>JAVMKO010000003.1:46706889-49655639 GCA_032164245.1 Sternotherus odoratus
CCTAATGTTATTCAACATATTTCCAAAAATACTCGCTTATTCAAATTTGCCTTTGAATCCTTTTGATCCCCCAACCTTATTGGAGCAGCTCCTGACTAGTGATAATATTCTTTAGTGATATATGAAGCCCTTTATTAACATATTCTGGCAATAATAATCACTAGCTCTTATATAGAGAGATAAGGTGGGGGAGGGAATGTCTTTTCTGGACCAACTTCTGTTCAGGAGAGAGAAAAACTTTCAAGCTTACACATTCCCCTTCTTCAGGTCTGGGAAACATACTCAGTGTGTCACAGTAACCTTGTCATAGCCTTTAAATAGCATTTTTCATCAGTAGATCTATTGCTTACTAATTATCCAATTGAAAGTGATCTAGAGACCATAACGATGAAATGCAGTGGAACCAAACTTAGCAAATTACAATTCTCTAATTACTCAGAAACTTGGAAAGCTGCCGTTTCGTCTGGGAGCAGATTCAATGGAGAGCATTGAACTCAGCTGGTGAAGACTAGCAGAGAAGACCAGCACAATAAGAATATAGGCCTGCCTAGTTCTGCTCTCATTTACTTCAATTTTACATGAGTTTAACTTGATTGACATCAGTGTACTCAGGGCCGGCGACAGGAATTTTGGGGCCCCGTACGACAGACCGTATGGGGCCCCCCCCGTCTCCCGCCGCCCGCGGCCCACCCCCCTGCCAGTCTCCCACCGCCCACGGCCCCCCCGCCCACGGTCAGTCTCCTGCCGCCTGCGCTCCCCCCCCCCTCCTGCCTCCCACGCCCCCCGGCCGATCTCCCGCCACCTGAGGGCCCCCCCCCCGCCGGTCTCCTACTTCCTGCGCCCCCCCGGCCGGTCTCCTGCCTTCCGCCCCCCCCCCCCCGCCGGTCTCCTGCCTCCCGCGGCCCTCCCCCGGCCGATCTCCAGCGCCCCCCCCGGCTGGTCTCCTGCCTCCCGCGGCCCCCCCCCCCGCCGATCTCCAGCGCCCCCCCTGGCTGGTCTCCTACCTCCCGCACACCCCCCCGCTGGTCTCCTGCCCCCCCCCCCGCCGGTCTCCAGCCTCCCGCCCCCCCCGGTCTCCTGCCTCCCGTGCCCCACCCCCGGCCGGTCTCCCGCGGCCCCCCCGGCCAGTCTCCTGCCTCCCGCCCCCCCCCCCGCCAGTCTCCTGCCTCCCGCGGCCGATCTCCAGCCCGGTACAGCTGTAACCGTTGTACCCCCCTGTCGCCGGCCCTGAGTGTACTAACTCTTGTATTATACTGAGGGGGAATTGGGTCTTATGAGTGTAGATGGAGCAGTTTCCTGGATGTATATTTTGGGAAGGCATACATGTTCAAAAAGACAACTGCAAAAATTCTTCTTAATACCAAAGTAGGGCAAATACTTTAGTTTGGTCCATAGAAAGGAATATATCGGATGTGACAAAACAAGAAAGCAGGCTCCATTTACTTTCTTTCCTTTACAGGGTGTTAAACTTATTTTAAAAAGCTAAAAATAAAGTAAGCCAATGCTAAGTTTAAAGGACAGACAATTATAATGATGAAATTAGATCATCTCTTCATTTTCTGGTATTTCATTAATTTTGGGCAGATGTTTTCAGTACGCAACAGATCAGTTAATAGCCTGGTTTACAGAAACCTAACAGTCCATAGTACTGGACTCTTATGCAATGGAAGCAATAGGAAAAGTTACACTTAATAAAAGAGATGACTATAGACAGATTAATAACTCTTGCTTAACAATGTTATCCAAAATATGAGGTTGTTAAAAAGAGTGAAATTAATGGAGAATGAGTCAAGGACTTGGACAATTTGTACTCCTATTATATAAAATCACACACAAAACTGTATTATGCTGGAAAACTTGAGAGAAATTCTATTTCTGAAGTTGATTCTATTTTTATTTGAACTAAATAAACCTCATTCTGAACAGACACAAATTAAACAGAACTCAAAGCTTCTCAGAGATCATTAATGTGGCCTAGCAGCTAGAGCACTGAACAAGGCCTAAGAAGAGATGCATTCCATTCCTGGCTTGGCTGGTGACTTTGGTGTCTCAGAATCAGAGAGGTAGCCGTGTTAGTCTGGAATAGCAGAGGTAACAAAGAGTCCTGTGGCACCTTAAAGACTAACTATAAAGTATAGAAGCATAAGCTTTCGTGGGCAAATACCCACTTTGTCGGATGCAAGCCGACGAAGTGGATGTTAGCCCACGAAAGCTTATGCTTCTATACTTTATAGTTAGTCTTTAAGGTGCCACAGGACTCTGTTACCTTTGGTGTCTCAGTTTCCCCATCTGTGAAATGAGGACAATGATTCTTGTTTCCTTTTTTGTAAAGTGCTTTTAGTTCTACTGATGAAAAGTGCTATGTAAGAGCTAGGTAATATTATTAATTTAGTGGTCCCTCAATCTTAGACTATATTCCTCCATATCTCACATTTAGAAGTAAAGGTTTTATAAAATCACATATCCTATGTTAAACAAAAAATATTATCCAGAGACAAAAAATGTCCAAGTTTCTTAGCTATATATCTAGTTTTGTGTAAAAAACATGTATTTAATCTACTAAATGGCTTTTCAAGAAGCATCATGTGAGTTAAATATTATGTACTATGCATAATTTAGATTCTGTCATGAAAAAATAAGTCGAACAGTCCTTATTGGCTCTTTTTAGAATTCCAAAAACAACCTAACAAAGAAACTCATTCTATATATATATTTATTTAACTTATATGCTTTTAAATGCAGGCAAATCAGCAAAATTCAATTAACATGCAAACCGGCAGAGTCACATGTTCAAAGTCCCCTCCATTGTGTTAAACCCATTCAGAGTACTGAACAAAATGCCACCATGAAAAAAGCTCTTGGGTTGAATCCTAACACAACTCCTGTCATATCAGTCCACACCTCTTTCCAATACTCTGTCATGGTAACACATTCCAAAACAGCATACAATAAAGAGTCCAACATGAAATCCCATATTTACAAACAGCTCATCTTGAAATAATCAAAACAGATTCCATATGAGAGATCAAGATGGATTTCCCTTAATCTTATAGTTCAGAAATATTATGCTCAGGCAACTGGTGAGACAATGTGAGAGCATTAATAAGTGAGCAGATTCCACACTAAGGCACTCACATACAGCAGAGGAAAGAATGAATTAGCATATAAAGAAGTCTGCACACCATTGCTAACAGGAATATGAGGAGCCACTGGCATTTTGGGTTTTAGGAAACCTCTGAACTCAATCCTGCAGTTTTTCCTCAAGCAACACTCCACTTAACATCATAGCTCCAACCTCCCTCCCGTCCCCTTCTAGCTTCCCCTGCACTAAGAAGAGCCTGCTAAGAAGCACTATTAGGCTTAGTAGTGATATATAAATAATCCCCTCCTAGTGGAGAGGGAAGGGCATGCTAATGAGGAAATTATGTATGCCACTAATTTAACTATGGCCACAGGAATTTGTGCCAGTAGCAGCTGAAGGATATTATCACTTCATGGTATTAGCCATTAATGATCAGTGCCTGACTCTCAGATGCCCACACTTCATGGTATTAGCCAGTAATGATCAGTGCTTGACTCTCAGATGCTCACACTCTCCCTAGCAGGGTGAGCTGCTGTGATGCGTGGCATTCATCATGGCACCACAGCTTTCTTCAGTTGCATACTGGGTTAGCCCATCACTACCCAAATAATCCTTTTGTTGTGTTTGCTGAAATCCAGATAAAAGCCAAACCAATTTTTTTTTTAAAACAAAAAATCCCTAATAGGCTCTTACATGTGGAGTTTTAGTCAGGGTCCAATATTTTAATACAATCACTGAGTTATAAACCATTTAAAGCTGTGGGCTAATAATGGAAACAGTGAGCAATGATAATAGCACTACCATAATGCACCAATTCCCCTTAGGATAGGTACTTTCTTAAGCAGCCTCTGAGTTCATCCTCAATGACCTTGCCTGGTTACTCCATTCCAGACTTGGCTCTTTATACAGCACAGTACTTATTGATATGTGTTTCAAATTTATCTTTATTTTCATTGTACGCTGAGCTATAGCCTGATCAGTAACCGAAGCTGACTTCACCTACAACACTTAGATTTACATTAATCCCCTCTAACACTATTTCTTTTAAAAATGATTAACATTTGAAGGATGGAGAACAGGTAACCATTTTGAAATCAGGAAATAATCATCTGAAATTGTAAACAGGAAGCATGCATTTAAGAAAGTAATGTTTTCTTTGAACTGACAAAGACTGTACAAAAGCCTTCAAATATTATGTCTTCTATGTAAAAAAATTATCTGTCATAAATTCAGTCATTTTCTAACAAAAAAATCCCTCAAAAAATGACTCCAATGAGAAACTGCAGAACTCGAAATAATTTGCAAATTGGACAGCATCAAATTAGGCCAGAATAAAGACTGGGAGTGGATGGGTCACTACAACAGCTTAAAACTAATTTCCCCATGCTAATTGCCTCCTACTGTTACTCACACCTTCTTGTCAACTGTTTGAAATGAGCCACCCTGATTACTACTACAAAAGTTATTTTTCGTCCTGTTGATAACAGCCCACTTTAACTGAATTGTCTCATTAGAACTGACTCCCACACTGGGTAAGGCAACTCTCATCTTTTCATGTACTGTTATATATATCTTCTGACTGTATTTTCCACTCCGTGCATCTGATGAAGGGTTTTAGCTCATGAAAGCTATGCCCAAATAAATTTGTTAGTCTCTAAGGTGCCAAAAAGTATTCCTCATTGTTTTTGCAGTCATTTCTAATGTAATACCATGCCCCATTGATAGTCCATTGTACGCAAAACAGAATTCTAATGTAGTTTACCATTTAATTCCACAGAAGAAAATTTTAAAAACTATTTTAAAATATATCATAGAATCATAGAATATTAAGATTGGGAGAGACATCAGGAGGTCATCTAGTCCAATCTCCTGCTCAAAGCAGGGCCAACACCAACTAACTCATTCCAGCCAAGGTTTTGTCAAGCCGGGCCTTAAAAACCTCTAAGGAAGGAGATAACACCTCTTCCCTAGGTAATAACCCATTCCAGTGCTTCACCACCCTCCTAGTGAAATAGTGTTTCCTAATATCCAACCTACACCTCCCCTATTCAACTTGAGACCACTGCTTCTTGTTCTGTCATCTGCCACCACTGAAAACAGCCTAGATCCATTCTCTTTGGAATCCCCTTTCAGGTAATTGAAGGCTGCTATCAAATCTCCCCTCACTCTTCTTTTCTGCAGACTAAATAGTCCCAGTTCCCTCAGCCTCTCCTTTTAACTCATGAACCCCAGTCCCCTAATCAGTTTTGTTCCCCTCCACTGGACTCGCTCCAATTTGTCCATATTCATTCCGGAGAGGGGGGGGGGCAAAACTGGATGCAGTACCCCAGGTGTAGCCTCACCAGTGCCGAATATATATTTGTTTAAAGAAAACTTGCTTCAGAAGCTTGCTAAATTTTCAAAATTAAACATTAGTTTAATTTTACCTGCACAACCTTAACTCTGCCCCTTTTTGAATATTCATTAGGTTATAGTCTTAAATTAATCCAGAAGAATTAGCCCTTAGAGTCTGGGCAAGAGATAGGGCTGATGCTGTTACTCTAAGTCTATTTTCCAGGTATTCCCAGAATGTAACCAATCTGATCACATTAGGTCTAGGGAAATACTTGGAGGACATAAATACAGCCTTCTGATAAGTAACAGATTGACATAAGTAGTGCCCTTTCCAAAAGAAGGTATGTTTTAATTGATGCAAATCACAATCCCTAATATGATAATAATCTAAGACACAAATCTTACAGTTAAAAAGCACCCCAAACTGCAATAACATGCAGTTGAGATTATTCTAAATGATGTGCCCTGTTTACAGTGATCTGTCATTCACAGGTAACTGATAGCAGTCTTAAATCATTGTTTAGATCTCACATATATAAATTCTTTTCATACTTAACACACACTCATGAATCTTCATTAACCTCCCCTACACACATATATACACTAACCCTATACTATCACTATAACTGACAAGCTTACTTTGTTTGCTGACTTCATTGCACTGTTCCTCATGCATACTATCTCTTCTCCTTCTGCTCCAGTGACAGGACTTCCTCCGCTGCTGGTTTTCTCAAATGCTTCTGCTGCTTCTGCTACTTCTGCCATTGCTGTTCTTCTCTCTCTTCACCTCAGCTGTCCCTTTCCTACTTACAACTACAGTAGACTCTCGATTATCCAGGATTGGATTAACCAGAATGTGGATTAACCAGGATGTAAAAAAAAAAAATATGCGCAACTCGTAGGGCTGGCTCTGGCTTTGCTGCTGCCCCAAGCACACACAAAACCGCCCCCACCAGGGCGCAGGGCAGCCAGTGAACCAACACCCCCTCCCCCCGGTGCAGGGTGGCTGGTGAATCAATCCCCTCTCCCCATATTTCCTATGGATGGTGATTATCCGGGATTTTATTAACCAGAATTAATTTTTCCCTATCATCCTGGATAATCGAGAGTCTACTGTATCCACTGACACACTGACCTTTATACTGTCCTGTCAAAACTTTCTAGACACTTCTGCTAATATCTTTTTGTCAGAATTTTCTTGGTCTCATGCCAACATTCCAAGCACGACAGTTCTATATTTAGACCCATTTATAGCTGTCAACTCTGTTTTTGCAACTGTTATTTTCCTCATAGTTATGATGTGCTGTTGCCACTCTTTCCCCCACCAATTCTATTTTTAGTGCTATGCTATATGACCTGCAGCTTTATTTTAATTATTAATTAAGTTATTTATTTATTTTTGCAGCTATGCTATTTTTAGTGATATGCTATATGACCCGCAGCTTCCATCTAACGGACTCTTATTTAGAATGGAAGCCAGAGATACAAAATGGAGTCTGGGGAATTTTTCTGGTGTCAATTCCAGTTTGTGGTATAAACCAATAGCAGCAGAAAGTCAATAAGAGGAAGGGGACAACTGTAAGATACTTTCACAACTGCAACTTTATTTTCTTAAGGTGTGCAGGAGGTCAGCATAAAGTGGGTGGTTCTCAGCATGTGTGGTCAGCAACAGCACTTATTCAGAGTATCCCCTTAGCATTCTTCCCTGGCCAAACCCCAGCTATACCTTACCCAGCGTAATGCCCGAAAGGACAATCTGGCAAAAACACCACTTGCACTCTGAGGGTGAACACCTCTTACATCATCTCCAAAAAAACTGGGCCTAATTGATTTATTCTATATTTACATGGGTGCATGGCCTCAATCTTGCAATGTACTAAGAACCACTAATGGCCATTGACACTTTGAAACATTCAGCATTAGGTTCTAAATTAGAGTAGAATTAGGACTCATTATTCCATACTCAAAACATACTTTTGATTAATCTGGCTTGGTTCAGCTGTGTAATACGTACTAATATCCATACTCTGAAACAATTTGAAATAAAGCATAGTATTAGCTGTATTTTTATAGTGTAAAAAGTGTTGATCAGCATGACCCTGTATTCCAAGTCTTCCAGTCTTTTACACTCCAGGGAGTAAGACTTGTACCAAGAATTGGACTGGCCTGTCCCACATGGCTACGCAGAGCAATAAAATTAAACAAACAGTTGGCTCCAATTGATGGCTTCTTAACTCATAGATTTCCCAGGTCCTGTAGATGTATTCTAGAAACCTGAAGAAGTTCCTCTTTATCCCCAAAACTACAGTTTTTCCAATTTTCTTCTGACACCCAGCTTCTGACTTAAACACTGTTTCCAATATTCTTATATTTTAAAATGTACACTTTGTTTATTTTTCCAAGCTAAAATTTATTTGAAATTGCACTTTAAATTGCTTTCAGCTTTTCAGCTTTTCCTTTCAGAGTTATGATGCTGCTTTCCTCCATTCTCCTGAGTTAAAAAACACCCTGCCAGAGGCGTTTCCCCCCCTTTCTTTCCCCTCCCTTTCCCCTGTCCCCCAATTCTAGGCCAGTCTTCAAAACCTTTATATGAAGACTCTTTCTTCTCTTAAGTTCTAACTCAAAGTTTTAGAGGCTGATAAACCACCCAACTTGGTTCTTTCTTCAGCTCATCCTCCAACAGATTAGGTGTTGTTTTTATTGGTTAACTTCTTAACACTTTATTTCCATACTCATGCATAAACCAAACTGGGCAGCTGCTGTTTTACAAAAGATTTTCTCATCTTGTAGCACTCAGGCCTAAATGCTATGCAGCAACAACATGTAGCCTGTGTAGGGGCCTGTGCACTGCCCTACTCCACATTGAGTGAGGAGGAATTCTCTTCTAAGGCCACGTATACAGTACCCACCAGATCAGCGGGTAGTGATCGATCCCTGAGCGTTCTCCCCATCTACTCTGGAACTCTACAACCACAAGAGGCAGAATCAGAGTTGATGGGAGAGCAGCAGTGGTCAACTCACCGCCTTGAGGATGCTGAGTCGACTTAAGATATGTAAGTTGCATATCTTAGGTTGACACACACACACACCCCACCAAGGTGGAGACCTGGTCTTTGACTTGGAGCAGCTGCTGAGCTCCTCCACAGCCTGGATGTTGCAACAGTCCTTAGGTTTGTTAGGTGCCTTCTTCCCTGTGGGAAGAATGGGAGATCTTACATAGCTGTGGATCCTCTGAATCCTTCCTCATGACTCACACTGGCTTAGCCCAACTCATTCATGGTTTGTCTATGCACAGGGGACCACTGCAGAACTGAGCTCCAATGATGCAGGGGCTCTGTACTCCTGCCCCCTTCCCTGTGCCCCATAAGAAATCTCTCTTGGCCTATTTGATTTCATTCGTGGGTAAAACATGATAAACATAGCTTACACTTTGGTATAAGTTTTTCCAGCTGAGCCTATAGAGACTCGTAGGGTAGGAAGATCTGGCACACAGCTTGCCAGCAGAAGAGATCTCTTGTTTTAAAAACTAACTGATAATTCTCTAAAGCTCATTTTTATTTTCTCTAACATCTATTTCCATGTCATCATGCAGCCTGACTAGTTCTTTGTCCTTCATTATACTGATTCTTTCCATTCTTTCCTCACCTGTTTCTAACACATACCACAATCCAGATTTTCCCTAAGGACCTTCCAGTCTAGCCACTTTTGTATAAAATCTGGATGTAATTTATTTATTCCTCTCCCAAGGCCTTATTTCCTCCCTTTTCCCACTACTGCACTGTTCAAAAGATGATGTAACGTTTCTATTCTTAACCTCAGTTACGTCTGTGTAGCTTTTCTGTTTTTCAGGCTGGGGGCTTAGTTACAAGTGTTTACATTTTCCAGACAGAAGTCTATTCCTTTTCCCACTTCTGCTCCTCAATAATGTCTCAGGATCCAGGAATGAGACTGAAAATGCCATTTAAAAAAAATGCTACTGAACAGTAGCCATATCAAGACTGGATATTTTCTTCATTACTGGTATTAAGGTAGTGTCTAGAGTAGGGGTCGGTAACCTTTCAGAAGTGATGTGCCAAGTCTTCATTTATTCACTCTAATTTAAGTTTTCACATGCCAGTAATACATTTTAACATTTTTAGAAGGTCTCTTTCCATAAGTCTCTAATAAAGAACTAAACTATTATTGTATGTAAAGTAAATAAGGTTATTAAAATGTTTAAGAAGCTTCATTTAAAATTAAACTAAAATGCAGAGCCCCCCAGACTGAAGGCCAGGACCCAGGCAGTGTGAGTGCCACTAAAAATCAGCTTGCATGCCATAGGGTGCCTACCCCTGGTCTAGAGCCAACTGACAACTGCACCCTAATGTGCTAGGCACTGTACAATACAGACTGACAGACAGGCCCTGCTCTGAAGAGCTTACAGTCTAAAGAGACAAGAGAGATGAAGGATCAGGGAAATAGGAAGTACAAACAGACAAGCAGAGTGATGGTTTTCAAACATCATGTTGGCTACACAATTTATTTTTAATTCTCTGTGTGAGGTGTAGTTAGGAGGGGAAATAGCTAAATGGAAAGACAAAGGAAAGGAAGTGGACATAGAAGGGAGGGAATTAACAGGTTCAGGAGAAGAGAAGAGGGAAAGAAGGAAGGACAGGAGCATGGAGGGCAGGTAGAATAAGGCTGAGTTGAAGAGGCTGAGGAGGGGGCTGGGAGAGGGTCTGACAATGAGGGTGCAGACACCCAAAACAGAGAACAGAAGGTTTAAACTCCCAAAATAAGCAGTTTAATCAACTGATTTAATACAATATTATTGTACTATAAAATACATAATTTGCTCTTTTATTAAACATTGTAATGTTCTAAACTCAATCATTATGAGATAGGTATACCGGGCACTGGGGTTATGAATGTATATATTTATGTATATAGAATACCGTGTTCATATCTGTGCTGAAACTTCAACTCCACCTCACATCAGGGAAGTGAGCAGTCAAACAGGGGTGCTCAACACCCACCATTTTTCCCAGTGGGGGCTCCAATCCCAGAGCACCCATGGAGTCAGCACCTATGGTGCAAACTGTGTGGAGTGTGTGTGCGCCAAACTGAGCTGATAACTGGGGATGTGGAGGGGTTCATGCCCACAGGAATAATGAACCAGAGTGGAACCATCTAAGTCTCTGATAACTAAAAACTCAGTGAGGACATATTTGGGGATACTTGGAATTGGAAGAACTGTTGGTGTCACCCTACTACTTAGTAACTGGGCTGGTGAGAGCCAGGATGAAACTTTATGCTTGTGGGATGGCTACTAGTGTCAGGGATCGGAACCCTAGCTACACAGCACTAAGGCTCCAAAGTTACAGAGCAGGTGGTGTCAGAACCCCTTACCAGTCTGAGTGGTCCCTGAAACATCACGGGGAGTTGGGGCAAACAGTCAGTCCTCAGAGAAAAAGAGAATTCCACAGTGTCGTTCTCTGTCTGATTTTAAAGTTCATCCCTCATCCTTTCATTGTAGGAAATCTGGAATGCTTTTCTGTAATAATCTTTTTTAAAAAAACAATTTCTTATATAGCATTTTTCATCAGAAGTTCTCAAACTACTTCACAGTCTTTTAATGTATTTAGCTCCATGATATTCCTCTGTGATAGGGAAGCTCTATTATCCACATTTTACAGATTGGGAAACTAAGGGACTTGCCCAAACTCATACAGGAAGTCGATAGAGCAGTAAATTGAGCCTGGGTCTTCTGAGCCATAGCCAAAGGTCTAACTACTGGACTGTCTTCCTTCTTACATAGCAGGTATATTTGAGACCCATATTGCTAACCGAACAAGAGTCCTAGGTTTCACCCAAAGACATTACACTGTGAAGGTAACACAGTTGAGAATTTAAAGGTCAGGAACTGTGAAAGAACAACCTTGACTCTGCCCCATCATGTCTTTGCATTACCTCAGGTTTTATTTATGTGATTACATACAATTTGTCAACGTTTTAAATGCCATTCGCCTTTTTGTGAAAGGGAGATGGCCATAAAGATCACATGGTTCATGTGTGTTTCACAGAAAAAATACAGAAGGCCAAATTCAGTTCTGTTGTAAAAGGGCATAACTCTGTTACACTCATAATTTGGAGAGGGCCTCTCTTACATCAGGTCCGAATTTGGCCCCATAGCGTCCACTATAACAAAAGGAGTTGTTCACTTCAGGAGAGGCAATCTGCTGCAAGAGGCAATTGAGTAAAGAATGCTATTGTGTAGCCATAAGAGCAGCTGCCATTTTCCAGTAAATCATCAACCATCATGTCACATGTCTATGTAAGTATTGTTTTAAATGTCCTATGTACTGCTTCAGGCACATGCACACTAAAAACATTTACTAACCATATTAAATAAACATCAAATTCCTTATTCAAGATTAAATACAAATTATTTTAAGTCCTCTTGTTCCCTAACCCTCTTCCCAAAATCCTGAGATAATTGACAGACCTTGTAGCATGCTTTATCCTCAAGCAGATTTAGGGTGTGTCAGGCTAAGGGAGAGGGAAAGAGTCAAAGTTCCAGAATCGAGGGCAGCCCCTCACTGAGAATGCCCTGTCAACAGTCTCCTCTGGGTTCACTTTAATAAAGCACTTAAGAATGTGCTAAACTTCAAGCTTGTGAACAGTCCCATGACTCGTGTGTTTCAAGTTAAGCATGTCTTTAAGGGCTTTGTTGACTCAAGTTTTAAAGCAAGGAACTGTCAGTTCAAGTTTCTAAGGTTGTCTCAGCCATCTGGTTATCACAGGAAAAGAGGTGGTCTCTCAACAAAGAAAGTGACAGACCACACAAAATCAAACTCAAAGTGTGGACAGGCAGAGTACAGAAAATGACTCACAGTACAATTTATCCAGGTGCAAACATAGTTCTAACTAATTTTTAACTTGTCAATATGGCATGAACATTCTTTACTTTTCAACACAGTATATCATTGTGAATTATTCCATTTATATACTACATATGTAACTTGTTTATACTATTATCATCACTTTCTTCAACAGCATGAGTTCACTGGTCAATTAGAACAAAACACCTTCCCAAACTTTTCCTGCCATTTTACAATGTTGTACCTAAGACAAGCCAACTTTGTGACTAAGGCAAAAAGAAAAGCATCAATGACAGCTAAATGAGCAATGTGAAGTGATTCCAAATCAAAATTATACTAACATTTTTAACAAATGGAAATATTTAAAGAGCAGACCCATTTTACAAAATTACCTAATTGCCTGTTTTCTAAGTTGAACATATAATATTGGAACAAAATGTTTAACCTTTCTCGGAGAAAAGCTTTCTAATGTTCCAGTGTGGTTTTTACGGTCATGAATTATCGACATGTATGCTTTTCTCAACAGTAGGATAGCCTTTCCAAAGATAAATCCAAGATATCAAAAAAATAGATACATTTGCTTAAGACTTTCAACAGCATTACTTCAGCATTTGCTAGTAACTGGATAATCCAAGGGAATTGTGGTTTACGAAAGGATAATGTAACTCAGTTGATGTCATAGTCACTGGGGTTCTGCCTTTAGAAATGTTTAGGAAAAAGGAAGTCAAATAATGGATATTATGCAACTTATTTATAAGGATTTATCCAATTGTCATCCTGCAGGCATGGGTATGTAGGCCAATATATCTGCAATCATACCATTAAGTAACTGGCCAGCAGAGAGGTGGAAATGGTAGCAGATGTTAGTGGGGAGCAAAAGAAGTCTTTCTTAATGTATGCCACTTCAAGGAAACCTCTTAGATATTAGAGCCCCTTGAATTCAATTCTTAACCCTGCCTGTTCTGCACTCAGTGCAGAAACAGAGGGATGGAACAAAAGTAGCTTTTGTTTTCCCTGTATTTTGGAGTCAGACAAGGGCCTGGCCAGGTGTGATTTAGACCATTTTCTTAATATTCTTCCTGTATTATTTATTTAGTCTTAACTATAAGGAATTTTCTGGTTAACTATCCCAGCTATCATTCAATCCTGCTGTCTTTTCCTTTCTGATCCTCATTACCTCAGTGAACTTTGCCAACATATGTAATAATACATCCATCTAGACGAAGGGCACAGTTGTTTGATTCCCTATTCCCTTTGTCTGCCACGCACCCTCTGTCTTCCTTGTGTATTCTTAATGCTGCTAGACACATTATTTTTTCTGATGACAGAATACCATTTGTTGTCTAAGCGTTAGGTGTTCATTAGGCAGTGTATATGAATAACACCTTCTCAGAAGTCAGAAAGACATACAAAATTTAATAATCTCAAATTTGGAGGTATGTAATTTTAAAACAATTTCCTACTGCTAGATAGTAAGTTATCATGATTATTCTTTTCTTTTTTATTACAATTAGCACTAGAGATCTTAAAGAATTCAAATTATGTTCATAACCTAAAGAACATGTTAGATACTCAATTTATATCTAGAATTTCTGTGACAAAGATAGAGTTAAGTAAAACTATCTTTGGTATCAGGATAGGACTTGTTGCAGATTACTTCTGTTTTCTTTTCAAACAAAGATTTTCAGACTGGTATGGAAAGGCAAGAAAAGCCTCCATGTTCAGCTACCTAATACTAAAACTAAACGGCTAAATGTTTTATTTTAGAAATGAGTAAAAACCACAAAAACAACAAGGAGTTTGGTGGCATCTTAAAGACTAACAGATTTATTTGGGCATAAGCTTTCATGGGTAAAAAACCCACTTCTTCAGATGCATGGAATTCATGGACAAAGAACTCTAGCGTTATTATTAAGATACCATTACTACAATTTATGCAATGTAAGGATCATCAAGCCATTTTTTGAAGAAATTCAGAGATTTCTGTTGTCAAAAGATCGGAGTAGTTCATGACCTTTTTGGAAGCTGTAAAGGAATTTTGCAGTAAACTACAGACAACAAAAAACAGGATGTGCTAAACAGCATGGCAACTCCATGAATGGAAAATATGGACACATCTTGCAATGACAGAAAATAATCAAAGGAAAATTAGCTTAATTGAACCTTAATTGAAATTAGCTAAATTGAACCTTAATTGAGGTGATAAGCAGAGTTGAAGAGAATTAGAATAAACCCATATTGTTTATTTTAAAATAAATCCATAGATAGATAGATAGATAGATAGATAGATAGATAGATAGATAGATAGATAGATAGATAGATAGATTATTTTGCAAGATAGCTTTTTTTAAATATCAATATATTTGATATACCACTGAAAAAAATAAGTTAAAGTGTGACAACTCTAATGTATAAATTTAGTGGTAATTTTAATACTTTTACATTTTTTAAATGTTATCAATCTTAATTAATGTAATGGAACCAGAAACATCAAGAGTTGAACCTCTCTTAAATACATCTCCCACAATGCAATGCAGACACAGTTGACTGATCTGTGTGACAAACTGGGCAGCTGGGCCCACATTGCATTAGGGATATGTAGTCTTATGGGGGGGGGGGGGGGAGGGTGGCTCTCCGAAGAAAACGAAGTCCTGAACTACTACCCATAAAGCAATGCCTTTGGGAAATGTAGTTTACTGGTTTTTTAAAGCTAATATGAAACAAAGACTTGTCAAGTCAGTTCAATAACATTGGTTTGGATTGAACTGACCCCAAACAAAATATTTCATTTAAATTTTCACAATGGAAAATCAAAACTTTTCTGTAAAATTGAATTTTTCTACAGAAAATTTAGATTTTGTGGAAACTATATTCTCCTTTGGAAAAGGATTCCAGTGGAAAATTACTGAGCAGCTTTGCTTGAGCTAAGCCAAGGGTATATTCCTGAACCCAGTGAAGACAATAATATTGATTTCAGTAATGCATACTCAAGGCCTAAGATCCAACTCCTGGGACCCAAGGTCCAGTGTGATCTGGCACAAATATCAAATCAGCATAGTCCATTAAGTCCTGAAGCATCTCAGTAAACTTAAAATTAAAAGGGGAGATGTAGCTTGCCTTTATTATTTACTGGAGTTGGCTCATAAAGTATTCTATTCAATGTGGATGACAAATCAACTACCTCATGGGATCTGAGGCTGAAACTAACTGAAGAATCTCTGCCCCTAAGACAAATAAAATGTAGTTTCCAGCAGAAGATTCTATGCCAAGTCAGGTAATGTTGTGAAATATCTGGACGTTAACAGGAAGAAAATTAAATTATTGTGATTAAGTGGAAGGGTTTTGTGAAAGGAAAATATAAATACTAACTATACAGACATTTATGTGAAGTGATGGTTATGTTTTCTGTTCTCTGTTTATAACTTAATTACCAATTTTAATTAATGCTAGGTGCATCCTGCCAAATTATGCAGCTTTATATGCGGTTTTATATTGTCTGCCAAACTCATTTCTTTTTAATTTACCTTGAAGTATGACCTACAAAACATGTTGTGTTCAGAAAAGATATTATGATAGCAAAAAAAATTGTTTCGTTGGCTCCATAAGAAAATTACAGGACCTGGGTCCAATCCTGCAACAATTACCCAAGTTGTTTTTACACAAGAAAGGACTATTTGCCTTCATGAAGTTTGCAGGATTTAGCCCTGTGGTGTGTGTATTTATGATTCTGTTTTCTTGTGTAATGAACCTTTAAATGTAAGATGTTTGCCTGGGAGAGGATTCAAGATGAAGGATCTTACAAAGTGAGAAATACTCTGATTTCTCTATTAGGGAGATTTTATATTTATTCTTTCTAGTTTTGTTTTCATCTTTAATCTAATTTAAAATTAATCTAGACTGAAACTTTATGTTCCTAATGAAATTCTTATGTATATTATTTTCCCAAGGAAATCTTTTTGAGAATCATAATTAAAGAGACACGGTCCATTTGAAATCTCATCAGTTTTCCAAAATGAGTTAAAAATGATTGCAGGTACTTCACCATTGACATTCTGAGGTTGTATTCATCCAATTTTCCTGTTTTGACATAAGTTTCTCTCCCTTGTGACTGTATGAAAGACACACAAATAATAAAGGGGGGAATGATTGATTGTACAGGGTAAACAATCAAACTATACATGAAGTCCTATCACATGCACAAAGTAAACAAAGTAAATATACGGAAAATATATTTGTTCTCTAATCTATTTTATTTATTTATAGTAATTTTAAAGCATAACTTGTGCTACCAGTTCTCAGTCTAGAGAAGTGTGATTTTTAAACTAATGGTGTGCTCATAAAGATAAAGTGCTATAGAACGGGGGGGCCTCAAGTGAATGAGTAAGAATTACATTGGAAGAGAAATGGAGACACTATTGGGAATATACTGCTAACGCCAGTGAAGCCATTTTGTGAAGCATCCTGTTTCATTGAGATTGTCTTAATTCATACCTTCAGGTCATGGAGTTGCTGGAATAATTTAGAATAAGCAACAGTCTTATGACAAACCACAGTAGCATTCTGCAATATGGAATTTTTGGAACCACCTGACAATTAACTTAAGTTAAGCTAAATTTTATAAACATTTTGTGAAAGATTTTTCTTCAGTAAATTTTTGAGAATTGTATTCACCAAGTTGGAGATTCTATTAAAAAAACCCATCATCATAGATTATAAAGCCAGAAGGGACCATTGCGATCATCTGCTCATACCTCCTATCCAAACAGGCCATTGGATGTCCCTGGATTAATTCTTGTTTGTTTGCACTACAACATATCTTTTAGGAGAAGACATCCGATCTTGACTTAAAAACTCCAAATGATGAGGAATCCACAGTGACTCATGGTAAATTGTTCAAAAGGCTGATTACCCTCATGGTTAAAAATTTGCACCTTATTTCCACTTTTATCTGACAAGCTTCAGCTTCCAGCCACTGGATATTATACCTTTCAATCAGTGCTAGATTGAAGAGCTCAATTTCCATTTTTTATTCCCTGTGTAGGTGTAACATTGACAGACCTTGGTCATTGGTGGGCAGGATTGAACTTGGGACCTCTGGAGCTAAATGCATGAGCCTTTTCTACATGAGCTAAAAGTGCAAGGCCTTTAGCTAAGGCTGTAGCAGACTCATTCATCTCTAAGTGGTCTTTGTACCACTAGAGGGGACAAAGCACCACACCCACGAGGTGTGTGGGTTACATAGGTACATACAGCTGGTAATCAAGTCACCTCTTAACTTTCTCTTTGACAAGATAAATAGATTGATCTCCTTGAGTCTACCACTATAAGGCATACTTTCCAATCTTTTAATCATTCTTGTTGCCTTTCTCCAAAATGCCTCCAACTTATCAACAGCATTTTTAAAATGTGGCCACCAGAACTGGGCACATGAACAGTGATGAGTGCAACTGAGTATTCTGATGAGAGTATTCTGGTAAGTGTAACAGTGAAAGGAACACACATAACAGAAGTGGATCTTGAGGAGAGATTCAGAGGAGGACAGAGTAGTTTGTTTACAGATTAGTTCAGGCAGAGCATATGTCAGAGCTCAGAAGGGAGATAAGCATTATGAGAGTGGTCAGTGTCTGGGGTTTGTAGGATCAAGAAAAGGTCTCATTGTGCACTGCAATAGTTTCCTTTGTGTAGTCTGAACAACAAAATCCAGAATCATAGTTATAGTGTGTGGGCAGAGAGAGAGACACAAGGCCATAGGGAAATGTTTTGGAGGAAAAAGCAGTGAGATTTGAAAATGGGCTGGTTTCACCGGTTAAAAAAAGGAGAGGTTGACTGTCACACGGTCCACACAGGTTTTCTCCTTCCTGAGCCTGTGCCCTGTGCTTAGGCTGGTGTAATAAAAAGTCCTCCACACCTTCTTTTGCTGGTTCACCCAAGTGTCTTTATTTACAGCGTTTGCACAGTTCCCAGATCCCCCAACAGCTAGTGCCCCACAGACCCTCCCCAGGGTCTCCTGGCCTTTGAGGCTTCCTTTCTTGGTAAGAAGATAGCAATACCACCCTCCTGTCTCCTCTCAGGCTAGCCCCCTGACTGAGGTTTGCCCAGGGCTTTTATAGCCCTCTGGAACCTCAGCCCAGCTGTCAGCACTTAGCTCAGCATGTTCCTCTGAGACAGCCCACGTTAAGGCTTGCAGCTGGATTCCCCACTGAATACCTGCACCTTCACCCATGGCCTCCTAGCCAGAGAGCAGGCTACAGCCAGCATTTTGACAAGGCCTTAAAGGGGTTTATCCCTGCCCTGCCACATTGACGATGACACCAGAATTGTGGGCCGGAGTGACGGGGAGTTTGATGGCACTCTCCGTGGTGATGGAGAAGAGGGGGAGGGAGGAAGGCTTGGGAAGAAAGAGGGGCAGTGTGGGTTTGGCCATGTTAAATGTAAACCTACAGAAACACATTCATTAATTCTTTATACCATATTTTCTGCTTCACCTGACTTTAGAAACACCTGAATATGGTGGGTCTGAAACCAACAGTATGCCATAAAACTTTGATCTCTGGTTTCTAATGAAAATGTAATGGATTCGTCATAATTTTATTAAATTGCCTTGTGGTTTTCACCCAACAATAACTTAAAGTAAACATTTAAACTTTGGGTAGATAGTCATACGATCCCACTAATCTTTCATCTTCAAGCTGTGTGAAAAACATTCCTTGAAGACAAATTAATTAAACTCACTCTTCAACCAGCATTCAGGCACTTTTGCAGTAGACATGCACTTGCTTGTTTGCTTCCTCTCAGCAATGTGGTCTGCTTTGCTCAAGAGGAAATGTATCAGTTATATATGAAGACACGTGTGCTGACCTTCCATTTAGCTTAAATGATGGGTTTGTTAAGAATTTCCTCTTCTTCCCCAAATTACGAAACAAAAGCAAATGTTCTGCCTGCATTTGAAATACAGGACTGAGTCTAAGCTGTTGTTTTTCTATAGGATGTTTTTGTATCATGTACTTTCACAAACTTTGGGTACTTCTTGAAATAGTTAAAGTGTCAAAATATAATAGTCAGCAGCTCTATTACTAAACAGGAAGCAACGAAGCTCAACTTACCTACTAAACAATTTATTAAATGAGTTACACTGGTAACGGAATGACATGTTTACTAGCAGATTATTGCAGCTTCAGTTAATGTTAAATTTGCATATTTGTGGCAAAATTCTAAACAACTATAAGAACATAAGAACATAAGAACGGCCATACTGGGTCAGACCAAAGGTCCATCTAGCCCAGCATCCTGTCTACCGACAGTGGCCAATGCCAGGTGCCCCGGAGTGAGTGAACCTAACAGGTATGATCGAGCGATCTCTCTCCTGCCATCCATCACCCCCCTCTGACAACCCATAATGGAAAGTCTTTACAATACTGTCCAGATACCATGGGGATGAGCATTTGGAAAATAACTAATACATTAATTCTGTGTCTGGTGAAGAAGAAATAAATGTAGCCCCCCTTTATAAAAATACATAAACTCCTCAAACAAGTTTTATTCCAATTGTACATCCTGAACTGAAGGCAGTGATATGGAAATGGCTTAAATTCTGAGTACCTCTTGCTGGAGCATTGAGTACAGGAAACTGTGGGTATGTCTACAGTACCCGCCGAATAGCAATCAATTCGGGTCGATTTATCGCATCTAGTCTAGATGCGATAAATTTATCTCTGAGTGCTCTTCCGTCAACTCTTGTACTCCACTGCCGCAAGAGGGGCAGGTGGAGTCGAAAGGGGAGCGGCAGCAGTCCACTCACCGCTGTGAAGACATAAGTGGATCAAAGTACGCCGACTTCAGCTACATTTTTTATGCTTCTCCATGCATCTGAAGAAGTGGGTATTTTACCCAAGAAGGCTTATGCCCAAATAAATCTGTTAGTTTTTAAGTTGCCACCGGACTCCTTGTTATTTTTGTGGCTACAGACTAACACTGCTGCCTCCTGATACTTAAGAATACAAGAATATAATGATACAATGATTAAAGATACAATGATTTCCTACTAGAAATACACCACTGAAAAATGTAATATAGTTGTTGCATATACTCTGTCTCATTTTGGAAGGGTTTATATTTATTTTTAGACTACAGTGGAAAGTTGAAATATCTGTCCCTCCTTGACATAACATCAGAGTACCTTGATAACTTGGAATGTATGTATGAAACCTCAGAATACCCCTGTGAGGTAGGGTAATACAATCATCCCTGTTGTACACTGAGAACTGAGACTCAGAGAGACTACATGACTCGCGTGGGTTTGAACTCAGTCTACCTTGCCCTAGGTGAACACCATAACCCTTCTCTCTTGCTATGCTAATAATGTCTGCAATACTAACATTAAGACTGTTTAGTCAAAAGCTATATCAATTCATTTTCCATACAAACTTCATATGTTTCCCCATTTGTAGTGATATTCATGTCTTAAATGTGTTATTCTATTGGTGCTGATTTCTAATGAACACTACAGTGAAACAAGTTTTACACTTCCATTTTCCATCGGTTCAACCAGGAACTCTGATTTTTGAAGTTCACTGAACTCATGATCCTAGGGTGGAAGAAGTTGAAAAGACAGAAATGTAATTTAAGCAATAAAAAAGCTAAAATAAAGAGCAAAGAAAAAAATCTGCTGTGCCTAGACATGAGTTGGTTCACACATCAAGAAGCCAGTCGTCAAGATTTCATTCCAGGAAAACTTGCAATCCCATCCTAGGTTTGTCATATCCTTGAGAGGATGATAGAAAGAAGTGAGTTATTAAATACAGCATCACTTTGGCTAAAATACTTCTAGGCAAGATAGTAAAAATCATAGAAATGACAAAGAAAAAAATGTCAGACATATTTATTTTAAATGAATTAACTGTTGCCACATAATCTCTTGAAAGAGGTTTGTCTTATACATTGCTGCATTTTACTGCTTTTTATCTTATTTAAAATTAAATGTTTATTAATTTTTTGTTTCTTGTGTACAATAACTACATTTATCCCTGTTTTTTATTTGAAAATGTAGTTAATAAATTGTACAAAGTTTACGCTACCACAAAATCTTTTTGGTCCGACATACACCAATTGCTTCAAGTCTTATGTATAGATATACGAGACTCGATTCTAGTCCCCTGAATTACATGTCATACCAATTAGTCTTGTAAAGAGACAGTGACAGAGCTTCACGTGGTGTAAATGGGTGTAGCTTCATCACCACTGATGTGAAGTTAATCCCGCAAGGACTGGGAGTGCCTGCTAAGGGCCTTGGAATGCTGGCTAGGGGCTCAGTGGTTTGAGCATGGGCTTGCTAAACCCAGGGCTATGAGCTCAATCCTTGAGGGGGCCATTTAGGGATCTGGGACAAAAATCTGTTGGATGATTTAGCTGGGGATTGGTCCTGCTTTGAGCAGGGGGTTGGACTAGATGACCTCCTGAGGTCCCTGATATTCTATCTTCAGCTGAAATATATTGCAAGGTGAGTCTCAACAGATCTAGCAGTCTCTGCTTGCCTAGCCACTGTCCACAGGTCTCCAGGGCCGGCGCTACCCATTAGGCGATCGAGGCGGTTGCCTAGGGCAGCAGAAATTGGAGGGTGGTGTATTGAGGGGCTCAGCGGCAATTTGGTGGCAACGCAATGCATATTCTGCCAGCATTTTGGCAGAAACTGCTTGTCATCAACTTTGACCACTGTTAGAAAAATCAAGTTTATAAGTAACAGTATTACAAATATAGTGTGATATGGTTTCCTGGCCTCTTGTGTCCTGCACTCCTGACCTTCCTCATGTATGTATTTCAAATTCCCCTGCCTTGCCTCACACCTTCCAGCCCCTGTTGTCTTTCACAATTATAAAAGCCATGATGTCTGCATGTCCTGTGTTTAAAGAGTTCCAGACAGGTGAATGGAATAGATTAATACCAAACAAAGGGTGTGATAGCCATTAAGTGTTCTCACTCATGTAAGTGTATTGAAATCCCCCCTCCCTTTTCCACACTGGAGTATAAGAAGGCCTCAACCATGTATCGAGTTGAGCCAGTTGTTTTGGGTGTTAACCCCTTTGGCTCCTTTTTGCTAGCAATAAACCTGTTTCCAGAAGCCTACTGAGTCATGCCTGTCCTTGAGTGTAATATTGGGATAAGCCTCCAAAGGGACGAAGCAGTTTTTGCAACACCACTGGCGGCATTTCAGTGGTAGCTCACCACCTCTTCTGCTGTCGGCGGTGACAGCCACTCACTGATTTCGCTGCGGGCAGCAATTTGGTGACAGATTCTTGTCGCTAGGGAATTTTTTTTTTTTTTTTTGGTTTGCTGCCTAGGGCTGCAAGAAAGCTGGTGCCAGTCCTGCAGATCTCATGTGAGTGCATTCTGGGAACAACTGCGCTGGGAAAGCCCCAGAACTTGCTAAGTTTGAAAACCACAATATGAAGACAGCAAAAGAGTGAGTGCCAGACCTGAGACCTTCCTTTCCTGCTTCCAACGGAAGGCAGAAGACTTGAATGTTGAGATGAAGGAACAGGGGAGTCAGGAAATGGAGCTGAGAGGTTAGGTTGGGGGACTTTTAGGAGCTCAGGATATAGATCTGGATGGTCAGAATACTGATAATGGGAAACTCAGACAGACAATGGGCCTACATGATCTAACTCTTATTTTAAAGAGATGTGAAAATCCTAGATAAGCAGTTGTATATTTAAAAGCAGAGTACACAGTGCCCTGAGATTTCTATAGGCAGCTACAATGCTCTACTTGTGAGTGCAGAAACAGCGTGTGAAATTGTAACTACATCTGACATTGCTGATGAGAAGACACAGAAAAGTCAAATCCTGATCTAATTGTCATTGATATCCCAAGGCTATAAGTGAGTCATCCAGAATCACAAATTTTATACATAAAGCTTGGCAGTCTAGGATTAGCTAAGAGAATTCAGACTATTCTGCCAGACAAGTGGAATAGAGTTTATCCCTAAGCAGAATCCCCATTTGTTTTCACTGTAAATTGCATGACTCCCAGGCCTGCTAGAGAAATCTTGGCAGGCACCATTGATACCTGGTATAATGCCAGCCAAAATTTTCTCAATGGGATTATAATAAAAATAACATTGTCTCAAAAACTATAATAACTCCTGCAGGAAATGACCAAAATCAAATACTATTTGTTGCACTATATTTGTCATCATGCAAGATATTTTTATATTTTTGGATCTGCACAGATGTGCCAGGTTGGGGTTAAAATGGTGCAAGTACCATATGAAGGCTGGGCCTTTGTCTGAGGCCATAATAGGAGAGAAGCAGTCATGAACTAGAAAGCAGAGTCACATCCTCACATTCTATCTAAATTACATTAAAACAATGTAAGAAGGTGATTGTCATAAGTGTGGCGTGTGCTTTGCCTGGGTGGGGCTATGTTATCTGAGACAGAGTGTCGTCAGAGCCTCAAGACCATGAGGAAGGGAGGGGTTGAGTCAGTTCGTTTTGGCTAGCCATGCGGCAGGGGCCAGAGTTCGTGAGCATCTCTAGCTGTGGAGATGACTCAGCGTTTCCTTCTTATATTTCTACTTAGCTAAATGTAAGTAATTCTGATTCTGCATTAAGCCTGTGCCTATCTGAGGTGTCCCTATCCAGTTCAGATAAGAAGTAGAGAATTCTAAATTGTAAGCTGTACTATGTCTCTGTTCTATGATCTTTTTCTTTATTAAATCTTGTTAGTTATAAAACGTGTGGTTTACTTCCCTTAAGGCTTCCTTTGCTTCCAGGTTGGGAAGAGAGGGGGAAAGGTGGGGGGGTAGGTAAAAGATCAGCTCGGGGTAGAAGCTGAGGAACGTCTTAAACGAGAAGAGAGGAGGGAGGAGGTGACAGCCTCCAGGTGTCTGACTTTGGCCCTCGGGGAGGGGGACAAAGTTAGGGTGGGGAAGTTCGGGGGCCCCTCCAAGGTTTTGGAAGTACACCCGAATGGTGGCAACATTGGGTAACCCCAATCTCCCAGCTGGCAAAGTGGGGGTGTGGGGGAGAAGGACTTAACTTAGCTGGGGAGCAGTTAAAGTTTTGTTGGTCTGGCATATAAGAGCCCTGATCTCTTTACTCAGGAGCATAGGGATCAGGATACCCCTCTTACAGTGATCCTGTCCTAATAGTCCATCATCACCAGATAAAGAAACAGATCTTAACATGGTTAAAGAAAACTAAGTTTGATAGCATTCTGCCTGGCAAGAAATCACATATCAATAGTTGTTGTGAAATCCTCATTTCTTTATTGTTTTGTCCTTATGGTCCCCATTTCTCTATTGTTTGTCTCTATGATCTCTGTCTGGTTCTTTGATTGTTTCTGTCTGTTACCTAATTCATTTTGTGAGGTTTAAATCAAGGAAGATGGTGGGGTATGTTTGGTTAAAGGATTGTTTCACAATGATAGGATTGATTAGAAAAGTTCATCTGCCTTATTGGGAGTGGGGAGAATTGTATGCTTAGCATGTCTATTCTGTTCTGGTGATTTTTAATACAGTAGGCTCTCGATTATCCAGGATGATAGGGAAAAATTAATCCTGGTTAATAAAATCCTGGATAATCATCATCCATAGGAAATACGAGGAGGGAGGGTTGGTTCACCAGCCACCCTGCGCCGGGGGGAGGGGGTGTTGGTTCACTGGCTGCTCTGCCCCCAATGGGTTTTTTTTGTATGCGCGCTTGGGGCGGCAACAAAGCCAGAGCCGGCCCTGCGAGTTACACATATTTTTTTTGTCATCCTGGTTAATCCACATCCTGGTTAATCCAATCCTGGATAATCAAGAGCCTACTGTAAATAGAGATTAAGTAGGATGTTACTGTGTAAGGCACTTTCAACTGTTAAAAGATCCTGCAAACCTGTGAAGTGTAAGGTTACAGCTTGAGCCCTAGGAACCGGGTAAATGTGGGTGTCCCTAGAGTGTGCGAGTAACAGAATTTTGTGCAGGTAACATACTCTTGTGAGCACAAGATCTACTAAACTGCTACCATTCAGTTTATTATTTGCATTACAATAAGCACCCAAAATGTGGTAGAGACATTGTAGAAATACCTGTGAAGAGACAGTCCTTGTTATAAAGTAATTACACTCTCAGTTGAAGTAAGATCCGGATGGAAGAATGAAATAGAAGGGAATTAGGATATTGAATGCAGATGAATTACGTAGTGGGTACCACACATTTTTGTTTTGGAGGGACAGGTACAACAAATGGAAAGAATGTGGGACAAGAGACAGGAACGTGTGGTTACATACATGTTGACTAGCAGTGTGCACAACTACATGGTCATCATTCCTTCAATTTTTTTTTTATTTACTATCAGAAATAAATGCAGAAGAATAGTGATGAACAAAAAAACAGGTTTAAGATTAGCAGCCGTGTTAGTCTGTATCCGTAAATAAGACGAGGAAGACTTTGTAACACCTTAGAGACTAACCAGTTTATTTCAACATAAGCTTTCGTGGGCTATAGCCTACTTCATCAGATGCATAGAATGGAAAAGAAGGAAGAAGCATTTATACACACAGAAAGAAAAAAAAGTTGTACATTAGCATATCAATTCTAAGAGGCTGTTAAATTTGGATAGGCCATTATCAGCAGGAGAAAAAAATACCTTTTGAAATGGATATCTGTGTCCACATGAGATAACAACTATTGAAGGTAAATTAACTAGGCAAATGCAATCAATTAGTGTAATGAGAGAACCATTCACAAGTCCTATTTAGCCCTTGGTTAATTGTGTCCAATTTGAAAATTAATTCCAGTTCCTCAGTTTCTCGTTGGAGTCTGTTTTGAAAGTTTTTCTGTTTCAAAATCAACACCATTAAATCTTTAGTGGAATAGCCAGGAAGATTGAAGTGTTCTCCTACTGGTTTTTGAATGTTATGATTCCTGATGTCAGATTTGTGTCCATTTATTCTTTTGCATAGAGACTGGCCGGTTTGGCCAATGTACATAGCAGAGGGGCATTGCTGGCATTACAATAAAACAGTAATCTTTCTGGATTTCAAATGTAGCAGGGGTTAGGTAAGGTCTGCTAGGTAGGAAGATCTTTAGCTACTTGCTAATGCCAGGACGAACAATGGCAGTAACATCCAGGAGACGGGCAGGCCACAACTCTTACTGCAGATTATTTGCTTGGCAAAGCAGAAGGGGCAGAGAATGAGGAACTGCATTTAAGCAAGACAATTGAGCTCTGATATATATGGAGCTTGACGGAAGATGTCCCCAGTGTATGTGCATGAGAAATGGAGGAAATCCAACTGTTTTAGATAGAGCTGGGCGACTTTAGTGGGACTGATCTCATAAGTAAGAGCTCCTCACTGTGAGTAAGGGTTACACCATTGTGCCATAAATACTGGGTTTTATACAAAATCCTAGACCAATCTGAAAGTTCTGAATCACTTTGACATTTAGGGCAAACATTTTCCCTCAGTTACACTGATGTAAATCCAGTGTTACACCACTAAAGTCAACGTAGCCAAGAGTAGAGCTCATCCACAAGCATATAATATTTCATCTGGAAAGTTTAAATTTCCAAAATAAGCAACTGAAAATGAGTTGAAAGTGAAAATCAGTAAACATCCCTAGCTATTAAGCACACTGCCCATCTTGATACAATTGAACAGTATCATATATATATATATGATACTGTTCAATTGTATATATATATATATGTATTGCCATCCTGTAACTATACACAGTGTTCTAATTTCATGATCACATACCCCTTTCTCTCATCTTACACCTCCACTGGTTAAATTCCTCAATCTCTTAAACTCTTTCAAGTAAAGCAGTTACATTTTGTGGGGGATCTTTTCCTTTCTGCTTTTTTTCATATTGAGTGCTTATTTCAAACTAGCAGATGTACTTCTGTGTTTCTGTATTTTAAAGGTACCTAATTACACAAATATAACAAAAAATAAATTGCTGTCTAGACAATACTACCTTAATTCCGTATCAAGTTTCAAAGGGCTGAATACCTGGCTCCACTTTGTGGCAAGTCAACCAAGGAAAAGAGACCACAAGGTCAGTTTATTTGGTACTGGGAAAATACCCCCTGTATGGGAGCAGCATGCTGGAGGAGTTTCTAGGGCAGATGTGGGCGTGGCTGCAGAATAACCCATATGGCAGCTTTTGTGGAGCTGCCATAAGTCCAGAATCTGCTCTAATTGATGTGGGGGTCCAGGATGGTTCCAAGCCCAGCTCAGTACACCTTACATCTAGGCTTGGCAGAATTTGATTTTTTTTGTAATTCTGACAGATCTCTATGTTTATTTTAAAGTGTTTTTTTTCTATTTATGTCCATTTAAATTTTCACAGTTATGGCAAATTTGAGGAGGATCAGACAATAATTATTCAAGGACAGTAGATGTTGAGATTCAAAAAGCTTTGTTATCATTAGAACACAAATTGTTAATATTAATGTCAAAATATACAAGATAAATAGTCTTAAATCAAACTAATAAGTTCTTTAGCAGCATTTTTCATACTTTACTTCTCTACACATTTTGATTATCATAGGAATATATTTAGGTGTGTGGTGAAATTGCCATTTACTGACATTTTCCAGTTTAAAAAATCTAATCATTCCAAGCCTGCTTACATCTCCAAGAAGGAGCAGTAAGCGTCCCATCTAGGGAGAGCTGCTGACACATGGGGACAATCTCATTGGGAGTTCCACTGATGACAGAGCTGGGACATTAATTTGACATATTTATTTCATTGTGTTTCTTTTTAAAGGAGTGGGACAGAGGATTTGCAACAGCAGTTTAATAGACAATATTGCAAAAGTGATCACAAAAGAGAGAAAGAAATAGCAAAAGAGCCAAGGCAACATTTTTCTGCTGTGGAGAAAATATAATCTAATAAATATATTTCCAACCCTGTGAGCAGGGAGTTGGCAACACAGCTCCCATTCATATTAATTGGAGGTGATATCCTGCTCAACACGCCAAAAGTATTCCCCGAGTAATCCTCCAGAAAGAGTGAGGGGAAGCCAGAATTCCCAAGTATTGATTCTGCCGGTCTTATCCCTATCAGCAGCAGTATAAATGAAACTAAACACTTTATGGTTAGGCACAAGATGTTCTTTCAGAAAAGAGCCATCTGTAGCCAAAGGCAAAGAGGAGGAAAATTATATGGAAAGTAGTAAAGAGAAAACAAGACGCAACGTAAAAGAAAAAAAAAGGTAATCGTATAGCTCTGGAGCAAAAGAAAATCTTTGGCACAGAAAGCTATGGAACACATATGTAATGTGTACTGTGGGAAAAAGGCATAAGGGTTTACAAGACACACAGATGTGAAGATTTACTAGGACATACTGAGGTTTTTCCCTCTCCAGTGGGTGCTTCACTGTTTTTGGACCGTCAGGCAACAGAAGCAGAGACAGTTCTGAATGACTCACACAGACATTTCTAATATGAATCAGTTATCACTTCCTGGAATAAGTATTGATTCCATGCCTGGTTGGACTAAAGATGCCTCTGATGGCTCATTAGTGAAATTATACCATGCTTAAGGACCATGGTTTTCTCCTGTAACTGTGTCTTCTAAGGCTCTGATCCAGCAAAGCAGTTAACCTGCTTAATTTTATTCCATTGACTAAGCTACTCTCATGCTTAGAGTTTAGAAAATGCACGTTCTTTCCTGGACTAGGGCCTAAATGGTTAATATGTGTTTATAGTTTTACTATATTGTACTCTTCAGTTACTGGCTCACTACCAGGCTCTCATATATCTTTCCATGTGTTTTTACCATCCCTGTGTGACCCTTGGATTTGTTCTTTCCATAGCAGAGATGCTCAGTTGAAACCTTTGCTGAAGATCATAAGGTCACCATCTTAGCCATACCCACTTGGCATGAAAATCTTAGGTAGAGTATTTTGGCCTTCTTATAGGGTTTATAATGAGTTGATACTATCATAACAAGATCCTATTCCATGTGAAGGTGTAGCAGGGTTTTCTGTTCCTTACGAAGTTGATTGTATTGTGTTTATATGATTATATAGAATTATTAGGGCTGTCAAGTGATTTAAAATTAATCATGCTGTTAAACAATAATAGAATAGCATTTATTTAAATATTTGTGGATGTTTTCTACATTTTCAAATATACTGATTTCAGTTACAACAGAATACAAAGTGTGAGCACTGTACACTTTGTATTCTGTGTTGTAGCTGAAATCAATATATTTGAAAATGTAGAAAACATCCACAAATATTTAATACATTTCAATTGGTATTCTATTGTTTAACAGTGCTATTCAAACTGCAATTAATCTTCATTAATGTTTTTATCATGATTAATTTTTTGAGTTAATGGCATGAGTTAATGGTGATTCATCAACAGCCCTAGTAATTATAGTTCTATCTGAACTATCTGTCAATGAAAAGCTTTATTCTATTCATGCTTGTTTTAAAATCAGATGGGACCAATTTATTTTAGCCAGGATTTCTTTATTTCCTCTCCAACCTTTATTATTACTTTGGTTCAATGATTTGAAAGAACATTCAGTGTGAAGTGTAATAGAATGCAAGACTAAAATAAAATTTAAGATTAAGAAAAGGGAGCAATAATGGAGGTTGTATATAAGTCATAAAACAGCAAGTGAAATGTGTTCAATGGTCCCAAGGAAATTCCTTATCTAATAACAGAACATTGACACACACTCAAGAAACAAAATCCCTCCCCCACCTCAGTACAATTTTGCATAGATTTCTATTGATCCTGGCTATTTATTTAAAAATGTAAACAAAACAATTACATATCTCGGACCCCAAATATCTCCTATTAAAGTCAATGGGAGTTGTTCTGCTGATTTCAAAAGAACCAGGACCAAAACTGCAAAATTATTTAGTTCTTCACTAAACCTACAAATGATTTGAAAGACAGCAATCAAAATATTCAGGTATTTGTGAAATCCTGTGAAATTCTCAAAGGCTGACTTTGGACTGAGAGGGAAAACAACTTTATTTTTCACATTGGATCTTGTTATAGTCAAATTGCACATTAGGAGATACAGGTGAGGCTATGATTGATTACATTCAAAGCTACAGTATCTTTTCCTTCTCTAATATGATCTTTTCCCATGTTTCCTATAGCATTTTGACTCTTAGTGGTATTCTGTTGTGCAAATGGTAGTAGTTTCACCAATAGTTAAAAGACAGCATGTTCTGATATATCAAGCAACTTACTTCCAGGAATGTGCCTTATATGCACAGGCTCTCACACAATGAGGCAGACCTTATGTGGAGAAAAGATGTCAGACTAGCTGCTCACTTGCTGAGGAAGTTCAGTCTAGCCCAAAGGGTGTGATTTGATTACACATATTGGGCTGAGTCTTAATAATCCTATATGTAGGAGAACAGGGAGCAGAGGGAGGGGCCATCATGGAGCAGTTACATCTCCCTGATTCTCTGCCACCCAGCCCCAGAATTATTTGGAGCAATGTAAGCAGACCAGCAAGTGTGCATATTACTCCCTTCCCTGGCATGACTTAACATCTGTGGAGGGACAGAGGAATAAGGGCAGAGGGTGGCTGGCATAAGAAGGGCCCTATCAGATTTACACCTGTCAAAAGTTTTCTTCACAAGTGGACTTCTCAGCTGGCCACTTGTGGACAGAACCCAGTCGCTTTGCACCACCTGTGTAGCACACAGTGACTGGATCTGTATGGTTAAGGCCATTTCCTGTAGCCATATTGTAAGGTCTGAGGCCTTTGTCTGCAGCCATAAGTGGAGAGCAGCAGTCATTAGACAAGAAGCACAAAGTCACACCCTCACATTCCATCTAAATTACATTAAAACAACCTAATATCAGGCTGTTAAGAAGGTGATCCTGTCCCAATATCACCCACCACCAGATACAGATCTTAAGAGGATTAAAGAAAACTTTGTTTAATGGCCATCTGTCTGCGAAGAAATCACTTATTAATGTTGTGGTTGAAATCCCCATTTATTTATTGGTAGTTATGGTCCCCATTTCTCTATTATTTATCTGTATGGTCTCCATCTAGTTCTTTGATTGCTTGTCTGTTACATAATTAACTTTGCTAGGTGTAAATCAATTAAGGTGGTGGGGCATGATTGGTTAAAGGATTGTTTTACAATATGTTAGGATTGGTTAGAGAGTTGTTTAGTAATATTTTAGTAAAATGACTGGTTAAGGTATAGCTATGCAGAACTCAAGTTTCACTATACAAACAGGGGTCCAAGAAGGAGACAAGCAGAAGGAACAGAATAAAAAGGAGGAAAACCTGGAAGAAAAACTTACCTCTAAAACACAACCTAAGACCAGCGGCGAAGAATCCTCTGCATGACAGTGTCCATGAATTCAGAGGAGACTGACCTTGCCTGGCAAACAAGGAAAGTCCACCTGCATGATCCAGATTTGTGAGCATAGCATTGTATGCTTAGCATATGTATTTTCCTTGGCAATTGTTAATAAATAGAGGATAAGGATATTACTGTGAAAGAGCCTTACACTGATAAGAAGTCCTGAAAACCCACAGAAGATACTCCCTGGGCTCTGGGAATTGCGTACGGGTGGGGCCCTGAAATTAACAGGATTATGCCTTGAGCCCGCAGAAGGGTAAAGGGTAGGTGTCTAAACCCTAGAGCATAAGGTTACACCTAAGCCCTAAGAACACGGTAAGAGTAGGTGTCTAAATTAAGAGGGTTACGCCTTGAGCCCTAGGAACTGGGTAACGGTGCCCCTACAGTGTGTGAATAACAGAATTTTGTTCCGGTAACAGATCATATCATAGGAAATGATGCTTTATCTTTAAGTAGTTTTTGTTCTGTTGTCTGACCCTTTGCTACCCCTTCTCTTGGAGAAAAAACTTCACACATACCCTTCATAATGCTCATCTCCTGCTCTTCACATAAGCATGTTTCTGTTCTCAATGCAGCCTACATAGCAGACATGGGCATCATGTTTGTATAATTTTGGTGGTGCCCAGAACAGGTTCAAGCAGAGCCATCCAGTCCATAGGACAGACCAGGGCAACTGCTCCAGGTCCTGAATTTTGTGGATGGGGGGGCACGTTTCAGGGGGACATGGGGTCCAAGGTGGCCTGGAGGCTTAGCAGGGTGGGGGGGCTGGCACTGGCAGAGGTGAGTGACCCAGCCCCAGCGCCTCCCGGCATCGCATGGGGGAAGGGATAGAAGCCAGAAAGAAGAGGGGCAGAGGTTTGGGGAAAAGGATGGCGAAGATGAAGTGAGGGGGCAAGGCAGGGGTGGGAAGAGACAGGACAGGGGCAGAGCAGAAGCGGGAAGAGTGGAGGAAGAGGCTAGGGGGGAAGGGTGGAGTGGGGTGGGGTGGAGCCTGCTGCTGCTGCTAGGCTGCCCACTACCCCCCTCCCATGCCTTCCTGGCCCCCGTGTCCCCTGAAGCATGCATCCCCCGAAGCACAGGGTCCAGGAAGGTTGCCCTGGTCCATCCTATGGACGGGACAGCTCCAAAAATATAAGGCCAAACAGTGGTGGAGCACAGGCACCGTGGGAGCCATACAACTTGCTGCCTATGATAGCAGATGTATTTCAGTCTTGTATGGCTCTTATGAGATTTAGTCTTGTTAAAATATTGCACGAGGCAGTAAGTTAACCATTTCTGAGTTAGCTGGAATGGTAATGTTGAAATAAATATGCTCGTTCTTGGAGTAAATGATAAAGTTCACTTCAATGCTATTTTAATAGTTCAAAGAAAAGGAAACCAGTGGGGCGCCCGGCCCCACTACATGGCGCTGCGTACAGCTCTGATAATGTGTGATAACCATCAGGGAAAAGTTCTTAGCAAAACCAAGAGGCAAAAATAAGCCTTAGCCCAATATCTCTATATTTCATCGAATCGTTTAGATTTCCAACAAGATTTCTAAATCTGGAACTTCATACAACCATTCTGCCTTCTCAGCAACTTTCCTCAGTCACTCTAAATTAATGTTCTTTTACACAATTACTGCTATTTTTCCCCTCAGAAGCTCCAGTGTTTTTCTTCCAGGCCCTGGCCCACTCCCAAAACATTCCAGAGGTTTCATGAAATATTTAGAAAACCAGTGAATTTGGCTCATGTGCCATCAGCGAATGACTGGAGGGATACATATTTCAACCAACCCTCTCAAAAAGATCGTAGGTTACACCAATGTGATCCTATGCTTCCATCCTGGTTATGGATTATCTGAGATGGAGGCTTGATCCAGATCCCATTAAAGCCAATGGGATTCTTTTCATTGAGTTCAGTGGGAGTTGGATCAGGACTTCTGATGGGCTGCCAAGAGAGACAAATGAGGGCACTGTTATTTCATGTGGATAAACCTTTTCCTCTTCCTTGTCTGCAACATCTTCCCTCACTCAAACACACCCACCAGTTAACACTCCCATTGAAAGCTGATGGGATGATAAGGTGCAGTTTACAGTTCTATGTTTTGGAGCAGCTTTTCCCCAGGTGTGGTTTACCAACTGCTAAGGGAGTGTGTTTTTCTAAGGTCAAATCTCTGTCTATTACTTCTCCATAACCCCCCATCTCCCACTTTTAACAATGTCACTTTGTGTGTGACTCCTTCAGGGCTCTAAGACACAGGATAGAGGTTCTTTTGTCTTTTGAAAGAGTTTTAGTGACTTGGCTTCCCAAGCAAAAGCGCTATGCAAGAAGCTCCCTGTTCTCCTCCCTTTTGACTTCATTGCTCATTCAAATTCACTTAATTAGATATATTAAAACATGCCATTCAGTGTTCTAGCCACAAAGAATCCAACTTTAAAAATACATAGAAAACGTATAGGCTGAGCAAAGTCAGCAATAAAGAACAGTAAATAAAGACTCAAAGGCAAGTCCCACTCCACCCACTCAATCCACACTTCAAAGAAAGTCTGGGTATATAGGTCACTGTAACAGGGTGTTTGACTCCCACTGCAGCACCTGCGGCTGGCCATCTTGGGAATTAGCTCTGTGTTGCCGCCACGCCCTCCTCTGATGGTGTCTCACCCATCGTCATTTCTGTCTCCACCTCCGGGGCCCTCATCCTCTTCTAGAAGCAGCCCTCTGGCTGTGCCCCACTTAGTTGTTTCCCCCCTTCCAGGGGACCAACAGTCCTCAGTCCAGCCACTCACCTTGTTAGGGCCGACTCAGTTTCCCTAGGGAATGAATAGACACCTATTCATAAGCTTGTTGGCATCATGTAAACGGTCTCAAGGTCTACACACCAGGTGCCTCAAGAGGGCAATGACCTAGGCGTGATGTAAGGGTTTGCTAATGCGCATGCTTCAAGTAGGTCTTTTCCCTCCCTCCACCCATTCCCCCTCCCCTTTTAATATATTCTATAAAAGGCTGCTTGGTACTGATAATAAACGGAGCTGCTGCCAGCCCCCCTTTCTGGACCGAGAGGAGGGTGCCTCAGTTTCCCCTTTGATCAAAGTTAACTTGTGTGTTTCTTCAATGGTCTCTGACAGCTTGTGAGCTCCTTGCCTCAACGCTGCCACTACTATCCGGAGTGTACGGTAAGGGGGAGAGAGACGTGACATTAATTTTCCCCTGACAACCTCAGTGGCAAACTGCAGACCAGACACAGGCCACTCCCCTCCATGGCAAGTGGAGGCTAAGTGTGGGAGAGGAGGTGAAGACCTAAGCCTGCCCACCCTCTACTCTGGGTCCTGACCCAGAGGCAATACAGCCAGCAGCCACATGCTGCCCTTCCCCAATTCCACCATTAGCTTACCCAGGTTGCTTCCATGCAGCCCCAGCACCTTTCCTCTGCCCTTGTATCAAGGTATCAAGGCCTCAGTAAGGCAGTTGTCAGCCTGGAGCTTCTTCATACTCTGCTGACCCATCCCAACACTGGTCTGTCCATGGTGCTCCAGCCCCCTAAGTAGCCAGTCCTCCTCCCTCAAACTCCAGGGAATAATTACCTTTGCTTTGCTCAGAGCCTCTCCTTATATGGGCCTGCCTGGCCCTGATTGGCTCCTTCAATATATCTTCAATAAATCTTCTCCTAATTGGCTGGCACTACAAGCCAGTTACAAGCCATGCAGCCTCCCCAAGATTGATTTAACCTCTTACATACCAGTGAGGGGCAGCCGCCCCATCATAGTCATACAGAGCCTTCTCCAGTAAAGGTAAGTTCCAGAAGCCCAGGGTGGCAACTAAAAATGGAATTCTGAGCTCTATTCACAGAGAAATTGTCAAACAAAGATCAAAAGAAGAGGAAACACAGAAAAAATGTGGTGAAAATTACTCTTGTCTTTTTAGGCACTGGTCCTGCAACTGAGTACGTGTGGATGGACCATGAGCCTGCACAAAAGCCAGTGAAGTCACCAAACCCCATATTCATGCAGGAATGTACCCGTGCACAGACAGTTGCATGAGAGGGGCCATGTTCAGCACAGTACTGCGGTTTGAGTCTTTTCAAACTTTTAAAATGGATCCGGCTCTTAAATGGACAGCGAAAGAAAGAACGAAAGAAAGAAACAAACAAAGAAACAAACAAAAAATGAAAACAGGCAATCCACCAAGTTTTCCATATTAAGAGTATTCACTGTATTCAGTGTTTTATCAGCAACTATATAGGCTCCCAGCCTTGAAATTGTCCTAGGGCCTGATCTTCAGGCTCAGCTAAGCTCTACTCAGTGCAGAACATCAGCATGTCGGGAAGTGGGGAGATTTTGGGGGCCCAGGCCTGAATTATGACAACTGCAATGTTGCTTTAACTTATAGCAACTTGTAAAGACCCTTAGGGGACATTACACCAACGAGGGAACACTGAAGTGCAGAGTACTATAGCCAAGACCTTCACTACATGACCCCTATGCTAGGGTAATGGTATGGAGCAAGTTAAATGACCAAAGAAATCCTCAGGTACCATGTATTGCAAGATTTCCTGCTCTGCAAACAAGCCAGAATCTGATTACCAAATCTTATCCTAGCTCTGCAGAACAATTTCTCACTTATTAAACCTCTACCACAAATCTGGTGGGTACATCTGTGTTCTGTATTTTCTCTAGACAAAGAGCAAATCATTTGGGATCACATTGTTTATCAGACTTTGCAACTGCCTAATCATTTCTGGCCTCTCTCAATGTTATTTGAGAAAGTGGGGTCAGGGCATAGTTTGCCATTCCACATCCTCTTCCAGTGTCTCAGGATCCAGTTCTTATGTTTGCTGTTTTTAAAAAGAGAATAAGGTGTTCTGGGGAAGAAATCAACAGACCTTTGAAGAAAACCATTTGCAGATGCTCAAAGAGTGAGACACTACACAAATATTATGAAAATAACAAGAAGCTGTGAAATATCAGCACTGGTTTTACATAACAATGAAATACATGCCCGCAGGTTCACATTTTCTTCTGTGCCCTTTGCCACCATTAATGATTCATGTTTAAACAATGTAGAGATTCTGCATTCATTTCTCCTGTAACTTCTTGTTTGGTCCTATAATGAAGCAATTAAAGTGAGTTTATGATATTACAGTTAAAGTTGGCAAATGCAAACCTACCTGCAGTGCTTTTAGATGGCAAGCCAATAGGAATCCACCCCTCAACTCAACATGTGTGTGTATGTTTTACAAGCTAGTTAAATGCTGTCCTTGAAAACTTACCTTAAAAGCTTCTATATTACCTGCAGGGTTTCATATTCTACTGCACTTAATCAGAATTTAGCAGCCTCTAGGAATACTCAGACGAAATAAAGGAATTTAAACTAGACACACTAAGATATTCTTAACCTCTTCACTACTGAATGGATTTATTTCAAACCTTGCTGATGGTACTTTAAATAGCTGTTGCATTGAAATCAAGGTATTCAGTGTCAGGTTATATCAGTAATGAATAGATAATACAATGTTTGCGTACAGGTACCCAGTACATTCTGCATCAGTGAAAGTGTAGGCCTTCACAAAGGAACAATCAGCTATAAGGTGCCCCATAAAGGCTCAACTCCAACTTGTGGAATAGATTTATCAGAACAGTTTGCATAAATAATACACATATGCAACAACTTCAGGCATGTGTAAATTGTCAGATGGGATTCTGATTAAGTACTACATTCTAGCTGATAACAATAATCAGATTGTCCTTTGAATCCCCACGAAGGGGCAGCACAGGGAGGAATCATGCATACGTCACTGAGTCATAATTCCCTCTCTGCTCCTTCCTTACTGACCCATGCCAGCAGTGGATTGTTATCTCCACATGTCCTTCCATCTACAATAGTCTGTGAGTTGGGAGTAATGGGTAGGGCAAGAGTCTGTCCATTAGCATTGTCCTGCTTGGAGCGGAGGGGAAAGCAGCCATTTACCCATGTGTACCTGGACTTAAGGTCTAGGGGAGGCCACACAGAAACACATTGGGTGTTTATGGTTGGGTTTTCCTTCCCCTTCACAGGCACAGAACCCAGGCCCCCGTCTCTCCCAATCTAATTTAAGAATGAGAGTTCATCTGCATTTTCTCAACTAAAAGCAGCACACACAGCAGGTATGACTATTCTGACTTGCATTGATTGTACAGATTTACCCCTGATTGATCGCACTCTACGTGAGAGAAGAATCAGGCCCAACTCATCTACACTATACCAGCTAAGGTTATCAAATGCAGGAGCAATGCTACCAGTTGCATATTCCAGTGCTCCACCTGGTGGTTGTAATGCCTATGTGGCTGGTGTGTATATATACAGAGAACATGAAAAGGTGGAGGTTGCCATACTGACTCTAAGAGGCTAAACAATTAAGGTGAGCTATTATCGGCAGGAGAAAAAAAATTGTAGTGATAATCAGGATAGCCCATTTCAAACAGTTGACAAGAAGGTGTGAGTAACAATAGGGGGAAAACTTAGCTTGGCAAAGTAGATTTCAGTTTGTGTAATGACCCATCCACTCCCAGTCTTTATTCAAGCCTAATTTAATGGTATCCAGTTTGCAAATTAATTACAGTCCAGCAGTTTCTCGTTGGAGATTGTTTTGAGAGGGGTTTTTTAATGAAGAAGCGCCACTTTTAAGTCTGTTTCTGAGTGACCAGAGAGATTAAAGTGTTCGTCTACTGGTTTTTGAATATTCTGATTCCTGATGTCAGATTTGTGTCCATTTATTCTTTTGTGTAAAGCCTGTCCAGCTTCAGATTGTTTCTGTAACTTTGACTTAACGTAATTCCAAGAATCCTCCACATTCAAGCTCATTATGATGGCAGACTTTCAGTAATATTTTAATATTTACATTGCCAGCTCTATCTAAGTAGGAAGTGAACTGAAGGGGAACAATAAAGCATTTTTTCAGGCTTGATGAAAATCAACAGACCAATGGAATGACCCAATGAGAATGAATTTCAACATTAAAAGGTTTGTCTGAGAAAGGAGAAAATAAAAAGGGAAGCAGAGAGTGATCATTGGAAGGCAAAGTATAATAAGAGTGAGATGTCTGCAATGCAAGCTGAACTCCAAAAGAAATGACCACATCACGTCTATTCCTTTTCATGCCTAGAATCAATTCTATGGAATTTACCATATATGGAAGCCGTATGTTATAGAAGCCCAAAGGTGTCTATAGAATGGTTCTGTATAATTCTCTCAGAAAAAAATATGGTAATGATCATTTGTAAATAGCACTTATTACAGTAGGAGAATAAATTACAGTACATAGTGGGTTCAAAGAGCTAGAGGCAATATTTGCAAATACAGTAGACTCTCGATTATCCAGAATTGGGTTAACCAGGATGTGGATTAACCAGGATGTCAAAAATAATGCACGTAACTTTGCTCTGGCTTTGTTGACGCTCCAAGCACACACAAAAAAATCTCCCATCAGAGTGCAGGGCTGCCAGTGCAGGGTGGCTGGTGAACCAACACCGCCCTCCCCATATTTCCTATGGATGGTGATTATCCAGGTTTTTATTAACTAGGATTAATTTTTTCCTATCATCCTGGATAATCGAGAGTCTACTGTAACTTGATTTCTGAATGTATAGCATGAGAGTTTTGGCATACTTTAACCCAGAAAGGTATACATTTCTTTTAAATAATTCTTTTGCAAATTATATATTAGTAACCAGACACATTGTAAATATTTAGTGTATCTCACGCAATAAATATCTCCCTTCCAATGCATATGAAATGCTTTGAGCCATTTAGTTTAGTAGAGAAAATATATATAATTACAATGTCATTTATTCAGCAGAAATGTTACCTAATTTTTCCGCACATTACTGGACTTGCAGAAACCACATAATGGGCTTCCTTTGCTTTCTAGCTATTCAGCAGAAATGTGGTCATCTTACAGAATACTTTCTAGTCAATTCTATTTAGCCATCTCCTTGGGAACTTCCCATAGCAAGCCATAAGGAGGTGGAATGGATACCCACTAATTGCAGAATACTCATCCTTTTTCAATAGAGTGAAAGTACTTTAGAGAAGCATGATTTGAAGTTCATCCTCTTCTGAGCTGTAGTAGCAATAGAAAATCCTATGACGGGTTCCTCTCAGGGTGCCACCTGGAACTGGGGTACCATTGAGCCTGCCTGATCCACCAGACTGGGTTCCCACTCACCATGTAATGCTGTGACAAACTGCAGACATGCTCCCAGGTTCACATTTTCACCAGCACATAGGTAGAGACACACCCAGCTGCAGCTATTCCTGAGATCAGCTCTGAATGGGAAGACTTCAGCTAAGGCATCTCCCAGTTCCTGGAGTGTAAACCCTAAACCCATTTTGTGCTCCACAGAGGATGTAAGCTCATGAGATTCACTCCCTCCCTCAATGTGAAGAAGAATATACACAGCTTTCTGCCCCCAGTTATGACTTCCACACACTGGTTTTAGACAGAGCAAAAATAAATGTATTAACTACAAAAGATGGATTTTAAGTGATTAAAGCAATTTAAGCAAACAGATAAAAAATTACCGACCAAATAAAGCAAAACATGCAAAGATTAAGATACTAAAGAAATTGGAGATGTGTAGCAAATTCTCGCCCTGAATGTTGTTTTAGGCAGATTGCAGAGATTCTTGAAGGAAGCTGCACTTGGTTGCAGCTTAAAACTCCAGGTCTTCCTTTCACAGGCTAGAAATCCCTCTAGCTTGGGCTCAGCTCTTCTCCTTCAGTTCAGTCCTTGTTTCTCAGGTGTTTCCAAGTGTCCCTTTGGGCATGGAGACAGTGAAGAAGAACTACACTGACATATCTCCCCTTCCTTAAATAGCTTTTGTTCCCACACCTTTCAGTGGAAAAAAACCTGGTATTCTAGAAAAAAACTGGTATCCTTAATGGTCCATGATTCTATGCCAATGGACACTATTCAATACCATAAAATAGATTAGTGCAGGTTATTAGTTAATTTATAACATATTCCTATATAAAAGTAGAAATTTTATGTGGCTCAGAAACTCACCAGATTATTAAAAGGGGCATAAAAGGCTTTGATTTCTCTATAGGCTTGATTAACAGTTAATGCAAAAAATATCAACTTTCTTGTCAAGCACTATGGGCCTCAACACCTGGCCAAACAGGGCTGCAAAGAAAGAGCCTTACCCCTCTGCATCCCCACACTGCAAAGCCATCTGAAGGAACTGCAACTTATACTTCTCAAAGAGGGGCTACACCTACTGACTCAGCATTATCAGCTGATTAGCAGCAGACTCTTGATTAGCACCTCTTTGCATAAAGCTTCCTGTTCCTGCCCCACCCCTTATCTGAGCAACTAGTTAGTAGACCTGTCACTGACTAGAACTCTGAGACCACATTCCAGCTCCTGCTCATTTTCCCTATTACCTTGACTTGTGCCTTATTCCTTCTTCTTGCCCTAACTCCAGTTATTGACTATGGCTTGATCCTTGGTGTGACTCTGAATCCTAACTCCAGTTATTGACTATGGCTTGATCCTTGGCATGACTTCTAACTCTGACTTCAGCTTTGATTCCAGTGTGATGTCTGGTTCCAACTCTGGTTTAACCCTTGAGGTGGCATCTAACTCTGATTCTGGCTTGGTCCTGTGTGCTTCTGACTCTAGTTTAACCCTTGCCATGGCTTCTGACTCTGGCTGTGACCCTTGGTATGACTACTGACCGTGACTCTATTTCCAGCTGTGACCATTAATTCACACTGCTCACATTACAGGTCCTGACAGTTCTGAACAACTTACAGTGCAGTCTTGTTCTTTGCTGAGGAGGGAAGAGAGAACACAATCGCTACTGTTGCATTTTGGAGATCTCTTTTTGGAGTTGGTGGTTAACTCTTGGAAATTACTGAGGGACAATTAAATTGTGTTCTGCTAGAGCATTTTTTGAGCCACATTACTGTGTCTATTCATGTATTCCCAGATCTCAGTGAATACAGGGAAGAAAGGATGCATATCCAGTTTCTAACTGTTTGTGTGTGACTTGGAATACTATAGACTGTGACCGAATCATAGATTTCATGTTATTTTAATTCCCCTTTGATGTACCAAATTATTATGTGAAGTATTATTTTCAGCATACTCCTGTATTTCTCTTAGCTCCTTCCTTTGACACTGTGAGGGACACTACATCATCACCACCAGGCAGGGTTTTTCCCCCACCAATGGAGTGCAACTAATTTGTTTATTGAGTTATTTGTTCATTTGAAAATGACTTTTAAAAATTTAGGTTATAATTACTTTCTCTTTTAGCTGATAGTAGAAAACAAAAATGCATCCAACTGAATCTCTTACCTTGAAGAAGAGAGCACATAAATAGTTGTTACCTAATAAAATTAGGAGGTCATACATCAAAGGAACAGAATTTACACCCATTCCCCATCTTGATTAGAATTCTTAAGTTTACTGCAGTATGCCCCTGTTTCCTGCTGGCTTTTCTTCTTCATCAGTAACAAATCCCTTTAGAAGTTGTTGATAATAAACACATGGGGCTGATTAAATCTGTAAAACAATTTGCTTATTTGCAGTTTCAATCCTGCTATGGTTTCTTATACGTTCTTTGAAAGGTTTCCATTTACTGACTGGGATTTTCTGTGGCTGTGAAACTGAAATACTTAACAATATGTACAGTCTATCAGATTTAATTCCCTATATCTTAAATTGGACAAATTGGGTCCTGGACTCACTTTTGGTAGACAGCCTGATTTTGCAATTTTCAGTTGGTTAAATGAACAAACCTGACCACCCAGCTAGAGAGCTGTGGCCTGTATCCAATAACTCCAGGATCATATGTTAGGACAAGCGCATGTGGTAAATGCTGGAAGATCCATATATTTCATCAGTACAAAAAGACAGATCAACAGTTGAGTGTGATGAAGCCAAAGTAAATAAACTAAAAAAAAAAAACATGACATGAAACAAATGTGTCAAAACCAGTTTCATCACCAGGCTCATTCCTGTAAATTCTTACATCACGATTGTTTGAATATGGTGTGGATTTCATAGGGCGTTCTCTCAACCCCAATTATGCAAGAAAAGGTATATCCTCTTCATGGGTCAATTGGTCACATTCTTGCTTCTGAGAGAGGTTGTGGTTTCAAGGCTCCCACTTAGTATGTGAGTCCCACCCACTGCTGGCAGAGCAATTATAAATTGTATCATTCATTATGATGATTATGATTATTGCAGCAGTGCTTGGTCATGAGCCAGGAGTCCATTGTGCTGGACACTATATAAACACAGAACAAAAAGATGGGCCCTGTCCTAAAAAGCTTATAGTCTAAATATAAACCCAAGGACAACAGGTGGCACCAGACAGACCAACGGGGGCGGCACAAGGAAACAATCATAGTGGTTGCTGCAGTACTACTAATCTATATGAACTAGACGCTACTGTGCTGTTAAAAGTGTTATTCTTTAGCTAACAGACATTTAACTGGGGTTGCAGCAGCTCTGACGTTTACACATATAGAATTGGAAAAGGTGGGCAGAATTCTGCTGGACGCATCAGGTGACATAACACTCCAGAGACTAGAGAGCTCAAAGTGGGCAGGTCACAATTATGCAACCTGACCTACAGATTCCTAATTCTCAGATCTCAGATTCCCTATCGCAGGAATAAGTTCCATGACCAAAAAAGTCAAAGCACAGGAACATACTTAGGGACAGCATGAGAAAGATTTTCATGTTAGTGGTTTTGATTAAAGGAAATTCAGTCACGTTCGACTTTACTGCCTGCTCTTTTCACATCAGCAATGAAGGAGGAAAATGAGTCACTGAGGAGACAAGAATTTTTCAATACCAAACTAAGGATTCTGGGAAGATCAAGAAGTCATGCAACATATGGTATGTGAAGATGTATCACCACTTGGAATTTGGGTCTGTGAAGAAAATGGCAGATTTGGGGCTAAATTATGGCATTTAGCCAAAGCCCAGAGTAGGGGCAGTCTGGATCCAAATCAGCTGAGGGGCGCTCACAAGACAGAATCCTTCCTAGCTCTCCAGAGGGCAAAGGGAGGCCTCACGTTACACCACCAGTTGAATGATCTGGCATGCATCTAACATGGAGCTTAGCAGGCCACTGAAAGAGGCAGAGCTCCCTGCCCAGTTTACAGCAATTTGTATCCTGGGAGTGTACGGAGAGAACAGTCTCTGTGTTTCCCTGAGCTGGCCCCGACCCTTGTGAGCAGTGTACAGGGAGTGTGATGTAGAAGGGGGAATAAAACCTTATAAGGCACTGTTCACGTTGTAAATTTACAACATCATAAAGAGGGCTGTTATGACAGATTACATAAAACTGCACAGGGTTAAGCTCCATGCCTGACTATATCATAGCCAAATGCCGCTTTGCCTTTATCATAGGAGAAGTCCCAGTAATATCAATGGGGCTATCCTCATGAGTCTGCTGAACAGTAATATGAAGCAGCTTGATGTGACTGATTTTATTAATAACAAATAATAAATCCTTTGGATTTCCCAGTATGCTCCACCTTCTACCTATGTGTTCTTTAGCATGTGAGCTCCTCAGAGCAAGGGCTTTCTTCACTGTATTTCTGTGTTTTGTATAGCATTAAGCATATGATTGATGCTAAACAAATAGTGTAAAATTTCAGCTCAGTGTAGAAGGTCATAAAATCTATGTACATAACAATTTATGCAACATTAATTCAAGCCCTGAAATTTTTATAAATCATTCTTTACTAACTATTTGCATACCAAATCCATCCAATCACTAGAATATGTTTTGTTTTCATTGTGTGGGTCTTCTAAAATACATTGTAGAAACGTTTCAGGAAATATTTTTTCTATTGCTAATTTTATTCAGGGTGGGAAAAGGCCTTTTCATTGTCTGCATCCATGTCAGGCTTAGCCATTGCTCTTTGATTTGTTTATGCTGAATGCTTTTGACAGTGATTCAGAGTTGCAATTTGTGGGGTATCAGTAACGGATAGAGTTGCTGGTTTGTAAATTCTTGTTAAATTTGAATGCCAACGATAGTACACAAGAGGATGTTGGAAATGCTGCTGGGCTCCAGCGGGAAAGTCTGTCTCAGCTAGCAGCCAACCCTCAATAAGACATTTGTTTACATGTTTCTCTTTGTTTTGTTGTTTTTCTCTTCGTTGTCTTTTTCTCTCCCCTTTGCTTCTAAACTTCTTTAAAATGGAAACTATAACAACTTCCAGGCACATACACCAAACATAGTGGAGCACCTTTAAAGATAGGGCTCTTTTAGCAAAGCAGCGTACAATACAAAAAAAAGCCAAGTGTGATACCGGTAGGTAGAAGAGGGCAGAAAAACTTCCAAAACAGACTCCAACGAGAAACTGAGGAACTGGAATTATTTTTCAAATTGGACACAATAAACCAAGGGCTAAACAGAACTTGCAAATGGTTCTCTCATTACACTAATTGATTGCATTTCCCTAGTTAATTTACCTTCAATAGATGTTATCTACTGCCAGGCACAGAAATCCATTTCAAAAGGTATTTTTTTCTCCTGCTGATAGTAGCCCATTCATATTATACAGCCTCTTAGAATTGGTATGCTAATGTACAACTTTTTTTTTTTTTTTTTTTTGTTTTTGCTTTCTGTGTGTATAAATGCATCTTACTTCTGTTCCATTCTATGCATTCGATGGAGTGGGCGATAGCCCACGAAAGCTTATGCTGAAATAAACTGGTTAGTCTCTAAGGTGCTACAAAGTCTTCCTCATCTTATTTATGGATACAGACTAACACGGCTGCTAATCTTAAACTTTGGGAAGTAAGTTTAATTGTGCTTGCTGTGAATTTGGCAAGTTTTGTATGGGAATGCATCTCATCTGAGTCACCAGACACTTAGGGGCTTGCTGATTTCAAATAGCCTCATTTTCAAAACTTCTTTCCCTCTGCTCTAAGCGATGCTAGACGATTAATTCTACAGGGTCTCCTCTGATGTGTCATGTGTGGATGGCATTGGAGCACAGAGCAAGCCCAGTTGGGGCTCTCTGAAAATGAGAAATCTGCAGTGAATGATGTTACTTTTTCAAAGACGTCCCAGTGTGCTCTTTATTCAGCCAAGAAAGGGGAAGAAGCCAAGAAACTGGAGCTTGGGACTCCCCACAGGTGAAGACTACAGGCCAAGCTCTCCTGGCAGACATGTATGACTGCACTGATTGAAAGTAAATGGCACATAAAATAAAAAAATCTGATATTGTGGTGGGTATCTATTTCTGTGCAACGCTGGAAGAAAGTGCTCTTTTTCTCATGGGAGAATGTGATGAAATGTTTGTTTGGTCTGCGCAGTGTGGACAGAAGCTGTGTGCTTTCTCTAATCCTGCTAGTGTTTGGACTGACCAACAGATAGTCATTGGGACTTTGTGCTGCTATATATTTGTTACTGTCATTTCAGAACAAAAATGACTAGGGGGCTGGAGCACATGGCTTAGGAGGAGAGGCTCAGGAAACTGGGATTGTTTAGTCTGAAGAAGAGAAGAGTTGGGGGGGGGGGAATTTGATAGCTGCTTTCAACTACCTGAAAGGGGGTTCCAAAGAGGATGGATCTAGATTGTTATCAGTGGTACCAGATTACAGAACAAGGAGTAATGGTCTCAAGTTCCAGAGGGGAAGGTTTAGGTTGGATATTAGGTAAACTTTTTTTACTATGAGCGTTGTGAAGCACTGGAATGGGTTACATAGAGAGGTGATGGAATCTCCTTCCTTAGAGGTTTTTAAGGTGAGGTTTGACAAAGCCCTGGCTGGGATGATTTAGTTGGGGTTGGTCCTGCTTTGAGCAGGAGGTTAGACTAGATGACCTCCTGAGGTCCCTTCCAACATTGATATTCTATGATTCTATGATCCTTGCCTCCATTTATCTATCCCTTCCATTCCTCCACGTAATTCACACTTGAGTGTCTTTTACAGCAGCTGACTAGTCTGTAGTAGTGTTCTCCCAAAAGTAATATTATCTGCTAAAATTTAGTGAAATTTCAGGAGGCCAAGTAAATCTATCATTTACATAGCCAAGTTGTTAATGGCAAGTAACCCTCAGTGTCCCCAGTTTTAGCAGCAGAAGAGGAGTGATAGCGTCACAGGCTCCATCTACACCAGAAGGTTGTGCTGGTGAACATTCTGTGAACAGAATGCCGGTGATGGTGCTTTTACACTCTGCCACGTGTACCAGCGCACTATAGCCACACTGCATCAAACATATCCGCAAAAGCTTGTTGTACCGTGGGTAGGCATCCCAGCATCCTTCACACCACCTCCAGGCACACCGCCTCCAGAGAAATTGTCGCTAGATGTTGCAGGATTCCTCCGCAACTCTAAAGCAATTGTGGAGGCCTGGGGTCAAAACCCCACAATTCCTTCTCTTCTAGCCAATAAGCATGGGCTCTTGTGTGCCGTTTGCAAACTCCCAGCACCACATGGATGCAATGCAGAGGAACAACTCGCCTATAAGGACAGGACATATGATGACACCCAATTTTTAAGTCATAACTAATGCAAAGTGTCCCCAACCTAGCAGCAGTGCAGGAAGAACTCTTGCTGAGGGTACAGCTTCACTGCAGTCCTGGGTATGATTTGCAGGTCATGAAGACGTACCCATGCTAGCTGTGCCCTAGCTAGCTTGTTAAAAACAGCATTGAGGACCCTTCAGCACAGGCTACAGGAGCCACCAGACACCCTCCCTCCAGGAATGTACTCAGGGTGCAGCCAGTGCTTAAGTCCACTCCGGTGCATTCTCACTTCCATTTTTAGCAAACTAGCTAGAGTACAGCTAGCATGCGTATGGCCACATGAGCTGCCAAACACACCCACGACTGCAGTGTAGACATACCCTTATATGGCTAAAAGACAGAACTGAAAATAAGGAGACCTGTGTTTTTATTCCTGGTTCCTTCGCAGACTTCCTGTCAAACCTTGAGCAAGTCACTGGATTTCTGTGTGCCTTGGCATCCCTGTTTATGGAAGAGGGTTAATGCTGCTTTCCTGACTCCTGGGATGCTGGGCAGGCTGTGAAGTGGTAGCCCTTTAATATCTGAAAGGGAATCCAGGGAGCTCAGATGACAGAATTGTAGCCAGAAAATGCTAAACCACATAAAATGAGCTCTGAGGAAATGGCAGAAGAGTTGCCAAGGACTGGCCCCTGGGAAATTTTGAAATTTAAATACTCTCAGATGCTGTGTTAAAATTTTATTAAAAGAATGTCTGTGGGAATCTCCCCAGAGTTATGTACAGTAGTCAAAAATATGCAGCAGTGTGTGCTCTCTCATGCAGACCAGGGAGCTCCAGGAGGCACGCTGCTTCTCCGGGGCAGATTACCTTCATCCAGTGTCTCATCCCATCTCCCCTCCTCCCTTCCTCCCTCCCGCCTTTCCCCCGCAGGATGGGTCAGCACCATATTATCTCCAGGGCAGGACTGTGAAATAAAGGAAACTCTAGAAAATATATTGAAAGACACAGTCCAAAACTGCAAAATGAGAATACTAGCAGTAAAAGAGGTTGGGATTTATTTGTTTATTTGATTTTTAAAGTTTAATAAAATAAAATAAGGTGGGGGAGGGAGGCAGTTTTTCAATTGGTAGATTCGGTAGTGTCCCTTGTGATAAAGAAGAGACTTCATTCCGCTATGATAAGTGTAAAGGTAACTCTTGATTTGGGCCATTGGTCCTTGAAATTCTATGTAGCTCCCAGAATAAACCAACCTGGGTTGGTCTATCATCGCAGTGTCCCTAAGGGTACATCTACACTGGCAAAGTTACAGTGTCAGCAGTTACAGTGCCGCTCAGACAGCGCTGAAGGGAAACTGCTGTTGTGTGTTCTCACTGTCAGCTGCCTGCGCAATAGCATGTTCACACTTGCAACACTTGCAGTATTTGGAGTGATGCACTCTGGGCACCGATCCCACAGAGCATCTCTTCCTCTTCTGCTGGTAAGACTTGTGAGAAGGCAGAGAGGCTCCCATAGTTTCCAGGAGAGCTCTGAGAGAGATTCCCATGAAGTGAGGGAGTCAATCAACAGCCTGTTCCGCCATTCAGACTAGGCACGCGGTGCGAGACAAGCCTGCTTTCTGCAACCCTCCTGCCCCCAACAGCTCACTTTAACAACTCCCAAAATCAGATCCGCTTACCAGGGGCCTCCTCTTCTGTATGTGCTTTGCCAAGATCCAATACCTGGGACTTGCTAGGTTCCTCCGGGATAGAAAAGAGCTCCTGGCTGCTTTCATCTCTGGCCTTCAAGTCATCCCCTGCCTCTGGGTCCCCATCCCCCTCCACATCCTCATCCAAGATTTCCTTCTCCTGGCTCAGTCCACTCTGGACTGGCTCTAGAGCCAACTAAGGATCCACAGTGGCCTTCGCAGTGGAGGTGGGATCACCACTGAGTATCGCATCCAGCTCTTGGTAGAACCAGCAGCTCATGGATGCAACACTGGAGTGGCAGTTTGCCTCCTGTGCCTTGTGGTAGGAGTTCCACAGCTCCTTCACTTTTATCCTACGTTGCAATGTGCCCCGGTCATGGCCCCTTTCCATCATGCATCAGGAAATCTGTCTGTAGGTATCATAATTCCTATGGCTGGAGCATAGCTGGGACTGGACAGTCTCTTCTCCCCAAATGTTGATGAGGTCCAGCAGCTGGGCATTGCTCCAAGAAGGGGATCTCCTGGTGCATGGGGCAGGCATGGCCACCTGGAAAGATGCATTGAGACCACTAAATGCATCACTGAGCAAACAGAAAGGGGACTTTCAAATTTCAAAAGCAATTTATGGGGTGGGGATGACAGTTGGTCACCTGAGGGCAGGGCAGTAGAGTTCAAACTGATGAGTGAGAACAGGCATTGTGGGACAACTCCTGGAGGACAATTGTCGCACTGTAATCACTACTGTGTCTACACTGGCACCGCAGTGCTGTACCACGGGTGCAGAAAGCTGTATGCCCCTCTTTGGGCTAGTCTTTTTAAAGTGCTACAACTGTGCAGTGTCTGCACCCTAAGTGGCTTCACAGCATGTATACCTCGGGAGTTACAGCACAGAAAGTTGGTTTGCTGTGCAAAAACTTGCCAATGTAGACAGGGCCTAAGTCATGGCCTGTGATAAAGACTATGGGAGGTACTTCTAACTACACTGCACTACATCTTGTGCAAATGGGCCTCTGTAGGGTAGTTAGAAGTACCTTCATCTGCATGTGCAGTGACTGTAATTGCATGGATTAAGAGGTACTTAGATGTTTAAATACCCACTTGTTCATGCAGTTACTGTCACTAACAGGAGAAACGTAGGTGTGCAATAACACATGGTATTTTGCACATGGAATTCATGTCTCATTTTTTCAAAATCTGCCCTTTAAATTTAAGAACAAGGCTGATTGAATTAGATGTATAAATCAAGGAAGGTAAGACAATGATGTAGTTGTAACAAATCCCCATAGACAATGTGACATTATCCCTTCCATTCCAATAGCTGCAGAATTTTTTTATCAACTAATAAGGAGCAAATAAATATGTAAAGAATTTCATGAAGGTTGTTTAATCTCAGATAGTAATTACTTAGATTTGAATAGGGTTCTGAATAAGGGTATTTGATATAGAAACTCTTAAAATTTCATTAGAGTTCATTTGGCGAGGGAGGGCCGTGTTCGGATCTCAGTTACAGGTCAAAAATTGAATTAAGTCTCCTGATGTTAGTAAAATCACTCAGGATTTAAACTGGCACAAGTGAGATCTGAATCTGGCCCATTGCTTTCTAGAGATGGAAATTCACTGCAGTGTAAAGATCCTAAACAAGACCCTATGCACCAGAGCACTACTAAACTCAGAGCCTGACTGGGGCTTCAGTACTGAAGAGAATTTCACCCAGAGTGAACATTAATGCCAAACTTTACACGTGGCCTACATCTGTGCACTTACACAGTGGAAAGACACATGGAGTCATAATTATTAGAACTGCATATAATTGGGTTAGAGCAAATAGCACAGCCCAATGGAAATGTTCTAGCTAGAGTTTGAGTACCGATTAGTGCAACTGGTAGGAAGGATGGGATAGTGGATAGGTACTGGGATTCAAGAGAGTTGGGTTCAATTCCTGGCTCAACCAGGAATTGAACATATTTCTTGCATGACCTTGGGCAAATCACTTAATCTACCCTGGGTTTCTCTTTGCCATCTGTAAAAGAGGGATAATACTTCCCACTCTCACACAGGTATTGTGAAAATAAAACTTGTTAATGCTTGGGAGGCACTGAGATACTACAGTGATGAGAGCTATATAGATACCTAGATGGAGCCTTCAACAACAAAATTCCCCACAGTTTTCTAAAATGGGCTAAGTACTGAGCCTGGCATGACCAATTAGAAAAAAAAGTTTACACTTTTAGAGAGAAAGGTGTCAGTATAGGGTATATCTACATCTAAGTTGGGTGTGATTCTCAGCTCGCATATGTGTACCTGCACTAGCTGGAGGTAGCTAGAGTAACACAGGTGGCAGCTAAGACTAGCTACCTAACTCTACATATTCGGTGGGGGGGGTGGGGGTGGGGGTGGGGAAGAGAGGCTCTGGGTAGGTATGTGCTCAAGTGACTAGCCCAACCTGCCGCTTGTGCTACACCAGCTATGCTGCTACTGTTAGTATTGTAGCTCGAGTACAGCTAGCACAAGGTGGGAATCACATCTCCCAGAGCAAATGTAGATGTACCCATAGCGGCTGAGTGGCAGCAGGCTCAGAGCAAAATGCAGAGAATTCAAGTTTTTTATCTGTCCACAGAACAGCCATAATCTGACCAGCAACATGTGCCTCATCCAGACATGCCCATTCTCACCTGAGTTTAGCCCTCTTTATGTGAATGACAAACTTTCAGCAAGTTTTGGCTCAGGAACTCTATCTCTGACTTTCCTACTGTGGAAAGGTACCAGTTATGATTGCCATGTTGTAGGGTCAGACCAAAAGCCCATCCAGCCCAGTATCCTGTCTACTGACAGTGGCCAATGCCAAGTGTCCCAGAGGGAGTGAACCTACCAGATAATGATCAATTGATATCTCTCCTACCACTCATCTCCACCTTCTGACAAACAGAGGCTAGGGACAGCATTCCTTACCCATCCTGGCTAATAGCCATTAATGGACTTAACCTTCATGAATTTATCCAGTTCTCCTTTAAACCCTGTTATAGTCCTAACAAACATGAACATCTAACCACTGAGAGTGTGAGACCACCAATAAATTTCACTTATGGCAGATCACAGCAGAGTCATCATGTGACATCAATCCTTCATCACTATCAGCTAAAACTAAAGATTAAATAAAGTCTTCATTTCCACTATCGTTCCTGAGCCAGTCTTCTTCCTAATAAACCATTTCACTTACCAGTTGTATCTGAGCAAACAAAGAATAGCTTGCTCATGATTTACAATTTAAGTAAAGACATGTATTCCCTTTCCCCACAATCTCATTTACTATACATTATGCTTACATAGTTTTTTGTCAGTCAATCACAATGGGAAATATGACATGCTGCTAAAAGACCTTCTGATAATGGTTTCTTAGGGCTAACATCTTTAAGATATCATAACATACTAAAGCATATTATAAAATATTTTCCTTTGAGAAATTAGTTCCATCTTGTGTTACATAAAATAGGACATTTACAATTATCCCAAACTCAGACTAAAAATAAGCCTTATCTTGCATTTTTCACATAGGCAGAACTCCTAATTACTCTAATGGGAATTTGATCCATAGAGGTTTGCAATATCAACCCCAGTAATATTTCCAAATTCAAACTCTCATTTTGGAATGCAAAACCTCATAGGTTTTAAGGCAGGAAGGGACAACTAGATCATCTCATCTGACCTCCTCTATAACACAAGCCATACCATTTCATCTAGTTACTGCTCTATTGAGCCCAATTACTTGTCTGACTAAAGCGTGTCCTCCAAAAAGGCATCCAAATGTGAACATTTAAATTAGCAATATTAAATCATCTACCTATTCTCAATTCATAGAATCATACACTCATAGGACTAGAAGGAACCTTGAGAGGTCATCTAGGCAGGGGTAGATAGCAGGACTAAGTATTATCTAGAGTTCTAGACCATCCCTGACAGGTGTTTTTCTAACCTGCAATGATGGAGATTCCACAACCTCCCTGGGCAATTTACTCCAGTGCTTTTCCTAATCTCCAACCTAAATCACCCTTACTGCAATTTAAGCCCATTGCTTCTTGTCCTATCCTTAGAGGTTAAAGATAATATTTTATCTCCCCCCTTTGTAACAACCTTTTATATACTTCCAAAATGTTATCATGTCCCCTCTCAGTCTTCTCTTCTCCAGACTAAACAAACTGCAATTTTTTCAATTTTCCCTCATAGGTTTTCTAAACCTTTAATAATGTTTGTTGCTCTTCTCTGGACTTCTCCAATTTGTCCACATATTTCCTGAAATATGTCACCCAGAACTGGACACTATACTCCAGTTGAAGCCTAATCAGCATGAAGTAGAATGGCAAAATTACTTCTAGTGTCCTGCTTACAACACTCCTGCTAATACATCCCAGAATACTATTTGCTTTTTTTGCAACGGTGTTACACTGTTAGCTCATATTTAGCTTGTGATCCACTATTGCCCCCAGATCCCTTTCCACAGTACTCCTTCCTAGGCAGTCATTTCCCATTTTGTATGTGTGTAACTGATTGTTCTTTCATTTGTAATTTCCAGTTGTCCTTAATTCATTTCATCCTATTTATGTCAGACCATTTTTACAGTTTGTCAAGTTTATTTTGAATTTTAATCCTATCCTCCAAGCATTTGAAATCTCTCCCAGTTTAGTATTGCCTACAAACTTTATAAGTGTGCTCTCTATGTCGTTATCTAAATCATTGATGAACTTATTGACCAGAACTGAACCCAGAACTGATCCTGTGGGACCCCACTCATTATGTCCTTCCAGCATGACTGTGAACCACTGATAACTACTCTCTCGGAACTGGTTTCAAAACCAGTTATGCATCCATCTTATGGTAACACCATCTTGGTTGTATTTCCCTGGTTTGTTCATGAGAAGGTCATGCAAAACAGTATAAAATGCCTTACTAAAGTCAAGATATCCCATATCTACCGCTTCCCCTTATACACAAGGTTTGTTATCCTGTCAAAGAGAGCTATGAGATTGGTTTGACATAATTTTTTCTTTGACAAATCCATACTGACTGTTACTTATCACTTTATTATCTTCTAGGTGTTTGCAAATTGATTGCTTAATTATTTACTCCATTATCTTTCCAGGTACAGAAGTTAAGCTGACTGGTCTGTATTTCTCAGAGTTGGCCTTATTTCCTTTTTTATAGATGAGCACTATATTTGCCCTTTTCCAGTTTTCTAGAATCTCTCCTGTCTTCCATGACTTTTCAACAATAATCACTAATTGCTCAGATACCTCATCAGTCAGCAACAATTAGTATTCTAGGGTGTATTTCATCAGGCCCTGATGACTTGAAGACATTAAACTTGTCTAAATATTTTTTACTTGTTCTTTTCCTATTTTAGTCTATTCATGCTGGTAAGAGTCAGTAAAAATGCCAACTATAAACTGGAAAAAATAATAACATATTAGAGAACATTTTAATTGTTTTTCTTATGGCATAGTAAATGAAACAGTGAGGAAATTGCAATGAGGAAAAGTGTACAAGGAATTAAAAGGCCAAAACCAGAAAAATGTCAAAGCCTTTATCCTGAAGTTCTTGGAAGAGATCCTGAGCTGTGCCTCTAGGAAGAGTGAAGGGGAACCAAGGTGGCTTTATAGTCACCTTTGATCTGAGCTGCTCTGGGGCCCCCTGTAATTAAGAGCCCCATGGTGTGACCTAAGGACCTCTGATACCAGAGTGCACAGGGGTGAAAATGGGTTACAAGGATTCTCTGGGTTTAGTATTTATATTCTAGTTCACCCTAGAGTAGGGGTTCTCAAACTTCATTGCATCATGAGTCTCTTCTGACAGCAGAGTTCCTACATGATCCTGGAAGAGGGGCAGAGACTGGGTCCCACCGCCATGGGTATGGGAAAAGGGGGAGAGAGCCAGAGCCCAGCCAGCCCAGGTGGGGGTGGAGCTCAGACTTCCACTTCAGTCCTCAGTCCCATAAAGTCTAATGCTGGCCCTTGCAACTCCATTAAAATGGGGTCTGCTGAGTAATGTACAGTTTCTATTGAAAGCCTGTGTCACATTGTTCATCATAATCTTTGCAAAATGTTTGTGTGGTTAATATGTAAGAAGATATGTATATATACTGGAAATTATGTTCTAAAGCCTTCGAGTTAAAGGTAGGTCACCAGAGGTAGCGTGCATTAGGTCAGGTTCCACCAAACAGGAGGTGGAGAGGCATTTACCTCCCTGGTTGACAATTCTGTATTAGGTGTCTCACAAGGGAAGACAATTTGCATACTCAGTCAAAGGCTAATGAAGAGATTACAGGGACTTCAGGAGACGAAATTAACTGGAAGAGGTGAACAGCAGGGAAGGAGAACCCTGTTTACAGGTGAAGAACAAAGGACTGATCTAATGTATCTAGGTGTGCAGGGGTGTGCACAAGTGGGGGAACAAGCAGGAGCACACACCCCTAACAATTGGTGGAGGCATAGAACTCCTCTGGCCTCAGGGCTGATGGTTACCCAAAATCTTCAAAGTGCTACATGATACAGACCCATCCCCCCAACATGTCTCTATGCCAGGGCTTTTGAATGGGTCTCCAGAAGGATAATCTGCTGCTGCCTTTCTAAATTCCTGTATCAGAGCAGTACACATCAGGGATTGTACCCAACATAAAGAGCCTGTAATGGGAATGAGGATCTTTCTAATGATATAGAGGACAAAAACACACATAAGATATAACCATAACATTTCATGGTGACCAAAACAGAGGGGTTCTACTGATAAAATATTGGCTACTGAGTTTGGATTTGTAGTTATGAAGTCATGGATACTACAATATGAAGGGTGTTTTCATAATTAACCTTCACCTTTATAGCGAAACTTGTACAGTGCAGTAGGTCTTAGTGGAGCTGGTATTTGCCCAGGCAAAGCATCTTGCAGGGTCAAGACCTAAGTTATCATGTCATTCAGCTAAAGGTACCCCATCTGGAATGCTGAGAATGCAATAGCAATAAGAAATATTTATAGGTGTTCTATTACATACTTTATTATTCCATGTAGAACAGTTAATATCCCACAAAGAGCAATAGTTGATATGAAGAGCTTTAGCTTTTAACTTTTTGTTTTATTAGAATGTCAGTAAATTCACAAAAATAAATTTCTTACTGATCCTGCATTGTTCATATTAATGAGTAAAATGCGCTAACATGAAATATTGTATTTACTCCTAAATTAAGCAATTCATATATCTTAATTTCCTGATTTGGAGTGTCTAGTAATTTCTGGGATGGGAGCCCCTGCTTAGAATTTGTTTTTATTTGTGCCAGCAGTCCACAAGATTTTACCTCTGACACACATTGCTCTGCATTCACAAACTTTATTAGATTATTTTGCATTCGTTCTGTGAGATCCCATCAAATAATGAGAACAATAAAAATTGCTAATGTTTTCATCTTGATGTTACTCTGATCCTTAAGATTGGCTGAAGTTTCTTTCTCATCCTACACCCCCTATGGAACTTGACACTGAAATAAACTGAGAAAAATCTGAGAAGGTAACACCTACACAAGCTAGATTAATACCAGGATAAAAGTGATCAGGTAATTTGGCTGTGGAAATAGGAGACTAAGAAGACACAACATTACTAATTTATGACTTTCACTCCACTGTGATTGATCCAGCTATCTCTAAACCATCTCTAATCATATTAGCCTCTGCAAATCATTTTTCTTAACAAACCGGACCTTAACTAAGTGGACAATGTCCCTTATCCCAGGCTTAATTATGTTGCAAACTAATACAAATGAATTATATGCTTAGATACATTAATAAAGAGCTACTCACTAATTTCTTGCATTATGCAAAAGTGCATACCTTATCTGCCAAGAATTCAACAAAATTGAAATGTCATATTTTCATCCATTTTACTATCAGGTATGGACCCTGCAGGGATCTGTAAGCAGGAGGCTGAACACCACAAGAGAGCCCGTGGATTCACAGCTGCCAACAATTAGGTTTGTTAGGTTGCCCTCAGGAGATTCTGTTGGCTCTCAAGGCTGATTGCCAACAGGCACCTGTTGGGCCTAGATTCTGGAGATATAAAATTTAGCAAGCAAGGCATAAAGAAGGATTCTATTGATTTTTTGAGAATCTACAGAGGTAGTTCAGCCCTTATTTTCCTGCTGCTACTGATCTAGAGTCTGGGAAACTAAGCTCTTTATTTCCCCTCCATTTGGCACCTAGCTGATAAAGCCTTTTATATGATATGTACTTTATTTAGATTTGGTCTCTGTCTGAGGGAAGTCTTCATTTTATATTTAGACTGATTCTTATTTTCTTAGTGCAGCCAACTAATCCATCACTAGCCCATTGCTGTGTATCATCCCTGTGCATAAATAGAGGAAGGAGTTTATTCCAGGAAAGTGGTTATTTGCAGATTAATCTCCATGTGAGCATGAAGGGACAATTCCACTTTCCCCTCCTCTGTCTATTTCAACACACATTGTTGTAGAAGTATGGTATACAAACTTTGTAAGTTCTTTCAATAGTTCTGTGGTGATAACTTACATCAGCCAACAAACTAGTATTCTTGTAGGTATTTAAATTAGATGCATAAAATGGAAGGTAATTTTCAGAATTAATTAAATTGATCATAGTCAACAAAACTGGCTTCTTTCTCATTTTACATTAATAAGTTTCCTTATTTAAATTTTCAAAAAGCAGAATAAAATAAGTCTCCTAAAACTAATATATTTTCATTGCCCCATCTATCTGTAACCAAATTTCTTAATGTTTCTGGGGGGAGAAATCTGGTAGAATAAAAGACTTTCCTGGTCTGTTTGCCTCCTGCTCTCAAGTGTACCCTAGTTTAGTTTTCCAGGTCAGGGCCAAAGGTGAGTTGGTCTCTGACTTGTTGGCGATCTGGGTTACAGCTGGCAAGAGCAGTCAAATATTAATGAAAAATGTGCAAGTTAAGATCAATATGTCTTCAAGCACATAGAGTCATCACAGGCACACCGTGAAGGCAGAAAGTCAAAGCAGGCTGAGTTAGAAAGGAGCTGTGAAATAGACTTAGAGAGCTTTAGTACTTGGTGGAGCAGGGCATAGCCAGATTTTCAGGAACAAGAAAGGTGCTAGAAAAGTTCTGTTGTGATACAGTTTTTAATTTTATGCCTCAAAAATTCTCCAGATTAATGGTAAACACTTTTAAGAACCTAGTGCCAACTCTCTATTTACCCTAAAAACAACCACATGATGAAGCCCTAGAAGCCAAACATTGGCACACAGAGACTTTGTAACTTGCAAAATAAAACAAAAGAGACCTTTCATAATTCTGTTGGTTCTATGTTTACTTGCCTTTTTATCCCAGGAAGGGGATGGAGTTTTCACCCACTGGGCGCCACTTACAAGGAGTCTACTCAGCTCTTTGGTTAGACATATTAGACCCTTGCTCTGTTTGTCACAGTTCCTTAACTGAGAGACAGAGGTTAAGTTCCAGTCTCTACACAAGTTGCCTTTATTAGAATTTTCACAGCAATCAAATCATAAAATATTTCTGGAGTGGCTCCTGTACACTTTGGCTGTTCAGACAACCATTTCAAACTGCCCATCCAGATAATTACACTAAGGAGAGAAAAAGAGACAGTATGCTCTTCTGTTTAGAATTCTTCTGTCTATAGGGCCTGCTCTTATATAACTACACTCCCTGTGTTTTACCACCTTAATCTTTGTAATTGGGATCTTTTCTGCACTAGAATACTTTGGAAAACATCTGACGGCTTTTCAGTGAGATGAGCTATAAGATAGAGTGATGACGGGAATATGTGATTTTAGGTCTCAGTCCTGCAAACACTTGTATGTTCATTTAATTTTACACACAGGACTAGTCCCATTGACTCAGGACTTAATCCCAAGCATAAAGTTAAGCTTGTGTGATACATATTTTTTCAGAATTGGGGCCTTATATAGTATTATACATCTCAATAATAGATAAGACTTTAAGGTAGGAAAATAAGCGAAGTCAAGATCAGGAGATTTTTAATATGAAAAAATACAACAAATCTCGTAACTTATAGTATCAAATTTATTTCTAAATGAAAAAAACCACCCTAAGTGAATGTTCTTCAGGGTATCAGGTTAACTGATACACAAGTTTGATGCTTTGCCAGTTTTCAATGCTTTGAGGATCAGAGTCCTTGCTTTTCTGAAGAATGGAGTTTCAATTCCTCCAATACATTCTTCTTGTTCCATAGAGGGAGCCATATGCTACTGCCCTCTTCAGCATGTGGAATCCCTTCTTATGGCCAGCCCGCTCCTCTGGCCAGTGCTTGGTGGGATGGAGCAATGGTTCTAACTCTCCCCTCCCATTTGCTCAGAGTAAGAAGGATCAGGCATTAAGTCCCTTTTCTTCTTGTACCTGGCTGGAGCTGCAACCCAGGCTGGTGTAATGCAGCTGTGCAAGTGGGCAAAGGAGTCCTTACTTCCTCCTATTCTTCATGTGTTAGTCCTGGCAACAAACTTGCTTAGAATGTGAATTAGTTCATGATAGCATGCACTGAATCTCCCTCTACAAAATCCACAAGGGCCAAGAACTTTCTAAAATAGCGTAAAAAAATCCATACTGACATGAAAAATTGTATGTGGAAACCCAGCTATTACATGGAATTATTAGATATGAACTCAATCATTATATCTTGCAGGTGGGCATATAAGATAAAGAGATTACTTTTATTGTCTACACTGTATTATAGTTGTTACTGGCAATGGAAAACCTGAGAGGGTGGTGAATACAAATGAAAATGTCTTTAATTATATTTCAGAAACTTTCATTCTTCCACAGGCATAAATTGCACTGCAGGTTGAATAAACAGCTGTTGCTATTCAGAATGTATTTGTTTATTTCATTTTATGAACATGTAGTGCTCATGAATTATTCTAGTTTTGACAGTTCTGGAGTCCTGCATTCATTTAATTTAGTTATTTGTACATTTCAGTTTATACTAAGCATTTCTAGGCAATTTTAAAAAATTAAAATATGCCATACAACAAATAATAGGCTATACTAAAAACTACATTAAAATAACATTATTTTGGTCACAAAGTAAAGCATCCAAGAGTTAGGAAATGCCAGAATTCAGGTAATCCATGCAACCTTATTTCTGCCTCCTGATGTCTATGCATTGTGAAACATGGGCAAAGCAAATGTATGGATGTTCTGGATATTTGCAATAATCTGGGTTAGATCCCAAGTAAATGATAATGGAGAGATATGTTGTACAACATAGTTTATCTTGATGAGTTCAATGATACCCTTAAATTCACTATTGCAGAGCATGGATTGATCATTTCCTTTTACAAGAGGCTGCAACACCTCATTATAAAAGGAAACTCAACATAATGACTTTTTCATGTATTTTCTCATATGGAATAAAATAATAACAAGCTTAATGGAAAGCTGAAATAAAGCAAGGGTCACATATCATCCCCTTTTTAATTTCAAGGCTCTCAAAAATAAATTCCAGAACTCTGTAGAAGTAAAAACTAAAGGCAAGTGTTCTATTGTCTGAAAAGTGGATTGCAGCTTTTCTTTGAGCAAATGGGGATCCCAAGGATTTTAGCAGAAGACTCCCAACAAAAAAGTCACTAGGGCGGACACTTGATCATATCCTTTCTATAATAGAATTAATTTACATTTCTCTCCAAGTCATTCTAGGAAAATGTTTCCATTGAGAGGAGGAGTCTGGTCCTGAAGTCCCAATTCTGACTACTATCATTGCTACTGAAGTCTCCTTCCTTGGCAAGCCTTCTGGAGACCCATGATTGGAAATAATAGACTTGGTATTTCCTTACTCTTTCCTGCACCATTCATGAGCTACTCAGGGTCTGCAGAAATCTGCACTCTCTCATTTTCACTGAAGCTTCCCATTGTTTAGCCAGGAACCCTAGGATGAAGAAAAACAGAGGACCTGATTGTGGTGTCCTATCATGGAGATGAGGAGGCAAAGGAGAAATTTGCATTGTTCCTTGGTTTGTCTGTGTTTTGCTTTGCAGCAAAACTATCCATCCACTCTTTCATTCTAAAAAAGCTAATGAAGTCCAGCATAAGCAAACACATTCTTCTCTCTTCTGGGTAATTTAAATGAAATCTCTTTGCTTCTCTGAAGTAATTCCATAGCTGAATATCACAAACAGAAGTCTAAACTCTTCCATCAGGGATCAGACCAGTTCAAGGTGCTCAATATTATTATTATTATTATTATTATTATTAAAAAATAGTTTTAGCCCAGCTGCCCAGCATTGAAGTCCGTGGTTGACAACTCCATGCCTCAGAAACAATGGAACTCTACCATAAGGGAAACGTTCATCTATACAGGAGCTAGCGCCTTCTTGGGGGGACAGTCCACAGGTTTGGAATTGAACTCCCACAGGACCATCAGAGACCTCACCACCTTCTGCGCTAAGTGGAAAGTGCACTTCTTCAACCTTCCCTTCTCTCACATAAACACTTAGTATCATGCACGAAAAAAGAAAACAACCAAATCAAACCCAAGCCTAGTTGTACCAATACAAACACTCCACAGCGCACACACACAATTCCCCCACTGTGGAGAGGAGGAGAGAAAGAGCAAACTACACATGATAGATGTTAGTCAATTGCTTAACACATGTCAGGAAGGATATCAGATACCTCAGTGATGACGGTGTTATAAAAACCTCCATAGAATAGAGCAGAATATAACCATATGAAAGAGTCTGTGGTGTTGTTTCCCTCTCCACTAACAAGAAAAAGGGAAGCTATACAGCTGAGCCATCATACATCTCAAATCTTCCAGCTATCATTAACCATGACAGAATGCCTGTGTTCTCCAGACTCTCCTGGTCCCCCTCAGCCTTTGCCATGGAAAACAAACCCTTTCCGATCAAGCACACTCATTTCTGCACAGTCCACAAGGCAACATTCAGTGGGGAGGCAGTGAAGAAAGTGCAGCACAGGCGTGAGGCTGTGACTCTCAGCCATCTCAGGGCAGATGGACTGCTGAATTCTAAACCAGTGATAGCTGCTTTAGGGTCAGTGGTTTCAGACCTAGACATAGAGAATGACAGTAATCATCATGCCAATCACTATGGCTAAGCCCAAATCCAACAACAGGAGGATTCAGTCTTCTTTCCAGTTATGGACAGAAGTGGACTTTTCTGGTGGCTGTGGCTATTTAAGTATTGAAAACAGTGAGGAGTCCAGGTAAACAGCAAAGTCTTAATGGTCAGAAGGTATCCTCAATGGAGGGTAATTATTGCTGATGTTACAAGAGTGGTGAGGTCTTCAGAATGCTTCTTTCTTTGCACGACCTCACTCTTTCCAAGAATCAGATTCAAGCAGTGGCATTTTATCCACTCCAAATCTTTGGAGAGCTGAGATGGTGCTGCTTGTATATGATAAGAAGATGATCTAGAGCTGACAGTTAGCTCTGTATTGCTGACATTTTAGCCCATGCTGTTCATTCAACAGGTTGCAGCCCAACAGGCTTCACATTGGTTTTTGAAGCTCCACTGGTAAGACCTGTTGTATTCATTTAGATGGATTATATTGGCCCTCAGAGTTAAAGAGGTTAACAAGACTCTTTTGCTGTCCAATATTAAACAGTGTTAAGCAAGGTTCAGGATTTGGTGTACAGAAACCTCAGCCTGCTTAGCCCCAAGAAAAATGCACCATTAAATGTCATTTTAACCTTTTATTAAATGTATAGAAGAGAAAGAAAAACAGTTAAAGTGTTGGAAAAGTAAAGTATTAAGTAAGGTTTTCATTTTAACAATATCCCTTGTTCCCTTTCACTGGAGAGAGTTTTTAGATGGAAAAAACCCTTGTTTGACAGTCTCACAGAGAAAGTCCGACCACATTTCCTATTAGACAAAACATACACAAAAAGAGTCTTTGTGTTAGTTCAGTAGGCCTTTATGTTTAGACTAATTCAGACTTCCTGTGTAGCTTTTTCACCTTTTCCCATCCATATCTGTTGTTTAAAGTTATTGTGGCATGTTATGAACATACATGTACTTTTCACAGTTGAGCTCACCATTAGTGTAAATGTATAGGCCCAGAGTAGGGATGGGGTCCAGAGTGACCTAGACACATTGGAGGATTGGGCCAAAAGAAATCTGATGAGGTTCAACAAGGACAAGTGCAGAGTCCTGCACTTAGGATGAAAGAATCCCATGTACCACTATAGGCTGGGGACCGACTGGCCAAGTGGCAGTTCTGAAGAAAAGGACCTGGGGATTACAGTGGATGAGAAGCTGGATATTAGTCAGCAGTGTGCCCTTGTTCCAAGAAGGCTAACAACATATTGGGCTGCATTAGTAGGAGCATTGCCAGCAGATTGAGGGAAGTGATTATTCTCCTCCATTTGGCACTGGTGAGGCTAAATCTGGAATATTGTGTCCAGTTTTGGGGGGCCCACTACAGAAAGGATGTGGACAAACTGGAGAGAGTCCAGCGGAGGGCAATGAAAATGATCAGAGAGCTGGAGCACGTGATTGATGAGGAGAGGCTGAGAGAACTGGGTTTATTTAGTCTGCAGAAGACAAGAGTGAGGGGGGATTTGATACCAGCCTTCAACTATCTGGAGGGGGGTTCCAAAGAGGATGGAGTTAGGCTGTTCTCAGTGGTACCAGATGACAGAACAAGGAGCAATGGTCTCAAGTTGCCGAGGGAAAATCTAGGTTGCATATTAGGAAACACTATTTCACTAGGAGAGTGGTGAAGCACTGGAATGGGTTACCTAAGAAGGTGGTGGAATCTCCATCCTTAGAGGGTTTTAGGGGATCTGACTTAACAAAGCCCTGGCTGGGATGATTTAGTTGGGGTTGGTCCTGGTTTAAGCAGAGGGTTGGATTATATGATCTCCTGAGGTCTCTTCCAACCCTAATCTTCTATAATTTTGTGATTCCATGAAGTGACAAAGAGTCCCGTGGCATCTCAAAAACAAACTAAAGTATTGAAGCATAAGCTTTTGTGGGCTAATACCCACTTTGTTGGATCACGATGAAGCCCATGAAAGCTTATGCTTCAATACTTTAGTTAGTCTTTAAGGTGCCACAGGACTCTTTGTCACTTCTGCAATTCCAGACTAACATGGCTACCTCTCTGATTCTATGGTCAACTGTATTCAATGCTGCTCAGAGGTCCAACAATATAAGTATAAGAATATGTGTGTCTGACAAGATGTGTTCCAGGAAACAAAGACACTTTGAAAAGACAAGAAAAACTCACTTTTTTCTCAAAGAGGTCTGCTGATTTGTCTCAAGGAGTTCAATTACTCATTCCTAGGATGTGAGCTGCCCATGTGACCAGCACTAAAGAACTGAAATGACAGCCTCAAGTAATAATGTAATTACATTATACCAGGACATCCGGGGCCAGAGAATGGACAATTCTGTTGCTTAATTCTGATTAACAACTAAATGTGCAGTCTGTGGCTTGATGAACAGATCTTATAGTCATGTTGAATATGGCATGTAGGAAATCTGATCTGATCTCTTGCTACCTGTAGCACAGCCTTGGGCAACCTCTCTTTGATGCTCCAGTGTCTCCAGAGCCCCCTCTAGATAAACAAGGAAAGCAGGAGGGGAAGCCAAAGCACACACAGACCAAATGGAGCACAAGGGAGGGCAGTTATGCATATGTAATCACTACTGTGGCCAGCTGGCACTAGAGTCTAAGGCGATTGAGGGTGGGAAGTGAGGTAGCAAAGGGAATGTTACTCTGGCTGACAGACTGTGTGGTGTGAAGGCCACAGAACAGTGGGTTCCTATGAAGCCACATAAACCACACAAACTTAAGTTCAACACTAATTTTCTCCCAGTATTTGTCAACCAACATTGTACTTTGCCTCCCATATTTTTTAGTTGAGACCAAACAAAATATAAAGAAATGCTCCATATCTTGCTTAGAATATCCTTGTGCATTATCATAGCACAGACCGAAATAATACCAAAATACTTTAAAAATAGACCACCATAGAACAGCCATTTATCTTTTAAAATAGCACAGTATTCTTAATCTTCAGTAACTACTAAAAACACTTAGAGCAGTGGTCCCTAAGCTTTTCATGTCATACTCCCCTTTACTAGAGTTGCCAGGTGTCCGGTTCTTGACTTGAACACCCGGTCAAAAAGGGACCCTTGCAACTCAAGTCAGCACTGCTGACTGGGCCGTTAAAAGTCCAGTCGGTGGCACAGCAGGGCTAAGGCAGGCACACTACCTGCCATGGCTCCGCATGGCTCCTGGAAGCAGCCAGCATGTCCCTGTGGCTCCGAGTGCTGGCTCCTCAGCTCCCAATGGCCAGTGCACAGAGCCCCCAGACTGCCCCTGTGCCTAGGAGATGCCAGCTGCTTCCAGGAGCCATCATAGGTAAGCGCTTGTAGCCCAAACCCTGAATCCCCTTCTGCACCCCAAACTCCTGCCCCAGCCCTCAGCACCTTCCTGAACCCAAACTTCCTCCCAAATCCTACACCCCCTTCCTCATCCAAACACCTCGACCCCCATCCTGAGCCCCCTTCCATACCGTGAACCCCTCCACCCCAGAGCTCACAGCCCTAGCTGGAGCCCCCTCCTACACTCCAAACCCCTGCCCTAGCCTGGTGAAAATGAGCGAGTGACTGAGGGTGGGGGAGAGTGAGCAATGGAGGGAGGGGAGATGGAGTGGATAGGAAAGGGCCTCGGAGAAGGGGTGGAGCAAAGGTATTTGGCTTTCTGCAGTCAGAAAGTTGGCAACCCTACCCTCTACACCTGTCCGCGCCCCCCCCCCATCCCTGCAGGGGCATGGAGTGGGGTAAGGAAGCCAAGGCTGGGTCCACAGCTGGTACTGGGTTTGGGGCCATGAGAGGGATCAGGGCTGGGAGTGGAGCTGCCAGTGAGGCCGGGGGCAGAGCCACCGCCAGGGGAACAAGATTGGGGGTGGCTCTGGGACCAGGAGCAGAGCCACTGATGGGGGCAGGTCCAGAGCAAATCTGAGGGCATAACAGGGCTGGGTGATGCTCCCAGCCCCCCAGGGAAGCACGCCCCACAGTTTGGGGACATAGAGTAACACTGCTGTGTAAGCTGGGGTGATTTAGACATTGACTGAATCATAATGTCTTTTCTTTCTATCAATGAGGGCCCTCTTTGGCATTGTGCACTCTTCTGTGGGAGCTTTCTTGAAAAGTTCCAGCCTGGGAAATACTTTCCAGTGTCTGCTGACCTTTGATAAAACATTCAGTCTCTGGTAAATTTAAATAAACCATCCTCTTGTTTGCACATAAGAGAATGCAGCTGACCTTCAAACCAAGCTGAGCAGCTTTCCCTTAGGAACACTGAGGATATCCAATGTAGGATCAATAGAAATATAACAATTCTCCTCTCTGACACCCTGTGCACAAAGGTTATTAGAAAAGTACATAAAAGGCTATGTTGTTTTGTGTAACTTTAACAAAATTGTTTATTTGGTGCATGATTTGCACACTTACCCTCGGTAGCAAAAACGGGGTATTTGCTTGGGACATTGTCATATCTGATACTTGCATGTAGTTGCATATTCACTTAAACTGCATAGACATAAACTTGTATGTTCATTAGAGTCCTAAAGTTGAAACTGTTATCAAAACACAAGACTCCCATAAAATATCAGGCATCATTTTCTTTATATCATATTTTTAAGCCTACTGCAAGCATAGCGAAGAGACCCCGTTCCTTGTTCCATTGAATTCCATTAATTTTAGTTAATGTAAGATTTAACTTTATCTTCATATTTTGTTTGCTTTGGGCACTGTGGCTCTTTTAAATGCCAGATTAATTACATTTCCATTTAGTGCCATTTATAATAATATTCAGCATTTATGTAGTGCCTTCATGTTCAAAGCGCTTTACAGACATTGTCTAGTTTTATTTGTTATAACTTTATAATTACGCTGGTTTTTGTTTGGTTTAAAATATATCTTTCCCACCTATGGTTACATTATCCTTAATGATTGCTGAGAAAACACGTTTTGCAACAAAAGTTTTAAACTATATTAAAATGAGCTGGTTTCCAAAATGGAATGTAAAACATTTGGACTTCATTTTCTTCCAGAAACATTAAGCTTTTATGGCTTCATTTTTGAAAGATAGGTCTATGCTCTATGATTCATATTAATCTCTTCTGTGGTACCTTATCAAATAGATGTACCATATTACATTTCCCTTTAAATGAGGGGTTTGAAATTGCCATATTCTGCAATTTTTAAAAAATTATTCTCTTTTCAATTCTCCTAGAAACACACATTCACAACCAATAACTGATCTCCTGGAAGCAATTTTATTTTATATAGTATTCTCCCTCAGTGTCCTAAAAGAGGGCAGTGCTAGGGACCTGTGTTAAGCTATTAATTTCCTTTCTGTTTTAATATCTGAGACCAGATATTTGTAAATTTTGGCTCAAGTAAAAATTCTGACCATGTCCATCAGCAAACACATTTTAGTAGCAAAAATTCTGATATTTGGTCCCAGATAAACCCCAGAATATCTCTTTATTCACCTGGACACAAGTTCATCATTTTTACAAGAAGAATTAGCCATCCAAATGATAGTTTCCTTCATGTAAAACTTGCCTTTTTCTTTCTCATAAAACATCAAACATTCTGCTTCTGAAGATGGCTGAAAGGCAATTTCAAATTGGATGTAACTACAGTGTGAATTTTATCACACAACCCCTCTGTATGCTTTTATTTTACAAACCTCGGTTTACTTTGCTTGAAGCCTCCAACTCTTAATAATGTAATATAACATAAACACCAATGTTAACAATAAGCTTTCTTGTTAAAAGCAAGGAATAATAGTCTTGTGATGAAGGCACTGGGCTGCATCACTGGAGATTTTAGCTCAGTTCCTGGCCATGCTACAGGCTCTCTTTGTGAGTCTGGCAAATCTCTGACGGTATATCTATCTACCTGTAATAAAACACCCATGGCTTTTCCCAGGTCTGCAGTCTCAGGCTCTTGGGGCTCTTCAGGGCTATAAAATTACAATTTAGACTTTTGGGCTCTGGTTCAAGCCTGGGCTCTTTGTGGGGGTCCCAGAATCCAGGCTCCAGTCCAAGCCCTAATGTCTACACTGAAATTTTATAGCTCCACAACCTGAGCCACAGTAGCTGACGTGTCAGCTGTGAGTGTTTAATTGTAGTGTAGACATATCTTTGTTCTCAAACTATAAATAATAATTCTGTCTTGTCTAATTAGATTGTAAACTTAGCACAAAGCCTGTCTCTCACTATGTGTAAGTATGTCTAATACAATGGGGTCTCAGCTGCAGTTGGGGTCCACCATAGCAAAGGGCAGGGTCTGTTTTTGTACTTTTTACAGCATGGAATACATTATTGGCACTATTCAAACAAGTAATAAGAATACATTTAATTTCAAACTTGCTCCAATTTTAAAGTAGACAAGATTCTTACACCTTCCTTTTCCTGGAAACTTGTATACACTCTAAATAAAACAATATAAAGTCTGGGATAGAGAAGATTGAGAAGGGACATAACAGTTTTCAAGTACATAAAAGGTTGTTGTTACAAGGAGAAGGGAGAAAAATTGTTCTTCTTAACCTTTGAGGCTAGGACAAGAAGCAATGGGCTTAAATTGCAGCAAGAGAGGTTTAGGTTGGACATTAGGAAAAATTTCCTAACTGTCCCAGGGTGGTTAAGCACTGCAATAAATTGTCTATGGAGGTTGTGGAATCTCCATCATTGAAGATTTTTAAGAACAACTTAGACAAACACCTGTCAGGGATGGTCTAGATAATACTTATCTGCCATGAGTGCAGGAGACTGTACTAGATGACCTCTCAAGCTCCCTTCCAGTCCTATGATTCTATGATAAAGGTCTAATCCTATCGTGGTATCCAGTGTGGAAATTCCATTGAAGTCAATGTGAATTCCATGTGCTCCAGAATTCGATCTTGACTATGGTAGCTATGCTTTATGTATAGATGAGACTAATGATCATATGATTAGTATTTACAAAAAAAACCTTGGCCATTCTATTCCTGGACCCCAGGCCTGACCTACTGGGGAAAGCTTAGGCAAGTCAGTTACCTTCTCTGTGCCTGTTTTCCCATCTGTACAATGTGAGAAAATGATACTGACCTCCTTTGTAAAGTGCTCTGTGATCTACTCATGAAAGACTGCTAAATAAGAGCTAGGTGTTTTATTTATTATTTATTATTATTCCTATTTAGTATTTTAGCTAGAAAGCTACCTAATAAGTTGTTATGAATGCATAATAGATCCTTCTCTACGAAAACAGTAGCATAATTTATACCAAATTGAACTCTCCACATCTGATATCACATACAATTAAGTGGCCAAAGGTAGAATTTCCATTCCATAACTTTGCCAAACATGGTGATAGTACTGTGTATTTATATGGGCATCTCTTTTTCCACATTTAGGTATTTTGCTCCTATGTGTCTCACAACCACAGAAGTAGCTCATCCTCAAACATATCAACACCTGAAAGAGTAAGTGTACCCAAATAAGTGACAAAATAGGGTCCAAATTGAAGTTCTCAAAAACATTATTTGGAATAGGCAAATTGGACCAGATACAATGAGAAATTCTCTGGCCCCTGGCCTTGAACCTTTGCCCAAAACTTGAACTCTTTGCAAACCAAATTATTTTTAGCTTTGGGAAGCAAAGTTAATTTATTTTCATTGTGCTTCATTTTTGCATGCCTCTGCACTTCCGGTTTCTGGCAATGACTAGAAGTGAGAATGCCAAAGTACTGTGAGAGAGGCTGTTCATATTGTGTGTTTGGCCAAACCAGAAGGGGAAAGTGCTAGAAATCTTGCAAGGGACTCTGTTGTCATGAGCTTTCTGTTCTCATGGACTTTTTAGGCCAATTTGTTTTATTTCAAAGATTCCGAAAATTCAGAAACTTCAGCTAGGCAACTAAATTTTTGAGATTCTCTCATCATTCAACAACATAGGCTATCCAACTGGTGAGCCAACAAAAATAGTGGAAGAATGAGGAGAAAATGAAAAAGAGAAGACAAAGTCCAGAAAGTTGAATAAATGGTCAGTTGGATAATAAATGAATGGAATGAGAAGAAAGTCCAGGAGACATAAGGTGCAAAGAAAACGATTATATTAAGAAAAAGTAAGACTGTCCAAGAGGCAAAGTGGAAGCAGAGATGGAAGATTCAGTTGGTGAAACTTCATTAGGCATAATGACACATGGCTGGTCATTCTTAGGGTGTCATAAAATGGACTTATGGAGGAAGCTGCTAGACTTCTAAACCATGAATGACCAAGCCTCAGCAGTTAAGGTTCACATCACTCATAATTTTATATACCTCTATCATATCCCCCCTTTATCTCCTCTTTTCCAAGAGGAAAAGTCCAAGGCTGTTTAATCTCTCCTCATATGGGACTTGTTCCAAACCCCTAATCATTTTAGTTGCCCTTCTCTGAACCTTTTCTGATGCCCTTATATCCTTTTTGAGATGAGGAAACAACATCTAAGTGTTCTTCTGTTGTTTATCAGTGCAGATTGAAAATATTTATCATATCTCCTGATCCCTAATACTTCATTTTCTGTGCATATCTGAATTCTTTACCTCATGTTATTTAGTAATAAAATTGGTATTGGACACTTTAAGGGTTATTTCTTATTTGTAAAACTATTGGCATGATGAATATGTTTAGTCTTACTGGCGAATAATTATGACACACATTCATCATGACTCCTAAATGTGATGAAAGTTAAGAGTTAATTATTAGAATTTCTCAACAAACACTATATGGAGATGTACTATAAATTAGAATATTTTAACAGAGTTAAGGTAGCAAAGAACATTGTGGGGTTTTTTTTAAATAAAAGAAAAAGTGGGGTTCAGGCTGGCATAAATTATTTATATTCACCTATTCATCCATCTACCTAGCTACATATTGTGGTGGTTTCATTCAAGCTTGTATCACAGCCTCTGTGTTCAATTTATTTAAAGTCTTTGATATGCAAAACCTTATAAATCCTATTCGGTCAGTACTGGAAAATATAGGCATTTTAATAGAATGAATGGTCCTCCAATCATCTGATCAAATGGCCACAAAGTGCCAAATTTTCACAGCACTGCAGGAAATTTTAGCCAAATGATTCTCTTCGCATTCAAACCTCACACATCACTTTGAAAATGTACCCCTTTAATGTGTTGTTGTTAATAGTGTTCATATGTGCCGGCCTGGATTCCTTAGGAGTTTTTCTTTGGCTCAAAACTGGTTTTAATTTATGTGGATAATATAAACCACTTGCCAACTACTAATCCTACTTTCTTTGTTAAAGTCACAATCCTTCGTAAACTAGCTTTTATCATTCAAGTAACCTCTTTGACTTTTAGATTGATGTAGCATTAGTAAGTGTCTGGTGCTAATCTAACTCATATTCATCAATTCTAAAAGCAACAAGTATGATAATTATTAATTAAAAGAACCCATTATTAACATTATATATATAATATTTGGGAGAACTAATAGAGCAAATGAAATCTGATGGCATTCTGTTTCTAGATTTTGTTAGAGGCAAATGCCAATTTTACACATACAGTAACTACCTTGTTGTCAGTATTTAGGTTGTTGTTTTTATTATTTAATATTCATATTGTTGTAGTGCCTGGATGCCTAAACCAATCAGGGCCCATTGTGTAATGCAGTGAAAGCACAAATAGCCCATGACAGTCCCTGCCCCAAAGATCTTAATAATCTAAAAGTAGCAACCTCCATTCTTGGACCTTTCTCTCCTAGATGACAGTTCTTCATTTTACAGAAATAAAATATGATGTCATCTACTAGCAGCCTCCAATATTGCATTATAACCATGCAATAGTTCAGTCCACTTTACACACTATTAAATTCCTATATAATAAAAAACAAGACTAAGTTTCTTCAAGAAATTCATTTATAAAGTTGTCTGCTGACATTTTCTTTGCTTCCTTTATTTTAGATATTTATTGTATGGCTGAGTCAGCCTTCTAAATCAGGTAATTTATTTCTGTGTATTTAAGAAATTTGACAGAAACAGGAGTGAATCTGATGTGCCCTCAAAAACAAAATCCTTTTTGACACTGTTCAGCACTTTTTTCCAAGGCTGAGCAGCAGAGCTCAAGTCAGGGAATGGCTGAATCTTGCAGCCATCCATTCGTATCTGATCTTTTTTCAGCGTTTCCATAAGAAGCTGTCCTCTGTTCTGAACGTGTGGCCATTATTATACTGCTTGGTGGAGGTCATGGTTACTGTCCTTTATAAGGGATTCTATACCAGTGTTATGGGAATACTGAACCCTTACTGAGATCTACTCTATAACATGTTTTTGTTCTGAAAGCTCACAAGCTAAGATTTTTTGTCACTGGCTTGATTCTCTCACATTTCTAGATTACCATAAATTTAGGAACTTTGTTTTAAGATAGACATTTTAACCGCTGAGTTCTTGGCCACCACAATGTTCATTTTACAAGATTCAAGCTACTTCATTCTCAAACCTAAGGATTGCACTTTACTGAAAATTTAATCATTTTAAATTCTAGAAATTCCTCCCTATTGCTCAATTCCTGGATTTTTCATTTCAGATTGACTCCATCACATTTGTTGTCATTAACACAATCTAGAAGCTTCTAGAATTTCTATCTCACCAGCCACAGCAGCTCAGGAGGAATAGAGGCCTGAATAGGGCCTGCAACTGGCTGTAAGTGTGGGGACAATTTCTGTCCTTTCTCTATCTTGTGCAGTCATGAATTAGAGGTAATTTTCAATCTGTTAGCAGGGATGAGAAATGGAACTTTTAATATTGGAAAGAAGATGTAAACAAGACCTAAACAGCTTTTCCCCCATCTTATTGTTTCTGAGCTGTTATAAAGAGATTTTGATTGAAGACCTTATATCCTTTTTGCTTTCAGTATCCCTTTGATTGTTGAATGGGATGGATTCAAGTGGATTCATTCTCTTCGTGGATAGAAATTTAGGATCAACCCAATATCTTGTTGCCCCCTGAGGCTAAATCCCTTTTACATTGGCTTTGCTCAAAGGAACTTGAGTCATTATTAGACTTTCTAACTTCAGACAGAACAAAACCACCAAGCATTATTTTCTTTTTCAGTGCTATCTTCCCTAAACAGAAGACTTCTAGTTTTATAACTCAGTTTAGAGTACAGAGGTCACTGAAACATCCCTACAGATGATTCAGGTTTTCTTTTTACCTAAGTCCCTCTATGCTTTAGGCAGCAAAAAATGTGTTTAAATAATGCAATTACATGAACACAATAAAATCTGCATGGATGTATTCATTTTGTTATGCTGTGGTGACTCCTGACAAAATCCTTCTTTCTTCTCTCCAGAGGTTCTAACCTTTTTTCATCATTCAGATATTATTCCTTCAATTGTTCCTATATTACTTCTAACTGAATGGTGCGTTTCACTTGCTTGCTCTTGGGATGAGTGAATGGGGATGTTTCATTGACTTTTCTAAACTCCTTTGAAAGACTTACTACCTTTTACAGTGAAACCTGTTGCTTTTCTGGAATTTCTCCTCTAGATTTCATAATCTTTTTAGATTTGATATATTTTTGCTTACATCAATATTTCTATTTTAGCACCTTCTTCTAATAATCTCCCATTATCCATCCATCTAAATATGCAATATGTATCCATTAGTTTATTGTATATTTATCGTTCCTAACTTTAATCACCATCCTGTGGCTTTTGGATCAAACCCAATCTATATGCACGTTTGGAGTCTTTTAAGATCACACAGGGGGACATGTAGGTTGGTGTAACTGTTAGGAGGCTAACCTGGACTCAGAACACATGGTCTCAATTTTCTGCTCTCTACAAACTTCCTTTGCCACCTTGTATAAGCCATTTCGTCTGTCCATGCCCCAGTTTCCTGTTTCTGAAAGGGGCATCCTGCTTATTTATATTGTAAACTACTTCAGGCAGGGATAATTTATTTATTTGATTTGTAAAGAACCATTCAGAGCTATATACAAATTGTGATTATTATCAACAATAATAAATGACACTCAGTAAAGACTCCTTGAATTTCTTCTAGCAGGCTGTGTTCTGTAACTCTGCTCCCCTTGGTGAAAGGCTCTACTTAAATACAGCGTGTTGCTCCAATCAAAGCAATGGATGGATGTGATTAATTATACACTGTGCACTTTAAATCCTTTAAACCCCCAGGACCAGTGATTTTTTTAAATTAATCAATTACTGTTATTAACAATTTCACAAAGAATTGTTGATTGCAGTTAAGTGCTTTTTAATTTAAATTATGACATTCCCATTCATTTTTAAATGTCTCAGAGGACCATTCACAATTTGTTGAAAATTTTATCCATGGTGGAGAGAATTAACCGTAAGTAAGTTAACTGACTTATTGGCCATTTTTCAAATAAACAATTAAAAATTAACCATAACCATATCTTCTTATCTGGTAGCAAACTTATGTCTGGAACTTAAAACACCCAAAGTGTGAGGCAGAAACATACAAAATGTTTATCATAAAAAATTAATTCACAACAGTCATTTGGAACAGCTTACCATGTTTTAGAGACAAGATTTTCACTTAAAGCAGCCACCAGACTGCCTGTAGTGCTTTGTTGCTTCTATCCATTTTTTTCAAAATTAATTTTGAATCCAAATATTAAAAACCCTGTAACCCTGTAAAATAAATATTTACCAGTCGGATGTCACTATGTAATTAAACACCCTAGCAAATTGCAAAGCGTTTCAAGCTAAGATTATTACCAGCAACTTTGACTTTACATTTCCTGCATTTTTCTTTTTTTTACATTTAAACTCCCAGAGCATCAATGCATTTTGCATCAATCCCTAAATGGACCAAATCCATGTCCTGCTTAAGTCAATGGAATGACTCCAGCTGATTTATGTGGGAGCTGAATCAGGCTATTTTCTTTTTCCAAATGTATGTAATGGATAATTCCCATTTCCTAAGACAATCTAGGCTCCGCACATGAAAGCAATTATTTTGTTTCTCAGCTGATTAAAATTGGTTGGATGTCAACTACATAACAACATCTGAAGCATGCAAACCTGTACTATACCTTAATACTGCGGATGGGGTGGGAGATTGCCTCTCACTATGTATTTGTACAGAACCTAGCACAATGGGATCCTGATCTTAGCTGGGTCTTTAGATGGTACCAAAAACAAGTAGTAAATAATCATTTCAATGCCCTAATTTACTTCCAAGTATTCCTAGTTATATCCCTTCATTAGCCGGCTTTAAAAAAAAAGGAAAATATTCGTCTGTGCCAGCCCTGGATTAGAGGGTGACGACCTTGAAATATTAATCTTCCACTTCTGTTCTTTTTCTTTATAAATACAATGATCTGCCAGCTGCTACAGTTGCACTCACCGACAAGCACCAGAAGACATCATCCTTCAAATACGTTAGTTACTGCTTGGCTTTTGATGGGTTTATCTTCACTCAACTAATAAGTGAGAGCTTTTCCAGTGATGATTTTTACATCAGACCTGTAAGTGAGAGCACTGGTTCAGGAAATCTATGTGAAGCAATGTCTATGGAGACAAATGGGGTAAAGGGCAGGTTTCTAAGTTTTACTAATCTCTTACTTACGAAAAGAGGATTTTAGATAATGTTCCAAGGTCAACTGGTTTCTATGCTAGTCGGTATTGTTATGGATATCCAGAGGGAATGAGAAAGGCATTACTAAACATGGTGTTTTCCAAAAATGGCTTCAAGCTAGTAGGTGGAGTGGGATGTCCAGATTGCTCAAGTGCACAGGTCTCCATTTTAAGCCTTAATTCCATATTCTGAGCCTGATCAAAAAAAATTTTGTGTGTGTGGTAGACGCCCAGGAGGGCGTTAGTCCCATTTAATTAAATAAAATGACAATGATAATTTACTGGGCAGGAAAAAGAGGCGAAAAATACAAACATTTTTTAAGCATGTCAAAAGTTATCCATATAAAAAAAAAGTTCTCCTCCATGTAGGAAGTTTCATTTCCCTTGTGATATAAGCCAATGCCTTACAATGTCAAAAAGAATGTCTTTTAACAGTTCAGTTCATAAAAGAAATATAGTGGCGTGTAGGTACTCAAGCCAAGAATTCATGGAAAGGTTTCGCCTGAACAAAGGACTATATTAGCTTCATTCTTTATAGCAGTTTTGCAGAGCTTTTATTTGTGGGACATCCGTTTTCGACAGTGGGAGATGTATTTACAAAAATGATGAAAATGCCAAAAGCTCTTGTGGTTCGTCTTCACTACGGACGATTGACGCTGCTGAAATCAATGCAGCAGGTGTCAATTTAGCGAGTCTAGTGAAGACCTGCTAAATCGATTGCAGCGTGCTCTCTGGTCAGCTCCGGTACTCCAGGTGCCCAAGAAGAGTAAGGTAAGTCAACCAGAGAGTGTCCCCCAATGATGCAGCGCCATGAAAATATCATGGTAGGTCAACCTAAGCAACGTTGACTTCAGCTCTGTTATTCACGTAGCATAAGGTTGATTTACCCCAGTAGTGAAGACAAGCCCTCAACGTAGTGTTGTCGCTGTGTTGATCCCAATAAACATAAGTTGGTCCAATGAAAGATATGACCTCAGACACCTTGTCTCTCTCAAATGTTTTTAAAACACTTTAGAATTGTTTCATCTATATATATAAAAGTCAAATGGTGTATGTATGTTCGCTTACTCCTTCCACACCATTTGAGCTAGAGACTTGAAATTTGGTACAGTTATAGGCTTTAGGGTCCTAATCAGAGTAAGAATTGAAAATTTTTCATATCTCACCTCTTACACCCCCTAGGGGTGAAATTCTTTAAAGCCCATTAACATCAGCTGGGCAGCAGGTTAACACCTGCTGTTCTCTGTGACATAGTTATGATGTAATAATACTCCCCTCCAATGGACCCTGCACTCGCTCAGCTCTCTCCCCCCTCCCCCCTCCAACAGCCCCTGCACTCGCTCAGCTCTCTCCCCCCTCAGGTAAGAATCAAAAATTTAAAAAATCTCACCCTCCTCCCCCCTCCAACGGCCCCCACACTCGTTCAGCTCTCTCCCCCCTCCCCCCATCTAAATGCAAGAGAATGAAATTAATTAGACAAAATGAGACTTCCGAACAAAATTTGTATTAATAAAAAACATTGTAGTCTTTTTATATCCCAGTTTCCAATTACAAATACCCCGAGCAACGCCGGGTATTTTTGCTAGTTCTCTATATTCTTTTCTTAGTTTTCAGTCTCACCGCCCTCTCCTAAGCCTTTCCATCACCCACCAGCTTTTCTCTCAGTGTCGTTTCCCTTTCATGTTCCAGCAGAAGGTAGCTTGCAAAGTAGTATTTCAAAACACAAGCCTCTTATTAATCGTTAACTTCTTTCCTCCTATTAGCAGATAGAGCAAATTTTTCATTGTGTTGTTATGTTAGCTTTAACTAAAAGTTCTCCTTTTTACTGTGCTGTCTGATGGTGCTATACAGTTGCTTGGGGAAATTGCATTTGGCTGAGTCATTTACATTTTAGCATGTTTTTAGAGTACTCTGGTTTCCTGTCTGTATTGCTATAACCCTTTGCTACTCCTTTTCTGTACCTATTCACATTTGCCCAGATTTTCATTATTATTAATACCAGAATTGGTATTACAGTAATATCTGTAGGCTTCAGCCAGTTTAACTAAGGGCTTGTCCACACTTACATTTTATAGCGCTCTAACTTGCTAGATGAGGGGTGTGAAAAATCACTCCTCTGAGCACAGCAAATCTGAGCGCTTAAAAGCGCTAGTGTGGACAGGCTCCACACACTAGGAGCCAGGCTCCCAGCACTCGGAGCTAATTCCCTTGTGGAAGTGGATTACCAGGAGTGCTGGGATAGCTCTTTCCTAGTGCTCGCACACAACCACACACATACTTCAAAGCGCTGCCGCAGGAGCGTTCCCGCAACAGTGCTTTGAAGTTTCAAGTGTACCAATGTCCTAAGCAATGTGTGTACACACAGTAAGAGACGATCCCTGCCCTGAATATCTTATAATCTAAACAGACAAGCCTGGCAAAGGCTGTGTGAAGGGAAATTCTATCTTTACATCACAAATGAGGAAACATGCACAAAAAGAGTATGTGACCTGCCCCAGGGCACATGGGGAGCATGTGGCATCATTGGAAATTGAGTCACCTCCTAATGCTGTAACCACCACCATCCTTTGTCTCTTCCCACTACTTGATGAAGCCCATAACTTCCTTCATTATCTTCAACTAAGAATAATCCCAAGAGGGCTGCATTTTTCTTCATTCTTTATGTTGTGTGTAGGAGTTGGGGAACATGAGGGTTTCTCAGATGCTTCACATCACTTGACCGTCTGTGTGGAAGAGACTACGAGACACAGAGAGAGTGAGATCCAAACCAACAGCCCCACAAATGAAGGGATGCTTCTCCACTTTTTAAGCAGATTTCCAGACAACACTGTTAAGAGAGAAGCTGTTCTAAAGAAGCGGGTAGATTTTTGGCTCCTTTTTCCCACTCCACCGCAATATTTCTTCATGGTGAACCAGACTCAGAATGAGACAGACAAGCTGAACACATGTAATGACGTTGTTTTAACCACACAAAAACTTTCTGGGCTTCTTCCCATATTCATGTGATGTTTGCAAGTTTCAAATAACAGGAATGAGGACTGAAGCCCCCTATGAAACAACAGTCACAATCTGCCATTGGAGATAGAAATAGAAAGCTCTGTCAGCCCACTAAGTCATGTCTAGGTATAAGAGACAAGGCAGAGCTGCAACCCCTTGCCCAGCCCCTCCACACACACACACACACCTCCTTTACACAAGGTGCAGCATGAGATCCTTTCCAGCAGATAGCCAGCTCTCCTGAGCAGTGCTGGAGCCATGACTTTTCCTCACCCACTTTGCAGAGGTTAGCACCACTAACAGTGATAGCTTTGCAGAGTCCTTTGACTTTCTGAACCTAAGGACACTCACTATGCCCAGCTCTTCAGCAGAAGCTCTGTTCCTCTCTCGCACACCCAAACAAGAGTCTGGTACAGTCTAATATAGACTTGAAATGCTCTAACAACCCTAAACCAGATCCTAGAAGTTAGGGATGAATGTCAAATCCATCACTCCACAAATTCAGGGCATCCGCCCACAATGTAGAATGTTTTAATTTAGATAATTGTGTAACCCATCAGTCAACATGTGTTATGCATCCCCTTCTGTGCATGATCTACAGAGGATATGGGTCAGTTACAGATCTATTTAAATGACAATAGACACAGACAAAGCACTGATAGCAAATATAATAAGCTTCCCCCTTACAAGGTTTGTTGATGAATCAGAAGAATCCACTGAACCAGTGAGCATAATACCCAGAAAAGTTACTGTGTCAATTAACCCTATCTTCCATAGGTTTTAAAGTCAAAGGTGACCATAATGATAATCTACTCTAACACAGTCCATAGAAATTCATCAAATGTTTGCTGCATCGATTCCATAACTTCTGGCTAAGATGGGATATATCGTTCAGAAAGATATCTGGAAGATTTAAAGACTTCAAGTGATGGAGCCTCCTTCATGTCTCTAGGCAAATTATTCCAATGGTTAATTACCTTCACTTTAAGAAAATTGACTTATTTCTAGTCCGAATTTGTCTGGCTTAAGCTTCCTAACATTGGATTTTGTGCTTTCCTTTGTTTAATTGTTTTCCTTTTCTTTATTTTGAAGACTGAGCTTCCAAAGGACAAGTCTGGGGAAATGTGTCACTAAATTATAGAACATAAACATGCAGGAAGTAAGACTACTGATCCCTTCTGGGTTTAAAATCAATCAATCCTGTAACATATGCAAAATTGAAATGACAAGTTGTTGAGCAGACGGTAGCTTGGCAGTTTTGATAGATTTGCATTGTTGCTGAGTTGAATTTTAGTTCAGTGAAATCAGGTAGATGACATTGTTTCTCATAGGCAGTGTGTCTAACCATAGATGAGTAAAGAGGCCAATTATAACTCATGCCACAATTATAACTTATACCACACCATACTAACCATAGTGAATCCTGTGATAATTTAATCTCTGAATAATAAAATTGTACAGTGTTATAGCACTTTTCAACTTAGGCCCTCAGGGCATTTCACATGCATTAGTCAATGGAGTCTCATGGTACCATCTAAGGTCAACAAAGTATGTCTATAATGGTCACTTCATTCATCAAGGAGTTTGCAACTACATCTGAGGTGGAACACAAGAGCTGTTTGATATACAGCAACAGTTTTGGATAGGAAGTGAAGAATGTTAAGTGCAATTGAAGTGGCACACGGAATTTGGGTAAACAAAATGTTATTGCTTGAGTAGGAATTTTGGCCAGGACACCAGGGTTAATGCTGCTTCCTCGGAATCTTTAATGATTCCATTCCACCTTCAGCAGCACACTATCTGCTAACCCAGGGCCGGCGACAGGAATTTTGGGGCCCCGTATGCAGATCGTGCACACCCCCCCCCCGTCTCCCGCCGCCCGCGGGCCCCAACCCCTGCATGCGCTCTGGCCGCGTGGCCCGGCTGGGAGAAGCAAAGGGGAGCAGGGGGAGGCTGCTAGTTGCCGGGGGAGGGGGCTGACGAGCGCTACAGCGGCTGCCCCGAGCCGCACCTTGCTCACAGGCCCGGCGACAAGGGGGTACAGATGCGTACCGGGCCCGCCCCGGATTTAAGGGGGGCCCCCCTTTACGTCCGGGGCCCGGTACAGCTGTACCCGTTGTACCACCCTGTCACCGGCCTTGTGCTAACCCCATTTTGGGGCCTATTTCACCCAAGGGTGTACGGTGCCTCTAAAGTGGGAGTGGAAAAGGGCAAGAAGGAGCCAGACCATGTTCCCTCATGCCTCCTGCAAACCATTAAAGGGGTGTATCACTCATTCATCCTTCCTTTGCACAGCAGGGTACTCTCCTGGTACTTAGCCTAGGGCATGCAGGCCCACCGCACCCCTTATTCTCGGCTGCTCCTTAAACACCCATTTTAGCTCCAGGTGGTTAGCAATGGGGGAAAGGTTGTGTTTTAAATCCCTGATTTATTCCATACCTACAATACTGGAAGCTGATATACAGTGAAATGAGTTCTGCATTATTCGTTGTGAATCTCTCTCTCTCTCTCACACACACACACACTTTCCTCCATAAAAGGCCTGTAGCAAAATTATTACAGTGCTCACATATGTAAACCAGCCTTGCAAACTTCCACTGAGCTGGTGTGAGTCATTTTTTATGGGCAAGTAAATTATCATTAGTCTGTCATTAACATAATCACTGGAGAAAGGGTGGATGGATAGATTTCATGCTTGAGCTGCTAAATTTTTCATGACACTTTTTCAGGCCTGAGGAAAAGGTGATTTTTTAAAAAGTATTCAGTTTGGTTTTCCTGCTGGTTGCATGCTCACTATACACAAAGTATATATAACACATAAATATTGAGGCCAAGCATTGTACTCTGTTTGTTTCTACGTGGAATTACACTTTCCTGGCTCTGGATCAAATGGTGATGTAGCCTTTGGTATTTCTTGAGCCTTCTCCTTTCAGCTCCATTAGCTACTAAATTAGTAGCCTCCCTAAGTATTTTGTCTATTGTTGCAAAATGCTAACCACTGGGGAAAAAAGCAAAACTCGGGTCTCTTTTTAAAACAAAGACTAAACAAAAGTGTGGAGATTTTTACCATAAACAGTGGTTTCCCTCCATGATGAGTCACTTGTTAAACAGGTACTACTCTCTGTAAAGTTTCCAACCCTTGATGTACAAAGTGTTGCAGTTCCCTAAAGCAGCCAAAGACATACTGGTAACAACTAAACATAAAGCTCTTTTGGCACTTGGGAATCTGCAGTGTGCTTTGGAATTGTTTCTATATTGCTGGAACTGGCAGTGGTAGAGAGGGTCAGTTTACAACAGCTCGGTTTTGGAGAGGACCGTGCAAGGTAATTGCTTATTCTTCTCAGGGGCCTATAAGTTTCCATGCCTCACATTCAATGTGCATATGTGGCCTCTAGAGAACATTGTGAGGCATTGCTTGACATGACTTTTCGCATCTTCAGCTAATCTAACCAAGAGTTCCTAACCTTTCTGCAGATTCTCTATCCCTCTGATAACTCCAGGCTGAACTTGCAGATGATGCTACTTAGGGCTACCCACAACTCACGGGTAGTGTTGCGTGCAGCAAACAAGAGCACATTAAGTCACTGCACCATACTTTGTAGTGGCTTCTCCTTGAAAGGAAGGATGGCTCAGTGGTTAGGCAATTTCAGAGTCAGGAGACCTGGATTTCTTTATATATGGAGATATACCTATCTCATAGAACTGGAAGGCATCCAGTCCAGTCCCCTGCCTTCATTAGGAGGACCAAGTACTGTCCCCTGACAGATTTTTTGCCCCAGATCCCTAAATGACCCCCTCAAGGATTGGACTCACAACCCTGGGTTTAGCAAGCCAATGATCAAACCACTGAGCTATTCCTCCTGCCCTGAATTTAATTCAGTGCTTTGCCAGGGTCTTCTTGTGTGACCTAAAACACATCATTTTGTGTCTCAGTTTCTCTTCTATAGAATGGAGATGGAGGAAAAATATATTAAAGAGTGTGAGTTGCGGACCATGGAATTACCTATAATAGATTGACTTCTGTCTGCAGTTCTGTCAGCTTTTGGCATGCTTAGTTGAATAGAATAATAACTGGGTATGTCTCTCAACCTTAAAGTTAAGTTTCATGTGGTTTTATGTTTACTATTTACACTGAATAAAGAGCACACAAGCTAATGAGAGATTTAAATTTGGAGTTTTAGTATTCCTATTTTAAAAGACTGAATAATAACACAAAGGATTCTGCTAAGTGGAGCAAACTAAGTTATTATTGGCAAAAGCTTGGCATGAAACACTTGTGTGCCCGGTTCAAGGCAGTTGATAATGGGCTTGTGGAAACTAGTGCATAAAATAAAATGAAAATCGTCCAAGATTTTGATTATTCAAGATTCTGCATAATCCTGAGACTAATTAGAGTTAACAAGAGTTATGCCAAGAACACCCATCATAAAAGAGTTGTAAAAACAGGGCTTCTTTCTCTCTCCGTGAGACTTGGAGTTGAAAAACAAGTTCCACTATAACTTTGTCCTTTTATCCATTTTCCAGTAACCGTTAATGGCATGGGCAATTTACAAACAGTTCGTGCCTTTGGAAGCCATGCACAGTGAACCTGTTCAAAACCCACTGAAGTCAATAGCAAAAGTACCATTGACTTCAATGGACCTTGGATTGGGAGATGAAGATATCTGACTAGGATCTAAATACTATCTTTTGCTGTTTGCATTGCACTTATATAACACTGATATGCACCTTTTCCGATTAACCATCCAAAATAATGACCAAAGAAGTTTTAATAGAAAGTTTTCATTCTTCATAGCATACTTCGGAAACAACATGGATAGCATCTGTAAGTATAGCTACTGTGCCCAGAATGATAAAATAATAAATAAAATGTTTCTTATTAAAGATAAGATAGTATTTACAAAAAAGAGAAGTTTGCAAACAAGATCAAACTGAAAGAAATCAGTTTGTAGAAACATAAGTATACACAGCAGATACTGGAGTCATCACATCCTATATTATAAAAGACAAGCGAACGGTGTGTGAAGCCGTCATGCGCAGTAGAGACGGCCCGGACGAATGGCATGCTGGGGGTTGTAGTTCGGAGGCATAAAATGGCCGCCGCGCGTGCCTGCCTGAGCGATCCTCACACGGAGCTAGAGCACCAAGGAGCAGTTATACATATAAAGTTAGCTGGGCTGTTGGGCGCATGACGAGGAGTTGAGGGGGGAGGGAGCTGAGCGGGGGAGAGGGGGATGGGCGAGGGGGGGGTCGTTGCAGGGGGGAGGGGGGCTGGGCGAGGGGGGGTCGTTGCAGGGGGGCTGGGGAAGGGGCGCTGGGCGGCGGGGGGGGGGGGGGGGCACGAGCCCTTACGGTTGGCCCCTGTACACGGGCTTTTACACTAGTCCTTAAATAAAGGACTACTCTAAAAGTAAGGCGAATGGAAGAATTTTGTGTAGACTTTCTCACAAAAGTTATATGTTTTCCCCTTCTCATTTATTTTTGTAAAATAGTAATAGTACTCGGGATAGATACATTCATAAATATGATGATCTGTCCTCGATTCATGAGTCATTGATTTCATTTGTAAAGTTAGTGAATTTAGTAATGATTTTTTTTCATAAACCACTGTAATGTAATACAAGAGTGTATCACTGATCTGTAGTAATGGGGTGGAGCCCCAGTGAGAATCAGTGAACTTTGCATATTACCAACGTTCTCTCATTTTAGAGTCAATGTTGGTAATGAGATACTTCCTATGTAGCACTAAGGGAGGGTCACATCGCACTTAAAGTAGCTAAAAGGATAGCAGTTCCTGTGCCCAGTCAAAACTGAGGTTTATCTAATCTAGTATCCTGTTGGACAGTAGCTAGTATTGGAGGTGCAAAAAGGGCTGTAATGAATAATTATGGAATAACCTACCCATTCCCAAAGTGGCTGAATTATGATCTGCAGTCTTAAGGTTTATATCCCTGCTAAACTAATCTTCATCCTATCTAATGTATCTGCAATTGTTACCATTATCCGTATAAATGTCCAATCCTAAATCCTTGGCCTCAGTGATATCTTATCACAGTGAATTTCACAGGTTAACTGTGTGTTGCTCTTTCTTTTAAATTTGTGGACTTTCAATTTCACTGAATGTCTTTTGCTCTTGAATTATAAGAAAGAGGAAACAAGACCTCAGATTTAGCCTCTATGAACCATTTGTTATTTTGAATACCCCTGTCATGTCCCACCATACTTGTCTTTCTTGAGACAAGTCTTCACTTTATTCAAGTTTTTCAGTCTATACTTGCCTTTCTCTGCCTCTAATCATTTTTACCGCTACCCTCCTTTTTCTGCTTAATTTGTTTTGAGATACAGTGACCAGACCTGAACACGGGTAGATTAGTCTTTTAAATCCCTCTTTGTCAGAGAGTGATGCCATGTGATGATGATGCTGGGTTTGGTGATGTGGCAGGATCTGGGGCAGGAATGGCACCCAACTCCTGCTCTATTATTTTCCATTTTATTCACAAGTTCAGCAACTGGGGAAGGACATTAAAGCATATAAGTCAGTGGTCGCCAACCTTTCGGTCCTCACGGACCATTAAAATCAAAATTTTGAATCCCGCGGACCACTAACACCGCAGGCCCCCCCCCGGCTCGAGCGGCACGGCTCGAGCGGCGTGGCCCGGCGCGCCCCCCTGGCTCGAGCAGTGCAGCGAGCGGCGCGGCGCAGCGCCCCCCCCCCCCGGCTCGAGCGGCGCGGTCCGGCGCCCCCCCCAGCTCGAGCGGCGCAGCCCGGCGCCCCCCCCCCCCCCCGGCTGGAGCGGCGTGGCCCGGCGTGCCCCCCCCCCCCCCCGCTCGAGCGGCGCGGCCCCCCAAACCCTCTCCGGCTCGAGCAGCATGGAGCGACGCAAGACGGGAGGCAGGAGTGAGCCGGCGGTTGCTGGCCGCTGGGGACGGGGCGGGGAGCCCGGCGCCGCGGACCACCAAAATTTTCTCGCGGACCACCAGTTGTCCATGGACCACCGGCTGGCGACCGCTGATATAAGTCACAGACTTGGAGTATTTTAATTATAGCTCATCCAATCAGGCTGTAAAATTCTCAGAGGTAACCGTGCAGTGTAGCCCCAAACTCATTCTGAATTGCTGCCCAAGATTCTTGGGGTGCAGGTGAAAAATGAACACAAACATATGGAAATGTAGGAATAACCTTTCTTTTCCAGCTGCAGCTGCAGCACTGAATTTAGAACTGCTGATACCATGTCTGAGCCAACAAGGATTATGGCATTGCATCAGAGCGATTAAGAAAATAAATAAAAGATCAAAAGAAAAATTTCTACTGATATTAAAGATCACATTTGTATTTCCTTATGATAGTATGCCTCCGGCATTCGAGACTCTACATAGACAAAACCTAAAAGGCATGTACAATATCTGTTGGCACTGGGGAACACTAAGGAATGGGAACACCAAATCCAAGTCACATTCAGCAGCAAAAACAAACTTGTCTCTGACTGTGACATCACAGTCTAGGGGATCTTTCCCGGCTATGAAATACATTCTGCTTTAAAAACAAAATGTTCATTAACTTTAGACTTGGCGTCTTGAGTACGTTTGGGTGAAAAATGTAATGTGGGAATTAAAATATCCTTATCCATTGATAAATCTGCAGACAGCACTTCCTAATCAACTTGCACGGAATACATTTCAGCACCTGGTCCGAATACTGATGTGCTGGAGAGGGACACAAAATTATTACAAACCTCCTGTAAGTTAGTAGATTCTCTTTGTTTTAAACATTTCTTCTTCCTTCACGTGTATATGTTTGTTGTCAGCTGGACTAGAGGTGACAAAACTGAGATGGATCAGTTAGATAAAGACATTTTTCCCTTGCCTCTTTGAAACTTTCTAGTACTATTCATGAGGGCAAGAAATCAGGGTCTTGCTAATAGCCCTGAAATCCATTTCCCCAATTGGAACATTTCAGAGATAATGCCAATCTAAATCTATATATATATAAAAGTCAAATGGTGTATGCGTGCGTGTATGTACCCTGTTTCCCCGAAAGTAAGACATCCCCCGAAAATAAGACATACTTCCAGTTTTGCCTCTCGCTGTAATATAATGTAATGTAATTTTGGGAGCAAAAATTAATATAAGACACTGTCTTATTTTCGGGGAAACACGGTATGCGTGTATGTACGTGCACTTACTCCTTCCACACCGTTTGAGCGAGAGACTTGAAATTTGGTACAGTTAGAGGTCTTAGGGTCCTAATCAGGGTAAGAGTCGAAAATGTTTCAAATCTCACCTCTGATGCCCCCCAGGGGTGAAATTATTTAAAGGCCAATCACATCAGCTGGGCAGCTGCTGTTCTCTGTGACATAGTTATGATGTCATAATACCCCCTCCAATGGACCCCGCACTCGCTCAGCTCTCTGCCCCCTCCCCCCTCCAACGGACCCCGCACTCGCTCAGCTCTCTGCCCCCTCCCCACCTCCGACGGACCCGAGTTGGGTTTGGTCGGAGGGTAAGTGAGGTAGGGGTGTCGGGTTTGGTCGGGGGGCGAGGTGGGGGTGTCAGATTTGGTCGGGGGGTAAGTGAGCCGGGGGTGTTGGACTTGCTCCTCTCCAGGTAACAGAGTGGAATTACTCCATTGATTTCACTTGACCATAATGACAAGGAAGGACAGATGAAGATAGAAAGGACTGAGATCCCTCAGCATCTGACTTCCAAAATCCAAATAACCTGATCAAATGGGATACACTCATCTGATCCCAATAGTTAAACTCAACTTTATGGTCCATTGAATGGTAGGGGAAAAAACAAGATTATTGCCAATATATAGTACTTTAAAGAGAAATCCCTTCCTTCCCTAAATCTCCCCAGGGTGTCCTTATGCAAATATACGAGGTGGAGGGAAGAGTTTCTTTATGCTCTTCTCACCATGTACACCAGTAAGGAAGAATCTTCCCCTAGTAGCTCAATTATAGAGGTATTTCCAGAAAACTAACTAACTCAAGGACTTTCTCATAATCCTCCTTCAATCAGCTCACTGGATACATATGCTGGGCCAGATTCAAGCCTTGAAACCAGCTTGCAACTGCAGCAGTTTACATCATGGCTGAACTTGACTAGTCAGCGTGTGTATTTCAATTCTAAATAGGAATGTAGGCATTGAGATCCTAAAGATCCAGAATGAGGAATGACTCATATTCCATAAAACCCCATTGATACCTGCTGGCTGGAGCAGAGTGGTTTAACAGTCTTTCTAGTACATCAGCTGTATAGGCCTCTAGTACTGATTCATTTGTATTTGTAAAAACTGTATCTCAATTATCTTTTCTGAGGATTCACCTCTAAAGACTAACTTTTCTTTTAAGCACTCTGAGAAGAAGATAAAGCAAGTAACAACATTCAAATTAGATGACTCATGTCACAATAGTGCATTAATAGAGGTCACTTGCCATTTCTTTTAAATGAATTTGCAGTGGGAGCTGCGGGGGCTGACTAGATTGGAAAGACATCAAAATCTGGAAAAGATCATATATTGCTAATAACATCTCCATGCCTTATCTCAACAAGTATTTAAAAGCATGACAACTTGTGCCGGAGGCTAGAATAATATCAGTTTCTATTGTGTTTGCTCAGATGCTTTCCATAAGGGTATGACCTGCTTAATGTCTCCTGAATTAATGCCCATGCAAACAGTGAATACATACATATATTTGTTCAGTAGATGCCTGTAATATGTTTATGTACACAATTCCACTAAATTATATGAGTGATGAGTGAGTGAAAAATAATGACTCTATAGTAAACTGTCTGACACCTTCACTAGGATTTGTCCCATTTCTTGGTTTCCATTAAGTCATGATTGGCTGGAAAAATCTATTAAGATTCAACTGCAGTAAGGGAGTGAGAGAAACCAGAGCAAAAAAGAACTTTTTACTAGCCTCTGCTTTGCTAACTCCCGGCCATCAAAAAGAATAGGGTGACAAGGTGACATATAGAAATTACACAATTTGTTTCACTTATCCAGTCTTTAATTAAAATAGTTAGTTTTCACAACCTGTACAAGATATTGAATATTTTAATTCTACAGATTTTTTTATAACTTCCTCCCTGAGACAAACTTATACCAGTTATTGAACTATCAGATGTGCCTACCCTATTGTGATGTTGCACCCCATAATGCTTTATGGGAATGTGCTGGTGAATGTATATATGACATAACTGGAATATCTTTATGCTACATATGCCATGTAACATATCTCTGTAAATCTATTCCTCCTATTTGTATGCATGTATCATTTTTGTATTGAAAGTTATGAATATTGACTATGAACTTTGTATAATTTTATGTAGCCTCAGTAAAGCAGTTGGTCAGCTTCCTGAGAAAAGATTATTCTCAGTAAGTGCCAAATCAAGAAACACTTATACCAGCAATGAACTTGGAGATGACAGTCCACATCTGAGCTTTCCCAGGAATGTGGCCTGGCTGGTAAGGAACTCAGTCATGCATGGACATGTGACTTGCCCAGGTGGCTCTGAAACTCCATCTTGGAGCTAAATTCTGGATAGGAGGAGGGACAGGGTATCCACCCACAACAGAAAGTCTATTGAAGCCCCTAGGAGACCCCTCCATTTTGTCTTCAGCTGACTGAAGAATATAGCCTCTTTCTCCCCCCCCCCCCCCCCAAGGATACCTGAAAGAGACTGGAACAAAGGACAGTAACCACAGGGGTGGGAGTGATTGCTAGACCCAGACTAGAAGGAGGCTAGTCTGTGAAAGAAGCTCTGACTAGAAGGAGGCTAGTCTGTGGAACATCTCTGCGGGTGAGATTTAATCTGTAATCACTTTCTTACTGTATTAGACATAGAGTTGTGTGTTTTATTTCATTTTGTTTGGTAATTTAGTTTATATGGGGTAAAACTGATTTATTTGGAGTTTGGACCCCATTGGGAGTTGGGCATCTGAGTGCTGGAGACAGGAACACTTCTTAAGCTGTTTTCAGGTAAGCCTTCAGCTGTTGGGGGACATGGTTCAGACCTGGGTTTGGGTTTGCAGTAGGCTAGCATGTCTGGCTCAAACCAGGCAGAGCACTGAAGTCCCAAGCTGCCAGTGGAAACAGGCTCAGGGGTAGTCTCAGCACATCAGTTGGCAGTTCCCAAGGGGTTGTCTGTGATCCAAACAATCGCACCTATAGTTTATTCTAATTATTTTATTATTTAATTGTTATATAAGCTGCCTACAGGAGTTCGTCCCAGTGACTCTTGCACACTTTTGAAAATCCCACACTATTCTTTTCCTTGTAACATATTTTAGTTCCTGATTACTTTAAAAACAATAACGTTCATTAGATAGCTACATCTATATCCTTTATTCTAATTTTATAGACTCATAGATTCTAAGGCCAGAAGGGAGCATTGTGATCATCTAGTCCAGTGATACTCAGGAGCCATAAGAGCCTCTTTAATGTGTCTCCTGCATCTCTTTGCAACACATAATTTAAAAATACTGTGTGATTTAATTATTAACCAGTCTAAGTTATTAACCAATCAGGGTGCTTTAACCATGGTCAGTCATTTTGCTATGAGAATAATATAAATCCTATTTAATAATCGGCTAGAAAAGTTTGTGTGAAGCCGTCGTGCGCAGTAGAGATGACCCGGACTAACGGCATGCTGGGAAGTGTAGCATGCTGGGAGGTGTAGTTTGGCAGCACAGCATGGCCGCTGCGCGTACACCGCTGAGAGGGAAGCAGGGTCTGGATCAGGGGCCTAGGGCAGGAGGGTGGCTGGGCGCAATAGGCGCAGGCAGGGGGCTCTGGCCGGGCGGGGCGTGGGAAGGGGGCACGGGGCCGGCGGGGCGGAGGCGCCTGGGCACAGCCCGGCCAGCTGCGCTCAGCCTAGCTGGGACCATGGGGGAGGGGGAGAGAGCTGAGCGAGCGGGGGCCTTGGAGTGGGTGGGAGGGGAGCTGAATGAGCAGGGGGGGCCGTCGGGGGGAGGGGAGGCTGAACAAGGGGGGGGCTGTGAGGGGGAAGGGAGGCTGAACGAGCAGGGGTGCTGTTGGGGGGAGGGGAGGCTGAACGAGCGGGGGGAGGGCAGTGGGGGGAGAAGGGGAGGCTGAATGAGCGGGGGGGCTTGGAGTGCAGGGCTGAGCGGGGGGCATGCTTGGAGAGCGGGGGGGGGTTCAGCGGGGGGGCGTTACTGTTGGCCCATGTCCACGGGCTTTTACACTAGTATATATATAAATAGTATATGAAACAAAGAATTCACACTACTGTGGCTCTTTGGGGTAATATTGATCACTAACTTGGCTCCTGAACCACTGAGGTCTGACTATCACTGATCTAGTCTGTTTCCTGTGTGACACCGATCATAGGATGTCCCTGAATTCAAATGGAGACCAGTCTGGGTCCCATATGCTCTTTTGCTTCTTAAAAGAATGCAAGTTTGTTCCATTCTTTTCCCATAGGCAAAAGAGAAGCCTAACTCTCTTAGCTGGTACTGAAGGAGAAGATTAGATTAAATGATGGGTATAGATTGTTTGTTGGTTTGAAATCATTCTATAATACATTATTTCATTTTCCTGATAGACATATTTGCCTCAAGATGACTGCTAGTCACTCTCTCTCTGGTCAAAGGATTCCAAGAGAGTATCCAGTTGCACCTGCCTGGTTGGCATCATGTGATTCCATCCCAAGACAGTTGTAAAAGCAGGAGGCCTAGCCTGTGGGGGGGACCCACTCAGAGAGACCAGGAAGGGGCAGAGGTGCAATCGGCTCCATAACCATGGCATTCCTATATTGGAGGGAGAATGGTTTCTAGAAAGTCTGAACAAAAATGACTGTCACTTTTGAGGAAAAGGAGAGTAAAAAAAATACACTTCTTCCCATTCGAAAAGAAATACTTGCAATTTTTTAACAGCTCTAGAACAGACGTGCCAAAGGGCTAGAAAGTAGGTCTTTAGAAAGAGCAGTCCTCACAGAGAAGAGTCTTTCAGTGTTCTCATGCAAACTGATTTGGCCTTTGAGAACAGCACTTCATATATATGAATTGCAAATGATATTTGTTAGCATTTTTTGAGCAAGGTTCAAAGAGAACTGACACTGCGTGGGGTGTTTACATGGAAGGAGACAGATACATGATGGAACTGTTGTTTTTGAAAATCTGCCATTTCAGTTAGTTACCTGAATGGGAGGCAAGGTTTTTGCAAAATTTGAGCCCAATTGGTGGTTGCTTGAGACTCTTGAAAATCTGGCTCCTATCACATTCAGCACCAATCAATTTTGAGACGTATAACATTCAGCTGTATAACGGTCAAACCCAACCAGTTTTTCAAGAAGTTTGATCAAGGCAAAATCCACTATTTTTTTTTTACTCTCCTGGAATTCCTATGGGAACTGTAACTTGGGTTTAGCCATAGTGTGATACTCAAGGCTTGTCTACACTACAATGCAATTTGAATTACGGAGGTGTGAATAGCAGCATGCACCAAAGTGCTGTACTGCCTGTAACTTCCCATTGTGGATGCTGCAGGTAAGAACTAAAAGGTTCCTAGATTGTTTTAATATAATCCTCTTAAACAGGGCTACTTTAATATGAACTAGGAATCTTTTATTTCATGCCTGCAACTTCCACACATTAGCATTACAGAACAGCACTTTAGTGCATATAGATATTCACACCTCCATAGTCCAAACCACAGAACTCTGTAGACATAGCCTTAGTCTCAATAATGTTGCAGGATGACCATAATCCAAAGCACTGTGGATAATGTCAGGCAACACGCCACAGGTCAACATACTAACAAGATGAGAAATTACGGTTGTAAATCTAGTCTGCCAAAGCTGAATTGATTCAAGATGCTTTTGAAATGTGTATCATTTGCAGCCTTTTTGTGCTGGTGATGCTCCTGGAAAAAATATGCAAACTTAAATCAGATGTAACTGATAAAGCTGGAAGTATTTTGAATGGGGACAGAATGTAATGTTGGTGCTATAATGAGAACTTTCATAACTATTGCAGTTAGAGTGATCCTTACAACTACAAAAACCAAGTAGATGAAGTAAATAAAGACATCCCATGTCAGACAAAACATGATGATACATATAAAGTGTGACAAAAACACATTTATACCATGTCATACCTCAATTCATTCACTGTTTACCCAGAATGGAAACCTGAACAAGAATGCAATGATATATAAACCATCTGGAGGTTTGTAAGTTAGATTTTTGATCCTTCAGAACTTTGGCATAGTAACTTATTGGAGTTTTTTCCTCGCATATGTAGTGTATTATCTAAGACTCACCAAAACAAACTTTTGTATTGCTGCTATCAGACCATATTTCTACAAGACTCTTGTTGGGAATTACCATTAGAATAATGGTCTGTGTTCTCATTGGCAAATGTTTATACAACATATTTGCCACAGTGAATCAGATAGTAGGTGGATGAAGTCCAGTATCTTGTCTCTTGCTATAACTCAGCGGTTCTCAACCTATTGAGAACCGCGACCCCTTTTTAGATTCTACCTTGGCGCGGCGGACCCTTGTATGTCCGCTGAAAACCCGCCAAATAAATTTAACTCCTTATTCGGCGGCTATTTTCGGCGGACATGCCGAGCACTCCCAAAAGCGCTCGTTATGTCCGCCGAAAAGCCGCTGAAGAAATTAACTTCGCATTTCAGCGGCTCTTTTCGGCGGACATGCCGCCAGATGCGGAAGTGATCGCGGCGGCGGCTTTTCGGCGGCACAAGCAGCTCACGACCCCTCGGGTTAAGAACCCCTGCTATAACTGATAGTAAAAGGAATATGGATCCTGTCTTTCCTGAACCTTGATGCTTATGAGCCTGATGGACTTCAATAGGTTTAACATTGAGCCCCAAATTATTGCATTTTGCAGGGAGACCTTGGACATGTGTGACAGATATGGCAATTTTCTGCAATATCCTTGAAAAACCTTGCATTAAGTTTGTGTCTTTAGCGTACATTGTACTAAATGCAACGGTAGGTGTTATTGTGAGCACTGGGGAGTGTTGGGTACTTGTATGGAACAGTGGGCCCGACAAAGATGGATTTTGGATGTGCAGCATTACATGGTTTGCCTGGGGAATCTCTAGAGAGAGGTGAATGCAAACTCCCAGCCAGCAAAAGCCAAGCCAGCCTTTTGAAGCTATGCCCTAATGAGGGGACCATTAACTACCGATTACCCATTCCTAGAATATGGATGGCAAGCTGTGTAAAGGAAAGACAGAGGGCATGGTTAGACTGGTGCTTTGCAGCACTAAAACTCTCCAGTAGCGCTATAATTTTCGTACCGTACACACTTCAAAGTGAGATTTGGTGCATTTACTCACTGTTTAAAGCGCAAGTATTAAACCTCCTTTTCCAGAGGCAGAAGGCTTTTAGCGCTAGCGCTGTAGCGCAAGGGTGGGAATGTGGACACCCATGGGATCTCTTGCATGCCTCCGAGCCATGTAAAGCCATAAGCAAGCCATTTAAGGCCATCAGCAAGCCATTAAAGACAATCAACATGCCATGTAAGGCAAATGACGTGAGGTGTTGTTTTATAAAAGCAGAAGTAGCTTTGCAGTTTCTGTCTAACAACTCACACAGCAAATAACCAGTGAAAATGCTTGTGGACGGAGCTGTTTGTCTTAAATACAGAGCCTGTCAGCTTTTGCTAAGGAAAACTCACTGACAGCCTGATCTTCTCTCCCTGTGAACAACCTCCCAGTTCCCCCTCGCCCCCCTCCTTTGCAAAGCAGGTTGCACCCAGCTGAATGCTAGGATACCTGCCCTATCCCGCTACTGACACTGCCGCCAGAAGTGCTACAAATGTATCCATTCTTTAGTGCGACAGGGTTTCAATCTGCACAGGCTCTAGCGCGATACCTATTGCGTTACATTGGGAAGTGCTACAAAAACACGCACTATAATCTCTAGTCTAGCCATACCCTAAGAGATTCATAGCGGTGCCCTTGTTCTGAGCTAGAGCTGCTATGAACTTGTAACTATAGAAACCCCTCTTTGTGCAGTTTGAAGAACTTATTCTGACCAGAGTCCCTACTAGAGTTGTGGGGGGGAGGGGCAGATGTGGTCTGGTAAGCCTATTAGCCTATGTATAGGTTCTTTTATTGTTTTTAATATGTTTCCTCTGTAATGCTTTCACCTAAAAAATAAACATGTAGTACCTTATAACTATGAACAATGATGTTGTTTATTGTCTCTACTGTGAAAGTAAAGTATGGATGCTGACCTATTTAGGTAGACTGTCTCTGGTGGGAATGACAAAGTAAAGCCAGGGAATTGTGCAGCCTGGAAAAATTCTGATCATGGGGGAGAGAGACATGCTGGTCCCCACCCAAGCGAGGTGACGGCTGGCAGCTGGAAGTCTGAGATGGGTGCCCTTGTTGGACTATAGCAGGTGAATACAGGTACAATTGCTCGGACCTGTGACATTATCAAAAAAGGAGCAATTTTTTTTTCATGGTCTGCTTGAAGATACCATAAACAACTTTAGGTATCTGTATTATAGGACAGCCACACTTAAATGTCTATTAAAAATGCACTACAGCATTTATGATACTCTTGGACAAACCCTTCCTGTGATGTTTAGCCATGTCATTCAATACTCTCTAGCTCCTCTTGGCACTACTTTGAGTAAGAAAACACAGTGACTCCGAATGTAAAGGAGAAGGAAGAACAAATGTGTTTATTCTAATTAAGAATTTAAAGTGAGAAGGTGGAAGACTGAGCAATGTAAATTAGACTAAACTCCTGACACTCCATTTCACGTGCTCTTATCAGAGCTCTCTTATGACACAGCTCTCTCATGCGGGATTTTCAAACTCTTCAAAGAAAACCTTTATTTCAGGAAGCCTGTACTAGCAGTAACACAGCAAAATGTTGCAGAAAATCTCTGTCTCAAGCAGGGCTTGCTTCAAAGATCTGCACCCAGATCACAGTTTTACCAACACCAAAATACCACGCTAGTGATTACTCTCTAATGGTGCTATTAATTAATACAGAACTATTGAGGTATTTCCTCTTCAGCCTAAATTCCAAAGATAATTGTCTGAAGTATCTTAATTATAAAGATATTATAAATTAATTATAAAGATATAGCTGAAACTCATAATTCTCCAATCATGACTTCTCTTTCTGGTGCACTGGTTATAAGGGCAGCATACAATTGTCTTTAATCCTATCCTTAAATTAGCTCCATGTAAACCAAATTCAATCACCTGATTATACACAGTATTGCAAATTTTGTACATGCAGTTACTTGTGTACAACTTTATCTGAATATCTTCCAGGAATAACTTGTAGTAGCAACCTTTATTTGAAGCTGTGGGCCAACTTTCTTTTGTGTTTTGTTTAGAAAATGATCAGGTATAATCCATCGTGTCTTTATTTCTGTTGTGGGAGATCAGTTATAACTCCAGTGACAAATTACTTTGGAAACTATCTTGAAAATCTATATAGCAAATCCCTTTATACAGTTAATTAAAATAATGAAACTGGTTGAGTCCAACTGTTGTAAATTTAATCTCCTAAATTTCTAGGATTTGTATAATATTCCCCTCTCCCACATGCATCTGAGACCTTCATTGTTATCCTTGTGCAGTGTCAGCACTCTCTGTCCTCAAACCTCCTACCAATGTAACATTTAATTCTCAGTTTCATATTACAACATGATTAGATTCTATTATATTCTTCATAATGGGCCATTAATTTAATAAGAGATAAGTCTGTATATTCCATTTGAAGATTAGTGTAATATTTTGTAGACATCTGTTATTCAAATGTTGGCAAATGGAGAGTCCTACTGATGGCCACTTAAGGAATTCCAAAATAAAATACCAAAAAACAAAACAAAAACCCTCTACAAGCACTAAATGGAATACTTAAGAAGTGGAAATTTCTCCCTCTTTTAGAAGCAGGTAGGGTTGAACTTTAAGCTACCAACCTCACACACCCTGTGCATCTTTGCCTTTTCCTCAAGGGCAGTGGGAACCGAGGCTAGCCAGTATATCTGGCCAGAAGAATGGGAAGGGAATGACTTGCACCTGGTAAAGGAGTGGCCCGGATTTCTTCCCCATGGAGCAAGTGGGAGCAATTAATTCCAGGGGTGGTATAGCTATGCACCACTTCATAATCAAAGCTCCATTTAGCCCTTAGCACTTGTATATATATATATAGTCTTATGGAGCCATAGTAGCTGAGCCCTTTAGTGATAGGCGACGAGTACTCCATTGAAGAAAATGCATGCAAAGTTTGAGCACTGACTTCAAGAAAGCAAGTCCCATATCTGCCAGCAACTTTAATTAATGTACAGAGTACGTATTGTGCCAACATATAAGCATTGAGGCTAAATACTTTGCTACCTAATAACATGTTTGCAGATCAAATTGTATTCATCAGAAGTCCCTCCCTCACCTTTGTTAAAAGATTGTACCCATCATCTAAAAGGCACATCCTGAAGATTCACCTACCCTGTTCTGCTGTTGGGAAAACCTCTAATATCAAATGAGCTCATTCAACTCTTTTAAAAATCTGCTAGTAATAGGTTACATTTTTATCTTTGGGTCCAATTTTTTCACACTTTCTCTCATTACCCAGTCGTGGTTTGTGTGGCCAGTACTTAACTTAAAACCTTTCCCACTGGCAAGGAACATAAGCCCGGATGATCTCCTTTTGCTTCTGATCATTCAAGCTATTAAACCCCTCACTTTTTTCTCACTCAATAGTCAAGGTATACTCTTGGGTACTGGTGTCACTGTATCTATCCAGGAATTGTATCTTCACCCAGTGTGCAAATTATTTCAGTTTATGAAGACTCTATCCATCATTCATATCTCATCATGTTATTTAGCTTTTTTTTTCTTCAATATTTCAATGAAATGAACCATGCTGTCCTGATCCAGATTTTGGCAGATTGTCCTGTGGAAATTTTTCATCTCTGTGAGCTTATTTATCCTAGCAAGGATGAATTCAAAAAACATTTCCTTGTAGTTTGGAGCAAAGGGTTTTGATTTATCCTAAATTTAAAGCCCGTGCACAGCTCACATGATGAGTTCTTTGGGTGACTTCCTTTACAAAATTTCTTAATGTAACGGCACTGGAACGGCACAGTAGTGATGCTGTTGAGGATGCATTTTCACTAAGAACCCTTATTCATAGCCCCCAAAAGGTAAATCCAGGCTATTGTCAATACTCATAGAAACCTGGCCTAAAGCTGCTTTTCCCTGCCTCCTCTTAACCACTGTTCGGCTCCCAGATGTAGAGGGCCGAGCTGTGTGTGTGTGTGTGTGTGTGTGTGTGTGTGTGTTTTCTAGTTAAACGTTGCTCTTGAGCTCTAACCTTACTGAAATGTCATTTGTTTAGCCAAATATTGTGAATGTTTGACCTTATGTACCGCCTAACATCATAAACTATTAATCACCAGTGTATACAAAACAACTATATTTCTGGTTGAATTCATGAAACATCCAAGAACAGTTATAACGGGCCTTCTTTGGGAAAGAAATGCTGTGGGGGGGGGGGGGGGAGGGTCGGGGGGAAATGTCCTTTCAAAGTTTCTTGAAAACTTGGGACAGTTATTTGAAATGTTTGCCACTGGTTTGGGTTTAGCTGCTATTGACAACACAGATAAGTTAGGCAGGTTGTTTCATTGTAAGGCATATAACCTCAGGACACTGCTGCTGAGAATGTGTTTCTGGGTTTTGGGAGTCCAGCAGGATTTTCCTTCAACCGTGTCATGTACAAGGGCATTGCTAGTAGCCAGTATGTTCATGGCATTCTACTGCCAAGTAAAACTAGTGATGTTGTGCACAGCAAATTCACCATATTTGTCATTCTACTGGCATTTGTCATATCATTAGAGTTCTTACAACTGTAACGTGAATGCTGAGGTCTGATATCCCCATTCCCCCCCACTCCCTTATATATAAGCTAAGGTGTTACTTTGAAGTTTAGGGGACTTGTTTTCCTTTTTTGTTCAAGCCAGGGTATGTGCTATGTAACTATTTAGCCATAATGGGTAAAATCCTGGGTTCCTTGAATTCAATGGGAGTTTTTCCATTTCCACAAAGAGAAAGTTAAAGGGTGACTTGGTCTGTAAGTACCTCCATGGGAAACAAATATTTGATAATGGGATCTTCAATCTAGCACAGAGGTACCACAAGATTCAATGTCTGGAAGCTGAAGCAGGACAAATTTAGACTGGAAATAAGGCATAATTTTTTAACAATGAGGGTAATTAAACACTGATTAATGATGGATGGTCATGATGAATTCTGCAACATTGGCAGTTTTTAAATCAAGACTGGATTTTTTTTAAAAGCTCTGTGCTAGTTCAAAGGGAATTTTTATGCAAGAGGTTAGAGTAGATTATCACCGTGGATCCTTTTGGTCTTAAAATCTATGAATCAAGAAAAACCTTATATTGATTTGCAGTAGTGTTGGATGTTCCTTTGGTATTAGTACAGTTATGTCTAAAATATAAAAAGAAAAAGTAAGCACTAAAAGCAGCAAGTGGGGGAAAGTGAACAGAATTGAAAACAGTAGTAAGGGGGCCAGTGGAAGAGAGATAAAGAAAAAGAACTAAATATAACAGGGGCCAAATGCAAGGATAAACATGAGCAAAAGAGGAGGAAAAGCTGTGCAGAAAAAGAGATTTGAGAGAATCTGATAACAGAAACCAGGTACTGAACAGTGGACAGAAATTTTGAATAATTTGCTGTTATCTACATAAAAGGAGCCAAAAAGCTGTAAATATTAAACAATATGTTGCAACATTCCGGTGGCAGTTGCTATGAGGTATAAACAGTAGACCATTATAATTGATAAACATCTCACATCTGTTTTGCTTTAGCAGCTGTAAAACTATTCTTACTGTAGGTATTTATCGGTTATACACGTCTGTTTATCCAAAGCAGGAAAACTTTTTTTATAATCAATAGTAAACTTACAAAGGTCTTTATTATTATGCCATGTCAATGAAGACTCATTTTGGCTGGTCTCTCTGCTAGAAGGCACTGGCAAGATGCCTTTCTAATGGAAAAAAAGATACAGATCCTTTCCTTTTCCTTTTCAGGGGTATTTCCTGAACAGCTGAAGCTTTTCTACTTTCATCATAGCTGTAGTGATTCATAATCCCTCTCCCTCTGTATTTTATTTTCTGGTTAAGTACCTTGAAGGATAACATGTTAGGGAAATGACAGAAAGGAGATTCTATTTCTTCTTGATCTTTTTATTTTTTTTCCATCTTCATTTATGAATTAACATTCTGAAAACTTTTGTTTACTAAAGAAGCATTTAAGATATGGCCATGATTTTCAAAAGGGACCAATGATTCAGTGGGTGCCTCAATATTTGGAAAGCCTGCTTTTGAGACACCTTAAAGGGGCCGGATATTCAGGGGCTGGGTGCTCAGCAAGTCCTAAAAATCAGAAGTTGCTCAAGTGTCTCAACTGAGCACGCAGAGATCTAGCTACCAAAATCACTAGTCACTTCTGAAAATCTTGGCTGTTCACATCCACAATTATTATCTTAGGCTTAAATATAGTTCACACATAAAGAAAGAACCATAACGGTCATGAGCCAGAGCTTCGAGGTGTCCATGACTGGCTAGCTGGGGTGTGTGTGTGAAAAAAGAGTATTTCACAGTCACATATTGTAAGCAAAGGTGCGAGCTAAAATATGCTTATAAAAACAACTTGAAAGCAAATCTACTGCAGATTGCCAGGATGAGGAAGGTGGCCCACCGGGGTTCCATACCAATACCATGTCTCTCTGCACACATGCCCAAATAAATAGATAGTGCCAAAGTCTGCTCTCAGTTACACACTGGTGTGAATTTAGAGTAACAACATAGAATAAGACTGTGACTGAGAGCAGAAATGTGGGTCCCAGCTCCTACAGACTTTCCTCATTACAATGCAAATAATATCTGCTGAAGGATCTTGTATTCCCCAAATGAATGTTCCAAATTTAACTTCAAACCCCCAAGTTTTTTAACCCTCTGCTTAGGTGTAATTTGGAACAATGAACTCAGTTGTAGTGCTACCTTCATCCAACACACCACAAAACAAAAGCAGTGGAGGGAAAACATATAATTCAAACAATGAGGGAAAAGAAGTTGAAGGCTAAGTCAAATAAGCTGTTTCTCTTATTTTCAGATGCTCATGTTGTATTTACCATTGAATCCATGTTTCTGCATCTACTACTCTTAAGTGAATATTGGCTAACAGGTTTCCAACCGAGGAGAAATCTCCAAAACAGAATTTTCCTTCCTGTTTCGCGCTGACTTGTATATCGCATAAAGAGATGACTCTCCATCTTTAAATTAGTTTCAGAGGGAAAAACCTCCTTTTCTTTTGCCTGCAGTGAACAAACAATTTGGCACTTTATAGACTTTGTATTTGCCTGATGGCTGCAAAAATCCAGTTTTTCACCTTGGTTACTTGAAATGTGAGCGTTCTCCACTGATCAGCAAAATACTGCAGGTTCATATAGGAAGTCCAAACCAAAATGCCATTAAAAATTAGGTCATCCAATTTATATCCAAAGAAATACCTGGGGCTTCTACTCTTTTCCAGAAGGTGTAGAATTGTGGTCATTTTAGCGTTGATTTGGTTTTCCACCCTCGTCACAGTAAGGATCTCAATGTCTTATTTTTCTTCACTAGAGCAGAGGAGAGTTTTGGGGACTGTGTAGTTCCTTGCAAAAAAAATTTTGCAGTGGGAAAATTTATATTGACTTTGCTGTCTGGAATTAATGTTCCTGGGCTCCTCGCTGACCCGTGCCAAGTTGTAACTTATTTATGTATTTATTTTCGTCAGAGGGGCCTGCCTGGGTTCCAATGGCAGCTCTGTGTGGTGCAGATGGTGGTATCGGCCATGCACGTGTGGCAAAAATCAATCCATGCTCCTTTGTGTTTCTCTTCTTTAAGTGCCTTAGCTTCACAGTCACTCCAGCGTCCCTTCAGAAATCATTATTACTGCAAATACGCAACTGAAAAATAGGGGAAAAACAGGCTTTCAGTTGAAGTGCTGTTGCTTTGCATCCTGCCACTGAGCCCCTTTTGCCGTTATATATTTGCTTTACATACCAGTAGTTACGTGCTAGTCACAATGTGTAAAATTTTAGCTGTTGTAAGAATCCACTCTCTGTGAGTGTATGGGGGTGGGTGGAGGGGAAAGGAATTATTTTCTTCACTAAGGCCACACCCTAAACATGCCATTCTAATTTCGGATCAGTAAAAGCCCGTGGCTGGCTACCTGTACACACATGCATAGTCACTGCCAAAATACACACAGAGAGCAAGAGAGAGAGATGTAGATGAGTTTAGAAGTGTGTCCTTAATCCATCCCTTTGTTTAAAATTGCTAAACTGTGCAATTGGCACATTATGTGCATGACTTTCTCAGGAACTAAGGATTGTTTATATTCACTTTATAGGCTGTCTTTCTAGTTTCTATGACTGGATGGTTTAGTTTCACAAATACCTCCCCAGAAATTAAAGCTTAAAACCACAACGCCATCCAGTCCATCCTGAGGGTCAGTCCCCTGAGGCTACACTTCTTAATTATTTAAGATTTTTCTTCTCGCTGTGCCGTTTTAGTAAACATTCATTTAAATGTAGCCCAGACATTTCACATCATTGCCCCCAAATTTTAGAGGTGCTGGTAAGTGTCTTTTTTCTTAAAAAGTGAGTTCCAGAAAGAGAAGTCTTTGTTGTGGAGACGGAAGAAGCTCAGTGCTGATCTTGTCTGAAAAACACTGATTACCAGCAAAATCCTTCTTTCAGATTCCTAGAATTGATCCTCAGTCATTACGATTGTTTCCCTCATATTTTTTTACTGGCAATTCCATGCATTTAAGGGATACAATCTATTGAACCAATATTCAATATCAGATCTGAGAATGGAATTAAATTATAAAATGTATTAACAATATATAAAACATAATTCTTACTTAATGCTTAAATTTTCTGTCTTCAGATAATCAAATAGTGTCTAGATTAATATGGAGATTAGCATCTAGATTAATAAAGACATTACTGAATGGGCATTACTGCATACCGCAGCTGACAGGAATTGGATATATTTAATAAGGAGCTAATTTTAATTCTATGCTTTAGATATTTTGGTTATAGCCTTTTCATTTGGTGAACAGATGGGATTTGGGCATCTTTTAAAGATTTCCCCAGGGATACATTTAATCCCTGAATCTGCAAGCAAGATTTTATACAATAATATTATTTTATACAAAATAGACAGTTCAGTCAATTTTCTAAATTCCTATCAATCATTTTCTGCAAGTTGTAGATAATACTTTATAGAAAACTACAATGCAGAACACATTTTCCATGCTTTACCTTTTGCACCTCAAGGGTTACACCAAACATTAAAAACTTGATGTCTTTGACTTTCCTTTGAACATTTGTCAGTCCATTATATCTCCTGCTAAACTCCCAATAGATTATGGGCCCTTACTGCCCTAATTCTAGTCTATCTCTATTACTTCACTTGTTTGGATTCCATTTACCATATAACGAAGCTGGCAGTTTACATAGCTGTGTTTTGTATATTTTGCATTTCAGGGCACTAAAAAAGCTTACTTTTTAAAAGCTAAGCCCTTAGAAATATAAATTCACTATATTGTTCCCATTTGAGCACAAGGATTGTCCAGTGGTGAGCGGGTTCTAGTCTGCTAATCCCTGCTCTGCCATAAACTTCCTATGCGACCTTGGGCATCTTTCCATTGACTTCCATTGGCATTGAACCAGCTGCTACACTGAGGGGAAATATAACTACCTAAAATATGTAGATAGAGCACAATGAGCTTGTGGCTGAGGGTGGAACAGGAGCCACCACTAGCCACTCTCTGCCTGCCACCTAGTGAGTACTTTTGCGGCATCTGACAATTTTCTCATCCCCAATATTCTTCTGCTTCAGTCTCCAGTGGCCTCTGTAGCTGCTCACCCATCCACTAGTCTCATGGGGACCAATGAGGTACAGGGGATAGTTTGTAGCACAGGTGGTGAAAAAACCAAAATGAGGCTCCATTTGCTCCAATTGCTGCACTGAGTGATATTGACAGTTACATCAAAACCCTACAGGGTGGGAGCCAACTAAATCCAAACACCTCTCGCCCCCCCTCCCACCACACACACTTGCAGTTGACCAATGTCACAGCCTCAGATACCTATTTTAACACTCGTAAAATTCCAAATGAATTTGTGGTCACTGTAACATCAGGAGGAGTCAATAAAGAAAAGGTAATGGTCTCTGTGAGTTTGTTACATCTCATTCTTGTAACTTACAAGTCTGAATCCTGACAGCCCCATTCAAGAAACGATCATACAAAGTAAATTTTCAGTAGTTTTATTGAAAAATGCCTCCTTTGTTTCAGAAATAAATAATATAAGGCAGTGAAATTCACAATTTGCAGTTAAAATATAAAAGCAGCAATTCTATATCCATAGTCTTGCAAACAATTTCCAACTGCTTTTGATAACTAAGAAACATTATATTCTGAAAAAAAAATCCATACTAAATATACAACACAAACATGCAATTCCATCTCTGCAGGATTGACTGCAATTTGGCATAAATGTTAATGTGTCTACAAGGAGATTTAAAGCATTATAAAACTATATCCAGTTGATACAATGATTTCCACTACATTACTTAAGTTTTGTGGTTGTTAAAGGAGATGTATAAGAGCAATATATGCCCTGCAAGATATAACTAAGGATAGAAAAAATTGGCATTGATGTAGAAGGAGTTGGTTTGCTTTTTTACTAGACAATACAGACTTGTGATGTGACTTAACTGCAAAACAAAAATTAAAGAGGAGGAAAACTGTAACGCTAAAGCAGACAGCCCTTCGAAAATTTGCAGCAGCTCTGGTTTTTGGTGTTTTGTGGGTTTTTTTGTATTATTTAAAGAAAATGCAGCATTGTGATAACTGAATGCACACATTAAGTTCTAAGCAGCCACTTAAAGCAAAAGTATTTTACAAGCATTTCAAGAGCAAGAACGAAATGTATAGTTACATACATTGCTATTCGCACATAAGCATGATACTCCTACAAGATGTGAATGCATTTCTGATTTGAGAAGGGAGCATGGGAGAACATAGGATACACCCACTCTGTATGTATCTGCATATGCGAGCATAGCACAAACAAAAACAACCAACCAAAAACACAAAACAAGACAGATCTTTTCTGGTTTTGTTTTTGCTTTTCTTGGTAACGATCTTTTCCAGCACATTTGTTCAAGGTAATCCTGGTGAATGCATTTCAACTTCATAGTCCTCATATTCATCCTCTCTCCTTTCTGACTCCATTGGTACTATGTAGGGCTCACTTTCAGGTTGATAGGGTCCACTTTCAGGTACGTATGACTCTGGTTGAAAATAGTTGTCTGATTGAACATTATAGTTATTGCATGTCTTTGAATCCACAAATATAATGAAAGTTAGTTTGGCTACATAATGTTAGTTTAATGTTAATTTCATGTAATAAATGTCTAAATTAATAATTCACTTTTTTCAGTTTTGTTCATGGAATTTAGGGGAGGGGGCAGGAGAAGCAGTAAAATAATAAGAAAGATGAGATTTGATTTTGAAAGGTCTTCTAGGATCCAGTTCTTTATACACTAGAAACATTTGTAGAAACAGCCATAAGCTGTTATGCAAGGGCTCAATAAAGTGTTAAAAAATAAAAACAGAATTTTACATCTACTTCAGCAAATCGAAAAAATACTTGGATTTGATTTAAAAATGAATCAATTAATAGAGCAAATGGATTAAGTAAAAAGAAAATGTTCAACTGGCTTTCTCTGGGGGTGGGAAATAAATGTCCACATAACTATCACCAGTGGCAATATGCAGTACATGTCATTTTCTGATGCTGTTCCTCTTAACAGACTGAGTTACAGCTGGTGCTGGAGGAACACCAAAGACTACAGCAAAACAGAAGAAAAAACATTATAAAACGGTCGTATTTAGAACTGCAATTACAAAACCCAACAAGATTACATATACAAAAAGACGCATGCCCTGAATCAGACATGTTGATCACAAGCAACAGACAGGTAGATTTCAGACAGAGTCAAAGATGTTATTCTAGCATATAGCAAGCAGCAGCAGGCTTTAATGCAGAAGCTTATTGTAAAGATGTTAACTGATTTTAGTGGACACGATCCCTTACAAATCATTTACAAGCCACAATTAGTTCACTATTTACATAAGGTCATTTCTTATTTATCAGGTTAAATCTGTCTCCCACAATGGTGTTTCTTCTGCTGGTTAGTAGTTTTATAAGCCTCCTTCAGTACAGAAGCTTCTGATGATTTGGTGGGGAGAGAGGGTGTTAAAAATAGTTGTTTTTCTACTTTATTACTGCAATGCAACAGGCTTGATAATGAGTTGACATCACTGTCCTTATGTCATTCACCAATGTTGTTAGTATTACTGTATATGAGGCCAACACGGTTCGATTTTAACCATATCCGCGGAGAAATATCCATACAGACTCATTTCCTACTAAGCACGTGCGCAAACATCTCAGAAACAGGTTTTTCAGGTATTCAAACCACAAGCAGCACTGGAGACTTAGAAAATGTGTTAGCCGGAACCTGAAACAGGTCAAAGAGGATGTTAGTTTTTAAAAGGTCAGATTGCTGTGCAAAAATATATTGTCATCCAACTAAAATACACAATGGTTAAGTCATACGCATATATCTATACATGTATACATAGCTGTTCACCAGGAAGGCTGCACAATGCGTACACATTTAGCTCTTTTTCATTTAAATAGGAATCTTGGGTTAGCTCTGTGCAGGTACCTGGCTTTTTACACCCAAGAGCACCGAGTCTGTATACACATATATATATATTATTATTTTTTCATGTGGACATGCACAGTATGCTAGTGGCAAACCATATCCAACATCAGTATCACATACACTAATTGTAAAATGCTACAGTGCATACAAATGAGTTTCTTAACAATACTGTGGGCCTGGACTTTCTTTATGAAAATGGCCCTGCAGGACCCTCGGTATAGAATCTATTAGTGTCTTCTCATTAGTCAGAAATTGGTGGCCACTGTCATCCATTATTTGACTCCCTGTGACAGCCCATTGTTTTAAACTGCTTCTCACAGCAGGAGGCTGACATGACTCAGGGTTCATCAGAGATTCATGGGGTTTGACTCAGTGGCTATTGGAGGAGAGTGGAGTTTTTCAGTTGTTTGCACTGTAGCAGAGGACAGGTTTTGTGTAAAATTTTAATTTCAGGTATTAATTTTGTATAAATAATCCTGATGTTGATCAAAAAACAGACACACAAAAAATGCCAACCAGAGCGTTCTTTTTACTTTTCAAGAGAAACATGGAGTATTCAACCTTGTTCTGAAGAAAATTGGAGGAGGGAGAGGAGAAGAAGAAGAAGAAAATGGTCATTTAAATCCTAACAGCAAAATAATCATCTACTATCCTTCTATGTATTATAAACCAGTTATTTGTATAATGTAATCACCTTCTTCCTAAAGCTAAACACATTTCAAATCAATGTGAGACAAGTTTACATAACAAACTGAACAGCTGCTCTCAGAGCTGTCTGTGTCAGAAGGACTGAACTGTAATGTTACAACTAAGCAGTTTCAGTACCATTTGCTCCTGAAATGATTCAGTCTGTCCACACTAGTGGGCCTGTCTTGCATAAAGCAGCTCCACATCTGTGAAGGCTATTTAAAATGACTACAGTTTAAGTTGTCAATAACCTACCTGGGAATCCTTGACCATTGTAAGCGATGCTACCACACTGGGATGAATCACAATACCCAGGTGGGCCTGGGGGACCTCGAATACCCCCATTTCCAGGACGACCCGGCGGCCCAGGTGGCCCTCGTGAACCTGTAGAACCTGGTGGACCAATTCGGGACTCCCCTGGTGGACCTAATTTTAGAATTGAAAGGAAGATATTTTTTTTAAGGAGTCAACCACTGGCAGAACTGTCTAGACTATGAATGAGCCTTTGGTAAGAAAACTTGGACATTTGGCTCTACATATGGTCAATGAAACAACCCAAGAGAACCAAAATGTGACTCATCATAGTTGCTTTCCTATGTGTGGCTAATTTAAGATCTTTATTCACAGAAACTGATTTGGCAAGATTTGAGCCACGCTAAAGACATCAATGAATTCTCTGGTTTATTTCCACTCTGTGTACGATATGAAGATCTCAGGGGAAACTACTACATTAGACAAGCACATTGGATTTCAATTAAAACATAGGAGTGCATTAATTCTGCTACCCTGCAACCCTAGAGTAGATGAGGTAATGTTTTCTTTGGAACAGGTTGTATTATGGTTAACAGAAATGTAGAGTTTCAACTGGGGCTAGAATTTGTTGCAAGCTTCTTATGGCTCTTGTAATGAAAAAATCATGTTTAAACTAGTAAATTAAAGGCAGAACAATGAGAAAGCCTAACTATTTCTGCCAAGACATCAGTAAATGATCAGTGAATGAAATCAAATGACACAAAGAACAAAAGTAACAGAGAAAGGATCATATTCTGTACTAGTAACGCTACGCTTTGCTGTTAAAGGACATCAGGATAACTACAAACATGATCCAACAATGGCACTAGACATTCCAAAAGTATCAGGTGATATTTTGTTTCTATCAAAGAGAAAAAAGTGAGAAAATGTCCATTTCAGTAGGAGTCAACCCCTGACTATAGTCAATAAAGGTTCAATCAGTATTTTCATCAAAAATATTCTGAAGTGCAAATGTGCCAGAACAATAAATTATATGATACTGCTAACTTTCTACTAGCAATGTCTAAAAAATATTTCTAGTTAAAGTTGCTATAAGAGCAATTAAGCAATCTGACTTTTTAGGAAGTTTTGTTCCCTTCTACTGTTCTGTAAGCTGATTTAAATTAAAAACAGAAAATTTACCAGGTGGTCCAGGCAAACCTCGTGGTCCTTGTGATCCAATCCCTCTTTCACCTTTCTCTCCTGGCAGTCCTAAAGATCCAAACGGAAATAAAAACCACACCCACAAAAAGAAACCATGTCAGAAAACTGTATTTTTTTTCATGCTCTCTCATTGATTATAACATATACTTCAAATAGTTTATTGCTTTATAGCTCTGGTCTAGGAACTGTTAATTTAGATGAGGAAAATGTTTTAAGGAAACAAACATCTCAGTTTGAAAGACAAGATTTTAAATGTAGTGTAGTGTAGTCTGAAGAGACTGTCTTAAAACATGGGAACATCCTTAAAGTTCATTCCACGCATCTACCCACATGAGTAAAGGCATACAAGCTTTGTACATTTCTGTTGACAAATACACTTTACGTGTCCTTTAAAACCTAATGAAATAGTGTAAGTCAGTGTTATCATATAGCTGGATTCAGAAGTTCATTATTTTCCTTTAAGTTGGTAAATACTTAGAGTAAAATCTCTGTTAGAAAACACAATATTATGTCCACATTCTGAAGTGTAAAAGCCAGAACAACTGAGGGCCAGATTCACTGGTTACAGCCTGGCTCCCTTATGCTATTGCAAACCAGCCATAGCCCAGGCTTAACCAGCCATTTAAATTGAGTTTATGCCTACTTTGATTCACCAGAGCAGCTCAAAGCACTTGAAGTGTACTGCCACATCTAGTCATATATTTCTCATATACCTACTACTCTGCCTCAGCTGAGACACACAACAGCAATGTCACTAAGCTACAGTTCACCCCACATTCTAGTTAACAAATCTTATTTTCCCCTCATCGATATGTCAATTCAGAAAAGTAGCCTGTCAAGATGCAGCTAATACCAGAAACAGCTTTGAGAAGAGAATGTTTTCCGTACTAAGATATCTTGATAAAGTTGATATATTTTCTTGAGATTGCATTTAGACTCTGCAGTGACTGGTGTTCCAGAAATACCACATGGCGAGAGAAGCACGGTAGATGCAAATCTCTGGAATTTTAGATCTTGTCTTCAGACACTGAATATTCCACTGTACCAGCTGTACCAATATCTTCAGAGCAATTCACTTGGCTATGGAAAGCTATATGCTTCATGGCCTTTCTGGCCAGCCCACCTGCATTGCATTCCTCTGCTGACAGCTTTTGAAATATGGTCATACATAGGCTCTTTGAGCACTACTCACCTCTTTCCCCAGGTGGTCCTTGGTCGCCAGGTGTTCCTGGGAACCCTGGTCTTCCTCCAGGTCCAGGTTCTCCTCTTGCCCCAGCGGCTCCCGAAGGCCCTGGTGGTCCTGGAGGTCCTGGCTGATTGCGGTTTGCATAGTAATCGTTCGGGATTTGATTCAGCATGTGATTGAACCGGTTCATCTGGCCTTTAAAGAGAAAGAAAGGGGTTTTTAATCACTTCTCATTAAAATCACACCCGCACTCACCTGCCACCCACTGTCCAAACAGTGGAGAATTGGAACATATGCACAGATTAAGATGAATGCAAGATACCATCATGTAGAATACATGAGGGGAAGGGGGAAAGATTCTGGCTGCAGATATCAGTAAATAAAAATTAACAGCCACTGAAGGTGACAAGTGAAAACTGAGTTTTGGATTACAACAGCCTTGTTGGTTGATCCCTGGCAAAGAACTCTCTCCTAATCTTCAAGGAAGCAAAGGCTAATTCCAAAAGATGATCTGAAATGCAGCTCTAGCCATCAAGAATAGACATTTCTGGGTACTCTGCATTAAAAAAACAGATATTACAGTGGCAGGGAACAGAAAATGAAATTCACCCCCAGACTGATGGCTTGCACAAGGGTGATGTATCAGTTAAAACCCACTTAAGCTCTGAGGTTGCATACACCTCTGTTAGCCCTGGTCAGAGGGACAAATTTCACTCCCAGAGAATGTTTGTGTTGCGCAAGAAAGACAGCTGTGTCCAAGTAAGCGGCAAGAAGTTCTGAAAGGGAGATCCAGCTAGTTATTCTTGATGAGAAGTATGGTAATCATGAAATGAGCCCTCAAGAGGAAGGCTCAGTTAACAGAAGAAGACATCCTAAAACAAAAGAAGACATCTTAGTAGTATCATTACAAGTGCACACTGCTTGGGCACAACTTGATATTTTTGGCTGAACAAAATCAGTATGTCACAATTCAATATCTATCTTGGGTTACCAGTATCGGGGTCTAGGCAACACATGCCCTATTGCATAAATAACAAGGAAAAGGCAAACTTTGTCTGTCTTCCTTGGGGGCCTTCCTGACAGCAAACGCTGTGCAGTTGTGCTGTGGGAGGGGTAGAGGTGGTTTGAGGAAGCTGTGCAGGGGGGTTACACTTCCTGTGGCACACACAGCTACACTGTGGGGTTGCTCCCTGTAGAGTGACACAGGGAGCTTAGAGGCTCCTCCACGACACGAATCCTCCAGTGGCCACTCCTGTCTGGAGGTAGGGGCACATTAGGGCTGCAGGGTGCTACATCGGCCTTCGGGCTGAAGTAAAAACAAAAACTATTAAAATATTGTTTCAGGGGTCTGAGTTTTGGGACTTACCCAGCGCAATTATTTCTTCCCTTGCATAACACAATTTGTCCTGAGTGCATCGCTTGCCCAGACAGCATATGCCAATATACTTCAATCCTAAAACCTGTAATGCTCCTTCCATTCCAGCCTTGTGCCTTCCATCTCTCAGGGGTGAGACCTGATTTATGCCAAAATGTTTGGTGGCTTTATAACATGGACAGTGCTAGAATAGGGACTTCGCTGACTGCACAAAATCATTCTCTTTGGGGGATGTGGACTATCTGAATATGGGTCTCCAGGGGTGAGCAATTAGATCATTAACAAATTAGCCCTTCAGATTCAGGAACCAAATTTGTTGTGCATTTTCCTTCCATCAGATCAGTGGCACAGAAGACAGCAATGGCAACACACTGGCTCCTGTTATGCTTTGCAGCCAGGATCCTTTCATCTCAAATTTAAATCATTTTGACTTTTCACAAATGAGCTATTTAATTAGCCATATGGAAAACAGAACTAGGAAAAAGCACAACATTGTTTACCATTTATCAGTTGTTCACAGACTTGTCTTGCAACAGCTCGCATCATGTTCTGAGAAGCAATATCTCCCTTAATAATTAAAACAAGTATTATATTAGTACATTGTCTGTGCTTTTAAAAAGCCAGTATTTATTATATTAAAGTAAGTGATAAATAAACTAATATTAAGCTATTACTTACTCTGTCACCTTTTTCTCCTTTCATTCCAGGTGGACCCTAAAACAAGTTAATTTCCATTATTATTTAATACATCTGCATATACTGGAGTTTACTATAAAGGAACACAGAAACAGAAGGATGAAGAGAGAAAAAGAAAACATGCTCTGTTGTGCAGTCTGGTGCATATTACACTGACAGGTGCTTTAGATGGATTCGATAGAGCAACTGTTCAATAGAGTCATCCAGCCGTGTTCTTACATGTACCTGCAATCATGCAAGCACTTGCAATTTTTCATCAGCAAATCAGATAGGTCAGACATTTCAATTGAAATATTTGTATCCAGTTATTAGCAGATGCAAAACTGTGCCCCAAAAAAATAGAGGCCACATTTTCTTTTAAAAAGACTACCTTGTTGAAAGCTTTCTAGTACTCCAGGTAATTATGTCCCTGTCTGTTGAACCGATATATTATTTCCTCACAAATTCTATCATATCTTTCACATACTGCATTTACTGTTGATAGTCATGCTGATTATCTCTCCTTAAATCAGAAATATTGACCTATTCTGATTCGGGCAAGTGACTGCAGTACTTTTCCCAAAATTGAAGACCTGTTTTTTCCATACCTTCCCTAGATGATTTCTTAAACATAAAAAAGTAACATTATTTTCTTCAAATGCTCCTGACTATAAGCAACTTCTTTCTTTACTCTCCAATTTGTCTCTGTCCTAAACAAACCTGCTATTACTTCACTTTTATTATAAATAATTTACAGCACAAATGCAACATCATGAAACTGAGGTTGTAGAAAATGTTAGATACGCTGAAGAAAAAAATATCACATGATTCACAGTTAACTTCATTATTGTTTTTATCATTCTGGATCTTTGTCCTGTATGGGACCTGATACAGCAGTCCTTTCATAGAAAAGCCCTGTTTATTCCAGTGGGAGTTCTGTCTAGGGAACAGCTGCAGGATAAAGTTACTTCACCCACCTGGAAGTGTTATTCTTGAAAGGGTTTTTACCCTTTCTGCACAATCCTGCCACGGGATTCTCTTTGAACCTTGTGGCAGGTTCCAGGAGAGAATGGGCAAAGCAACCATTTGGGCATGTGACTGAACAGACTTTGACAGATTCTGAAACAAGCGGTCCAAGGGAGAAAGTCAGGCTAAGATCCAAGGGATTATGACACAGAGGGCAACCTGTAAAATGAAAGGCTGTGTTCCCAGCGGGGCATCTCTGAAGACAGGGCCATGTTGCATGTATTACATTACTCTTTAATTGTAAGTAGTAATTTCAGTCTGAAACAATGTCCTGCCTCATTCATTAACAAAGTAAACTGAGACCAAAGACTGCACATCCAGGAAGGGTAGCTATGTCCTCCAAACCCAGCAGTGAGAAACAGAGACTGTAATTCTGCATTGAGGGATACAGGATTATGGGCAGGAGTTATAGAAAATTGGGAGAGATGGCTTCTAGTACCTACTCTGTTTCCAATGACATCTCCCTTGCTAGTTGCTGAATGCTTCTAATCTTACAATATACTACAAATACCTATTGTAGTGTGAGCTTGAGCGGTCACCATCATTCTTTTCATCTGTCAAGAGCTATATTTCTTCCTCTGACAGCATTTTCCCATTTGCATTTGCATTCCGTGGTGGTTTGGTTTTGGTGTTGGTGTTGTTTTTACAAGAAGCCAACAAGAATAACTGATTATCCACTTGTAAAAGCAAACGTTTGAATTGCCGCAATTGCATAAAATACACTCTAGGGCCATTTTTAAAGAACACAATTCAGAAGATATATACACACACAATTAATTCTGAAAATTAAATTTTGTGTGTGCATCTCCCATGTAATGTTTTGAGACGTTAGCCTTTTGTTTGCATTCTACTGCTAGCAAATAGAAGGGCCAAGAAAGTGCATGACATAATTTCCTGGGAAAATGTAATTAGGATACTTGGTATGTTGGATTTTGCAGATTTTCACACTAGATAAAAATGACCTCACAAGGATGTTTATAGCTGGTTTTGGTCCATCTGACATAATTATGGCCACAAGCTAAATGCAGATGCCCATTTCAAATAGGCCAAAAATCAGACACATGATGATTTTAACCATTAGTTTGCTCTCTGAGAAATCTAAAAAAAATATAAAAGATTTTTATAAATTTATCCACACAGATCAAAAAGAAAAATCTTGCTTGACCCATGTTTAGTGCCACAGATGCTTTTGTGTACAGCTCTAGCAATGCACTTTAATCCTAACAACCCCCACCAGATTTTAGAGATTTTCAAAAGCACTTTGCTCCCACAGAAATCGCTGGACATTTCATTGTTAATTTCAGTGGGAACAGAATTAGGGCCAGCGCTGATGCTTTTGAAATTCTCACTCCTACTGTCTCCTGAGCAGATTGCAAATTTTGCCAAAACATTCCCAAACAGCAAAATAGTTCTGAACATAGACCTTCTGCAAATTCCCAGAGATGAAAGACTGGCTCAGTAGTCAGCTGCTTCACCTAGCTACCATCCTAATTAGTTACAACCTTAGACCTAGTGCTTTTGACAATTTAATATTTTTAAGCAGCCCTGTCATAAGTATGGAGGGTGTCTTGCCTGGGTTGGGCTATGTTATCTAATACAGTGTGCCTTCCCTGGGTGGGGGCTATGTTGTCTGAGACAAAGGACATGGGAGTTTCTCTGCCATGAGGGAGGCAGGAGCCTCCAGCCCAGGAAGAAGGGAGGAGAAAAACAGTCAGTTCCATCTTGGCTGGTCTCCAGGGAGGAGGCACGGGCCAGGAGAGTTCCGTCTTGGCTGCACATGAGGCAGGAGGCTTGCCAAGGTAGCTGGCAAGGGTTCTAGACCCCCATCTTTGGCTATAAAGATGGCTCTACCTTTTTCTGATACTTCTACTTAGCTGATGTAAGTGATTTTGATTCTTCTATTAAGCCGTGCCTTTTGGGGTGTTCTTTCCTTTTCAGAAGAAAGTGGGGAACCCCAAATGTAAAGTGTCTGTATCTCTGCTTTAACCTTTTTCTTTATTAAATTTTCTAGTTATAAAACCGTCTGGTTTGTTTTCCTTAAGGTTTTTCTCTCTTCACAGGGAAGAGAGGAGGTAGGGGGAAGTGCATAGCCCCCCAGGTATCTGACTTGGCTTCCAGGGAGGAAGACGGAGTCAGGGTTAAGGGAAGTCTGCCTTCAGCCGGGGAGGGTGAAGGGCAGCAGTTTCCAAGTGTCTGACTCTCAGGTACAGAGAGACAGAGGGTGAAGGAAAGCAGCCTTCAGGTATCTGACTTTGAAACCCAGGGAGGGGGACAAAGTTGGGGTGGGGAAGATCGGGGGCCCCTCCAAGGTTTTGGAAGTATCCTCAATTGGTGGCAGCGATTGTTGACCCCAAAAACCCCAACTGGCAAAGTAGGGTGGGGGGAAAGACTTGTTGGTCTGGCATAGAAGAGGCCCAGCCTTTGTACTCAGGAGCATAGAGGCTGGGGGGGTAACCCCTCTGACAAGCCCATTTATCACTATTATAAAAGCAAACGTTGAATGTGGGCAGTAACTGTTTTTTTTCCAGAACATTCTTGTTATACCCACAAATAACTTCAATAACACACTACAACAAATCATTCCACTGAGGTCACAACAGAACTGGATACAATTGGAATGCAATAGCAGTTTTTCATAAACTTCCTTTGAGACCATAAAGCCTCAAATTGAGGAGTTAGAATGGCCACTTTGAAATGGCATATATAGACATGATTCATAGCCGCTGGAGCATGTCATGCCTATAATTTGGAAACTAATAGTTGCTTAATAATAAGCACACAACGCATATGATCATGGATTCAGAGATTCAAGTCTACCTAGGAAAACACTGTCACATCAATACTCAAAATTCAAAGCAAACGTTGACATAACAGCTTTGAAGCAAGAAGAGTTTGACTCCCAGTTGTGCAGACAATGTTAAAGGCCTGCTTGATACAAAACTAACTCTCACATTTCTCTTATGAATCACATAGGGAAATAGTATGTCTTTTTCTACTCCAGTATATATAATATGAATAGCTAGGTAAATAGGGTGCAATCCACAAAACAACATAGGCTCAGAGAGTGGGAATGACTCTGTAGCCCAGTGCCTAGGCCCTAAGAGTGTGGTCCAGTCCCCCTGCTCCAGGAACTTTTTTGTTATTTATCCACAGTGGAACAGCTTCAGTGGAAGAGATTGAGGGAATCCCACATCAGAGTGCCCCACAGTTCAGTGGCTGAAGCACTCTACTGAGAGGTGGGAGATCACTGTTCAAATTCCCTCTCCAATTCTGGAGAGACAGGGAATTAAACCAGTGTCTCCCTGATCGGTACGCTAACCACTGGGGTAAAAGTTATAAGGTAGGCATCTCCTCCTCCTCCAGTGGCTGTTTAGTGTGGAGCAAAGCAGGGGCCTCATTCCCACAAGAAGCCGCTAAGGCGATTAAGCCACCTCATTTCACGGTCCCATTCGTGGACTGCAAGAGATAGGATCTCCCTGCAGCCCAGACTTAGGTGTCTATCTCTGAGAGGGTCAGGGCTTAACCCGCACCTCTCCGGCTGGCATCTCCTGATGGCTAGTTTAGGAGACTCTGCACCGAGCTTGCTGGCTTTTGTGGATCGCAGTCTAAGGAACCTGTCTCTCCCCATTCATTGTATAGTGAGCCTTGGCACCTAACTCGGCTTTGTGGATCACAGTGTTGTCCCTGTGATTTCTGAGGTGCCTAAAAGTTAGACTCCATGACACTCAGCACTGCAACACCTAACTCCCTCTGTGGATCCCACCCAGAATTCATCACAAATTATTTTATCCAATGAATTTAGTTTCTCTTTCTGTTTTCAAATTGTCAGCATGCTGCTATTTTCTGGAAATGATTCATTTATACCTATTTGCTGAATATATTTTGGTAAACATGTCTTTGCCTGTAACATTCTTAAGTTGCTTTGATTGGAAACATAGTCACATGTCTGTGTATGTCTCAGTTCCCTGATTAAATGGATGTACATATGAATTAAAAATTCATTTTAGTCAATCCTCCTAGCCACTTTCTGACCATCTTCTCTATTTGCTTAAAATAATTGTTCCATAGAGCTCATTTGCTGGAATGTTTACAAGCCATGAAAACAAAAAAAGAGGGCAACCAATTAAAACAAACTTCAAATGCTCACATGCTACATGCTATTTGCAGAAATATTTTTGCAGTGCAGTGCCAACCAAACAAAAAGAAACATCTCAAGGCTGAAATCGGCCAAAAGCCATGTTAGCTGATTGAAAAGCCTTTTTAAAGGGGTATATTGCATCACTGGTTTCTAAGCAACAACCTTTCCTCTGACTTTGTTGGAAGCGTTGCTCCAATACAAAAGGCAAGATATTACTCAAAGATATTTATTGCCAGCAAGATTTCTATAGCTGAGAAACATCAAAAGCATTAACCTCTCCAATGCAAATGTATCCTTTCTCTCCTTTCTCATTAATGAGAAGGTCCATTAGTCAACTTACAAAACTTCACTGAAACTGAATGGGCCTGAGTCTCACATCTGCAACCTCGCAACGGAAATACTCTGATTTTGATTTGTAAATGATGCAAAGGGTTGACATTAATACAGTTGAATACTAAAGATGGACCTGCCTAAACACTAAGCTAATTTTCCACTGGGATGTTAGCGCATACAACACAATACCACAATTGCCTCTTCAATTACTGAGTGAAGCATTGTCCGTTTGTGTCCTCCTCCAGCTTAGTGACATTCTGTTTAGATTTCACTTTATTTTCTTTTAACAGAGAAAAATGTGCACTTCAGCCAACTGCTTGCCAAAATTTGAGAGAAAGCGGCTGCTGCCACCATTCTCATTTGTTGACATCCTGTGATGAGGATGCTTGGGGTGACTGAGAGGAAATGTTAGCTTTTGTTTTATCTGGGATATTTTTGAGCAGTGGGGTGAAGGCTGGAATTGTGGCAAGATTCCACAGCAGAGAAAGGGTAAGCCAAGAAATATATGCTCTTTTAACTTTAAAAAACAACAAGCCTGATTGCTCTCCCCAGAAGATTTTCCCTTACTCATGTGCTGTCTCCATGGGACCATGCACAGAAGTGAATATAGTCTGAGGCTGCATTTATTCCTGAACACTGTTCCATTACACATACTGTGCAACCCCTTTTATAGAGGGTCCCAGGGCAAGCCACAGCATGCTAAGTCCCTGGAAGGATCTCTCCATTGCTGCTTTATATAGAAAACATAAAAGACTTCTTTATTCTTAACAGTTAACAGATGCCATAGCGCTCTGATTCTTTTCTCCTCATTCAACCCTTTTGTCTATTACTGACTAAAATCCCACTCTCTTTTCTTTTGGGAGTACTTGTTAGCAAATTATCAAGGTGAAACTTAACAATTCTATGAAAATTCAATGAATACTCCAGGGAACGGCTTGATTTAGTACTAATGCGCATTGAGGTCCAAAACCTTTTACAGCCATGCTCATCTGTTAAGGAACTTCTGTAATCCACTTGAATTTGCACTGTTTGTAAGAGCTGCAAAACATTTATTGGCTGAAACGGAGGTGGCCAAACTTATAACCCTGATGTCAACACTCACTGGCAATTCGCCAGGAGCCCGAGGGCTTCCTATAATTTGCATTTAACTTTGTATACTTTTGGCATAGGGTCATAATAGTTGATTATATTTGCATCTTCTCTGGTAAGGGCCAGGTCCCTCCACTCTTACATGCATGGAGTGTTACATAACCCCACATACCATTCAACAGGAGCAAAAATGACAAGATGTAGTCCTACGTGAACAAAGGTTATTTGCTCCTCGAGTTCACTGACAGCAGCGGGCAGGTGATCAGTTCTCTCCTGGAACTGCAGTTACAAATACCAGGCAGGCCTGGACTACGTTTCAGGACTCTGCAGGCTGTACTTGGCCCTTGAGCTGCACCTTTGGCATTTCTAATGCAAAACACAAACTTAAATGTCGAAATCCTGTCTACTCCGAGTCTCACAAAACATCTGCACAAAGCACAAGCCAGAATTCCTGCTGGGATCTGCTCTGAAAACACTTGAAACACTAGATGTGATGTCGTGCAGTGTCACTTCACAAGAAAGTGGGAAATTTGAAGCAAATTATACTTTTAAATGGAATGAACTCCGGGATTAACATTTAGAAGTACTTAGACAGTAGTTGTACATTGTACATTTATAAGGATTAGGCTAGATTAAGGTTATTCCTGAATGGGTCGCGGCTTAGATGGCCTCTCTCTTCTTTTGAGTGCCTGTAAAAGGGACAGACACAATTTTGGTTTTTGTGCTCGTGGCCTGTAAGGAGGAGGGGTAGCAAGCACCAGTAGCAAAACTAAAAATAACAATAGCACTTTATTTGTTCACAGTACTGGACAGACAAAGTGATGAATCGTCACAACACCCCAACAAGCTGGTAGCTAAGGTAGCACTAATTGCATTGTACAGAAGACGAAAGCTGAAGTGACTTCCCAACGCCTCGCAGCGACTGAGCCAGGATTAGAATACACGAACGCCTAACTTTTCGTGCCTGTGAGCATTCTGCCAGACCCCACTGCTTAAGAACTAGACACTCTGGGAGGATGGAGAACTCTGCTCCTTTCCAAACTGGCTGGCACAAGGGAACAAATCCTGCCCCCTTTCAGAGACATCACAGCTCCTGTTCTGGCTGATTCAGCTCGAATGTTTCCTGGGACCATGCAACTTCTGCTCCCTCCCTTCCAGTGTGGGGCCGTGGCTGTTAAAGCCTCCATAGAGCCCACAGTACTTAAATAATGTTTAAATCACGTTGTTAAATCATAAACATTTACAAACCACCAGCGATCATATAACATTATCAAAGATTTTCCACCTTCAGCAGCATACCACTCTTTACTATTTAAAAAAAAAACCCAATTTCCAGTAATTCTGCTGACCCAGCTCTAGATGTTTACATAGTGTAGAAATATATGTCTTGGCACATCCAAGCTGTGCTTTTTTTAGTAGAAACCAGTGACCACAGTTTCCAGCCCCAACTATTAAAATGAACACAAAGATGTATTATAAAATGAAATTGTTTAAAAATTAGGTTTGTGGCCTTAGCTCAGCTTCAGTGTATTTACCACTTTCATGAACAAACGTGAGACACATAGTCGCATATTTATCTGCAGCCGGAGCATGTTACCCCTGATAATGTAAATGTAAATCATTCTCTCACTTGTGGCCCACGATCTCCTGGTTTCCCTGGTTTGCCACTTGGACCTGCTACTCCTGGAACTCCCGGAGTGCCCTAAAACAGAAAGACACACAAAGGAAGGCTAAGACACAACTTAGCAGCTGAGTGTAACTGGTTCTGAAATCTGCCACACTGGGTACATCTACACTGTACAAACAAAAAAATGATGGCAGTGAGTCTCGGAGTGTGGGTCACCTGACTCAGGTCCTGGGTGGGGGCATTTCTGAGCTCAAGCGCCAGCCAAAGCGGGAATATCTACATTGCTATTTTTAATGCCTGAGAGCCCAGGTCCAGTGACCCAGGCTCTGAGACACATTGCCGTGGGGTTTTTGTTTGCAGTGTAGATGCACCCAATATAGGTACATGAATAGCACATTTAAGAGAAAATTATTCTTGTCCCTAACATAGAGACAGAACCGCAATGGCATTTAGGTGCTTAAAGATGCAGATAGGCACCTAGTGGGATTTTCAAAAGCACACAGGTGCCTTAGGTTTGGTTTTTATTCATTTATTAATTTATTATGAATTAAAGATCACATGATTTGGCCCTATTGTAGTTCTGTGATTTGTGCAGAAGTCATGACCATGAGTTCACAACATTCACTTCAGTATTTTTAGATACATTTGAACAAATGAAAGACCAGCACATTGTCCAACACAGCAACCAATATGTGCAATAAAGTTCAATATTTTTAATTAGTCATGACTACTCCAATATTCTTCTACTTGTCCTGAAGTGATAATTTTCATAATTATGGGCTCTATAATTACCCGATCCAGTTTCTCTATATTGCTTTCTAATCCAACTGTAATTAGGGAATAAATAAAGTTCATGAAAGTCAATTGGGTAACACTACTATAAAAAGAGAATCAAACCCTAGTAATTCTGTGTATCATTTTGTAAATTAAGAGTTTGCAAGTTTTAAACAACTTCTCTCCTTCCGAAGAGTTTTAAACATCATAATTTTCATTGTATATGTTTTCTCAAATACGATAAAGGATTCATTTGATGGAGTTCAAAACCAGCATAGTGGAATTCTCTCCTTTTTGGGTTATATCTCTTGGGTCAGTCTATGCTAAGGTATTATATTTACCGCTGATCCAGGTGGGCCTCTGGGTCCTGTGGGACCATCCTTTCCTGTGAAACCCTATTACAAAAATGAAAATATTTACAGGTCAATAAGGATATGCCTAAGGCTGAAGCAATCTTCATTTAAAACTAATGGCCCTCAAATCTATGTATAATGGTGCTATTCACAATTAATGCCAATATGTATGTCAAAGCCAAAAATTTAATGTGTCAGTTATTTAAATATGTACCATTGCTATTACCAGTTAAAGATATCATTGGCACAGCTTTACCCACATTAAGAGAGCCTCAGGCTGCTGACTCACCAAGGGTGGAGTGTCTGTCTCTCAAACACAGCCATAATAATGATTAGAAATCTGCTGCCTCCTTCCCAGAGATGGAATTAGAGGCTCAACCCAAAGTGACTGATGAGCTCAATCATAAAGGAGAAAGGGGCCCATTAGGTCAAGGATTCCTCCTTATTGCCCCACTTTGACAAAGAAAAGCCCTGCTCATGGAGAGGATTAAGCAATGCAGAGAATAAGCTTCTATAGTGATAAAGGAAGCAACTTCTGAATGGTCTTGAGAAGTCCCATCTAAACAGCCTAACACAGCTGCTCTCTATCTGATGTTAATGGAATGCTCATGGTCCATGCAAGCTCTTGCTGTCGTCCTTGAAGACCTGGCTGGTCACATGGTACTTGTTGTTGTTCTCGTTTCTGGTTACCTAACCCCATTAAAAAACCAAATCACAAACAATTCACGAATAACTGCTTTTCTATGTAAGTAGTTGCCACAGGGGCTTATGCCTTTGTTAGCGGGATGGGAGTTAGTCTATATGACTACAAATGGCAAGAGTGGGATTGGGACAAGTTCATAAAACAATCTCTGTCTCTGTGGCGTCTTCACTAGGAAGAAATCTGAGAATCACTGTTCTAAAGCAAAGCTATTAACTCCCGGAGGTCAGAGGTCAAGCATAAAGGGACAAATCCTGCCTTAACACTGGATTCTGTACATGCAAATCCCCCTGCATTGTGGACATGCCATTCCATGGGGCTCCCTAACAACAGCAGACAGAATGTGGGGGGGACCAGGATTTTAGCAGGGTCAGAGGAGCCCCACTCAGTGGATCTCCCATTCTCTCTGCATAAGAGTCATAGAGCCCAATCCAGTGAATTTGAGTAGCCTCTGCAAAAGTTCCCTGGCTGTTTCATGGCGCATGGGGGAAGATTTCCTCCCCACAACCTTCCCGGTCCCCACCAAGCATTTCCCGAGTCTCGATGGACTCCGGGCAGAGGACTTGTTTCTAAAAAAGGAAGAAGCTGGAAAACATAAAGGAGAGCTGGAGATTCATGTGCTACAGAATGGAGCATAGCTTGTGCCATAACGCTGTAGACTGAAGAGACCTTACCCTGTCGCCTGGTGGTCCCACTGGGCCAGGTGGGCCAGACAAACCTGGGGTTCCCTATGGGAAAAAAATAATGAGACATCACACAAGACAGAACAAGTACTTGTGGTGTACTCAACACTATAGATAGATAGATGCATACATACACATTTTAACTTCTAGATTATTCTGACATGGCTTTTTGGCACCGTATTAAAAAAAGTAAAATAAACCCATTGGCAGAGACCAGCTGTATTCTAATAATGCCATGCACTTTATTATTTACAACATTTTTTGTAGTTCCCTTTTAAAAAAATGTTCTTTACATTTTCAATCCTACTACCAGAATATAGATCTTTTTAAAAACCCTCTTCAGCCACAGTTTACTGAGGTTGCAGGGGAGGGATAGCTTGGTGGTTTGAGCATTGGCCTGCTAAACCCAGGGTTGTGAGGTTCGATCCTTGAGGGGGCCATTTAGGGATATGGGGCAAAAATCTGTTGGATAAGTTAATTAGGGACTGGGCTTGCTTTGAGCAGCAGGTTGGACTAGATGATCTCCTGAGGTCTGTTCCAACCCTATGATTCTATGTTAAGCAGGTATTAAACACTTGGTACTAAACTCTGATTATAAGACAATCTTCTATCAATTTGGCGGTTGTGAAGAGCACAAGTTGCAGCTTCTCTTTATTCCCACCTTTTCTCATTCCCACTAGTCTCCACCTGTCCTATTTTAAAATGAGCTGCTGCCACACCCTGCACATTTTATATTCTTTCTTAGTATTGTAGCTTCTGCGTCAAGAAGAAACATTGAAGGTAGTTACAGAGGGCTGAATGGGAACTGACGACTTCCCAGGGCCTCAGCACCTAGCAGGATCAGGCCCAGAATTGCAGGAATTAGAGATGTCTTCTGGTCCATTACAGGCATTTTCTACTGCCTGCGTGTTTCAGATAATACAAATACTATAGAAAATAAGGTCTTAAGGCTGTATACTAGCCTCAATTTACACAGAGTTCCTATTTATGTAAATGCAGGGCAGATTGAGGCTCATATATAAACAGTATACTTATGGTCCACATCTGTCAAAAGAAATCATAGTCCCAAAACTCCCCCTGAGAACAAATCCCTGAAAAAGACAATAGAAGTGTTCTTGATGTTTGATTATCCTATACATTCTTAGTTGCTCTCCTCTACTAAACATAATCCCATATTCAACATGGAATCATTGCCCCTACATATATGTACAACTGTAAGCAAGCTGAACTTAACATTGATTTCTCTATTTATTTATTTGGTCTTATTCACATTTTAAATGGTTTCATATTTTCTATATTTTAGATTGCTAATGTTACCCAGAACATGTCCTATGCACTATACAGGGAGCAAAAAAGTTCTATTCACAGAGAGTTGTTCGAAAAGTGTCCCTGCATCCTATAGAGGCAAATGACATAGAAAGTTAACTTACTGATCGGCCTGGTAGCCCTGGTTCTCCAGCATCACCTTTCATTCCTTGGCGACCCTATAATAATCACAAATTGGTATTAAGAATACAATTACATGACTCATGGCTGGTCTTCATAACAGGGAGATTGATGCAGCTGTAAACTGATATAGCAGGGGTTGATTTAGAGGGTCTAGTGAAGACCCACTAAATGAATAGTAGAGTGTTCTCCAGTGGACTCCGGTACTCCACCTCTCTGAGAAGAGTAAGGGATGTCAACCGGAGAGCAACTCCCTTCAATGAAGCACAAGGAAGACGCTGGGGTAAGTTGACCGAAGCTACATCAACTCCAGCTACGTTATTCAGTAGCTGAGTAGCATAGCTTAGGTCGATTTACCCCGGTACTGAAGACAAGCCCTCAGAGTGACATTACAATGTTTTGTTACTGAAAACAATTCATCGATGACAAGTTCCAAGCAACATGTTCCTTTGGTGTTTTCATACTTCAAAGTCTTTCAAATTGTCTAGGACAAATCAAAAATATTTATCACATTCCACAAACACAAGGAATGCATTTAGCCTTCCATGCTGTTTGGCGTCCATAGGCCATCCTGATGACATTTTTCCTTCAAGAATACACAAAAAACCTATATTGACCTTCCATTTGGTCCTTTCCCAAAGGGAATGTTGATCTAATTTCTACCATCACGTGTTTTTGGTTTTCTGTTTTGAATTAGGCCACTTATAAATCTATCAGACAGAGAAGATGAATTGCCTATCGAATGTAAAGTATGTTTTCCAATTAGAAGCCAACTTTGCTAATTATTCCTAATCAGGAATAACACTTAGCCATATAGATTGTTACAACATTCCAGATATCCTTAATATACTCTCACAGGAAACAGCAAGTTAAGACAGAATAAGATCTTCTTTGGCAGACTACATGCTGAAGCGACCAAGAGTTGGCAATGGTAGTGTCAGGATGCTGTGTGGTCACCTAGGGATATATTCTGCTCTCTAACAAGTAAAAGGAACAGGAGACTAACAAATTTATTTAAGTATAAGCTTTGGTAGGCTGCAGCCCACTTCAGCATATCCATGATCAATGTGTATCTAAGGAAAGTCCCTCAAAGTTAATGGAGGTACTTTAGCTGTTCATTAATATAAATTAAATCAGAAGTTGGCCCTAACTAATTTATATAGTGGTGTAAATCGCATAGCTGTATACAAGAAAGGAACAGCACCAACAAAGCACCAAAAGAACGTAAGGCTAAGCTTTAAAACTTAGATGCCTTAATTTAGGCATCCATTACCTGCTTTACACTTCTAACTTCTGGTTTAGTTACCTAAAGAAATAAGTTAGGTATCTAAATCACTGAAGAAGTGCATAAGTCTGTGGAAACGCTTACTTGTGACTTCAGGTGCTTAACTTCTCAGCATAGAATTGAGTCTTAGAGTCTGAAGGTCTGGACAGCATGTGGAAAAGCAATAAAACAAACCAGTGCAATACAATACACACCACTTCATGTATAATCCCCAAGACTAGTACATGTAACACTCAGGGTAAAACAGTGTGACATTTTAAAGACAATCAACTTCTGAGCTGCAGGACAAGAATAAATGTCAAAACATGATGGTCAGAGACTTTTGGAGACCACTCCCATGATGTATTAGGTCTCCACAGAGTTTCATTCACAGATACAGAATGGTTACTCACTGGTTCTCCTGGAATTGAAAGTCCATTGATCCCTTGTGGGCCTGGTGGACCCTGAGGGCCTGGTGGACCTGCATCACCAGGAAGACCAGGCGGCCCCTTAAAACACAAAATTAAAACGATATTAGACCATGGTTTCTTCCTAGAGTTGCAGGTAGAGGATTTGTGTGGATATGCACATGGGACAGACCAGCAGCACGGGGTTAGTTGATACTTGAATAACATTTGAACTTGCAAGTCCTTATTCAAGACGTCCTTATTATCCACAGGAGGGTCGATGCTGCTACCCTAGTAAGGACCGCAGGATTAAGACAAGAAACTATAAGCATGTAGCATGAATAGAGATACAGATATCCACTACTTCTGGAAGAGAGAGTGCCCCAGAGAGTGACGCCCTGCCTCTCCTGACCCCTAGTGCCTCCCCAGAGAAGGGGAATAATGAGGCAGAATTGGCATTCCCAGCCTTACATGTCTCCTACCACTGATGCACACGATCTGGCTCCCCTATACAAAAAGCAGAGGACAATAAGATTCTAGGAAACACAGATCAGCTACACATCCTGCTTCCCAACATTCTTCTATATAAATTACATGCAGACTTAGCCCTACTCAGAAAACACTTAAACTTGGATACCTGGAGATATTAGTTTTCTGTGGACTTTAACATCCAAAATTTAATGTGGTGTGCATATAAACTTATAAATGCATTCCAAAGAGATACTTACGGCAGGTCCAGTCACACCCCTTTCACCTCTCGGCCCTTTAGTGCCTGGACCACCCTAAAATAGACAATTGAAAAGAAAATAAATGTACACAGTGGGGTAAGGAGAAGATAACTCGTACAGGTGAAAATTATCCATCCCCATAAAACTGACCAGTTGAGTCAAGCTTTCAAGCAAGAACAAAGTTCTGATATAAACAGATCTTGAAATGCTTTGTGTTCAAAGGAGCATTAATGCAGGAGTAAGAGCTGCATCAGGCCCCAAGTAAACCAAATCAGCAACAGCCTCGCTGATCTAGAGGACCCATGTTGATACTCAGGAAACAGGGAATTTATGCTCTCCAAGCAGCACTTAGATGGGGCTCATAATCCACAGTCTCCATGTGAGGATCATAGAAATACTACTGACCGGGAACTGCAGTAACCCCTGAAGAATAGCTTCTGAAGGAGTGAGGAGAACTAACATGATTCAAAGAAGGTTGGGAGCAGGAGAGGGTCTCTGTGTTCCTCTTCCTCATTGCCCACATAGAGGTGGAATGGCCCATTCTCCTGTCCCAACTGACAGCTCGGTTTGAAGTTGTTTGTTACCTGGGATAGGAGCTCCCCTCTTTATTTTTTTATTTACATTTTCTCTAAATAACTATGGTGGTGGTGTTATTTGAATTTCATTAAGACTGACATGGATAGCTGTCATAAGAACAGGCATATTGGGTCAGGCCAAAGGTCCATTTAGCCCAGTATCCTGTCTGCTGACAGTGGTCAATGCCAGAGAGAATGAACAGAACAGGTAATCATCAAGTGATCCATCCCGTCACCCATTCCCAACTTCTGGCAAATAGAGGCTAGGGACACCATCCCTGCCCTAATAACCATTGATGGACCTATCCTCCATGAATTTATCTAGTTCTTTTTCGAATCCTGTCTCTCTGTCCCTCAAGAAATTTTGGCCCTTTCAAACAATCTTTCAGTGATCTTTGAGATTAGTTTTGAAAATAAACCGGAGTCTCTCAAAAGAACAAAAGGTTGAAATAAGCTTATTTTAAGATGCTTTGTGCTCCACTGAGCAAAGCGGGCTGGAGCCGATTCCATAGTCACAGAGTACAACCTGGTATCCTGAGTGGGATCCAAATCTCATGGCTGCCTTGGAGTGACTACTTCTCCTGAGTCCATGATTGCCCACTGAGTCTTTGGGGATTACACCAGAGAGGCCCTATGCATGCTCTGAACATTCCCATCTCTGTACATTGAGTTGCAGGAAGCCAACTTCGTTCCTCAACAAAGTAAAGAATCCCTCTTTGGATGAAATCCTGTCTCCATTTAAATCAGCGGCAAAACTCTGATTGATTTTAATGGGGACAGCATTTCACCCTCTTCCTTCAGAAGTTCTGTGGGACTAAGTGTGGCCACAGGGTTGCAGTAACCTCTGAAGGTCCATTGCAGAGAGAATGACTCAAGGATCTGCAGAAGGCTATTTGGGAAAAAAGTGTGGTGAACTCATTTGCATATGCTTCTAATTTGCATTGGCCCATCCTGAAGAGAGGCTCCAAGGATCCTGACTGCAGAGCAGGTACAAAACCCCTCTATATCACTCCTTGGGAGGAAAAGGCCAATACAGAGTAAAATTAAATGGCACCAATGCCCAGAGTTTTAAAAGGTTTTACGTGTTGCTGTGCTCAGCATTGCAGTGAATTAGGAGCCTAAGCCTCATTTTCAAAAGGCATTCAGGCACTTAGGAGCCAAAATGCCACTGACTGTCAATATAATTTTAGCTCTTGAATACCTGAATCCCTTTTTAAAATGAGACTAAGGCTTCTAAATCCATTAGGCACTGCAACACTAAACACAGCCAAACCTAAATACCTTTAAAAATCTGGTCTTAAGAATCTACTTAACCTCCTATTGTGCATAATACATGGCTAAGAGATGACCTAATAAGTGAGCACACAGTTTTGAAGGCAACTGTGTTGCTCCTGTGTTATGACAATCCCCTCCAACTCATAAAGGTAAATTCTCTCTAATCTAACTGAGCCACCATATATTCTCTATAGATACTTGTAAGTGCAAAGTGGAGGAAGATTTGCCTTTTGTTGGACCAGGTTCTATCTTCCTTATTACTCCTCATTGAGTAGTGTCTTACTCCACATCACATCAACTTCAGTGGGACTACTTGAGAAAGTACCATACTACTCAGAACAGGTAAGGGTTGTAGAATCCGACTCATGTTTTAAACTGAGAAAAAAGAATGGGCTGATTTAAATGGTGACATGGCTCTGGTGATCCCGACTTTCTTCCTTGTTGATGTTTGTACATTTGACAAAAAACACCACATAGTATGGCACTCCTAAGCACAACTGACATTTTCAGGTCGTAAAGGAACACCAGGAGATCAAATGCAAGGGTTGTGAAGTCCAAATCGAGGTGCATTAAAAGAGCACTATTGAAATTCTTGTTTGATTTCTGCCATCACTGCCTTTCCTTATTTTGAGAAACACCCCCCATAAGTTTAAAAACACAGACAATTGCTCTGTACTATTGTAATAGCGACTTACAGCAGGTCCAGGAGGTCCCGGGGGTCCCACGCTGTCTTGTGTACATGTACAAGCATTTGGAAGAGCTGGGCATTTTGCTTCATCCCTCTGAAAATTCAAGCACAATCAACACACACACTTTTTAAAAGGAAGGTATTAGCTGGTGGTATTTTCCCTCCTCCCACCACAGCAATAACAAAAACAATCTCCATTTTACCTAAGAAGAAGAAACTCTATTTTGAAGTATAGCTGAGTTCAACTGAAAAATAGTAATTTCCAAGATTTCCTACTGTGTTTTTCAGATTTGTTATTAGTTTATTTTCTTTAGGATCTTCTTAAGGCAATGGAATATTTACAACGGCAGAGGGACGTGAACAAACTTTGGTGCACAATATTACCAAGAGAATACTGTGGACCAATTAGTGAATTTCAAAAGAGTGTCTACACCAAAATGGACCAAATGTTTGCAAGTTAGATAAAAGATTTTGTGATCTATGTGCTCTAATTCAAAATTCTCTTCAATTCCCTCACCAAGACAGAAAGTATTGCACTGGACAATCAGCTAACATAGACAAAAATAAATGGGATGTTTTTTCAAGTTAAATCATACTACTAATTTAATAAAAATGAATGTGGACATTTCATACATAATAGCAAGGAAGTTAAATATTATTGCAATATAGAATATATTTCTGACTGTCTGATTCTTGTCCCATCATTCCTGAACTGAATCATTTCAGCACATTCTGAATTTATTCTTTCCTATAGAAGACTTTGAAATACAGAGTTGTGCAATGCCAGCTTTGACCATTGTGATTCACATAGGCTGTTGGTATGAGGTATAATAGCTGGTTAATATTAAAGTTGCCAAGTCTTTTATTAATACTGTTTCCTGAACAGGATCTGGATCACTTACACTTACCATTGAAGGAAGATCACAGCATCTATCACGGCTAGTCCAAACTGCATTACATACTATGTCAAAACTCTGGATTTCAAACTGTAAAACAAAGGAAATTTCTTTTATTCATTGATACATTCATTATAAAAGTTTCAAGAGAGAAACAGAGCCTAATATGAATACATTTAAGAATGAAACATCTACAAGATGCTCCATGTTGTGCCTAGTTAATATACTTCAACTTTACACTGCTATTTTTATAAGAATAAAAGAAAAACACGGAAAACAACAAAACATTTTGTTACTATCAGTAACTACCCCAAGGACTGAGGCTTCTGTTGACCTTCTGCTCCTGTTCTGGCATAAAAGGTAACTGAATTCACAAATATTTCACAACACTTAATGAAGAATGCAATTTCTCCATCTGCTAAATGCCTGTACATGTCAACATGGAATCTGGCCTGAGAACATCTGGACTAACTTTACGGACTGCAATCACTGGGTTGTACATTAACCCAGATCCATGTGCGAAACTGATATCAGTGGGGAATAGTTTGTAAGGAAGACTAAAGGCAGAAGATGGCCATTAGATAGAACTGCAGGATGACAGCAGTTTCTTCTCTTTCACCCATGAGCCCTGATCCAGCAATCTAATCCCCACAAACAGAACCAGGTGCTCACCAGAAACCAATTAGGCTCCGCAGATGAAGATTAGACTGATGAATTAAGGCCCTTATGAAGCCCAAATGGTAGTACTGATCATCCACTAAACATATAGTGAGCCCATTATACTAGGACAATTGACATAGCTTTCATAGCAGCAGCAGTTGTTCACTATAGATTATACAGCCAGAAGGGACAACTGTGATTATCTAGTCTGACCTCCTGTATAACAGCAGCCATAGGACTTCCCAGAATTAATTCCTCTTTGAACTAGAGCATATCTTTTAGAGGAAAAACCAACCATTCTTGATTTTAAAAGTGCCATTGATAAGTTGTTCCACTGGTTAATTATGCTCACTGTTAAAAAATTGCATTTTATGTCTAGTCTGAATTTATCTAGTTTTGACTTCCATCCACTGGATCTTGTCAGACCTTTGTCTGCTATAACAGAATCCTCAATTATCAAATTTCTGAATCATGTAACTTAGTTCTTGCAGTACAAAACATTTACAAGATTTGTACAAGATTGGGTGCTACAACTGGTCTTTTATTGGTCCATTCAAGTCCGTTTATTCAGAAAATCAAAGTTTATTCAAAAATCATGAAGATCTTGTGAGTTAAGAAATAAATAAAAGCTTGTTGCTTACTGTTGCTGTTTTCCGATCACCTTTCAATAGTTTTCCAAGTATTTCAAAGCCATCAGTTGTGATGTTTCCAGCCTCCTTAATTGGTTTCTCCATTACTTCACTGCAGTCAATGTAAATCTTAACACTTGTTGAGGTTACAACAATATGAACCTAACGAAAAAAGGGGTTTAAAAATAGAAATGTAACAAAAAACATGTGACTGTACTTGACCTTTAATAGTGTTTACCTTTTTATGTATTTTTATATTTTTTGTTCCCTTTCCAGGAACCTAGTTTCTAAAGGGAAAAAGCACTAATTTCAGGAAAATATAGCACCTAATGGCTGCCTTAAAACAAGTTGAAAATTTAGCAAAATGAATACATGGGGTAAAATCAAGAAGTAACAAAATAGTATAATTTAAGCCATAGAACTACCGTGACCAATTTACATGAGTTTTAAAAGCTTGAATAAAAATGGTCTAAGACAGAAAGGAAGAAAAACTAACGAAGAACAGAACTGAAATAATTTCTCTTGCTATAAGAGCTGGGACCACACAAGAGGTTTATGAGTTTGCTACTGATGTGTAACTAATAGACCTGATCTGATAGTTGAGACAGTAGATTGTTTTAGATCCAGAGCTCCGGGGTTCAAGTCCCACAGATGAGTCAGCCAGGAGTGCTGTTACATGATGACCCAGAAGGGAGAAGAAAGGACTGGCAGAGTAGGGAACAAAAAACAAAACAAACATACCAAATCCACCAGAGAATAGAAAACTCAAAAGAAGAGAAAAGGATAAATGAAAAGTAGTGGAAAGAAGACTGACAAAAAGAAATGAAAGACATGAGCAAAGGAAACAAAGCTACTGACAAAGGAGAATGAAGTCTATTAAGGAAATCTGGGGTAATTAAATGGGAAGAAAGAAAGATATGTAAAACAGACTGTAAACATACTGATACATGGTTAAGTACCAGATTTTGCATGGATAAAATAAAAGGATGTCCTGCCTCCAAAATATTCAGTGCTTTACAGCTTGGTTCTGCTCAGTGACAATATTTACCTGTGGACCAGCTGGGTCAAGCCCTGGGACAACAGTAAAAAGGACACAACATCCAGGAAACAAGTGATAGAAAGAAAAGGGACACACAGATGAGCTGTCAGAAACACATTTCTTTAAGTATATCTACTTATGCTCAAATTTTCCATTTATCACATCACATACTCTACAAATAACATATCAGTATTTGGCAACTACTTTAAAAAGTTTGGCATAAAGCTGAAAAAACAGAAACTCTTTTAAATGTCTTGAGTCAACAAGTCACTAACCAATCTCTTGAGAATGAGACTTTTTTCATGCTAACTATTTTCCATGTGGAGTTGTCTCTAAGACATTAGCTTAGCTTATCTAAAAAAAACCCAAACATTACCTATTACTGTATATAATTAGAATGAAGACTTTAAAAACTGCCATAATTTTTTACAAATTCACTTAGTTTCATGACCTAATATACATGTACTTGTGTGTTAATTAAATGAAGACCTTTTGCAAAACAAGACTAAGAGGGTAATCCAGCAAGCCCAAAATGTGTTATGTGGTAACTGGGCATAAAGACCTGGATGGTGATGAAACCTCCCATAACAAGAAATTTCAGGTATTATGACAAGACCCTAAATTCATTCTCATTTAGTATCTTACACACGATTAAATTGTCATAGCAGCTTTTACCAAACAATTTTAAATGAAATTTAAACACACTATAGATATATTTTACTTAAAGTAAATTATATGTAAAGTGTCTACATATTTTTCACTTGCACCCAAAGCCTATCTGCATAGCAGTTAAGAGTTACACTGTACTACCTATTTACAAACATGAATTGTAAGAGATGGGTCTAAACCAGAACAATGGTTATGAATGCCAACAAACTTTGGAAAGGTTCATATCAGTGCTGTGCTACTTAAACTTCATCAAAAGTAAGAAAAACACCCTAAGGTTCCTTTTAGGTTTGTAGTGAAAATTTAACAAGGGTTTCCTACAGACACTTGAGAATCCTCTCTAGGTCATCACTAGTGTAGATCTGAATATGAAATCAGGCTTGAATTTCACAGATCAGCCACATCTATAATTAAAATGTTTGCACGTTTACCTAAAGTTGATCGTAAATATAATTCTTTTTAACATCCCCAACTTTAAGATAAATGTTCATTCCAATTTCTAACCAGTTAATGTTAAACATCATTTCTGATTAAGTTCAGTTGCCATTTCTGGCACTGAAGAGTTACAAAAAATATATATTCTTTGTAGTAGTGTGTCCACATGGACCATACTAAAAGAAAATTGACTATCTTTGTTAGCTACAACTAACTGAGCCATATCAACAGTTTATGTGAACTACTTTCCCCTTTTAAAAAACCACAACATAAGAAATAAAGGTATAAGTGCATTACAACATTCTCTGCAGTCAACTTCTGGAAGACACGTAATCTAAAAGACAATCTAGCATAGCAAAAAGGAAGAACAATAAAAGATATCTGTCTCTCCAAAAGGTTTAGATGTAATTTTATGTATCCAGGAGCCAATATTGTTCTTAAGTGACTTGCCAGATTCAACAGCCTTCACCATAGCTATGCTACACAAAGTCTACAAATATGCCAAAGTTAATTTCCCCTGCACCGCTAGCTGTAGGTTAACTGCTTTTCACTGAAAGAATCTGTAAGTCATCAAATGAAAACCACAAAAATGTTTGATATTCTGGAATACATTTGGTCATGTTTTAAAGATTTGTCATCTTTTTTTGCACTGAATGGCAAAAAAAATTCTAAAGTACATTTTAAAATGTGTTAGAAACCACCCCCACCTCCAAACCCAAGACTTTCAACTAGCTGAAACTACAGATATTTGTTATTACAATATACTCCTGTTTATCCCAATGGCCTAGGGGCCATCCAAAACTTTATTGGGTGTTCAGATAAACGGATGTTATTTCAACTAGCGTAGGACTAAGTGGTGGACACACTGTTGATTTGGCTAACTAGGATTTTCAGATACAGAGCATTCAGACAGCTGTAATTATACTGTACTGATAATAAACATGTCTGACATAGAATTCATCCCTGCATTTGCATGTTGGTCTTTAAGTAATTCCTGGTGCATGAGCAGAGGAATCCCTTCATGCCCTCATCAAGAGTCTGATTCACATACAGCAGTCAGGCTGGAGAGAGCCCAATGGCCAGATTCTGATTTCAATTACATTGGTGTGAAATCCAGAATACCTCCAATGAATTACTCCAGATCTACACTGGTGTAAATAATCTCAGACTTTGATTTACTGATTCAGTTCTGGGAATAAGGTATAAGGAATCATTCCGCCACATCAAGGAATATTATTTCAATTGCCTCTAAAGAATAAGGAGTAGTCTAGCAGCCAGTTTATGGATCTGGTTTTCTTACACGCTTTGCAAATGGCTGCTGCTCCTCGATTGCTGGTGATCAGGTAGGTTTCTGCATTTATTTAATGACAGAAATAACATCAATTGCTACATTCTTATTTTGCCTTATTGAATGTAGTTAATGCACACAACTAACTCCCTATCTTTTTGTTCCCATTAGTTCTGATTTAGAAGCTGATCTTTATTACAAGAAGTATTAGAGAATTTTGTCACCTCTATTGTATTCATAGTAGGATGCTAAGAACAACATGACACCAGATGCCATGGTAATGAGGGACATTTCAAAAGAAAGTTGGCAGAATAGTGTTCAGACCTTTACACAATTGACTCAGGTATTTTATAGTCCTTTAGGAGAGGCATTTGTACCCTAAGACTGACATCTGGAATAAGACATGTTAATTGCTATTCAGCATTTTATAACTGCTTTTTTGTTATAAATATGAATATAATTTTCATGCCAACAAAAATATTTATTCTACATTTTATTGACAGTATTACTCCATTTCTGTATATGGACAAAACTACTTAAAATTCAAGTATCTTACTGAACTATTATAGAAAGAAAGACAAAGGGCCAGAGGCCAAACATAAAACAGAGACCACCCTAGATTTAGGGGCTATGCAGCTGTGATCCAACCCACTTACTGACATCTTTCTCAATGTCCCTGGGATAAACATTTCTTAAAGTGGAGAAAGAAAAGTTCATTACAACAGAAAAGAAATGTACCCAAGATGAAGTTTTTGGCAGTATCCTGTGCTTGTTAAATTATAAAAAGCTAGCAGTGAGTGACTTTTATTCACTTGTGTTTTAATTAGGTGTGAAGATCATGGTTCAACGTACTAGAATACTGGCACAAAAGACCAAGAGAAGTTCTACTACAGAGAAGTTAAAAAACCCTAGACTGCTTTCACTGAGGTCCTGGAAGTAGGATATGATGTAGATTAGCGGCGATAGCATCAACCTAATTATAGTATCAATAAAGGAATCTGTTGCAACCATAGGCAGTAGCTAGAAGAAAGCTAAGGAAAAGGGAGATAAAGAAAAGCAAAGAGGACATATATTTCAGCTGATTGAAAATGTTGTTATTCTAACTCACTTTCATAGCTTACATTTAATTGCATAAAAAAGCAAAGAGAGATTTTTAGGCCTGTGTAATCATATGGTCTGGGCCAGACTCTTTCATCTTCTCTTTGGTTTCAGGCAGACAAGCCTGTTTGGATCAAATTTGCAATATTAAGTAGACAAAAACGGATACCATAATCTGTACATAGAATAACTACAACTGTGTGACACGGGGGTGATAGTCAAACATCTCACTAGTTATTTATGCTTTAGACACTTCTGAACCACTGGGTTTCAGTCTAAAAATTGCATTTACATTAATTATCTCTTTTAATCCAATGTTCCTTTATAGGCTTTTTCTAGTCAGCCACTGCAGATTCATGTACCCACTCCATTCCTCGCAAACAAGCATACAAAAATAAAACCTTAGCATCTAAGTAGTAATTTTATTTGTGATTTCAAAGAGACTTACAAAAGTTGGTGTTGTCCCCGTTTTACTGATGGGTACTCTGAGATAGTGAGAAGTTAAAGGAATTGATCAAGGTCCCAGACTAAGCTGGCTGCCTACAGAAGAACAGAATCCAGGTCTGCTGATAATCTGTGCTCTGCTCAACCAGCAGATACACTTATCTCATTCATCTAGATGAGCCTATGGCTGACTGAGAGCCGACATTCTCCCAACACAGTTATTAATCTTGAGAAATCAAGTGTGTTTTGATCTTGCCTGGCTCAAGGCGCAACTGTAACCGGCAAACATTTTATCAAAAATGCTATGCACATGCTGGAAGCTGAAGCTGAAGACAGACAGAAGACGTCTTGGTGCTAGCTCTCAGAGAAGTGAGCTTCCAGCTCAAGAAAATACACTTGCAAGCATACTTTATCAACCAGTATGTGCTTTCTCCAGACACAGTAATTTACTCTATTAGTTAAGTACTGTACACCTCTGCTAAAATTCATATTAAATATTTTAGACTCTATATTTCAGAAGCCATTGCACTTAGTATAATTACTGGGCATTACATGTGTTTTGCTTGTTAAGCAACTGACTTCAATTCAAATAGCTATTTATACAATTGACTGCATATTCTCACATCCACACATATCTCTGCTCCTGTTTTCTTCCTCTGTCTTTCCCTGGGCTCTTTCCAATTGTTTCTCTCTATGAATTCTTTCCCCTATTTTCTGCTTCATAATTTTCTTGCTGTCTCATATGCTTGGAAGAGTCTCCCATCTCTTGTCCACATATGGCCCTCCTTCCACACCTTTGGTAAATCCTTTCTAACACTGGACCCCATGTCATTTTCACTGACATCAATAGGAGCTTGAAAAGTATTACTTCAGGCATCTTGTCTCTCTGTGATTTGTAAACCACTATGTAAATGTGTGTGTCTGTACAAAGTATAGATATGACAGCTGTTTTTGTTTGCTTGTTTGTTTAACGGAGAAGCACTTTGCAAGATAATATGCACATAATTTTGATTCTTTACCTTGTGGAAGCTTCCATAAAAGATTTTCTTTACTTCATTATCATCAAAAGTTACTGTCTGAATTTCTCCTCTTGAATCCTTGTTAAAGAATGACAATAATTTGGTGGAAGCTGCAACAAGAAGATACAATAAATAAATGTCATTTGGGTCACAGTGCTGATGTTATTCAAATAAAAGAACAACACCACACTAACAATACATACAAACACAGTGTGCAGTTCTGCCAAGTACATTTTTAATTGTATACACAGAGATTACCGGGACAGTTTTAAAGACCCAGATTAGTGAAAGTGTGCATTCCACTGGTTTTAGATTTAATAATAATAAAGAAACTTAGTGCTTAGACTGATTTTTCAACAATTAATTGAAATACACTATTAGAAAAAACATTTAAAACACAAAATAATATACCATGTAAGAATATTTCGGTTTTGAAACAATATTGGAAAGAATGCAAAACTGTAAATTTCTATCTACAAATTCTCTATGCAACAAGTAAAATTGTCCTTACGATCAAGAATTACTCCAACTTGTGGTTTGAAATCCCTGTCTGTAATCTGCCAAATTGCAAATGGCTCATTGGGGGTATCCGAAAGAAGGCGGAAAAGCAGTATGATTGTGTAAGCATGTGGCAATCCGTCTGGATGAAGCTCCCTGTTCAGAGAACATGAGGATATTTTGCATTAAACACACATAGAAAAAGGAAAGATCTTCATTGTTTTCACTTTGTTTAAAAGACAGGACATAATCAACATGGGAAAATTACATCGTTTTGCAAAGCTCAGCCTGTTAACTCTTTAATCAAATAGCAAAGAATTAAGCAAATGGAAATGACATTATGGGCTATGTTAAGACTTTAACTCCTAGCCTGCATTAGAGTGGAGGTGGGGAGAAATTGATGCAGGACCAGCAAGAACAGGAATTCTAAAGGCATTCTGGTTGACTCAGCGAGGGTTCTGGTTCCTGACCTCTGTTACATTTACAGGATGTGGAATGGGTTGCTCCCATATAAAATCAGCAGGTGATCTGTACAGGAAGAAGATGGGTCAGAACCTAGTTCTAGCCCTGCACATCCCATTTTGAGTAGTCAGGTACTGGGACCACAAGGAACTCAGCTATGGCTGGCTCACATGCAGGGGGTGCAGTAGGAGAAGGAGACATTACAGAACAGGATCCTGATCAGTGACTGGGATTCCTAGGCAGTACAGTAATACAAATGACAACAACAATTACCATTAAGCAGGAATTAACAGTCTAAGGACCACTAACGAAGGAACTGAATAATGTTTAATCAGAGCAATGATGGCACATTCTTTGGAGTGTATTTCTTGGACTTCAGTAAAAACCAAAAAAAAACCCTCATCCTCTAGCAGGTTACCATTACCTGTAAATTCTATTATGCTTCCCCACTACATAAAGTGTACACAGATAACTTACGATGCAGGCTGACTGAGGAAGGCATTTCTATGGAGTCTGTATGCCACGTGGCTGGGGAAGGATCCTGATGCCAGTGATACTCCTTGTACAGAGGCAAAATTCTTCTCCGTTAAGTTGTATGATTCCAACATCTTGAAACCTTTATTTTGGGGAAGGGGGAGGGAAGAAACACAATTTGGAGAAATTGTGATAAATGAAAAAAAACCCTTCAGGATTATCCTGTGCTAGGATATTTGTACATGATTCTTACCAGGTGAAGTGTATCCCTCCAAGTAAATGAGAGGGCAAGCTGAAACAGATGAAAACAGTGTGTTATTTAAAAAAATACAAATGGAATCATGAACATACAAATATTTTCAAAAGGTTTTATTCCCATAAGTTTAAACTATTGTTAATTACCAGCCAACATTTGCCACTACGATAATTATCTTCTGTTTGTGATCCTGTGCTTTATTCTGCTCAAGATCAAGCAGGAGATTTCCAATTATGTTGGTGAAATGTTCAAATCCTTATTTATGAGGCTTTTAAAATATATTATTTCTACCATGCTGGAATATATGGAATAGCAAACAGATGAACTTCAAGTATATTTTATTTTAAGAGCCCAATTCATAAAAAGAAATTGGGACAATGACACAATCTTTCCATGGATCTTTTATGCATGAGTCAGACTGCATATTATTCATCAGATTCACAAGGAAAAACTGCAGATTTATAGGGCTCCTTAGTCGTATGTGGAGGAGGCAGTATGGGAACACATAGTTGCAGATGATACAAATGTACAAATATTTCCTTTTTTTTTTTGCCATAGAAGGACTCCAGATTTATAAACAGATGGATTTTATTTTAGATCTTTATAAAAGTAATATTAGACACTGGTTAGCTACATCCCCAATGCAGCCCAAAAAACAGCGGTAACGAGGAAATCTGTCACATGCAGAAGTCCATTTTAGCTACCATTCTACTTGCTCTTCTAAGAAAAATAATTGTCACTTACTGTTTATTCACTTTTTAATAGAGTATCATCTCAGGGTGGGAGATAAGATAAAAATATAATAACCACTTAAATAAGAAACATGCATTAATATATATTAACATTTCTATTAAAAGGTGTAAATCGGAAAGCTTTAAAATGAGAGTTGTAGCAGTATGTACTCAAATTTATTAGCTTGTGAGAGAAACATTGTCTCTTACTTACTTGAGGTAGCTGTCTCACAAATAAACGTGAGGAGGTTCTCCTCAATCTTTTCAAAGGCATCAAAGTCATCAACGATAAATACATGGCGTTCACTGGGTTTGCTAGCAATCTTTGACAGTTCGTGGTAATCCACATCAGCTACACCAACAACAAAGACGCTGAAACCTGCAAAAATAATGTTTATTATATGAAAATGCAATGAATATACATGGTTATATATTATCATTGGCTCAGTAACTCAATATCAAATCCCAATCATGTAGAGATACTGTATCCTGTGTTAAAAAATAAAAGAACCAAATAATGCAGGTAGAATATATTTTTAGTTGAACCCAGTCCCTTTGCACTTTGTGGATAAAATACAGAATAAAGTAAAATCCAATGGAGAAAAGTATTCAATGTACTTTTGACCAAAGGAAGCTAAATGGACAAACTCTTTCTCCACAACCTGGATGAAACAGAATAAGCAATAATTTAAACTGTTGACAAAAATGTGACGCGAAGGACTCATGTCCTGTAGGGAAGGGAAGTTCTGTTATGGAATCATTCAACTGCACAAAGCTGTTTGAAATAGGCAGGAGTCTTTTTATGAGGTCTTCTTGCTGAAAGGGATGAATCTATGACTTAGATGACTGAACACCCAAAGAATGGACATACTAATACCTAGGTACACAATTTAGATCAGAAGTGCCCAGTCAATCTCCCTGAATCAAGAAAAGGAATGTATACTATTCTGAACATTTCCTTTTTGCAAGAAGAGGGTGACGAAACTCATGCCAATGAAGACACTGAATAGAAATCCTGAATTTTCAGATATTAAGCTACTACTATATAAGCTCCTGGAAGCCAAACAGCAAATGAACTCTTTCTAATGTGCAGTATTATCTTATGAGAGGAATCCTTGAAAACATTATGGGAAGCTATTGAGGGGAAATGAAGAGCATAACAGTTCTAGGTTTCTCCCAAGACAAACTAATCAAAAATAGCTAGGCTCTGCTCTTCAATAAAAAGGATGATTAAAAATACTTTTCCACTTTGGACACTGTTGATCACACTCTCATCCTGGATTCCTCTCCTGCCTGTCAGATTGCTCCTTCCAGCTCTCTTCTTCCTCTCCTCTTCCACACTTTTGGCAACCCTCAAGACTCTGCTATTTAATCGTCTCCTATTTTTTTTCCATAGCTTATCCCTGGGCAACTCATCCACTCACCAAGCTTCAACTGTTATCTCCATGCCAACAGTTCACAAATCTTCTCTATCCCTAACCTCTCCTGTTCCATCCAGTCTTGTATCTGACTATATTTCTGATATATATTCTGGCGATCATATCACATAATTCAACTCAACAAGGCTTATGATGAGCTCCTCATGTCTTTTCCAAAACTCGCTCCCCTTCTTCCAATGGCATTGGACAATATCATCATACTCCCCATCATCCAAGCTCACAACCTTGCTGTGACAGCCTCCTTGCTCTTTCACAAAACATACAGGCTCCCACGAAAACCTGTCTGTTCTACAACATTTCAAAAATCTGACTCTTCCTTTCTGTCCCTATGTCTAAAATCCTTATATATACTTTGGTTACTTCTTGCTTTGACTGCTGAAGTCTCCTACTTTCTGTATTTCTTGATTTCTGTCTCAGTCCCATGGTCCATCCAAATCATGCTGGCTAAGTCATCTTCATCAGCTGCCTCTTAGACTATGTCATTCTCCTCTTCAAATCCTTCCAAAGGCATCTTTTTGCCTTGCACATCAATGTTAGCTTATCTTCTTCAGCTTCTGAACTTTGCATAATTTTGTCTCTGCCTATATCTCTCTCTCATTTCCTCTTCCTCCTTCTCTGACCACTTCATCCTATCAATAAATCACCTCTACCACCTCCTTTGTCACCTCCCTGATACACCTGAAAACTGGGGAAAGATGAGGTAGAAGGAAAGGGATGGAAAGGAAAAGATGAGGTAGAAGGAAACAGTTCAGAATGCAAAAGTGATTCTCCCAAGAAGTACCATTTCAAATGCTGGATTCAGCCCAAACACTGAACGCTGCAGTCACATGTATTGCTCAACCAATAGGATATAACTGTCTTTATTATGCACTTTTAGTTTTCATAGAATCATAGAATATTAGGGTTGGAAGGGACCTCTGGAGGTCATCTAGTCCAACCCTCTGCTCAAAGCAGGACCAATCCCCAACTAAATTATTCCAGCCAGGGCTTTATCAAGCCTGACCTTAAAAACCTCCAAGGAAAGTGATTCTACCACCTCCCTAGGTAACCCATTCCAATGCTTCACCATCCTCCTAGTGAAAAAGTTTTTCCTAATATCCAATCTAAATCTTCCCAACTGCAACTTGAGACCATTACTCCTTGTTCGGTCATCTGCTACCACTGAGAACAGTCTAGATCCATCCTCTTTAGAACCCCCTTTCAGGTAGTTGAAAGCAGCTATCAAATCTCCCCTCAGTCTTCTCTTCTGTAGACTAAACAAAGCCAGTTCTCTCAGCCTCTCCTCATTAGTCATGAGCTCTAGGCCCCTAATCATTTTTGTTGCCCTTCTCTGGACTCTTTCCAATTTTTCCACATCCTTCTTGTAGTGTGGGCCCCAAAACTGGACACGGTGCTCCAGGTGAGGCCTCACCAATGTCGAATAGAGGGGAACAATCATGTCCCTCGATCTGCTGGCAATGCCCCTACTTATACAGCCCAAAATTCCATTCACCTTCTTGGCAACAAGGGCACACTGTTGACTCATATCCAGCTTCTCATCCACTGTAATCCCTAGGTCCTTTTCTGCAGAACTGCTGCCTAACTGTTCGGTCCCTAGTCTGTAGTAGTGCATGGGATTCTTCTATCCTAAGTGCAGGACTCTGCACTTCTCCTTGTTGAACCTCATCAAATTTCTTTTGGCCCAGTCCCCTAATTTGTCTAGGTCCCTCTGTATCCTATCCCTATCCTCCAGTGTATCTACCACTCCTCCCAGTTTAGTGTCATCTGCAAACTTGCTGAGGGTCCACACCATCCTCCAGATCATTGATAAAGATGTTGAATAAAACTGGCCCGAGGACCGACCCTTGGGGCACTCCGCTCGATACCGGCTGCCAACTAGACATGGAGCCTTTGGTTGTTTTGTTATTGTTATTCTTGTTTTTAGTAAATATTAGCAATCCAAACATGTATGATATAAACACAAGTTGAGGACTACAACAGCCCTGTCACTGTATGATTTTAGCATGGTGACTTTGGCCAATTTAACAATTTTTAATAGCTAATATGAAATTCAAAGAGGAAAAATTCAGAATTCCAAGGTAACAAAGGAACCTGTGGCTTAATCAACAAATACAAAGAAACAGAGCTAAGGTAAGGGAGCACAACAAATGCTTATATAGATCAGATCCCTACTCAAGAAAGAGTAAATGAAGGGCTGCTCTAACTTGTGCCAGTATTAAAAGCACTCAAAGGGCCATTCCAACAGATCACGATAATTGGACTGAAGTGCACTTAATAATGCCCTCACTCCTCGAATAGGGGCCAGGAGTGATATAGGGCAAGTTCTGTAATTATGTAAGGGGAATTCCCAGCAACCTGCTTAAGCCTGCTCTGTCCACAGAGAGAGAAGAGGTCAGAATTAGGTCCAGTCAATCTTAACATTCTTAAAATAGTTTTAGCCATTCCAAACCATATACTGCAATTGGAACGTCTCTCTCAGGAACCACAACCTATTTAGGATGAATAAAGGAGCAACAATACCTGATACTGTTATATACCCATATGCTAAATTCCCTGACTTAAACTCTTTAGTAAAATGAATGTCAGACTCAACTACCTTCTACAGGTTGCTTACCAGAGTGCTGTATGATTGCTGCAGCTTTCTTAACTTCATCCTGAGACCGACCATCTGTGACAACAACAAGTACCTTGGGCACACCTCTTCTCATGCCACTCTCCCAAGTCAAGACTTTCTCTTTGATAAATGTAAGGGCTTTGCCTGCATAATACACAAAGATTGAAGACTTATGTCACATTTGTCACTGAAAAATATTTGCTTTGAAGAACTAATACAACTAGCAATAGTAGAACATAAAGCCCTGGCCTTGAACTACAGAGGACTGAGATAACAAACAGGTTTTTATAAAAATGGATGATTGGGAAGGAATACATAGTTTTTCATCAGACGCACCTGTTCTTGTATTTCCTCCTTTGTACCGAATTTGCTGAAGTGCTCCTAGAGCCTGACCCTTATCATCATATGTATTCAGTTTAAACTCCGACTTTGCATCGTCGCTGTATTGCACAAAGGAAACCTGAAATGAAATGCAACGTTCAGTCTCTGACCTGTGTGGCTTCAAGAAATCTCTCCACTCAAGTGAATGATGTTGTCAGTCACCATTGAAATAGGAAACCCGTGACTGAAGTTATATGTAAATATAGATATAACAATAATAAAGTTATTATTAATGCGTTAACAAGAAAATACTTGTTAAAACTATGGTGGCACCATATTAGTGCTGGTTCCCTGGTTCAACTTGGGGATACAACCCCTATAAAAACTGTTAAAGATTACAGAAAAATGTGAGAAACTCATGACATAGCAATTAACATTTATGTGTAAGAATTTCAGTCATTTGATATAAACTTCCTGAACTGGAACATTAACTCATCTTGTTTATTTGTATATGTCCATGTAAACCTAGAGTGAATGTTCTGCCTATGCATATAATGTATATTTCATTTTGCATTTCCCATTTATATGCATTTCCCATTTAATGTCTGTTCCATTTATATTATTAGCATGCCTTACTAGGCTGGTTCTAAGCAGATGTCTAAGTATTCATACTTAGTGAAATAAATTTATCTTTTTTAACAATCATAAATAACTAAAATGAAAAGCTAAGAATGTGTGTAACTAGCCCAGGACAAAAGAGGAATGGAGCTTTTAGTCTTTCCCCAGTAAGCCCAGAAAGTTCACAGCTACTCTTCTCCAACAACTAATTTGCAGCAATTTTCCAGTTGGGCCAAAGAAGAAATTTTTTTGAAAACCAAACAGTGTGAGGCAAGAGCCGGGCAGGGTGAAGATCCTGGAGAAAAGGTGTCCCAGGAGGGGGTCTTTCTCTCTAGAAGTATGTCTGCAGAATGAAATAGGGGGAACCATGACCTGGATGGAGGCATGCATGGGGGAGGAGAGAACTGTTCATGAGCAAGACAACTGGGTGCTGCATTTCAGGAAAACAGAAATAAAACATCCTTCCAATAAAAATGACTGTCTTCCTTCCTGCATGGGAAGACAGTCTTGCACCAACCAGTGATGGCAAAGCTCCAAAGACATTCTTACTCATGCCATTCCCGTCTAGCTAATAAAAGAGCAACGCTTATGAGAGTGGGACAAAGCTCCTATCCAATTTCCCTTAACTAGAAGGAAAACAGGGTCTTGACCAAGCGGAGATTAACGTAAGACAAAATTAAAGGCTCCTCAGGAGTCTGGCCAAGACAGCTACCAGATACACATGGAGAACCCCAGGAGGAAGACAAGATGTTTCAGCCTCCATACTATTCCTTATAGCTTTCTCTTTAAAGATGCATCCAATTTCATCCAGTGAATCCTCTTCTTCAACTCTCCTGCAACTGTCTCCAGGGCTTTCTTCTGCCCACTGCACATGCAACATACATTACCCTCATTCATCATCAAAGTCCCTCTCAACTCCCACTTGTGCTGTGACACTAAAAATTAGCCCATTCATAACAAATATGGAGAGAGGCAGCTGAGGATATTTTATATGCACAAAGAAACAAAAACATGCAACTAACATTACATTGGCCACAGAGCACCCTGAGCACTCTGCCTATACACTGATTCCCTTTCATCTGCTTGCCTTCTGTCTTTTGTCTTTTGGGGTGTCCACTCTTTTAGACAGGGACTGTGTTTTCCTCTATGTTTGTACAGCACAATGCACATATACATACACACAACATAGTACCAGAATAATTGGCAGAAAAGTAGAGAAAGGTAGAGGAGACTTTAAGAATTCAGGTTTGTTTGTTTAATTTCCCTGCAAAATACATTTAATGGAAATTACCCACCTGTATTCCAGCAGGGTTGATTAAGTCAAAGGCTCCAACAGTATTAAAAACAAATTTCACTACTTTGTTGAAATTATCATCACCAATACTCCAGGAAGCATCAGTCAGGAACACAATGTCTGCTTTGGCGCCTTTGCATACTGAAAGAAAAACACAGTTCAATGAACTTTTAAAACACCCCCACCCCCTCATTCAGGACTAAACAGCACTGTTTTGATCATTTTAAAGCAAGAATGATGAGCAAACATTCAGTAAGCTTCAGTCATATTCTCAACATGCAGACTACTCTTAAATATTAAAGTAGTGTTTTTCTTGCATGTATCTCTTGCATTTCCTGGGTTTTACAGATTTTCACACTATATATTCAAGGACATCCCAGGTCAAATCTTGCAAATATATGTGCAAAAAGTTCATATGAAACAAAACCATGAAGACTGCAACTTAACACCAGTTTTCCTGGCAATCTACACCAAAAATAGATTCATATGCTAAAGGCAAAGCTCACAAATCCACAGGGCACACTGAGAGTCATGGTCATTCCCTAAAATTTACGCACACTGCTACCATGACCCAGTGGCTATCTGAGCCCAATGCAACACCCTGTCAAATAGCTAGTATAAAGGGAATAAGGCCCAGGCATCATTCCCCTGTCTACACGAGGCAGGGGGCAGTGTCTGAGCTGCTGCAAAGGGCCAAAGTGGGCCAGAGGATCATTAGGCCCATATATTTTTTAGGTTACTTCACTTTAGGAAAATATAATTCAATCTACCCTTTGAGTATGGGGATGTACATCAAATAAGACAAAATACACCACGAATCTACAATGCACACTTACCATCCCGAGCTGGTGGGATTGTGGGTGGCGGAGGAGCAGTAGGCGGTTGAGTTGGTGGTTCGGTAGGTTTGATGACTGAAGTAAAACAATTAAAACCTTTACTTAGCACAATCTTTTACTCAAGAAAAGACTCTACCCATGTGACTTACTCTGTGTATGATGGAGGAAAGAACTATCAATGCTTTTATTGGTGACCCAGGCAAGTAATTCCTAATTAGCAAAGAAAAATCTACTGTTACAAAAGAAAGTCCTTAATTATGACAAGGGGCCAGAATCCGCCATTCTTACACAAACTGAGAAATCTCTCACTCCGCGGTTACTGCTCAATGGTATTAACAGGAACAAGGTAATACTCCATTTGAATTTCCCCCAAACAATTGCTATTCTTTGTTCCTGAGTTGAAGAAGTTTCCCACTGACTTACACTCGGAGACATAGGAAAATAGTCCCCTCAGTTGTGGTACTGTGTGTCTTGTACAAACAAGACAATTGTAAGATCTGCAGTCAGGCTATTTCCATCCCATTCTGTTCACACACTTACTGTTCAGATTGCCCCTGACTTACATGTGCGCTCTTTCAGAGAGACGGGCGGTCCCTCAAGGTTAGGGGTCTGAACAAAGACAGTCGCATTGTATTCAGTGTCGGGTGAAAGGCCAGTGAAACAGTGGCTGGTTTCTGTCCCCCGAACTGTAATTTCTTGTCCTCGGGATCCTGTGAAAAGGAAGGAAAATGTAGGGTCCGGTACTTCCCTTTCCATGAGTGTGCAGAACAAAGCAAGAGAGAGTGCATATAGGGAGGAAGCTGAAATGGGATGAGTGGCACCTCTACTGCTTGCTCTTCCCAGCCCAGGAAAGCCTCTGTGCAACAACACTGTGTGGTGGGCACACTGGGGAGCTGTGAGGCTGAGAAGGGGAAGAGGCAGGGAGCGGCTGCTCTCCACAATGCTCTCCACTGGAGCTGAAATTATCATAAACTCAGGGCCCTCAGCCTGTCACATTACAATCCTTAGTATAGTCATGGCATAAAACTGACGCGTACATCTGCCCACAGAACACACAAGTATCAAAGGTATTTTACCATCAGCTGGGTTCAGCTTTAATCTGTAGGAGGATGCTGAGCGGTGAGGTGACCATCGGATACAGAAGGTATCCCATCCCACCTTGTAACTTGTTAGGTCAGTGACATTCAAGTACACTGCAAAAAGAGAAAGTGGTCAATTTATCTGAGAAATACAATACAATAGCTATACAATTAACCAGATCAGAAATAACAATCACATCAGTAATTGCTGGCCCATATATCACTATGGCAGTAAATTTTGCCTGCATGTGGCTTTATTTTAAAAATGTTCACAGAAGAAAAAAATAGTTCTAATCAATTCATCTCTGTTCTTTCTGTTTAGTCCCACCGATCTGACCTCTGTTATTTACAAAAGCCCAAATTCTGATACCCTTTATTATGCTAAATACTATCTGATTCTGTGGGCTGTCCCATTAAAATCAATAGAAACACTTATAACGATATTTAGCACGAGGAAAGAGCACCTGATTCAGGCCCTGTTGTATTTTATTTTATTTATTTACTGGCAGTGCCAAGAGCTTTTAATGAGACCATTTAACAAAATCAGGATTTTACAGCTCATCCTTTTTTGCTGAAATCTCAAATGGCTCATTAACTGAGTTCTGCAACAAACCAGTCCCGCACTGAGCAGTTTCAGCTTGGATGGAATGCATAGTCAGTCGATATTACCATGCAATCAGAAGCAGTGAAGGACCTTAATCTGCATGATGCTGTCTGCACCCTATGATCTACTGAGCAGATTCCAGCCAATGGGTGTGCCAGGTGCTGAGCAACTTGCAAACCCAACCCAGCTACAGCCAAACAAATAGTAAGAAATGGAACTAGAGGATTGTCTATTGTAAGCCATTAGTAAAAGCAATGTTTAAATAATTTGGGTTTCATATATTAATTTTATTGACAGGCCTGATTCTCACAGGTCTGAGCATCCATAATTGTGGAGTGTTCAGACCATCTAAAGACCAAGGCTCTAAATATGGACTTTTCCATCAATATGAGATCACTTCAACAATAATATGATATGTGACCACAATAAAAGTGGTTTGGACTTACATGTAGTGCCTTGATCAATCAGGGGTGCGCTGAGTCCAGAATCATATTGGGCATAAACGTTCACATCGTAGATAGTACTAGGAGACAGGTTGTGCAATGTGTATGAAGTCACTTCCCCAACAAACACCTCCATTGGTGGCTCATCAGAACCTTGAGTTAAAGGGAATCACAGAAAAAGACACACAATTCTATGAGCATTCTGCTATGGCATATCAGTATTCTTTTATATAATCCACACCTCTGGGTGCCACAGTTATATCAACCTAACCCCTGGCGTACACAGTGCTAGGTCTATGGCTCGGCTTCTCCAATCAACACAGCTACCGTCTCTCGCACAGGTGGATTAACTATGCCAATGGGAGAAGCTCTCGTGGTGGCACAGTAGTGTCTTCATGAAGGGCTACACTGGTGCAGCTACACTGATGCAGCATTTTATGTGTAGACCTGCCCCCCAACTTGGTCTTTCTTTTTAAAAAACATACTTGTTATTTCTTAAACCTATTACTTTAGTAAACATTCTCCTTGCTAATCAAATAAATGTAGCTTTACTAGTGCAATATTTGTATTTAATTTAATTACAGAGAAGCTTGCAAATGTGGATTCAGTCTCATGTCAAATAAAAGCATTGAGTGACTGTCATTCATTCAAACTCTGGACCTGATTCTCATCACACAATCATGTAAATCAGGAGCATCTCCATGAAAGATATAAAAACTGATGTAAATCAGAAGAGAACAGGCCTCGGACAGGAGATAAATTAGTTGTATTAAATGTCAAATATATAATTAAACCACAGATCTCTTAACTCATTACTCATTGTTTGCAAAGTGTTCTCTTCAAATGAGACAGGTTTTCTTACCTGCGGGTTTATATGCAAGTTTGTATCCAAGAACAGGAGATGGTGAGGGATCCCAGGAAACTCTGAATCGTGTATACCACTCATCCGAAATATGTATGTTTTGAGGAGGAAGCAACCCAACTGAAAAGAAAGACTAAGCATTAGAATTGTTATTATAGTATCAACTGCCTTTTAAAGCTCTATAACAGGTAACTGTAAACTTCCTGAAGAAAAAAATAAGTCTTTGGATATGTTTGCGTTGTGCCTACAACAACATGGCCCCAACATAGATGGGGGCCTCTGGCACTACTGCAGCAGAGCAATTAAGTAATAAGGAGGAGAAATGAGAATACAGTACTTAATGCTAAAGCTAAGTTACCAGTTCGTCCATTTCCTGACAGCTGTCCACCATCTCCATCGTCATACACAGCCACCACAGTAATTTTATATGGCGTGTCTGACTGCAGTGGCTGTAATATTACATTATTTCTTCTTCCGGGTACTGTTGTCTAGAAATCAGGAGAGAAATACAGATGAATATGTTATAATATTTAACGTGACCAATAATTCCAAGGAACTGTAAATGAGCAACCCTTGTAGAATCTGTGGATGTATTTCACTGCAAATACCCAGCTGTGTTTTTTAATCCAGCTATAGAGAAATCAATTTTGTTAAAAGGAAGACTCCGCTGCTTTACCATTTCAGAACAATTTCAGCCTACATAAAATTAACATTATTGTCTGTTTAAATTATTTTTAAGTATAACTTTGTAGCTTTTGTAAAAAAACTGGACTCCTCGTCTCCTTCCCTAATATCGTAGCTTTCCCATGCCAGAGTGATATTCCACAGCTTCCTATGGCTTCTCCAGACCTCATTCAGGAATTAAACATATGGCAGACACCCAAAAGTTTTGTTTCCACCTCACATACACTCACATGGAGAGAGGACAAGTTATTGTTGTGGGTTTTTGGAGAGAGAATAAACAAGAGAAAACAAAGCTACTGAAGGAAGGAGGGGAGAAAGAAGATAACCTTGTTGGTGTGTCTCCATTGTGAGAATGTGGAGCAGAGAAAAGGCAGAGTACACACAAATACCATGGTTGCCTTCTCTGAGGCACAGGGCCAAAACTGCAGGGTAAAGAGAGATGGGAAGGACACACATGGAAGGGAAAAGTAGGTGTGAACTGGGCCTGGAGACTCTCTGAAATCCATAGATAAGGTCAGTCTGGTTAGGGGAGGAGAAGCTATGGAATGACATCTGGTGGGCTATGATAAAGGGTGTGTGGAGGGTGATGAAATAAAGATGTGACATTTTGTTACCTATCACAAATTAGCTACATTAATTCATGGTGTATCTCCACTAAGCCATTGCAGTTAAACCAGATATTAATTTGGGCCAAGATATACATCAGCCTCCAGAATATAAAGTCAGAGCCACCCACAGCCATAGAAAAGGTGAAACCTTCACCAATGCTCCTTAACATTAACATTCAAAATTTGAAAGTAACAAATACTAGTTATTACTTCAATACATGTATCTGTCTAAGCAACCTTATAAAACAGCTGGATTTTTCCTTTAAAAAAACTTAATTTGTGCCATCTGCTACCACAGCTGTTTCATTGTCCAAAAACTCTTCATGAGAAGAAAGCATCTGGCTTAAACCTTAACATTCTGTAGCTTCTCTTCATGACCACATATTTTCCACATTCTTTGTACAGTAGTTGGACCAAATAATGTCCTAGATCCTTCTATATCCTCTTTAAAAACTGAAAAGCCAGACTAAGATTCCCTTTCAGTCTCCTTTTTTCTCCATACTAAACACAGAACCATCCACACTATTATTCAATCCCGTTACCCTCCTCCGCTCTCTCCCTAGAAGCTGGGATTCCTTCTTGTCAACTTGGCTACCAAAACTGTACACAATATTCCACATTGCCATATTAATGTTTTATGAGATGTCAACAATAATTATTTTGATGTGCAAAATTTTTCCTAAGTTTTTCCACAGCCATGCATCATGGTCTCTTCTTTTCTAGAGACACTGTGGTGCATCATCAGAGCGCCAAAGCCATAATGCATCATGGGAGATGTAGTCCAAATGGCAGAGAGGAGAATGAGAGCATAACTACAAGCCCCATGAGATACTGCTGTGTTATTTCCTAGTAGAAATTTTGAGTCTTTGGACAAAATGTTTTCTGTTTTGGATTGAAGACCAGCGTGATTTTGGTCTTCAGTGTTTAGGTTTTTTAACAATACAATTTCCCATCAATAACTAATTCTGAATGGCTAATTTTCAACCAACCCTATTCAGCAATAATAAATAAATAATAACAGGCAGTTATTTAGTGCTCTATAAGCCAAATCTTTGTGCCATGGAACTTGATGTGAAGCAGCAGAAAGTAAAGGCATAAACTGTTACAATTCAGACAAAACCCCACAAAAGCAACCACTGTAAAATTTGAAATCAAGTTAACCCAGCTCGTTCTACCTATTGATTGTCGCATATATTGTATGGTGCTGTGTTTACCAGGAGCCTTAGCATGATAACACACAGTATGTGAAGCAACACTTGGTTATTTACCTGAGCACACTGACTTGAACTAAGCATGTTGTGACAAGCTCAGCGCTGAATCTTCTCCTTGATCTTTTTTACACTATTATATGCATTGCTTTCAAGGCCTTAGTGCCCTTCTGTTTTTTAAGTATGCAACTACTCTGTGGAACTGACTGTCTCACTCAAGAGACAAGACCCAGCTGCTTAAGCGCGCCACTTAACATCGCCCTATATAATATGCCCAAACGATTCATCCCTTTAGCAACCAAAATGTACAATATTCATATATCGGGTATTTTTGTTTTTCTCTAATATCAACAGAGAATATTTAAATGCTTATTGAAAATGATTATGTATTTATACATTTTATATATAAATTATACATATATAGGCACTTACATATTCATCTATGGGGTCTCCAATGGTGGGTGAATAAATGATTCTGTATTGCTGAACTGGCCCATCAGCATGGTCCCATTGTACAGAAAGGCTGTTTGTTGTTGGATCAAACACCTTCAAGTTCCTTGGCCCACTGCGAGGTGCTAAAAGGGGAATATGTATAAGGACCAATGAAGTGCAGTGAAGACAGCAGTCCTTTCACATTATGATACCCTGAGACATAGAGCTGTCATTGTCAGTGGGTCAGATGTTGCCCTGGAGTGCACACAAAGGACTCTCACTGACCCCTGCATGTACAAGTACAGGCAAATATGGATGATAATATCACAACACTGTCCAGAGGCTACATCAGGAGTGGGGCCCAACTGATCAGAGTTCTGGCTCTGTGGAAGGGAGGGAAAGTCAGAAGTTTGAAATGTGAGCATCCACATCCATTACAGATTTCTGCCCAGACTCGGGAAGGCAAGACAATTGACAGATTGTCACCTTCGCAGATTGTATATAAATCTGGGCAAACGGTAGAGAAAAGGGTACACACAATGCAAGGGTGGGCATGTTGCAGCCACAGGCAAGTTTCTCACATTCTTACACGCATGAGGCTGGAATAAGCCAGGTTCACTGCAGGTTTATCCTTTTGGGACATCCCTGCTGTCTACCCTCTCACAGAAGGCCTTGTGCTCTCAGCTCATTAGGTAATAACGGACAGGTTTTGCTACTTCAGGTAATGAGGGGCAGGGGGGATTTTTGTGGGCTGCCTACAATGGGTTGTACCACAGCTGGAAGGCACACCAAATGGCACCACTGGCAAGGAGCGTCTTGAGCGGTTCCCCGCATTTGTTAACATTTTGAATACCTTCTCTTTTTTTTGCATTTGTAGCCCATTTCATGACTTTGAGGCACGGTTTGCATGCATGATTTATCCCTGTCATATAAGACAATACATTTGCACACTAGGATTTGAAAAATCTGTATTTATAGTTTAATGTTTGACTGGTGACATCCCAACCATAATATACACGCAAGGGCATGGCTAACAACATTCTAGGAGGTTTGAGGAAAATGTAGTTCTCAGAAAGTCTGGAAGATTCCATAGGATTCTACAAAGGTCTGGAACATTCTAGGAAGTTGGTGAAAAATGAATTCACATATGGAATACCTGAAACATATTACTTCAGACATGTTCCCTTTTGTCACTAACAACAAAAACAGCGTCCCAAGCCCGGGTCGCTTGCCCCTAAATCTGGCCCGGGGTTATACTCATGATTATTATGGCAGGTAAAACCCAGATTTCAAGCTGATATTTATACCTCTGTTTTGGCAGCAAACTGTCCATTTTAATGTGTTCTTTGTTTTGGAGAGAGAGTTGGGAGTGTAGCTGTAATTGTATATTACAGGCCAAAGGCCTTTTTTACTGCTAAAGACCTAGGTTCAATTTAAGCTTACATCACAAGTGTCAGTTTTTGGTCCCTCATAAGAATTTATCTGCATTACAACCAACAGATAATCTGGCCTAATTGGAAGCTGCTGTTCAAATCGAAAAAGTCATTACTCAGGTGAACTGGCAGAGCTATACTGGGAAGTGTACATGACATTTGTTTGTAGCCAGTGTTATTAATCCCTCACTCATTTAAGATGCAAATAGAAACACAAAGATAGCAGTAAATAGACATAATTTTGCCTCTTACTTGTTCTCCCCTGCCCAGTGCTTTGATTTCCCTCTCCATCAGCATACAGAGACACAACGTTCACAGAGTAAGGAGTGTCAGGGGTCAGGCGCTCCAGCACAACATCGCGAGTGTTCGCCGGAACCACAATCTAGGAGGGAAAAAGAGAGTGAAGTTTTATACAACATCGGATAATGCCTTGTCAAATTATTATTATCCAAATTAATTATATTTATATTGAAAGGAGGAAATTTGGGAGCCTGATCCTGTTTTGTATTTTCCAACTACAATAATGCAAGTTTATAGGAACCAGTCCAGTACTGCTTGTCTAACACAAAACTCAACAGCAGGAGATGCACTTATGTGGCTATAGAACACAGGAGTTCCCATTCTGCAACACAACTTATTTTCTAAAATGCTGATAGTTTAAAACCATAATTATTGTATGTTATTTGAAATGATAATGAAAAAGTTGCAACTGGTAAAGACAGAGACATGCAGAAATCCAGAGCAAAATATCCATTGTGACTTACTGACTTATGCTAAGAATATATTTTCAAAAGGGCCTCTGTTAGGTCTCACATGTGTGCGCAGCTATAAGCACCCACACTTGACAGATGCAAACAATACATTACAAATTCTAACAGGTTCACACAGACATTGGACTGTTCATCCTGCACATATCTGTATCTATAGAGTGTGGGTTACTGTCTGTACATACAAGGGCTCAGGTATCCCTAAAACCTTTCATCCAAATCAAATATCATATATAAAGTCCTTAGTTTACATCCCAAGAGACACCTGAAGCCATTCCCACATACACATAAATAGTCTTTGCTTTGTATTTCTTACATTTAAAAATCAATATTCCAATTTAATTCCCTTTGGTTGGCAATACAGTAAAGGATTCTCAATAGCAAATTTAAATTGGGTGGGGCTTTTATTCTTTTACTCCACTGAATGGTGCAATTACATACAGTACATTAAATTCATATGGAGATGGGGTTTTAGAAGAGATGCTGCATGCAGATGGTTACAATCAATGGCGCAATGAGGGGGGCACTCCCAGCCCCAGGGGAAAGTGAAGTAGAGGGCACCAGGAGTCTCCTAGAGGGCAGGAGGATTCAATCCAGGATTTTGGTGCTTCTTGGAGAAGCAAAGATGCAGCAGGAGGATGGGGTCTAAGGGTCCCATAGCTGCTTGGCCTCTGGTGGGGATGATGCTCTTCAGCCTGACCACATCTCTGGGTAATAGCTATCAGCTGAGTGAGGGGAGAGGAGACCAAGGGGTGGGGTGCAGGGGGAGAGCTTGGGGCTGGGGTCTCTGGGGGAAGAGCATGGGGCTAGATGGGGTACAACTGGAGGGGAGTGTGGATGACTAGAGTAGGTTGCCAGGGGGGAGCATGGATCTGGGTGCAGCAACAGCAAATGAGAGCTCAGGGCTGGGGGCAGGGGCAGAGGAGTTGGGGATACTGTGTGGGGTTGGGTGCAGGGGAAGAGTGTGGGGGAAAGAGTAGGGTGCAGAGCACGGGAGGGAGAGCTGGGCCTTCTGCTTAGGAGAATTCTGCTCACGCCCCTGATTACAACTGTTTTGTTACTACGAGCCAGTGATCATTGGAGGTGACATCCTCAACACTCCTTTGAGGAATACTCAGGAGGCTGAATAACTTACAGACTCTGATGGCCGTGGGCCAACCAGCGGAGCGTAGACAACTCTATACTGTTGTACTGGACCCGGTGCAGGTTCCCATCGGACATTCAGGGTGTTCGGTGTAGGGTTGTAAACCTGTATGTTTCTTGCTGCTCCTCTCACCACTAAGCCAAGGATAATTTAAATAAGTGTTACAGAGATGAGTACACAAGAATAACTCTGTTCTATCTGGACTCTTACAGTAGCACAAAAAGGTGCTAAGATAACAGTTCATTTATCTAAGGTACTTATGTGGCCTTCATTACCACGGTATCTAAGCATTTCGCAGTCTTTAACGTGTTTATCCTCACAAACACTCATATTAGGTGGGCAAGTGCTACTATCTCCATTTTATAGATGGAAAGTTGAGTACAGGTAGACTAGCGAATTACCCATGGGTATACAGAAAGTCAGTGATGAAGCAGGGAATTGAACTCATGCGTCCCAAGTCACAGGCTAACATCCTAATCATTGGAACATGCTTCCTGTCAGGAAAAACAGACTGAAAGTCTTCCTTACAGAGAGCAATTAAGATTGAGCATGATGTGAAAGTGAATCATGATACACTCTATCATAGTCAATGATACATGGGAACATAATTCTTATATACTTGCCTTACAACTAACTCAGGATCAGAAAATTTGCAGAGGAAATGTAAAGTAAATTAGGACTATAGAGACTATGCTATCTATAATTTTGAATTATTTATATATAAATCCAAAGGTGTTATGAAAAAGACGACTTCGCTTACAAGTTCTCCCAGTGTCGGATACACGTCCACCATCCCCTTCTGGATAAGCTGGAACCACAGTTATTTTGTAAGGTGTGTCAGATTGGAGAGATCTCAGGATGATATAATTTGTGTTCCCAGGTACTGTTGTCTGTTGGTTTAAAAGAAATAGTGTGGTATTTAAATAAAGGATGAAACAATTTAACATTTTAAGTACAACTGTCACTGCAGATGTCAGTTTAAACTATTTTACATTTTCTTAATGATCGCAAAAAGGAGTCTACAAATGAAGTCATGGGGGCTACTCTGATTTATACCACCTCAAGATATTTGGTCTAGTAATTATTACAAATGATATTCAAAAGCACATTTTCTTTTTACTTAAGTCATAGCTACAGCTACATCCATGCAACTTAACATGACAGGCTGCATCCGCACGTTGGTTTAGAAGCTGCTTCTGATGTCAAGGATGACTGTGTGCTTCTTAGAGTCATCTATTAGTGGAAAGTGATAATATCCTTTCCAAAATTGGAACATAGGGAACTTGAAACTGAAACGCAGCCAAAGAAACATTTGGCTGGATAATGTAAGGATAAATGTCCATATCCCACCCCAATACACACAAATTATGAGTGATGGTTTGAAATACAAGACACCAGCTGAAAAAACTTTATTCTCCTTATTAAAAGCTAGTTATATGGATAGTGGGACTAGGAAGCAAAAGAGCAGTTTTCTGGGTAGAGGAGAGTATCTTAGGCAAAACCAGTGCAAAGGATTAATAGTGCTTTGTCAGTTTAAAAGTAAAATATTGAAAGGGAAAATTATTATTTAATTTAACTTTTAATTTAATTTGTATTACTCCTTCATAATAACTTTCATTCTATTTATTCTATTCAACACAGGATTTTATACATCCCTCATCATTAAACTACCTGAGTAACTTCCACCAGTGCACTAAGTAACGTGGCTAGTATCGGTCATGTCTAATTCGTTCTCTACCCAGGCAGGGAAATATGGTTGCAGTGGAGTGTTTTGTTGTGGTAGGGGTAATGTAGTGTTGACTGTTTACTATTTTTAAGTGTGCACTTGCTTCTGTGTGTGTTTATGTTAGAGGAAGCAGGTCAAAGAGTGGAAGGGGGTGAGGTTTGTGATAGTCCTTAGTTCCTGAAGGAGTTTGTTCCACAGGTTGGAACTGGGCCTGATAAAACTCTGTCTTTGTACTTAAGCTTTATATTCCTTTCCCAACAGTGATGGTTATTTGCTATGCTACACATTCCCTTGGAACTGACCTGGACTGGTGGTGGACTTAGGGGCAGATCCCACTGGTATCACCTCCAAAACACACAAGGATTGGTTTAAGACAAGGATTTGGCTCATAGTGTTATAGCTCAGCTCAGTTATTTTTAGAGTTCTGTACTAATAATCATCAATAATAATAATCGGCTAGAAAAGTGTGTGTGAAGCCGTCATGTGCAGTAGAGACGGCCCGGATGAACGGCATGCTGGGGGTTGTAGTTCGGAGGCACAAAATGGCCACTGCGTGTGCCTGCCTGAGGGATCCTCACTCACACGGAGCTAGAGGACCAAGGAGCAGTTATACATATAAAGTTAGACATAGTTGGAGGGAGCTGAGCGAGGGGGGGTCACTGGAGGGGGGAGGGAGCTGAGCGAGGGGAGGTCGTTGGGGGGGGCAGGAGCTGAGCGGGGGGCAGTTGGGGGGGAGGGAGCTGGGTGTGGGTTGGGGAGGGAGGGAGCTGGGCGAGGGGAGGGCGTGCGTTGGGGAGGGGGGAGCTGGGTGAGGGGGAAGCGGGGGGGAGCTGGGCGAGCAGGGGGGCATTGGAGTGGGGGGAGGGGGAGAGAGCTTAGCGAGTGGGGGGGCCATGAGCCGTTTCCATTGGCCCGTGTCCACGGGCTTTTACACTAGTATCATATAAATAAGTAACATTACATTACATACTTGTAAAGGCAGATAGTAACAAACATTTCAGATTAATATAGTAACACCACTAGCACTTACGTAGTGCTTCTCATCAATAAATCAGTGCTCTCTGAAAGACGAATAAGTGGCATTATCGTTATTTTACTAGTGGGAAAACTGAGGTACAAAGAGGTGAATGGTAAGATTTTCTAAAGTGATTTAGGCTCCTAAGTTCGTAAGTCCTTTTAGAAGGTGTGATGTAGGCACCTAAATCACTGTGGTGTTTTTGAAAAAGTGACCTGAAGTTACTTGAATAATGTCACACAATCAATGGCAAAGATGGGAACAGAAATGAGGTCTCCTAAGTCCTTATCCCCTGGTCCTTCTCCTTATGACAACATTCATGCCCCATATAGTTTGCTTCAGAAGGAGGAGTGCAGTAGTTGCTGTGGAATAGAGTTGTTCCCATGACTAACATCTAATCGCTGAAGATTTGCTTCTCTACATAATACATTAAAAAAGTGGTATTAAGTCATGAGCTCACTGACTTCCATGGAGCAACTCTGAATTTATACCAATGGAGCTGAGAACAGAATTTGCACAAGGTCTATATATGTCCTTGTATTGGGGTGAGGCACACACCATTGTCAATTTTTTTCAGGGGGTTATACAGCAACTTATTTGAGTCAACTAATAAGACCCACAATGGATTATTACCATTTCCTCTACACCGCCTGTTGTTGGCACATAATACACTTTATACTGGCGAGGACTTCCTTCAGCATGATCCCATCTTACACTCAGTGTGCTGGTGGTTGGATCATAGACCCGCAGGTTCTTTACTGTGTTGAGTGGCTCTGAAATACATTGAAAGCCCAGTCAAACTGCTGAAATCACACTCCCTCTCAGGCAAATACACTACAATTAACACAGAGAATGAAGCATACGTGCTATGAAGGGAGGGGAGAAGATTTCAGATGCTTTTAAATTGTGGGATAGGGACAAAATGAGGTGGATTACACTCCAGAAGATCCACACTATAAGACTCCCCTGCTCCCCAGCAAAACTAGCTGATCTGCTGATCTCCAGAGGAAGGCATAAATGGTTTCACAGCCATTTGCTAATGGAGACACCACAAACAGTTCTTTTACTTACTGGTCTTGCCCCTGCCTGTCATCCGTCCTCCTTCACCATCCGCATACATGGACGATACAGTAATAGTGTATGGCATGTCGGGCTGCAGCTTCTGTAGCACTACACTGTTCTGCCTCCCACCTACCATGGTCTGGAGTAAGACAAAAATGAACCATTAAAATCACTTATTTACTAAGGCTTACTGCTGTAGTAAATAAAGAATGTAAGTACTTGATACATACAATATAATCCTGTATAGGCTACAGTGACTTGAGAATGGTACCACACTAGCTGGCTCAATTTTCTTTCATTATGTGAAATCGGTGTTTTTATACATCACTCAAAGTAGCCTACCAATCTTCTTATACAATTTGTACATTTTTAACAGTCTACTGAACTTAAAGGTTTATGCCACAGCAATTAGAATCTGTTGAAAACAGAGAACTCCCAAAATGAGTAAGCATTTAGACATCTGGACATTTTACTAAGTTTTTAACTTAGTACCCATCCACTGACAGTCCAAATTTCAGAGTAATCTACAATTTTTAGCAGAACAACTTTTAGCATATGCTAATGAAACAAGAAATCTAAATATTGGGGTTTCAATCATTTTTATTCATATATAGTTAGTAAGGGCCAGAGTTTTAAAGGTGTTAGGCACCTAGTAGGATTTTCACAAGTTCCTAGGTGCCTGTCTAACTCCTGCTGGAAGTAAGGCAGCCAGAAGCTTTCGAACATACCATCATTAGTTGCTCAAATACCTTTATAAATCTGGTCCTAAATCACTGGTAATGGCCAACATCCTGCGGTTTGGCTTTAAGCCACCTTTCTCTTCCCTAGTCATGGAGCTGTTGAGCACCTGACCAGTCTCTCAGAGCAATCTACAGTTCCTTTTTGAACATTTGGCTTTGAAAGTTTTAGATGAGGTACTGATACAATCCAATATAAATAGGCTGACCATATTTCCTTTAGACAAAAACGGGACATTGGGAGGGCAAAAACGGGACAGGGTGTGGGGGGGGGGGCATGGCCCCACCTGGGCCCCCCAGCACCGGGCGGGGGGGAGGCAGAGGGGGGTTGGGGGGCATGGATGGAGGAATAAGCAGAACAGGGATGGGGGATGAAGAGGATGGAGGGAGAGAGAGAGAAGGGGGGATGAGGGATGAAGATGATGGAGGGGACGGAGGGAGAGAAGGCACGAAGGTGAGAAAGGGAGAGGATGGATGGATGAGAGAAGATGGGGGTAGGGAGCAGGGTGGATGGAGGAGGCAAGGGACAGTGAGAAGGAGGGATGGAGAGAAGGGAGATGGAAGAGGAGGCAGTGGACGGAGGGAGAGAGAGAAGGGAGGGATGGAGAAGGGGGATAGAGAGAAGGAAGAGAGGGATGGAGGGATAGAGAGAAGGGAGGAAGGAAGGGATGGAGGGATGGAGAAGGGGATAGAGAGAAGGGATGGAGGAAGTGAGAGGAGGCAGTGGACAGAGGGAGAGAGCAGGGAGGAAGGGGGGGATGGAGAGAAGGAGGAATAGAGAGGAAGAGGCTGCAGCGGGCGACGGGCTGGAGGAGGCGGCAGATCAGAGCTGTCAGGAGCCGCAGCTGGGAGCGGAGCGAGACGGCGGGGGGGGGCTGCCGGCCAGGTTTTCTGAAGAGAGAAGGGACGGAGGGAGTGAGAGGAGGCAGTGGACAGAGGGAGAGAGCAGGGAGGAAGGGGGGGATGGAGAGAAGGAGGAATAGAGAGGAAGAGGCTGCAGCGGGCGACGGGCTGGAGGAGGCGGCAGATCAGAGCTGTCAGGAGCCGCAGCTGGGAGCGGAGCGAGCCGGCGGGGGGGGGCTGCCGGCCAGGTTTTCTGAAGAGAGCAGGGACGGAGGGAGTGAGAGGAGGCAGTGGACAGAGGGAGAGAGCAGGGAGGAAGGGGGGGATAGAGAGAAGGGAGGGAAGAAGGAATAGAGAGGAGGAGGCTGCAGCTGGCGGCGGGCTGGAGGAGGCGGCAGATCAGAGCTGTCAGGAGCCGCAGCCGGGGGCCCGAGCGAGCCGGCGGCGGCGGCGGTGGGGGGGGACATTTTATGATTCCATGTTTTTTCTGAGTCCTGCCCCAAAAACGGGACAAAATTGATATTTTGGTCAAAAAGACGGGACGGTTAAAAAACATTAAAAAAACGGGACTGTCCCGTTCAAAACGGGACGTATGGTCAGCCTAAATATAAACAGCAGTTTAATCAAATACCTACACCAAAAAGATAGTCAAGAAATTACTGTCATCTGGCTGTAATCATTAGCAAATATTGATTTTGTTGAGCAATATATTGTGCATCCAAAATATATATATATAATGTATTATATCATAGAAATGTGAGGCTTGGAAGTAGCCACCTGGGTCATCACTAGTCCAAAGGTTTTCAACATTTTTGTTTTGAGGAACATGCTCTAGGAGGAGATCTCCTCACAGATTATCTCTTCTCTGAGTCCCCTATAGATCTGCTTCCTAAATGGGTGAGAATAGTTGATCTAGTCCATCCCCTGCATCACTGGAGGACAGAGTATTCATAGAGTTCTACAGAAAGCCTCTTCTTGCCCTGTCTCACTTGAAAACCACCAGTTACAGATCCCAGCCCCTCTTGGCAAATCATTCCCTGTTTAATTGACCTTATCACTGTTCTCTCTTGTTTACTGACTTTTCATTATAGCTGCACTGACTGTTGAAAACACCCCCCCCCCTTTTTGTTAATTCCTCAGATACTTCTAGGCCTTTCTAACATATGTTGCTGCTTACTGACATTGGTTTGGGTTTTTAAAGAATCATATATTTCGCATTTCAACTCAAATATATGCTGTTCATAGAAAAGTAAACTTTAAAGTATATATTGCCTTGATATGTTTGTGAACATGTAGGCTTTCAGATTATCATATTGAGCCAAATGTTAGTGGATGTCTTCTAAGGACTTTGAATCTGATGGTAAACACCACAACAGTCTCATATCACAGAATACAGCTGTTAGCCAACATATATGTTATACATATTGCATACCAAATCAATATGTATTGCAGATCATATTATTATATAAATAATAATATATATGAATGCTCACACAACCTTACGCTAACTTTCATTAGGTTTACTCTTGCCTGCTTATGTGAAGAGCTACCTTGCAAAGCTAAATGTGATGTTTGCTGTAACCCTGCCAAAAATTCAAGATACATGAGTGTTCTACCCTGGTACAAGGTTGGTAATGCCTTCATGGCCCAACTAGTTTTGAATGCTTGTTCAAAATCAAGAGATAAGGGGGTAGGCTGTGTTATTAGAAAAACAAGGTAAAAAGCTGATTGGTGAATTTTAGTCTTGGGTGACATTGAGAATGTTTTTCACTTGTAAACAGATCTACTATAAATACAGCTAGTTCTGGGGGGAGTATTTTGGGAGCACTTTCTGTGTAGCATGAACAGACACAATGCAAGAAACAATTTCCTAGAAGGACTGGTAACCTAGTAACTCTTTCCTGTATTGTTACTGATTTTTAGCAATACAACTGGCTAAATCTGGTTATTCTGAACATTTTTCATAATGAACCAAAAGTGTAGACAATCACCTGGCCATGCTATTAATCAATAGGGTTTGGTTTTGTTATTAGTAGCAGACATTTCAAGTAAACTGGTTGATTAGGAGAGGGGCTGGATCAGTGGTTGCCCAACTGTGCTGTATGGATGACCAGTGATGTACAGAGCACTAGTCGGTGGTCCATGGGAAGCTGGTCACATGGTGCTGACTATCCTCCTTGTTACAGCAGCTGAATCACATTAAAAGAGGTGAACCTACTTTCAATGCTTCCCTAATATTACTTTCTCACATAAGCAGTTACTGTAGTTACCATAGAGATGTTTCTCATTAGCTACTGAAACAGATGGTGGTCCACACTATCTTGAATTAGTCACCGTGACACAGTCCCTCTATCAGCATGTGAACCACACGGTGAAAATCTCAGACAAGCCCTGAACTGGAAGACGTTTGTGAATCACTAGGACTTATATTTCAATATTTGTATTTGATTTGCACATATTTAAGGGGGAAAATAGCTAGTTTTACTTTATTATCTGATCTGTACAGATAATGGGATGCAAGAGAATCTCAACAAAATTGACTTTCCACATGGCCACTTTCCCCCCATAAAGAACATATTAGTTTGTAAATGTTATATTTAATACACAAATACACATATTTATTTTGAACATAAAGCTCCAGCTACAAATGCCCCTGACTAATATCTGCACTGCTCTGATTTGAAACTAAATTGTTCTGACACACTAATCTTAAGAATACATGGTCCCATTTGTTTTTCATGGCCTAATAGTTATAGTTCCTAAAAATTAGTTACCGATTGTTCAACGCCATCCCCAGTTGTACGCTGGTAAGTGATCTTGTATCTCTGCACTCGGCCACTGGCTGGATCCCACTTTACAGTCAGGCTGTTGGAAGTCGCATTGTACACCTGAAGGTTTCGTGGGCCGCTCTTTGGTGCTGATTTGAAGTTATTGAAGCACAGGGTAAGCACACAGTTCAAACAATGGGCCAAATTCTGTACTCAGATGTGTGCGCGATGCCTCTGGCTTCACTGAGCCAGGCATGTGCGGAATTTGGCACAATGTTTTCAGAATATAACCAGGAAGAGAATTTAACTGGAATGTTAGTAAAATAATAAAACATTTGTTAACCATATGTTTAGTATCATTTCAAATACAAAAATATATTTATTAACAAGCTGAGATCATTGTAAATACACTATTCGGTTTTAAATGAGAATTATGACTTCTTTAAATAACATGAAACCTGAGAATTCAGGTTCTTACCTTGTGTTGTTGGACGTATTGCAGGTACTAGGAAAAAGCACAAGAATTTTTTAGACATATTTTATATATGCCTTTAATTCTAATTTAATAGCTAATAAATAATAATGATCATAATAATTAGGGTTGTCGATTAATTGCAGTTAACTCACGTGATTAACTCAAAAAAATAATTATGATTAAAAAAATTAATTATGATTAATCATAGCTTTATTCACACCATTAAACAGTAGAAAATGCATTGAAATATATTAAATATTTTAGATGTTTTTCTATATTTTCATATATACTGTATTCTGGGTTCTTGAAATACATTGAAATCAAAATGTATTTTATAAATCTATATATATAAAAGTCAAATGGTGTATGCGTGTATGTATGCGTGTATGTACGTGCACTTACTCCTTCCACACCGTTTGAGCTAGAGACTTGAAATTTGGTACAGTTATAGGCCTTAGGGTCCTAATCAGGGTAAGAGTTGAAACTTTTTCAAATCTCACCTCTGACGCGCCCCCCAGGGGTGAAATTATTTAAAGGCCAATCACATCAGCTGGGCAGCTGCTGTTCTCTGTGACATAGTTATGATGTCATAATACTAGGCTGACCATATGCCCCGTTTTGAACGGGACAGTCCCGTTTTTTACATATTTTCGGACTGTCCCGTCTTTTTAACATAAATATCAAATTTGTCCCGTTTTTGCTTTTTGCAGGGACCCACGGCCGGGTCCCGCCTCCTCCCATCCCCTCCCGCAGCCCTTCAGTCCCTTCCCCTCATGGCCTCGTCCCCCCCGGCCTGCTCCCCCCCTCCCTTCCGCCGCCACAGAGCCCGCGCGGCGTGATTGGCTGGGCCGCCCCCACGTGGGACGGAGTGGAGCTGCTGGCCGGGCAGGGGCTGCCTGGTGCCTCGCTCCCCCTGTCCCCCCCCCCCATGTGGAGGAAACGCCACGTGCGGCCCAATGAGGGGGTGGCGCGGGAGGCGCGAGCGCGGGGATTGTGAGCTCAGCAAGCCAGGGGGCGAGGCCGGCAGCGGGGGCGGGCGCCGAGCGGAGCCAGAGGCAGCGCGAGCCCGGGCGGGGAGGAGGCGGCACCGCCCCGGGCCCGATGGAGCTGGAGAACATCGTCCCCAACAACACCGTGCTGCTCAAGGCGCGCAAAGGTGGGGGGGGACCGGGCGGGGGGGCATGGGATGGAGGGGGAAGGAGTATGGGGTGGGGGGCTATGGCTGCGTGTGAGGGGGACAGGGGGAAAGACGGGTGCATAGGGGCCATGTGTGAAAGTGGGTGGAAGTGGGGGGCACGAGGCTGTGTGTGAAGGGGGTACTGGGGGAATGGGGGGGCATGGAATGGGGGGCACAGGGTTGTGTGTGAAGGAGGGTACTGGGGGGGTCCAGGGCTGTGAGTGAAGAGGGTGGGGGGGCATGGGGCCATGTGTGAAGGTGTGGGGGGGAAGTAGGGGGCACAGGGTTGTCTGTGAAGGGAGGTACTGGGGAGTCCAGGGCTGGATGTGAAGAGGGGCAGGGGGTGGGTAGGGGAGATGGCAGGTGGGTAGGGGTACCATGGTTAACCCCTTCCCTGAACACATGGATGCGGGGGTTGGGCCAAGCCTCAGAGCCCATTCGGGGCGTCAGTCTTCAAGGCACATCTAAGGCCTGGGCAGGTGGCTGTGGCATGCGTGGGCGATGCGGTGGGGTTGGTGAGAAGCCGTGTTTCTGCTTCAGGAGATGTAGGGAGAGGACTTGGTCAGTCAGAAGGGTTACTGATAGTGGAGGCGGTTGGGGTCCTGCTTGGAGGAGGAAGGCAGAGTGGCTGGCCTGGGGGAAGCTCTTGTTGCACAAGCTTCTGCCTGTGAGATGCTACGCAAGAAACTGAGCCATAGCCACAAGCTGATGTGGTTGGGGGAGGCAAATAGGGGTCATTTGAGCTGTCTGAAAAGAATCATGGAGTGTGAGAAGTTTTATGATAAGGTATTGAAAGACCAAAATTTGCTGCATAAGATTACTTCATCGGAGAAATATTCATGGTGCGATCATGGTGAAATACAGTCCCCCTTTACGTCTACCTAAATTTTTGTATGAGTTCTGTCACTGAAGAATAATTGTTAGCTCAAGTCAATACAGTAGACTCCCGATTATCCGGGCGCGGGTTAACCGGGCTGCGGATTAACCGGGATGTCTAAACGGGTCAGTAGGGGAAGCCCCAAAGCGGCGGCGGGCTCAGCCTTAGCCTGCCACTGCTTTGGGGCTTCTCCCACTTGCCCCTTGCAAGCTGGGGTTTCAGCCTGCTTCCAAGCCCGGGTGTAGGAAACCCAGACTGGCAGCGGGCTGAGACCCCGGCTGGCAGGAGCCTGGGGGGAAAGCCCAAAGCGGCAGCAGGCTGGGTGCTGAGCCCACCGCCGCTTTGGGCTGTCTCCCCAGGCTCCTGCCACCTGCCCCACTCAACTCCCGCTGACAGCCTGGGTGCAGGGAACCCAGGCTGACAGCGGGAGCAGACTGGGGCAGGAGGCAGGACCCCAGCTGGCAAGGGGCCAGCGGGGGGAAACCCCAAAGTGGTGGGGGACTGAGCGCTCAGCCTGCCGCTGCTTTGGGGTTCCCCCGCTGGCCCCTTGCCAGCTGGGGTCTCAGCCTGCAGCCAGCCTGGGTGTAGGAAGCCCAGGCTGGCAGCGGGAGCTGAGACCCCAGCTAGCAGGAGCCTGCGGGGAAACTCTACAGCAGCAGCGGGTTGAGAGCTCGGCCGCTGCCGCCGCTTCTCAGCTCTCTGCCGCTTTAGACTTTCCCTGCAGGCTCCTGTCAGCAGGGGTCTCAGCTCCCACTGCCAGCCTGGGCTTCCTACACCCAGGCTGGCAGCGGGAGCTGACTGGGGCAGGCAGCAGGACCCTGGCTGGCAGGAGCCTGGGGAGAGAGCCCAAAGCAGCAGTGGTCTGAGCAGTCAGCCTGCCGCCGCTTTGGGGTTTCCCCCGGTGGATCCCTTGCCAGCCAGGGTCTCAACTTGCTGCCAGCCTGGCTGTAGGAAGCCCAGGCTGGCAGCGGGCTGAGACGCCGGCTGGCATGAGCCTGGTGGGAAAACCCCAAAGCGGTGGCAGGTTAAGCGCTTAGCCAGCTGCCGCTTTAGAGTTTCCCCGCTGGCTCCTGCTAGCCGGGGTCTGAGCTCCCGCTGCCAGCCTGGGTTCCCTACACCCAGGCTGGCAGCGGGAGCTGACTGGGGCAGGTGGTGGGACCACCACCTTCTCTCCCTCCCCCCCCCCCGCACCCAAGGGCGGTGGCAACCGCCCCCCCCCCCAGTAGACGTTTGATTATCCGGGATTTTATTGACCGGGATTAAGGTTTTCCCGATCATCCCGGATAATCGAGAGTCTACTGTATGTTCATGTAATAAAACTTTTTGTATCATCTTATTTTTTCATGAATACAGAATATTACATAACACTGTCCCGTTTTTGCTATCCCAATGTCCCGTTTTTCTCTCAAGGAAATATGGTCAGCCTACATAATACCCCCTCCAATGAACCCCACACTCGCTCAGCTCTCTGCCCCCTCCCCCCTCCAATGGACCCCGCACTCGCTCAGCTCTCTGCCCCCTCCCCCCTCCAACGGACCCCGCACTCGCTCAGCTCTCTGCCCCTCCCCACCTCCGACGGACCCGAGTTGGGTTTGGTCAGAGGGTAAGTGAGGTAGGGGTGTCGGGTTTGGTCAGGGGGTGAGGTGGGGGTGTCGGGTTTGGTCGGGGGGGGTAAGTGAGCCGGGGGTGTTGGGTTTGGTCTGGGGGGGTGGGAAGGTGTCTGGGTGGGTGAGGGGTGAGGTGTGGGTGTTGGGGTTGGTCAGGGGGTGTTGGGTTTGGTGGGGGGGTAAGGTGGGGGTGTTGGGTTTGGTTGGGGGGGTGAGGAGGGAGGTTGCGGTTGGTAGAGGGGTAAGTGAGGTGTGGGTGTCGGGTTTGTTTGTGGTGGTAGGTAGGGGTGTCGGGTTTGGTTGGGGGGGAAAGTGAGGTGGGTGTGTCAGGTTTGGTCTACGGGGGGTGAGGTGTGGGTGTTGGTCAGGGGGTGTTGAGGTTTGGTAGGGGGGTGACGTGGGGGTGTTGGGTTTGGATGGGGGTGAAAATGTGAGTCGGGGTTGGTCGAGGGGTAAGTGAGGTGGGGGTGTCAGGTTTGGTCGGGGGGGTGAGGTGAGGGTGTCAGGTTTGCTCTCTGCCCCCTCCCACCTCCAACGGACTCCGCACTCGCTCAGTTCTCTGCCCCCTCCCCACCTCCAACGGACCCGAGCAACGCCGGGTATTTTCACTAGTTATAAATATTTGCACTGTAAAAAGGATAAATGAAAGAAATGTTTTTCAATTCATCTCATACAAGTGCAATCTCTTTTTGTGAAAGTGCAACTTACAAATGTAGATTTTTTTTGTTACATAACTGCACTCAAAAACAAAACAATATAAACCTTCAGAGCCTACAAGTCCAGTCAGTCCTACTTCTTGTTGAGCTAATCGCTAAGACAAACAAGTTTGTTTATATTTATGGGAGATAATGCTGCCCTCTTCTTATTTACAATGTCACCAGAAAATGAGAACAGGCATTTACATGGCATTTTTGTAGTGGCATTGTAAGGTATTTACATGCCACATATGCTAAACATGTATATGCCCCTTCATGCTTTGGCCACCATTTCAGAGGGCATGCTTCCATGCTGATGATGCTCATTAAAAAAATAATGCACTAATTAAATTCTAACTGAACTCCTTGAGGGAGAATTGTAAGTCCCCTCCACTGTTTTACCCACATTCTGCCATATTTTTCATGTTATAGCAGTCTTGGGTGATGACCCAGCACGTGTTGTTCATTTTAAGAACACTTGCACGATTAATTGTGTGATTAATCACAAAAAACTGTGTTAATCACTTGACAGCCCTAATAATAATAATAATTAATAATATACATTATCCCTTTTAGGGAATTGATTACTTACATGTCCGCTCACTGCCAATCAAGTCATCACTTTCGGATTCATCAGGATAGATGGCAGTAACTGAGACATCATATAGAGTGTCTGGGTTCAGATTTTCAAAAACCAGACTATTTTCATCACCATTTAGGATGGTCTGGTGGTGGGAGGAAAGAAAGGAGATAACTGAGCATTTTTCTTTACATTGTGACATTTTAGTTGACTGCAAATATTGGATCAGATCCTTGAAAGCCTCTCCACGTGCAATTCCCACCGAAGGGTTTCCGAGATTGAGGCCATTCACAAATTTAATTTCAGATAAAAAGTACTGCTCTGAGATTGTCCTAAAGAAAAGTGCATGTTGACTATTCATTCCTACCTCCTGCTTTTCTGTTCCACCATAGGGCCCCCAGGTGATTCTATAGAGAGCCACATCTGGAGCTCCATGGTCCCAAGTGCCTCTGAAACTTTGCTTTGTTACTTCTGTGAATCTGAGATTGACTGGTGCTGGTACAGGCACTATTATGAAGAAAGGAAAAATACTTCTCAAAATAAACAAACAAACAAACAAACAAACAAAAGATATAGCCTATAAACTAAGAATAATCACAACCACAAAGCTCCATTAATAAACAACTTTCTATGAAAGAGAGTATGCTCCCAGACACATTTCCAATTACTTTAATAATAAGTTGTAGTGTTACTCAGCATTTATACACAGCAATTTGTCTTTCATATGGTCAGGTCCTCAGCTAATATAAACGGGTACAGCTCTATTGACTTCAGTAGAACTACACCGATTCATAGCAGCTGAAGTTCTGGTACACAGATTTCCCAGAAGGTATAATTATGACCCTCTAGTTTGATCTCCTGTATAAATAATTCTTAGTACTTCACCCAAGAATTCCTGCATTGAACACAATATTTTGTGGCTGAACACTTTCCTTGATGAGCTGTTTTTTTTCTGTCACTGACAAAAAAATCTGCTAGGTTAAAAAACTTTTCAGTATCAACCTTCTTTTCCCTGTGTATAAAAAGGCAGAGGGCTGTTCCCATTTTACAGATGAGGAAACTGAGACAAAGAGTGGCTTATGCGAGGCCACGCATTTTATCAATGACTAAACTGGGAACAGAACCCACATGTCCTGATTCCTAATGCTATGCCTTATCCACTAGACAGCTTTCAGAAGTTGTATAGGACCCAGGGGGAAGATTCTGCCCTCTAAGCATCCTACTTAATAGGAAGAATTTAAAATTCCCAAAGTGAAGGTTAGGAAATGGATTCAATTATATTTCTGCCTAAATTCTACAATAAAATGCAGCACATTTTGCTTAAACGGAATCTAAGAAAACATTTAATAGCAGAGTTAAATTAAATATTCCCACAACTTACAAGTGGTAGCTTGAGCAGCTACTGGTATAGATTCTCCTTCGTCATATACTGCAACAAGTTGTAGATCATACAGAGTTTGTGAGAGAATACCAGAAAGAACTGTGCTAGTTTTTGATTTATCAACTTCCACCTAGAAACAAAAATAAAGGCAGCAGAATTGTCAATTGACATACAGTTAAGTTTCTGTCCCTATACATGCACATTACTATTGTAGTCATTGCTACAACAAAAAAGACCAAGATATTCTGGGATAATTTTGTGCTCCTTCTGGGGGTGCAATTTGTACCTACATTGTTGCACCTGCACTTGAACTTTGGGTGCAAATCTGGATACTCATACCTCAGACTACCTGCCCGTAGCTAACACCTAGAGTTAACGTCAAGCCACCAGGTCCTGATGAAATACATCACATAATACTCAATACAGATGCTATATCTAAGCTATTAACAATTATCTTCAAAAAGTCATGGACGACAGGAGAGACTCCAGAGGGATGGAAAAGGGCAAATACAGTGACAATATATAAAAAGTGGAATAAGGACAATCTGGGGAATTACAGACCAGTCAGCTTAATTTCTGTACCTGGAAAGATAATGATGCAAATAATTAAGCAATCAATTTGCAAGCATATAGGAGATAAGAAGTGATAAGTAACAGTGAGCACGGATTTGTCAAGAACAAATCTTGTCAAACCAACTTAATAGCTTTCTTTGACAGGATAACAAGCTTGTGAATGTAGGGAAGCAGTAGATGTGCAATACCTTGACTTTAGTAAGGCTTTTGATACAGTCTCGCATGACCGGATAAAAAAAACTAGATATACCACATGTGAACCTATATGTAGCTACTATAAGGTAGATGAATAACTGGTTGGAAAGTAGTTATCAGTGGTTCACAGTGAAGCTGAAAGGGCATATCAAGAGGGGTATACCTCATGCAAACCCATTCGCATGGGGGATGTACCTCACGCAAACCTATATGTAGCTACTATAAAGTGGGTGAATAACTGGTTGAAAAGTAGTTACCAGTGGTTCACAGTCAAGCTGGAAGGGCATATCAAGAGGGGTCCTGCAGGGATCACTTTGGGGTCCAGTTCTGATCAATATCTTCATCAATGATTTAGATAATGGCATAGAGAGGTACAGTTATAAAGTCTGTGGATGATACCAAGCAGGGAGGGGTTGCAAGTGCTTTGGAAGATAGGATCTGGACCAATTGGAGAAATGGTCTGAAGTAAATAGGATGAAATGCAATAACGACAAATGCAAAGTGCTCCATTTAGGAGGTAACAATAAGTTGCACACATACAAAATGTGCTTCGGAAGGAGTACTGCAGAAAGGGGCCTGGTGAGTCATAGTGGATCACAAGCTAAGTATGAGTCAACAGTGTAACAGTTCTGGGTACCACATTTCAGAAAAAATGTGGACAAAATTGAAGGAAGTCCAGAGAAGTGAACAAAATGATTAAAGGTCTAGGAAACATGAGCTATAATGAAAAATTGAAAAAATTGGGTTTGTTTAGCCTGGAGAAAAGAAGACTGAGAAGAGCCATGAACCATTTTCAAGTACATAAAAGATTGTTACAAGGAGGAGGGAGGAAAATTGTTCTCTTCAACCTCTGAGAATAGGACAAGAAACAATGGGATTAAACTGCAGCAAAGGAGGGTTAGGTTGGTCATTGGAAAAGCTTCCTAACTGTCAGGGTGGTTAAACACACTGGAATAAATTGCAGAAGGGGGGTTGTGGATTCTCCGTCATGGGAGATTTTTAAGAGCAGGCTAGGCAAGCACTTGTTGGGGTGTTCTAGATAATACTTAGCTCTGCCACGAATGTAAGGGGCTGGACTAGAAGACCTCTCGAGGTTCCTTCCAGTCATACAATTCTATGATTATCCATGTACAAAAAATCAGATGCAAATTGCACCTGCAAAAAGAGCCTCAGCCCTTTGACAATATACTTTATTGTCAGGTTTCCAGGAACAGCTAAGTCATTACTAAGTTATGTTCCCTCAGTACAAATATGCACAACCTGTATATCACTCAGTGCAAATGGCTCTAGGGGTGCAATTGTGTGCTGTGCATCCTGGAAGAGTAGCACATGCAGCTGCAGTCCAGGGCCACAGGGGACTAAAATGGCTTAAAGCAACCTTCATGTTCTTCTGACTTTGAGGTGTTCCAAGGGCGGTGTCGCCACACTTAAAAAGCCTGAATGAAGCATTAGCTAAGTTACCTTGGCCCATCTTTGGCTGTCTATGGGCAGCAGAGCCACACAGATGTCCAGTGCTTGCCGCACAGGAATTTTCCTTTGGCCAGCCAAGGGGCTTTTCCAGTCCCTTTGTAGATCCAAGGGGATCAAGGGGAGAATTCCAACCCAAGCTTGTAATGCTCCCAAGATGTCAGTACCCTTTTAATGATATTGTTGCTGCCAAGAGCTGATGGTCTCTGTTTTTACTACCTGTTTCTAATATTATATTTAAGCTTCCTGCAGTAAAAAAAATCTTCAGTTACTTGCTAAAATGCTTTCCACCTACCTCTTTTGGTTCATCTCCCAAAGTTGTTTTGTATCTCAATAGGTATTTGCGGACTTTTCCTGGGGCAGGATCCCAAATGACATTCATGCTGCTGTGAGTAATGTCTCTAACCCTCAAGCTTTTGGCTCCAGCTAAGGGTACTGTAAAATAGGAACAATAATATACAACTACTATTCTCAAAGTGGAAAAGAAACTCTTTTCACATCTTTTTTCATTTTAAAAAAAAAGGCTAAAAACTTACAAAAGGGAATCCCTGTTTTGGCCACTGGATGAGTCATTTCAAAAAATTATCCAGCCACTACAATAGCTGAAGACCTGCACTCTGCTCATCTTGGTGATTTCAAAATTACTCATTATTGGCTGGAAAAGGGCCAGAGCTCCTTCTTATAAACATAATTTCAATGCCATGTAAAGGAGGTTGATTTAATTAGGAAGTACAGGTAATGCCATTTTAAATAAACACCATTTCAAATGTGATTATTGTTTTTAAATAAGCCTTTTGGAGCCCAAATCCTAGGTCCTATATTCAGGTGAACAGTCCCACTGAACTCAATGATGTGAGTAAAGCAAGCAGAACTTGGTCTTTAGTAGCTACGGATAATGTGAGATAGTCCAACTTTTCTTTTACCGTTAGCCTTCTTCCACTTTAAATGTTAAAATACTAAATCTTTTTGAAAACAGCTATAACCAGGCTCACAATAAAATAAATCCACTGTAATCTGCTGTTTGCAAGTTGTTAGCCCAACTACCCTTCTTTTATCAGCCCCCATGAGCTTAGAGGGGAAGCCATATTGGGTAAAAAAAAAATCTTAAATAGCTCATTTCTGTGGCTTTATGACCCTTCAAAACCCTTACAATGATGAAAAATCCATACTTAGAGAAACAAATCTACAGAAACTGACAAAATAAATGCCCTGCTCCTCCCAGCCAGGGCCGGCGACTTGGGGGTACTACGGGTAGAGCTGTACCAGGCCCCGGACTTTAGGGGGGCCCCGGTACACAGCAGTACCCGTAGTCATCCCCCCTTGTCGCTGGGCCTGGAGAGCGGGGAAGGGGCGGGGAGGCGGCGCGGCTCTCCTCCGGAGAGGACAAGCACGCATGTCCCCGGCAGGAGCAGTGAGCCCGGCCGGTGGCAACGGCGCAGTCCAGGGGAGAATGTGCGCGCGGGGGGGGAGCAGCAAGGGCGGCTCACACTCCCGCAGGACCCCGCACTGCCGCCAGCCGCTGTCAGCTGGGGGGAGGAAGTGGCAGCTGGGCTGGGGGGCCCCCAAACGATCAGAGTAGGGGGCCCCCAAATTTCTGTCGCCGGCCCTGCTCCCAGCCACCACCCATCGCTGCTAAAATACAATGTAAGTTAGATATTACTGATACAACAAAAAACAAAGCTAGAATTCAAGAAGCCCTTACATGTCACTTCCTGAGTGGTGAGAGGGTCACTGCTGAGATCGCCGAACTCTGCGTGAATGGTTAAAGCATAGGCAGTATTTGGGATGAGGTCTACCAGCTGAACATCATTCACTGATGACCCAACGCTCATCTGCATGTGAAAGAAAGATGCAAGGTGTTGAAAAAGAAAAGAAAAGAAAGAAAAAAGTAAACAATGATTCTGTTAAAAGAGAACTTTGTTTCCAAGATTTACACTACATTTACAACTCCCTGACTGATGTCATTGTATATAATACTCCAGTAAATGTGCTGCACTTCATAAATACCTGCCAGATTTTTCTTACTATTATGGGATACACTTGAAAATCTAACAGCTTTTTGTGGGGACCCAGAGGGGAGAGACAAATTACAGAGAAGTAAAGGTAACTTTCCACACCTCTTTTTCTACAGCTGGTATTGTGGCATTAAGAGGGTCATATAATAACCGATAACCAGTAGCTCCCCTGAGAGGTTCCCATCTCACTCTCATGGAAGTCGATCCAATGTCATAAGCATTCAGGTTTCTGATTGTAGGGATTGGCACTGTGAAAATATGAAATTGTTCATTTTATTCAATCACTTTTTAAATTACTTTTCTGCCTACTCCATCACCTTTTAGCATTACATACCATCCAGCAGTACTAGAGAGAATAGGTCACTTGGGAATAAGGAGATATAGGGTTAGTGAAATAAGAAATCCATAGATTCTGTTGTTGTAAGTGGAGATTAATTTAAAGAATTAGTAACAGTCATACCTTTTTTAATGTGTTCAAGGTTTTTCAGCCATAATACTAACTTTCAAAATTTTAACATTCCCTTCCTAAAGGACAAGGCTGCATTTTGAAGTGGATTTTAAGATTCTTGAATATTCTAAAGTTCTACCTTAATTAATATTAAATGTTGATTATCAAACCCAAACATAAATGGATTCTGGATTTGTACTTATAAAGGGAACATTTTTGTATCTATTTTCTTTAGCCAGTTATACATTTTCTTACTCTGTAAAAATCTACTTAAACAGAAAAAAAAATCCCCTCAAATATTAAAGCACTAATGTGAATACATTAATTTGGAATTTATGACTTGCCTAATTTAGAGCAATCACATATGACATAAGTGAATTGCTAATGGTCAACATTTTGACAGGCTCAGGATGTCACTCTATTTTACATTCAGTAACATACATATTATCAATTATGTGAACAACTGATAATGGAAACATGAGCCAATCTATGCCCGTAAGCACAAAACTGATGTAACTGCTCTGAACCAGGCACATATTAATGCTGTAAAATCAGAGTCAATTTGAGACATTTTGTCTGCCTGTAGCAAGAATGATCTGCGTAATATGGTGGTGCATGGGTTGAATGAAGGCATGTATTTGACAACTTCTGGATCATATTCCCTGAGGTTATAAGTCATTTCTTGGAACGTTTCTCCAGGGCTCTGGCCAAAGAGTAGAACAGTGTCTTTATGAATTTGGAAGGAAGCCAGAATCAGAGCAGACAATTTCCACCCTGCAGCTGTCTCTTATGGCCACAACTTTCCAGGCATGGTTATATGGGCAACTCAAGGACCAAACTACCATTTTATGTTGTCAGGAAGTATTGCAATAATAAGTGTTCTACTGAACAACTATCGTTGGTGTCACGCCATTTGTTAAACACATTGGTAACACTGGAATTCTAACTTACAAGTTGTTTCTGTGCCACTTAGAGGTTCACTGCTTTCATCTTCTACCACAGAGAACACGTTAACAACATATTCTGTTTCAGGTTTCAGGTTTCTCAGAACTGTAGTAGTTTCTGCTCGATTTACATAAAACTACATAAAAATAAAAACAATGTTAATTTAATTTGCCAAAGTCATCTTCAGTCTTACTGCATGTTACTCTTGCATCAATGGAGTTACACTATACAAAAATCCATTCCTTAGTCTTCTGCATGTTTAGTTTTTCAGTATTCTGCCCCCATTATGTTTGAAAAAGCAAGTTGTAGGGATTTAGACAGACGTGTTTTCAATAAGGTTACACACGTATAACAGTGTACAGTTAGATTAAAATGGCTCCCTACTATCATAGGTGGCATTTATGCTACCAGTGGTTCTCAAACTTTTGTACTGGTGACCCCTTTCAGACAGAAAGCTTCTGAGTGCGCTCCTCCCTGCCCAAACACACATTAAAAACACTTTTTTACATATTTAATACCATTGTAAATGCTGGAGGAAAAGTGGGGCTTGGGGTGTAGGCTGACAGCTCATGACTCCCCCATGTAATAACTTCCCGACCCTCTGAGGGTCCCAACCCCCAGCTTGAGAACCCCCATGTTACACATTATTCAGTTGAATGGGGAACATGGGGAAATATAATTCAAATTCTTCCTCCCTGTTTTGGAAATAGAATTTAGACAGCATGGCACTATGGAAAATTGAGACTTGTAGAGCACATGTACTGTATGCAGTGACAATAAAAAACCAGTATCCACCAAAAAGAAGCAGAAAGTCTTCAGAATAAAATGCTATTGGAGAAGCAAGGAACAAAATTAACATGTGCCAGAATGGCTGCACCTGCCCTAACCAAAGGACAAATCCTGAAGGAAGTGCTAGTTTTGGCTGAGTACAGCCTGAGTCAGATCTGAATATGGATTTAACAGCCTTGCTCCAAGGTGCCACCCTCTGACCCTAACCTAAATACTGTCTCACAACTTGTAGAGCCCACTATCCCTTTTGCTTTTAACCATGACCCAAAATAAGGTGTACTAAAGGGCCACTTCTAGTTGCTGATATGGTCAGAGAGTTTTCATGAACGGACTTGATTAAAGGAACATATGACTGTGGATGTATGAACCAATGAGCGTTACTAGGAAACATAGACAAGTATTTTCTAAGGTATATTAAATTCCAAGTTTCATAAGTTTAAAATATCCAAGATTATGCGTAGTATGAACCTCATTTCTGTCAGGTTTTTTAAACACTCAGCAAAAATAGTATAACTTGCTATTTGTGGCCAGGAATATACCCTTGTTGTAAGATGCCCCTATGTTCTTTGAGACCGAAGTCCTTTCCCACCTCACACCACTCCACACATAACCAGCATTCTTTCAGATTTACACAAACCTTAAATTTGGTACCATGCTGTCTTGGCAGAATCTAGATGAGTGAAACTTCAATATGCAAGAGTCTGTGGTTCATATAGATAAGATCCGAACAGATACTCCAGGTACTAACCTGCTGAAGTGGGCCTCCAGAAACAGGTCTGTATTCAACCCTGTATCTATCCACACTGTCAACAGGTGCAGTCCATGTCACTCTGAAAGAACGAGGTGTCACCTCAGAAGTCACCAGATTGGCAGGAGATACCAAACCACCTACAGCATTGAAATAAATAAAGGAGGATGCTTATTAATGAGGAAGTTCGCCAACAATGGGAATGAAACTCAGAATAATGCACAAGTTCAACTGCTTTGAAAAAAATATATACTGCTGCTCTTTGGTGGTATTTCTGAAATGAAACCTCACTTCACTGGGGGAGTCCTTACAATAGCAATGACAATGACAGCCCAGCACCACATCATTACGTGGCTTTGTGGGCAGTAGTCTTCTTAACAGATCTATGCAAGTTTCCGTTCCTTCCAACCCTGCCCCAAACACTTATATTTGATAGGGAGAACCCACATCATGAGGGGCTCTTTTTCCATGGTGAGCTTTGCTTCTGCACAACAGTGCAGTCCTGTTAAAACTCTTCTCAGGATGAGTAACTGTCAGTCAGCTAGCTAAGAAATTTCCCCTGTCGATTTCTCACATAAGGGGAGACACATCAAACAACAGCTTCCCAACATGCCTGACCTGGGAAGAAGGCAGGCTTAGACAGCCACATAATGCTGGTGGAGGCAAAACATAGTTGTTATTCCAGGTGGCCTGCACAGCTTCTTTAGGCCAGTAGTTGAAAAAGCAGATTGCCTTGACAGTTTCCATCAGCAATGGAAAGGAATTTTCAGGCCTAGGTATTAAAGCACATAAACTGGGAGAGGATGAATTCGATTGAAAAGGACATACCTGGGCCTTTTACACTATTACACAGATTATCTGTTAAGTTGTTAACAATATTAACAAGGAAGGAGAAATCAGCAATGTTGTAAACATGGGTATCATCTGGATCTGTTGCAATCTGCTTCAACTCATTTTCATCTGCATTTTTAATACCTGAAATACATGACACATAAATAAGACTTAAATGAAGTGTAATACAGTTAAGCCCCACTGCATTGAAACACATCATTTCTATTGCATTCTAGGGATTCAAGTGCATTGCTATTGATCTGTTATGATGTTTTAAAATTCACCTCTACATTCAATTTCTCTTCAGACAATACTTACCAATCGCATAAAGTTCCACTCCCTCATCCCTGAGTCGCTTTGAAGGAGTCACTATATCATCTTGTGATTTGCCATCAGTGATGAGAACACCGATTTTGTGAGCTTTAGGCCTCAATCCGACTTCTGGTCTGAAATTGTCTTTTAGGATGAAACTCAAAGCCATTCCTAATGTGACATAAAGAGGCAACTGGTGAGCACTATACATTATTACAAATATACCTTACTGGCAAACAAATGTATTTTACCAGAGCCATCACTAACCATATCACTCCACTTTTTACATCCTCTTATGGACTGTCCACCATCTTCCACATCAAATTCAAGCTTCTCATGCTCCTCAGGTCCTGCACCACCTCTGCCCCCCATTCTTCCTCCTCTCCCTTTTATAGCCTGCCCTCCTGCCAAAATCCCCACCATACCACCCCATTTCATCCCCCACACTTATCTTAATGCTGCCCTTGTGCATTGAATTACCTTCCTCTCTTTTCATAGGTCAAATGATTTCATCCATCACATTCCTTATCCACCCAAATTCTCCTCCATCAAATCTGCCTTAAAACACACGTCTGCTGAGAACTCTTTCCTTTGAATGATAACCTCAGCAAGATTTCTCCAACACCTCAAGCTTGTGCCATCACCTTCAGTATTATAGTATGTCTGAACAGTTTTAGTCATGTCCAAACTAGACTGGAAGTACCTTTGGGCAGGGAATTATTATGATGCATAGTGCTAAGCTCATTGATAATACTGACCAGATGATTTATGTCAATTACTGGAACATTTTTTAAATATAGCTTAAGGAAAACTAAGGGAATGTAATGTACCTGTTAGAGTATTGCCTCCTTTGTATGGTAAGTTGGCCACAGCATCTAGTAAACTCTGTTTGGAACCGTAAGCATTTAAGTGCCATTCTGTTCTGGGATCTCCACTATACTGAGCAAGAGCTGAAAAAGCAATTATCACTCAGTTACTACATTGTTATGGAACAGTTATGTGCCCAGACACCTTTTTATACCTGCAAGACTTACCAATCTGCACTTTGTTAGGACCAATATCAAAGACTTCAACAATACGAGCAATGAAGTTCCTGACTGTTTTAAAATTTGGTCTCCCGATACTCCATGAGCCATCCACCAGCAGCACAATATCAGCTTCTGCTCTGGTAATACAATCCAAGCCTGCCACACCAACCAGAAAAAAAACATGTTATCCATATTAACCCATGAAGGTCCTTTTTTTCTTCTGCCCTCTTCTACACTACATAATATACATTGAATTGACATACTGACTGAAGTACTTCTAGCATTATTCACTGATGTTCTGTGGCCTGTCAATACCAGCTACTGATCCACTATTCATGAATTATGGAATTTATTATAAATTAATAAAATGCTTTCCCCTACTATGATAGGCTTTTCCTAGCGTGATCTTTATTAATGGAAAATAAATTTATTTCAGATTCTTGAGGGAATAGAAGTTTAAGCTAATGACTAATCTGGCTGTGGGATAGCCCTATATTTTGAATGAACTAAACGCAAAAATTAAAATATTTGAGCATTTACAAATGATCCAGATTTACATTATTTTAGTCTAGAACCTGGGGCTAAACTAATGTCCTGTTTTCAATTATACACTGGAATAATTAGTATATATCATTAACATATTCAGATAAACAACATCACTCAACTTGTAAAGAAATAAAATAAAATAATGTAGATGGTGCAGAAGTTTGCACATGTAAAACAAGAAAGAGAGAACATAATTTAGAAGAAGATATACAAACAAATATACAAGTCAAGAGATAGAGAAATGACAAAACAAACATTTATACAAAGCTGCAATGTTTTGAAAAGGAAGAAAGTTATCTCAGATACCCTCAGTTTACAAACTATGGAATAAAAATATAAATAATTTCAGTTTCATCATATTGGAAATCACAGAATATTTATACAAAGCAGAAAGATACAAGTATTTAAATGATCTTATTATCCATCATTTGGGGGGAAAAAACACTTGGTCTCTCTCTTTTCCTGAAGATTGAGTTACCAGCTGCAAATTTTCTGGCTTCTTGCCATCATAGCTTCTGGTCTTTATATAGAAGAAATCCCATTGAGAAAAATCAGCCAAACTCATCACAGTTGAAAGATATTGTGATTTCATCTATGTTCCACATAATTGATCCAATACTGTAGACTCCTAACTACTCGATGTACCTGAGGGTTTAAAAGCATGATCCTCTTCTGCATAGAAAATATAGATCTAGTCTTTAATCAGGACAATACAAATAGTTTGTGGAGTAGAGTTTAAGTAAAATCTTGTTAGATCAAAACTGTGCATGCATATGTTCACCAATGAAGCTTTAACCTTTAACCAATTCAATTACTTTGACTTTTACTTTTCTTCCAACTCCCATAATCCCACACTTGAAAATTCTAGCAAAGGCACTATATCTTTATTAGATTTTGTTATTTTAATAAATATACAGGGTACAACTGCGTACGGAATTTACTTTCCCAGCTACAAATTTCATTTTTCACATAACCATGACTTTAGTCCATGCATTACTAAAACAGCTTAGCATTCAGCATATAACATTGTAGGAAGGAATGGTAGCTGCAGTAATATAAACATAATAAATAAGACTGGTGCAATTAGTTTTCTGCCAGAATTACTAGTTTCTCTCCCATTTCACTGGTAGACTGCTACTGTGCCACCTTTCTCAATTTTACCCTCTAGTATTAGATAGAGCTTCCGTCCATGGTCAGTAAATTCTCTTAGGCACTATATTTCAGGCATACCATTTTTCTAGTTCCACATAGGTAAACACCTCTTCAAGTCCAGCAACCACTGCTATGTCATAAATAACATTTGTAATTGCAAACAGATTAGAGTTTTCTGCCTACCTGTTGCAAAAAAAAAAGGGAGCTGTGTACTTCAATTGTTGGCAATCCAAAAATAGTTTAAAACCTACTTACTGAAGCACATCATCAGCATTTTCAAACTGCTGTTGATAAACGTTATATAAACAAGTACTCTTTTTCCATAACATGGTGCTCAAAGAGGGCATTGAATTAAAAAAATATATATCTTTAAAAACGCTAGGAAAAAAAAGAATTTATGTTTGCCTGAATATCATGTTTGGGAGCCAAAAGTAGGTTTTTATCAATTTTCTGAGAGATCTTTGACAGGAGATAGGATAGACTTCTACAGTAGATACTCAGAGCCAAACCCTCTAGTCCTCTCAGCGGGACATGCCAGGTCTGAAATGGAGAAGAAATGCCAAGGTTCGCACAAGTACAGTAGGGTAAAGGGGAGTAGAGTTCCCTCGTAAACATGTTTGTCACTCCTTATACAAACTGGAGCTCAACTCCAGGCAGGGATGTTGGAACAATTTCCAGAGTGGGGGTGCTGAGAGTCATTGAACCAAACCATAAACCCTGTATACCATGGAAACCACTTCAAGCCAGGGGGTTCAGCAGCATCCCATGACTCCAGGGGCAGGGATGGGGAATAGTGGGTAATATGAGTCAATCCAGATACACAGGCTCAATACCACACACAGTCAGAGTAGCTGCCTTGGACATTACTCAGTCCTGTGCACAATAGCCCAGGGGTGAAATTCATCCCTGTGCAAACAGCAAACAAAAGGCCTATGCCCACTTATGACCTATTTTAGGGATGCTAAATGGTGGATAGGCCCTGTCCTGGCTCTCTGTGCAGAGGTGTATTGCTCCCTGTGCGCACAACTCACTTATGAGGACAGCATTCTCTGATAAAGAATTTGGCCTTATATGAGTGAACATAGGTATGTACGGCTTCTAAATACATTGAACCTGGTCTTGACTAATCAGCACGGCTTAACAGAATATTGACATACTTGAGGATACAGGTTTTACTATTCATCAAACCCTGTAAATAAATGTGTGTTAGTTAAATGTATTGCAGCATCTTATGATAAAAGTGACGGGGAAAGGCTAAAACTATCTGAAACATTAAAAAACAAAAGACAGATATTCCATTTGCCTCAATGTGATCGGATTTACCTCTGTGTAAGAATGGCATCACAGTAGCATCTGAAAGGGTGGTCATTTCTTGGCCAACCAGTGGTGCACTCTCCCCTTCATCAAACATTCCAAAAACATTTACCTTATAGGTAGTGCCTGCCCTACAATAGTAAAACAAAAAACATGTATATGTCAAATCAGTTTGGTCAGCTAAATGCTGATGTTTCACCAATAAATAAACTAGACCTTTTAACGTGGATTTGATTGCTTTTTAGATATCTCACATATGAAGCATGATCACAGTTTCTATAATGACTATTCTTATGTTATATGTACAGTACATATTCTAAATTCATATGCCTGTGTTTACTTACATATCTCCTAACTTCAGTGAGAGTTTTCCTTAAGGTAGCATCTGAGTGAGGAACTAAGGAATTCATGATTTGGCCCTTTGTTACATTAAAGATAGCTACTCAGTTTTTTTCTATAGACAAGGTCTGGAAATGTAAAGCCCTGACTCCTGTGCCTCAACTGATATAATGTGGTATAATTCCACTGAAGCCAATGGAGCTCTCCCATTTTATAACAGCTGAGTATCTGGTTCCAGATGTGTTACTGTATACCATAGTTTGTTCATTTGAGGTTAGATTTTTAATGGTGCCACTCTGAGCAAGTCCAACTGACACACAAACAATTCCTGATGCTCCCATGCAATTTCCAGTGCTCATGGAGGAGTATGACATGCTCAGAATTGCATCTTTAAATCTCTGGCTCTTTCCCATAATGAACATAGAGCTTTATTCAGAACTAAACTAAACTGCTACAGTTTTAGCTTCAAAATTCTTTAGAAAAAACTTTGGACAACTTGATCTTCTCCTCTGCTCCTAGTACTAAGCCCATCATCTTGCTCCCTCACATGCCTCAGTGAGATCACAGACAGAACATTGGAATCCATGCTTACAGATGCCTTTCTGAGGTTGAATAACAATGCCCTGGAAGCTCATCGCCCTTAAAGGTTTTCCTTACTTATGGCTGACTCTGTCCTACCTACCAGCCTCTGTATCATCATGGTCCTAATGCGGCCTTACCTACAATAGCATTAAAACTAAGGAAACGAGGGTATCTTTGTAAAAAATACATACTTTTTTCATAAACACGTTGCTGTAAAGAAGGGATGGTAGAGCTGTTCATAACCTGAGCCATTTTATTTCTAATAATTAAACTATTAACACAAAATTAAAAATAATTATTAGCCATACCTAAGCTCCTCCAATACAACTGTATTGTCATATGGCCCAACGATTAGTTCTCCAAGTCTATCTTCTCCTGTCGGATGGAAAGTTATTTTGTAACCTCTCACTTCCCCAGGGGCTGGCTCCCAAGTTACTCTGAAACTTGACATAGTAGAATCAGATGTTTTCAGGTTTCTGGGTGGTTTATATGGAGAGGCTGCAAGAATCAAAGTAGAAAAAAGCCATAATTTAGATCACTTATGTACATGAAAATTATTAATAAATACTACTGCAAAAAAACCATGTATAACTGCCATTGGTTATTAATTGCATGTGTATTTTTCAATTTAAAACAATATTTAAAAAAACACCTATTCCGGGCTCACACTGGCTTTGCTTGGCATAATCACTAGTACCAAGTCATGAAAGGCAAGACTACATGCTTCCTCTCAACACAAAACCAGAAAATAAGAAAATTACCAACCAGACATTAAAACAAACCCAATCATCCTCCCCCACAAATACCACCAACCCTTCTCAGGCCTCTTCCTCCTTAGGGGTAAAGAGATAGGCCTTGCAGTATGTCATGAAGGTCAAAAGATTCAGGCTATTTCACACCAAGGAGGGGAATAAATTCCAGAGTTGAGGCCCTTCATAAAAAATACCTTGCCAGCAGTTCCCTTCTTTTATACTCAGAGGGCAGTGTGGCACAGGGGAGAGAGCCAGTGTCTCATGTAGGGGCAGGATTCAAGCCATTTAGAGATTTACAGGTCAAACTGTAAATAATGCACTGGTGCACTGGTGTTATGTGCTCCCGGCAAGAGACATTGCTTAGCAAACAAGTGATCCCATTAATGACAGACATGGCAATTTCTTGCATAGCCCTTGAAAGACCTTATTGTACTAAGTTTATGTATTATTGTGGGCCAGGATTCTATGCAAACTCTTGAAGGGGGAAATGGGACAGATGTAAGATGGAGGAATTAAAAAATTGTACTGAAAATGTGCCAAAAAAGTATGGACTTTGGCGACAGTGTTTAGTGGATTTCATGGGGAATTCCTAGGGAGAGGTTAATCAGAATTATAGAATCATAGGAGTGGAAAGGATCTTGGGAGGTCATCTAGTCCTGTCCCCTGCACTCATGCCAGGACTAAGTAGACCATCCCTGACAGGTGTTTGTCTTAAAAATCTCCAATGATGGAGATTCCACAACCACCCTCGGCAATTTATTCCAGTGCTTAACCACCCTGACAGTTAGGAAGTTTTTCCTAATGTCCAGACTAAACTTCTCTTGATGCAATTTAAGCCCATTGTTTCTTATCCTTCCCTCAGGAGTTAAAAAAAAAACACATTTTTTTCTCCCTCTTCCTTGTAACAACCTTTTATGTACTTGAAAACTGTTATCATGTCCTGTCTTAGTCTTCTCTTCTCCAGGCTAAACAAACCCAATTTTTTCAATCTTCTATCATAGGTCATGTTTTCTAGACCTTTAATAATTTTTGTTGCTCTTCTCTGAACTTTTTCTAGTTAATTCATGAGAATTCCCCAATTTCAATTATACAATAGATGTTTGAAGCTACACTCTGAGATCATTTTCTGCTGACTACTTGTTACCAAAGTGCAAGATCAAGGCCCAAGCAGTAAAAAGAAATGGCTGATCTGCCCAACTTTCATTCTGGTTCAGGATCTAAGATGAGTGAACTTGTGACCACAGGAAATACCCAGTTGTGGGTTTTGAAGGACTGACACCAACAGCGTCCTAATTTGGAATTGGGGTTGTCCTCTGGTAAGCTTTTTAGAATGTGTGTAGGTTCCTGTATTGTTTTAATACATTTTCTCTGAAATGCGTTTACCTTAGGAATAAATGTGCTTGCTTAGAAGGAGCTGTGTGATAACTTACAATTGCTGGCAATACATGGTCATAGCTCTTGAACAGAAAGCAAAGCACAGACACGAGCACCCGTCTATTAGGCCACCCAGCTTTCTAGGGATATCACCATGTAAGGCAGGGAGTTGACAAATGGTGGGCACACCCCCTCACTTAAGGGATCACGAATCACCTTGTCACATCTTCCAGTTACTTCCTCATCCTAGCCAAATGACACCTGCCTTGTCCAGCTGGAGCCTCAGCTACCTCGCTGTTCATGCCCCAGTCATTCCAAGCATTGGGTAAGGTGCTCAGGAGAACTGCCTTAATCAGATATGTAACAGGGTGGTTTCCCCATGAGTTGAAGAGCCAGGGGCTAAGTCAATTCTGATTACAGGATGAGCCCCACCTGAGAGGAATCAGGTGATTCCAGTATAAAGAGGGGAGAAAGCACAGGAATCTGTGGCACACTATGCAGAGAGTGAGGAAAACTCCCTAGGCAGGGAGAGACCCTGGCCAAGCTGGGGAGGGAATATAATGGTCCCTGGCAGAAAGGCCTGGGAAAGGAGGAGAAGAAACCTTGGGTTGTGTGGACTTATAAATGGACTTTGTCTTGGGATCTGGAGCTTTATTTACCGTTTATTTTAAATTAATAAACCCAGTCCCCAAGCAGGGGTATTTTCTGACAAATAAAAAGCTTAAAGTGAACAATCCAAGGGGGGGAACTAAGGCAGGCTGCCTGTAGCATGATCCTAGGCCATGTGGAGATATCTGGGTGGCTGCTGGTCTGGTGACAGAATAAAATAGATATGAAGCTGAATGTCATCAGTATCTTGAAAGCACTATAGTGCATGCTTCCTCTCTAATTCTCCCAATAGCCTCATACACACATGGAAGAAGAAGAGGGACAAGACAGAGCTATCCAGAATCCCATGAGGCAGTCTTGAAGCAGAAGAGCTATTATGCAGAATCATCTACTTGCCTGTGCAGTCTCTGTGTCATAGCCTTGTCTGTATCACAATTAATACGGACCATGGAGGTCTTAGGCAGCTGGGTATCTGAGAGTTATCTCACCACAACTTTCCCAATAACCGTTACCAAGGCTTACAAGCTAGACATTTGACAATAGCTGACCCGACTGTCAGTGTTAAGTGACAGTCTTACAAGCACTTTCTTAATAAAGACCAGCAACCTGATTTTCCTATCCAAAATCTGCACAATCTTCACCAATAATGGGCACATTTCTTCCTCCCTGAGCACCACCAGCTAAGCATGAGATGGGTCCAAAGTGCGTATTGTGGCACAATGTGCTCACAATGACTCTTGTACTCCAGTAAGCCACACTGGCCACAAATGAAGCAGAGAGTTGTAACATTTGTCTCTCTCCGATATTTCCCTACATCCATGGAAGAAAACAATTAAATCCAAATCCATTTGATTTTCTCTGCAAAGCACCAGACAATTGTCCTGTAAAAGGAAGCACTTGTATCAGAGTGAGGGCAGATCAGATTAATGAGGCTTTCCACTACTCAAAACAAATCCCCTATTCAAGGCTTAATGCATGGTGTGTTGATACTAAAGGGCTCTGAGAAAAAACATTGTTCCTTCAACAGATTACTCTATCCCTGGCCAGAGTTCCATGGGTAGCCCTCTAGTCACCTTCCCTCCTGTTTTAGCTACTGGAGATCATTCTAAACCATGGTCACCAATGAGCCAAATCCTCACAAAACAAGTCACTGCATTCCATCTTGATAACAGGAACATTAAGCACACCCTGAAAGTGACCTTCTGCAGCAGCACTGAGTGATATGACCCCATGCTGACCTATCTCAGAGTGACACTGGATTGCACACTAACCTTCCATGACTATCTGAAGAAGAGAGCTGCCAAGACGATGACAAGGGTCAACCTGGTCCAGAAACTGGCAACCACAGCTGGGGACCATCAGCATCAGTGTTAAAGATATCAGTGATGGCCTATGGGTTTTCCACACCTGAGTACCGTGCACCGATATGGACCAGAAGTAACCATACTCGACTTGTTGATTTCCAACTGAACACGCAGTGAGGTGCATCACTGGAACCCTTAAGTTGACCCCAGGACCTTGGCTGCCAGTGCAGTTGCACATTGCTCCCCCCATCCATTCACAATGATGCCGCGACCCTTTGGGAATTCCAGAGGATCATGGAAATGAACATCTTCCCACCCACCAGAGCCTTAACAATGTCCCTCACCACTGCTTGAAGTCATGTAAGCCCTTTAGGACTCTCCAAAGTGCGACTATGATCACCCAGAACAGACCATGCAACATATGACAACTCAACGCCCAATTTGCGAATACTTAGGTGACATCACCACAATACACTCTGCTACTTCAGACATAATTATTTAGCAAAACCATCTAAATGTAAATGTATAGTTGTTGCTCTATATTTACATCAGACATATGAAGAAGAAGAGCCATGAGGACAATGCCAAGGAATAAGATACCTAGCAGCCACTTGAAGAATACCTGAGAACCAAAGACAAATTACAAAGTCCAAAAAAATCACAGAGAAGTGGTCTGTTGAAGGAACAATATTCTCTCACAGAACTCTCCAGAAACACTTATTTTCCATTGACTTCTGAGGACCAGCCACCAGAACAGGTCTGCTGCTCTAACAAAAGTGATATCCCCCAACCTCAAATAGCAGGAGGCAACAGTCAGGTAAATTTTTCAACAGTCCCAATTCCATGCCCATTCTGTAGCAATTTGCTGTTAATTCCTGTTCTTGGAGATTTGGCAGATAACAGATTACCTAGATAACGGATTAGCTAACACTTTGTCTACTTACTGTACAATTGCTTTTCTACGCCCTACAATCAATACCTTTAATCATAAGCTTTTTACTATTTATTCAAATGTAATATAATACATACCTGTTGTTCCTTCTCCTTGCCTGTGTTTTCCTTCCCCAAATTTATACATTGGAATTACAGAGATGTTGTATTTGGTTAGAGGCTGAAGTCGTTTTAACACTGTAGTTGTGGAAGTAGCTGGTACTTTTGCAACCACCTGCCTTCCTCCACTGACTGGTCGGTAAACTACACGATAGCTCACAACTTTCCCAGGTGCAGGCTGCCATGTAACTCTCATTGAATTCTCTGTCTCTTCGTCTACTCTCACCCTCCTGGCATTTGGTGACACTTTTCAACATAAAAATATGGATAAATAGTTATTTTGTCACATAAAAACATGCACAGATATGTCTACACATTCATTCAGCACTACAGATACTATCTGTGATTTGTCCTTCCATATTGCAGCATATCGTTAAACAGGAGCCCACCGTGAAAACTTTCTGATCCCACTGGAGTAAATTAACACAACAGCTATGCTTAGATAACTATGCTTTCCATCACAGAGTAAAAAATAAGTAATTCATGTAACACAGCAATCCAGCATAATTGGGAGTTCTACATCGTTTTTGGTAACCTATAGTTTAAATAATGAGTTCAGCACATCCAAATGCTAGTAAAAAGGGGCCAAATCCCACAAACATGACTTTTTTGGTTTTGGGGGAGAAGGGGAATTTTTTTTATACAAGCAAAACTCCCTGTGATGCCCAGTTTTTCAGACCAAAGAGGTTCAGATAGTTCTGATAAGGTACTGACAAGCATCCAAACTATTGGGTGGTTACCTCCAAACAAATAGACCAGCCCAATCTTTTGTGCGTCTCCCACCACTAATCTTAAGGCAGTAACAGTTCTGAAGAGTGTGGATGTCTTATAAAGCACTTCAGTTTCACTCTCCAAGCAATAACACCCAGGCTTTTAAAGTCATGTTCCCACCTTGTAGCAAACACTGTCAAATAAAAAACCTGAAGTGAAATAGAAGGCATTTCTGGTGCTGGCTGTCAGCTGAGCATGCCACCCTAGGTTTTGGCAAGGCAGAACGCCAGAGTCAGAGTTGGTTTTCACTTCACTGAGAGGTGTGCCACAGAACGCTGAAATAACCTCTCTCAGAATTTGGAACTGGTCATAGAATCATAGAACCATAGGCTTAGAAGGGACCGCAAGGGTCATCTAGTCTTTCCATTCTGGTCTGTTCATTGTCAAACAGCTTTAACATTAGGTAGATTAATACTATGCAGTGTTTGTCCCATAAGAAATATCTAGAACTGTGACTAAGAGATGTAGCCAAATTCAAACCCACTAACTTGAGCCTGGGAGGAGGAAATCACAGGGCAGGAAAATTATCTAACCCCAATGGAGTGAATTTTGACTTTCCTATCTACCCTGGCCACTGTGTTCCTCCCGTTTCTCCCAACAACCACACCCTCCAACCCACAAAGCCCCAGGTACTATCCCCAGATTGTGCCATACTCACTCATGTTGAACTGTAGCTTACTGTCTAAGTAACCCCATTAATTTCAATGGGACTCCTTGCAGAGCAGGGTACAATTTAACATGAATAAAAGTAGCTGAATCTGATTCCAGGAGATAAAAATGACGTATGATTATAATCATAACTCAGAAAAAAAGTGGGGGGATAGTACATCATTGAGTTGAGATGGGCAAGGATTTGGATGGGTTTTTTTAAGGAGGAGGGTTAATAAAAAATAGGATCTAGTCTCTTGTCAATGCAAGTTGCATTAATAGGAGTATCAAGAGTTTGTGCGTGGGATAATAATGTCACAATATCCCCAGGTCAGAATTCAGGCTGTTCTCTGGGGAGGCTATGCTTTACTGACTTACCTTCAGTAGTAGCCTCTCCTTCTAGAGGAGCTCCGTCTCCACTGCTATAGGAAGCAAAGACTGAAATCTTATATTTAGTCTCTGGCTGTAAATTTTGCAGCACAGTATTTATGACATGTCCAGGAACTGTGCTCTCCCCAGTCTGACCATCATAAAGCGATTTCCATACTATTCTATAACGACGAACCGCTCCTGGAGCTGCTGTCCAGGATAGTCCCATTGTAGTGTCAGTTATGTCTCTAATCACCAAATCACGAGGTGAGCCACGGTCTGCAAGAAAGGAAGTCATAAGAGAGGGACCAAGACACAGCTAGTGGATATTACAGTGAAATAGGAACAGAAAAATAAAATGCTCACAGAATAAAATTAAAACGTTCCCAAGAACACCAGCTCAAATGAAATATAGTTATTTTTTAATGAAGAAGATTAAAGCCCTTGTTCAGCAAACCACTTGACCATGGTTAATTTTAGATATATGAGTATTCCCAACCCTGCTCAGGAAAAATTAAAATTAAGTATGTGCATTGTAGTTGAACTAGGTTAGTTTTATCTTCCACACTAGCAATTATGCCTCACAATCCATCTTCATCCCCAAAGCTCACTAACTCATTTATAGGCAAATAATGAAACCTAGGGTAATTTTTTCCTGATGTTAAATCTGTGTGGAAAAAAATTCCTTCTACATTTCTTGAGTTCTTCACCCTTTCTTTAGTTGTTCCTGTCCCCTTATTCTTATATTTGACACTGCCTCCAAACAGCTCTCCTCTCACCTCCTTTTATAAGTCTGTAATACCCCAGTGAGATCCCTTCTTAGAAGTCTCTTATGCCATTGATGCAAAGGCATTTATGCATGTAGCGTTTATTGGATTTGTCAGAAATAAATTACTTTCCACTGACCGATTAATTTAGACAATTTTTTTTTTTAGGAAACATTATGGGTCCAAATGCCGTCAATTGAATTTACACCTATGTGACTTGAACCCATGGCTTACCTAATGCTCCAGGTAGAATAATCAAGTCCCTCTATCATTTTAGTTGTTCTTTGTTTTATCTTTTCCATTTCCATAACATCTTTATTATAATAATAGGTTAAGAACTGCACACAGGTTTTTATTAATATGACCCCATTTAGGAAATGTCTGTCATTGTTTTCAGCCCTTCCTTCTTTCCAGTGCCTGAGAATTATAGATTTGGCTGCCATAATTGTTACCAGCACTCATCTTCCTGAATGATGTGAGAAAATACCTGTCAATTGCCCCCATTTTATCTATTTACAGCTAATATGTAGTGTATTTGAAACATAAAGTGTAGTAATTGTAGGCTGGAGGCTCTGTCTTTTCTGTACTAAGTTTTGCCAGCCTCCTGTTGTATTGTTCTTCATAGCTAGTTCTCCTCACATTTCTTGGAATGCAGTAAACAGCTCCTCAGTTTGTATAACCAACAAGGTGTAAGCTAGAGGCCTAATGCTCACTTTTCAACACCAGTTTCCCACCCATGTAACTTATTGACTTTAATAGAGCTCATTGGTTTAAAACTGATGAAACAGCCTGGAAGATTCAGTCTATGGAGTTTGCTGTGTTCAATGTGACATCTGGGTACACTTATTAATGTGAGCTAAAATATGCTACTGGAATGGCTAGAGCCCTAGGTTTTTTTTCTTTATGCAAATGAAAAAGTCGTAGCTATAAACAAAAATCCCTACACACGCAGCTGCAGCACCTACTTTGATGTGCACTCTATGTGGAATTCCTTACTGGTCTCCCTAAGGCCTTCCTGCAGTGAGCAGGGCTGTGGAGGCTCCCCTGAGTTGCTGCTTAGCAAGAGGTTCCCCCAAACCAATCTCTGCTCAAGGCTTAAGCAGTGAGGAGGGCCTTAAGACAGCCCTTTACACCACAGGTATGTTTTACCCACTAATATATTTGAGAATGACCAAGAGCCATAGTACCAGAATCAAACTTCTTTGAATGCTGGGGAAGTTTCACCCTAATTCAACCTCCACAGAGCAGGCTCATCTTTGCAAATACTATCAGGTGAGGGGTTTATAATTGTGAGCTGATTTCAATGCAGAACTATGCCTGGAAAGGTTTTCAAATTGGTCCCAATTTATATACCATGGTTTAATCTAGCTATGCATCTGTCTTTATTTAAGCCCTGATCCAACACACAATCCCACTGGATATCAGAGGGGTAGCTGTGTTAGTCTGTATCCACAAAAACAATGAGGAGTCCACTGGCACCTTAAAGACTAACCGGTTTGTTTGGGCATAAGCTTTCATAAAAAATCAACTTCTTCAGATGCATGGAGGGAGCTTAATCCCACTGGAGCTGGCAAGACTACCTGTATAAAGGCTGAAGGTTTGAATGATATTGTTGTAGCAATAATCAATGGATTAAATAAACATGGTCTCCCATTAATTCTGAATCAGTGAAAGAACAATTCCATTTTGGCTTGTTGATGAAAGGACACAGTTGCAGGGATTTTATTAAAATGTTCTTAGTGGTTATATCTTAAACAGAATACATTTGTACAATCTTATTTTTCTAAACCCAACCCATTGCTAGTATGTGATCCAGACAAGGATCCCTTGGATATTTCATCACCTTTCTCTGGCGACCACTGGTTTTTCCATCCAAACTTAAACACAAATTCCTTCAATCCTTCTAGACTGCCACTCTAAATAGGACACGCACACACAGGCACTCTTGATTGCAAAAATAACATTTTAAGATCCAGCTTTTCATTAAATTGAATTATTTATTGCCATAAGGAAAAATAACTACACTACTGCATCTTTCAGTGTAACTATACCCTGTTATACTAAAAGGGCCAAATTCATCCTGATATACACTCCATGAAAACTCACTGATTTCAGTCCATTAAATAGGGCAGAATTTGGATCCCAAAGAGTAACTTTCCTGGAGGACCAAAAAAAGATTTGTCTTCAAAAGAAAATTACACCCTTTTTCTGTCTACTCTAAAGTTTCTGCTCCCAACCCTTGGCTTTTTCAGTCAATAAAAGAATCTGAATATAATCCAAATGGAAATATTATGGAAAACCCAAAATGATAGAATGCACATATGTTTCACAATAAAAACCTCTCTTTCCATATTTTAATGTAATATAAATATACAAGTCATTTTATATTGACTACTTCAAATCAAATCTCCGCCACACAATGATTTCAGTATTAAACCATCTGCTACCACAGCATAATTCTCAGCAAATAACTCTGGGACAGTCTGGCTAATGATGTGTTGGAGACACTACAACAATCATTGCATCTATAAACCAATTATTAAATAATTATATGTGCCACTAAATAGCAGAAGAAAATAATTTATTTGCAGTGGAGTGTAATCAAGCCCAGCTACCGACAACTGTTAGCTCTGGAAAGAAAAAAGAAGTTATATGGAACTGAAGTACCATTTTTTGTTGAATAAAAATAAACTTTGGGCTTCTTACCAAGCCGTCAGGCCTAAATGGAAAAATTTGACTTCAAATAGCTGGAAACTGCTGACAAGACATCTTACCAACTAAGGGAAATTAGACTTTTAATATGTTATACTGCAACTGAGAACATTTATCTAAAATAACACACTAATTTGATTTTCACCTCATGTGTGAGGTATAAATTTGTAAGCAGATCTTATTTTCACAAGGAGCTACCACATGAGTATCTATGGGAGAGGAGCAGCTGTGCTTAGGATGTGGTGAAAAGTTCTAAGTTATTAAGATTCCACTAAGCATTAACTAAGCTGCTACATTGGGAGTTTAGAAATATACTTAAGTTCAGTACCATTACCAGTATAATGTAATGGCTAGTAGGCATACAATTATACCTATTAGCCATATTAAGTTGGTTTGTGAGGTATAAGTATGCAAATCACATGGTAACTCTGCTTTTCTACTATTTATCTGGCATATGGGTTTGCACTGCTGCCTATCACTAATGTATCTGAGTAATTACTCTGATCTTCTGTTTAAATGTTCAAGAATCATAATGGCTAAATGCTCCAACAAGAAGGATTCTCATACACCATAATATCTCTGCTGCTTACAAGAATAGGATAGCTAGAGAATGTAGAAAGACTGTTCACAATAAGGTAGAGTAAGGGCATGGGGTGGTGAAGCAAATGATGGTTGTACTGGCTGGTGGTGGTCTTTGGCTCGGAACCAACAGAATCAGCATAGTCCTCTCTGTTTTCTCCCTTGTTTGGAATGGATGCCCCATGCATCACAGCTCCACTTTTTCATCCAGTCCCAGAATGACCATCACATGATGAAGCGCTCTGGTTTTGAAAGTTACCCACAAACTCCTGCCCCCAGTAACTGTGCTAGACACTATGGTGTTCAGGAGTCCCAGAATTGTGTGGTACAAGCACAGCTGAAGTTTTGCTGTGTCTATAAGCATCAAACCAGTGCTGTTGTGTAGGCATGTCAAACCATTGCAAGGGCAAGCAAAGCAAGCAATCAGGGACGGATCCAAAGCTCACTGTAGTACGGAAAACTCCCTTTGACTTCAACAGGTTTTGGCTCAGGTTCTCAATGTCTCTACAACAGTTTCCTTGCTTAGTATAGACACACCCTAATTAGTAGAAAACAGGTGCTCTTCCTTCCAGTCCTGAATTTCTGCAAGTCTTTACTTTCCATATCAAGGGTTTCCACCATGCTGAGCCAGAGACATAATATCTAATTTAAGTAAGTTTCCTATACTTGCTTGGCTCTTGTCTCCTAAGCTCTCCAGCAATCATTTCTGCTCCTGAACACACGACTGAATCAGTGAAAGCTACACCTATACTACTACTATAAACACAGCAAAGCTGCAGTAGCATGGGTAGCTGTAGCAGAGGCATGGCAGAGCTGACTACAAGCTCAATTAAAACCTATGGGTCTATACTCTGCTCCTACTCAAGCTTGCTCAGCACTACCACAAGTGTATGTTCACCAGCAAAGGAATCACATCCCTAGTGCATAGCGTGGACATAGCCTAATAGTAAAAAATTTAACAGTCATAAAAAATAAATGACAGTATTCTGTCCTCAATTGCATACCCACAATTTCCTCTGACTGCAGTGGAAGATACACACCTCTATCAGGCCCAAAATGTATACATTTTCGATATATGTACTCAAGCTAGTTTTCAAGATCAATATGTAACTTTAAATTGTACACTGATCCATATTTCACTTAGATGAGCCAATATCCTAGCGATCAGAATTTAATCAACTAAGGAAACAAACCCCCTCTGGCCGTGCACACACTGAACTTTTATGGTCTGATTCCTTTCTTGTTTACAGCAGTGTAAATCACCAGTATCTCCACTGAAGTTAGAAGAGGAGTGGGTGGGTGGGTCTGTCTGAGAGAGAGATGTGACACAAGCGGCTATCATAACACCACTTCTGATCAAGGCCCTGCTGATGGTCAAATTGGCCTCTGGCATAAGATAGACAGCCACTTATGTTGGCTGGTAATGCCTCCCTAGGGGCCATTATTCAGCTGAATACTCTGGCCACACCTCTTGTCATGTGACATAACCCACTATGCTGGGGAAGCTGGAAGGGGGGTGGAACAGAGCTTCCTGTGCCAGCTCTTTGGTAGTGGAGGATTCCTCTACGTAAGGGGATTCCACCCTTGCCCTTTTAGGCCAGGTTGTTGGCTCCTCTGCACAGAAGGCTGAATCAAGGAGCCCTAACCCACCAGAGTCACACCAGCATAAAACTGAAGTGAGATCATAATCAACCCCTGGAAAATCTACCTTATCTATCTATTGCAATAATGAATTAGTTACCCAGCAACTAATATATATATATATTATATATATATGGAATCAGTTCAATTTTTCTTATGTAGTTAATCACTTCCTCTGAGTAGATTTGTTTTTTCCTGCAAACAGTGTACTTCCCCAGGCAAGAACATTCAAACGATTGCTCAATGGTTATCAAAAGTCACTTGCAAATGTCAGGGTGAAAATTTTTGGAATGTATCATTGAAAAAAATGCATGAGACAGCACTAAATCTCTTTGAAAGACACTGAGTCCTTGTTTCAGTCTGTATGGAGAACTACGTAATTAAAGCATTACGGAAAGTTCCTATGATATGCTAAAAACTTCATTGTCAGGAAATGTCACTTGAGTTAGCCCCATTCAGTCTGTAGGAGGTCATTCGTTTCTAAAACATTCTTATGTTGCTATAGAAACAGCAGCAAAGAAAAAACCCAATAACATATATCTACTAAGAAACCACTCTTCATTTCCTGGCCAAAAAAAAAAAAATCCAAGCTCTGAGAAATGTACACAGCAGAAGAGTCCCTGAAACTAGAAAGTGAATCCTCACATCCCAATTCTCACAGCATTAAAAGGAATAGCAGAACTGGGCCCTATAACATTTAAATGGAAAGACGTTCATTCTTAGGGGGAAGAGACCATTATTTAAGCTCCAATAAAAAATATCTCCTGAGTATAGTAAAATATGCAGCTCTTGTTGTTTACATTGCACTAATCTACATTATAAGTACTGGGTCAGATTCTGATCTCAGCTTCACTGAAGTTTAAAGCATGATGGGCCAACCCCTCTCCTGGCATAAAACCTGGCAGCTCATTTACTTCAATCGAGTTATGTCAATTCACACCTGCAGAGATTCTGGCCCCGTAACTTCTCTAACGTAAGTGGAGTTGCTCTGGAATTTCTGTGGTGCAAGCAAGGTCAGAATGGGGCCCACTGTATCTTGTTCTGATAAACAGCTGTCGGTGCTTTTTTGGTGACATTGCTCTGAAGTTCATATTTAAAATGGTAATGAACTCCTCTGCTTTTAGACACCTGATGCATCCACCCTCACCAGCAGTAGCTGTTCTCAAAAATCCTAGCTTCCAGCGACTAGATGCTCATGAAATAGCTTTTCATCTTCCAAAACATGAAGACATGGATTAGGACTCAACATATCTGTTGATACTGCCTGACCTAGAGAAAAAATTGTTTTTCCGTAAAAACTGCAAACTATTAACAGTTCAAGTTAAGCTTTTAAATAGCCTGTGTACAATATGTTCTTGTTATCTGACAATATGCCTCTGGGCAGAAATTGCCAGGCCTTCTCTCTTACCAGCCCCTTTCCCAGGGGAAAACAGATTAGAAAAACAGTAGCTCTCAGAAACAGCTGATTGTAAGCTATGGACTGGATTTCAACTCACCACACTCGCTGTGTTCACCATTATTGCCTATTTCTGGGGTATGACATGTGGTTCTGGCTGAGCCGCTGTAACAAATTAAAATGGACAACTCAAGGTATTGCTGGGGGAATCTCTCTGGGGGGTTTCTTAAGTCTCGTCCATACATCAGCTTGTGTTGTGTCAGTTGGACAGAGAGCTGGGGAACAGCAACAGAAGTAGCTCTCTGGTCAGGCTATTAGTTGCCTGGTAGTAAATCTGATAATGATAGCTGTGGGATTGGAAATAGGCTGGAGAGAGCTACAGAGCTAATTAACACATTAGCACAGAACGTATAAAAGGCACCAGAAGGAAGTGCCAGGGTGGAGAGAGAACCAGAAAGAGGCAAGCTCTTAGAGTCAGTCCCACGAGAGATCTCTGAGGATGAGATCTCCAGCCTCTTCTACCCTTAGTCTAAGGGGCTGAGGGTGATATGCTGTTGTAGATCAGGTGCTGCACAATGCTGTGAAGATGGTGGGGAAACACTGTAATAAGCCACATGTGGTGTTTACAAGCAAAGAGTCTCCACATGGTCTGCGTATGCAGAGGAAGATAGGTGAGGAGTAGCCTTATCCTGTTATAATCACCACAACTAATGAAGAACACTGTTAGTGTTGTGTGAAATACAAGATGGCCCTGCTTAGGTGCCTCCACTGCCACAAGTCCTGTTTCACTAGCTGAATTGTGTGGTTGGATTAATTTTCTTTTCCTTTTCGCAGCTTCAGTTCTGTCACATTTAAAATTCAATACAATTCTATATAGCTGCAGGGAAGGGAAACCTTTTACCAGCCATCTCTGTGAGTTGAAGGGAAGCCAAAGCAGTCAGATCCTGGTTGGGGAAAGAGGGATGGCTCACCACCTTGAACCCTACCAGTGCCCTCCAACCAGAGCTTTGTGGTCTCAGGTCCATATATTTCAGAAAGAGGATGGGTATGGAGCATCTTCAGCAGCATTCTCACCTCTGAAGCCTGCAGATACCCAGTCAAGGGCTGATGCAGTTAAAGCATTTTTATCCTCCACAAACTTTCCTCTGATTGCTAGACCTCACCAACAGGTGCACTTGGTCAATGACTAAAGAGGCTGAAGACCTGCACTCTAAAAACTGCCACAGGACTACTGTCAGTAAGGAAGAAACCCATGTCACCGACACAGGAATAATTTTCATAGTATGGTAATATGAATACATTAGACACATTTATTCTCTTCCTTTTGTACCTACACTGGCAAAACAGTGATCTTAAAGTCTGGGCTGAGTGCTTTTATATAAAACCACACCTGAGACAAGGCCCGTTTATCAGTTTGAAATTCTTAAACTCTAATCCACACCCAGATTTCTTTCATATTCTTCTTATCCTTATTCATTGCCATTGCGGTAGTGTCATAAGCATGACTTATATTTTCACTTCTGTACAAACTTCAGTAACAGGTGATACTTTAAGCACCTAAAATGTAACCAAATAAATGAACGATTGTCTAATATTTAAAAATAATTACCTTCAAGTGTTTCTCCTTGCCCAGAAAGTGGGTCCCCTGCTCCAGATGCGTACAAGGCAGTCACGGACAGTGCATATCTGGTGCCTTGTTCTAAATCTCTCAGCACTGTAGAGGTGGTATCACCCCTTACAGTTACCTCCCTGGCTTCACCTCCGGCTGCTGGAGTATATGTTATACGGTACCGCTGTACTTTGCCAGGTGCTGCACTCCAGGATAACTTCATTGTGGATGTTGTAGCATCAGAAACTCTCAAATTTCTTGGACTTCCTCGGGCTATACATGTGAAAAGACATTGAAAGCATATCATGAAACAAGCCTCATTTCTTTCATTCTTTTCAGATCATTATAAGAGAGAGAGCATACATGCTTAAGTGATTTTCTGGATCACTGCTCAGAAAATTCCAGAATTCACCCCAGAGGGTTGATCTAAAGACTTGAAAGGAATTTTTTAAATACAACTTCACAAAAAGTTATTCCCTAATTTAAATTAGTGCTTTTGGATACTTTAAAGTTTTTCTGAAATTACCAGGATATTATACTTATTTTGATAAAATCACTTTTGAACATTCATGATATAGTAAAGCTTTTGGAACCATCATGATAACATGCTCCTTTCCCCATCTCCCATGAGCGCACACGTCTGTTAGGATACAGTCTGTGGACTCTAAGTTCTAACTTCACTACGAAGACTCAAGAAGAAATCCAAGCTCAATCCTGGAATTTGCTGGGCACTCTTAAACTGATCCAGCAAATAACTTAAACATATCAATGGACTGCAGTATGAAAGGAGCACACAAAAAACTTGCTTATTCCTTCACGTGGGGAAAGCCACCTCCCCACCCCATCCCCAACAAAACAGTGAGGAAGAAACTCATTTCCCCCAGAGTATGGAATATCGCTCTCCATTTCTAAACTCTCATGTGCTAAATTCTTCCTTCTCTATTGTCTTTGAACAGTTTATAAAACTCTGGGCCTCTGGAATGTGTTTGTCCTTGGGCTGGATCAGATAGCTATGCAAACATTTTAGAGCTGAGATTATCTGGACTTCTTTGGAAAACTGGGGACCTCCATTTTTTTAGTTGAGAAAAAATGCAGCAAGTACAAACCAAGTCCCGGGAAAGATAAAAAGGAAAGGAAGGGAAAACAGAAAGAGATCCCAAGTGGTAAACAAGGACTTCAACTAGCACAGCAATTGAATGTTTTGAAGTGGGTATCCTGAGGGAGACTCCTAGAAAGCAAGCATGTCCCACAAGGCTGAACACACTGTAGAACATGTATGTGTAGCTTTGGGGGGGGGAAAGGATGGATTTGAAAGAACAGGGAAGTGGGATTAGTAAATGCAACAATATATGATGGAGAGACCTCAAGAAAAAGAAGGTGTTGTCTTAAGTCCCTATGACTACACAGTAAACAAACACCTTTGGCTGTCCCAGATCAGCAGACTTGGGCTAGCAAGGGTCTGGCTGCAGGGCTGTAAAATCCCTTTGTAAACATTTGGGCTGAGGCTGGAGCTCAAACTCTTGAATCCCATGACGGGGCAACAATTTTTAGCTCTACAGCTCAAGACCTGCAAGCCCAACTCAGTCGACCCAGGCCAACCATGGGTCTTTTATTCCAGTATAGATTTACCCAAAGGGCCCTATTACCTATTCATTAGAATTCCATGGAGTCAATGGAAAGTTTGGATTTTTTCTTCTGTTTCCTTCCACCATGACTAATCAATAGCAGGAGATACATTTACAGATTGTTTTATCCACTCTTGTTTCTTTAGTTTTACCTTTTCTCAATTGCCTAATTTATATTTATTATTATTTATTATTATTATGTATGTATGTATTTATTATTTATTATTTCTCAATCTTCCTTCTGTGGCCTAATCATTTTATTTCTTGGTACTGCTCAGGGAGAAAAACATATTTTTGAATATTTGAAATATTCAACATTAAACCCAGATAGCAAAGATCTTATTTATTTTGATGGCGGGTAGGGAGCACCTTGGGGAGGCATTGATTTCTCCAGGAGTTAATGTCTCTGCCAATTTTAGCACCAAGCAGATAGGCAAACCATCCAAGTATGCTTCTACTTACATTTTCCCCTCATTTCAGAAGCTGATATGACTTACTTAATACTTCAGCTACATCCTACCATTTTCATCTTAAATTCATGGACAACATGACCTAATTTTAAGTGCACTTTTTGTCTTAGCTCTTAAAGATATTTTCATTTGTCTCCAAAACTGTTGTGCTCTTATTATTATTTTCTTTACCTGGATAGGTTTTGTCTAAATATCCACAAATTGCCAATTTACTATATAAAAAAAATACAGTACCATTCAGTGATAATTGCCCAATGTCGATCATTATAGGTTTTTGGAATCCTTTCATGCCATGAATTATGCAATTTTGTTGGCATATCAAAAGGTTCTGGACAAAGTGTCCTTTCTGGTCTAATTTGAAACTTAATTGTGTGGAAAGTTCATTTTGTTACTCTAGATAACTGTAGATATGTCGCTTATAGAAATGCAATATGGGTGTTCCCTGAAGCTTTGTATTACCACACTTTCTAATCAATATTTATTTCCATGATATCACATGGGGCCTTCACTGTTAAGCAAATGACACCTACATTTATATGCTATTTTTACCTTGCATCTCATAATAATAGCTGTCTTCCTGTGAATTTCTCTGACTAAAATTTAGTCTGCAACACTAGTTAATGTATTTCAGAACAAAGCTTTGGTACACACATTTCCTGATTGCACTCCAAAAGGATTTTCCAATCTGGCTGACTCTTCTAGGAAGCTGAACATGAATTTGAATCTCATAGCTTTCATCTCACAAAAGAGTATTGTTACTTTTCATGTGGCTTTCTCTTATCTGAGAAATGGAGTTAAATAAAGGTGCATTTCATTAACCGATATTCACATTTATTACAAGATGACTTCAGTATGATAGCTTTTACTCTGTCGCTGTCATCTTTCAAAGGATCTAGAGCTAAGTAATGAGATTTATTACATTAGACACATTTACTCTCTTCCTTTTGTTCCTACAATGGCAAAATAGTGGTACTAAAATCTGGGCTGGGTGCTTTTACATAAAACCACACCTGAGATAAAGCCCATTTATCGTTTGAAATTCTTAAACTCAAAACCACAACCAGATTTTTTTCATATTTTTCTTATCCTTACTCATTTATATTGTGGTAGTGCAGAGAGGCATAACTCATATTTCCACTTCTGTAGTGACTTCAGGAATATGGTCCAATTTAAAACACCTAAAATGTAACCAAATAAATTAATGATTGTCTAATATCTAAAAATAATTACCTTCAAGTGTTTCTCCCTGCCCAGCAAGGGCGTCCCCTGCTCCAGATGCGTACAAGGCAGTCATGGACAGTACATATCTGGTGCCTTGTTCTAAATCTCTCAGCACTGTAGAGGTAGTATCACCCCTTACTGTAACCTCCCTGGCTTCACCTCCAGCCGCTGGAGTATATGTTATACGGTACCGCTGTACTTTGCCAGGTGCTGCACTCCAGGATAACTTCATTGTGGATGTTGTAGCATCAGAAACTCTCAAATTTCTTGGACTTCCTCGGGCTGCACATGTGAAAAGACATTGAAAGCATATCATGAAACAAGCCTTATTTGTTTCTTTCTTTTCAGGTCATTATAAGAGAGAGAGCATACATGCTTAAGTGATTTGCTGCATCAGCCTGCTCAGCCTGCTCAGCCATTTCCAGGATTCAGCCCAGATCACTGATCCAAGACCTAGAAGGAATTTTTTTAAATACATCTTCACAAGAAGTAATTCCCTAAGGTAAAATAATGCTTTTGGATATGTTTAAGTATTTTTGAAATTACGATGATATTATACTTATTTTGACAAATCACTTTTGAACATTCATGATACAGCAAAGATTTTGGAACCATCACTAACATGCTACCTTCCCCATCTCCCATGGGTGCACATGTCTGTTAGGCTGCAGTCTGTTGACTCTAAGGGCTGGTCCTCACTACTGGGTGGGATCGACGTCAGATACGCAACTTCAGCTACGTTAATCATGTAGCTGAAGTTTGCGTATCTGCAGCTGACTTACCTGCCGTCCTCACGGCAGCAGCAGCTGGAGTTCCGGAGTCGACGGGGGCAGTGCGGGCGATCGATTTCTCGCGTCTTCACAAGACGCGAGAAACTGATCGCCAAAAGATCGATCGCTACCTGCCGATCCAGCGGGTAGTGAAGACCAGCCCTCTGTTCTGACTTCACTACAAAGACGCAAGGCTCAATCCTGGAATTTGCTGGGCACTCTTGAACTGATCCAGCAAATGACTTAAGCGTGTCACTGGGCTGAAGTATGAAAGGGGCACAAAAAATACCTGCTTATTCCATGGGGTGGGGGAAAACACCTCCCCACCCCATGCTCAACAAAATAGTAAGGAAGAAACTCATGTCCCCAACACAGGAATAACTTCCAGAGTATGGAATATCGCTCTCCATTTCTAAATTCTCATGTGCTAAATCCTTCCTTCTCTATTGTCTTTGAACAGTTTATAAAACACTGGGCCTCTGGAATGTGTTTGTCCTTGGGCTGGATCAGATAGCTATGCAAACATTTTAGAGCTGAGATTATCTGGACTTCTTTGGAAAACTCGGCCCTCCATATTTTTAGTGGAGAAAAGATGCAGCAAGTACAGACCAAGTCCTGGGAAAGAAAAAAGGAAAGGAAGGGAAAACAGGAAAAGATCCCAAATGGTAAACAAAGACTTCAACTAGCAAAGCAATTGAATGTTTTGGAGGATTTTTTCCTCGGGGAGACTCCTAGAAAGGACAAGCTTGTCCCACAAGGCTGAATACACTGTAGAACATGTATGTGGAGCTTTGGGGAGGAAAAGGATGGATTTGAAAGAACAGGGAAGCGGGATTAGTAAATGCAACAATATAGAGACTCAAGAAAAAGAAGGTGATGCCTTAAGTCCCTACAACTACACAGCAATCAAACACCTGTGGTTGACCCAGATCAGCTGACCTGGGCTAGTTGGGCTCTGGCTGCAGGGCTGTAAAACTACTTTGTAAATGTTTGGGCTCAGGCTGGAGCTCAAACTCTGGAATCCCATAGGGGGCAGCTCAAGATCTGCAAACCCAACTCAGTTGACCCAGGCCAGCCGTGGGTCTTTTATTCCAGTGTAGATTTACCCAAATAGCCCTATTACCTATTCATTAGAACTCCATGGAGTCAATGGAAAGTTTAGATTTTTCCTTTTGTTTCCTTCCACCATGACTAAACAATAGCAGGAGATACATTTACAGATTGTTTCATCCACTCTTGTTTCGTTAGCTTTACCTTTTCTCAATTGCCTTATTTATTTTTCTTATTATTTCTCAACCTACCCTTCCAGTCTGGCTGACTCTTATAGAAATCTGGACATTGGTTTGACTTGCATAGCTTTCATGTCACAATATAATATTGTTATTTTTGGTTTGGCTTTCTCTCTTTTGAGAAATTGAGATAAATAAAGTGGTACTGCATTTACTGATATTCACATTTATTACAAGATAACTTCACTGTTACAGGTTTTACTCTGTCACAGTTGTCTTCCAAAGGATCTAGAGCTGAGTAATGAGATTTATTACATGAGACATATTTACTCTTTTACTTTGTTCCTGCATTGGCAAAATAGTGATCTCAAAATCTGGACTGGGCACTTTTATATAAAACCACCCCTGGGATACGGACAGTTTATCAATTTGAAATTCTAAAATTCTAAACCACAACCAGTTTCTTTTCCATATTTTTCTTATCCTTATTCATTTACATTGCAGTAGTGCACACAGGCATGACTCATATTTTCACTTCTGTAGAAACTTCAAGAACATGGTACAATTTAAAGCACCTAAAATGTAACCAAAGAATTGAATGATTATATCATATCAAAAATAATTACCTTCAAGTGTTTCTCCTTGCCCAGGAAGGGGGTCCCCAGCTCCAGATGCGTACAAGGCAGTCACAGAGAGTGCATACCTGGTGCCTTGTTCTAAATCTCTCAGCACTGTTGTAGTAGTATCACCATCTATTGTTATCTCCTTGGCTTCACCTCCTTCCACTGGAGTATATGTTATACGGTACCGCTCTACTTTTCCAGGTGCTGCACTCCAAGTTAACTTCATTGTGGATGTTGTAGCATCAGAAACTCTCAAATTTCTTGGACTTCCTCGGGCTGCACATGTTAAAAGACATTGAAAGTGTTTTTGAAGTTACCATGATATAATACTTAATTTTGATAAAGCATTATTGAACATTCATAGTATAGTAAAGCTTTTGGTACCATTATTACTTTATGCACCCTTCCCCATCGTCCTTGGGCACACATGTCTGTTAGGATGTAGTCTGTGGACTCTACGTTCTCACTTTCTACTACAACAACAAGGGGACAATCCTGAAATTTCCTGAGCACTCTTGAACTGATCCAGAAAATCACTTAAGCTTATCAATGGGCTCCATTATGAATGAGGCACACAAAAAAAAAACCTTTTCATTTATTACATTAGTGAGATTTATTACATTAATCACATTTACTCCTTTACTTTTGTTGCTACACTAGTAAAACAGTGATCTTAAAATCTGTGCTGGGTGCCTTTATATAAAACCACCCCTAAGAGAAGTCCCATTTATCAATTTGAACTTCTTAAATTCTAAACCACAACCAATTTCTTTTTCATATTTTTCTTATCCTTATTCATTTACATTGCAAGTGCACAAAAGCCTAACTCAGAATTGGGGCCCTTCGTTGCTAGGTGATATACAAACACAACAGTAATCTAAATTCCTTAGCCCTCTTACTTCTGAGATTAAACTTTGATCTTCTGGTGACTCTGTTTATATTTTGGTTTCTGCTGTGTTTCCCATACTCCTCTCAGTATTTGGAACTTTATCTCACAGCATTTCTGGGAAGTGCCTTGTTTCAGGGCCCTGTTTTCATCTGCCTGAAGAGCCCTTCATACTCCTCTCACAGTGTAAAAGGGACCAAGTGTAAATGAGATGCAAGCCCTTAGCATATTCCAGGGTGAGATTAACAATTTTCTTTTAGTTTATTTTATGGATGTGAGCTACATTCATTATCTCTTAGGGGCATCAAGATACACCCCTGACCAGCACAGAACACAGCCACATTTCCTTTCATAGCCCAGTGGCGAAGCTGTCCCACACACTGACAATTATTGGATGACACTGAGAATGTTCAGACAGCAAGTAGCAACATCTACATCTGGGAAGTTCTCCACAGCAAGGCAGAGAGACATCATCCTATCATCCATATAAGGAAACCTCTGGCTCCTGCTTATTCCTGCCAGTGTTCTTTTTGGGCTCATTTCCAGGCTCTAGCTCTTATTAGTCACAAACAGCTGTGTTCCATTCTCTCTATGCATAGGCTACATGTTGCTCATTTTATGTGACCCTGAATGTCTTACATTTAGCGTAAACATCATTTCCAACCAGAGTTCCAATACAGGCTAAAGCTCTGCCCACGTTTTCAATCAGACAAGACTTTTTAACACCAAGATAATAAAAATGATCTGTCACCAAACTGTTCCCAAGTTCACAGCCAGCTGCATCCCTTAAGGCAGAGGCCTATACTGAGGTTGGTTTGGAGGCACACAGTCCCAGCTGTGCAAATCACTGAGGCTGACCTAGTCCAAAGCTTCCAGGAGCCCAGAGGACATATTGTCAATGCAACACACTTGTCCAGGAGTCATAGTGGGCTCCCACTGTGGACATTCCCCACCCCTACCTGTTCTCTCTGGTGGATGCTACCCTTAGATTGTCCTTGTGCTGTGAGTAGAGGAATGGCAACTGTGCTTGATTTACAAGGATGGTCACAAAGAGAACAAGGGAGGTTCTTAGGCATATTTTTTATTCAGAGTTTTACTTCTGTAGAAACTTCAGGAACATGGTGCAATTTAAAGCACCTAAAATGTAACCAAATAAATGAATGATTATATATTGTCTATAAATAATTACCTTCACGTGTTTCTCCTTGCCCAGCAAGGGCGTCCCCTGCTCCAGATGCGTACAAGGCAGTCACGGACAGTGCATATCTGGTGCCTTGTTCTAAATCTCTCAGCAATGTAGTGGTAGTATCACCCCTTATGGTTACCTCCTTGCTTTCACCTCCGGCCACTGGAGTATATGTTATCAGGTATCTCTGTACTTTTCCAGGTGCTGCACTCCAAGATAACTTCATTGTGGATGTTGTAGTATCAGAAACTCTCAAATTTCTTGGAGTCCCTAGGACTATACATGTGAAAAGACATCAAAAGCATATCATGAAACAAGCCTCATTTCTTTCTTTCTTTTCAGATCGTTATAAGAGAGATAGCATACATGCTTAAGTGATCTGCAGGATCAGTACCAGACTGCTCAGAAAATTCCAGGATTCAGCCCAGAGGGTTGATCTAAAATCTGAAGGGAATTGTTTTAATATAACTTCACAAGAAGTTATTCACCTAGGAAAATTAGTGCTTTTTGGTATTTTAAAGTGTGTTTGAAATTACCATGATATAATAAACATCCATGATATAGTCCAACTTTTCGTACCATGATAACATGTTTTGCCCATTTCCCATGATCACAGATGTTCATTAGGATTAGGGTATAGCCTGTGGACTTTCAGTTCTCACTTTTTACTATAAATGCTCAGGACCCAATACTAGAATTTGCTGAGCTCTCTGGAACTGATCCAGCAAATCAGTTGAACATGTGCTTAATTTTAAGCATGTAAATAGGCCCCTATTGAATCAAGTCTAAGACTATCAGTAACGAAAAACAAAACAAAAGCAAACAAAAAAACATAAAGAAAAAAACAGAGAGGCAAGGAAGAACTATTTGCTTCCATAATCACCATACACATCTTTTATCAGCATATGGCACAGAAACTACATTAAAACAACTTTCAGGTCAATGCACAATATATATAAAAGCAATGAAAATGTGAGGTAACAGTGCAAAATTATTTTTGTTGTAACCATTTGTGCACAGGCACAGGAACACATATGGTTCCCTATGGAAAAGTCAAACAACCCTATGAGACACTTTAAATACCACTCAAAAATACTGACTTTCACAATACAGGGTAAGCATAAAGAAGGACTTATTTTGTTCACCTGTAGTTATTATTTGTATTTGCATTAATTAGAGGTTCCAGTCAGAATCAGGGCATCATTGTGCAAGGTGGCATACCATCAGAGAGTAAAAGACAATCTGTGCCCTGAAGAACTTATAATTACTTGTATTGGGGCATTGTAATTTATAAAGGAACCACCTTGATTATGTAGCATCATCATCTGATGTTGTGAGACTATTAGTAGATCATATGTGTTATTACGTATAGGCACAAAGGGTTAAGGTAGTGATACTGTGGTAGATTAGCTCATCAGTTCTTTGCTTCTCATTAAGAATAAATTTCAAATTGTGCCTGAAATTAAAGTTTTATGTGGAAATTGCCCTTTTGGAGCTTCAGGTAACAGACAATCTACAGCTGAAAAAATCCAATATTTGCAACACTGACAATATAGAGACCTACAGTAACAATTAACCAGTCATAAACCAGTTTCCATTTAGCAAACAAAATTTGATCTTTATTTTTGTAACATTTTAATGTTGCATAAACATTAAGAGCCCAATCCAACAGTTCTTGAATTCAGTGTAAAGACTATCACTGATTTTAATGGATGCTGGATTAGTCCCTAAATAAGCAACTTGGTGACAGTAGATAAAAGATGTGTCACCTACATTTATATTTTTAGACTTTTATATACTTATTTTGAGTTTAAACCTTTCAAATAGAAATGTTTTTATAACAGACAATTCAGAAATCTTATTTTCTTTGCCTGACATATATGTGAGCATTTTGCCCAAGGCACATCAACACTTTTAGGAGTTACAGATTTAAGAATGTATACAAAAGGAAAAATCCAAAAGTTCTTGATAAGAATTTGGGATGCTGTTATATTAAATTGTTTCTCAATTAAACCTGCATGGTTCTAAAACAACCCATTCATCCTGCTGTAACAAGAAAAAAGAGAAAGGAATACATCCAAGTTACACATACTGAAAATAAAGAATATACCAACGTGCACAACCTTCTTCTCAAGCCACACTACAAGTCTGTTATTTATTACATACCTTCTTCCGTTTTTGCATATCCATTTAATGAATTTCCAGGCCCAGACTGATACTCAGGAATAACATAAACTTCATATCTTGTATCAGGAGTCAAGTTCAGTAGCGTAGTTGATCTTTCATTTGCTGGGACAGTTACTTGTTTTCTCTCTCTTCCAGTCACTGGCCTGTATGCAACCCTATATCTCAGAACATTTCCTGGAGCTGGCGTCCAGCCAACCTTAAAGCTATCAGTAGTTTCATCTGTTATCATTAAGTTTCGAGGAGTCCCTTTGACTGCAAACAAACACAAATATAATCTGCAAACATTTGTCTTCAATCAGAGAACCAACTACATTAGTTCATCCCACTTACCAAGACCAGGGCCTACTTTTTCAAAAAGTGACTAGTTATTTTTCTATGCTTCTTATTTTGGATGGCCAATCTGAGACGCCTTATAGGGGCTTGGTGTTTCAGAGAACTGGTACACAGCACTTTCAGAAAATTAGGCTCCTTTAATGCGTATCTGCCTCTGACTGCCAGAGCGAACCAGAAAACAGGGGATGGATCCCACAGTAAATTGCCCCGTTCTGTTCATTCACTCTGAAGCATCTGGCACTGTCTACAGTTGAAAGACAGGATACTGGCATAGATGGACCATTGTCTGGCGCAGTATGGACATTCTTACGGTCTTATCAAGTCAGGCAGCCAAAATTATGAGTGGCTTTTGAAAATTTAGAACCAAAGCTACAACTGAAACTGCACCAATGTTTGCTGATTTATGTAACGACTCAAGGATCTGCCAAAGCAGCTGTTTAACAGAAGTAGCCTTCTAATAAAGGTAGAATAGAATTGTACTCAGTACATTCAGGTACATACACTGGGGCAGTTTCTTAAAACAGTTTCTAAAAAGAAACTAAAAGCCGAATAAAGATTATTTTTTGCACACATTTCACTGATTGTGGGTATTTACTTTTGTGCCATCCCCATTCACAGATGAGTGTCAGATGCACTTGACTATACAAATGCACACACCAGATTTTGAAAATCCATCTTGTGTAGTGATCCAGAAAAATATTAAAAATATTGGAGCTCTATATACTAAATCCTCAGCATTTATATTAATTTTTCATTTACTGACTATTTAAAATGTTTATGAATTAGGCGTTGCTCCCCTCAAGACAGAAAATCGCTGTTATCCTGGAAGAGAAGAAAAAGTAAGGCCTGCTTTTTAACTATCCCGTTCCTTGACAAAAATTATGGCTTCAGCTGAGACCATTTGAAACAGATGGTTTCCTAAGGAAGAGTTACATGCAGCTAAAACTTTATGACCTTTGCAGTTACAGTGAGATTACATATACAAACACACACAGGATGAAAGTCCAGAACCTCAACTCCCATTCATCTCAAAGTAGGTTAGGTGTCTACATACATTTGAGGATCTAGGCCAAAATTGTCCAACTTGGACTGTTCCCTCAATCCAAGCCATTGTATAAATAAACACATATTGTAATCAATACTAAGGAAAATACATCAACAGAATAACTTTTCAGGCGATTTTCTTTGTTCATGTAGTTCACCCTAGAATCTTTTGAAATACAAAGGTCAAAAATTCTAGGGTGAACTAGGCATAATGGAAAGTAATGAGTACAGCTTAATAGCCTAGCTAGATTAGATTGAATTGAATAACTAATTATATAAAAAGTTAATTGTAATGCTACCCCTTAAAATAGGTGTGATCTTGCAGATGATACTCGCAGAAAACTCCTATGGTAGTCTAATATCTATAGTGTCAGCCCATTAAGTCCTGCAATGAAGGAGTTCCCATCTGGGGAATAGAGTTCTTTATTCTATCCATATAGCCTTTTTTCCTATAAGTACAAGTTACAAGATGTAGATGCAGCAAACCACTTAATATATGCTTAACTTTAAGCATGTGAGTAGTTCCAATGAATTTGCTAGATCGGAAACTTAACTAGTGTGTGCTCATGTTATACTTTTTTTGCTATTTAATTTTTTGATACCACCATACTCTATTGGAAAGCAGCCTCTGAACCTCAGAGAAAACACAGTATCCAGCAAACTTAAGGGAAATAAAACACAACCCTAAATCTAATAGTTGCCCTTTATTGGAATCTTAGACCTTTAGTCTAGGCACTGGGAAACAGTAATTCCCATTCTCATCCCACATACCAGTGCCATCTCTCAGCATTAGGCTGGCATTCCACATACAAAAGTTCTCTCAATAAGTCAGATTGTTACTTGAATATATAACATGCTTCTGGCTGAACCTAAAAGGAAGGGTACCTTCTAAAGTCGTTTCTTCGCCATCCAAGGAAGGACCGTCACCATCTTCATACTCCGCAATCACACTGACTGAATAAAGAGTTTCAGGGAGTAAATGGGTGAGAACTGAACTAGTACTTGAAGCTGGCACTGAAACAAGAAATTCTTCTCCACCAGCAGCTACTTTATATTTAACAAGATAGGACAAAACCTCAGATCCAGCTGGAGACCAATTCACTTTGAAACTGTCAGATGTTACCTCAGAAAAGGCCAAATTACGGGCAGGTAAATAACCTGTTTTAAAAAAAAAGTCACACATTACAATAAAACACTTTAAAACCTCTTCAAAATCACTCAAAAACATTTCCTGCAGTCAGCTGATTTCTTTTTGATTCAATAAATATTTTCGTGATATGCATCTATGCTTATTTATCATTCTCACTCATGAATACATAAAATGTTATGATGATCTCTCAGTTGTCTTGAACAATATGACAGTGAGTAGAAGCACCAACTCAATGTTTTCCACCTCAAGGTTCCAGGTTCAATTAAAAAATTACCATTTGTTACTGCCAGCCCCGAAAACGTAAGGTGGAATCTGAGAATCAAGATGGGTTCTTTCTTTCTTGTGTTCAATTGGAGACAACAGAGCATCCTCAATTTATAGAAGCACTAGTACACAAATGAAATTAACAGCATTTCAACACTCTTACAAAAATGGATCCAGAAGGGGGAGTAATGGAAATGATCTGAGGCACAAACATAATCCTGAAATGCTCAGCTAGTTTTGGTTGGCTTAGCTAGTCTCCCAGTGGAGATGTTAAGCATTTGAGCCCTCCAACATAAAAGGTCCATGATCTCAAAGGTATTTTGAAACACAGGCTTATTTTTAAAGAGGCTGGGGTTTTCAAATTTGGGGCTTATCCAACTTCAGTTTCTCTTTTATATACAAAAATTGTAAAGCTCAGGATGTAGTAGCGCAGGGTTTCTCAACCTGGGGGTCGCGACCCTCCGGGGGGGTCGCCGAGCGCTCCCCGGGGGGTTGCAAGCTCCTGCCACCGCAACTCGCGGTGACTGGGGCTGCGCCCCGGCCCCCAGTCCCCGCCGCGGGTGGGCTCCCGGCTGCGCGCCAGCCCCCAGTCCCCGCAGCGGGCGGGCTGGGGGCTGGCGCAGCCAGCAGCCCGCCCGCGGCGGGGACAGGGGACCGGGGCGCAGCCAGCAGCCCGCCCACAGCGGGAACGGGGGACCGGGGCGCTCCCAGCAGCCCACCCGCGGCGGGGACGGGGGACCGGGGCGCACGCGGCAGCCCGCCCGTGGTGGGGACGGGGGACCGGGGTGCACGCAGCAGCCCGCCCGCGGTGGGGACAGGGGACCGGGGTGCACGAGCGGGTTTTTTTTTGGTGGTGGTTTTTTTGTTTGTTTGTTTGTTTTGTAATTCGGCGGCTTTTCAGCGGAGGGGTCGCGCTGCGCCGCCGGATCACAAAAAGGGGTCACGGTCTCAACTAGTTTGAGAACCGCTGTAGTAGCGGATGAAAAATTGTTGCATTTTTGAATACTGTGAACCAGGTTAATGTCATGAAGGATTTCTCACTCTTAACCTGAAATTTGTGAAGTTGGTGACTTTCTAAACTCTTTTAAATATAACCGCAGAAGAATTTACAGTGACAATGGTAAGTAATTTTTTACTCCTGGGGACACACTTTAACTTCTATGACTCCTGTGTAAAAGCAAAGTAACTCCACTGAAGTCATTCTAGATTTACATCAGTGTAAATCTGGCCCTTCAACTTTAATGTCATCTTAAACACTTGTGGGGGGAGGGACATATTTCCCAGCTAATTTTCTTCTTCACTGTTCATAAAATAATCATGGCACTTCTATTGGCCAGATTTGAGGACTTCAATAGCTCAGATATAGGTGAGGTATATTGTAGGAATGGGTGGGTAAAATTCTGTGGCCTGCGTTGTGCAGGAGGTCAGACTAGATGATCATAATGGTCCCTTCTGACCTGAAAGTCTATGAGTCTATTGCAGTTGCTTTTAATTAAGTTTAAAACGATCGGAAAAATTATAAATTACTTTAAAATCGGTATTGTTCCATGGAAGCCAATGGTGTAATGAAGTGAAGAATCAAGTCCACTTGGCTAATTATTTGGAGTTCTTTTATGTTTAGATTGTATCACTTCAGGTAAAAACAGATGAACAGATTGTGGCCTCATATACACCTGGACATTTTCACTGACAACAAGAGGGTTAAATAACTGTAACTGAGAATCAAATTTTGTTCAGACTATTTTCATTGCCTTTTTTTAAGATTTCTCTAAGTATTGATAATTACTTACTTTTCTTCCTTATAGCAGCCAGTTCCTGCTCAATTCGTAGGCAGACAGACTGTGTAAGTTCAAATGATATCCTTTGGAAAGCATCAAAATCTTCCACTGTGTACACATGGGTTTCAGCAGGTGGTGAAGCAATTGCTTCCAATTCTGTACGTACTGCATCCTTAACACCAACTGCAAATATCTCTACATCTGATTCCCTCAATTTTATGGCTGGCTCTTTAAAGGCATCTGACGATTTTCCATCAGTAATAAGAATCATGACCCTTGGTACATTTGGCCTTGATCCTCTGTTGATAACAAATACTTTCTCCCTCACATAGGTCATCGCTTTGCCTGTGTTTGTAGATCCACCTCTGTAGGGGAAGGTGTTAATAGCCTGAATTATATCTTCAATTTTGTTGTATCTGTTCAAATAAAACTCCGTATAGGGATCCCTGCTGTACTGGACAAGACTTATTTGTACTTTTTGAGGTGAAATCTCAAAGCTTTTAACTAACACTTCCAAAAAGGCTCTTACTTTAACAAAATTGGCGATACCAATGCTGTAGGAGCCATCCACTAAAAGCACAATATCAGCTTTTACATCCACACCACGGGAGCATTCTGTAAAGAGAAAAAATTACCAGTATAAAAGCCAATAGCCATGGCACTTCTATTGCAGCTATGCTTCTAATCAGGTGAATTATCACATAAACCCTAAACGATGATGATCTTTGGTTAAACTAATTCCATTAACTAAAACTATGTCTTCCAGCAACTGAAGGTCTTTTATTAAGAGAGACATTTAGAGGTATAAAAGAGAGCTGCAATATCAGAATCATATCAATAACTTACCCACTTGAACCTTGATTGGCTGTGTTTTTTCCATTATTGTAATTGGCTCACTGGCTGCTGTTCCTTTCATTGCATATACATGAATCTGGTACTCTGTTTCTGGAGAAAGATCTCTTACATTTAAAGCAGTAGTTTGAGGACCAACACTCAGCACATGTTGTTTGGCTCCTGCTATCATTGGATAGAATTGCACCCTGTAGCCTGTTATTTGGCTAGAAGATGGATCCCACGTGACTCTAATAGATTTTGATGAGATTTGGGCAGCCACTAGGTTTGAAGGAGGCTCCACAGCTGAAAAATTAAAAACAAATCCAAAAAGATCAAATACAATGATAAACAGATTTTTTTCCATATTGATTTGCTTTTATGATTGACTTTTATGACAGATATAGTTAAATATGCTCCAATTTTCTTTAGTTATTTTTAAAAAATAAAAATAATGTAGATGTAAATAAACTCATCAGAGTGGTGGAGGACTCTGAATGAGACAGAAGGTCAGCAACAAAAGCTATGCTCCATATCTCTTTGAAAAGGAGTAGAAGTTACAACGGAAACCCTGTCATTCAAACCAGCAATAAAACTTTCCCTCTCTACTTCCTGGAAACATATCAGAAGGTTTGAATGAATAAAGGCACCTGAAGGAAACTACAGAAATAGAGCCATCTACTCTGTCATTATCTAAAAGGGGAAGATTTTGGAATCTTGAAGGCATAGATAGTGCAAGGTTATAGCTTGAGAACTATTTGGCTTCAACAGTCTTCAGTCTTTACCCATGGATCCTTGCCAAACCATATCTTCTGCCCCTTAACCCATGGTGCCTTGCCCTGCATAACCAGTGAGACAATAGGGCATGAGTCATGCCCTTCAAGTGTGTGTTTTATCAAGCAAATTCTCCTCTTCAACACATTTTCCACCATGTGGTATGAAGTGTTATGATCTCAGGATTTGATAACTCTAGAGGCAACATAACAATTTGTAGGTATGGACTTCAGTGGGATATTTCAAATCTGGTCAACCACATGTGTTCTAATCCTTTGCTGTTTAAATCTATACAGCTGGAAACATGTCTTTCATATAGTAATGGCAGATTATAAAATGGATGGAACTATCAAAATAACCATGGACTGTCACATTACACATATCAGTAACATCCCACTTAACAATAAACTTATGTAAAAGGTCTCACCTTCTTCTCCACTAACCAATTCACCCAGCTGTTCATCAACACCTGAACACACTTGTGAGATTATTTCATTCTGTATATCCACAATTCCATCAAAATTTGCCACATTAAAAACATGCTTCAAGGATGGCTGAGATGCCATTAGTTTCAGTTCTTTTGCATCTGCTGCTTTGATTCCTAAAAGTTATGACAAATGAGACCATATTATGTGTATAACATTTAGATCTTTGTAAGTGTATTTTTAAAGTTTTAAAGCATCTTGCAGTAAAGTTGATGCAGGTTAAACTCTGTAATTACTAACAACCGGGCTACTAAAATTTCATTAAAGCTGTAGGTTAATGCAGTAGACTTTTACTTAATGGGGTTTGTAGTGGGGCAGATGCTCCACTGCACCACAAAGTGGATTAAAACAGTCCTGGGAATGGGTGTGGCTGGGGGCAAGCAGCTCCCAGGCTGATTAGGGAAAAGCTGTGCTGATTGGGAGGCAGGCTCAGCTGGGGGGCATGCCCCAAACAGACCCAGCTGTTTATAAAGGCCAGGGAAGCCAGGAGCTGAAACAAACAGAGTCTCCTCTAGCTGCAGGGGCAGCCTGGCCTGGCTGCAGGGGAAGCTTAGGGTACCTGGAGTGGAGCAGGGCTGTGGGGGAAAGGCCAGAGGAGCTGGGGAACTCCATTCTGGGAACCCCCCAGGCTGCAGGGCCTAGTCTGAGGCCTAGAAGGGGTACTGGAATTGCAGGGGGCAGCCCATGGGTAGGCAGAGGCAGCAGACCAACCCTCCTTGCCTATAATGACTGGCTTAAACAGACTGCAGTCAGTCCCAGTGAACGGGGGCTTGATGATGACTGGCCGTAGCCCATAGGCTGAGGCAAGGTGGGGATAGAGGGTGAGGGTTCCCCAGGGAGGGGAGACCCTGAGACTGTGGGGGTACTGCAGGGGTACAGCACCCCAGGGAAGAGGGCACCGGGGTCCAGGAGCCAGTGGCAAGTGGTACATCGGCCTGCAGAGGGTGCTCCAGAAGCTGGAAGAGCTGATTCCCTGGACAACCAGCAGTAGGGGCCACAGGGGTGAGTTGCTGCTCTGCTACAGGGTCATATATCAAACTGAGTTTGTTGGTCATATCCTAGTCTCCATCTGAACACATTACAAAACAACCGCACAGTTTGGCACAGCTGGGACTCTTGCTCAGAGAGACCAAAGGGCTACGTACCACACATTAAACATCCCTAGCCTGTAAAATGCATGAATCAAGCTAGTGCTATTAGAATGTTAATGCCTCACTTTAATAGGCATTACATTTACCCACAATATTAAATAGTAACAATAATTAATGAATAACTTATATACCCAAGGAGAAGACTTCAACTCCTGCGCTGCGAAGCTCTCTTGCGGGAATTTCAACTTCATCTTGAGATTTTCCATCCGTAATGATGATTGCTACTTTAGGAATCCCTTTTCTTGCTCCAGCAGATTCAGTGAATGCATTCCTAATCAGATAATCAATAGCTTCACCTAAAAACAACAAAATGGTCTGTGCTTTTCTTAGGTATGAGTGAACTAGGATTTAAATAGAATTTCAGCTGTAAAATAAAATGCTATACAAACAGACTTTGGGGGAAGTCTTTCCCTCAACTATTGCTTTTAGCTTTCATGTGTTATCTAAGAGCTAAAATCAGTACCTGTCATTGTATTTCCACCTTTGTAAGGTATTCTTTTAATTGCATTAAGAAGATCATTCCTTCTGAAATACTGATTTAGGTTGAACTCAGTTCTTGTATCAGTACTGTACTGAACAACTCCAATTCGTGTCTTTTCTTCCCCAATGTCAAAAGCCGATACAAGAGTGCCCAAGAAGTCCAAAATATATCCAAAGTTACTTCTCCCCACGCTCCAGGAGCCATCCACAAGAAAAACTAAATCTGTCAGTGCACTGACGGAACACTCTGAAACATATTAAAAACAACACAAATCACTTAACAGAACAATGACAGATCACTCATATGTCAATATCTCCAAACACTTTCACTATCCCATACCATAGTCAAAAGCTATCAGTTAAAAATGAATAATAGATCTAACAAGTAGAAGCCAAGCCAAACAGAAATTAAACAGATTAGAATCCTTATTTGAAATATCTTACTTGAGTTGTACACCGTTCACCTAGCTTTAGTGACATATCTATTGGGAGGATATTCCAGAAACAGAGAACAGTTGAAAGAAATTCATTGCAATAACATTGATAAGCACTGGGGCAGAAATAGTAAATACAGCAGCATATAAATGGCAGCAGGATAGGTTTTTTCTGCAACCCTGTGTGTCCTAAGGACAGAGACATTTATTAAAGGGCTGAGATATGCATAGGGCTGCTCAGAGGATGTGAGTTTATTTGTGTGAAATCCCTGGTGCTTAGCTCAGATTTTCACCTCTTTCCCATAGAGAGAGGCGGCATATTTTCAGACCCTCCTCGAGTTTGGTCAGCCCAGCACACACAACCAGATTACATGTTAGTACAACCTTACTGCTAAACAAGATATACGCGGGATTGACTTTTATCATCTGATCCAAAGCCCTTTGGGAGACTTTGCACTGACTTAAGTGGGTTTTGAATCAAACCCTTAGTTACTTCTAAAATGTCACATAAACTGGAAGACAAAAAACTTACTTTGTATATGAATTTGCTCAGGCCTCTTGTCCTCTGGACTCACTAGAACACCTGTTTGAACTAAACAAACCACAACATAAACAGGATTAGTGGAAGGAAAAAAAGAAATTATCATTTGACTGGAGGTTACATTTTATAAAAGTCAAGAAAAACAAGATGAAGAGGAAATACGTCAACCTGGTTTGTTGTGTGCCTCTCTTGGAATGTACAATTTACAAGTACAATTCCCGGACACAGATTTGACAGCATTAGAGTTAGGCCAATACAGAAATAATTTAAAAATCCTTATGCTCACACTGCACCGTCTATCCTGAAGTGTTTTATGAGGTCTAATAATTAACCTTTGCAACACCTTGTAAATCGGGTAAATGATATTATCCCTATCTTACAGACCTGCAAACTGTGGTTAAGTAACATGCTTGTGATTATATGAGAAATCTGTGGCAAAGCCAGAAACAAAGCATAATGGGGAAAGGCTGCTCATGGGCCACAGATGGCCAGGCAACTGATATGCAATGATGTTTATTGGTCAATTGGCACCAACCCAGAATTTGGTCCTATGACCCAAATATTAAATAGCCACTTAAGCTGCTTTATTCAGCTACGTCTAACTTTTTTTATGTGTACTTACTTGTAAGTTGGCCAAAGACAGGTAGACTCTCTTCTATGTCATCATATGAAGCTATTGTCACAACATATTCTATATCAGGTGTAAGATCTGACAATATAGTATGGGTAACGCTAGGTGCAAGGGTAAATTCTTTAGTAGGTCCATCTGCAATACAACATACAAAGCACATTGAACACAAAGGGTCTAAACCCAATAATAATAATTATGAGTTTTTCATCATCTGAAAACACAGTAGAAGGAGATATCTGTCCACAGGCTGTAAATAAAATTTTAAAACAAATGTTTGCCTTCCTGAAACACCGAGTTGCAAAGGACATACAAAACTGCTTCCACTAAATCATTTTATGTACTCATCAGTTTTAAAACCAAACGTGTACAATAAAATTAGCTTTCATTCAGAAAATCAGTTTATATAGTGGGTCTGATTCAAACATCCTATCGGTTTTACATGGGTATAACTCCAGTGACGGTAGATGAGTTACAAATGATTTACACTGGTATAAATGAGAGGAGATGTGGCCCCAATATTTTACATTCAGAGAGATGCACAGTATTTTCCCTAGAAAAAGCACATGGTTGGTATAAGGTACTTTTATGTAATTTAAGCTATTATATTTTAAATAGAGCACCATTTTCAGTTTCCCAATATGTAAAATCAGGCAGAAGAGGCATTTTCCAAACTGGTATTTCTAATACTACTATGAACATGCAAACATTAGGCCTGATTGTCAACTACCTTGCACCGCGAGTAGCTACCAACATGTATGGAGAATTAGCATGAGAAATATTGTCATTTGGATTTAGTAGCATTTCACATTCACTCTGCACTTGTTAAGGGCAAGGCAGAGGAGACTTGGAGACACATCGTTTATAGAGTCAGTTTTGGTAAAAAACAATATATCTGGATCTGATTCTGAATTCATAAGTTTTACACCAAGGTCATTGGGGATTGCTCCTGATTTACATTGGGATAACAGCTGAAACAGGATATCCAGGAATCAGATACCATTAAAAAGATTATCAACAGTGGACATTATCTTTCCCGCTTAACAGCTAGAAGCAATAGTAGCAGAACTTCCACCACCTATCTACCGTCAATGTATGTCATCCAGCAACTATTTTTGACAATGGGCTACATGTTTAAGAAAAAGTTCTGCAAACCTAATCAACGTCAATGAATATTCACTAGTCAAGCCTAAAACAGTTGGACCTGATTCTGCTTAGTGTCTCTTGAGCAATGCATAGCACTCTCAATTCCCATTTAAAGTTAACATAAGCTGAAAGTGTTCAGAACTATGCAAGATTACATATATCTTAGGGAAATGAACTAGTGGGTAAACTTTCTACACTAACGGCGGGATTTCAGGGCCCAAGTCCGCAGACCCTTATGGATATAAGAAGTATCACTGACTTTAGTGAGACTACTCACGAGAGTAAGAGCTCACTGGCATGAATAAAGTTTCGCAGCCAGCATTTTCAAATGACTTTCAATGGGATTTGGGTCCCTAAATCCCTTAGGCCCTTTGAAAATCCCAATTTGCAAGATTGGGCCTCCAAGTGTTTTAGGAGAGGGGCTGTTATGAAACAAAACTGCCAAAGAGATTAACAGTGAGTGAAGGACCCAAACAGGTGGCAGAACACAGAGGCTAGATTTTGCTATCTGCCTGAACCACGCAACCACAGGTAGTGCAGGCCCGCCCCCAGGAATTCCCCTATTTTCCCTGAGGGACAGATTTACACCTCCTCTTTATGAGGTGCAGCATACTCCACCAATGTGGCCAGCCAACACATAGAAGGAGGAAGTAGAGTCCTGACTTCACCTACTTCCTGCCCCCTCCATACCAAGGAAGAAGCATCTAGAGCACAATCCTTGCATATCCCAAAGTGCTGAAGCTACAATGCAGGTAACCCTAACACAGACCACACAAGAGAGGGAAATCCTTGCTCCCTCTATGGAGCTGCGTAAGGACAAGACACAACCTTACTTGTCAAAATTAGGACGTTAACATCTACCCTCACACCTCATCTCGACACTTACCCAAAAATCATTTTTAATAGATTTCACAAAAAACAAAACAAATGTAGCGTGGCTAGATCATGTGACTTTATAAAACAAAACCTTACCAGTTGTAGGGACCACTGTTATCCTGTACCCCTCTATTGCATCAGGTGGTCTTGTCCATGACATTCGAACAGTATGTTCATCTATAATTGTAAAATTCAAGTCTGACGGTGGATTAACTGCAAAAGATTTACATCAGGGAAATGTTTATTAAATAGAACAAGCTACCATCATCTTAATAAATAAAATAATAATGTTGAGCAAAGCTTACTAAGATTGTCTTTGCATAAATTTGTTTCCAACAAATATAAAGATATGTTGTTGGAAAAAAGAGTAAAATAAAAGCTGACAAAATATGACAAAACATCAGAGAGCATACGCATTACAAAGGACAGCACAGAACATTTGTTTCTTGAGTTGCCAAGTCATTCAAGAATGGCCAGCAAAATCAAGCACAATAGAAAACACATTTGGATACATGTACAATGAGTTCACAGATAATAACCACATATGCAAACATGTCACATAACAATTAAAGGATTTTTGGTACATGCTGGGTGCAGATCGTACAAGCATGCCAAATCACAACCTGCTTACAACACCATGAGATCGTTTAGAACATCAATACAGTACTCTTTTCCATAAGACATTAAAGAATTGATAATCTTTTGATTAGACATTAAAGAATTGATAAGACATTAAAGAATTGATAATCTCTGCATACTCATCTTTCTTACCAATTATATTTCACTAAATCTGAAAACTTGGCAGAGATAAAGAAAAATAGATTTTAATAGTACAGAAAAGGTTTGAGCATTTTAATGTTTAGTCAAACAATTTATATTATGTTCAATATGTAAGTATACATGTAAAATGTATATCAAGAATACTATATCCATGTATTACATTATTCCAAAATACTGGGAGCTTAACCCCTTTGTTCCTAGGAACCACTAATCTGGCATATTTTGCATATAGTTGCAAATAATTCAGGAATGAAGGGGTTAATAAATAACAATAGTTATAAGGAATTTGCTGTAATATCTGAACTGATACAAAAGTTCACAAAACTACGATTCTCCCTGTTTACACCAGTTTGCTGTACAATTTCCAAGGTGTAAACCATGGTTTTCATGTTCCCTTTGCAGCAGGTGTATCCATACTAGAAGTGGCATTTTAACATAAAATGCCAGTATGGTTCTTTCAAACACATTGGTTAATTATGAAAAGACAACATCAAGGTATATTTGTAGACATTTATTTACAGAACTTATAGAAAACAGTGAAGAGGGCACCAGTGATCGGAACAAAGGACGGCAAATAAAAACTTGTAGGAGCTGGTGACAAAAGTAATTGAACAGTATAGAAAGAAATAGTTTACATACGCTATTTTGCAGCATCATGCATATGGACATGAAATGTCAATTATTATTTTTTTAGCTTCCCACAATGGACAAAAGCCTCCATGTACAGAGTTCATTACACAAAGACGTTTCATAAAATATTTTATAATGATATTCTCTTAATAAAATGTTCATGCTCAGTCATGCAGTATTTTACTGACTCACTGTCAGTGCATGGTAGGTATAGTACAGATTACAATTTAAACAGGTCTACAAAGTAAGATAAGATTCAGCCATACTTTCCATAAATACTTTACTCTGTTTTGCAAGCATTCTTTATTAGTCAGACTTTGTCTGTTTCCTGGAAGATCTCCATCATAGATTAATTAAGGACTTTTTGTTTTGTTATTTAAACATGTTTCAATGAATAGAGCATCTCTGAGACATAAATCACAAAATTTAAACTGCTGCGAGGCCTTTATACAATAATAATAAATGATAATAATGAAGTAGACAGTCTTTTTAAAGATATTTACTGTCACTTCCAACCATAGGATAATATGGCTTTTTAATATTGATATAATAGATATACTAGTACTGAAATAAATGTTATTTTTCCTATTATCCATACACAGGCAGTGAGATTAGACTATTAATCTGCATGCATTTTATTCATCGTTCTGTTTACTATAATCACACTGCTAGAGACAGCAAAGTAGTTATTTAGTATCAAAATCATGCAACAGATGTTAATAGTAAAACACATTTGCATATTAAGAATATCATTATAAAATATTGATTCAGTAGCAATGGCTCAGGACAAATTTAATGCAAAGGCAGAGACAACTGACCTGAGCATGCTTCAAAAGAAAAAAAAAATCAGTACATGGAAAAAATAGTACCACCAACCTTGAAAGTAAATTGACCTGATGCAGCAGAGACCTTAGGCTGTAACTGCTGAAGGACAGCAGCAGCCCAACTTGTTGATATCCAAATGACCGGATTCCTGATAAACTGAAAAACTGACTGTGGGGAAAAGTCTTTAACATTTTAAAGGATTTTTATCCAGTTTATGAAAACTCATAAGTGGTACTTGGAAATTAAAAAGTAGAGTACAATCAATATTTAACTACTGTAAATGCCATCCGCATATGAAAACTAAACAAATCCAAATGCTGCTCCCACTAAAGTCAACAGGAATTTTCCCTTAGACATGCAGGATTTGGCCCCCAGCCATTAACTTTTCTATTGACTTAACACCATTCAAGTGAAAGAAACGTTCTTTAGACTCCGAGCCTGCAAATGGATCCAAGCCTCACCCAAAACCCCATGGACTCCAGTGGGGTTCTGCACAGACCAAGGGTTAACTCATGTGGAACTTATTGCAAGCTGGAGCCCTAACTATGGTCACGTGACTGAGACCAAGGAGTGAAATGGAGCATCATAAAAGATTTCTGTGGTAAAAATCTCATTATGTTAATCAAAAATAAATGAAACAACTGCTCTTTCACATTATTATTCTTGTTCTGGCTCACCATGGCAAAATCATATACTTGTTATATGAGCAGTACTTTTATAGACAAAATGTCCACTGAACACAATGGGAGTTTTGCCTATGCTAGGCCTAAGGAACTGGGCCCCTAAGGCCCTGATCCTACAAAGACTTATGTATGCATATAACTATCAGGGCCAGCTCCAGGCACCAGCGCAGCAAGCTCAGGCCTGGGACGGCCAATGATGGGGGGGCAGCATTCCAGCCGGTGGCAGGGCGGCCCCTCCTGCAGCTTCAGCGGCACGCCTGCGGCAGGTCCGCCGAAGTCACGGGACCACCGAACCTGACACAGGTGTGCCGCCAAAGCCACAGGTCTGGCCAGAGGACCTGTCAGCGCCCGGAATGCCACCCCCCTGCTTGGGGTGGCATAAAGGTAGAGCCGGCCCTGATAACTATATCCATGTGAGTAGCCCTCACCAAGACCTTCTCATACAAATAAAGTTATCTATGTGTAAGTCTCTGCAAGACAGAGACTGGGCAGTTACTGCCTGGTCCTGTGCTGTCAATGGCAATGCTCCCATTGTCTTCAGAGGTACAGGATCAGGACCTTAATCTATGGTGATGCCATAATATGGGAAAGGAGATTAAGAAGCTATATTTGCCTACTAACCCAAAAACTAATAATATTTCAGAAGACTACATTTTCTTAAAGAGAGAAGAATTTCATTGTTTGCTTACAGCTAAATGGCCACAGACTGGTGACCACACAATTAGGGCCAATCAGAAGGGGGGACAGGAGGGCCATTTGGCCTGAGCCTCAAGCTCAAAGGGGGCCTCAAATTTAGACACTTGTTAATTTTTAGGCTTTTGATAAGTTTCGGAACTTGTTTTTATGCGCATGCCTATTGTACCAAAGTGTTACACACTCTCTCAACTTAGAGCTGCAAATGTAAGCAAATAAGAAATGTGATTTGGAAAAGACATTTTTTTTTGTTAATTGATGTAGATTTTGTCATATTAAAGACTTTAAAATGTTCATAAATATTGCACATTTTTGACAGTTTGCCTGCATAAGTGGCTTTAAGTGACCAGACCTTCAAAGTGTTGAAGCAGGTGAAAAACTATGGGACAAGAGCGTTTGAATGGGCTCACCGTGCTTAATATCAACTGCGACGTTGCATGAAAGCTAGATTTTTCCTCAACAATTAGTGCATTTGCACAGAAAAAGGCTAGAAAAGCATTTGTTAGAGTTTAAAAAGTTCAAATTATGTCTCACTCTTTTTTTGGTGCCTTATTTTCTTTACCTGTGTCATCATTTTTTATTATGACTAGGGGGCCTCAAAAGCTGGAAGTGGCTTGGGTCTCTCTGGACCTCTGCGAGGCCCTGCACACAATTCATTCATTCCACTGTGGCTTGGGGGCAATGAGGAGGTTTCAACTAATTAAACAAACAACTTACAATAAGCCATTTTGGACACCAATATTTCATGTGTTCATATATGTCTCAGTCACTTCTAGAACTATTGTAAGATACATTTCTTTTTTATCTAACCTATGTTGTATATGCCAAAAAATGCATATCCAGTCATGATAAACCTAATTCATGATACTATTTATACTGTATATATTAGAATATTTTCTAAGACTAAAAATATAGATTTTTCCCCCATGTTCTGTATATATTATATTGATTTGTATTGCTCAGCAGATAGCACAAACCCAATATAAAATAAAAGCCAGTGGCATTTCACAGCTTGTACAAGCTAGCTGCTAGAGGTTCTCAATGAATATCTAATACAGGGGTGGGCAAACGTTTTGGCCTGAGGGCCACACTGAGGTTCAAAATTGTGTGGAGGGCTGGGTAAGGAAGGCTGTGCGTCCCCAAACAGCCTGGTCCTGCCCCCTATCCGACCCCACCCACTTCCTGCCCCCTGACTGTCCCCCTAAGAACTTCCGACCCATACAATCCCCCCACTCCTTGTCCCCTGATCATCCTCTCCGGAGACCCCCTCACTCTAACTCCCCCCCAGACCTTACCCCCTATCTAAGCCCCCCTGCTCTTTGTCCCAACTGTCCCCTCTCAAGACCACCATCCCTAACCACTCCCCAAAAACCCCACCCCCTATCTAAGCCCCCTACTCCTTGTACCCTGACCGCCCCCTCCAGAGGACTCCCAACCCCTAATCACCCTCCAGGACCCCACCCCCTATCCAAGCCCCCATCCCCTGACTGCCCTGACCCCTAGCCACACTCCCACACCCTGACAGGCCCCCTGGGACTCCCACTTGCCATCAAACCCCCCACGTTCCCCATCCCATAACCACCCCCTGAGAGCCTCTGCCCCTTACCCAACCCACCGCCCCCTCTTACCATGCCGCCGCTCAGAACAGTGTGTCCCTGGCCCAGAGCCGGACACATTGCCACGATGATTCTCTGGAGCGTGTAGCATGTCTGGCCTGGAGATAAACATGCTTTTGCGCAGCCCCGCCCCCCAAAGCACTGCTCGCGTGGTGCGCTGAAGCTGTGGGGGAAGGGGACAGTGGGAGAGGGACCGGAGCAGCTGGAGCTCAGGGGCCAGTTAGGAGGAGCTCACAGGCCAAATCCGGACCGTGGGCTGTAGTTTGCCCACCCCTGATCTAATGAGAGAGGAAAAGATTTAAAAGAACAGCGTCAAATAATTTGGATCCATAACTTGACCTATAGTAAAATTATCACACTCTAAAAGCTGGGGTCCTGCAGCATCTAACTATCCATTAAGTAAAAACTCCAACCTCATCACTGAGAAATTAATGTATCCTTTACCATTTTTGTAGGGCACATAAAATAGTATGGTATGATTTATCCTACTGGCTGGCATTGCAGCAGCAGCAGTCAGACAATATGTCTAAACTTGCTCCTACTGAAGTGAGTTCTGTGAAGGCCAGACTAGACCCAATATTCATCAGTTACTCTTTTCTTTTATATATGGCATGGATTTGTTTTTATGCAGCTAACCAGACACTGAACCCAGCTCTGTTCCCATTAAGGTCAAAGTTACTGGTCCCACTGAAGGAAAGAATAAGCCTCTTATTTTAATAAAATAAAGCTATTGTTTAGTAAAGCATAACTTCTCACCTCATCAGATATGCAGTGTTGCTCACAACACCACAAGGTTGCCATCTGTACTTATATTTTTATAAATTATACATATTTCTTACATTTTTAGTATAAATGTAACTTATGTGAAGTATAGTTTGTTAATATTTCACATTTTTTAAAATATATATAATAAAAATATATTTTGAATATACACACAGTTCTCTGTGTATTCGTGTGTATATATATATATGTGCATATATACATAGGCTTCAAAGGATTAGACTTTTATCAATAAATGTTGATAAATGTCAATTTCACCATACACACAAAATGATGAAAAATATTTTCATCGATTATCTAAATTTACAGATAGGCAAAGTAAGAAAAATACTGTTTGAGGACTTATTAGAGTTGGATTTAAGGATATTTACTTTATATATATTTTACATGTGATGTTGACAATTTGTGTTTTAATGGTTATAAAGATTTTAACTTTACGAATCTCAGCATCTACTGTCATTAAATAATTATTGTCTGACCCCTCCTATTCCCCAGCCTCCCAAAACTTTCAAAATGTAAATGATGAACATCAGAAAAATTATTAAAAATAAACATCAATATTATCCATCGAAATTATTTTTTAAATCAAATTCTGCCAAGTCTATGTATACACACACACATACATATGTGTGTTTATGTGTGTGTGGGTACACTTGGCAGAATTTGATGTATGTAGATATAGGTACAGATATAAACTTTGCTACAATCAATGAGAAAAAAAGGAGTTACAGTCACTTTACATATTTAAATTATACTACTATCAACTTCAGTACTCAGTAGCTCGTGAGGTGGTCACATATTACTAGGAATTTGTGTGAGATCACCAATTCACTTCTCAGAAGACAAGCAACAGCCACCAAAAGGTAAGTCACTACCAACCTGATCCAAATCTGAATAAGTGACAGAGCTGAAAGGCTTCATGTGCCCTTGCTTATTACCATTCATTCCTCTCCCTTTATTAAATGTATATTCCATTTCATATAAAACTTCCTAAGTCCATTAACAGCAATGACTGCATATTATTTTTCACTCTCCATATTGCATTTCCTGGAAATATGTTTTTCTATAGACATTCCTTTTTCTCTCAGGCCCCCCAACTACCCAGAGGTAATGTATAGCTTAGCACAATTATGCTCTCCCACCTTCCCAGAATTTTCTGGAATTTAAATCTAATCTACCACTTTCGGAAACGCTGAAGTGTCACAATCGTCAAATGTTTGATATTGCCAGTAATATAATGCATTCTTCCTTAAGATACTGTGGGAGGGATTTTAAAGGCACAAAGATGATCTTGAAAGTCAATGACTGTTGGGTGACTATCCCCCTTTTGAACATCTCCCCTGTATAAGAAATATAACATAATATATAAGCTATGAAACAAAGCAGTATACTGAGACTGTAACTACAAGGCTATTCAAACCTTAAACTATTTTGTCCATCCATGCCTACAAAAGTAAAACATTCATATCTTTCTCTAAAATATACTGATTTCCTCCTTTTCTTCATGACCCCAGATGAAGAAAAATAATGTAACGGGGTAAAAAAAGTAGGAGGTTGTCATATGACATTGATGAAAAATATTATAGAATATCACAAATGCTGGACTAGAGAAGTAGGAAAAAAACATTAGGTAGTGAAAAAGGTCTAGCATAATAAGCCAGAAATCAACCAGAGAGTAGAAAATACAGAATGTCAGAAAAAAGATAGCTAAATGGATGATAAATTGAATTTTATTATAGTAGAACAGAGAACCATAAAGTGCAGAGCTTGAAAAATCCAATTGCCCACTTGCTAAGGGTGAATGAATAGCTTTCCCACTGAAGTGCCATCAACTTCTAAGAAGTTTATTTTTAAAAATATTATGTTTCTAACCCTTCTGGTATTAAGATAAATTTCCAAAGTGAACTAAATATAAACCATGGCAGTGCTGTCTTCCTAAGTCTGCAATACATTCCAGTGCCTTTGTTATTGCTCATCACTTTCCAATCTGTAGCCAAGTATTGCTGTTATTCAGAACCCCTAAAGGTACCCATGAAATGGGTAAGAATATGTCTATTTCACTGTGCAGGGGCTTGGGATACTATGAGCAGCAGCAGACAAACACTGGAGCTATTCACTGGAGAGGAAGGAAGGCTCAAAAACAGGGGGGGGGGGCAGAGTATCAGAGACTCTCAACCGTTCCCCCTTCAGTGCCAACTTGCTATTCTTCTTCTGCTTCAGCAGGCTCTGAGAGACAGAGCTTGAAACTGCACCATGCATGGAACTTTGCTACCTATGGACGCCATAGGAGGAGCAGGAATGAACAGGAAAAGCAAGGAACCTTCTCAGCCAAAGAAGTATCAATTGCACAATTGCACTAGCCTAATGGATATGGACAGGAATTGAAGCAAAAACTTCTATGGCACCTGCTTAGGACAGAAGTCAAACATTGGAAACTGTCACACCCAGAATAGGACTGAGAGTCAATATGATGTGAATGTTGGAGGAGTCAACCCAAATGAAGAAATGTGCATATGATAGCTATAGAATCAGAGAGGTAGCCGTGTTAGTCTGGAATAGCAGAAGTAACAAAGAGTCCTGTGGCACCTTAAAGACTAACTAAAGTATTGAAGCATAAGCTTTCGTGGGCTAATACCCACTTCGTCGGATGCAAACAACTTGTTTGCATCCGACGAAGTGGGTATTAGCCCACGAAAGCTTATGCTTCAATACTTTAGTTAGTTTTTAAGGTGTCACAGGACTCTTTGTTACTTATGATAGCTATAGTTCAGCAGACAGATTGAATGATGAAATGACTGTAAAACCAAGACAAACAGGATCAAATATGTCCTCCAAAAGATGATGCAAAATTGAGGCACATTAAAATAATGTAGGAGGGCAACTGAGACTGAATAGTTGAAAAACTCTGAATAAGGCCAACCATAAATGCTCCAAAAAACCCCACCCCAACTCCTTTTCTCACTAGAGTATATCCTGATGTGATTCTAAATTTTTGCATCCTATTTACAGCACTGCCAGCTCCCACTCCACTTCCCACTCCCACAATTCTCAGCATTTTTTGATTCTTCTGACTTTGCAGAAGTCCTTATATAATTTTTCTCACAGTGACAAAAATTTGTCCTGTTTATTTTAATGAATGTTTTAGCATTTCAAGAACTCCCAAGCTATGACAAAGTTTGCCCTTCCCTAGAGAGAACTCACAGAAGCAAATTTCCTTCCCATTAGGAATGTTTCCAGCTAGTTACTACAGCCAAAAAAAAGGAAACAGAACCAGTCTGGTATGAGCAAGGACATGAGCATAAATATTTCAGGAATTGGCACAGCTACTGGAACAAGCATATGCAAAAAACAGTAGGTGTGTCCCTGATATTTAGATAAATTTGATTTAATAAAAATATCTGAATACAGACTAAAGGTTGGGTTTACAAAATGCTGAGTGCCTCATGAACTGTGTTGAGCCATTCAGTCAGCACTCAGCACTATACCAGATCAGGCCCAAGTCCTTTTTTGCTTAATATTGTTTCACTGGGCTTGAAATGAGAATTATATTAATTTTGAAGCAAGGATTGAACATGCATCTAGTTTCACTATAACTAAGTGCTTCTGTACTCCACAAAAATATAATCTGGTAACTTTCAGCAGCAATACTGGGTCAATCATGATAGTTATCCCTATATTTAGTTGGTCAGGGTATGACTCAGACACACTGGTGCATAACAGATAGTATTTTACTCCAGAAGTGACATCTCAAATATCACCGAAGCTATCTACGCAGTAGGGCACTGTTCAATATGAATAAAGATGGTAAGATCTTGCCCTTTTGAGGAGTCCTAGTTTTAAGTTTTAAATATATATATTCGTCCTCCACCTACACCAGCTCTGTACTTTCTGCTTTCTCTTGCACAGTGCTCCTGCACTCCAAATGCAAACTCTGAAATGATTTTCAATGACGTCGGTTGGTTCCTCAGCCAACAACAGTGTGGCTGGAAGCCAGAGGCAACGATCACATTCGTTTTCAGAGGAACCAGATGTTGATAAAATTGTCATACTTTTCAGCAAGCCGATCTGCTTTGTGCCTGACTGATCACCCATAGCTAGGGGCCTACCAAATTCACAGCCATTGAAAAACGTGTCATGGACCATGAAATCCAATCTCCCCAGTGAAAACTGGTCTTTTGTCTACTTTTATTTTATACTACACAGATTTCACAGGGGAGACCAGGATTTCTCAGATTGGGGGTCCTGACCCAAAAGAAGGTCATGGGAGTGGGGAAGGGTGTTGCAATGTTATTATAGGGGATTGCAGCATCGCCACGCTTACTTCTGCACTGCCTTCAGAGCTGGGAGGCCAGAGAGCAGCGGCTGCTGGCCAGGTGCCCAGCTCTGAAGACAGCACCCTGCCACCAGCAGCACATAAGTAGGGAGGGCAATACCATACTCTGTCTCCCTTACTTCTGCACTGCTGCCTTCAGAGATAGGTCAGGATCCCTACAGTTAAAACACCATGAAATTTCAGATTTAAATATCTGAAATCATGACATTGACCGTTTTTTAAAATCCTATGATCATGAAATGGACCTGAATTTGGTAGGGCCCTACCACTAGCACCACTGCTTCTGAAGGGCAAATTACATTATCATAATCACTGAGATTTTTGTAATTATTATGTTCAGGTTTGGGTCAGGTTTTAATTATTGTGTTCAGGTTTGGGTTCCAGTTTAGCCCCTTACAGAGCCAGGAAACAACCCTGAGCTCCGTACCTGGGATCTGAGTGTGTGGAGGATAGTTGTGGTTCAGCCCATTACCCAGACAGGGTCTCTGGCCTTAGAGGTCCTTCCCAGGCTGGCGGATCAGGTGAGTTAGTTTGGGTCAATTATCCCATCCACCAGCTCCCCAGGCAGATAAACACCAACTCCCACCTACTTGCCCATCAGAGAGGCAAATGCCCCCTGCGCGGCAGAGTGGTTTTAAGTGACACTGATTGGGTAGCGCTGCCCAAGCTGGGATGGGGGCTTCCCTCTTTCAGATGGAGGCAGGAGTAGCCTTGGGCCATTTGGTGCCGGCTTCTCCTGCGAGATCTGGCCCAGGCCCCGCGGCCCCTGGTGGGGAAGACGGCGCCATACCCCCGCGAGAGCTTCGCTGAGGGTCCTGCCCCCCTTGCAGGGAGAGTAGGGCCCTGCAGCACCCCGCTGGGAGCAAGGGCTCCGTGCCCAGCACAGGGGCGGGGTGGGACAGGCCTCGCGGCCGGCTCGGGGATTCCCAGGGCGCGGTGTGGGCTGATCCCGGGCTAGCAGATCCAGAGGCCGCTGCCAGCCAGCCCCGGGCTAGGGGAGGCAGGAGCTGCCGAGACTCCCAGGCGGTCGGAGGAGCTCGGCAGCTGGCGGGGAGCGGCGCACGGAGCTGTCCCTTCTCGGAGCCTGAGCCTCCGCCTCCCTCGGGAGCCGCCAGGAACAGCGAATTCCCTTCCCCCTGCCCCCGCGACTCCCTGGGGGGAAGAGCCGCTCCGGATCGCGACACACAGAGGCGGAGAGCCACGCGCTGTTGGAGTCCTTTATTGGCAAGGGCTCGGGAGACAGTTCTGACTTCACACACAAAGCAAAGGACCCGGCAGGAAGGCGTGTGCCAGCGCTCCGGGGCTCCTCAGCTTTAATCGGAGCTTTCGTGTTTGCACAGGAGCCTTCTCCCTGAGCCCTGTGCACTCAGCCTGGGGGGCGGGGAGAGCACAGCGCCGCACTCCCAGCCTAGCCCTGGCTTTCCCGAGCCTGCAGGGCACTCAGTGTGGACAGCACACCAGAGAGAGAGAGAGAGAGAGAGGATCTGCTAAGTGAAATTAACAAAACACACAAGGAGCTGGACCAGAGGGACAAGGAAGAAGAGGCGTTTCTCTGAAGGAGAGAGAGAAGAATAAGTGAAGTAACTTGCACTGAGGACGAAGAGCAAGAAAGTTGGGGGAAGGGGTTGTTTGTTTTAATTCTGCACCATCACTGCAAGGAGCCCTGGGAGGGAATGATTTACCTTCAGCCTCTGTCGAAGACAGGAGGAGAGCTGCGCAGAGAGCAGCAATTGCTGAAGCCAGCCTGATCTTCATGTCTGCCCTTTGGGATCACAACCACATGAATGGATCTGCGGTGATTAAAAAGAGAATAAGCACGGGTTAGAGGATGTAGTGGGTGTATTCAGGAAACATGAAAAGAACAGCCGCGGAGACCACTATGTTCCCTAACCCCCTTATCCCCACCCCCCACCCAGGGGACCAGGTTACAGCCTCTAGCCTGGGAAGCTATCCAGACCTGACAGATCTGCATTACTAGCTGGAGAGTCTAGCCTCACAATAATGTGCCTTTTGTTACTGGCCATGGTAATCAGACAACAATTCAATGGTGGTATTAAATTCGAGTTAATCTGATCACGGAAGTGGCGAAAAGATTCCTGCTCCTATATATGCAAAACCTAGACCGAGCTTCATGACTTCATCCTTTAGCCAGCGTAAGGATGGCTAATTCAGAGGTCATTTTTGCCTTGAATCCACTAAATGTTTCTTTCAGCTGGGGATTTTACTCGGCTCCTTTTTCATAACTGCTGAAGCACTTAGTTAACAGTTTGTAATGGTCTCGAGGTAGTTTGGAAATTGTAATAAAACTTTGTTTTGTTCTGCCTACAAGTATGCAAGTCTGCCTTTCTTTAAGATCTGAAATAGATTATACAGAAGTGTATGTAACACACAACTGAAACCCGACACGACCGCTTAAACCCGATGTTTTAACATCTGAGAATTCGTTTACACGATCTGAGGGGAAATCGCTTTTACAGCGCTTGATAAAAGAAGACAAGGGAACGAGCCATGCCATCGCTGCAGATTGTCTAAGCATAGATGAGAATTAGAAAGATGTAGTCGTTCCTAATTACAAGCAGCTGTACATTTAGAACCGTGTTTGCTCAGGGCCACGCGTTTAGGGTCAGAACTAACAGTCACTACTAAGGCAAAACCCCCATAGGAGCGAATAAGAGTCTGTCTGAAATGTTAGGCCCTTATTCTCCCATGGGAGGGTAGGAAATACATACCACACGGACATTTCTGAGCTTTATCTAAGTGGGGAGTTGTGTGTGTTTGTTATGAATAAATGCTACAGCGACCACAATAAGATCTCCCGAGAGAGAAATTCACAAGCAATTAAGCAATATATTTAATCGAGGAGGAGCAAAACGAAAGAAGGGGTGGTGCATACATCCCTAGGCAAATAGCCCACAGACAGAGCTCAGAGGAAAATAGTTCTGTGCTATCTAGAGAACCAAAGACAAGACATATTTCGTTAGTATAAAACGCTGACAAGATCAAACACTACCCTACCGGTGCTACTGGCACCGAATTTAAAAGTATGCCATGCTGCCCTATATTAAATTGCTTTCTTAATTGCCGCAAAAAAATTACGTGGACTGCGAGAAAGTGGAGAGCGAACCCTGCTTCAGAGTCTGTCGCCCATATTTGGAGATAGGCTTATGCCTAAAATGTGAGTCCCCGGCCCTGACATAAGGATGATTCAAGCATATTGATAACTTCAAACGCATTCCACTATTCTGCGTGGGGACGGCCAGTTTTTGCAGCACATCCGCTAAAGAGCATTTGGTAACGGTCTTAAAAGCCTCTTAAACAAAACGTTAAAAGGACTTTTGTCCGCGAAGTTTTGCCTGGGCTTAGAGTGCCATCTTTTGAGCAGGAGCAAAACTGAACCCTTGCAGCCAGACGTGCGCTGCTGGTGCTCCAGACTGGCATTCCTGGTCGCTTTTTCCAAAAATACAACTTTTAATATAGTTTTTGCCAAAACATTTATTTGATTGCCTAGCAACCCTTCCTTCAACTTTCGCCTTTCAAACGTAAATGTCTCGACCCGCCTTTACGTGGGGGAGGAAATCGGAATGCTCCTTTCGCTTACTGTACTGAAAACAAAACAGACTGTCTTGGGAGCCCGGACTGAATTCTTAGCTTTGATCTCAGACAATAACTTCAAAAACTACCACGGACCCTGCCCCGCTATCCGTTTGATCTCGACGTTACACTACCCCGAAGACCAGCACAAAGTCATCGCACGCCTATGCAATCAGCAACTTTTGTCACTTTCCCACACAAATAGTTGGTCAAACAGTTCAAGAATGGAAACAAGGGGCTGCACACGCCGGGGGGAGGGGAGGAGATCCCGCCAAATGAAGGCAGCGCTAACATACCTTTGATAAAGTCATCAACGCTATTCAGAATAGCCTCTTTAGGACGTTAAGCAGATACGATTTCACGTGAACAACCCACATCGAGATTATAAACTAATTTCATACTAGACGCAACCACCACCGAGAGATGCTATCCAACGTGTTTTGAAATGGGCATCTATAGCTAATGGATACACAGCCAGTCGCAGAGCGGCAGCTCCAAATGCACCATTTCATGCGATTTGCTAAGAAATCTTCACTTTCCTGTCCAGCTCACCCAAGCAGCGAGCATCGTGGATTCAGCGAGGAAAACCACGAACCGTCCGCCACGCTTCCCGAGGGCGAAAGGAAACAGCAGCGCTCCTGCAGGATCGGCTACAATCCGTTTCCTCTTGCAGAGGCATTTTGCAGCGCCCGTGTGACCCCAGGCGAGAAGGCTCCCCTGATCATGGATCGCCTCCTCGCCCACGCCGGTTACTTCAATTTCATGTCTAAACCTGACTCCCAGGTTGTAAAACACACACACACACACACACACACACACACACACTACCCCGTTCTAGTCCCTCTTCGGTCCTGTGCCATTAGCTGTCAGTGCATCAATCAGAAGCGCGCGTGTGTGAACGGCACAGAAAGGCGACAGGACTCCGAGGTCCGTCTCCCCAGCGCGCACACAGACCTTTAGTGGCAGCTGCCCGGTAGCGGGGTCGGTGGCGGGGCAGCTCCTGCGGCGGCGCCTGCAGCCCCAGTAGCAGGACCTGGAGAGAGGAGGAAGGGAGGAGGAGAGAGATGAGCTCCGGGGCACCTTGTGGAGAGAACAGCAAGTAGCAGGAGCAAAGGAGGAGGAGCAGAAGCGGCGGCAATGACCGAGCCGCCTGGGTTGCTGTAGCTCCCACCGCGAGGGGTGCGCCTGGGAAGACTTGCCTGCTCCGAGTGGGAAGAGCCTCTCCCCAATCTGCTCCTTAAGAGAGGGCTGTTCCCAACTCGCAATTTACTCTCGTAAGCGGTTACGAAACGGCGGGGAAGGTGGACAGCTGCCACCGGATGATATATGCGCGCCTCGCTCCTCCAGCAAGAAAGGGGATCTACTGCTGGAAACTTGCGCATACTTCGCCACATTCCTAAGGCATGAGGAGGGCGAGCGCCGCAAGAGCAGTGCCCTGGCGGGGGAAGGGGGCAGAGGCCGGCGTGCCAAGGCCAGACGGATCTCTGTCTCCTCCGCCCGGGAGCCAAACTGCAGCCGGATCAGGTTTCCCTGGCGGAGGCGAGGATGATCATTCAAACTGGGGAACAATGGGAAGGGCGGGGGGGGACCTTAACTGAACCGCGTTAGGTGGCGGGACACCGATTCTGGGCGGCCGGGGGGGGGGGGGAGATCGCTGCCCGGCCCAGGGCGCGGATTGCAATCTGTTAGAAGGTCTCCAGTAACTCACTGCCTATTTCAAGAGGGTCCTTTTCCTGAACTGGTGGTTTTACGATACTGTCAGTGATTGAAACCATTTGCAGAGAGGAAGGGGGGAAAAGCCCCCCTCGGCCGAGTAAAAAGCGTGGCGCTAGCGGTGGTTGTCACAACCCGCCCTTTAAGCACAATAAAAGCACATGCCCGCTAGGGCTGGGCGCGCAGCGAGAAGGCGCTGGATTATCAGCCCGATCAAAGGAAAGTCAAACGTGCCGCGTGCCAAGAAAGCGGAGGTGAAACACTTTGAAGAAGCGCCCTGGCTACCAGCATGTGAGCGGGATTAGTCACCCCTGCTGCAGAGCTGTATTGTCCTAAGCACGACACACAACACAGGCTGGAGCTGAGACAATCTAACTGGAGAGAAAGGGGACATGGAGGGTCCATTGTTTGGCGGGGGTGGGGGGCGGATAGGACAGAACAAGAGAAAACGAATTTGGACCTAAAATGAAAGGATCCATCTTCCCAACCCAACTCTCCTATTTCCCCCCGCCACCGCCTACTCCCTCCGCTTTCAACCCCTTCACTTATTATCCAGCCTAAATGTCTGCCACTAGCCCCAGACGACGGGAACTTTGTAGGGGAACAGCTGGGAGCACAGAGATTCAGGCCAGTCCATCGCTCTCTGGATCTGCCCACGGAAGATAACACTCAGGGTCCAGAGGCTGTTAATATGGTCAGTCTCGCCTGTCCCTGAAAGAAACGGCTCCGTTCTCGGGTACCTGGGGGGGGGGGTTGGGGGTTCCTGTGCGTAGAGACTTAACCGGAGCTCGGATCAGGGGGCTGGGTGACTGTAATTAAACTCTCCGGGTGTAGTTCGTCTGATCAGCCAGTGGCAGGGTAAGACCAACAGACAACTTCAGCTTCAGGAGCCTGCCCATGCTGCGTGTATCAGAGACGGGTACCGTGCACAGAAATACGCACACACGACGCACACACGCCACACAAACTCCCCAAAACACACACACACACACACACACTTCATTGTCTAGCCATGACAGAGCCCAAGCACACCCCTCCCTCGCCTGTGCACGGGGCTCACTCAGAAGGCACAAGCTGTGCGAGGAAAACGTAGCGATAGCGAGTGACCCCGGAGGCTCCCCCGCCGCCTGGAGACACCCCGCCACACGCGGACCTCCCCAGCCCCAACACTCCCAAGCCCTAGACACCCGGGCACGCTCCTGCCGAAATGAGACACCCGGGCACGCTCCTGCACATCCCCGGCTGCATTTGCAGACGCTGACCCACAGCTCTCTCGCCTTCCTCCACCCCAGGAGCAGCCTGATTCAGACCCGCGCTCCCCCACCCAGGGCAGCCTGCCAAACCCCAGGGAACCCCTCCGGGCACGGCCCCCGCCCGCTGGGAGGCTAGAGCGGCTGGGCACGGCAAAGGAGGGGATTTCTTTTCACAGCCCTGCCTGCCCTCCGTCGCGCAGGGGCAGAGCCGCCGGCTGGGTGTTGGGCGCCCGGAACAACGAGGCTTTTCTCAGCCGGTGCGCTCCCAACAGTGCGGGGGGATTTGCTTATGCAGGCTACTCGGCATGACTTCAAAGCCTTCCCCTATTTAGCCTTTAGATGCCATTTCCCACCGCGTGGGCAGGAACCCGTGCACATTCCTCACGGACGGTGACACTTGCAGGGGGCTTTCCCCCTTCCGAGTAAAGGGGGGACCTCCTTTCCCCCCAGCGCCAGCGAGTATTTGTCAATGAGGAAGCCGCGCCCCAAAGCCAAGAGCTCGCGCACACAAGCTGTTGTTTTGCCTCTCAAAATGTAGCCTGAAGTGACATTCAAACCAGCTGCCCCCCCCCCGCCCCCCTTGGTGTATCCACCGCAGCGGTGTTGCAGAGACATTACACCGGGATGCTCCATCCCCAGCGCGCTGCTGCTGCATCCATGGAAGATACTAGGACTAGGGGCTGGATTTCTCTCGCTCGCTCTGTTTGAAGATTTCCCCCTCCCTCTATACGCGTTCTCACTAGAGTAGGAGGGGAAACTTGGTCCTATTATTTATTGTCCAACAGCGCAACCTAGCGGTGGATTGAAACCGAGACTTGTTAAGAAGCAGGTGCCATCCACCAGCTAATCATGTAAAGAGAAAGGAAACGCTTCTACTTAAAAGTGGCAATAAGTGTTGTGAATTATTACAAGAATTAAACACACTGGTCAGGAAGGACAACAATAAGAAAGTTAAACCAAGAATCAGAGAGGTAGCCTTGTTAGTCTGGAATTGCAGAAGTGACAAAGAGTCCTGTGGTACCTTAAAGACTAACTAAAGAATTGAAGCATAAGCTTTCATGGGCTTGCATCCGACAAAGTGGGTATTAGCCCACGAAAGCTTATGCTTCAATACTTTAGTTAGTCTTTAAGGTGCCACAGGACTCTTTGTCACTTAGGTTAAACCAATGATTCTTCTAGCCCAGTAGCCTGTCTTCCAGCAGTGACCAATTCCAGATGCTTCAAAGGGAATGAACAGAACAGGGCAATTTATCAAGTGATCCAGTCGCTATGGTCCCTTGCTAGCACCTGTCAGTCTGAGGTTTAGGGACACCCAGAGCATGGGATTGTCTCTCTGACCATCTTGGCAAATAGTCATTTAAGGGAACTATCCTCCATGGATGTATCAAATTATTTTTAATCTCAGATAATCTACATGATTCTCCATAACGAAAGAGGAGCAAGAAAACAGAAGCTACAATCTTTCAGTTGATATATTTACATTGCAGTAGTGCCCAGAGACCCACCACATTCAAGGTCAGGCTCCAGTACTTGTCCATCCTGCAGACATACACAAAGGCATGATCCCTGTTCCAAAGAGCTTAGAATCTAAAAAGACAGAAAGAGAAAAAAAGATGAAAGGTGATGAAAAGAAAAGGACATACAAGCAAAGGGTGAAATTCACTCCAATCCAGAACCCAGCACAAGACTTGTGTACCACTTAAGCCCTAATATGATGATGTATGTGGTACTTAAGTAGTGCAGAGGACTTGTGCTGGCCTTCTGTATAGAGATTACTTTCACACAAAGCAGTCAGAGTACTGTCATGTGAGTCAACGGGACTAAATAATAATGGGTCAAATTCTGCTCTGATATGCGCTCTATGTAGCCCCTTTTGATTGAAGTACATCTCTGCACAATTTGAACCCTTGCATTTGTTTTAACTCACTTATGTTCCATTTAATTTTCCCTGAAAATCTCAAAATGCAGTTGAGTTCAAATAAAATTATAATGAAGGCTTTAATGGGCAGATTTGATGAGAATGACCTTTTCCAAAAATATCTTAAGTTTGATGGGCCAAGGGCTGCTGTCCTTACTGTTGCAGGAGTCCCATTGACTTCAATAGACCCAGAATGTTTAAATAGAAAGAAAAAACATCAAAAAGAGGATAGGCATTAAGAAATTTGGTCCCCCTTTCTAGCATACTCAAAGGAGGAGGTCTCTCCAGCTGGCAAGCCAGAATCTTTAGCCAAGGTCTTTGAATATTAACCTGATCCTGAACAATTAATGTACAATGTAGTATGTTACAACTTTATTGTAATTTAGCCTTAATAAATAGTTTTCAGGAAGAAAGAAATCTTAGAAGACGTGTCCAGACACTTTGGAAGTGAGTCAACCACCCTTAGGCACATACCACAAATTCAGCTGTCTGGTATTGCTAAAATGCACTTTCCAGAACTTATACCTCCCCCTCCCGGAGGAGAGGGAAGTATACTCAAATACTCTTGACCTGCTAACCCCCAAACCAGATTTTCAATTTTAGTTTCCTTTCAGCATTTCAGTATGAAGGATGTTTATTTAAAAAACAACAACCCCATCTCTGTTATTGAAAATCCATTTTTTAAAGAAATAATATTTGTTGGTGGTGTGTTTGGGATTTTGAATTCTTTTACTGGGTTGACATAACAAAGACATTTCCCTAAATTCAGCATGTCCCCTGGAAGATTGTTCCAGAATGAGGGGCATCATTTTTTTTGCAATATTTTTCCAAACAAAAATAAAGTGCATCTCAGATGTTTCCCTGTCTTTCACAATGAAACCACATTTTTCAGGAATGTGCTTTCAGGTGTTAGGAAGCCAAAGAGTTTGTGATAATCAATATATGAATAATTAAATGATAAAATGAAATATCAGTAATTGTATCTAAAAACAAAAATTTAATTACTTGGCATATTTTTTAAATGTCACAATATAATTTGGTCACCCATTCTGCAATTGGATTAACATGTGTGGAGACCTTTTGAAGTCAACGGGACTCCACATACATGCAGCAGTCTGCCCACATGGATCTAGATGCAAGACCAGAGATTCACTTTCTACACCTACCAATTAAGAAGTTTCTGTGAATTTCTTGGGTAAAATCCATCTCCACTGATGTTAACTGCAAAAATTCCATTAACTTCAATGAGACCAGGATTTCACCTCTTATGTTTAACATTTTGTTTACATCTATTTCATTTTGTCTCCAGATCTCCAGATATTAGAAGCTCAATATATTGAAGAATTTCATTTGGAATTTGTGCTTTCATATTCTGCAATCATTTGAAGGTAAAATGATATGATTATTTTTAATCTCCTCTGTTGCTATGTACTTTCACAGTCAGAGTACCTAATATGTGATGCAGAAGGTATTTCTGAAATGCGTAAACATTTACTAACTCTCTCCTTTCTGCTTGTTTCTTGGACAAGTATTAAACATAGTAAGACCATGCACGCTAGCTCCAAACTGCTCTTTGTTATTTAAAGTGAATAAATGGAAACTCTGGTGACATTTATTTAGATCTAAAAGCTCCATTTTTAAATAAATATTGTTACAATTTTAAGAATATGTTCGTGTCTTTTTATGTGATTATATGTATACAGGAAACTACAGATTGATTAGAAAATGTGAGCTGCTCTTGAATTTAAAGGAATTTTATAAACGGTGCTTTTGGCAACTTTTTCCATGTTCCCTCAGATTGTATTGCCAGGATAATGCAAAACAGAATATTCTACAATTCAGCACCATAAAAACCTGGATATCTTTTCCATGTGGCTATCACAGTGGATTTGGCCTTGGTGGTTTCCTGGCAGTTGTGCTTGTAAATGTTATGTGTTTTATATGGACACAAAGAATCACAGAAAGGATCAATTTATTCAAACGCCAAACAAGGAATGGTTTTAGAATTAGGAAAAAAGCATTATCTCTAAAGCTATTCTGTTGCACGCTGATTTACTGTGAAGTTTCTGCCTATGAGCTGATCCACCTACACCCTGCATTGTTTCCTCCTATAGATTTAAAGAAACAATACACATACCCTGACAGCACTTTCCAGTTGAGTTCAATGAGTTGAGGTTGCACAACACTTCACAGGTGGCATTCAGCAGGTGAGAGGTTCACGCCCTGTGAGAGGAGGAACAGAACCCAATTATATAATTGCCTGATGTATTTAAATTCATTTTTATTAATTATTATTATTATTTCTATTCAAGCAGCACCTTGAAGGATCTCAATCAGTAATCAGGGCCTCGCTGTACTAGGCATTATACCAACAGATAACTCAAAAAGACCTCATGCCCAAAGAACTAAGACTTGGATAATATACAAGATGAATAAACTACAGAAGGATGGCAATGTAACATGTAGCAGAAGCTATTACAGTGGCCTTAGGAGTCACAGGTGGTCAGGACAAAGGGATTAATTAAAAGTGATCTGCAAAAGAGGGGTGAAATTGGGGTTGATCTCCATTTTGCCTTTTTTATGATACCCCAAGAGGGATTCCCTCCTGTGACAGGACATCCATCCCACACTGGCATACAAGGGATTAATAGAGCCCTAGTGAAGCTGTGTGGGGAGCAGCCAATAGGAGAGAGGCTGAAATGAGCAGCCAATCATGGCCCAGTGGGTTCACTTAATAGGAACTGCAGGGCCAGAATTAGTCAGTCACTGCTGGGAGCTTGAGGAGAGAAAACTGTGCCCCGAGTAGGCTGCAACCCCGTAGCACCTTGGACAGAGCAGTGCAGGCAGGGACCTGGGGATAGAGAATGAGCTCCAGACAGGCTGCTGGTACTGAATAGGGTGCTGTGCGCATGGGGAAGCAGCCCAGAGAAATGCAGCGATAGTCAAGGCAAGGAACACAATAGGTGACTGTGATTCAGAGGGTCCCTGGACGAAGACCCAGAGCAGTTGGTGGACCCGGACCCCAACCCCACTCACCACTGTGGAAGTGCCCGGATAGTTGAAGCAGATCCCCCAGAAAGTGACGTGGCCGGAGGGCTGAATCATGAAGAGGATGCCACATTCCTTGGAGTGACATCGGTCTGAGAGCAGCCAGGGTGGTGAGCAAGGCACCATCGGGAGAAGGTGTACCGACCTGCAAAGCTAATCTCCAAGATGAACAGCAGGAGGCACCACTGTGGTGAGACATGCCCTGTAATACCCCCCAAAAACCAGTATTTTCTTGCTTTTGTACACTTTAAATACATAAGACATCCCAGATTTTGCTGAATGATTCTCTACAAGATTAGAGAATTTGAGTGGGATCATTCGCAGTGCTCAGTTGAAGTAGCAGCGTAGAAACTTTCAGAAAGGTCTTTAAGCTATACAGAAGTCAATTCATCTAAACTAAAACCAGAGTTTTAAATACAAATTCCTTGCTCATGTTTCACGTCTTTGCTACTTCTGCTAATGGTGTCTATTTAGTCTGTATTTAAATTGCTATTTTGTGTAAAATACCAGTGTTTTAAAACTATTGGATAAGGCATACTTGGCTATACCTCTAAGTGGATGCTAAAAAAATGCTCATTTGGCCAAAAAAAGACACTGTTAATCCATTGCTTGTTAACTGTTATGGTTCTGGATAGGCTCGTTACCCATTGTAAATGTCTAATCATTTTTTAAATCCCATAAAGCTCTTGGACTCAGTGATATCTTGTAACAAAGAGTTTCAGAGGTTAAGCGTGCACAGTGCGGACAAGTATTTCCTTTTATCGGTCTTAAATTTACTCCCTTTCAATTTCATTAAGTGTCTCCTAGTTCATGTATTGTAATAATGAAAGGATGTGTCCAATCTAGCCTCTTGCTGTCATTATGTTAAATATATTTCTCATGCCCCATCTTTTTCATCTTATCTCTGATACACACAGTCCAGTCTTTTCAGTCTCTCAAGTTATGAGACAAATTTTACATTCTAATATATGTTAGATGGCACATCATAGTTTGACCCTGATCCTGCAAGACAGGAGGCTTGGATTTCTGTAATTTAGTCATTTCAACAGGTACATAATAAATTAGAAGGATACAGTAAGATATTTGATTACCGCCTTAACCCAGGAGAAATGACCCATCTTAGAAGATCTATTTAAGAGGCCTGTTCTTTTCCCAGCTATTCCTTATAATATATATGTGATCAGCTTTTATATTCGTTGGTAAATTAGGCATTAAACTTATAGTACACATTCCGTAAAATGCAGAACAAAATTAGATTATATCTTTTAGGCCCTGCCTTCCTTGGCAGATTTCCAGCCAGTGACATGAAAAGAACTCCATCCTGCATTTATTTATTTGGACAATTTCAGATCCCTCCATTTCAGTACTGGAATTCAGAGGGCAGCACTAGTCTGACCTCCCATTATGAGAAATGGCTTCTTAAATTACCGAGCTCAAACTTCCAGCACTGGTTCTATCTTAAATCTCAGCGATTTACTGGACAGGATATGAAAGCAGAGTGTCCCAGGAGAGTGCTATGGTAATGAAATCATTGTTTAGGATAGCTCTCGCCAGGTGCATTTTCCCTAGTAACTGTTAACTCCATTTCATTTTCATAAGTGATCTTTCCCATCATGTAACATTCTGAAAATGTAAAATGATCACATGGATAAACCAACAAAAAGATGGAAAACTAAACAAATCAATCAAAACTGGAGATATTAATAGAAAGGAACTAGATTTCCAGTTTGATTGGGAAGTTTTATAAGAGCCTGTGCTTTTTAAACAGCCATTGCAAAAATAAATGGTTTTTCTAATATTAACATTGATGCACAAGGGGCAAGAGATGGCAAATGTGAATGCCCCCCAATTTCCACATTAACTTTAAAAACTTTTCCAAATTGAGTTGTATGTTCATTTACATTATGTCCAAGAGATTGGTTTATAATGTTAGGGCTCAACCCTGCACTTGTTACTCAGGCAAAACGCCCTGGTGAAGCCAATGGGAATTTTGCCTAAGTAAGAAGTGCAGGAAAGGCCTTAAACTAGACAGATAACAGCCAAGACCACTTCACATTTACCTGTTAATCTGTCAAGGCTGAAATGTAAAACACAGTGTGCAGAATTGTGCCCATAAAAGGTCACATAAATTCCTTTGATGAAATCTAACACAATCAGCTATGCTGTCTATATTCAGCTATTGTCATGGCTAGGTTTTGTTTATGTTGAGTTTTTATTCTAAGAAAAGAAGAGTCTTATATAAGGACAAATTATACATACCCTTTTATATAGCCATATACATGAATCCCTGGTACTTTAGTGAAGTTAGACGAGAGGTGAATCTGGCCCATTTGGTTTAATTATGCCTACAGCTATTTTTCATTAACATTTTCCATACATAATGTTATTCCACAATACCATGACTGTGATCCCTGGTTTTCCTCTAGCTGACAGTTCACTGAGAGATCAACCATCTGCTGAGGAGAATTTATCATCCAAAAGGACACATACTTCTCTTGACTTATACAGGTCACCAGTTGTTACTTGTGGAACATTGTAATACAATATACCCAAACATCCCCTTTTATCAAACATATGATTAAAGGATAATAATCATAAATGGGGTTTTTTGCATTTGTTAACTTTGGTATTCCTTAAATACAGTCATCTCCTACATGGAATTCCAGAACATTAACAAACAAAGAAGCTTGAAATGATGCAGGTTTAATTTCTGGTAAACTCACTTTCATGACTTCACATTTCTGATGTCCAGGAACTTCAATAGCAGATCTGCAGAGGGGAGGGGAGGGGAGGGGAAAAGATACATTTATGTCAAAGGTAAGAGGCAGCCCTGATATATAGGCACCAAGTTGATACTTAGAGATATATTTTGTAAGTGGATGACCAAAGCATATCGTCATAGCCAGTGGGTGCTGGTCCTAAATATGGTACAATTAATGATGCAGTGGGAACTTTAAAAGCCATTAGGTCAAATGCTGTCCCCACTCAGCTCTCCTCCTGGGTATCAAAGGCCTTAAACACAATGAAACCACCATGGTCACACTGCTTTGAGAGAACAAACTACAAAAAGACCACCTAGGGAGACTCTACTCTCATAAGCTTCTCTCCAGGGAGGTTCAGAGAATGGCAGGGGGCAACATGACACAAACTCTCATAGATATCAGCAGGTCCATAGACACAGGGCCATAGAGCTAAACACCCTACACAGGGGCCTCAGACACTAAAAATCCTAGGACTAGTTACACAAAATATATTGGTATTTTGATGGGCCACCACTGAAAAGCCTCTATGATACATTTATTGAGAGCATCACAGTTGGGGAGTTACATTCTAGTGACTGCCAGTATATAATAGCTAGGGCCCTACCAAATTCATGGTCCATTTTAGTCAATGTCAGGGGCACAGGATTTTAAAAATAGTCAGTTTAATGATTGCAGCTATTTAAATCTGAAATTTCACAGGTACTTGTCGGGGTCCTGATACAAAAAGGAGTTGTGGGATGGGGGGGGGGTCGCAAGGTTATTGTTGGGGGGGGGGGTTGTGGTACTGCTACCATGAATTCGGCACTTCTGCTGGCAGCGGCGCTGCCTTCAGAGCTGGGCAGCTGGAGAGTAGCAGCTGCTGGCTGGGAGCCCAGCTCTGAAAGCAGCAATGCAGAAGTAAGGCTGGCATGGTACGGTATTACTACTCTTACTTCTGCACTGCTGCTGGTGAGGCGCTGCCTTTAGGGCTGGGTGCCAAGCCAACAGCCTCTGCTCTCTGGCTGTCCTGCTTTGAAGGCAGCACAGAAGTAAGGTTGGGGATACTGTGACCCCCCCTCCCTAAAATAACCTTGAAGCCCCCTGCAACTTCCTTTTGGATCTGGACCGCCAATTTGAGAAATACTGGTCTCCCCCATGAAATCTGTAGAGTAATGATAAAAGCACACAGAAGACCAAATTTCATGGGGGTGAGAGGTAAACCAGATTTCACAGTCCGTGTCACATTTATCACAGCCATGAATTTGGTAGGGCCCTAATAATAACTTACCTTAAGTGACCATCATCCTGTGTCCAACTTCAGATGTGAGCACAGAAGCTGGAAATGAATTACATTTACAGAGAGAAAGTGAAGTCTAAAGTAGAAGGATTTTTTAAATTTTGTAATTCTACTCTGAAAAGTGACTTTGTAGAGTGACATTGGAGAAATCTGCAACTCTCAATGATTCTATATAAAACTCTCTCGGTTTCAAAGTGAAAATATTGTTGGGTTTTTTCCTAACTTGCAGCTCTGCAAACTTAGCCTGGGACCTGAGGGTCACGCTGGAGTCTTTGCTTTTAATATATCATCACCAATAAAGAGCCTGCTGTTCTGATTATGTCCTCAATAACACCTGTGCAACTCCATTATTTTCATACCGTGTCCTCAGTTACTACTGTGCAGCCTTACTGTACAGAAATCTGACTCTAGTCTGCATTTCTTGCATAGCTAAAATTCCTATGGGTGTCTATGCGAGTTTTGCGTGAACAAGGAATATAGGATCAGACATGAGCCAAGCTACCTAGTATAAAAGCACTGTCTGTTGTTACACACAGGTGTCAGTGTAACCCACACACCTTCTGGATGTGATGTTGTGTCCTACCTGGTGGCACCAAGATCATGCAGCGAGAGATTAATGCATTTCCTTTATAGCTTTAGCTAATAGGCTGTTGACTTTTAGCTCATGTAGTAGAGGCTCATGCCCTAAGCTCCAGAGGTCCCCGGTTCAATTCTGCCTGTCAGTAAGTAGGGTCTGTTGCAATTACAGTAGACTCTCGATTATCCAGAATGATAGGGAAAAAATTAATCCCGGTTAATAAAATCCTGGATAATCACCATCCAGAGGAAATATGGGGGGAGGGGTTGGTTCACCAGCCACCCTGCACCAGAGGGAGGGGGCATTGGTTCACTGGCTGCCCTGCGCCCTGGGAGGTGGGGGAGGTATTTGTTCTTGGGGCAGCAACAAAGCCAGAGCTGGCCCAGTGAGTTACGCATACTTATTTTGACATCCTGGTTAATCCACATCCTGGATAATCGAGAGTCTACTGTACGTCCGGGTCCCTGACACTTGAAAATGCTACATCAATTATCCTTAAATAAAGAAACTTGCCATCCTGCATTACTAACATTAGAACTACTCTAGGAGGGAGCTTAATGATAAATGAACTCTTCTTATGCCCTTCTTATGCCCTCTCTCATACCCGTATCCTTTACACATAACAGTTTCTTTCTAGTGCCTCAGTATCCCGCTTACAAATAGATTTCACACCATTCTGCTAAAAATTCCGTTCTCTATTGTCCTGAAGTATCAGAAGAGGAAGTGATAGAGCCATCTCTCCTTCCGGAAACAGCAGGAGTCAACCCTCACATCCCCAGGGAAGCTAAGGTGGCAGCTGGGAACTTCCCCAGTACTGTACTTATCTTAGCATCCCTGGTGTAACTGCTTGAATGCATGGTCTGGGCCCACTGCACTTCTGCCATGCATAGCATCCTCCACTGGAGGGCTGGGGGTGCAGGTGCTCAGAGCGCTGGGTCTTGGTGTGATCGCCACACTCTCAGGTTGACACCACTGCCTTGGTTTCCATTTTTAAGCTTTCCTTTCTAATTATAGGGTTATTTTTAAAATAAAAGCTGATTTTTTTAATGTAATCACATAATTTCAGACGCTGGAGCCCTAGACACAGGCCTATAGTGCTTATGCCTTAGTCAATCACTAAGCATATGTTTTTTCCTTACTTATGACTGTAATTTTCAGTTCTTTCTTCATTTGCATTATTTTTTAAAATGCCTAATATTTCCCCAGAGATGGCAGAGAGGAGTTTTTGGTATACAGTCATTTACTCTCCATTTCCAATCCATTGCTCTCACTATTTGATTTTGTCTCAGGCAGATACTTTACCAAAATATGAATGGGGAGTGGACATGAGTTGTTAATAAATGGATATTAGTGCATAGGTTTAGGTGCAGGATTAACCTCTTGGAGAATGGGGTGTTCTGTTTATGTACAGAATGGCTACAGTTCTGGCAACAGCAATGTAAGCTTCTCAGTGCAGCCTCTTCTTCAGTACCTCAGACCTAGCCTACAGAGGAGATAGTAAGATTTTTTTGTTTGGTTTGTTATTCCACCATCCTTTTTCTCCAGGCCAAGACTGCAACCAAGCACGCCAGTTGTTTCCAATTGTTGTAGTGACTCTGTAATGTAAACATCTGTTTACTAGAAATTGGGATGAGACTAGCACATTTATTTCAAATAGACCAAGCAGCCATCAGATGATCGGGAGTTCCAGTCACTACCAACCTGGACTGGATTTGAACAGCAACACAGAGGTAAAGAAAGATCTCTCACACAGGTACCTCAAACTGCACTCCACTTTAAAAGAGCACTGTATTCTTCAGTGGACAATGGTTCTGCTGTGGGATCATAAATTCTGTAATTTCCTATTAAAACATATATTTATAACCATTAACTAATGAAGTAATATCATAGAAGGCTGCTCTTGCCTTGTCACTTTCCGCATGTGAGGCAGTCCAGGCAGAGTGTGCCTGCTATCTCCAGAAGTCAGCAAATCCAAATACTGATTATGGTTTCTCGTTCTGCTTTACCAAGAACTTCTTGTCATGGGAACTTTTGTATTACTTATCTGATCAAAATCAATAGGAGCTTCTGAGTGCACAGAACTTCTGAAAATCAGACCATTTGTTTAAATACTGTATCTAAATACAGACTTACAGGTCTAAAGTTAGGCCCCCATTTCTGAAAGTTTTGGCCCAACTAAAAAAATATACTCTAGTACTTCTGCACTTCCCTGTAAATCTGTGGCACAGTGGTCCCAGTAGGACACATTCACACCACACACACAGCACTTAGTAGTACCCTACACTCTGGAAAAATGTCTCGCTGCCTGTAAGAGAGCACTGAGAAAACCATGAAAACAGTGTTGGTCTGATCCCTACAGAGCTTGTATTTTTCCACTGAGCCCCAGAGGCCAGTAAAATGTTTTAATTACGTATTCTCATTTAGCAGACTGTTGCAATAGATAAGATTGTATGTGTATGTGTGTGTGTGTGTGTGTGTGTGTGTGTGTGTGTGTGTGTGTGTGTGTGTGTGTGTGAGCCTTTCCATTATGAATGTCTATTCCCAAGGCAGTAGACATCCACAGTAAAAAATGTACATCATGATGAACTTTCACAAAGAGGCATTTTGGTTTTTAATCAAACCTCATTCTTTTACTTTTTCTTTCACTGGAAAAATGGAGAAAACAGTGAGAGAAAATAGAATTGTAATCAAAAAATATTTTTAATCAATATCAACATTTTTATTTGGGTTGAAAACCATTTTTCACCAGAACTTCATATGCAAAATTTTGTCTGGCTCCTTTTGCTACACTGGTTTTATAGTAACTAACAGCCACTGAAAAAAATTAAACTTCTAAAATATGTTAGACCCCAAAAGTTGACTTTCTTGTTAATGGATACTAACTCATTTTAACTTTCTTCTACTATCCCCTTTTGGAAGAGCAACTAGACATGACATACATGCTCCCTGTGCAGCTGCTTAGAAATCAACGGACAAATACTATGATACAGGTTTTTTAAATTGCACCTTGGCGGAGAGATGAGTGATTGTTGGGAAACAGCTCCTTCACCTCTTGCACCTCTAGAATGTGAGATACTCAGGCCCATAATCTCAAAGATTTGTATGTACCTAACTCCCATTGCTTTCAAAGGGAGTTAGGAACATAAATACCTTTGAAGATCTGGACCTGAGTGTCTTATATGCTAACTGCATTTTATTCCTGCAGGTCTTCAGGAAGTTCTTAGATACGATGTACACTTAAAATTTAGGTCAACATAGCTGTGTCATTCAGTGTATGAAACATCCATACCCTTGAGCACTGTAGCTATGCCAGCCGAACTTGGGGGGCAGAGTAGAAGCAGCTACGTCATAAGAAGAATGCTTCCATTGAGCTAGCTACCATCACTCAGGGAGGTGATGTGCCTACAATGACTGGGAAAAATCCTTGCATGAACGTAGGCTGTGTCTACTCTACCGGGGTATACTGACAGAGCTGTGGTGCAGTAGCTATGCTGGTGTAGCCCACTAGCATAGACAAGGTGTTAGGCTAGAGAGACTATGGCAGAAGAAGCTCTAGCCATTCTGCATTCTGGATCTTTGTGGTAAATTAAGTTGTCTTAGTTAAAGACATAATCCAAAATTTCTTTCATTTCTACAGAAGAATTTTTTACTGTGAACCAATTGCTTACACCCTGCTCCTTGTACAATCAGTGGGAACTATAGTTTCATTATCCAAATTGCTACAACACCTCTGACAGCCTCTGAGAAGAGATTATTACATAATGTGACTATTTGCAACCAGGAATATCATTTTATTTTGGTGAGAAACTATGGGGACCATTTATCTTTGACTCTCGGGAACAGTGAAATATGAGTTGACAATTTCTCAGTCCAAAAAGCAGTGTATTTAAATATTTGTCTGTTTTCTGCAATGTACTATCGTACCATTACTATGTCCTTGACTCTTTCATGTTTTATTTTGCAAAATGCCTGATTACTTCCAGAAAGCCTTCATTTTTTTTTAAACTATAAATCTCCATGTCTTTCTGCAAAGTCATTTCTATTATAGCCCCATATGTGCTTGTACGTAAACACCAAAGAGACATGATTGATGTTATATATTTTCTAACTTTAATGGAAACATTTGTTCTTACTGATCATTCCTTTTCAGGTACTCCACATCCACCAGTCATCACCTTGAGGTTTTCTGGGTCTAAGGCATAGAGCAAACCTGATTAGACTTGTCAGGGACTGGCTGGTGGCTCAGCTCCACTCCCAGAAAATCCCACCAGTGGAAATTCCAGAGCTGTGAATGCACTAAACGAGCTAGTTTACACTTAAATATTAGAACAACATAAATTCCATGCATTGCAGAGTCAAGACAGAGAAATATATCTTTATAAAGAGATACAAAAAAGATCTTGCTGTTTTTGAGAAATCAGACTGATGGACTTGGGAACCTGAAGAAAGGAAAGTATCAGTTAAGAACAAATTCTTCTTTCTCCTGCATGCCCTTGGGCACGTAACAAGCAATGAGTGAAACTTCTGTTCAAATGTGCTGTGTATAAATATTGATACTCCACAGGATGATAATATAAATGATTGTTTTACCAAGGCACCACAGTGGTTACCCTTCTACCCAAGGCACCATCGGTCACTATTTACAAATTTAGTTTGGTGGTGTTTTCTAAAGGAGCAAGCTTGATTGCGAGGCTTCTTCGCAAATAACCTCATAGAGCGAGACTGGATTGTACATAACCTTTAGCTAACACATCCCCATGCAGGCCTATGATGATTTAGTCTAACAGCAAACTTATTGGTGTTATTCATAGGAATGAGCTTTCCCCCTTCCTGTCCCCCAAACAAGGCTTGACAAATAGGCAGACAAGGTAGAAGAGAACAGGCCTCAGACTGTTTGCTCTCCCTGCTGGAGCTACAGCAGAGGTGGACAAACTACGGCCCACGGTCCCCGTCCTGCCTGGCCCTGAGCTCGCTGGTGGGGCCGGAGCTGGGGGGTTGATAAGGGGCAGGGAGTCCCAGGAGGAAGTCGGGGGACAGGGATCAGGGGGTGGTTGGATTGGGCGGAGGTTCTAGGGGGCTGGTCAGGGGATAGGGAACGGGGGAGGGGGGGTTTGGGTGGGGTGTGGGCATCCCAGGGCTCAGTCAGCGACCGGGAGTGTAGATAGGGGTCAGAGCAGTCAAGGTACAGGGAGCAGGAAGGGGAGGGTTGGATAGGTGGTGGAGTCCCAGGGGAGTGGCTAGGGGCTGGGGGTCTCTGGAGGGAGTGGTCAGGGGACAAGGAGCAGGAGGGCTTAGATAGAGGTTGGGGTCCCAGGGATGTGGTTAGGGGTGGGGAGAGTCTCTGGAGGGGGCAGTCAGGGGCCAAGGAGTGGTGGGGGGGGCAGTGGATGGGTTGGGAGTTCTGAGGGGGGCAGTTTGGGAGCAGTAAGTGGGAGGGACTCGGATAGGGGGCAGGGCCAGGCTGTTTGGGGAGGCAGAGTCTTCCCTACCAGGCCCCCCATACAATTTTGAATCCTGATGTTTGCCCACCCCGATCTACAGCCTTGGCAATTCACTTCTTACCTCAGGAATATACAAGTATTCCCATTACCTGTTTGATACTCGGCAGAAAAGTGTTTGTTTAATGGTACAGAAAGCTGGTACCATTAAATATATTGACAGATGCTCAATTGCTGAACAAACACTGTACATTCAAAATCACAAAAGGGATTTATTTTGGTTTATCTTTTTTAAAAAATAAGTGATCACAGGAGATGCTTTTTATTTGTTTTGGAGGGTTTTTTGGGGGGGGATTTTTTTGTTTTGGTTTATGTTTCAAACAGACTTTAGAAAGCTAAACTAAAAAAAGAAGTGTTTTACTAAGCAGGACTGTCTGAAAACCAATAAAAGACTGCACAAGCATACACATGAAAGGATGGACAATACATGTTGTAAACACATTTAGTTCTGACTCACAACGAACTCTCACCACATAAATGAGCTCTTTGATCAGGGTCAGTTTGTGCATGATTTTGTCTGACCCCCTCTAGCAGTTATACAGTGCAAGCGCCATCTCTTCGATACATAGCATTATCGAGACATAATGGGGAGATGGAAGAATAAGGCACGTGTATCTCACTGAGTCTGCTGAAGCAACATGCAATAGTAAGGAATGATAATGATGGCCAGTATGACAGTTTAGGTAAGTGGGACAGGGAACCCATAAGTTAGAAGGCCAGAAGGGGCCTAGCCTGACCTCTTCTTTAACACAGGCTGTCATAAGTGTAAAGTGCTGGAGAGGGTTAATGTTATCTGAGAAGGCAGTGTCGTCAGAGCAGTCTGGCTAGACCCAGAGAGACCAGGAAGTAAAAGTTAGTTCAATTTGGGCTTTGAATTGACTCAGACCCCTTTGGTCCAGCTATGGATCATCCATCTTGTCCTTTCTTAATATGTCTCCATAACTAGCTAAAACTGTAAGTAAGAATTGTATCCTGCATAAAAGCTTTGCATTTGACCTTGGTGCCTCTTTCTGTGTACTTAGCAAAGAAAGGGTGAGAAGTTTGTTATGCAAGAAGAGTGAGGTTAAAGAATTCTGTACCTGTGTAGTGTCTTAATTGTATGCTGTATTCTCTTGTCTTTATTAAATCTTTTTAGTTATAAAAAGGGTTGGTTCTTCTCATAAAGGAATCCTAGTTTTGGACGGGGCAGCTCAGGGTGAGTGAGGGCTGTGTCTAAGTCTCTCTCTGCTTTCAGGTTGGAAAGGGAGGGGGGAAGAGGATTGTCTCTTAGGTTGAAAGGATGCTGGAGTGAAGTCTCGGTGTGGTTTTTTTCTCCCAGACAGAAGGGAGGGGTCAGGAGGGTTACTCTCGGGGGGTCAAGATTCCCTACCCCATAGTCTTGGGGTGAATACTGAGTGGTGGCAGCGATACCCCAATTTCCCAGCTGGCAAAGTGGGGGCATTGGGGAGAAAGACATAACGTAAGTTGGGAAGCAGCTTGGAGTTATTTGGTCTGGCTTATAAGAGTCCCTTTCCCTGTACTCAAGAGCAGTGGTCCCCAACCCCCGGTGCTCGGACCGGTACCGGTCCGTGGATGAATTGTTACCGGGCCGCGGGCACCGTCCCTTCCGCACTTCCGCATGTGCGCAGTTCACTTCTGCGCACTTCCGCATCGGCATCAGCAGGAGCAGCGCCACCGGACACTCAGATGTTTTCGGCGGCTTTTCGGCGGACATATATGGGTCCGCCGCCACGAGGCAAAAATTAAAATGAGACCATATATCGGCTGCTGTATTCCGCGGCTTTTCGGCGGACATACAAGCCTCCGCTGCGCCGAGGTAAAAAATTAATTGGGGTTGAGGATCAAAGTAGTAGGAACACCCCCTCCCCCCGCAAGCATTCACCGGTCCACGGTGACCGGTCCGCGGTATTACAAAGGTTGGGGAACACTGCTCAAGAGCAGAGAGACTGGGGTACCCACTCTTTACACAGGCCATAGAACTTCCTTGAATAAATTCCTCTTTGAACTAGAGCATCTTTCAGAAAAACATCCACTCTGGATATAAATGTTGCCAGTGATGAAAAATCCATGACAACCCTTGGTGAGGGGTTCCAATGTTTAATTACCCTCACAGTTAAATTTGCACCTTATTTCCAGTCTGAATGTGTCTAGCTTCAACTTGCAGCCATTGGATCGGGTTATACCTTTGTTTCCTTTCAGATCCCTTTCAGTTTGGGATAGTCCTGCATATTAAATATGTAGATCTCAATGTTTAGATCTCTCAAAGAAAGAGGTCTCCACAAGGCTTCTTTTACATCTTTCAGCAGTATCTTACAGTTGGTATGCCTGCAGAGGCTGGCAGCTATATACCGAACTGTGGATGAGTGGTTCTATTCGTACCACAGTGATCCCAGAAGATGGCATGGGGCAGCTCAGCATCACCAGGCATCTATTCCATCACTACTCCTGTTGGTGAATGTGAGTCTGCGTCAGGCTACAGCTTCGGTCAGCTCACCATCTTGCGGATACATTGAAGCAATGCACAGAAGGTCCTCCCTCCCTCCCTCCCTGTCAATTCCATTCCTCTATCCTTCAGCCTTCTTTCATGTGTCCTCTTAATATGCATTGACCTCTCTCCTGCAGCAGTCTCCTCTCCTCCTCTAAATCCCTCAACACCCGTTCATTAGGGCTGTTTTCTCACTAGTCTGTACTTATTGTAACAGGCTGTGTCCATGTGACAATTCCCTGGAAGTCTTAATGTAAAAAATCTATTTGATTCCTCCCTCACTTCTCTATGTATTGCTCCTGGACACAGACTTGTCATATTTCAGCTGTCTAAAGCAGCATGATTGTCTGTGGCAGTCCGACACTCCATGATTCTAGTTGTGGTAGTAATGAGATGTATGATGGGCAGAAATGCCCTGAAAACAAAATATGAAGTAGGCTGACACTCAGATTCTGCAATCACTTTAGTTCCACTAAGGACAGGAGGGAAGAAATGTGCTTAAAAACCCAAAACCTTTGCTGTTGGTCATTTAAATTTGTTAATTGTGTGACTAAGTCTTATACCAATAGACAAACAATAGATATTTTACAAAACTGAAAAAAAAAAGTGTACAAGTCTTTTCCCCAAACAGTTACTTTTCTGGGATATTTTAGTATGAAGGGTTCCTCTTACAAGAGGACATGCACCTTGTTCAAGTATATTCCAATTCTTTTCCATCCGCTACAGCACCTAGCCGTTTCTGGCTATAAAAATGTTGCACGGTTGCCTTGCTGGTGCAATTATGTACACTAGAGGTAATTTTCTATGATGCCTTTCTATTGTTAAATGAAGTATGGCTCTAGTTAATAGAGTTTTTTTAAAAATGACCTTCACAATGTTGAGTTCTGCCCCACTCACTTATAACATCGCTTATAAGCCAATACCATTCATTCTCTGTAATGGTAGGTGTCTTTATGTGCTACTACAATAGCGAACAATTCTGACCTACACTTCGTTAGTAACCACAGTCCTAAGTGTCTGCTATTGTAAAACCGCTGTATTAGTCAGGAGAGTTGTTCTGGGTTTACACCTGGCAAATGGAAATCAGACTCTATATTACTGTGCTGGACTTTCCTCCTTCAGATTCATGTATTACTTTACCCTATAGCAATACTGGGTTTTGGTACTAATTGTGAACATGACAAGAGCCAAGTATTTTACAGCTGACTGCTTCGATTTACCCTGAACAGTTTAGAAACAGACTTGTTCAGTTTGAGATTATAGAAGTCATAAAATTAATCAATTTCTGCTCATTTCAGCAGTAGTACGAGATAAACACTTATCAAGTATATACATGAGCAGGGCTATTACACAGAAATAAGATACAGAATTTCATGAAATAGACCAGAGGTCTCAAACTCAAATGACCATGAGGGCTGCATGAGGACTAGCACATTGGCCTGAGGGCCGCATCACGGACACCCTGCCTCCCCCCCTCCCCCTTTCCATGAGGCCCTGCCCCGCCTCTTCCCACCCCTTCCCCCAAACCCCCACCTCCTTCTTACCCCCAGGGGGTGTGGAAAGGGTTCAGGGCAGGGAGTTGATGTGCAGGATGTGGCAGGGAGCTGGGCTGCAGAAGGGGTGTGGCCGGGGACTCGGCAGGGGGTCAAGGTGCAGGAGTGGTGAGGGATGCAGGGTGCAGCATGGGGTTCAGGGCAGGGGGCTGGGTGGCAGGGGACTCAGGGCAGGGGGTCAGGGTGCAGGAGCGGTGAGGGATGCAGGGTGCAGCATGGGGTTCAGGGCAGGGGGCTGAGCTGCAGGACAGGTGGAGGGGGAGGCAGGACAGGCTCCCTACTTGCCTGCCTGCTTTGCCCTCCCTCCCCAGGAGAAGCAGCTGGAACCTGGAGGAGGGACTCCGTTGCCATGGCCATGCACCTCCCTAAAGCTCCCATTGGCACGATTCCCAGTTCCCAGACAATGGGAGCAGAGAGGGGCAGTGCCTGAAAGAGAGCTCTGTGCCTCCCTCCCTCCCCCAGGGGCTGCAGCCACCTGCTGTGGGCTGCATCCTGGAGCTGCCTCCTGCCTCCGTTGGCCAGAGTTGCTCTAGGCAGGTTGGAAGGGGGGTGATGGGGAGCATGGCGGGCCGCAGAAAAGAGACCCCTGAAATAGACAAACATGGAGTTTTACTAAGTGTTGTTAACGGAAAAAAAAAGGGACAACCAACCAGAGCTCTCAAAACAGCTCCCACTATCACCACCACAAAAAACAAAACCAAAAAAATTATATAATATTCCATAGGTATACTGTGTTCCCTTGCAGGCTCAATGATGCTCTCTCAGCTTAGTGAAGCAGTGAGAGGAAAGATACTTTTACTGTTATTTTTAAACATAGGAAATTCTACTTTTACAAAATCTAAGTTTCTAGATACTTGCAGAGCACATACCATAATGAACACAATTAGTCACACATAAATACATATTCACTGTTAGGAAGCTGAACTCTGTGTAGAATGTGTTTGATAGATTCCCAGATTACCACAAAATCATGTGAAAACTGCTTTATTGGTTGCAGTTAACATGTTACAATAAATATTGATCCCAAACATGAAATCAATCATTTATGACCAGGACAAGCAAGATCCCTGAAGAATTACATTAAATTGGACAAAGATAGTAATTATGGAGGTATCTTGTAAACTGGAATCATTTCACTTTCTTGGGCATTGCAGCTACAAACAGCTCATAAACTGCATAGCATGTTCCTGAAATGGAAAGAGGCAAAAGATTAAATTTACAGAAAGGTACACATACTAACTGAGCTGCAGGTTAGCCTTTGCCTAAACCTCACAGCAAGTGAGGGTATCTAGAGCCTCAACTGAAGCTTCACCTGGAGCACTGAAAATTTTTTACTAACTCTGTGCTTGGCCTTGTTAGGGAGTTCATTTACCATATTTCACACACACACACTCGTACAAGAGACTTGCCATTAACATTTTTAAAGACAACTCCTTTTCAGGTTACACAAGAAATAAGTGTTTAATAATATAGTTTTCTATCAAACCTTACCAAAAACCGATAGAATCATGGTGGTGGTATACAGAAAACCATCTAATAGTCCACCCTTAAGATGCACTGGAATTCCATTATCCTCCTAATGGAAATAAAAAAATCCAGGTATATGAATAATCATGCAGTTTTTAAGTTGTTCATTTTAGATATTCTAAATTTATCAAATATTACCTGAGCTACAAATAATTTGATTAGAGCTGCGTAGCCATATCATTCTTTCCAAATACTGTTAAGTTTTATTTTTGAAGAATCCTTTCTAGCCAATATGTTCCAACATATTTTTAAGTCAATAACTTAACAGTCAACCTCTTCCTTCAAGTTCTTTTTGCATCAAAGTTAGATACTACATTCTTGATGCTAATGTTATTTGGAAATTGCAAATCTCAGCATCTTTCATCCCATTATATCAATACACTATGTTAATATAACATCTTTCATCCACAAAATAAGCAGCCCCAAGGTGCTTTGCAAACTTTAACAATGTTATCCAATGCAAATGATGCTATTTGTGCAGTGGAATGTGGCAGAATGTTTAGTGCCAGGACTCCCTAGATGAGTTTTCTTTAGAATGAGAGTTGTAGAATTAAGCCAACTGAAATGACATGGGAGTTCGGGTAGGAAAAGCAGTCACTCAAATTAAGGTTTGGGCTAGGATACTCCTAGTCTTGCAAGAGTGCCACAAGCAATCAAAGACTACTATCTTTTGAATGATTGGGGCAAACAGGAAGTCCTACTTTCACCACTATGTTGGGATATTAATTCAGGTGGAAGCCATACCTCATGCTGAGTTTCCAGTACCATTTTCTGTAAGTCTTCCCCTGGGAATTGCCCTATCCAAGTTCTAAACAGGCTTAATCGGGCATATTTTAGGAGATTTGATATGTATAAAGTTTATGTTGGTATGGCTGCAGGCTAAGCATTAAAACCCCCACAATCCTTTAACTACAGAAATACGTCAGTAATTAGTGAATTTGCTGTGAGATGCTTTTTCATGTGCACTACATAAGTACAGTGAAACCTCGATTTAACGGACTAATTCGGGCAAGGGGGTGTCCGTTAAAGCCAAAAGTCCGTTATTTAATAATTTTTTAAAATCATTAAATAACAGGACTTTTGGCTTTAAGGGACACCCCCTCGCCCCAATTAGTCCATTAGTCCGTTATATAAAGGTTTTACCCCCCGGGCGGGGAGGTTGACAGTTCCCGCCCGGCTCCCCGCAGCGGGGAGCCCAGTGGGATTTGTGAACCCCCCCCCGCCTGCCTGAACAGCCCCCCCGCCGGACCCCCCCCCCCCGCCCACCCGACGGGGAGCCAGCGCGGGGCTGCTTGGGCGATCGGGTCAGCTGCGTGGTCAATTTCACCTGAAATTGACCAGGCAGCTGAGCCGATCGCCCAAGCAGCCCCGCGCAGGCCCCCCCCCTCCCACCTGTCAGCCCGCTCGCCCGGCTCCCCGCTGTGGGGAGCCGGGCGGGGGCGGGGGGGTTTGACAGCTCCCGCCGGGCTCCCCGCTGTGGGGAGCCGGGCGGGAGCTGTCAACTCGGCCGCCTGGCTCCCCTCTGCGGGGAGCCGGGCGGGAGCTGTCAGCCCGCCCGCCCGGCTCCCCTCTGCGGGGAGCCGGGCGGGAGCTGTCAGCCCGCCCGCCCGGCTCCCCTCTGCGGGGAGCCGGGCGGGAGCTGTCAGCCCGCCCGCCCGGCTCCCCTCTGCGGGGAGCCGGGCGGGAGCTGTCAGCCCGCCCGCCCGGCTCCCCTCTGCGGGGAGCCGGGCGGCTGGGTTGACAGCTCCTGCCCGGCTCCCCGGGGCGGGAGCCGGCGGCCCCCGAATAACGGATTTCGGATGCATCGGAAATTTTGTCCATTGCATCCGAAGTCCGTTAAATCGGGGTCCGTTAAATCGAGGGTTTACTGTATTTGTTTTTTCCCACATATTTTCTACTTTTCATTTGTTCTATGAACACACTTTTCCTATTTGGGACTATTTAATTTATCCCATCAGAAGGATATTTCAAGAAAGTGAAACAAATTCATATATTTTAAACCATGTAACACTATCACTCAAGCAGTCAGATTGTACAACAGTTGACAAGTCAAAAGATGCACCTTTTTCCATGTACAGAGCACTTCAATAATATGAACACTGCTCTTAGTCAATTTGAAACATTAGTTTTATGAGTTATTCCCAATTTAAAATATGAAAGATCTTCTCTAAACTAGTTAAACTCTAGAATCAAAGAACTGCACAAAATATTAATACATTTGATCAAGGTCTTTTCTATTTGCAATAAAATTACACATTGATCATGTCTATTCAATACCTGAAAAAGCTTCTGCTTCTCTGGAACTCTGTTCACAATTTGCCTGCGTGAAGCAGTGCTTATGGTCCTCTGGGAAATTTGCCGAAGAGCCTACAGTTAGAACATAGTGCACTTTTAAAAGGTAGTTATATTTATCCACAGTAATTTATAATGATGATGGGGGTCTTAGTTTTCCAAAACTTGGGAAATTCATAATACTAAAATTAGTCAACTGGAGGACTCAAGTTTTAGGGAAGAGATTCAGGATTTTTTTGAGTTTCTTTCCACTCCAACAAACTATTACTGTTTAATGGGTAAAAGCAGAAGCTATAGTTCCAGGCCCTCTGTTCCTTCTCTTCTATGCCAAAGATCAGGCTTATTCTGCAGCACTAAAGAAAAACAACAATCTTAACCAGTTTCATTTTGTTGTGCTAAGTCATAAGACTATACAAGTCTAGAATCTCATTTGATTACCATATCTCTGACAAAAAAACTACACTAATTGCAACAATTTTATCTTGCTCACAGCTTTCTATTAAAGTCACCTTTCAAATGATCTCAGCCCAGTGTCTGATCAAAATTCATTCAAACATTTTTGAGAGGGGTACTCAACCATTCCAGCCTTGACAACTGACCACAAATCAGTGCTGATCACTTTACATGGCATGGATGATGGAATGACAGCCCAGCATTATAAATAATTTGAGCCATTATTTCCCACAGGACTCAAAGAGTGGTAGTTTCAACTGTTTCTTGTCACTCAAAATAAATCTGAAGTCTCAGATCTACCCTCTATTTCCTCACCTTCATTGTACACTTAGGACTTCTAGGAGAGAAGGCAAAACACCAAGATTATGTCTACCTCACTAAACAGTGGCGGCTGGGCTATGTCAGCTGACATGGGCTGCAAAGCAATTTAACTGTGGTGTAAATATTAATCTCTTTGCTACAAATGTACTAACTGTAGTGTTTACCTTAGTTGGCAGTTTGAGACCTTGCCCCAGCAAATGCAGCCCCACCAGTAACCTGCCTAAATGGCTAGATTCCTCCAGGAGAATGCAGAATTAAATGTGCGACAGATTGAGATAATGCAAGAGGGTCTTGCCATAGAATAAACTTCCAAGAGAGTCATGTCCTGAGTCTTCCCATCGTCAGCACATGATGCAAGACCCTCTTTCCCTTTTGATAGAGCTTTTCCACTACAGACCTTCATGTGGATATTCAGTTCACCTGGGAAACCCATCCCATAGCAACAGAGCCTCTCAGAAAAACCCTAACGTTAATAAGCCAGGAGGGGGCAATATATGCTTTTCCACTTCTAAGACTGAAGACTATTTAACCCCTAAAAACTTGTGCCTAAGCCTCACTACGGGGGAATCATTCATCATTTGAAAACTTTATCTACTGGAGTTCACAGACTAAGCCGATCTTGCCCAGGATACCCCGGGAGCTAAGTGCTGCACCCGGGGTTTGCTTCATTTCAGCTCCACGGGCAGCTGCAGACAGACAAGACGACAGCGGGCGACCTACATCGGTCCCCACTGGGGCGCTTCCTGCTGTTGTACGCGGACAGCGACGTCGGGCGGAGGAAAGAGCCAACGTGACCTTCCGCCGCCCAGCCAAGGCCTTCCCCAGAGCCGCCGCGCGAACAGCGGGACCCCGGGGCCGCTCTCGCCAAGGGAGACGGGGCAGGGCGCCCCCGCAGGGCACCAGGCCGCCCGCTGCCCCCCGCCCGGAACAGACCCCAGCGCGGCGAGGCCCGGGCGGCGGGAGAGACCCGGGGAGCCGCCCGGGCAGCTGAGGAGCGGGGGACGCTGCGACGGGGAGCGGAGAAGCGCGGGGCCGAGCCGCTCCGCCGCCCCCGCTCACCCCCCCACCCCGCCCCGCCCCGCTCACCCGCCCCGGCCCCGCTCACCAGCAGGTTGCGCAGCATCTTGGCTCTGGTCCCTTCACCTCGCACCGGGGAACAAGGACACCGGAAGCGGAAATCGTTCGCCTGGACCCGGCCACCGCCCACTCCAACGGAAACGCAGAGCCCGCTATAGAGAGGAAGGGGAAGTAGCTAGAGCGGCTCTACTAGCCTGGTCACGTGGTACCCGCCCTCCCGCGGGACGCTCCCTCCCCTCGGCCAGGCCTCCGGGCTCCGACGCAGGCGCGAGGCGCGCGCGCGCGCGGGGTAGGGGGGAAGTGGCGATGCGGAATTTCCTCCTGGTGCCGCTACCTGACAATGCAGGGCCCGTTAAAGGGCCCGTCACTTGACAGTGATAAGCGGGGCGGTGACGTCAGATCTGTTTAAGTCACGAGTCTATTTGGACCTGCAGCAAATGACGTTTCTTTTCATTCAGTCCATTGGAGAAGCTGACGTGTATGCTGACGTAACGGCATCGTCCCGTACTCGGACCCCGTGCTGAAATATGGCATTACCAGGAACAGCAGCCCCTGCCAGTCATGTCTGCTGTGGCAGCAGGGCACGCAATTTTGGGGCACTGCATTACTTTTTGCAAGGGTGCCAAACTTCACAATGAGTTATACAGGTTAAACTTGGTAAATGAGCATTCGTCCCAGTATGTAAAACTTTTTGGCCCGAGGCCGGCCATCTCGAGGTTGCAAAATTGCATGGAGGGCCGGGTAGGGAAGGTTGTGCCTCCCCACAACCTGGTCCCACCCCATATCCAACCCCCTCCCACTTCCCACCCCTAACTGCCCCCTCAAAATCTCCACCCCATTCAACCACCCCCCACCCCTTATCCACCCCCCAGCCCAGCCTCCTTACCATGCTGCTCAGAGCACCGTGTCTGGCTCAACATGGAGCCAGACACGCTGCCCTGCAGGGGTGCACAGCATGCTGAGGCTCTGGGGAAGGGGGGACAGCGGGGGAGGGGATAGGGGAGCCTCCTCAGCCGGGCACTCGGGCCAGGCAGGAAAGTCCCGTGAGCCATAGTTTGCCTACCCCGCTACAAAACAATAACCCAGAATTCCTACACAAAGAAGAGCCCTTGTCAATCTGAGGAGCTGCCACACAACTGAACTGTTTTTAAAAGGAGAATGGGGAAGGGATTGTAAGTGGGATCTTGAGGGGGACATAAGGCGAGGATCCACAGATTTGACTTGAAAGTTGTGATGACTAACTTTTCCATGCTAGAAAACAACAGAAACAACTCTGTGATTCACAAAGCCAAAATTCGAATCCCATAAAATGAATGGGGAGAGATAGCCTTATACTGCAATCCACAAAGCCATCATGCAAGGCAGAGAGTCCCTTAAGCTAACAAATCATAGGACTGGAAGAGACCTAGAGAGGTCATCTAGTCCAGTCCCCTGCACTCATAGCAAAACTAACTATTATCTACACCATCCCTGACAGGTGTTTGTCTAACCTGCTCTTAAAAATCTCCATTGATGGAGATTCCACAACCTCCCCTAGGCAATTTATTCCAGTGCTTATCCACCCTGACAGGAAGTTTTTCCTAATGTCCAGTTTAAACCACCCTAGCTGAAATTTCAGCCCATTGCTTCTTGTCCTATCCTCAGAGGTTGAGAAAAAAAAAATTCCCCTCCTCTGTGTAACAACCTTTTACATACTCAAAAACCGTTATGTCCCCTCCCAGTCTTCTCTTTTACAGACTAAACAAACACGTTTTTCCCCATCTTCCCTTATAGATCATGTTTTTTAGACCTTTAACATTTTTTGTCACTCTTCTCTGAACTTTGTCCAATTTGTCCATATCCTTCCTGAAATCTGGCACCCAGAACTGGACACAATACTCCAGTTGAGGCCTTATCAGCACAGAGTACAGTGGAAGAATTACTTCGTGTCTTGCAAGTTGCTTACAACACTCCTGCTAATACATCCCAGAATGATGTTCGCTTTTTGTTGCAAGAGTGTTACACCTTTAACTTATATTTAGCTTGTGGTCCACTATGACCCCTAGATCCCTCTCCTCAGTACTCAGTAGTCATTTCCCATTTTGTATGTGTGCACCTGACTGTTCCCTCCTAAATGGAGTACTTTGCATTTGTCCTTATTGAATTTCATCCTATTTACTTCAGACCATTTCTCCAGATCATTTTGAATTTTGATCCTATCCTCCAAAGCACTTGTAACCCCTCCCACCTCGGTATTGTCCACAAACTTTATAAGTGTACTCTGGCATTATTTAAAACATTTTTGAAGATATTGAACAAAACCGGACTCAGGATCAATCCCTGTGGGACCCTACTCAATATGCCCTTTCAGTTACATCAAACTTCTGTCTCTTGCTTTGACTTAATGTTTCCATAAAACGGACTGCAATTCTTTTGTATTTGATCTTTTACTGCTGTTTAAATTAGTACAGAAGCTCAAAGTACTGTAATATTTTCTTTCTAGGGTGCTTTTCATGAGTTGGTATAAATTAATCTTTGAAAAACATCACATATTTGAACTTCTAATTTATTCTGAATACACCCACAGAAGTCACTCCAGCATCTTCAGTGTAGAGGCATGAGTTGAGGTGGCCCCTGAATCCACAGAGAGATATTGCAAGGGGCACATTAAATATACCTGAGATATCCAGTTATCAGCTATGTAAAATGCCTTATGGTTCTATGGGACCAGCCATCCAAGTATCCTTTTTCTGGCATGCATTTGTTATAGGGCCTCTACAGATCAGAGACTCTTCCTGGTGCCCCCAATTTTGACTTATGAAAATAGAAAATACAATACAGTTGTGAGCTGTTCTTTGGAAAACAAGCATTGAAGACCCTAGTGCCTCAAGTTTTGTTAGGCACTCTTAACCCTACTTTATATGGGCTCCACAATCCTGCATTTTGGGGCATAGCACCTCTCTCTGGTAGTCATTTACTGGTCTCTGGAATAGCCAGCACACTATGTATTGGTTACCCTCTTCTTTTTTCTGGTGAGGTACAGCAGCCGAGAAAGACGAGTTAGCAGATTTACATCCTGTCAGTGCAGTTGAACAATGCCAAATACCAATAATAATGGTATCTGCCTGCATGAGCTAAATTATATAGGGATATATTAGTGTCTACAGAGGTCACTTGCTGCAAAGCAGAGCATCTACTTCTTCCCAAAGAGACTTGAATAGTGAACCTACTAAGGCTGGCCATCCATGCTTATAAAGATAGACTCAAAGATAAAACCAAAATTGGGCAAGAGTACTCCAGGCCAAGCCTTAGTACCAGTGCCACATACTCTGCCTCTTCCCCCTGCTAAAAGACCCATGTCATGCATTGCCTTTTGACACTCAGGGCCTCCAAGTTTGAAGCTGGTAATACAGGCTGTGGGTCAAACAAGTAGAGTTAGCAACTCCCAATTGGCCCAAGGTTCAAGTAACTTCTGATGTGGGAGATTCTTGTAGGATCACTGCTTGAAACTGGATGGTTGCCCATCAATCTGCTTGGTTACAAATAACTGGGCCTTAACAAGAGATCCAGAGAGAGCTTAAGGAGCTGATAATACACCATAGAGAACTTGTTTGAAGAACAGGAGTAAAAGGAGAGAGGCCTCACAGTCTCTCCAAATATTTTTTCAAGGGAAGATTCTGCTTCATAAGGAGACTTTCAGGTCAAGAATGAACCTGGAGGAAACTCACTACTCCCCTGCACTGGGTGCATTGTCTCAGCTATGCCAAAATTAGAGGAATGTAAAGTGTGCAATGGTAGTGAAATAAGGACATTCTGAGAGGACACTTCTGCCACAACGATGAACAAGGTCACACCTGTTCATATCTAAGTAGAAGTGAAAAGACTCCAGAGAGACACACTAAAGCAGGGGTCTCCAAACTTGAGACAAGGGCCATATTAGATTTTTGAAGGGGGTTCGCAGGCTGAAGCAACTGTGAAAAAATTAAATATATGAAAATATATGCCGTGCCCCCCCTTTGCTCCTCCGGCTGCTGCCGTGCCCCACCCCCTTTTCTCCTCCAGCCACTGCCTCGGGGGCACTCACCCCTGCGCACATGGGGTTGCCGGCAGCAGCTTGCACGGGAGAGGGGGCAGTGTCGGCTTCTCCACGTGCCTGCTCAGCTGGGGGGCTGGACAAATCAAAGTAGTGGGCCGTAGTTTAGAGACCTCTGCACTAAAGTCATGGAGACTGACACTGCCCAGAGAAGGTCAATCAGGGACACTGGAGTTAGACCTATAAACAGACTGCATGCTGAGAAACAAGGTAAGGACCATGGAAGCTACTTGCTGAAGTGAAACTAGGACCTTTTACTTACAGAAAGAACATATCTGAACCCTCTACGAGATTACTAATGGAATCTGAACAAAGGCCTTTTACCCACTCAGCAAGGCTTCATGTAACTTTGCATTATATGCTTTCATGTTATTCTAGTCGTCTTTCCTTTACTATGGGATGTACATTTTACTTTTTAATTTGGGTCCTCAGATTGAGAACGTACAGCAGTGAATTTACCTCAAAGGGAAACCTCTTTCTTAACTCTTACAAGAGCAAAAAGTACCTAACCTGATGCACTGAGTTAAGAAGACCTCCAAAGAAGGACAAACAGACTACATTCAGAAGGGAAATGCAAGGGCAGAAGAGAGAGTCATGAGTAACAGCAAGATTAGGGAATGAAGTTACAGATTCTGCACACCAGAGGAAAAACACTGCCCTAAGAAAATATTCTCACACCCGTTGAAAAGGGATATTTACATATTGCTAGTATCAGTTCTTCACCTGAAATGGTATTTCAGTTGTTGCATGCAACTCAAGAGGAAGCATTCCTTACATTTAACATATTTATGATGAACACAGCAAAAGATATTCAGTTTACTTTTATTGAGCTGACAGATACCAGCCAAAAACATTTATAAAAATCAAAATATTGAAATAACCAGTAATTGAGAGAAGTGCCCTTACTAGCTCAATGAATAAGATCTAGCAACCACTCTTCAATTTAAAGTGATTTTTTTTAACCTAGCCTCTTTTGTGCAGCTCTTCTATTATGCTGTGTGGAGATATTAATCAAAAGTTCTATGCCCCAATTCAGTAATGATAATGACATTTATGAAACTTCGACTATTTCAAAAATTGTAAACTGTTCTTTTGGGCATAAAATCACGCGTTGCACTGCCACATCCTATGGTGCAGTCAACTACATAAAATAAATTTTAGTTGGTATGTTATCAGTGAACAAACTAAGTCATTGATTTAACTTTTGCCTCATTTCACATGGTATGCAAATGAACTATTTTCACTGCTGATTTGAAATAATACACAAGGAAATAAGCAATTCAGTAAAAAAATCATCAGAAATCTCCTCAAAACTGATATACTAATACAGTATATTTCAAAAACTGACCAAAAGTTAGGCTACTAAAACACGAACAAAGATTTTTTGCCACAAGTGTATATGATTTCAGAAACACTAAAACTTGGCTAAATTGCATTGAAATTGTACATCTCATTCAGCAGAATACAATACATATTCATCCAGGTGAAAATAAGTTTGTTTAAGGACAAAAGTTTCAACATAAATAACTTGCAGGATTTATTCAATATTCAATCTTCAGATACTTTATCAAGCCAGTTACATGTAAAGTAACCTCTGCCATTTAAATTACAATGTATAATGTGCATCATCTAAAATTACTAGAATGCAGTAGCTTACAATTTACAGTTCATTTTAATGAACCAACAAAAGTGAAACTGGTTTTAATATTGAGATTCGAGGGAATAGCATACACTACCTGTAACAGACCTTTAAATGACTTTCATGGCAAGCTCAATCTATGTAAAAAGAAAAGGGATAGTCATTTCAAGATCTATGAATTCTTTCAGTTTAGGAGTTGAACACTTACCATCAAAAGTAAATTTCAGTTTTATTTTTCTGAATAATGAGGGAATCGAATATTAAATTTGATTTACTACAACAAAGCCTGTTCTGAACATCTAAGCCCCGTTGCTAACTAGAGCAGAATAAGGAGGTTCCTCCACTGGCAAGATAGTTATTCCACCCAGATTTATGATTGGGAAGAAGTCCTTCATTTTTCTTGATTAATACCTTCAAGCTGCTCATGAAGAGCAAGATCACAAGTACAATGGGTAAACTGTTCTGAATACGACTTCAAGCAAAAGAAATATTTAGAACAAAGCTGCTTTATCATCTCAACAACCGTTTCCAAGTTGAAACTAGACTTGGAAATTCACCCATACAGTCAATTCTCCTGACATTTTCAGTGGATGTTAGTTCCCATGCCAGGCATATCTGATATCTAAAATACAGTTATGTGAATTTATAACAGCACTTTATGAAGATTTAATGTGTAACACACTTGCACTTGACACAGGAAATAGTTTACAACTTTAATATATTAAACATCTCAGCAAGGAACATAAAAACTATGCACACAATACAGTGACATGAACAAACACTAAAGACTTATTATTTTTCCTTTCAATAGCACTGACGCTGTGAATGGTTAACAAGTTATACTATATCCTCAAACAGTCTCCTTTCTCCACACAACCTATACATACAATATCATATGGATATATTACATAGCACGGAAACAAGCAGCAGATGCATTAAGGGAACAGGGGCTATATGCATCATATAGCCTGCCTAGGAAGAGACAAAGATCAGAAAACCATTTATGCAGTCAGAATAGATACTATCAGTATAGCTAATTAAATACCCGTCATTTTCAAAAGTCAATCCACAGCAAGGGGAAGAAAGGCTTTAGAGCAGGAGTGGGGAACCTCTGGCCCGCGGGCCTTATACGGCCCACCAAATGATTTTGTCTGGCCCACGGCCGCCGGCCAGGGACGGCTCCGCGAAGGGGCTGGGAAGCGCCGGCCGCTGCCACCGGCCGGGGGCAGCTCTGCGCTGGGGCCGGGAAGCACCACGCGGGCGGCTCCACACAGGAACCGGGAAGCGGCGCATGGATCGCCGCCGGCCGGGGGTGGCTCCGCGCAGGGGCCGGGAAGCGCCGCGCGACCACCATCGGCTGGGCTGCGAAACGAAGAGCCGCGGGGAGCCGACGGTCGGGGGGGGAGAGACCGGGCTGGGCGGGTCAGGCGAGGCATGGGTGCGGGAGGGAAGGAGGTTTGGTGGGGAGGAGGCTGGACTGGGCGGGTCAGGCAGGCGGCAGGACCCTGGCTGGCAAGGGGCCAGTGGGGGAAACCCCAAAGCAGTGCAGGGCTAAGCACTCCGCCTGCCACTGCTTTGGGGTTCCCCCCGCTGGCCCCTTGCCAACTGGGGTCTCAGCTCCCGTTGCCAGCCTGGGCTTTGGGGGGGGGGAGCGGCCCACGAATGACATTCTAAATGTCAAAATGGCCCTTAGCAGGAAAAAGGTTCCCCACCCCTGCTTTAGAGAAATAGTTTTGCACCCAGCTTCAGAAGCAATATAAGCAGATTAAGCTATCAAAAACTGGGTCCACTCTGGACTGGCCTTGATGCACATGCAGTACATTTGTTTTCAGAATGCAAGATTAACTGGGAATGTCCGCACTATTGTTTCGATTTCCATATTTGTGATGAATCACTAGCAGCACAACTCCTAGAAAGAAGCATATGGACCCCACAGTGATGTAAGCAATTCCCAGGAATGGATTTTTGCCTCCCATCCATGATATGGTGCTCAGGATCATCCGTTTCCGTCCATCAAAACTGTACACAGGGTAATCTGAAGAACATATAGGAAAATTGATCCTAAATCTAGTCATTTAATTAGCAATATGGCTGGCATATTAGAACTTGAGATCATTTCAGCTGGTAACAGAGTGTAACACACCCTCCACCCAATATTTGATTTCCTTAGTGACCTAATTTTAATTCTCAGTTTTCATGTATACTCCACTACTGTGCAGCAAACTGAAAGACAACAATAAGGATAACTACAATAAGGCTCCCTCACTGACCAGTACACAGCTGCTAGTCACGCAAATGATTAAAGAACTCCTGTACAGACCTTGCTATTTGTTTAAATATCAACTTCTGCAATCTTCCTCCTGTCACGCATTTTGAATTCTCACCTAACTCTCAATCTGTCTTCTACTTTAGCTGCTGCTTTGACCACATCCGTCTCATTAAACCCCTTCACTAGCTTTCATTCACCTTCCAGATCAATTTTAAGCATGGCCTGGGGCAGATCCTCAGCTGGTGTAAACTGTCATAGTGTCAATGACTAAAGTGGGGTGAAATGGTCCTTCAAGGATCCCACCTATTTTCTATTCTTTTCACACTTTCTTTCTCCCTTCACTACGCCCAGACCGCCTGCTTTACTTCCTCCCTTTTCAGTATGTCTTCACTGTAGAAGGAACTGAGATGACTGGATCTGGACATGATTATTAGCATAGACCTAGCTCAGCCATAAAAGGTGACAGCGCACATTTATACTTGAGTGCATCCACTGGACTGCCTCCACATGGGAGCTGTACTCCCATGTGTAAAGGATTAAACTTCTAGGGTAATACCCCATGGTTTGGTGATGCACGGCTCTATGAACTATTTCCACACCATTTTGGGGAAGAACCAGTCAGTCCTTTCTGGGCACCTATGCTGAAGTGGTTTTAACCCATCGGAAGTAACCATTTCCAGTTTGTCAAACTCTAGATTTCTGCCTGTAGCCTCCATTCTAACTTGTAGCATGGCCTGGGTCCAACACATCTGCAGCTGGCATTAATGCAATTCTCATTCTGGAAACAGAAAGCAGATGCAGGCATGACACTGGTAGAGGGCATTTTGGCAGCAGCTTGTCATCCTCAGAATGCAGATCTAAGCAGATCACAAAGGCTGAATGCAGAGTAATGGAGATAGCTGATGCAGGTTTTAAACAATGTGGAATCCCTCCAACCTGACTAATGCTTCAGGAGCAGAACCACAAGCAGAGTGATGGGACCATATTGACTGGAGATCTGGGGTGATGAGCAGAGAGCCCAGAATTTCCACATGAGGAAGGCCACATGGAGCTGTGTGAGGAGCCTATCTTGACCTGTTAGGACCAGGAAATGCAGAAGAGACAGAGAGAAAAAATATACATCCAGGTGAAGGATTGTGGGAAGGCAATGGCAGACTTCTAGTTCCTGAGTTGATTTGCCTGTGCCCACACTGCAATTTTGAATTGGTTACCAGACCATTCATAAGCAGCTCTTTGGCTTTAGCCTATAGCCCCAGACAGACCAGCTAGCCTGGGCAGAAAGCATAAACAGGGCTAGAGATCTGTGTGTATAGTCAGGAACTAGGTATGGGACAATATCCAAGTAAGAGCCCAAGTTAACTCTGCAGTGAAGACACGCCCTAAGTGTCCTCCAGCTTTGTCTCTGGGTTTACCATGCAAGCCCTGTACCTGGAATCCATGCTTTGCATTACCATGCCTCCACCACCTCCTCAAAAGCCACTATCATTCTCTCCTCAGTGAAGTAGTAAACTGAATGGTCTTTTTACCTGTCTAAGGGTCTTAGCACATTACTCCCATTACATACATAATTCCATACAAAAAAAACTGGTAAAAGAAAAGTACTAAAGTTACAAAGTCAAGCACGCAAAATTAAGAAATGCCAGGACTAAGGTTGCCACAAGATAGATTTACATATCTTATGGATCAGGCTACATCTGTATATCCTGAAATCTGTGCAGCAGCATGCTTCTGAATTCCTTGACCAGGAACTGAAAACTCAAATTAAACTAAACAGATTACACTGGAGTGTGTCTGAAGTGTCTCATTTTCTGGAACCAAAATTAGTTAGTTTACACAGCGTGCAGACTCCACACGCATATCCTACATTCTTCCTGACCCAAAGTTATTCACAGTTTATGAAGTTGTCAAACAGCCTGAGTTTTTAAAAACCCATCAAGAAGTCTTTGCACACCTTAACATTCTCAGAGCTTCTAGTTTTCACAGCAAAAATCAATTCAAAAGCCTATAAAACAATCTAAGAATCAGTTCTCATTTGAGGACAAATCAAAAATGTGAAATGTTTAGACCAGAAAGTTTCCATGTGTCCGATAAATGCCAGACTTTTCTATAGTGATTCATTTGGGCACTCTTTACAGTATCAAACTGGTTACTGCCACTATAGATGCTATATTGCCCTCTTCCAACCAATTACCAGAGCAGTGTTCTTTGCACAAGTAGTAAACTGGGCTGATAATTTCATTAATTTACAAGCAGACATGCTATGTGGTTCTGCTATGCAACTAATAAAATAAAGCACAAAAAGGATATTATTCACAAACATCCTTTGCATTAGCTTCCCTAATTCATCTCAAAAGTTTTGTATTACATGTTCTCAAAACTGAAATATTTGTATTTATGTATAAATACATTTTACAAAAGTATTTTATTTACTATATAAGTATTTTAAAATATTATATTTTTTAAAAATATATAAATATATTTAAATTTTAAATACATACACATATAAAGTATAAATAAATACATTCCAATATTCCAGGTGATATTAGGAGTTTTTAAAGTTTCAATAAAGGATACTGTATGTGATCTCCAAAGAGTACTTTCCAGCTTGTAAGGTAGGCTGCAAGTTATTCTCTCTCTCAATCAGGCGATATAGTTTACGAAATGTAGGCAATGCTGCAGTACGCATCCACACAATAAAGTCTTCATTGATGAAACCATTGTTGTCTGATTCTGAATCCAGCATATATACTGGCTTGGGCCAGTTCACAGGCTTTGTTGTGCCTAAAATTAAGGAACTGAATTAACTAGAAATATTTAGACAAGAAGTATATCTTCCAGGTTTAGATACTGGTGTGCACTTAAAAACTTTTCCCTAAGACTCTGAGGTATATGTGCATTTCCAGATATTGGCAAAAGGAATTTTGTTATAAATTTGTTATAAATCAATGCAAGGAATTAATGCAGTTGCCAAAGGGTCATACTCAGATCAAATTTCAGTCAAAAAAATTAGATTTTGGAAAAAAATGATTTTACAGAATCAACAGAAATATTTTTAAATTTAAGATTAGGGAAGTGGTTTTGGTATCTAAAGAGTTGTAGGGTTTGTCTGAGAGTTAGCAAAAATTGCAACACTGTGCTACCATACTACAATTAGAAAGTGAGAATGGTTCAAAACTAAGTGAAATGCAAAAGAGAAGTAGTCTGAGTAGTAAAAAGTTACATTATTAAAATATATAGGAATCCAAAGCATTATTAGCAGCATAAACAGTAAAATTTTCTTATGGCTAGGATTTTAAACCAGTATACCTTTAATCATGACACAAAAATTTAGAACCAGATATCAAAGGATTAATAGAAAGGGTGAAACAAGCAGAATTTAAAAATAAGATGGTAATTAAAAGCAACATTAGCTGCACTCCAGCATTAACGGATAGCTGAATATTTTGTTTCAAACAATGTTTAACTCTCATAAGAATGACCGTATGCCAGAAAGCCATGACTTCCATTATAATTTTTGTTTAAATAGAGAGCATTGCTCCACTCAGTCTCAAATAGAACAATACTCTTCCATAAAAATTTACAAGTTAGTTGGTTGTCAGATGCAATAAATGTGGGTTTTTTAAACAATCCATATTATAAAATAAAGGATTTAACTGAATTCCCTATGAGAGTTTATAAAGTTAGAATACTGTGCCTTGATTTTTCTTTTTATGTTTATGACACGCTATGTTTTTTGCTTGACAAACCACTAACTTTACTTAAAGAAAGGAATACCTGTAGCACCTCAGAGACTAACTAGTTTATTTCAGTATAAGCTTTCGTGGGCTATAGCTCACTTCATCGGATGCACAGAATGGAACAGAAGTAATGCATTTATACACACAGAAAGAAAGAAAAAAAAATGTACATTAGCATACCAGTTTTAAGAGGTCTGTTAAATGTAGATGGTCCATTATCACTAGGAGAAAAAAAAAACACCTTTTGAAATGGATTTCTGTTAGTGAAATTAACTCAGGAAATGCAATCAATTACTGTAATGAGCGAACCATTTGGAAGTCCTATTTAGCCCCTGGTTAATTGTGTCCAATTTGAAAATTAATTCCAGTTCCTCAGTTTCTCGTTGGAGTCTGTTTTGGAAGTTTTTCTGTTTAAAAACTGAAACCGTCAAATCTTTAATGGAATGGTCAGGAAGATTGAAGTGTTCTCCTACTGGTTTTTTAATGTTATGATTCCTGATGTCAGATGTGTGTCCATTTATTCTTTTGTGTAGAGACTGGCTGGTTTGGCCAATGTACATATAGCAGAGGAGCATTGCTGGCACATAATGGCATATATCACATTGGTTGATGTGCAGGGAATGAGCCTCTGATGGTGTGGCTGATGTGATTAGGTCCTATGGATATGAGGACAGAGTTGGCATCAGGCTTTGTTACAAGGATAGGTACCTGGGTTAGTATTTTTGTTGTGTGGTGTGCGGTTGCTGGTGAGTATTTGTTTCAGGTTGGGGGGCTGTCTGTAAGTGAGGACTGGTCTGTCTCCCAAGATCTGTGAGAGTGTGGGATCATCTTTCAGGATAGGTTGTAGGTCTTAGATGATATGTTGGAGAGGCTTAAGTGGGGGGCTGAAGGTGATGGCTAATGGTGTTCTGTTGTTGTCTTTGTTGGGTCTGTCTTGTAGTAGGTGGCTTCTGGGTACTCTTCTAGCTCTGTCAATCTGTTTTTTCACTTCCCCAGGTGGGTACTGTAGTTTTAAAAATGCTTGGTAGAGATCTTGAAGGTGTTTGTCTCTGTCTGAGGGACTGGAGCAAATGCGGTTATATCTTAGAGCTTGGCTGTAGACAATGGATCGAGTGATGTGTTCTGGATGGAAGCTGGAGGCATGTAGGTAAGTGTAGCGGTCAACACGTTTGCGGTATAGGGTGGTGTGTATGTGCCCATCATTTATTATTTATTTCACTCATTACAGTAATTGATTGCATTTCCTGAGTTAATTTCACTGACAACAGAAATCCATTTCAAAAGGTGTTTTTTTCTCCTAGTGATAATGGACCATCTACATTTAACAGCCCTCTTAAAACTGGTATGCTAATGTACAATTTTTTTTTCCTTTTTCTTTCTTTCTGTGTGTATAAATGCATCTTACTTCTGTTCCATTCTTTGCATCCGATGAAGTGAGCTATAGCCCACGAAAGCTTATGCTGAAATAAACTAGTTAGTCTCTGAGGTGCTACAAGTATTCCTCGCTTTCTTTACGGATACAGACTAACACGGCTGCTATTCTTGAACCTAACTTTACTTAAGACATTTTCTAGAATTTCAGAAAGATAGGTAACATGTTCTAATTCTAGCATTTAAAAATATCAGTTTCTTTCAATGACTGTACTGATTTTAAATCATTCATAAAAATACTACTGTAAAATAAAAACGCATATGATTGAAAATGACAGAAACTCACTCTCTGCATGGCAAAAAAAGTATTGAGCTTGGTATTCTTAGCAGAACCACAACATAGTTATAATAAGATGCCCACTACAATGCTTGTACAGGAAGAAAAATATCAGTAACAGTAGCTTTTTATTAAAATGTATTTGACATGTTTTCAGATGGGGGTGGAATCTGAGTAACTACAGAGAATTCTTTCCTGGGTATCTGGCTGGTGAGTCTTGCCCACATGGTGATCAGCTAAACCTTGAGCATATATGGGGTCAGGAAGGAATTTTCCTCTGGGGCAGATTGCCAGAGGCCCTGGGTTTTTTTTGCCTTCCTCTGCAGCATGGGGCATGGTTCACTTGCAGGAGGATTCTCTGCACCCTGAAGTCTTTCAACTATGATTTGAGGACTTCAATAGCTCAGACATAGGTTAGGGGTTTAACTTTAAAGTCTATGAATATAAAATTTTAAGATCTTACCTTGGAAAAGTGCTGTCAAATTATTTGCATTTCCAGAAGGATTCCTGAACTTAACATTTTTATCTGTCCACCAAGCAATACCTTTTTTATTCAAAATAATAGGAGTCCTTGTTTCATTATCAATGCGAAACAATTCCAATGTATCTAATATGAGAAAATCAAGTTAGAGAAGGGGTAGAAAAACCTTCACTTGACTCTAGTTTCATCTTTTCAGGATTATTTGATATTTCCACAAAAACTGGAGAAGGCAGCATTTATAACCATTTATAATCATGACTACCAGAGTAAATGAATTCTTTCATAGGACACAATATGTTATAATCATAACAATGTAGGACTAATTGTATTTGTGCAATTGATTATTCCTTCCTAAGTGTAGTACTTTGTATTTGTCCTTCTTGAATTTCATCCTATTTAATTTAATAACATTTCTCCATTTTGTCAAGAGAATCCTGAATTTTAAATCTGTCCTTGAAAGGGCTTGCAACCATTCTCAGCATGATATCATCCAGAAACTTCATAAGTGTACTTTCTATGTAATAATCTAAATATTTTATGAAGATATTCAATAGAACCAAATCCAAGATAGATCCAGGTGGTGCCCCACTCTGAATTGCTCTTCCAGCTTGATTGTGAACCACTGATGATTACTAAGATAATCGCTAATGACTCAGAAATCTCTTCAGCCAGTTCCTTACCTATTTCAGTCAGGCCTTGCCAACTTGATGACATCTAGCTTGTCTACATAATTCTTAACTTGTTCTTTTCCTATTTTAGTCTCAGATCCTATCCCATTTACACTGATATTCACTATGTTAGTCATCCAATCACTATTTGTTTTCACCAAAAACAAGTACAAAAGGCATTTAGCACTTCTGCCACTGGTGCTATTTCTTATTTTTCTCTTTCCCTCCTCATTAAGTAATGGGCCTACTGGGTCCTTGGTATTCCTCTTGCTTCCCATGTATTTGTTACCCTTTATACTTCTAGGTAGGTTAATCTTGGTTTGTGCATCAGTCTTTCTATATTTTTCCCCAAATGTTTATGTTGTTTTTTTAATATATTCATCCTTTGTAATTTGACCTAGTTTCCACTTCTTGTATGACTCTTTATTGAGTTTCAAGTTACTGAAGATCTCTTGGTTAAGCCCACATGATCCCTACCAAATTTCCTATCTTTCCTACACATTGGGATAGTTTGCTCTTGTGCCCTTAATAATGTCTCTAAAAATCTGATAACTCTAGTGAAATCTCTCCCCTGCCCCCCTTTGATTTGCTTCTCATGGGAGCTTACCTACCAATTCTCTGAGTTTGCTAAAGTTTGTCTTCTTGAAGCCCATTATCTTTATTCTGCTGTTTTCTCTCCTACCATTCCTCAGAATCATGAACTATCATTTCATGATCATTTTCACCCAAGCTGCTTTCCACTTTCAGATTGTCATCCACTTTCAGATTGTCAAATAGTTCTTCCATTTATCAGAAATTAAATATATAGAATAGCCTCTCTCCCAGTTGCTTTTTCCACCTTCTATAATAAAAAGTCACCAATGCATTCCAAGAACTTGTTGAATAAGCTCTGCTGTGCTATATTATATTCCCAACAGATGTCCGGGCAGTTGAAATCCCCCATCACCAAGTTCTGTGCTTTTGGATGGATTTTATTTATCATTATTCATTGTTTGAAAAGAGCCTCATTCACCTCTTCTTCCTTGTTAGATAGTCTACAGTGGACACTTACCATGACATCACCCCTTTTATCCTTACCCAGAGACTTGCAACAAGTCTGTCTCCTATTTCCCTGTCAATCTCCTCCCTTCTTTTCCCTGCCTGTTCTGCCTGAAAAAGCTACATACACCCTCTATCCAATATTTCAGTCATGTGAATTATCCCACCAAGTTTATGTGATGCCAATTATGTCATAACTGTGATTCAATTGTATTCAATTCCTCCTGTTCATTCCCCATACTTCTTGCATTTGTATATAGATCTCTATATACAGTAGAACCCCGCAATACCATGGCGATCGGGGTCCAAAAAATCTACCGCGGTAAACGTGGGGTCACGGTATTGCGGGGTTCCGCTGCATCGAAGCAGTGCCCGCTGCAGCCGTCGGGATCTAGACATGCTCCACGCTATAAGCGAATTCGCGGGGCGTGTTTCTACTCTATTAGATTCTCCCTCTACATTTCCTCTATTCTCTTTTGTCCCTGCTGTGCTTGCCCTTGTTTCCCTCCCTCCCCCGCCCAGTTTCTGACCCTTCACCCAGATCTCCAAATTTTATTTTATATACAGTACTACATATATACTAGATAAACATAAAAGCCAGTGCCATGGGGAAGTTATCCCCACCCATGCTGTCATAACTGAATAAATCTGATAACACAGTTTCAAAAGGAAAATAAGCAGTAGCAGTTCCCCTAGCATGTTACCCTCCAGCACTCAAGCATAACAAAATCTATTTGCTCTGCACTGTTAAAGCTTACCTAATTTAAAGACAAAATCCTCTAATATTTTTAACCAATTTCAAATAATGTATAGCACAATTTGATGAGGGGACCAGATTGCAAAAGTGTCTTCATATTTTTATAAGGTAATTTAAAAGAAAATACCATACCATTAAACATACTGTTGGCAATAGCTCCACAAGGAGCAATGGGTTTATTCTCACTGGTGCGGTAAGGCTCACACTCCTTACTAGGATTCTAATATTTAAAAGAAAAAAAGAGATGGTTGAAATCTGAAGCTGACTAATCCCATTATAAAACTACATTTTCTGTATCCCTTGAACAACAGAACTTGAATTGCTAAAAGTCTAAACTATTTAAAATATCATTTTAATATTAATTGTAATAGTTTTTACTCACGAAACAAAACCTGAATCAGACAGAGTTCAGAGCCCACACAGTGCCTACCTTGTAGAATATAAAGGTTTAGTTTTTTTTAATCAATGCTCTATGTCAGGGGTCTCCAAACTACGGCCCGCGGGCCGGATGCGGCCCGCGAGGCCCTCTCATCCGGCCCGTGGAGATCTTTCGGCAGGGGTTGGGAACCAGCCACGGGGCTGGGACGCGCCGCGTGCTCCGCAGCGGCCGCCGCCGGCCAGGGACGCGCCGCGTGCTCCGCAGCGGCCGCCGCCGGCCAGGGACGCGCCGCAGCGGCCGCCGCCGGCCAGGGACGCGCCGCAGCGGCCGCCGCCGGCCAGGGACGCGCCGCAGCGGCCGCCGCCGGCCAGGGACGCGCCGCGTGCTCCGCAGCTGCCGCCGCCGGCCAGGGACGCGCCGCGTGCTCCGCAGCTGCCGCCGCCGGCCAGGGACGCGCCGCGTGCTCCGCAGCTGCCGCCGCCGGCCAGGGACGCGCCGCGTGCTCCGCAGCTGCCGCCGCCGGCCAGGGACGCGCCGCGTGCTCCGCAGCTGCCGCCGCCGGCCAGGGACGCGCCGCGTGCTCCGCAGCTGCCGCCGCCGGCCAGGGACGCACCGCGTGCTCCGCAGCTGCCGCCGCCGGCCAGGGACGCGCCGCGTGCTCCGCAGCTGCCGCCGCTGGCCAGGGACGCGCCGCGTGCTCCGCAGCTGCCGCCGCCGGCCAGGGACGCGCCGCGTGCTCCGCAGCTGCCGCCGCCGGCCAGGGACGCGCCGCGTGCTCCGCAGCTGCCGCCGCCGGCCAGGGACGCGCCGCGTGCTCCGCAGCTGCCGCCGCCGGCCAGGGACGGCTCAGAGCTGGGGCCGGGACGCGCCGCACCGCCACCCAGTTACAGGCGGCGAAACAAGGAGCCACCCACTGCCAGGCGGCGAAACGGTCTGTGGGGAGAGACCGGGTTGAGCGGGTCAGTTGGGGGGGGGGGGGGAAGAGACCGGGTTGAGCGGGTCAGTTGGGGGGGGGGGGGGAAGAGACCGGGTTGAGCGGGTCAGTTGGGGGGGGGGGGGGGGGGAGAGACCGGGTTGAGCGGGTCAGTTGGGGGGGGGGGGTTGGAGGAAAGGAGGTTTTGGGGGGAGGGACCTGGCTGGGTGGGTCAGTTGGGGGTTGGAGGAAAGGAGGTTTTGGGGGGAGAGACCTGGCTGGGTGGGTCAGTTGGGGGGGGGGGGTTGGAGGAAAGGAGGTTTTGGGGGGAGAGACCTGGCTGGGTGGGTCAGTTGGGGGAGGAGGGGTTGGAGGAAAGGAGGTTTTGGGGGGAGAGACCTGGCTGGGTGGGTCAGTTGGGGGGTTGATGTGTAGTGAACAGGTGTAGTGAACAGGTGTAGTGTTCATGTGTAGTGAACAGGTGTACATGTGTAGTGTTCATGTGTAGTGAACAGGTGTTCATGTGTAGTGTTCATGTGTAGTGAACAGGTGTTCATGTGTAGTGTTCATGTGTAGTGAACAGGTGTTCATGTGTAGTGTTCATGTGTAGTGAACAGGTGTTCATGTGTAGTGTATCAATGTGTTATTAAATAATAACTGAATAAAATAATATTAAATAAATAATTAAAAACAACATCCATGTTTTGATTCTTTTTTATTTGGACCTCGAGTGTGTTGTCGGCCCCCGAACTGCTATTTGATAGTTAATGCGGCCCTCGGGCTGAAAAGTTTGGAGACCCCTGCTCTATGTAATGGAGTTTTTGTATGCTTTTGATCTAATGTGTCAGCATTCCCAAAATATATTTAAAACATATTTCCACCATTAAACCATTGAGAAAGTTGACTATCTGAAAAAAAGACTTAGGCATTTGACTGTAAAATATTTATATACTGATAAAAGACCAATAAATATTATAAAATTAAAATGTAAAAATAATAACTTCTCCCCCAACTCACCCGGTTTTGAGACAAAAGATCCAAGTTAAAAAACTGACTTCAGTGGCATTACAGCCACTTTACTGGAACTCTCCCACCCTTGTATAAGGATCACAGGGAACAGAAAGAGAAGTATCTGTTGGAGCCACTAATAGCCAACAACTCCCTTGCCAAGAGCCTAAGGCCCAGTCTTCACTCAAAATAAATACAAAAGCGACGAGTCCTATGGCACCGTATACACTAACAGATGTATTAGAGCATAAGCTTTTGTGGGTGAATACCCACTTCGGCAGACACATGCATTCACCCACATATCATCCATGAAAGCTTATGCTCCAATACATCTGTTAGTCTATAAGGTGCCATAGGACTCCTTGTCGTTTTTGCAGATCCAGACTAACATGGCTACCTCTCGGATACTTAAAATATAGACATGGCTACAGACATGAAAACTCCATACCGCTGACAACCACAGATATGCTGACCTAATCCCCAATGTAGATGCAGCTAGCTTGATGGAAGAATGCTTCCATTGACCTAGCTATAGTCCCTGGGGTATATGGAGTTCCTACAGTGATGTAAAAACCAATTCTGTCGCTGTAGTCTATGTCTCACCCTAAAGGGCATAGCTATGGCACCACTGCTATGCTACTGTAGGACCAATAGTTTAGAAATGGCCCAATTAAGAACATAAGAAAGGCCCAAATGGGTCAGACCAATCGTCCATCTAACCCAGTACTTTGTCTTCTAAGAGTGGTTGGTGCCAGATGCTTCAAAGGCAATGAACAGAACAGGCCAATTATCAAGTGATCCATCCCCTGTTGTCCAGTCCCTAAACCCCTAATTGCAAGAAGCAGGAACACCCAGAGATTGAGGATCATCTTGGCTATTAACCACTGATGGACCTATCTTCCGTTAACTTATCTAGCTCTTTTTTGAACCCAGTTGTACTTTTGGCCTTCACAACATCCCCTGGCAATGAGTTCCACAGGTTGACTGTGCCTTGTGTGAAGAAGTACTTCCTTATGTTTGTTTTAAACCTGCTGCTTATTAATTTCATTGGGTGACCCTTAGTTCTTGTATTATGTGAAAGCTAAATAACACTATCTTATTCAACTTTTTCCACACCATTCATGATTTTACAGATTTCTATCATATCCCCCTCAGTCATCTCTTTTCTAAGCTGAACAGTCCCATTCTTTTTAATCTCTCCTCATACTTGTTTTTCTTTTTTCTCTCTCTCTTCTTTTTGGCCATTTCCTGTACTTTTTCCAATTATATATTTCTTGAGATGGGGTGACCAGAACTGCACGCAGTATTCAAGATGTGGATGTACCATGAATTTATGTAGTTGCATTATGAATTTTTCTGTCTTATTATCTATCCCTTTCCTAATGGTTTATAAAATTGTTGGGTGTTTTTGATTTCTGCTGTACATGGAGTAGATGTTTTCAGAGAACTGTCCACAATCATTCCAAGACATCGTTTTTGAGTGGGAACAGCTAATTTAGACCCCATCATTTTGCATGCATAGTTGGGAGTATGTTTTCCAATATGCATTACTTTGCATGAATCAACATTGAATTTCATCTGCCATTTTGTTGTTCTGTCACCCAGATTTGAGAAATTACTTTTATCTCTTTGCAGTCTGCTTTAGACTTAACTATCTTGGGTAATTTTGTATTGTTTGTAAATTTTGCCACCTCACTGTCAAGCCCATTTTCCAGATCATTCATGAATATGTTGAACAGTGTTGATCCCTGAACAGATCCTTGGGTGACTCTGCTATTTACCGTATTTACCTCTCTTCACAGTGAAAATTGTGAATTTATTCCTATCCTTTGTGTTCCCACACCACCTGCAGAAGACAAAGCATGCCTAAAGAAGCCATGAGGAACTTCACATCGTTGTTTCGAATACATGCATTTTTGTACTGATATTTGAAAACTAGTAGCTAATCAACTGGAGTGCTGAATCTGAGTATCCAATTCTAAGCATTGAAATCTGCTAACTACCTGGGCATTGTTCATTAGTGAAAGATAAAACTTCAGACAGAACAGATGGAGCTAAACTGTTTTCGCTGCCTGAAAAGCATAACAGATCTGAGCTAATCAGAACACATTTATTTGCAGTGAGCAATGATCAATCTACTGTACCACAATCAGATAGAAGTATATAATGTCCATTTAGTGTAACATATATGAAGTCACCAAGATAACACTGATTCTTTGACAATGTCTCCTACTACACAAAGTGTCTATTTCATCTATGCTGAAAATGCTTCTGCAGCTTGTTGATTTATGTTACCTAGTTATTACTGATTATTAGACTTGAGCATAAGTTTACTTACAAGTAAAGAACTATTATCGCCATTTAGTTGGCTGTCATCCCGAGACTTCACATAACGACGATGGTTTTGATAGAAGTTGGACAGTCCATAATACATAAACACATTGGTCTGCAAAACACAAGGTGGCAGATTGAAAGAGGATATTCAATAACATCAATACATAACATAACGATTCATAAGATACATTAATGTATTGATACACCCAGGAAATGGACAAATCTTTACATATTGATGTTCTATATTTATTCTACATCAGTAATATTCATAATAGATGAGCTCAGAAGACAAATCAAAACAAAATGTTTTAAACTGCTAGTATTGTAAACTCAGCCTGGCATCTGAAAACAAGTTGTGTCCTTCTAGCCTCACACATCACAAGTCATCATCAAGAAACTCTGAAATACCTTACATTCACTGTTTAACAATTCAGAGGCAACAATGAAAATTTCTTCAGTGTCGATATTGAAGTTCCAGGGGTTTCCCACACTCACTGTATCCAACACTAAGGCCCATATCCACAAAGGGACTTAGGAACAGCAATGCTGAGTATTGCCATGCCTAACTTTTAGGCACCTTGAAAAATCACTGAAAGAATAATGGAATCCACAAAGCCTGAGTTAGGTGCCTTGCCTAGCCTTTATATACAATGAATGCGGAGAGATAGGTGCTTAAAGCGGTGATCCACAAAACCAGTAAGCTAGGTGACTCCTTGCCTAACCTAGCCAATGGGAAATGCCAGTGAGAGGGGTGTACATAAGCCCCACCCCTCTCATGGATTTTCACTGGCTAAATCTGGGCTGCAGGGAGGCATCTATGCCTGCTTATGATCCGCAACTGGGAAACTCCTCTCCTGGAGTCAGACGGCTTAGCGCCTAAGCCATTCTTACATAAATCAACGGAGGAGGAGCAGCCACCTTCCTTATAACTTTTAGCCCAGTGGTTAGAATACTCACCAAGAATAAGAGAGATGCAGGCTCAATTCCTCCGCACCCAGTCTGACAGGGAGAATGGATTTGAACAGTGGTCTCCCACTTGTCAGAAGAGCGCTCCAACCACAGGACTATTGGGTATTCTGATCTGGGTCTCTCTCACTTACAACACAGGAGTGGTGAAAGCAGCATATGGTCACACGGTATTGTGCAATTCAAATAGTTTCAATTTTCCAAATCTTTACATTATAGTGTTTCTGAAATTGACACAAAAACTAATTTTTTTTTAAATATAAGATCCCCCCAAACTTGTAAAACTGAATGCCCTTATGACATTCATAAAACTAGTTGCAAGCCTTGTTTACACTGAGTTTATTGTCAAAATCTCCTTTAGTTGCACTACCACCTGGTGGTTCCATCAATGACTGGGAGTGCTAATGTGGGCTGGCCACTTGCCATCTATACAACAAGGTCATCTAACCCTGGTTAACGATAGTTAAAACATCAGCAGGCAGTCTGTGTGAATGCTCCTACATAGTGTACCATCAGTGCTGCCACAGAAAGAGAATTTAATAAAAAAGCTCAGTGCAGACTGTCAAAGGCTCACATGGTAAATCTATGGATTCGTGACTCAAGGATCCAGTTAATGTTACAAATTTCTTAGTGACGATAAATAAATGAAGACCTGATTCAAACCTGTTGTACCAGATGTAGTTTGTGGAAAAGACATACAACACACAGGATTAGTTGATGGATAAAGAGAAAAGCATAACAGAACTTAATTTTTAAGAATAAGGCAAGTATGATGTTCCTTTAATATACAAAATTTAGTTATTTTACTTAACTAAGCAGATGTGAAGATAGCCAGCAGAATACCTTACAAAAGCAATGATAAAATGAAAGTCATGAACATAAAATTATGAGTAATTCTGATGGCAACTCGCACACAAAGTAACAGACCTCAAAGGGTTGATCCAGTGTAAAGTTAATGGTGCAAGTACAAGGTGGTGTGCTATTCCAGGACACATTTAAACATTTGTTGCAGGGACTAGAAGAGTCGGTTCCCGTGTAATCAATCTGCAAGAGAAATTGGATACTGAGTTAGAATGAGAGAAAGACATAAATCATGATTACTAACCAAACAGACTGATGTAATCTCCGCTGTTTCTCAATCAACTCCATCTCTAATCTAAAAGAATATTCCCACATAGAAGACTTCATATAGAATTAAGGTTTCACATCACAGAAGGGAAAAAAAATGTCTGTGCTAAGAAACAAATCACCACATGGAGGTGTACTTAATACACTGTTACTTCCCATTCAGGCACCTAAATAATGAGGCAAGATTTTCAGAAGCACTCAGAACCCAACCTGGGAGCTGCTGGGTCCTTTTGAAAGGCTAGCTCTCAATGCAAGATATTAAGACAATTATGCTGCCATGTCTTTAAATAAAGCTAGGAAGATTACCACTGGATAGTAGAAAATACCATCGGTGTTGATTTGATTGAATGTGGATTACCTAACTTTTAAAATTATGTTATTCAAACAGCATTGCGATGAAGAGTTAAAAACCTCAGAATATATACATGGGTCAACTCATTATCCTGTTTGGTGTTTTTATTGCAGAGTATGTAAATGCAAGAATTTTGCACTGTGTCCTGACAGAACAGTGACAATTTGAACAAAGGTTTGGATGGTTTGCCGAAAGGCTACTGCACATGGTTTTGTCATAGAATCATAGAATATCAGGGTTGGAAGGGACCTCAGAAGATCATCTAGTCCAACCTCCCGCTCAAAGCAGGACCAATCCCCAATGAAATCATCCAGCAGATTTTTGCCCCATATCTCTAAATGGCCCCCTTAAGGATTGAACTCACAACCCTGGGTTTAGCAGGCCAACGCTGGTCTATTGTTACAGTTGAACCTATTGCCCACCCCCATTATCAATAATACTTTTTCTAGTGTATGTCAGGTTCGAATGTCAGCAAGAAGGCTGAATGAAATAGGGTTATCTAAAAAATACACGTTTTAGGCCCTGCATCCACTTGGAAATTCACCATTTCAGCAGTATCTGTCAGCAATGTGTCTGTAACAGTGCTGCCCACTCTGTCCTGATCTAAACAGATAAACAGCCGCTGAACTAGTGTTGACCAGACACCTGTTGTCAACAATTGACAAGTTTTTCTATGACAAGCCAAACCTAGGATGAAGTATCTTTCACAGAGACCTTTATAGCCAGAACCCACTCTATTCTCTAGTTAGCCAAAGAGTCCTACATAAAAAACAAAGCTTGTTATTTTAAGGTTAAAAAGGCAGGTCGTATTTTATTATGTCAGATCTTTAAACAACTGACTGTAAAATCTATAAAGTAGAAAATCTCTCTCTCTTTCTCCGTGTCTGTATACCAACAATGGGACCATACTCTTGATTGGGACCTCTTGTCTCTATGGTAATACAAATATTAAACAGCAATTGATAGTAATGCAGAAAGAGAAAGAGCCCCATATTTTTTTTTTCCATTTGTGGGTCACCTATAATTGATAGTACACTTAACTGCTCTGTTATAGGTCAATTTTGTTCATCCTAACAAAATAAATAATTGGACTACCATTCTGTATACATCGTATTATTGTTTAAAAATATTGCTTTACACCTAGCTCAGTTTGTCAGTACAACTGATTTTCAGTGTGATATTTCAGTTCCTGAATGATTCCTAAATAATTTAAATTTATCCAACACAGTTCCCAGGATAGAGGAAAAGCAAGCAAGAGAAACTGGTAAGACGTTGAAGACACTTTTTTGCTAGCCATATACTTGTTTTCCATCAAACAATTTTTTTTTTTTAAACTGACTGCTATGAGCACACTACCTATCCTCTGAAGCAGGGATCAGCAACCTTGGCACGCAGCCCCCCTGGGTAAGCGCCCTTGGCGGGCCCGGCTGGTTTATTTACATGCCATGTCTGCAGGTTCGGCCGATCACAGTTCCCACTGGCCACGGTTCGTCACCCCAGTCCAATGGGAGCTGCGGGAAGCGGAATGGTGCTGGTCTATTGTTTCATAACTGGGAACTTCCAATTAAAGCTTCTTAGTCTATATTTAGAGGTAACAAAGAGTCCTGGGGCACCTTAAAGACTAACTAACACCACTACCTCTCTGATTCTTAGTCTATATTTAGGCTCCAATCCCCAAAACACTTATCCACATGTTTAACTTTAATCAGTGGCACTACTCATGAAATATTAAGCATGTGTGCAAATGTTTGTTAGGTCAAGGTCCTAGGCACCTAAATAAAAGCAGTATATTTTTCAAAGATATTAAGTAACTGAAGCACAACTGACCTCACACGGTATGTCTTCACTGCATCTGGCATTAAGCTTCCCAACTTGGGTTCACAGGCCTGTGTTAGTATGCTAAATATAGCTCTATGGACATTGCTTTGACACTGCAGCTCTGGCTCTCAAGCCCACCCTACCTCTTAGGTTAGAAAGCCTGAGCTGCAACATTTATACAGCTTTTTATCACACTAGTGTGAGCTTCACTCGCACAAATCTGTAGACCTGTACTGGGAGTCTCGCTCCCAGATGCAGTACAGAAATACTCAGACAACATAAATTTAGTTAGCTAAATATAGATTAAGGCCTTAACTCTGCTCTGAAAAATCTGGCCTTTGATTTTAAATATTTTTTGTTTTAATAATTTATTCTAGAACAAAGCTAAGGAAATTTGTTTCTTTAAAGAAATGATCAGCTATAATTGTGGTTAACGTGATAGAAGCAACAACTTTTTACTCTTGTTCCAATCATTAAAGGAATACTTAGATTTAGAGTTTACACATCCATCCTAAGTGTTAATTCAAAAAAATGTCTTAAAGTTACTCAATCAAATCCAACCATGTTCTTTTAAGAAGCTCAGGGTTGATTGGAGATGGGATGTGTGGCTTCAAAACTGGGCAGAAACACATGTCTATTTTTAGAAAGCAATTAAGAGCACACACAATACTGGGAGAACATACAGTACACTTCAACCTTATCTTTTAAATTCCTTGCCTTTGAGGGTTTATTTTTTTAAGTACAGTAGTCTGATCGTTATATTCCTTTGCATATTGTATTATGGTAGTGTTGACATTTTAACAAATATACAAATGAAAAATCTCAGACACCCTTTCAATCTAGCTAATGAAATAATTTCCACAACTATTCCATCTTCACTCCTCAAGATTATTTCCACTGGATTGACAGACAGAAGTGAACAATGCTGTTTTTTATATAACTGGTATGACTTGATCTGCACACCAAAGTGTACTTTTACTTCAGTACTGCAGCCACATATCCGCTTAACTTTATTACTGAGAGTAATCCCACTGTTTTAAATGGTACTACTGAAAGCGGCAAAATTAAGTATATTTGTAAGTGTTTGCAAGATCAGGTTCTAAGTCAACACAACACAGAGAAGCTAAGAGCTGATCAGATTTGACAATGATGGCAGGTTTGTTTTTGATGATGATGTGCAACTTTTCATCTTGGAGCTTTTTAAGTGCTGTAAAGCCAAATCTTAAGAGTTTATATGAAAGCTGTAGCTAAGTACCAGATGCAAAGTATTGTCTGAGTATTTATACTACAATATCAATGGAAAATGCAAACTGAAGAGCACACACCTTTGTGCATTTACTGCTAAAATTATTTCTAACTTGTCAGGCTCCTAGAGAGCATCCATCCATCCATCCTAGGAAAAAATGTGCTTTTTTAATCACAAAATAAACATGACTTTTAACACGTTGCAGATGTTTACCTCAGCCTGCTATTAGCATTAAACTACATTTGCCTTGTCCACACTAGGATTTTACCATGTGTTAGTAAACACGTGTCAAAAAGCCACCTTTTTTCCTAGTGAAATCAAGGTCCTAGTGTTGAAATGTATGCTGACCAGGCTAGAGCAGTGGTCACCAACCTGCCGATTGCAATTGACTGGTCGATCCTACAGACTCGCCCAGTCAATCGTGATCTCCAGTGATGTAACAGGGCTGCTGCTAAAGCAGGCCTTCTGCCTGACACAGCCCCACAACAGTCCTGGAAACGGCCAATGGGGCCCCATGGGGAAGGAGGAGACAGGGTCTGGCCAATGGGAGCTGTGGGGGCAGTGCCTGCAGAGAGGGACGGCATGCGGGGCTACAGGAGTGTGTTGGTGTGGGGCCGGGGCAGGCAGGGAGCCTGCCTTAGCCTTGCTGCACCACTGACTGGGAGCTGCCCGAGGTAAGTGTCGCCCAGCAAGAGGCTTTACCCCAACCTCCAGCCCCCTCCTCGAGCCAACATCCCAATCCCTCTCCTGCACCCAACCTCCTGCCCCAGCCCAGAGCTCCCTCCTGCACCCAAACTCCCTCCCAAAACTTGCACCCATCACTTCCTCCTGAACCCCAACCCAATGCTCAGCTTGGAGCCCCTCCCACATTGCGAACCACTTGGCCCTAGCCCAGAGTCCACGGCCCGTCCCAAACCCCAACCCTCATCCCTTGCCCAATGAAAGTGAGTGAGGGTGGGGGAGAGTGAGTGAGTGAGTGACAGGGGTCTTGGGGGAAAGGGGCTGGGTAGATCCTGTGTTGCCATTCAATTCAAGAAGTGATCTTGGATATAAAAAAGTTGGAGACCACTGCGCTAGAGAAATCAGTATCAAGGAAAGATGCTCAAGGTAGTAGGCAAGGTCATCTTTAGTGTTTTGAGTCTACCACTCTATGTTCTTTCAACCTCCATTGGTCAGTGCAAGAGAGAAAGAAGTGATTAAAAACAGATAGTTAACACTTGACCAACTTAACAAACACAGTCATTTCCTACAGAAGCCATTTCTTCACCTCCATGACCACATCACCCACAACAGCATTAAGGTCTGGCAAGGCACAGTGGAACAGCAGAATCCCTTCAATCCTGCAGGCTGCTAGACGGTCTATCACCTACCTCACCTGCCCTGGTCTGAGGGAGGGATGCTCGCTCCCTGAGGAAGACGGGCTCTTCCGGTTACTGCCCGGGCTGGAGATTTTCCTCTCTGTGTTTCGGAGCAGCCTTTGCAATCTCGACCACAATGTGGTCAATTATGGAAGGCAGAGACCTATTAGCTCCACACCCCCGCCAGTCCGGTACAGCTGGGTCCCTCCAGGCCTGGCTTGAGACAGCCCTGCTCCCACTTCCTGCACTCAGCTCGCCCCCGCTCACCCTCTGCCAAGATTTCACCGAGAGACGAGGGGAGCCCAGACACCAGCTGTGAACAGGGAGCCGGCAGCCCCGTCATCCCCCGCGGCCGGAAGACCCCCGAGCCGGTAACCGCCACAAGAGTCCCCCACCCCCCTCGGCAGGGAGCCCGCCCCGCACCTCGTACTCGCGGATGTTGTTGGAGGTGACGAAGATGCCGATGCCGATGGGGATGAAGATGAGGCCGATGATGAAGAAGGCGGGCAGCACGGTGCCCGCCGTCAGGATGGGCTGCCAGGCCGGCAGGCGCTGCTGTTTGAACGCCGTGTTATCCGGCTTGCGGCTCTTCCCCGCCCCGCCGGCGGCCCCGCCGCCCGCGGCCCCCACTCCCGACGTGTGCCCGTCCGCCTCCTCCTTCGCGTTGTAGTTCACCGCCATGGGGCCGCCGCGGAGGGGGAGCAGCCGGCGCTCCGCTCGAAACCGAGGCCGCCTCCGCTCGGGCCACGGAGGAACGGGGAAGCACTGCGCCTGCGCGCGAGGAAGGGGGCAGTTCCGCACCCGCAGAGCCGCTAACAACAAATACACGTCACCAGCTCCCGTGACCGGAGACACCTTCACCTCCCCCTCCCCAACTTGCGCATGCGCCGCCGCAGAGGGCGAGGCAGGGGCTTGACTGGACATGGGGCGCACAATCGATGACGGTAAATTCCATTCACCTCCATCCTTCCGGTGCAGTCGGCGCGCCTTGCCCCGGCCCTGAAGGCGCATGCGCAAAGAGAACGCGCGTAGTCTCTCTCCCCCTCCCGCCCGGTTGGGGCGCACGACGCTCAGTATGGAGGCGTCGCGTGACCAAGCTGGGTGGTTGACGGTCCCGACACTCTTGGCCGCTGCGGCGCGTTGCCAACTAGCGAGTCTTGTTCTACGCAGAGACGCAAATACGTCATCGGGCAGGGCCTGAGGCCGCCTGTGCTGCGCCTTGTGAATCAGCTGGGCTGTCGGCCTGTCGCCTCTCGCCCCGCTCAGGGCACCCTCGAGCCGCCACCGGGAGCGGTCGCGGATCGCTCTGCCTCGCGAACCAGACCCTGGGACGGGCTCACTCCCCTTTCCCCCAGCGCCTCCCGCGCAGCCGGGGCGCCCGCCAACACTGCTGGGCGCTGCCTGGCTCCGGGGGCCCGGCCCCGCCACTGCTGGGCAAACGGGCCGATCCCCCCCCGGGGAGATCTGCCAACGGCTTTTGTCGAACGCTTCTTGCGAGGTTCAGCATGAACGAGAAGAGCTGAACCGCCTGGGATCGGCCCTACCTGCTGCCGCCCTAAGTCGACCTACACTACGCCACTCAGGGCTCGTCTTCACTGGGGAGGGGGGATCGACTGAAGAGAGGCAACGTCAGGGCACAGTCAACCTATGGAACTCTTTGCCACAGTATGTTAGAGCCAAGACTGAGGGTTCAAAAAAAGGGTTCAAAAAAGTTCACGGAGGAATAGGCCCATCAATGGCTATTAGCAAGGATGGGTAGGGATGCAAAACCATACTCTGAAGTTGCCCAAAACTGGGAATTGTGTGACGGGATGGATCACTTGATGATTACCTGTTATGTTCATTCCCTCTGAAGCACCTGGCATTGGCCACTGTTGAAGTTAGGATATTTACCTAGTGGACCATTGTCTGACCCAGTATGGCTATTCTTAAATTCTGCAAAAAATTATACCATCACATTGTGAACTTCTTTATAGCAAGAAAGCTATAATAAATAATTCATATTCAGTAATTAAAGTGATAATTTATATATGAACAATTAAAGCTATAATTAATCATCAAAACAAAACTTGAACTTAGTAGATACAAATATATGCTCTTAAACCCACTGAAATATAATATAAAATACCCAAATACTGCTGGAGAATACCTGAAATTTATGAACCTACAATGTTCTTTTAAGTAAAAATAAACATGAATGCGAAGTCAATTATTTTTTTAAAAATTAACATTGTGACAAATAGAAAAAAAAACAGGGAATTCACACTTCAAGATGGAGTGGTCAATGCGCCAAAGTTGATTTTCTGGTAGTTTCAGATTTTATACAATACATTTTCTAATTTTAGTTCCCTTTTAAGTCCAATGCTGCCCTGAGAGACATCAATTGCAAAACTGCTGTTGACTTCAACAGGAAGATTTGTGTTTGCAGAACTGAAGAGTTTACTTAACTTCCACCCCACCTCAAAAATTAAATATATTTACTTTAAAAAATGGAACCATTATATTTCCTCACATAAAGTCATGTTAACAATTATTTAAAGGATATGACTGACTATAGGGGCTTCTAAAAAAGATCATGTTCACCAATTTTTCATTTTTTAATGTTGCTATTTAATGGATTCAGTTTGGCATGTACAGTGGGTTCATCTGAAAACATTTCTTTTAAAAAGTGCAGGTACAGAAAATCATTTATTAGTATACTAGCATAAGTGCCCGGCGCTGCTCGGGTCAGTCGGAGGTGGGGAGGTGGCAGACAGCTGACACCCCCTGACCAACCGCAACACCCGCACCTCACCCCTCACCCACCCCGACACCTTCCCACCCCCCGAAGCAAACCCGAAACCCCCACCTCACCCCCCGACTGAATCCGACACCCCCACCTCACTTACCGTCCCACCAAATCCAACTCAGATCCATCGCAGGGGAGGAGGGGGCCCAGAGCTGAGGGATTCCGGGGACCTTCGCAGGTGGGGGCGGGGCACAGAGCTGACATTCCTGGTTTCTGTTGGGGAGGGGGGAGGGGCAGAGAACTGAGGGATCTCCGGGGTTCCGTTGGAGGAGGGAGGGGTGAGCTGAGCGAGTGAGGTGTCTGTTGGAGGGGGGTATTATGACATCATCACCACCTAACTGCCCAGCTGATGTGATTGGCCCTGAAAGACTTTCACCCCTGGGGGGCGTCAGAGGTGAGAGCCGAAAATTTTTCGACCCTTACCAGCATCTAGACCCCAAGACCCTTCACTGTACCAAAATTCAAGTCTCTGGCTCAAACGGTGCGGGAGGACTTCGCAGTCATACGTACATACATACATACATACACACATACATACACCACTTGACTTTTATATATATAGATTTTAATAGACTTCTTTCAACATACCCCAAAACAGACTAATTTTTCATATTTTGAAGTCGGGATTCAAATCTGAATTAGGTTGCATCTGAAGTCAGTAATACTAATTCACAGAAAGTTAAAGTTACCCTCCATCTGAAGACTCTCTGCACAGGTGTGATTTTCAACAAGAAGGTATGTGTTGTTTTACAGCTGCTTGCAACATGCCAGTTCAGTCAAACTTCAGAATTCCACTCCATATAGAAAAGCACAAGGCCTGGTCTACACTGGAGGGGAGGTGGAGGGTCGCTCTAAGTTACGCAGTTTCATCTACATGAATAAGATAGCTGAAGTTGACATACTTAGATCTACTCCCTGCAGTGTCTTCTCTGCAGTGTCTTCGGCGGGTAGCGATCGATTTCTCACGTCTGGTGAAGATGTGAGAAATCGATCGCTCACAGCGTCCTTGTCGACTCCGGAATTCCAGCTTGCCGGGAGGCGCAAGCTGGAGTCGACGGGGGAGCGTGCCGCCGCAGGACGGCAGGTAAGTTGGCTGCAGATACGCAAACTTCAGCTACATGAATCACGTAGCTGAAGTTGCGTATCTGCCGTCGATCCCCCCCCGGTCGTGAAGACCAGCCCTTAGTATCTATCTATCTATATGGTGTTTTATTTTGGCCAGTAGTTTCAGTCTCCCTCTTAGATAAGTAGGGCAGTTCATCCAAAATATTTTTTTTTAAATGATTAGGATAAAATAAACTATCACTGCATTTCTGTTAAACACCAGCTTAATTTTTTAAACTTTTAAAAGTGTGAGTGTGGAGGGCTTTGGATTGAGTGTTCCTAAAACCAAAAGGGAAATGTTTCTTCAACATACCATGAGATTTTTGTTAGTCTAGATGGAGCAGAAAGAAAAACTCATTCTATTGCTATGAAGACATTTATGTTATTTTTAAACCCAGAGAAATTATTTCAGTAGTGTTGCTATACTTTTCAAATAGCTGTCAGGCTCATTGTATATTAAGTCAAACCAGTTCTTACCCCAGATGTTTATTCATTCACAGGTAATGTTTTTAAGGCAGTGGGCTTGGTTCATCACTATGTTAATTCCCATTTTGTGCTGGTGTAACTTCATAGATGTCAGTGGCACATAAGTAGGTCTGATTCACCACTGTCTTACTCCTGTTTTACACTGGGAAGTCAATATTCCTCAGTTCTGTGTAAGGAAATTGAAATAAGCTATGAAAATTCTGGATGTCATAACTTTTCCATATTGGTTACTAGATCAGCATTTTATACCCAGTGAAAGTGAATTCTATATTAAAAGTTTATACAAAACAAAAGAATATTAGGATTTCAGGAAACTTGGAATCAAGCTGTCATAAAACTGAATTAAAAATGCTGTCAATAAGGTATAAAAGGGACAAACATGCTCCTGCTTTTCTAAAGCTGTTGAATTTGCTGCAGAATTGTACTCAGAATAAAATTTGCAGTAAAAAAAAAAATCCAGTTTCAATTGTTGTGAAATAGCCTTGCAAAGATGATCTGAATCACTATAAACCAAATGTAATGTTACCTTTTCAAATCTGCAGATAGCCTGGTTATCTGCTTCTTAAAATCTCAGTGAGATGTTAACATCTACTTATGACAAATTTAAAATGTCGTAATTGTTAACTTTTGCTTATTCCATAATCTCAAACCACCTCCCAAATGCCAAAAATCCAATAATCCTGCATTCAGCTGCCAAATCTTCCATTTTCCCCGGGCAGCTTTACAATACCATTATACGCTAATAATACAAAAGTCTGCAGCAAACTGGGAACTGAAAATGTGGGGAATTTTTTTTAAAAAAATGAATTTATTATAAAAAATAAATAGCATGAGGGATACCATACAGGTTCTATTCAATTTCATACATAACTCATTTAAAAATCCATTTTTAATTCAAATGTAGCTGCCACAGAATTCTCATTATGCTCCTTCAGAATGCAGCCTCAATCATCAAAAGGCCCTTGCTGTAAACTTTAAGTTCACCTTGTTGTGGCATACATGGGGTCTTGTTATATGATCATTTGGCCATCTTTACAATACAGTTTCCTTATACTTATATAAATGTGATATTTGATAGCATAGTGAAAACTCAAAGTTAGAAACAATGACATCATTAAATTTGCCAGATAGATCTTCATAGCACTGACAATATCTGGATGCATGTAGTGTGCACTGTGATATTGTAATGAAATACCAGCCTAAAGATGGCAACTTTAGGTGCAAAACCATACAATTCTTTTTTTATCAGTAGTACTTACTATAAAATAAATCAAACAAGATGAACTTCAACACTATCAGCCTTATGACATTTGTGGCATAATCCAAACACTTTGGTTACATTTGTATTGTGAAAATTTATTTGTTACAGTGTGATGAAAATTGACTTTTTTCAGTACAGGCAGAAGTAAAAACACAAAATAATAATAATTAATCACAGCTTGTGAAAACTGGTTTACAATGGTTAAAAAGAATCTTTAAAATCAGGTAGTACTTTAGGGCTTTGGTTTGTTAGTACTCAGTTTTATGCTGAATCTCTGAACAGTGCAAGACAAATTCTGTACCAGTATACCCTGTATGGCAGTTCTTTGAGCATTTAGTCTCACAGAAAAATGTGTTGCATACTTCTTCTGTTAAAAATAAAGCACTGTTCTGATTAAAATTTAAACTTTCTTTACTGTCTTTAATACAAAAATATCAGCAATAAGAATTTCGACAGTGTATTCTACAAGTTAACATGCTATGGACAGTAGCAAGTGGAAGGTTTGGGGAAAGTTACATTAAAGTGTTTTATAAAAATAAATTATATGGCAAACACCACCAAACAAAATCAAGCAGGTGCCTTAGGCTTTGCAAAATAAGAGTAACATTCAGTGGGCACCGTAACTTCTTTTCTCTCTCTCTACATATTTTCAAAATATCAACAAGATTATTTTTGAAAACTCTACAAATGATCAAAATAATCAAATGGCAGCAGTAAAAAACCTCTGTCAGTGATCAGTAGCACAGGAGACCATGATGATAGTGGTAGAGGGCTTCAACAGTGATCCATCCAACTGGTGTGGAGAGGAAGTGCACACATATAGACTACATTGGGTATGGTATCTCATCTAGAGTTCATGCGTAACTGATGAATGATGACACTCTCTAAGAGAAAAGAGCAAAAAACAGTTGCTATTACATAATTGGAAATACGTGTCATTTTTAATAAACATGGAATTTAGCATTTATATAGTGCTTTTTTATCTTCAGAGACTCAGACTCTTCAAGATTTTAATTAAACCTTACAACATTCCTGGGAAGTAGATATTATTCCCACATAACCATGAGAGAGTGAGATTGAGAAGAAATGTCCTGGCCAGTGCTACAGAGTGAGATTGGATTAGAGCCAGGATTAGAACGCAGAAGTCTGAGACTCCAAGTCCAATGCTCAGACCATATCTCTGTCATAATACAAAAAATGTAATTCAACTAAAATATGTCTATAAAATGTGCATATTGACTGTCTCTCCCCTCTTCTTCAAAGGTTGATTGTCCTCTTAAGCACAGTTTATGTAAAGACTTATATGCAAAAGTACTTTACATACTCCATAGTCCCATTGAAGTCACTGAACTACTCAAATGTTTAAAGACTTGCTTGCATGTTCAACATCAAGGGTGCAAGTAGTTTAAATTACTTAAACGGGACTACTCAAAACAATGAAATCCTGGCCCTACTGAAGTCAATGGTACTTTTGCCATTGACTTCAACAGAGCCAGGATTTCACACAATGTATAACACTATGTGGAGACTGCAAGATCAGAACTTAAGTTTGTACTGTGCTAACATTAGAGGTCCTTGAGCCTGATCAGTCTTTTGGTAGTACCACAACAAATATTAAATAATTAATTAACTGTCCTAGGGGCTAAAGTAATGTGTTTCGATTGTGCACAAGATGATATTTACTAAATTGAAGCATAAATGTAAATTTCAATATGCAGTGCAGCTTTAAAGAAAAACATATTTGTGGGTTTTAAATAATAAAATTTCTGTCAGACATTTGAAATGTAGTTTGATGTGCCTTCCAAAAGCATTTATTTCTATAGTGGAAACTTCTTACATAACTACTGTGATTGTCTTCCCCTCCTTGTTTTCTAAAGCCATTTACAAGATATGCAAAATATAAATTCACTATATCCTTACTACTTTTATTGACATGTGCCTATGCTTCACCTTTTAAAAATAATGTTTGTAGGATGTTTGATTATGGGAGTTGTACAATATTGTAATTTTAAAACAGAAACAATGTTCAAATATTTCATTTACCTTTTATGCCTGAACCTGACCACTAGATGGCATATTTTCATTATTTTACATATGGCTAAAACAAGGCTAAGACAACAATTAGGAGAATGTGGGAGCACAAGTGAAACAATGGAATTTCCCAATAAGCTGTATTCCTCTACATTTAATTTACCATTTACATAAAGTTTTTCCATCCATACATGTCTATATTTCCTCCCAGATTTGAATAATGAACATACCAGAATCAAAAACTAGAAAAAGCTAACCTTCACCACCAATGCAGTTTTAGAACTTCAGGTTCTTGGAGAATATGAAGTAAGGTAAAAGCTGTATTTGCTTAACATCAAATTTTACTTATATATGAACACATCTATTCATTTCAGTGGGAGTCACATGAGCTCATTTTAAGGAAATGGTTCTTAATATCCAGTATACATTAGATATCTATGGACAGAGTATGAAGACAAAATGTACAATTTAAAAACAAAAATTTGGTAGGCAGAAAACGTCTTCCTTGTACAGGTCCAATTAATAACTGAACAGTGTAACTATAGTAAGGTTTCAAAATCAAAGTCTTCCTCTTATAGACTAAACATAACAAGTATGCAGGGGGAGGTCAGAGACTAGAGTGTCATACACTGTGTATACTTCCATTATTGATGCGTTCATTAATTTCTCTTGCACCTCACCCCTTCTAACATTTGACTCTGTAGTAATGTAGGTATTCTTGCTATTACAACAGATCTCCAAAGAGGTGTGTCTAAAATTTTCATATGATATATTCCAGGGGTGGCCAAACTTACTGACACTCTGAGTCGCATACAACAAATCTTCAGAAATTGGAGCGCTGGGGTACACCGGCTGGGGCTCGGGGCTTTTGCCCCATGGGAGGCATCTGCCAGCCTTTGGAGCTTCAACCCCGCTCCTGCTGAGCCCCGAGCCCCAGTAGGTGCAGCCCATGGGGCTGAAGTCCCAAGGCTTCCCTCCCCACTGGACAGAAGCCCCTACCCCATCACCCTGCTGCAAGGCAGAGGTTCCAAGTTCCCCTCTGCCCTATCTAGTAGGTGGAGAAAGGAGGACCTGGAGGGGCTCCATGAACCATACTTTAATTTAATTTTATCATGGTTTGGCCACCCCTGATATATTCTGGCAGAGCTATGTAGGAATAATCTGGCAATGGATAGAGAGAGTGCTTTTGGGACTATAAATCTTACAGCTTCCATGAGATACAAGTTTTATTAAAGAAACAAACTTAATTTACTCTAATGATAAAATTAAATGAAGACATCTGTATGGATAGGACCACATTCAGATTTAAATTATATTGGTGTAAATCAGAGGTCATTGTAGTTATTTGCATTTACACTGTTGTAAATGGGTTTAGAATCTGGCCCATAGTGAACAATTTGCATAAAGCCTGACCAATTCAGATAATAAAAGCAAATCAACTGACATTTTAACATTTGAAATTTAAATGAAATTTCTTTTTACAATTTACATGAATGGATAATACTAAATTATACAAAAAGATTTACTGGGGACAGTGGAAGTCCCCAGTGACAAAAGTAGAACATCATGTACCAATATAACTATTTCTGAACTTTTCAAATCTTGTTTAGATGAGTTTTTAATACAGGTAGTTGCTCATACTTGTATCTACAAGAAGCCAAAAAATAAAATAAACCCACACATGGTCCTACATGGTTTTGTTCCTGAAGCTGATCACTCCCAATTTGAAAGCAGTTAACCCTCTTGACATTTTCCAAAAAGCCAAATAAGAGCAGAGACCAAGTAGTAAGATAGTTTCAAAGTGAAGTCAACATCTATAATGACAAATCTTAGAAAGAGCTCTGTCTGGGAGAGCTCAGTCGAAGTCAAGGGAATGAGAATTACTCACACAGATGGAAGAGAAAAACATTCCCTAAATGAGAACAAGTTTAAAAGATGAGCTCATAGAAACTACTGCCAGTATACTACAGGTTTCAGATGGACTTAGTGATGTCAGCAACTGATATGCGATAGGGACATATAATTGGTCTGAAAATCATCCTTACTGTTGTAGCTCATGTCGAAAACCTGAAACATGGTAGGACAGTAGCCTTCCCTCTTTAAAGATGTGCTCTTGAAATTCTGACCAGTCACTGAACATTAGTGTTAATTTAACATGTTTTAGGTAATAATCTGGTATTTGGTCTATATTTGGCATGAACCTTTGCAAACCAGTGTTGTTTTAGAAATTATGCCCATGATATTAATCACCAAGTGGCTTAAAGTTTAAATACTGTCATGTACATTCTGTACGGTCATATTTATAAAAGTCACAAAATGTTCTTTGCTTTTTTAATCACAGTGAAGGACTGTGATCACAAAACGAAAAGAGTAAACAACTAAAGATCAAAGTGGCCATAAAAAGTCAAGATATTGTCTGCTTAGCATATTTTAAGAGCTGAAAGAAACCCCGTAGACTAGATCTTGCAAGTCATATGAACCAATCTCTCTCACACTGAGCAGCACACAGTCAGATCAATATTTCTGTTTATGGCCATGAGACTACTCACATGAGCAAGCTGAATTTAGCGTGAGTAAGGGTGCCAGCATCTGACCCTATATAATTCAGTAGAAAACTTGTGTTAAGGATCAGATTTCAAATCTAATACAGGGAAATTCAGTTATAGAGGTTACTCTGTTCTTAACTCCACACAGAGAGCTTGGCTACACTGAGATTTTATAGCGCTCTAACTTGCTGGCTCAGGGGGGTGAAAAATCACCCCCCCTGAGTCCTGCAAGTCTGAGCGCTTTAAAGCACTAGTGTGGCCAGGCTCCAAGCGCTAGGAGTCGGGCTCCGAGCACTCGGAGTTAACCCCCTCATGGAGGTGGATTACCAGGAATGCTGAGAGACCTCTCTCCCAGCGCTCGGGTGCGACCACACTCGAATTTCAAAGCACTGCCATGGGAGCATTCCCGCAGCAGCGCTTTCAAATTTCAAATGTAGCCAAGCCCATAGATGCTGGACCACTTTTGTGACATAACCTGACTCATTGTTCTAAGACCTTTCTCACAGACAGAGAGATTGTAACAGTCATGCTTCTTTCACTAGACAAAGTTTTTAAGGTGCTGAGTGGCTTATCTTATTGTAGCCACTGGCTAAATTGCTACATTCAGAGGAAAAGGCACTCTCTGAACGGTATGATCAGGACAGCTAAGCTTCAACTCCTTAAAACTTCCATGCTACAAGCCCTTTCCCCCCCCCCCCCCCTTTGCAATTCCCTCCCCACCCACCCTCTACTTAGAGCAGCAAACTTCAGGTAAATGAAAACATTACAAAATGCTGAACTCACCTAATTTTTTAACCAAAGATATACACTAAATTTAAAACAGATATCCATAAGTACTTATAGGCATACAGTTTTCTCCAGTTTATACAAAATACTTCATGTCCATGAACCTCAGAATAAACCCTTATATATCAATACTTAGTAAATAATTTACATTACCCTTTGGCTTCCGTCCTTACACTTTATCTTTCCTTCTTTTTGAGAAGCTTTGTAAATTGTGGCCTGCCCTCTTCTTGCTCATATTTAAACAAGATTAGTACGTTTTCAGAGTCTTTTCCTACCAATATTCACAAGTTATTTTTTGTGGGTTTTTTTTTTTCCAGATTAGTTTCAGAAACACCCCTTTGCCTGCTTCCGACTCCTTGACCTTTTGCTAGATTGGCTGTGTATCAGAAATTTTTCTCTGGTCTGTGGGCTCTGCTACTGAATCCCCAAAACACTAGTCTGACTTGTCAATTCTGTTTTGTCTGGGGTTGCTGGATTCCTTCTCTCATGTCCTCATAACTCCACAAGTGGTACTTCTAGTTTGCCTCTCCAATTCTAGCTGTTCCGTGGCGGCATTGGATATCCAGGTCCATCTGATGGTTTCTTCTTCCAATAAAGTAGTCTCTCAAATTCCATCCAAAACAGATACTGCTTTCAAAGGCAGGCATATTTAGAGTATTTTTTTTATATATCATCACTTAAGTTAGGAAGACCTAGTTTCTTTTAAAAGCTATGAAAAAGAATGCTTAAGTCATTTACTTTGCAACATTTTAAATTACTGTTTTGAACTGAGTGGAAGATTTGGTTTAGCTCAGCATTTAGTGTTATAATGAACTTTTAGCTTCACGTTATTATGCTTAGAATGTCTGCTAAAAAAAGCTCTGATACATTAGAAATAATAAGAACTCATTAATGATGAATTGACAAATTGAGGTATCGGGCATTTATTGGGCATAACACTTAGCTGGAAGGAGCTGATGCACTTCTGATCAGTATCTCACAAATTCCCAAGAAGAAGCTCCAAGTTTGGTTCTGCTATTAGGGATATTTTATATATATACATATATATAAAGTCATGAGTCTGTTTTTCAGATGTCCTAAGACTTACATTTCCAAAGTGAATTGGAGATGTAGGCTAAAGGAAGGTGCTTGAAGAACTGTGAAAATCAGAATCAATATTTTTGTGATGTTCATCAGAAAGACATGTTGTGCATGAAAGAAGAATAAGAATGCCTTCAAGACAGTGAGGCTGGGGTAAGCTCTCTAATGGAAATATCTGGATCTTTAATAGGGTAGCAGCTGAAAGTATGGATTAAGGAGAAACACTGCCTGATTCTACCACATTTTCGTTGCCCTCCACTGACAGACTCTTCTTTCAACCTCTCCTTCCCAAGATAAACTAATTCCCCCAATTCCTTGGGTCATTGCATTAACCCTGCACATCCTATTAACTGCATTTGCTTCCTTCAGCCACTTAACTTCTTCACTTAGCACTCTCCCTCACATTCATTTTGCGTTACACTTGTATTCTTCATGCTGCATCAGTCATCTTCCTTTCTCTTCTCTCATCTGGCAAGGGAACCCATAGTAGTGGGACTTTTAAGAGCTCACTCAAATGGTTGAATCATTATATATTTTTAAAATGCACCTTCTGGCCAAGACATAGCATGTCAAGTTACTTCAACCCAGAGTTCCTTTATTGTATCTTACTTGTGTGGAAATTGAGTTTTCTGGGGAAATTCCGATGACAATTATGGTGCTATCAAACGAAATAATGACATCAATCATTTGCATCCACACCCATTTCCATGCTGAAATACTTCCTTAAAACATGCTAAAAACACAAATGGAAAAAATGCAAATACTTCAGTATAACCAGAACAAAACAGAACACAAACTGGTATGCCATAGCACTGTAAACTGGGTCTGTATTTGAGATAGACATGTACCAAACTTCAGGGAACACGCTGGAATTCAGGGTAAGTTATGTGCAAAGCCCTCTGTCCCCTACCCTCTGTATCAGAGCAGACTTCTCCATCAATTACTTTGCACCATTAACTGTCTATATTAAGGACTGTTCTACGACAGACGAACTCTAGGCAACTGAAGTCAGAGTACAGCACACTTTCTGATTATGGGCCTGATCCAAAGTAAATTGAAGTCAAAGGCCTTGTCTACACTATCACAGTAAATAAATCTAAGTTTCACTATATCAGTTACATGACTAACGTAACTGAAGTTAACATAGCTAGATCCATTTATCACAATATCTACACCACACTGTGTTGATGGGAGACACTCTCCTGCCGACTTACCTAATTCTTCCTGAGGAGCTGGAGTCGATGGGAGAGCACTCTGCCATTGACTTAGCGGGTCTTTACCAGACCCACTAAATCAACACCGCTGTATTGATCCTAGCAGTGCCGATCTAGCTGAAAGTATATCTAAGACCAAAGAATGTAATTCCATTGACTTCAATGGGTTTTGGAACAGGCCCAAATTGTGGCTGTAACAGAAAATCAATTAGATCAGAGCTTTCCAAAGTGTGGTCTGTGAATTGCTGCTGATCCATAGAGAAATGGCTGGTCACATGGTGCTGGCTCGTCCTCTTTGTTTTTCTAGCCATGAGACTTCATTAAAAGAGACCCAAAAATCCATTGCTTTTCTAGCATGACTTCTCGAGGCAAGCAATGCTTTAGTTGTTTTAGGAATGATAAATGACCATAAAAAAGAGGGAAAGTGGTCTATGCGATTGTGAGTGAGATGAAAGGTGCATCCCAATCTCTTAAGAAGTGGCCCATCCTATCAATAAATTCAATAACCCCTGAATTAGATCAATGTGTAAGTGAGGCTGCTAATCTGATTTCATAGTCTGCAAACATTACAAACCTCCAAGTAGCTTTTTAGCCCAGCATAGAAACAAAATTATATTGTTAAATTAAAGTCAAGACACACACACCTATTAGTTTGTTTTGTTAAGTGACAGTTTCAGGACTTAATTAGTAAATGCAAACACCAACAACTAACAGACAGGGGGTTGATTTCCATGGTAGCAGTAAAACCTGCACAACATACCCCCTTAGCCACTGCCCTCAGCCCTTCCCCCCGCCCAGGGAGGCAGAGCTGTTGGCTGAAGATTTCTTCAGTTCTATTTTCATAGACTGAGTCTCGGCACGAGGCTCGAATTTTGCCACATTTCCTGCTCCTGGGGCTGCCACTACTGGCTTTCCTGCTTTCATACCTTTTGACACAGGAATACGGGTGGGTGTAGGTCTCTGTGATGACCCATCCTGTCCTGTCTGCAAGAGAGAGAAAGAGAAAGGATAGAATGGTAAGCAAGATTTTTAGGAGATTTTTTAACAGATCCTAAATCTGTACAGTTCCTTATTTGTTTCTTCAAATGTTTAAAATATGCCTTGAAGCACCTATCCAGTGTACTGGGCGCCTCTCCCATGAATTAAAAATAACAACATAAACAAACAACTGGCCACAAATATATCCACCCCAGCCCAGGCCCTCCTTAACAAAGAGAGAGGAAAAGATGGACTTTGCAAGCATGTCCAGAATGTTAACAAACCTAGGCTCTTGTGTACCAGTGGGTGGGGAGCAAGTTCCAAGTCAGAGGACCCCTCACAAATAATGCCCTGCCACACAGCTCTCTTTCACTTATATTGAGTGCCTTAGCTATTATCAACAGGGGAGAAAATCACTATCTTGGGAACCAGGTCACTTTGGGCACTTAAATTTTTTAATTAGTAGGCAACTTTGGAATCAGGGCATCTCCTTTGTAGCATATGTAAATATTGGTGGCATGAAGCAAAACACAACAGTGAAGAAGACACTTCATACCAGAACTCAGAGAGGTAGCCGTTAGTCTGGATCTGCAGAAGCGACAAAGAGTCCGGTGGCACCTTAAAGACTAACAAAAGTATGCATCTGACAAAGTGGGTATTAGCCCACTAAAGCTTATGCTTCAGTACTTTTTTTAGTCTTTAAGGTGCCACAGGACTCTGTCGCTTCTGCATACCAGAACTGTTACTGAACAATGGCGAATATCATGCTAGAGAAGGAGGACCCAAAGACCTTCATTTTCTGGTGTTCAGATCTACTATTTTGGGTTGAAGATTTAAGATTAGCAGCTGTGTTAGTCTGTATCCATAAATAAAACAAGGAAGACTTTGTAGCACCTTAGAAACTAACCAGTTTATTTCAGCATAAACTTTCATAGGCTATAGCTCACTTCATCGGATGCATAGAATGGAACAGAAGAAAGATGCATTTATACACACAGAAAGAAAGAAATGTATAACTTTTTTTTCTTTTTTTCTGTGTGTATAAATGCATCTTACATCTGTTCCATTCTGTGCATCCGATGAAGTGAGCTATAGCCCACGAAAGTTTATACTGAAATAAACTGGTTAGTCTCTAAGGTGCTACAAAGTCTTCCTAGTTTTATTTTGGGTTGGATCATTAGAGACTGGGAGTCAGGTACAAAGCTCTGGATTCCTACTTTCCTAAAGTTTGGAGCCATTCAGATCTTGGGAATTGGCCTAATTTTTTATTTGTGAGAAAAGAGAGGAAAAGGAGAGAAAGTCTCTACTCTCTGATCTACATTAAGGTAGGCAAGACAAGCACCTTTATGGGAAGAGATGGACTAGAAGACCTGATAGGTCTTTACTGTTTCCTGCTCATATGACAGGCCAATTTATTCTGCAGCAAAAGAATTTGGAAGCCATTCTTTGCCACGGAACCATAGGCCAGAATGTAACTATCATGTAGAGAAAACGTGTATAGCCTTCCTTCATGGTTGAGAACAAAACATAATGCAAATGTAAACCAATGCAGCGTTGCACATGCATTGCCCATTTATCTCAGTGGGCTGTTAAATTTGAAGCTTAATTAACAATATTAACTGCTTCACCACTAATCATTTTAAACAGAAAAGAAATCCATTATTGTCCTAATCCCGAACTCCCAGAATACCTCCTCAAGTTCCAGAAGTCCCAGCTACCCTCAACCTAGAGGCTAAAATACTTCCAGGTTTCCTGTCAATTTCTACATACTATAGTAATTTTGCAGTGTGAAGACCAAATCTGCAGCACATTGAAAATAGCAAATGTGAACACAACATAACTAAATTGAATCAACAAAATAAACAGCTTTGGGGACACTTTGTTGATTTTAGGATTTTGTTGCACATTACAAATCTTAGTTTAAAATAATCAAATGAATCTGCCACAGAATCTCCTCCCTGCAGCACCAGACTGCAGTAGAATCTAGGGTCCTTGCCACGGAGTTTAGTTTCACATTTCCATGGAGCACTCAGGGTCCTGTTTATATGTACAGTGCATTCCAAAAAGGAGGCAAACTATCACCATCCTTACCAGTCAATCAGCGCTCTCCATTACCTAATGTTCCAAGAACAGTACAAAACCACTTGCACACATACACAAAATAAAATAAATGGAATCACAATTGGGAAATTTGAATGCTGACAGAACGATGGGAGGCAAGCCATTTTCAACAATCAAAAGCAGTGTTTACAACAACATTTAAAGGAACTCACATTTTTATGTCAAAACAAGTAAGAACCAAGGCACATTGTATGGCACAACATGCAAATACATTCTATCAGAGTTGGAAAATATGTCAATATGCCCTGGAGCCAAAATGACAAACATCCTGCACTCCCTGAAAGCTTTCCCCGGTGTGTAAACATACAGCTATTAAACCAAGTAGCTGGAATCTCAGGCATTTCTTGAGTTTTAACGACATGTAAATTATTAACTGAAGATTTTGGCACTCTTGAGTTACTAGCTTCATGTCTAAAACACTCAAAAATCATTTAAAAGTATTTTGACTCTGCCCTGCCCCCCTAGTCTCCAACGAGGCACACTAAAATGTCGCCCTAATCGCTGACACCAGCTCAACACACAACTCAAGCACATTTTCCCCCTGCTAAGTGAAGGGAAAATTAGCTGTATGCAGGTCCCCACTGTCTGGCCAATGTGACTGAATAAACATGCAAACTGGGCTTCACGTAGCCTCAGCCAGTGCTGGTGAGCAAGTTGTGGTTCTAGAGGTGAGCAAGCAGTGTGGTTGCTTTAGGTGCCAACTTCCATGAGGCGCCGTACCCCTGTGCCACTTGAGTGTGTATCACTCTCTCCCCCCCCCCCTTTACTGATTGGCTAGCTGTGGTGTTTGGGGGGAGGGGTCAGCTGCTTGTGGGGGGCATGTAATTTTTTTTTGGTGGCTGGGAAAATGGCTAAAGCTGCTTTTGCCTTAACAGTGTCAGTTGTAGAGAATCTACAGTGCCATTTCTTGGTATCATTTTGCAGGATGCCTTGCTGAGACCGGTTGGCTCTTTTGCCCTGCACGTTTGCAGGTGACTGCATTTGTTTCTGTTTTATGCAAATATACAGCATCAGCCAGAATATGGCTCTCTATACTCTTATGAAGTTAATGCAGAACACCTATAATGCTGCCTCATTAGGCCTCGCAGAGTGAAGCTAATCTGTTCTTTTCCCAGAAGTACATATAGTGGAACATTATAGGTACCCAGAACTAAATTTGAATGGAAGAGTAAACACATGCAGCTGCCAAGGCTATTTACACCAATAACGGTGGCTCACATGCAGACATGACTACAAGTATACTAGTCAAAGGGTTCGCAATGGTTGGTTGGTTTAAATAAACAGCAATGATTTGGACTTTTTGAAAGGCTAGCATTTTCTTAAGCAGTTTAGAATATAAATCCTCGAGTGTATTTTATTACTCTCTGAGAATAGCTATGTACTTGCGCTTTATCTCTTGTAACATTTTTTAATATGGGAGCGGCAAAGTGGAACAGAGGGGGCAAGAACAGTCGTAACACAATAGAGAATTGGGTCCCAGGCCTGTAAGAATGTCACCGAAGGTGTGTGGAACACACTGATGTGGAAATTACAGGACTGTTAATCACGGAGTTTTGTGGCTTGCATGAGTTAGCCAACCACATCAGCACTTCCAAGATGGTGTCTGTAATTTCGCTCAGATTGAGCCTGCTGGAGGCACTTATATAGATTTTTGGAAAATAAAAATAGTTAGACAGACTAGAGTGGCTGTCAGTTAAAAAAAAAAGAAAATATCCTACGTCCTAAATGGTCCAGACATGAAAATACAGCCACCATCTTGGAATCACCATGCAGGGAGGTTTCACAGCTCAGGAAGGACTCCTAAAAATTACATGCTTGACCCTATAGAAATATCCTCCCAGTATAACTGGTGCTTCTGCAGAGTTCCCTCCCCCCCTCCCTATTTTATACAGCTAAGAAAAAGTTAAAACCATGGCAAATCTGTCATAAAACAGACAAGAGCCAGGAACTTCAGAATTAAATCTCTCACTCTGTTCTTTATTCATCCCACTGGGTATTGTATTGCTACATGCATCATATCAATTAGTTGAGAGCTCTACACTAGCTAAGCACAATGGATTAAGTTAAGAACTGACACCTACAAAAAATAGAAGCAGGGTTTCTCTCTGCATTGTCCCCTATTCCTCTCTGCCTATCTCTCCCAACCACCATAGGAAAGTTTACAGCACCATCATTCTCTCATTTCCTACACCTTTGCAAGGATTTCCTCATAAGGCTCACCTCAAGTGGTTATAATGAGACAATGTCAAAACGGACCATTTAAAAATACAACAGGACAAATTCTGCTCTAGTTACCCCAGTTGAAATCCAGAGTAACTCCAGTGATATCAGTAAAATGAACATTTTTTTGCAACTGTTCTTCCACAATGGAGTCTCACAGCAAGCCCATTTTATGGCTTCCCATCTCCCCACCATGAGTCTGGGAAGATAGCCCATGGAATCCTCTGCTACTTACCACTGATTGTGTTCCTCGTGTGGATGATGTTGTAACCGGAGTGATAGTTATGGTACTTGTCACTTTGCTTGCTCCAGGCCTGGAGGAGAAATGGTTCCTGGGGGAACGAAGGACGGTACCAGTCATAACCTCCTTTTCTGCTGCTACATTAATTGGTCTGACCGTTATCACAGGACTGGCTCCCTCAGAAGCAGCACCAGGGGAGCGTTTAAACTGAGAACCTAAGTGAATGTGAATTTTGTTGTCTTCTGTTGTTATAATGTTGGCATTGGCGTTGTACTTCCGGATTGGGGTTGGGACCATTTGTTTTTCTGGTGTTACTTTGAAAACAGCCCTTCCCATGGTCATATCCTGCAATTCTGGAGAGATAGAGATTTCTGCTGGTGCTGCAGACGTAGATACTGTCATAATTTGAATTGGGGACGTGGGTCTTTCCATGAAAGGAGCTCTCCCTCCATCTGAGGATTTTTCTCTGGAGAATGTAGTTATAGTAACAGGTGACATAGCACGCTCTGGGCCCACTGAGCTCTCGCCACCTTTTCCTTTTTGCGACACATTTGGAGAGGGAAAGATGGTAATCCGTGGCTTCTGATTTCCCAAGGTTGGAATGACAGTGGTGCTGGAAAAGAATTCCTCAGATGTTGGACTAGTTATCTCCAGAGTAGCTGTACTGTTCTCCTGATTTGGAGTCACCCGAATATGAAGAGGCTGCCCCTGCTTTGGGGAAAGGACAACCTCTCCAGGATGTCCTGGGCTACCGTGCGTTCGGGCTCCTTTATCATGAGCTGCCTGGGACACATTCTCTCTTTTTCTCATCCATGGTATCCAGGATTTCCTCATTGCAAGCTCATTTGCTGCTGGGGGATACCGGTCAAGCACGGACGAGCGCTCTATGGGTTTTTTCAGCCCTACCTGTCGCAGGTTACTCATGATGTGATTTTCCTCTTGGAAGGATTTCCTTATAAACACGGCTGGGGTTTCTTCTTCTGCTGCTTCACTGCTTACTGCATCAGTCTGCACCCCAGTGGATGTCACAGGAACATCTACCATTCTTCTACCATTCATGCTGGGTCTGAGGACACGACTGTAACGCTTAGAAAGCTCTAACTCTTTTGTTAAGTTCAGGACTTCCTGACCCATATTTTTGTTTTTATCTTCTTCTTCCATAAATCTTTGCTGAAGAATGGAATAATCAACTTGGAGCTGGGAAAGCTGGTCTTCTTTGTTCATCAGTTCATGAATTTTTTCCTTAAGAGCTTGCACTTCTGCTTTCAAATCTCTGCTTTTAGCTTCTTCTAACCGAAACCTGTGCCTCAGCTCTGCTTCCTGACTCACCACTTCACCCTTTTCTATTGCTTTGTTTTTAGCAATCTGGAGCTTCATTTCCTCCAGTTGTTGAGAAAGGAAGTTAGCTTTGTTCTGCTCAGTCCTAAATTTCTGCTCCAGCTGATCATATTCATCCTCTGTCTTCATCAAGTCTCCTTCAACCACTTCCAATTGTTTGAGACGTTTTTTAAGTCTTTCAATTTCAGTGGTTAGTTCTTTAATCTTGTTGTCCTCATGATAAGCAAGTTCCGGTCCTTTTCTGGCTCGACCTCTTGCTATTTCTCTTTCTACTTCCTCTATACCTTCAATTCTTTTCTTTAACAAATCAACTCTACAGCTCAGTTCAGAGGATTTTTCTTCTTCACTTTTCAGTTTCCCAATTAACTCATCTCTTTCCTTTGTTAAACTGGACACTTTTTCCTCCATTTCAGTTTTCAGTTTCAAAAGCTTCTTACTTTCGTCTATTAGTTTCTCAGTCACATCCATAACTTTACCTTGTTCCACCTTAACATTTTTGTTCAGACCTTCAATTTTTCTTTCTTCCTGCTTTATTTTTTCCATCATATTTTTTCTTTCATCCACCAGCATGACAGTAAATGACTTCAGCTTGGTAAGGTCCTCCTTTAAGCTTAGTTCAGCTTTTTCCAATTTACTTTCTGAAGATTCAAGATCTTTCACTCGAGTCTTCACCATGTCCAGCTCACTTATTAAGTCTTTGGTTAAATTCTTTTCTTTCTCCAGATTTAAGTTCAACTGGGAACATTCAGACTTACTTTTACCAAAAGCCTCTTCCAGCTTCTCCAGTTCTGACATTCTCTTCTGCAACTTTTCCACTTCAAGTTTCAGCTCTTTGCTATTATGTTCTTCCTCTTGCAGTTTCTTTTTCAGCTCTCTACACTGGGATTCTGTTTTTGTTATCTCCTCATCTTTGCCTTCCATTTCAAGTACACGCTTGCGTAGGTTTTCCACTTCAGCCATCAAGCTAGAGTTTCCACATTCTCCTTTTGCTATTTTATCTCTTAATTCCTGAAGTTCTCCCTCAGCCTTTTGAAGATTTTTGTTCGTTTCTTCTAGCTCCTCAATTCTACGAGTCAAACCAACCAGCTTAAGTCTCAACTGTCTATTGTGTGACTCTTGATTACCCAGTTTTGCGGTTATCTCCTCATGCTCTTGAGAAAATGATAATGTTTTGTGTTCAAGTTCTGCTTCTAACTTCATCAGTTTTTGTCCATCTTCTTTCGTTTTTGAACTAATAACTTTAAGCTTTTCTTCTTCTTCCTTTAGTTTCTGAGCAAGATCTTGTATTTTCTGACTTTGCTGACCAAGTTGTTCAATATGCATTTGTCTCTCATCCACCAGCATGAGTGCAAATGACTTAAGTTTGACCAGTTCGTCCCTCAGTTTATTGAGTCTCCTTGTGTGTTCTTTCTCCTTACGGGCTTGATAGATTTTTTCCTGTTCTAGAAGCTTCTTTAACCTGAAAAAAATGGAATAAATACATTATTCAAATGCAATTTTCTCTTTACATTTCAAGTTTCAGCTACATTTTCTACAGGTTTTCATGCTTGCATTAGTGTCTAAGAGTACTCCTTCAACACTTGGTTCCATATAAGTCTCCCAAAGCACTTAGGGAAGCTTATTGGAAATCACACAAAATAATTTAGTATTCTGAAAACAAGTGTCAAGTGTAAGATTTTATCCTCCAACTATCCTCCAAATTGCAGAGGTGACAAAGAAGATTTTAAACACACAGCTTTGAATTGAACTATTCTAAATGTATTTCTCCATCATCTTCCCACCTGAGAAAGTGTACAGTTTACCCAATAGGACATAGCTATAGATTTACTGCCCCATTTATACTATGTCAGCTTTATAAGATGGAAGCCTCATTAATCTGTTGTACATGCAAGAATGCGTGAAATGAGATCAGAATTGAATGAGTAGCTTCAAGCAGCCAGGCTTCACCGGATCAACATCAGTCAGAAGTGAATCAGTTGAACAGAAGTACAGGATGTCAGCACTCGGATACCATCTAGACATTGCAGCAGTGGAAAGTTAATATAAAAATAAGTTTGGCTTCTTAAGGACTGCTACGTTAAAGACTTAAACGTGTTTGTTTTCTGGGCTCAATTCCACATACAGCACAGTACACAACGGGTACTACTCTACTGACTGCAAGGATCAGAGTCAAAGCTTTGGCTATAACACAAATTCTCTACTTGACATACAGCAATTAGAGAGAAATTGCGTTTTCTGACATTTCACAGAACGTAAAGGCTGACATATGAACTAGATCTATTATTATTAGAAAAATGAATTAAATCTGTGTTATGTGCAGTGATACTTTTCCAGCCCTATTCACATAACATTTCAAAGCAGAAACAAAGTACAGTTGTATAAATTTTAGGTTTGTGCTTTAAATTCAGAACGCATGGATATCAATGTCGAAAGTGCTAGTGCATTATTTAGCAGAGACTTGTAAAAGAGATGTTTTTCCACTGATACAGAGGTACTGTTGTAGGGATATTTGTTGCCATAAATTTAGGAGTACTGCTGTAAAAAAAAAAGTAACAATATTGTTTTAAAGAAGATACAGATATGCTTACACAAATTACTGGGAAACTACATACTGTTCAATTCATTATCAAAGTACTCTCCGTTCCCATATAAGATCCGTCCAACAATGCAAATTCATTTGCTTTCTTCAGCCTCTATCCAAAACATTTTAACTCTTCACAACCAAGTGAAGAGCTAATTTACCTGGACCTTGATTTAATAGCAAGAACTAAATGAACTTGGTTGACAGTGACTATTAACATCTCACTCCTGAGTCCGTGGGGTCAAAAAAGACCAGGAAGGGAGACAAAAAGCCATAAGAAAGGGGAGGGAAGACAAAACACTGAAAGATGCAATAGGCAGGGAAGGCGGGTGTCAAAGAATGTGATGGAATGAAAGGTTGGGATGTGGGTGGAAGAGGAGAATAGCAACATTCAAACTGGAACTCATTGTTGACTCAGGAGGGAAGGCAGCAGTGGGAGCAGCAATTATCAGTAAGGCTAAGTTTTAATCCTGGGTATTTTTAGTAAAAGTCACAGAAAGTTCATGGACAATAAACAAAAAATCATGGCCTGTGACCTGTCCATGACTTCTACTAAAAATACCAGTGAATAAAACTTGGGAGGTCTGCCCGGGGGCTCATCGGGTACTGGGGGAAGGTAGCCCAGATGCTTGTGGGGAAGTGGGGGAGGTGCAGGAGGAAATGTGGCCCGGGACCCCTGCTGGTGCTAGGGAAGCATGGGTGGTGGTGTGCGGCACAGGACCCCCACTGGTGCTGGTGGGGAGGGGAGGGAGTTGGCGGAAGGCCGGCAGACTCCCTACCTGACTCTGTGTCTGCCTCGCAGCAGCAGCAGAGTTTGGGTGTGGGAGGGAGAAGGGGGCTGGGGCACGGATGAGATGAGGCAGGATCTGTGCGGTGCTTACCTGGGGAGCTCCCTGGAAGTGGCGACATCACCCTTGCTCAGCCACTAGGCAGAAGCATGGCTGCCTCCGCCTGCAGGCACTGCCCCCGCAGCTCCCATTGGCCATGGTTCCCAGCCAGTGGGAAGTGCAAAGCCAGAGCTCTTGGCAGAGGCAGCATGCAGAACTGCCTGCCCACGTCTCCGCCAAGCACCTAAGCGAGGAGTATGTCGCCGCTTCCTGGGATCCCCGCACTGTAAGCGCTGCACAGATCTCGCCTCACTCCACCCCGTGCTCCAACCCCCGTCCCCTCTCACAGCCAAACTCTGCTGCTTGGCTCGAGGGCTGCTGCCTGAGCCACCCCTGAGCCAGGTGCACTGCTGCTGCAAAAGTCACGGAGGTCACGGAGAGTCATGGAATCTATGACTTCTGTGACCTCCATGACAAACTCGCAGCTTTAACTATCAGGTATAGGATGCTGTAGCACATAGCACAGATAAATGGGGAGGGGGAAGAGAAGGGGAAATCAGGGTAGCTAGCAGAAGAGAAAAGACAATATGCCAGGAATGGGAGTAAATCAGTTTGTCTGTTGCAGCCCCTAAGAGATGTGAAAAAATTAAAGTGAATAAAAGAAGATCCCCAGCCAACATGCACTGTCTTTATACATTCTAGAAAATGGTGCATAGGATGGCACTACCACCATCAACCTCCGTAGAGCAAGTTTCTTAACAAACAAGAAGTGATTAACTAAGCCCTTAAGGTCAGGTAAGCAAAAGGAACTGGATCCCTGAAAACTCTCAGGCCCCTTTTCCGCCCAAAATTAATTTAAAACAGCCTACGTGTTTGAATTACTGACATTCAGTTAAGATACACATCCCCTCTGAATCTGGCTCAGTGTAAATTAGATTAATAAAAACATAAAAACAGCCATACTGGATCTGAATAATAGTCCATCTAGCCCAGTATCCTATCTTCCAGCAGTGGTCAGTGACAAATCTTCAGAGGAAATGAACTGGAAAAGGTAATGATTGAATGATCCATCCTATCGTCCAGTCCCAACTGCAGGTAGTCAGCGGTTTAGGGACACCCAGAGCAGGGGGTCACATCCCTGCCATCCTGGCTAATAGCCATTGATGGTCTTATTCTCCTTTAACTTCTCTAATTCTTTTTTGAACCCTGTCATACTTTTGATCTTCACAACATCCCCTGGCAAGGAGTTCCAGAGTTGACTCTACCTTGTGTGAAGAAACACTTCCTTATATTTGTTTTAAATGTGCTGCCTATTAATTTCATTGGGTGACCCCTAGTTCTACTATTATGTAACACTTCCTCATTCACTTTCTCTATATCATTCATTATTCTATAGAACTCATTCATATCCCCCAGTCACCTCTTTTCTAACCTGAACAGTCACCGTTTTTTTTAAATCTCTTCTCATAGAGAAATTGTTCCATATCCTAATCATTTTGGTTACTTGTCTGTACTTTTCCCAATTCTAATATATATTTTTTGAGATGGGTGACCAGAACTATGAGCACTATTCAAGTTGTGGTCATAACATGGATTTATGTAATGGCATTATGACATTTTCTGTTTTATTATCTGTTCCTTTCCTAATCATTCCTAACATTCTTCCTTGAATGCTGTTGCACATTGAATGTATGTTTTCAGAGAACTATCCACAAGGACTCCATGATATCTTTCTTGAGTGGCAGCAGCTAATTTATACTCCATCATTTTGTATGTATATTTGGGATTATGTTTTCAAAATTGCATTACTTTGCATTTATCACCACTGAATTTCATCTGCCATTTTGTTGCCAAGATACCCAGTTTTGTGAGATCCCTTTCTAATTCTTCACAGTTAGCTTTAGACTTAACTATCTTCAGTAATTTTGTTTACTCACTGATTACCCCTTTTTCCAGATTATTTATTAATATGTTGAATAACACTGGTGCCCTACAAATCCTTGGGGGCCTCTGCTACTTTCCTAGCCACTGTGAAAACTGACTATTTATGTCTACCCTTTGTTTCTTATCTTTTACCCAGTTACTGATTCATTAGAGGATCTTCCTTCTTAGCCCATGACTTCTCACTTTATGTAAGAGACTTTGGTGAGGGACCCTGTCATGGGCTTTCTGGAAGTCCAAGTGCACTATATCAGTTGAATCATCCTTATCCACCTGTTTGCTGACCTCCTCAAAGAATTCTAATAGATTGGGGAGGCATGATTTCCTTTTATAAAAGCCATGTTGACTCTTCCCCAACAAATCATGTTCATTCATAATTTTATTCTTTATGATAATTTCAGCCAGTTTGCCTGGTACTGAAGTTAGGATTGCCTCTGGAACTCTTATTTTTAAAAGTGGCATTACATTAGCTATCCATCAGTGATCTGGTATAGAGGCTGATTTAAGCAATAGGTTATATACTACAGTTAGTAGTTCTGCAATTTCATATTTGAGATCCTTAAAAACTCTTAGGCGAATACCCTTTAATCCTACTGACTTACTACTGTTTAATTTACCAATTTGTTCCAAAATATCCTCTACCAACAACTCAATCTCGGACATTTCCTCAGATTTTTACCAGAAAGAATGGCTCAGGTGTAGGAATTTCTCTCACTCCACTGCAGTTAAAACCGATTAAAAACATTTATTGGCTTCTCCACACAGCCTTGTCTTCTTTGAGTGCACCTTTATCACCTCGATTGTCCGTCCAGTGGTCCCATTGACTGTTTGGCAGGCTTCCTGCTTCTGATATACTAAACAATTTTTTGCTGTTAGTTTTTTTGTCTTCTGCTAGTTGTTCTTGAAGTACTTTTTTGGCCTGCCTAATTATTCTTTTACGCTTGACTCATGAGAGTTTGTGTTCCTTTCTATTTTCCTCATTTGGATTTGTCTTCCAGTTTTTAAAGGATGTCTTTTTGTCTCTAACTGCCTTTTTTCCTACATTGTATAGTCATGATTCCATATTTTTTTGGTTCCATTGTTGGGTTTTTTAATTATTTGGGGGATACATATAATTTGAGACTCTATTATGGTATTTTTTAAAAGTTTCCATGCAGCTTACAATTCCTTTTCCTGTTGTTACTGTTCCTTTTAATTTCCATGTAACTAGCCTCCTCATTTTTGCATAGCTCCCATTTTTGAAGATAATGCTATTGTGGTGAATTTCTTAGCAATTTCCCCCATACAAGGACGTTATATTTAATTACATTATGGTCACTATTACTGAGTGATTCAGCTATATTCACCTCTTGGACCAGATCCTGTGCACCACTTAGGACTAAATCAAGAATTGTATCTCCACTTGTGAGTTCCAGGCCTAGTAATGGTGTGTAGAAATTTTATCTCTGCATGCCATCCTCAGGCGATACATTCCCATTCAATATGGGTACAGTTGAAACCCTCAATATTATTGGGTTGTCTGTTTTTGTAACCTCATTAGTCTCCCTAGGGATTTCACCATCACCATCCTGGTCAGGCTATTAGTAGTATATTCCTAATGTTATAGTCTTATTATTCAAGCATGGAATTTCTATCTATAGAGATTCTCTAGTACTGTTTGATTAATTTAAGATTTTTGTTATATTTGACTCTGTTCTTTCACATATAGTGCCACTCTCCCACCATTGCCACCTACTCTGTCATGTCTATATATTTTGTAATTTGGTATTACCATGTCTAACTGATTATCAAAATTCCACCAACTTTCTATGATGCTTATTATATCAATATTCTCACTTAATTCCAGGCACTCAAGTTCATCCAGTTTAGTATTTGGACTTCTTGCATTTGTATGCAAGCGCTGATAAAATGTATCAATTAATTATCTGTATTCATGTGATGTAATTGACTGGGACTCTTTCATTTGACTGCTTCTCTTCAGCTTCTATTTATACTTAATCAACTTCTATCCTCTCCTCTTTACTAGGATATAGAGAATCCTCATTAATAAATCATACCCTAAGCGATGCATCTGTCTGAATTGTATGCCTCTCAGCATTTGTTGGCTTTCCCCAAGTCCTTAGTTTAAAAACTCCTCTATGAACTTGTGCCAAATATTTGAATGAGCATAAGGGAAACTAAATGGGTGTCCAGTACGTGCCAAAGAACAAGCAGAATGGATGATACTTTAATTCACTCTTTCACCATCCTGCCATTTTCTTTTCTGCTTTTTCTGAGTTCCTCTAGTTAGACATGTTTCCGCTCCCTTGAACTCAATAGGCTAAATTTAAAGGCAATGCCTAGAAAGGAAGTGTAAGTTATTTTTAAAATAACCTCAAGAAAGTCGTAATCTGCTTGCTGATATTAAACCAGCAGAAACAACAGCTAACCTTAAGATTAGCAGCTGTGTTAGTCTGTATCGGTAAATAAAATGAGGAATACTTGTGGCACTTTAGAGACTAACCAGTTTATTTCCAAATTAAACAGCCTCTTAGAATTGGTATTGTAATTTACAACTTTTTTTGCTTTCTGTGTATATAAATGCATCTTACTTCTGTGTGTTCCAGTCTATGCATCCGATGAAGTGGGCTATAGCCCACGAAAGCTTATGCTGAAATAAACTGGTTAGTCTCTAAGGTGCCACAAGTATTCCTTGTTTTATTAACAGCTAACCTTCTTGTCTAATTTGTTATAGATTATTCTCAAAGACTTTAAGATCATAAAGGACATTATGATAATGTAGTCCCGCACAATGCAGAGCACAGAATCTTATCCTCCCACTCCTGCAATAAACCTCTAACCTATGTCTGAGCTACTGAAGTCCTCAAATCATGGTTTAAAGATTTCAAGGTGCAGAGAATCCTCCAGCAAGTGACCGGTGCCCCATGCTGCAGAGGGAGGTGAGAAAACCCCAGAGCCTCTGCCAATCTGCCCTGGAGAAAAATTCCTTCCCAACCCCAAATATGGTGATCAGCTAAACCCTGAACATGTGGGCAAGATTCACCACCCAGACACCCAGGAATGAATTCTCTGCAGTAACTCAGATCCCACCCCCATCTAACATCCCATGACAGGCCATTGGGTATATTTATAGCTAGTAGTCAAAGAGCCTAATTTTGGCAATTAATTGATATCCCATCATACCATCTCCTCCATAAACTCATCAAACTTAGTCTTGAAGCCAGATAGGTTTTTTGCCCCCCACTGCTTCCCTTGGAAGGCTGTTCCAGAACTTCACTCCTCTGATGGTTAGAAATCTTCGTCTAATTGTGGGTCTAAACTTCCTGCTGGCCAGTCTAAATCCATTTGTTCTTGTGTCCACATAGGTACCGAGCTTAAATAATTCCTCTCCCTCCCTGTTATTTATCACTCTGATATATTTATAGAGAGAAATCATATCTCCCCTCAGGCTTCTTTTGGTTAGGCTAAACAAGCCCAGCTCTTTGAGTCTCCTTTCATAATACAGGTTTTCCATTGCTCGGATCATCCTTCTCTGTACCAGTTCCAGTTTGAATGCATCCTTCGTAAACATGGGAGACCAGAACTGCACACAGTATTCCAGATGAAGTCTCACCAGTGCCTTGTGTAGCGGTACTGGCACCTCCTTATCTCTACTGGAAATACCTCGCCTGATACATCCTAAGATTGCATTAGTTTTTTTCACAGCCATATAACATTAGCGGCTCATAGTCATCCTATGGTCAACCAATACTCCAAGGTCCTTCTCCTCCTCCATTACTTCCAATTGATGCGCTCCCAGCTTATAACTAAAATTCTTGTTATTAGGTCCGCGCTCAGCGAAGGGACCGGGAAGCGCCTGGGGAAGCCACCGGCCAGGGGCGGGGGCAGCTCCCCCAGGCACTTCCTGGCCCCTTCGCCGAGTGTGGAGCCACCCCCGCCTGGCGGCCCGCGCACGTCCCTGGCCTGCGGCTTCCCCAGGCGCTTCCTGGCCCCTTCGCCGAGCGCGGAGCCACCCCCGCCTGGCAGCCCGCGCATGTCCCCGGCCGGTGGCTCCCCCAGGTGCTTCCCAGCCCCTTCGCCAAGCACGGAGCCGCCCCCTCCTGGTGGGATGCGTGCGGGCCACCAGGCAGGGGCAGCTCCGCGCTCGGCGAAGGGGCCGGGAAGTGCCTGGGGGAGCCGCCGGCGCCTCACGGCCACCATTAGCCGGGTGGGGAAAGGAGGAGCCGCGGGGAGCCGACGGTCAAGAGGGTGTGGGGGGGAGGCTGGGCTGGGGGGCAGGCAAGGGGGAGGGGGGGGAGGCCAGGCTGGGCGGGCGGGGAGGAGGGCAGGAGACTAGGCTGGATGGGGTGGGCGAGGTGTGGGTGCGGGAGGGAAGGAGGTTTGGTGGGGGGGGAGGCTGGGCTGGGCGGGTCAGGCATGGTGGGCAGGAGGCTGGGTTGGAAGTGGGAGGGGGGAGGAGATTAGGTTCGGTGGGGTGGGCTGGGCCAGGCAGGGGTGGGGGAGGAAAGGCGGTTAGATGGGGGGAGGCTGGGCGGGGGTAAAGGAAGATCACCCCCTACACCCAGGCTGATAGCGGGAGCTGACTGGGGCAGGCAGCAGGACCCCGGCTGGCAAGGGGCCAGCGGGGGAAACCCCAAAGCAGTGCAGGGCTAAGCACTCCGCCTGCCACTGCTTTGGGGTTTCCCCCGCTGGTCCCTTGCCAGCTGGGGTCTCAGCTCCCATTGCCAGCCTGGGCTTCCTTGGGGGGGTGGGGGGGGTGGCCCACGAATGACATTATAAATGTCCAAATGGCCCTTGGCAGAAAAAAGGTTCCCCACCCCTGCCCTAAATGCATGACCTTGCACTTTTAACTATTAAATTTCATTCTATTACTATTACTCCATGATCTATTTTTCTGAGACTGTTGGATGGAGATTAACTATCCTAATAGGTGCTGTGTCCAGGTTGTATGGGTCAAGTTAGTGAATTAGTGAGTGTGTCCATCTTTACAAGTGTAGTGTTGGACCTTCACAGCACTTAACTCTGTCTCAGTTCCTACACAGTAAAATCAGAAGTCCTGCAGTTTAAGAAGTGGTCTTACATCAAATCGTAAACTTCTATTTCAGTATCCACAGAAAGTTGTTTTTGTGGAGGATGGGCAGTAGAACCATATCAAAAGTAGTAGTGGTATGACAGTAATAGCGGAAATCTACAGCCTTGTTTCAGTGTTACTGCTAAACATCATAATAAAAGTGACTTTTCTCTTGCTATGGCACCTACTATACAATACTTCAGATTCAATGGTTAACTGGAATTTCAGCAGAAACCCAAGCTATGCTGTTCCATCTTGACCTTTACTACTGATTTGTCAGTAGGCTTTGCCTCCAGCATTAGCTTGTATGCGGTTGTTAAGGCAATCTGAGTCTCATTGGCCTATACAGGCTCCAATGACTCACCAAAAAACCACAGGAAGATCTCAATATACTGTTGGGAACAACTCTGCTCTGGGTCATCAATAAAGGGTGAATTCCCCAGCATGGAGTGTCAAAATGAAATGATTTACTTGCATAATGAAATGCAGAGCTAGGTACATTCAGAACCACTAGAAACTGGTAGAAAGTTCTTTTCCTTGGCCTTGGATTGACGGTTGAGGGTGTGGGGGATCCTGACTGGCTGCTATTCCCCTCTCCCTCCAGAGATGTATCCATCCAGTGCCAGAGCTTTATCCTACTAACTACTGTTGATGGCATTTGGTTGACACTAGACTTCACAGCCCCGCTTTGGATAATCACTCTTTCAGGTGAGGAAGACATTTTTTCTACAAAGCAAAACTGGCTGGTGTTGCATGATTTCACCCCCAAGTTTCCTCTCGGGAACCAGGAGGTCTGGTTATTATGTATATGTGACAAATTTTCAGGAGTCTAGTATGGAATAGGGTGCAGTCCCAACTGGCAAACCGGTACACGATTAAGCTCTGGCAGCTGGGACTGAGATTTGATGGGCAAGCATATCAGTCTATAAAGTCTAGTGCAGACCGAGGATCTCTTTCATCTGGGTCCCTAATACTCAGACGACAAAGGAAAGGGGAAACAGGCCACTAGACCTAATCTCTTATATAATAGCAAACCAGGGGTGGCTGAGTTGAGGGTTTCTTAGCTGGAATCTGCTGGGTGGTTTTACTCTCCTTGTAATGCTGATTGGCTTTTTTTGCTCCACTGAAACACATCAAAACTATTGCTGTTCAGACAGTATGAGTACTTCTTCTATAGCACGCAGTCCACTGCTGCTATTACACACCTAATATAGCTGACAATAGATATAATGGACTGACAACAGAAGGTCTTCTTAAACAGCCAACCTGTTATCCTTTGAAATGGTGACAACCACGTTTCTTTTTATGTAATTCACCTAATACATATGAATTCTTTTCTCTCAAATATATTGAAGATTTCAAAACAAATGTAATTTTTAAAAATCTTTCTGTGCTTTACAGCTCCCAAGCAATCCTTCTCTGAATTTGAAAAGTGTGCACAGAATGTAAACATCATTCTGATCTGAAACATATGGAAAGTTTCAACAGCCATGGGGCAATTCTACAATGTCATGCACAAATTTGAAATTTACTAAACATACTTGGCAATGGCTGATTAATAAAAACCAATAATGATAGTTAGCACTTAGAGTCAATATGAAAAACTAGATAATTTTCAGGATTTTCAGAAATAATTAGCAATTTTAGGTGCTCAACTTGAGGTAATTTTAAAATCCTGATTTTCAACAGGAAGGTGCTCAGCAGTCCCTAAAAATCAGCCCCCTTTCGGGTGTTTCAAATTGAGCATCCAAAAACTGAAGTACTCCAAATATGTTTTGAAAATCATTATAATAGATTATATTGCGTTTTTTATTTTTATGTCTCACAGTAATTTATAATGGTGGGTAAGTATCATTAACTTCATTATACAGATGGGGGAAACTGGGGCATGTACATAAGTAATTTACCCATGCAAGTCAATGGCAGCACCAGGAACAGAACCCCCCATTCAGCGGGCTAATGGATAGTGTCAGAGAAGGGACAAACTGGATAATCTCTTTGGAGCAGACACTATTTTCCTGTTCTGTCTGTAAAGTGCCTAGCACAAGGAGGACTTGGCACAATGGAGTTAGTGTAGTGCCTAGGTGCTTCCACAATGCAAAGTAGAAAAAACAAATGTCAGAATTAAAGGACAGAAATGCACATGTTATCTATTTACATTTCTAGCACTGAAAGCTTCTGATGTTAGTATATTACTTTTCCTGTGGATTGTGAATGGTGGGTGCATGTAGATAAATAAAAATTCAAATCGCTAGAGGAAGTTATTATGAAGATGAAGCCACTTAAAGAAAACCATCTTGCCCTTTGAGGGGGCCTATGGCACCAGCTTACAGCGCTCCTGCCAGTCACACAACAATCTTGAGGAAGCACCAGGAAAGCAAGCTCCTTTTTCCTGTCTTTCAACTTGAGCCACAGTGCCAGAGGGTCTGTCTACACTGCAGTTACAAACCCGCGGCTTGGGCTGAAGACTGAGCTCTGGATCCAAGAGCCTGGATTCCAGCCCAAGTCTGAATGTTTACATCAGGGGGGGCAATCAGGAAGGAGAGGGGGGTTTGGACGGGGCAGTCAGGGATGGGGATCTGGGGGCAGTCAGGGGACAGAGAGCAAGGGGGTGGATGGGCACGGGTTGGGAGGGGGTGGCTGTCAGGAAAGAGAGCGGGTTTGAATGGAGCAGGAGTCCCGGAGGGCTGTCAGGAGCGAGAAGCGAGCAGGGGAGAGGGGAGAATCGGATAGGGGGCAGGGACCATGCCATGTCTCACTGTTTTGGGAGGCACAGCCTCCCGTAATCGGCCCTCCATACAATTTCAGAAACCCAATCCGGCCCCCAAGCCAAAAAGTTTGCCCACCCCTGGTCATCACCACAATTAAACAGCCCCTTAGCCTGAGTCCCGCAAACCCAACTCAGCTGGCACAGGTCTTTAATTGCAGTGTCGACATATAGGGTGTTTGTTTCTGTAGGAGCATTTGAGAGGCCATGCAACTCATTGTTTCCAGTTAGAACAGGTGGGCAAAATGCCTGCCCGCAAGCTGCACCATTTGGCTTGGCCCTGCTCTGGTGCTCCAGTCGGGGCACAAGGTTGGGGGGCCGCACCACGCGGCTCCAGGAAGCCATGGCATGGCCCCGCTCCGGCTCCTATGTTCTCCAGTGGCCACTGCAGGGGTGGTGCCTGTGAATGGGGCAGCGTGCAGAGCCACCTGGCCGTACCTCTGCCTAGGAGCTGGAGAAGGGACATGCCGCTGCTTCTGGGAGCTGCTTAAGGTAAGCGCCACTCAGCCTGCACCCCTGAGCCTCTCCCCATGTCTCTGCCTTAGCCCTGATCCCCTCCCACTCTCCAAACCCCTTGATCCCAGCCTGGAGCACCCTCCTGCACCTTAAACCTCTCATCCCCAGCCCCACCCCAGAGCCCTTACCCCAGCCGTTCCCTTCCTGCACCCCTGACCCAGGCCTGATTCCCCTCCCACCCTCCAAACCCCTCAGTCCCAGCCAAGAGCACCTTCCTACACCCCAAACTCCTCATCCCCAGACCTCCCCAGAGTCTGCACCCGCTCCCATGCCCCAACCCCAATTCTGTAAGCATTCGTGACCCGCCATACAATTTCTATTCCCCGCTATGGCCCTTGGGCCAAAAAGGTTTCCCCATCCCTGAGTTAGAAAATAACTGCCCATCAAACCTTGTTAAAGAACACCTGTGTAGAATGTTTTTTTTTTTTCAATTAAAAATGTATGTTTTAAATAAAGCAATTCCTTCCCTACTTTATTCATGCTTAAATTACACAAATGATTTTGGAGAAGCTATTAATGCATAGGTCACTGGGAAACCCTCTACTTGTCATCCGGATTGAGAGTTTGTGTGGTGGGGGTTAGGATGTGCAGTGATGCCCATGTATCCACTAGTTTTGAGGATCTTCATTTTTGGATGCACATCTTGAGACACCTAGGACCTGATTTGCATAGATTTTTAGCACCCACAATTGCAGTGAAAGTTAATGAGAGGTGCTGATGCTCTGTGTCTTCCTGGGAAAACAACCGACAAACAACTAAATCTGTCCTGCTATTCAAGAGGACACTCCAAAATATATGAAGGCACCCAAAATTAGTGGACACTTTTGAAATTCAATCTCTCCCCTAGTCCATATGAACTGACAAAGAGAAGAGAAAACCTCTACAGTAAAATTGATGTGATCAGTCCTGGGATCCATTAGCAAAGAAAATGAATGAAATATATTTGTATTAATTCCTTTTTTTGCTAGTCGCTGAAATTCCAAAATCATTTAGCAGAAGGAAAGGGGAAAGTATGTTGCAGTTATCTTGATACAGAATATGTATGAATAGCTGTTCAATTTAGCAAATTATAAATTTCATAAAAAAGTAAAAGGTTCATTAAATAGGTGATCACCAATGCTGGTAATCTATGGGAAAATGTTATCCGCTTCATAAAATTAAAGCATAGACTACGTATGCTAAACTAACTGTTCAATCTTGTATTTAGCTGTGACACTTTGAGTACATTTCCCAAATCCGAAGAGCTTTGTGTAGCTCGAAAGCTTATCTTTTATTGGACCAACTTCTGTGGGTGAGAGAGACATTACCTCACCCACCTGGTCCATCATAGGAAAACCACACATTGCAAATTTCTGGGAAGTGACTGTATTAAATTAAATCAGACTTGTACGTTAATAATTTTGGCCCTGTGGAACTTCACAACAATTATCAATGTGGAGAGCTAAACTCATTTCCTTTATTTAGGAGGATATACTCTGCTGACCTTAGACAACAGCAATAGTTTTTTTGTTTTTTCCTTCCTTCTTTTGGAACTTGCTAGTTGATTGTTTCACTTTTATTTATTTATTATTAAAATCACATTTGGTTAACATAGCTCATCACTCGTAACTTGTCCTCTCCTCTTTGAACTGGACCCTGAGTAAACTCACTATTTTAGTGCAATTACAATGATTAGCTCCAATGCCTTGCCAGCTTTCCAAACTCCTTATTCACATCAGAAAAGAACCAAAGATCTTCAAACAAACAAACAAAATTGTTCAGGATGCACTACAATACTCCAAATACTCCACAGCACTTTACCCTGATTTTTTTTCTCCTTCTGGCTTTAAAAGAAATAATGAATTAAAAGATACAGAATTGCAGCATAGCTCAGAAAGGGATGTGGGCAGAAAGCATTCAAAATACATCAGTGGGATCAGGAAGATTTAAAATTTAGATCAGATATTAAATTCCCCAAAATTCCTTGGGCTGAGGTTGTCTTTTCCTTAACACTTCAATATGCTGTCTGTATGTGTGCGCGCACACACAGAAACACACACAGAAGCACAAAATATGAACACCCAAACAAGGTGTACCTTTAAATGCTCTTTGAATTCTTCAAACCCAAACATTCCAAATAAGTTATTTTAAGACCATGATGTTCCAATACCTTAATACAGTTTTTCCTCCCTTCCAAATGAGTTAAAAGTCTTGAGCAAGCTTAAAAGACTGCAGAGCTCTCCCTTTAGAACATGTCAGATTAGTCAGTGCTTCATTAATGTACAAACCCAGTTCTCAAGCTGTTCTTTTCAATAACACTTACAGCTGTTTCCTTGCCAAGTAAACCTATTAACAAGTGAAAGGAGCATGTACAAGAACAACTAACATTTGTTAAATAAAAGGAGATCTTGATTTTTCTTACCTTACAATTAGGAATATACATATACATATATATATATATATATATTTGCAAGAGGAAAAAAAAAAAAATACCCCCAAAAGCTCTCCCCAAAAAGGAACCCCACGTTTGCTGAAGAACTTTAGCAGGCCCTGCTCAACCCCCTGCTCCACAGGGAATTAGCCATCACATTCCAGCCATGTCATCAGAACAATGAAAGGTGAATGTTGTGCAAAACAGCTTGGGACCACTCACTGATGATGTCATCCCTCCCTTATATGGTTCATTATTGTGCAGATTTACTTTGGTCAGTGAGAAGGGGTGGAGTCCAGTGACTCTAAGGGAAGGCACTTCTTAGGTAAAGAAAATAAACTGGCTGCAGAAAGGCTTAGTAAAATGCATAATCTATTCTAGATGGGGGGTGAGGGGGGACTGCATCCCTTCCACCCTCCCCTCACTTTTTTTCCCTTCAGAAAAACTGGATTCCGGCCAATTCTATTCAGCATGGCTGAATGTAAGTAGCAATCACATTAGCTGAAGATGCAGCATACTGAACTGAAGTTAGCCAGGCTTTAGGTAAACAATTGACCAATATGCAGAATTCCATCCAAAATACAACACAACTAATGAGTAGCAAGCAACTTTTCTGTTACCTTTTCCTGCAGTTGCTTTCTTGGAAGTTATCTTTAGCAAAAATGGATATGAATAAGCTCTCCACACTGACTTGACTCTTCTGAATTTAAATCAGTTTAACTATCTTCAGGGTTTGCTTTTGTCAGCATTCTGCTATAATCCCATCTCCCCCCCTCTCCTCCTGCTTCCCCCCAGTTTATTATTAACAGCTTCCCACTCTCTACCACCACTTAGCAGTTATAAGATATTTATTTGAAATCAGGGAGCATCTATGAGTTATGTTCTTTTAAATTAAACAAATATGCACATAAGAGACATTTACCAGGCTGAGTTGCCACTTTTGTTCCTTTAGCAGCTGAAGAAAAGCTTGAGATTCTGGTGGGGAGGGGGTTAAAGTTAACAGTCATACTCTTCTTGATGATCTATTGACCCTATGGTGCATTCATAAAGAGAGTTATATACTTATGTAAATAAAGGAAATGTATTGCTGTTGCCCCCCCCCCCAATAATAAACTTGCTTGTTTGTTTTTAAAAGCATATGCATAGCAGCAGGACTATCGGGAGTAACAGGACAGAAGAGCATAAAATTGCCAACCCTCAGTGTTAAAAAATCATGAATCAAGCCTCCCTCCCTTTCCAATCATTGAGATTTTGGGGTCCTTTTTAAATATCCTTTGATCTTTTATGTCTATGCTGTGTTTGGGTCACCTTTTCACACTTTATTTCTCCACAAGCCCTAGGACTAGAAACTTTTATTTTATTTTATTTTTGAACAAGAGACTTTCAAGCTTTCATTAATCACAGGTTTCCAGAAGCTGGACATTTAAAAAATAAAATCAAATATATTGTGAGATGGAAACACTGCAAGCACTCTATTATTATATGTAAACATTGTGAAGGTTGCAAAGTCAAGCACTCAAAAATTAGAACATTCCAGAGTTAAGGCTGTGATACAGCCTTCAGTTACATGATCACATACTTTTTTCCTACAGAACTCCTCGTTCAGTGCACAGAAAGGCACTGCTCTGGACATGAAGCATGGCTGTGCAGTGAAAGAGACTGTTGTCTGTAAGACCCGGATTCATATGTTGCAGAAGTTGGAAGCTATATAATGAATGAAGCAGGTGACTGCAGGAAAATAAAGTTCAGCCTTATGGTCCAAGGAAATGAAATGCTTCCATGGAGCATTAGATTCTATCTATGCCCCTGCCACAGAGTTCTTATGTGATGCTGGGAAAATTACTTAAAATCAAACTCTTCACAGGTGGTCACAAATTCTGTGTGCCTCATTTTCTGGGTTTGCAACTTGAGAAGCGCTGAGCGCTCATATCTGCCACTAAAGTCAATGGAAGCTGCAATTTAAACGTGTAATTGCTATAGAATGCAAAGTACTCTGAAAAATCAGGTACTAGGCATCTCAAATCAGGCACCCAAAATGAGTGGATACTTTTGACCTTAATCTCTCTGTGTCAGAGTTCCCTATCTGATAAAAGGGGGATAATAATACCCAATTTTCTCAGAGGGCTGGTGTAAAAATAAATTCTTTAATATTTGTGATGTAATCAGATACTATAGAAAAGCCTTCAGAGCAAGGTTTGAATAGTGTACAGTAAATAAGGCTCGGAACCACACATAGAACAATGAGGAGAAAATATAGAATTGAATAGCTGATCAATAATGAGTACCATCCATCCTGAACTGAATGAGTCTAGCGGCCTGTGAAAATTAAATCATGTAATTAAAGTCTGAATCATAATGCATCGTTACTAGGAAGCCAAATGAAGATTACCCTTAATTCTGGCATTTCCAAATGTTTGAGTGTTTGACTTTGCAACCATGAAGTTTGTGTGTGAGTTTCTAGGTTTGTTAAAAAGCAAACATGTAAAAAGAAATTACATCAGGTGGCATCATACTGACATCCACAGGGTCATCAGCAGGATTGGAACTTTTTGATTAGGGGTTGGCACCTTTTGATCAGGGGTCAGCAACTTTTCAGACGTGGTATGCCAAGCCTTCATTTATTCACTCTAATTTAAGGTTTCACGTGCCAGTAATACATTTTAGTGTTTTTAGAAGGTCTCTATACAAGTCTTTAATATATAAACTAAACTATTGTTGTATGTAAAGTAAATAAAGTTTTTAAAATGTTTAAGAAGCTTCATTTAAACTTAAATTAAAATGCAAAGCCCCCCAGACTGGTGACAAGGACCCAGGGCAAGAAATGCTGGATGTGACACACCTCCCTCTGGAGGTGCACCAGCCTGCCACTTTTGGAGTGCCACCACCGGCTGCTCTGAAGAAATGTGGGGGCTACCGGCACCCAAACCTGTCTGTGCTCCAACTCGAGGTTCCATTGCTGCTCGGCCTCTTCTCCTGTGGCCCTTCCTGTCCTGTACTTTTTCCCACCCACACGCCACCTCTTCCCCCAAGGCCTTGCTACTCCCCACTGCTCACTCCTTACCTGCTCTCCCATCATTGCTTGGGCTTATGGCAGGAGGGGGCAGAAAGGAGCAAATGGCAGGGGACTCAGAGGAGAGGGCAGAGGGGAATGAGCAGTGGGCAGGTGAAGAGAGCATCAGGGAAAGAGGCGAAGTGGGGGAAGAAAGAGGCAGAGCGGGGTTGGGTCTTGGGAGTGAGAGGCGGGACCACAGTCCACATGCTGGTGGCCCCTGCCACGTGTAGGGAGCTTCTGATGCTCCCTTCCAGTCTTCCCAAATGCAAGAGTCACACACCACTTGCGCAGACAGCAGAGGAATGGGGAGACTCAGTAATCTTGGGCTACATTTCATGCTCTGAAGAGGTGTGTGCGCTAGTGGGCACAGTCTACTTCTCATTTCTCCCAAGGGTGACCCCTTCTTCTCCATTCTTTCTAAACTGTCGTTGTCCCAGTCCTCTCTCGTCCTCACCCCGGCTCCTTATCCCAGTTCCATTTTCCTCATCTGGCCAATCCTGGTATCCTCTCCTCAGGCTTTTCATCTGAGTCCCAGTATTCTGGGTCAGCAAATCCTATTCTTGCCAGTTGTGACATGCTCCCTGGACTCCCCATTCCAATGCCAGTAGCCACACCTCAATCCCCACCGCCATTACTCAGCTATTCTCAGTTCCCCACTTCTTCCTTTCACCTCTTTCACCCTGCCCCCCAATTGTCCCCTCCCCCAAGCCATATTCCTCATCTCCACTGCCTCATAGTCACAATCTCCTTGTCTCAATGTCCATCTCTTCCAACTCCCTTTCCCTTGCCCACCCAGCCCCACTTCTCTCTTCCCCAACCCCACCTCCCCACCCCCAGCTTCTCATCAGATTTGACTCCTCACCCCTATCTCAGTCCCAGTATCCTGGCCCAGCCAGTCCCAGTTTCCACCCCATCTCCTCCTTTTACTCAGTCTTTTACTTGCTCCCAGTCTCATCCCCGCAAGCCCCATTTCCCTTCTTGCTCCCAGTCCCGCCCCTTCTGCAATTTTCAGGACCAGTTTCCCTCTTCAAAGTCAGTCTCAGTCACCCCACCTCGTTCCCAAGGGTGAAGCTAATCACACATAGAGAGTGCCAGCGCAGGTCCAGCTCTCTTGTTCTGGCTCATTCAATCAGGCACTTCCTCCTCCGCACTGCCTGGAGCTAGTGGGGGGGAAGGAGGGGGCGTCTTTGAAAGCACAGGATAGACAGACTCTCTCTCTGCTCTCAATTCAGCATGGCCTGCAGCTCAGAGCTGCACTTGCAGGGAAAGTCCTGCCAGCCCTGGGCTGTAGCTTGCCAAGCCTGCGTGAAATCTTTGGGGAAATTTAGCTGCTCAAATCTAAGGTGTTTTTAAGATGTGCAAACTGTGATTTTTTCAAAGGCTTAGAATAATCATTTGGGCAGATTTTCACAGGGATGGCAAAAGGCACATCCCTGACAAAGGGAACTTCCCTGCCAAATTTCAAGTCCCTGCTCCAAGACTGCAGAATGCTAGAGCCTTGCAAAGAAGAAGTCACCAGACTTTTGTATCATGGGCAAAACAATGTGTTTTCCCTGGCCTCATTCTTGCAGACAGCTGAACAGTTTGAGCTAAAATAAAAGAGAGTGAGATCAGCCTAACATAGATATGTGACATGGAAAATTTCAGCCCCAGCAGTTAATATTGCTCCCTCTCAGGGGACAGGGAGCAGGGGTCCTGGGGGGGCAGTTAGGGTGGGGGATCTTGGGAGGGGATGGTAGGGGACAAGGAGCAGGGGGTTTAGATAGGGGATGGGGTCCAAGGGGGGTGGTTAGGAGCAGGGGGTCTCTGGAGGGGGCAGTCTTGGAACAAGGTGTGGGGTTCTGAGGGGGGGCAGTCAAAGGCGGGAAGTGGGAGGAGGAAGATAGGAGGCAGGGCCAGGCTGTTTGGGGAGGCACAGCCTTCCCTACCTGGCCCTCCATACAATTTTGGAACCCCAATGTGGCCCTCGGGCCAAAAAGTTTGCCCACCCCTGCATTAGGCGGAAAGGAAGATAATATCAAAGAGGCTGGAGAATAATGAGCATGTCATAAGCATAAAGTAGCCTAGAATTCCTGCTTACCTGTAAGGGGTTAAGAAGCTAAAAGAAACCTGGTTGGCACCTGACCAAAAGAACCAATGGGGACCGAAGATGCTTTCAAACCTGGCGGGAGGGAAAGTGCTTTGTCTGTTTTTCATTCAGTCTGGGCTTTCAGGGAAATCAGACAATTTTTGTCTTTCCATCTATCTATAACCTTTCTAAACAGCAACAGTAAGTAAATTAGCCAGGCAAGGCAGTTTAAGTTTTATATTTGTTCTTTTCACTTGTGAATTTCTCAGGTTTTTGGAAGATATCCTGTGTTTTTTCTGTAACTTTAAAGAGTCAGCAGAGGGGGGAATTCCTCTGTGTAATGTGGGATTTTCTTTGATTCTTTTTGTGATTGCAAAGTAGTTTTCCAATAAGTCCTATCGAAATTTTGTTTCTTTTTCTTTTAATTAAAATCTTTCTTTTAAGAATTTGACTGCATTGTTTTTCATTGTGTAGATCCTGGCTTTTGGATCAGGCTCACCTAGAAGAATCAGTGTGGGGGTTTTCTCAAGCCTTTCCCAGGGAGGGAGGTATAGGCTTGTGGGGAATTTTTGAAAAGAGAGGGGGGCTTCAAGTGTCCCTGCCCTAGTTCTCAGGGTAATACTTGATGGTGGCAGCATACTGTTCCAGACACAGGAGAAACTTGTTTCTTGGGGAAGTTTTAACCTAAGCTGGTAAAATAAGCTTGGGGGGGGGGGGCTCATGCAGGTACCCACATCTGTACCCTAGAGTTCAAGTGGGGAGGCAATCCTGACAGAGTGGGAATCCAAAATACTGGGAAAAGGAGGCAAATGAAGAGAGAGGGAGAGGGAGAGAGAAAAAAGAAAGAAAGAAAGAAAGATGAAGCTGGAAGGAGGGGAAGAAGAAAATGACAAAAAAGGATGATGGAATCAAATAGAAAAGCAAGAATGTAACTATGTACACAGAGTCACTTCCAAAGTGAGAAGGGACCATTGTGATCATCTAGGGAAGTCAGACTCCTGTATAGCACTGACCATTGAACTTCCCCAAAATAATATCCTTTTAGAAAACCATCTAGTCTTGATTTTAAAATTGTCATTGATGGAGAATTCACCCCGACCCTTGGTAAATTGTTTTAATAGTGAATTATTCTCACCATTAAAAATGTACACCTTATTTCCAGTCTGAATTTGCCTAGTTTCAAATTCCAGCCATTGAATTGTGTTACACCTTTCTTTGCTAGACTGAAAAGCACAATACCTATGTGTTCCCCGTGTATATATTTATAGCCTGTAGTCAAGTCACACCTTAATCTTCTCTTTAATAACCTAAATAGATTGAAAGACTCAAGGGGCTCACTTATAACGCATGTTTTCTAACCTTTCAATCATTCTCATAGCTCTTCTCTGAACCTTCTCCAATTTATCAACATCCTTCTTGAACTGTGGGCACCAGAACTATATAGTCTTCCAACAGCAGTCACACCAGTGCCATAACAGAGGTAAAATACCCTCTTCTATCCTCAAGATTATCCTGTTTATGCATCTCATGATCACATTAGCTCTTTTGGCCATAGCATTTCAGTGGGACCTCATGTTCAGCTGATTATCCACCATGACTCCAAATCTTTTTCATCAGAGTCATTGCTTCAAAAGATAGAGTTCCCCATCCTGTAAGTATGACCTACATTCTTTGTTCCCAGATGTATGCATTTACATTTAGCCCATAGATAACTAATAGAGGAGGGCCAAGAAGTGATGCCTGTAGGGCCCCTCTGGAAGCAAACCTGCTTGATGATGATTCCCTGTTTACAGTTACATTTTGAAACCTATTAGTTAGCCATTTTTACTCCATTTAACATATGCCAGGTTAATATTATATCATTCTAGTTTCTTGTATGAAAATGTAATGCAGTAACAAGTCAAATGCCTAACAGAAGTGTAAGTATATTATGTCAATACTATTACCTTTATCAACCAAACCTGTAATCTCATAAAAATATATCCAGTTAATTTGACAGGATCTATTTTCCATAAACCCATGTTGATTGGCATTAATTACATTATCTTCCTTTAATTTATTATTACTCAAGTCCCCAATCTTACCTAGGATTAATGTTAGGTTAACAGGCCTATAATAACCAGCATTCTGTTTATTCTTTTAAATACAGACACAAACTAATACCTCATCTTGTGCATTATCTGTTAGGACATTGATCCATAAGCATTCAGGGTCATTTTCTTCCAAGTTATCAGTTGCTCGGAAACAGTAAAACCACTTTTGACAGAGTGTACCTCTCCCTATCCTTTTGCCCACTTGACCCTTTCTAACTAGGTTATAACTGTTGATTTTAACATTCCAACTGTGTGATCCATCCCACCAGGTTTCCGTCTTATCAGCTAGACCAAATTTATGCTCATAAATGCGCAATTTCAGTTTTTCTTGCTTGTTACCCAGGGTCCAAGCACTGGTGTAGAGGCAATTAAAGAATTTCTTCTCATCATGTCCTTTGGTTCTTTGATTAATTTGGGTCTCAGCATCTCTCTTTTGTTCTGTGTGCTATCTTCCCTTTTTTTACCCTCCACTTTTGCTATTAGTTTAACCTGCCTGCCCCCTTCCTCAACTACTCTAGCCAGCCTGTCCCCAAGCAGACTGGTCCCCCTTCTACTGGATCAAGGATCCAGGCCTAAATTCAAATAAATTTTTATGCGTTTAATGTTTTTATCTTTATTTGCTTTGTGGGTCTGTTACAGTCAGGTCTGTAACTACATAAATCATGGCCCTTGAACCACACCACTTTTTACCCCCATGTGGAGCATGGATTTAACTTGATAAGTAAAAGTGAATAGCTAAAAAGTATTAAAATTCATTTTCAAAAATAACTTTTCTTCTCAGAACATATTGAATCAGAAAGAGTGTATCAGGTTTCAGATATAGATTTTATTTCAGTTTAATCTGGAACTCTGTGTGTTTACACGTTCCTAGGCCCCAGTCCTGCAAACTGGGCAGACTTGTGTGTAGCGTTCCTTTAGGAATTTCTGCATGAGTAAGGATTTTGATTGTAGGATCAGGGACCTTTATCAATATCCACAAAACCCCTCACAAACCACCTTCCCTTAAATAAAATCACCTCCTCCAATGTCAACCTAACTCTCAAGGAAATCCTGCAAAACTAGAGAGAGGAATTGCTGTATGACTAGGGCAACCAGATGTCCCGATTTTATTGGGACAGTCCCAATTTTTGGTTCTTTTTCTTATATAGGCTCCTATTACCTCCCCACCTCCTGTCCCGATTTTTCATATTTGCTGTCTGGTCACCCTATGTATGACATGAAGGCCAACAAATGCATATCATATTTGGAATCCTTTTACTCTCAAACAAATGTCTAGCTGCTTGCTGTGGTTCTTTTATATAGAAAAACCTATTACGGTATCCGAGACTAAGAGTATCCCTTAAATATGTCTTGTGTAGTGGGCTTAAGCATTAAAACACTTTCCTTCATTTATTTGAGTTATTGCACGGTGCCAAAGTATAATGGAGCACATGAGGTATAACAGCATGAACTAAGGCTGAATAGAGTTTCACCTTTAACCCGAGAGATTCTTTTGAAGGTGGGAATTAAATTCAGAGAGCGGGAATTAAATTCAGAGACTAAGCATTAAATAGCTTTTTAAAATTACTTTTTAATCTCTCAATTTGCACAAGAGGACGGAATAGGTCTAGCTTGCTCCCTACAAGATTTACAGGCAAGCACAACTTTTGCTTCTTAATCTCTAGATTTAAACTTTCAGCAGTATGAAGTAGTTTAAAACATTGAATTCCCGAACAAATTGTACTCACATTTGAGAAATCACATAAGACAAAAAACAGGAAAAGAAAAGGAGGCGGCGGGGGATCACAAATTCCAGCCTAATTCAAAATTTGTGCTATGTAGCTGGGTACTGTCTTTTACTACAATGAAGAGGAGAAACTGAGAAGCAAAAGATGGAATTGATTTAACTGTTTAATGACGTGCTAATAGTCTACACACTGCTCCGGTGGTTTGTTGCTCTCTTTTGTTGGTGTTCTTATGTGTCTGTAGTCATCATTGCCCCTAGCAAATGAGTATTTGATTATAAAATTTTCTGTAAACACTGCTTTGTATTCTTTCCAGGGACAGCCCCACCCTCTCCCTTGCTCTTTATCTTCTGTGCAAGAACATATGTAACATTAATAGCAAAGGCAGTATCTGCAACCTCCCCAGATTCTCTAGCTATCTTACCAATAAACTTAATGCTGCTATCAATGCACAGCAAAGCAAAACAAAACAAAGATTTCTTTGGATTACTATTTACTTACAGATATGAAAATGCACATCACGTAGCTTGACAAACTGCAAATTACTGTCCATAAAAAAAGCAAAGCAATGAAAACTTTTCATTATTAGGCTCCAGTGTTCTCCAGGATCTTTTAGGTCACTTGTCTTTGCTATGTTTCTGGATAATTAGCACTCATTTGTTAGGTGCGAATATATCTTCAAACTTCCACCTGTCCACATATCTTCCCATAGCTTAATAGATGTTAATGAATTCAATAAAAAATTCCTGGAGGAGCATAAAAGAAAAACTCAGGGGAAAAAAAGACTTTTTTCTGTAGAAAATATATTGAACTAGGTGGTTCCCTGTGCCTTTTGGGAAACGTATATGCTAAAGATATATATACCAAATCCTTGAAACTGAACCTTGTAGGAAAAGCCTGAATAAAAACCACAAGTTGGAATCTGTTCTGTTATATATTCTGGGCAATACATTTTATGTGGTATACGTCATGTGCCCTAAAAAACTTTGTTTGGTGATCTAAGCTGCACAGGCTTTGTTCACCTTTCTTCTTATTTAAAACAGGTTGTTCCATGCAGCTGTTAAAAAAACCCCAAAACCTTGTTTTATTATTCCCTAGAGAATTTCTAAAGAAGTCATGCTGCCTGGCTTTAAGTTTTCCCTTCTCTTTTCTTTTCAGTATGTAAATTTCACTACATTTTGACGTTGCTGCCTTTTATGGAAATATGATCCATGAACTAAATATAAACATTTCTTTATTTTTGGTTTAAGAGAAATCATTCTTGCTTTCATGGAATGGCTGTGTCCTGCTAGTATTTCAAAAAGCTTATTTTTACAGCATTGGTATTACATATCGGAGTGGGAGATATTTAATAAAAGAAACAACTGAAATCATAGATAAATCATAGATAAATGCAGAGAATCCTAATAGTTGGATTATACGACTAATCCCTGTATCTGCCTGTGAAGGAAGGCAGTGTCAGTGAGACTTCTCTGAGCAATGATGATTAAAGCTAAACATCATTCAGATCCTACCTAGACAGCAGGTTGTACTATGTCAGGGTTCTAATTGCTTTAGAGCATGGTTTGTTCTTGCCAGTATGGACAGGATTCAACCATGTTATAGAGCCATATCACGGTTCTTTACAACAGGGGCCAAGTATATCCCTGGAGTAAGTGGCCTCAACTCTCAATGATTTCAGTGGGGTGTGTAGCTGCTAATGTCAGGGCTGTAGCATGGTTCCATGCTGCCCCCATCTAGCTGTCTAGATGTGTATGCCCACCTCATCATTGTAGCATCTTAAGGCTAGTCTACACTAGACTGTAGCGCTTCTGGTGAAGATGGTCTACGCCGACGGGAGAGAGCTTTCCTGTTGGCATAATAAATCCACCTCCATGAGAAGTGGTAGCACACACTGGCACTTAGGTTACTGTAACTATGTAACTGGGAGCGGGGGGAGAAGGGGTTATTCACACCCTTGAGTGATTAAGTTATACCGAAGCAAGTGTTACTGTAGACCTGGCCTAAGCAACTTCCATGTTGTTTCAGAGTATGAAACACTGATCCCCTCTTGCTCTAGTCAGGTTTCCTCCCTCCTTTTCCCCAACTCCATCTTCTTCTCCATCTTGTTTAGTTTTCTCTCTTCTTCCTAATTTTCTCCAGTTTTCTCTCCTCCCATCTCCTATATCTTGCTGCCCTTATTATTTAATTGTTTATGTAAAAACGCTCAGTTGAAGCTGTGAAACATATTCTGCTGAGTAGACTGGCAGTAGCATGCTGGACCAAATACAAGCTTTTTGTGGCGGGAACAGTCTTTCTTCCTCTTCCACCCAGCACCATCTCTTTCTTTTTTCAAGGTCTTCTTTAAAAATCCCCAATTCCACTCCACCCTGTTTTCAAGCAATTCTTCTCCTCTTATTCTGATCATGCCAATCAATCCTTGACATCCTGAACACTGTTTAAAAACAATTGGTTCAGGGTCTCAGTATTTGGGTATTTGTATAGCGCCTAGAACAATGGGGACCTAGTCCATCACTGGGGCTCCTAGGCACAACCATAATACAAATGGTAAATCATCATCATCAGTAATTCTCACAGCCCCGCAATCCAGAACTATAGTGTCCTACGTAGACTAAGTTCTTTAAGTTCTTACCTGTTTTTATAAAGCTCCATGAAACCTCCCCAACTCTCTAACATCAGTCCCGTTTCCCTTCTTTCCTTCACCTCTAAACTCATCAACACTGAATGAACCATTTACAACTGTTGCCATGAGTTTCTTTTGTCCAAGCTAGTCATGAATCCCTTCCACTCTATTGAAACTGTTATCACTAAGGTCTCTAATAAGTCTTCGCAGCCAAATCTCAGGGCTTCTTACTCCATCCTCATCTTCCTTGAAGTAACATCTCTTCACCATCTCCCCTTCCTTCCATTCTTCTACAAGCCCTAACAAATTCTCCTCTCTGACTACTTTATATCTATCTCCATTGCCCTTCTTTCCTTCACAAATCTTCTACTTGCAAACATTTCCCATGTTCACCTCCTCTTTGTATCTGGTAACATCTGTACTAAACTGATCCTCCCTTTATTCCTGACATCCTTTCCTCTCAGACCCCTTCCTTTCCCCAGTGATGCTGGTTTTAATTCTGTTGACCTTGTTTCCAGCTGCTGTTCTTTCTCATAATGCCACCTAGAAGCAGCATGTATGGATCACAGGATGAATGTGATCTGACTCTGAAAAAGGCTAATGCAACCCTAAGATCCATCAGGCAAGGCATTTCCAGTAGAGATAGTGAAGTATTATTACCATTATACAAGGCACAGTGAGACCTAGAGGTCCCGACTTCCTGAGTTCATGAGGGGTGCTCTGCCCCACTCCACTCCACCCCTTCCCCCAAACCTGCTCCCTCATCCTACTTCTTCCCACACCTGCTCTTCCCTGCCCGTTTCCACCCCATTTTGCCCCCTCTCCTCCCTCTCTCCCCAAGTGCCTCCTGCACACTGCTGAACCAGCAGGAACACTGCTGAACCAGCGGGCAGGTGGGGGAGGCTCTGATCTGTGCGACTGCCGGTGGGTGCTAAACACGCACTATATTTTTCTGTGGGTGCTCCAGCCCAGGAGAATACATGGAGTCAGCACCAATGGGGAGACCTCACATGGAATATTGTGTGCAGTTCTGGTCTCTCGTGTTTAAAAAAGATGGATTCAAAGTAGGACAGATGCAGAAGAGGGCTACAAGGATGATCAGAGGAATGGAGAACCTACCTTATGAGGGGAGACTAAAGGAACTTGCCTTCTTTAGCCTAATCAAATGAAGAATGAGGGGAGATATAATTGCTTTCTATTAATACATTAAAGGGACAAACACCAGGGAGGGAGTGGAGTTATTTAAGATAAGGGCCAACGTAGGCATGAGAACAAATGGATGTCAACTGGCCATCCATACGTTTAGACTTGAAATTAGCCAAAAGTTTCCAGCCATCAGAGGAGTGAAGTTCTAGAACAGCCTTCCAAGGGAAGTAGTGGGGGTAAAAACCTAACTTATTTGAAGACTGAGCTTGATAAGTTTGTGGAGGGGACGATATGATGAGATTGCCTACAGTGGTATATGGCCTATCTGCAACGGCTATTAGCAAATATCTCCAATGGCTGAAAATGGAACACTAGATGGGAGGGCTCTGAGTTACGACAGAAAATTCTTTCCTAGGTGTCTGTCTGGTGGGTCTTGCCTGCATACTCAGAGTCATATCGGAGGTCAGTAAGGAACTTTCCCCTAGATCAGATTGGCAGAGATTTCTGGGATGGGGGGAGGAGCGGTTTGCCTGCCTCTGCAACATGGAGCAAGGATCACTTACTGGTTTGAATTAGAGTAAATTGTGGATTTTCTGTAACTTGAAGTCTTTAAATCAAGCATTGAGAACTTCCAGTAACTCAACCAGAGGTTATGGGCCTATTGCAGGAGCGAGTGGATGAGGGTCTGTGGCCTGTGATGTGCAGACAGTCAGGCCAGATGATCACGATGGTCCCTTCTGGCCCTAAATTCTATGAGTCTAGTGAACCAATTATGGGGCTAGTGGACTGGAACTCCTGAGTTCTAAGCCTAATAATAATTGTCAGTCTCATCATTGTCTTTCATTTGATACATCAGTCTAGAAAGGCAAATAAAATGAGAGGGTGAAACACACAAAAAATATGGGAAAAACACAGCAGAAATTGCTGTTTTGTGCCAATTAATCCAAAAAGTCAGAGTGACAGAAGTTCTAGGGGAGGGATGGAGCTGACTTTCCAGTGGACAGTGTAACAGAGATGAAGGCAATGAACAGAAAAACTCTCCAAAGCAAAAGTTGAGACATTTGCTTTAGGAAACCTGAGTAGCTCATGAAGCTGTGTACAATGGCATAAGACTGAGCTAAGATTTAGGAGAAAAGTGAAAATCACCTGTGTGCAGAGAAGTGAGGCCAAAAATAATAGTAATAACATTTTCCTAATAGTAGAACAATTGCTAATGTGCAATTTCTGGGGTTGATCCCACCTTCACTGAAGTCATTAATAACATCCCCACTGGCTTCAATAGGAAGCCCTTCTTTTTAGAAATTATTTTTCTACTTTTTTAAATTGTCATTTTACCTTTACACTTTTACTATTAGCCATTGATCATGTCATTTGCCTGTACAATGAGTTTATATTAACTCTTTTAAAGATGTTTCTTAGGGTGCCATAACAGAAATACATGGCTTTATTTACTTTTTTTTTTTTTAGCAAACTTTCTAAAGAATGACTTTCTACGTAATTTAGCAAAAATGAATTTTCAAGAACTGGGCAACATAAATCAGCGGCTGCTTCTGATCCCAGGTGAGACTAATAGATTTTAATAACTTCAACACTGAGTAATCCTGACTGTCACCACAACCTAATGTACCATGTCACAACTGTCAATAGGAAAGGCAGGAAAGGTATTTTCATTAATGTCCATGTCAGTATCTGTGGATTTTACATGGAATGCAGAAGACTGAGCAAACACCTGTCCGTTACATCAAAACCTGCATCACAGAGTCTCTAATACTTTCTGTCCCCTTATTTTTTCAGTGTAATGAAGCTAGGAAGAGTAGGTTACATGGATAAAATGTATATTTGTATCTACAGCCAGTTTTTCTACTTCTTCTTAGCTGAAATTAATAAACTTCCCAAGTGATAGCTGTCTCCTGTGTCTGTGCTAGTATGTTTATAAGTGACTGCAGAAGAAAAGGGTTTCTCTTCATTTCAGTCTGTATGTTATTTCTAGTATGTAGTGAGACAAATTTTGTCTTCACATATGCAACTCCTCTTGACTTCCATAGGTACAAAAACTGGAAGTGTTGAGAGAACTTCTCCCCCACAACTTCATACTATCCTGTTTGTTTTTCCTTTGAATAGCTGCAAGGTTCATCCATCTTTACCCACTTCCCACTCAAATTTTGTATCTGTTGCCCCACTGTTGACTACTACAAATTCCATTGCCTTGTATATTGTTATATTATATATTGTTTTATATGTGTACAGTGCCATAAGTATGCATGCTGCAAAGTCCCTTTCCTTAAAAGCTAAGAACCTAAAAATCACCAGTTCATCTCCAATGTGCAATACTGATTGACTGTTGTTATAAAAATAAATATACATTATTTGCCTCAGAAATATTCTAACATTAATATGGTCACAAGTGGAACAAGTATGGTCTGTAAGTTATTTTGCTAGAGAGCTAAATTTTATTCAGAGAATGTTCAAGTAAAAACTGCAAGTAGCAGAAACAGCTTATTTATATACTTTAAAAAAAGTTATTATTCAGATTCTGACTGGACTTACACCAATAAATCTTGGGTAGCACCAATGTCATCAAAAGAGTAACATCAAAGGAGGAGACCACACCAATACATTTATCAATTAATTGCACACTCAGATCTCAACTGCAACTTCCTGCATCAGCTTGAGTCAAGTTGCTCAGATGCCATTGTAATGGACACAAAACAGTTCAGAGGTCCTTGGCCTGCCAGGTAGGAGGCAGCTACTTATCGAAACTGTTTGAAAGATATGTTCATAGTGGAGGCCCATTGTTAACTTTTGACTATAGAGAACAGATTGAAAATATTTGTAAGGTCTTTTCAAGCCGCCGCTTGAACTGGTATGCAATACCAGCATTTTTCTTATAGTTCCATCCGTTTCTGCATGGTTTTTGAATGCAAAATTAAAACCAACATGCTCACACTGTAGAATCTAAAGTCACAGAGACAAGGTCTTTTATTGGACCAACTTCTGTTGGTGAGAGAGACAAGCTTTTGAGTTTACACACAGCTCTTCTTCTGCTCCTAACACCTAAATCCTTAATGCACTACGTTAATAAGTTGCTCAACACTACTAAAATATTACGTATGCACATCTGCCACTTCCATTTAAACTGTGCTTCTAGCCTGTCGGTCTGAGAAGGAAACTTTCAAAATGTGACCCTGATTCAGCTAAGGTTTCCTATAGGTGTAGACAGCCTGAAAACATGACTAAGAGCTTGTCTTCACTAGGACAGGGAAGGATCGATCTTTTGGCGATCGATTTATCGTGTCTCGTCAAGACGCGATAAATCGATCGCCAGCGGCGTCCCCGTCGACTCCGGAACTCCAGCTCGCCAAAAGGCGCAAGCTGGAGTCGACGGGGGACCACACCGCTGACCGCCGCCGCCGTGAGGACGGCAGGTAAGTCAGCTGTAGAGATGCCGATTTCAGCTACGTTATTAACTGAAACTGTAAAATGGAACTTGAACAATGGGTGACCTCAGGATCTTCTGATTTACTTAACTGTTTGGAAGTGGCATTTGTTACTGTCAGGTGTTTTCATAATAGACTATCATTAAACTTGAACTACTTAATCTGCAGTCCTAAAATTTTATCATATCAAGAGAAAAACTAATGTTTCTGAAGTATATAGATACTTACCATGTTTCCCCGAAAATAAGACGGTGTCTTATATTAATTTTTGCTCCCAAAATTACATTACATTATATTACAGCAAGAGGCAAAACTTGAAGTACGTCTTATTTTCGGGGGATGTCTTACTTTCGGGGAAACAGGGTATGTCAAGCTAAGGGAATGGGATGAAAGCTTCTTAATGACTGTAAAACTGTTGTCCTTTTCATTGTCAGCTTTTTAATTAAACACAAAATTCAGTTTATAGATGCCATTACTGAAAAGTCAAAATAGACTGACTCAGTGAGTTACTGTTGCCAATAACATAATGGTAAGATGAGAAACAACTGTAGGCTATGCTGTGGATTCCTACTGTGCTGGCTTTTTCCTTCAGGCTCATGATTTGGAATGCAGGTCAGAAAAACAAATGAATGAGAAAACTCAGAGTCAGAACAAGAAGATGGCTGAGAAGTCTTGGATGGATGCACGCAAATCCCTATCTGTGAAAGTTTCCAAAATTTAGAAGAAAAAAACATGTTATATAATTAAGGGCCAAATTCTGTGCTATTTTATACCTTCCGGAGCCCCCTCTGAAGTTACTGCATGGAATTACACTCAGAATTTGGCCTTGAATGTTAAGTCTGAGAGATTCATTAAGAGCGAACATTTCCAAATGACCCATGTTTGGTTAGACTATGCTGTAGATCGGTCACTGGCTGATTGATACTGTGGCCTTTTCTTCATTTTACTAGTGCTATATAAATCAAAAGAATCTACAGATCTGAAGGGGATCACAGGTAAAATCTCTATGACAATCTCAGAATTCCAGCCCCTACTAGTAATCCCCTGGCTGTCTCAGGTATATTTAAATAAAATGAAACAATTGAAAATTAATAAAGAAAGGGCTTGGTGCTGGCTTCTCATGGGATAAGGAAGAGGAGAAACTTTAATAATAAAAGCAAGGGGGGGGATCTGCTAACATCGATACGCCCGCTTTTGTTTCAAGACGGTTGTACTTTTTATTACTTGCAGATCAGTTTTCTTTGCAGGTGATGTGGGCCCAGCATTACATCACCAGAAGAGCAGCCAGGAGTATATTGATGCCAGGATGACTAAAGCAGAGAGGAATGTATTATCACAGACCTCTGAGAAACTTGCCAATACATTCCTTGCTGGGGGGTGCTGTGCTGGGGGAGGAGGAGAGGAGACAATTTTGCATGAAGAGTGAAAGAAAACTTTGTAGAAGAATGATCTGGGGTCAGAATCCTGCTGTCTCCTCTGTGCAGATCTAATTATGGGCATGTACTTCAAAAAGAGGGTTTAACTGAAACCAGATTTAGCAGGACATTGCTTAAGAAATACAGCATGAATTCTCAACCCTGCCTTGGAGAAAAATGCTAAATGCTTCTCTGTACTTGGAACATTGTCCCAATAGTTGCAGAGTGCAATTTGAGGCTACAATGAGAAATGCAAAGAGCCAATTCAAATCTTTATCTCTTTAATGAAGGCTAGCATAAAAATGTGTGTACATATAATTTATATATACACATACACACATTAGCTGTGGTAGGCTGAAATATTGGTTTTCTATATTGACAGATAGGAAAGACATGGTATCTGTTGTGCTATAAATGTTTTATCAGCCTGGTTTTGGGATGGCCACTTTACTCCCGAGTGTCAAAGTCATGAGTGAGTTATACAGATCATCCCAACTACATTCCAGTAAAACCCGCATGCCATCCCTCTCCATCATGTATTCTGTAAAATATATACCATGAATACTACAGAAAAAGCTATTTGGGAATGTTTTAGAGGGCTTTCAGGGCTATTTCATGTATTCTGCTGCAAGACTATGGGCTTTGGCCTGATCCTGAATCATTAACATCAATGCCACAGACCTGAATGAGAGAAGGATATACCCTTCTGAGTCCAACCAAACCAGGAGTAGAGGGAGATAAAATTCAAACCAATAAATGTAAACACTTCCACCACTGATGTAAATAGCTTTCCTAGGGAAAAAAATTGTCAGGGTTTTAAGTCTGATCTCTCAGGCCTCTCCAGGACTTGTAGCAAGAGAAGTTTCATTGAGGATCTCACCATTCCATTGTGCCCATTTCTAGCCCTGCAGGATCACTAGATAACAGACTAACAAGTTGTGACAGTTTTATGTATGGAAAAGCTATCACTTTGTGTGCATCCTGGGCAGATGTAATTTTTTTTGAGAGAGAGGAGGTGCCTGGGAACAACGGGGTGGGGGAATTAGACAACCCTGGAGAAGAAAGTGGACAGTTTTTTGGTGGATTGATTTTTAAGACAATGAAATGGCAGCTATTCGAAGCTGCTCAGGGGTCACAGATGTGTGAGCAACTGAACAGAAGTTATAACTTAACTGTATACTTGTGCACTTTATCACATGGATATCACCTCAACCTGTCAGGGGCCTAAATCTCAACTGCCTTGCACCATGTTCAGTCAGAGTGCTTGTAAAATTCTGCTGCTGGCAGATTTAGAGTGAAGAATTAGGAATTGATCAAATTTTACCCTCACTTTGCATAGGTGCAAGTCAGTGGAGAATCAGGCCCAGGGTGTAAGAACTGTTAATTTGTTCTCTCTCTCTCTCCATTCTTTTGCCTGGGAAGTGCAGCGGGAGATGTGAAAACTCTATAATCTGTGTGGAGAGTTTACTCGTTAGTTAATATTTGCTAATACTAATGGTGTGTTGTTTGCATTTGTTGCACCAAGAGACAAAAACATTAGGTGCATGTTGGAAATTGAAATATACATGAGAGGGGTGTAACGGGGCCGTCACTCAACCCTGCGGCGCCTCCCGCTGGTCGATCGGGGAATCAGCTCCTCCAGCGTCCAGAGTGCCCTCCACAGGTTGATGCCCCACTCTTTTGCAGGCCCTGTGTCCCTCCCGGACCCCGGTGCCCTCTCCTGTGGGTGCTGCACCCCTGCAGTACCCCCTTTGATCTGAGGGTCTCCCCTCCCTGGGGGAACCCTCTATCCCCACCTTGCCTCAGAATGTGCCACTGCCAGTCACCACTTGCCCCCGCTCACTGGGGCAGACCACAGTATCATGGCCTCTCATCACAGGCAAGGAGGGTTGGCCTGCTGCTGCTATCTCCAGCCCTAGGCTGCCCCCTGCAACCCTGGTACTCCTGGGTCGGGCCTTCTGTCAGGCCCGGTGGCCTGGGACTCTCTGGCTACAGCCTGCCCAGCTCCCTCTGCCCTGCCCCAGCACTGCCCTAACCCAGGTACCTGGCTTCAGCTCCTGCAGCTAGGCCGGTCTCCCTCTGGGTACAGAGGAGACTGACTTTGCCTCTCAGCCTCCCAGCCCTTATATCCTGGCTGGGGAGAGTTTGGGGCGTGGCCACTCAGCTGAGCCAACTGCCCCAATCAGGCCTGGAAGCCTGCTAGCTCCCGGCCTTAACCCCTTCCTGGGCTATTTCCAGCCCCTTCCGGTAGGGGGTGGGTGGTCACCCCGCCACAAGGGGTTTCATAGATTCAAAGAATATCAGGGTTGGAAGGGACCTCCGGAGGTCATCTAGTCCAACCCCCTGCTCAAAGCAGGGCCAGCCTCAACTAAATCATCCCAGCCAGGGCTTTATCAAGCCTGACCTTAAAAACCTCTAAGGAAGGAGGCTCTACCACCTCTCTAGGTAATTCATTCCAGTGCTTCACCATCCTCCTGGTGTTTCACCAGATCCAAACCCTTTTATTCTTTGGAGTAAATCCATTTCTTCAAAATGAATCTGACACAAATCCCTCTGAGCTTTACAGATTCAGTCAGGCCCATCTCTAAAGCCAATATATCATCTAGTCTTAAACAACAACATCCAGCATTGTAGTATCTCAATCCTTAGGCCCAGATCAAAGGCATTTAGGTGCCTAACTCTTATTTGAAATTAATAGGAGTTAGCTGCCTAAATACCTTTGAGGATCTAGGCTTCAGAGCCTCTAAAATCATTAACAATCAAGAATGCTATCATCCAGAGGCCTAATTCATTTTCTCTATGTGCCTCAAGATAGTTGGGATCAATTTTTTGTTTGTGTAGGTTTTCTTTTGTTCTTCCATCTCTCTCAGCTCCCTCTCCTATTACTCCTTTCTTTGTTCTTCCTTCTTGTCTTCAGCTCTTTCTCCTCCTCTTCCACCTTTTCTCTTCCACAATGTTGTTAGTTGTAATTGTATGAAAACCAAGTCGAAGGAGTGAGTTTTACCTTTCATTTTGAAGGCTGTGAGGATTGTGGTTGTGCTCATCTCAACTGCTAATGCTTTCCAAAGGCCTGAAGAAGTGAGGGACTGGACTGTATTCTTTTCATTTATTTATTCAATAATTTTTTTCATTTCAGTTGTGCCATTAATGTTTTTTCAGTTCTTACTTTCCTTGTCTTTTGCTTTCTTTTGTAGCTGAACTAATGGCTTTCTTCTCTCCTGAGTGGAGGAATGGGAGTGATCCAAGCCAGGATCTGAAGGGAGGCCGTATCTATAGGACGCCCTTCACTTAGCATATCTAGTTTCTCCTGCCCCCCTCCCACTCCCTTCAAAATGCAGTAGGACTTCCAGGATACGAACCATTCCTCGGGGGGACAATGAGGCAATGAATGGGTGCTGAGGCACCCTGGGGAATTACAAGAGAGCCATGGGATTGGGAGACAGCAATAGCCTTACTCTGCTTTTTAGCTAATGACCCCTTTCTATGTTCGATCCCAGGAGCATGGGAGGCAATGGATGGACAGCAGTGGCACTGCCCAATAGAGTGAACTGAAGGACGTGCTCGCATTTGTCTGTTAACTAATCTTTCATCTTTGTCTTTTGTTTTCCAAGTGAATCTCTAGGCGACCAAAGAAAGAGTTGAAAGTTTGTAAGAAAGTTGCAGTTTTTGTTATATTTTTATATCCTTCTTTGCTACCTGAGGGTTGGGACTAAGCAGAGCTGAGGGCAACAACCACTCTCCCTTGGCTACACTAAGCCTTGCCCTGAGGAGAGGTTTGTGGGTGAATGAACAGAGCCAAGAACTGCCTCAGCTGCTCTCATGCTTGCATGCAGCCAGCTTGACAGGTGACAGAGCCAGTGCCCTCAGCTGTCAAAGCTGTGACTGAAGGATGGGGAGGAACATTGTGGGACTTTTCTGAATGGATCAACTGCAGCTGCTACACAAGCCCTTCCTACAGTCTACAGTGGCCAATTTTATCCAAGATCCCATCCCAGCTCCACCAGACCCCACTTCTCCCATCCCCAAGACCCAGCCATTCCCATTCCTTCTGGGCCCCTCATACCTTTGATGTCTTTGAAAAGTGAGTCTGGTGGCTTTCAGCCCTCTCCTTTCTTCCCAGGCTCTCTAGGGGGCCTTAGATTGCTGTTTCCCTCCACACTGGGACTTTAGGGGAGCTGGGATGCCAGGCACAGGTTACTTCTCTTCTCACCTATTGAATTCTCTGCAGATAATACTAGGCATTCTCCTCCAGCCCTTGGGTTGGCAGGACTGGCAGTCTGCTCGCTGCTGTGACTATGTACAACATGCAGAAATATTTGCAACTATACAAAGACTTCAGCCATGATTTAGCTGTAGGAATGACTGTTCCCTTCTCTCACACAGGAAAAGGGCCGCCTAGAATCCCACCTCCACAGAAAATGTCATGAATGAGGAAGGGTTAGCCCTCACCTGGCACCTCATCTCCATGGAAGGCCCATTGTGGTGTGAGTGTCCATCTTGTTCTACTCATCCTGTTAACTCTGAGAAGGTGGGAGGGGAATGAAGACTACCCCACTTCCCTACCCAAAGCCACCAAATACGAGTGAGGAAGGAGAGATGAGTGACAGGGTGTTAACCATGAATGAGAAGACAAGACAATACCACAGGGCTATGGAGCTTCGATGGACTAAAGGTTTTGCAGTAGGAGGGGACAACAGAAGGAGGCTAAATGGAAGGCAAGGAGATTGTCAAGGAAGTGGCTTGGGAATAGTCCTGAATATAGCTAATGTGTATGCTAGACCTCTGTGGGTGGGAGGAAAGAAGGGTGCCAATGGAAGTGCAAGGCCTGGATAGTTGGCTGAATGAAATGGCATCGTCTGTACCTAACAGATATTGGTGAATTTAGCAGGCCACCAGGTGTCCTCCAGAAAGATAGCACAGGTGGCAAACAGGATTAATTATATCTACTAATCTACCTCATTGATGGAGATATTGAAACAAGAACAGACAATTAGTAAACTTTGCTAAACAGTAGATGATAGAGACATACAGAACTGAAGGAAAGAATGAGGGTGGAGAAAATGGTTATAGCAGTGAGTAAGGGTAGAAAGATAGACTTGTAGTTAAGATACAGGAGTAGGAAACAAGATATGTGGTTTGTATTCCAATCCTTATAAGAACAAACTATAGAGATATTTACAAAACACAAAGGCCACCCTTTCTTTAGGAGCATCTTCCTTTGGAACTTCTGATTCCAACTCTCCCAAGTAGAGATGCCTTCTTACAGAAATTTTTCCCAGCATGCCTTTCTGGATCTGGCTTTTAAAATTTGGCGAAGTCAAACAGCTACAGCCCTTGGGAATCATTTTGTGACTGGCTGCTGCTTACTACAATTTCCTCTCCTTGATGAGTATGTTTTGTACACTCCTGTTATGTTTTCTACCCAGTGTTTGACATATAACTGCTAAGCATTATCTTAGTTATGCCTGACTTGTAAGAAATGGACCTTCTACAGGACTGTTCTTTCTCTAAGTTTACACTCTTCATTACCACTGCGATACTGCATGTGTAATGGGGTGAACAGCAGCTTAACCTCAGATCAACGTCTGCTTTTCCTAGCACAGTGGGGCCTGGGGTTCTAGGAACTGCCATAATATAAATAATATAGATGATGTTGATGGTAAAACAAGAATGGTTAGGTGAACAGAGAAGGGAAAATGTCTTTGGGAGGGCTGACTCCCCATCCAGTGTCTTAGACTGGACTGAACCTTGAGCTGGGGATGGGTTTTTCTTATCTCAAGTTAATTTTCTTTCCTGTTACAAACCCTGTCTCTTGATGAAAAGACCTTGCTGACAGTTTCTGTGGTGTTTTATGATGAGTCTTCTGACTAGTTTATCTTTCTCTCTGAATTTGTCTTTCCAAAGATATTACTTTTGGTTTTAAAAATATATGAAATAAGCTATTTGAACTCAGATTACTCTGGATTCTGATCCTTGCTTGTGTAGCCTGTGGGCATACATATGTATCCCAACACACAGGAATACTCATCATATATCAAAATAATTTATTTACAAGCACCAAATGTGACAATTATCCTACTCCTTAACTGGAAAAACAAGCCATCATAATTCTTGATATGCTGTGAAGGTGGCAACACTTCACATTATTGGGTAAAATGCAATAGAGTTTGTGCTCTTTGAAGTTTGTCAGTCAGCTCAGCAATGCAGCCAAAACGCGCAGAATTTGTAGCTTCATGCATCATCCACAAAAAGATGGTCTTGAACCTTGCTGAGGAAATATGTAACAAATAATTAACTCAGTGAATCTGACATCTTTCTTCCTGGGAATGTCTGCAATTAGTCTGCAGTAGCAGATGGACAGGACTAGGCAATTTTTAGAAAACATTTCCTTCCCAGGACGCACACACCTCACCTGAAGCATTGCTCTTCAATTAATTGTGAATTTACAACCCTGGATGCGAAGAGTGCAATCAACTTCTTCTCACTTCTGTGCCAAGGCTCTAGAATGTGGGTTTGGAAACCATGTCCTCCTGCCGTGCTAAACAGTGTTCCATTCCATAGGAAACCTACCACCTCGGGTTCAGCATGCCAGATTAAAATTCAATCAATGTAAATAAAATTGGATCACTCAAAAGTTTCCAGAAGATGAACACAAATTGGGCCAAAGCAAATTAATTTTAAAATTCAAGTGCATACTCACAGAAATGTCTGGCGAGATCTCCCAGCTCTGGACCTGAACAACGTTATTAATACAATGCGATCACAGTGACATTTTACAAATAGTTTGCCTGGGAAGCAGATGTATCATATAAAAAAAAAATTCACTTCTTAACCGAGGAAATGTTCGGATGTTGAGAATATGCTACATAGTGACTCTAGTGCTCACCTTTCACGCTCCTGCTCCAAGAGGTTGGTAAAATCATCGCTCTTGTTCATGTAATCTGTATGTTTATGCTTCTCATTTTCCAGTTCATAAACTGTGCGCCGATGGCACTTCTCGGCCAAGAGGAGCTGTTCCAACATGCGACGATACGTCTCTTTCTGCTTTTCTTCCAGTCTGTCCAGCTGGATTGTTGAAAAGGAGAATGGACTGTTTGAAAGGTCTCATTCACTGACATTGGCTGATTAACTAACCAAAGAAATTTACTTAGTAAATGCCGGTAGACTAATTTTATGTCTTGGGTTTTACATAAAGCAGCAGCTAGGAACCAAAGTAATTGTTCTGTGAAAATAATGATTTTTATACAGTATATTTATATTAAACATTTGCATAGCTCCCAGATATATGAAGAACAGACTCGGACACCATTTTATTCTACTTTTGCAGGACTGAGTGCTTCCTGCAACCTGAGTCTAAGCACATTCAACTCCTACCAACTGGAAGAGGAAAGGAGGGACACTGAGACAATGATTTTTTTAAAAACGGAACAGACAAGATGTTCAGTCTCTCCTGTTAGGTAATGTGTCCTCAGGCCTACTGAAGTCAATGGCAGTTGAGGACACCCATCAGAACAAAAGAGGGTGAACTCTATGTACAAATTAAGATGCCTAATGTTAGACAGCTAAATCCTGCATATCAATGGATAGATGGGAATTTAGGTGCCTAAAAATGGGCTTTGGCACTTAAGTTGCATACTTAAAGCTGAAAATTGTGGTGCACATTTGCAACATGCATAGATAGTCGCAGCTGCCATTCATTTAACTGATGAAAAATAAAATCTCAATAAGTTAGAGCCAGTGTGGATTCTTTTTGTAATACATTTCTGGTTACTGTTCATTTTAGACTTTTTTCTCTTCCTCTTTTACAATTTCTCTCATTACATTTTTAGGAATGGTTTATATTTTTTAATTTGTTTAATTTTATTATTAATTATATTGTTATTAACTATAATTATTTTAACATTATTTCAGCTATTTTTCAAACAGTAGTTTTCAGATACATGTATAAAAAGTTGCTAGGAAACAGCAATACCAAACATTGCTATTCACACTGCTACCTTCCATGTTTTGTTGGGGAGAGGGCAATTGAATCTGAGTTCTCATTCAGTTTGTAACAAACTTCTCACTCAGCTAGACCCAGACAGTACCTTTCTGATTATGTGCCTCCAACAAAAATATCACTAGGTCCTGCCTGATCACACTCAGCCCACCCATTGTGGGAATCATGTCTTCTAGAGCCAAGACTGGCCAAACTAGTTGATATTTTATGGTAACACTGTAATGGGCTAAAGGAAAGACGAGAACAGGATTGTAGCCCGTTTGAAACAACTCTAGATGATAAACAGGAGAGTCTGAGGTGTTCATTAAACTTCACAAAGGAGGGAGCCTGGCATCAGCTGCATTCTCATCTGAACAATGGACCTTTTGAAGCCAGAAAATATTGTAAACACAGTATTTTTATATCAATCATCTTCTAATAAGCTCCTTGCTATACAAGTTTTACAGAGAACAAAGAGTCCCTCCCAAACCAAGTGACTCCATGGACACAATGCCCTTGCCACCTATCACAAAAGAGTCTTGTTAAGCTCTTTTAGCATTGTTCAAAGTGAAGATTTAATGTATCCTCCTGAATGCTACAATCTGTTTTCCCTGCTTACTCGCCTCATACGTATTCCAGAAGATGTCACATTAAAAGTATGCAGTGTATTTTGAATTGTCTTCTGCTAGACACAATTAATATGAATTGTACTGTGTTCTACACAGGGAGTCCTTGAAAAATTGTGCATACATTGTGGCACATTGTAAATTTTTTGGCTGGCCGTTATCAGTGCTAGTTTTTTGACATGTGGGTAGAGTTCATCAGCTGCACCGTTCCTATTCTTGTACTAAGCAATAACGTGGCTGCATGCATCCGAAGACTCTCGGATGTTCTGTGACTCACTTTTTTCCTATGTGAATCAAATGTTGGCATGAGTTAACATGGGGACCTCTTGGCCAATTCTTAATGAATACCTAGCCTCATAAATTGCACTGGAAACCTTGAGTATGGTGAGGGGATCTCAGATACAATATGTGTGTTTACAATGTGTCTTGATCCTTCTTTACATTTTTTTAACATAACCAGTCACCCAGGCATGTTGAATCAGTTTGATCACTCTGTTGACTCTAAATTCTGAAAAGATATCATCTAATACAGTGGGTTGTTCAACCACTGTATCATTATTACTGTAATTTATTGTACCATTATTACTGATGTATTTAGAAAAAGTAGAAGAGTAACTAAAACCCTAGAGATGCTAGTTTCTACCTTAATAACTGATCTCAAAGATGGCCCTTTTTACCTTAAGAACATGCTCTGTGCTGAGTTTTGGATTCACCATGTAGATATTAGGACCCTGTTTTTTTTAAAAAAAATCTCCTGTCTATTGTACACTGGTATAGCTCCATAGACTTCAAACCAAGGATCAAATGCTATAAGTCTAATGTAAAGCCTGATCTTGCTCTCTATGAGCCCGATTCTCCACACTGCTACACCATTTAAATGCTGATGTAACTTTGTTGACGTCAGTGGCATTACACCAGCATAAAATCAGTGTTATAATAGAGAAGCAGACTGACTGATGCCGTTGGCTGCAGGATGATTGGGTCCTTAGTCATCATACTGGCAAAATGACTGTTGAAGACAAACTTTCTAAGGACTGAGTAAAGACTATGGGATTTGGTCCCTAGATTTAACTTCTTCACCTGATGCAATAAACCAGCCTCATGAAAATTGGGATGGGAGGGAAATTTCTGTTGTCTGTGGATTGATTTCAGTGCAGTAATTTAATTTACACTGGTGTGAATGAGATAGTCTTTCCATCCTAACTGCTCACCTGATGATACTCTAACAGGAGACACACTGTCAAGAGCACTTATCACTATGGATTTGTACCTACTAATGGAAAGGACTTTAAAATGTAGAGTAAAAATGTAACCATTCACCATCCTGGGATGGTTTGTTGTTGCTTAACTGCTTCAAGTTCATTACTTAGGGGAGCAGGGGAAGGAGGACAAAGTCCTCTAAGGAACATGAGAGACTTTTGTTTTTGCATTCAGAGTGAATGGTATTATCACGGGGAACATGCTTTGGTGGTTTCGTAACAAGGAAATATTCACCTTCCCTTCAATTCATTTTATTTGCATGAGCAACTGCATTTGGCTCTTGCTTTGTGAAATGACAGCAAGGTAAATGGGAGCAGTCTGTTCATCATGACTCACTCTTATCCATCCTTCCTTGGGGAACTGGATAGGTTGTTACCTCTGAAATGGGTTTCTCATAGACATCTTCCCCTATGGATTTTTCCTGGGCAAAGATGGCATCCCTATGCAACACCCGCAGCACGTTCTCTGGAGCTGCAGATCCATAGTGGGCCTCTAAAACTTCAGGTTTGGTTTTCTCTGTCTTCAGCATGTGGATGACATCTTCTCTAGCCTGCGGGATTTCAATACAATATAATTAGACAACCTACAAACAACGGGCAAACCACTTGTATTACAACAACTACAGTGTGTGCAGAGTGTGTATATAGTACCCATACAGCGTACATGGGGGGGGGGGTGAGGTGATTGCAAGATCAAGCAGGTGGAAAATGCCGGAATAAAGATTGCCTCTGTAATTTTAATTTGACCCCATGTGGGAATGAATTATGATAGTCTTTTCCAGCATCACGTATGAAATCTATGACATTTGGGTAAAACCTTGCTCGCCTGGGTCCCAGTCTAGGACCTTAACCAGAATAGAACATCTTTGTTCTTCTTATTAACTCCTGCCTCATCCACTGTCCATCCTCTGCACTGGATGAGGCAGGTGTCTTGTAGAACAAAGAATATATGATCATATAATTAAACTACACCATACAACACACACACACACAGAATAACAGGGTTGGAAAGGACCTCAGGAGATCATCTAGTCCAACCCCCTGCTCAAAGCAGGACCAATCCCCAACTACATCATCCCAGCCAGGGCTTTGTCAAGCTTGACTTTAAAAACCTCTAAGGAAGGAGATTCCACACACAAGGGGGCTGAATTAAGATTTCATGGGCAACTGTAATTCTGTCATTTCCTAACTACTGAATGCTTAACTTTGCAATGATAATTTTCTTTAAAGTAATTATTGTATGTACATTTCTAGGTTTTTTAAGAAAGGGAACTGAAAAAATAAAATACATGGATTCATAATAACTGCCACATGGATCAGAAATAGGGTTTGAATCAAGGACCTTTATATTCATAGCATGGATCTCAAAAACTTGAGCTAAGAGAGTAACTAGTAGTAATAAAAGGCTGTTAATGTCTATGTGGACTAGAGGGGACACAGCATACACTTTGACAGTGGCATACCTAATTATTTGTTAGACAACAGAGGAATCCTAGAAGTTTATTTCTGGCCCTGGACAGGAGTTTGCTCCTGTGGTTACAAATAGCAGTGCCAAGCACATCGATTGGACATGCTGTGGTTTTGCCATATCAGAAACAGAGGCCAGTTCCCATTTTTGTGACTTTGTGCAGTACCTGTTGCCCCATTGGTAAAATGGGGGGATGACACTTGCCTGCCTCTTCATGTGGGGTTATGAAGTCTTGCTCAATAAGAAGGGTTGTGAATTTCACAGAATTATAGTCAGTAAGTAGAGAAGAACTCATGCTTTCCTACGGGCTCTCTCCTTCCCTTAGGTCAAAGAGGCAGCTGCTGCTCCGGCCCCATGTAATGCTCAGTCTGTGTGGAGCTGGGAAGCAATTTCAGTGCACATGGAAGGTTCAAGCTTCTATAAAGCTCTAAACACACAAATGGTGATTTTCAAAGGCCAAATCTGGGTGTGTTTTCACGGGGACAGCAAAAGTACCTCTCTGTCCCCAGGACTATCATCTGCCAATTTTGCCATGGAGGCACTAAAGCTCTTCGCAGGAAAGGCTTTTAACATTAGCAAAACTAGTTCTTTTCCCCAAATTTAATTCTTGGAAATGGCTGAGCCACTTTTACTGACGCTTAAAAATGGAGTCTGAGGCAGAGAGTAAGCAGCTCACATGATAATGTTAACAGTTATAAACAACTAAGAACAGGGGTTTCTAAAGGAAAATATTAGACAACCAGGCATTGGAACTGTCTCTTCCTGTAATATAGAGAATACATGATAGAGGAGTATAAATATTTTATCATCATGAGTCGGAGGAAGCCACATTACTCTTGAGTGACAGAATGAGTTATACAGGTCATCCCTGACTTATGCCAATAAAATCTGTGCTCTACAATCCATCATGTACTCTGTATAAGATACTTACAGTACATGAAAAAAATTATTGTAGGAATTCTTTAGAGACATTAAAGAAAATTTATTGTGACTATTTTTCATACTCTCACTGTAACAGCAGGTACATTAGTTAACATGAGTTTAGTGTTTCTGGGCTCAGAGGAAGCCATAAAACCCTCTAAAAGTAGAATGAGACAGCTTTTCTATGCATATAAATGTCACAATTTTCAAATCCATTCTCTTGGGCTCTTCCAAAGGAAGAAGTGAGCAGAAAGCACTGCAAGGCTGCAAAATATTGGATTGTAAATTTGTGATGTTCTGCCCTCTTCTACAGGACTGAACATAATTTGAGGGGGGAGACAAGTTAATGTTTCTCTGAGGATGATTTTATTTCATACATAATGACAACTAAATGAAGATGTTTTTGGAATCATAAAAAGTTCAAAGGAGGATGGGAAGATGGATGGACAGGGGACAGATGAGATGCTCAAAGATATATGATATTCGTTCTTCACATAGTTCTCTGATTTTTCACATGGATATCACCATGTGTGTATATATTTACAAAATGTGTTATACGTCCATGCCATATGTACTGTATATTACCTTGTATATATATGTGTGTGTGTGTATGTCTGTATAAATGAACAAGTGTGTGTGTAGATATAATATGCTCATTGTTCATATCTTCATCTTGTCAGGGGTATCGGCTACTTCACCAAGTACTGTTTCCTTGTATGTTACCATGGATGTACGATAACAATTTATGAAAAGCAAACTAACAAACAGATACTCCACTGAGGTTGCTAGGAAGCATCAGAGCAAAAATAGGCCTGTGCTAATAATAAACTGAACACAAATTGCTTTTATCTGGTAAAATACAAATCCAGGAGTGGGAGGATTTTGAAGTGCAACTGCTTTTAAATCTTAATAGGCTACAGGGTCACAGACAATACTGTAGCTTTCAGTAGTTCTCAGGATTTCAGTTAGTCTCCCTACAAACGCCTCATAATGATTGCATGGGGAATTGGCTAAAATAGCTGGCCTGTGAAATTAATGATTTCATGCTTCCTCCAAATGACTAATTTTCCACTTAAACAACAAGACTAGCCCTCACGTTGCTGTTTTGTTTCAAGGTATAGTGATAAATTATATAATTAAAATAAACTTTAAGACACGGGTCATTTTCAGATAGCAAGCCAATATAGTCTTCTGGGGAGAGAGCTGGGTTGCCTGGGGCCACATACTTGGTTTAAAAAAAAAAAGACGGAGGCAGATTCTCTATGGTGAAGTACTTTTGTTGAGGTACTTTTTGGCTGTGTCTTCACTACAAAGGTTCACTGATAAAACTTTTGTCATCTTACAGTCACCAACATTCCTATATCACTAGAGCATGTGCATATTTGGCCGCTTTTGTTGTTGCCACATGTTGTGACCACAAGTGGTTGTGTCAGCAGAAGATGCATTGCACTGTACATAGATGTCCAAGTATCTTCTGCCTCACTGTCAAATGCAATGCTTGTGGGACATTTTGCAGGGCATTTTGGGATACCAACATAGCGCTCAGATTTATGGGAGTGCCTCCATAATCTTCATGCCATTTTTAAAAATTCCCATAGTTCCTCATGCCACTTTTCTCTATCATGTCACCAAAAGAAACAAGAATACTGAACAGGGGAATTTTCAAGTCTGTTTTAGAAACACCATGCGCATTTCTTTTAAATTTGTGGAACTCCAGCTACCAACTGTAGTGCTGCAATGAAGATAACACAATTGAGGAGGGGTAATGTATAATGTAGACAGTGAATTAAAAGTCAGGGTGTTGCAGGCATTTGCTGACCAGCTCCACACAATAGAGTGATGCTTCTATGCTGGAGAAAGGAGCACTGAATACTGGGATCACTCTGCGATGCAGATTTGGGGTGACCAGATGTGGCTGCAGAATGTTCGGCTGCAGATTGCAACATTCCTGGATCTGTGTGTTGAGCTCACCTCAGCCCTCTAGCACAGAGACATTAGACTGAGAGCTGCTTTGACAGTGAAAAAGCAGGTGGCAATTGCACTCTGGAAACTGTCAACTCTGGTTGGTAGGTAATCACTTTAGTGTTGGAAAATACAGTGGAGTGGTTGTCAGGAAGGTGTCCAAGGACATAAGTATCTCTTGATATGCAGACATCTGAGTCTGAGCAATGTGAAGAAAATAAATGAGGGATTTGAAGCCTCCCGAACTATAGTGGGACAATAGATGGCACACATATCCCAATTCTGGAAAACAGAGACTCTATCATCCCAACTGGTGGGTATTTTCTTTTATGTTTCCTGTTTGTTTAAAGACACAATGTTACTTAATATAAAACATATGCTAGGGCACAGGTACAAGGAAATGATTTCAGATTGTAAGTAAACTTGCATATAAAGTCACAGACTGTGGTCTCTAGTGGTTTTTCGTGGAATAAATGGGGTTTTCTGGAACTAGAAAACCATTTCTCAACTCCACTCCCCTTGCCAATGCGGTAAGTAGGAACATTCAGAGATATGAGATGATCCAATATTACAACAATTTCTAGTCAATGGAGTTTTTTTTTTAAAGTTTGAGATTATTTAGACAAGTGGTTACGAATCACTGTGAGGAACTCAGAAAATGGATGTATTTTAACTTTTAGAAAATCACTTTACCTTTTAAATTAATTCATAACTTAAAATTGTTTGATATGAAAACTCTAAACCAATTTTATATGCTATTCAGATTGTATGTTCTTTAAAGCTGGTACCATATCTAATCTTCCTTTATATGTGTACAGTGAAACCTCGATTTAACGGACTAATTCGGGCAAGGGGGTGTCCGTTAAAGCCAAAAGTCCGTTATTTAATAATTTTTTTAAATCATTAAATAACAGGACTTTTGTCTTTAACGGACACCCCCTCGCCCCAATTAGTCCATTAGTCCGTTATATAGAGGTTTTACCCCCCGGGCGGGGGGGTTGACAGTTCCCGCCCGGCTCCCCGCAGCGGGGAGCCCAGCGGGATTTGTGACCACCCCCCCCCCCCCGCCTGCCTGAACAGCCCCCCCGCCGGAAACCCCCCCCCCCCCGCCCGCCCGACGGGGAGCCAGCGCGGGGCTGCTTGGGCGATCGGGTCAGCTGCCTGGTCAATTTCACCTGAAATTGACCAGGCAGCTGAGCCGATCGCCCAAGCAGCCCCGCGCAGGCTCCCCTCCCCACCTGTCAGCCCGCCCGCCCGGCTCCCCGCTGCGGGGAGCCGGGCGGGGGCGGGGGGGTTTGACAGCTCCCGCCGGACTCCCCGCTGTGGGGAGCCGGGCGGGAGCTGTCAACTCGGCCGCCCGGCTCCCCTCTGCGGGGAGCCGGGCGGGAGCTGTCAGCCCGCCCGCCCGGCTCCCCTCTGCGGGGAGCCGGGCGGCTGGGTTGACAGCTCCTGCCCGGCTCCCCGGGGCGGGAGCCGGCGGCCCCCGAATAACGGATTTCGGATGCATCGGAAATTCTGTCCGTTGCATCCGAAGTCCGTTAAATCGGGGTCCGTTAAATCAAGGGTTTACTGTATAGTGCCTACCATGTTACTGATGGACTAGCAGAAGTTTTCAAGGTGAATTAGCACTCACGTTACTTTTACCTCGTTAGAGTGGAAAGGTTTTTAGTTACTAGCAGTTTTTGTTTCACCTGAGAGCCATGTGAGGTGCTCTGTGTGTGAACTTTTGAGAGGAGGCTTGTGAATGTTACAAACTCAATTCCACCTAATCTGAATTTAAGGCCTAAAATTACAAAATAAATAAGCCATTGTGTTTGGGTGCCTCTACTTTTGGGTGCCCAACCTGAGAATTCTTATACCTGGTTTTCAATCTATAACCATAAAAGGCTACGCAGTAAAAATCAGAGGCAATACAATTTTAAACTGATAAAATGAAATATTTGTTACACAACCTACAACTAGCATGTGGAACTCATTGCCACAAGATGTTAAGTCCAAGATCTTACCGGAGTACAAAAAGAATTGGACATTTATATGGGTAATAAGAACATCCTCAGTTACATTAGGAAGGATAAAAGTATAAGGGATATAATTCCTCATGCTTGAGAGCGTAAACCAACCACTGGCTTCTCTGTAGTTAGGCAGAAAATGCTTGTTTTCTGGCTTTCCCATTATTGTCCATTGTGAATAGTCTTATATCTTCTTCCTCTGAAGCATTTGGTTCTGGCCTCTATCAGAGAGGCCAGTGGACTAGATGAATCACTGGTCTGATCTAGTATAGCAATACCTATATTCTTAACAACTAGGAACCATATTGTTGAAATTCACATATGCAGCTGGTGAGGGTTTTCAACTCATAGGTAGAGAGTGACCAGAGCTGGGAGGAACCAATTCCAAAGTTTCATAGCCTCAGTGCAAAGTGAATGGGGTTGGGCTTCCCATTACCTGTTTACATAAAACATAGAAGCAATGTTGTTGGTCATTATCCTGATCTTTTGGTTCTTGATGAGTGGGAGAAAGTGGAGGCAGGTGTTGCAGACTGCTCATAGCTCTAGAAGATTTATATGTAGAAAGGTCTCTGTAGGAGACCATAGTCCTCGAGTGATATGGTGACCCATGTGTGCTCCCCAACCAGTGAGGGATGCATCTGTAGTGATTATAATTGAAGGGGATTCCTGTAAAAATGGGACCCCGGAACAGAGGTTGTGTGGTCGAGCCCATCATATGATTGAGCATGGTGAGAAGTTTGTGTAGTCTTTGTACAATTGGTTTGTAGACTGTGGCTAGCAAGCCTTGTAGGCATCACAAGTACAGGCATGCGTTCTTGACCACAAACGTGCACGGAGCCATGTGGCCTAGAAGTTGTAGGCAATCGTGAGCAGTGACCTGTGGGCTGTTCTGCAGTTTGGTGACCAGATTCTTTATGTTGGTGAATCTGTCAGCTGGAAGAGACACGGTGCTAGCTGTGGAGTCGAAATGTGCACCTATGAACTCCAGACATTGAGTAGGGATTAATGTAGATTTGTTTGTGTTTATTTGCAGGCCAAAGCCTTGAAAGCAATCGATGGTCATCTGTGTGATCGGATGGCTTCCTCATGGGTTTGCGACTTGAGGAGGCAATCGTCCAGGTAAGGGAAGATTTTTATTGCTTTTTTCCTCAGTTGTGTGGTAACCACTGCGAGGATCTTAGAGAAGACATGGGGTGCTGTTGAGAGGCTGTATTGGTAGTGGTTTGTTCGCAGAACAAATCTCAGAAAACGTTTTTGGGCAGGGTGTATAGTTATGTGAAAATAAGTATCCTACAAGTCGAGTACTGAAAACCAGTCTACCTTCTCCAATGCTGAAATAATGGTCATTGGGGTGACCATTTTGAATTTTTGCTTTTTGACAAACTTGTTGAGTTGCCTGAGGTGGAGAATGGGTCACCATCCCCCGCTCTTCTTTTTCATCAAAAAATAGTGGGAGTAAACGCCCTTTCTCCTCTCCACTGCTCCTGTTTGCAAAAGATGTTGTACCTCTTGGTGGAGCAGGTGGTCATGGGAGGGACAGGAAACGGGGAGCAAGGAGGGCATGAACAGAAAAAGTATGGTATAGCCTGATCGGGTAATCTCTAGGGCCCATCTGCCCATAGTGATGGCTCTCCAGTTGTCGTACAATGGGAGCAAATGGTAACCAAAGGGTTGAGTAATTAGTGTGAGCACTGGAGTGGGTGGGAGGTTTTCTATGCCCTCGACCAAGGCTTCAAATCTGCTTGTTAGGTGAAGGAGGCTGGGATGCTACTGATGGTGGGGAATGGCAGCGTTGAGGCCTAGGCATCTGGCGTCGATGCTTTTGCTGATTGTATGGCCATTGCTGGTGGTGTGTGTATGCCAGGTATTGCAGGCATTGGTAAGGACGTCACTTATATTGTCTCCTCCTAGAGGCCAGGGTATGGATGCCTAGAGATCTCAGAGTAGCCCTGGAATCCTTCCTGGTGTGCAGCACCTCCTTGGTCTTTGCTGCAAATAATTTCTCATCATCAGGGGGGATATCTTCCATGGTGTTCTGTTTCTCATGTGGGAAAGAGAAAGAGTTGAACCATAAAGTCTGGTGCATAACAATGGCCATCTTGGTGGACCTGGCTGCAGTGTCCGCAGCATCAGGGCCAGCCTGGAGTGCATGTGGGAAATAATTTGCCCTCCAGAGACCACTGCCTTAAAATGCTGTCTCTATTAATGATATTTGAGAAGAAAAAATTCCATAATTTTTATGGTCATATTTGGCTAGGAGGGTGGCATAGTTTGTCACCCTGAATTGCAGTATGGAGGATGCATAAACCTTGCGGCCAAATAAATCCATTATTTTACTATCCCTGCCAGAAGGTGTAGACTGGAAATGCTGTTGCTTGTTTCTTTAGTTTGCCACTTCCACTACCAGTGAGTTTGGGTCTGGATGTGCGAAAAAAACCTTTGAGCTCTTGGAGGGGCATATCGTCATCAGCTGGAGTACAGACGGCAGGTGTCTGAAGTGTCATATGTGCTGAGACGCAGTGTGATTGGCACAGATGAGACAGACCTGCTCGGGGAGCATTCAAAGGCAGTCTGGTCCCTGTGAGGTGACAAGGCTGGCTGCTTTTTTCTGGCTTTTTTGTCCTTGTTAGACTTAGGAGGGCTCTGTCCCTAGGAGGACTCATGTCCTGGATCAGAGGCAGGTCTGAGGAATTTATCCATCAAAATTAACTTGAGCCTCAAGTCTCTGTTCTTCCATGCCCTGGCTTTGAGCTTGTTATAATGGGTACATTTTAGGGGGACATGGGATTCCCCAAGCAACCGACGCATTAAGAATGGCCATCAGAGATGGGGATGGCTTCTCTCCACATACTGCATCTCTTAAAGCCTGGGGAGCCAGGCATGATATAAAGTCACTAATTAACCACGAGGGGAAAAAACAGAAGGAAAAATAACTTCTTTTTTTAGAGAGAAGAGGGAAGGGTTGAAGAAAATAAAACATATCTGACTAAAATACTATGCCCCAATAGCATATGAAATTTAACACACTTAATATCTCACTATAATTTACTTTTTCAGCCCTCAAGAAAATAGTTTTCCATTATAAACCTGAACTCCTTCATAGTGCAACGGTAGGGTTAAGAGACATTACATTACATACATTACACTTATACCCCACAGTAAGGGCTCTTTACACTGCCAAAAGAAGCATAGATAGGCCTTAGCATTCATGAGAATTAGGCTCATGGTTTAGAAAAATGTGGTGTAATTCACTGCTTGGGAAGGTGATTGACAGCCTGGCAACCAGTGGTTTTGATTTGTTGACAAACTAGTTCTGCACGAGCAGCAATAACTCAAGCTTCCTCCTTGTGCCCTGCTAATTTCTTACCATTCTGACCCAGGAGATTAGCTCTGAGAGAGTTTGCAGTTTGCAAACCCACTCAATCTTTAGCCTCTCCAATCAGACTGCTGACAAAGCTGCACTTTAGTGCCCATTGAGGTGATATGTTTTCAGATAGGACACTTGTCCACTGCAAGCTGTACTGAGTTAGTCAAATTCGTTTCACATAAACTACCAAAGAGCCATTAGATTATATCAGTTTTCAGTCATCACCAAAATTGGCTGGACTGGAGTCAAACGAGTGACTCACTGGTGAAAGTAAAGCTTATACCAAGTCCCTGAGCCAATCAGTTTCTTAACTTCTTTCTTCAATTCTGGCTCTGCATAACTTGCCTTCCTGTTAACTGGCACCACATCTTCTCAGAGTTACCTGCCTATCAGTAATAATCAGCTGCCTAAAATAGTAATTAGTTCAGAATTTGCTGATCAAAGAGCTTCTTTATTTCAGTAACATATTGAGAATTCCCCAAGCTATTAGGAAGGAGCATGGTATAAAGTTAAGGGCAAATGATATCATTCATAAGCAATGCTTTCAGGAAACAATTAGATGTTCATCTGGTATTTTTCACTTTCAGAAACTGCCTTTCTAATCACCATGGCACATTGGAATGATTACACAGGTAAAAGCACCATATACTACAGGATCAACGTTTACAAAGTCATATTTTATCTCGATTAACTGCATGACAGTAGCTGTGAAATCATGCATAGGAGCACATTGTTTATTACTTGTGCTGTTATTTTACACCTGCAGTTTATTAATAGTGTTGTGTACAGGATCAGCTGTTGTGTACAGGATCAGAAACCAGATAAGGTCACAGGTTCCTCATGCAGCCTGCTGATCCTACCAGTGGCTAATTTCCTAAATTCCAATAGACTTTGCAAGCTTTTCACATAGTGCTAATAAAGACCAAGAGCAAGGCCTCACGTTACACTCCTCTCAAGGAAATCAGGTGGCTGTTCTCAACCTGCTCTCAGTTGTATCTGAGGCATGCTGGGTGATATATCACTGCAGGGATTGAAGGGACCTTTTGTTTCTGGAAATTCCCATTAAGCAGTTCAGGTTATGCATGTGTACAAGAAGGGTTCATCTAGATAAAATTAATGCAGATGACTTCTTCAGGCAGCTGTGGCCCTATTGTGTCTCAGAGCACATTATAAGCAAACGTATCAGTGGACCATTCCTAACAAAAGTCCAAATGCTCAGATTTTGTAACACATGTTCTCTTGTTAGATTCTTAATAGACTAATTTAAATATTTTAAAAAAAATCTTCCTACATTTTGTATTAAAAAAGAAATAGAATGAAGAAATAAAAATTGGCCATTACCAAGATATCAAATTGAGGCTCCTTTGAACCATATAATATTAAATTGCCCCTTTAGGGTCCTTCCATTAATATCCTACCTCCTCAAAGTATCCCTATGTACTCTCAAAATGACTTTGTCACAGGGTAGCTGGGCTGTGTCCATAGACTGAGCCCAGTGCCCTGGACTGGAGCAGGTGAGTCCAATTGAGCTAATTAAAGAGGGCTGGGCTACACATGGGCCTATCAAGGTAATTTTACACAGCAAATCAAAACCCACAGCTGGCCTGTGCCAGCTAAGCCACCTTGGGTGGATGGGTGAGTGAGGCTGTCTTTCATTGCTGTGTAGGCTTCGAGGTTCCAGCCCCCACCCCCTACAGGGTCCTAGTGCCCAGGCTCCAATCTGAGCCCAGAAGTCAATGCAGCAATGAAACAGCCCTACTGTTGGGCTGTGTTTTTTTTCTTTGCTGGGTAGGCATATCTGCAAGGGCTGTTAGTGGGCAACTGGCAGGAGGAAGGACTGAGCCAGGCTGAGTCCTTGAGAGGAAAAGCCATAGCAGAGTGGAGCTAGCACCTGTGATTAGTCCCTGGAACAAGCGGCTCAGGGAAGTAGCCCAATGGATGCTGATCCAGGAGGGGAACAGAGCTGACTGATGCTGGGAGGCTGCCAAGAGCTGGAGTACCAGAGACTTCTGGGAGGGTTGGTCCTCAAGCCTGGGGCTCAGGATTGAGTTAAGACTGTGTTCTGTTTGTTTACCTCTGATATGAAAAGAAACCTTCTTGACTGAGGCTGAGCATAGGGGGGAGAAGCAGTGGCCCTGGGAACAGACAAGCTGGGCATGTGTTGTTGGGATCAAATGTTAACTGTGCACAAGATCCATTGCATGGGCTGCTTCAAAGCTGGAAGCTTGGATCCTGTCACTGAGCACCACTGCACATTGCTATTTTTTTGGGTCATAAACGTGAGCAATAGCTCTCTCCTACATGAAACCTCAGAACTATGCTTATCTCACTGTATAATAACTCCAAACATGAAAAAATGCTGTCTTTTCCTCTCTGGAAACAGATGCATGGTTTCCCAAGAAGTTTTTATTGTCCACAGAAACTGCTTTTCACCTGAGCTAACTTCCCCACCCCCTGGTGGCATGCAGCTCCCTTGGGTGACTCTGTTTTGATATCTACAGGCCTAAGTCTATTTATGTGACTTACAATTTGCAATTTAAGGAGCCGGGAGATTTCAGGGATGAACACCTGATTTGCAGCCTTTGTTGAACAGTTTAGAGAACTTTTACAAAAATGCAAGATCTTTCTAGAAATGCTGGGAAAACAAAGCTGAATAGTGTTATCCTGTCCACAGTTTGCATAACTTTTACCTTATCGCACTGACAGCATCATAATGTATCAGCTATGAACTGCATATTGCTGTAAGTCTCTCACAATGATAATACAGAAAGCCCTACAAAAATCAGTGTGTACAGGGGAGACATATGCTGGGCCAACCCATCCCCTCTGTAAACTCCACTGAAGTGATGCTAGTGGAGTTACATCAGAGATTAATCTGGCCTCTTACAGTTGTTTAAAAAAAAAAAAAAAGTCCAAGCTAAAGATGGCAATGCTATGGAGGAGAAGCACTGAGCAGTATATTACTTCTTAGAGAAAGCTTTGAAACAGATCAAATGAGCACTAGAAGACATCTGTCTGTTATTTCCTGCCCACACAGCTTTGTTCTGTTTTATTGCCAGAGAGTTCCATAGATGATGTCACTTTTTTCTGAAGAGAACAGGCCACCAGAGCCTTTCACTGACATAATTAATTATCTGTAGTCTGGGCTAGAGCCAGCAAATTCCCATGGCAAGGCCCCTAGAAGTATTAACTCCACACTGCTTGATGCTTTCTGACTTTTAAAAGGCTGCAATATAATTTCTTGTCTGTTGACATTGAAAAGGAGCACTGCTTTGTATTAGCAAATAATGGGTAGGTTGCTGCAGCATACAGATTTACAGTTTCATGATCTTTGGCAGTGGAGAAGCAAACTCAAAAGGTCACTGTAGATTATGTACACAAATCAAAGCATGTTGGGATATGTCTTACATGCTTCAGGAATGCATCACAATGACTAAACCTGCTGTTTTGGGGTTTTCTATATCCAGCTACAGAAATGATATCTTAGCCCCCGTTAACCATATAAAAACATTGTGCACACAATTTGTACCCAGCAACAAGTAGAGACCACAAACTGAACAGCACTAGCTAACAAGAATACTTGTCAAACAATCTGTAGATTTTATATAGGAAATCATCATCCACAGTCACACAAAAAAGACTCTTATCCACATTTCAAGATTTCTCTGGGGTTCTGTGTTGCAGTGAACAATTTGTTTGCTGATCTCATTTTAGATTTTATTCTCCTTCTATCAGACAGTGAGCTAGTCACAGAATTCATTGGTGTTTAAATCTATGCTCTGATTTGCAATAAAGTCACGGTAGTAGATGACCAAAGTTTATACCATTTTCTTCAAGCTATAAAAGGTAACTTCATTCAAAGCATATTTTGCCAGTAGTTAGTAACTTTGAATTCATCGTTTTAAGGCTAGAGGGGTCTGTTATGATCATCTAGTCTGACCTCCTGTATAACACATCCTATAGAATCTCATGCAGGAATTCCTGCATCAAGACCATAACTTCTGGCTAAGGTAAAACATACCATTTTGCAAGACACCCAATTTTGTTTTAAAAACATGATGAGGTGGTAGTTCTAGCAGCACTTGCTTTGGTAAATTGTTCCAATGCCTAACTACCCTCACTTATAAAATGTGTTTTATTTCGTCTGAATTTGTTTAGCATCAGCTTCCAACCACATGCTCTTGTTATGAGATTGTCCATTAGATCAGAGGTTCCCAAACTCTAGGACAGACCCCTCTAATTGAGGAAAGTTGGGGGGGGGGCACAGTGGTGCTAGGCCGGTCCCCAAGGGGGGGGCAGGAAGGGAGTGCCACCCAGCCCTGTTTCGACTCCAAGCACCAGCACCCAGTTGCATTCTTGGGCCCCGCTCCCGGCTGCAGCCCCTACTTCCAGTGGCATCTCAGCCCCACTCCCAGCTGTGCCTCGGCTCCTGCTTCTGGCCACGGCTCAGCCACCAGTCCTGTGGCTTGGCCCTTGTCCCCCAGCCACAGCTGTGGCTCTTGCTCCACTTCTGGCCACAGCTCAGCCACTGGCCATGGCTCTGGCTTGGCCCTCGGATCCCAGGCTGGGGGCAGGGGAGGGTGTGTGTGTGGATGCATTCCATTACTGGGAGGGGGGGGCACAAAAGAAAAAATATGGACACCACTGCATTAGATTAAAGAACCCCCTACAATCAAATATCTTCCATGTGCTACTATTTGTAGATGGTGCTCAAGTCACATCTTAACCTTCTCTTTAATAAGCGAAATAGACCGAATCTCATAAGTCTCTCTCTCTAAGGCAGGTTTTCCAGCCCGTGAATCATTCTCATAGCTCTTTTCTGCACCCATTACAATTTTACAATATCTGCTCAATAAAATCTCAAGAGCCAACCTGTTGAAAGAAAAGTAGTTTCCCCTGAACAAGAAGAGGGGATCACACTTTCTCACTGGTACTAATGTCTTCATAGTCAGCAACACTTCAACGAAGGATCTTGAAATCACAAAAACCTGTAGGTAACCATTTTGCTGCATCTAATACTGATCTACATGATTTCATGCCACTCTAGTACACAGCAGTGTACACAGCAGTGTAAAAGCTGTTAAAGTGGGAGTAAATTATACCCATTTTAAGGCCTTTTTTCAGCTTCATTTAAGAGAGCTGTATGAAAATTTAGGTGGGGATAGCTCAGTGGTTTGAGTATTGGCCTGCTACATCAATGGTTGTGAGTTCAATCCTTGAGGGGGCCATTTAGAGATCTGGGGCAAAAATTCTGTCAGGGGACAGTATTTGGTCCTCCTAGTGTAGGCAGGGGACTGGACGTGATGACCTTTAAAGGTCTTTCCAGTTCTAGGAGATAGGTATATCTCCATTTATATATATATAGCTCCTTTATAGCAGCCCCCCACCCGCCAGGAAATAGAATTATTTCTATTATATAGAAGGCTTCACTTGGTATTGTTTGGATAAGAGCGTGAATGTCTATTGATGCAAGACAAGCTGAGAGAAGCAGAAACAACCAGAAAAAGAAAGCCGCACACAGCCAGATCAAGCACAATGTAGTTCTGGCCAAAAGAGGTTTGGGGCTGCAAATAAAGCAACTATTGTCACAGTTCTCTGGGCTCTCAGGACTGTGAATCACCTTTTGTTACTCCCTGCCACCAGCATATGGGAGTCTTGCCTGTGTGTCAGTTCCTTAATGGCACCAGCCTTTCAGCCACACTCCTCTGGGCTATACCAGCCGCATCTTTGCCTTGCACGTGAACAAGAGGTGCACTCCAGTCCCAGAGTTCCTTTGAATTGTTCCCCTGTGATATCCAGTCCCTGAGGCTGGTTACACACAGAAATACCAGATCCTCTGCCCCCACAGGAGCAGTGTGTACCAATTTACTAGTTTTACCTTAAATCATTGCTCCTGTAAAACGCAGAAGCACTTATAATAACGCAGAAGGCGGCTTATTTAAGAAAGAATCGTGATTCTACTGGAAATAAGAGAGAGAGGTGGAAACAAATAGCTACAATACAAAACAAAATCATGACATGTGAAGCTGGATTTACACTTAATAGTTACCTTTTCTTTCTAATAAAGTAGGGTTATCAGAGTTCAGTCTGTTCAGAGCTGGCTGGCTTCAGATGAATCAGGATCCCGTTTTTCATGAGAACATCTCCACTCCCCAAGATGCCTTCTCATTGAAAGGCTTCAGAGGACCTTTCCCCACTCTGTGTTAATATTAACATCTCATAATTAAGGCTAAGATTTTGTCATGGTTATTCTTAGTAAAAGTCACGGACAGCTCATGGGCAATAAACAAAAATTCATGGAAGCCATGACCTGTTTGTGATTTTTGCGGCTGCAGCTCCATGGTTTCTCCCGCCATTGTAGTGGCTGGGAGCTGTGGGGTTCCCCCCTCTGCCCACAGCAGCTGGAAGTTACAGGGCACCCCCTCCCCACCTGAGGCAGCTGGGAGCTGCAGAGTTTGGGACCATATTTCCCAAAAAGAAAATGGGACACACCCAGCTGCTCACCAGAGGCGTCCCCCTCCAGCTCCCCTGAACGAGGCTGTCACCTGTCACTGGAACCCTGTGGAGGGCTCCCTCAGGAGTCCGTCACCTGTCACTGGAACCTTGCAGGAGATCCCCTGTCACTGCTGTCACTGGAATCCTGCCAGAACCCCGCTGGCTGCCAGCTGCAGAGTCCCACAGCCCTTGGGGCTGATGCAGAGAATGTTACCAAGAGCTCTGGAAGTCATCAATCTGTGACTTCCATGAGCTCTGTGATGTAAATGTAGCCTTACTCATAATGACTCTGAATCTTGGTAAGTTACAAGCTTGCTGTAGATACCTTACATGCTACTCTTTAAGGATGAATAGCCTGTAAGACATGGATGGTGTAATGAGTTTGTAAGATCTGATATGAGAACTATTTGCAAAGAACAGGAGATCCTTTCCCAAGGGGGGTCTCTCACAACTATCTCCTGTTGGTTGGTTCCTCTTGTGTTCAGGGAAACAGGACTTTGTACATTCCTTGTAAATAAACAAGATTGAATCAAAGATACCCAACTCCACCAATCTCTCCTAGCTGGAACAATTTGCACAACCTTGGATTTTCAGCTAGCTCTTTGAGCATATTATTGTTCTGTTTGCTTCTAGAGAGTACACCGTCATTAAGCTTGCAGGGGGTGCAGCAGGAGGGGACAGGGGGCACTGTCATGCCTCAGTGCCCCAGCAGTCAGGATGAAGAACTGCAGATGAAATCCTGCTGCCTTCCTGTGTGAGATCTCAGCTTAACCCAGAGCATGAGACACACAAACACAAATGTGTGCTAGTAGGTGGTGATGGTAATGAACTTTATTCAGAACTCTGCCTTGTCCAAGTGTTTCCTTGGCTTCCAACAAGTGGGGTTCCAGTGCTCTGTATGCCAATGATGAACATTCATGTACTGATGATTGACATAGCTGCAGTAAAACTAGGATTACATTACAGAAAATACTTGCCATCTTAACCAACCATTTAAAACAATGTTAATGGACAAGAATCAGGGTGGTAGCCGTGTTAGTCTGGAATAGCAGAGTTAACAAAGTCCTGTGGCACCTTAAAGACTAACTATAAAGTTTTGAAGCATGAGCTTTCGTGGGCTAATACCCACTTCGTCGGATGCAAGCAGTAGAAGTGTTCACAAACAGGCAGTTATAGAAAAGTAGGTAAGAGCCAGGTGGGAGGTGAAAAGGTTAGTCCAATTAAGCTGAGCCAGCTTGTTATCTCCGATCAGGGAGTGTGGATTATTCGTCTAGCATTTGAATGGGGTCTGTGGACATGGAGAGATGAGAAACAATGCCTGTAATGAGCCAACCATTGTAGATCCCGGTTCAATCCCAAAGTGTGTGTGCCGAATTTGCAAATGAATTGAAGCTCTGCAGTCTCTCTTTGCAGTCTGGATCTGAAGTTCCCTTTCTGCAGAATGGTGACCTTTAAATCCGCAATAGTGTGTCCAGGCAGGTTGAAGTGTTCCCCTACAGGTTTTTGTATATTGCCATTCCTAATATCTGATTTGTGTGCATTTATCCTTTTTCGTAGGGACTGTCCAGTTTGGCCAATGTACATAGCAGAGGGACACTGGTGGCATATAATGGCATATATGACATTGGTTGATGTACAGGTGAATGAGCCAGTGATGGTATGGTTGATCTGGTTAGGTCCTGTGATGGTGTTGCTGGTGTAGATATGTGGGCAGAGTTGGCATCGAGGTTTGTTGCATGGATTGGTTCCTGAGTTGGAGTTATTGTGGTGCAGTGTGCTGTTGCTGTTGAGAATTTGTTTAAGGTTGGCAGGTTGTCTGTGTGCCAGGACTGGCCTTCCTCCCAAGGCTTTTGAAAGTGAGGGATTATTGTCCAGGATGGGTTGTAGGTCACTGATGATGCGTTGCAAAGGTTTTAACTGAGGACTGTAGGTGATGGCCAGTGGTGTTCTGTTGTTTTTTTTTTCTTGGGCTTGTCTTGTAGCAGCAGGCTTCTGGGTACACGTCTGGCTCTGTTGATCTGTGTCCTTATTTCCTTGTGTGGGTATTGTAGTTTTGAGAAAGCCTGGTGAAGATCTCGTAGGTGTTGGTCTCTGTCTGAGGGGTTGGAGCAAATCCGATTGTACCTCAGTGCTTGGCTGTAGACAATGGATCGTGTGGTATGTCCGGGATGGAAGCTGGTGGCATGAAGGTAGGCATAGCTGTCGGTAGGTTTTCGGTATAGGGTGGTGTCGATGTGGCCGTCATTAATTTGCACTGTGGTGTCTAGGAAGTGGATTTCCTGTGTGGACTGGTCCAGACTGAGGTGGATGTTGGGGTGGAAGCTGTTGAAGTCATGGTGGAATTCTTCCAGAGTTTCTTTCCCATGGGTCCAGATGATGAAGATGTCATCAATGTAGCGTAGATAGAGAAGGGGTGTGAGTGGACGAGAGTTGAGGAAGCGTTGTTCCAGGTCTGCCATAAAGATGTTGGCATACTGTGGGGCCATGCGGGTGCCCATAGCAGTCCCGCTGGTCTGGAGGTATATATTGTCACCAAATTTGAAATAGTTGTGTGTGAGGATAAAGTCACAGAGCTCAGCAACCACCTGTGCTGTGGCATCATCAGGGATACTATTCCGGACAGCTTGTATTCCATCTTTGTGTGGGATGTTTGTGTAGAGAGCCTCTACATCCATGGTGGCTAGGATGGTGTTTTCTGGAAGGTCACCAATGCATTGTAGTTTCCTCAGGAAGTCAGTGGTATCACGGAGATAGCTGGGAGTGCTGGTGGCATAGGGTCTGAGTAGAGAGTCTACATATCCAGACAGTCCTTCAGTGAGAGTGCCAATGCCCGAGATGATGGGGCGTCCAGGGTTCCCAGGTTTGTGGATCTTGGGTAGTAGATAGAATAACCCCGCTCGGGGCTCTAAGGGTATATTAATTTGTTCCTGTGTTAGTGCAGGGAGAGTCCTGAGTAGGTGGTGCAGTTTCTTAGTATATTCCTCAGTGGGATCGTAGGGAAGTGGCCTGTAGAAATTGGTATTGGAGAGTTGTCTGGTAGCCTCCTTTTGGTAGTCTGACCTGTCCATGATGACAACAGCACCTCCTTTATCAGCCTCTTTGATAATGATGTCAGGGTTGTTTCTGAGGCTGTGGGTAGCATTGCGTTCTGCACGGCTACCACCCTGATTCTTGACATCATGCAAGGCACTGCATTTAGCCGTATGGAGTGGAAATCCATCAACCACATGAAGAAACTTGCACAAGTACAGACAGATATCATCTTTCTCTCCAAATGCAAACGGCAGGACATCATACCAAATGGACTGAAGGTGAAAAATCCATTGCAATCCACATACTGCACAGACTACAGTGAGAGATTATGCCAGACACTATCTAAGAAACTGAGGAATCATCTGATCAGCATCCTGTACAACAAACAGGAAAACATCAAAAAAGAGCTTTCCAACCTAGAGACCTTCATAAACGACCAACCTTCCACACAAACAGACTTTACTAAAATTAGACAGGAGATCTACATCACACACTTCACCTCTCTACAAAAGAAAAAGGACTGCAAACTATCTAAAATCCTACCTCCCACATGGGGCCACAACAGTGGCACCCCTACCTCACCCAGCAATATCGTCAATCTATCCAGCTACACTCTCAGCCCGGCAGAAGACCCTGACATCATTATCAAAGAGGCTGATAAAGGAGGTGCTGTTGTCATCATGGACAGGTCAGACTACCAAAAGGAGGCTACCAGACAACTCTCCAATACCAATTTCTACAGGCCACTTCCCTACGATCCCACTGAGGAATATACTAAGAAACTGCACCACCTACTCAGGACTCTCCCTGCACTAACACAGGAACAAATTAATATACCCTTAGAGCCCCGAGCGGGGTTATTCTATCTACTACCCAAGATCCACAAACCTGGGAACCCTGGACGCCCCATCATCTCGGGCATTGGCACTCTCACTGAAGGACTGTCTGGATATGTAGACTCTCTACTCAGACCCTATGCCACCAGCACTCCCAGCTATCTCCGTGATACCACTGACTTCCTGAGGAAACTACAATGCATTGGTGACCTTCCAGAAAACACCATCCTAGCCACCATGGATGTAGAGGCTCTCTACACAAACATCCCACACAAAGATGGAATACAAGCTGTCCGGAATAGTATCCCTGATGATGCCACAGCACAGGTGGTTGCTGAGCTCTGTGACTTTATCCTCACACACAACTATTTCAAATTTGGTGACAATATATACCTCCAGACCAGCGGGACTGCTATGGGCACCCGCATGGCCCCACAGTATGCCAACATCTTTATGGCAGACCTGGAACAACGCTTCCTCAACTCTCGTCCACTCACACCCCTTCTCTATCTACGCTACATTGATGACATCTTCATCATCTGGACCCATGGGAAAGAAACTCTGGAAGAATTCCACCATGACTTCAACAGCTTCCACCCCAACATCCACCTCAGTCTGGACCAGTCCACACAGGAAATCCACTTCCTAGACACCACAGTGCAAATTAATGACGGCCACATCGACACCACCCTATACCGAAAACCTACCGACAGCTATGCCTACCTTCATGCCACCAGCTTCCATCCCGGACATACCACACGATCCATTGTCTACAGCCAAGCACTGAGGTACAATCGGATTTGCTCCAACCCCTCAGACAGAGACCAACACCTACGAGATCTTCACCAGGCTTTCTCAAAACTACAATACCCACACAAGGAAATAAGGACACAGATCAACAGAGCCAGACGTGTACCCAGAAGCCTGCTGCTACAAGACAAGCCCAAGAAAAAAAAAACAACAGAACACCACTGGCCATCACCTACAGTCCTCAGTTAAAACCTTTGCAACGCATCATCAGTGACCTACAACCCATCCTGGACAATAATCCCTCACTTTCAAAAGCCTTGGGAGGAAGGCCAGTCCTGGCACACAGACAACCTGCCAACCTTAAACAAATTCTCAACAGCAACAGCACACTGCACCACAATAACTCCAACTCAGGAACCAATCCATGCAACAAACCTCGATGCCAACTCTGCCCACATATCTACACCAGCAACACCATCACAGGACCTAACCAGATCAACCATACCATCACTGGCTCATTCACCTGTACATCAACCAATGTCATATATGCCATTATATGCCACCAGTGTCCCTCTGCTATGTACATTGGCCAAACTGGACAGTCCCTACGAAAAAGGATAAATGCACACAAATCAGATATTAGGAATGGCAATATACAAAAACCTGTAGGGGAACACTTCAACCTGCCTGGACACACTATTGCGGATTTAAAGGTCACCATTCTGCAGAAAGGGAACTTCAGATCCAGACTGCAAAGAGAGACTGCAGAGCTTCAATTCATTTGCAAATTCGGCACACACACTTTGGGATTGAACCGGGATCTACAATGGTTGGCTCATTACAGGCATTGTTTCTCATCTCTCCATGTCCACAGACCCCATTCAAATGCTAGACGAATAATCCACACTCCCTGATCGGAGATAACAAGCTGGCTCAGCTTAATTGGACTAACCTTTTCACCTCCCACCTGGCTCTTACCTACTTTTCTATAACTGCCTGTTTGTGAACACTTCTACTGCTTGCATCCGACGAAGTGGGTATTAGCCCACGAAAGCTCATGCTTCAAAACTTTATAGTTAGTCTTTAAGGTGCCACAGGACTTTGTTAACAATGTTAATGGAAGTTATCTAAAAAATCTGGTCCTCCCAACATATGCCCCAATAGCATATGAAATTTAACACACTTAATATCTCATTATAATTTACTTTTTCAGCCCTCAAGGCAATAGTTTTCCATTATAAACCTGAACTCCTCTCTTTGTCTCTTTCAGATAAGTTAATAACTATATATGTTTTGTCTAAGGGCACTCTATTTTTGTTGTTGTGGGGGGAGAAGGGTCTGTTAAGAAATTATGCTAAATTCTCTGAGAAAAAGAATCTATCATTTTCAGGACTCCAAAATGTTTCATTTGCAAATCTCAGTGGGTGTGTTTAAAGGAAGGCATCCCTTGGACACTCTATCAATGATAGTTTGGCATTGCTGTCTCTTGTATGCAGACCACTAAAATCAATCAATCAGACTCAACCTTTCTTTGTGAACATCCTGGAGAATCTTGAGGTTTAAGCCAGTAAGTTATGGAAGATGTGGCAAGACCCAGAAACAAGAGAATAGCCATCAATTCTCTGAATGAAAATGTTACATTTCTCTCATTTAAATCAACCAATAGGTGGAGCCTGTAACCCTAGATACAAGAAACTTTCTCAGAGTTCAGGTTCCCACAAGTATGGTTTGAAAGCTTATATTTGCTGTTATTAAAATGCATTTTTGGAAGGAAAAATATTAGTTTTGATTTCAAGAGATTATCTGCTCTTCAGCTGAGGATCAGGAGACACAAACTTAATAAATACACCATTAGGGCAGTAAAGCCAATAAAACCAGACTTGGAGCCACAAACTCGAACATTAATAAATGACTGATGATTCAGAACTGGCCTGCGATGTGACCTGTGATACATAAGTTCACCACAAGTTTGCTTCAAGAATCCCAGATTCTTAGAGCTAGAGCGACTATAAAACTGCCATGTGTTACAAGAGTGTCTGACATGTCCCCTCAGTAAAGAATGTGTCGTCAGTGAAGTACATGGGAAATTATACAAGCAACTCCCATTGTTGTTACTACACAATTCCCTATTAACTGAAGGAAAAAATAGCTTCTGATCAAAAAATCCTTTTATCCATTAACTTCAAAAGGTTATAATGAAAGAAAAGGCAATTAAAGAATGTGGATCATAATCTGCCCCCTGGAAGCCAATGGAAGTTCAGCTATTAAAACCTCTAGGAGAAATATTGTGTCTTATAATTTTAGGAATGGTGGTGCCAGACTGTCCCATTTTGAAAGACTAAGAAGAGAAGGCTAAGCATGTTTCAAAAGAAATATGTGTGTGATGCTAGTAAACCAGGTGCCAGCTCTTGCCAAAGTTGTAGGCGTCAGCTGGGCACTGACAAATTCATAGCTGGAAATTAGAACAGCTCACCTGTATCTTAATATTATTTAAGACGTGTTGAACTTGTAAGAATGTGTTTAGTATTTAGACTCTATACAATGCTTGTAAGTTGCTGCATGCAGTAATCTTATTTGTAAAATGTCTATTCAATGCTACAATAGGTAAATTTTGCTTTATAGATGTAAAGATGCCTCTTCTGAACTTTTGAACCTAGACAGGAAAAGTGGTTCTCCCACCCCCATCCAGAAGAAATATCAAGACTAAGTGGACCATTGTGGAACATCACAACAAAAAGGCTGGATAAGGGCCCTCTTCTACCTAAGAAGGTGCCACAGGTGCCAACTTTTGCCAGTGCCGGTGTGTGCTCACACCTCCTACCCCACTTCCTGGCCCAACTCCACCACTGCCCCAAAGTCTCTGCCCAAACTCCGCCCCTCCCTGCCCCAATTGGACCTCTCCCCAAATCCCCACCCCAGCCCCACTTCTTCCCCAGTGCACCGCATCCTCCCTCCTCCCCCCTCCCTCCCAGGCTTACTGCGTGAAACAACTATTTCATGGTGCAAGCATGGGAGGGGAGAGAAGCAGGACATGGTGGCATGCTCAAGGGAGGAGGAGGAGTGGAGGTGAGCTGGGTGGGGGGGTTGGGCGGGGAGTTGCCGGTGGGTGCTCTGCACCCACAAATTTTTCCCCATGGGTGCTCCATCCCGGGAGCACCCACGGAGTCGGCGCCTATGGAAAGTGCTATGTTTGAGAAGGCAGGCCCCATTAGTTTGAATTCTGGAAGAGGGATTAAAGATGGCTAACATAAAAAAATTTCATCTCTTTGCTGATCAGACTCTGACAGGGCTGGAGCTATGAAACAGAAGCAGACCCCCCAGAGTCAACCTGGATTAGTCCTAAAAAGACTTTGAGTGCTGAAAGATTACTACATCTCTGTCACCTTTTGGAATGATAGACCGAACTCATTTGTGTATGTATCAGGGGTGGCCAAACTTACTGACGGTCTGACAGAGTCACATATGACAATTTTCAGAAGTTCGAGAGCCAGAGCATACCTGCCTGAACTTGGGGCTTCAGCTGATTTTGCTGCTGCCTCTCCCCAAGAAGCTAAAGCAGAGACCTCTCCCTGCAGCTCCTAGCTGTTTGCCACTGCCTCTCCACACAGAGCTAACACCTGGCACTGGGAGCTGAAGGGAAGGGGCTGCTGAGGGAAAGAGAGGGAATGTAACTAGGGGTGTGTGACTCAAGCTGCTGGGAGGGCCAAACCTTTACATTGTGCCCCCCCCCCCCCCCACACACACACACACATACACACTCTTACTCTCTCTGGTAGAAGTCCCTTGCCCCACCATCCCAATGCAGGGCAGAAGCTCTGAGCTCCGCCCCCAGTCTGGTAGGTGAAGAATGGTGGGTTTGGAGGGCTCTGGGGGCTTAACAAAAGAGCCACATATGGCTCACAAGCGCAGTTTGGCCACCTCTGGTATATATGTTGCCTGCTTTCACCTGTAAATAACCCTCTAATTTCTTTTCCCTAGTTAATAAATCCTTAATTAACTACCAATGTTGTCTTTGGTGTGCGCTGTATTGTACAAATTGACCTGGGGTAAGTGATTGGTCTCTTGGGACTGGGAGCAATCTGAGTATTTTGTGATTTTTTGGTGTAAATGACCATTTATCACTAAGTCCAGCTTGCCTGGGTAACAAGATAGACTGATGTGCCCAAGGGGACTGTCTGTAACTCCATGGTCAGACTGTTACAGGGACTCAGGAGTTCACATTTGTTATTGGGTTAGTGAAATCTAATTATAAAATATACCACGAGTTTGGGGTGTCTAGCCTGATTTGACACTCTGCCCTGAGGTTGGCACTCTCAGTTGTGAGCCATTCCAGCCAGCATGACAAGGTGCTCTTAGCCCTCCCTCAAGTCTAGTCTAGAAAATTCAGTGGTGCAGATACCGTCCCCAGTTATTCCAACTCTGTTCTATTACCACTGCTTAGTTAGCACAGCAGAGACAGACTCTGGTGTTCACAGTTCATGGAGGAGGACAGACAGAGCTATTATGAAGAAGCGATTCATCCTACAGTTAACTGTAGGTAACAGCTTAAAAACTTTGAGCTGATGTTTTTATAAACAAACAATTATCTACTTTTAAGGCAGTTTTATTACTAAAGAGCCAGCTTAACTTTAGTGGAAACAGGAAAATGCTGAAATAAATCACCATATTTTAGCAAGCTGTGTCAATACTTTCTCATGCAAAGACAGCAGGGTTCCTTTTGTAATTCTAATTTTTTGTAAGTAAAGACTTGTGGCTCAGATTGCCTTGAATCACAGTGCTTAAACAGTGTAGTGATCATACATTATAGCAAAACTGATGGAATTTACCTCTGATAATTCCATTGTTTTAAAAAACAGAACTTTCATAAAGCCCTTACCATCTGAAATCTACTTGAGTTGAGTATCATATCAAAACCATGGATTTCTAGAAAAGCGATATGTATTCAGTCAGCTCTGAGGGAATAGTTTAGCTCCTTATAGCAATACCATTTTTTGCGTGCCCTCTCTCGTATATGGCAACGTTCTCTAGACACAATTGTAAGCCATTTCAGGGTCTCTTCTCTGATGTGTTTTTTGCTACTTTACTCTTCTGGTGCTGTCATTCTGCTGCCATGTCGAGACCCCCCCTTCTCCTTCATTTAACCTAGTTCTCTCTCCTGCCACTGACCTTATCTGCCTCCTTTTTTCTGTTGCTGCGTATATACCTAGAATTTTCTCAGCACATTAGTAACTCTCATCTAAGCAATATGATAAGAGTGGACTAAATCAACCCACTCACAGTGCTCAGCATAGTTAATAACACCTTCACCAAACCACTATATGCATATGCTTCTTGTTCTGCTCAGCTCTCCTCCTCACCTCTCAGACACAGGTTTATCAACCCTGGTCACCCACCCTCCATTCCAGATGACCAGTGCTTCTCACATCAGCTGATGGCCATTTCAGAACTCCCTCCATTTTCCTCACCACACATGCACCATTTGCTTCTGTTGACGCCTATGGATTGATTATCCAGCAGCTTCTCCCAACTCCCCTTTCTAAGTAAGTCTCCTGCACAAATCGTAACATAACACCTCTACATACCACCCCACCAACAGCCCCTCTTCCCTGCTCCAGTATTCAGCACTTAATTATTTAATTAAATCAATTCAAGAATGTCAGAGCAAATGTTCCAAGGGAAAAAAGTGAGTATGTCCCATATTTCTTTAACCTCTTTCCATATTACTCATCACAACAGTGTTTAAGTCTACCTTCACAATTTCTGATGGAAGCAAGTTCATTACTAGAGAATATAACCAGTTCTTACTGCCACAGTGACAGCACTGTAAATACCCAAGAGAGATGGGAGAAAAGATGATGTTAGAAGATAGAAGATGGACAGCAAAGTGATGTAGGTACACATAATTATCTAAATGTAGACTAATATTGATCTCCAAATGTGGAGATATGGTCTTTGATTTGAAACCAATTCTCCAATTTATCAAGGTCATTTTGAATTATCCTCTCCTCCAAAAGGCTTGCAACCCCTCCCAAGTTGGTATCATCACAAATTTTATAAGCCTAATCTCCACTCTCTTATTCTACTCATTAATGAAAATATTGAATAGCACCAGAATCAGGACAGACCACTGCAGAACCACACTAGATTCCGATAGCCATTGATGACTATTCTTTGAGTATAGTCTTTCAGCCAGTATTCATCACCATCAAACACACATAGTCGACTAAGGACCTTGAGAATCAAAGAATCATAGAAATGTAGGGCTGGAAGGGACCTTAAGAGGTCATCAAGTCCAGCCCTCTGCATTGAAGCAGGACCAACTAAACCTAGACCATCCCTGACAAGTGTTTATCCAAATCTTTCTTTAAGACTTCCAATGAGGGGATTTCACAACCTCCCTTGGAAGTCTGTTCCAGAGATTGACCTTGTTACTGGCTCTGCACAGCCACGCTCTGAATCCACACTGAGCTGGCTGTAGACTGAGGGCCTCAAGAAGTATTTTCCATTGTGACCATGCCTACACTAGTGAGCTTACAGCGGCACAGTGTACTGATGCAGCTGCACCATTGTATGATCGCTTGTGTAGTCACTCTATGCTGGCAGGAGAGAGCTCTCCTGTCGACATATTAAAATCACCTTCATGAGTGGCAGTAGCTGTGTCAGCAGAAGTTCTCCCTCCAACATAGTACTGTCCAGATCAGTGCTTCTGTGGGTGTAGTTTATGTTGCTCGAGGTGTGTGTTTTTCACACCCCTGGCGCGACATAAGGTATACTGACAAAAGTAGTAGGGTAAACATGGCTTATCTAAAGAGTGCAAGAGACAAATGTAGCTGGTAACCTCTGAGCTGTGTCTGATATGTACCAGTGCCACACGAAGGAATCATGCTCACACAGAGGTTATAACTAGAGGGTTGAGTTGAAAGGTGCTTCTATTTTAATTGGTGTTAGTGCAGCTTTTAAGCTTGGTAGACAGTTTCCTACATCTGTCAGGCAACAGACAAAATAAACCATTTTTCTTGAAAAAATTAACTATTCCTAGTGGGGTACTACCTTTGCAAATTAGATTTTACTATTGTTTTTTAATCCAAAATAGGAGGGAGGCTGGTAAAAATGTGTGCATGCTGCTTCCTGTTTCCTTTCAGGCCCCTTATCAGGAAATGTTTAACATCGGGGTGGGTATTTCTGTAGATTAATGGCTGCTGTTTAAAAAGTATAGAGGGAATATTTTCTTGCCAGTACAAACATGTAGATGTATCAGACTAAAGTCTGTGCACCACAGATAGGATGACACCTTAGCTGGAAAGATCCCGACGCCTCTGCTGTTCTGTTATGGTAATTATGCCTTTTCATTTGTGTCACCGAAATCACTGAAAGTGTCAGGCACAGGAATATTATTTTTTCATGTCTGACTGTAGCTCAGGTTCTTTTTATTTTTAAATAATTTTTTCACAATTTAGAAACCTGCAGACATTTTTCATGTTGTGACAGGGGAAAGATCCCCTGCAAATTGTTTACCTCTATGCACGAGGTGGGTGGTTAAGGACTACATAATCTCTGCTTGCTTTCTGTTAGCAGTAAAATACTGCAGAATAATAACTATTGTATCAAGTGGTGTGTGGCTTTTTAAATTAGTTCCTGGCATGAGCTTGTTTATTTCTTATCCCCGCCTGGAGAGGCTGTCCTTAAGGCTCCCCTGCCCATGAATATTGGGAAGAAGTCTAATTACTGCAAGTTTGTGTATGCATTTTTTCTTCCTGATTTCTTACAGAACCGCATTTAGGCACTGATGACTTGAGTGGTTTGTGAACCCCTATTCTTCTGTAAACTCAGTAAGTAGATATGGCCAAGCTAGGACATTTGAGGACAGAGAAATCAAAGTGTCTAATGTGGCTCTAGGAACTAAAACTCCGGTGAGCTACTGGAGGTCATTGTAGTTTTAAAAAAAGAGTTATAAGTATCACTGTTAGGAGATTGTTTATTACATTTTCAGCCCTGGAGCAGAAGCTAGGGATTCACATCCCATACTCAGGTCTCATTATCAATACGGATAGCAATGCAACAGAGTACTGGGGGTGTGGGGAAAGGGATCGCTGCATTGTTAGAAGTTAATCAATTAGATCAGTTGCCGTGTAGATGTTAAAGACTTTATGGCACTTTTTGCAAAGATATTGGTTAATCCTAGATGCAAAGCCTGCAGTCATTCTCTCAAAACCTTGTCAAATGTCTCTATACAATGTTTGTTCTGCTGGTATTTAAATTCCAAAGACAAGGCCGTACACCCTATTTTGCGTGTCATGGACCTTGTCTCAATATCTTGAGTAGGAAAGGTGCTTTATAAAGCATCTTCTAAACCATGGCACCAGAGCTGTGGTTAACAGGAGTCTCTTGTTCTGGAGACCAGCTAAGTCTGGATTGTCCAAGTTACAGTAATGTTTGAAGACGAAGCTAAACCCAGAGGTTGATTTGGCTCTATGAATCAAAACATTAGTCAAGCTACTACAGTGGACTATACACATCTGAAAAAGAAAATACGTAAAATGATACAGTGTAGTAGGTCATTGTGACAGCCAGGGTGTAGTGCCAGAATATTCACCCTGGAATGATTCTTCTTTGGCTTGTCTGCATTTATGATCACAAAGCCCAGACCTTCATCTCAGGCCAGGCTTCTTTGGCCTACCCACTCTCTTAACAATTCAATGCATTTAGCATAACTGGGTAAATAATTCAAATTTGTTTTTGAAGCTATATTAAAAACCCTACAGATTAACAATCAATACTTTCCACTTCAATAGCACCTTCCTCCTGAGGATCAAAAAGTGCTTCATAGACGTGAACAAATTTAGCTTCACAGTCCTCTTGTGGGGTAGGTAAGTATCAGTAGATTCTACGCTCTTTGTGGCAGGGACTATTCATTTGTTTGAATAGTGTCTAGTACAATGGGACTATAATTTTGACTGAGAACTTTGGATGCTACTGCAGGTCAGATGATGATTGTGCTCAGTTGCCATATGAGGATAATGTGTGGATAGATGGGCCTTCAATTTTTCTGTTCCTTCAATGTGACGTGAGAGACAAAGATTGAAGACCCAGCTGGGCTCCAGTGAAGTTCACAGGAATTTACACGAATTAGAGCAGGATCAGCAATTTGTAATGAAAGAGGTGGTGGGGCTGAAAGCTGGGTGGTGGGAGAGTGGGTGTTGCTGGCCAGCACTAGACATGATATGGTATTGCCACTTCTCCACTGCTGCTATCAGTGGTGCTGCCTTCAGAGCTACTGTCCAGGCACCTAGCTCTGAAGCAGTGCCACTGCCAGCAGCAGCACAGAAGTAAGGGTGGCATGGTATGGGGTGTTGTCACCCTTACTTCCGTGATGTGGCTGGCAGCAGCATTGTCTACAGAAGCCCAGAGGTACTGGGGCTGTGAACTGCCAAGCCTAGAGGTGCCAGGGCTGAGCCCTGGCATGTCCCAGCACAAATTAAGCACTGGGGATCCGGCTGTAAGTGACTTAACTGAAGTTAGACAGGATTCTACAACAGAGCCAAGAAGAGAAGGAAATCTCCTTCCATGCAGGCTGTGTCTTCACCACAAAAGTGTACTTCATCCCTCCCCCATCAGTGATGCATGCAATCACTGAAATGATTTCTGCTTAAATCTTTCAGAAAACCATACATATGCTAAATGATTAATCAGAGTAGATTGCACTCATCACTGCAGCTCTGTGTGACAGTTTTGTTTTTCAAAAATTAACATTGATAGTTTCAAACATAGTTGCAAATCTCATCCAAGGTGAAATTTATCCATTTTTAATAGTACACATGGCTAGTGAAATTCTGCACCAGAAGCAATAGCATGACTTTTTGTAAAACTGAATCAGACAGAATTTTATTCTCTTTATTTCCATTTGTCATAGAAAAATTATGGTTGTATTCCTCTGGAAAGGTGCCTTTTATCTGTGACAAATTAAAGTTGAAAACCAAAGAACAATTTAGTTTCTGCCACTAAATGAAAAAAAAAAGAAAAAAAAAGGTTTCTCTTCTCTGCTGACAAGATTATTATTCTTTTATACCTATCTACTAGGAAAGCAATCAATCAATGCACCTCAGACTGTGCCTTGATATTTTGGGGATGGAATAATAGTGTTCAGTTATGAGCTCAGACCTGATATTTTTGCAGTGGTGGTGTAACTCAGGTTTCTCACTGGTTGGTCACTCACAGCATAATTGTTTCCTGCCAGTGGATTAATGGAGAGGCAACAGGGATCGGTCCAAAACTAAAGGAAAAGTCTAGCAAATGTGGCTTTCGGGAAAAGCAGGGCATGAAAAAAGTGCCGTGTAATAGTGGTTCGCTGGAAAGAAGAGGCTGGGGATGATAAAAGCTCTGACCTCATTTAAACTGCACATGGGTACTTTTAGGAGAAATGCAAAGAGAGGGGACACCTCTATGGAAAGAAATCCCATTCCCCCTGTTATAGCACCATCCCATCTGTAGGTAAATGTGTCAACTCAGCCAGGAAAATGGTATAGTTTTTGGCATGTTGCTGTGGTTCATAAGTGCAAACACAAGTGCAATATAAAAGGCTAAATTGTTTCATGTATTGCCCCACTGTCACCTCAAGTTCTTTTCCAAAATTACTGATTTCCAGGTTTCTCCCTCACACTGAATAACTGTCTTCTGGGTTGTTTCCTCCACTGTACTTGTTTGCATCTGGATCTCATTTAATTGTTTTCTGCCCACATGTCTAATCTCTTTAGGCCTCTTAGTGTTTCTCTTTCTGGTCTGACTGGTGTTTGCAACTCTTCCCACTTTAGCATCTGCAAATCACTAATGAGGATTTCAATAAGGCTGTACTTAATAGTGACTTCTGCACTACACACCTCAACCCACTCAATCCCAATTGTCATTACTCCTCCTTTGGAGTCCTTTATCTTAAATCTGTGTGCCAATGTTGAGACCCAAGTCTCTCAAGGTACGTGTACATTTAGAGCTGGGGGTGTGATGCACAGCTGCAGGAGACATCCTCTCACTAGCACCTATTGAGTAAGTATGCTAAAAATATAGTGTAGCCATGGCAGCATGAGCAGTAGGAGGGGCTAGCTGCCCTAAGTATCTGCCTAGGGGCTCTCATAGGCAGGTACTCAGAGCTGCTAGCCTGTCCCACTGCTTGCACTGCCATGGCTACACGCCATATTTAGTGCAAACACTTGGTGAGGGCTAATGTGAGTATGTCTAGTCTGAGTACGTGTCCTGGAGCTGGGAGTTATCTCCCCAAATCCCTCAGAGAAGACTGTAACAAGGAGAAGACACAGAAGAGTTATATAAGCAAGAGGATTTACCTGCAATTCTCCTTCCATTATACTGAGGAGCCGGATTAAGTCCTCTTTAGAAAGTTCTATGGATTTCTTGTTCTTTCGTTCACCAGGTGCTGGTGACTTTAAGTGTCGTTTTACAGTCCCTGAGACCATGACCCCCTCTTCCTTTCGATGAGATTTGTTCTGTTTGTTGGCGTCTTCCTGAAGGTTTTCATTCTCTGCATTGCTGACAATGGGCTTAGAATTGGAAAATTGCCCATTAGGAGAGCTTTCTCCACCTTGGTTTCGGGATCTCATCCCCACCTAGAGAGAGAAAATTATAAAGATGCATTTTCTAAGCATGTAAAACTATTTAATGAACACTCGATCTACAGCAGAATTATTGCCAAGAGGAAGAGCCATTTTTTCATTCTGAATACCAAGATTAATGTCATGCTCAATGCAAGAGTGTTGAAAAGCTCCCCCATGTCAAGAACTTTGTCTTTGGAAGCCAATGAATCAAAATATTGATTACTAGTGTAAAAGCCCGTGTACATGGGCCAACAGTAACGGCTCGCGCCCCCCCCTCACCCCCCCGACTCGCTCAGCTCTCTTCCCCCTCCCCCCCAACGCTCCCCCCCACTCGCTCAGCTCTCTGCCTCTCTGCCTCCTTCCCCCCCTCCCCCTCACTCGGCTCTCTGCCTCCTCCCCCTCGCTCGGCTCTCTGCTGGGCACAGCTGGCTGGGCCGGGCCCGGGTGCCTCCGCCCCGCCGGCCCAGTGCCCCCTTCCCGCACCCTGCCCGGCCCGAGCCCCCTTCCTGCGCCTAGCCACCCTCCTGTCCTGAGAAGAGAATCCAGCCCAGTGTTTTTAAGCAAGAGACTCTTGTAATGAGGTTGCTTGCATTGTAGGGTTATTTCCACCCAGACAATATGTGATACAGGTATACAATAGCTACTAACTTCCTGAAAGCCTACACAGTATATTATTAATCAGACAGTTTAGATTTATCACAAGAACCATGTTTTCTAAAAACAGATCTCCATTATGAGCATGAACAATACCTGAGGAGCTCAGGAAATCTTTTGGGGCTCAGGTTTGTAACGGAAAAATAAACATTGTACTATGTTTCCTTTCAGATAGGGCTACTCAATTTGTTTGGTTTTAATGGGTTTTAAACTCCACAATCATGTTTCCTCTCCAAAACAGAGCTCTTGGGATTTACTTTGTCTCTATTTTCTATGTATTTCCTTTTGAGTCCCTCTGGTCTGCAGCCTCCAGCCACAACAGCACCTGAAACATTTTTCATGGGTTAGACTTGAACTGAATGATTTCATGGTTTTAGAGCAGTGGTGGGCAACCTGCAGCCTTGCGCTGCATGTGGCCAGTTCTGGTAATCTGCTGCCAGACAGTTTGTTCACATTTGCACACACGCCCACAGCTCCCAGCGGCCGTGGTTTGCTGTTCCTGGCCAATGGGAGCTGCTTAGTGGCACAGGCCACAGGGCATCTAGAAGAGCAGCTCATGACCTTTAATGCCAACTTTAAAGAAACCTTGTCACGATTAATTTTAATCTACAATTTTAGAATTTTAATTATTAATTTAACAATTAATTAAATATTTTTATTATTTTTATTTATTTGATTTAATTTTAGATTATTATCTACAAATCTACAATTATTAAACATTTTGCTTCAGCAAGACCATGACTGGAAGATTACCAGGCATCAGTTTAGCTGACCTATCAAAAACTTTCTTTGCTCCTGAAGTGGAGTATTCTTGGTATTAGAGAAGCATTAATCATTCCTGTGTTGTTAACAATATAGAACCAAGCTTGTAGCCCACAAGGCAAAATATACCATGAACTTATCAACCACACTCAATCTTTGTTCAGCAGTTTTTGTTCCCTGGCAGAGGGTAGGCATCCCTCATGCTGGATTCCTTGTTGCAAACACCACAACCAAGTTCAACACCAACTGCTTTATCTACAGAGTGTGATACAAACCCTTGCCCCCCCCCCCGTAAGTCATTTACCTTCTTCCTAGGCACAAGAGAGAACACTCATCCCCCTCCTTACAATCATGGGCTTCTCTAGCTCTTTTAACTGTCCTCAGCTGAGGTGCTGAATCATCTTGTTAACCGGTGAATCTTCCAAATCTTAATCAATTATCTCCTTAATTTGGCTCATGTAGGGACACTTGCCAAGTGCACAGAGTGCCGAGTCAGCCTTAAGCTACTCACACTCTGTCACACTCACACAACAATGGATTATATGTTTCCAAAATGGAAGGAAATGGATATGCCGATAATACATGCAGCTGTTGGCTCTTCTTTCTAATCCCTTGTCATTGTTCTTCCAAAGACCCAGGAGAGGTATATCCCTGCCCCAGTACCTAAGAGTGATATATCACTGTTCCAGCATGATGTGGAAATTAAAGTCTAATCCTTCCCTCACTGAGGCCCAACTATCTCATGTTTACGTAGAAATGTGTTACAGATAGCTAATGGTGAAAACAAAACACAGCCTATAAGGAAACAATGCTTTTATATTAGAGGCTGATTTTTTTCACTTTAATTGAAACATGGAAAACAATTACAGCTAAATTTTATGTTTGGCTTTTAAAAACTGGTGTGGGGGAAGCAAAGAAGAAGATACAAACAAATACAAGCACACCAAAGACAAAGCCAGCAGCACCATCCACAGCAATAGAGTAAAAAGATGAGCCTTGTCCTGCACCATGTCCTGGTAGGTCTAATTCGGCTACTGACCAAAGCAGAGAGCCAAATCCCTCCCAGCAGCTCTTTTGTGTCATAGGAGCTCAGGTTTGAGCACCAAAGCAGGTCTCCATCCAAGTACAGCATAATCATTCCACGCAGAGTGAAGAATTGCAGCTTCAGAAAGGCACCGTCCCTCTGAAATCTAGCTGGTTTCAGAAAAAGTAGTTTCTGATACTAAACCACCCCAGAGTCCCACTGCCAATATTTGTGGGTTTTACAATAATATTTTCCTATTTTAGCTTTTTCTTCTTTAAAAAAAAAATCTTCTCCTTCTCCCTTGCCCTGTTACTGTGTGAAAAATCCACACAATCTAAATAAATAAATAAAGCAAGCAAGCCGTAGCTGGCTTGACACAGGGAACAGTGACACTCGCTGTAAACAAACAGTAAACAAACTGGATAGGAAAAATAGAGCAGCACTTTCATTACAGTAAGGGTAGGTCAGTTCTTTGCAGGCAGATGTATGCTTTCAAAGCAGGAGTTCTTTTAAGCTGCAGCCCTCGTTAGTGGGTGTTTGGAGGTGCTTCAGCTCAAAGGGAGTTCTGAGAACAAGGGTGGGCAATCTTTTTGGCCCAAGAGACACATCAGGGTTGCAAAATTGTATGGAGGGCTGGGTAGGGAAGGCTGTGCCTCCCCAAGCAGCCTGACCCCGCCCCTATCCGACCCCCTCCTGCTGCCCACCCCCTGACTGCCCCCCTCAGAATCGCCGACCCATCCAACCTGCCCATGTCCCCTGACTTCCACCTCCAGAGACCCCCTGCCCCATACCACCTCCCTGGGACCCTGCCCTCTATTTAAGCCCCCTGCCCTTGTCCCCTGACCACCCCCTTCCAAGGCTCCCCATCCTAACTGCCCTATCCACACCTCCACCCCTGACAGATCCCCAGAAGTCCCACACCTATCCAACCCCCCGCATTCCATGACCCCTCACTGTCCCCCCAGAATCTCCACCACATCCAACTGCCCCTTATCTAACTACCCTGGCCCCCTTACCAACTGCTCTGGCCCCCTACTGCCCCTTATCCAATCCCCCTGCCCCTTATCCAATCCCCCTAGCTCCCTTACCATGCTGCTCAGAGCAGCGTGTGCTACAGCTGTGCAGTCTGGCCAGATCTAGACATGTTCTCGCGCTGCCCCGCAAGAGCGCGCAGCCCCGCCCCCCCAGAGTGCTGCCTACACAGCAGCATCTCTGCAGGGCAGAGGGGACAGCAGGGAAGGGGCCAGGGGTAGCCTCCCAGGCTGGGAGCTCAGGGGCTGGGCAGGATGGTCCTGTGGGCTGGATGTGGCCCGTGGGCTGCAGTTTGCACACCCCTCTCTGAGAAGCATAGATCCTGAAATAGTGCAATGTTCCACTAGTGGTCAAAGATTGATGCTGATCCCACACTCCTTCAAAGATGGCAGCAACATTCCCTCTTCAAGCCAGGCCACTTCTACTGGCTGTCCAAGGAGTCCCCACAAGTTGTTAATCCAGCTCTGCCTCTTCTTGTTCCCTTTAGGAGGGTTAGCACTCTTCAAGCACAAGACACTTGAGTTGTTACTACCATTTGTGCAATTAAAGAGGAAAGGATTCTTATGTGCTCTACCTGTTTTGCTTCCCTGTGCAAGGCTACAATCTGTCCCAAAGTATTTTTCCATAGGGTTATCAAACTGGGGGTCGTAACCCCTCAGAGGGTCACGAGGTTATTACATGGGGGATCGCGAGCTGTCAGCCTTCACTCCAAATCCCACTTTGCCTCCAGCATTTATAATGGTGTTAAAAATATTAATAAGTGTTTTTAATTGATAAGGGGGGAGTCACACTCAGAGGCTTGCTATGTGAAAGGGGTCACCAGTACAAAAGTTTAAGAACCATTGTTCTACCAGCTCTTCAGTGAGTACCCTCTAAATGTATTGGCAAATTTTAAAGAAGAACCAAAGTTAGCCTGCAGCATATAAATACTTTAATTGGTTTGAAAGAGAGCAATGCTTCATGCTGACAAGGAGCAATATAAAATACTGCACAGATGGTCCCCTCTGTGCATTGATGGTGACCTCATATGCTTCAGTGACTTTCAGATATAGGAACCACATTTATGTATCTCCTCTAATGTTTTGATTTTAAAAAATTCCCAGCCAATTTCTTGACTTGAAAAGAATGATTTAAGATCATTCTTATTTATGGAGCTACAGGTTGCATTGGTTTTACTCTATTCTTGACCATCCTGTCCATTCTAGTTTGCTGAAAGCTTCTCCTGACTTATTAGCTCCAAGGGAGAAAAAAATGCTAAACTGAAAACATAACACAGCTACCGTAAATACTGGGGAGCAAAAAAGATCCAAATAAATACTCCCACATAGCATCATCTTGTTTTCACATAACTGAAACTACACATTGTCAGAATCACCTTGTTGTAAGGCTGTAACCTCTTAATATCCTGTTTCTACATGGATACAAGGAAGGTGAATATCATTTGTCTCAGTCAGACAGGCTTCTTACATGTCTCTAAGTTTGTTATTAGTGATACAGACCCTTGAAGTTTCTTGTAGGCTATCCCCTACGAGGCTGAAGTGTCTACCATTTCAGGAAAGATGTGGACAAAATGGAGAAAGTCCAGAGAAGTGCAACAAAAATGATTAAAGGTTTAGAAAACATGACCTATGAGGGAAGATAGAAAAAATTAGGTTTGTTTAGTCGGGAGAAGAGAAGATTGAGGGCAGGGATGTGATAACAGTTTTCAAGTACATAAAAGGTTGTTACAAGGAGGAGGGAGAAAGATTGTTCTCCTTAACCTCTGAGGATAAGACAAGAAGCAATGGGTTTAAATTTCAGCAAGGGAGGCTTAGGTTGGACATTACGAAAAATTTCCTGTCAGGTTGGTTAAGCACTGGAATAAATTTCTCAGGGAGGTTGTGAAATCTCCATCATTGGAGATTTTTAAGAGCAGTTTAGACAAACACCTGCCAGGGATGGTCTAGATAATACTTAGTCCTGCCATGAGTGCAGGGGACCGGACTAGATGACCTCTCGAGGTGCCTTCCAGTCCTATGATTCTATGCTTGTCTCCCTGGTACCTTACATGTTTGTTATACTCCAGCACTGAGCTGCCCATGCATGATTGGGTTTGGGGCAGGGGAAATTAAATAGCAATTCTCCTCTATGGTCACGCTGTGTAACGGAAGCCTTGGTCAGTTATATTAATATGTTAAGGCCTAGTTAACCTATCCTGCTTCCTTAAATGAAGAGGCAATTTTCTTTATATATGCCTGGCTATTTTTTGCCAAATATTACGATGTAAAATTATATCTATAAAAGTTACTAGATTTGGCAAAGAATAGAAATTTCCATTTTGCCCCACACCCTAACCTTACTCCCCCCCCAAATAGAAAATATGTCACATTAAGATTATTCTCTGTAATGGAAACTTCTGGGAAAGCTAGAAGTACACTCTGATCATGTTCATTTCTAAACCTCCAACAGAGTTTTTTCTCATTTCTCCCTCCGCTTGCTTACACATGCATGACTCTCTGCAGGTTTTTCTCCCTCCGCTTGCTCACACATGCATGACGCTCTGCAGGTTTTTCTCCCTCCGTTTGCTCACACATGCATGACTCTCTGCAGGGAACAGACATTTTTCACACCTGCTCAACTAAGAGTTTAATTGCAACTCTCCAGAGTGCAAAGTAACTAATTCTACAATAATTATGCTCAGCGTAACTCAGTGTCCCTAAATGCTCTATATAAGGTGCGAATACTTCTTCTATACAGTTTTAGAACAGTCAAGATTTTAAAAAATGCATATTAAAGAAATACATCCTTACCAGAGTTATTAATAACACTTCATATTATTAAAGCTGAAAGACTCTGTTAAATCGATTTTACTTTCAGGCCTTTGTGCGCTTGTTCACTTTTTGCATTTCAGCAGATAGTTTGTCGTCACTGCACTGTTAGCTCAGGGTATAACTCAAATATTGCCCCAATCCAACTACGATTGCCAATTGTCTGATCACACAAACCCAAACACTCTTGCCTCGTCCCTGCCTAGCCTCTTCCCCGCCCACTCCATCCCCCCTCCCTCCATCATTCGCTCTTCCCCACTTTCACTCACTTTCATTGGGCTAGGGTAGGGGCTTGGGGTACAGGAGGGTGTGCAGACTCTACTTTAGGGTGTAGGGCCAAGGGGTTTTCAACCCAGGCATTAACATGTAAATTTTGCTCTCACTTATATAGTCTTTGTGTGTGTGTATGTGTGTGTGTGTATACATATATATATATATATATACACACACACACACATACATACACATATTATATATATATGCACAGGGTATAGAGGCCTAAAAATATTTAATGCCGAATTCTGACCTGACAATCTACTGTATGCAGTGTAGTTGTAGCTGTATCAGTCCCAGGATATCAGAGGGGCAAGGTGCATGAGGTGATGTCTTTTATTGGACCAAATTTGTTGGTAAGAGAGACAAATTTTTGAGCCACACAGAACTCTTCTTCAGGTCCATGACCTTTCCAAGACCTGAAGAACAGCTCTGTGTGGCTCAAGGGCATGCATTGGGGGGAGAGGGGGAGGGGACACGCAGGGGAGTAGGGCCCCAATAATTGGCAGGGGCACAGAACTCCTCCAGGCCCGGAGCCAGGGTGGGAGCTGACAGAGCTCTTAGCTACAGCATTTGTCAGCCAAAGCCCCTCCTCCAGGAGCCAGCATTCTCCGGAGCTCACCCAGCCCACCTATTTCTCTTGCCTCCTCCACCAATCAATAGCTGAGATGATAGAGGTGACAATCCTCCTAACCAATAGTAGAGAGTCAGTGAGCAGAGCCTCTGGGGTTGAGTAGGCAAGGAAGGCATCAGTCAAGGGGGGAGCATGGGGTCCCTGGTGATGGTATTATAGGGTACTCTGTAGGTGGGTAGGAGAGGAAAGCACAAGGTTCCCAGTGGGGCCGCAGGGTGAGAGTGAGCTCCTAAGGCCCCAGGGCCATGGAGGCAGCACAGAATGTGCCCCTCCAAAAAGGGTCAGATTTTTATTCCTGTGCATACCTCTGGTGTGGCTTAAAAGCTGGTCTCTCTTACAGGCAGAGGTTGTTCCAATAAAAGATATTTCCTCACCCACCTTGTCTCTGACAATTTACTATCATTCACAATGAAATTCAAACTTGTCAGAACAAGGTGTTCTCTTGAATGAAGTATTTCATCTAAGGGACCTCTCTAGTCTTATTTCATACTCCATTTCTTGGAATCTGATTGGCTTCAGAGATTGTGCCCCCAAGTGGCAGCCTGACAGTTCAAGCCAACTGACTCTATCCCAATAGTCTCTAGAGTCACTAATAAGACGTGCACTGTTTGTTCACCTCAGCGGGATGTTATTTAATACTTTGCTTCACAGCAGTAAAGTCACATCAAGTGATGTCACCATTTAAGAAATAACCCTGGGGACAACTATAGCTAACCAGAATGGCAACATTTATAGCAGCACCAGACACATTTTCCCATGTAATTTCTAACTGAATTATCTGTGGATCCCAGCAGAATAGGAAATAAATGGGAAAGTGATATAAAACCAACCTGACATTTGCAGAACATATAATCTGTTATTGCAGTTGACAAATGATCCAAGAGTGCTTTCAAAAGCTCTGAATTGGACTATGAGAGGGAAAAGGGAAAATATGGTAAAGAAATCGGAGCCAGACTCTCCTTTCAGTTAACCTGGCACAATTCCATTGAGTCAGTGGCTTTACACTACTGTAGCTGAAAGGAATACCTGCCATTATATGACATGAGATAATTTTACTGATAAAGGAAATAAATGGCTTTTTCCCCCTGGAACATTAGAAGAGGAATTTTAAATCCCAAACAACTAGTTCCAGAGTACAATTGTGCAATCTCCTTTTGTATGTTTTGTTTTGTTTTATTCACAGAAAGCATTTCACACCAGCACTGCAGTCAAGGACGTCATATTTGTTATACCACAGAGCTCTGAATCATGATTGACATTATACTTTACAGGAGGCAAAGAAGAGATCTCTAGAGTACTGATGGTAATTTGGAAATCATTGCTTTGCTTCACAAGAAGTCTGTCTTTTTGGACATATATGTGGCTTGATCCTTCACCCAGCAGAGTCAATAGGAGTGTTTTCATTCATTTCAACGGAAAAAGGATCAGGTTTATTATCTTAAAAAACTAATATAAATATGCAGTCAGATAGAGCTGATAAAAGATGGTGAGCATTCATTCTGGTAATGAAAAGCTTAATTTTCAGTGCAGTTAATAAATGCTAAGAAGCAAAGGGGAATAATTTTCTTTTGAGTTGTATACTTTAGTAGATAGTAAAATTATCAGAGGGTGATTCTGGTCTCATTTCTGCTGGCGCATGTCCGGAGTAACTCTAGGTTGTTTAAAAGTGTTCCTTTAGACTTGGATCATTGTAAGTGAGATCAGAATCTGGGCCATTAACTTGAAAAAGCAACTTGGTCCATGATTTTCTAAGGTCTTGTTCACAGGGCACATAGCTTGAAAATAGCACTGGAGCATAATTTGCCTCCACACTAATGTGAAAACTATGTTACAATTGTGTTAACCATGTTCAAACCTCATTCAGAAGGGATAGGCTAGAACATGGCTCCAAATCGCCTGGTTTAGCACCACTGACTGTTCAAAGAGTGCTGGTCTGGTGCAGATGCTTTGAAAACATTGTTTAATTTAATGCCAAATCATGTTGTGAAATAATAATTAGCTGTACTTATATAGATACAGTTGTATATGCTGGTTTCATTTTCTAATCTTGTTCCCAAACTTACTGACTGCCAAGGTAACTCTCTCTTCTCTACACAGCCACATACTGAGCCTAATCCTTTTTTAACATATGCTGGTGTAAATAAGAAGCAACACCACCAAGGCTAATTAAATTAAACCAACATGAAACCAGTGTGAAACCACAAATCAGATCTACTGCCACTACCTTTTAGCTAAAGTACCAACTGTATTTAGTTAGAGACTTGAGATGAAATCATGACCCCACTGAAATCAGTGGGATTTTTGCCATTGATTTCAGTGCGATCAGGATTTCACCCATGCTGTTTGTATAAGTAGATAAGAAATCACTCTTTATCTTTGTACAGCAGGATGTATTTTTATTAGACCACAATGTATCTTTCTCACTTTTTCTAGTTCTTACTGTTGAGAATTTTATTCACCTGTGTATTAGCAACATCAATATATTATTTTGAAATATGAGGCATGGAAATGTATGATATACAAAGAGTGTCTTTCTTCAGTTAGGACTGCCAGCAGATCCATCTCACATCAATGATTCCCATCAATTTGCTTTGGAGAATTTGCTTCCCCCTGTTCTTCCCCCTTTCAGATATTCTGCTTTTTCCCCTTGTTCTCTGGTGGGAAAAGGGAGGCCACTGTCAAGAAGATGAGTTTTTAAAAGGAAATCAAGGTATGACTGAGATCTATTCTCTAAATCCCCTTTGGAGACATAATGTAGTGTAAATCCTTAACAGAACATGCTGGGTCTTGCAGAAAACACATTCTTCAACATTCCACTGGAGGTTTGTGCAGAGGCCCCAAAACAAGGAAGCTGGATCCACAGAGCTGGCCAAGATACTCTAATGATCTAATGATATCACCCCTTCTCACTGACTATCCACTATTATTCTTCAGTAGGCCTATAGGCCCCATTTCTCAGTAAGGCTGACCATGGGCTGAACACAGGAATGGAGGGGACCAGGAGTGGTAAAGAAGGTTTCATACCTTCTTTTCACTCCCTCTATTTTGGTAGCTATTTAGTGGCTGGGGCAGCCCCACTATCACTGAAAGCTGCCTCAGGCCTGCTTAACTTATGGCCCGCTTCCCATGGCCCATAGGAGACCAGTTGGAATGTAGTGTGAGCCTCCCACGCTCCCACTTCTTGCACAAGACAGGCCCCCTACTCTGGGGCCTGGGGGCATAGGGCTATTTCAGCAGCTATGTACCAGTGAGCTAGGCCCCCTGTGCAGCAAGTATTCCTTGGCCCCCCTCCCTTTGCAGTCCCTTTTTGCAACAGATAGCTAGCATCACAGTGTGTGCGTGTGTATAGTAACTATGAATCTTATACATATATACATATAGTCATATATTCTGTGTATCTCTAATGTGTGTATGTACTTGAAGATTCATCTTTATTACTAGCTGAAATATTCTCCAGCATGAAAGTTTCAATTTTTGTTTACTGTCAATTATCCAGTTAATTTGTTTTTGATCATGTTTGAGATCCCCCTTTCCTCTTGCTTAACAACATTGTTTGTGTTTTTAAAAGCCTTCTGTTCATTGCTGGCATTAATCTCCATATGTCCATGTAACAAATTAGGCCTGTCTTGCTCTTTTCCCTCCTCGTATTGGGACATTATGCTCCCTTATGCTGTGATATGTGGACAGCCAATAAATATAAAGTGAAGTTAAATAATCCTGAAATGAGTGGAGGCAGGGAAGAGGAGTCAACCCAAAATCTTCTCCAATCCCATAGAACCCACACAAGCACCCAGAACCCAATGGCCAGGGCTCCAGAAATCTAGGAAAGGCATGTTGTTTCTGCAGGGCTCCAAGGCAGTTGCTCTTTGTGGCATGTTCCCTTTGAAATGTGGTGAAACTTCCAAAATCAGTTGAATTTAAAAGAGGAAAGATGGTCTTGTGGGACTGGAAGGCAGGCAATTTGTCAGGCTACTTAGGGAAACATGCCACCAGGGAGCAGGTACTTCTCCAGCTGGTAAAAGTGACAGCCAGTCTACCGATGTAAAAAACCTTTTCTCTGTAGGTCCCTGGGATTTGCAGGGTTGACATTCCCTTCATTTCCATAATCCCTACTACCAGTGGTCAACATTGTCAGAAACTCGGCAGGATTAATCCCATGGAATCTCACTGGACTTCCGGGGGTTTTATTACTGAAATATGAATTTTAAATGCTGCGTCCCCAACTGATTGACCTGTTTTCAAAGAAGCATTGACCACATGCTGTTTGATCCCCCTCAGATTTTTCTCGGCACTTTTTGCATTCTATCAAGGTAAACTTTCTTAACATCAAAACCAGGATACGTTGCTTCCTTCAAGGATTAACCTCATCAGTATTTCAAATCAATTTGCTATTGAGTTTACTGAGGGCAGATCCAAAGCTGAGTGAAGTCAAAGGAAAAACTTTTTATCTCATTAACCACATAAGCAAAAAAGTCTGTATTAGTCAAGTATTTTGCAAAGTAAACATCTCTTCAATTCAGCTGTCCAGCACTGAAATTCCTAAGATTGTTGAGAATTATTTCCCATTTGTCCTGTAGCATTGATTTGAAGTTTGTGATAAATATCAAATAAATTTTAAGTCATAGTTTAAAAGTATTTATAGCAGAAGTTCAACTGTTATTTCTGGTATTCTGCTCTGCACTAACCCTAAAAGTATAAGTACTTTTTGTATTTATGTTTCATCTTGGAAGATTCCCAAAAAAATATAGCCAGAGGAAAGTATGATAAGCTGAGAGCTTTATTTAATGGTTAATAAAACACTGTTGGTATAGATTATTGTTAGTTTATTTTGGTTACAACATAGCTTGTAACTGTGAGAGAGAAGGCATTTTTTTAGAAACAGAGCTGGACTGAACACATTGATATTTGAAGAAACCTTTAGAGCTCTCTCTTTTCCTATGGCCAAAAGATATCTTGAAATGATGACAGCTTTCAGAGTGGTAGCCGTGTTAGTCAGTATCCACCAAAAAAAAAAAAGAAGAAAAAAAAAAAGAAACTTCTCATTCTTTTAGCTTGAAACGAGTTTCACAACAAGATAAAACAAATTTTTTAACCAAAAAAACCCAAGAAAGTTTTGGTAACAATATTTGGGTTTGGGAATAAGAAACTCATTTTAAGTAAATGTATTCAGTTAGAATTTTGGGGGGTTGATTTTTGGAAAAAAGTTCAGTCATTTGTTAAAAGCTAAATTTTTACAGAAAGTATTTTTTGTAACAAAAACAAGTTTTGGGTCCCTTTTTTTTTTTTGGTTGAAAAACCAACATATTTTGATGTTGTTTTTTTAAAATTTCCTTTGAAAACAGACTTTGTTTTAAACCTCTCATTAAGCCACTAAGATCCAACGGAGTTGGGTGGGAGTCACTGTAAGTAGCTTTATAAAAAAGCATCAACATAAGGAGCTTTCTTATATTACTGAAGTGGGATTTTATTGTAACAACTAAAAATTACTAAAATATATCATGTATCTTAATCTTACTCATATCTATTCCCAAAGCCCCCTGAGGTTTCATAAACTTACAATCAAGGTTGGTGGTCCATTTTATTACCAACTCACTTCCTTAGCCAGTAAAATGTAACTGTTCTCATCAGTTTATTTTAGGAAGTGTTAATTGAGCTGTTCGGATCCAGGCACAGGAGTATTTAATGGGGTAAAACAAGGTACTGAAAGGAGGAGGCGGCTGTCCAAATTTATGTGCCTTCGTGGTTTAAAATATATAGTTAAACTCATGGACAACACCATACCAACCATATACTTAAAAGGAAGCATTGTGAAAACTGTGCTTCACATAAAGGATGTTTTTGCACTTAATCAGAGCTATTCATGCTTCCACTGCATGCATCCGACGAAGTGGGTACTAGCCCACGAAAGCTTATGCTTCAATACTTTTGTTAGTCTTTAAGGTGCCATGGGACTCTTTGTCAATTGTGTACTAAAGGCATTCTGGGTGATATTAGAAGTACTATCTAAAATCAGCTATAAACAAAAACATCTCTACATTGAACCCTACCTTGTGTCAAAAATTCCTCCATGGAATACACAGGAAAATATTGTATAATATAATTCAGCTAATGGTCAACTAAAGATTAATGCATTGTTCAACCAGTTATCTAAATCTTCTACCACTTCTTTTTAAGGTTGTGAGTGTGCTGATGGGTTGTCATTTGTTTTGTACTAAAAATAGCAAAACTACCTAAATATCACATTACTTATAAGATAACCATTTACTTTTGTTATACCAAATTTAACTAGGCAACATAGGAACACAGAATTTGTCACGCTAGATAAGATCAGCTGTCCTTCCACTCCATTCTACCTCTTACACTGGGCCAGTATTAGATGCTCCAGAACAACCAGCCCTGTAGTATCTAAAAGGAATTTTTTTCATTATCTTATATGGCCATTGTTTATTATTCATATTAAAAATATTTTTAAATTCCTACTAAGCTCTTGGATCTAGACTGTTCTCAGTGGTAGCAGATGACCGAACAAGGAGTAATGGTCTCAAGTTGCAGTTGGGAAGGTTTAGATTGGATATTAGGAAAAACTTTTTCACTAGGAGGATGGTCAAGCATTGGAATGGGTTACCTAGGGAGGTGGTAGAATCACCTTCCTTAGAGGTTTTTTAGGTCAGGCTTGATAAAGCCATGGCTGGAATGATTTAGTTGGGGATTGGTCCTGCTTTGAGCAGGGGGTTGGACTAGATGACCTCCAGAGGTCCCTTCCAACCCTAATATTCTATGATTCTTGGTTTTAATCATCTGGCAGACTTAGATGGGTTAATTATTCATCCTGTAAAAAAATATTTCCATCTGTTGCCTTTCCATTTCACTGCTAGTCTGTTGTGCTTGTATTATGAGACAGGTTAAATAGAAGTGACCAGACCTCCTTCTCTATAGCAGTTATTGTTTTGTATATTTCTACTGTTTTCTCTTTTATTTCTTTCTTCCCTGAACTAAATAGTATTTTAGATTTTTCCTCACAAAGAAGTCACTCTGTGCCTCCTAATCATTTTAATCACACAGCTCCAAACCCCTTTTATTTTAGCTATGTTTTTTTTTCAAAGATACTGATGAGGACTGATCTTGGAGTTCTAGGTAAAGTCATACCACTGATGTGTAGAACAGCACTATAATATTTTCAGTATAATATTAGTTTTTCATCCTAGCATTTTGTTAATGGCAACTGCATATTGAGCAGAGATTTTCACTGAGCAGTCCACGGTGATGCTCAGATCTCTTTCCTAGGTGGTATTAGCCATCCTAGAACCTGGAAGTGAATATGAGTAATTGACAATTTTCCTTTCAGTGTGCATTTTGTTGGTGTTTTTCAACAATCAAATGTATTTGTCTGTGATGGGGTGGATAAGCCCCACACCGGGGAACCAAGGGTTAACAAGCAGCTTTTGGACCAGAATGGCTCAGGTTTGGGAATCTTTCGCACATTCTCAGTCGTGAAGATTGATGCAAAGAATTCATTCAGTTTCTCCATAATGGCCTTATTTAGCATTAAGCATCTCGATTGTCCATTGCCGCACTGGTTGTTTAGTGGGTTTCCTGCTTCTGATGTACTTTCAATTCTGAAGCACTTAGAGGAGAGGAAAGTGATCAGCAACAGTCAGCATGGATTCTTGACAAATCATGCCTGACTAACCTAATTGCCTTCTAAGATGAGATAACTGGCTCTGTGGATGAGGGGAAAGCAGTGGATGTGCTATACCTTTTCTTTGGCAAAGCTTTTGATATGGTCTCCCACAGTATTCTTGCCAGCAAGCTAAGGAAGTATGGGCTGGATGAATGGACTATAAGGTGGATAGAAAGCTGGCTAGATTGTTGGGCTCAACGGGTAGTGATCAATGGCTCCATGTCTAGTTGGCAGCCGGTATCAAGCGGAGTGCCCCCAGGGTTGGTCCTGGGGCCGGTTTTATTCAATATCTTTATAAATGATCTGGAGGATGGTGTGGACTGCACCCTCAGCAAGTTTGCAGATGACATTAAACTAGGAGGAGTGGTAGATACACTGGAGGGTACGGATAGGATAGAGAGGGACCTAGACAAATTAGAGGATTGGGCCAAAAGAAATTTGATGAGGTTCAACAAGGAGAAGTGCAGAGTCCTGCACTTAGGATGGAAGAATCCGTGCACTGCTATAGACTAGTGACTGAATGGCTAGGCAGCAGTTCTGCAGAAAAGGACCTAGGGGTTACAGTGGATGAGAAGCGGGATATGCGTGAACAGTGTGCCCTTGTTGCCAAGAAGGCTAAAGCAAATTCTTTTTTGGCCTTCCTAATTATATTTTTATACTTGGCATTTTAGAAGTCATCCACCCTGGGAGAGATGGACTAGTGAGCAGAATCCAGGCAACATGGTCTAAGCTGCATGATAAATACAGCTTATCACATGGCTGTTAGCCCTATATAATAATGGGTTTAATTAGTCAGTGGTTTGCTACCAACATTAAAAATCAATTGAAACAGAAATGTATTCTAATGTGTGTACATATAACTCTTTAAAAACTAAATGCCAGATTTTTAGATGATATAAATCAGTGTAGCCCAATTTAAATCAACGGAGCTATGACAATTTAATCTCACTGAGGGTCTGCCCCAAAATGTTTACTGCTACATAGTGAGTGATGTCTTTGGTGAACTGTTTCAAACAAATGTATTCATGATGGATATTTTTATAGTTCAAAAGGTCTCATTTTTAGAGTGATTGAAAAATATAAAATATATTCCATATCATAGTATACAGGCTATCTGTATCTTCAACAGAAGTCAGTTGAAATCAAATGACAAGTTACTATTTGGACCTTGACTGCCTTTCACTTGCTTTATGATAGACAGTCACACACAGGAAATATTTGTAATTACTGAGCAGAAGAATATTTAAAGGACCTGAGAATAAAAATAAAGGAATGGTGACCCGCAAAATTCAGAAGCACTTGCTTGCTCTTAAAATTAAATCTGATGTCTACTTATTTCCCATGAAACAAGATCTAAGTGTGGGAAATGCCATTTTTCTTTGGGAATTCAAATCTGTTGCATGCCACAGCGGCAGTGACAGAGCATGCTTTTCAGTAATGCCCCCAATCTCTGTGCTCTGAAAAGAAAAAGTGACTGTCACTTGCAGTTTTAAAACACCAAAAGTTTTAATCTTATACCCATCCAGAGACTTATATTTACTAATATACTAACTGTTGGGCTGCATAGAAACTCTTTGGTGCTGTACTTCTAGCACCAACATCAGTGCTGAAATGGTGCAGTGGTTCCCAAACTTTAACAACCCGTAAACCCCTTTCACTAAAATGTCAAGTCTCGTGAACCCCCCTCCTAAAAATGAATATTTTCAGGTATTTTCTCCCTTACCGCAGGATAAATTATAAAAGCAGTGATCTTGGAGATATAAAATTTGTTTTATGACATACTTATTAAACACTATTTATTAATTATTCTCTATCATTACAGTATTTTTATTACATTATGAAAATGGCAACACTCTTCCAATAACTCACTTTTGTAGCTTGTAACCCTTATCAGAGGTGCCAGTAGAAAAAAGGAGTGTGGGGGCAAAGCCCTCGCACACTTGGGGTGGAGGGGGACACCACTGGAAAAAGGGGAGGCATGGGGAAAAAAGGGGAGGGACTCATGGGGGGGGGGTGCTGATGTGGAGTGGCATGTGACCCTCGTCACCCCCCCCATACTGGCGCCTCTGACTCCTATGTTTCATCGAGGACTATCAGATGTGAAACCGAATGAAGGTATTTAAGAAGCCAACTAAAAAAGTTCCTCCTACACAAGCATTTAGGTCTTGACCAGTCCAGGCAAACAATGGACATTACAACAAAGCTTAAACTTGTTCTTCATAATCATTTAAAAAACAACACTGGCAGCCTATTTCATTTTAAAAACAGCAAAAAATATCCACCTCCCTTTCTGTTTTGTAAAAGGAGTTTTGAAGTTTAAATCTCCTCAGTGTGATAGATGTGCTGGCTTTGATCTGCTTCACTCTTGGAAGTCCCCAAGGCTCCGGGCTGCTGGCCCCATGCTGTCCAGGGTCCCTATGAACAGCTCTGTCCGCCATTAGGGATTTTTTCCTGAGAACCCCCTGTAACATTTTTGTGAACACAGGTTCACAAACTCCAGCTTAGGAACCACTAAGATAGAGAGACCAGCCTTGGTGTAAAGTATTGGAAATGTGATTCCCCTTGACAGAGCTATTTGAAGGACCACTGAAGTGCTATAAACTGCAGAAATAGCTTAATATCTGAAACCATTAGCAGGATTCAGACTATAGGTATTAATTGAAATTACTGTTTTGAAAATCATTTCCTTGTATGACGAGCGGTGTTCAAGATACTCTCCCTCATGGAAGAGCTGGTGAAATTCCATCACCTAAAAGAATGCAGCCCCTGCTCTACTTTGTATTGGTGATCTCATCAGCTCTTAGAGAAAGAACACAGAATTTGGTTCTTGGCAGATTAAAAACTGTTCAGTTCACTTGTAAAACGTATTTGTCTTTAACTTTGACACATTGTTGTATTAGATGCAAATGCTTTCCCTGGTATCCAGCCTGAATAACATGACTGGGTAGTGGGATCTCTGCAGAAACAGAAGTCGGGAAAGTACCTTACATTCCCGACCATGGACTCAGTGAGGAGTCATTTCCCAGATGGCAGTCCAGTAATGGACCGAGTAACCACTAGTACCGCCCTTTCACAGATGCAAAGGGCCAAAGAATTCAGTTAGCATCAGATCCTCCTGCCTTACTTGAAGCCTCACTGATTATATAATCAGACTCCACACAAGACAGAGGGGGAATAACTAATTTTTGTCCAAGAACATCTCAGACTATCTAAAAGGTGTTTAATGCCTAATATTTGTAGCAACACAATTTTGAATATATGGAACTTATCAAAGTTATTGGCATTGAAAAGTATTTAGCAGCACATCAGATATCAAATATATTCGAAAAGAATTTTTCATTTACATCAGTAGGCTGAAATGAAGTACGGTCCTTTGGATGTTATTTTAACATCTTCCCTGAGCTGCAATGCTCATTGCTTGCATTGTTGTTGCCTTAAAAGGGCAGATTGGCTTTTTGTTCTGCTGCCATCTGATGGATGCAAAAAGCTAAGAGAATTGTAATCTTTCTTGGATATGATGGACCTGAAATGCTAGTATTACTGCATACACCCAATAATATTAATGTCAAAAGATTCAGCTGTGATAATGTTATGCTTCTTAGATTCTTTTAGTTCCTTTAGCTTAAATGGTATATAACAGCAAAGAACCCAGATCTACATAGTAATTCATAGGACCGGTCCCTAGCTCCCTTCCAAAAGGAAATATATAAATATAATATATCTGTATTGTATGGCAGATTTTATGCCGGTGCTCAGATGCCCCCATGATGAATGTGCGCTGGATCAATAAAAACTGTTTCCTACAAGTCCACAACTGTTTCGGTAAAACAAGCTGCCATGTAACTTTTCAGTGGAGTAATTTTTCTCCTTATCCGAAAAAGATTCATTTTGGCAGTGCTATGGAAATATATGGGAACAATTTAACATCTGTGATTTATGTTTTCCTGACTCTAATGTTTTATGACAGCTTCTTTTAAAAGATGTGCTTATTTGACACTCAGCCAGTGTTATCTGCTATGTCCTTGGGAATTCTGACCCTTCAAACCACAGTTGAATTTTTAATATAAGCTATTCAAGGCAGGGGATCTTTCCTCCAAGAAGCTGTTTTGAGCTTTAAGAACAACATGGATGAAATGCTACGGAAGCCTACCCTTAAACTAGAACTAGATAATGCTATTAAATTCTGCTATGGCAGCAAGTACAAAGATAACATCAGTTTCTGCCCTGCACTAGAGACCCGTGGAAGAAGAAAGTCACAGGAGAAGATGTTTTCCAAGAAAATAAACCTAACCTAAAATATAATGCTGTCGCTTCTAAGACTTTCTTAGAACGTCAAAGGCTACAGCATTTGGCCCCTAAAAGTGAGGGGATTTTGGTCATTTTTAGCACTGCTGTGGCATAAAAGGAAACCAGCAACTTGTTTTAAATATGGGTATTTTACTTGTTTCTTGTCTTGTTCTGAGGGGGTTCAGGGGAAGAAACATTGGGCTAGCCACTAAGTGAATGGATTGGGCTAGCCACTTGCATCTGAATGGATTCTGGGACCATTTGCACAGGGCCTCCTGCGGCTACATACCAGCTCTGTGCCTCAGGACCTTCTCCTTCCAAATGCTTTCTGGCAACACAAGCTCCACTGGAGTCACACTACCTCCACTTCCTCAGCCAGCAGCAACCCTAGGGACTAGCCTTAAATGAGGCTGCCCACCACCGGGGGTCCAGCAATGGAAAATGTGGGGGGGGGGATTACTATTATTAATAATGTAATAACTGCCTGAGGGAATCTCCATGGGATCATCCAAAGAATGAGATATTTCTGTTCAGCCTCACCCTGACATCCCAACCTCTCTCTTCCTCTTCTCAACTCACAGATCCTTGGACCTAAAAGTGCAGCCTTTGCAGGGTTTAGGACAAGACCAGGTTCTGAGGAAGCCAATTCCCCACCCCTTCCCTGATCTATGTGTGGCGAGTCCATTCTCCATGAATCACTAGGGCATGATTAGTTATTATTGGGAAGTACGTCTCTCCACCATTATTTTGATTATGCACCATAAAAATAGACACTATTGTATTACATATCTACCTGTATATGGCTACTGCCACTGTCAAGTTATATAAATTGGTACTTTGTTTCTTTGTGCACAAATTAAGGGCTTATCTTCACTAATGGGGTAAGTAAACCTACATGAATAATGTAGCTGGAGTTGATGTAGCTTAGGTCAACTTAACATAGTGTTTTCACTGCAATGCGTTGACTGGAGATGCTCTCCAGTCAACTTACCTTACTCTTCTCAGGAAGCTGGAGAGTGTTCTGCTATCGATTTAGCAGTTCTTTCACTAGACCCACTAAATTGACACCCACTGCATCGATTGCAGCAGCGTTGATCTCCCCGGCAGTGAAGACAAGCCCTAACACTGATAAATAATAAGTTTCTACCTTCTTTAAAGTGCCTCTTTACTGTTGTCTTTCACAATTATGAAATATCTACAGTCCCCTGTCATTTTAGTCTGGTGTCCCCTTCTCTTTCTTTCTGCTCAAGATCCTTGGTCTAGGAGATTATTTTGATGAGATTCCATTTCAGTGCATCACCAGAAATGTGCATCATTAAGAATGTGTTCTGTAAAGGCAGCAACAGTAATTGCACTGCTAGGAGCAGAAGGAGAGTAGCGCTATGCAATTAAAACTATGAGAAACTAGCTGTTATAATCAAAGTAAAAGAGCTAAGAGGTAATGTTGGTGTTGGGATTAACTGAAATGTTATCTGTTTGCTGCAGCTGTCAGCAAAAATACTAAAGAACAGCAGCTGCATCATACTGCTAGCAGAGGAGTGGAGCAATCCTAGGTCCAAAATAGACTTCGGAGTCAGTGTTTTTTTCTAATGAACCCCATTAAGAATCATGAACTGTTTATTTTAAAGGCTAGTTTGGCCTGGATGATAATGCTGCTGCTTTTAAAATGGGTGACCAATAAAATATTTGAAATACAAATACAAAAGGCAGAACAATTTAAATGAGAGGTTATGTGGGTATATTACTGCACATTAATAATGCAACTTACCTTACTAATGATGCTCAACTACTGTATTTTAATTAACATTAAGGATAATTAATTGTTCATAAAATGCAATTACATTGCTCAGTTGAAGCACAAAGAATTGGTTTATTTTCAGCTATTGTAACATTTACTTGTCCTTTTGGGGAAAATATTTACAAAGGCATATCTCTCCATCTTTTTGGCTGGCCTTATAGAATAAAAGAAACTGCCATTTTCTTTTGATCACGAATGCCAAGATAAATGTAATAAAGCCTGTGGGCTTTTTGTTGTTTTACTGTTTAGAAAAACCTATGAACAGCCCAATGCCATTCGGATTGTCAAGCTAATGAAGTACAAACAGTCTGGGGATATTACCATGGGTCAGGAGACCTGGACATTTCTGAACTGAGGCCAAGGGAGCCCAGACACATCACAGAGGTGATGCAAACATAACCTGTGGGGGAGGGCATGCTCAGTTGTTTTTCAGAACCACATAGCTGCCTGATTCAAGGAGCAATCCTGACTCAAACAGTGGCCTCGGTAGGAAGAAGGGGGAAGTTTTGCACTACTCAGTTTCCCAAGGTCGCTGCCAAGAAAGCATAACAAAGAGGAACAAGCCAGAAAAGCTTAGTGGTCTATGCTTCAGCATTTAAATTAGACTCACTGAACCAACAGGTCCAAATCTTAAGGTCCTCTCCTGGTAGATAGATGTACCATACAAGCTATTGTCTGGGGAACTTCTGTTGACCTTTTGAAGACAATGTTCTCCGTGTACATAAAAAATACCATGGCTCTCTTCATAAGATTGTGGTGTTGCCATTGTGTCCATAAGGACTGTTTAACAGTTTGCAGGCTGGTTGGATGGCAGCCACCCTCACTTTGACCTTGCTACCCTTCAGTGGTACCTTATGGTATGCATACAGATTTATAGCATTTTTAAGCCCTCGGAAAACTGTGTGATGGGTTCAATTCTGAGCAATCTGGAGCACTCACCACTTTAAGGTGAATTGTATATTGTGCCATAATGTTAGGAGTTCTGTTTCCAGCAGGACACAACCAATTCCCATTCCCCCCTCTCCTCCTTCTTACAACTAAATGTAATATTTGCCTGACACCCTCATTTATTTACTCTCCCCCTGCCCTTCCTTAGGTTTTCCTTCTCTAACCCATCCCAATATCTCTTCCAGATGGAAGGCTTCTCAAAGCTACAGTAAATTTCACAGCTGCTCTCAAGAAAATTGGGAGTTCTCAGTTGTTTTCCCCATGGACAGTGCTAACTTCATTGCTGTTGCGGGTTTCTACTTGTCCTGGACTTCTACCTTTTGTCTTTCTTTGGAGGGAGCCTGTGGACAAGGAAAGCCCTCTCCCCCACCTCTCTCCGAAATCCAATGTACCCTTAACTCGCTCTGAAGGATCTCCCAGATCTCTTGTTCCCAAGTCCCTTGGTCTTTACTGGCTGGCAGATCTCTGTTGGAAGTGGCACTCCTTGTGTTAGGAGCAACAACTGCTAATCTGCTGTGTCTCGGCAAATGTGAGCATGATCCCCGACCTGTTCACTCTTTGGACTGTGATTAACATGTGAAGTTCGACCTTCCACTAAGCTCAGCCTCACTCTCCCTTCTCTCTAGCACCACTGCCAACCCCAAGCATTCAAACTTCAAGTCAAGACCCCAAAATTGAGGTTGGCTGGAAAATCATGACATTTAAAGCCATAACGTGGGGTTCTTTTTTCCCTTCTGGTAATGGAATGTTTAGGATTCATGCTTTTAACCTGGTTCCAGGAGCTGGAGCTCTAAAAAAAAAGCCAAATATCGTGGTGCTTCTGCTGAAATTGAGAGAGATGGCAATACTGTACTGTTTTAGTAAACTGTAGGTGCTGGACTGTGACATTTAAGCCTCTCTCGTCTCACCAAGCTGAGCTCACAACTCAAGATGACAAGATTGTTTCCCAGGAACTTTTTTTTCCTCAAGGGTGCATTGGTCCCCTTCCCTGATTCTCCATGGCCGTTTCCCCCCTAGCTTTTCAACTTAGCCAGTGGAACCCAGGTCCCTCTGGTTAATTAGGAACTTGTGTTCCTTTCAGCTACTGGGTTAATCTGTCTTCTCCCGTTGGCCAATTTTGCCCCCAATTTTCTTTTCCTTTGGCACTTTCCATCTTGCACCAGAAGGCTCTCTGGAGTGCTGTCAGTGGTCCGCCTACCATAGTGCTCCCTTGTCTATAGTAGGAAGTTTTAGAAAAAATAACCACTGGTGCATATGCACAATTGGGAGTCAGAGTGTAGAGGAGGTTCCGCTATCGTCTGATATTTTTACTACTGTGCCATTTGACGACACAGTAGTAAACCCACCAGTAGCTGCCCAAGGCTTTTCTATGCACCTCCTCTGCTGCAGCTAAGCCAGCTGATATATTTTTCTAAAGCTCCTTAGTGTTGACATTACTTAGTTTTTATTTGCGTGGGTTTCCCTTATTGCATCATCATGGAGACAGCTCACATCTTCACTTCCCCTCTGACGCCCTTTCAGTGCTGGCTAACTGGCTGTTTCCCCTGCCTCAGAGCCTAGGTTGTCCAGCCACACTTCATTCTGTCTCCCTTTTCTGAGGTTGCATGTACTTACCCCTCTGATCAATCAGCTTCTCTTCCTTATTTATGCTGTAGAATCTGCTTTCCAAGAGGGAAGAGATTTAAACTCTATTTTAGGTACAGTTTCTGAATCCCTCACACTCTTTAATGTATTTATCCTCTCCCCTGCAAGGTAGGGAAGAAACGAGGCACAGACAGACTATGTAACTTGTCCGAGATCTTACAGGAAATCTGCAGTGGAGCTGGGACTGAACCTATGTCCCTCAATTCCCAGGAAAGCATCCTAACTCCAGAACCATCCTTCTCATCAGTTATTATCTGGAAGATCTGATATCACAGGATGAAAACTGTGTAAGACTGTGCATTCAGACCCTAGGGTGATCAGGTTATGGAAGATCATCTGAATTTAGCAATGTGGCCTTCACCCAGGATATTGTCTCATTAATGGGAGCCACTTGTCAGATGCTTTGTCATGCCTCACGTATTTCCACTGTAGTATCCTGAACTCATTGTTGAGTGATATCTAAACACTGCTCCTCTCTGCATTTATGCCTGTCACTGGGGCTATCATTAGGTATCACTGAGGGATTTTTTGAGATCACGGTAGCATCCCGTATATTTCCTGGTATATTTATTTCATAGCCAGCAATTAGGCCTTGCCACTATCTTGGATTCTGTATCTGTAAAACTCAGGCATAATCACGACAGGTATTGAGAATTGGACAGCTAGTGGCTTTATTTGTGATGCATCTTTCCTGTGCTTCCTTTGTGATGCTTGAGCTAAGGAGAAACTCATAGTAATTCACATTTTTTGCCTTTGTAGCATCTTGTAGGTATTCAGAGAACTTTGCAGACATGATTGATTTATGCCTCACAATACTGTTAGGTAGAAAAATATTCTTGACCTTGTTTTGGAGATAGAGGCTGAAGAAGTGAGAGACTGTGTGACTTGCAGAGGGTGTCTTAAGAGATATGCAGTAGAGCCAGAAACAGAGTACAGGATCACTCGGGGTAAACTGTTTCTGTGGAAAAATCAGCTGATTGTATTACTCTCATTTAAGTTCTGTAAGTCTAAACACCAGCAATACTGAGGGCAGCCCCATGTCTCAGTCCTCTGGACTGCTCGTATCTATTAATTAGTTCTCTAATTTTTCCAGCACAAGTGAGTAGATTTCCAAATTTACTCCATTCCTTTGACCCAAGCTAAAGGGACTTGTTCTAGAAAGTGTCTTCTCTCACCGACATTGGTAAAGAATTCCCTCTGTGCTGGTTTGTCAAATCCCATGCACCCCAGTTTTTGTTTTGGGGCCTTCAACCCAGGGCTGGGATGCCTGTTCCTGGGACTGAGAAAAGGGAGTTTGGTTATCTGTTCCCCAGTATACACACTTTTTACTCCTCATGCCCTGGACCCTTTGCAAGAGCAGAGTGGACAGAGCAGTCATTGTCCTAGTTGCTCACATAGTTTAGGGGCCCTGTCTCCCAGGCTTACTGGACCTTGTATTGAATAAACATGAGCTCTTTCAAACTGATCTTCTCTTTCAGAGGCCACCACAGCTATTCAGCATCACCTTTTTTAAACCTCTTATCCCTCACAGTAGCAAATATGCCTGCTAAATAGCTGCATCCCTCAATGAAAAAGCTCTACTGTGGTCAGGATGACCTTTCTCTAATTGTTTGGGCAGACATATTATAACCTCGGGTTCTTCCCTTCAACAATTCTCAGTTTTGCCAGGTACAACAAGGGCTTGCAACATTCATGTCAGAGTTGTTTCAGCTAGCTCAGCCTTCCAACATCCAATGGGCTTTTTTTTTAACCATCTTCATACCTCCAAGTTTTCAGTGCCCTCTTATACAGAGACTCCTGCACTTGAACTGTCATCTGTGCTTCACAGGCTGCGGGGAACTTGTATGAAAAGTTCCCATGCAGCCGTTGATGGTGAAAGCAGGTCCTTTAGTAATTATAGCCCTGTCTTATCTTATTAGATAATTAAGATCCCTAGTTATTGGCTCCCCCTTCTTTGTTTTTTCACAGGACTGAGACTTTTAGGAAAATGAGACTTTTAGGAGACTTGTTTTTCATGGTCCAGACAAAGAGGAAAAGGGACTCCTGGTTTCTAAGACTGCAGTTAGTAGCTGATAAAAATCTTGTATTGACATGACTTGTCAGCAGAGGGGTAAACCTCCTTTGCAGGCTCATTAAAGTAAGTCTTTCTACTTCTTGGGTGGAGAAAGTGCTGGTCTCATCCCTTTGAAATCAGCAGTGCTGCTTCTTGGTCTTTGCTTCACCCCTTCACCAGCCACTACCAAGTGAACCTAGACACATCTGCAGAGACTTTCAGCATAAAACAGCCAAAACTTCTACTCAGGTTAATCAGTGTCACCTCTAGGGACACTGTTTTCCACATCTGCTTGCTATTCGGCTTCCTCAGCAGGACAGGAGTAAAAGGAGATGTTCAACATGGGAAGTTTACTCAGCCGTGAAAGAGTTTTTCAGCATTGCCTTTCTTTTATACAGCATCCCTGCTGCACTTCCCTATTTACATGTTCACTTTACTCTCTCTCTCTCTCTCTCTCTGATAGTCCTGGTGTTTTGACTACCTGGAAGGATGAAAGATGAACTCTACTTCCATATATTATAGGGCTTTTAGTTTTCTTTACCTCCTTGCTTTCTGGTAGCTGGCACCCTAATTCTAACTGTGCTGCACTGCGGGAGGGAAAGAAGGAGGGATAGACAAACTCCTTTACTATGAGCAGTCTTTCCCTAAAAACACTTTTTAAGTGAATGAGAATAGCAAAAGGAAAAGCCACAGCTTTCAACTGCTGTTGGGTTTTTGCTCATATGTTGTTTCTGTTAGTACTTAACAAAAAGGAAACAAATTGTTTCACTGTTACTATGAAATCCTGAAACTGTGGCCAAAAAAAAACGCTGGACCTTCTCTCTGCTCTACTTTGTCTCTATGGCACAGTAAAGAGGATTGATTCCAATCCACTTACTTTTACTATGGGGGTATCTCCCATTCTACTGTGTTCAACACTTCTTAATCCAGATATGTTGGGAGATGTGAGGAGTTTAGAGAAATGGGATCTGGGGTAAGATTGTGTCCCATGTGCCTATCACATGACTGTGGTACTAGCTGGACTTGTTCTAACTTGTAGTAGCTGTTGCTGAATCTGGCACTGACTCCCAGTGCCTCAGTCTTGTGGCTCTGAAAGGGCAACTTGAAGAACCCCTACCAGCTCCAGGCCTAGGAAACCTTGTTGCTTTGTGGCTCTGCATATAGGGGATCTCCCCATATTCTGCCCCCCTACAATCAACACTGTTTAGGGAACTCTCCACCTGGCATTTCTCATCCTGGGGCTATTAAAATAAAGGGTATTTTCTTTTGTTTTAAAGGGTTTTTCCAGAGATGGCAATTGAGCGCCTCACCCATTTAAACGATAAACACTGCTCTACCTGCTTTTGGTACAGGGGACCTTGCTCCTCTGGTGGAGAAATTAGTGGAGAAGAGAAGTGCTATGGGAATAAGCACTTTATCTTTGAACTGAGTTGTGATCTCACAGGTGATATGATCATACTTACTGTCTTTTGACAAATAGGGGTTACTTCAACATTTGATGTCTTGATTGTTTAGATAAATGTCTAAGCCTCAGTTATCCAAAAATCACAAACAGAGTTTGAATGTACTTCAAATGACAGATCTCTGCCTAGAAACAATTGTGCTCTGGGCAGCATAGCACTGAGCCATTCAAGGCTAACCTCAAATGCTTTGCCACTTTTTTTATTTGTGCCCAGGTTTATGTCTTTTAATGGCTCAGTTAGTCTAGTGAACAATCTACATTCTACAGCAGAAAGATAATAATAGCACTTGAGTCACATAGCAAAGTATTCAGGGGGCTTAAGAGTCCTGTCTGCATGCTCACAAACTCTGAATAGGAGAGCAAATCACATGGTTTTATTTTCTTTTCATGTGTGTTTGTAAGTACAGTAACTACAAAGCTAATGGAAATTGCATCATTTCATTAAACATTCAGGTTGCTTCACTGAAATGGCATCATGAACTCTCACCGCTCCTTCTCCTTCCTGTTGTTGTCAAGCTGTTTGTCATTTAGTCCCAAGAACGGGTACTAAAATAACTTACTTTAGACATGAATGCATTAGAACTATGACTCACATGTAAGGGGCTGGGGGAAGACCTTCTTTTCAAAGGCCTTTTGGATAAACAAGGCAAGTTAGCAGTAATTCAGTTGTGCTGATTTCAGGAATCTGCTGTTTTCAATCACATTAATTTAGTTTACATTTTCAAATAAAATATAATCCATTTGATAAAGTAATGGAAATTCTTGTAGTAATGCTACAGTACCTTTTTACTTTCAGCGACACTCTTAAAACAAGTTAATAAAATTCTCTACTTACAACTGTTGTAATTGTTACGCCAGTAGAATCTAATTTTTTCAGTTGTTTAATCTGTTAGTTTTATAAAGCACTGATATGTGCAATGATATATATACAGTGTATATATATAGTCTCATGTATCTCTCAGTTAAATAGTTGAGAGGTTCGAGCAAAAAAATATTAATCCACAAAGAAAACAAAACTACCCACCTCATCCCTAAATCCTATAGACTTTAGGGGAGAAAGATGCCCTTTAGATAAGAGACTTTAGGTTCTAAGATACAACTTTTACTCTTTCACTAGAACAAACCTTAGAAAACCATAAATCACACCACATTATACAGATTGACATCATTTCCCCAAAAAGGAAGTGCAACAAACGCAGCTCTTACTCAACTAAAGTGCTGCTGGGGTTTAAATCAAACTAGAGTTTATTGCATCTTCACTGTGGGTTTTTCTCTCCCCAGATCCTATCGGTGAATATCCAGATGGGCTAGGTCACTTCATATATTATTTGTAGTTTTATGAAACAAAATGAAACTCTTCAGTTACTCTACAGAAATCTCTTCAGTTCATCCCTCTCCCCTTAATTCTGGCTTGCTCATGTCAGCTAAGCTGCAAGAGGTGGCCATTTAAGGGAAAAAATACAAGCTCCAGCTTATTTCCCTGTAGTTTGCATGTTTTTCTCCCACTCCCTCAGCAATGCATTCTGTGATGCCAGATAGCATTTTTTAAAGGGAAAAAGACAAACACTTCTGATTAACTTTTAGCTGCTAATGGCACATCTGCAGAATCAACAAGGTTTCCATTAAAACAGTCTATTTCCCCCCTTTTCCTCTCAATTCTGAAGTATTATAGTTAGCAGTTTCCTGTTAATTGTGAAAATAAATAAGCAACAGTGTTTAATTGCTACACAACACTGATCTCCACACATATCATTTCCAACCATTCTTTGATTGTTTTAATAATAATCATGGGGTCAGTTAAAATGTGTCTAGGAATGAAGGACATTCATAAATTGCAGAAATATTGTATAATTATGCTTTTAAGCTATGTGTTCTTCATGGCAGGACCTCTGCAAAGTGCCTAGCCTATTATGGTGGCTATTACAATCTCTTTGATCTTACAAAGTCATCTTTGAATCTAGTAGTTGTGGCTTTTACTTCTTCTGGATAAGATTTGGAGAGATATGCCAACAAAAGCATCAAGGCAAATGACAGATAAAATATCTTAAATGGAAAAAAAATCCCTTCATTCCTATTTAGTACAGTTTTATGTATGCACTGACTTTTCCCCTGATCTGGTAATGAATAAAAGTCAGACAAAAGTACAACAGTATTTGTGGGGAAATGAAAATGATTGCTCTAATAATTTATGCTTCCCCAGAGGAACTCTATTCCCAAATACATTAGGCACACTGAAGTCTTCAGTTACAGTTTTTAGACTCAATCCTGCTTCTATTAAAATTAATAGCAAAACTCCCATTGTCTTTCTTGGGAGCAGCATCAACCCCTTATGCAAGGAAATATAGGTGCACATACCCCGACACTCTTCTCCCACAACAGCCACAAACAATAGTCCACGGTCTCGATTATAAATAATTTATATTTTAGTATCACTAATTCTATAAGAACAATAGCTGCTGAGTGACAAGAGAGAGCTTGAGAAACCCTAAATCTTTTCTAGAAATTTGGCTTGCACTCCAGCTGTGTATGCCTAGAACTCAGCAGCACTGCACATTCCAAATAGGATTCTGGATATCAGTGTATACATTCTTTGGCAGTTTTATGTAATGAGTGGATTCTGAAGTTTGTCAAATATATAAGTGGACAAATATTTTTAATGGTCAATGGGAAATAGATGAATGGAAATATCCTCATGGCAGATCTTTGTTAATACATTAGACAGAACTATAGAACTGAAAACTGAGTTTGTGATTAATATGAAGAAGTGCTAAATGGGCTTTTTTATTTTAATGGAAACCTTATAAAATCATTGTCAAAAACCATTTTCTGTTTAATTATAGTTTTAAATTATTGTTCAGGGCTTTCAGATACTAAATTTCCTCTTTGTCATGTCATATTAGATTTTATATAGCTACCTTGCTGGGCATGGTATTTTACAGACATGTAAGAGAACACAGTCCTGCGCCAAATAGAGTTGACGTTCTAAACCACGGTGAGAAAACTATGGCCCGCGGGCTGAATCTGGCCCACAAATCACAGCACATGGCTCAGCCCTGCTCCGGCGCTCTAGTTGGGGTGCAGGGCCAGGGGCTGCACCACATGGCTCCGGGAAGCCGCAACTTGGCTCCACTCTGGCTCCTATGTGCTCCAATGTCCCCTTCTGGCACTACAATGGGAGCTGCAGAGGTGGTGCCTGTAGATTGGCCAGTGTGCATAGCCTCCTGGCCGCACCTCCACGTAGGAGCCAAAGAAGGGACATACCGCTGCTTCCAGGAGCCACTTGAGGTTCGTGCTGCTCACAGCCTGCACCCCTGACCCTCTCCCCACCCCCAACCCTCGCCTCAGCCCTGATCCCCATCCCACTCTCCAAACCATTTGATCCCAGCCCAGAGCACCCTCCTGTGCCCCAAATCTCTCATCCCCTGCCCCACCTCAGAGCCTGCATCACCTCCCATATTCCAACCCCAATTTTGTGATCATTCATGGCCTTCCATAAAATTTATATTCTCCAATGTGGCCCTCTGGCCGAAAAGTTTGCCCACCTCTGTTCTAAAACTAATATGATGAGAAACAACAGACTATGTGAAAGGAAGGGGAGAAACCAGAAACTAGGGGGAAAGTGAAACAGCTCTTTGGAAAAGATTATTTACAAGGAATTCAGCTGCTCTATTTTTGCTTAATGTTCCTGTGGGGGAGAGGATACTTGTTTGTTAATAACTAAGCACTTAGACCTCATTGAAGCTAGACTTAGACCTCATTGAAGCTAACTGCAACATTCCCCTTGGCAGTAATCATATGGATTTGTCCTCTAATTCAGCAAAGCCCCTAGGCAGATGCTTAATTTAAGTAAGAGAGTATTTATATTGAGTTCAGTGGAACTATCCAGAAGTGTAAGTCTCTGCCGGATGAGGGCCCTAGCTTTTGCAGTGATGAGCACTATAGATAACCCAGAGCTTTCTAGATTAGATTAATGTGTTAATATAGCTACTGACATAAGAGAGGAACCAGATAATACCAGAGCTGAGATTAACGACCCACAGAATGTAAGATGGGAGAGGGAGAGGAAATGACAACTGATGTAGGCAGGGGCAGAACTATGTTGAGCTTTGAAGGTGACTTCAAGGCCTTTGTGCTTGACGTGTAAAGTGACGTAGTCAGAATAGCGGGTTAAGATGATGATTTTAGCTTTGGGTAGATAGAAGGGGGCCAGAAAGGAGGAAGTTGCTACAGTCAAGATGAGAGAATTGAGCCAGGAGCCAGAGTGGTAGCAGTGGATATTGAGGAAAAGGGTTTGACAGTCTTTAGCACCATTATAACACCATTAGTTTCCCAGTGGCCACAGGTTCTAGAGGCTCAAATAAAGATGCTGTAATATAAAGGGAAAATAGACATGACTGAGAAAATGACTGTGCTTATGCCTACTTATCTTCCTAGATAATCTATATAGAGAAAAATACAGTCAACACCTGAAGAACTTTTTCTGTTCAATATAAAATGTAAGTAGGTTTCCATTCTGAAGAATAGTCAAAGCTATAAACAATCACAATGAAACCAGCTGTTGAATGGCTACATTGCATATTTCACAGACTTGATTGGAAAATCCCAGAGCCTCTTTCTGGACACCTGTTGAGAAGAGTAATTTTAGCCTGCGTGCCCATTTTAAAATGGAAAGAGAAGGCAGAAGAATGTATAATCCTGATTTTAATTTGGATGGAGGTTGTCAGCAAACTATTTGAAAGTCATGTCATTTGATCAAGTTTTTGGGCTAATAAGACCAGCTCTTCTTTCTCCCACCCGCACCCCAGAAAAAGATTTATGGAGGAAAATTAAAATTACAATATAAAAATGATATTAAATTAGTGGCATTTCCCCCCCAAGACTGTAGTTATCCATAAAATGAGAGGTGAATCTGCTATTTCCTCTTAGCACTTTTAGTGAATTATCTATCACAGTATCTAGGAAGAAAAAGACAAGATTTATTCTACTCTAATATCAATGAATATTAGAAAAAAAAACTTTAAACAATGAATATTTTCTACCCTACATTGTTCTTTAGAAAAAAAAAACTTGCTCAAGAAATATCTATGCGCTCACAAAATCTGAGTTTCCACTATGAGCTTGAAAGAGGTCACAATAGAGCTGAAACAATTACCATTATTGACTTATGGGGTCACTAATTGCCACTATATGCAAAAGAGATTATTTCAAAGCAAGCAATGTGCTTCTTTTTAGGAAATACTGTGGTAAAAATGTTAAAATGTGTCTTTTCAGAAGTCTTTCCTGGCCCCAGTACTTTATCTTTTCTACTATTTCACTGGCACTTGTATCCCTTTGCACTGCCAAGTCAGAACTGGTTTAGTGTATTGTTAGTTTTATCCAGTTTGTAAACATTTCACAGCTGAACTATGGTACTGACGTAATTTATCAAGTATGCCGGGATGCATCTAAAATCCATTTTGATAAAGTAAGAAATTTCCTGCAAGTGTCTCAGAGTCTATATCCTGAGTGTCAAATAAGGTAGAGGACCCAGACAGCTCATTTCTACTGAGAGAATCCCAGACTACAATCTCTTGTCTATGCTAAGGGATTTTTACTACTCCCCTAGTAATCTTTGCCTTCAGACCTTAATTGGTATGGTACGTGGAACAGCTTTTGTAATGAACACATATTCCTTATCCATAAATGATAATGTTCCCCTATGTATAAAGAAAGCAGCTTTAGATGGATGTGGGTTAGTTTTTATTATTCCTTCATTTGACCAAGCTGCTTTTGTCAGTTTTGACATAGACTAATCACTCTAAACGATTCCTGCTTAAATTACTTGGCAGTCCATGAAGCTGGAGGATACACATTTTGAACAGATTTCTCTTGAACTGTTAGGGAAAAAGACTGTCTTCTCCATTAATTATTATTATTATTATTATTATTAAGAAACAGTTAGTGGCATTCAAAAAATTACACAGTTTAAGAACACTCAGGTACTAAAATCATAAGGGCTTTTTAAGAAGGCTCTTATCTGCAACTATCCATGCAGCAATTTGATATTATACATATCAGAGTAGAAGCAGAAGCACTTGTCACAGAGCTGTTGTCACAAGGGCAGAACAAAATGTACCAGGTGATACTAGTGTGCTTAGAGTTGTTGAAAAAACAGAAGACTAGAAAGCAATAGGTCACAAGAATATACATAATTCAGCCACTCTATGGCCATTTCCTCTGGGTTACTACACAGGCTGTTAGTTTTTATAGTGATTAAATCTCTGGCTGCTAAGGGACAAATACTACTTTACTATTAAATCTTGGTGCGTCTGACAGTATGAGTTTACAAAAACATATTTTGAGAGTCTCAATCTATATTCCCTTTTTTGTGTGATTACTAGCTAGTGTCTCTAGTCTTATTTCGACCAAGTTTCAAAAAATGGTCTGAACAACAGTGATTCTCTGCTAAAACAACAACAAAAAGAGACACATTTAACTTCTTATTTTAGCTTTTTTTTTTTTACTGAATTTTTCAAATCAGTAGAAAATTGATCATGGAAGGAAAAAAGACAAGCAACTTTCACATGAAAAAATATAAATCCCATCTTACAAAGATAATGTGTTGGAGTAGTTAGTTCATTCTTACCTGACAGCAGTAGAAGCCTAGGAATGTACTCTACAATGCCAGTTTGTTCTTGGTAGATCACGGCCGCTTGCTCCACACTACCCAGACAGATTTAAGACCTAGAAAAGTATCCAGTGCAGAAGAGCCCACAGAGATAAGCTTTTTCCACTCTTGTAGGTCTACCAGCAGCTGAAGTAGTGCAGAAAATAGGGTAGAGCACAGAAGAAAAATGTAGTTTCTCCTCACAGAAATCCCAGTCAGGAGAAATAGGAGGTATGCTCTGTCTGTCTCACACCCAGACTTTTGTTTAAAAAAAATTTCAACTGTTGCTAGGTGGTGTTAGGCTTTGGCAGTTTAGTTCTGAGATTGTATTTCCCCTCTCCTGCTCTCTTCACACACTGTTACAGCAATGACTTTGTTGAGCTGAGTTCGCTTGTTCTATATTTAACCCATGTTCTCAGCAAGTCAAGCCTGTCAACAGCTGAGAAGTTTGAAGCAGTCTTTACTGAGTTCCTCAGCTGCTGAATTATCAGTGGATGTAGAACTGCATCGCCTGATTACTATGTTAATGAAAAATTGTGGAGAAACTGACAAATCTTTTTAAGGCCTTCTAGTGACTTCACTGGAATAATTACTATTTTAAGCAATACATAGAAGTTCTATATTTGGGAATATATTTTAGAATGTTAGAAAGATACTTGGGTTGATACTAGTATTAATGTCAAATCAATTTACAGTAAGGAGTTTAATAAAACCTAGCATGTTTGTAATTTGAAAGGTATTTCCAGCCCTTGCAAAAAAATAAATAAATCACATATTGGGAAAATATTTTAAAATATGTTTATTCTGAGTAAATGAGTAAACCATTTTCTGTTTGCACAGTTCAAATGTATCATCTGGCGTGGCTGTATAACAAAAGGCTTAGCTAGAAAGTGTTCAGAGTAACTTTTCTTCTGAATAAGACAGTATCTACTGTCTTCTTCCACTTGGACATTGCTGTTGTCATCCATCCCTTCATTTCCTCCACATTTGAGAATGTCAGAATCTCACTAGGGATGAAGGTGAAAGCCAGAAAAACTCCAATTTGTCCAATACACAACAGACAAGAAAGAATCAGGAACATATCCCACTAGTGCTCTTCCCTCTACAGTGTCTCTGCATTTGCATCTGGATCTAAATCATCCTAGTTCTTAAAGTCCCTTAACAGCTTGAAGCCTGGCAACTGTAGAGACTGCCTCTCTATCTACAAACCACTAAGACAACTGCACCGTCTGGGGAAGGGAAGCTGCAGTTGACGGAGTCCAGAGCATAGTTCTCCACTGCTGGAGTGACATTTTTTGCAAATGGCCCCTGGCAGCAAAACTCTTAACCACAGGAGTTCAGTCTGAGCCCAGCCTGTTTTTAGAACACAATTGAAAAATCCATCTCTTCCCAAAAGCCTTTCCCGAGTAACCTTCCCTTGGCATATTTCCTTGTGGTCTGAGGAGGAGGAGAGAAGGAACATAGAATAGAGTGGAGAATAAAGGAGAAAGATATACTGGGAAAAATACGGATTCATTTGTTATTAATTTGTTTATGGTAGTACCTCCTATGTGCCAATCACTTTCCAGTCAAGCTAGGCAAAAGAAAGAAATGGTTCCAACTCATAATCTACAGAGTCAGATAGACAAGTAGACAAGACTGAGGGAGAACATGATAGTCATCAAGTTTGTAAAAGAGTGTTATAAAAAGGAGAGTGATCAATTGTTCTTCTTAACCCCCTGAGAACAGGACAAAAAATAATGGACTTAAATTGTAGCAAGGGAGACTGTACTTAAACATTAGGAAAAACTTAACTCTACAGGTAGTTAAACATTTGAACAAATTACTTAGGGAGCTGTGGAATGTTCATCATTGGAGGTTAGACAAGCACCTGTCAGGAATGGTCTAGATAATGCTTGTGTCATCTAATCCACTCCCCTGCATCGAAGCAGAACTATCGAGGTCCCTTCAAGTCCTGCATCTGTGATTCTATGATTATTACCCTTAGCTTGTGTTCTTGGTGCTTAGACCACATATTGATGGATTATAAATACTCTCTATGCTTAATGTGTCAAGTACACTTTGTTTTGGTGACCTAGTAAGAGCTAATACTTTCTCACTGTATATTTAAATACAGTATTTGGCTTGGATAGAGGAATAATAAGACTAGAATATAGTTAAGAATTTTTATAAATGCAGAGATTACTTGTTGGTGGAATTAATCCAAATATTAGAAGACATAGAAGTCAGGAGATTTGAGTCTTATTCAAAGCCCAGTGTCATGTACTCACTCAAAGTTGAACTTTGACAAGTCAATACAGCAACAGTTTAAAAGAAGCTTCAAATATTGAGTGCCTCAAAGTTAAAATCAAGTTACCTAAAATTACCAGCCACTTTTTTGAAGATTTTGGTCTTAACTTCCTTGTTAATGGATATGCTATTGCCAATATTGCACTAACTACAATCAAGTTCAAGAAAATACACGAACACTGAATTTTTAAGAAAATTCAGCTTTAACTCACTCCAATCACTTTAGGGGGTGCTACAATACGGGAGACCAACACAATCACCCAGGCCAGTGGTTCGCAACCTGTGATGACAATCTTCTGATGAAGTAAATCTACTCATCCTTGTGCAACTGCAACCTTGCTGCCAGAAATTCATGATAAAGTAGTGTGTGATTCCTATAGTGCTTCCTATGAATTCCTGGATTTCGTGCCTCATTTGCAGTACTGAGGAAATTTGAACAAAGGAGTCTGAAGCAAACATGAAGATGGGTTGCAAATGGATGATTATGGTATAGGTTCATAATATGAAACAAAGAAAAGCTGAGAACCTACTACCTACGTACAGTAGGATATAAAGGAAGTTTTTGTTTGCATTTGTGGAGTTATCAGACCCACAACCACATGAAAAGTTTGACCATATGGAATTGTGTTTATCACCAATTATTTATTTTATGGAGAAAATGTTTATAAATGGATAGAGAGAACAGCTACCAAAGGTAATAGTGGAAGAGACCTCTTGGCTGATCTACCAACTGGAGGTAATAATATCTCCTAAACTAGCAACAGTGTCACTTTCTAGAATAGCTTTCTTCTCAGGAAAACAGGAAACAGAAAGGGATAACCACTGCTGCTACAAAGCTTGCAATGTTCATTAAAGACATGGCAGTTATTGCAATAGCAACACTAGAGGCAGTGGCCCATGCTGCATCAACCACAAAACTTGCTGCACCATTATCTTCTCCACCCACTGACCATGCCTTTTATTCAAATCTAATTTGTTTGGAGTCCACTCTCAGCTCTCTGCCTATTACTTAGCAGCACCCATTAAGGTAACTATGGGCCAGATTCTACCACTCATGTCAAGTGGTACTTTGTTTTGAGAGTATCCGGATTGATTTCAGTGGGACTATTTGTGAAGTTGTGTACTATTCAGTGTGAAGAAAGAATGGCAAAATGTGGCCCTACAGATATCAAGAAAATCATCATAATCAATCACCATCTTTGAATGTAATGTTAGCTGCAGACATATAGGGATGATCATCATCAAACATGCAGAGTCTACTAAGGACCATTATGCCAGCCAGAGGGACCACAGTTGCTAGTTTCTCACCAGGCCTTGTACATTGAAGTTCCTACATCTGGCTCAATCTTGAGACACCACAAATCTCTGGGGTGGCCATACAAGTGGTGGCAGGTAGGGTCAGGGTATGTATCCTTCATGTGTTGAGGGAGAGTTTGAGAGCATGGTGTGCTGGCATCTTTTTGTCCATCCTGGTGATGTGGCCAAAGGCCATGCAACGCCGCTTTGGAATAAAATGAGCAATTGAAGGAAGGCCAGATCTTTCTGAGATTGTGCATTTTCACAAAGTCAAACCACTTAATACTCAAGATTTAGCACGGACAGTGCATATGGAATACCTCTGGATATAGAGGGATGACTTGCACAAATCCTGCATGTCAGCTTCTTTTGCGATTTCTGTCAAGATCTTGGGACATTTGATATTACCTATGATGAGTATCTAGAGAACGGAGGTTTGTTGGCTTCTCAGTAACTTAAAAATCTCACTAACAACGAAAAAGCCTGAAGTGACTGCAGATAACCACACTGTTTAGTGGCAAAAAGCATTAATGGCCTCACCTTATCTTTCACTATCCTAGTTATTACACATCACCAATGCAATGCTATACTTTTCCACAAAGGGTCAACCCATAAAGAAATGGCAATAGGATTGCAAAAGCACAAGCTGAAGGCAAAATGATGTGTCCAGTTCTTGCACCCATGCTTAAAAAAGGATGTTGAAAAATTGGAAAGGGTTCAGTAAAGAGCTACAAAGATGATTTGAGCTCTAGAAAACATTCCTTATAATAAAGCCTTAACTTTCTCAGAGATTGGACTTTATAAGAGGTTGGTCACCATCTACAAATACCTACACGAGGAAGATATTTCTGATAATATAGGGCTCTTTAATCGAGCAGACAGCCATAATTAGAAACTGAAAGCTGGAAGCTGAAACTAGACAAATTCAGACTAGAAATAAGATACACATTTTTATCAGCGAAAGTAATTAACTATTGGAACAACTTACTTAGGAACATAGTGGAATCTCATCAGTTGAAGTCTTTAAATCAAGAGCGAATGTTGTTCTGAAACATAGGCTCCAGCTCAGTGCTTTTGAACTGGTGGATTTTGACTCCTAATGAGGCCCATGAAAGGCAAATGGGGGAGGGGGGATGTAAAGTGCTGATAATTTCATTACAATCTAAAGTAAAAAAAAAAAATCTCACTCCCCTACTTCCCACTCACTCGGCTACTTCATGGTTAAATATTATCTGTCATCCATTTGATACACGCACACACACACACATACACTTTGGGGTCCTCAGTTTTTATGACTGTGAGCAATAGGACTCATAGGAATAAAACGCAGGCTATTTTAGGTTCTGGTACTGCCTTTGGCTCTCTCGGCTTTTTTATATTCCCTTTCTGGCTTACAAGAAGTTGTTTTTTGGTCATGTTTGGATCAGTGTTGTCTTGGCTCTTGCCTGTCAATTCTGCATTTGAGAGGTAGATATCGTTTTTCATTTTTCCGGGTACTATTGTTTCCTCATAAATGCTGATATTGTTTTCTAGATATTGGATCTGCCATATTCCCAGCTCACCCAAAAACATGCTTTCCCAGTATCAACAAATGAAACACATCTTTACCTTTTAGCTCACAGAAATAATTTAGTTGCCTAATCTATAACCCTGCCAAATTCATGGAAGGCAATAAAATTGTGTAAGACTCACAATGCAAATATTATTCCTAAATTATGTGAATTATTGTGTAGGAAACAAAGTGAAAAAACACATTTAATCAGTTCTACTAATGGTGTTCATATTTTTATTTTTCTATACATTTATTCTCCTTATTCTGATAAAATATGTGCCTTTTTATTTAAGCTTACCAATAGTAAATATGTGAACTACATGCAGGGCTTCAGTTGCTCAGGTGCCTTACCAAAAATAAACTTCCTGATGCTCCTAAGTAATAAATCCGAACTTCTGATAACTGGAACGATCCTTATGGTACTTTTTTTTTTAAAAAAAATACTTTAAGCAATGAGTTATACATAGTGAATCTTCCATTTCCTTCTTTCACAAGCTATCCTGAGCCATCTTCTGCCTTTTACTGTGCTAAGGCTATTTTGGATCGTAGTTACTTAGATGAAAGATATGTTGTAAGGCTCTGTCATTTCACTTATTCAAAACTAGTATTTTACTTTAGATATTTTAGCATTTAGCCAACAAAAATATAGCGCTTAGAGGGACTTCTCCAGATAAAATGACGTAAACCTAAGATGGCCAGGAACACATAAAAAGGTATGTTAGTTGGTCAAAAACATAAGTTATATAGATTCATAGCTTTTAAGTTCCTCTGGCACAATGTAACTCTCAACATAACAGTAAAGCTCACCTGAGTGGGAAACAGACCTTTCTACAGAATGGCCTGAGAGAGTGGAGTAAACTCCCTAATTAAAAAAGTTACTACTTGCTCTGTAACTGTTTTTCTTCAAGATGTGCTGCACATGTCCATTCCACTTCAGGAGTGTGTGGATCAAATGAATGACTGTTGAAGACTTTTCCCTTTGTGGTACCACTGGGGCAATGCGTGCATCCCCCACTGCTTCATGCTTCTGTGCCATGGTATAAAGGACAAAGCCACCCCGGCAACCTTCAGTTCATTTTTACCAGTTCATTTATGCCGATATCATAGAATCCAGGACTGTCACTGTAAACTCTTCTCTGAACAGAACAGAGTGACTTTTCCTCGTGGATCAGAAGTCTCAGCACCCTGAAGATGGACTAGATCTTGATCACACTGAATTCTGCCTTGCTCTTGGAACTGACCTCTCACCAACCAGTTATAAAGAATGAAACACTTGAATTCCTGTTTTCTTTAGGAACACAACCTCCATTGCCATGCATTTTGTAAATACTTTCAGGGTTATGAATAGGCCAAAGGGCAGGACTCTAAACTGATAGAGTTAGGGACAACCAATCCCACTGAGGAATCTCCTATGGATTTGATATATTGCCACATGGAAATGTGTGTCGCTCAAGTCAAGGACAGCTACAAGCTGGACCCAGAGAGGGGACAGTGGATGCTGGAGTGGCCATATATATATATATTTGTTTAGCCCTGAAAGGTCTAATATGGGTCTGAGACCTCTTTTTGCATTTGGAATTAGGAAGTGGGGTATGAATAAAACCCTTTTCCTCTGTGTAAAGGAGGAACCTGTGTAACCTGTGTAAAGGAGGAGTAGGTGTGTAACCTGTGTAAAGGAGGAGTAGGTGTGTAACCTGTGTAAAGGAGGAACCTGTGTAAAGGAGGAACCAGAGGAGAGACTGGACCTCTCACAGGAGTACTTCTTTATGAATGTGGTTCCTGAAGAGGAACTGGGAAAGAGGTGGGGAGGGAGGGATAGAAATACACTGAAGACTGTATCCCAATTCCACCAAGCTTAGGACCCACTGGTGCACACCAATATTGGTCCAAACATCTAGGAAGTGGGATAGAAACAGGAATAAGAGAAGCTGGCATAGGGCAAGCTGCTAAGCAGTCCTTGACAAGGCAGCCAAACATACCGCTTGGCATTCCCAGACTGTTTGGATGGGTTTGCAGCAGACAGAAAATTAGGTGGTGATCTCCTCCTATGATTCTTCCCTTTCCTCCTCAACTGGACAAATTGCTTAGGCATAAAGGGTTGATAAAGGTGGAATGATGGAGGGTGAAATCATACCTCTCCACCAGGGCTTGCTGGCTCAAGATATGAAATTTTAGTCCTGCCCTAGAATAATAGTTTTATAATAGTTATAATATATATAATAATAGTTTCTCTGTCTCTCTTGACTTGGAGGTAGAAGAGGGGTTGGCAACCTTTCAGAAGTGGTGTGCCGAGGCTTAATTTATTCACTCTAATTTAAGGTTTTGCATGCCAATAATACATTTTAAGACATGTTTTTAGATGGTCTCTTTCTATAAGTCTATAACAGATAACTAAACTATTGTTGTATGTAAAGTAAATAAGATTTTTTAAATGTTTAAGAAGCTTCATTTAAAATTAAATTAAAATGCAGAGCCCTCCTGATTGGTGGCCATAACCTGGGCAGGGTGAGTGTCACTGATAATCAGATTGTGTGCCGCCTTCGGTACCTGTGCCATAGGTTGCCTACCCCTGCAGTAGAAGCAGGAAGGAGACGCTCCTTCTTGTTCAGTGCCAAAACCACCAAAGATCCAGTGTATATGTGTATGTACCTATGTGAGGGACCTGGTACTTCTGTTCAGTCCTTTTGGTCAATGGAAGCAGAGAAGATGGTGTTGGCATAAAATCCTTGTGGGCTCCAAAATGGCCTCTGTGAGTGGTTGAACTAGTTGGGAGGCCCTGTTAAGCCCAAAATGTCCACCAACTGATGTGAGCTCTCCTGAACTACGTCCATTAGTATGGCTATGGAGGAAGGCACTCTCATAAAAAGTCCTGTTCTGCCCTGTAATTATCCTGAAGAGGTGAGGATATACCGCCTCATCAGGGGATGGGGAGGAGGTACCCACAACAGATTTGTGATGGAGCCTCCCATGTCTCTTCCGATGGAGGTTCCACTGGGGCAGTTTCTTGTACTAAGTATCAGGGGTGACTTTGCGTCCCTTCTCACTCTAACTATCCAAACATCTACTTGGGGATCTGGAGAGGATCTGGTGGTGAAAGGAAACCTTCACAGATTCCAAATGGCCATTGGTTAGGCATTGGAGCCAATCCATTCTGTGCTGCTCCACCAAAGTGGAACCTCTACTGAGTATCAAGGGTGAGGACCCCTGGATGAAGAGTGCCAGCTTCTATGCTGAGACCAAGACACATAAAAGACAACCTCCAATTCAGAAGATGAGCTCTTCCTGCAGGTAAGTCAGGCTGAGGGCTTATCGTTACTAGACGAAATGTCTCCTAAGTTGCTGGGAAGGCTGGTGCTGAGAGACACAGGGCATCTCATGCAGGCACATATGCATCTGGCATTGTTGACTCTTAGAGGTTCTGCTCCTGCTGCTGCTGCTGTTGCATCAAAGGGTCAGTGCTGTAGTATCAGTTGGTCTCAATGTCACTGGCATTGGTCCTAGCATCAACAAATCCACCCAAGGTGCTATCAGTACCAGTGAGAATTTCCTCTCCAAGTACCAAGTACTCTACCCTGCTTTCCTGCTTTGTTTAATGGTTGATAGTATCAAAGATCTTTTTCTTTTAGAGGATGAGTTCTTCAGAGGTCTCTGCTGAGGTCTCTTTCTCAATACTGGGAAAAGAGAATGATGCTGAGACTCTGAAATGCCTGGAGGAGCCTCGTTACACTTACACGTGCTCAGTACTCACCACAAGCAGAAAGGTTCCATATGTTGACTCAGGGCAGTCTCCATGAGGTAGTAATGAAGCCTCATCTCCCTATCATTTTTGGTTCAGTGCTTAACGTCACTGCAGAGCTGGCACCAGTCTCACACATGATCCTTACCAAGGCACTTCAAACACTGATATCAAGTGTTGACTCAGTGACATGGATTTTCTGCAGCTCATACAAGGCTTAGAGCCTGGAGACTGAGGCATTCCCTGATACCTGGGGTTGGTACTCAGAACAAGCAGGAATCGACATATCTACTTACCTACAAGACAAATAAGAAATGAAACCTATACTAAACTAGCTATAAACTACAAAAATGTGTGCAAACTATATATATAAGAGAAACAATTTCGTTAAAAGGGAGCAAATAAACACTTGCAGAAGCACTCTAGCACACACCAACTTCTGACCACAGGTGGTAGGAAGGAACTGGGGGCGGGGGTCAGAGCTGTCTTTTATACCATTGTGCAGCAGCAGGAGGCTGCAGAGAGCACTACCCCCAAAGGATAACGCTAAGGAAAAAAATTCTGATGATGGCACATTGGATGCATACATATCTGAAGTGGAATGGACATGAGTAATCACTCAAAGAAGAACTAAGAAACCTCACAACACTCACCACTTTTCACTTCAGCGCAATGCACTTTTTTTGACCTTCCCTTCTTCAAAGTAAACACATAACAGGTATATTTATAACAATTAAACCAAACCAAAGGAAGCCTACCAAAACAAGACAATTCCACTCCACATGCTTCTATCTCTGGGGGGAGGATGAAAGAGCAAATATCACATGACTGATGTTGTCACATTGTTTATGCACTACTGGAAGGCATTCAGGAACTATGATGATGAGAGTGGTATAAAAACCTACCTAGAATAGAATTAAAGCCAGAAGAAACTATTAAAATAATCTAGTCTGACCTCCTGCACCAAACAGGCCATAAAATTCGTCCTCTTGCCGAGTAATTTATGATTTAACTATAGACATCTTTTAGAAGGAATTTTTAAATCAGGACTGGATCTTTAAGTGATGGAGAATTTACCACATCTGTTCCAAATGCTAATTATACTCACTGTTAGCAAAAGTAATTGCAATTTATTGCCACCCTGAATTTCGTTGACTTCAATGTCTAGCCACTGGATCTTGTTATGCCTTTGTCTACTAAGTTACTGAGCCTTCTAGTAACTGCAGTCTTCTCCCTATGTAGATTATAGATAATTATTAAGTCACTTAACTTTTCCTTCAATAAACTAAATATACTGAGCACTTTTAGTCTCTAATAAGGTGTATTTCCCATATTATGAAAAAAAACACTAAGATTATTCCCATCTGTAAACAAAAGCCTAGTGCTCCAAATCTGTGACATTAGATTATACAGGGAACAACCTGCAAATTTAAATATCTGCTTAAAAGGCATCTTGAATTTGTTTCATAAATGATCACAGTGGTGCACTTTCAAGTATTTATTGGTGAACTGTTCAACCAACAGGGGTATTACACTGAATTTCTACAGAATTTTAACACAATATAAAAATCATCTTGTATGTAACACTAGAATGGAGTTCACTTTCCTAAATCTCATTCCAAAGGGCCAGAAGAATGGATGGAAGCATTCTGATAAAGCTGATAAATTATCCTTTTCAGTCACATGCAAAGAATACAGCAAATAATATTGTAAGCATTGTTCTTCCTCAATAAAACAAAACAGGTTAGCTGTAACTAGAAGCAAGCTATGAGGTGAATGAAGACCTGATAGAGCATCTTTTTCATAGTTCATTGCTGCTTATTTCTATTTGGGCTAGTTAATCCCATACTGGTTTTGAAAAATCAGACAGATTCTAAGACTGCCGTAGCTTCATTAAAGTTATTGCAACAATGATTTACCCTGCCCGAGAGTCTAGCCACTTATCTTTAAAAAGTCTTAGGTTTCTCTTTATCATCTTCTCTTTTTTAATTCAAGCAACCTGCAGGCAAGTCCAAATTACTCAAATGAACATTTCTTTTTTATTATTTAGTTCATAATATGAATGCAAGCAGAACCAGGGAAAGGTTCATTTCCTATAGCCTTGCTCTTTACTTTCTCTCATATAATAGTGTCGCCTCTTGGCCCAAGTGGATAGCTAGTATTCAAGGCATTGATGGGTTGTTTCCATTAGGAGAACAAACTGATTATAAAAGTCTGGTATTTCTTTGATGCAGTCTTGTTTGTTTATTAAGAATGTACAAAGTCTGTTTGTTTATTAAGAATGTACAAAGTCCTGCTTCTCACACACAGAGACTTCTGCTTCTCACACACAGAGACATAAAGCTCCATGCATCTATGCCCAGCCCCTGCATTTTCAGCCATCCCAGGGAAACCCCTGTCATTCTGTGTTGCGTCTTGTTCTGTTCATGCGGTCTAATGGCTTCTATTGTTTGTGCATAAGAAGAGGAATACTTGTGGCACCTTAGAGACTAACCAGTTCATTTCAGCATAAGCTTTCGTGGGCTATAGCCCACTTCATCAGATGCAGCTTATTCTGAAATAAACTGGTTAGTCTCTAAGGTGCCACAAGTATTCTTAGTCTTATTTACAGATACAGACTAACATGGCTGCTAATCTTAAACCTGTCACAATGCAAGGCATTGTTTGGGCAGTGACTTCTATTGTTTCAGCTATCTTATTCCGTAAGGGAGCTTAATTGCTTCCTCCATTTAGCTTGAAATGAAAGGCGGATAACAATCCATCCATCTGCTGCTACGAGGTCTGTGATTGTTCATATATCAATTTTTGGCAGCCATCAACACCTTCCAGCACAACAATGAATGATTCATCCACAAGTAAAATGCAGCAACCTCTGGGGTAAAACATGGTAATTTTAGTGCACTAGTAACACTGTACATCAGAGAAAGGGAAGAATAATTTTGTTCAAATGAGGCTGCAGTAGAATATTTTAGATCAGCTGAATGAATTACCAAAATTGAAATTTGACTAGACCATCAGGATTAGCACTGCTGTTCTTGCAAGCAGGGCTCTTTAATGTTCACAAGAGATCAGGGCCGTGGCTTTACTTCTCATTCAACAGGCAGCACCTCCATTAGCACAGTGCCACCTATCAACACACTGGAGTTTTTGTTCAGTACTAATTCAAAGAGAATTGTACCAAGTACTGCAGCACCAATGCTGCATTCTGACATCACCTGGGTTGGTTTTTTTGGATGCTTCCATTCAAATGATGACCGGCCCCCATCTTTGATTCAGATATTTGATTCAGATATTTGAGATCACCATCTGACCTCACAGAGCTACTGTATAACAGATTTTGTTGGATGAAGCCTAAATTCACTTCAACACCTATGGATATGTCTATGTTGTTGTTGGGGATGCAAATGGTAGCTTATATAAACATACACTAGCTGTACTCTAGCAGCTAAGCTTGCTAAATATAGACGTGAGGACAACACAGGCCTCAACACCAGCTACACAAGCCTGCCAGCCTTCCCCTCAACCCAGAGCTACATACTCACTTATGTGAAGCCTGCACCACAGTGTCCTCATTTCTATTTTTACCAAGTTAGATAGAGTACAACTAGTGCAGGTACCTTTACGTAAGCTGCCGTTCACTGCACCGGCTACATGTAAAAAATCCCTATGTGTCTGACTTTGCAATGATTCAATCGCTGGGGAGAAATGTTTAGTTTAATCATGTTATTAGTTCATTAGCTTCAGTGGATTTACTCAAGGTTTACTCAAGATACTCTTTTCAGATATCTAGTTATTTATACTACATTAATATTCATTGTTATTCGTGAAATATTAGTGAAAAGGGGTTATACGTTAATATGCCTATCAAAAATTCATCATGTTAAAAATATCTAGGCTAAATTCTTGCAAATCATCTTAGGTAAGCACCTGCCTGAAAACCTGCACCCAGCAAGGGTTGGGTCCTCCCCACTTTGGAAAAAGTGTCTTGGCTCCCATAAAACTCAGGACAGTATCCTTCAGACAGGAGTCATAGGTGCATTCCTGCTCCAAAGGATACAAAAGTACTCTACACATGTACCTGTGCATAGTCTGTTTATGCTCTTTCCAAGAATAATCTGTGTGTATTGACAAGGCAGAGGAGAGACTCAGTAAGGATGAGAAGGGTGGACAAGGTATCCAGAATACAGGCACACTTTCATATTTGGGGGGCATTTATGCAGACTTTGACCTTTTGCTTTACTCTGTTTTGTGCGATAAATTCAAGAATATAATCTCCATGAAGTATCCAAGAGACACACAATTGGTTTAAGTATAAAGAAGAGAGGAGGGTATGTACATTAACTTGTGAATCAATTAAACTGTTCTACAAACGTTGGGCCCTCTGTTTTCCATTTACCACTGTATCATCCTATTTTACATTTTTTGTTTGGTATGGGGGAGGATTCTGCTTAAGTACTTCTTGCTACTTCTACTTAATCTGGGGAGCACTAGTAAAGGGAATTAAATTGTAGCTGCCTTCAGTTGTGAAAAGCATCTTCCACAACACTGTCCAACACTGCATCTTCCACAACACTGTCCAATTAGCAATACTATTTGGAACACAGTGTTCAGAGTGCAATTTACAGGAACTGATAGAGGTAGCATTGGGATTTTTTAATGCCTAGAGAAAGGCCAGAATAATTTAAAATTAGTATCAACAAATGTAAAAGAAAATAGGAAATAAAACCTTTTATTGCTCCAGAGCCCATTATATTGTTCTTACTTTTCCATACTAGATATGATCCTTCTGTATACTTTGGCACTAAAGCCATACAACATAAAACTACTCCTGTTTTGCAAACAGCAGGGGTTTAGTATCTTTAAAAAAATATTGTTTGGAAAGTATCGTCTATATAAAGCAACTACTCCCGCAGTGATTAGGATAACAGAAAAAGTTATAACATTTTGGAGCTGAATTCTCTGTATGCATCTCTCTTTGACTTCAATAAAACATGCAAGGCTCATCCAGAGAATTTAGCCCCAATAACGAGATGGGGATAGGAAATTCAAGAAACAGGGACTGGTTCGTTATCAATATCCTAAATCGATTGAATCTTTATTATCTACTAGCATAAGTGCCCGGCGCTGCTCGGGTCAGTCGGAGGTGGGGAGGTGGCAGACAGCTGACACCCCCTGACCAACCCCAACACCCACACCTCACCCCTCACCCACCCCGACACCTTCCCACCCCCCCAAGCAAACCCGACACCCCCACCTCACCCCCCGACCGAACCCGACACCCCCACCTCACTTACCATCCCACCAAACCCAACTCAGATCCGTCGCAGGGGAGGAGGGGGCCCAGAGCTGAGGGATTCCGTGGACCTTCGCAGGTGGGGGGCAGCACAGAGCTGATGGATTCCGGGGTTCCGTTGGGAGGGGGGAGGGGCAGAGAACTGAGGGATCTCCGGGGTTCCGTTGGAGGAGGGAGGGGTGAGCTGAGCGAGTGAGGTGTCTGTTGGAGGGGGGTATTATGACATCATCACCACCTAACTGCCCAGCTGATGTGATTGGCCCTGAAAGACTTTCACCCCTGGGGGGCGTCAGAGGTGAGATCCGAAAATTTTTCGACCCTTACCAGCATCTAGACCCCAAGACCCCTCACTGTACCAAAATTCAAGTCTCTGGCTCAAACATACACCACTTGACTTTTATATATATAGATTATGTACTCCTAAGAAAAAAGAAAATGAGTAATCATCCTCTTAGTATATCTCTAGCTTTTCTAGTGGGATGTTGCCCAGAGAACCCCTCTGGAACAAAACATAACATGCATGACTCTGACAAGCTACTAACTTGATTGGTCTCTAGCCTGTGCCTTTGGGGCAAGTTTACTGAGAAGGAACCCCTGACGGTATCTACCTGAAGTACTTAGAAGTCCTTGATCCTTGTAAATTAGGTTTCACTCCTAGGCATACTATGGAAACTGAACTAGACTGATTGCTGGGAGATTCTCCGCCAACAAACAAATTTGATTGACACAGTACAAAACTGCAGTATTATGGGTATAAGAACAAGGTAAAAAATGGTGAGCAGAAGAATCTGATTCCACATTAACAAGACCACTGCTGAACATCTAGCAAATCACCCCTGGCTTGTATCAGAGTAGAACACTCATCTATCTTGATTTTTGGCAGGGTTTACGGCAAACACCACATTTAGCTTTGCAATGTAGCTCTTCACATAAGCAGGCAAGAGTGAATCTAATGAAACTTAGATTAAGGTTGTGTTAGCATTCATATCTATTATCTATATATATAAAAGTCAAGTGGTGTATGTATGTGTGTATGTATGTACGTATGACTGCGAAGTCCTCCCGCACCGTTTGAGCCAGAGACTTGAATTTTGGTACAGTGAGGGGTCTTGGGGTCTAGATGCTGGTAAGGGTCGAAAAATTTTCGGATCTCACCTCTGACGCCCCCCAGGGGTGAAAGTCTTTCAGGGCCAATCACATCAGCTGGGCAGTTAGGTGGTGATGATGTCATAATACCCCCCTCCAACAGACACCTCACTCGCTCAGCTCACCCCTCCCTCCTCCAACGGAACCCCGGAGATCCCTCAGTTCTCTGCCCCTCCCCCCTCCCCAACGGAAACCAGGAATGTCAGCTCTGTGCCCCCCCCCACACACACACCTGCGAAGGTCCCCGGAATCCCTCAGCTCTGGGCCCCCTCCCCCCCTGCGATGGATCTGAGTTGGATTTGGTGGGACGGTAAGTGAGGTGGGGGTGTCGGATTCAGTCGGGGGGTGAGGTGGGGGTTTCGGGTTTGCTTCGGGGGATGTGAAGGTGTCGGGGTGGGTGAGGGGTGAGGTGTGGGTGTTGGGGTTGGTCGGGGGTGTCAGCTGTCTGCCACCTCCCCACCTCCGACTGACCCGAGCAGCGCCGGGCACTTATGCTAGTAATTTATATAATATTAATGTGATATGTAATACATATTGATATGGTGGGCATTATGTAGAACATATATGTTGCCTCACTGCACACTTCAGAACATAGGACTGGCAGGGACTTCCATGAAAAGCCATGAACTAAGAAGAGGAAATAGTAAAAGGGAAAGGGAAAGGAAGGGTGAAAAAGGAAATCATTTAGAATAGACAAGAACAGAAATCACACCAGACAATGAAAAGTTCAGTTAGCATACTCTGAAATAACATGGCTGGAGTACAAATGCATCAATGATGAGAATAATAGAAGAACCTAAATAGATAACCTCTTGTGATAAGTTACTTTCTGCTGTTGTGGAATCTGTTTAGCTCACTCTGCATGCTGTTATGAAAAGGTCCAACCAGTCAAGGAGCAACAAAAATTCTTTAGCACAAGAGTTTGAGCTTCTGGTCTTTACTGGATTTGAGGTTTAGTCTCCCGATTATTGACAAAAACAAAGGCTTTCACCACAGTGCTGGAACAATTTGCACAGCGGCCTGAGAGCCATTGAACAAAATGGTAAACCCTGTATATGATGGAAACCACTTTAAGCCAGAGGTGCAGCCACACAGCCCAGCATCCCTAGTTCCAGCACCTCTGGCTTTCACGTAAGGCAAAAGAGCCTCCAAGGTAGCCCTTCAACTACAAGGTGTGGCATTCTACTTTCTGTTTCCCATCCCTTATAAAGTTAAAAGGTTTCCAGTTAGCTCTGAGCTCCGGACTGGACTTAATGAGTCATTAATAAATGAGGTACCCATAGATTATGGTTATGTGCCCCATAAAAAAGCCTATATATACACAATTTAAAAGCCAGTGAACTACTGCAGCTGTAGTTAGTGTGGTTTCTTGTCCACAGTGGGGAGAGAGACGATTGTAGGCTTCCTTGCTTCAGGGAGGACTGAGCTAAAGATCTCATCCCAGGAGTTGTAAATAGAGCTGGTTAGAAGTGAGAATTTCCATTTTGCGGAAAATTCCCAAACTGGGGGGGGGGGGAAAGTTGTTGTGTTTCAGAACAAAACACAGAATTTCAAAATTTCCCACCGAAGGGAAATCCAAAAAATAAAAGTTTCAAAATAATTGAAACAGTTCATTTTGAAACTTTCAAAACAAAATTGACCCTGGGAGCCCAAGACTCCCCGCTCCGTGGCAAAAGAGCCTGAAAGTCCCAAGAGTCCCACAGCTTCCAGGCTCCCTGGAACCCAAATCCTTATTAGACGGCAACTTGGAATCTGGAAGCCCTGGAGTCCCTGGTCTCAGCGACAGAGCCTGGGCTCCTCAGAAATCTACCCCACAAGCTAGTAGGAAAACAAGCAGGTTCTGATGGAAACCTGCCTATGGTTTGTTGGAAGTTCTAGGAATCCAATACATTTCCACAAAACGTGTTGGATTCGACAAATCAGCATTTTCTAACGAAACCCTATTTCATCTGAAAATTCCCATCCAGCTGTAGTTACAACCACTCTCTGGGGCAGCAGTTGTGTGTGAAATGTACCATGCAAGTGTTGTAAGCTCAAAGTATTCCATTGTTTAGGTTTTGTTTTTTCTGTGTAACAGGTGTAGGGTCTTTGGCAAGAAATTAACTCCCTGTCCATTTGCCCATGCTCTTGTAAGTACTTTGCATCCTCCCACACTTGGGAACAGAGCAAATAGGAGGTGTCCCAACTGCAGTAGGAACAATCCCCACAATCTTTTTAGCTAGTATAGACAAAGATATGCAGCTAAACAAAGGAAACAATTGCTGCCTTTGCAGATTACAATGTAGCTCCTTTCTCAGATAAGGGGCTTCAGGGAAGCAACTCTGAGCTGCTTCCATGGACAGCAGCAGAGAAGTAGAGACTGGAACTGAAACTGAGATTTGCCTGTTTTCCTTGTGCCTGAGAGACGCAAACAGCCTCTGGGGGCTGGATTACACAGCTGACTGACAAGCAGGGCAAACAAATGCCAGCCCCAGATATCCTTCACATGTCTGGAACTTTCCAGGCTTAAAGTGAGCAAGGACAGATACCATATTTGGGAGGAGTTTTCAGGTCACAGCCCACTTGTCATGCCTAGGCAACAACTGCAGGCCCTGGAGAACTTGGGACTGCCCTAACATGTGAGCCAACCCTGGGTGGTGTCTGGAATCAGGACCTCCAGCTCGCTGGCTTCTTAACACTCCTGCCCACCATTATGCGTGCCCCTGTGTTACTGTGTTCCTACTGCTCTAGCCTTAACTCTGTCCTGCCCTTGCCTTGAACCCCTCCTTGCCTGCTATCTTGCTTGTTCCAGCTCCTTACCTGCTTGAACCCCTCCTTGCCTGCTATCTTGCTGGTTTGCTCCTCAACTCTAGCTCCTATCGACTCTGGCTTGACCCCCTGCAGTGCCAGATTAACATATAAAGTAACTAAACTACAGATTAGGGCCTACAATATGAGGGGCCTCTGAAAAAAAAGAATAAAACAGACTCCATTTCAAATTGTATCAAAATCAGTTAATAAATAAAGAAGATTCTCTCAAAATATAGACGTTTTCATTCAAATATGGCAAAACAATACACATCTGGCTACACAAATACGCTTACCCTTCACTAACTGTTCATTATTGACAGGTGGGAGGCCAGGGCTGAGGGGGAAAACAGATCATTAGACTTGTAAAATTAGTATTTCTATGAGGAAGTCTGATAAGATAATTGTCTTGCTGAGTAGGATTATTCATTTCCTGAATTTACTGCTTTGTTTTGGAAAGTTGTACAAAGTGTAGATTCAAGTTTCTATGGGAATTCGAGAGGCTGGCAATGTATCTTACAATAATGAAATATCAATGTTTAAGATATCATAGAAGTAACAGAATAAAAAGCAAAAGAGGTATTAATTTACCATCCATTGCTGCAAAATGTAGATTGGCTATCACTCTTTAGTCTAAAAATAATATTCCAAAGATGTACATTTGGAGTAAACACATTTAGTCTAGCTTAGTGGTTCCCAACCAGATGTCTGGGGGCCCCTGGGGATCTACAAGCAGGCTTCAAGGGGTCTGCTAAGCAGGGCTACCATTAGACTTGCTGGGGCCCTGAGCCCTTCCACCTGGGGCTGAAGCTAAACCCTAAGCAACTTAGCTTCATGAGGCCCACTGTGGTGTGGGGCCCTGGACAATTGTCCTGCTTGCTACCTCTGACCCTGGCTTTTATATGCAGAAAAACAGTTTTTAGAGCATATATTTTTTTGCGGGGGGGGGGGCTCAGAAAAAAAAAACATTTGAGAACCCTTAGTCTAGCTAATTACATTCCCCTCCAAATTTTAACTGAGTTCAGCTGCTTGATCTTCAGCTTTGGTTACCTGACCTGAAGTAGCCCTGTGGCCATGTGTGTGTCAGCTGAAGCCAATGTAAATAAGGAAGAATATAACATAGAATAAAAATGCCTGAAAGCACCCCGATTATCTTTGGAAAGTTTAATGAGTCACTTCCTACCCCTATTTATGTCAGATCTTTATGAGGAAGATTACATCACATTTTGGTATGGGGAAAAAAGCCAGAATAAACAATTGTGCCTCAGAAAGTCTTATGTCTAATAGCAGAGAGGGATTTGCTAATGCAGTCGTGTTTTCTTTTTTACTCAGACATATGCTATGTCATGGTATGGAACCAGCAAAATATAACATTATAGTATAATGAGTCAAAATACCTGCTTTGCTTATAGTAGTTCTATATGCACTTAATTGGTGAAACTTGCTCTTTATGAGGGGACCACAGTAAAGAACTATATACCACCTATACCCTCCATATACGGCCTAAACTGGGCTTCACTGGTGCATAGACTTAGTGATCTGATGCTTTAAAAAGGGATGAATTTCGGACCTCACACAAAATTCTCACTGAAGTGATTTACAAAATGCTCCAACATGCCTGAGCATTGAGGGAATAGCTTTCACTCAGCTGTGATGGTTTTGCTTTTGGTGTTTTCTATCAAACTTTCCATTCTCTTAATATAGGAATAGATCCTTTGCTTAGTAAATCCAACAAGAGAAGATTAAAGGATGAGAAAACATTCATTAGACTTGGGTGGAAATGTGAATTTATTAGGTTAATGCTAAAAAAAGATAAACATCTGTATAACTTCAAGAATTATATCTTCTGTTCACATATGTTAATGTCACAAATAAAGAGTTGAAAGGTTGGAAAAGCTTTCTCCTGAATCATTCCATTGGGGGTTGCCTATCCGGTCACACACACAACAGGCTACCATTCTGCTCCCAAATTTTATGGATTTCCTCGATATAAGGAAGAGTCACACATGTGGAGAACCTGTTTCTTGATGTGGTCTAAAGACTGTCATCTCTATTCTTTGGTACTATACAACAGCACCAATGGATCCTATTACCTAGGTCTCCCTTAACTGCATTTACCCTAAACAGCCCCACTAAAGGAAGGAGTTCCTGAGCACACAGAAGCACCATGGAAATGATTTTAAAAATGCCAATCTCTTTTCCTTTATCTGCTTTATCTTCAGTGACTTGTGGGGGAACAATGTCTTAGCCCTCCTGAACCCAATGCAGCTTTGCATTCATTAGCTGGGAACAGCAGAAAGGATGATGCTATTTACTCACATTAGGGACTCATCTCCACCATACATTTAAAAATAGAAAACTCAATTTTCAGTAACAAATAAAATAAAAACCCCTAATATTTTTATTTAGGTTCATATTTTAAAATAAAAACTTAATTTTAAAGTGCCCAAAACATTTTGGGTCTAAATGCGCTCTCAGTTAAGGGTGAACCAATGAGAGTTACACACCTCTGCAGTTGAGGGCAGAATTAGACCTTTTATTCATAGGATAGCCACTGGGTTTTGAGTTGTGTCTGAATAAGGACTGTAGGATAGGTCTAATGTAGGCTCATATCTGATACATATTTACTCACAAAGAGCCATCATAGAAACTGGTAAACCAAATAGTCTTTGCTAAAGAAAGTCTGAAGGACTGTAATATTATTAGTAGAGATATACTCAGATGGCAATATTTGGACCTTAGTCAGCCTAAATTGCAACAACTGATTCTAGGGTTTTTGCTTGTGCCATTATAAAGATGAGGGCCATATGCAGAAGTCCTAACTGGAAATGAATGTTAAACACTCTCAGGGTTTGGAGTTATTCATCTCCGGAGTCTTAGTTGAGGCCCGTTTCTAGTTGTAAGACAAAACTTTATCACACCGGCAGATTGGTAGGTGGAACCTACCACATTCAGAAGTGCCAAATTTTTGACAAGCAAAACTACTAAAACACAAAGGATATTGAGGATTTACTTGTCAGAGTAAAGAAGCCACAGAAAATGATTACTAGCATCCCATTACAAGGGTATTACTCAAATACAACATTCATGAATAAATCCCATGGTGAAGTATCATTAGACAATTGTACGAGTGACCTTTACTACTACTTTATTTTTAAGATAAGAATTGCTTGCAAGAACTGCTTGCATCCGACGAAGTGGGTATTAGCCCATGAAAGCTTATGCTTCAATACTTTAGTTAGTCTTTAAGGTGCCACAGGACCCTTTGTTACCTCTGTTGTAGTAAAGTTATTCTTATGCCTTTTCATATTAACTGTATGTTATTAGTATTTTGTGTTTTCTTATACTTACTGAATGATTATATAGCACCACCTATTGATACAGCAACCTTCAAAATAAGCTTCAGTGTGTATTTGGATTACATACAATTTGTGACACTAGATCCTGATTATATGATTTGTTTGCCACCTGACCAAACACAATAAAATCGGGATACTAGCATTTAAAAACAGACAATCTCTGAGCCCAAAGAAGATTCAAGATAATGACTATCCATTTATATCAGCACAATAACACAATAGTTAGTGCCCTCATTGACTACATGACTAAGGCAAACAGACTTTAGCTATTAGTGAAGGAATATGTATGTAGCAAAATAAAAGTAGATGGTCATCCATCCGTAACAAACCACAGTCTCTTTCATACCTAATAGGCACTAACCTACACTGACATTGTGTGTACTTATTATAAGTCATTATATACTCTCTGACTATATAATGACTTAATATAATGACATAATAAATATACACTCTTCAGTCTATAATTTCATTTTAAAATATGGTAGAATCTCAGAGTTACAAATACTATGGGGATGAAGAATCTCAGCTTGTACATGCTCCAATGGCAGCAAAATTTTCTGAGGAATCCACATTTACTGAGCATGCACCATCAGGGGGCTGTTTAGGGTGAGTAGAACCAAGAGCAGGCAGCCTCTCTTTCCTGTTTTCTCAATATTCCAGCTGATGACACCCAAGCAGCATGGAATAGGAAGTCACCTGACTCAAATGCTGAGGGAAGAGCCTGATGGGGTGCAATGGGAGATGGCAAAGGAAATAGATTGGGACAAAAAGCCTGGGGAGTTGTGGGGGAAACTGAATGAGAAACCATGGAAATGGGTAGGAGGATAAAGACTGGCTAGAGAAGAAGTCTGTGAAGGGAGAGATTGGGATGTGCACTCCGAGGAGGGAGGTTGGGATTTGGACAAGGAGCCTGGAGAAGGAGAGTGAACCTTGGGTTAGGATAAAGAGCCTGGAACTGGCACTGATTGTCAGCTGTTCTTTGGAAAATATAGGATATGATCAGGTAATTGAAGGCTATTATCGTGCACTCCAGGGAAGGGGGCACAAATTAAGGTTGCACAGATATCCTTAACTTGGTATTTCCTAACTTTGGAGTGCTTGACTTTGCAACTTGAATAAAGTTTCTAAGATGATAGGTGCCCAATTGCCTAGATTTTTAAATAAACTGGAAAAAAAATCCACTAAACTGTTACGAGAAATAGCTATCCTCCTCAGACTCTCTCCACAATTTGGGAGACAAACACCATAAAAGAACATACAGAATGATGAAAACAAATTAGGAGCAGTTTGATGAGTTTAATCTATGGTAGCTGATTAGGCTTCATTTTGAAGCCTTTTCAACTCTCCTTTCTTCCTCATCTTGGTCATTCTTGTCAGCAGCTCTCTCCTGTATTGACAAGAAGAGGGTGGGGCAGGAGAGGAAAAGCAGGAACCTTCAGTTTCAGAGTTCTCTCTCTCTCTGGGAGCAACACCATTAGATAGTTATATGAAAAGTTCATAAGAGTTCCAAGATTACTAGCTTATATAGTCTTTCAGTGCAAGCCCAGAGACATCTCTTTACAGTAAGTGTATTTTCATACTAGAAGAGAATTAAGGGAAAATTTCAATTAGAGGCTAGATTCTGCTTTCATTACAAAAGTTACTAAGTTCAATATCATTATTTCAGATTTACTCCATTGCCACTAAACACAATTAAACTCTGTTCTTAAACTCCAATTCAGTGAAACATTTAAACACATGCTTACATTCCATTGATTTCAATGAGACACCAGTACAAACTTAAGTGGTTTCCTGAAGCAGGACCTGACATTGCAAAGCTTTTGGGGTGGGGACTATCTTGCATTTCATCTGTGCATATGCTGGCATAAGTATAAAACAATAAAAAGAGGGCACTGTAAAAAAGGAGTATTAAAAGTAAATCAAGTTATGTTACTCGTCTGAGTGTGCTAATGAACCATACACACAGTGAATGAATACAAAAGTAGAGTGTAATTTAAACTAAATCGATAGAGTTTATAGAATATAAATTAAAGAGAATAAAGTTAACTGAATTTTTTAATGGGATAAATTTTCATTAATGACAAATTATTTGAAGGGATTGTGAAAGTTTGCAATGTGATTACTAGCAGCTTGAGAGTTGAAAGTTTAAGAAAACAAGCCTTAATGAAACATGTAATATTTGCATGGATAAGCAAATTATAAAATTGTCAGCATCAAGTAGTTTTGTAGTAGTTGGACTGAACACTTGATAAACCATGAAGAAAGGTAGAGGGAAACTCACTGTGAATCACTCAGATTAACTTTGGTTTTGTGCTATAATTTAATTGACTGTTAAAATAACTGAGCCATTCAGAAATACTTATGAGAATTCAGTCCTACTGAGTGGGATTCATTCTTTGATTAGAGTATGTATTTGAAAAAGGCAACGGTCTGTAGGAATTTGAAAACTTCTCAATCAAGCAATGTGATTACAGTACTTTGTCCTTGAGGAAAAACTGTGGATTGATGGATTAGCTGTAGTACAAATCTGCCCCCTAGTGAGAGACCAGAATAAAATTCTGCAATTTTAAAAAGGACTATCAAGTAGTGAAAGGTCATCAGAAGGGAGATTTGGAATTAAAGATGAGAATAATTAAACCATACCTCCATCAGCATGAACCCCTTTGATGTGATTACAGTGAATAGGAATATTCATTAAAACTCAATCAGAGATGGAATCCTGGCATTTGTCACTGCAACAACTGTTGACTGTTCAGATTGAATGAGAAATGGTTGCTGGATTTATTTCATCCTAATGTTACTGGCTCTTTGGAGACTGTGTAGTGGAATCGAATGGGGAAGCCATTTTTGTATGCTTTGTGATGTTCCTAAAATTTTAAGAAATGTTTCACTAAGTACACTAGCAGAGATTTGACAGATAGTAAAAATACATAGCTTTGTTTACAAAATAGAATGAACACAATGTGTACATGCCTCCACTTTATAAAACTGCAGGATTTTCAATTGTAATTTAGGTTCCAGCCTCTGAAAATTTAGTTCTAAAAAAAATAATTTAGAAAGAAAAATATCCCATTCACATGGGAACTCCTACTTCTGCCTATTATTCTATATGTGAAAGCTTGAAAAGTCAGGGTGGCCACTGCTATTGATATTCAATAGAGCTTCTACAGATCAATAATTCAAGCAGTGACTTAGAAGGTTCCAGTTGTAGCTTCACAAGTGAGTGAAAAATCAAGTGTAAAATGGCTTATCAAACATATTTCTAAGGTGCACATCCCTCAGAAAACTACAGATGATAGATCTATCATAGACCAACCTATTCAGCAGAGAAGTCATTCTGCTACTGAAGGCAATCCCTAGTAACCCTGCCTCACAACTTTGATTGCCAGTTTCTGAGTTGATCAGAGTCACTGGGACAAACTTGGAAACTGTGGTTATTTATTAATATGGAGTGACTTGACATTGTGTCAAAATAGTTTTGTGGTATCTTACCACATGTTTATGCTTCCCACATCTTTGACTTGTTAAGATCCCACAGAAGATGGTTGGACGAGGGGATGGGGGGGGGGGGGAGGAGAAGAAAAAGAGAGTGTGAGTGTGCACCAGGGGGAAAAATGCAATAAATACTAGAAAAGTGGTATAATAGGATGCATTCTATTCCTGCTTTCAAGCATGAGAGAAACTAACCCAACTCCATTGGTTGGGTAGCCACACTGCCATTTATTTTTTCCTCCACCAACATCTTTACAGTCCTATGCCGTAGTGCTATATACAGTGTCCCCTACACTTCCAGCTATTTTCCCAGCCTGAGAGGAGCAAAGGTCTCCCTTCTCCAAGATCCCTAAGAATGGGCTCTGGTAGTAGCCCTGCTTTTCTGTCTCCACCACTTCCTTCCTGTGCCCTTTTTCATCAGACTTGAGCTGATGAGCTAATTAGTTTTTTAGATAATTAATTTCAGTTACTCCAATCAACCTTCACTAGGGGAACTGACTGGCAATAATGATCAGAGTGCAGCCTCACCCCTGACTGAGTTAGTTCTAACTCCCTGCACTTTATCCCTTTACAAATATTCAGCATAATATGTTACTATTACATGTTGAGCTAGGAGTAAGGAGAACATCCCTTTGGGGTAGTTAATTATCAGTTAATGACCCTTTTTATAGATTTGGTTCACATGTTATTTGTAATAAAGATAATACAAGTTAAGAATAGAAATAGGTCCTGGAACACTGCAATTCTAGAGGTCAGAAGGACTACTTGTAAATGATGCTTATATTCACTATGAATAAAGGTGGTGAAATCCAAATGCTTATTAAGTATATAATAATTACCACAAGTACATTTGGCCCAGGTGTTATAATGAATTGACCTACTGTTTAATAAAAAGAGAAAGGAACCAGAATCTGAGTTGTCAATCTGATGTTTATATGATTTTCTATATTAAACTTTATTTGTATTTAACTGTAGTTGCTATTGCATGATTATGCCTATGTATATTTGAAAAAAATCTGTGAAGCTAGTCATAAATCCTTCCTTTCCTTGCTTGTGGGGTACATGAAAGAGGTAGAGATAGCAGGGTGTATAGAGAAAAGGAGGGTTTTTGTTTGTTTGTTTGTTTGTTTTAAAGTTAACTATATACTAGTAATGATAGCTATTTGTATTGTGGCTGTGCCTAGGGTCCTAGTACATGACTAAAGCACCTAGCATGGCAGGTGCTATATAAACAGAACAAGTATGACCCCTACCACAAAGAGCTTACAGTCTAAGATTTTACTTCCATTTTTCCAAAACTCCATCCGACGAAGTGGGTATTAGCCCACAAAAGCTTATGCTTCAAAACTTTATAGTTAGCCTTTAAGGTGCTACAGGACTTTGTTACCTCTGCTATTCCAGACTAACACGGCTACCTCTCTGATTCTTGAATTCTCCCTGTTATCTAAATCCCTTCCTTAGCCCCCAGCACTTGCAGCATACTGGGGAACAAGGAAGAGCATCAGGTAATGTAGAGGTTCAGATATAGAAGAGAACCAAGGCCAGAACCACAAGGGGGAGGACAACATGTTCCCAGTCATGTGGAAGGCTACTGCTGGATGTCTCATGCCAGCTAATTTACCCCAACTCCTAACTGCCCAAATAAAATTCATGTTCCCCATGCTATTGGGCAAACCAGAAACACACTGTACTAGCCTTTCCCTCTCCCCCCCCTGGAGAGCTCTCAGATAGAATGCTGGGGCCCAAACACTCCACAACAGTTGGCAGTAACTGCTAGGTAGCAAAGGCACATGAGGAGAAATGCTTCCAGAGGTGGAAGGTAGTGCAGTGTACTCACTACCCATAGCACTCCTTTGTGTTTGGGTGCAACACTATAAAGAGTCCTCATTTTTGGCATTTCCTGTTGGCCAACTGCCTCTTAGGGGGTATTCCATAGCTCTACCCTTCAGCCAAGCCACATACAGTTCAGTCACTTTCTGGGGAAACAAGAAGGTCCAGCTAAAAGTTAACAAGATATGCCAGCACACACATCACAACCTTCAGCCACATCCTGGGCTATTTTTCAGCCCCACCCATGGATTCATATTTCTTCCCTTGGACTTGCATGCCCTTTCCTCAGGGGCTGATAGGAGAGCACAATCCCATCATCTGCTCTAGGTTCTGACCCAAGAACACCATATTAAAGAATTAGGTATTTTCCTTTAGACAAGCTACTGTTTTCCTAGGCTACTTTCTACCTCTAAGGGCCTTTGTTGCTTGCCTACAGCCTTCTTTTGGTTCCTAGACCTCCCCCCTCTCCATGAGTCCACACAACTGCTTCCCACACTGTTGACCTAGCTACTTTTCCACCCCCACTCTACTGAAGTACTTTTATTGACCCTAACTCAGGGTCTTTCCCACCACACCTAACCTACTTCCCCTGGTTGATTTATTGACTATTTAAGCCCTAGCTCAGGATTCCTCTTAGACCCAAAAGAAGCCTTGCCTTACCCTTCAGAGTAAACCCTACCTCTACTATAGTCCCTCCACTTCCTTATAAGGCATGTATTCCTAATAATCTTTAGCTATTTCTGCCTCCTCTGTCCAGAGGAGATCAAACACAGGTGTGCTAATGGGCTCTTAATTCCTTGTCTAACAGGTGACGGGAGTAAACCCCACCACAAGAAGGAAGATCTTGTGGGGGAACCGGGACATGGGCAAGCACTAGCTCACTGGCTGCTAAAAGCCACAAGAAGGAAGATAATTAATTTATTCTGCCAATCTGACAGTCAAGTGTGAACATTAGCACCCAAGTGAAAAGGGGAAGTGTTTAGGCAGTAATACAGGAGGGGTATCTCAGGAAATCTCACCAGCCAATTACCCTGGCACAGCAATATCATTTGTGCTCCCAAGTGTTTTGCTAGATTTTTCTTTCTCCCTATGTAGATAGACCTTCTTCCTCAGCAACCTAGGAAAGACCTCACCAATGTCTGCCTCCTCCAGGCAGCTGTTGCTAACTTGTAAGTACTATATAAGAGTGAGATTTCATATTGTCAGTAGAAAAAGAAATGTATGATGGAAAAATTGATCCCTCCTTCCTATGCAAACATGTTGTGTAAAAATGAGTTTTGCTTTTGATCAGTCCTAAACTCTAGTTAGCTCAGCTACAGAAATCACCATAGACAGAGCCCACCATTCACCAATGGGTACTGCATGCTGATATGTGGACATCACTATCACCTTCTTGGTAGAGAAAATGTTGCATTGTGGTGGCTTTTTAATGTGGGTAAAGGATATTTGTAAGACAAGTAAAGGCTGGGCTGGGATTCTGAAGTTCCACTTAAGGGTACCATGAGGCAGCAAGCCTATCTTACTTGCCAGGTGAAGATGCTTAGTGATTATTATTTCTCAGAGGGACTATTCCATATTTCAGATGGTTAACCTTTCAGATCTGGTGGGACTGACTGATTGTGGTCAATAGAGTATGTGACGTGATTTGGGGATTTGCTAGTGATTGAATGTGTTAAGTGTCAGATTCCTTGTGAGCTAACAGTGGATGAGTGTCTGCTGTACCCACCTGTTTAACCATTATCAACTGCCCATATAGTTCCTTGTCTTCATTATAGATCTATTTAATAGAAATCTGAATTTTGGAGACCTGCATATTCTGCAGCACAATGGGGAGAATGTTATGCTTATTTCTCTTCTATTATGAGTATGTATATCTCTGTAGGTGGTATTACTTAGTTTTGGTATTACTAGTATTTGCAAGTACTAATTTAAAAACTCACTCCAAATGAGTTATCTTCCATTCAGTTTCCTAGAAGCAGCTGTATTCCAATTCTTTCCAGTTGAATTGCATATAACGGTATTATTATTCAACACAAATTGAATATAATGGGTATTATTATAATTATTAATTATTTCTGTTATTGTGATACCACGGAGTCCTTAGAGAGTTACTACTAGAGAACCCAACTCTACCACCTTCTCTAACACTTAGTAGTATCTTACTCTGAGAATTGTCCCTTTGAAATCAACAAGGCTACTTCTGTAGTAAGATACTACCGGGGTTACCGAATTTAAGATATATCAAGAAACCTATACTTGCTTCCTTTATTACACTTTCTATTAAGTTAGGGAGATAAATAACTAGTAGCATTATAAACCTCTCAAAAATGCACTAACTAGTAAGATTCATTTAACTGAGAATGTAATATATATCTTCATGTAAATCTTTAATACTAAATTACCTGCTGTTTTCAGTTTTAGCTAAAACTTATACTATGTAATATTGCAACAAACCACAACTTCCTGTGAAATAACTGGAGAGAGATTTATTTTGTCTAACCCTCTATAAGTATCTTCAATATAAAACCGATGCTCTATTACTGGATAGTACAGTGGATTCTCTTCTCTAGCAATATGTGGTCATGTAAGAAAAGACCCTATCAAGCAGACACAGGAGGAGACACAGTTAAGGTTTCCATGGGAACCTTAGCTCTAAATGGTCTGGCTTTTGTTGACTTAAAATCTCAAACATTACATTGCATTAATTACATTTTTGTTAGGGTGGGGGTTGCACTGAATATATAATTATGTTGGATTTGCTGTTTTATTCTTTTATAAGGTTATGTATGAATGCAGAATTTGTAAAAACAAAATTACATGCACTTTCAAATTCAAAATGAGCAAAGATGTATTTAACTACCAAAGTTCTTTAGAATGCTAAATAAGATTATGCTTTTTAAATAGCAATGGGAAGAATTCTTTTTTTTTATTATTCATCTAGATAAGTATCTATCAATGTCCCCAAATACTGAATGTGGATCTTGGATACTGATAGACATTATCACAGAATGAGCTGCAGTAGTGGGGAGCCATGAGAGGAGAATCTGGAGCCAGGAATGGGGAAATAGATTTTCCCCAAGCCATCCCTCCCACAGCTATGTCGCAGACAGTGGGAGGGAGGTGGGCAATAGAGGAATGGTAGAAGGATGCTGAGGATGGAAGCTGTCTGAAGGAAGGAAACCAGACAGATGGATAGAGCAGGTAGAGGGACTTGAGGATGGGGAGAGGAAGTTGACCAGTGACAGGCAGCAAGTTGAGAGACTGATCCTAGGGTATGTCTTCACTACAGCAGTAGGTCGATTACCCTTAAGTCGATTTTCTAAAGTAGACTTTATAAAGTTGACTTAGTGCATCTCCACAAACCAGCAGGTCGACAGTGTCTGTCCTAGAACTTTTGCAAGGGTCGACGTAGCCAGCATTGCACTGTGGGTATATATCCCACAGTGCCGGGAGTCCCCAGCAGGCACCACCTTTCGGGGCAGCCAGGCACGCTCCCCAGGGGACCCCCCGTGCCCGCCCGAGCAGCCCCGCGGACCCCCGTGCCCACCCGAGCAGGGCTGCGGACCCCCCCCCCCCCGCCCGAGCAGCCCCGCGCCGGCTCCCCCCATCTGAGCATGCTCGGGGCGCGGGGCTGGAGCCGGCGCAGGGCTGCTCGGGCGCGCGGGGGGGGGGGGGAACCGGCACGGGGCTGCTCGGGCGGGCGGGGGGGGGAGCCGGTGCGGAGCTACTCGGGCGGGCGGGGGGGTCCGGCGTGGAGCTGCTCGGACTGGTGGCTGGTCCCCTGGGGAGCTAACGGGCATTGTGGAAGGTCGGAGGCTTAAAGTCACATGCATCATCACTGATTGACAATCAACCCAGAGAGGTCGATTTCAGCGCTACTCCTCTCGTTAGGGAGGAGTACAGAAGTCGATTTTAAGGTCCCTTTAAATCGACTTTAAGGGCATGCATGTGAGGACGGGTACAGGCTTAAATCGACTTTACCTTGATAAAGTCGACGTTAAGCCCTAGTGGGGACCAGGCCCTAGACAGGAGCAATGGGAAGTAGTGAGGCAGTGAGCGGAAACAAAGGGACTGTGAAGCCAAGGTGAGTCAAGCTGTGCAGTGGGACGGAGGGAGGTTGGAGCTAGGATACTGTCAGTCATCATGGTAATTAGAGTGGTATAAAACCCTAAATATAGGATCAAATAAAATATCTATAAGTTTTGTGTAAACACTTTGAATCAAACTCCTACCAATTTTAAATGGGCAAAAAATAAATTAACATGTTAGTCTATAGAACAGAATTTGTACTTTATTATACTCTAGCCTCTTTCATACTTCAGGTATCTCAAAATACTTTACTAAGCAAAAAACAGCAATGCCTAAACCACAGTTAGATACTAGAATTTTTTTAAAGAGAATGAAACATTGTCCAGAGCCTGGAGTTTATGCCCTTCATTTTTCTGAAAGTGCAATTAGATCATTTTCTTCTTCCTGGAAAGGCACTTACGGATAATGCATATGGCTTAATTTTTCTTCATGTAAATTACATTATCTATTCCCAAAGAGTTTATATTTCATCTGATAAACTTGCTCCAGGACAGTCACAATTTGTATTCATCTTGGTAGCACAGAGTCTGGAGCTTTTATGATGAAGACTGATACAACACTTGAAAAACTTTTTTGACCTTGAAATGAATTCATTGTACTACATGGTGGCAGCCAGAACCCAGGTATCAACACTATGTTACTTAGGCCCATTGTACAAGTCCTTATTTGGGGGTGGGGGAAAAAAAGACAGCTAACATTTCATACCATCTTAGCAACCTTTTGAAATGCCCTCATTGTCCTATTGCTGTTTCGTATGTTATACTATCATTTTACTGATACCTATCTATTGTTCTCAGATGCAAACTGGCATGTTAAACATTGTTACTTGTCATTGTTTATGCTATGTTTTTAAGTTTTGCATTTCTGTCAGTTTGGACAATGAAAATCAATTACTCCTTTTTCCCTTAGAAACCAGAGGAGAAACAGGTAAAAATTAATAATCTGATTTTCCTCACATGAGTTTTCCTTTCATATTGTGGCACCATCATAGGGCATTCATTGGATCTAGACTGTTCTCAGTGGTAGCAGATGACCGAACAAGGAATAATGGTCTCAAGTTGCAGTTGGGAAGGTTTAGATTGGATATTAGGAAAAACTTTTTCACTAGGAGGGTGGTCAAGCATTGGAATGTGTTACCTAGGGAGGTGGTAGAATCACCTTCCTTAGAGGTTTTTTAAGGTCAGGCTTGATAAAGCCTTGGCTGGAATGATTTAGTTGGGGATTGGCCCTGCTTTAAGCAGGGGCTTGGAGTAGATGACCTCCAGAGGTCCCTTCCAACCCTAATATTCTATGATTCTAAGTGTAATCATGAGGTAGAAGATTTTGGAATCCCAGTTACTGCAGGAATTGTGCTATCTAAGGACTAGTCTAGCCAGTCAGTAGAGCAAAGGCATGGGGCATCTGTACTTCCTGCAAATTCCTGATACTTCCTGCAAAGTCCTCATCATCTGTGGGTTAAGGAGGTTGAGGTGGAGAGACAAATCCTGCTTCCATCTTCCATTCAGAAGAGTTTCCCAGAAATTCTAAGTTAAAAACTCAGTTTCTTCTCTCCTGTGTGGGTGGTCTTACATACCCTCTGTGGTCAGTATGAATTATTGGTTTAACTTTTTAGATAACACTGACTGCTATGAATAAAGTCTAAATTTTACAATCCCCTTTATATAGTAAAGAAAGTTCTCCAAAAAAAAAATTGTTGCCAGAAGTAGAATTTGAACCCATTCAGACACTCGTCCTTTAAGTTTACTTCCTAACCGCCCACCCACCAGCATAAACTGAGAGAATAGCAGTCATTCACATTGAAAAATGTTATGGGTTGGGTCCTTATATGACTGGCTCTAAGAAACTAATTGAAAAGCAGTGGACTGAAGATGTAATACTATGTAACAGCGTGGTCTGCCTCTCTAAAGGCCGGAGCATTTTGATTACTGCAATTGATTGGGGCTTCTAGGTGGTACTCCAGTACAAATAATAAATCATAAAATTTTTAAATGTGTTGTACAGAAATTCTAAAACCCTTGGATTAAGTGAAAAACGGCACATTAACTTTTTTCTGATATTACAATATTAATCTTGTAATGGAAGAGCCAAGTCAAAGGGTGCCCAAAGCATGGCCTTCGATTTTAACAGTTGGGATGGCTATGATATTGTTCAATATTCCATTATTTCTTTGAGCAAAATCAGTTGCTTCAACCTAAAGAGTGATTGAGTGAAGAATGTAGGTATGAAAGGAATGAAGTTGTATTAGGTACAGTTAGTTCAAAGCAGGTGTTTTTCAAGAAACCACATAAGTTGTTCAGTTAGTGAAGGCCTTATAAACGAGGACCACCTACTGTCTAGGGCCTGGTATTTTAATGTAGTCCTATTATAGGTTTTGAGTTTGCAAGTGTTTACCCTCTTCATTTCAGGTTGGGGGCATATGTGCTATTTTATATATGCCTGTAGCCATCAGGATTTTCCTTTTCTATAACATTCACATTCAGTTAAATTGCTGAAATAAAAATACAAAGCAGTTGAAGGACATGGAGAAACCCTTCCCTGTTAACTCTGTGTAACTTTGGGTCTTTAGAAGTGAGAAAAACCGCAATAATGCTCATCACCAATAAAGCTGTTTTAATGAATTAAATGATCTAGACTCCTAAATACAGACTCATGTATCCAGAAACTTCTGAGTTCTAATCTTGGCTCTGCCACATCACACTGAGTATGTTGGAGTATGCTTATACTACCTGCTGGATTGGCAGATAGTGTTCGATATATTGGGGATTGATTTATCATATCTCATCTACACGCGATAAATCGATCCCTGAATCAACGCCTGTACTCCACCTAGGTAGGAGGAGTAAGCGGAGTCGATGGGGGAGCTGCCGTGGTCGACTCACCACCATGAGGATGGCCAGGTAAGTCAAACTAAGATACTTCCACTTCAGCTATGGTAGCTGAAGTTGCATATCTTAGTTCGACCCCTCCCCTGCCCCCCAGTGTAGCTCAGGCCTTAGAGCATGGTTAGACTGGCACCTTGTAGCGCTAAAACCCTCCAGGAGCGCTATAATTATCTAACCCTACATACTTGCAAGTAACATTTTTGTGCAATAAGTCACCGTTTAAAGCGCAAATATAAAACCACCTCTCTGAGAGTCAGAAGGCTTTTTGCGTATTCCCTGTAGCGTGTTAGGGCCAGTGTATTCACTTATTACGCGATAAGGGATCTCTGGCACCCCTCCGAACCACCAAAAAAACCCAAAAAACGCACGGATGACCCGGTCCCCCGTCCCCGCCGTGGGCGGGCTGCCTCATGCGCCCCGGTCCCCAGCCCGCCCGCTGCGGGGATTGGGGGCTGGCATGCAGCCCGGAGCCCACCCGTGGTGGGGACTGTGGGGACTGGGGGGGCTGCGCCCAGTTGCCGTGAGTTGTGGTGGAAGGAGCTCGCAACCCCCCGGGGAGTGCTTGGCGACCCCCGGGGGAGTGCTTGGCGACCCCCCCCCCGTTTGAGAAACCCTGACCTAGCTGAATGCTGGGATACCTGCCCTATCCCGCTACTGTCTCTGCCGCCAGAAGCGCTGCAAATGTGTGAATTCTTTAGCGCTACAGGGTTTAAATGTGCACAGGCTCTAGCGCGATACCTATTGTGCTAAATTGGGAAGCGCTACAAACAAACGCGCTATAATCTCTAGTCTAACCATTCCCTATGTGTTCCTCAAGGAACTGCAGTAATCTGAATGAGGAATCTTTTAGTTCTCGCCCACAGCATCCACATGGGGGAGTTACAGCGCAGCACTTTGACGTGCACTGCTGTTCACACCCCTCCTCCGAGCTGTGGGGCTGTGTGGATGTAGCCTTAGTTTAAACTGTTGCAGTAGGAAAAACACTAGCTACTGCTCATGGAGGGGTGATAATTCTTTGTTAATGCATGTAGTGCACTTTGAAAAGTGCTTAATGAAGTCTAGTTACTTCCTACAATTTACTAAAGTTCTTCCAATAAATTTTTATTATTAAACCGCTGTTGGATATTAAAATTTTCACAATTACAGTTGCAGTTCATGAGTACCCACAAAAATGTGTTCCTAGAGTTATTAGTGATGTTATTTTATTGAGGGAAAACAGTTTCTTGAACCACACTGTAAATATTCCAATATTACTTTTCATCTATGTTTGGAAAAGGGGCTTATCTTTTTCATTTGGCTTATGTGGACAAAGGAATATTAACAGTAAGTGTGTTTATATGTTTGCTCTGTGTATGTTCTATAAATAAGCTTGGCAGAAAGCATTTTTTATTTTTTTATAATTTTTATGGATAATATTGATTAAACATTTTTAGATTTTTATCTATTTAAATTTTCATGGTTGTGGGAAATTTATGGGAGAGTCAGACAATATGGGGTGAAACAATAATAACTTGATGGTAAATGTTGAGATTCAAAAAGTTAGCTTTATAACTTAAAATACAAATTGGCAACATCATATGTCAAAATATACAAAATGAATAGCCTTAAATCAAATTCTAATAAGTTCTCCAGCAGCATTTTTCTTACTTTGTCTACCTATAAATTTTGATTAATAATGGAAATATTTTTCATTGGTTTGTGTGTATGGTGAAATAACATTTGTTGATATTTACCAATAAAAATCGAATCCTTCCAAGTATAAAAATAATGTTATTAAAACAAGTATTAGTGTATGTATATATTTTTGAGGGAGTCTGTGCATGCATTTAGGTTGGTTTACATAGACTTTGCACATACCTGTAGGCATGTATGGATAAGGCAGTGTCATGATTGTTACCTTTTTCCTTTTCTGAAATAATTATTATAAAATCACGTATATCAACAAGGGTTTTTTGTTTTGCTGCATGTGTATAAAGCCTGTCTGGTCAGTAAAATCTGTATGAATGTGCATTAACTTTGGCACAAAAGCTGTCGTGCAGTTTTCCCCTAGGTTTGTGAGATGTTTATTCTATTAGAGTTTGATATAGAGTGGAAAGGAGGAGGAGGAGGAAGTGGTCTGTAAACATATTTACTTGCTTTCACGCTCTTTGAGCCCAGAACTTTATCTCTGACTCATAGCTTGAGGACACAAAGTGTTAGGATAGATGCAGCCTTGCTATTAATTCTTCTAACAATGCCAAAACTGTCAGAAAGAAAACCCAGTTTTCTGAAGGGACTGTGTGTGGCTAGTTAGGCCTACTGATATTTTGCAAATTTCCTTTCATTAGCTTTTCTTTGGTTTGTTTATTTGTTTGTTTGTTTTTGTTTAATCAGCCACAGATGAGAACAACATTTATTTCAGAAAGGAGGAGAGGGAGATGTCTGTTTGTCTCTCTAAGACTTTCATTATTTTGATTTGTTTTTATGTTTTGCTAAATAAAGCAAATTAAGAATACAAAATATTTATTGCTAAATCATTTAAAATATGTTGAGAACATTTTATTTGTATCTTTCTGGCTTACAAATACTAAAATGTAGCTTCCCCTAACATTTCAAGGCTATTTTTATTGTACTGAAATTCAAATCTAAGTTTATGAAAATGGTTGCATTTAATTATTTAAAAGCACAATAAAATAAAACACCAGTTTGTACTTTGGGTATCTGGGTACTTCATATTCGGAATGAGTTAGAGTATTTAAGTTAAATGGGCACAGTTTGTGGAAAGAATAGTAAAGAAAATGTTACCTACTCCTTAACATAGAGTAATTTAAGCAAGGCCCACATTTTCTCTCGTATTAAGAAAAGCATGATTGTATTAATCAACTGTTCTCAAAATCTAGCTAGATTGTAGCTTGGAAAGCAAATATGCAGAATACAATTAAAATGTACTTTGTTTTTTAATTTCTCACATTGTTACATTTCTTGGTCATGTCTCTTGAGGACAGGGCAAAAGCAAGTTTCCTGTCTGTATAGCTTTTAATTCTAATATTTTAAACTGTAACTATATTTACCGTACTTTCTGCATTTATTATTACAACGGTCATTATTAATATAATCAAAAAATATATTTTGACAATACAAGCATTTTCTTTTATCGCTCATGATATTAAAAACAGGTATAACTTTCTGGTCAGATGTTAGAAAATCTGTGCAATAGTTATTTCAGGAGTTATAAACAATGACACACCTATTTAGAATTTTTACAACTGCAGTCAATCAGTTTATTTTATCACTTTGGGTGCAAAAATATATATTTAGGAGAAATGGAAATTCCTGCATTAGATTAATAACTGCTATTTGAGGAAAGAAGGGCTAGATGGAATAAAATGATTTTTTTTAAAAAAAAATTGATACTAAAACAATATGAATACCTATGGAAATGAATATTCCATGATGTCTTAGCTCTTTTGTATTTGTGCCCTTTCTTTTAATAATTATGTAAGGATATATGTACGATCAACAATTCTGTTCCTAGAAACATGGGACTGGAAGGGACCTCTTTGGGTCATTGAGTTCAGTACTTTGCTGTCACAGGTAAGGCAATCATAATCCCATTCATAAATGTATCTAGCTCTGTCATAATCCCAGATTTCCTATGCCCTGGGCTCTTGTAACTGCTACCATCACCAAGCTGTAAACTTGGAAATTGTATATCATGTCACCCCTTGCTCTGCTACCTTTTTCCACGGACTCTGTTGCGAGGAGCAGGGTGCTTGCTGATCAATATGACAGGTGCTCTTCACTATCCAACAGCTCCATTCCAGACTTGGTTAGCAAACTCTTACAATTGATTTACAGGTAAACCCAAGGATGAATTCGTTTACTGTTCATCTGGAGGTACCTTCTTTACCCTCTCAACACAGGAAAGCCTGCTACAGGTCCCAGTTCAGATTTCCTTCTCAGAAACTGAGGGGTCCTAAATCTTCCAACCTAGATCTCAATGCTACCTTCCTAGTAGCTTGGACCCATACAGTCTCTGGGCCTTGTCTCTGCTGTCCTGAGAGGTCAGTCCTAGCCCTTTCAGTGAAATCCTGAAAAAACCCACTTGTAGCTGGCAAGCTTCAATTCTCTTTTCTAACAGTCCATGCATCCCTGCTGACATTTGAATGAACATTCCATGGTGGCTCCTAGCAACTTAATGGGCCTTCACAGAGTCTGCAGTTGTTAAATCACTGTCTTATGTCCTATCACAGGTTTTACTTCCCACAACCCATACACAAAATAACATTAACTGAACTTGCCATGTTATTCTCCACAAGCTTTGTCTTAAAACTAGTGAGGTTTTTTGTCCCCACTTCTCCTATTGGAAGGCTGCCCTGGAACCTCACTACTATGATGGTTAGAGATCTACTTCTAGTTCTCAGCCTAAATTTACTCATGGCCAGTTTATACCCATTTGTTCTTGTCTTGTAATTTATCTTTAAAGGTCTAATGTTTGGTTTCAAATATGTAATAAAAGTATATAATCTGTGACAGGAGGTATTATAAATTATAATGATAAATCCTAGGTTTTTTACAATTTTCTCTCCAATTATTCACATAACTAAAATATCCTAATGTGTTTTCCTAACATCCAGATTTATAAATGGCCATTTTTCCTTACCAGGTCTCCCTGCACTTATTTAAAATACGTCTGTCTTTTTTTCTTCTTTTACATTTTTAGCTCTCCACATGATTTTAGCTCCTGCCCTCTCCCCTTTTTTAAATTATTTCTAGAGGTGGTGTTACTTTGCAGTCATTAGCTTAGGAGTACTGGGCCATACACCAATCGTATTGGTTTCCCTCCCAAGATAAGATAGGTTTTCTTGTTGAGGGATCAGGTGCTGAAATATGTTCAGTGGACCCTGAGCATAACATCATATCAGGTATGCTGTCATGTCCAGTGATATCTTATTTTTCAGTCAATCTCTTATGTTTTCTATTCATCTCATTTTAACATAATGTTATTCTAGCCCAACTCTCTTGTTTGAATTCACAAGCTATGAAGGAATGTTTAAATTAAAAACTTTTTTTTTCTTCCACCATTTGCAGGAAAATAATAAAGAAGGTGGCGCAACAAAACAGAATTACATAAACATAAGAAAGTAAGGTAGGTGAGGTAATGTCCTTTATTGGACCACCTTTGATTGGTGGAAGGGACTGTTTTTGAGCCTCACAGAGAACAGAAGTCTTCTGGAAGAACTCTGTGAAGCTCAAAAATGTGTCCCTTCCACCAACAGACTGCAGTCCAGTAAAATATATTGTCTGTTTCATGTCCTGGGACTGATATGGCTGCATTCGCCTTACTTACTTGTTTATGTAATAACCTTAGCAGCAAATAACAGATTCCTCATTCATAAATGTTCATAACAATAACAGGAAATCTTATAGACAATAACCTTAATGGACAAACACCTAACAAATCAGTGTCTATTTTTACTTTAGGGTAAGGTTGTGAAGCTTTGCCTGGTATTACAATGCAGTTGGTAACATACTGTAGCGAGCAATCTCAAATCACTTGTGGCATAGGAACAAGATGTAAGCTTGATATTGCTTTAGAAAACACAATATGGTACATGTCAGTTAAGAGACTCATTTGAGGATGGTAGAAAAGAAAGGAATATTGTAAGAAAAAGAAGAGCTAGAGCACAATTAATGTTGAAGACAGGTTCCTAAGAACACCCCATGGAAAAAATCAAATATACATTGCCCTCTACTTTGGGGGCATAGAATTCTGATAGTATTGGGGGGTAAATCAATACAGAATTATTTTTATCAAGGTTTCTATATATTTCATAATATTCCTTGAATGGAGTCTATTCAACTGCAGAAGGCAGGAAATAATGGAGGACATCACCAGAGTGGTACTGTAGCTGGGGTTGCACTATACTGAACTAACCAAATTATATTGCCTAGGCAGTGCAACAAAGCTTCCGTGGAATAGTGCTGTTCCTTTTCTTCTGTAGCTTTTGGGATAAATGTGATAGAAAACAGTTCTATAAAGATGATGTGAGCAGGAAGCAGAACACAGAGACAGAAAGTGGGAAATAATATTTTTTTCATTTTGTCCTAATGCACTTTTCCAACATAATTTTTAGAATTCACAGTTTTATAAGTAAGATTTTTGTGTTTAGGTAGCTTACAGGACTACCATGTAATAAAATTATTTATTCTTTTTAGAAAGACAGGAAAATAATGGAATGGCTAAACAGTAAGAAGATTTCCTGATTAACATATGCTAATGAAGCCATCAGTTTTCCAAACTATAACGGTGTCACTGAGATAGAAAGGCAAGGGAGGTTCATTTTGTTAATAGAAAATCAGTAAGGCACTGAACGTATTGTCTCGATAGAACCTCCCTCCGACCCCACCTCATAAAAAATGTAAAAACTGAAGTGAGGGGGTCATGTCACAGATTGAGGGGCTGGATTGGTTTGTAAAGACTGTGCACCAGTGCAGGCATATGAACATTTATTAACACACACCAAAGATTATAAATAGCCACCATGGGATACAGCATTGCCAAGGAAAACTGCAGGTGGTTGATGCTGCTGCTTTGTTTGTTTGAGCTGGCATTTAAGTTTCTTTCTGGAACTTTATCTTCCATCCTTCTGCCTGTGTCAACACTAACTGATCATACCTTCCTCCCACTTTGTGTTGAAGAAGGCTTTATATATCAGGTCCCTTGCTGTTTTGGACTCTGATCCTGTAAATACTTCGTATCAATAGGACCTATGCATAAGTATTGCGGGATCAGGGCCTTAAATTATGCACCTGTGACCGTCAATCAGCCACAGCTGGCCTAGAGAGACTCTAATGGCTACTATTACTCAGAAAGCAGCTATCCGATTTATTCCTTCTCTTGGCTCAATCAGAGAGGACCATTTCAGGTAAGGAGGAAAAGAGGAAACAAAACCATCAAATCTATAAGATTTCTTTATTAGGATATATTAATCTTCTCCTTTCTGACTCTATTAGCCCTCAATTAAGTGAAATGGTTTTCTCTTTAATTTTGAGAAAAAAATTAATTGCATGCTGCAGAGCTTTAAAAAGAGGATGAGAACGGTTAGCTTTCTTTTATACTATATGGATTATGTTCATTCACATACACATATAAGGTGAACAATAATTTCTAAAACAGAAAAAGAACTACTTGTGAAAAGAATGGCTGTGAGAGGGGAAGGAATGGGGCCAAGCACTCCCCTTTCAGGAATCGATAAATAAAACACATGAGATAATAGGAGTTTCCTTTTCTGCTTTCTGGTATGTAATTTAGGAAGAATCCTTCTCCAGAAAAAAAGTAGATATTTAAACAACAAAATCTTCATAAACAGACAGGATGCCTGCCACAGCAGGACAGCCTAAAATTACGAGCACAGTTTAATATCTCATAATTCCTCTTGGTGAAGACAATATCATCCCTTATGGAGGTTACTCTTTAAATGTCCATTTCATTTCAAACTACTTTGATGTCCGCTCATTAAAAACCGTAACAAAGACTGGGACATAGGGATTATGAAATTATATTTGCTGCCATTAATTTGGTCAATGAGGGCACACTAGCATATCATGCATTTCTTTTTTATTGAAATAAAACTCCTAGTTTTGGAAAACACTAATTTGAATAAAAAGTCACTCAAGGGAGCCTTCCTCATTTTTAATTAATACTAGCAAAAATACCCGGCGTTGCTTGGGGTATTTGTAATTGGAAACTGGGATGTAAAAAGACTACCATGTTTTTTATTAATACAAATTTTGTTCAGACGTCTCAGCGTTGCTCGGGTCCGTTGGGGGGGGGAGGGGAGAGCTGAGCGAGTGCGGGGTCCGTTGGAGGGGGGTATTATGACATCATAACTATGTCACAGAGAACAGCAGGTGTTAACCTGCTGCCCAGCTGATGTGAATGGGCTTTAAATAATTTCACCCCCGGGGGGCGTCAGAGGTGAGATTTGAAATTTTTTTGACTCTTACCCTGATTAGAACCCTAAAGCCTATAACTGTACCAAATTTCAAGTCTCTAGCTCAAACGGTGTGGAAGAAGTAAGGCAGCATACATACACGCACGCATACACACACACACGCATACACCATTTGACTTTTATTTATATATTTATTTATTTTTATATAATATATTATATAGATTATGGTCCTAACCCTGCAACTGATGCAAGTACACCCTTATGTCCTCATGGGGCCATACTGAGGCCTAGAGGTCAAAGTGCATGGATCTCATTGCAGGATCAGGGTCTTAGTGACAGGTTTCAGAGTAGCAGCCATGTTAGTCTGTATCCATAAAAAGAACAGGAGAACTTTTGGCACATTAGAGACTAACAAATTTGCTGAAATAAATTTGTTAGTCTCTAAGGTGCCACAAGTACTCCTGTTCTTTTTTCAGGGTCTTAGTGTCTCTCATCATAAAGAATTTTGTTGTTTAGGTTTCAATGAGACATTTAAAGTCTTTCTAATTTTTAACATAAATCCTACATATTTATCTCTTTCGAGCTTGAACTCTGAATTTAATCAGTAATGAAATACCACCATGTCAAATTTTCTGATTCCTCTCTGAGCAAAATCTGTTTTTCTCAGACTGGCATTTTGAAGACTAATGTTTTAGGCGTATCAGTACACTAAAACTTTCAGAGCATCCTTTCAGCAATCCCTTAGTTCAGGAATTGTAAGATAGAGGAATGATATAGCATTTAAAAAGAAAGACTATCTCTTATGCTTGGAACTTCCTCATTCTATTTGTATGAAAATTGGCTGCTCTCTTAAAATATTTCCTTAAAACACACTTATTTCCTGAAGTTTTTCAAAGATAATCTAACAAGTAGGTAATATATTTCTATAGTGTGTGTTTTAGTTTTAAATCTGTATTGCTTTGTTTCTGGACCTCAAGCTATTTGTTTGGTGGATTATCTACTTACATTTATGTAATTTAGGACCTGATTCTGCAAACTCCTATTGAGTTTATTGGAGTTTTGGATGTGCAAGGAATGCAGGACTGTAAATTCACCTTGCCCCATGGACCACATCTATCTTTTAAAATTTGGGTGCTTTAAATTAGGCACCTTGAGCCTTGATTCTGCCATAACTTTGTGCTAGTGAAATCCTTCTGTGCAAGTGAGGGGGACTGGCCACAGTCGCTAATATTTTTGTTCTTAAAGCCTGGGCTCATGTCCATTTTAAAAATGGAAAGTTTCTCACACCTATACCTTTCTAACCCTGGTGCTTCCAGAGAAAAGCTGTAAAGAGTGAACCCTAAAGGCTCAAAACCCTAAGTTATTTTTTACATTTATTTCTAACATCTCATGATTTTGAGGGGCTTAGCTCCTAATTTCTGAATGTTTGTTTTGGTGTTGACAATGTCGTGCATCAGTGTTTGCAGACTCCCCACCTTAAGCACTGAAATAAAAATAGCATCAGCAGGCTACCGGAGAATTTTAGAAACTAAAATAAATTAAATAAGGGTGGTCTTAGCTTTATTTAAGTATTTTGATTATGACCTAGAAGGGGGTGACAGGATCTCAGCACAGGATTCACTAATTGCCCCCTCAGTCTTTAAAGCTCATTCATTGTATATAGTTCAACAACCCCCACCCCACCTTTTCCCCCTAACAAGCAAGTAGCCTCCTGAGCTAAGGGGGAGCGGCAGAGCCTTCGATATTTACCAGCACAGCCCTTGTGCGGCCATTTTATCATCCAGGGGATAGGGAAATTAGAGTCCCCTTCTCGGGAGGCTGTGGGCTGCACGCCTTGGGGCTAGGGAAGGGGCTGTGGGGCGGTGCGAAGGGATGACTAGTTAAATCCCAGGGAGGAGAAAAAGGCAGCAGTGGGGCTCCTCGCGCCTGCAGCGGGGATAGGTGCGGGGGCCCGCAGGGAGAGGTTAAGTCGGGCCCGCTCCCTCCTTCGCCGCGGTGGCAGCAGGCAGCTGCCAGGCCAGGCCTGGGCTGGAACCAGTGAGGGCTGCCGGTGGCGGACACAATAAGGGAACGAGCCGACGCGCTGCTTCTTCCTCCCGCACGCGGGCCGGAACAGGCAGGCGGGGGAGCGGCGCTCGGCCGGTTGCTGCCGTGCACCGGGGGAAGAGGCTCGGTGCTGGGTTGCTGTGCGGGAGGCAGAGCGCGCGGGCCGGGCAAAGGGCCTGGCCCCCGCCGGCGGCGCCTGGGCGAGCAACGCGGGCATGGAGTGAGGGGAGCAGCGGCAGGAGGAAGATGGCCGGTGGCGGCTGCAGGGACAGCTTGTTTCTGGAAGGTGCGTGTGGGTGACGGGGGAAATGTGGCCCACGGGCGGCTCCTTCCTCCTGGCCACCGGCCGGCAAAGGGGCACGGACCGGAGGACGTGTGGGGGCAGAGGGGTGCGGGGGGAGGGCCGCAGCGAGAGGTGGCCTGAGGTTGGGGGAAGGGTGAGTGTTTGTGAGGACAGGTTGGTTGGGGGGCAGGGAAGGTGGTTTGGTGGTGGGGGGAGAGGGGCAGGCGAGAGCTCTCCACCGGGTGGCTCGTTAGACTGGGGTTAGCCATGTCCGCTGTGGAGGGGAGTCTTGCGGGAGGCTGAGGTGGGAGGTTAATGGTCAGGTGAGGCTTGATGAGGAGCGGGGTCTCCTCTCTGGAGCGCTGCTCTCAGCCGCTCTCGGGCCCCCGGCCTACGCTGGTTTCTTCTCCTCTTCTTCTAACGCTGTAAAAGGCCGATCTGAAGAGTTGGGGAAGTGGAGGCTGGGGACATTGCCAGAGAAGACTTTTCCTCTGCTGGGGCTTCTCTCTCATGTCACTAGAAAGAGGGAGCTTTGGTTTTTTTTTTTTTTAAAGCTTCAGGCCACTATTAGACCTAGTTTTGGTTTTTACATCTGTCTCTAATAATAATAATAATTAATGCAGAAATGAACTAAAACAAATGAATAAGGCTTAGAAATCTTTATGCCTTCACAGAACAATTAAATATTATAGTCTGTTAATCTAGACTTGCAAAATTGCCATAGAAATTGACAAGAATTGGGCAGTGTTGCTTACCTGCCCTCAAACCATGATGATGATGAAAAATCATAGACATTAAAATACTCTGCTTGCATGGATAGAGTTTTGAAGGTCTGTGATAGTTTGTTTTTTTCTTTGGCACAGCATATTTTGCGGCATGTACTGTATATTGTATAAAGCATGTACTGTACAGGATTTCTCTTCGTCTTTTTGGGTTGTTGTATTTAGAGATTTGCATACAGCAGAAATCCTGCCTTTTTGGGTGAATAAATATTTACTTAATTCATCTGAAATGCTGATAATGGCAGAATTTTTTTTAAGCATATGGTGGTGAAATACTGGTACCTGTTCTCCCCCCCTTCTCCTACCATTCCTCTTCCTCCTCCATAAAATCTTACTATGATACTACTGTACCATAAGAATTACAGGTATGGGGACAACCATATAATCATTACTTGTTTTATGTGTGTTCAGTGGGTGGTATGCCATTCCTGTATGTTATGCAGGTGGCTAGCAAAAATAAGTAGCATGCATAATAATTCAAATATAAATCTTGGGGTGCTTCCTTTCTAACAGCAGTGGCACTGTAATGCACACTTACTAAAATATTTGGTAGTCCTATGATCGGTGGACAAAACAGGGCATTTAATTTACTTACATTGATATTGTATTCCTGATTATTTGGGAAATCCATTGATTTTACAGGTAGTGTCTAGTGGTGATGGCCTAAGGAGTCTGTATATGTTAACAAAGACTATTATGAGGTCTGTGTGAAGGAAAGCTTATGCATGCAGTGGTGCTAGGAAAAAGGAGTTGGTTCTCCTGAGCACACAATGTCAGAGTTGCAGGCTATTAAAATAGCAGAATAGGCCTGTAACTGGATTATGGTGGGTTTTAATGTGAAACACAAACATAACTGAAGCTTTGCAAATACGATACCATGACTACTATAGGTGAAAGTAAAAGCACAGGTGATGCAGATCTTAATTTTTAGTGGCTAATGATATGGAATGAATGAGCACTTCACATCTGCCTTTGGTGTTAGACCTATCATTGTCTAGAGTTCTGACTTTGGACAATAACAAAAGCAGGGGGTTGGGACAATGGTAAGAGAAGTGTGAGGTAGACAAAAATAGGAGTCAAGGTTTATTGATGAGGAAGTGAAGTAACTCCTGTTCCTGAACTATGATTCGGCTTTGAGTCTAGATCTGTGAAATCTGTAACTAAGTTGGGTAGAGACTGAAAGATGTTTTAAGACCTAATTAAAACATCAAGAACTTCAATTAATATAAAAAACCCTAAAACCAACCACCAACAAAAAACAGCAAGGAATTAATCTTTATTAGGTTATTATAAAATAGTGGGCATAGTTTTGAGAATTGCAGTTTCCTTCCTTGGGCCACATCAATCTTTTGGGAAACAAATGCGGTAGGAAGTGTGTGTAGGTGTAGCGACTGGCTGTTTGTTAATTCTGGCTTCATAATTAAATTGAAATAATGAGATCAAAGGTGGACAGTACTTTTTTTTTCTTGTGCATTTTTAATAGCTCTGTTTGACTTATGGTAACAATCTATCAATCAGACTATAAAAAAGGTAAAATATACAGTACAGAAGGAAAATGATTAATTTGTAAGCATGACAGTCTTATAGGTTTAATATTGTTTTTGGAATCTCCATTAAGACACTTGATTTCTTTCATTTGGTGTAATAAAGATTAAATTAAAATGTCTGTCATTGTCTTAATCGTTAACATTCCTCTCTTTAAATTGAAATTTTCCTATCAAAAATAGAATGGTTGATGTATGGGAAAACATTCCCTTATGGTTGTGTATATATAATCCCTGTCCTGTTGTGTAATGTGATGATTCATAAGGTCATTCAGTTTTTGTCCGTTTTCACCTATGTAACATTGCATGTTGTCACTTTAAAAAAATGTAGATTGTCTTGTTGGAAATGCAAAAATGATCCTTGGAATTTTCATGCTTGACTCTGAGGCTATGTTTGGTATGATAATGTAAATACTGTAGATCATTGATTAACCTGGATCAGGACTGAGCTTTCCTTGTTGACTTTTAGCTCTATAGGCTGTCAAAATACAGGTTGTATGGGAAAGAGGTTTATTTGTGTGATGCCAGTGGCCAAAGAGCTAATGTGATCTGTTGATGTACAAACCGGGAAATCTTGAGTAAAAATAGGGAAGTTATATTATCTGTGTATTTGGCACTGGTGCGACTGCTATTGGAATACTGTGTCCAAAATACAAAAAAGATACTGTATTGATAAATTGGAGATGGTTCAGAAAAGAGCCACAAGAATGATTAAAGGGTTAGAAAACATGCCTTATAGAGACTCAAGGAGCTCAATCGCTATTTATCTCCCAAAGGGAAGATTAAGGGGTGACTTGATCACAGTTTATAAGTACTTACACGAACAGATATTTGATCAAGTGCTCTTCAGTCTAGCAGACAAAGGTATAACAAGTTTCAGTGGGTAGAAGTGAAGGTAGACAAATTCAGATTGGAAATAAGGTGAAGAAATAACACGGGTAGTTAACCATTGGAAAAATTTAACAAGGATTATAGGGGAGTCTCTGTCACCGACATTTTTTAAATAAAGATTGGATGTTCTTCTAAAAGATACTCTATTCAAAGAGCAATTAATTCAGGGAAGTCCTGTGGCCTTTGTTTTACAGGAGGTCAGACTAGATGATTACAATGGTCCCTTCTGGCCTTGGAATCTATAAAGCTTATGCTTTTAAAGGTAATTTGCAAATGGAATTAACATTTTTAATAGCATCAATATGTGTGGAATGCAGTACTCGAATTAGACTAATGAAAGCTTTCAACACATTAATTGAAAATTCTTGGCCAAATTGTCACTTCCATGATAAAATGTTGCAAAAGGACAAGGAAGATCTAAGTTCTAAATTATGTAATTCCTTACAGTTTATGTCTGGAGAAACAGAGGTCAGAGTTCTTGCCATACTCTGTTTTAAAAGAGCATTAATTTCCAAATTCTACTTAACTTAGAATCCTGGAGGGGGCAGAGGGAATGATCCCAGTTAGTCTACAGAGGACCAAAGAATTCACAGAGGCTCAGTGTCTTGGTGAATTCTTCATTTCCAGTGGCAGCACAGTTATTTCAAGAACTTATGCTTCATGGGATCCCTACTGATGGCTGTCCCAACTCACTTGCCTTTAGTGAGAGATCAGAAGTTTCAGAGGGAATCTTCACAAGATTTTGCCAGCAAGATCATTGTGTTGCATGGAAAATCCCGTCTGGTTGGGAGACTTATTATTTGTAGCTGAGAGTAGTCAGTCTCCAGCAGTATCCATTCATTATTAGAGCCATAATGTAGTGAGATGATGTGGAAAGTTTTACTTAGTTGGGATAGGGAAAATGATTCTCAGTCCCTCCTCCTTACAGTAGAAATGGAGCAAATCCCACTGTTTTTCATTCTTTCTATAAACATTGTAGGAACAGTGGTTATGATTTGGCCCCTCATATTTAATTTAACTGCAAGGGGATGTTTGTGCTGCTGTATGTCTTCTCCAGTCTCAATTTGAAGCTTTTGCTTTCACAGTACCATGGTAATGTGTATCAGATACATTTGAAGCACTTCAAAATGTACACTGTCTGACTTGTAGACTTTTTGCTTTTCTCTGTCTCGTGTCTACTACAAGAATGTGTTGGGGGGTCTCTGTCCCTTCCCAAGCTTTATTTATTTATATTTTTTTGTAAAGGGCCTCATCGTGGGAATTTTTCCAAAGCTTATCTCTCAGCTGGTGAGTGCTTCCTAAGCAGCCACAGAATGAAATAGATAAATAGATGCCTATTAATATCATGTTCGCTTCAGATTTCTGACTAACAATAAAAACTGACAAGACTGATTCTAAGCAGCAGCAGAGGCTTTGGACTTGTCTGCGGGAGGACCCTGGAAGACAGCACTTTATACTCAGTTCACACTTGGAGAATTCTTTGCAAATGCGAGGGCTGTCTAATAGTATTTTTCCTTTAAATTAAATTTAAATTCTGTGGAAGCTGATGATATTTGTGTGGGAAAGTGTGTTGTGTGTCTCCCCCCTCCCCCCCCCCCCCGGGAGGTTAGATTTTTTTTTTTTTCAAACTCATCATCTGAGATAGGGGCAATGGTGGTAGTGGGAGGATTACTTGGGGTGGGATATGTGAGTAGTGTAGAGGAGAGAGTGAAGCTTTTATCCACATAGAGAACTTTAAGCACTCTGCCTTCCCCTGACCCCCCTTTGACCTTTTCTAAGCAAGTGAATAAAGGTTTGGTTTTATTTTAAGCAAAGTTAGCCAGTTGCATTTGAAATGATACTTATGACCTAGTGTATATGCAGTTTAAACTTAGGTAGCTGGTGGGGGTTAAATTGTCTTTGGATTCTAGGGGAATAGGTTTTTTAAAATCTAGGTAAGGCCTGTGTTTTCTCAACTTTCAGATGCACATGTACATCCCCTTGCACTTCTTTTTCACACTGCCCTATTTTATAGTCTGATTAATGCTCTGTCTTGTTCTGTCCCCTCTTCTTGCCTCCCTCAGCATTAGTCTCCCATTCTGAGAATGGGGAGCATGTCTCCCTTCCACAGTTTCCTGTGCTTCTTGGTCTTCTGTCCACATTCACTACCCCTTTCAAGTCACAGATTGCCAGTCCTTGTCTTTTCAAGGTCCTTTGATTCACCTCACTTTTCTCTGATTTCCTATTCAGTGTATGCATTTCATCTGTTTCCTGGAATCATTTAAGAAGTGGGTCAGTTTCTGTTAATAAAGACTGCTTTTCATACAGTTAAAACAAAAAACAAACTAACAAAAAAACCCAATATCAACACCCCTGAAAGTCACAGCAAGAAGTTTTGTCTCTGCAAGAAACAAAACTGGATAGTATTTTCAAAGGTTATAAAAGTGAACAATTTAATATTTCAAACTCTTGTTTGCCAGTCTTCGCCAGGATGAAATGTGACATGCAGAGCTTCAGGGTGATGGGGTTTGTTTTAGGGTACTATGGGAGGCATTTAAAATCAAATCTAAAAAGGAGCTAGCTTCAACCTTAACTATGGAATGGATGATTTCTGTTCCATGATAGGGGACAATGAAAGAATTTGTGGTATTCTCTAAAATTCAATAATTTTAAGGAAAAATCCTATTCCATATTACCTCCAGGAGGACAAAGGGTTTTATTTAAAGGGCTGTTGATAAATCACAGTTAACTCGTGATTAACTCAAAAAAATAATCATGACTAATTGCAGTTTTAATCACACTGTTAAACAATAGAATACCAGTTAAAATTTATTAAATATTTTGGATGTTTTTCTACATTTTCATATTTTTTGTGTTCTGTATTGTAATTTAAATCCAAGTATATTATTTTATTATAAGTATTTGCACTGTAAAAATAATAAATAGTATTTTTCAGTTCACCTCGTAAGTACTATAGTGCAATTTCTTTGTCATGAAAGTGCAACTTACAAATGTAGATTTTTTTTTTTTTTGGAGGGCTACATAACTGCACTCAAAACTAAAACAATGTAAAACTTCAGAGCCTACAACTCCATTCAGTCCTACTTGTTTGAGCAAGAATAGGTGTTCACATGTCACTTGTATAGAGGCATTTAAAGGTATTTATGTGCCAAATATGCTAAACATTTGTATGCCCCTTCATGCTTTCGCCAACATTCCAGATGGCATGCTTCCATGCTGATGACGCTCATTTAAAAAATGTTAATTAAATTTGTGACTGAACTCCCTCAGGGAGACTTGTATGTTCCTTGCTCTGTTTTACCATCATTCTGCTATATATTTTCTGCTAGTGGCATATGACTCAAGATAATGAAAATGAATATGCTTTGGTCCGTACTGCTTTGGATTCTTATTGAGCAGAACCTGTCATCAGTGTGGACGAGTGTCCCCTGGACTGGTGATTGAATATGAATTTTTAGTGCATCTGACACGTAAATATCTTGTGACACTGGCTACAACATACTTTGTATTCTGTGTTGTAATTTTAATATATTTGAAAATGTAGAAATCACCTCAAAATATTTAAATAAATGGTATTCTATTATTGTTTTAACAGTGCGATTAGTTGCGATTAATTTTTTAATTGCTTGACAGCCCTAGTTTTATTGCTTCTTAGGTACAGGATTCTGGGAGCCTGTCTGCAACCACTTTGTATTGCATTGTGTTCCATGTGGGATTTCTGAACCCCCACGTCTTTTTTTTGTACAGAAGGCCAGTGGATTGTAAGAAAATAGATTGTGATTGACTGAAACCACAGCACACTATGTATCCCCATGGATGGATGAAGGGGGGCCCAGAAGACATTGCCAGGGTTTATTTTTAGGAAGCTGTGGAAGGTGATGAAAATTGAGCCTTAGCTACGGAGCGGCTATTCTTGCTCCACAATAGTGGAATATGCTGTCCTATAGATGCAGAAGTGCCTATCTCATGGTTTTTCTTTTTGGCGGTGGGGTCTTGACTTAAGATAGTTGAATGCTTGGTGTTGGCAGTTACACACTAGTTTTTCTAGAGGGAGTGATGGTTCTGAAATCCAACTGTTTCTAGCTAGCAACCCCTCTGCCCCATATTATTTAACAGTATTTCAGTGAAGTTTTTACACCTGCTAGCATTAATAATAATTTTTAAAAGCAATATATTTTTGTTGAATATGAATAAGGGAAAATGTAAACCAAATCGCCTCACGTTATTTTTGATTAGTTCTGACAATGTGATGTGTAAGATAATGTAAAGAGAAACTGAAGTAATTTTTTAATACAGTATATTCTAAACATGTATCTTACAGACTAGTCCATTCCAATAGCAGGGACCACCATTCTTAAATATATAAATGACAAATACATCCTTATTTCTTGAAGAAATACTGAGACAGTGATATCATAAATCTAATAAGAAATCTAGGTGATTTACATTGGTCCTTGGTGTAACTACTGACCCTCATGAACCCTAGTCTTTGACAATTATTTGCAAGACTCTATATATTGGTGTGTGCAATACATAACTAGAACATTGGTTCTGTCAAGCGGAGTGCCCCAAGGGTCGGTCCTGGGGCCAGTTTTGTTCAGTATCTTCATTAATGATCTGCAGGATACCCTAGTCAATGAAAACTCAGCCTCCAGATTAAGCTGCACGGTCAGTATGAATTATATACCAGATTTCAGGGTTATGATACAAGAAAAAGAATGCAATGTGTCACACTGAAGTAATTTTTGTTAGTACCTATTAATTTTTTGTAATATTTACTTATTTTTGATAAAAAATAATTTGAAATGTCATTTGTAGTATGTTTTAAAATAAGAAAAATTCAAAACCACAAGTGTGGCTAGCATCGAATTTCTATTGGACATGGCTGGTCTACACTGCAATTAAAAACCTGCAGATGGCCCTTGCCAGCTGGCATGGGCTCACAGAAAATTGTCATGTTTATGGTTCGGCGCACAATGAGGGGGTCCTAGAGCTCATGCTGCAGCCTGAGCCTGAAAGTCTAAAGTTAAACCACGATTAAACAGCCCTTAGCCCAAGTCAGCTGGTATGGGCCAGCTGTGGGGTTTTTAAATGCAGTGTAGACATACCCTTGGTGACTGCTGCTGAGCTAATAAGAGCCATTAATGCTTCTAGGATACCATATAGGGTGACTTCAAATTAATATTAAAATAGTAACTACCACTCTCAAGGATCTGTGTGATATAAAAGGTGTGGAGAGAGAGGTTTTAAAGTCTCGGTCTAAATGTTTGATCTGTTTTATGTGAGGTGGGGTTTTTTGTTTTTGTTTCAATTTCTCTTTTGACTGGCTTCTGCCTTATAGTAAATTCCTTGGTTTGACTGAATTATCTACATATATGAGGCTTCCAGAATAGGAACAGGAAGGCCGTTCGTGATCTCTTTTGCTGTTTTAATTTTACCTGGAAGTATTCTGTTTGGTAATAAACCAATTTATTATGGTTTGTGTGTCCTGTGGGTAAACAGGACAAACTTACTTGCCAATGACAAGTCAGAAGGCAGCGTGTGAGAGATGGATTATTCCTTTATCTATAATTGTGTGAGATTCTTGTTTACTTTCTATATCCTGCCATAAAAAGGGAGGGGAGGGGAGGGACAGCTCACTATATATTCAATTCCTGCCCCTCTCGCCTTTTATAGTAAGATACGTTTTACATTTTTGTTGATATCCCAGCACCTGGATTTAATTTAACCGCAAATTAGTGAGATTTGGTAAATGTTCTCTGCAATAGATTGCAAAAATATAAATCTGTCTGCCATTGAAGGAGATGCATTTATCTTGCTACACCAATGCCTGTGACGTAAATGTTTTTTGTATTGTTCAGTTTGTCTAGATGGCATTTGGGGGGGGGGGGGGGGAGGGGGAGGGAAGTGCCAGATAGCAAGATCCATGCTCTCAAATACAAAATGGAATATAGACTGGTTAGTGGGTGCTTGATTGCTAAAGGAGTGTGTGAGAATAAGTAACTCTTTTTTAGGAAATTTTTGGAGCATGGCTATTTGTAAGTTAAAAGAAAATTTAGTGCATTCGTGAAACCAATTGTTTGTTGAAGCAATTTTTGTTCTAGATAAGATATCAAAATGGTACTCTGATGACTGTCCCTATGACATACGAATATTTCATTGTTAAATTGAATTAACTATACATGAAAATTGAGTTAGTGCATTTATGGTAAAACTATGAATGTTGGTGTCTTATAATTAAACTGCACAGCAGTAACTAGTGACATGCCAGTACTGTGGGGGAAAAAAGGTGAAATACAGCTTTTGAATGTTGTATCAAGAATATTGTGGGGTGGGGTTGATGTCTAATGACAAAGTTATTTGGCTTGTAAAAAGACATTTCAAGATTCAGAACTACTGATATTTCTGTTTATGGTAGTTCTAAATGAGGTGTCTGTCTTATCCAGTTTAGGGTTAATTTTGCAAACATAAATATCCTATTCTAAGGCAGGTTTAGGCAGAAAAGATATGCAAGAGCAGCAGCGTCCATGCTGGGCCTCATTGCTGCATCTGCATTTATAATTTCTGTGGCATATTTCTAAATGAAACGGCCAACTTGTCACTGAAATTCCAGCAGTGGCAAGCACTGTGGGCTCTTTCATCACATCTTGGTAACAGATGATGTCCAGCTCTCCCTGGAGGCAGTTGAGTGACAATTTGCTATTAGGAATAGATTTTCAAGCCCTTACTGTCCAAACAGTTATGACTGTATGGAAGTGGCTCTCAACCTGCAGGCTGCTTGTGGCCCAGTTAGCATACAGCTGTGGCGAAGCTATGTACTGAAAAAAAAAAAAAAAAAGATTCAGGTTGCCATACCAATTGGCCCACTCCTGGGTTCCAGCAAGGGTGGAGCCAGGGTCACCTGAGAGGGAGATGACAATACATAGCCCTGCTGGTGTGCTCACTTTCAGCAGAGAAGGCAAAGTAGCCCCTTGTGGTGGAGGAGTTCTGCTGCTAGCCAGCCAGCAGCCTGCTGCTTTCTCCCTCATCGTGCTGCATGGATATGCTGAGAGTGTTGCTATCAGAGGGAGTGCTACCTCCTCGCTTCTGGGCATCTGTGCTAGAGGTGTCCGGAGAAATGGACCCCTGACCCCCAGCTACAGCTATGTGTCACCTCAAGCAGGTGGGGGGGAAGTGGGGAATGAGCGTCTCCAGACTGCAGTGTGCCCTGGGCTGCCTGCAACAGACATTGCCCACTTGCCCGTCCCCTGCTGACCATGTCTAGACCTGGAGCTCACAGTCATTACAAGTGAACTTGCATCAACCTAGCTGTGTTGTATAGACCTGGTCTAATTATTTCTCATACTGCCAAGTCGGTGGTGTAGTTTGTATGAAGGCTTTCATTTAGATACAAAAGATGTGCAAATACACATTTCAAAAGAAGCTTATGTCATCTTAAGAATTGGAGAACCAAGAAAGGTTGAAAACATTTCCAGCTATGTATGGTTTTCTCTTTCCTGAAATTGAGTTTTTAGAGGAATTATAAAATTAACTTCAGCTAGGATATTTCTAGAATTAATTTGTGATATTTTAATATATTTTTGTTAATAAAATCATGATTAATTATTATTTTGCTTGGTTTTGATCATATCTGTGAAGTTATGTAAAAATACCCCTGTGACTGAACACTGGGAGCCACACACCCGAGTTAGCAGTAAGAGAAATAATTAATAAGAGTTGGCCTATCCTTTCTTGTTTCTCTACGCAGTACATATTTTTTTTTTAGTAATGTTTAAAATAAAATTATTTGGTATCCTGTTTAAAATTACCCCTTTCAATTCCACATTGCCCTGCATTTGGATCCTCTTTCCCTGGTTGCTTGGTTCTCAACTGGATTGAGGGTTCTAGGAAGCTTGTGTTGTCTTAGCTTTCTAAATGTCATCTACCAGAAACGTTTGCAATAACACAGGAGGATAAATTTGGTGCATGGTGCAGACAGGCCCATTTGGACTCCTCTATTTTCCCTGTTTGACTTCTTTCTCTGCTTTTCTGAATCTACAATGCGTTAATCTTCAGGATATACTACAAAACACATCTCTTAAGGACTCAGAAGAGCAAAGCAGGGGAAGGTGGGCTGGAGCTGGTGTATAATGTGGCTGGAGTTGGAGATGTTACCTGTTGGTTGAAAGATGTTACTACTTGTTTGTCTGAGAAAACTGCTGCCTTTTGCTTCTTTAAAAGTTGTTTTGAACTTTTCTAGGGACATCAAAGTTGCTATTTTATATTTTTAAAAGAAAATCTAAATTATAAATACTAGCAAATTAAAGCACTCTTGGCAGTTGTTGTGTCTTCTGATGGGTTAGGCACAAGTAGGTCAATGTCTCTGAAGCCTCAGGTCATCAGCTTCATGTGGAATTTGACATAATACAGAGCCCTCTGTGATTTAGGGGGTTAATGTGGTTATGACAATGAGTTCCTGTGACCTTTGTGCCCTAATATTGGTCTGCCTTATTCCCAAATAAAGTAGTACTGTGGACTTCACCCAAAATTCCTATTCAGGATTATGGGGGAGAGAAGTTTATTAAAGTTATCATCCTACCAATGTTTTCTCCATGCTTGAGTGTTCAAACTAATGAAGCACTTCTTGTATGTTAAAAGTTTCTTGAACTTAAAGCTGACTAAAAGCACTTAGAAGCCCCATGTTTCTAGTTTCTTTTGCCAATACTTTGCTGGGTGATGCTTTAACCAAGAGGATGTTTTCTAAATAGGTTGCATTTCTTATTGCTTTGACCTTGTTAGCCAGAAATTAGGACTCTCTTAGGGTATGGCTAGACTGAAGATTGTAGCGTGTTTATTTGTAGCGCTTCCCAATGTAGCGCAATTGGTATCCCGCTAGAGACTGTACAAATTGAAACCTTGTAGCGCAAAATAATGGCTACATTTGTGGTGCTTCTGCCGGCAGTAGCAGTTGCGGGATAGGGCAGGTATCCCAGCATTCAGCTGGGTGCAACGTGCTTTGCAAAGTGGGGGGGGGGTGAGGGGGAACTGGGAAGCTGTTCACAGGGAGATGAGATCTGGCTGTCAGTTAGTTAGTTTTCATTAGCGAAAACTGACAGGCTGTCTATTTCAGACACACAGCTCCCTCAGCAAGCATTTTCACTGATTATTTGCTGTGTGAGTTGTTAGAGAGAAACTGCTAAGCTACTTCCGCCTTTATAAAAACAACACCTCAAGTCATTTGCCTTACATGGCAAGTTGATTGTCTTTAATGGCTTGCTGATGGCCTTCAATGGGTTGCTGATGGCTTTACATGGCTTGGAGGCATGCAAGAGATCCCATGAGTGTCCACATTCCCACCCTTGTGCTACAAAGTTAGCACAAAAAGGCTTATCACTCTGGAAAAGGAGGTTTAACACTTGCGCTTTAAACAGGGAGTCATTTCGCAAAATCTCCCTTTGAAGTGTGTTCGGTATGAAAATTCTGGCGCTAGAGGAGGGTTTTTGCGCTGCAAAGCACCAGTCTAACCATACCCACAGGGTATTGCTTCACTAAAGTGCTTACTCAGGTTTTTCCCCCCAAACACTTCTCCACTTCTCTTAATTGGGGCTCTTAACTCAGAGTGGGCTGTCCTAAGCTACAGTATAAGCTAAAACCCAAGAATGGCTTTAGTTTGGTCTGCTAACCCACCTACTTTGAGTGGTGATACTGGCTGTCACAATCCTTCAGTGTCCTCCCACAGCTCACTGAGGAAAAAATACATAAAGCTCCTCCGCATACTGCAGCCCAAAGAACCATGGAATATGTAACTGGAAGTCCTATTCACATGTGGGTGAGTCAAGCGCCAGTGAGGACACAGTAACTTGCAGTATGTCTGGGCTAACATGGGTGCTCAGATTTAAGTGCTGGTCACCTGGATTAATTCTGCAGTGACAATATCTCCTCTGTGATATTTCCATAACACAGATCTATAAAGCAGCAAAGTTCTCTCTCCATATAGGATCTAGTCAACATTGCTCTGTAAATATCTTCTCTTTTGCCTCTCAAAATTTTTCTTTAGGAACATGCTTTATTTTCCAGCTAGCAAAATTTCTACATGCCTTTCCCTCTCTCCTGACTTCTTCTGCGCACTTAAACATCCAACAGTAGACAACATGATGAGATATTTTGCTTCTCTTTTAATTAATAGAATTGAATCCTCCCTGTTGTGTTCCTGCCTATCACTGACTTTCTTGAGGAAGCTACTTAACTATTATGTATCTTGAATTTCCTTATGTTAAAAAAGGGATAAATCTTCCTATAAGTGCTTTGAAAACAAAGCTTGCATAAAAATTGCTTGTATGTAAGAAAAAATTGTAGTATTTTACACATTTTTTAAAAAATGTAGCTGTGGTGCTCTATTTACTTCAACCTGACATTCCAAGCTATTGTATCAAACTCTGGGAAACCATGGTGCACTTTCAGTTGCTGCTTTTGCAGGTACTTAGGCTAGGTTCTTAAATCCTATTTTGTACCTAACTGCCTTTCTGCAGTTTCTAAAAATAGATGTGCACTTTGATTATTGTTGTTATTATGTATGTAATTGCACAAGCTTGGCTCTTTTGATGATGGCTGTGGTGGATCCTGCAGTTCATAAGTGAGTCTGCAGTCAGCAGTCTGCAATTCTGATGCAAAAATTCACTGTACATCTCCTGGTACAAAGGCAGCATTTGCTTAGTACCTAAAATTTTGCACTTCCTGTGGTTCTCATAATTTGACTTGATATGATTAATATCGCCTGCTTATTGTTGTACCCAAAATCTATACTATAGTTGGTGGTCCCAAAGCCTCTTGTTTAAAATGATGGCTTAACTGCTTCTCTCTACACCATTTTCACACTGTTCCATTTTGAGAATAAATTGTAAGCGAAGAAAAGAAAAATCCACAGATTCTCCTCTGAAACACATAAACTTTTTCTGCTTGGACTACTTTAGCATACCAGTCAAATGATAATGGCTCTTATAGGAGCAGGGAATTGCGCAGTGCCAGATCAGCCATGCAAATGTAACTTTTTTTTTTCCAGTCGGTGCTTGGACCCTGATTTATAAGAATATATTTACAGTTTGGAAGATTAGTTATCCAAAAGGATTTCAGCCAATAGGTGGTTTTCAAACTGTTCATTTATTATTTACTATTCATAGTGTGTGGTTGGTATGTAAGCAACATAATGTTGTCCCCTTTTGACCCGTATGGCTAGTCAGTTTGGATACTTCATCAATTTCTTCTCCCAACTAAAACAAGGGAGTCTGTTTTCTGTGATGCTATCATGTTTATTTACAAGCAACATAAAAGTTCTGCTTTTCTGAATGCGGGGAGGAAACCAAGGCAACAGGAAGTGTTCTTGGTTTTTTTCAGGCCAAACTGTCTCTTGCTCCCCACCACTGCCCCGTGTCAGCCAGCACCCTTACCTAAAACCTCTTTTTAGGCTTCTCTCAGTTTTACGCTGTGCTTAGACGACTTCTTGGATATTTTTCAGGTAGTCTCTGGTGTGCTGTAGTTCTTTGTTCCTGATACAGATCCCTTATCAAAACAATACTCAGCAAAAGCCCCTCTGCCCACACACTCCGAACTCCTGTGTGGGGTCACATAATTCTTTAGTATTAGTTGGAAGCTTATGATGATTTTTTTTTTTTACACTTAAGTTAATTGAAGGGTGTATTCACATAAATAAATGTAAATGAAATTTTAATTCCCCCATGATGAGGTTTCACCCAGTTCCTAACAATATTATTATTTCTATCCCTGACTAGAGACTGACACCTTATAAAACAAGAGACTAGGGGAAAATGTACTTTGAATGCATGTGTTTGAATGAATAATTTCTAAATGTTTACAGTATTTTTAGCAATACATGGTGGCCATCTATATACTTATTTGTGGGATATTATCCACTATTAACAGCATGCCTGATTTGTTGTGTTTATGAAAATATTCACAACTCACTTTGTTTTGGGGTCTGCAGTAAAATCACTAGTGAAGTAAAGCTGCCTTAACTGTGCTGGTTACATAAAGTCTATCAGAGCACATTTTGCATTTAAAGCTAAATGGTTTAGTAAACAAAGGAAGTATTAACTGTAGTTAATGAACTTATTTAATTATTTACTTTTGGTCACTATGGTCTGGGTTTTTAAATGTAGTGGGATTTTAAAGTACCAAACTCCCATTGAAAACAGGAGTTAGGTAGGTTGGGTAATCCTATCAGTCACTACTGTGATGCTTCCTAGAGTTTTGAGGCACCTCACTACCACCTGCCCTTTGCATGAGGAAGTCTTTTTCTGTGCCTGCTGTGGGACAGTCTCTGAACATTACTGGCCATGGCCACAACAAGCACTCCCCCTAGGCCTCTTAATCATTCTACAGGTTAGTGACTACTCCAAACCCTCTAGCCCTCTGAGCATCTCCTTGGAGTATTGAGCCCCTGGTCCACTGGAAACTTGGGGTATTTACAGATTCACAGCTTCCAAAGAAATAGTTCACCCCAACTACTACTTCCACATCAAATAACTGCTTCACTTAGCATTTAGGTACGTTTATGTGTTACTGTGAAATAAAATGTTTATTTAAAAAAGCATAGAGACTGAGGTAGTACAAAGTATTGGAAACAAATGTTTACATAAACTCATAAAATTCTTGCTAGAGCCTACATTTAATTAAAAAGATGCTCTCATGTCAAGTATTGCTTGCTCAAAATCCTTGCATCACTTTCCAGTAGTAAATTGGTGAACTAACCTAAGTTGAGTAGCAGGTAAATTCATAGAAGGCTGCATTCCCTCGACCCAAAACACTAAAATCGGAGAAATAAGAAATTAAAAGGAAAGACTTATTCATTTCAACAATGAAGTTGATAAACTTTGTGTTCCATTGGGCTTTTACTTCCGTCTCCAACAAGTACCTAAAAGAAATCCATTCACCAACTGATAAGTGCAGTGTTAAAGGAGAACCTAGCAAATGCATGAAATATGTGATAATCAGATGCATTGATCTTTGGATATAATTGATATAAAAGCATATGAGGTTATGTGAAATTGTTTTGTTTTAGAGTGAATATTTGAAGTGTTGGGTATCTGTCTAGAGATGGAAGTTGAATGCCTTAATGAAACATTACTTACAGCAACTGTTGATAACATATTCTCCAATCTGAGGGTAGATACGAATGCACTAGTCTTTACCCTTCGTTCTTATTTTCCTACTTTTAATATTTTTGGGTGAATGGGGGGTGTCCTGCTGCAACCTTAACTGCACTAAATGTAGTTTTTGTTTAATATAGTCTCAGCAGAATTGCAATTTTCCATTGGTTCTTAAATCCTTTTCGTAATCTTGAATTTTTAAATGAGTTCTCAAATCTGTTCTGTTAGTAGTTTGTTCAGATTATTGTAGACTGGGCACTAGATCAGGGGATGGGCAAACTGCAGACCATATCCGGCCTGCGGGACCGTCCCATCCAGCCCCCTGGCCGGGGAGACTTCCGTCCCCCAGAGCCCCTCCCTTGGAGGCTGAACCCCTCCCCCAGAGCCGTGCGGGCAGCACTCTGGGGGGCTGGGACTGTGCGCTCCCCTCCTTCCCCCAGAGCTGGGTGAACACCTATGGTAAGGGGGCATAGGAGGGTTTGGGGGGTTCCGGGGTCGTGGTTGGAAGGATGGTCTGGAGGGGGCAGTCAGGGAGCAGGGTGGGTTAGATAGGGGGTGGGGTTCTGGGAAGGTGGATTGGGGTCGGAGCAGGGGAATTGAGGTCCTGGGGGCAGTCGGGATGGGGAGGATTGGATGGGTCGGGGATTCTGAGGGGGGCAGTTGGAGCGGGAAGTGGGATGGGGCCGGATTGGGGGTGGGGCCTTCCCTACCCGGCCCTCCATATAATTTTGTAAACCCAATGTGGCCCTCAGGCCAAAAAGTTTGCTCACCCCTGCACTAGATGGTACTGCTCCCCATCCCTCCCGCAGTAAATATGATGTAGATTTTTTTTTTTAACTCCTTCATATTTCAATCCACTCCATGTCAGTCTTCACATTAGGGAATTTCCTGATTGCATGGCAACTGAGGACAGACCAGATCTTTGCTTCAGCTTGGATTCTAGATTGGTTACAGTGGCATGGAACTGGAGAGAAGTTGTTTTTTGTTTTCTTTTACTCCAAATCCCTGTAGATATGGGAATTCCTGTTTTCATGGTTTGCAGAGCAAGCAGGAACAGTTCACTGAAGCCTACTGAATCGCAGGGGAAGGTAAGCCCCCCCCCCCCCCCCCATCTCCCTCACTGGTAGCAACCTGGAGGAAGAAATCCGTGATCACAGCCATCACATGAATAAGGTCTGTGATGAGATGGTTAAGAAGGCTTCAGAGAATCTGCCCTTCCTACAGGCTGTTTTAACTCGAAGTTCTCTGTTCCTGCAAACTCTGATACCAAGCAGTCATTTGTCTCCAGTGGCGCTGTCTTTCTCCTTGTTCTGTGTGGTCAGCTTCTGCTTAGCCCAGATAGTGTAGCAGGGATTGAATTGATTCAGATCCCTTATCTTGAGAGACCTATTTCTTCTCTCCTTCTAGTATCCTTGCGTCCCATAGGAAATCATAAAAGTGGCTATGATTTTCCTTAGGGAAACACGCAGGATACATGTCTGTAGACTGTCCTTTTATTCTCCCTGGTAATGCTTTTTCCATCTCACAGGGCCACCCGAAATGACTCATCTTGGTGAATGATATAGCTCACAATCAGCTTTAAAAAAGCAGCATAAAATCTTAAAATGTATGAGAGTGTCTCCCCTCTCATTTCTCGAAAGTGAATAAGTATCTAAAGTTGGCGATAACTTATTTCTGATCTAAAGTTCCCAGTGTAAGAGACTACAGCCAGTATAGGTATGTTGCGTCTTACGCGAGGATTCCGTTCCGTGGTTACCGCGTAAAGCGGAAACCGCGTATAGCCAGAACCCATTCAGTTTAATGGTGGGCGAAATCGCCCGCCCTACAGATAGTTTTTACATTTACATTTCCCTCTTTTTTTTTTTTTTTTTTTTTTTTTTTTTTGGCCGACCGCCCATAGCTGAAATTGCGCATATTAAATGTGCATAAGATGTGACTCACCTGTAATATCAAATCTGAGGCTGCTGTATCCAAGTGTAGTCTGAGTGATGATTTTATCCTCCTGTCTGTGCGTGGCTGGAGTTCTCCCTCAGTTGGTATAAATGTGTTGTTTACGAAGGAGACTGCAACAGGCTTAATCTTGCATAGAGTAAAGAAGAACTTTCAGGTCTTAAGTACAAGTACTACCTGATGGGGGAATTCCCACTCCATCTTAACTAAACCCTCATAAACAGGTGAGGAAGAATTATACACCTCTTCAGCTCTGCAAGGTTTGGTTTTGTTGTTTTTGTGCTCACCTGTGAAGCCATGGTGAGCACGCATGCATTCACATATATAGCCAAACAAAATAACCTAGTTTAAAGTAGACTTTCTGTAGTTATCATTTTTTCAGGACTGATATTTCACCTGACTGATTTGCTGTGCATTCAAAACTTCCGAAGACTATCCTGAAAAGGTCCACTCAAAGAAAGTTGGAATTATAGGCTAACTTCTGATATCCTTCCAGATATATTGGTGAGCTCTTTGAGCACAGAGGCAAAATAGTCACTAAGGCTTTAGACCGAGAATAAGGCCTCATCCACACTTAAAAATTTAGGTCAACCTAGCGGAGTTGCAGTTGCATTTCAGATGGCATAAGCCCTGGGTATAGACACCACTATGTTGACCAAAGAATTCTTTGTTAACCTAGCCACCTCATCTCAATGTGTGGATTTACTACAGTGATAGAAAAACCCATCTGCATTAGAGGTGTAGCTGCACTTCTGGTTGTAAACATAGCCTAAGTCACTTCCTCATTAGAGGATATCGTCCGCTACTAAACCTACGATTGTATACAGTTTGACCATTTGCATCTAGAAGGTTTTACCTACCAGTTTATTTAAATAAAACAATGGTTGATTTGAAAAGTTTTACTGGAAAAATAAATGGAGTGTATTTGTGCATGGTTGAGGGTTTAGACTTTATAAGAGTAAAAATGCAGAGTGACTGACCTATGCTTGGTATACAATGTATATACAAGGAGGAAACTTTGAAAGTGAAAGACCAAATGACCGTTTAGGCTAGTTAACGGTATGCAGTTGTCTTTCTGCTTAAGTTAGCAGTCGTTTAATAATAATGTGTGGTGTCAAATGTGTGTAGCTACTTACAGAAACACAATGCTTTTTCACTTTGAATTCATGTTCCAATATTAGTTTAATCAACATGCTAAGAGATGTCCGTATATAGTTGTGCACATTCTAAAAATAAGTCTGCTTCAATCACTAACCTTATTTTGTCAAATGATACTTGAATGATTATATCATTTAAATATCTTGGATAGAGTATCATGTTGTTGTTTAATCCTTCTAGTTTGAATTGATTACTGATCTGGCTTGAAACCAAGACTTATCTTAACTTGTTCTCATTTCAGCTTTGAATAGATCACAGTCCAAGAGAGATGGAGGTTATAAAAATAATTGGAGCTTTGATCACACAGAAGAAAGTGAAGGAGATGCAGAGAAAGAGTAAGGATATTTTTATCTAGGTTATTGAACATAAAAGTGCTTAATTATAGAAACTTATTTTTTTGTAAATAAACTGTAGTATATTATAATGTGTGTAAAAAAAAATTAGATCCTTAACTTTCTCTTCAGTAATTTAATACTAATTTAAGAAAAATCTATTTTGGAAGAGCTTGCCATTCCTAATTATTCCTAGACAAAAACATGTAATCAAATGGATTTAAGATATAAATAAGTAATTCAGGTAAAATAATTGGCAGAGATGTTGTAATTATCTCCAAAGCAAACCATACAAATTGAGGAAATTCAGAGTTAAAGGTTAAATTTAAATGAAATCCAAACATGTTAAGGTTAAGACATATACAGCTAGGATACCCAAACAATCCTAACTCTGCCCTATAGTACCCTTCTGCAATAACCATATAATTGTGATTAAAGTATTTTAGTGTTTGTAGTCTCAGGTTAGATTAAACTGGTTTCAAAAAATAAAACAAAACTAGATTCTCCCCTTGATCCCATGTTGTTAAACATGGGAGAGGTTGTCTTTGTTTCCCTAACTGTGCATTATCATACCTTACATGTTTGGTTTGTAATACTTGTTTTTTAAAATAATGATCCCATTTTTCTCACATTTTACACTAAATTACTGATATGTTTTTTCAAACTTAATGTAGCTTTCTGTCTGGAAAAATTCTTGGTTTCCAAAGTTCATACATAAACAGTAAATGAGAAATCAGAGTGATCTCATGATATTTCTAATTATTTGAAGATATACTCAACCACAATTTAAAAGTCATACTATGTATCTGGGGATAAGGTAGCTTTTTCAAAAGAGATATTTAGGACCAATGGTCATTTCTTGGAATTTTAAAAACGAAAGTTAATGTATGAGCTGCAGAATAAAATCTTCTGCTCTAGAGAAACTATGAAGAATCACCCTCTTTCAAATTGGACTCTCCTATTGCTCCCAAAGAGAGTGAAGCCAAGCTTCCCTCAGCAAGATGATGATCCTCTATGCCCTATGGGAAGAGGAACACTGAGGAGCAGGTGAATGGCAGTAGTGGCCATTTTTGAAAAGGCAACCTTTCTCAGTCCCGTAGAGGCTGAAAGGAGATGACAATCATTTTGGAGGACGGTAATTTTCATGGAATCTTTTGAAGAAGATTTTGCCAGTCTTGTTGAAGAATAAGAAGCTTTCATTTCTGAATTAAACAGCAAAATGTGATCTTTAATAAAGATAATTCATCCTTTTCCCCCCCCAAATGTACCCAGTATGTACAAATTTAATGAGTTTTAACCGCATGGATAAATTGTTAAAACTGATAAACAGTGAGGTCTAAAAAGTCTACAGTGGCTTGATTAGTTTCTTAAAGGAATTCCTCTCTGAATTTCAGAGACTTTAGAAGCAAATCAAATCATTTTTAGTTAATTCTTTAAAATGATGTAATTTTGAAGATGCTATTTATTTTTATGCCAGGCAAGCGAAGAGGTTGAATTCTTATTTTTAGTGCCAAATTTAAGTATAGAGCCACAAATGGCCCTCTATAGTATCCTCAGCAGGTGTTACATTTCTGCATAGACTCAGGAGCAATAGTTATTTTCCATCAACTCCAGCATATAGAGTAAGGCAGTGGAGAAGGCAGACCTATTTATGCCACCTTTGGTTGTAATGGCAGGCTCTGCTTAGAGATCTGATAAAAGCATCAAAAAATTACATTTCTTTCTCGAAACAACTGGAACACAATCCAGTTAATTGTACTGTTGCCTTTTAAAATGCAAAAAGTATTCTAAAATGCTTAACAGTTGAGTAGTTATAAGTTGAAAATGTTAACATTAAAGAAGGCAGAGGAAGAGAAAATGAGAAGCATTTGTGAAGCGAAGGGGAGGGAAGATCTACTTTCAGATCTCATTGAAAATAAGTAGAGTCTCTTGGCTTGAGAGACCCAATAATAGTGTTCCAGTAGTGAGGTGAAGGCTTTTATATCAATACAGTAAAACCTCCATTTAACGGACTAATTCGGGCAAGGCGGTGTCCGTTAAATCAAAAAGTCCGTTATTTAATAATAAAAAAAAATGAGCTGTCGGAGCAGCAGCCCGCCCGCCACAGGCCTGGACCCGGGCGGCAGCCGGGAGCCGGCAGCCAGCCCGCCCGCCCGCCCGCTGCCTGGACCCGGGCGGCAGCCGGGAGCCGGCAGCCAGCCCGCCAGAAATGGATCAGGAATGCATCAGACTTGCTCAGAAATTTTGTCCGCTGCATCCGAAGTCCGTTAAATCGAGGTCCGTTAAATCGAGGGTTTACTGTAGTGGCAAAATTCTGTGGAAGGACAAAAAAGCTGGCAGAAGAAGCTATGAGGGAAGCAAATTCAAGAAAACAACCTCGTCCACCACACATGTATGCATGCTTAACACACACAGTATATTACGTTATTAGAAGTAGTATGTTCATTGAATGGCAAGCATTGAGATACCTCATTGAAATGGAGGTATGTCAGAAATTTAGAAAAGCCCTCATTAAAAGTCGCACTTACAAAATAACACATTCTTAATTAATTTCCTTACTTTGCTATTTAACGCTTTAAAAAAAAAAAAGTGATAGTTTTAATAGTTTAGTTTTGTTAATTTTGGTGTGAAGTGTGTTTGGTGTGGTTTTTTTTGTTTTTGTTTTGTTTTGTTTTGTTTTTTTTTTTAAATATGCTGGCTGTTTAGTTTAATTTTGCTTTTTACTCTTCTTGGAAAATGAAGATGATACACCAGGAGATGATTTTTTCCCCGCCTAATAATTTCCTACTAGCTTCTGGCTGCCTTCAAAAGATAACTTCTCAGCATAGAATGAAACTTGAATTTAATGGTAGTCCCAGTCTGACAAGGCATTAGGTAGCACATGGTTTCATAGTGAATCTGTGTTCTAATTTTAAACCAGTATTTATGAATGATTGTACGTTCCCACCAGACAACTGTGTAAGTATTGTATATGAAAATATAAGACTACAGGACTCAACTTTTATTTGGATCAGTGATATCTCACACCTTTGGAAATTTCAGTTTATGAATTTTTCACAAGTTGGATACCACTGATTCATACCCAGCTCATTGTCTTCTCTTTTGTATAACATAGACACTTTTGAGTATTGTAACTATATACAAAAAAAAGGAAGAGGAAAATTATAGTCTGTTTTTATAACGGAATAGCTCTATACAGGGTCCATTGTGTGTTAAATTTTTTTTGATAGAAACAATCTGTTTCTTTCTACTTTCCTCATAGCTAGGAGTTTGTTTTATGTGCATCTTTTATATATGTAGCTGCTGATAGAACCCTAAACTACATAGAATGTAATTCTTCAAATGTCGATACAAAACTAGTTGAAGTTTAAGCTTGTTTTTAATTTCTGTATTTTTTGTGAAGAAAAAGAAATAAAAATTCTAAGAATGTGACCCACCTACTTCCTACATCTCATATTTTAATGTCCTTAATCTTGAGCTCAGAATAAAATCTAAATTTTAGGGCTGTCAGATTAATTAAATTAAAAAATAGTTTGTGATTAATTGCAATTAGTCACACTATTAAACAATAGAATACCAATTTAAATTTATTATAAATATTTTGTATATTACTACATTTTCAAATATATTATTTAAATTATAACTATTAATTGTACAGTATTCACTTCATATTTTAATTACAAATATTTGCACTGTAAAAAAAAAAAATTCTTTTTCCATTCAGCTCATTCAGTCATACTTCTTGTTCAGCCAATCTCTAAGACAAGTTTGCATACATATATGGGAGATTATGCCTGCTTCTCGTAAAAGTGAGAACAGGCGTTCACATGACATTGTTGTAACCACATTACAAGGTATTTACATGCCAGATATGCTAAACATTGATATGCCCTTTCATGCTTCAACTTGTAGGTTTTACACTGTTTTATTTTTGAGTGCAGTTATGTAAAAAATAAAAAACACTTTCATGATAGATTGTGCTATAGTACTTGTATAATAAATTTAAATTGATATTCTATTATTGTTTAACAGTTTGATTAAAGCTGCAATTAATTGCAACTTTTTTTTTATAGTTTGATATCCCTACTAAACTTCCCTCTATGGAAACCATAGGAGATACGGAAAGGGAAGCTAAGTTTACTGTATGTTATCCCAAACTTTTAAAGTTGTACTGATTCAAAGGTGACTATATAGAATTAAGACTCCTGCAGCGTCTTTATTAAAACCATGACTCTTAAGTGCCACTTGACCTTGAGTGGTCCCTTAGATCAGTTTTCCCCAACCGGTGTGCCGCGGCACACTGGTGTGCCGTGAGGCCATGCCAAGTGTGCCGCGGCGCTGCTCTGACCGCGAGGCTGGGGGGCGGGGGAGGCGGTGTGGCGCGGCGCTGCTCTGACCGCGAGGCTGGGGGGCGGGGGAGGCGGTGTGGCGCGGCGCTGCCCTGACCGCGAGGCTGGGGGGGCGGGGGAGGCGGTGTGGCGCGGCGCTGCTCTGACCGCGAGGCTGGGGGGGGGATGTCGCTCTTCTCCTTCCCTCGCTGGAGTCGGGTCACAGCAGCGTGACCCAGCGAACAAGTAAGCGCGCGGGGGGGGGGGGAAGCGGTGTGCAAGGGGGTGTTGGGGGGAGGCTGGGCTGGGAGCGGGGGTAAGCGGTGTTCAAGGGGGCGTTGGGGGGAGGCTGGGCTGGGAGCGGGGGTAAGCGGTGTACAAGGGGGCGTTGGGGGGAGGCTGGGCTGGGAGCGGGGGTAAGCGGTGTGCAAGGGGGCATTGGGGGGAGGCTGGGCTGGGAGCGGGGGTAAGCGGTGTGCAAGGGGGCATTGGGGGGAGGCTGGGCTGGGAGCGGGGGTAAGCGGTGTGCAAGGGGGCGTTGGGGGGAGGCTGGGCTGGGAGCGGGGGTAAGCGGTGTACAAGGGGGCGTTGGGGGGAGGCTGGGCTGGGAGCGGGGGTAAGCGGTGTGCAAGGGGGCGTTGGGAGGCTGGGCTGGGAGCGGGGGTAAGCGGTGTGCAAGGGGGCGTTGGGGGGAGGCTGGGCTGGGAGCAGGGGTAAGCGGTGTGCAAGGGGGCGTTGGGGGGAGGCTGGGCTGGGAGCGGGGGTAAGCGGTGTGGGGGAGAGACCGGGCTGGGTGGGTCAGTTAGGGGGGGGGGGGAGAGACCGGGCTGGGTGAGTCAGTTGGGGGGGGGGGTTGGAGGAAAGGAGGTTTGGGGTGGAGAGACCTGGCTGGGTGGGTCAGTTGGGTGGTTGGAGGAAAGGAGGTTTGGGATTCTGTTATGCCCAGTTTGACATTCCTATACTATTATACTCTTCAAAACGATATTTTGAAGATTATATTTGTTTTTTATCCAATTTTTGTATGTGGTGTGCCGTGGAATTTTGGGAGAGGCTATGGTGTGCCGAGGGTGACAAAAGGTTGGGGAGCACTGCCTTAGATAGTGTTAGTAGTATTTGTGCTAAATTATCTGTTCCACTTTGTGTTTAGCTGTGACAGAACTTTCCCAGACTTGGAGAAGAGCTCTGTAGCTTGAAAACTTGTCTCACCAACAACAGAAGTTGGTCCAATAAAAGTACCTCACCCACTGTATATTTTTATTAGGAAGCTCAGAGTTAGGTCTTATAGCATGTTTTTGATATGCGTCAGAAACAAATAAAACACACATATTTGCATTTTGTTCTCCGATACATTTTCTTATATAGATGATTTCATTGCTCTGGGGGAAAAAAGATGCTATTGCCACTTAGCCTTGTGTTCTTGGTAGAGAATAAAGGTATTACACTGTAAATGGATACAGTTCTATCTGTTGTTGCACGGGGAGGGAAATGTGATGTTTCTATCTATTGAATAAACTTCAGGTCTATACCCAGGGCATTGACTGTTGGTTTTTATTGCCACCTTACCCTATAAAAGGCCTTTTCTTCCACACTAGTAAGAAAAGTTGAGAGGATTCTTCTTGAACAGGGCCAAATATAGCATTCTTAACCTAATAGCCACTATATAAAAATCCAGCTTAGTTTCTCTTGTAGTTTGGCAATACAGGAATGTCGCGTCTTACGCGAGGGTTCGGTTCCGCGGTTTCCGCTTTGGCTATACGTGGTTACGCATAAAACGCCATTGACTTCAAGGGCAGGCGAAATTGCCCACCCTAAAGAAAGTTTTTATATTTTTAGTCCCCCTCCCCCCCCCCCCCCCCCGCGACCATGTATACGGAAATTGCGCAAGTTAAATGCGTTTAAAACGCGACATGCCTGTATTTTGATGTTAATCAGGCATACCTTGACCACATTTTTTGTGTAAGTTTAATAAAGATATGTAATGAGCGAGCATGCGCTAATGTCCTTTCCAGATTTAGAAATAAACTTTAAAATCTGTGTAGACTGGCTTTGAGTTACAGTATGGTTTTCTGATTATTTTGCTGCCATTTTGTTGTATTACAGTATACCCATATTTTTCTCCCCAACTATTTAGTGAGGCAAAACTGCTCAGCATAGATGAGAGTGATGGGTCCTTCGGTCCCAGTGAAGAAAAGAAGGTAAATATTTTATATATTAATCCATTAAAACACATTAAACTTTTACTTTTAAACAAAGTAGTATAGTAATTCCATTGAATTAAAAAAAAAAAAAAAAAAAAAGGAAAAGTGTGTGTGGTAGTGGTCTATGATGCACACTGCAAAAATAACTTGAGTTGCATTCCTTTACTATGTGTGTCATTCTGAATTCCAGGGGGTTGCTTGCTGTACAGCACTATCTTTTCTTTCTTCTGAGCTCTGAAATTATCAGCATTTATGGTTACTTTTTAACTCTAATCCACTATGAGGCTAAATTATTTTTCCTTTGCAGAAAGACTGAATTTACTTTCTAATCTTGACCACATACGCTGATGTCTTTTCTAGTTTTGAGTGTGTGTGTGTGTGTGTGTGTGTGTGTGTGTGTGTGTGTGTGTGTATCTGCTGGGGTGAGGGGGGTGGAAGCAGTGAAGGTCGATTGTGTTCTTTTGTGATATTGATGGCAGGTGCCGAAGTATTTTATTGGAAAATAGTTCCACAATGCTTGAAAATTTCAGTGTTTTACGTGGTGGGTATGTGTAGCAAAGAAAAGCTGCCATTTTCCCTAACAGATTACGCAAGACATGCAACCCAGTGAATCAGACCAAATGAACAATTAAAGAAATGGCTACAGGTGATGACTCCATAGATATGAGGAATAGGCTGCATATGGCTATAGCAATACTATTTATACTAGTAATACTAGTAATATAGAGCAGCTATCCATTATATTTTAATAGATATGTTTTTATATTAATGTAGGCTTAATAAATTTAACAGTAATTGAAAGAGAATAGTCCTCCATTAAGATATTTTCCAAAGTTCAAAAAGTCTCAGCAAGTGAAATGCTATCTGGAATCCAACAAAATATAGTAGAAATGCTGCTGATATCTCATAAAGACATCATCTTGGCAATGCAGAATAATGTGATTTTCTATTTATTTACATATTTTTGGATTTAAGGGCATTGCATTTATTTAAAATTTTCTCAGTATAAATGGCATGTTCTCTTATCATTTTTGTAGATCCTGGAATTATGCAATCCAGGACAAAACTTTAGACAGAGGTCTGAACAGAGTATTTTATGAAACCTAATTTTAGTTTGAGTTATGAGATCTTGGGGAAAACTGTGTTTGAAGATCAAAGGACAGGATTTATGTCAGAAATGGCTTTTGACTGGTTTTTAGGTAGAACATTAAGATCTTTAACATCTAATACAAAGGCAGTGTAAATATGGATTCCAATGAGTATTCATATAAGTATTTCATAACTTAATAGCTGTATACTATCATCAACCAAATATTTTTCTAATTGTCTCATTACAGTCTCTACGCTGTCGACCAGGAACAGTTGGCACCAGTGGCGAGTGCATAAAAACGTATGCAAGGCGAGTCAAACCTGGAAGCTTTAGAATTTTGAAAGGGAACTCAATTGGACTCAACATGCTGGGAAATAGCAAGAAACTGAGGTACAGAATTTCCAAGTATACTAAGTAATTAATTGCTTTGTTAACAATCAGTTTTATTTAAACATGATATATGAATATCATTTTAGATTTTTTTTTATTTTATTTTTAATTACTGACTGGAGTGAATTTAAGGAAACTACAGCAAAGACTCGCAATTTGCACTTAGCTAATCTGTACAGTTGGCAAGTTGCAAATAAGTGGTCTCTCCTCTTCAGCAAAATTTAAGACCAGAATGCCATAATGAGATCTTTAAAATGTCATTGCGCTTACAAAATGTGCTACATAGCACTTACTAGTAAATACTGAAGACTTTCTGAACAAAAGTAACTGACCCTGGATATTCAACTGCATCTTGACTAAATACCATTCAAGACTGCTTATACCATCACACAATCTCCCATTCATCACCCTGAAGTACAGCATGTAATCTACTCTCTCTTGGTCATAAGCTTCTGCCTCTTCCAGGCCATCTCCAGGACTAGCTGGGATGCTCCTTCATTTTCCCTTCTATAGGACATTATATCACACAAGAACCACTTTGCACTACTTCAGACAAGTCTTCATCTCCGCTCACTCTCAGATTCAGCCTGAGCTCTGCTCTGAAAAGTATTGAGCACAAATGCGGATATCTGTGTTCCAGCAGCTCACCACCACTGCTGGTATTCACTGACACTACCTCTACTCTACTCTTATTTAAGTTGTAACTGAAAGCAATAGCTAAATGAAACATCAGCCACAGGAGGTTCATAATATAGTTAAATTGTTTCCAATGCAGTCAGTTCCCATCCACCCCATATGCAGGGAAAAATCACAAGACAGCTACATCTAGTCAATGAATAACCATCCTATATGAAGTCAAACCAAGCACAACCTGAGCCTCAGCCTTGTATTGATAAGCAAGAAGTTATTGGTTAATAAGTGGTGGTGTAGCCATGCTGGTCCCAGGATATGAGTGAGAGAGAGGTAGGCGAGGTAATATCTTTTATTGGACCAGCTTCAGTTGGAAGAATGGTTAAGCTTTTGAAATTCACAAAGCGCTTTGTGAGGTCTCTGTGGAGCTGAAAAGCTAGTCCTTTCTATAAACTGAAGTTAGTACAATAAAATATTTTACGTCACCTAGCCTCTCTCCCTCATATCATGAGACTAACATGGCTATACTGCCACTTGTCTCTCTCATTAGTTGATAGTCACTGAAACTTATCTTGTCACTGAGAGTCACTTCAGCTAGTGTGCATCATACAAAAATGGAGTGACCTTACATCCAGTGCTCTCTCACCTTGTTTCCTCCAACTACCTCTGTACGACTCTTGATATGGAGAACCCAAATCTGGAAACCGTTCTGTTCCTAGCCATTCAATTTCCAACTACATGCAGTCTGATCTGGGTCCTTGGACCGAATATAGTGTGGCAGGGTGGGCCTGACCCAGCCTGCCGCCCCTTTAAGGGGGGGGAGAAAAACCCTCTGCAAACCCCCTTGCAGAGAAGCCTAATCAGCCACCTGGGCTGCAGAGTAATCAGCCTTATGGGTTGCACCTGGAAGCCTCCCCAGGGGGAATAAAAGCCTGCCAGGAAGGAAGCCCAGGGTGGTGGTGGTGTGGAGGAGTAGAGAGAAGGGGGGAGAGAGAGAGAGAGAGAGAGAGAGAGAGAGAAGAAAGCTAGGGAAGCAGGGGGGAGGAGTAAAAACAGACGCTGGATCCCTGTGAGCCAGGAGGAAGAGATTTGCCTACCTGAGCTATAGCCTGTTCTACCTGAGCTGGGAAGTACTGAGCTGGACTGTAGAGCAGTGTATAGTAGGTGGTGGGTTTGCACTGTATAAATAAAGAGCACTGTTGGGAGCCACAGAAGTCTCCTGCCTGTCTGTGACGAGGGGGCGAGAAGGCGATCTGTTACAATAGATATAAGGAATACAAGAACTTTATGCAGAAGTGAGAAACCTCTGTCTCCAGGTAGGAAGAAGCTGTTATACTGGTCCATCCCTAAACACCCATGACCACTCCGCCCCCAATGTCAAAACCTATGTGAAACTAACTGAATGCAAACTCGACTGCTTTGATTTAGCATTTCTCCTGCGCACAGGTCAAACTCTTCTCTTAAAAAAATAAAAATAAAAAAATACTTTGTTAAATTCTTCTACAAGCAATGGAAGAAGAGTTTAATTAAAACAACACAAAAAATTAAAAATAGTGGGGAAATGCTGAAATTCTACTCTGACCAGGGACACACACACACAAACCTAAATCCATCAGATAAACAAAGTATATTTTTTCCTGCATTTTTCTTTTGCTTATTTAATTTTGCCAAGTAGCAAGTACAGTAAAACCTCCATTTAACAGACTAATTCGGGCGAGGGGGTGTCCGTTAAATCAAAAAGTCCGTTATTTAATAATAATAAAAAAAAATGAGCTGTCGGAGCAGCAGCCCGCCCGCCACAGGGTCGGGGCGACAGCTCCGCAGCCCGCCCGCTGCCGGGACCCGGGCAGGAGCCGGCAGCCAGCCCGCCCGCTGCCGGGACGCGGGCAGGAACCGGCAGCCAGCCTGCTCGCTGCCAGGACCCGGGCAGGAGCCGGGAGCCGGCAGCCAGCCCGCCCGATGCCGGGAGCCGGGAGCCGGCAGCCAGCCCGCCCGATGCTGGGACCCGGGCGGGAGCCGGGAGCCGGCAGCCAGCCCGCCCGATGCCGGGACCCGGGCGGGAGCCGGGAGCCGGCAGCCAGCCCGCCCGATGCCGGGACCCGGGCGGGAGCCGGGAGCCGGCAGCCAGCCCGCCCGATGCAGGGACCCGGGCGGGAGCCGGGAGCCGGCAGCCAGCCCGCCCGATGCCGGGACCCGGGCGGGAGCCGGCAGCCGGCAGCCAGCCCGCCCGATGCCGGGACCCGGGCGGGAGCCGGCAGCCGGCAGCCAGCCCGCCCGATGCCGGGACCCGGGCGGGAGCCGGCAGCCAGCCCGCCCGCTGCCGGGACCCGGGCGGGAGCCGGCAGCCGGCAGTCAGCCTGCCAGAAATGGATCAGGAATGCATCAGACTTGCTCAGAAATTTTGTCCGTTGCATCCGAAGTCCGTTAAATCGAGGTCCGTTAAATCGAGGGTTTACTGTACCTTGCAATGGGTTTGTCAGTTATTTATTGAAATTCTGCAGTAATTCATTTCTTGGTGTAATATTTCTGTAGTACAATAAATTAAATTCTTGGGTTTGCCTATTTGGTATTTCACGGTAAGTATATTGAGAACTATGAAATAAAAAGTTATTTGTTTGGAATAGGTTTTAAATAACTATCCTTTACAATGCAAAAGTCTATTACTACACTGAGGTTTAATTAAATCTCCCATATCTAAAACTCCTCTGAACTCCATAAAGACTGGCAATAGATTTTTCTGGCAAAACAGTGTTTCCTTTAAATAACGAAAAGAGCAAGGAATGCAAAGCTTTTGACTGTAATAGCATCTTCTGCAGGTGTAGAGAAAATATTTTCTTCTTTTCAGTTTATTCCATTAGTTCATTTGAATGAGTCCATTAAAAGTTAAGAAACAAGTGGGAGTAGAAAAAGTAGGAAAGCAAGCTTTCCTCTTCCAATCTATGAACTAAAATTAGGTCTGAGAGGATGAGATGTACAAGCTGTAAGATTTTAAAGCATATGGTAACCAGAAACAGTTCAATTCACTAACTAGAGATACGACTTACTTTGTTTAAGAAATGTTCGTTTTAATTGCAAAATTAATTTTGATAAACTTTTCCATCTTATAGAGGTAGCACATTTTAAGGTAGTTTAATTTAGCTTTAAAAAATCAGTGTTGTTTTGCACTCTTCTAATTGAATTTGAATTTACCTCCAAATAGAGCTGGAAAAAAAATTAATAATTCAAGTAAATGAGAAACTCCTCATTCACCATTTTCTAACATAATAAAAAAAGTAAAAATTAAGAAACTGTACAAATGAAAGGTAAACAATATAGTTTCCTAAATAAATGCATAGATACACTATATCTTCTTGGTTAACAAACAGAAGCACCAAATTTAGCGTAAGGCTAAATTTGCAACTAAATTTATTTTAATGGTTATCAACCATAAAGAATCAACCTTTCTTTAGGAAAATAAAGTACAAATGCAAAACACAGTTAAAATCACTAATTAAGGCATGAATGAAAACCCCCACCTTAGCTACAATGAACATTTTGGGTGGTGTTGAAACTAGTACTGATATCATTTACTTCTAATCCCTTTTTTGATCATTTAATCTGGTCGAGAATGTGATTATCCTACAAGCAGTTATCTTCGTTTAATACTGAAGTGTAGCATCTCCTAACTTTTATATACATGCATCACAAGAAAGAAAGGATTAAAGTATATTTATCATGTTTTATATATTATTTTGTTCTGTAGATTTTACATAATTGTGACCAGTTTGTTGTGAACATTAATGTGCCCACTGATGTACAATATGGAGGGTACTCAGTAATTCTTCTCTAGTGTTTTGGACATCTAATTCTCAGCAGACCTGAAAAATTTAGTCTTACAATTAAATCACATAATTAGCTGTGAGCAGATGAGAATTATGAAATTCCTGAATTTGTCTGATAGTCTGAGACCCTGGGAAATCATTGTGCTTCAATACCGTTTCTGCTCTCTCCCCCTTCCCTTCCCCCCCCCCCATTTTTAAAAGGAGGATAATATAACCTACCTATGTAATGTATGTGTTAGATCCTCAGATGGAAAGCATTTTAAATTAATGTAGCAGTATTGTAAAGCAGTGTTTTCCTAATGTGGGTGAACGCCTGGCAGTGAGGAGGATTGTGCAGGTTGAATGGGCACTGATACCAGGTTTCAGATTTAATTTAAAAAAAATGGGGGGAAGGGGGGCTCTAGCAGTTATGGTTACAGTAATGCACATGCATTATAGAATCATTGGACTGGAAGGGATCTTGAGAGGTCATCTTGTCCAGTCCCTTGCAATCATAGTAGAACTAAGTATTATCTAGACCACGGGTTCTCAAATTGGGGGTTGGGCCACCTCAGGGGGTTGTGAGATTATTACATGGGGGTCATGAGCAGTTAGCCTCCACCCCAAATCCCGCTTTGCCTCCAGCATATATAATGGTGATAAATATACAAAAATGCATTTTTAATTTAGAGGGGAGAGTGACACTCAGAGGCTTGCTATGTGAAAGGGGTCACCAGTACAGAAGTTTTCAGAACTACTTGTCTAGACCATCCCTGACGGGTGTTTGTCTAACCTACTCTTAATCTCCAGTGATGGAAATTCCGCAGCCTCTCTAGGCAATTTATTCCAGTGCTTAACCATGCTGACAGGAAGTTTTTCTTGATGTCCAACCTAAACTCCCCTTTCTGCAATTTAAGCCCATTGCTTCTTGTCCTAGCCCCAGCGGTTAAGAACAATTTTTCTCCCTCCTCTTTTAACAAACTTTTATGTACTTTAAAATTCTTATGTCCCGCATCCGTCTTCTCTTGTGCAGTGTGAATAACCCCAGTTTTTTCAATTTTCCCTCATTGGTCATGTTTTCTAGACCTTTTACCATTTTTGTTGCTTCTCTCTTTTCTGTCCAGATCATTTTGAATTTTAATCCTATCCTCCAAAGCACTTGCAATCCCTCCCAGCTTGGTATTGTCCACAAAATGTATAAATGTACTCTCTATGCCATTATTTAAATCATTGGTGAAGATATTGAACAGAACTGGATGCAGAACTGATCCCTGTAGGACCCCACTCATGCCCTTCCAGCATGACTGTGAACCACTGATAGCTATTCTCTGGCAATGGTTTTCCAGACAGTTTTGCACCCACCTTGTTGTAGCTCCATTTAGGTTACATTTCCCTAATTTGTTTATGAGACAGTTATGCGAGACAGTACCAAAAGTTTAACTAAAGTCAAGATATACCACATCTACTGCTTCCCCCCCATCCACAAAGCTTTCTTTGACAGGGTAATAAGCCATCAGGTTGATTTGATGCTGTTTGTTCTTAACAAATCCATGCTATCTTCCTTATCACCTTATTATCTTTTAGATGTTTGCAAATCAATTGCTTAATTATTTGTTCCGTTATCTTTCTGGGTACAGAAGTTAAGCTGACTGATCAGTAATTCCTCCCGTTGCCTCATCCACTTCTTCTGCATGGTTAGGTGGTCTGTAGTAGACCCCTACCATGACATCGCCTTGGTTTTTTACCCCTTTTATTCTTAGCTGGAGACATTCAACAAATCTGCCTCCTATTTCCATCTCAATCTCAGTCCAAGTGTATATGTTTTTAATATATAAGGCATCCCCTCCTCCCTTCTTTCCCTGCCTCTTCTTCCTGAGGAAGCTGTACCCTGTGATGCCAATTATGTCACAGTTGTGTTTATTTACTAGCATTTAAAGTTCTGTTTATTTTCCATACTTCTCACATTAGTACAGACATCTAAGATAGATTTGGTGCCCCCCCCTCCCCCAGTTCTGTATTGTCTCTTCTTCATCCCTGCTATAACAGCCCATGCTTCCCCCAAATTCTGACCTTTCTCCCAGCTCTCCATGTTTTTGACTTACCTGGGTTTTGGTCACCTGCCCCCTTCAAATGTAGTTTAAAGCTCTCCTCACTAGGTTAGCCAGTCTGTATCCAAATAACGTCTTCCCCTTTCTTAATAAGTGGACCCCATCTGTGCTTAGCAGACCTTCTTGCTGGAATAGCATCTCGTGGTCAAGGAAGCTGAAGCCCTCCTGGCGGCACCATCTTTGCAGCCAGGTGTTCACCTCCAGGATACATCTGTCTCTGCCTGGCCCCCACCTCTTACCCTTTTCTGGAAGGATTGAAGAGAACACCAGCTGCACTCCCAACTCCTTCACCCTTACTTCCAGAGCTCTCTAGTCACTGCTCATCTGATTAGAGGTGGAGCTGGTAGCAACCTATAGAGTACTTCAGGTTGCGAAACACTTTCCGTTGCAAGACCCTGTTTTGGTTGTTGTTTATAACAACCATTCGACTGTGATTTCCCATGCTGGAGGAGTGCCTTGAGCTTACTGTTTTTTTTAATGTTTCAGCAAAATTGGTCCAGTTCTTTTTCAGAACAAAGTTAGGGATAAATATATTATTTTGCCCATATTAAGTGCTTATGTCTATTTCATTGGGAAGTTTTAGCAACTCCTTGCTTGGAGTATGGTCTTGAAATTTAGCAGAGCTGTCATCCCGATATCAGTTGTGTACCTTTTGTCGCTCCCATGAAAACCTGCCTAAATGGGCCAAGTTAAGAGCCTCCCAAAAACTGCAATTCATGTATAGTTAATAGAGACTTGTTTATTTGGCAGTTAAATTGTCTGAAGATTCCATTTGCACTGAGCATGCTCATCCCTAGGGCTACAGATGCTGAGCAAGTATTTCCTTACAGTTGTTGCTCTTGGTAGCCAGGAACCATTGTAGTACGGGGCACAGGAACTGAAAGCAAGAAGTCTGTGTACTCAGTGGTCTGTGCACATTCAGTGGTGTGTGCACATCTGCCCTCCCTTTGCCAGTGATAACCTATTAGATTGCATTCAGATAGTTGCCTTGCATAGGAAAGGTGTTGGACACCAAGAGTTATTGACTTTGATTGGTTCTCAACTGCTGGCCCTGCTTTGTGTAACAATGGCTTTTCTACTCAGGGGCCTGCTGGTCAGGCAAGCAAGGGAGAGATGTGGCTGGAGCTTCTCAGTTGTGTGCATGTCATAGAGGGGAGACCCTATTTAAGAGGAGGATTCTTCTTTGTGTAGGAGGGGGTGGGGATTAGGAGTAACCATTGCATAAGGAGGACTTGCAGAAGAAATAAGACAGGAGAAGACTCTGCCTTTCTGAAGTGCTTATGAACCTCAGACTCTCACGCTCCCTTGGTCTGATCTTACTCTTTCTGTATCTCAGGACTTCAGTTATTTTTAAAGATCTGTAACTCTGGAGTGCTTTGAGTAAAGCTTCTCTGGTTAAGAAGTTCCATTTTTAACTCTCGTCTTGCTTTCTGCTGTGTTGTCTACTCAAGATAATTAAAGTCCCAGGCAGACTGCAAAGAGTTACAAAAGGATCTCTCAAAACTTGCATGACTGGGCAACAAAATGACAGATGAAATTCAATATTGATAAATGCAAAGTAATGCACATTGGAAAACATAATCCCAACTATACATATAAAATGAATGGAGTCTAAATTAGCTGTTACCACTCAAGAAAGAGATCTTGGAGTCATTGTGGCTAGTTTTTGAAAACATCCACTCAGTGTGCTGTGGCAGTAAAAAAGGGAACAGAATGTTGGGAATCATTAAGAAAGGGATGGATAAGACACAAAATATCATATTGCCTCATGGAAGTTAAGAGATAAAAAGGGTTTTGAAGAGCAAATGGCCAAAAATATAAAAGGTAACAAAATATAGGGATCTGGATGATTCTTTTTTTTTTTTTTCCCCTCTTCTGAAGCAGAACAAAATGAAAAGTTTTAAAATCTCATGCAAAACAATATTCTGAAAATAACAATCACAGAATCTTTGTTTTGGGTCAGTTGAAGTGTTATGTTTAGAAAATATAATATAAAATCAAACGCATCTTGAAATAAAAATTTAAACATTGTTTTGCATAATTTATAAAAAAATTGTTTTTTTTTTTGTTTTTTTTTAAAGAATGTTGTTGAGAGGCACATTTTCTGATCTACTTTAATAAAATACTTTAAGGGCATCATAAGATGGAAGTCTATGTGAAAGTATCAGTTACTCCATTTCATTATCAGAAAGCAATTTATTTGTGTATGATACTGAAGTGAAGCATCATAATTTCTTTGCATCTGTCTTTACTATAAAAGATATTTAATTTTTTTAAAAAATATTGGAGGAAATAGCTATCCCTGATTTCCTTTTTTCAGGTAAGGTAATGTCAGAGATTGGCATGTCAAAAGAGGAGGTGCTTTAATAAAAGAAAATGAAAGACCAGGTGGTGTATAAATGGGGTCTGGGATGATTTAAAGGAATACGAAGCAGTGAGCATTCCTGCAATATTTAGTAAATTGATTGAAAAAACACTTAAGACGAATAAAATAATAGGTATAAACCAGCATGAAAATTACCGTATTTTTCGCCCTAGAAGACGCACTTTTTCTTCCCCAAAACGGGGGGGAAAAAGTTGGTGCGTCTTATAGGGCGAATGCAAAAAAAAAAAAAAAAAAAAAAAAAGCAAAAAGCACCTCGCTCTCCCGTCCCCGCCGCGCGGGCGGGCTGCCGAGGTTCCCCCCTCCCCGTCGGACCAAAAAAAAAAAAAGCGCCTCGCTCCCCCGTCCCCGCCGCGCGGGTGGGCTGCCGGGAGCGTCCCGGTTCCCCCCTCCCGGGAGAGCGAGGCGCTTTTTTTTTTTTTGGTCCGGCGGGGAGGGGAGAACCCCGGCAGCCCGCCCGCGCGGCGGGGACGGGAGAGCGAGGCGCTTTTTGCTTTTTTTTTTTTTTTTTTTCTTTTCTTTTTTTTCCTCCAGATTTTTTATTAAAAAACGAGGGGGCGTCTTATAGGCCGGAGCGTCCTATAAGACGAAAAATACGGTACACATCTCTGAGAGTTCTTTGGGCATGTGAACCAAATAATAGATAAAAGGATACTCGTTGACATTTATTTTGACTTTGAAAGAACCTTTGACAATGTCTCTCATGAGGCTAAAAAGAAAAACCAAGTAGGTCTGGGAGAGAGTTAAACTACTGTGATAGATTAAAACTGACTAACAGACCGAAAATGAAGAGTAGAAATAGCTGATCAATTTTAAGTACGGCAAAGGGTAACAGTGGGATTTCCAAAGGATTGATATTCAAATCCATGTTCGATATGTTAATGATTTGGAAAAGGAATGAATAGTGAGGTCAGACTTTTGTGCATTGCACAAAACTATGTAAGTCAAGATATGAAAAGAATCTTATTCTATGAAAAAGACCTAACAAAGCTAGGTAAATACCGATTACCTGACATTAGTCAACAGTGAACTTCATGTGTATATAGGAAGGAATAATTTGAAGTACTCATTCACATTATTGGATTCCAAATCAAAGTTAATCACACTGGGAAAAAAAGCTGTTCATCATTATGGACAACTCAATGAAAACCTCTACTCTTTTGATTTCCATTGCATATTGATTATTCATCATGCTAAGATTTATAAAGAGGAGGGAGAAAATACTGGAAAATATTATTCCATTATAAAATGTGATTTTTCCATATCATGAACGCCATGCTAAATTTTTGTAACTGTATCTTAAAAAAAATTATATCAAAGGTAGAAGGGCTCCAGAGAGAATAGGTGATTAGTCATGAAAAAAACTTCCAAATGAGTGCGTGACTAGATTAGGACTGATTTAAAAAGAGACAAGTAGGAAGAAACATAAGACTTAAAACGGTGGTTCTCAGACTTTTGTCCTGGTGACCCCTTTCACGTAGCAAGCCTCAGTGTGACACGCCCCCCCTTAGAAATTAAAAAAACTTGTTTGTATATTTAACACCATTATAAATGGTGGAGGAAAAGCGTGGGTTAGGCTGGAGGCTGACCGCTTGTGAACCCCCCTGTAATCTCATGACCCCATGAGGGGTTCCTACCCCCAGTTTGAGAACCGCTGACTTAAGACAAAAACACAAAAAACCCCACAAAAACAAAATCAAGGAATGAATGAAAATGAAGGTGCTAAATAAAAATAAAAGGAATTACTTTTTTTTAATACACGATGCCTAATTAACCTGTGGAACTCATGGCCACAAAATACTTTGAGTAAGAGCTTATCAGCAATGAATAAAGGTTTATGTCAACATTAGATAATATAAAATAAAAGGTATATTTTAGCCAACCACGAGCTGCCTCAGGTTAGAAAGAAATATTCCTTTTTTGGCAGAATATTCTGTAATGGTCTATTATGCAGTTTTTTGTCCCTTCCTTTAAAGATTCCGGTACTAGCTAATTTCAACAATAGAATGCTGGACTGTTATGGTGTGGTATTTATGCTCGTACAGGCACAGAGCTAGACGTCAGCACAGCTGACACAGCACAGCACAGGATTAGAATTAGAGACATTGATTTCCAGTGTAGAGTACTCTACTCTGGACATTTTCTATTTGATTTGTTGTTAGATTTGTTTTTATAACACTTTCGAATTAGAGGTTTGTGACTGCAAAGGATTATAAAATATCCTTGCAAATCACAACAAGAAACTGTGTGGTTTCTGGGCCTGCAAGTCGGGGGAGTCTGAAAATCCTCACTTCTGACAATGCTGCTGTTTTATCAAACCAGTCAAGTTACATAATTTGAGTATTTTATTATTTAAGTTACTGATTAGCTTCATGACATTAGCTTTTTTTCATTGTTTCTGCAGTTTTGTTACTTTTGTAACTTGTTTCTTATTTTCTATAATATTTACAGTGAAAATTCCCAGAACATAACTTGTCAAGGAACTGTAGTGCACGGTAGACGTTTTCACCATGCTCATGCACAGATACCAGTAGTAAAAACAGCAGCCCAAAGGTAAGACTGAAGAAATCAAATTGTCATTCTTGTGTCATCCAGTCTCACTTTCCCAACTGTGCATCTCATTTGTGGCAGTGGTTCATGCTATGTTTTTTAAAATCATTTTCATACTGTCTTGTCTTCCCACCGTGGAAATTTGTACATGGTAGTCTTCATAGTCCCGAAAAGATATTAAAGTAAACAGGGATGTGTGACATGATAGTGTTTTCTGGACCTTTCACAATTCCATGAAGGCAGATATTAAAGTCTCCAAAAGCGTACCTTGTTAACCTTCATGGTGAACGAACCCTTCACTTTATTTAAAAAAAAAAAAAGGAAAAAAAATTAATTTGACAGCATTTTGTGGATTCTAACCTTTCAAACTGGAAGGTAGTTAACAGTGAAACTATTTTTAAAAAAGGACGTCAAAGCAATTGCAAAAAATGTACAATATATAAATACTCCTGTAATCAAACGCTTTAACTGATATACAGTAGACTCTCTCTTATTCATGATGATAGGGAAAAAAATAATTCTGGTTAATAAAATCCTGGATAATCACCATCCATAGGAAATATGAGGAGTGGGGGTTGGTTCACCAGCCATCTTGCACCAGGGGGGAGGAGGTGTTGGTTTACTGGCTGCCCTGCACCCTCATGGTTTTTTTTTGTGTGTGTAATTGGGGTGGCAGCAAAGCCAGAGCCGGCCCTGTAAGTTGCGCGTATGTTTTTACATCCTGGTTAATCCAATCCTGGTTAATCGAGAGTCTACTGTAAATTCTAGTTTCCTTCTCCTCTTGGCAACGATTCAGTAGCAAATGTGCAAAGATGTCCTATTATTCACATCGCTTAAAAAAATACAGCAGATTTAATCACTATGAGATATAAAGCTTAAAAACAACAGCCATCAAAATAATTGGAGAAATACATGTCTTCAGTGGGACTGCTCATGAGCAAGGTTATGCACGTGTGTATTCGCAGTTAGTAGGATGAAAAGGAAAAGTGTAAGTAAATGTAGTTGTCTCCTACAAAATTTTGACCATTAAAAATAAAATATTGAATTGAACATATGCGTTGTTTTTGTTTGTAGTAGTACCCATTGTGAGTGGGTTGAATGCTGTTGAGAAAACAGCCTTCCTATCCTTGTCTTTCTATCTCTCCTTCCTCTTCTCCCCCCCCCCCTTTTTTTAAAAAGAATTATGCTAACCACCAAAATCGTTTTGTTGCAGAGAAGTGTCTGTGAGGAATCTCAAGGGATCTGTTAGATCTGATATTAATGGATATCTTAATGGTATAGGACAGCTATAAAAATTAAGTTAATGAAAAATGTAGATGTTAAATTAGGAAGATTTACAAACATCAGCGAGGATCAAGAGGGTGACTTGCATTCTAAACATGAACAGAAAATAACTAACTGAGCTTCAAGTTGGGAGGGGGGGGAAGCTACTAGTGCCTGTAAAGGGAAAACATTGTCTGGACCCTCCCCAGAAGTTAGAAAGCTGGGAAGAAATGATAGCAATAGAAGAGGTGATATAGTAGACATCAAGTGAGGCATGAATTTGCGAAGTTATAGCAGCACAAAACAAAAATATAACTTTTGATTTCATATGCAGAGGTCTCATGTCATAGGCCTCAGAGTGCCTCTGTATTTGGTTCTACTACAGGAGCCACAGGAATACTGTGTTCCGGTCTGGGCTACTTAGTGCCATAAAAAATATTGACTAACTGAAGGATGTTCAAAGAAAACGTCAGAAGTTAGGGTGTTTGAAGGATTTTTGTCTTTATGAGTAAAGATGGGAAGAGCTAAATAATAGACCATTGCTAAGGGAATAAATGGTGGGGAACAATGTAGAAATTTGTAAGATGTAAACACTAAGAATGGTGAAGTATAACCAAGCATGATGAGATGAAATTAAAGGGAGACACTTAAATAAAATATATATGTTTGGCTGTCATAGTCTAAGGCAAATGGTGGAAATCCTGTTGCTTGAGACACTTAAAACTGTGCTTCACCAAAACAAACAACCGTGGTAAATGTACAATAGGGAACAACCCTGTGTTGGCTGGGTTATCTAGTCCATCTTGAGATTCTGTAAGTACTTGAGAAAATTTAAATAGTGGGGAATTGCTTTTATGATGTCTTCCACATTGTCTTCCACATGTCTTCCACATCTTTATATTACTGTTGTATAATTTATTTTACATTCATCATGTATCTAGGTGCATATACATGCCACCTAAGTCACATCAGAATAATGTGAACAACATCACTCCTTATTCCCTCTGGCAGGGCTGTCCCTAAAAGGTTGTGGGGCCCAGGACATTGGTGCCGAGTTCCTGTCTGCTGGGGGAAGCTCTCCCCACTCCAGCCCTGCCCCTCCTGTTCACTCCACAGTTCCGTCCCCTCCCCGAGTGCACTGCGCCCTCGCTCCTCCCCTCTCCCTCTCTCCAAATGCTGTGAAACCGCTGATCAGTGGTAGGTGTTGGGAGGATGGGGAAGGTGCTGGGAGGGAGGCGGTCTAGGAGAGGTGCTGATCGGCGGAGCCAACAGGGAGAGGGTCTAGGTGGAGGTTGAGAGGGGTCGTCTCCTTGCCCCCGCTTGTCCTCCTCCCACCTCACCTACTGAAGCATGCGGGGGGCGTGGGAAGAGGTTTGGTCATCCCGATTGGCCATACCCTGGGGATGGCTCTTCCCTCCAGTACTGGTGAACGTCCTTGAGACCACCAGGGATTCTCGATCATTGGAAATATTTAAATGAAGATAGCATGTTAATTTAAAAAAAAAAAAACACCCCTGTCCCCCACAAAAACCCAACATGCTCTTGGAATATTTGAATGTGTTACAGAAATACAAGTGTTAGAGGTGCTTTAAGAATTTATTTGTCCATGGTCTCTCCATTCCAATGCTATCATTTTATCTGTGAGTTTCACCGATTTACAATGCTGCATTGTGAGTGCTTCTTTCCATAGCTGTCCTCTCTTCCCCATCCTTATTCCTCTGTTACCCTGTGAACAATTCAGTTCACTTCTGATTGGTGTGGTTGTCACATCAGATGTAGGTCCTTAATGACACCCCTTTTCCCATCCCATCTTGTTTTTTTGCTTCTAACCAATGTATAAATGGCTGACTAAATGGTATGCTTAAGTAAGGCAATCAAGGAGTGTCTTAAGGCGCTGCAGCGCCATAGAGGCAGCGTAGTACTAGAGAAATGTCTATGGCTCTTCTTTTGTGTTCCACAAACTGTTCCTGCTCCCACTTGGAGTTGTGTTGTTGAGGGTCCTCCTCCCTAATAAATGCGCTGGCATGGGTCCTCTGTCCTCCTGGTACTAGCTGGTATGGCAGTATAGGGGACTGCTCCCCTTTTCTCTTCCACCCCGTTTAGAGGCACAAGTAGCAGAAGCAGGCTGGTGGAACCTCCTCCAGTAATTAATCTAGAAATCAGGGTATGTTTGTTTGTGTGGGTGGGCCAAGTCCACCTGACTCTTTTCCTGCCACATGCAATTTTCTGTTTTGGAGATGGAGCAATGGGAGAGGGGAACCCGCAGAGCAGCTGGTCTTAAAATGAGTGCTTCACTGTGAGAGACATGGAGCAGTTCAAAACACTCAAGCTATTTCAGTTGTCTGCAGAAAAACAAAGATCAGTTAACTCAGGTCACATTAATGAAAGCAGTGACATATATACAGAAGTCACTAGAACATTTTTTAAAGTAAACAAGGACATGCCACAGGGTACTTTCTTGGATTCTTTAGTATCAGCCTTAATTTAATTGAGTTTTTCTAAAATATACCCTGTTAAGCTTTATTGTAAAACCATCCTTAGGCTTAGACCTATAATGCCTATACTCTAATCCTGGTGCTGATGTGACATCAAACTTCTCACCCAGTCTTATGTTGCCAACTACAGACCTATAGGTTGAAGCAAAATTAGCTCATTTGTATGTGCACTTTTGCAAAATAATTTGATTTTAATTTGCTGGTGTGACAATTAATTAGTGATCTTTGATATATTTTTATGCATATCCAAAAATTATATCTCAAGTCCATTTCTTATTCACAGAAATAAAAGTTAAGGGTAGCTTAAGGTATGGCTTCGCTACAAAATTATGTTGACCTAGGTTATATTGATGTTCAGCCAGCACAGTAATTAAATCGCTTATGCATGTCCAGATTATGCTCCTTGCATTGGAGGTGTGCGTCTTCACCAGTAGCACTTATACCTACTTAACTGGCACTGTCGGGAATTGTGGGATGGCTTCTGAAAGGCAGCAACAGTTGATGTCCGCAACACAGTGTGTGCACTGACACAGTGCCAGCCTAATTACATGTTGACCTAAGTCTGTAGTGTTTTTAGATGATGTCTCAGACACAAGTAATCATGACTTGATCAGAGTTACCAATATGCAAGCAAAATAAAGTTCAGACCAGTAATACAGTAAGAGATTTGTTATCCAGCATGTTGGGGGAATAGAGGTGCCAGTTAGTCAAAAATTCAAGTTAACTAAGAGTTATGCTTAGCAATGGAATACCAATTTTCAAAGAATTAGAGTACAATAAAATGAACAAAGTCTAAAATAGTATACAGGTACTCAACAATCCAGTAGTAGTACTGCACTGGAGAGTGGTTGGTTTCTTGAAGCTCTTAAGTGTATACAGGTAAACTTTTTCTATACAGTTATCTTATGACACTACATATCACTATGAGCAGTACATGGTGCACACCGAGATCACTAAAAATACACTTAGCACTAAAACTATATTGAACATAATTTAATTGATGATTCAGAAGGGACTTCAGGATCTTGCAGTGCCTCAGGTTCATCGACATCAGTTAGCATTGTAGACGTAGAAGGTGTAGGAGATTAGGATGAATCTGTAATGACCCTATGACAAACCATGGAAGCTGCTTTTTTGAATAAATCCCTGATATCAGCTTGCTGAATTGTCTTCTGCCTCTCTTGCACAAAAATAGAGTGCAGAATGGACAATTGCATAATCTCCTGGGCAGTGTTATTAGATTGAAGATTTGTATGAAATGCCATTTAATAGAGCTTTCGGATTGATAGTGCTGGATAACACAGCTTTTAGTGTGTCCATGTGTGTATATACATATGCACACATACTGACTGCTTTATCAAGGCCAATTTCATAATGCTGAAAATAATTATGGACCAAATCTGAGAGAGAGAATTTAATCAGAAAAATGTGAATGATTGGGAATCACTTAAAAACACCTTCCTAGATGTCCAAAAAAGCCACAATCAAGGAAGAACGTTGTGCTGGTTGAACAATCGACTTGGTTTAGAGGGGAAGTGAAGACCGCTATAAAAAAAATAAAGTTAAATATAACCAAATGGAAGAAAGGGGAAGTTGACAGTAATGAATCAAAAGTTATGAAGTATAGAAAACTGATGAGACTCGAGGAGAAATATATCGCAGAGTTAAGGACATCAAAGTGTTTTAAAAATTATATTAGGTACAAAGACTCCTGGCACTGACATTGGTCCATTAGTAGATGAAAATGATCAAATTATCGATGATAATGCAGAAAAGTGTCCAATACATATTTATGTTCTCAGTTTGGGGTAATAGTCTCATCATATGCTCTTTCCTTCTGAACTACTAGGGAAATTAATGTAAACAGAAGCTAATAAGGACAAACCTTTTAAAATCAGCTGTTCCAGATAACTTTTTTCAAAAGAGCTGGCAGAGGAGCTTACTGTATAGTTAAGGTTGTTTTCAGTAAGTCTTGAAGCACTGGGGAAACTCCAGAAGGCTTGCATATTAGCTTTCTTCCAATCTTTAAAAAGGGTTGACGGGATGATATGGGTAATTCATAGGGCTGTCAGCTTGATATGGATCCTGAGAAAGACCATGGAGTTGCTGATACAGGACTTGTTTAATAAAGAACTTAAGGAGGGTAATGTAATTAATGCAAATAAACATGGTTTACTGAAAATAGATCTTGTCAAATTAATTTGTCTTTTTGGTGAGATAACAGTTTGGGTGATAAAGATAATAGTGTTGATGTTATATGCTTATACTTTCTGTAAGGTATTTTACTTTGTACTGCATAACATTTTGGTTAAAGTACAACAGTATAAAATTAACATGACACACATTTTAGAAACTGGCAAACTGAAAGGTCTCAATGTAATTGTAAACAGGAAATCATCCTCAAGCGAGTGTTTTCCCTGTGGAGTCCCATAGCGATCGGTTCTTGGCCCTACACTATTTAATATTCAATAACCTGGAAGAAAATAAAACTATCACTGATAAAAATTTGCAGATAAGATGGTCATTGGGGAGTGGTAAACAATGAAGAGGACAGTTCACTGATTCAGAGAGATCTGACTTGTTTGGAAACTGGGTGCGCGCAAACAATATAAGTATTGATATGGCTAACACTAAATGTGTTATATCTAGGAACAAAACAGGTAGGCCATCCTTGCAGGATGGGGGGACTCTATCCTGGGAAGCATTGATTCTGAAAAAGATTTGGAGATTGTGGTGCATAATCATCTTAACATGAACTCCCAGTGTGATGCTGTGGACAAAAGAGCTAATAAGATCCTGGAATGTATAAACAAGGAATCTCTAGTAGGAGGAGAGAGGTTATTCCCTATCTATATTTGGCACTAGAATGACTGCTGCTGGAACACTGTGTCCATTTTTGGTGCCCCAGTTCAGGAAGGCTGTTGATAAATTGGAGAGGGTTCAGAGAAGAGTCCCGAGACTGGCTAAAGGATTAGAAAATGTGCCTCAATCTATCTTAACTAAAAGGTGATTTGATTGCAGTCTATATATATCTAGTTGGGGAACAAATATTTAATGATGGATTCTTAAATCCAGCAGAGAAGGGTATAAAACAATTCAGTGGCTGGAAGATGGAGCTAAACAAATTCAGATTGGAAATAGATCTTCTACAGTGAGAGTGATTACCATTTGAACAATTTACCTGGGGTCATAGTATATTCTCTATCACTAACAATTTTTAGATCAGAATTGGATGTTTTTCTTAAAGATAGGCCCCAAAATAATTTTTAGAGTTTGTTATACAGGAGGTCAGACTAGATTATCAGAATGGTTCCTTCTGACCTCTATCCTCTCTTATTCTAGTTTTGCCATACATGTAGTCAAATAGTATGTGCATGTGTCAGATTGAGGTCCTCAGTGTCTAATGCACCCCACAAAGTGTGATTCAAGTGAAAGAGCATTGGGAACTTGAAAGTAAAAATCTCATGACAGCCCTACATTGTATAATGCCTAGTAGAATTCCCTAGCTTGTCATTTCTAAAGACCTATATTTTTAAGACTAGATGGGATCATAAGGATAGTTCTGTGGTTCATTTCAGCTTTGTTCTCTTGTTAGTATTATTTCAAATAATGAACACAACTGCATTTTGAACCATTATGACAGATTCTTCTGAGATTCAGGATTGGAATAGCATGTATATGCTACATGTCTCAACCGGTTTTATTGCATGAGCTAAATGGTATACTTTCTTACATCAATGCCTGTGTTGGTGCTTGTATTGCTGAAATCAATCAATCTCTCTCTCTCTCTCTTCCTCCCTCCCCCCCCCCCCCTTTACCTTCCCTGTCATTCTGTTAGGCATGTTACACACAAAAGATATATAATAGGCAAACAAAGCATTATTTTATTTTGTGCACTATATTACATATTCAGGAAGATTTCTTATGTCCTCACATATGTGGTATTCTGAGTTAATATGAAGGATTATGGAAAGTGGGTGAGACACTGATCACGGACAACACCCTGGTGAAAATTTCCATGCACTCCCGATTGCTGGTGATTTAAAAGTAGGGGAAGAAGAAAAGAGCAGCACTCTCTCAAGGCAATATCTTACACTGTGCTTTGGGCCCCTTCCTTGCTTACCAGCCTTATGAGCTAAGGGTTTGACTTCCAGAAGTTTTGAGCATATGCAACTTCTACTAGCTTTAAATAAAATACTTCTGAAAATAAGGCAATAAGACAAGTGTGTCTGGCCAGCTAATTCAGGTTTGCAGGGCTTGGGCTAAGAGGCTGTTTAACTTGGTGTAGAATTTCTGGCTTGGGCTACAGCCTGAGCTCTGGGACCTTCCCACTTTGTAGGGACCTAGAGCCTGAACATCTACACTGCAATTAAACAACTCTTTGGCCTGAGTCCCATGAGCAAGAGTCAGCAGGTTTTTAATTGTAGTCTAGACATACCCTGAGTGTCCAATATATTTGGAGCTTCTTCCCAGCCCCTGCTTTGGATATGAGGAGAGCTGTTCTGTCTCTTTCCTCTCTCAAGTATTTGGTCATATGTGGACTCTAGAAAATATGTAACTTTAATTTTTTTTTCCACTTGTGAACATTACATTTTCTCAATCTGAATATTTATTTTAAAAAATTATTTTGAATAGTTAGGATTGGATTGCTGCATAAAAATGGTAAATACTTCTGTTTTCCGTGGTGGTCCAGTGGGGCAAGAACAAAGTGCAATCTTAATTCATAACTTTGTATTCTATCATGCCATCTACAATGGAGTGATTTAAAGCAGATTACCAGTCAACTCAAAATAATCAAATTCTATGAGATTGACCGGGGTGCATGTCAGTGTAAAATTTTGCCCACTGACTTTTGCTGGTTTTGAGGGATAAAGTTAATTATGTTTGTATTTACTGCTGTAAAAATATTGCCCACATTTTAAACTTTTAATTAGAAAAGTACTGCAACATGAGTTCAGGAAGTGACCAATTGGTGGTAGTTTACATTTGATAATTATTAAAACTTGAGTGATATGCAACAAATGTGGGGCTTTGCATCTTATGTTTTTCTCTTTTTTTCATATTTTTAAGCAATCTGGACCGAAAGGAAAGGTAAGTTTAATCGTGATAACATGAGCATGGAAATGAGAAATAGGATAATCAATTAACTTTCTTATCAGTTCTAGCTAAAGAATAATCTGTAAAATCATGGTCAGGTCTGCTGCCTGTGAGCTATTTTATGAAAAGAACATGGAATACAAACAGTACCTTTTATATGCAGCTGTAGGCACGGATTGCTTTTTTAATGTGGACGGTGTACTGGGTATATTCGGATACAGAAACATGCGTATATACGAATAAAATATACAGAAACAAAGATTAACTTCAGTTTTCTGTGGAAGCTTGGAAGGTAATTTTAAGTGTTTTGATATTGCAGGAGAGCTACTGCTATCTGGTTTGTAACAAAGTGTTAAGCTATTTTTTAGAAGTGACAGAGTCCTGTGGCACCTAAAAGACTAACTAAAATATTGAAGCATAAGCTTTCGTGGGCTAATACCCACTTAGTCGGATGCATGCAGTGGAAGTATCCAGGGACATGTATAAATAAATACTTATTTTGCCCCTGGATACTTCCAAAGTAAGTAAATGGAAAATCTCAAGGGAATTGAATTCCCAGTGTCTGGAACCTGTTAATGATTTGTGTAGAAAAATGTGGAGCTCATAGAATTTATTTTTAGAGCACCTATTATCAAGAGAAATTTGCATATTCCTTTTTGTAACAGTTCATTGGCTACCTTCAATGAGAACTGCAGGAATTATACTCAAAGCAGAGTGTTATACCTGCTATTTGATATGTCCTTGATGCCACTTCAAAATTGAAGATGACTGTCTTGAGATTTATAAAGTGGATTCACCAGGAAGGAGGAATTTGCCTCTGAACTTAAAATAAATAAATATTTGCAAATGCTTTCTTGGGCAGGTCATAAGACGTGTCTTTCAAGTTGTGTTTTTGTATATCAAACATTTTGTTTAGTTCTTAAATGATTAGTTGAGAGGAAAAACCAAAATGGAAACCATACAGTGAAAATGTAATACCTATTCAAAATTTTCTGCTTGAGTGCGATGGAGCCAAATTTGTTGGTGGTCAAGTATGCTGCAAGTAAACCTCCTGGTCACACACAACCTTCGTTTTACTAGCTCTAAAAGCTTTGTTGTTGGTTTTTTTTTTATTCTCCTGTATGGCTTTTTAGGTGTGTGAGGATTGTTTAGACTGATTTGAAGCTGTACAAGATTTTTTTGCCCTGCTCTCTGTTGTTCCTCAGATTCCACTTTCTGAGCTAGATGGGAAGCCAGGCCTGAACAGGATATATGCGGGCACTTCTCAAATCTTTACACATCAGCAATAATCTTAACCCATTCTTTATTTCAGTGAAAGACAAAATAGCAAAATAAAACCCCTAATGAATAGATAGGACAGTTTAAACAAGTTCTCTCATTCTGAGGTTTGCATGGCGATATGGATCTGGAGTTGCTGACATGCATGTAATGCAAAAAAGGTCCAATAACAAATTCTGTTGACAGGAAAGATGGCCACAAACATTCTCCTTGATATCTTTGATGGAGAAAAATGAGTGAGGAATGTGAATACTTGAAGCTCGAGTGTAATAAGTTCTGTTTATATTTATGAAGAAATGTATAGATTGTATTTTATATCATAGACCTGAATGCTGAGGTCTTACCCACGCCTTAGACCCAGCAAATTAAACTGAATTCTGCTGAGAAGATCAACCGAGAGAGATGATTTTATGTTGCATCATGTTGTTAAGTGTCTAAACCATATGACAGGTCAGCTGGCTGGAGTTGCAGGGCTGAAAAATAGAAGTGTAGATGTTCAGGCTTGGGCTGGAGCCCAGACTCCGACTCCTACACTTTAAGGTCAGAAGGGACCATTATGATCCTCTAGTCCAACCTCCTGTACAATGCAGGCCACAGAATTTTACCCACCCATTCCTGCGATATACTTCTCACCTATATCTGAGCTATTGAAGTCCTCAAATTTTGGTTTAAGGACTTCAAGGTACAGAGAATCCTCTAGCAAGTGACCCATGCCCCATGCTACAGAGGAAGGCGAAAAACCTCATGGGCCTCTGCCAATCTATCCGGGAGAAAAATTCCTTCCCGACCCCCAAATATGGTGATCAGCTGAACCCTGAGCATGTGGGCAAGACTCACCAACCAGACACCCCGGAAAGAATTCTCTGTAGTAACTTTGATCCCATCCCGTCCAACTTCCCATCATATGCCAACAGGCCCATCTATTACCAATTGCTAAAATTGTTATCCCATCTCACCATCTCCTCCATAAATTTATCAAGCTTCGTCTTGAAGCCAGATAGGTCTCCCCCCCCCCCCGCGCTTCCCTTGGAAGGCTGTTCCAGAATTTCACTCCTCTGATGGTTAGAGACCTTCTGCCTTGCAGGATTTCAGAGCCTCTGCTCCAGCCCAAGCCTGAATGTCTACACTGCTGTTCTTAACCCTGCAGCTTAAACCCTGCAAGTCTGAGTCAGTTGAGATGGATTCTCAGGGTTGCTACAGGTGTGTGTGTGTTTATTGCAGTGTAGACAGACTCATTTCGGCTTTTTGGGAATTAAGATATGGTGGCTTCTGTAATTTTGTTTATGACTAAAATCTCTGCTCTTAAATTCCTGAAAAATTATAGAATGATTTAATAAAAAAGAATGTAGAAAAAACAAGTATTTCAGAATACCTTTTTGCTGATGTCCCCTGTTTGAGGAAGGTTAGAAATTTAGGAAGTAATCTTTTAATGTGCTACTAGTATGTAAAATATGTTCTTATTTTCTTAATGCAGTGTTATTTTGTCATACCTTTTGTCTCCCTGCCTCTCCCAAACCCATATTTTATTCTCCTATTTTAAGCCCATATTTTATTCTCATTATAAACAAATAAGCAAAGAACTGCCATCAGGCTCCAGTGCTGCAAAGAAGGAAAACAGCCTCTTATGCTGGCACCTTTGCATAATTGTCAGTTTGGGGTTCTTTTTTATTTTTTCATTCTATGTACGATTTTATACATGTTTGCTTTTGGTTAGTGTTATGTGATTGACAGAAGACTAGATGTAACTGTCCAGTACCTTGAAACATGACAATGACCAAGCTTGCCTTGGCTGAGTGCAAAGCTCAAGTTAGGGAGCTTACAGTATACTGTACTGTTGAATGTCCTTTTTGGTGTTCAACTTATTTTTAATTGTTGTTCAGCAATATATGATATGAAATGTGAGTTTAGTGGTGCCATACAAATTTTTAAATATGTATCAAGAATAAATATGCCTTGGTAAATTATTTCACATGCTAAATTTACTGTGCATTGTCAACTATGTATGAAGATTGGTCAAGAAAAATTGAAAATCTAAATTATTACAGTATGCTTTAGCTATGTGCAGAGATCTTGAATTGTCACACCAGATAGCTTGGTCCACCACTTAAAGCCAATTCACCTTTGATTTCATGTGTGTGTGTGTGTGTGTGTATATATATATCTATTGTACTAAGCCTGTACTCTCTGTTGCATTCAGATATTCAAATAATAAATAGTTTTACAAACAGTACTGTTAAATATATGACACAAGTCAAGGCATGTTCTAGTTGTTGAGATGAGGGGATCGTTAAAATAAAATGGTAATAGGTACCATAAAATGGTAAATCCCAGTAGCAAAACTTCTTTATACTTTTTTATCTCCTACACTGCATTAATACATTATAGTTCTAGTTGTTGCTAATGTTAGTGATAAATGAAATATTAAAGGTATAACAAGCTTAACTACATAATGTCAAGTGACATCTCACATATGCTTTTACCTTAAGGCTTACAGGATTACATCTTAACTGTTTTGGTTATGCTGTGAATCTTTTGCCTTTTTAATTCCTACCAAAACAAGTTAAACAAAAAATCCACACATTTTTGATAAATGTGTAAAACTTTCTTTTTGGTTCAGTTTACATGCATATTAAAACACAAACTTTGAAACAGTTGCTACACAAACATACTTGTCACAGACACAGAAGCAAAGAAATAAAGTTAAGGCACATACCATTAAATGTTCTCTCCTCTTCCACCCCCATGCACAAATCCTGAACTATCATAGCATCCATATACTACATACCACAATCTTATCAAACTACTCCCTCAACCATCCCTACTGCATAACGCTATCCTCAAACTGCCGCCACCCAACACTATAAGATATGGATGTTTGGTGGAGGAGTTAGGTAAAAACGGTGCCAGAAGACATTGTAGATAAACAGTGTTAGTCAACAATAGAAACCCTGAAGAAAATTCAGCCAGAGACAATTTTTTCAGATACTTGCAAGTAAACATTTATTCAGAACCAAACAAACTACATATAAAATTCAAAGGGCATAATCAATTTTTGCTTTTGGTAAATTTCCCACACTGAAAAACTGACATGGGGAAGATGGAAGAGAGTGAGGGGAAATGACAGAGTCCCGTGGCACCTTAAAGACTAACTAAGTGAGGGGAAAGAAATTTACATGCTAAGCTCATTTCAGAATACAAGCTTAGTGTGTCACTATCAGCACCTTTATAATTTTTCTTCAGTTTCCCCATCCAATACCAGAAACCTCTAGCTAACTTATCAGCACCACAGTGGAGCTGTATGGTTAGCACAAGCTGAGTAAATGCACATTGCATCAATTTTATATATAGAATTCTTCCCATTCTATTTAACAGCAGCTTCTGCAATATAAAAAAAGTAGACAAAGTGGTATTTTAAAGTGAAGACATGCCAACATTAAGATAGCACATTTATCTTTTCACCTGGAATTTTCAGAGGTTGCATGCTGCTTTTTAAAAATAATTGTAGAAAAACAGTATGTAGCAGCCATCCATACCTCCTATGTTGAGTAGTAATTAATGTTCTGTAAGCATCGATCAGGCTTTTATTTAGTTAGCACAAACATTTAACACTTGCACGTATGAACTGCCACTATTTTTTTTTTTTTAGAAGACTGAGGAATTATAAAGGTGTTTGGTTTTTTATATATATCGATATAGATATATATAAAAATGTAACATTTTCCTATCCTAATTTAGCCAAATTACAATGGTTTTACAAGGAAACTGGAACTGTTCCTCTATCAAATTCAGTTTTCTTATTTCTACCTGTTTGGGCACTAGATGTCTTGTTTTTCATTTTAAAAAAAAATTCTTTGTAATGGGAAATGTGTTCTTAAACACTGTCATTCTAAAATATGAATCAGCCTTTTTAAAGGTAATTTTTAAAGGGAAGGGTAAACTTTCAGGCAGATACTGGGCCTGGAAAATTTCATCCTGAAGTATGAAAGATCCCAAGTTTTTAGCCACTGAAAAAGGGGATTGGAAACACTTAGAGATCTTAGATGAGTGTAGCTAGTTCTCTGCCAGTCAGATTTAGGTTATTAATTTGCCTGTATCAGAACAATGAAAAACAGATTTCGGTATATGTGTAGTATATAATAGGAAAAGCTATTAACTTTCTTGATTCAAATATATGTATTCAGAGTACTTAAGTTCATATTTCTGGGTTTGGTGAAATATATAACCGTGTCAAAATAGATTACAATTTCTGTCAAGACTCCAACAACATTCATTTATTTTTTTCCAGAAAGGAATACCCCCCTCATTTTCAGAAGATAGAAATTGACCCTACTAGATTACCTCGGCCTCATTTGATGGGTAGGTATCCTTAGCATTTCATTTACTTTGAACTAGGAAGTGCATCTTTTATTTTTTAAAATAAAAAAACTGCTTTGTACATCTATGCCAAATTCTGTAGTCAGTGTCTGAAATTAGATATTGCTCTGAATTTTTGAACTAATAGGAAGGTTGGAATAGTGGTTTCTGGTTTTGGATGTATTCAAAAGGGTATTGTCTACATTTAACATCAATTTATACTCCATGGAACCAAGTTGTATGCCTCAGATACCATAATGAGCTTGAATAGCTATTGCCAGGAGTTAAAGAGCCAAATAAAAAAGTTAATGGGGCCAGCAAACACCATTTTCTAGTATCCCAGAAGAGGCTGAAGAGGTCATATTGTTGGTTGTGATTTGGGGACGGGGGCTAGGTAAGAATATAACAGTTGGATCCAGGAACTAAATATGGGTTCCAATCCAAATTTTTCTGTGGTGTAAAACACACCTGTCAAGTCTTTTTTTTGCATCTAAAACTAATACATTGATTTTTGTGTTAATTTATTTTATTTTTTCCCCATAGAAAGTATAATGGAGAACGCAGAAGAGTCAGGCTCAGAATCGGAATCTGAAATTAAGAGGAAGGTACAACAGAAACGTCACTGCAGTTCATGTCAATCTGATTTGCCTCTGTCTTCTGCTACAAAAAACTGTTTAACCCACTTAGAGGTGGGTTAGATACAAAATGTGAAGTTCAATTTTAACTTCAGAAATTAGTAGAATTAGTAAAACACAGCTCAAGTTCAGAGTGGAAATAATTACGCTTTCAAAATGGTTTGTAACTGGGAAGGGAATGTTTTGGTGATTTTTAAATGTGTTTATCTACCTCTCTGACGCATCCAAATTGTAAAGGGTCAATATTGGTATTGCGTATACCTTTATAATAATTTTCTTCAAGTGATGATCCCTGTTTTAATCTGTGGAGGGTAATTTACATGTGCCGTGTATCTGGAGATTTTGGAAGTAGTAGTGTCTGTTGGTCTGCAACTGCACCCTGGGTCTGTGCATGCACCCTTGATTTTGTCTGAGGTGATAAGGGGCGGGGCAGACCAGCTGAGCCCTTAGTTCTTCTCACTGCCACATGGGGGCGGAAAAGAGATGCTATATATTGGTGAAGGGATCTGAGTTTTTCTCACTCAACCCCCTAATTCCTGATTATTCAAGCAGCAACAGATCAGGCCAGGTAACAACATATGTGTTCTACTCTAACAGACAAGGAGGGTAGGCAATTGGACCTTGTAAGTTGTAAGGTCTTTCTTCAGTTTTGACTCTCCAGTTATCTTGCTTTACTAGCAAAATATGACTTTCTGAACTATGACCAGTTAGTGGACTTTGCTGACAAGCTTCCTCAGCAGGATCTTGCCCAATTCCATACGATCTTAGAGGAGGGCAGATTGGTTGCCAGGATGATGCTCCACACCGTGGTGGATTCAGTGGACACATCTTCATGCACTGTGGCCACAGGGATCATCATGAGAAGAGAATCCTGTTTGCATTCATCAAGAGGTGCAGAATACTATTGAAGAGCTCCCTTTCAATAACTCTCTCCTCTTCAACCCGAAGACTGATGATTCCCTGCACTCCCTCAAGGACTCCAGATCTACTCTGTGATCACTGGGTGTATATACACCCCAGCACCTAAATGGAAGTTCTACCACCCACCCTTTGCACAACTGTTCAGAACTCCTAAATTCTTTGAGCAATCCTACAAGTCTTCTCTTGAGAATCAGAAGATACAACAATCCCATCCACCTGGTCCACCAGCACAGTCTTCTACACTGTGTATTCAGACTTTGCATGAGCAATATTTCTGAGTGCATTTAGAGAGCCAACAACCACCTCACATTCCATGATGCATACAACCCCACCCCCTTTCGGGAATGTATAGCACTCTTTCTACCAGCCTAAAATGTGATAACGGACAAGTGGGTTCTGGTTGCCATTTGACATGGCTGTGTGATCAAGTTCATAATACTACCTCATCCCCCATTCTGCCTCTGGAACCACTCTCATGACAGTAACCTTGCCCTAGAGGTAGATGCCCTCCTCCAAAGGGGAGCGACAGAACTCGTTCCCGTGGCTTTTCGCAGTTCTGCAGTGAGAGTGGAGCATTGCTGATCCCACAAGACAGTGGCACGATCTCCACCTCAGTACAGCTGGTCGCCAGTGCTGTCATTGAGATAAGCAAGAGCTCACCATCAGTCGCCACCTCTGCGCTTATGGTTGCCATCGTCTCGATGCAGCTCTCTGGGAGGGAGGAGTCCGTTTCCATATTACTGACACTGGTCACTGTCCCAAAGATCAACATCCTGGCCAGGGGCCGGGAACCTTTTTGACTCAGAGAGCCATGAAAACAAAATATTTGGAAATTTATTTTAGTAAGAGCCATATAATAGCCCCCCCCCGCGCCCCCCCCCCCCACTCCGGCTGCGCCCTCCCCCCCCCACTCCGGCTGCGCCCTCCCCCCCCCGCTCTGGCCGCGCTCCCCTCCCCCCCCCCCCGCTCCGGCCGCGCTCTCCTCCCCCCCCCCCCCCCGCTCCGGCCGCGCTCTCCTCCCCCGGCTCCGGCCGTGCTCTCACTGCCCCCCTCCCCCGGCTTGCCTTGCCTCGCCTCCTGCCCCGGCTCCGCTCTCCTCCCCCGAAGCCCAGGCTGGCAACCAGCTGAGACCCCAGCTGGCAAGGGGCCAGCAGGGGAAATCCCAAAGCAGTGGCAGGTGGAGTCCTTAGCCCTGCACTGCTTTGGGGTTTCCCCCACTGGCCCCTTGCCAGCCAGGGTCCTGCCGCCTGCCTGACCCGCCCAGCCCACTCTCTCCCCCCCCAGTCTCTCCCCCCCCCAAACCTCCTTCCCTCCCACCCCCCCAACTGACCCACTCAGCCCGGTCTCTCCCCCCAAAACCTCCTTCCCTCCCACCCACCCCCCAAATGACCCACCCAGCCCGGTCTCTCCCCCCCAAACCTCCTTTCCTCCAACCCCCCCCCAACTGACCCACCCAGCCCGGTCTCTTTCCCCCCCCAAACCTGCTTCCCCCCCCCCCAACTGACCCACCCAGCCCGGTCTCTCCCCCACACCGCTTATCCCCGCTCCCAGCCCAGCCTCCCCCCAACGCCCCCTTGCAAACGGCTTATCCCCGCTCCCAGCCCAGCCTCCCCCCCCATGCTCCCTGGCAAACGGCTTATCCCCGCTCCCAGCCCAGCCTCCCCTCCATGCTCCCTGGCAAACGGCTTATCCCCGCTCCCAGCCCAGCCTCCCCTCCATGCTCCCTTGCAAACAGCTTATCTCTGCTCCCAGCCCTGCCTCCTCTCCATGCTCCCTGGCAAACGGCTTATCTCTGCTCCCAGCCCTGCCTCCCCTCCATGCTCCCTGGCAAACGGTTTATCTCTGCTCCCAGCCCTGCCTCCCCTCCATGCTCCCTTGCAAACGGTTTATCTCTGCTCCCAGCCCAGCCTCCTCTCCATGCTCCCTTGCAAACGGCTTATCTCTGCTCCCAGCCCTGCCTCCCCTCCATGCTCCCTGGCAAACGGCTTATCTCTGCTCCCAGCCCAGCCTCCTCTCCATGCTCCCTTGCAAACGGCTTATCTTTGCTCCCAGCCCAGCCTCCTCTCCATGCTCCCTGGCAAACGGCTTATCTCTGCTCCCAGCCCAGCCTCCTCTCCATGCTCCCTGGCAAACGGCTTATCTCTGCTCCCAGCCCAGCCTCCCCTCCATGCTCCCTTGCAAACGGTTTATCTCTGCTCCCAGCCCAGCCTCCTCTCCATGCTCCCTGGCAAACGGCTTATCTCTGCTCCCAGCCCAGCCTCCTCTCCATGCTCCCTTGCAAACGGCTTATCTCTGCTCCCAGCCCTGCCTCCCCTCCATGCTCCCTGGCAAACGGCTTATCTCTGCTCCCAGCCCAGCCTCCTCTCCATGCTCCCTTGCAAACGGCTTATCTTTGCTCCCAGCCCAGCCTCCTCTCCATGCTCCCTGGCAAACGGCTTATCTCTGCTCCCAGCCCAGCCTCCTCTCCATGCTCCCTGGCAAACGGTTTATCTCTGCTCCCAGCCCTGCCTCCCCTCCATGCTCCCTTGGAAACGGTTTATCTCTGCTCCCAGCCCAGCCTCCTCTCCATGCTCCCTGGCAAACGGCTTATCTCTGCTCCCAGCCCAGCCTCCTCTCCATGCTCCCTTGCAAACGGCTTATCTCTGCTCCCAGCCCAGCCTCCCCTCCATGCTCCCTGGCAAACGGTTTATCTCTGCTCCCAGCCCAGCCTCCTCTCCATGCTCCCTGGCAAACGGCTTATCTCTGCTCCCAGCCCAGCCTCCTCTCCATGCTCCCTTGCAAACGGCTTATCTTTGCTCCCAGCCCTGCCTCCCCTCCATGCTCCCTTGCAAACGGTTTATCTCTGCTCCCAGCCCAGCCTCCTCTCCATGCTCCCTGGCAAACGGCTCCCCCCCCCCTGCTTACTTGTTCGCTGGGTCACGCTGCTGTGACCGAACTCCAGCGAGGGAAGGAGAGGAGTGACACGCCCCCCAGCCTCGCTTTCAGAGCCACGCCACACCGCCTCCCCCGCCCCCCAGCCTCGCTTTCAGAGCCGGGCCACACAGCCTCCCCCGCCCCCCAGCTTTGCTTTCAGAGCCGCGCCACACCGCCTCCCCCGCCCCCCAGCCGTCACAGCAGCGCCGCGAGCCAGATGACAGGCTCAAAAGAGCCACATCTGGCTCGCGAGCCATAGGTTCCCGACCCCTGATCCTGGCACTGTTCCGGATCACAGACACCAGGGGAATGATTTTCCAGCCTCCTCAGCACTGCACCTGTTCACCGCACCATCGGCACCGGTCTCCTTGGGTGGGGCACCAGTGTCTAGTTTTAGTGGTCTCTAGGTGGACCCAGGCCTGGTAAGTCCCTCTGTGGTCTCTAGAAGGGGGCTTCTCTGGTACCAAGGGCCGCTTCAGCCCATCACCCCGGCCTCAGCAGTGGGACTGGGCATCGGAGCTGACATTGGTGGCAGCTGGTCAGTGACAACCAGGACAGTGGCCTGCTCAGTGGCAGTGTTGGAATGCCTAGTCATGGCAATGCCCCCCTCGGTCCACTTGGCGGCGGCTGCTGTGGAACAGCAGCCACCAGTGCTGGGCCCAGTGCCAGCGATGCCGGTGGCCGAACTTCAAGAGGCTATGCCTACCCCCAAGCCATCCTTCCCAGTGGAGGAGGAGGAACAGGTCCCCTCCACCCATACAGTCCTCCTCATCCTCCCCCGATGAAGCAGTCGCAGGCCCATCCAGCACCAGACCGTATGATCACCTTAAGGACCACCAGGCCTTGCTCCGGTGGTTAGCTGACGATCTGGGCTTACAAGTGGAAGAGATGGCTGAACAGGAGGACACTCTGTTTAAGGTCCTATCAGCTTCAACCCTTGCCGATTATAGCACTGCCAGTGCATGAAGGGGCCCTCAAAATTGCCAAGACCATTTGGCAGACACCCTCCCTCCTACCTCAAAACGAGCCGAGAAACTTTGTTCTGGCCAAAAGTTTTGAATATCTTTATACTTCCCCCCCCCCCCCCCTCCACACCAGCTCATTGGTGGTCTCAGCGGCTAATGAAAAGAAGTGGGTGCACTTCAGTTCCACCCCAAAAAAAGAAGGCCAAATGTCTGGACTTGTTCGGAAGAAAAATGTATTCAACGGCAAGTCCACAGCTTCAGGTGGCAAACAACCAGGCCTTTCTGGGCTGCTATAACTTTATTTTATGGGACACTCTCCATAAATTTAAGGGGTCCCTCCTGAAGGAGCAGGGTCCAGGAGTTTAGCACTTTTGTGCAGGAGGACACCTCAGCAGCTCACTGCACCGTAGGATGCGGCGGACCCAGGGTGGTGGTGTCTGCAGTGGAGATGAGGCGCAGCTCCTGGCTTCAAACCTCTGGACTGTCCAAGAGATGATGATGTCCTTTCAGGACCTTCCCTTTGATGGAAACAGTCCATTTTCTGATCAAATGGATGTGAGGCTGAATGGAGTAAAGGACACCAAAGCAAACCTCTGTTCCTTGGGCATCCGCACGCCACATTCAGCATGTAAGACGCTCCAACCACCTCCACCGCCAAGGACTTGGTAACTTCATTCTGGACATGTCAGGAGAAGGGAAAGGGACACAATCTCTGATCGTTGCCGCCCTTCTGCCTCTTGCTCACCTATGAAGCCTAGCCAGGCTAAACATTTGACGGGGCAGAAGTGCTCATATTGATGGAGTGGTAGAGATGATGCCGCAGCCAATTCCCCGGATACACCACCTTTCATCAACCGCCTTTTCCCTTACACTCGGCCTGGTTGGGGGTTACATCGGACACTTATACCCTGAAATTTTTGGCTTCATTTCACTATCACTCTTCAGGGACCCTTCTCACAAGCAACTAATCGCTCAGGAGGTTGACAGCCTTTTGCATTTGGAGGTCATGGAGGAAGTTCCTTGGGACATGAAAGAAAAGGGATTCTATACTCAGTACTTCCTAATCCCAAAAGCCGAAGTCTGACCTATCCTGGACCTTTGCCACCTCAACAAGTCTCTCCAGGAATTTGAAGTTTCTCACAGTCTCCTTGGCCTCCATCATCCCCTCCCTGAATCCGGGAGACTGGTGCACTGCTCTCAACTTAAAGGACACTTACTTCCATATTACTATATTTCTGGAGCACAGGCAGTTTCTCCATTTTATGGTGGGAGTGCACCTTTCCAGTTCATGGCATCGCTCTTTGGCTTCTCTTTGACCCCCAGGGTGTTCACAAAGTGTATGGCACCGATAGCAGCTTACCTCAGGTGCTGCGGTGTCCACTGGTTTCCGTACCTCGATGACTGGCTCATCAAGGGCAGTTATCTAGATCAAGTGTGAGGCAGCGTTGGTCTGGTGTGTTCCACCTGCTGCGACCTGGGCCTGTTAATAAATATAGAAAAGTCCATGCTAGTGCCAGTCCAGCACATAGAGTTCATTGGAGATGTTTTAGATGCCACATGGGCCAGGGCCTTCCTACCAGAAGCATGCTTTCAGGCCATGTCAGACCTGATCTCCTATCTGAAGAACCACCTGCTCTCTATGGCCTACACCTGCCTGTGGCTGGTGGCTCATATGGCCGCATGCACATACATGGTTAGCCATGCTTGGCTCCACCTACAACCCCTACAAACATGGCTCGCCTCGGCCCACATTCCCAACAGACATGTCCTGGACCGGGTGGTCAGGGTACGGGACTGTGTCCTTTCTTCCCTTAACTGGTGGCTAGATCCCCCACCAGTGATCGTGATGGCTCTCTCGGCTAGGACACAGGCATCCTCGGCAGCTTTCCTAGCGGGTGCCAGTCCAAGAGATCTGTTGCTCTGCTACCTGGTCATCAGTCCATATGCTTCCATCTCATTATGTGCTCACTCAGCAAGCTTGGGATGACTCTAGCTTTGGCAGAGCAGTAGTGCAAGCTGAAAGGTTGTGAACTCCAAGCCGGCCATCAAGCTTGGGAGTCCCAAGTCTGCTTGGGAGTCATCTAGAATCGACATCAGCAAGCACTCGAACAAAAAATGGTTACCTATCTTTTGTAACTGTTCTGGAGATGTGTTGCTCATGTCCATTCCATTACTTGCCTTTCTGTTGGAGTTGTTGGCAAGAAAGAACTGAGGGTGTGGGCCAGCGGCACCTGACTTACTGTTCCATGAGTGCGGCACTCCAGAGGGCGCCACAGCTGGCTCTATAAAGACCACTAAGGGAAAAGTCTCCAGCGGTCATGCACTAGGCCATGCACACACTTAAAATGGAATGGACACACACAACACATCTCGAAGAATAACATTTACGAAAGGTAGGTAATTGTGTTTTGTTGCCACTGGAAAAAAAAATTGTGACTTTGTTAAACTTTCCTTTTGGATGAGAGAGTTAATATTCCCTTTTGCTTTCTCTTGCCTATTTAGGTTAAATTTATTTGTAAAGTCTTGTTTTTAATATGACCTGTTCAATCTAAAAGACTTAAAAGAACTTGCTTTATTTGTTGACATTTTTCAAATATTTATTCTTTCAAGTCATAAAAGCACTCATAATTGCCAAATGGTTCTGTAAGAGCATCATTTGGGGTAACTTGACATAAGAGCTACAAGCATTCAACTATCCATTCCTGCTGATATATTAGTAATTAATAAGGATTGTGCATAGAGAAGTAAAACTGCTATGTTAGGTTTTGCTCCAGTCAGGTGAAGAAGATAAGGGAGGGAGGGGGAGTTTTGAGTACAAAAATATCCAATGATTGGAGGAAAAACTAGAATGTGGAAAAAATTTGGAAGAGCCTCCTTGTGCATGAATTAAGAAAATATATATTTAGCATGAAATTGTGCTAAAACATCTACTTTCAGTAAATTGATTTTCTACCAGATGCCACGAACATATGGGTTTCTTTCATCCTTGGACCTTTTGACATCTTTGTCTTCTAGTAAGATAAATGCACTGGAAAATATACATAATGTATGTGCACTTCAGCATATTCAGTACATAATGTGTGTAATGTAGTTATATCAAATATTGTGTTTACCCTTAAAGCTATGGAGCCATTTAAGCAAAGGTATTATTCTTGTTTTTTATTCTATTCTATTTAAATTGCAAGATGCATATTAACTGCTAAATATGGTAAATAATTTATTATCAAAGAGAATTCTGTTCCTGCAATGAATTTAAAATGTCAAATGACTACATGGCTGAGCATAAAAAGAGAGAAGGTAAAGGCCTGACCGTAGAGAGGACAATGGTAAAACTCCCATTGGGTGAAATCCTGTTAGTCTTTGCAGCTTATTCTGTGTGAGTGTAGCTAGAGTGCTATGCCACATGATACCATCGTGTATAGGGTATATGCCATAGACGTATAAAGAAAGGGGGGGGGAAAACGTGTGGGGGGGGGGGGAGGGATCTGTCTATAGAGTCAAACAAATGCAAACGCGAAAGTACCATCTACTTAAATAGCCTGTTGCTTTCAAAGAGAGCCTAATTCTAGCAAAGTTCAGTGATGGGTGTCATCAGCATAGCTCATGCTGAGACATCACATAAAACAGAAACTGACACCTTCTACTTTGAGACATCTGAAAGACAATTATTATTGAAAGCTACTATTTCATGTTTCATTGCTGTGTAGAATTCCGGGCTGCGAGGAGGGAGTAACTCAGACCTCGGGCTCCAGTCCAAGCCTGGAAGTTTAAACTGCGATGAAAAAGGCCTGCAGCCAGAGCCCTGTGAGCCCAAGTTGGCTGGCATGGGACAACCATGGTGTCTAGTTGCAGTGTAGACATACCCTTTGACTCCCACTTAAAAAGTAAAACAAAAAAGTCAACCTACCCTTTAATGTTTGCTTTAGGCTTGTATTCTTTGTAGTATTGCTAACATAACATACATAGATCTGAGTGATTGTTTCTTTTAAATATACATTTCAATAGCAAGATTAAAATCTGGGTCTCTGTTGTACCTTTTTTATAAATGCCAAAACCGCATGTGTTGTACTTACTGTCTTTTCTTTTATTCAAGGATTTGGAACCAAGTGATTATTCCACATTTTGCCCAGGCTGTGAGAAGGCAAATGAAAATCAGACCAAATGCCAAAGTTATGGAAATGTTTTCTGTAAGGATTTGCAAAGACGCTCCAAACAAACTGTACCGTTAAGTGAATCTCTGAGACCTTTATTGCGATCTTCAATACATCAGAATTCAACAGGGCAAAAATCTCCAGGTACAGGATTGAACACACACAAGTTCTATTCTTCTGCTGGTGGGAAGAGTCCGGTTGATATCCTACTGAGTCGTGATATTCTAGGACATTCTATGTCACGACCGAATGGAAAAGTTGGTCTCTTAACTGGGACAAAAATTCCTAAAAGTTCAGGAAACTTAAGACAGAGGAGTACAAGACCAACTGAACTAAATGATACAAGTAAGTATGCTTTTATATAGCTAGATATGATTTGAACTTGCCAGATACCCAATAATATTCTATAAGAATGAAAACTATTTTGTTTCATTTGTCTCTTGCCATCTATTTGGAATCTTTTGCTGGTCTTGTTTTTAACTTTGCATTCTTCTGTGTTTTAGAGGTACTCCCCTTATGAGTACAATAAAATATGCTGAATGTGGAAAATCTGGATTGGTAAAACAAAGTATTAGTAGTTTCTGAATACATTTAAAAATGCTAGGCATGCTGCTGCTAATTGATTAATTTCTAAAGAGTATTCCTGCTGAGGATGCATTACTCCATCTTGAAAAAGGGAAGGTGTTTTTTTGGCTTCTCCCTTTCCTTTGTCCCTCACATCCAGATCATGTCATATTTTGCTGTTTCTTTCTGCATAACATTTCTAAAATCAAACCTTTTTCATTTAATCTACATAGTTAAAGTTCTCTTGCCCAAATACTCAGCTCATACCAGGACTGCACAAGCCTATTAATATTTATGTTGGCCTCCTCAGTGCTTACATCACTACCCTCTAGTCCAATGTAAAATGTACCGGTGAAGACATTATTCCTTATCCATTGCTCTGACCATGTCCCCCCTTCATACTGGATGGTAAAATTTTTTAAAAAAGTATTTGTCAGGGCTCCATTGACTTAAGAATGAACCCTTCTGGCAAAAGAGAATTAAATTGGGCATAACTTGTATTGATCACTTCTAATTCCTTCCTGAACAGGTTTATTTGTCTTAACCATGAAGTTGGTACAGTAGTTTCTTGATTATCCAGGATTGGGTTAACCAGGTTGCAGATTAACCGGGATGTCAAAAAAATATGGGTATCTCACAGGGCCGGCTCTGGCTTTGTTGCCTCTCCCAAGATTTTTTAAAAAAGCCCAGGGAACAGGACAGCCAGAGAACCAAATCCCCCTGGTGCAGGGCAGCCAGTGAACCGACCCGCCCGCACCTCCCCAGCCAGCAAACCAACCCCCCCCATATTTCCTATGGATGGTGATTAACTGGGATTTTATTAACCGGGATTAAAATTTTCCCTATCATCCCGGATAATCGAGAATCTGCTGTATTTCCATTTTCACTGATTATGGAAATATGAATAAAGAAAATATGTTGAAGGAATTGATGCAGATTACATTTGATATTTTGTGTTTTAGCTATCCAAAAACAGAAAAACCACTTAATAATAATTAAAAAAAATTATTACATGCATCAAGCATTGTGTTTTGTATTTAATATTTGCTTCCTAGTTATTTTGTCCAGTGACGACGAGGAGGATGACGATGACAGAGGCAACACTAACAGAATGGAAAGCACATCACCGCGACCCGCAGATTCAGCCCGTTCTTCCCCAGCGCCTTCCACGGGAAAGGTGGAAGCAGCATTAAAGGAAAATACTTCTGGAATAGAACAGAGACTAAGTAGTGTTGCAACAGAAACAGAAATTGCCATCACATTACCAAGAAAAGCAAGAATGAAAGATCAGGTACTCCTATTTAAAAAAAATAAAAAAAAACATTCCCAACTAACATCTATGTATAAAATTTCAGATAGCGAATGAGAAATTTAAAGGTGTATCCAACCAGAAATTGTAGGAAGTGGTCTTTATTTGATTGCCTTTCACCTTGGACAGTTGGTCAAGTATTCTCATTCATACAACATTGGAAGCCTAAGAAAACTTTGTTCAATATATGTAGATGTTTATACATTTAGGGATGTGTTTAAAAAAAATTCTTAACGTACGCTGTTCTTTGTGTTTAATGCTGAACAGATTATCTTTCTATATAATTAGGGACCTGGACTTCCATTGTGGGATGTGAAGTGGTGTATAATATTTGAATGCATTAATGGAAGGATAATTTTTAGCATTAAATTTTTTCAGCATAAAGGGACACTGGGCAAGGATGATGGTCCTTAAAATTAAATACTTTGACAACTGTCCCAACTAATAGCACTTATTTTAAGGATTTCATGGTGGGGATTTTTGTTTTTTAGTTGAGCACCACTGCAAGAATTGGATAAACAAAGACAAAAAATGCACCATGAGCAGACTCCTTTAGTGCTGTCAAAGGGGACAGCTTTCACGGTATGTTAATTTAAAGACTTAACAACCTTGACAGTGATCCTTTAAAACATAATAAATAAATACATTCCCTATAACAATTGGTGTTCAATTGATGATGGTGCTGCTTAAAGCTCTTTTGGGTCACTTGTAATTCACTTTTGTGAATTAGATCTAGTAGCTGTAGGACTACACTGCAATTAAACACTTGCAACTGGCCCATGTCAGCTGGCTGGGGTCACAGGGCTGTAAAATTGTGGTGTAGACAATTGGGCTTGGAGTGGAGCCCAGGCTATGGGAACCTTTCCCCTTTGTGGTGTCCCCCCGAAAGTCTCCACTGCGGTTTAACCCCATAAACCAACCCCCATGAGCCCAAATCGGCTGACACAGGGCAGGCGTGGGGTTTAATTAGTGTTGGCATACACCAAGTGCACTTGAAAGTACACAGGATGTCGGATCCAAGTTGGAAGTGCTGAAAGTGTGTGTTTAGAACACTCAGCTAGTGGTATAGATTTCAGCATCTTACATTCATATTCAAGAAGTACTCCTTTGTTGAGACTTACTAGGCTACATAAAATGCTCAGTTTGATTAACTTTTAAGATGGCAGGGCCTGAAGTTAGGGCTACGAATACTTTTTTTCCATTTCAGTTATTCTCATACTCTTCTGAAATTACCTAGGGAAATAATTGAAAACACTTCATTGAAACTCAGGCACTAAGTGCTATTTGAGCCTTTTGAAAACCTCCCCACTGTCTTTCACTACACTGCCTCATATTCTTTTTCACTAACTTTAAAGAACAAGCTGTTAACATTACTGAACACATTAGAGTGAGTGAAATAAAGACAAAGTTGTTGGCTGAAATATCATCAACATAGAACATACCTACAGTTTTAGCCATGACAGAAGAAAAGTACCATTAACTGTGTCTGTTACAGTGCTTGTAATGTTGATGTAGCAGTGTTGATCCAAGGATATTGAGAGATTGATTGGTAACTTAGCTTAGGTAGTTATTTTTCAAGCTCTTAGTACCTTTTCACAGCAATATAGTCATTGGTTATTACTAAAAACAAGCCTAAACACAAGTTTTTCATGAAAAGAGAATATCCACACTAAACATGAGATGAACACAGCTGTTCAACAGAATAGAACAAAGTAAAAATTTGTAAGTATCATAAAGGTTGAAAAACTTGCTACCTGACCATTAACTATCAGCTTTCCTTCTAAAAACAATCTTCTAGAATTGTGCTACTTGAAAATCAAAGCAGACACATCTCTTGAGCTAATGCATCACTTCAGCTTTACTAGATTATTTGAGTTGAAGCCAATCTCCAAATGCCTCCTACCAGTGCTCAGCTTCTTCGTTCTGGAATCTGCCCTAAAAATCTAACAGCCCTCTGACAGGTCCCCGGAAGGTTTCCGTGGTTATGCGTGATCTCTCTTTTGGAATGTTGTGATCTTGGTAACATTCTCATGTGCTGTACTTCAAGAAGAATAGTTCTGCACTTTCACAGTCAAGCAAAGAATATACTAAGAAAACGAAAAAACATTTTTGAGGAAAGAGAGAAGCAGTCTTGAGCATGTCAAGCAGCACCACACTTCAATGCATTAGTGTAATTATGTTGTTTTTTGGAAACTCCAAAAGCACTCATCACAATTCATAATTGTGGGAAAATGTACACAAACAGCACTAATAGTTGCTTCTGTAATCTGGCATATTAACAAAGTACTTAAACTTTGTTGTCCTGATTTTGATGTCACCGAAAATTCTTGGGGGAATAACAGCCTTTATACAGTTGGCGTCAATATTATGTAATCCTATTTATCTGTGCAAAAATGGGTGAAAATGAAGTTGTTACAATTTAATAGGTTTCTGCATTTACAGCAAATTATAATGAGAAATCTGATACTTGATAATTACTTTGCAGTTTGGCAACATTGTATCGAACACACCAATAAAACGTCGTAAAGTTACTTCTCAGGAAGTAACTGATGCTGTACCTATAAATTACCAAAACTCCTATGAAAGTGTCATTCTACATTGTCGAAGTATACGAATAGGAACCCTTCGAAGAATGGTTGTGGAACCTGTGATTGTAAGTAGACTTCTGCTTTGTCAGTCCTCTTTTCAAATTAGGGTGAGGGTTGTCATTTTGGAATATTAGTAAGTAGCAATAATCTCTTTGGTTAGAAGGTAAAAGTCTTGTGTGTGTGTTTTTTTTCCAGAGTATTTTAAACCTTTTAAATGAAAGCCAAAGTAAATGCAGAGAGAAATCCTGTATATGATCAACAATCAGGCTGACAAACAGGTCCATTGACATATGGAAGATGGTCATTTCTTTAAATGCTGTTTAAATATATAATGCATTTAGTCTTGAAATCAGCTTTCTTAAAACTTGGTTTTTAAAAGTTGAGATTTTAACTAATATTTTCTAAAGACATGGAGGCTTGGGGGGGGGGGAGGGGGGTTGGTGGAAGCATGGACTATAGAATTCCAGGAGTATATATTATTAATATAGTTGTATCTTTCACAGTTTTGCCTTGATTTTATCAAGATACGTCTTGAAGGTCAGTACTTGCTTTCTTTACCCTTGCAGAAATTCTTGGTAAAGAAGTTGGGTTTTTGTTTAGAAATGTTACAAAGCTTAATTTTTGATTTTTTTTTAAATGTAATAAAGTTTATTTTGTGTATATAAATATTTGTAACAATAAGTTATACTAGATCCCTTTTCTCCACAGACAGCAACTAATATAAAAATCTGGGATATGTATATACCTGTCCTGGATATTGATTGGTAAAGTCTGGAGCACTGAAGAACTTTGGTCATATAAATAGTCTGTCCACCATTAGCAGGGATTTACTTATTTCATTAAAATCTATAATCTAGGTCAGGGGTCTCAAACTCAAATGCCCATGAGGGCCGCATGAGGACTAGTGCACTGGCCCGAGGGCCGCACCACTGACACACACACACACACCCTCGCTGCCCCGGCTCTGACCCCACTCCACCCCTTCCATGAGGACTAGTGCACTGGCCGAGGGCCGCACCACTGACACACACCCTGCCCTCGCTGCCCCGGCTCTGCCCCCACTCCACCCCTTCCAAGAGGTCCCACCCCTGCCCCACCTCCTCCTCTGAGCACGCAGCTCCCCATTCCCTCCTGGAAAGCGCTAGGCACCACCAACAGCTGTTTGGCAAACAAAGCAAGAGCAATATAGGAAGTCCAGAGCTAGAAACACGCGCGGCCCAGCCAGGCAGCAGAGAGGCCTCCACTTCTGGCCCCTCCATCCTGCAAACTGCTATGGGGGGACCGGGGGAGAGGGGGGGCGCCAGGAAGCTTGGCGGGCCGCAGGGAAGGGCTTTGCGGGCCGCATGTGGCCCCCGGGCCGCATGTTTGAGACCCCTGATCTAGGTTGTTGTAGAATAGTCACAATTACATGATCATAGATTTTCCTAGTTGTAATAATGACTGTTGGTGTGTATCTTCCTCTGGGAGAGGTTGCAGTCGCACCTGTAAAGGATGATATTATCAACACTTTTATACCTGTACCTTTTAACACTTTATCATAAACGCCATTCAACAAAATGAAAATAGCTAGAGAGTAAATTATTGTTTTGGTGGCTGGTTATCCTCCCTATCTGCACCCAATTCATCTTCATCCTCTTCCTCTTTAGAATGTTTTTCCTTTTCTTTTGTCTAGCGAGCAGTTTGCATATTTCGTATCCCAGAGGAAGTAGGACTTCTTTTTAACTGTTTGTTAGTGACTTAATTTGGGGATTCATAAGGCTGCAGATACTCCCTTTATGCATAAACTCTGTTTTCCACTCCTAATCTTTGTACTCTTTTTGACTATGTTGCAAAGCTAGGTTCTGGGGAAAATAAGGTTTCCCTCCTTATGGAATAGTCATTCTTGTGTAAGGCTTTCAAATGATAATGGTTCAGTATTTCCACATTTATTTTTTTCTCGATTATATGAAATAAGGCTCTACCACAAAAAACTTGTTTCCACTGACACATGCTTAAGTGCTTAAAGTTAAGTATGTGCTTTGCTAGATGGAGTAGATGGAGACCTTAAGACTTTTGTAAAGGATAGTCTCTTAATATACATTCAGGAATCAGCACCTTTTATACTGACTGGGCTTCCACAAGGAAAAGGTGTGGTTTGGAACAATCCCTCTGTACTTGCTTTAACTCTGTATTTGTATGCATCTCCATGGAAGACTGTCTCAAATTTCTTCTCTCCGCTTTTCAAAAATACCTGGGTCTTACTAGCCTTGCTTCTGTTCCTATATAGCACTAGCAGGTCTTCATCTATCATTAGAGAAAGAAATGACCATCTTATCATAGAATATTAGGGTTGGAAGGGACCTCTGGTGGTCATCTAATTATCACCAGGTTTACTTGGGTGACACTTGTCTGTGGAAGAACAGAGAGGAAGGGGAGATAAAAGATGAAAATTAGGATAAAAGATTAGTATGTCAGTCCAGACACCCAGTATCCACAGTGTCAAACTCCATGTAAACATATCCATACTTGTGAAGGATGGCATGTATTCTGGAATTCCAAGTGTTTGGACCTTATACTGTTCTTGACTATAGGGTCCTGCAGTGCTCCCCTTCCACTCTATGTGATCGTAATAATTGACAATAAATGAAATATCCCATACAAGAAACCAGCCCCCTAGTGTAACATTAAAGGCTCTGTTCTTTCAGATCTTCAGATGCAAAGACACCTACTGAGCACCTGGGCATCATATTGGAAGTAGCAAAGAGAATGACAATTCCTATGGAAGGAGAAACACTTTTTGTGAATTTCATTGATGGAAAATGGGAAACATCCCTTAAATGATCATATGAGGTCTCAAATCTTCCGCTGTAAGCTTCAGTTGATAAGGCATGCACCACTCAGGTGATCGTGAAAGGGTTGTAGATCATTAGCAAGTCACTAGAGATCCAAGATGAGGACTCAGAATTGGCAAGTGTCATGTATATGATACAGTTCTATCAACTTTGGGAGGCATGGTCACCTTCCCTCTGGCAAATAGCAGAGTTTTGTGGCTAAAACAATGGACAGATCTGTCCTCCAAAGCCTCACTAGTTCCAGCAGTCCTCAGCTGCTTCAAAGAGCCAAGGCCTTGTCCAGATGGGCTTTCTAAAACCGTTATAAATCAAGAGACATCTGGTTATCTGGGGAGAAAAGAACCTGCTGTCCAGGAAAGAGATGATTAAGCCATAAGGCAACCTTCCACTACATAGCTCCTTTCACTGCTAAAAAGGTAAAAAGCACCAGGAAAACCTATCAAATGTAAAACAGTCGGCCGTATGGTACAAGTGTCCAAAGATTGGAGCCCCAGTCTTGGGGAGAGCCAGGGAATTTCTTCTGCTCATGATCAAAATAACATCTGAGCATTGAGTCCCAGACACACAGTATAGAAAAAGTTCTGATTCAGCAGTAAGAAGTCTATTGTACACTGGCATAACTGTGACCTATGGAGATCACTGGCAAGCCACAAGTAGTGTTTTCAGGGAAATGGATTACTTGAGCTGAGAAGAAACTCCACAGTCTATCAGCAATGTGTGCCAGTCATGCTGGAATCTCTGTAGTTTATTCAGTCATTGGTTTCGGTGCCAGTTGGTCCAAGCCACTAGTGAGTTAGCATTCTGAGACTAGGGACATATTGGCATAGCATCCTGATAAAATTGTTGTCATGTTACTGAAAGGCAGTAGATATATTGAGACAAGTAGCTAGTCTCCTGTCCCACATGAGACTTAAACCTTGTGCTGAATTTTTTTTTAAAAATAAATATGAATGTTCCCCCAGCAACTTATATTCTTAAATCCGGTTGCTAATATGTTAGGCAAGAAGAATAGTAAATTTGTAAACCCTATCCACAGTTTTTCACCAGAATAATGTCATCCTGAATAGTCTTGAAATTCATGCCCAAAATATTATTGGCACTTCCCCTGAACCAGGAAACCACCATATCTACGTCTTGTCCTTACTCCAAGATTCCTGAACGGAAAGACTATATTGCTGGATGTCCATCCAGTGCTCATCTTGCAAAGAAAGGACAGCAGAGTTGAGGAAGTCTTGGAGACTTTTACATTTGCATCGGAATGTGTGCACTTTTGAAAACCTGACCTTGACTTTAGTGACTCCCTTTCATAGGGGGGACAAGTCACTGAGACTTGTGCTACTAAGTAACAGGTCAGCACTTTTGAAAAAACCTACACTTAGCGGCTTGTTCCAGCAGAAAAAGAGAGAACCAGAATCTTTTTAAATCCCACTCTCCCTGCTTAGTAGGATCTTTGTGAGGGAAAAAAAGGGGAAACTTCTAATAGAGATTTTCAAGCCTATCTCTTGGTCTTGTCCACATCTTTGCCAAATGGCATAGAATAAGCTTGCTTTTGTAGCCTTTGCAGAATGGTGTTGCAGGCAATAGTCAAATGATTTTCACACTAAAATGATCTCCTTTAAATAGATCAGTCCAACACCAAATAAGATTTAAGTTCCTACTTCATTGCTGAGAATGTTTGTGTGTGTGTGTGTGTGTGTGTGTGTGTGTGTGTGTGTGTGTGTGTGTGTGATCTCATCATAGTAGGCAATTTATGGTTCTCATTATAGTAGGCAGTTTATGGTTTATTATACATTTGTAGTCTCAATTGCAAAGAGTTTACAGCATAAAGAACAAGGTGTCAAAGTTGCTTGACACTAATATACAGGCAGGGTAGAAAAGAATGTTCTAATATAAACTACTTTTGTGTGCAGAGTATATGTATAGTAAGTCTCTTGGTGTTAGCAATTATAGGAATCTCAACTGGCCATTTCCCCAACCATTATTAGACATTTGTTAATGGTTATTTCATAGTGTCAGTCTCAACAAAGGATTAGTTTTGCTTCCTCCTCGTGTGGCAGGATCCCTCCCCCTCACCATCTTGCCCCTCCTCCCTCGGTCATTCAGGGCTCAACATGTCAAAATCTTTTGAGAGGGTGGACAGAGCTGAAATTGGGAAAGTGTAAGGTATTGTTATGATTGAAGGTGCAATGGCTGCCATCAACAGATTTTTTTCATATGTAGATAATTCTAGACCTGGTTGAAGCTGCTGGGTCTGTTAACTAGATGACAAGGACTTTGTATGGCTTGCATTTCCCCCCTTTTCATCAAAATCAATAGGCCATTGAGGCCAAAATCACCATTGAGGCCAGGAACAATCCCTGAAACTTTGGAATTGTGTTGTTCAAGAGTTCCTGTGTTGCATCCATGGAGAAGTGTCAGCTATTTATGTCTATGACTTCACTTAGAATCATAGAATATTAGGGTTGGAAGGGACCAATGGAGGTCATCTAGTCCAACCCCCTGCTCAAAGCAGGACCAACCTCAGCTAAATCATCCCAGCCAGGGCTTTGTCAAACCTGACCTTAAGAACCTCTAAGGAAGAGTCCAATAAAATTGGAAAGCTATGTAATGTAGCTCAAGTTCACGCTTTTAAAGAACTGTACCGTTTTGGTGTGGCGTCACACCCTTTTCTAGGAGCTACCAGGCAATCACAGTTCATGTGTGTCTTTATTCCCTTCTTTATTTTAACTCCCCTTCCTTAGAGCAGGTGTTCTCAGCCTTTTTCTTTCTGAGGTCCCTTGAATGTGTTGTTAAAAACTCCACTGCCCACTTGTGTTGCAACCATTGTTTTCCTGCATATAAAATCCAGGGCCTGGTGTTAGGAGGTAGCAAGCAGGGCAATTGCCCCGGGGGCCCACAAAGCTCAGTTGCTCCTGCTTCAGCTCCAGCATCCATGGAGCAGTGTTGGGGTCCAGCCCCTGTGCAGACGTGGCAGGGGGGCTCTGGTGAGACAAATTCCGGCTCTGCGTGGCGAACCCCCTGAACCCAATTCACTGCTCCCCAAGGGGCTGAGATCTGCTGCCTTACAGGACATGGGCAAAGCACATTTCATAGGTTCATTTAAAAATTGCCGTACTCCAAGCAGACACAAATATAATTACCCTGGGAATCTTTTTTCCATGGAATAAAGAATGGATTAGAATAAATGTAGTGTGTCTTTGCACTAAGTTTAATGGCTTTCCAGACTATTGACAATAGAACCTTTTAATTTTGAAACAAATCACCTATGTTATTTTGAATCTGAAACTGTTAAAAATACCTTTGGCTGCAGCAAACAATGAGAACTGACAATTCATTTTAAACTACAATGAAAAGTTACAAAGGGCTTCTTCATACAGGCTTTAATAAAAGTTTGTTTTTTTCCCACAGAGCCGGAAAGTGATTCCCAAGAGATTAATTTAAAAACTTCTGATCTTACCAAATGTGAGTGGTGTGGTGTCCGAAAGTTACCAGTAGTGTTTCTGCAAACAGTACCTGCTGCCTGTCTCAGCCTGAGGTTCCAACTGAAGATGAGTAGGGAGAAGGATAATGTCTGGTATGACTGTAAAGGAGTGAGTAAGTAAACCTAGTTTGTCTATTACTGTAACTTACAATGTGTTTTAATATTGGGTCATCTTTTAAGTGCCTTAAACGGAGACCAATATCCCTGGCTAGAGTAATATGTGGTTTAGACAGACACTATTGGCTTCCTGTGCATCCCTGACGAGACAACTTAAAGCCCAGCAACATTCTATTCTCCCACTCACCCCATGTACATATTATTGTTAGTATGTTGTCAGGTTGGTACAATTAGTTCTTTATCAGTAATCCTGGTAAAACACAGGTGAGTAAATTTTTATTTGGGGTGTTAAATTGTCATGACAAGGTCATCTTGTAATTTCATTGTTACCACCCCTTTCTGCATCTGGACCTCTGAATAGAAACAGTAACAAATTATACTACATTCTTATGGTAATCTTGTGATGTGGTCAAATATTTGCCAGGAAGTCAAGTTTTATGTTAGATTTAAGGTGAATTTCATTTTAGAGTTCCTGAGTTTAAAGCATAGCATATTAATCTACTGTACTTTTCTATTTAATATTCAGTCCATCATTCTTACGTGTGTGTGTGTGTGTGTGTGTGTGTGTGTATGTGTATTTTGTACTGAATTTAAGCAACACACAAGTTATGCTTCACTTATGGTGTTAGACTTAAGGAAGATTGCCTTCAGCCACATAACAGTAATACCCAAAACATGGAACCTAATATTGATGGGGGACTTTAACTACTCAGACATCTGTTTGAAAAGTAATTGTGCAAAACACAAAATTTCCAATAAGTTCTTGGAATGTATTGCGGGCAATTTTTTTGTTTCAGAAAGTGGACATAGCATTGGGGAACAGCCATTTTAGAACTGATTCTGACCATCAGAGAGTAATTGATAGCAAATCTGAAGATAGAAGGTAATTTTGGTGAAAGGGATCATGAAATGATAGCTCTTCAAGTGGTGTCCTATGAGTGCTCCACTTCAGGTCTGCATTTGCCACACACACCTTCAATTGGGGACTTTTGTTAGTAGCATCTATTCAGCCTGAACATGCTTCATGCCTTGAACTAAGGCTGTATAGGGCTGCACAAGTGAACCTCCCTCTGTTCCTTCATACCAGCTTTTGCCTCAGATGGAGCATTTAGTGTGCCTTGAGCATGCCTCTGCTAAAGGTGTTCTCCACCTCTCCTCCCCCACCCCGTCACTGCTAGTTAGATTATCTTAGTTTTAGTAGGTGAAAGAGTTTTGTTCCTCTCCCTTTCCTCTGGGGAGGCTTGTCCATCTTACCAAGATTCAAACACTGACAACTGGGAAATGGCCATCCCAGTTAGCCACTCCAAGTGCGTTTGCTGCCATGGAAAATCGGACATCTTTCAAATGCAACTTCCGTCTGGCACTTAATTCAGGGCAAGGAAGAACTGGGAGATTAAATCAAGGCTGTTGATGGAAAGCTCTCTTCACCTTGCTTCAGAGACACTGGCAAATAAGGAGGTTGTCCCTCAAACTACCGTATCCACTTTATCTCCAGATGAGGTAGTTATGCCTCTACCACTGTTCTATGGCTGATGATTTCCAGCAATTTCATGACCTCAGAAAACAGGTGACAGAAATCATTGCAGAACAGGTCAAAGAAATCACTGCAGAACAGGTCAAGGAAAATAAATAGCTGGACATTCTGCAGGATTGACCACTGACCAGAATTGCATTACCTGAGATTTGATCTGGTGAAGACTATTTGGCAGACCCCACTACAGTACCATCAACGTGCAAACAAGCAAATAAAAAATATTTTCTCCCCCAATGACTCCACATTTTTATTTTCTTATTCCTCCTTCCCCCAACGCTCTGGTGGTGCATGTTGTGAATGAATAGGGGAAACACCACCATACTAAGTCAAGCCCTTATGACAAAGACCAGAAGCTCCTTGCCTTTTTTGGATGGAAGCCATCACATCTGCAATCCTGCAATTTCCAATTGCAAATTATCAGTGTTCATGGCAAAATATAATTACACAAACTGCATGTAATTTACTGCTTTTATTGAGCACCTTCTACCTGAGCAAAGAGCAACATCAGACCATCATTGCAGACACACAGTTACTGGCCAGGACAGTTCCTTCAAGTGTCGCTAGATGCGGCAGACACAGTGGCCCATTCCCTCTTTGGTGGTAGTTATGCATAGTGTATCCTGACTTCAACTATCCAGCTTTCCCAGAGAGGTCTAAAACACTTCAGAGGACCTCCATTTGATGGTCTGAAGTTGTTTTCAAAGGCAACAGATGAGTTCCTGAACACTTTGAAAGATTCTAGGATCATTGGCAGTCTTGGGGAATTTACACCCCCTACAAACAAAAGAAAATGTGGTATGTTGCAGACTGCCCAGAAAGCCCATCCTATCCAATTATCTGAGTTCCAAATACTGATTGAACACCACCTCCCCACCCCTACCCCAAATTCTTAGGAATTCTCCACTTCAATTCCTTGATGTGGGACCAGAGGCTACCTCTTCTACCAAGTACAATAGGTTAAACAGTAGGAAGGAATATACTTGAAACACTTGCTTTCAAAAGCAGAAAAGATTTAGCCCTTGGTGTAAACTCCGACTTGGAACCAAATGTGCTGCATTCTTGGTTATCTTGGTACCTGTTGAAATAGAAGAAAATAGGATTACCAACCAGCTCGGTCAAGGATCAATTGGCCACCTTAACAGTCCTTCATTCCCCCATGGAAAGGTTCAGTGTTTGCTCACCCAACAACCTTAGGGCTTGTCAAAGGCGTGGGGAACCTCTATCTTCAAGTGAAAGACCCCACTCCGTTTTGGGACCTCAATATAGTTCTTACACATCTCACAACACCTCTCTTTTTGAACCAATGGTGACCTTTTGCTTATCTCACCTGTCCATGAAAATGACCTTCTTAGTAGCCATCACATCAGCCCAAAGATTTGGAGAAGTTGGGGCTCTAATGGTAGACACTCCTTTCACAGTATTCAAGGACAAGATTTCATAGAATTGTAGGACTAGAAGGAACCTTGAGAGGTCATCTAGTCCAGTCCCCTGCACTCATGGCAGGACTAAGCATTATCTGGACCATACCTGACAAGTGTGTGTCTAACCTGCTCTTAAAAATCTCCAATGATGGAGATTCCACAACCTCCCTAGTCAATTTAATCCAGTGCTTAACACTCTGACAGTTAAGAAGTTTTTTTTTAATGTCCAAGCTAAAGTGCCATTGCTGCAATTTAAGCCTCCTCGTTGTAACAACCTTCTCTGTACTTGAAAATGGTTATCATGCCCCTCTCAGTCTTTTCTTCTCCAGACTAAACAAACCCCATTTTTCAATCTTTCCTCACAGGTCCTGTTTTCTAGAGCTTTAATCACTTTTGTTGCATGTCTCCGGGCTCTCTCCGATTTGTTTACGTCTTTCTTGAAATGTGGCACCCAGAACTGGACACAATACTCCAGTTGAGGCCTTATCATGTTGTGGAGAGGAAGAATTACTTCTGGTGTCTTGCTTATAACTCTTCTGCTAGTGGATCCCCCATTGATGTTCGTGGGGTGTTTTTTTTTGTTTTTTTTTGTTTTTTTTTTTACCACAGTGTTACATTGTTGACTTGCATTTAGCTTGTGATTCAGTATGACCTGCCGGATCCCTTTCCGCAGTACTCCTGTCTAGGCAATCATTTCCCATTTTGTATGTGTGCAGCTGATTGTTCCCCCCTAAATGGAGTACTTTGCATTTGTTCTTACTGAATTGTATCCTCTGTAGTCCAGACAATTTCTACAGTTTGTCCCAATCACTTGGAATTTTAATCCTATCTCCAAAGCATTTGCAATCCCTCCCAGCTTGCTATCATCTGCAAACTTTATAAGTGTACTCTTATGTCATTATCTAAACCATTGATGAAGATTTTGAACAGAACTGGTCCCTATGGGACCCCACTCAATATGTTTTTCCAGATTGACTGACTGACTGAGCCACTGATAATTACTTTCTGGGAAGAGTTTTCCAACCAGTTATGCATCCACCTTTTAGTAGCTCCATCTAGATTGTATTTCCCTAGTTAGTTTATGAGGTCATGCGAGACAGCAAGAATGTCTGTATTGCTATTTTTAGCCACATAATGTGAGTCCCACAAGACACTATCAGTTGACCTGGACTCTGGGACTTGCTTCCGCAGGATTTTGTGTGGGTTTTTTTTTTTTTTTTAGTGTAGTTCTATCATTAGTGCACAGCCAATCTGTGAAACTCGTTACCATAAAAAATTCATTCATTCACTTTCATTCTGGGCCCTCATGTTCTTTTCATTAGGGAAAGAATGAAAAGAGGTGCCTGATTCAAGGGCTGGAAAAAAAATGCCTGACAGTGAGAGGCTGAAGGAGTTCAATCTATTAAATTTATCAACAAAATCAGAGGTGACTTCGTATTGACAAACAGTTTATCTTCATTGGAAGAAAATAAGGGATACTAAGGGCTCTTTCTTTCACCAATAAAGTTATAATAGCAACCAGTGGCTGGAACCTAAAGCCAGGCAGATTCAAATTAGAAATATGGCACAGATTTTTGACAGAGAGTTACTACCCATTGGAAGTGCCTACTAAGGGAAACGGTGGATTCTCCATCTCTTGATGTCTTTCAGTCAAGAATAGATGCTATCTAAAAGATATGCTTTAGTCCAACACAATTTATTGGACTCCATGTTGGGGTAACTGAATGAACTGCAATGGTCTTTGTTATGTGGGAATTAAGTATAGATTATCTAATGGTCCCTTCTGGCCTTAAAATATGAAACTTTCAAAAAATAATCTTGAATCTACTTTCATACTTCTTTTCTCTGAGCTAGATAGTGACTAATTAGGGAGGGCTATCTTTACCTATATGCAAACTACACAGCAGTGTAGGGCACCAGGAAATTTTCGGCATCAAATTGCCCCACATTTCCTGATGTCCTACACAGCTACGTGCTGCTCCAGTGGCTAGCCTGATCCCCCAGCTGGCTGAGCCGTCCAGGAAAGCTGGCCCCGCTCCCGCCCTGTGCCCATTGCATCCTTTCCCCATAATCTCTGCCCCTGATCTTCCCACTCCTGCTCTGCCCCAGCCCTGCCCCCACTCCACCCCTTTCCCCAGCCTCCCCATGGACCCCGCCACCCCTGCCTCTTTTGCCTTCTGAACACCGCAAACCAGCCGATTGCCCCAGGCAGGAGGCAGTGGGAGGGAGGAGGAGCCTGCATGCGCTCTACCCCCCTCTCTCCTGCTTCCTAAATGCTGCAAGCCAGCTGACTGCCCCAGGGCAGGAGGGAGGGAGGAGGAGTGAGGACTTGGCACACAGGCTCCCTCCCACCTGCATTCTGCCCAGGGCAATCAGCTGGTTTGCAGTGTTTAGGAGGCAGGGGAGGGAGAGGGAGCCTGCACACTGAGTTCTTGCTCCTTCCCCCCCTGCCTCTTAAACACTGCAAGCCAGCTGATTGCCTCCGGCAGGAGGTGGGGGGAGGAGGGGAAAGGCACTGATCCGCAGGATCTGCCAGCAGGCAGGAGGCGCTGTGGGGGAAAGGAGAGTGCATAGGGAGGCTGCCAGCTGTGGAGAAAGCTGGCAGCCAAACAATGTAATATTGGAGCATTGCACAACTTTAAACGAGCATGTTCCCTAATTGATCAGCAACGTAACAACGAAACGTTAACCAGGATGACTTTAAGTGAGGAGGTAACAAAGTCCTGTGGCACCTTAAAGACTAACTATAAAGTTTTGAAGCATAAGCTTTTGTGGGCTAATACCCACTTCGTCAGATGCAAGCAGGTATTAGCCCAGGAAAGCTTATGCTTCAAAACTTTATAGTTAGTCTTTAAGGTGCCACAGGACTTTGTTACCTCTGCTATTCCAGACTAACACGGCTACCTCTCTGATTCTTTAAGTGAGGAGTTACTGTACATTGGTGTAACTCCATTGATTTCAGTGGCGCTGCTGTTGATGAATACTGGTGTTGATATGGGAACAAGTAAGCCCCCTGTCTCCAGATATAAAATGATGGGGTCTAAATTAGCTGTTACTACTCAAGAAAAAGATCTTGGAGTCATTGTGGATAGTTCTCTGAAAACATCCACTCAGTGTGCTTCAGCAGTCAAAAAAGCAAACAGAATGCCAGGAATAATTAAGAAAGGGATAGATCATAGGACAGAAAATATCATGTATCCTCTATAAAAATCTGTGGTACACCCACATCTTGAATACTGTGTGAAGATGTAGTTGCCCCATCTCAAAAAAGATATACAGTGGAGTCGTATCTTACGTGGGGAGTTAGGTTCTACAGTCAGCGCATAAGGCGAAAATGTCATATAGTTAAAATTACCCTTCAAAATCTAAATCACCCATAAAGCACAGCATACATGTTTTTTTGTATACAACCCTGTACAGTAATGTGTGTATAAATGTATAATAGATAGACACACACAGTGCGGCGAGATGCTCACAGGATGAGAGGCACACAGGAACTGATGGAACAGCAGATTCACGTCTCCCATCTCACGCTCACTCTGGGGCATACTCCCATTGAGTTGAATGGTGGGCAGAATTGCCTGCACTATTTAAATTATTTTTCTTTTCTTTTTCTTTTCTTTTTTTGCCAAGTTGAATTCACATAAGTTAAATGTGTGTATGATGCAACTCCACTGTATTGGAATTGGAAAAGGTTCAGAAAAGGGCAACAAAAATTACCACGGGGTATGGAACAGCTTCCATACGAGGAGAGTTTAATAAGACTGGGATTTTTCAGCTTGGAAAAGAGATGGCTAAGGGGAGATATGATTGAGTTCTATAAAATAATGATTGGTGTAGAGAAAGTATATAAGAAGTGGTGTTTACAACTTCTCAAAACACAAGAATTAGAGGTCACCAAATGAAATTAATAGGCAGCAGGTTTAAAACAAATAAAAGGAAGTATTTTTTCACATAATACACAGTCAACCTGTGGAACTCCTTGCCAGAGGATATTGTGAAGGCCAAAACCATAACAGGGTTCAAAAAAGAACTAAAAAAATTCATGGACAATAGGTCAATCGATGGCTATTAGCCAGGGTGGGTAGGAATTGTCACTAGCCCCGATTTGCCATAAGCTGGGAATGAGTGATGGGATGGATCACTTGATTTTTACATATTGTATTACATATTATATTCACTCCTTTTGGGGCACCATTCTTATGTAGGGCCATTCTGTTCTTCTTATACGGATATGAAATTATATTGAAATTTTTCATATTGTACCTGCTGTATAAAGAGAGAGTACGGGTGACTTGATAATTTCATTTACTTTTTTTAGTGAGGTCCAAGTTACAGACAAGATGCTGTGTTTTGAAGTATATTAGGACCTCTGACTGTCTCTTTAAAATATTTGTATCGGGTGTGATTCTCCTTATTTCCAAATGATAATGGTAGTGTTTTTGCATTACTTTGTACAGGTGTAAATGGCTAGACAAAATGTAAGACATGGGTGAATAAACTGATTACGTTTTTGTTTTGTTTTCAAATCATCCAGAAATACACTCCATGTAAGTTTTTTTTGTGTGTATGTGCTTAATATGGCCAACAAGCAAATAGCACACTTTCTGTTCTCTTTAACAGTATTTCTTCCTCCCCCAAGTACACATCGTTTTATGCTGCTGCTCTTAGGAGACTTTTTTAGAGTGAGAAATCTATGTATGTTTATATTTCAGATTATCTGTATTTAGGAAAACTTTACCATACTAAACAAACTTAGGCCAAATTTTTCAAATATAGATGCTTGTCTTTATGCATTAATTTTGAACTTTGTAAGTCAATGTGCCTGATATTTCAGAATAGATAACACACAATACTCATGGGACTTGTGGAGGTTCCACACGCCTGAAAATCAGGCTTAACTTTGGGAATCCAAGTTGTAAAATTTTGGCATTACTGTTTTAGTGCATTTATTTTGACTTAAGGCTGCTTAATGTCAATAACTTTCAAACAAGAAAATTCTAGATAGACTTTTATGCATTTTTAGTTAAATTAACAATTGTGTATCTGTTTTTTCCTTAGATCCAGAAGAACAGTACATTGTTCTGATTTTTGAGACTGGCCTTGATGCTCATGGAAATACAATATTTGAAAAAATTGTGGCTGAGATTGGTATCAGGAATAATATTTCTGATTTCTTTGTGAAAATTCCATTTGAAGAAGCCAATGGTAGACTTGTGGCCTTTACAAAATCCTTGGAAGACAGCTCCAAAGGAAGCACTTCTTCTCATAAAGAAAACAAAATAAAAAATGTAAATATATGTTGTTCTGGACCAAAGCTTTACTCTGAGCTGTGATGTCATTTGATTTACAAATATTATGTTTAGACTATGCTGTTTCATTAGGAGCCAATTGTCTTTTAGTATATATTTTTGTCTTTCTAGCTTTTAGTTCAAATATTTCATTTTTGCAGAATTTTAGCTAAATGTGTAACATTAGTAGAATTCCAGAAGAGGAAAATTATTTTGCTTCTCTGTAGTTAAATGTAATTAGTATTTTCACTTAATTTAACTCCTGCAGTATTTTGAGCTATCACTTTAGTTTGTCTGCCAGTCAGACTAACACCATAAGATAATTAAAATTATTTTTCTTTTCATGTTAAATGGTTCTTTTAGACCATGCTGCTAATCATATTCCCACCGTGTGAGGAAAATGCCTTTGCTTAGCCTCTCAAAGCATTTAAAAAAAAAACAAAAAAAAACAACAATGAAACATGTTGTCTCCTTGTGGGAATTACAAGGATTTAATAATTTAATGTTATGAACTTTGAGTGTACAGTTGGAATAAATGTTATATTTATTTTTATAAGGTTGTTTCTGAATCCAAAATGCAGCTGCGAAATGCACCTCCATTTCAATTTTTTGATGATGATGATGAAGTTGGAGAGCCACATACAGTCTTTATTGGTCCTATAGAAAAGTAAGATGTCATTCTGTGTGTTTTGCAATACTTACTACTTTCTATGGAGTTTTGTATTTAATGTATTTTTCTTTTCAGGTTGATAGTTTATCCACCTCCTCCTGCTAAAGGTGGTATTTCTGTGACCAATGAAGACCTCCATTGCCTAAATGAAGGAGAATTTTTAAATGATGTTATTATTGATTTTTATTTAAAGTAAGTTTTATTTTATTTTATTTTTTTGCATCTCCTCACTATGGCTTTTGAAACGTGTTTACACCAGAGCGCGCTATGTCAATTAACATGATTTATTTTTAAACCATGTAAGTCTGCCGGATTTAAAAGTTGAATTATTTTGTTAAAAGGTTTTTAATCTTATGATTAATGTCCTGTTTGACACTTAATTTGAAAACATGATTCTGCAAACGTCCCTATAAGAGGAATAATAGTGATAACTAAGCAGGGAAGAAATCTAGCCTTACTTTGACCTCCTCTCTTTAAGGTGAAAAACATGTTCAGAATTTTTGTATGCACTTGAAGCTGAATTTAATTATTTTGATTTATAGAATTTGCTAATCAAAAGTCCTTTAGCAGTCCCTTAGAATGCGATTTTTTTTAAATGACAGTTTTCAACCCATGATATTAAATGACATAATCATGCAGTTGAGGTTTGGTGCCTAATATGCAGAAGTGTGTGCTTATATATAAATTCAATATATTTATTAAACTATATTTTAGAAGAAGAGAAGACAGAGTACCTCAGTTTTAGAATATTATTACTTTCTTTTGTAACAGAGCTTCAAGGTTGCTACTTTTTATTTGTGCATTGTGTCAATGACCCATTAACTAATAAGGTTAAATCTTCTACATGCTTTGATAACAAAATAAATTAAACAGAAACCCATAATAAAGGACCAACTCAAATCCGTAAAAGGTAATGAAATTGCTTGAGCAAAAATGTTGCCTTAAAGCGTTGGTAGCATAGCATTTGTTAGTTTCTCTCTAGGTAGTTAACAGAGCCATGACACTTTTTTTGCAGTTCATTCCAACTTAATGAGGGACATCTGAAACCTTTGGCGAACTTTGTCAGGTAGTCAAGTAACACAGAGTTTTACATAAGAGAACTGCAGGAATTAAAAAATAATAATAGGATATTTTTCTTAAAACAGGTATTTAGTCCTAGAAAAATTGAAAAAAGAAGATGCTGACAGAATTCATGTGTTCAGTTCATTTTTCTATAAACGCCTTAATCAAAGAGAGAGAAGAAATTTTCATGAAACTGCAAATCTCTCGTAAGTGTGATGTATTAAATGCTAAACACAATGAAGGCCATTAGAATAGAGACATTACACAAATAAAACCCGTAGAAACAATATATGGAATTGTATTTTATCTGCTGATGCTGTCCAGAATCTTGGAAGTCTTATTCCAAGAATCTACACTACATAAATGTAGAATATTCACTACAAATATTTAGAGACTTTTTCCACTAGTGCTAATATCATGAAAATATCCAGAAAGGTAGTCTTTAAAAAAAAATTGTCCAACAAAACAAACATTACATGGTGCCATAAAATATTGTACAATGATATTTAATATTTACTCTCTGCTTTTGGTGTCTTACAGCGTACAGCAGAAGCGACATGGCAGAGTAAAAACATGGACACGGCATGTTGACATTTTTGAGAAGGATTTTATTTTTGTTCCCCTTAATGAAGCGTAAGAAAGAATGTGCCTTTTATTAATTTTATACAATAGAAGTTGTTTGGATTGTCAGTTTTTAAATGAAAAGCATGCTTACAGTTATTGCACTTGTATTATTATTATTGCACTATTACAGCAGCCTTCCCCATTTCATATGTTGAGCATTTATCTCAAACTGGTAAAAAATTTCAAAAATGGAAAGACTGCGATTGTCATAACACATGAATTATTAAGAAATATGAAGATTAAGCAGAAATGAGACTATTTTCCTGACAGAGATCTTATTTTTCACCTAGCTTTATTTAAAACTTTCTCTTCTAATCTGATTTTAGTCAGTACTGTTGGGGTTTTTAACTTTTTTTACATTGAAACCTTTTTTTTGTTTAACTGATGGATTATGAGATCCTCTAAGGCAGTGATGTCCAATAAAAATTTCATGCTAGCCACACTTGTGGTTTTGAATTTTTCTTATTAGCCATATTATAAAAAAGCTACATGCATTATCCACACTTCAATAGCCTAATAGCCCCATGTGGCTAGTGGCGAACGTGTTGGACCCCGCTGCCCTAAGGCATTCAAGGTGCCTGCTCTTGGCTCCAACGGGGCCAACCCCCCACAGCTGATACAGTTTTTATTAATTATTATTTGTATTACCATAGCATCTAGGAGCTCTAGTCTTGTGCTGGGTCCTGTACAAACAAAAACAGTCCCTCGTCCCAGGAGTTTGCAATCTAAGTATAAGACAAGAGATAAGACCGACAGATTGGGGAGTACAAGGCAAAATAGAGACCGCACTGGTCAACATAATAGGCAGTGAGGCTGCTAGTATGCAGAAACAACAGTCATCAAGTGTTTTTGTAGGCATCACAGTAAAGGAGAATTTTAAGGAGAGATTTGAAGGTAGTAGTCTTGCAGATGTTTATGGGGACTGCCTCCCAAACATGTTTGGGGTAGCATGAGAGGAAGCATGAAAGTATGTTTTGAAAATTTAACAATTTGGGTAAGAAAGAATACTCTTATGCGCCAATTGAAGGTGAATACTGACAGCTAAATAGCAAATGAGAGATGATAGCTAGTTTGGGGATGGACTGTAAAGGGCCTTGAAAGTGAATACCAACAGCTTGTGTTAGATTGGCTAGAAAGTGGCGAACCAGTGAGTGGACTCAGAGAGGTGACATCACAGTGACAGGTAAAGAAAATGATCTTTGCAACTGTATTCTGAATGGATGTGAGAAGGGTAAGATTGAATTTGTGAAGGCCAGAGAGAAAGATGTTCCAGTAATCAAGATGAGTGTGGCTAAGAGTTAGCTGTGTGGATGAATAGAAAGGCGTTATCTTAAAGATGTTATGCAGAAAGAATAACCAATATTTAGATATAGCCTGGACATAAGGATCTAGAGACAGGTCCAATTCAAAGGCGGTGGGCCGCCTTGTCAGACATAACTGGTGTGGTGCTCTGCTCTTGTTCTATGATAAGTTGGCTCCGTGCGTGTTCCCTCTGTGTGCTGCCCTGGCTTTGCGCAGATAGTGGACACAGCAGACCACGAGAGATCCCCCAGTGACCACAGACTCTAGTAAGGTATGAAGGCACTCAGCCAGGTTTATTGTCAAACAAAACAGTCTCTAGCTCGCCGAATTAGATATCTATGGGTCTGCTAGTACATATTTGCTCCCTGACAATAGACACAGCTCAGTCAGTGTTGGGAATTTCAACTGCCCCCTAGTCCAGACAAAAACATTCACTCAGGGATGTATTCTTATACACAGGTGAAAACAGATTACACATCGCTCCTGACGCAGTGAGGTACAACCCCTCTGTGCATTAAGGTGCTGCCTTGCCCCTGGTATGCGTTGGTTCGAACAAACAAGTCTATCCATCATATTGTCCTTTTGATGCTATCTTTAGGATGGGTCTGCCTGTTCCTTGTTATCTCTATGGAATGTTCTCATACTGGAGTGTTCTGGTGCCATCCTGGTACACATTCCTCTTATTAGTGCTTATATGTGAATATGGGCTTCTAGTAGCCCTCTTCTTGCCAATTTCTGTGAGCAGGGTCTGCCTCTGACTTGCAGCACAACTTTGCTTTATGTTAGTGAGGTCTTGACCATTACTTTAGTTTAGGCCTCAGGCTTCATACCATGCTGGGCCTCTGATACAAGGATTTATGTTTCAGGGCCTAGTCTTACTACAGGCCTGAGGCCTTGTGTACACTAGGATAAATTTGATCTAAGCTATGCAATTTGAGTTATGTGAATCGATGTAACTTTTGATCCTACTTACCATGGGGTCCACACTATGCGATGTCGATGAGAGATGCTCTCCTGTTGACTCCCCCTACTCTTCTTGATCCAGTGGAGTATAGGAGTCGACGTGGGAGTGATCTGTGGTTGATTTAGCAGGTTTTCACTAGACCCGCTAAATCGACTGTTGATGCATCGACCACCGCTCGTCGATCCCTCAATAAGTGTTGACAAGCCTTAAGTGACAATACAAGTGGTGGTGGTGTCCATGGTGACTGAGAGAGGAGATAGTGAGGAGGGTTTGTTTTTTTTTGGGGGGGGGCGGAGGTTGAGGTCTGTTTTTGCAGTGGTAGGCTTGAGCTTTCAGCTGGGCAGCCACAAGATGATAGGCTAGGATTTAGTTTGTACAGAAGGAGACTGGTCTGGAGTAGGTCTGTTGAATCATCGTCAGCAAGAGGATATAGTTGAATTTTTGTTTGTGGATGAGATTTCCCAGAGATAAGTTATAGAGGAAGAAGAGAACGGGACCAAGGACAGAGTCCTATAGAACCCCCACAGACAGTTGGAGAGCAGAGGAGAAGGTTCCTTCGAAGAAATGACTAGAGAAGTAGGAGGAGCACAAGGGGAAGCAGTGTGACAGAAGCCAAGGGAGGATAAGATTTCAAGAACATAGTCAACTGTGTAAAAGATGGCTGATCAAGGAGCATGAGGATGGAGTACTAGTTTAGAATCTACTAGCAAAAATACCCGGCGTTGCTCGGGTCAGTCGGAGGTGGGGAGGGGGAAGAGAGCTGAGCGAGTATGGGGTCCGTTGGAGGGGGCAGAGAGCAAACCTGACACCCCCACCTCACCCCCCCCCAACCAAACCCGACACCCCCACCTCACTTACCCCTCGACCAACCCAGACTCACATTTTCACCCCCAAACCCAACACCCCCACGTCTCCCCCGTACCAACCCCAACACCCCCTGACCAACACCCACACCTCACCCCCCGTAGACCAAACCTGACACACCCACCTCACTTTTCCCTCCCAACCAAACCCGACACCCCTACCTACCACCACAAACAAACCCGACACCCACACCTCACTTACCCCTCGACCAACCCCGACCCCCCCCCTCACCCCCCCCACCAAACCCAACACCCCCTGACCAACCCCAACCCCCACACCTCACCCCTCACCCACCCAGACACCTTCCCACCCCCCCTGACCAAACCCGACACCCCCGGCTCACTTACCCCCCGACCAAACCCGACACCCCCGGCTCACTTATCCCCCGACCAAACCCGACACTTACCCTCCGACCAAACCCAACTTGGGTCTGTCGGAGTGGGGAGGGGGGAGAGAGCTGAGGGATTCCGGGGTTCCGTTGGAGGGGGGAGGGGGCAGAGAGCTGAGCGAGTGCGGTGTCTGTTGGAGGGGGTATTATGACATCATAACTATGTCACAGAGAACAGCAGCTGCCCAGCTGATGTGATTGGCCTTTAAAGAATTTCACCCCTGGGGGGCGTCAGAGGTGAGATTTGAAAAATTTTCGACTCTTACGGTCATTAGGACCCCAAGACCTCTAACTGTACCAAATTTCAAGTCTCTAGCTCAAACGGTGTGGAAGGAGTAAGCATACATCCGTGCATACATACATACACGCATACACCATTTGACTTTTATATATATAGATAGATTTGTGACATGGGATAAGGAGATGTTAGATATAGGAGGGGAGAGGGAGAAGATTGTTGTATTTGGTCAGTTTTCTCTTGGAACAAATTGCCAAAAATCTGCATGGAGAGGGAAGTGGAGGCAGTTGAAATTCTTGTCCGCGTCACTTTGAGTTGTAATTATTTTCCTTAATATTCTTTTTAAGCCATCACTTTCCCTGTGTAAGAAGGCAGACTTAGCGTAAGTCTATACAACAATGGAAAACCTGTGGCTGGCCCTTGCCAGCTGACTCAGGCTCACGGGGCTTGACCCATGGGGCTGTTTCATTGTCGTGTAGACTTCTGGGCATGGGCTGGTGCACGACACTGTGAACCTGAATCAACTGAGATGGACCAGCTGCAGGTTTTTCTTTGCTGTGTAGACATACCCTTAGATATCTGCGGCTTACCTGTGCCGGCTGACTTGGGCTTAGGCTAAAGGGCTGTTTAACTGTGGTGTAGATGTTCAGGCTCAGGCTGCAGCCCACACTCTGGAACCCTTCCTCCTTTTAGGGTACAAGAGATGGGCTTGAGCCCAAATATCTACATTGCAGTTAAATAGGCTCGTGCGCCCAAGTCTTGCAAATCCAAGTCAGCTGACACAGGCCAACCATGAGTTTTTAATTGTTTTATAGATAACTCTTGGTGACTTCCTAATGGTCATCCGAGAGTGTTAGTGTTAAGTGCTATTCCAAGCACAAAAGCACGTTACCTTCTGCTCCCCTAAAGCCCATCAAAACGAGCAAAAACACAAGGTCATTCCCAAATTCAGTTCCCCTTTTAGAAACCTGAGAGGTTACCATTGACTCTTCAGTGAACTTTTTAAGAATACTTATGGGAAACTACAACTGGAATGATATAAAGAATGAAAACTTTGACTAAGACCAGGGGCATATTTATCACAAATGATAGCTTTCTGAATGTTTTTGGAACACAGAGGATGAGATTCTGATCTATGATCTTATCAAAGCTGTCCAAAATCTTGCTTGTATGCAAAAGGCCTATAAAGAAGCTCCTTAAGGCATTTTCCTCTTCCTTTCTGCGCTTGTTCAGTGGTTGGCCCTAAGGGGCAGTATGATCTAGTTGACTGAGCACAGGACAAGGAATCTGAATTTCATTCCAGTGGTTTATGTAGCCTTAAGCAAGTCCCTTAATCTTCCACTGTTTTCATAGCTGAAAATTGAGAATAATTCTTAATCCTGAAACCTGCCACTGAGCTAGAAATATGCTTCTGAGTTTAGTTAAAATTAATTTGCACAGAACTTTGAAGATGTCAGTCATTAAAAGACCTTGTCTATACTAGAGAAATTTAGACTGCTGGCATGCCTGTAATGTACCCATGTGTCCACACAAACTTACTCACACTGGTTCACAGTCTCACACTTGAATTGTACTTCCTCTGGTCAAGGCAAGTCACCATGTTGGGCTCCACTAATGTAATGCTAGCTGATTATGAAGCAAGTCTTAAAGAAGCCATCATACGAGCACTCTCTGCCAGCTGGCCCAAAGCAGATGTCTTGACACTTGAGAGAATCTGGGAGACAAAATGGTTGTCATAGTGAAACTCTGTAATTTGGTACACCCTTGTCCCTGAAAAGCAGGGTATTGCTTACTCTGAGAAACAAAAATGTTGATGGTCCAATCCAGTATGGGCCAAGGTAACACTCACTGTGGGGCAGACATGAAAACATGTCCTTCAGTGAACTAGTCCCTGTCGTTGGGCCTTTGCCGTCTGTGGAGTCCGAGGTACTATTGGACAGCATCTAGACACCCTGAATGGAGGACACCTTTAGGATGGTTGAGTCCAAAGCAAGAGATATTTGAAAACCAAGAGGTGCTGGAGACCATGCTGGGATCACAGGACCTATTAAGAATTTCTGGAGATGGCAGTGAAGATTGCTCAGGTGGAAGAGTACTCTGGAGATGAGGGGACTTCTGTATAAGGTATATGAACTTTTGTTTGTTTATTTTGGTTGATCAGGGCTAGTTTTGCAGGCTCATGAATGGGGGAACAGACTTCTGCTTTCACTCAAGACTGCATCTGTTTGTTTCACAATTATGGCAATGATTTTATGAACTCAGAAGATACTCCTTCCATGCCCTCCAGCCTCTGCAAGTGTCCTCTCTGCCCTGATTGTACTGCAACAGCATAGCGGTAGCTCCCCATTCATCCAGCTTTGCTCCACTAGACTCCCGCAAGTAGGCAGCTCTCTCTAACCTTCTTCCACTTGAGGCTGCATGGGCTGTTTCAAGTAAGGCCAACGTTTTTGGGAACTAACAATGGCTAGCTAAGTCATACTACATGTCCATATGCAAACATTGAAATACAGAAAATGTAAAAGAACTACTTCATTGCAATAAGTTAGGGCATCTTAGCCCTAGCATGTACTTGCATTATATCTTTTGTTTCATATGCCAGGCTCAGGATCTGTTCATTTGGCTACCTAGTTACAAATGCATTTCGTTCTGCTTTTTGCTTAATGCATATCAAAATTTGGGCACAAGCTCATTGTTTCCACACAATTAGAGCAGTTTGCTAACAGCCACAGTCAAAAGAAATGGAATTGTAGATCTTTTTCTCCTCTTCCATTGTCCTCACTGCTATTCATTAAGAACTGGTAAATATACTAAACTATTGAAGCATAAGCTTTCGTGGGCTAATACCCACTTCATCGGAGGCATGCATCCGATGAAGTGGGTATTAGCCCATGAAAGCTTATGCTTCAATACTTTAGTCCAGGGGTCTCCAAACTTTTCAGCCCGAGGGCCGCATTAACTATCAAATAGCAGTTCGGGGGCCGACAACACACTCGAGGTCCAAATAAAAAAGAATCAAAACATGGATGTTGTTTTTAATTATTTATTTAATATTATTTTATTCAGTTATTATTTAATAACACATTGATACACTACACATGAACACCTGAACACTACACCTGAACACTACACCTGAACACTACACCTGAACACCTGTTCACTACACATGAACACTACACATCAACCCCCTAACTGACCCACCCAGCCAGGTCTCTCCCCCCAAAACCTCCTTTCCTCCAACCCCCAACTGACCCATCCAGCCAAGTCTCTCCCCCCAAAACCTCCTTTCCTCCAACCCCCCCCAACTGACCCACCCAGCCAGGTCTCTCCCCCCCAAACCTCCTTTCCTCCAACCCCCCCCCCCAACTGACCCACCCAGCCAGGTCTCTCCCCCCAAAACCTCCTTTCCTCCACCCCCCCCTCAACTGACCCACCCAGCCAGGTCTCTCCCCCCAAAACCTCCTTTCCTCCAACCCCCAACTGACCCGCTCAACCCGGTCTCTTTCCCCCCCCCCCCCCAACTGACCCGCTCAACCCGGTCTCTTCCCCCCCCCCCCCCCCAACTGACCCGCTCAACCCGGTCTCTCCCCACAGACCGTTTCGCCGCCTGGCAGTGGGTGGCTCCTTGTTTCGCCGCCTGTAACTGGGTGGCGGTGCGGCGCGTCCCGGCCCCAGCTCTGAGCCGTCCCTGGCCGGTGGCGGCAGCGGAGCACGCGGCGCGTACCGGCCAGCGGCGGCAGCTGCGGAGTACGCAGCGCGTCCCGGCCCCGTGGCTGGTTCCTTACCCCTGCCGAAAGATCTCCACGGGCTGGATGAGAGGGCCTCGCGGGCCGCATCCGGCCCGCGGGCCGTAGTTTGGAGACCCCTGCTTTAGTCTTTAAGGTGCCACAGGACTCTGTCACTTCTGCAATTCCAGACTAACACGGCTACCTCTCTGATTCTTGGTAAATACAGTAGACTCTCGATTATCCAGGATTGGATTAACCATGATGTGGATTAACCAGGATGTCAAAAAAATTACATGCAACTCACAGGGCCGGCTTTGGCTTTGTTGCCGCCCCAAGCGCACACACAAAAAAACCCTACCAGAGCTCAGGGCAGCCAGTGAACCAACCACCCCTTCCCCCGGCACAGGATGGCTGGTGAATCAACCCCTACTCCCTATATTTCCTATGGATGGTGATTATCCAGGATTTTATTAACCAGAATTATTTTTTCCCCTAGTATCCTGGATAATCGAGAGTCTACTGTATACAGTTTTTGTACTGCCATAACTGTCAGTTGCAGGTGTGATTTTTGTTTTAAAAAAAAAACCTGATAGTTATACTACTATAACTCCTAATATAGATGAAGTTAGACTAGTATAAAAGTGCTTATAGAATCATAAAATATCAGGGTTGGAAGGGACCTCAGGAGATCATCTAGTCCAACCCCCTGCTCAAAGAAGAGCCAATCTCCAATTAAATCATCTAACAGATTTTTGCCCTATATCTCTAAATGGCCCTCTAAATGATTGAACTCTCAACCCCAGGTTTAGCAGGCCAATGCTCAAACCACTGAGCTGTCCCTCTCCCCAAGTGTAGTTTATTCCCATACAGGAAGGATAATAAACTACCCTGCTATAACTGCATTCACCCAGGGAGAGTTGTACTGCTTTTTAACTATATACCACAATTATTAAAGCAGCACAGTTTTGTGTGTAGACAAGGCAGAGCAGTAACCTAAAGTAGAGAATTTATTTTTAACTAAAAAATACTGAAATCTGCAAATTTTTGCCAATTCAGACTATTGTCTTTATCAATCAGACCAGAAGATGAGGCTAATATACCTGTAGCCTTATTGAGCCTTCTTATGTGTGTCTAATTTTGGAGCATGTCCTTAAATTATAATCCATGAGACTAACTCAAATGGGAATTTATCCCTCTGTGCCCCCTTGTTTGTTCTTATTTTGTTTGCTGGAGACTTAACTATATGTTGAGATGCCTGCAATAAATGTTTCTTTGTTCCTTTTTGAAATATGCCATACCCCTATCAAATCCCTTCCCTGCCACCACCACACACCCCATGTGAATTGGTCCCAGTAATCCAACACCTCTTCCCAATGAGCCATATTATAAATGTTATTAGTGTTGGTTTATGTCCCTATCATTTCAAATCCCAAGACAGACTGTGCCATTAATGACCTAATACATATTAAACCTCTCCTTCTCACTTCAGTGACTACTTGCACCAAGAGCATCACCGAGCAGAAAAGGAACCAGGAATCCAGGAGCACAAGTAGAGTGCTTGACCATCCTCTGTGGAAGGAAAGTGAAAATGAGATCTTCCTTCATGTTTTGTTTTTTTGTTTTTTGTTTTGGTGTTGTTTTTTTTTTAAGCACCACTCTTACAGAGTTTGAGGAGCCACATACCAACATTTTCTTTATTTTTAAGACAATTGATTTAGCCAAGAGAACAGAGTATCAATGAATAAATATACATCATGATAGAGGAATGAAGCTGCAAGAGCAAAGATATATGAGGAGCTAATGAAAGAATAATTGCAGCCGCAAAGGCAGTAAGCACTCTTATCCCAGCAATAGTCCCCTGCACTTGTTAAATATGTACCACCTCCTCAGGACAATGCCATGGTACAGGAGCATAGCAGCTTTTCTTCAGCTGCCACCTATACTTGTATGCTCCCTTCCATATCTTCTCATAGCACTCCACTTGTGCAGGCAATCAAGACAAAGAGAACAGGAATCTCCAGCAAATGATATTCTTGTCTTGGCAGTCTGGAAATATTTAATTGTTGCTTTTTGTATTTTCAGTGGCTTGTATTTTTGTATTTGCAGTTGTAGGCTTAATAAATTTGATTTGTGCCTTCTATTTCTGTGTTAAGTTGATCTGTCAATCTTCAATTTACATCACCATTTCAGTATTCCCTAGCCTCCCATATACCGACTCCTACATTTGAAAAACTGATGAAAAGCATATTTACTATAAAAGGTGAAATTCACCACTAACAAAAGAAAAAAAACATTTAATAGTAAATACCAACAGTTAGACTCATAGAACTGGAAGGGACATTGAGAGGTCTCTAGATCAGTCCCCGGCATTCAAGGCAGGACTAAGTATTATCAGGCCATCCCTGACAGGTGTTTGTCCAACCTGCTCTTAAAAATCCCCAATGATGGAGATTCCACCACCTCCCTAGGCAATTTATTCCAGTGCTTAACCACACTCAAGATTTTTTTCCTAATGTCCAACGTAAACCGCCCTTGCTGCAATTTAGATTTGCAGTTTTGCTTCTTGCCCTATCCTCAGATGTTAAGAACAATTTTTCTCCCTCCTTTTTGTAACGACCTTTTATGTACTTGAAAACTGCTATGTCCCCTCGGTCTTCTCTTCTCCAGACTAATCAAACACAGTTTTTTCAGTCTTCCCTCCGAGGCCACGTTTTCTAGACCTTTAATCATTTTTGTCACTCTTCTCTTGATTCTCTCAAATTTGTCCACATCTTTCCTGAAATGTGGCGCCCAGAAGTGGACACAGTACTCCAGTTGAGGCCTAATCAGCCCAGAGTAGAGTGGAAGAATTTCTTGTGTCTGTCTTACAACACACCTGCTAATACATCCCAGAACGATGTTTTTTGGTTGTTGTTGTTTTTGGGGTTTTTTGCAAATCTTTAGCACTATGCACTATGACACACACACACACCCCCGATCCCTTTCTGCAGTAGTCCTTCCTAGGCAGTCATTCCTCATTTTGTAGGTGTGCAGCTGATTGTTCCTTCCAAAATTGAGTACTTTGCATTTGTCCTTATTTAATTTCATCCTATTTACTTCAGACCATGTGAAATGAGTATTCTAATTTCTTACCGTTATAGCAGTGTTGCAGGGTAAAATTGTTTGAGACACATTCAGGCGTTCTGGTGATGGAAGTCATATATATGTTATAAACTATCCTGCACCTGCTGGATGTGTAGTTGAACCAACTTCACCCTGAGATAATTCACTTTTGAGGTGTTTCAGCCAAAAAGAGCAAACTATAACTATTTGCCTCAGCCTTCATTTTGAGGATATGTCTTCTCCATCAGAAACTGAGTAATTGAGTTGCTGGAGTTGGACCATCTGCTTCCAGAAAGCCTTTTTGAAGTCTCCCACAAGCCACTGTTTCAGGGAGTTTTTCCAGGAACTGTGGGAAAAGTATACAGAAGACAGTTGAACCACAATGGCTGAGTAGAGGATTGTGTGGACACAGGGCAGAATTGACCTCAGAACAGGATGGATGGTTTAGACACAACTACTCTGATGCCATTACAGTCTTACTGGTTCAGCTGCCAGTGGTTCAACTCTCCAGTATGGAGACAGCCTAGAAATCAAAATTTGAAACTGATGTTACTTGCATTCAGATGCTAGTAAACAATCAGTCTGTTTATAGAGTTGGTGATAAAGTCTACAATTAACAACACACACAACCCATATTTGACTAATGCAATACTGGAATTTGGCATAGTATCTGCATTAATAAGCTTATGGTTGTGCATCTAGTAAGTGCTGTAAGAAATGGGGTAAAATGCAAAAGAACACAAGTGTGATTTTCTAGAAAAAAATGAGGACCCTAAGTGCCATTGACTTTCAGTGATATTTAGGTTTTGAGTGCCCAAGTCACTTTTTAAAATGGCCCTTAAGTGCCCTGGGGGTCTAAGTGCTTTTGAAAATTTTATGTAAAGTCAATTTTTTTCTTCAGAGAAACACACTAGTTAAAACTCTTTAGCTATGGCTGCATCTGATAAAGCACTGTTTGGCTTTGTTTTGTTTGAGCTGTCCTGAGGCTCCCATAACACAATCAGATTAGCCACCCTTCCCCAGTATCTAATTTGCTATCACTCAATGTGTGATTGTGTGGAGGTACAGGCTCTCAGTGAAACATGTAATGGCAAAGGGATGAAACACCTACTGTGGAAGAAACGGGGGTTTCCCCCAGTTTTTTATTTTTATTTATTTTGACACGAGTGGAAGAAGTGTAAACTCTCTTCTCCTATGGCCTCACAATCTTTGGTGGTGGTAGTAGCATTCTCCCCATTTCTCCCTCCTTTGTTTTTCCTCCACCAGATGTCATATGGTATTGGAAGAGGTGTGTGGGATCATACTTATAATTGGAGGATTTAGGGAGCTGGAGATTGTGGGCTGTCCATGCCAGCAATAGTCAAGACTGACTGACTGAACATGCAGGCTGGGCTGCAAGCACTGAATCTCCAGGGGGGGAAACAATGAGATGCAGCTGTAAAATATCAGCTCTGCATTTAACAAACTAGTCCACATTGGAGGGAAGAAGTAGTAAGGAAACTTGTATATTTTAAGCTTCAGAGAAGGAAAAGGAGTCATGAACAATGAGTGAAAGTAGTATCCAGACAGTACCCCTGTTTAACTAAACATATCGTATTAATGAGTTTGGTGGTGGCTAGTTAAGTACATGGAATAGTTCTGGAGAATGTTATGGATGCTTAAAGCAAATCTGTTCAGGAAAGTGGAAAAACAAACCAACTCCCATCCCCAATAGTCATTGCTAACTACAATTTTTGCCACTTTATTTTTTGATAAGTTTAAACATTAAATCAATATAAAGTTTCTAATTCATTTTTCTTTTGCAGTGCTCACTGGTTTTTAGCTGTCATCTGTTTTCCTGCTTTAGAAAAACTCAGATATGAACCAAATCCCCACTACCATGAAAACGCACCAATGCAAATAAAAGCATCCACTTCAGAGAGAGAGAGCAGCACTCCATCTCCTTTGCCAAATGAGTTGGATTCATCATCACAAAGCTCTCCTTCCAAGTCTGCAGTAAAGAGGACGCTGAGCGGAAAACTTCCTGTAGTTTTAACTGACACAAACAGGGAAATGGAGGACAGTGAGTCGCTATATTGTAGAAGAAGCCCTTGTAGGGGAAAAAGTGGAATTAAAAAAGTAAATCAAATAGACAGTGATTCAGAAGAACCTAGGACCATGGAATCTGCATGTCACAAACTTGATCATAGCACTGCAGATGAGAATGGCATGCAGAGTGAATACACAACTGCTGTACAACCTATGGGTATGTACTTTTAAAATCAATTTCGATGTACTTTAGGATGAAAGATTCACAGAGTTCCTATTGTTCAAAGAAAGGTATCTCATCTGTGGAACCTTAGTTCTTCTCTCCTGTACGTATGTATTATAAAGTTTCACATACTTTTTTTCTGCATTCAGTGCACAAGATGGACAACTCAGGAAATGAGGTTATTTAATTTTTGTATCCTCCATCTGTCAATGTATGGGCCTCTCCCAGACCTGCCTTACAACACATCTAATTCATACATGAACAAGATATTAATTTCCTCATTGGATTCCTGTGGTACTTAACTCCGTCGTGTGAATGCTTCACAGAGCTGATGTATTTATCTTTACCACATCCCTGTAAGTTAGGGGGTTTTATGCCATTTCACAGATGGGCGCAGACAGAAAGAGGAAGACCAGCATTTCAGAAGCATTCACTAATTGTTGGGTACCACAGTGATTGGCTGACCAACTTGACACCTCCAGCCTGACTCTTTTTTTTTTTTTTTTTTTTTTTGAGACTCTGAGCAGCTGCATCTCCCATGGAATTTAGTTGCAGTTGAAAGCACCAGGGCTCAGGTTGGGCACCCAGGTGAGAAGGAACCTATAACTAGTGGTTGCCTGTGAATATTTGGAGGTTATTCATTTGCCTAGCATCACATAAGAGTCTGGTAAAGCCAGGGACAAAACATGGTTTTCCTGAGTCAGTCAAATACCTTTACCTCAAAACCATCCTTTCTTTTCCTGTAGTCCCTGGTTTCATTCACTGCACATTCACCAACTTTGGCTACAAATGAGGGTTAAAAATCAACAGCTGAATTTGTTACACAAACCTGAATCATTTGCTGAACATCATTCATCCCATCCTGTGCATTGTGAGGCAGCGGTCCTGTGGAAAAATATAGTCTGTGACCATGAAATTTAAAAATTATAATACATATGCACAGCGGGGCCATGTGAAAGTTACACAGGCAGCCTTATTTTTGGTGTTTCCTAACTTCAGAGTGCTGGATTTTTAATGTTCTTTTAAATATAGTGATGTAAAGTATGTGATACCCTACATTTTCAAAGAAACAGAAATGAAAACAATTGTCATGTAGTCACCATGCCACCTTTAGAGGGTACCCTTAGTGTGCTATCCCTCTACATAGGGCAAGCTCCAGTAGCCAGCTTTTCTGTGGAGGCTGCTTTCAGCAGTGGCCCTAGTCTGGAACAGCACTTGCACTAAGGCACGGGTTCTCAAACTGGGAGTTGGGCCCCTCAGGGGCTTGTAAAGTTATTCCATGGGGGGGGGGGGGGGCGTGAGCTGTCAGCCTCCACCCCAAATGCTACTTTGCTTTCAGCATTTATAATGGTGTTAAATATATAAACAAGTAGTTTTAATTTATAAGGGGGAGCGCACTCAGAGACTTACTATGTGAAAGGGGTCCTCAGTACAATAGATTGAGAATCTCTGTAGTAACGGGAATTCAAGAGATGCCATTGTATCATGACTGGGAGGAGGAAGGTTCTTTGTTTTCTTTCTTCTCATAGTCCGAGTTTAAGGTCAGAAGGGACTGCCAGATCCCATAGCTCAGGGGTGGGCAAACATTTGGCCCCCGAGGGCCACATTGGGGTTGCAAAACTGTGTGGAGGCTGGGTCGGGAAGACTGTGCCTCCCCAAACAGCCTGACCCCTTCCCCTAACTCCCCCCCGCCCCCCACAGAACCCTGAAAGCATCCAACCCCCCGCTCCTTGTCCCCTGACTGCTCCCTCCCAGGACCCCCAACCACCTCCCTGGGACCCCACCCCTATCCAACCCTCCTCATCCCCTGACTTCCCCCCCTTAGAATCCTTGACCAATCTAACCCCCCTCCCTTGTCCCCTGACCACCACTTCCTGACCCTAATGACCCCAGGACCCCAACTCCTATCCAACCCCGCCTCTCCCTGTCCCCTAACTGCCCTGACCCCTATCCACACCTCCGAACAAGTCCCCTTCCTCCTCCTGGACTCCTGCGCCTATCTAATTCCCTCCACCCCCCATTCCCTGTTCCCTGACTGCTCCCCGGACCTCTCATCCTGCTCCCTGGCCCCCTTACCACACCACTCAGATCAGTGTGTCTGGCAGCTGCCTGGCCAGAGCCAGTCACACTGCCCGGCTGATCCACAGGACCGCATCTCGCTGTCCCAGAGCGCTGCCCCCATGGTGTGCTGAGGTTCCAGGGGAATGGGGGAGGTGAGGGAGAGCCTCCCCAGCCGGGAGCTCACGGGCCGGGCAAGATGGGCCCGCGGGCCGTAGTTTGCCCACCCCTGGTATATATAGTTTGACATCAGGTTTATCACAGGATACTGATACCATCCAGCATGCTAAACATACTAAACCCAACGACCAGAATTAAAGCAAAGTATTACAGTCCTCAAGAGACTGAACTATCGTGTGCCACGGACAATGAACAGGAGGGACCGAGGCGCACCAGTATCTGAGACTCCTGCAGTGGTAAGGAACTGTTGAACCTGGAATCTTTCTGGAGAGACTTTGGCTTTAGTGCCTCAAAGGCTTATGTTATGATTAGTCTCATTGACTTCAGTTGGATTACTCACAGTGAACACCTTCAACACCTGCATAAATCTTTGGAGAATGGGGCCCTTGAACTTTCTGTTAGTATTACAGAATTAGTGGGTGGTGATAATGCAGTAAACATAATGCTTTTTCATTTTAGTAAAGCTGTTAATACTATCATGAAATATTACTTTAAAAATAATGTAAATTGTCTTGGTTAAAAGCATCTCAAAACCTTCAGTTAGTTTCCAGAAATAGTAGTCCAAAATGGGACTGTATTTGAATTGTGAGAGATGTCTAGTGAGGTAATACAGGGATCATGTTAGATTTGATCTACATATGCAATCTTAATTATGTGGATGAGGGAGTTTGAGATGATTTAATTTTTCTGAGTTTCAGAAGGAATATATCAATTTGGTTATTCTGTAAATATAAGTATGTATGAAACTTCCAAGTTTCGTTAAAATTTGGTTGTATAAAACTTCAGGGCACAATTGCCACAGTTGTGTGGCTTTTTCTGGTTCTTTCATTTCCTCATTTCCTTCCTATTCCAAGCAAGAGACTTCCTCAGCTCTTCTGTCAGCATCATAGTGGAAAGGGAAGAGGAGGAAGCAAGAAATGCGTAAAAATGTATTATTACATACTTGATGCCTGTGAATTATTTCTTAGTTTGATTTAGACTTCTAAGTTCCTAAAACACTTTTGGATATGGGACTTACGGGTTATAAGTCACACAGGTGCTTTTGAAAATTGTACCCATGTTCTCAAAACTTAAATTTGGACATGTGTTGGCTTTTTCTTTTTTACCTGAAGTTTTTAGCTTGCTTATGCAAAATATCTGAACTGTCAACCTTCTTTAAAAGGAATAATATTTCAAAATGCTCTACCAGTGGTAAAATCATTGGCAGCCACTACATTGACTGGCCACAAAGTTAAGACTGCAGAATAATTTTTTGGATTACCCCATTTTCATATGCTAATAATTTCCCTACTTTTAGCCTTTGTGCCTGAAATTTTCCGTGCTTGAGGTCTGCCTCAAAGTGAAGCTCTTTTCAAGTTGAAAAGTTTGAACAAAATATTTATCAACTGTCTGAGTTATGAGAGGGAGAAGGAAATGCATTTTTTACACTATTTTGTTGTGATTTATGAGGTGGCTCACAGTTGCTAAACTTTTACACTTCAAATTTGACATCCATAATGTTCGTTAGGTGCTTTGCCCAGTTGCTTTAATAATTCATCAGATGATGGAATTACAATAGAACCTTAGAGTTATGAACACCAGAGTTACAAACTGACAAGTCAGCCACACAGATAATTTGGAACTGGAAGTACACAATCAGGAAGCAGCAGAGACCTCCCTCTCCTTTCCCCAACTCTCCAAAAAAGCAATTACAATACTGTGTTAACTATTTAAAAAAAAGGGGGGAGGGAGCAGCATTTTTCTTCTGCACAGTAACATTTGAAAGCTGTGTTAAGTCAGTGTTCAGTTGTAAACTTTTGAAAGAACAACCATAATGTTTTGTTCAGAGTTACAAACAGCCTCCATTCCTGAGGTGTTTGTAACTCTGAGGTTCTATTGTATGTTCTAATATCCTTTCCCTCCCTACTCCCCAGGTACTTGTGCCATAGAAAAGTCACATTTTAAACTATTAAGTTAAAGCCCTAGATACACTGGGCATAGGTGAACAGCTTTTTAAATGCATACCTGTGTTTCCAGCTCCAGTTTATCACCAGTCTTGTGATCGTCTCATTCAATCTTATTTCCAGCAGGTGGGGCTTTAAGAAAAATATCAATTATCAGCTTCCTTTTTAAAAAATGAAAGTTTCTAGTCCTTTATTATACAGAGAAGTTTGAAAACATGACAAGTGTACTCCAAAGGCTCAGAAACAAGAAGACAAATAAAAAGAAACTCATATATATTTAACTTGTGTGTGTGTGTATATATATCTATATACAAAATATGAGATTTTTAGAACAAATCTTATTTATTTGAGGGCCTGTCCCATGATTTTTGAATGCATGAGGTTGAGAGCTATAGCATAGAGAAGAAACCTATTGTTCTGAATTGCTCCAGTTCAGTCATACCAATGTTGGGGGGGATCTGGAGGATCTGTAAAAGTACACCCCTACTTTCTGTTGCTGCTTTCATCTTTAAAATACCCATTTATGTTAAGGGAGTGAGTCCTGACCTGTACTCTATAAGAAAATTACTTCAAAACTATGCCTTAGTTAAATCATGTGTAAAAGAGGACTAATAATGTTTTAACTCACCCTTGGCAAGTGCTTTGAATTCTACCCAAGAAAAAGGACTTTACGTACAAAGTATTACTAGTCTTGTTTTGATAGATGCAGGAAGTGTAAAGTACAGAAAGGGTAACTTGTCAGTGTGGGAAAACATTGAGTACATTAGGCAAAGGTTTCATGGAGAAGAACTGACTTGTAATGCTATGATCGTGCACCAAGTCACGTCATGTGTCTGCTTTCTCATCTGTAACACTGCTATATTTATTTACCTTTTTCACAAGGACTCTGAGACTAATGTTTGTAAAGTCCCTTTGGAAACATAAAGGCTTAAGGAAGTAATTAGCAAAGGAGAATTTTACTAGTAACAAACACATGTAGCTTAGTTTCACTAGTTATTGTTTTGGTGTGGGTCTAAAGATTTCAAATACAAAATACTTTCTGAAATGCTATATGTGAGGAACATTTCCCTTAGTCCATTATGAGATTATAAAAATAATGTATTTGATTTTTAAATGTATGGCTATTTGTGTTTAATACAGATGGCTTGCACAAAATCAGGCTGAACTATAGCGAAGACTCCCCTGATAGCAGTAAACTGAATGAAGATGAGCTTATAGATTTTTCTGAAGATCAAGATAACCAGGTAAAGAATTTAACAACATTGCTTAGGTAACGTGTACTATAGTTCCCCTTCTGAAGAATAAAAATCAGATTGTATGTGTGAAGAGTGTTTTCAAAAGCAGTATGCAGATAGTAAATTGTGTATTGTGTGAAACCTAGATTTGATATTTGTAAGGTTAGAACCTAGAGCATTTGTTGCTCAGTATTAGAATTATACTTGCATCTTAGATGCAAGAAGATCAATGATATACTCTTTCATGAAATTGGCTCAGTGAGAATCTGCTGTACAGATCATGTACTATGTTTATTGACTATATATATATTATATTATATTATACTAGCACAAATATCCGGCGTTGCTCAGGTCCATTGGAAGGGGGGAGAGGGGGAGAGCTGAGCAAGTGAGGGGTCTGTTGGAGGGGGGAGAGAGCTGAGCGAGTGCGGGGGCCGTTGGAGGGGGGTGAGATTTTAAAAATTTTCAATTCTTACCTGAGGGGGGAGAGAGCTGAGCGAGTGGGGGGGGGGCGTTGGAGTGGGGGGGAGGGGGTGAAATTTAAAAAAAATTCAATTCTTGCCTGGGGGGGGGGAGAGCTAAGCGAGTGCGGGGGCCGTTGGAGGGGGGAGGGGAAGAGAGCTGAGCAAGTGGGGTTTGAGTGGGGGGGAGGGGGGAGAGAGCTGAGCGAGTGCGGGGTCTGTTGGAGGGGGAAGAGAGCTGAGCGAGTGCGGGGTCCGTTGGAGGGGGGTATTATTACATCATAACTATGTCACAGAGAACAGCAGGTGTTAACCTGCTGCCCAGCTGATGTTAATGGGCTTTAAAGAATTTCACCCCTAGGGGGCATCAGAGGTGAGATTTGAAAAATTTTCGATTTTTACCCTGATTAGGACCCTAAAGCCTATAACTGTACCAAATGTCAAGTCTCTAGCTCAAACGGTGTGGAAGGAGTAAGGGAACATACTGTGACGGAGTCAGACCAGAAGGGTATAGGAGAGTGCTGGAAGGCAGGTATATCAGTCTCAGGATGTGCAGGTCTCTGTTCCCTGGATAGCCAAACAAAGGCTACTCCAGACCAATCAGGACACCTGGGGCCAATTAAGAAGGTTCTAGAAGGTAGTAGAAACAGCTAGCCTGATTGGGGACACCTGGAGCCAATCAGGGACTGGCTGAAACCAATTAAAAACCCTCCTAGTTAGTCAGGTGGGTGTGGGTGTCAGGAGTTTGGAGGCGTTGGAGCAGAGAGCAGTTTGGAGGCGCTGGAGCAGAGAGCAGTTTGTAAGGAGGCCCTGAGGTAAGGGTGAAGAGAAGTTGGAAGAAGCGGGGGACTGCTGTGGGGAAGAAGCCCAGGGAATCGTATTGTGTTTGGTGCCTAAAAGGTCAGCCATCTTATCTGATACTATTAGGGTCCCTGGGCTGGAGCCCGGAGTAGAGTGTGGGCCTAGGCTCCCCCCCTTTTTCTACCTCCCCTAACTAATCACAGTGAGCCTCTGAGGCTAGCACAAACCACCTGGAAGTGCAGTACCCACAGGGAGAAGGCCAAAGCTTCGCCACAACACATATATACACACACACATACACCATTTGACTTTTATATATATAGATAATGATTTAGCTGAGGTTTTAAGAGACCAGTGACTACTATTTTCCCTCAGGTCCTCTGCTTCTCTCTTCATAGCAGGTTCTGGAACCATCCACACTCTGTTCTTTAAATGCCACTCCTTGACAATAGACCGACTTTGTAGGTAGATGTTAGCTAATTTTTTCTCTTTTTTAAAATTAAATGTAAATGGGGGGGTTTGTCTAGGTTTGTCGTCTTTCACTCTTCACTCCCAAATCAGAAGACCAGAAGAAAACATTGAGATTTAAAAAATGTAGGGTCTTGGATAGTGGAAAATGTCCTTTAAAACCCAATATAGGCCCGTTTTTTGAGGTCCTGGGAGGGAGGGCTGTCTTCTGAGCTTGTAAAGGCTGTATTGTCCTTATGGAAGGTGTACAAAGTTATCCTCCCTTAAGAGGCCATCAGGACTGAACCGTGCTGGTGCAGGTCTTCACATCTAAAATCAGAGGATCAGAGACCCTCAAATCCTTTCACATAAGTAATAGGAGGCTTCTGTTCCACCATTTATTTCCCTCTTCAAAAAAGAGACTCAAGTACATCACAGCTTGGGATTGGCATTTTCTTAAGCAGCACTCTTCCTACCAAGCCCAGCATACTGAATAATCTTTTTCAAGTTTGCATTTGTGGATGGTTGGTTTTTGTGTGTGTGCTCAAAACCTTATCTGGGCTGAAACCTAAACTGCTGTTGCAGATGGGAGAGGTGAGATTAGTCTAACTCATAACTGTGCCAGGGTCTGCTTTAAACCTTCCCCCAAACAGACTCCTTATTGTCTTTTCTCTTGCACTTCCTAAATCCTCAGTGAAAAGGAAACCTTTGCTGGGAGCAGATTGAGAGGCCCTTAAGAGGGATGGGCAGATAATCTGAGTTGGGGTTGGTGAAGGGAGGCAGTCAGGAGAATAGTGTAGGCAGCCTCTGCTTCCAGTCCCTGCATTTTGGGAGGAGAAGGGGGTATGTTGAATCTTCTTGTTGCAGCAGCAGCAGCTCAGGATTCAGCCTGGATTTGACGTTACCATTCACATCTATCAGAATTTGCCAGAACTGGAATAGAAAATATATAGAGGCTGACTGCAGTAGAAACCTTTTAAGAAGGTACAGGCATAGGTGAAATGTGCATGACACTGATGCCAGAGAACAGCCATCTAAATTCTCCCTCAACTTGGCAACACATTGCATTGTGAGTTGACCAGTTACGTCCACAAGATTTTCAAACAATTTTGCTGTACTTTTTTTTTTCTTTTTTGAAAAGCTGTCGTCTTTCCTGTAACAAAAATGGTCCTCGGTGCTAGTCAAGGAGTTTCTGTTAAAAAAGCAAGAAGATCCATGTGTAATGTTGCATTATTAAATACATGTAAACACTGGCAGGATTCTCATCTATAAAAGTTCTGTCTTCTCCTAGAAAGGCAAAAGCTTTGCACTGAAGATTGCTCTGAAGAGTGGTATAAGGGAATAAAATATGAACCCGAAGAACCAGTTTCTGGCTGTCTTTTTATCTTTGCATATATAAGCAGTATGTATGTCACTTCCATGGAAAATTTGCGCTACTTGGAATATCTCAACCTGAGTATTTCGGCTTGTTGTGTTGAGTAGCAATTCCCAATCCTGCTAGATTTTGCTGATTCTCCTTAATAGGAAACTGACTAGGACTAATGTTAGCTGAGTTTGATTGTGCAAAATTTACTGCTAATTTGTGGGAGCAAACTATGCTAAACTTGAGTTTCTTGGCTTAAGTAAATACTGTAAATATAGTAAGTAAAATTTTTATTTGCATTCCATTTTAAAAGAAGTCAGCTTATAAACACAAATATTTTGTTTTTGTAGGAAGACAGCAGCGATGATGGAGGCCTTGTAGATGATAGCTGTAATTCAGAGTTGGGACAGTGGCATCTGAAGCCTAATATCTGCATACAGTAAGTAGAAAGATACATTGATTAGAAAAATCTTCAAACTAGTACAATGAAAAACAGAATAACAGCACTAAGAGGGTGTCACTCAAACTTTATAAGATGCTACTATAACGTACTCTTTATATTTTTTTGAGGTTTCTATACTTTGTGGTATAATCTAGTTTTAGGATTTTGTGTGACACTCCCTATGCACTGAAAATAGATATTCCCTTTTGGTTTGCTAAGGTTGAAAGACTTGCTTTTACAAGCATTGGAAGATATTTTTATTCTAATAAAACCGCTGTTCTTAGTGATTTAGTATTTGGGCTCCAATTCAGCAAGCTACTTAAGCGTGTACTTAAGTGCCATCCCTATTTAGCAAACTACATAGGGAATTGCTTACAATTCAACATATGCCTAAATAGATGTTGAATTAAGGCCTTAGTTGTACGCATTTCAAATTAGCAGGGAGAATGGGACAGATATTAAATAATATAAAGCTAAAAGATGTATACAAGTCTCCATTTATTGCCAAAAATATTATTCAGTTGTCATTTTTTTGCACCTCTTTCCCTGACTTACTGTTAGGTGTATTTCCTTTGCTTTGTTCAGAACAGTCACAATAGAAAATCTGTTACTGCTGTAATTGCTTTTTGCTAAAGCATTTCTTTCTATTGCAAACATGAGAATTGGATTCCAAGAACCAGAAAGCTATGAAAAAGCAAACTTATTGCCTATCTCTAGCTTTAGTAGTTCACATTTTAAATGATAAAAATGTAGGCTTCTAAAGTCATAAATACTTTTTTAATTAGCATTGATGCCTTCACAACTTCCCTTCTATTTTTTCTCTACCTTTTAATCCTATTTTTCCTTCCTTATTTTTCCTTTGTGTTTATATTCTATATTACATGAAGGAAAAAATGAAAGCATGTTATCATATTATAATATAAAGCTTACAGTAACAAATGCAAAATGGTTTAATAAATGTGTATCATCTGTAACTTATCATATTTTATGTCCTATTTATAACAGCAAAAAGAAACCTACCTTGTGAGATCTAGGAATATGACAGCTTGAGGTGCAATGGCTTCAAGTTATGGATTAAAATTAAGTGCCCCATGCAGATGGTGTTCGCCCCCTTTGACACGGCTCCCACCCAAAATAAAAAGGCTTAATGTGCCATGAATTACCTTTAGCACACTGAACTCTAGTCTGTCTGTAGAAATGGACACATCACTTTAAAAGCCATAAACTCTTTAATATCTTTACACATAACCGTAAGGTCCCTCTTACTAACAAGATCCTCAAAGTGTCATGTCAAAATCTTGGTTTAACAAGCACAAAAATCATTTTTGGGGCTTCATTTCTTCATTAATTTAAAATGCACCTCTTTCCTGAAACAACATTTTAATATTTAAAAACCCATTGCTTGTGTAAGTAATTTACCTTGTTTCAAAGTTTAAGAGCTGTGTAATTCAAAAAATTGTACGATTACTAGACTAACACTTTTATTTTTACTATAAACATGGTTAAATATTTCCATTCTTCTTTGAAAAGTAGTTACTTGCAGTAGCATCTATAAAAGTATAAGATACTGCAACAGTTGTTTTGTACTATCTGAACATTGCATTTGTTTTCTGTTGTTGGGAGTAGGCTGTTCATTTGGGGATATGAATACAAGGACAAGTTGTCTCCACTATTAGCAGTGATAAGTATATGAACCAGTAACAAATATTAGTGCGATCTAACTCTTTCGAAAGGTGTTTTGTCTGATTTTTTTTTTTATGACTTTTTTTTATTTCAACTTTTACTGCTAGTGGTTGGAAAGTCCTTGAAAGTAAATGCTTATGCAAAACTTTTTTTCTATATTAGGTTCACTGACTGAGTTGCAGAGGTAGTTTGTTTTTTTCCCCCCCAAATATGGGATATTTGTGGTTTTTAACTGCAGACATTTGTTATGCCATTTTACTGACCTACAGCTTAAAGAAGAAAATGAGTTTCTGAAATATCTGATATATTTATATACTTATAAAAAAAGGACATTGTTATTTTGATACTGACTATATATAAATGTGTATGTTAAATAATTAACTGTATTTCTGTTGCAGTTATCTGACAACGTGTACTACATTTTCTTCATTATTGTTTTTGTTTTCGTAAAGGGACGTTGTTAACTTGAAATCTAGTCAATTTTAACAAAATGCTTAGTAGTATAAGAGATGGAATCTCAGGATCTTACAATGGCATTTTATTTTAAATGTCCTCCTTTTCCCTATTGATGTGTGAAAGACCCACACAAAAACCAAAATTAATGAATGTCTAATCCAGCTAAGTGCTTAAGCACATGCTTCATTTCCAGGATGGAAGTAGTGCCATTCATTTCAATGGAATTAGTCACATAATTAAAGTTAAGTAGATGCTTAAGATCTGGTACAGCACTTAAATGAAGACCAGTGGTACTCACTGGACACACAGTTTTGTCAAATGCCCAGAGATACACACAGGAAGGATAGAGTAAGTTTTCTCTAATCTTTCAGTGTGAGTATCTTTAGGACTTGTGTGTAACAATGGGTATGTCTACACTGCAAAGAAAAACCCATGGCACTAAGTCTCTGAGCCTGGGTCAATTTACTTAGGCTACAAATAGCAGTGTAGACGTTCCTGCTTAGGTTGGGTTAGCTGTGAAACTTAGCGAGCGGGAAGAGTCTCAGAGCCTGGGCACCAGCCTGAGCAGTAACATCTACATTACTATGCTACACCGCTCAAGACCTGCCAGCCAGTGTCAGTTGACCCAAGCTCTGAGACTCAGTGCCACATGTTTCTCTTTGCAGTGTAGACCTATTAATAAGTAAATAAATTTCAGACACCGTGAGATTCTTTAAATTGACATTTTTAAATAGTCACTGAAGCCTTCTGAACTTAGTGAAATGTTAAATCTAGAGAGAACTTCTTTTGCACTTTATACTGACTTCAAAGTAATATAACTGTGCTTTTCTGATTGTTGTAAAATACTCAGTACTTCCCAGAGTAAAAACTTTTTCTCATTCATAGACCCTGCATTCTGCTTATGGACTCCCTGAGAGGCCCTTCCCGGTCAAATGTTGTGAAAATACTAAGGGAGTAAGTTGTAAACATGTATTTCCCTTTTTTCAAAAGTTTTAACATTCTATAAGAAAAACACCAAGCTTCTATTTTTGTACACCTTTGTCACAGATATTTGGAAGTTGAATGGGAAGTCAGAAAAGGTAGTAAAAGAAGTTTCTCCAAAGATGTCATGAAAGGCTCCAATCCAAAAGTGCCACAACAGAACAACTTTAGTGATTGTGGAGTGTATGTGCTGCAATATGTGGAGAGCTTTTTTGAGGTAAGTTTACTTGTTTCTGTCATGGTATTTATTTTATATCCTGCATTTGTCAAATAAAACCTAGTTTAAAGAATGGGAAGGATTCCACTGCAACAGGATTTATGGGCGTTATAAAATAAGTTTGCAAGGCGAAACAAATCCATTCTGGAAAAGACAATAGTTCTCACATTTAATGATCACACAGAAATGGTGTCACACATACAGTTTAGAAGATCTGGATGTTTGAGGAAACACACAGTGCAAACATTTTTTAAATTGTGCATTCAGCAGTGCAGGTTTAAGTGGGCCTTTTAATCAGTTCATCTTTAAACACAGAAGATGCTTCTGTTAACATTTTGGCAACTGATCTAATTCTTGAGATTTATTTTTCTTCCAATAATCCAGGAAAAAGGGTTTTGAATATGCTCAGTAATGTAAATTTCTCTCATTGGACTTCTCACTACACTAGAATTTAAGAAGCTCAGCCACCTGGATGTGCAGCTAAATTACTGAATTGTTACCAGATAAGAACCAATCCTTGTTACATTGAAATAAAACCTTACAACTCCCATGATTTCCATAGGACCAGAATTTGTCTTTAATTGATAAGCTTCTCTTTTAAGTTTCTTACATATTGTATTACATTTACGTTCAAATTAGAGCCTAAGGGTATGTCTTCACTACAGGACTAGGTCGATTTACCTTAATTCGATTTTCTAAACTCTATTTTAGAAAATCGAATCAGTGTGTCCCCACCAGGACAGCAGGTCGACAGTGGTCAACACTGTCTGTCCTAGAACTTTTGCAGGGGTCGACATAGCCCGCATTGCACTTTGGGTAGGTAGCCCACAGTGCAATGCATGCCGGGACACACCCCCCCGCCCAAGGAGCCCCGCGGACCCCCCCGCCCGATTGAACAGCCCCCCCGCTAGACCCCCCCCGCCCGCCCGAGGGGCGGGGAGGGGGGAGCCGGTGCGGGGCTGCTTGGGCGAGCGGGTCAGCTGCCTGGTCAATTTCAGGTGAAATTGACCAGGCAGCTGACCCGCTCGCCCAAGCAGCCCCGCACCGGCTCCCCCCTCCCCGCCCGCCTGAACAGCCCCCCCCGCCGGACCCCCCCCCCCGCCCGCCCAAGGGCGGGGGAGCCTGCACCGGGCTGCTTGGGCGAGCGGGTCAGCTGCCTGGTCAATTTCATACTGGGTGAAATTGACCAGGCAGCTGACCCGCTCACCCAAGCAGCCCGGCGCCGCCGCTCGTCCGAGGGGGGGGGGAGCTGACGCGGGGCTGCTTGGGCGAGCGGGGGGGGGGGGGTTGTCTGCGGGGCTGGTCGGAGGCTTAACTTCAGATGCCTCTTCACTTACTCACAGTAGACATAGAGAAGTCGATTTTAGCCTTACTTCTCTCGTCAGGCAGGAGTTACAAATTCGATTTTGAGGGCCCTTTAAATCGACTTTAAGGGCATGTATGTGAAGACAGGTACACCTTTAATTCGACCTAACATCGTTAAGGTCGAATTAAAGTGGTAGTGAAGACATGCCCTTATGCACACTTTCCTGTGAACTAATCTGGGGAACATGGCAGGCAAGAACGGCCTTCATGGTACATTCCCTCTTTGCATGAATCTGCAGTCATGAGGTCCTAGAGGTTCCAATTTTTCATATGGTAAAGGAGTTAGGAAACAACCAAGTTCTATAGTAATTTTCCGCCCACTCATCCTGCAGAATAGTTCCAGGTTACTTCCGATCTGGTCTGGCAACATGATTAAAGAAATTGTCAGTCAGGGACACTCCTTGCCTCTGGAATATCCCCTGGGAGCCACATTATGCTGCAAGAAATAACAGATGGGGGAGAATTTGGCTCTTAATCTTCTACTAGATGCACAGTCATAGAATATTTTTGAGTTGCTAAATAATCCAGTCAGTTTTAGTTACGAATAGATTTGAAAATTACAGAAAAGTCCCAATAAATGTTTCAGCTACCAGGCAAATAACAGAAATATTTTTTTTTTAAAGTGGTGTTTAAGGTGAAGCAGGGGGCACAACTTACTAAAACAAATGAAGAAAAAGAAACAGGATGAGAAGCAGCTACAATTAATTCATGTTAATTCATGTACCTTTCCCTTAGACATGAATTTATTTCAAATATATCTCTATTCATATTTAAAAACATCTCTACTCATGTTTTGAAAGTAAAACTACTTTTCCCGACAGATACTATAATTAGGTAACATATGAGATGTCTCTTTGTTATGATAAAAAGTGATTACATCTGACCATACATTAATCTTCTAACTAAAGGTAAAATGCTTCAATTATCAGTTGCAGTGTAGTTGTAGCTATGTCAGTCCCAGGATATTAGATACACAAGGTGGGTGAGGTAATATTTTTTATTGGACCAACTTCTGTTGGTGAAAGGGATTTCAAGATTTATATATTTGTGAGTTTTAGAATGTGCCATGGAAACATTAAGTAGTGTATAAATGTTTTATAGTAATTGTTGTAATTTGGTCAGATCTCGTCAAACCTAATCAGTCAGCATAGTAAAATGTGGGGATGATGCATCTCCAATGAGAAAAGAGTGATGCTATAGGTAGTGATGCTAGTGACTAAATAGGGTAATATCCTTTTCTCTGATTTGTTTAAAGCAGTGCCCAGCATGATGGTAAGGAGTGCTGTGCTGCTGAAGGCACTGCCTTTCAGATGAAATGTAAAATTGAAGTCCCTGACTAATTGTGGTCATCAAAGACACTTCTCTGAGTAGGGGTACTAACCCAAATGTCATGATCAGATTCCAGTTTGGGTTATTATATTCAGGCTACCAAAATTTTCCCATAAAAACTGTAAGGTAGGGTTTTGTTTTTGTTCAAACTCATTCGTGTTGTTTTTACAGTACTAACACATGAAAGCAAGGTCTGTGTCTCCAAAAAAAATTTCAGTTTAAATAGACAATTTGTGCAACTTTTATGTTTAACCTAATTCAGTCATGCTGCTTTTACTCCATGATTTATTTGAATTTATGGGGGAGTGTAAAACAAAAATAGAAGTCCATTCCTTGATGCCTGGAGGGGAAGGAGAAAGAAATGTATCTTTTCACTGATGGGAGTGGAGTGATTTCTATATTAAATTATCTGTAAAGTGGTTTGAGATCATTTTGGATGGAGGCTACTATTTCACATTTACAAATAGCTTTGTCATTTCTACTTTCTAAACTTTCTATAAAGTTTAAGCATTTAATAACCAGTATCAATCATCTTACAGATCATGTGGGAAAACATTTAATGGTAGTCAAATATGACTGAAAAATCTAGTTCCCCAAGATGATGATTGTAGAGATTCCTCTGTTACTCACTACAAAGAGAGAACAAATGTTTTGGTGACAATTCGATTTTCAATTGCATTGTCTTGCATTTAATGTCACTGTTGTGTAAAGATGATGTTATAATACTCAACTGAACTCTTTCCAGAATCCCATTCTCAATTTTGAGCTACCAATGAACTTAACAGACTGGTTTCCGCGCCCCAGAATGAAAACTAAACGAGAAGAAATACGAAACATAATCCTGAAATTGCAGGAACAGCAGAATAAAGAAAAGAAAGGACAGAAGGATCTACGTTCACCAGAAGGATCTTTGCAGGAAGGAACAGAACAATTTATCAACAGTAGCTCAGACTAAACATGACGTCTGTTGCATGTTAGCTCTGCAGTCAAAAATATATTTTATCTTTTTCTGCCCAGACTAAGGAATTGGAGTATTCTCTGCTCAAAAGTTATTTGGGAATGTTAATGCCTGTAAAAAATGTGTGTCATAAAAGGAGTACATTCCCCAAAAGATATGTATTAAGTAAACAAGTTTGTACATATGTTAATGAGGCCAACTTTTTCAGCATTTGTAATTATTTTTTTTCACTTGTTAGGAAGCTTTTGTTATGTATTTCTGTTAATAGAACTTAAATAGCTACTTCTAAATATAAAGCAAATAAAGAAAATATTTATAGGATGAAATGGTTAACTTTTTCTTTTTCAGTAAAATTGCCATTTAACACATAGGGAATGATCTGGCAGCAAGTTAATTAATTCATATTTTGACCTTTATATTTGCCCTTACAAGATTATTCTGGTTGATCTACAAACAATGAGTATGTGTCAAAATGCACTGTAGCCAGAGAGAGGGTAATTCACATGCTCACATATAGTATCCAAATGTAAGCAATATAATACTTAAATAGGAATGCTTCAGATTTGGGGTCATGAGAAGATGTGCATTGCTATTAAAAAACCCACAGTTGTTGTTTGACCAGAGATTACTACTCAAGCAGTATTATAACAGTTTCAAATAAAATCATCTTGAGTAATACTATTAAATCATATTTTGTGGATCCCAGTTGTTGTACAGTTGTATTTTGAAACTTCCCTCCCTATAAAATTGTATTTTGATAAGTGTACTTGGATAGCAGATTGCCCACATTACATTTTCTATGTTGCACATATGAATGTGACATTCAGAATTGTTTTATCTAAGTAATGAACATTTACAAATGTATGATTACTATTTTTTGTAATGTCCATACCAAAAATACCAAAATATCAGTGTTCATTGCTTGCTTATTTGTTTGTTCTTGATTCTAGGTAGCATCAAACTAAGCTGTTGGAAATAATTTGTTTATTGGGATATTTTCACAGTGTAATATGATTTTAAACGATATAAAAACACCTTAGAAAGCCAGCATTTCTTGTAGTACAGAATGAAGCCACTACTTTGCACAGCCCTTTAAATATTAAAAAGGTTTTGTTATGCAGATGAGAGAATAAGAACTGTTGTTGCAAGAGTCTTCAATAATTCAGTCTTTCCTTAACATTAATGGTATATAGGGAGGGGAAAATTGCCAACTTCCATTTAAAAAAAATATCTGCAGAAGAAGTGGGGAAAAGAGAGGTCGTCACCCACCCCGCCCCATAGTGTTTGTCCAGATTCTTTGCTCGGTGAGTGTGCTCTGCTGTCCTCTTCTCCTATTGTCAAAGAACCAGGGAACTCCGCTTCGAAGCCCTGTAGAGCCGCTGAGATCACTAGAGCAGTGGTTCTCAAAGTTTTGAGAACCACGACCCTTTTTTCTCTTCCTCAGCGGTGTGGCGGTCCCTTGTTATGTCCACTGAAAAGCCACCAAATTGAATACTTCCGCTTTCGGTGGCTATTTTCGGCGGACATGCCGAGCGCTTCCAAGAGCGCTCGGTATGTCCATCGAAAAGTCGTTGAATGCGGAACTAATCTATTTGGCGGCTTTTCAGCAGCGGCAGGAGCTCGCGACCCCCCTGGGAGCGCTCGGCAGTCCCCCAGGGGGTCACGACCCCCAGTTTGAGAAACCCTGCACTAGAGACACTGGACCATCCGCATGCAAACTTGTGCTTCTATAACAGCTTCTCACAAACTAGACCCTAACAGCATTGCCAAATAACTCGTCCTGCCAGGGAAATCCTGCACAGATAAGCTGTCTCTGAGAAACCCTATTTAAAGAGTGGGTTTACCAAGGTACCATGATTGAAAACTTTGAGATGTTAGCTTTTGCACAGATTGACCATGCGATTTGGGGGAGATTCTGTACATTTCTCCCCACTTCTTCTCTCCATGCATGAATCTTGGACCACACAGGGAGTCTTCAGAGGGGCCTGCAGAAGTGTGGATGCTACTGACATATGTTAGGGAAATGTGTACACAGATTTCCCTTTGCATACAAGTGCGGTTTAATCCCTCTTGTGCATAATATTAAATATGTAATACACACAACTCTAGTCCTGTACTGCATTCTTGACATTGTCTGGGAAAGTCTATGATTAAAAACAGGGTCAGAAAGAAGACCGGAGGGATGGGAAGACAATAAACAGTGCAACAAACAATCCAAAATAGTTGCTTGTATAAATGCAAGTCAAATCAAAGATCTAACAGGAAAATATTGAGATTCCGATATACTTGCAAATAGAAAACATTTTATTCCTTCTCAATCCAGTCTCCCTCACAATTTTCCCCAATGAAAGATTCTAATTATATATAATATATCATTTGATCAATATAGCACTGTTCCTTTTATAATAATTGTGGTATAGCTTTCAGGGTGTCTGATTAATTTAGAACTATTTCCATTCTCTTCTTAGGAATGGCCTATAGCTTATTTTTCCCTTTTGGGATGCGAGGAATAAAAATGCTTGATTTATCATTTAATGTTAGTCTTGAGACCTTCAGTCATGCAGCAAACTAATACGTATGTTGAATATAGAAAAACATTTATTTTTTTAATAAAATTTGATGATACAAAAATACAGAATTAAGAATTTGACTTATTGAAAACATTTTTTGAATCAGATTATAGAAATTTATGTATGTATGATGTTTGTTTTTAGAGAATTACATGTTTTGATAGTTTGAGGGAAATCACTGATCATTTGGGACCAGTTTTATTTTACAAAAGTTAGTGCAAAAAATTGAATATTTAAATATCCACTTTAAGTGTGTGTAAGTGTATGTGTGTGTCGTATAGCCTCGCTCCCCCTCCCCCCAACCCCCATGTTTTAGGCGCATATTCCTTTAAAACATGGTGTTAAGATTTAGCATTACAAATACTTTTCAAAACTAGCATGACTCAGTTATTCAGTGAAGGCTATCAGGTACCTGACTAATTAGATGTAACTGCTGTATTGGCTTTCATATTGGATAGAATAACAGTTAAGAATTCTTATAAGAGTTTTAGATTACTTTGCATAAAAAATTCATGCCCCTATGGTAAACATTTGGTGGCTAACGGCAGAAGGAGGGATGACATTTAAGTAGTCCCTTAAGCGAGAAAACGAATGTCATAAGTAGCTTCACGGATGTGCACACGTGTGCGCATGTACATGCTCACGCATCTTTTAAAATCACCAAAAACTGGCAGAAGAATATTTTGTTAATGTACCACAGGGAAAAATGACCACACTATTCTCTTGATTTGGGAATTAACTTTAAAGGACTCAGTGAAGAAATGATTTTTTTTAAAAGAATCCTTCCCCATAAACAAAGGAAAATGCACTGCTACTTGTTTTTAATTATATGCTGTATATTACAGCAGGAAGGAAGAACAATGTCATTGCATTTTGAGGTCATGAAGCTTTTTCCCCTCTTCCACTGCTATCAAAAAATAAACAAATAGACTTTTTTCTATTGAACAACCTCAGCTTCCTGAGGTTACAAATACATCATATTGAGCACCCAGTCTTCTTCTTTTCAGCATCTGTGTTCATATTCTATAACAAGCTTAGTTCTGTATTGTTTCTGGTTAACATGTTAAAACACTAAGAATCATATAATGAAATTTTCATATAAATGTGCTTATACTGTACAGTCCCACACACCCCATTTTTTGTTTAAGGACCCAAGATTGAGAGGTGCTGAGCACCCTTAACTTCTGAAGTGCTGATACAGGGACCACCTTCTTTTCGGCATGAAACTTGCCATCACTTATTCCAGGCAGGCCTATAAACATCTCTGCCTGCACAGTGTGTTTGGATGCATTAGGAGAGGTTGGTGAGTGCAGTAGTTTCCTGGAGTTCACATACACTTTCCATCTCTGTCTGCAAATAGTGAAAGAGCAAGTAATGATGACTCTCAGACCATAACTGATGTGGTCAAGATGATGACAACCTTTGGGCATCTTTCACGACAAATCCCCATCTCTCAACACCATTGGGCCTGCTTGCTGACGTGATGACAGATGTGTTCTGGCTCTTCAGACCCAACTTAGTGCAGTTGTACTCTGGAGAATGACTGTGGAGTTTGTTCTGGGTCTGACTTAGAGCCAGTTGGTCCCATGTAATAACTTCTACTAGCTGCCAGCCCCACACCCTGAGTTCTAGCTGTCAAGCTGTTTCCTTTATTACATGAGCCTTATTGCTAGGGCTACAATCCTGTCACAGATTCCATGATTTTAAGAGAATCCTAGAATCTGAGTGGGAAGGGACCTCAGGACTGATCCCAATTATCCCCCCCCCCATCCCTAAATGGCCCCCTCAAGGATTGAACTCACAATCCTGGGTTTAGCAGGCCAATACTCAAACCACTGAGCTATTCCTGCTCCCCTGCTTGCAAGTTTGGGCTCCAGCCCTGGGTGTCAGGGCTTTCGGAAGGAGCACTACCTCCACTGCCTGGCTCACCTCTGGGTCACCAGATGGATGGTGGATCAGTGTCAATGCCTACATTGCAATACTTTATTGTTAAATTGTTACACATTTTTTCTTGCTGTGACCATATAACCTGACTGTGTATGTTTTTCCCAGGACTGTTATGTGAATTTGGCCTAATTTTACCATGACAAAATCATATCTGTAATCTGGAAATAAAACGTGTTGTCAGGAGATAATCTTGTTTTTGCATTTGAGTAATTATAAACTCATTAGTCTTGAGGTACTTAAAGATAATTTTATTGTTATCTTTAAAGGATGAGGATGTATTTTCCTTTCATCAATGTTTATATGAATAAAAAAGCAGAAAGAATAAAGTCTAGTAAAATAACAATAAATCACTGAAATATTTAGAGATGCAAGAAAATGAGGCTGGTCTGTTTTTGAGCATCTCTTCCTCTCCTCTCCCTGCTCCAAGTTCTTATTTTACTCTCGAGTTTAGTTTCTTCTTTGAATCCTTTGGGGAAGTGGCATTCTGAAAACAGAAAATAGTATTTGCATATTTACTTGAAATAGTTGAACATGGGATGAGAAGAAAGTACTGTATTCGTATTTGCATTTACTTAGGATTTAAAAATTGGCCAGATGCACTTTTACTGGTAAATGACCTATTTTTATTGAAATGTTCTAAATTTACTGTGTGTCCCATCAATATACTATATTTGTCCATTGCAGAGCTGCAGCACATCTCATGGAAATATCTAGGGTTTTTTTTCATACAACAGAATTCTTATTTCAGTACTTGTGTTTATAAACTCCAGTCTACATGGTGGACCAGCTCCTCTGCTGGTGTAATTTAAGTCAGTGGTGCCTCAGTGGTTTGTCAGCTGAAGATTTGGTGCCACATATCCTAAAGCAATGCGGCATTAAGGAAAATCCACTGTAAAAATATTTGTTAATCTTAAATTGTCCTATGGGATTAAAACAGATTAAAAAATTTCATCTGCAGTTTAACATAGTGGAATGTATATATTTATACTATGCCAGGGAAATCTTAAGCATGTTTACAACTATACTTATTAGGCTAAGTTTAATATTTACAGTGTTTAGGTCTTTTGAAAAACACTCTATTATGCCCTGAATATAACAAACTAGTGAAAATACCCGGCGTTGCTTGGGTCAGTCAGAGGTGGGGAGGGGCCAGAGAGCTGAGCGAGTGCGGGGTCTGTTGGAGGGGGGAGGGAGCAGAGAGCAAACCTGACACCCCCACCTCACCCCCCCGACCAAACCAGACACCCCTATCTACCACCACAAACCCGACACCCACACCTCACCCCTCGACCAACCCCGACCCCCCTCCTTACCCTCCCCACCAACCCCAACACACCCTGACCAACCCCACCCTTCACCCCTCACCCACCCCGACACCTTCCCACCCCCCCAGACCAAACCCGACACCCCCAGCTCACTTACCCTCCAACCAAACCCAACTCGGGTCCGTCGGAGGTGGGGAGGGGGCAGAGAGCTGAGCGAGTGCGGGGTCCATTGGAGGGGGGAGGGGGCAGAGAGCTGAGTGAGTGTGGGGTCCGTTGGAGGGGGTATTATGACATAACTAATATAAAATAAAATATAAAAAATATAAATGGAGATATACCAATCTCCTAGAACTGGAAAGACCTTGAAGGTCATCGAGTCCAGTCCCCTGCCTACACTAGCAGGATCCGCCTGCCTACACTAGCAGGATTGAGTACTGTCCCCTGACAGATTTTTTGCCCCAGATCCCTAAATGGCCCCCTCAAGGATTGAACTCACAACCCTGGGTTTAGCAGGCCAATGCTCAAACCACTGAGCTATCCCCCCACCCCCTATGTCACAGAGAACAGCGGCTGCCCAGCTGATGTGATTGGCCTTTAAATAATTTCACCCCTGGCGGGCGTCAGAGGTGAGATTTGAAAAATTTTCGACTCTTACCCTGATTAGGACCCTAAGACCTCTAACTGTACCAAATTTCAAGTCTCTAGCTCAAACGGTGTGGAAGGAGTAAGCGCACATACATACACGCATGCACGCACGCATACACCATTTGACTTTTATATATATACTAGCATAAGTGCCCGGCACTGCTCGGGTCAGTCGGAGGTGGGGAGGTGGCAGACAGCTGACACCCCCTGACCAACCCCAACACCCACCCCTCACCCCTCACCCACCCCGATACCTTCCCACCCCCCCAAGCAAACCCAACACCCCCACCTCACCCCCCCCGACCAAACCCGACACTCCCACCTCACTTACCGTCCCACCAAACCCAACTCAGATCTGTCGCAGGCGGGGAGGGGGCCCAGAGCCGAGGGATTCCGGGGACATTCGCAGGTGGGGGGCGGCACAGAGCTGATGGATTCTGGGGTTCCGTTTGGAGGGGAGGGGCAGAGAACTGAGGGATCTCCGGGGTTTCATTGGGAGGGGGGAGGGGCAGTGAGCTGAGTGATCTCCGGGGTTTCGCTGGAGGAGGGAGGGGCAGTGAGCTGAGTGATCTCCGGGGTTCCGTTGGAGGAGGGAGGGGCAGTGAGCTGAGTGATCTCCGGGGTTCCGTTGGGAGGGGCAGTGAGCTGAATGATCTCCGGGGTTCCGTTGGAGGAGGGAGGGGCAGTGAGCTGAGTGATCTCCGGGGTTCCGTTGGGAGGGGGGAGGGGCAGTGAGCTGAGTGATCTCCGGGGTTCCGTTGGAGGAGGGAGGGGCAGTGAGCTGAGGGATCTCCGGGGTTCCGTTGGAGGAGGGAGGGGTGAGCTGAGCGAGTGAGGTGTCTGTTGGAGGGGGGTATTATGACATCATCACCACCTAACCGCCCAGCCGATGTGATTGGCCCTGAAAGACTTTCACCCCTGGGGGGCGTCAGAGGTGAGATCCGAAAATTTTTCGACCCTTACCAGCATCTAGACCCCAAGACCCCTCACTGTACCAAATTTCAAGTCTCTGGCTCAAACGGTGCGGGAGGACTTAGCAGTCATACGTACATACATACATACATACATACACCACTTGACTTTTATATATATAGATAGATGTTTGAATAAAGCTGTCAGACTGAAAATCTATTCCTAATTTAGAGCTCATAAAATAAAATAGATTGTGTGCTACCACTCTCTTGGTGTACACGTAAAATACAGTAGCCTAGAAAAGTATCAAAAGATTGGGCAGTTCACATATGATAGAGAAGAAGCAAAACCTAATCCGAGCACCAAGAATAAGATTGATTTGATTGGGAGTTTAAAATTGCCACTATAAGTTTGATATTAAATGTCACTAGTAAGTTAAAAAAGAGCAGCACAATTATTTTATCTTTGCTAATTTTCACATCATGTTGCTTTATTCCATCTTAATGGTATACAGCAATAAGCCAGATAGCACCTGTGTCTGGTAATACAAGTAAACGAGGTAGACCAATGCAAAGGAACATCCTCGGATCATTACATCATTTAATTGCACTTCTGGTGGGAAATGAATCTAAATGTAGTCCTGTGGTGCACAGGAATGTAAATAAACAGATAAACATGCTTCTGACTTAAAAGAAAACATTTACTTTGTTCTGAAACTTAAAGTGCCTATTTTGTGAACCACACTGAATCAATACTATACTATAATCTTTCTGAGTTACTGGGGGCAATAAAAGGCTGTGAGAAGATATACAAAAGCTTCATCCCATCCGAGTGACCCTAGGAAACTGCCAGACTGTACTACTGTATCCAAAAAACCACATTAAAAGGATGTTCAGGTTGCAAAGTCACGAAGTAATAAATTAGGAAATGTCTGATTTAAGATTGTCTTTTCACAACATAGTCAAAATGCTCATTGAATGAGCAGCTATTTGATATTTCATTTTAATCCACATTATTCAGCATGTGGCCCTAGGCCTTGTTTACTGAACACTATTCAAACCCTGCTTTAACTACAGAACTATTAATTTCCTAATAGGCGTTTTCTACAGTGCCCAACACCGTAGCTTATGCATGTGTCACAAACAGTGAATGAATTTATCTTCACAACACCACTGAGGGCTGTTGTCCTCATTTTACGGATGGGGAGCAGAGGCATGGAGACTGTTAGCAATCTACACTAATTTTGGATGCCCAATTTCAGATGCTTATAGCCTGATACTGGCATTAGAAAAGGTTCAGAGAAGGGCAACTAAAATGATTAGGGGTTTGGAACTGGTCCCATATGAGGAGAGATTAAAGAGGCTAGGACTTTTCTGCTTGGAAAAAAGGAAACTAGGGAAGGCTATGATAGAGTTATATAAAATCATGAGTGGTGTGGAGAAAATGAATAAAGTTTATTTGTTTAAAAAGTTTATTTGTTCCCATAGTATAAGAACTAGGGGCAACCAAATGAAATTAATGGGCAGCAGGTTTAAAACAAAAGGAAGTTGTTCTTCACCCAGCACACAGTCAACCTGTGGAACTCCTTGCCTGAGGAGATTGTGAAGGCTAGGACTATAACCGGGTTTAAAAGAGAACTGGATAAATTTATGGAGATTAAGTCCATTAATGTCTATTAGCCAGGATGGGTATGGAATGATGTTCCTAGCCTCTGTTTGTTGGGGGGTGGGGGGAAGGTGATGGATGGCAGAAGAGAGATCACTTCATCATTGCCTGTTGGGTACCCTCACATGTTGAGCACCTGATATTGGCCACTGTCGGCAGACAGGATACTGGGCTGGATGGACCTTTGTTCTGACCCAGTGCAGCCGTTCTTATAGTCTTAAGATTTTTAGAATACTTACCATTTTACAGTGAAGCTTCCACTGACTTCAGCTGTAAGTATGCACCTTTTGAAAGAAATGAGGCAGACCTCAGTTTTCATAACCATGATTCACTCCCAAAGTAGGTCCAGTCCATGAACTGAATGAAGCAGGGTCCTGTGGAAAGGGTTACTCAGGTGATCTTAATTCTGGCAGTTCCTGACTTCTGAGTGTTTGTCCCTGCAACTATAATATTCTTTTTTTTTTTTGTAGATTTTAAAATATATATAATTTGCTTTTTTTAAAAAAAAAAAAAGTAGTAAATTAAGAAAACAGAACTTTCATCATGTGGCATCATCATGACCCCACAAGTTTCATCAGCAGGTTCATTAGATCAACCACACTGACCTCTGCCGCTTGAGCTAACTGAGTAACTCAGTGTTATAGTATTTTGTCATTCTAGAAGTGGTCAGAACCCATTTTAGAGATGTGCTTTGCATGTTGTAGTAATCTAGCAACTAAAAAGTTAATTATTGTTAAACCTATTGCATGTGGTCCCTGTTAGGAGAAGTGCCTAGAAACAGACAAAGGATAAAAAGCTCTTCAAATTACTGGCCAGATTTAGAAAGCTGGTTCAGAAGAGTGCAAATTGCCTCTGCCTGTATCAGGAAAACAAGCTCCCTGGACCAGTAGGGGAAATGACCCTGCAAATGAGATTCAGACGTAACTCACACTCAGCTACTAATCGCAGGAGCCATTGAGCTGGAAGGGCTGAATAAACATAGTCCCCAGACACATGCCACTTTTCTGTCCAACTGCTACACACTCTGTAGCACTGGCCCTAACAACCTCATCAACAAAGAGGTTCTTCTTTGAGTGGTTGCTGGCCACATGGATTCAGCTCTTTGGGTACATTGGGGCCACACCTGTGCTGTTAACATCCTAGCGCCCTTCCACCAGAGGCCCAACTATACCTATACCCATGGCAATGAGACAAAACCTCTGCAGTGTCCATCTGCTTCTCCGTGCACTGTTCGATCATGAGTGTTACATATTAACATTTTAACTTGTTACTATGTGTATTAGTCATTTTGCCAGTTGGCACAAAAAATGTCAGATATTAGTTTATAAGCTAGGAACCACACCCCTCCAGGTATCAGGGATACCCAGAGAGGGCCACATCATGACTGAGGACCTTCCCTTTTAAGGCAATTAATTTTTTAATTCAATGACAGTTGAGGCTCTCCAATCATTACAGGATGCCAGGACTACCTTAAATTCCTAGGCCTGTATGTTCCAACTCCAAGAAGCAAGCAAGCATGTTCTCACAGCACCTTCAGGCAGTGTCTCTCTGTTCAATTTTACTACAACCTTCAGAGGACTACAGAGCAACAAAAAGAAGCACAGGTTCCATCAATGATGTTCCTCTTCCATTGCTGCACAGTCAGTGTCTTCCACCAGGCGGCAAGTTTGATGCTAGGGTTGAGAGCTTGGCTCTTGAGGATCCCCTTCCTTTCAGCCTTCCTGATTTGGCAACCACCTCTAACTTTTGGAAAGCCTGGACTTGGATCACCTTGGACCAGTGAATCCTGAAAATTGTCTATAAGGGATATGCTAGCCAATCGCCATCCATTCTTCTCCCATACTCCTCTTCTACGAAGGATTCAGGCTTTTCTGACATTCCTATCTCATGAACAGCTCACTACAGCCCACTACTGCTCATATGGAGCAGTGGAGGGAGGTGCTCATAGAGTTCTGTGCCAGGGTTTTATTCCCATTATTTTCTCATTCTAAAGCACAAAGGGAGTTGGCAGCCCATCCTGAAACTTCAACGTCTCAACAAATTCATCCATTGTTTCACATTTAGGCTGGTGACTTTGGGCTCTCTAATTCCCTCATTAGACCTTTAAGACTGGTTCACAGGTTTTGTGTCTTTCCATCGCACTTGGGGTTTTCACCAAGTGCTTGGCAGTCATGGCAGGTTATCTAAGAAAGGAGGGAGTCCAGGTTTAGCCATATCACAATGACTGCCTCATCTAAGAAAGCAGATGACCAACTTGCTTCAAGTGACCTTAAAGCAGAGAGGATTGGTTTGGAGGAAAGCAGAGGAAGAGTTTGGAATTAAGAAGATCTAGGTAAAGAGACCCCTGGTTTGTGCAGAGAGAGGGCAGGAAGCTCCACAAGCTGAAGGTAGGAGAGGGAAGTAGCCCAGGGGAAGGAATAGCTAGTTCAAGAGACTTACTGCTATCCTTAGGGCCCCTGGGCTAGGACCCGGAGTAGAGGGTGGGCCCGGGTCCCTTCCTCTCCACTCCCCTTGCCTTGGGTACTAGTGGGACAGTTAATACCTTGTTCAGGGACAAGAAATGGTGCCCTGAACCCCTCACAAAAGGAGAAAGTGTGGGACCCACCATAATAGTGCTGGCAATTTGCCACAGACCACATATAACGTTTAACCCAAAGTCCACTGAAAAGAATTAAACCTTTAATGAGGCTTTCTAAAAAATTAGAGAAAAAAGCATTTGCATGAAATATTAGACTTGTTTGTGAAGGTATTTAGATCTTATTAGCTTCCTATTTCATCAGTCAGTAAAGATTTTACATCTAAAAAAAGTAAGTTTACTAAAAGTGAATAAAAGTGCTGAAATTGGAAGGACACCATCTGCAAGGTATCAAAATAAGGTGTCAAGCATTTTTATTGGAATGAAGAATTTTTTTGTTGTTGAGATACAAGCATTCTGGGTGCTAACATGTAAATATTACTTCCACCCAGCTAGCCATTAAACTATATATATCTCTGGCAACTATTCATTTCCTGAAATCGCTGTAAAGCAAAATGGGTCTTGCCAAACCCTCCCTCCCCCCCCCCCCCCAATCTGATCAAGTCAGTACCTTCCATTATTTGGAGAAGTCTCTATTTAGACCCAAGTTCTCTAACTTCATTTAATCTCTTCGGTTAATTATGTTTGAAATGCTTCTTGCCATTGTCTCTATAGCATGGTCAGAAAAGAGAGTAAGAATTTAAAAGAATTATGTTGTCCTTTTCTTGATGTTTTTTTCTTTGAATTTGCATCAAAATCTTTGCACCAAAATCTTTGCACCCACATTTCAGCTTGTGTTCAACTCAATCTATCACAAAATGTAACTGTTTAATAGGGCAATATCCATTATCTGAATTGTCCCTTGCAAGATTCACTTATTCACTATTTGTATTAATCTTCCAGACTGTTTCTTTGTAAATAATTGACACTGATAATTCTACAACAAACTGAATAAAAGTTTTTATATAAAATTTTATATCAAATTTAAATAAAATAAATTTGATGCCATAGTCCTCAAGTGTTCTAGTATATTATCTAAAAAATAATTTGTTCCATAACAGAAAATTAACTTCAGTTTACTGATTGGAATAATATAGTGTGTTCACACTTATGGGTTTTTTTTATCAGCAGTCTGAGAACGTTTAGTTTACACAAAACATTCCTATAGATATTTCCTTGTAGCAATGGCGGTAACTGTAAACTATCCCTCCCCATTTCAGGATGATTTATCCTAAAGATCCAAAGTACAGCTACTATCATTTTTTCACTTTCCTTAATTTTGTGGAAAAGAGAACCTCTCCAAGAGAGACGGAAGTGAGTGATTTGTATACATGAAATACATTTTGTTGAATGATTTCCTGGCATTATGTATCTTGTTTCTGCTATGACAGAGTTTAACTATTCAGTACATTTTATATTTAACTCAGTTTTCCTTTCAGACATACACAGTTCCCCACCTCCCCCCAGCTAATAATTACCCATATCTGTATATGTTTTGCAAATGGAAAACAACATTAGGCCTTATAGAAGGTACAAATACTGTCCCAAAGGGTAATGCTTTAAATGAGAAGTGCCACTCCAATGCTCTCGAAACATAAAAAATGTTGTAATTTACCCAACACATTAATTATTTTTAAATGATGCCAAATAAAGTTGTCCATAAAAATCCAAATGAACTGCCATATTGAAAAATCATGTTTTTAAAAATAGATATAGGCCAAACATAAAAAGTTGTATTTGACAGAGGCGTTCTGCAGTATTAATAACTGTCTTATTTCACATTCTCCCCAACTCTACTCCATACCTATAGTGGAATATTTCAAAAGATGGGATACATTCTAAGAGTTCAGTCCCACGGTCATTGGCAAAACAGCCTAGGCATAAACCGCCATTGGGAAAAGCAGTCTTCTATTCCTCCCCTTAATCTGTGCTATGTCGACCCACTCTAAGTAAATTATAAACTAGCATTTACAAAACACCGGATTGTTCCACCCTAATGCTGAGTGAAATAATTATTTGCATTGTGGTATCACCTAGAAGCCCTCATTGTTCAAAGTACTATACAAATAAATAGATTGTCCCTGCCCTATATCACTCATAATTTCAGATTAAGAACAGATGTAACAAGATTAAACTGACATATAAAAGTGGGTTTGGGAAAAGGTAACAGCAAAAATGATTAGATTAACATAATTATAAGTCTAATTGATAGCAGTCACAAGTGGCCACCAGCCTATTCTACTGTATTAGCAATTACTTATGTAAATTTCTATTGAGATCAAATAAATAAACGTGCAGTGACACTTGAAGGAGCAATGAAATTTGAAGAGGTACTGAATGTTTTGAAGAGTGTGCATGCCTGTAACTTTGCCATCATATGAAAAGTTGTGAAACCTGAAAGTCATCTAGAATTCAATCACAGTACCAGCATTTCTGGTGTCTCTCCTCTTCTAGACAAAACATGCTAGGTATGTAGAACCTCACTCCCTGCCATTTGGGTCTTTTTAGCATATGCACAATGTGCCTCAGGTGGCACGTGAATTTGGTCTGCTGCTTGGATCATTAGTCTCTGGCCCAGACCAGCTACTGACAGGGTGCATGATCCATGCTCCCCATCACTTGGGTCAAACAGACACAATTCAAACTCTGCAATTATGGCAGAATGGGCATGTCAGCTATGCAGCTGCTGACTGAAACTGGCACTTTACATGCACATGGGGTGATCAAGAGAACAAAACCAACTTGTTCAGAACTTGTTTTATTGACACAGAGAATGTTATTCAGGACACAGGAGTTAGCTCCAGCTGCACTCCACCCATGTTGCATGATTAAGCACCCACTTTTAATCATACACAACACATGGTCATTTTGTATTGCCCATCAAGTGTCCAGTACAGTGTTGGTCCTATATAAATAAATAGCAATAGATTACTTATTTTGGAAAAATCCTGGGGAAGGAAAGGAAGTTTCTTTAAATTCTCCTAGGATAGAGACTAGCAATAGGTATGGCTAAACATCAGTTCTTAAGGATAAAATACAGTTTGAAGACTATTACTTTGCAATTATTTATTTGTGTATGATAAACCTCACAATGTTCTGGGAGCTTTTCAGACATTCAGGACAGAATTATTCTAATCTGCCAAGTCTAAGGACGGAAAGATGCAGAGGTTAGTAGAAAAAGAATAGCAGATTTTTAGAAACAGATTAATTAGATACACTCTAGCAGTATAACAGAAGTAGGTTTTTGACATACTTAGGGTGGACAATGTACAGGTTTGGAGCATAAGATGAGGCTGGTCATGTTATTCATGAGCAATGTGTAGAAGAGGGCATGGAGGAGATTGTGGGAGAAGCTGATGAATGAGTGACAAACTTGAGAAGATTGGAATAGAGGGCAAGAAAGCAATGCGAAACTCAGTTAGGGAGGGTCAGAATTATGTAGGTCTTTCAAGGTGGAGAAAAGAAGTTTAAATCTGATGCAATAACATGGAGAGACATTTAAAAAGAGGAGTGACAGGATCACATGGGCAGATGAGGAAAATTATTTTAGTGGTTACATCTTTGGTGAAGTGGGGCAGTGTGTTTCAGGGATTTCAGAAAACAGGTTGGTTTAGGAGTCAAGGCAGAATATATGAAGGCCTAAATAAGAGATTTTGGCTGGGGAAGGGAAAGATTGAGGAAGAAGTAGCATTTCTATCCCCTCTTATCTATGGAAACTAGTAAAACAAATCTTTCACATTAAAGGAACACAACCAAGTAGTGGAGTCTCCAAATTTATTTTCTGTTTTAAAACTAATAATTGATTTTAAAAGATTCAATAGAATCTTAATATTTTTAAAGAAATACCAAAACTGAAATATTTTCAGTGTAAATGTTGCAACCCTGTATTAGTTTGTCACAACTTGGAAGTGAAATTGAGTTGAAAATGACAGCCAAGTGAAGTGTCTGGTAAATTTCAATTACCAAGCTGAGCAAAAAGCATATAGGAAACAAAGGAATAGTCAGAAGAAAAATATGTATTTTAATTGTTCAGTTTTAATAATTATTGTTTGTATTACAATAGTGTCTAGAGACTCCAACTGAGATCAGAGCCCCATTGTGTTAGGGATTTGTACAAACACTCAATAAGGCTTTGTCTACAGAACAAAGTTGAACTGCTGTAACTGTAGCCTATGTTGGTATAGTCTGTGTGGCACAATGTCCTGACCATGGATGCAGTTATATTGATAGTGTGTTTATACCAGAACAAAAACTGTGTGTAGACAAGACTAAGAGACAGTTCCTGCTGTGAAGAATTTACAAAGGCTAAACAGTAATAAAGCTCACTTATTCTGGAATAAGAATGTCCACACATGGAGCTATTCAGCAATAACTATTGCAATTAGAATGCCCATACTACCTTAATCCAAATTAAATTTCAAGTGTAGAAAAAGCCTAACTCCTGCAAAGGCATGTTTGTAATCTTTCGTACCATGGATACTGAATTAAATGGCACTACACACAGTAAAATTAAGCATTTTAAAATTTTGAGGGCTCAGGGCCTAAATAGGTAAAAGAAAGAGAGAGAGACAAGGTGGGTGAGGTAATATCTTTTGTCTCTCTAATATCCTGGAACCAATTGCACTACAACAACACTGCATATAGGATAAAATAGAGACAGAGATCTTATTTTCACTAGGAAGAAGGTTGCCACTTCTTACCTAATGTAGTAAAATCTTGGGGCATGTCAATTGCACAATGCAATTGAAGCTGTGATTGTCGCTTGGCTAGATGTATCCAAACTGGCTCTAATCTAGCTAGCCTGATTACTGATGGCAGTGAAGCCATATCAGCCGGGGCTCAGCATAAGCAGTGCAAACCTCCCTAAGATCCTGGGTGCTTACTGGTGTGGCCAGTCCAGGGCAATATCCAAAGCATCCTGCCTTCGTCAGAGCCAAGCTCTGTGGGGTATTTCTACACCTGATGTAGGCAATGTAGACGTGCTGTTTGCAACTGGCTTTCGCATGCCGTTTCCACTCCCGTTGAGGGTAACCAGCGCTCACTACAGCAGCAGGATGTTAGCACTTAGCTGGGGGGAGTTAACCCCCCTCCCACACCATCCCTGGCCCGACACCCGGGGCACAAAGCAAGGCAGTGCCTGGGCCAGGGCTAAAGAGGGGCACGGGGATGGTCATTTCCCCGATGACAGGCCAGGCCAGGCTCGAGCAGGGCCCAGGGGTTGCAGGGAACCAGGCCGGTGCCTGGAGCGCCCGGACTCAGCCCCACTCTCCGGCCCGTGTTAGTGGCGCGGGTCTGGAGCGGGGTCAACCCGGGCCGAGGCCACCACGCCGGGTTCCCGGCGGTGGGGAGGGGGCCGGGGCCCGCGGAGCGGCTGGAGGGGGCCCGTGACGGGCGCTCTGGGCCGGGCCGGGCCGCGCCTCCCCCTCCGCAGCGCTGACGTCGGCGGCGCCTCCCTGGACTCGGCTCCGGGGCGGGGCTGCAGCAGCGCAGGGGCCGCGGCGGCATCAGCTGGGGACGGAGAGCGGCGGCGGCAGGTAACCGGGTCAGCGCGGCGCGGCAGCGGCCGACCGGGGCCAGGCGAGCTCCGCGGCGGGGCCTCGGCTCGCCATCCCCCTCCCGGCTCTTCTGTCCCCTCAGGCAGCCCCTGGGCCACCCCCGGCCCGCCGGGTCCCCGGTCCCCACCTCCCCCGCCGCTCCGCTGACTGCGGGCTGGCCGCAGCGGGAGCCCCGCCGCCGGGGAAAGCTGGGGGCGCCGGGCGCGCGCACCTGTCGGGGCAGAAGCGCCGGGGGCTGGACACACGCGTCGGCCGGGACCGGCCCCGGGGAAGCGCCGGCCGGAGCGCGCGGCGTGTCGGGCTGGGCAGGGAGCGAGAGGCTCTGGGAACTTGCCGGGGGAGCTGCTTAGAAAAGTTTCCAGCTCAGATTGTGCGTGTCCAGAGCGTTAGCCGCGGGGCGCGAGTGTCTGACCCTGGAGAAAGGAGACGGATTCATCACACTGATGAGTTGCGACTCTCGAAATTCCCAGTTACACCCCCCAAGAGAGGAAATGCTTTTCTGGAGAGGTTTAAAAATGGGAAGGTTAAAGAGGTTAAACGTTAGGAGGGGAGTAATTCTCTCTTGCGTTTTCCTTGTGTGCAGTAGCTCTCACCTCACACACCTTTCTTTAAACAAACATTCAGCCTGCCAGTTAATTGGGAAGGAGAAATAGAAGGGCACAACTAGAACATGAGTCCCAAGTATTCATCACAGATGTATCCGGAGCTCCTACACGGTAGTTAAAGAGTCATGGTCTCATGCTGGTGACTGTAAATTTTGTATTTGAAGACTTAAGCAATTGAAAGGGAGAGCTGGGAGATTCATCTGGAAGAAGGTACACTTGGCAGGGTGATACTTTTTCTTACAGTGAGAACTTTCTTATTGTGCATACATACAGCTTTTTTGTACTCCGTGACTCATCTCATTCTTTATTGTTGTGTTTTGTAGCAATTTTATTCTGTACCAGACAATTGCTAAAGTAAATGCTAAAATTACACTGGGTTTCAGTTGACTATTGTAGTCTCCATTTCAAAAGACTAAATCTTTCTGTGTGAGTACAGCTATACAAAGTAAAGACTCCTCATGTGGACAAAGCAGGGTTTTGTATTAACTGGTCTAAGGACATATAATCAGGACCGTAAAAAGCATGTTTTCTGTTGAAGCTCTTCACCCTTATGCGGGTTTCATTACTTTATGCTCATCACTTGCTCAAAAATGATTTACACTACCAAAAAGCTGGCTTCTAAGCTCTGTATCTCCACTTTAATTTTTAAGCAGAACAAAGTTTAATAAAAATGTTCTTTCACTGCACAGTTAATCAACCATTACTTGGAATACAATGTACAGTGTATCCTATGTACCATAGAAGCTTACACATGCTTGACTGATGGATTCTTAACTAGTAAATTCTAATATTACCAGATACCTGTAAAAACTTGAAATGACTAAATTAATAGACTAGATGAAAGGATGTTTGTTACTTATTACTTAGGTAACGGCTATTGGTAGACTGTATCAACCCACACTATCTTTGTCAAAGGTGAGAGTAAGTGTATGTCATCATTTAAAATAAGGTCTTGGCTTACTCATGCAGGGTAGTGAACTTTCTGTGGAATGAGCTAATTTCTGACAATTCAGTTGAATTTATTAGGCCATAAAATAGCTTGTGAACTTGTTCTGCAGTGATCAGAGTACAAAGGTTGAGAACTGAGTCAAGTTTTCCTTTATTGCAAAAATTAACAGAGTGTAAAGAGAATTTAACCTGCGTTTCGATCTGTAATTTAGTTTTTCAGAAGAAAATAAGGTTGGTAAAACTTAAGAACTATAGGAATGTTTCTGTGATTTTCTTTAAAGCTTCCACTGGGGTTTTTTAAAGACAATTTTGTTCCTCTAGTGTTTGATGTTCAGACACTGCAGAACTTTGTCTGTGCATAAGATCCAGAAAGAGGCTGTAAGCAAAAACAAAAATAATTGATTTAATTTCATTGTCCAGGTTGAGAGAATAAGCGCAAAATAAAAATATCAGATAGTGAAATGTAAAATCTTTCATAACCTAAAATGTATGTTTTTAACATGGTAAAATAAGCTTTAATGTGAGTGTATCCTTCGGCTACAGTGCTGCAGCTGTGCCTCAGTAGTCTGTAGTATAGATAAGTCCTATGTTGATGGAAGGGGGTCTGCCTTTCTGAGAAGTGGTAGATAGGTTGATGGAATAATTCTTCTGTTGACCCACCTGTGTTTACAGTAGGGGTTAGTTTGATGGAACTGCGTCACTCAGGGCTCAACATTTTTCACAGTCCTGAATGGCATAGTTAGGTTGATGTAGCGCTTAAGAGTAGATCAGACCTTACTAGAAGTACAGTTGCTGCTTCATTATGAAATTTGAGAGGTAGCCGTGTTAGTCTGGAATAGTAGAGGTAACAAAGAGTCCTGTGGCACCTTATAGTTACCGTAGTCTTTAAGGTGCCACAGGACTCTTTGTTACCTCTATTGTGAAATTTGTTACAAAATTGCAAGGTCAGGAGGAAGACCCCAGCAAAAAAGAAAGAATGAAAACAATGGTATGAGGGTTGGTAAACTTGTGTCAAAATTCAAGTGTGAAGCTATGGAATCTGTGATTGTCATGGATTAAAATAATAGGATTGAACCAGAAGGCTATTTTAGGCCTGTGTGGACTTGCATGTCCAATATATCATCATCATCATTCCTTATAGTACCACCTCCAGCACGTCCAGAGAAAGCCACTTCACTCCTTAAAATAAATATAATTTTGATAATGTTAAACTGCAATCATTTTCATTGTTTTGTAGTGATATGATTGTACATTTTAATAATTTGGATATTAAGAGCAATAATAGTTGAATCAAACTTTTAACAGATATTCAACTACAAAGTACTGTGTTTCAGGGTCGGATTAACTTTTTGTGGGCCTGGCACCAAACATATTTGTGGGCCCCCATGGAGGCAACGGAGCATGGCATGAGGTGGTCAGTCCCCGGAGCAAGGGCCCAGCTGAGGCAATGGGGCCTGGCATGGCAGGGGCGCAAAGTGTGAGGGCACTGTTTACAAACCCGTAGTTGCCAGATGCACAATGGCCTGGCTGGCCCTGTGCCACCAGCATGTCCCTTCCCCTTGGGGTGCAGGCCAATGCCACGCCACACACAACCTCACCTAAAACCTCATAGGAGCACCCTCAGAAAAAAATAGTGTGTGCTGTGCACCCACTGGTGGCCCCGTTGATCAGTTCAGCAGTGGGCAGGAGGTGCTGGGGTCGGAGGGGAGGCGCAGGGGTATGAAGACTTGGAGCGAGGGAAGAGGTGCTCAGAGGAGAGTGCAGAATGGGGCAGGAAGAGGTGTGGTGGGGGGACCTGGGAGGAAAGAGTGGAGTGCTGGTGGGGCATGGGGCAGAGCACTCCCAAGGAAATCCGAAAGTCAGCACCTCTGCAGCACCCGGCCCCTTCTGAGTATAGGCTTGATGCCATTGTAAATCCAGTAATGGTTCGATAGGCCCCTCTCCTGCATTGTGTAGCCCTCGAGTGGACTGCTGCATCCCCTTGCTATGTAATGTGTCATCAGCACTGTAAGTGATTTTAAGTCAGCCAAGACCAGGAAGGTCAGAGATAAGACTGAGACGCTTACTCATCATGTTTTCACTATGTGCCGCAGCGTGTATTGTATGAGTTATTGCTTACCGTTTGAAGAGCTATAGCAATTTCTGTTTTGATATTTTTTAAAGGCATTTTCAATCTGTAGTAGGGTAAATTTTAAAGACCAAGATTAACCCCCCCCCCCCCCCGACTTCTAATGGCCAATTTAAAATAATACATATCTGTACTTTTAAAAAACTGATGTATAACTTGAATAAGTTTATATACAATGTTGAAATGTGGCAGCTTTGTGGTTGCATTTCTGTTATTTTAAATGCTACATTTTTTTGTGCCAGCTTTTAAAAAATACTGACAGTTGAGTCCTGAATACATGTAAAGAGGTACTGACAGACACTTCATTATAGTTTGCAGCGTTGTTGTAGCCACGTTGGTACCAGGATATTAAAGAAACAAAGGGTACGGCTATACTGTCCGCTGGATTGGCGGATAGTGCTTGAGGTATCGGGGATCAATTTATCACATCTCATCTTGACACGATAAATCAATCCCCGAATCGACTCCTGTACTCCACCTCGGCAGGAGGAGTAAGCGGAGTCAGCGGGGAGTGGCTGCAGTCAACTCACTGCAATGGGGACAGCCATACTGTTGCGTATCTTAGGTCAACCTCTCACTCCCCTGTAGTGTAGCCCAGCCCAAAGTGGGTGAGGTAATATTTTCTATTGGACCAACCCAAAGAAAAGCTCTGTGTAGCTTGAGAGCTTCTCTCTTTCATCAACAGAAGTTGGTAACATCTTTAAATGACCTCACCCACCTTGTCTCTCTAACTTCACTATACTGACAGTAGAGAATAGTATAGGGATATAATGAACATATTGCATAGAATTGCTATTGAATTAAAGGTCTGTTGAAGAAGTTGAATGTGCCTGTGTTATGTGGAAAGCTAAAATAAGCTGGCATAATGGACTAAGCAGTCTTCTCTGGTTGACAGGGTTTCTTAAATTCATACATTTTTAATAGCAAGATGAAGCAATGTATTCTTGTTTTTTTTCATTTGCAGTAGAATTATTTATAATGTTTACCTATGAATGATACATATAGGTGTAATTTTTATGTAGTTTATTTGATGTATATATTGTCCATCTAGTGTAACAAAGCCCTCAGCATACTGGTAGAAATAATTGATTAAGACAAAATGACTGACTTTTTTTCTTTTTAGGAGCAGGAAAGATGAGAACAGTAAGTGCGTTTATTTGTTTCAGGGCCTAATCCAAAATTATTCAAATGAATAGAAAAATTCCCATTGACTTCAGTTGGAGTGGGATTGAACCCTTAAACAGTAATTTGCTAAATAGCCCACTCTTACCTGTACAGTTTTATTTAATATTGAATGGAAAGAAAACCTTTGTCTGTCATTTTCTAGAACAACATTTCACAAATGATCCTGCTGAACCTATTTTGCAAAGATGAAGTTAAATGGACAATTCAGTTTTGTTAAAGGCATAGTTTTATCTGACAGTGGATTATTATTTAGTTTACTAGGTATCTTTTTTTTTAATTGACTAGATTTAGTTAATTGGTTGAAATCCAGAAAATTTATCCAAGTGAAATTTGTGTGTTGAAATAGGCACCCAAAAGCACCAAAGCAATAAATCTGACAGGTACACAAATCTTGCTTATATCAGGTAGGGAGGCGGTTACTTGATTAAGTGGCAACAGCTTTTTGAAGGGAACTAGGCTACCTGCTTTTATAGATTGCCTGGAGCTTGATCTATCCTCAAGAATTTTGATGCTCACTGGTTAAATCTGGTACTGTACTTAGGAAGTATGGGTGAACACAGTCTTATGAGCATTATAAGTATTGTTTATATTTAAATCCTTCTCTTGGCTGATAATTCAGAGCTCAGTCTTGCTCATCTGTCAGCTGCTCTGACTCTACTTTGCTCTCAGGCTCTCAGGGCATAGAGCTATTGAGGAAGTATTTGTGTGGACCCACATCTATTCCGAACACCCAGGATCTTGGCTAGTGCGAGTGCGGTTGAGTAGCCATTTTTAACAAGAGATTGCATATTTGTGAGCAGCAAGTTCAGCCACTTTATTCTTTACATTTACATGGAAATTTCAAAACATACTCAATGCATTCAGATGATAGGGTACAAGAATTAAAAATATTAAAACAGATATTTTAGTGATTGTAACACACTTTGTTTAGATGTCTTTATGTGGATAAAGAATTTAATAAGATACACGTATGCTTAGCTTTATGGAGTCATTGAAAGTTACCTTTTCCCCCCCAATAACGTTTGCTGATCACTTTAAGCCTAACACTTCTATATCCACACAGGTCAGTTTAGTTACTGGAAGGTGTTCTGAGACTTGAGTGATCCTCTAGCATTTGTCCATTTCTGCTGCAGTGCTAATAGTCCCACAGGGCATGTCCCACAGGACAATCTGTTGTTACATATTCTGTTTTCTGTTGCCTTTTCCTTTTGATTTCTGGATTAGCTGGTATCTGTCAGCCTCATTTCTCCCTCCCCCCATTTACATTTTCTAAAATTAGATCTGCCAGCTGTGTATTGGTTTGTGGGAACACATGCTCATCGTATCATCCCTCTGCTGTCCTTAGCTATTCTGTGCTAGGATCAAGCTATTTTTTTGGAGATTAATAGTCTTGTAAATTTCAGTGACAGTGTGACAGCTTCCCCCCTGTTCCCTGGATGCCACCTGATGAACTGGGGTACCACTGAGCCTGCCTGTTCCACCAGCCTGGGCCCCTCACCCTGTCCTGCTAAGCCAGGCCCTCAAGCCTTCTCTAGCATACACACAGGTAGGGGCCCACCCAGCTGCAGAAAGACAGACACTGAAATCAGTACTGTATGGGAAGACTTTCAGCTAAGGAACTGCCCAGCACTGAAATGCATTCCCCTAGAAAGCAAACTCAAAATTGAATTGCCTTGCACTGCACCAAGAGCTGTACAGCGTAAGCTAATAGAAATTTGCGCTCTTCCTCGATGTAGAGAGAGATGCACAGCTTTGTATCCCCCCGCTGATCCCAGTTATGAATTACACAAACCGTGTTTAAAACAAAAACAAGTTTATTAAGTAGAGGTGTGCTTAATTATAAGTATATCCCATATAATCACTTATATTATTATTACATTATTATTATTTATTATTACAGTGAAACCTCGATTTAACAGACTAATTCGGGCAAGGGGGTGTCCGTTAAAGCCAAAAGTCCGTTATTTAATAATTTTTTTAAATCATTAAATAACAGGACTTTTGGCTTTAACGGACACCCCCTCGCCCCAATTAGTCCATTAGTCCGTTATATAGAGGTTTTACCCCCCGGGCGGGGGGGTTGACAGTTCCCGCCCGGCTCCCCGCAGCGGGGAGCCCAGCGGGATTTGTGACCACCCCCCCCCCCCGCCTGCCTGAACAGCCCCCCCGCCGGACCCCCCCCCCCCCGCCCGCCCGACGGGGAGCCAGCGCGGGGCTGCTTGGGCGATCGGCTCAGCTGCCTGGTCAATTTCACCTGAAATTGACCAGGCAGCTGAGCCGATCGCCCAAGCAGCCCCGCGCAGGCTCCCCTCCCCACCTGTCAGCCCGCCTGCCCGGCTCCCCGCTGCGGGGAGCCGGGCGGGGGCGGGGGGGGGGTTGACAGCTCCCGCCGGGCTCCCCGCTGTGGGGAGCCGGGCGGGAGCTGTCAACTCGGCCGCCCAGCTCCCCTCTGCGGGGAGCCGGGCGGCTGGGTTGACAGCTCCTGCCCGGCTCCCCAGGGCGGGAGCCGGCAGCCCCCGAATAACGGATTTCGGATGCATCGGAAATTTTGTCCGTTGCATCCGAAGTCCGTTAAATCGGGGTCCGTTAAATCGAGGGTTTACTGTATTATTATTATTATTATTATTATTAGTGATTTTAACGGATAGCCAACAGATCAAAGCAGATGACCTTATTAAATAAACAAAACCCAAATAGAGTGTAACACACTAGATAGGATATAAATTAGCAAATTCTCCCCCTGAGTGATAAACAGGCTGGTAGACTCTTAAGGCACAAGTTTCCTTGGCTTTCCCAGGTTTTCATACACAGGCTGAAGATCCTTCTAGCTTGGGAGCATTACTTCCCACGGAGTCTGGGGCCGCCTGGAGGGCTGTGAACAGGTTTCAGGGGGTCCGTCAAGCAGGACAGTGTTAGATTCACTGGGTCCCAAGGCAGAAAGTTGAAGCTCCGCCATGTGGGGCTGAAGCCTGGGATTCTTAACCCTTCCACCTGGGGCTGAAGTTGAAGCCTGAGGAACTTAGATTTGTGGGGCCCCTGTGGTATGGGGTCCTGGGAAGTAGCCTTGCTTACTACCTCCTAATGCTGGCTCTGGCTTTTATATGAAGTGAAGTTGTTGTAGCACAACTGGGCTAGGGGGGCTCAGAAAAAAGAAGGTTGAGAACCTCTGATGTAGTACAAACTTTTTCACCATAGTAAGTGGCATTCGTGGATTCTGTGACTTTACTGGCCCTCCAAAGAACAGAGCAATTGAATAAGAAGACAATTTGTACTTCAGATTTTTCAGAGTAGGGGCTGGAGGCAGGACTGTGTGCCCCTTCCCTGCTGCAACTGGGGCTGGATGGCTGGAATCAGGATCCTGCAGCCCTGATCTGTGGTTTGCGGGGGATGGAGGGACTGCAGCTGAGCTCTGCTTCTCTGTCTCACCGCTGCGGCTAGCTCCGGAGCAGGGACTGTGCACCCGTGACAGCACTCTGTGCTGTGCCCCAGCTCCGAGGCTTCCACTGGGGGCTGCAGCCCCACAGCTTCCACTGTCTTCCCAGGCTGCAGCCAGCTCCAGGGCTGGGTTGCGCGCTACCTGCTGTGCCCCCAGCCCCGCAGCTTCTGCCGGAGATCGTGCTGCAGCCAGGCCCGTGCACCCCAGCTCTGTGGCGGAAGCTGCAGTGGGGGCTGTGCGCCCTCTGGTGTCCCAGGGCCATGCACCCCCTCCTCGGCTGCAGCCAGTTTCAGAGCTGAGGCTACGCTTTTGTACGTTACCATTCCTGATGTCAGATTTGTGTCCATTTATTCTTTTACATAGAGACTGTCTGGTTTGGTCAATGTACATGGCGGTTGGGCATTGCTGGCACATGATGGCATATATCACATTGGTCGATGTGCAGGTGAATGAGCCCTTGGTGGTGTGGTTGGGTCCTATGATGGTGTTGCTAGAGTAGATATTAGGACAGAGAAGGCAATGGAGTTTGTTACAGGAATTGGTTTCTGGATTAGTGTTTCTATGGTGTGGTGTGTGTGTGTGTAGTTGCTGGTGAGTATTTGCTTCAGGTTGTGGGGCTATCTGTAAGCAAGGATTGGCCTACCTGCCAAGGTCTGTGAGAGTGGGGGATCGTTTTCCAAGATAGGTGGTTGATGATGTGCTGGAGAGGGTTTAATTGGTGGCAGTACGTGATGGCCAGTGGTGCTCTGGTATTTTTCCTTGTTGGGCCTGCCCTGTAGTAGGTGACTTCTGGGTACCCGTCTCGCTCTGTCAATCTGTTTCCTCTCTTCTCCCAGTGAGTATTGTAGTTTTAAGAATGCTTGATAGAGATCTTGTAGGTGACTGTCTCTGTCTGTCTGAGGGATTGGTGCAAATGCGGTTGTATCTTAGGGCTTGGCTGTAGACAATGGCTTGTGTGATATGTCCTGGATGGAAGCTGGAGACATGTAGGTGTAAATATAATGGTCAGTAGGTTTCTGTTATAGGGTGGTGTTTATGTGACCATCACTTATTTGCACTATAGTGTCCCTGAAGTGTCAATAGTCTTGTGTGGACTGGTCCAGGCTGAGGTTGATGGTGGCGTGCAAATTGTTGAAATCCAGGTGGAATTCTTCAAGGGCCTTCTTCTCATGGGTCCATATGATGAAGCGCAGACCTGAGGAAGCGGTGTTCTAAGTCAGCCATAAAAATGTTGGCGTACTGTGGGGCCATGTGGGTACCCATAGCAGTGCCACTGACTTGAAGATCTAAATTGTCCCCAAGTCTGAAATGGGTGAGGACAAAGTCACAAAGCTCAGCCACTAGTGTGCTGTGGCCTCATCAAGGATACTGTTCCTGACAGCTTGTGGTCCATCCTCATGTGGACTATTGGTGTAAAGAACTTCTACATCCTTGGTGGCCAGGATGGTGTTTTCAGGAAGATCACCAATGCATTGTAGTTTCCTCAGGAATTCAGAGTTGTCTCGAAGATAGCTAGGAGTACAGGTAGCATAGGGTCTGAGGAGTCAAAATAGCCCGATAATCCTGCTGTAAGAGTGCCAGTTCCTGAGATGATGGGGCATTCAGGATTTCCAGGTTTATGGATCTTAGATAGCAAATAGAATACCCCACAGGGCTCTAGGGGGTGTGTCTGTGTAGATTTGTTCCTGTGCTATAGCAGGGAGTTTCTTGAGTAGATAGTATAGTTTCTTTTGTATAGTTCTTCAGTGGGTTCAGAGGATAATGCCTGTAGAATGTGGTGTTGAAGACTTGTCTGTTCATAATCTGACCTGTTCATGATGACTACAGCACCTTCTTTGTTAGCCCATTTGATTATAATGTCAGAGTTTTTCTGAGGCTGTGGATGGTGTTGGGTTCTGTACAGCTGAGGTTCTGGGGCAAGTGATGCTGTTTGTTCACAATTTCAGTCTGTGACGTCTGTGGACGTCCAGTCTGTCATTTCGACCGTCAGGAGGAGTCTACGCAGAATTCTTCTTCTTGTAGTGTTGGTAGGAGGGTTCCTATAGGTGGTTAGTGCCCTGTTCAGTGGTGTGTTGAAAACTATTCCTTGCATTGGAGAAGGTGAAAGTAGGCTTCCAGATCACTGCATAACTGTATCATATGCGTGGTGGTGGTGGGGCAGAAAGAGAGTCCCCAAGATAGGACAGACACTTCTGCTGGGTGAAGTGTGTGGTTGGACAGATAAACAATATTGTTGGTGAATTAAGGGTACCACTGTTGTAACCCCCTATGGCATGTAAGAGTTTAGATAGTTCACTCTCCTTTTTCCTCTGTAGAGACATAAAGTGTACATTGTAAATGGTTTGTCTTGTTTTTGTAAAGTCCAGCCATGTGGAAGTTTGTGTGAAAGGTTGGTTTTGTGTGAGAGTCTCCAGTATTGAGAGCTCATTCTTGATCTTCTGTTTGCTGCACAGGCTGCTGAGCAGGTGGTTCCTCAGTTTCTATAAGTGTGTGTGGCACAATCTCTCACCATAGTCAGCGTAGTATATCGATTGCAATGGATGTTTTACCTTCAGTCCATTTGGTATGATGTCCTTCTGTTTGCAGTTAGAGAGGAACCTGATGTCTGTCTCTGTGCAAGTTTTTTTCATGAAGTTGATGGATTTCCACTTCATACAGCTCAATTCAGCCTGTGCACATCTGCGGATCAGGAATTGTAATGTACAAAAGCCAGTAGGAGAACACTTCAATCTCTCTGGACACTCGCTAACAGATTTAAAAGTAGTCATTTTTCAATAAAAAAACCTTCAAAAACAGACTTCAAAGAGAAACTGCTGAGCTACAATTCATTTGCAAGCTTAACACCATCACTTTCGGCTCGAATAGGGACTGGGAGTGGTTGGCTCACTACAAAAGCAATTTCCCCTCTCTTATTATTGACACTTCCTTATCAATTACTGACAGTGGACCACATCCACCCTGACCTAATTGGCTTTCAACATTGATTCTCCACTTGTAAGAGGTAACTTCCTTCTCCATGTGCCAATATATATTTATGCCTGCTTCTGTAATTTTCACTCCATGCATCTGAAGAAGTGGATTTTTTCATCCATGAAAATTTATGCCCAAATAAATCTGTTAGTCTTTAAGGTGCCACTGAACTCCTCATTGTTTTTGTGGTACAGAATGACTCGGCCACCCCTCTGATATTGTGAATTATGAAGACAGAATTTTTTGAACTGAATGGAAATTTATATAATTGTGTACATCTGTCAAAAAGTTCATAACAATGTAAGGTGCATGTGGTTAAAATATTTGTAATCATTCCATGAGGAAAGCAGTTCATAAGCAAATTATGTACCAGAGTCCATAAAAGGGTAGGGCTTGGTCTGGTTCCTTTGTTTTTATTGCATCAACATAGTAATGGTTTAAAGTTTTTTTTGTTTGTTTTTGTTTTTTTAAGGTTTGTATCTGATAATAAAAACAAGTAGCTGCTGTAACATGAGTGTAAAATACTGTATGACAGTTATCAGCTAGCATTTCACAGACACATCTAATAAAGGTCTCAAAACCTGAAATCTGATATTTAAGCTCTTCTGAAGTAAATATTTAATGAAAGTAGTCTAGATAACTGTAAGACTGAAAACATCTGAAGGACAAAATATTTTCAGAAGTATGCAATATCATTTTTTGTCTTCTGTGGATAGTAGTGAATAAAAAAATCTTAGTTTTTGAAATTATACTCAGTATTAAAATCTTTTAATAAATTTCACTAAAGTTAAAACGGATGTGTTTTGAGTGACTAATTTTTATAGATGGTTGATCCACAAAATCATACAATATTGAAAACCATTTGAGCAATTTTTCCTTGACTTTTTATGCATATTTCATTTTTGAAATTCAATACTTAATACTATAATTGAGGGATGAATACTAGGAGCAGCAGCTGAGGCACAATTGGCTTGTTTGGTCTGCTGCTGGTTTCTAGAAAACATGCTGAGATGCAGTAGAGAAACAGAACTTATTGTAATTATATTTGAAAGGGCTCCAGTGTTGATCCAGAGAATGTAGACTAGCAAGCACTATATCTGGCTGTCAAATTGTTTAAAATAATAGTTAAAAACAGAATAATAAAACACGAGGAAGATCATGATATGATCGGTCTAACCAACAGAGAATCTGCAAAATAAATTTTTGTCTAATCTGTTAAAATTCTTTGAAATCTGTCAGTGGATAAATTTTATTTAGGCTTCCAAAAGGTCTTCGACAAGGTTCAACACAAGACGCTTGTAAAGAAGCTAAGTAGTTATGGGGTGAGAGATTAAAGTATTGTCATGGATTAAAAAGTGGGTTGAAGACACCAAGCAAAGAGTAGGATTAAATAATAACCTTTTAGAATGATGAAAAATTATGTATTTGGTCCCCATGTTGCATAATAAGCTTGGAATATTTTGATTTTTTTTTAAAAAAAAATAATTTTGACATAACATTGATATTTATTTCTATTTTTTTGTATTTTTATTAATTTATATTTTTACAGTTGCAGGACATTTTGGGAGGATCGGTAGTGTGGGTCAAAGTTATTTAATGACAATAGACATTGAGATTGAAAGAGTTAATGTTTTACAGCTCAGAAAATATATCGTGAACATCAAATGTCAAAATATACAAAGTAAATATCCTTAAATTAAACTTTAAGAAAAATGTTGCTAAAGAATTTATTATTTTACCCATACTGTTGATGGAAATAATCTTTGTTTTGGTTTGTTGTGTGTACGGTGAAATTGATGTTTACTGATGGTGACTAAAAATCTCATCCTTCCAAACCTAAATATATTAAAGAAATCGAAGAGGGACAAGTAGTGAGGTAGCAAAATTTTCAGATGACATAAAGTTGTTTAAATTAGGCTCAGATTGGAGTGTGGTGAACGTCAAAGACAGCTAAACAAGCTAGGTGAATGGCTAGCATGATCAGGCAAATTAACTGTATCTGCTCAAGAAAGAGGGGAGCTGGATGTTGTGGAGAACTCAATAAAGAACTCTGCCAATGTGCTGCTATGGTCAAAAAAAAGCAAACTATGTTCTGTTGCATAAGGAATGGGAAGGTGACTAAAACAAAAATAATATTATACCTTTATATAAATCAACAATGCAGTCTCATCTGGAGACTGTACTCTGCTGCTCACCCTATCTTAAAGAGGATAATGCAGAATTAGAAGGGGTTCAGGGAAGGTGACCACATCAAGGGTATGAAAATCTCACATTTGAAGAGATTGAGGAAACTTGGATTGGTCATTTTAAAGTGGAGAGGAATGAGAGGAGACATGATAAAAATAAAATAAAATAGTGAATGGTATAGAGAAGCTAGATCAGTAACTTTTATGTTCTTCCTGTCTGATAACTAAAGAAAAAAGGATATTTGAGTGGAACTTGAAAGGTTGAAAACTCAAAAATTGATAAAAGAACGTGATTTTGACATGTATAATTAAGCCATGGAATTTACTACCACAGAAAGTTGTTGACGTCCAGGTCTTAATAAGATTTAAAAATGAATTGGCTATTTATATAGACATCAGTAATATTCATTTGTTCTAATAAACCTATAACATTTGTTTGGAAATGATTTTAAACTTCCTGCTGCAGAGTTTAAGCCAGTCTCTAATAGTTGGAGATCAAGAGAAGATCTGCTTGATTGTCCCACATCTGCCTAATGGAGGGTTGCTATTGAAGTGTCTGCTGTTGGTCTCTTTCCAGCAGTAGTAATTACTAGAGATTATTGTTGAGTATACTGAGCATTATTATAAAGAGTAGGGTGGTTGTGCTTCAGGTGTGACACTTCCCTTGAAGAGCAAGTGTGCTGTCTGATCAGTATTCCATGTAAGGGGACACCTGTTCTCCAGAGTGAGCTGCCTTGGCTTTCAACGGTTTTTGAGGTGCAGCTCAAGGTTGGTGACAGCAGGCATTTTTAGAAACTATTTTCTCTGGTGTTTGCTGAAATTCAGAGAATAATGAGCAAGGGCTATTTGTTCTTTCAGGGACTGAGCAAGGATAACACCTGTGCATTCTTTAATGTCACTCTGTTGGTTTGCTGGTGGAGAGGGAGGAAAATACAAGCTGGAATTTGCCAAAATATGTGCATTCAGAATGGCAGAAGTTGTGGGGGGGTGGGGAGATTGTCTGTCTAAATTTTCTGGGGGCCTCTAAGAAGTGAAGCACAGAATTTCAGCCTTGGAGAAAGAACCCTGCTTTGCAAGAGGTAGATTGCTGCTTCTTCACCCCAGAGAATCAATGTAAACTGTCTCCCCAAGTCCCTTACAATGAGCCTGCTTGCCCTTTCAGACAGTATTTTGTCGCTGGCTGTCCAGTCCCAACTGTGTGTAAGTCAGCTGTCTTTTGGGCAGGGAAGCTCATTTTGAAGTTAGAGGCGGGGAAGGGACACAGAATCTGAAGAGGCAGGGAGGGAATGAGAGGCCAGGAAACGTTAAAATTAATCATAATAACGTGGATCTAGTAATTGTCCTTATTACCTACCTTCCTTGTAGTGAAAACATGTCTGAAGAAAAGTCCTCCATTCAAATATTTTTTTAATTTAAAAAATATATTAATTTAAGACTCTATTGTTATTCGAGCACTTCCTGGGTGGTTCAAGTTACATACTTGAAGTATGCACGTAGTACATCTGTAATGACTAATTGCCATGTGTTTTATTGGCATTACCACAGGAAGAATGATATATAATTATCTAGGAGAGAGAGACGGCAAACACTTCAGATTTTAAACTTGTAAATTTGGTTCCTTACAGTAAATTCTTTGGCACTGGAAAAGGATTGTCAATCAGCACAGGTTGGTAGGCATGTAACTGAATTCATTGCATTATAGTAGTTGTCCGGTGTTTATGCAGTTCATACAGGTGGATTCACCCAAGGTTCAGATTGAGCTACTAGTTGGTGGCACATTTTTCTAGCTCGTCATTTTCACTTAACAAAAATTAATGTTTCTAGCCCATTTAAAGGAGAGCTGATGCATCTGAGCTTTTTGACAGGCTAGAACTTTCTTCTTCCCCAGATCATAACCGACTTTGTTAGCTTGCAAGATGTGCTGTAAGGCCCACCTTTCCTCCCTTGCCTGTGAGGAGAATGGTATTGGGTATGACTAATGGTTTTGGTCAGAGACTGTCGATTTGTGGAGTGCGTCAATTAATTTCTTTGGTTGATGTTGTTACTGGCTTATTGAATTTGATTGGGGTGGGGAGAAGGGTGGAACTGATGGGTTTGTTAGCTTCAATATATTTTTTTTAAAAAAAGATTGTCCAGGGCACTTAGAGTAGTAAGTGGGTGCTCTTTTTATTGTTTATAAATATCCAGATAAAGCAATAACTTTGGAAAGTAAAAAAGAAATTCACATCTTAATGAGGCATTAGCTCTGAAACTTCATGATAAGTTTGTTAATAGTGTTAATTTCACTATTCGTGTTAGCTGAAACAGTTGCTTTGGGGTTGTGGGAGAAGCTTGGGCTCCCCAATCCAGTGTTGATTGACTGTGTTCTTTTTCTAACTAACTGTCATCTGTTTCTTTTAAATAGCCTTGCACTTTCTATAAAAATGATCAAAAATTATCTTCAGCCTGCTTATAGTTTAGTTTAAGACGACGAGAGGTATAGCCTGTTTAATTTATTTGGGATGGGCAGGCTTTTGGAATGGCTGGAACCAAGGTGAAGAGAGGGTGGAGGCTTCAATAACATGGTATAATGGGGACACTGACTCATCTCTTAGCCATCTGTTTCTCTGAATTGTTCTGTTTACGTTCCAGTTTAATGGACCATGAGTTGCTTTTCAAAATTGATGGACTTGATACATACTTTTTTTTATGTTTTGTAAAGAAAATGTGCATATATGTGTAATTTTTTTGTTTTGAGTAGTTAATCATAAATAAGTACATGCAAAAGCATATTCTCCGAGCCTTCGTAAAAAAAAGGGACTTAAAAATACAGAAGGACAAAGTGAATCACACCTCTATGCAGGTAAGAGTATATTTTATAGCTACTACATATCTGAGTAATGTGTTCTCAAAATCAAGGTATGGTAGTTCAGTATATATGTGCTCTCAGTGAGACCATGGATACCCTCGTCGCAAGTAGCTTAGTGAGAACTAGAAAGAGAATAATAAGTAAAATACAAGGTAGAGGAGCCATACCAGCCAGAGAGAGATGTCCATGGGAAGTAGTATAGGTTTACTGGCACGTATCCAGCCAAGAATGGGTGGAAGGGTGCGTTAGTGGGGTGTTGGGGCAGAGGGCAAGCTGTATCTTTGCTCTCTCTGAGGCACCCCTTCCAGGTGACAGGCCTATACTTGCACTTCTTTCAAAGTGGAGTCCCTCAGTTAACCCCACATTTGACTAGGCTACAGAACCCCCGTTCATCAACCATTTTGCCTCAGCAGGTCCAACAGGGTTAGGACCTTGCTATAGATGTCTCCCTGGGAGTTTGTGCTTAAGTATGAAGTTGCAGTGACAGAGAACAGCTTCCTCAGAATATAACCAAGAGAGAGGTAAGGTTAACATAACAAAATCTTAAATGCATATTGTCTTACCTAGACTGTCAAGGGAAGGCTAAGTTTAAGTAGGTCCCACTTGACTTAGGCACCGCCCACTCCCTTCAAGTGGTTGGGAAAGACAGGATGCACTGCTGAAACCTCTGCCTCTCTTTCAGTCTGACCTCTTTAGCCTGTTTGTCTCACTGAGGTCATAAGTAGACTGTTTATCCATTTAAAAGTTCCTTTGTTCAAGGGTTCCCACCTTAAGACCCACTGAGGCTTCAAGCAGGGTTCCTGGTCAAATGCAACACTCCAGGTGGGCTGGAAAAAAACTTTCAGCAGTGATTTCCTTTTATTGTCTACTTAGCACCTTTGGATTTCATGGATCCAGCTATACCACAAGACTCAAACAAAATAGGTATATACGGCTTTCTTAAAATTAAGTAGATATATCCCACAGTCTTTGCAAAGGGATAACCAGCAAAGGAGTGTGCTGTGGCTCTGTTAGGGTAAGATGTTTTAGGACTCTTTAGTGATACAGGAACTCCTCACTTAATGTTGTAGTTATGTTCCTTAAAAATGTGACTTTAAGTGAAATGATGTTAAGCGAATCCAATTTCCCCATAAGGATTAATGTAAATGAGGGGGCTATGTTCCAGGTAAATTTTTTTCACCAGACAAAAGACTATATACACACGCACACACAGTATAAGTTTTAAAAAGACAATTTAATACTGGTACACAGTGATGATGATTGTGAAGCTTGGTTGAGGTGGAGGAGTCAAAGGGTGGGATATTTCCCAGGGAATGCCTTACTGCCAAATGATGAGGGCTGAGCCCCAAAGGGTTAACTCTACAAAGCATCAGGAAAGGAGGGAGGGCAGATACACATTTCCCCTTGAAGTACACAGCCTTGTTAATTAGATCAGCAGGCTTGAGCCTCAGCTGCTGCCAGGCACGCTCCTTCCCTCTTTGCCCTGTCCTGTGTCCCTGCTCTATGAAAGATGGGGTAAGTGGGGTGCAGGAGCAGGGGGACACCTGTCAGGCCCCCCTCTTTCTTCTCTCCCCCCCCCCCCCCACAACAAGCAGGAGCCTCTGGGAGAGCTCCAAGGGAGAGGGCAACAACCGTAAGCAGGATGACTTTAAGTGAGGAGTTCCTGTATAAAGGTATAGAAAACATAATTTAAAAGCTTTTAGTTTTCTGGTAACAGAGATTGCCAGGAGTATAAAACCCTAAAACAGATACACTTTTAAAAACCACCATCTCCAAGAAAGAGTTTGATAAAAAGGTCATTTTTAGATATTGTCCTGACTCTCTTGGTTTTCATGATTGCAGTGTTTGCTGCTTGTGTACTTCTGGAACACTGTTTTTCTTGAGGAGAAAAATGCTAAATTGGTGTATCACCTTCACGTATGTGGGACAGAGAAGGTCCCATGCTGGAATTAGTGCAAAATTAAGTTTCTAGTTAATATTTATCAGTATTTACTAAAGTTCATGGGTATTAAACATTTCTTGTAAACATTTAACATGAGGGAGACCTGTTATATAAAGTCCAAGAGGTTCCCGTTAGTATGATGGATGGCCTTGCTTTAGTGCAGAAGGCCATAAAACCAAAATGGATACTTCAAAAAAGTTTGTGTAATGAAATCTCCATCATCTTTTCTCCTATGGTTATTAAACCAGGGTTGGGTTTTTGAGTTCTTTAGTATCTCTGAGATATGGGAAGAGGAAAAAGATATTTACCATAAGTCAGTTTGGAAGGTCCAGTGGAAGCATCTTCAGTCTTCAGAGTTAGTAACAATACATTTTTAAGATGGAGGGATTTCCAGGTCTAGTCAGTCAGATCAGGCTGGAGTTGGTGTAAAGATTTGAAGGTGCTGTTCCTGTGATCACCGAAGGTGTTAGAATAAAAAAGAAGTATAAGATTTAAATTTCTTCGAAGCTTGATTAAGAATTATTTAGCCTTATCCTCCTCTCCTCCAAAGGATTGAGTAATTGGATAATAGGTTTAAATGTGCCAAATAACAAAACGTGTGGATCCTGCAGCAGTTGATCTAAGTGATCTAATTAAGTTTTGAAGAAAGGTTTTTCCTCTCACTTGTGTCACCGGGGTGAATACTAATGGTATATAACAGGTCAAGTTAAGTTGGGTTATGACTCGTTGGGGGATGGTGGTCAGGATAGTGTGGTGGTCATGAATAGTAAAACATGATTTAAAAACAAGCGCTATGCCAAGTTAACTTATCTGCGGTGCATCAGGTGCTCCAACCCTGTCCCACCAGACATATCACTGACCTCTGAGAAATCCAATAGCTGATTTACTTTCTTGATGTTAGAAGAAGAGCAACTGTTGCAGCATTCCTAGATTGTATTTCTGGACATCTAGGGCAGGAGTGGATAGAACTGGTGCAGCATAACATAGCATTCATTTTCTGATTGCTTTACGAGAAGGCTATGTTGATTACAAAGCTACGTTGGCCACATCTTAGAAGTCCATATCAAGTGCCCCACTCCTAATTTTGGGAAACGTTATATGTGATTATTCCAACCCTCCCTTCTCCACTAGCTGAGAAAGGGTAGTAATGTATCTAGTCTAAAACCTCTGATGCATTTTATAAGGGAGTCTCTCTTGCATTTGTTGTTTCCTAAGTATGGGGGAAAATAATGTGTAGTTGCTTCATTGGTAGTAGTAGGTACATGTGCTTTTCTAAATACACATTTAACATGAGGAGGCTTGTTATATAACTTTTTCTTTTTTGAAGATTTTTTAATTTTTTCTTTTTTTTACATATAACAGTACATACAAAAATTACAGTACATACAGTACATACAAAATTTTTTTACAATAACAATACATACAAAAATAGCCTACTTTGTCACTTGTAGAGATGATTGGCGAAAATGTTGTATAGCAATCCTAGCTAGTTTGTCAGAATCCCAGAATTTTGGGGGAACCATATAAGACAGAATTTTCTCTTCATAAATTTTTATAATCCATAGTCACAATCGTTAGGAAATCCTAAATTTATATTTCAGAACATATAGACCCTTCACGAGATTTGCACTGATCAGGAATGTATGATTTAAAAGAATGTGAATTTTTACTACAGTATATTCATGTTCTTTATAAATTACATGTCAATCCTAGCATGTTCTCTTGTTTTAAGTTCTTGGCTTTAAAATTAATTTCTCTTCATAATATAGATTATTTGTTAATTAAGAGACAAGTACAGAAAAAGGTTGCTTAAAATTCTTCATGCTAATAGATATATCTCATGTTTGCAGCATGTGTTTTGTTTCTAAAATAATTTTTCTTTTTGAATGGGAGGTTGACTCCTGTTTTAATATTGGTTAAAAATTATTTTCTTCTGAAGGTGTGAGGACCTCATTTTGATATGATTATTGTCAAGGCCTGAAAGCCTATCAGCAATCTACCCATCTCCTTTCTCTTCCACTTTTATTTTCCAGTTATGAAAATTCCTCAAAACATTAATTATCACATATTTTAGAGTAGGAATACTTTTCTATCTTGACATAGTTGATTTAAAAAAAATACATAGAAACTGTTTGTATCTATAAGAAAAACTATTAGCTAAAATGTTTTTCTTGCTTGCTAGGTGAAACATTTAAACTATTAAGCCTTAAATCTGAACTTCAGTCATGTGAACAAGAGGTTGTTACCTGAATTTTGTGTGGGGTTTTTTAGATAAATATTTATTAAAGGGCAGGAGGGGAAATTAAGGAGGGATTGTTGAGAATTGGGAAGGGTAGAATTTATGGGGAAAGGAAGGTGAGTGCTCTGGAGTGAATAGGGAACTTTGATGTATCTGTATGGAGGTACTTGTGGGTTGTATAGCAGTCTGCCTATTTTGATACACTGAAATTTACATATGTAAAATTTTATTGCACTTCTTTCCTCAAGGTTTTTTATCATTAATATGGACAGATCTGATGACCTCTAGAGTAGTTTTAAAGATAACCGAAGTGTACATTGTACGCCGATAATAAATATTATTATAATATTGTCTAGTGCTTTTTATCAGTAGATCTGAAAGTGCTTTACAAAGGAAGCAGGTAAGAGGAACCTGATCTAGTAGGAATTGAACACAGATTACTAAGGAATAAACAAATAGCTTAGTTTCTGGAACTTGGCCAAGTGATGGGCATATGCCATTTTGGTAAATGTGCTTAAGTGTTGGCATTTAAAAATGCTTTAGCTACCTCCAGTCTGACTTTGTACAGGTCAGTTGTGTGGAGGTTATTCTCACTAGAAGAAAGGAAACTGCAGTATAAATTAGATTCAGCAAAAAATGAAAGCCATAGTGTAAACTGAACAAAGGTTACATTTCTTTTCAAAAAAGCTGAGGAAAGGAAACAGCATTTTGTCACATAGTGAAAGAGCAGAACTTGCAGCTTCCTGCCTTCATGCTGCTGTTTCCTGGTTTCCATTGTACATCCTCACCTTCTGGGGAGGTAGCACTTCTCTCTGATTAGGCTACAGTAGCCACTGGATTGCAGTCAGACTACCCTATGGGTGTTCTTTTCTGTAACGGCTACAGCATCTGGCGTGACAAACCCATGCCAGGGAGGACTCGTGTTAGTTACATTTGATTAGTCATATCCCAGTTTTAATATGGATTATACTCATCTAAAAGGGGAAGGAATAGCTAATCCAAGTGGTTTACCGCTATCCTCAGGGACCCTGGGCTGGGACCCGGAGAAGAGGGCGGACCCGGGTCCCTCCCTCTCCACTTCTCCCCTCTAGGATACTAGTGGGACAGTTAATACCCTGTTCAGGGGCAAGAAATAGGCTCCTTGAATCCCCCACAAGAAGAGAAAGCGCAGGACCCATCAATATAGTGTCAGTAATTTGCCACACGTGGTATTGGTTGATTGACCTTCTGTTTGGTCCCTGGCTGTGATGTCACAAATTCCCAGTTAATGCATAGCACTGACCTTATTGAGAAGATTTAGACCTCCCATAATGTGGATGTTTGGTTAAAGGGTAGGATGAGCCTGAAATCTTTCCTCTCCCTTATTGTAATGAGCTGTTTAACTTCAGGGACTAGCTGCAGAGGCAGTCAACACCTTCCTTATTTTTCCATCCCTCTTCGAGGAGTAGGAACAGCAAGATGGAGATTTCTTTGTGGCGGAGGGTGGTGGAAATATATGGCAATGTAAATTTAAATAGGCACGGTGTTGTGTGGGGTCATGGAAGTGCTATATTTTTCATCCAGGCTATTAAGCAAAGGGCAATTCTTAGCAGCTTTTCAAACCATGAAAAACAAGGAATTAAAAAAACATACCATATCTTGAAGCCTGAGAGTCATGGGGGATTCTGCTCTATGTTAACAGTAGGACCGGTTATATAATCTCTGAAAGGAAAAAAAATATTTTGGTATCTATCTGAGCTCTATAGTAATGAGGATTTTTAAAGTAAACATGATGCTGAAATACTACACAGAGCTTTGCTCTGTACATAATAGACCTATACTTGACTGTCACTGTTACCACTCCAAGAAACTCTCAAGTTTGTGATTGGAAGTGTAGGGCAAAATACCTCAAGAGCAGTAGAGTAGACTGCTGTTAGCTAGGGACCCAACAAACAATTAAACGAATATTGTGTTTGTTTAAATGTTTTGGGAAGCTGCAGACCTTTAACCTCAAGCAGCATTCCTGCTGATGGATGCTAGTGCTCTGGGTTCATATCTCACAATAGCTGGAAACAGAACTTAATAAACCAGAAGAAAAAAAAATCCTAGTTTGCAAATGTGTTTGGAGATGCAATAGCTTTTCCCTGTCAACTGTGTCTGTCCATTGTAAGGGACGGTAAATATTTTGGACGCAAATTGATCATTTTCTCATCCACTTGTGCCATTCTTCAAATATTAAGTTGACAAATTGCAACTCCTGGGGTCTGGGCCGAATATGCAGATATTTCAAGTACTCCCTTAGCTTATGAAAACTGGAAATCTTCATTGCTAGAATCCCTGACCCAAGAATAGAAGAGGGCATTCTTGTTTCCTGTAGAAAAATGTGGAATTTAAGTTATTTATGATACTCATCGATGAATTAAGTGGAAATAAATCACTTGTTCTAGATATTGCTCAGTAAAGTTCTGTAGAAATTTAAGAATTAAGTGACTCTTCTGCTATCAAATATGTGTAGCTGACTTGGTTATTAGATTACTATTCAGGAAGACTGCAAATAGCCTTCTAAAAGGTACAGTCCTGGAAATTACATTGCTGTAACCTACAGAACTAAGTAAAATTAGGCATTTTATAACTAATATTTTCTTCAACTATGTAAGCATTACTAGCCATTAAAAAAAATGTGGAGGGAAATAAAGTAAATGACAGAGAACTGTAGTGATTAGGACTGCCAGAAGACTCCAGTGTCACTCATATAAAAGATTTTGGGAATTTGGACAACCCCCAAGTTATGTATCTCTTTAACATCAAATTCATATAGGGAGAGAGAGCTTCTCCGTTTCACTGCCAGGGAGTCATCAGCCTTTGGGTAAAGAATAGTAGCTGGAACTGAACTTGACACACTTTGAGGTTATGCATGTGATGAGAGAAAAGGGCTTTGAGAAATTTGCTATCAGTAACATGCCTACCATTGCTGAAATCTGTCATCCCATCACCAAGATGGTACAGAGCCTTGGGGGTTTTCTGGATTCCCTTTGTAATTGTTATAAATGCCAATGACTATTGTTGGTAAAAATGCTTTGGTCTATCTGCAGAAGACTGCACTATTCTATCAGACTCCGATCCAGCCTCATGCATTTTTGACCTCTCAGCTTCATTTTTATAGTTTGTAGTATCCCAAAATAGCTGTTTAGTACTGAATGTTGCAGTTCACCTACCAAAATACACGAGCTGCTAAAAGCACATTGTCCTAGTGCTCTGGTCTCTCCATAAGCTTTCCCAAAGGAATATAAAATCATATTGAAGGTTTGGCTCTGATATTCTAAGCTCACTGTGGGATTTACCCAGTTTTCTGGAGGAGCTAATTTATTCCATGGGACCATGAATGCCTCTGATAGCTATGTTACACTAGAAAAATGGGAAGTCAATCTCAAGAGTGACGATCCTGAGTGCAGGAGATGGAGTTTTCATAACAGCTGCCCATGACCATGAAATTTGCTTCTACAGAACATTGAAGTGACCACAAATCTCACTTCCTTCTGAACATGCAAAACAAATATATTTGATTTGACTTTCCCCCAGTCACTATAATTTTAAAATCCCCATCTAGACTGAGGAGAGAGCTTAATTTATGATGTTTCAAATACAAATTATGAAAGAAAAAATTGGAAGCTCATGGATCTTGATTACAAACTAACTAAAATAGTGTTGCACAAATGGCTTCGTTTCTTTGGAGGCCTGTCCCAATTTACCTTCAAAGAACAGGTAGACACAGGAGATCTTGAATACAAGTTTATTTGCTCAGCAAATTGAAGCCACAGAGTTAACACTCAAATTGTGGCTTGGCCCTATACACTGCCAAGACCTTTTTATATACTTCTTTAGATGAGGGAGGAGGCAAGAGGGGCCTCATGCAAATTGACAAGTATAAACATGACGTTATTCCCTATCTATTTGCTTATTTGTCTAGAAAGAACAGGACATACAAACACAAAGTTCCTATTTTGTAAAGACACACATGGGGCAAGAATATATGGAACAAGATAGAAGTTTGAAGCATATGAGACAAGAGACAAACGTATAAGACAAGACGTATTAGACAAAAAGTATGAGACAAACGTATAAGGCAAGATAAGAATTTGAAACAACTTAGAGCTATGTTACACAGCAGTAACCTCATGTTGCGTAACTGTACTGCACAGTATCTGCAGCACAGCCAAACAGCATCTCAAATTTATACTAAGTTACACAACATTTATAATACATTTACTTATAATTTACACTTTTCTTACAATAGAAACTTAGGATTTCTATTTTATTTAGTTTATATTCATGGGGTGTGAGAGAGAGGTTATCATATGTTTAAAAACTGGATGAAAGAAATTAGTAGGATTTATGCTCATGTTTTCCTTGGAAAGAAGTTAGCAGTGGGGTGCTGCAATAATTTGTAGTGTACACATTGAAGGTGGCAAAACTTATTTATACAATTATAGGTAATTGGGTAAGATGGTAAATGAAGTTCATTCTTAAATTAAACAAAAAACCACTGTCCCAAATTGTCTACAATCTTGGATCATCAAAGGACACCAAGTAGGAATGAAACAAGTGGAGGGGAAGGAGAGTGGAGTAACGTAGGTATCGTAGATAGCTCACTGAAGATATCTGGTCAATAAGCAGGACAAGGGGGAGGAGGGACAGACAAGTACTGAGAAATGTGTGGGATTGTATAAATTGTTAACCTTCAATTTGAATACTGTATGCCATGTTCATCACCCATCTCAGAACAGTTATGGCAGAAATAAAAGAATCCAGAGAAGGTCTATGAAATGAGCAGAGTAATGGATAACATTATACTGTGTGTATAAATACACATGCACACATACACATATCATCATAAACAAAACGGAGTAGACTTACTTGTTCATACTGAACAAATGTGTTTATTTTTATTTGAGAATAGATTTTTAGAAAAATGCGAGAAAATGTATTTATTTTTAAAATCTAACCATTTTTAAGCTAGTTGATGTTTGTGTGGTGTGACAGACCGCTTTCTCACCCCTCCTCAGGAACAGGCAGGAAACCCTTCTTTTGCTCCAAACAGTGCTCTTTATTCCACAGTGCAGACCCCACCACCAATATATACAGCTTTATACAGTTCAGTCCTTCAGCTTAAAGCTCTACAGCTCCTAGCATACAACTCTATATAGTTCAGCTCTAAACACAGCTCTACAGTTTACAGTTCTACAGCTTACAGCTCCGTCTCTCACTCCAGACTACCATTCCACCACCACCACCCTGGGCTTCCTTCCTGGCAGCCTTTTATCCTCTTGAGGCTGCCGCCAGGTGCAACCCCTCCAGGCTAATTGCCCTGCAGCCCAGGTGGCTGATTAGCCTTCCTGCAAGGGAGGTTTGCAGGCTTCTGCTCCCTCTTAAAGGGCCCACAGGGCTGGCTCAGGCACTCCTGGCCAGCACCCTGCCACAGTGGGGCTTAACTCATTCTTGAAGACTTGCAGTGATAGTTATAGATAAAGTATCCTAGTTACCAATGAGTATCCTAGTTACCAACAATTATCCCAGTTAATTTGTATTTCAGTTTTCATGCAACTTGCATCAAGACAATACTAGGGACCTCTGCGGGGAGCCGGGCGGGAGCTGTCAACCCCCCCGCCTGGCTCCCCGCAACGGGGAGCCGGGCGGGGGGGGGGGGCGTTTGAGAGCCCCCGCAACGGGGAGCCGGGCGGGGGGGGGGGGGGTTTGAGAGCTCCCGCCCGGCTCCCCGCAGCGGGAAGCCGGGCGGGAGCGGTCAACCCCCCCGCCCGGCTCCCCGCAGCGGGGAGCCGGGCGGGGGGAGGGGGTGGGGTGGGCTGACTCACGGCTGGCTCCATATAACGGACTAATTCGGGCGGGGGGTGTCCGTTGTCACCCGAAAGTCCGTTATTTAATAATTTTAAAAAATTATTAAATAACGGACTTTCGGTTTTAACGGACACCCCCCGCCCGAATTAGTCCGTTATATCGAGGTTTCACTGTAATCAACTTTTGTCTTCTGTTATCAATATGCTGGGTATTAAGTGTCATGTTTCTTAATATAATGGAGGATAATAAAACTTCCTTAAATCCCAGCCAGCAGAATTATTTTATCGTTGACAGTGTGGTGAATCTGGGCTGTATTTGTTTGGCAGTATTCAGGTATTAATACAACTTTTCTAATTTTGTGAACAAGATAAATTGATTGGATTTGGACTTCATAGCTTGGTTTTTCAGAGCCAGGTTTATATATGTAGAGATGGTAGGGTTTTTTTTTTTCTTTTTTCTTTTTTTTCAATTTTGGGTGGTCTATGCTTTGGCTTGCAACCTGTATATTGGACCCATGCCTTTTCATGAGTAGAATAATCCTTTTGGGGTTAGTGTGCTGTTTGAGATCATAGCTGGTTAGATTAATGATAATTGTGAACATATTTAAAAATAACTTTTTTTTTTTTGGTCAAAGTTTAGTTTGTCAATTTCTGGCTAGCTCTAGTTGAATTCATTAATGTCTCTTTACAGGAGAGCAGTGTGCTTCTTTCAAGGGAACAGTCATTGGATCAGTCCTGATAATCTTTGAATGCTGATTATCTCACCAGTTTATGTCCATTTCTTAAACTCTCTCTCTAGGTTGTGACAAGAAACATTGATAGTATCTGGAGACCTCTAATTTGCTTGATACTTCCCATTCTGGCTTTCCACCTGGATATAGGACAGAAATTGCACTACCCTTTTTGGTGTCTGATCTCCTTGCAAAGGACAGAGGTTAAATATCCATACTGTTTCTTTTAGGACTGTCAGTAACCTGTGATACTGTAGACCACTAGGTTTAGTTGATTTGGTTGTATTACCTTGCTTGGGTATATTTATTGTTAATTTATCATTTATTAATTTAATATTAACTAAATACCAGTGACCATCAGTAGTTCCATGTGTCCTCTGACAGTGATCCCAGAAAGTGATGTTGGGCAATGGGTTGTTGTCCCTAAAAGTTCGGTGCTGTACGGTTTCACAGACTTTTATTCTGTCATTGATTCTGTTCAACATGGATGCCGAGGAAGATAGTGAGACACTTTGGGCTGTGATGCATTTGGTACGCAGATGATATGTAGGTCTGTCTTGTTTCAAACCCAGATTGTGCAGTTTTTTGCTTTAGTGGCTCACCAAGATAGGGCTGAAGTTCACTGTGGATAATGCAAATAAGTTGAGGGAAGCACCTAGAGAATATGATGGATGGTATTGGCATCAGTTACTGAATTTTTTTCTGTTCAGTAATTTTTTTGAAACTGATAACTTAGGCGTTTGGTTGTTGTTTTTTGGCTCACCTGTTGCTTGTTGATTTCCAGATATTTTAAACCACCATTTTTATCTGAGTCTAGCAAGGTGCTTATGATTTCTCCCCCTCCTCTCCCTTGTGGGTGGACTTTGCTACATCATTATCACCATTCCCATGAATTACTGGGTGCTTTCTACAGGTGACAGTTCAAGGCTCCTAAGAACCTAAAACTGGCATATAATATAATATCTACCCACACTATGGTCTGATGTACTTGCAGGAGAATGTGTTACATCTGTTTCTTGAAAAAGTGCACTGGGTGCCGATTTTATTTTCAGGTGCAACTAAAGATGTTGACACTCATTTGTAAAGCACTTAGAGGGATTGATCCCTGATTATTTGAAATATTACTTCTTATCCTATGAAGTCTTTTCAATTATTACAGCTACAGATACTCATATAGCTACATAGATATGGTTATACTGTAGATCCCTTGTATGAATGTCTGAGGACTGCAGGCAGGATTTCCTTAGTTGAGAAATCTTGGCAGTGAAATCTGCTTCTGGGCTTAGTGTGTCAGAGTTGGTGTGGGTGGATTTGGGGAGACTTCGGTATTGAATTGTTTCAGTTGTTTATATGTTTTGTCTAGTGCCCATAGAAATGGATGGGCATTTCTTTAAAAAGAAAATAAATTAGTTCTTCCATTAAGTTATCTAAAGATGAGCAGTGCCTGGGCAATGGGATGTGTTGGATCAGAAGATTACATTTACTTTCTTTACAATAGAAGAGTACATATAAATAGATATGGAGAGTTATGGGGCATCTCTGAAAAAAGACTTGAAGAATTGGAATCAGGGAGACAGATTCTAATTTTTTGAGAAATATTTGTCCACTCCTTGCCTATGTCTATATTGGGAAAATGTCATGCTAGAAAAATGTGGTGTTTTTAGCATATGTGCAATGTGCCTCAAGTGGCACATGACCAGGATTCATCACTGCATTTAGTCTGTTGATTGGATCATTAGCTTCCATGCTGACCCATGTCCCCAGCAACATGCATAGGCTAACACCACTTAACATCAAGTTAAACACAGTTTTGTCCTCAAATGTGGACAAGATCAGCCAAGCTTATGAGTGTGCTGATTCTCATGATGTCACCAGCATTCTCCAGGTGGAAGACTGATGCAACAAAATCATCGCTGACAAAACAAATATCTCCATTTTCCTTAACTGTTACCTTTTTAAAAAGGTATGGTGATCCAGCAGATCCACCAATCCATTCACAAGCTTTCTTTTTCGGATATAGTTGCTTTTTGTTATGTATATTAAACTCTTAGCACCATCCCCTCCAGTTTCCTCCTTAATGTTGCGGTAATTTATGTTCCTTGTGTTGGCTCCAATAGGATTAGACTTTCAAATTCTCAAGGATTTCTATCTGATTGGCAAAGTTTGAGTGGTTGTTCAAGTTAGCTGTATTGGCATTGTGGGCTATATTGGCCTTGTCATCCTGCTTTTCCTTTTGTTCAGAGGCATGTATGTCTTCTGTTAATCTACTATCATTTCCTACATAGCCTCCATATATAAGGATTTTATTTCCTTTAGTTTTAATTTTAGGCCCTTTTTTGAGTAAGTTTACTGAAATCTTCCTGAAATGTAGTGTTCCTGGATTAGTTTTTGGTACCTTTCTTTCCTTGAGGAATTAAACTTAATTTTATTGTTATCATTATTAGTAGCTCTGCTATTGTTGTTTCTTGACCAACTCCTGCAGTTGGGTCCATCAGCCATTGCCATCCATGTAGGGAGAAGTGAGCTGTGTGGTGTATACGCCCTTCTTGAATCTGGGCTATCAGTCACAGAGTAACTCTTCTCCAGTGTATGTCTGCATTGCAGTCAGAGGTGTCATTGTGAAAGCGGAGACCCACCCAGGCTAGCTTTAATCTAGTTAAATTAGGTGGCAATAATTAAGCTGCGGCAACAGAATTGTCACAATAAGAGGGAATGCAATTTTAGACTTGGTTTTGGTAAGCACTGAACATCCGAGAAGAGCTGGTTAAAAGAGATAACCTTGAAACAAGTGATCATGAATCAATATGGTTTAAATTAAATGGAAGAATAATCAAAACAAGGTTTTGGTTTTTTTAAATTTATTTTAAAAGTGCAGATGTTGCAAAATTAAGGGATTTAGTTAAAGAAGTCAACTGACTTGGAGAACTCATGGATTTAAAAGTGGAGGAGGCTTGGAATTTCTTCATATCTACTATACAAAAACCATCTGAAGTTTGCATTCCAAGCAAGAGGAAAAAAACTTTGTAAGGAAAGGCTCCAACCGCAACCGGATGAATAACCACCTCAGTATTGTAAGGCAAAGAGCCAATAGGAAATGGAAAAAGGCTCAATCAGCAAGAAAGCTACATTCTTGATTAAAAAATGGAAGAATAAAATGGGAAATGCTAGAAGTCAAGCTGAATTAAGTCTTAAAAGGAAATTAAAATAAAGAATAAGGTTGAGCCATTATGCAAAGTGAATGAGAAGGAGATAAAAGATAATCTAGATAGGGCCAAAAACCTAAATGAATACTTTGCCTCCGTTTTCAATAAGGATGATAATATGGATGAGGGCCGTACCCATAATGGAAATGAGTATCTAGAAATGGAAATCTGCACATCTGTGGTGGAACAAAAAATTGAAGAGCTTGATATGGTCTAATGGAGAGTTGCGGAGTGAGGGAATAATTTCTATCCAGAATACGGAAAGAACTGGCACATGAGACTGCAAGTCCAGTGGTAAGGATTTTTAATAAATCTGTGTATTTGAGATAGTACCACATGACTGGAGAATAGCTAACATCATACCTATATTTCAGAAAGGGCAAAAAAGTCATGTGGGAAATTACAGACTTGCTAGTCTGACCTCAGTAGTATGTAAAGCTTTAAAACAAATTGTGAAGGAAAGAATAATTAAATTCATGAAGGTAAATGATAATGCAACATGGGTTTAGCAAAGGCAAATTATGCCAGACTAACCTGATGTCCTCCTCTGATTTTTTTTTAGATAAGGGAAGTGCAGTAGTTTTAATATACTTGGACTGCAATAAAGTATTTGACATGGTACCACAAGGGAAATTATTAGTTACATTAGAGAGATGGGGATCAATACAATAACTTTAAGGTGGTTAAGGAACTGGCTAAAGGGAAGAAGGCTCTGGGTTTTGCTGAAAGGTGAATCATAGGACTGGAGGGATGTTACTAGTGGAGTTCCTCAAGGATTAGTCTTGGGACCAATCTTATTCAATATTTTTATGAAACACCTTGATACAAAAAGTAGGAGTGTATTAATGAAATTATTTTTGATGATACCAAGTTAGGAGGCATCATTAACACAGAGGAAGACTGGAATTTGTGACAGGAAGATCTGGATGCCATGGAAGAGCGACAGAAGTGGGATGAAAATGGGATGGATTAAATACTGCAAAGTTCAAGGTTATGCACTTAGGATCTAATAATAAGAATTTCTGCAGTTAGATGGGGGCTTATGAGTTGAAAGAGACCGAGGAGGAGAAAGACCTGGCTGTGTGGTTGATCACAAGATGAGTAGGGGCCACCAGTGTGATGTGGCTATAAAAAAGGAAAATGCGATCGTGGGATCCTAGGCAAGGCTTTTCAAATAGAGAGAGAAGTATTAATGTTGTTATAAAAGGCACTGGTAAGACCTCATTTAGAATAGTGTGTACAGTTCTGGTCATGCATTTTGAGGAAAGATGAATTCAGATTGGTGCAGAGAAGAGATACTAGGATGATCAAGGGAATGGGGGGCCTGTCTTGAAAGGAGACTGGAAGAACTTGACTTGTTTACATACCAGGGAGGGTAAAGAGCTATGGAAGCTAAAGGACAATGTTGGCACAAGAACAAATGGATATAGACTGGCCATGAATGTAGAAGTCTGGAATGTAGAAGGTTTCTAAGGATCAGAGAGGTGAGGGGCTAGAACAGCTTTCCAGTAGGAGTTGGGGGGAGGGGGACAAACAATTTTTGTGCAAGAACTGGACAAAGTTTGAGTGTGATTATATGATAGGGTAGCTTGTGATGGTACGGACCAGGGCTCAGCACCCCAGGCTCTCACTTCCCATTTGTGCTTGTAAAAGCTCATGCTTCAGGGCTTCAGATGGCCACTGGTAGTGGTCAGGAAGGTATTTCCCCCCTCCCATGCATTCTGGGCTTTTAAAATATTTCCTTCCTCTGGAGCATCAGAGATGTCCCTGGTTCGAGATAGAAGTTTGGATGCGGTGGGCTAGGGCTCTGAAATGGCACCAAGCATTCTCTTTCAAAGGTGGTTGGCTGGCTGGTTCTTGCTCACCTGCTTTGAATCTAACTGAGGGGTCAAGAAGAAATTTTCCCCAAGGTCAGATTGTCAAGACTGGGTTTTTTTCCTGCCTTTCTCTACAGATTACTTGCCAGGATTGTCTCACTTAATCATTTCCTTACCATTGCAGGAGCCTCTGCCACTGGTGAACTTCAGTCTCTCCCATTCTCTCCCTGTGACACATAATAGTCTAGTCTCCTGTAGGTTCTAATACTTTGGTCTCATTTCAGCTATTGGATTTAATGTACACTGGATGGTAGTGGTGGTCTGTGGTATGTGGAAGGTTGGATTGGATAAACAAGTTGTCCCTTCTGGCCTTAAACTTTATGGGTTAGTAACTTCCAAGCATTTACCCAGGCTCCCTGGAGGACTTGTACTCAGCTGGCTTGCTGGAGCCCATGCCCAGCACAACAGCCCAGGCTTCACTCGCCATTACAGTGCTAGAGCAAACTAGATTAAAGCTAGCTACAGATGCCACAGTCACACATCTGATTTCAGTGTAGACATGCCTTGAGTGGCTTATGGTGAAGGGGTAGGTTTCTTCCCTATCCACAGAGGATTACCCCCTTCCCGCAACAGGGTAATTCATACATACAGCTAGTGAAAGTGTCTTCTAGTCTTAATATATTGCCATTTGACCTTGTATCAGTCACCAGTAAACTCTTGGTAGGTACTCATGTAATGTGGTGGGGTATGTGGTTATAAAGTATAAAAAGGCATGATGCAAAGGAGGCTGTACTACAGCTTCTTCCACAAACCAGTTCAGTTGTCCAGTATACTTACCGTATTTTTCGGCGTATAAGATGCCTTTTTAACCCCCCAAAATACTTTCAATATTAGGGGGGGCGTCTTATACGCCGAATATCGGCGCTTTTTTTTTTTTTTTTTTTTTTTTTTTTTTTTTTTTGGTCCGAAAACGTGGGGGCGTCTTATACGCCGGAGCGTCCTATGGGACGTAAAATACGGTAAGTAGATTTCAATAAAATGGAAAATCTTTCACTCTGTTTTTCATGACTAACAAAAATCAGATCAATTTAGCAAAGGTGAATTATTGCCTTTTTGGTAGAGTAGACAACTCTCCTCACTTGGCCGTGAGTCTCCCAGAATTGGAATTGATCTTCCAGTGGCTACTAAGAAACCAATCCAGGAGATTTGAATAGGCAGCTAAAAGTCCAGTTGGTGGCACAGCGGGGCTAACGCAGGCTCCCTACTTGCTCTGACTCTGCACAGCTCCCAGAAGTAACAGGTGTATCCAGCTCCTTGACACAGGGTTGGCCGTGTGTGTGTGTGTGTCTGTCTGTCTCTGTGCACTGCTCCCTCCCGAGTGTGGTTTCCGCCGCTCTCATTGGCTGGGAACTGTGGCCAATGGTAGCTGTGGGGAAAGTGCCTGCAGGCAGGGGCAGCACATGGAGCCGCCTAACCATCCCGACCCTAGAAGATGGACATGCTGGTTGCTTCTGGGAGCTTCCCCGTTGGAGCCCGCACCCCTCCCCTCCTTCTGATAATTCCTGATAATAAAATGTAATAGCAGTCTAGGCCAGCATCTCTCAAACAATTCTGTCCATGTCCCATTCCGCTTTCCCGAGTCCTCTCGCGCCCCGGGGCTGTGTCTGCCGAAATGCCGCTGAATACAAAGCTTCCGCTTTTGGTGGCATTTTGGCGGGACACAAATAGAATACTTCCGATTTCGGTGGCATCCCAGGGCTGATCCCATGTGGGGTGGGGGGTGGTCTTGCACACCCCACTTTGAAGACCACTGGTCTAGGCAACATTTTGCTTTTAGCTTGTCCACCAAGCAGTCTGCATTCTTTTTAAAGATATAAATAAATGTTAGCAGGCTATAGGTACTAAGAATCAATCCTAATCCCATTGATGATGATGTGGGAACTGTTACTGGCTTCAGTTTATTCATTTAGATTTATAGAGATGTTTAAAAAAATGTCCCCTGCCTGTATATGCTCTAGGCCATTGGTTCTCAAAATGGGGGTCACGACCCAGTTTTCTGGGGGTCACGAGCCCCTGCTGCCTGCAGCCAGCCCTGACTCCTGCCACTGCTGTGGGCTGCTGGCATCCGGCTCCGATCCTGGTCCCGACTGCCATAGGTGGCCCGTGCTCTGGCCCCTGCAGGCTCCAGGTGCTCCCGTGAGCCAGGCCCTGGATGTGGCCGGCTCCCAATGCCCCCTCGAGCCCGGCCCCGGTCGCAGCAGGTTCCTGGCACCCCCGCCCCCCGAGCCTGGCACCTGCCAGCTCCAGGCACCCCCGTGAGCTGGGCCCCCGGTCACGGCAGACTCCTGGTGCTCCCACAAGCCCAATCCCAGTCGCGGCAGGCTCCCGGCACCCCTGCGACCCTGGTCTCGGTTGCGGCTGGCTCCCAGCACCCCTCCAGCTCCTGCTGTCTCCAGGCGCCCCCACGAACCAAGCCCCAGCCCCAGCCAGCTCTCGACGTCCCTGCAAGCCCGGACCTGGTTGCACAGGTTCCTGACGCCCCTCCCCCGAGCCCAGCACCTGCCGGCTCCAGTCGCCCCCGTGAGGCAGGCCCCGGTTGCAGCCGCGGACTCCCGATGCCCCCGTAATCTCGGCCCTGGTCGCGGCGGAGCCCGGCCCCAGGGGGCTGCTGGAACCCCCCAACCCCAGCCTGGCCCCTGCTGTGGCAGGGTGCACGCACTCCCCTGCCCAGCCTCTGCCCCAGGGGGCTGCCAGCAGCCCCCCCCCCCCAGCCCGACCCCTAATGGGGGTCGCGCTTAGAGGCCTGGTGTCCAAAAGGGGTCGCCAGTACAAAAAGTTTGAGAACCACTGCTTCTAGGCACTCTTGATATAACTTTAAAATACATCACAAATAATATGTTCTGGTAATTCTTCCTCACCCTCCTTATTTTCAAATGCTAATTAGGAGGAGGAGGAAGATGGGATTTACGTATACCCTGAATGCTAGTGGAACCAAAACTTAACCCTCAGTATAGTGGTTAAGGCTTTGAACAAAAGCTATAAACAAATCTGACCTGACCAACATATCACAGACTTGATTTCTTATGGCATCCTGACTTTCTTCAGGCAGTTCTCTGCAGCCTGCTTGTTTACTTCTTTCAAACGCATCTTTGTGATTCTGTCTGCTCTGTGCCCTGTGAATGCCTTTCTATTACCATTTGCCAAGTAACCATCCTCTGTTCCATTCAAATCCCGGACTTGCTTCTTCCATAATGATCACAAGAACAATATGTGTTTTTGTTTTGTTTTTGTTTTTAAATTAAAAAAATCATGTCCAAACTGTTCTATTCTTTGGATTTCTGTACACATCACTCTCACTTTTTTTAACCATGTCACACTTTCTTTAGGTAGATTGGTTTTGTTTTTCTGGCTTGTAAAGTGCTAAGGACTTCAGGGTTTAAGGAAGAACAATTTAAAGTGACCCTCCCATCTTCAAATCTACTCTGTTAAAAATAACAACAAATTATGGTATTTTAAGGTAATACAATTGCCTGCGAAACCTCTTGTAATATTTTGTTATTTTATAATGATATTTTTCTTAGTTTTATTTTGTTGTATGAAAGACATTTACAAATAAAAGTGGAAACTCACTACACAAGAGAACCAATGAAACTGTATGTTTGACAAATCAAGTTTACTTTACCCACACAAGCGTGAGCACCCTTGGAAATTGAAAATAGACTAATGAGGTCCAGTTTCTGGTTCTGAAGAAACAATGCTCAAATATTTGTACAGACCAATTTCTACAATGCAGCTAAGTGCTTTCAGTACTATAAAGTTCTCAGCACATTGGAAACTGTTCAGGAAGCATCAAATAAATGAGACTTAATAACCAGTAAAATAACACAAAGTATACTGTTGTGAATGTATTTGTTATTCTGTTTAGTTCAAGGAAACCCTCCATTTCAATTTAAGCTGCCACAGAATTTCTGGTCATTTGCAATGGAGTGCTGAATGTTGTTATGGCATTTTGTTGGCTGAGGAGTAGATAGACTTTAGTCCTTGATTGAATATGGAACTAGGGTGGAAAAATGCCATTTAATTGCCAATAAACAATCTATTTTCTCTGATTTTGGTTTTGTAGAGATTTGCAGTATTTTCCTGAAAGTACTGTAGCATACTAATTCAGGTGAAAATTGCAGATCAGACTTGTACAGTTTTATAAATCTGTGAAGTAAGTTCTTTAACAAAACGTAACCAGATATATTTTTTTTGCGATGTTTATTCCCTCCCCCCCTCCCCCGCGTGTTCGTGTATCTGGGTACAGTCATTGTGATGGGATACCATCTGCTGTTCAGTGCCACCAGACCAGTTTTATTTTTCAGTTGGTTTAATTAGTTAATTTAGCAATCAGTACAGTGCCTTGATGTAGTAAGCTGATAGTTCACAGATTACTTCACCCAGGAGTGTTTACCTCAGACCTCCGATAACCATGTTGAAATCCGATGAAGGGGGCTATAGCCCATGAAAGTTCATGCTGAAATAAATTGGTTAGTCTCTAAGGTGCCACAAGTATTCCTCGTCATGTTAGAAATTGCAACACTATATATGTTGCTGTTTGTAGAACTTGCACTATGTGCTAGAGTTAAGTTGGACAGAGCATTTGGTGGGAGAATGAAGGAAATCAGAAGTGAGTTTAAAAATGGTTATGTTTTAATTCAGTATGTTGTAATAACTAGAGCCCTGCAAATCTGTGGATATCCGCAGACCATGTTTGAGAATCGCAAACAGATGTGGATCCAAATTTTAAATCTAGAGCCCTGTAAATCTGCGTATATCTGCTTTATAGCCACAGCTCATGTTTGTGGATACAAATTTTGTATCCACGCAGGGTTCTAGTAGTAACTTACACATATGGGGAGTCTTTCACCTAATGGATACTGTAGCACTTTACAAATTCAATACATTACAAATACTGATATTTTTTTTTTTTAAAAAAAATCAATATCTTTGAAACATTGTTTGGGAGAGGAAGAAATAGAGCTAATAATACTGTTGCTTTTTAAGTGTCTATTTTTCCCTGAGGGGAATGTTTTTACATTTTTGCCATCATGGGCTGGGGCCCCAGGATGCTGATTTTTTTTTTTAATTTTTTTATTTTTTTGTCAGAAGCTTCTTATTGCTTGTTGTCCACATTTAGCAGGAATCCGTTTTGTATGTCATCACTGATGTGTAAGATCAACTATTTTCTTGTGTGCTTATTCTGGTACCTTCTCTGTATTAGTTTTAAGTAAACAGCATTTGCTATTTTGTCACACAATTGGTTGTCAGTCACAGAAGGAAAAAATAAGGTTATCATATATAAAAGTGTGTATAAAAATCTTTGCCTATTGCTGAAATATAACTACTTCTGTTTAACACCTGTGTGAGCAATTCAGGACAAGAAGTGAAGAATCCTGTTCCCAGTAGAACTACCAGCAGAACTACTTTCAGTGTAATGAAAAAATGAGGGAGTAATATTAAAAATATTACTTAAATTTAATAGAATAACTGTTACATATGAAGCTGGATTCCAGCTGAAATATAGAATGAATGTTTTTAAAGGAGTCAGTATTGCTAAAAAAGTTAATTTTCAATTTGGTGGGGATGCAATAGGTTTATAATCAAATTTTAATATAAATTGTGCAAACACACCCTTAAAGGGACTTGCATTGTTTTTGGAAACTTGCACACAAAAATCAATCAAATAGTAGTATTTTTGAAATGGTATTCCTGAAATTTAAAAAAAATGTAAAAATTGAAAAAGATGGTTACATTTTTTTCTTCTTTTGCTCTTTTGAGTGATCTTGAGAGCAGTGCCACCAATATTAGGGCCTATCCTTCATCTTTCCTTTGTGCACACACCAGCTTTGATATTTGTTTACTTTGTCTACACTTACTGAGGATCGATGCTGCTGTGATTGATGTAGCACTGGTCAATTTAGCAGATCTAGTGAAGACCCTCTAAATCGACCACCGAGCGCTCTCCAGTCAACTTCAGTACTCCACTGTATTGAGAAGAGCAATGCAAGTCAATGGGAGATGCTCTCCCTTTGACACAGAGCGGTGTAGACACCATAGTGAGTCAACCTAAGCTATGTCGATTCCAGCTACATTATTCACATACCTGGAACCTAGGTAGATTTACCCTGATAATATAGATAAGGCCTCAGTTTCAGTTCTCCTGCTGTCACAATGTACTTGCAGTGCTTGGGAAGGGTATGCAAAATGGTGAAACTGATTATATGTAATTAGTATCCCTACACAAAATAAATTGAAAAACTGATGGGGGAAGGATGTGATTAACATTTGTTGTAGTAATTTTATGGGTGACTTGTAACAAAAACAGGTAGTTTTACAGTGAAAAATGATTTTGGCACTGTCCCTTTTTAAATACAACTCTTTTCAGTTTTTTGTATATATCAAATACAGATTATATTTTAAAACCACAAAAGCATAGCTTACATTTTTTTGCTCAACTTTCTTTTTTCAGTGACCTGCCAAGTGGTGGTGAAGTACAAATTCAGAGTTGAGATACTATTAGAGATGGGTGTATTACTGGTCCCCAAGATGGATAGATTACACAGGAATTGGTATTCTGCTGTTTCTTAGGGCTGGTCCCCACTAGGACTTAACGTCAACTTTAGTGATGTTAAGTCGATATAAACATGTACCCGTCCTCACATGCATGCCATTAAAGTCTATTTAAAGGGACCTCAAAATCGACTTCTGTACTCCTCCCTAACGAGGGGAGTAGGGCTGAAATCGACCTCTCTGGGTCGATTGTCAATTAGTGAGGATGCATGTGACATTAAGCCTCCGACCTTCCACAATGCCCGTTAGCTCCCCAGGGGACCAGCCCCCAGTCCGAGCAGCCCCGCGCCGGCTCCCCCCGCCCAAGCAGCTCCGCGGACCCCCCTGCCCACCGGAGCAGCCCCATGCCGGCTCCCCCCGTGCCCGCCCAAGCAGGTCTGCGGACCCCCGTGCCTGCCCAAGCAGGTCCGTGGACCCCCCCAGCCCGCCCGAGCAGGGGTCCGCGGAGCTGCTCGGGGGGGGGGAGGAGCCGGCGTGGAGCTGCTCGGGTGGGCGGGCACGGGGGTTCCGCGGAGCTGCTCGGGCGGGGGGAGCCGGCGCGGGGCTGCTCGGGGGGGTGGGGGGGTGGGTGTCCACGGACCTGCTTGGGTGGTCGGGGGGAGCCGGCGCGGGGCTGCTCAGGCGGGCACGGGCGGCCACGGAGCTGCTCAGACTGGTGGCTGGTCCCCTGGGGAGCGTGCCCGGCTGCCCCGAAAGGTGGTGACTGCTGGGGACTCCCGGCATGGTGGGATATCTACCCACAGTGCAATGCTTGCTATGTCAACCCTTGCAAAAGTTGTAAGGACAGACACTGTCGACCTGCTATGCTTTGTGGGGATGCACTAAGTCGACTTTATGCAGTCTGCTTTAGAAAATCGACTTAAGGAAAATCGACCTACTGCTGTAGTGAGGACATACCCTTAGCCCTGGTCCCCACTAGGGCTTAAAGTCGACTTTAGCAAGCTAAAGTCGATTTAAGCCTGTACCCATCCTCACCTGCATGCCCTTAAAGTCGATTTAAAGGGACCTTAAAATCGACTTTATAACTTCTCCCTAACGAGAGGAGTAGCTGAAATCGACCTCTCTCTAGGTCGATTTTCAGCTAGTGAGGATGCAGGTGACATTAAGCCTCCGACCTTCTGAGCAGCCCCGCGCCGGACCCCCCCGCCTGCCTCAGCAGCCCCGCGCCGGACCCCCCCGCCTGCCTCAGCAGCCCCGCGCCGGACCCCCCGCCTGCCTCAGCAGCCCCGCGCCGGACCCCCCGCCTGCCTCAGCAGCCCCGCGCCGGACCCCCCGCCTGCCTCAGCAGCCCCGCGCCGGACCCCCCGCCTGCCTCAGCAGCCCCGCGCCGGCTCCTCCCCCCCTGCTCGGGCGGGGGGAGCCGGCACGGGGCTGCTCGGGCGGGCGGGGGGGTCCGCGGAGCTGCTCGGGCGGGCGGGGGTCCGGCGCGGGGTTGCTTGGGCGGGCGGGGGGGGGGGTTTGCGGGGCTGCTCGGGCGGGTGGGGGGGCCACGGAGCTGCTCGGACTGGGGCTGGTCCCCTGGGGAGCGTGCCTGGCTGCCCGGAAAGGTGGTGAGAGCTGGGGACTCCCGGCACTGTGGGATACTTACCCACAGTGCAACACTCCCTATGTCGACCCCTACAAAAGTTTAAAGACAGACTCTGTCAGTTGCTGTCCTTTGTGGGGATGCACTAAGTCAATTTTCTAAAGGCTACTTTAGAAAATCGACTTAAGGAAAATCGACCTACTGCTGTAGTGAAGACGTACCCTTAGTCTTAAAAGACTTTTAGATAGTTGTGAGTGTGGTTATTAAAAATGTTCATTCTCTGAGTGGTCAGATAACTGTTCTCAAATATTTGTTCACTATATTTTTAGTCATCATTAGTGTAACTATGTTCGTGAAGTGGATTTGTAAGTTCACAGAACATTTGAACAGTAATGAAAGGCAAAAGCCTGAATAAACAAACAAAATCAAAGCCTGAAGATGCTAATTTGAGGGATTGGGTTTCAAATTTAAGTAGAGACAATTCATCAGAAACCTGACTGTGTCATACGGAAACTGTAGCGGTAAGAGACTATATGTTAATTTCAGGATGTATTTTGTTGTGCAACGTGGTTACATCTGGAGTATTGGCAATGTTCCTCATAAAGCAAGGCTTTTCCCTGTTTTTAATGGTTGTGACACATATCACTAAGTACCAACCTGAGCAAGCATTTTAAAGGAAAATGATAGGTTTATGAAAATGAATGTCTGCTTATGTCTATAAATAAACTTAAATGTTTAGCAGCTACACCCATAACAATTGGACTTGAGTCATAACAATTGACTCAAGGCTGGCTCACAGTACTTAAAGATCTATAGAACTGTGGTATGTATTTGATCAAATTTGTAGAAGTTTTTTTTTTTTAAAAAGGGTGGCCAGCAGCCAAGTCTGAGTGAATACAGATGTTGTTCTAAGGGATTTACTGTATGTCGCTGACAACACATGACCAGGATAATCGGGTGTTGTGGACTTTATGGAATGTGGCTGAAGGTTTCAAGTAAACATAAACCAAACTTGACTGTAGAACATAAACTTTTCTGTAGCTGGATAGATGCTGAAGCTTTATACTCTGAACATGAGAAAATATAGAATTAGAGGCTTCTGTTATATTTAATACAAAAAAATAATATTTTTTACAATAGTCTGTATCCCAGTAACTTCATTTTTTATTTTAATTCTAGATTCATACACCCTAAGCCAGGGGTGGGCAAACTTTTTGGCCCGAGGGCCACATCGGAATTCAGAATTATATGGAGGGCCTGGTAGCGAAGGCTGTGCCTCCCCAAACAGCCTGGCCTCACCCCCTATCTGACCCCCTCCCACTTCCTGCCACTTCCCCCCCTGAGAACCTTTGACCCATCCACCCTCCCCCACTCCTTGTCCCCTGACAACTCCGTCCACAGACTAACACCCCTAATCACCCCCACCAAGACCCCACCCCCTATTTAAGCCCCCCTGCTCCTTGTCCCCTTATTAACCCCCCTGGCTGACCTCTCTGTCCCTAATTACTCCGCAGGACCCCATCCTACCCTTCTGCTCCCTGACCACCCCGACCCCTAGCCACACCCCCACCCCTGACTTCCCTCTGGCCTTTAACCAACCCCCTGCCCCCAGCCCTATTACCACACCGCTCAGAACAGCATGCCTGGCCTGGAGCCAGACATGTTGCCGCTCTGATCTGCCCCTTGGAGTGCTGCTTGCGTGCCGCGCTGAGGCTGCCGGGGGAGGGGACAGCGAGGAAGAGGAAGGAGGTAGTCTCCACAGCTGGGAGCTAGGGGGGCTGGACAGAATTAGTCCACGGGCCAGTTGTGGCCTGTGGGCCGTAGTTTGCACACCCCTCCCATCTGCCAACGTGCACACTGTCATAGTTTCAGGGTTACTACTGCATGTGTATTTCCACTCCCACAGTCCACTCCAGGAGTTTCCATTCAGGTCTGAGGTTTCAGCTGTCACCTGTGTGACTCTTGTCCCACTCCCTTCAGACAGGTGGTGGTAAGGCTGCACAGCTTGCCTGACACTGATATCCCCACAAGCCAGTCTGTGTAACGGTCAGCCCCTGTGCCTTGCTTTCTCTCTCCCAGGGCTATGAACAGTGTATCACCAGCAGTTACAAATTACCACATGGCTCTTTCCAAGCAAGCACACTTCTTCTTACAGTCAAATCATTACAGAGCAAACGCACACAAAATCCTAATAAACAGATTTAAATAGACACTAAACCTACCAGGAGTCAGTCCCCAGTCTTATGGGGTGCTAGTAGGCCAAAGTCTTTCCAGTCTTTCTGCAAGGGTCCTGACGGTTTGCTGGACCACAAAGAAGGCCTTGAGTCAGTTCAAGCTCATCCTCTGATGCAAAAAACTCCTTTCTTTGTTTTTTAGTGTCTGGAAAATCCAGGTTGAATCAATATATATAATCCTCTGAAGGGAGTCTCTCTGGAATAGTTTACTCTCAGTGACTCACCTTAATTACCCCTTACTGTTTTTAGTTCCTGGAGGAGTTGTGGTAACCCTCACCCGTACATGAACATTCATGCATAGACTATTTGTCAATTTAATACAATGGGCTCTAAAATATTGCATGGGGTTGCAAAATCTGTCAGACACATTCTAAGATATAGCTGTTACTTATCATGTTATCTTAATAAGACTTCTCAGAGTTCAGGTTTTTTTTTAATAGAAACACTATTTTAATATTTAATTTTCCCCTTGGAAAAAAATGCATATTTTAAAGTGACTTCTGCTTTGAGAAAAGGCTGTGTATAAACAGCATCACCTCACTCCACAAATATTTCCTCTGTAGATTCAATCATATCTGCTTGGTTTAGTGTGTGTGTGTGTGTTTAAAACCATACTTTCACTACTGTCAGCCATGCAGAGCCAGCACAGTACTGGGAGAATGAATTGACATTGTTTTTTCTGGCTTTGATGTCAATATAGAATGACTAAGTTGCAGTTGTCTGTGAAATGATGATGATATTGAATTATGCTTAGTTATTTCTCTGCAACCACAATAAAGATGAGTTGCACCAGAATAAACCTGAATGAAAAATTTTGTCTTGCAGAGTCCTTATTAGAATCCATAAAGGACATAGCCTGACTTTCAGATACTGGGTTGACTTTGCAGGTCTGGCAATTAGAAATATCACACATTTAGGGGGAAGTCATTTATTTTTTAGCATGTTACCGGAGCAAAATACATGTGGAATAAATGAGAAACATTAACAGTGGCCGGGAGAGGAGCAGATGGGGATAGGCTCAGTATTTTGGAGAAAAACAAAACATGGAAGTGACTAAATGTCAGTCACCAACTACCCTGATTATTTTGTATGTTGTACTTCCTTCATCCTATTTCATCTGCTCTGTGTCTTCAGATGTAAGTTGAGGGATGTCTTCCTTTGTGTCTACTATGTCCAGCACGTTTTGGGCACTACTGTAATATTACAAATTTATCTACTCTAGATACATCATATTTCAATACATCCTCAAATGGTAGTGGAAACTGAGAAATGAGACTGCTGTGCTATAATTAGGTGAAACTTTCTATATCATAAGGACACTTAGAAATACATTTGAATATCATTTTAAATACTGAGTGTAATTAAAACCAAAGTAGTATATAATTTTCCCCCTTATCCGTTTGTGGTAATTTAATATTTGTAAAATGTAAAGATTTTTTTGAAGTTATTAAAATAATTGACTTTTTGAGCTAAATAATGTTTGCATAAATATTGGGGCTGTGCCACTAGCCAGTGGAAGAGGACCTCCTACATATAAGTTTCTCCCTTTTTGCATATAACACAATTATTCACAGCCGTCTCTGAATGTTACAGGTATAGAAGTTCCTCTAGTCCAGTGGTTTCTCTAGCCCAGTGGTTTTCAATCTTTTTAATTTGTGGACCCCTAAAAATTTTCAATTGAAGGTGCAGACAGTCTGTGTATCCACAGTTGAAAACCACTGTTGAAGGGGATGGGAAGAGAAAAACCTGAGAGTTATTTTTTTATTTAAGGAGTACTTTTGTACACTTTGTGGGTGTTTTGTATGTTTATTTGAAGTCTTTTTCCAGTTTAATGATTACTGGTTAGCAGGTTGGTTTTGGATAATAGCCAAAGAGTAGATCATATACCAGAAGTGTACTTTTACAAACCCTGAAGCTCTAAAGATGACTGAAGCATATGTCTTTAATGTGTGTTGAGGGGAAAGGAAGAAACTGACAACCAAATGAACCTGTCTGTCAGACTTGGTGGAATACACAAATCTGATTTATAATCCATGTAATAGAGATTATCTGGTCTTAAAATAGTTGAATGAAGACTAATTAGGTATATAAAAATATTATGTTGGGCCTATTCAGAAAGTCCAAATCCAGGAAAATTCCTCTATAATTCAGTGTCTGTTGTATGTGTTGAGTAACTCTGTAAATTGAGCACTTGTTTAGGTGCCTAACTTTAGGAATCCAAGTTTGAAAATTTTGTCCTTAGATCTTTATCCCTTTCAGATGCCTGTGTTTTTTCAAACAAATGGTATTTTGAATTCAAGACATAATCTAAAACGGTTTCCAAAGAGCTTTTGGACAGAGATTACAGTCAAAGTTCTTTAATCAATAAGGTGTACATATGGGTGTAATGACTTAATACTAGAAATCAGTGTTTCATATTCTCATTTTATATACTCTGTGTCTGGATTAAAAACAACAAATTAAAGTTTGTATACAGTTGGTCAGATTTTTATACAGGTTTTTTTTTTCTTACAGGAATAGTGAATAGCTCCAATGATGGAGGACGGGAAGCCTGTTTGGGCTCCACACCCAACTGATGGGTTTCAGATGGGGAATATCGTGGATATTGGCCCTGACAGCTTAACTATTGAACCGTTAAACCAGAAAGGCAAGGTAAGAAAGGGATTAAGGAATCTTTAAAGAATGATACCATCACCTAGTTCTATGCATAGAGCACAACAATGGGAGTGAATTTCTAATCTCCGCTTTGTCTATGACTCGAGCAATTCACTTAACATTTCCTTTGCTTCCGCTTCCTCACTACAAATCAAAATTACCATAATATTGAATTCTGCAATACTGGCTCCCACAGGCAAGAGAAACATACTTTCTGGTGGTCAGATTTCCATGTGTCTGCAATATCTGTAGTAATATATGTGTATCTTTCTGTGCAGCATTACTTTTCCTACACTGAAACTGAGACTGGCTTATGATCTGTCTTAGAGATGACGCCTCCATTTCTTCCCTTCCATCCATGCTTGCTTTTATATTGGTTCGAAATTTAGGATGAATTATAAACACAAATTTTGGTTGTATTGATTAATGTCAGATTCCCTCCCCCCCCCCCTTCCTCTAGCTTCACAGTTTCAATAGAATTAATTTTATAAGGAAAATTATTTCTTTGCGGACACTTCATAAATTTCTGAAAGCATTCTCTATTACCTGATAGGTAATTCTGAGGAATATTGAATAACGAATTTGAAACAATAGTGTCTCAGCTCTCAGATGTGTTAAGACTAGTGAGACATGAGTACCACTAACTTGGGTCTTTGTACCTCAGGAAGCCCAGAATACTAAAGATAAAATCTAAAACCTGTAAATAAAAAATACCACTGCATTTATGATGAGGGAAACATTAGTAATTGAAAAATAAACTTTGATGCTGGTGGAAACCATTTTTTAGGAGTAATTTAATTTTAGGAGGAATTTAGTAGCAACTGTTATATTTCATCAGTCTCCTCCAGATAACATCTCCAAAAGTAATATGGTCTCAAATCATAAAGAGCTCTTTGGATTATATTTTTGTGATGGTTCTCACTTAAGTCGATGCAATAGCTAAATTCAGTGTTAAAGAGGTGATGGATTCCTTGTCCTGACATATGAACTTTCAGATGGGTTGAGTTTTCACAATGTTATTCACATCCAATAGTCTTAAGCTGAACATTAATTTATGACATAGATTCAGTAGTGTCCAATAGAAATTTGATGCTAGCCACACTTGTGGTTTTGAATTTTTCTTATTAATCTATTTATATAAAAGTCAAATGGTGTATGCGTGCGTGTATGTATGCGTGTATGTAAGCTTACACCGTTTGAGCTAGAGACTTGAAATTTGGTACAGATAGAGGTCTTGGGGTCCTAATGACCGCAAGAGTCAAAAATTTTTCAAATCTCACCTCTGACGCCCCCCAGGGGTGAAATTATTTAAAGGCCAATCACATCAGCTGGGCAGCTGCTGTTCTCTGTGACATAGTTATGATGTCATAATACCCCCTCCAACAGACACCACACTCGCTCAGCTCTCTGCCCCTCCCCCCTCCAATGGACCCCGGAATCCCTCAGCTCTCTGCCCCCTCGCCCCTCCAATGGACCCCAGAATCCCTCAGCTCTCTGCCCCCTCCCCACCTCCGACGGACCCGAGCTGGGTTTGGTCGGAGGGTAAGTGAGGTATGGGTGTCGGGTTTGGTCGGGGGGTGAGGTGGGGGTGTCGGGTTTGGTCGGGGGATAAGTGAGCCGGGGGTGTTGGGTTTGGTCTGGGGGGGTGGGAAGGTGTCTGGGTGGGTGAGGTGTGGGGGGTTGGGGTTGGTCAGGGGGTGTTGGGCTTGGTGGGGGGGTAAGGTGGGGGTGTTGGGTTTGGTTGGGGGAGTGAGGAGGGGGGTCGGGGTTGGTCGAGGGGTAAGTGAGGTGTGGGTGTCGGGTTTGTTTGTGGTGGTAGGTAGGGGTGTCCGCGTTTGGTTGGGGGGGGGAAGTGAGGTGGGTGTGTCAGGTTTGGTCTACGGGGGGTGAGGTGTGGGTGTTGGTCAGGGGGTGTTGGGGTTGGTAGGGAGGAGACGTGGGGGTGTTGGGTTTGGGTGGGGGGGTGAAAATGTGAGTCAGGGTTGGTTGAGGGGTAAGTGCGGTGGGGGTGTCGGGTTTGGTTGGGGGGTAAGGTGGGGGTGTCAGGTTTGCTCTCTGCCCCCATCCAATGGACCCCGCACTCACTCAGCTCTCTGCCCCCTCCCCACCTCCGACTGACCCGAGCAACGCCGGGTATTTTCGCTAGTCACATTATAAAAAAGCCACATGCATTAGTCACAATTCAGTAGCCTATTAGCCACATGTGGTTAGTGGTGAAAGTATTGGACACCGCTGACATAGAATATCTTTGATTATAAGAAATTTTGTGCTACCCAGTTATTTTAGTTCAGATATCCAATCAGTTATGTTTTTACATTTTACTGCCAAGAGTGGTAGCAGCTGTGTTTCAAAGTCTTCATGTTTTGGTGTTTCTGAAGATTCTTAAAGTATGTTTGATTTCCAACAAGTTCCCCCTCATTACAACTTAATTTGGAGGAAAGGAGAATATCCTCATTTTTCTCATCAACTTTCTCATATTGACAATTGCATGGAATTTAGTCACAGGTCAAGATGTGCCAGAGCAGACCTTCCTTTTCTGGGGGACATGGGTATATATCTTAGGAAGAAACCTGAATAGGAAGCTTTTCATCTGCTTGCTAAAAATATAAATTAAATGTACTGCCATCTGATGTCATTCTTCTTCATGGTAAGAGCCACAGATAAATACAGTGGGCACCTCAGCCTGTTTATTTACACCATGACTTTCAGGTTGGGAGTGTACGGCATACTGTGAAATTACTCTTAGGAAGTCTGCAAATGACCTAGACAAATTATCTGTATATCCTTTCTCTTCTACCCTGGAAAGTTTTAATAGGGTTTTCTTGCCACTCTAACGAGCCCAGGTTAAGTATTAGGCTGTTAGCCCCAGCTGGCACTGCAGAGCATGGTGACCAGCGCATGGTAAATTATTGACCATCATCGTTCTCATTGGCTGCTGTGGGACACAGTACACTAATATCCAGGTTATTGAACCAAGCTTCTGTTGATGGATTTTTTGCCTTGCCAGTACCACCACCTCTTCTCCCCAGCAGATGAAAGACAGCATCCCAGATGTGGAGAAACCAGAAGGTCTTGAGGGGCCCCTTGAGCCACGGGTTTTTCTTTCTACCACACCCTCTTCCGGCCTTCATTCTTTAAGGCCAGGCGTTTTCTCAGCGTACGCTGGTCAATATTTAACTTGGTATCATTACCAAAGATAAATGGGAGTATTTTCCAGAGTGAGCAGGGACTCGGCATTTCTAATTGTGGGGGATTTTTTTACCTGAAAGAGTGGCTGCCTCAATATGTGGGCACTTCACTGGCAGCCCAGTCCAGGCAGGTTTTATCTCAGCCCCTGCTTTGCCATGAAAACTCTCAGGTGGCATCAGGCCAGCAAGAATGAATAAACAAACAAATGTGAATTGTTATCTGGTTGCTAAGTAACTCTATATGCATTCACAAGCAATACTAGCATTGGTGGACAGTATTCTGAGTGAGTACGATGCCTCTCAGCCTAAAAATGGCATGTCCTACAGACTTCTCCCTGGAAAGAGAATAAAAAAGCATCATTCAAATGTTTGTTTTGGGCAGATTATCTGGGGCTTTGGTCTTTGGGATCGACTATTCAGGGAAATCAGTTCTGAGCTATTTTAGTGGTACAAAGAACTTTATGGAAAGCTGCAGCTATTCAGATCCAACAGAAGAGTCAAGTTATGATTCTGATTTCTGCCACACACTATGAAAAGGAATACAGGTCATGTGACAAGTTGAAGCAGTCTGTGAAGTACACAGGAGAAAATATCTCTTCACAAGTGGTAGCAGGGTCATTCGCTTCTTGTTATTATCTCAGAGCTATCTCCCAAATGGCTCTCTTTGGAGTTAGACCCTTGTAGAGACCGGAAGAAAATTGTGACGGGCAACCACTAGGGGGCGTAGTTACGCTTCTGAGTCAACTCCAGGAGAGGGCGTAATGGTGGTATTAATCTGAGAATGGCCTTGGATTCTTGTTATCTTGTATGTGTGTTTGGGAACAAGTTCTCAGCTGTGTGAGTGTTTACCCCATTGTGTGAGAACGAATGCGTGGGAAACTAAATGGGGAAACTGAGGCAGGACAGCGTAATCAACAAGTGCTAAACAGCGTGTAATCAACCAATTAGCTTGCTGCTTGCTATTAATGAGATGAGTATGTATGAGATGCAAATGAGCATGGGTATATCTACGCTGACACACCTTCATGGGTTGGGCTTCTTCTCTGGACATCGCTTGGGTGTGTCAGACCTCCTGTATCGCGGCAGTGCTGCCCGAAGCCCCCAGCACGGTAATGCCGCTCCCTTCAGTAAACTCACCACTTTCCATCTAGCCACCTGTGTGAAGCCTCGTTTCTCCCGGCAACGAGATAAGCACCCCACAACAACCCTTAATTGGTACCAGGCTCTCTGTGTGGGAGCTCTATCTGTAGTTTTGATTAAATGAGCTCACTGGACGTTGTGAGGAGGTACTCGATAGAGGTGTGCAAAAATTTCAGGAGCAACTTTGCCCCATTCCCAGTCTCCACAACCTGGAAAGACCGTGACATGAATGAAGTAATCTAAAATCTACTTCTGATTGGAATACTACTACCTGCTCCTAATGCTATATATAGCCTCAGAGAATCCGGGACAAGCAGAGCAGAGCCCTGTCTGAAACATCTAAATAAGTTCTGAATGGAGGCATGTTTTCAAAGCATTCCCATTTACTATCCTCAGACAATTATGCTTTGTAGATGAATGGCATCTGTTTTCTTTACTCAACTTCAGATATTACCGTACTGTTGTACATGCGCTCCCAAGGTATCTGTTGCAGGGTACTTTTTCGAATCCCGTAGATACGAGGCTCTCACACAGTGGCTAGATGGAAAATGGTGAGTTTATTGAAGGGAGTGACATTACAGCGCCTGGGGTCCCCCGACTGCAGGCTGTCACTGATGGGGGATCTGGCACACCCAGCGATGTCCAGGAAAGGAGCTTAACAAACAAGGGTGTTGCAGCACAGATATACCCATGCTCATTTGCATGTCATACATACTCATCTCATTAATAGCAAGCTAATTGGTTGATTACACGCCGTTTAGCACTTGTTGATTATATGCCATCCTGCCTCAGTTTACCTATTTAGTTTCCCACACATTTGTTCTCACGCAGACAGGGTAAACACTCACACAGCTGGGAAACTGTTCCCAAACACACACACAAGATAACAAAAATACAAGGCCATTCTCAAACTGATACCCTTATGCCCTCCCCTGGAGTTGACTCAGAAGCGTAACTATGCCCCATGCTGATTGCAGTCACAATAAGCTTTCGGTCACTACAGTATCTCTCTAGGACCTTGGTAGTAATTATACTAGCTTTAGAAAAGAATAAAATTCACTTCTCTTCCTGGACAATTTTTCTGATCTGGGTTCTGGATGACAGAGAACACTGAAGCAAACGCATGGAGTGTGGTGTGGTTCCTGGAGTATCGTGGATTCAGGACAAACACAAATACATGGTTCCAGGGAAGCCAGTCATAGATTCATTCTCAGTTCAGGCCTATCATGTAAAAGATCTTATCTCTGAAGAATGTTAACAGAAGATGAAGATGGCCATAATAGAAAGTGGTGTCAGAGATGCAAACCCAATTCCTATTGGTTCCTGTTGGGATTTCTGGTCTGATACACAGGTGTGCTTCAGTGATCCAGAGTTCATATGGCACCTATCAAGTAATTATCTGTATCCATTCTGCATTGCTATTTCATCCATTGTCAGATCTATATTCTCTCCTCCTACAGCCGCTGAATGCAGAGAATCATGGTTTTTGTTTTTGTTTTAAACATCTTCCCAGTTCATTTCAGAGTATATGTAACAGATGGAGACAGCACAGCAACTATCCGCTAGAACCCAATGATTCATTGAGGTCTCTGCACAGCTCCTTCCATGGATAACAGACCAGTTCTGCTAATGAAACCCACCTCTTGGAAAATGGACTTTCTTTAGTCATGGGGGAAAACCCCCCAGTTCTCATACTCCCCATGTGCTTTGAGCAGGGGGTTTCCAGCTTTCTCCCCCCAAGACAGACTTGTCTGCAGAGTCCATTCAGAGTCAATGGCCTCCATGGTAGCATTCCCACTGTATCCCAGCAGGAGAGACATTCAATGCTGATGGCCTTTGATGGTTCTGTTATGGGTTTCCAGACCGCTTCCTCACTACATGTCGAGCTCCTACTACAAAATGGATGTTCTGATAATCCATGTGACTGTTACAATTACAAATAGCATTCATAAAACCAAATGGAATGAATAATTGGACACAGTTTTCTCCACATCATCACACTGCCTATCAATGGTTAGATTAACACAAAGGCTTATTGGGCAATATCAGATTTGCAGAGTGGCTGATGCTCTCCAAAATACGTCACTCGTTGCGAGTCAGTTTGGTGGGCTGCTGATTGACCTTTTTGCATATGGAAATAGTAAATTGCTCTACAGAGTCTCTGTCAGGACCTTGGATATGGGGTGGTGAATGGCATCTTACAAACCTGGTCAAGCTCCCGACTACATATATATTTTCCCACTTTTCCCACATCTTCTCAGGACATTACAAAAGAGGGATGAGGGAGCAGCAGTGATACCTATTTAGACCTTTTTGGCTAAAGAGGTTAATCAAGCCTGAGAGCTATAATCTAGTGCTGTCTCCTTAGATGCCTCTGTCATACAGAGGAGGTGAGCTAATGCAAGACCAGTAATCCATCGGAGACCAAACTTGTTGACAATAAATATTTGAATTAAGTGATTGTTTCTTTCAGGGACCCCAAAAGAGAAATCAACAAATACAGCTTATTCTACTGCCTGGTGTAAAGTCCATATTTAATTACAATGATATACCAGTGACCTGCAACCTCGAGTTCCTATTGAAAGGCTCTTTTGAGGGTGTATGAATGTTGAAGCAAAAAGGTCAAGGCTCTGTAGCCTAATGTTCTTAAAATGTTAATGAAAAGGAAGTTTTATACAAATCTCAATGTTAAATGCTTCCTTATGGCATTGCTTTTATTCCAGCCCCACAAGGTCATAGAGCATGACCTTGGAACCTCATTCTGCTCCCTAGAACACTATCCCGAATGAACTCCTGCAGGAGGTGCTGTTATACTTCCTATCCATTAGAGTAGGACTCCAAATGGCTACTATCTCCAATCAGAAAAGTTTTTTTTATTTGAAGTTGGAAGCTTCCTCTAACAGGACCCGATATTATACTTTCAATTCAGTCCTCACAATTGTCATAGCATTCATTTAATAAGTACATTCAGGACTATTCCTCCTTTGGTTAAGTCTCATAATCCAGCACCCACGGGCACTGAAAAATATCAGGGAAGTGTTGTCATATCTCCAATATAGAAACCCGTTAGCTGGCCAACAAAGTAGAAGTTCACCAAATTCTGCATATTGGTCATTCAGTCCTTGCCAGTGCCATTTCCTTTTTTTGGAGGACATGTTATCCATGCCTTAGTGTACATGGTTTGGTGGTGGAGGGATTTGTACAGGATATTTACCTTGTTTTGGTTTTCCATGTTTAAAGGATGATCCTGCTTCCCAGCCTGGAGGCATACTGCTGTGAAAGCTCCATTGTAATACATTTGTGGACCTTAGTATGACTAGAAACAGGAAACTATTCATGCTTACCTGAAAACTTCCTTCCTTTGGGTAATAAGATCCTCAGATTTGTCCTACGCTGGAGACAAATAGATCATCCAGGATAGGGATGGAAATTGACACTTAAGGATTTGTGGGTTTTGTTGTTTTGGGTTTTTTTGTGTGGGGATTTACCATGCTCTCAGTAGGAGAAATTGTGCTTTTCCTTCAAAGTATATTTAATATAATCTGTAATTTGGAAAATAGATTTGAATTTTTTCTGTCTGTGAAAGTTCTCAACTGGGGAGAATTTCAGAAGGCTGAGTAGTTCTCTGCTACCAGTGACTGACAGGACTGGTTTTACCCTCAAGCTTCAAGCAGGCTGAAAGGAAACATGCCAGGAGACAAAGGAGACTCCAGCTCACTTGGCCCCTGTCCCCAGCAGCTGGGTCTGAGAGGGGGTTGGCCCGCTGCTGCCACCTCAGCCAGGCTCTCTCAGGCAGCTACTGTACTGCACAGAGCAGCAACCCAGAGTGGCCAGCATGGGACATGGCTGGTCCCTCTCCTCCTGCTCTCGGCCCAGCTGACAGGGACTGGGGCCGAGCGTGCTGGGGTGGGAGGGAGAAAGGAGGTAGAGGGGAGGGGAGGTGAACCCGTCTCCCTCCCTCCTCCTGTAGCAGGCCATACAGAAATCTGTGGTGGGGCAGGGAGGAAGGAAGAGGGAACTTGATCCTGGATGTCTCCCTATCCCTCATGTGTCACCTATGAAAGGCTCTCCATGGCTTCAACATGCTTCACTGAACAACATTTGTATCTAGCAGCTATATAGATTTCCCAGGGAGGTCTGGCTAATCTAGATTCTGAGCATCTCCAAGGCAACGTGCACCCCTCTTTTAGAATGTTTTTGTACATAACACTAATGAGAGGTAGGTGGGGGAAAAAAGGGAGCATCAGGACAAGATATGTATGACCCATGAAGATTCTCCTATACCAGGGAAGGATATCATAGAAGCTTTTTTACTATTTTCCAACTGGGACACTTAGTTTATAGACACTTCAAAATGAATTGGAATTTTGGCTGCTTAATGCTGTGTGCATTTTACATTGTGTAACCTACATTGTATTGTTTCTAAGAGGCTGTCTTAGACTGTTACAGAAAACAAGATGTTTATCATGAGGGTGTCTGAGCAAAGTTTTAAATAGACAAACTTACTTAAAATGTTAAGCTCATTACTTATGATAGACAAAGATCTTGTTGCTTGTCTTTTACCATTTTAGATAAAGTAGACTAATCTTACTGCCCTAATCCCCTTCTCTTCATGGAAATTATTTTTGTAGCAGCATAGAAGCTGTAATGCTAATTGATAAAAACAATTTTTATCATTTATCTAGAATTATTCATAGATAGCTACAGTTCTGTAATGTGAATAACCTGAACGTGCTGTATAGACTCAGATAAAATGTTTGAACAGAAGTGCGTACTTTGCTAAAAAATAATAATACAATAGCATGTTTGCACACTGTGGGACATACTGATAGTTCTATTCTAGCATGTTTCTGTTTCCTTTTAAAAACAGTATAAATTGCAATTTCTGGAGTATTAAAGAGTATTTTTTTAAGTTTTTGTTGTTGAAGAATTGCCACTTTTAGGTCTGTTATTGAGTGGCCGGAGAGATTGAAGTGTTCTCATACTGTTTTTTGAATGGTATGATTCCTGATGTCAGATTTGTGTCCATTTGTATCCATTTATTCTTTTCCATAGAGACTGGCCAATGTTTGGCCAGTGTTCATGGCAGGGGGGCATTGCTGGCACATGGTGGCATCAGAAATTGCAGAACTGGAATTAATTTGCAAACTGGATACCATTAAATTAGGCTTGAATAAAGACTGGGAGTGGCTGGGTCATTACACAAACAGAAAAATATTTCTCCATGCTAAGTTTCCTCTACTGTTACTCACACCTTCTTGTCAACTGTTTGAAACGGGCTATCCTGATTATCACCACAATTTTTTTCCCCTCCTGCTGATAATAGCTCATATTAATTGATTAGTCTGTTAGAGTTGGTATGGCAACCCCCATATTTTCATGTTCTCTGTTTTAACCCATGAAAGCTTATGCCCAAATAAATTTGTTAGGGCTGGTCTTCACTGGGGGAGGGGGAGGGGGAAGAGATTGACTGTAGATACGCAAATTCAGCTATGTTAATAACGTAGCTGAAGTGGGCGTATCTACAGCCGACTTACCTGCTGTCCTCACGGCGGCGGCAGTTGGCGGCGCGCTTCCCCGTCAACTCCAGCTTGCGCCTTTTGGCGAGCTGGAGTTCCGGAGTCGATGGGGGCGCTGCTGGCTATCAATTTATTGCATCTTGATGAGATGCGATAAATCGATCGCCAAAAGATCGATCCCTCCCCGCTTTAGTGAAGACAAGCCCTTAATCTCTAAGGTGCCGCAAATATTCTGTGTTCTTTTTGTGGATATAGACTATCACTGCTACCACTCTGAAAAGTAATACAGCTGAGACCACAATGATTGCCTTAATGCAGCGATCTTTACCATTAGCATCTGGCCATTTGTCTCAATACAAGAATAGTAAATGCTCTTGATCAGAGGTATATCTTTGTATAATACCTAATATGATGAGGCCCAAATCCTTGATCAGTGTTCTTAGGAGCAATTGCAGTAATACTGAATTGTTGCAATGGTTGGGTGAACACACTAAAACCTGCCACAGTAAAATATAGAAATGGCAAATTTCACTCTTCTTAACACAAATAATACACTTATTTAAAAGATAGCTCATGATATCTTAGAAACGGTTTCCTATTTGCAGTTGAAATTCTGAGAATGTTTTTGTCTGACAGACTTTTCTGGCTGTTATCAACGAAGTGTTTCCTGCAGAAGAGGACAGTAAAAAGGACATGGAGGATAATTGTAAGTATGTATTTTAAAGTGTGTGTGTGTGTGTGTGTGTAGTAGCAAGGATCCATTTGTTTTGTAACCAAATCTCTACTTCTCTGTTTGCTTGAAGTTGCACATAACATTTATAGCAATAAAGATCCATTAATTGTTCTATGTTTAAACCAATTTTAAGAGGCAGTTGTACTTTACATTTATTGCTGTTCTCAATTCTCAAATGAGCGTGCAAAAGGAGAATGTTTCATTCCAGTGTGAACTACAGTACTCTTATAAAACTGCAACAAAACTAGTGTCAATTTGATTTACATATGTTAAATCAAATATGCATCATAGTATAGTAGTGACACGGTTCTTCAGTTTAATGGATGGTACAGTGAGATACATGCAGCAATACAGGGCTTGATTTGATCTTTTGATGTGTTGAAAAACTACCTGTTTTGTCAGACAGTAGTCAAGTTTGGAGGTAGTAATGGAAGAGGGATGTTGTACACCCAAATGTTAAGGATATTGAACGCTTTTGTACTTTTGTGGCTAGAAACAGTGGTCACTTTCTTCCATTTTGGCAGGTCAGTATCTTCTTGTAGGGTGTAGTGATCACTTGCACATGAGCAATGCATAATAGACTTGTTAGAGAGCTGATGAGATACAAAGTACAAGTGACCATCACGAAAACAGTGAAACTCGACTCTAAACAAAGTACCATCAAACCCTGAAAGGAAACTAACTGAAATAATAGAGATTATTTTGTGTTGCTGATTGTTTAAAGTTTAGCAGTCTGAGGTGCTGTTTGAAACAGAAGAGTAAGGATGTGTGTTCTGTGTTTGAAATTCTAACCGGAAACTAAAGAGACAAGGAGTAGAGGAAGTTCCTAGGTTGAGATCCAAGCTCTTCCACTGCTTGCATCCGACAAAGTGGGTATTAGCCCACGAAAGCTTATGCTTCAATACTTCAGTTAGTCTTTAAGGTGCCACAGGACTCTTTGTTACCTCTGCTATTCCAGACTAACATGGCTACCTCTCTGATTTAGGGATAATGCTGCTGTTGACATAGTTGGTAGTAAATAAGACGAGGAAGACTTTGTAGCACCTTAGAGACTAACCAGTTTATTTCAGCATAAGTGTTCATGGGCTATAGCTCACTTCATCGAATGCATAGACTGGAACAGAAGTAAGATGCATTTATACACACACAAAGCAAAAAAAAAAAAAGTTGTACATTAGCATACCAATTCTAAGAGGCTGTTTAATATGGATGGGCCATTAGCAGCAGGAGAAAAAAAACCTTTTGAAATGAATTTGTGTGTTTGGCAGTAGATAACGCCTATTAAAGGTAAATTAACTAGGGAAATGCAATCAATTAGTGTAATGAGAGAACCATTCGCAAGTTCTGTTTAGCTCTTGGTTTATTGTGTCCAATTTGAAAATTAATTCCAGTTCCTCAGTTTCTCGTTGGAGTCTGTTTTGGAAGTTTTTCTGTTTCAAAACAGACACCATCAAATCTTTAATGGAATGGCCAGGAAGATTGAAGTGTGTGTTCTCCTCCTGTTTTTTGAATGTTATGATTCCTGATGTCAGATTGTGTCCATTTATTCTTTTGCATAGAGACTGGCCGGTCTGGCCAATGTACATAAATGGCATATATCACATTGGTTGATGTGCAGGTGAATGAGTCTCTGATGGTATGGCTGATGTGACTAGGTCCTATGATGGTGTCAGTTGAATGGATATGAGGACATAGTTGGCATCGGGCTTTGTTACAAGTCCATGCCCATGAAAGCTTATGCTGAAATACACTGGTTAGTCTCTAAGGTGCTACAAAGTCTTCCTCGTCTTATTTACGGATACAGACTAACATGGCTGCTAATCTTAAACCTGTCATAGTTGGTAGTGATGCCCTAGAATTAAGACTTTATGACACTTTCCATTGTTACCCCTGTTTTCAGTTCTTTATAACTTTGGCAAATGTTAACCATTCAGTCTGAAACTTTCTATGCTTGCTTTCTGTCTCCAGATGGTTTTTTTAAAGTTTTTCAGTAAAATTAGTTGGCCTATTTTCAGCAAAATAGGTAGTTTTGTTAATGTTAATTTTTTTTTCTAATTGTTTGTTTGCGCACCTACGGAGTTTGGAGCAGGGATTTTATACATAGCCAAGACAATTGTCCAGGGATCAGAGGGATGCTTTTTGTTGAAAATGTACCCTGGTTTGATCAAGTTGTGAACATTTGAAAATCACCACTTGGGATATGCTAAGAATTAGCAATTGCAATTACCTAGATGTTAGATAGCATTTTTCTGTATGCACAATGGCAGAGAAAGATTTGAAGGAGGATAAGTTGGTGTCTTTGTGTTTGTTGCCGTGTATAAGGGGCAATGTGGAGAAAAGCATGAATGTGCTTGTGGGAAAAGCTGTTGAGGGAGTTTAGAGTTGATATCATTGATGGAATGAAGCTAGAGATCGACACTTCCGTGCTCTAATGTTCTTTATTAAATGTTAGAAGAAAATAATATTATTTGACATGTCTTTTTTTACTGTTGTCACATTACATTTAAGTAGAGATTTTCAAGCAGAACTATATTTCTTTAAATTGATGGTGTCCCTTTAAAAGATTTTGAAGAAATTAGCAGAATTAAAATACTCATGGACCAGAAAAGAGGAAGGGAAGCAGAATTCTTAATGCTGAATTTCAGTTGTGATCGTACATTAAGATGGTTATTTGTCAAAATAACTGTGTGGGTTTTTAAATTGCAGGTTCACTGATGTACTTAAATGAAGCTACACTCCTTCACAATATCAAAGTGCGGTACTGTAAAGACAGAATTTATGTAAGTATTACACATTCTCTTAGCTTGTATAATATGCCAAATTAATGTAATTGTACTGTTTATTATGTATTATTTTGGGGCCATTTTGTTTTATAGCAGAAAATAAGGGTTTAAATGCCAAAGCATAATTGGTACCAGTTATGAATGTTAGGGTTTTTGATAAGGAAAGTCTGGTGTGCCACCTGATTCAGATGGGTAAAAGTAGTCAATTAATTGGGTTATTTGGACTTTCTGTATGTTATTTAGATCATTATTTTATTCCAGGGTCACAAATTGCATTCCTTCAGGTATGGTACTTTGCCAGTAGGTCTGCTGTTACCAAAGATGGCTCTTTTTCTTCATTATTTTTGAACGAAGCAAACAGGTGTCTCCTTTGACACTTTCTAGCTCAGATGACCATCTTAATCTTTTATATTGCTATCAAATTGCCTAATTATACTTAATGAATTCTGACTCAATTACATTTAGTCCTTGCCATCTGCCCTGGCTTTGACAGCTGTGAAATAGAAGAGAGTCAAGAAGCTTAGAGGGGGGAAAAATCCATGAAGTTTTATATAAAATTATTTTTCTTCACATTTAAAAAAAAAACCAGCAGTGAGATGGTAGAGCTAGGCAACATTTGCATTAAAAATCAGTTGTACTCAAATGTATTTATTTAGACCTAAGCTTTCCTATTCAAAATTGTGTTCACTCACTTTGTTGTTGCTGAACTGACCATTATGCAGCTATGAATTATTTACAGTCAAGAATACCAATCATCAGTTTTAGAAACCATGCTGGTAGTGCTAATAATTTGAATGCAGTTAAAAACAAAACCAAAATAGGTATCTAAAGCAGAAAAGATGAGGTTTTTTTGGTCGTAACTAGTTTTCTTTGGCAACTTCAAATATAATATAGTTGGAATAAACAAGATTTTTATTGTATGCTGTTTTTAGAATCAGTGGTATGTAAATTATCTGGCTACCTAGAGGAGTGTTAATATTAGTAGTGATGACTCTTGAACATCTTTACCCATACCATTTTCTTCCGGGAAATAGTGAGAACAGAAGTAGCTAAAATAACCTTTCTGTGAATGGGTGTAGTCCTATTCCACCTCAACACAGAGCATGCGCGCTGAGTTAGTGGCCTATATCCAACCCCCTTCTTGGGGCTTTCCAGTATTCTCAACTCAAGAACAGCAAATGAAGACAGCCTGAATCTCTTCATCATCTGGCTTTTTTAGGGTCTTTTTTGTGGAAGAGTATTTCCTGTCTTATCTTCAGGCATCTAACTACATGGCTACCTCAATATAACGTGGTCTGATATAAGGTGAATTCTGATATAATGTGCTAAAGGAGCGCTCTGGGTGGCGTGGCTGGGCGTGCTCCGGTGGATCAGTGTGTCAGCGTGTATGGCTTCGATATACCACAGTATGATTTTTTGGCTCCCGAGGAAAGCATTATATCGAGGTAGCAGTGTATTCATTTATGTAATCTGGTCATTATCACTAGTATCTGAGCACTTACACACATTCAAGAATTTACCCACATAACTCCTCTGTGAGGCAGGGAATCTTCATTCTTCCCCACTCTACCCCTGGAATTGTAACTATCAGGTCTGGCTGTAACTGTGAATCAGTTATTGCTATGCGGGATAGTATGATCTGCTACCTTTGCTATTTAACTATTTAAAAATTTTTTTTAAAAGTGAATATAAAGTTGTCTCACCCCTAATTATTTTCTAAACAAACGTTTTCCTGTTTATCTATGGAATTTTATTTTAGTAGAATATGGATTTATGTTGTTTAATACACCCAGGACCAGTGAGATACATATTGGTAATACAGTGACTGTATAGATTCACATTAACAAATTACACACATCTTTGTGAGTTAGAACTTGTTTTATGAGGGGGAAGAAGGTTGGCAGGAAGGTCTAATGTTGTCTAAGACACAGTTATACTGGGCCTGATTTTTTTTTTTCCTTTTCTTTTGTATAAAGTGCTTTGGAAGCTTTTGTTTGCTTCTGAGATGTCTTTTAAAGACTGTTAAGAAATACGATGACTCCAAGAGTACATTACCCATCTGTACTTGCAGTATGGTGCCAGCATTAGTTGCGTATAATCCTAAACTGTGAGACTTTTCTGGCAATATTTGATTGTGTCCCCAGTTTAATTTTATTGTTCCAAACTCTGAGATAGGTTTCTGTTGTCTTTAATAGCAATTCAGAGTTGCTTTTAACCATTTAGTTGAATTTTTGCTAGTGATTTACTGTGCTTTTTTTTTTTTCTTCGCAGACCTATGTAGCAAACATTCTTATTGCAGTGAACCCATATTTTGACATTCCGAAACTTTATTCTTTGGAGACTATTAAAAAGTACCGGGGTAAATCACTTGGGACATTACCACCACATGTCTACGCAATAGGTATGTCCACCATTTATGCCTTTCTTCTGTAAAATATGCTTTTATTCTCCACTTCATCTTACAATCACATGTTAAATAACATATACAATAGCATCTATTTTTAAACCACGTTTAAATAAGATACATCAGTGGTAAAATGAGAAATTCTCACCTTTGATATATTGCTTTCGTGTTTAATAATATTCTATTGATCTCCCAACAAAAATGTGTAGACTGTAGATTATATAAAGCTTAATAAACAATGCAATCAAAGCATCATAAAAATAAGACTACAATATTTTAAAAAATGATAAATGCCATCATTAGAACTGAACAATGGCTTCTATTGTGTGATGTGATCCACATTCTGAAAATTTCAGTCACCGCCAGTAAGTAGTATTGAAGTACATTTCCTTTCTACTTCAACTGTTGCCACTGTGGATTGTTCCTCCTTTTACATTTTGCCTGTTAGGCATTCAAATCCCTTTAAATGATTTAAACAAAGAAAACAGCTAATGTGAATATTAAGTTGTTTATACATTTAGTATGAAAGTAATATAGTGTATACAAGATTGTTCAAAAATATGTCATAACTGAATCAATTTGATGTGCAGCTAACTTTCTCTCACAGAATATGAAAGTTATGCACTTCTTTGTTTTGATCAAACAACATTTAAACAATTTTCATAAAGTTCCTTTTCAGGATCTCTTACAGAACAATAGAGTGTGGGGAGTTTGAAACAATATGAAAATAAGTCAGTATGTCTGGGTATAATTTGTCTCAATGTCACGTGAAGCTGAAAATTTCTTAATAAAACACCTTCAGAGCTATAAAATCAACCCTCCACCATTTTGTAAATAAATTAACTCCAGAGTTGAGTTCAGTTGGCCTTGCACTTGTTCCCCTAAGAACCAGTAGCTGTCGGGGTCCATGCCTCTCTGACTCTGCTGCCTGGATGGTCCAGACTGAGACTGCCACACTCAGGGCAGACTGCAAGAAATAGGGAAAACATGCCCCAAAACTGGTAGTTTATTTTATAATTAGATTCACTAAGGTGGTAACAAAAGAGCTTCTGAAATGCCACATTACCACATTAGTTAACAAGGGCCTTTAGGGATGCCAGCTCTTCATAGAAGTGAGTTGTCTGCATAGAAATGCCTCCTGTTAAGTTGTTATGGGTCATACATAGGTTGTCCGGTCTGCTGTCACAGCTTCTCTGAAGATACAAGGCTTCATTCTTTGAGGGTGGGCCACTGGAGAAATGGACATCAATAGGATATAATGCAGAATTTAAATGTGTAGAGTTTTCATCTTTGTTCTCAAAGGGATTACTTTAGGTGTCATGTACACCATAGCTTAATTCTGATTTAGCAGTTGATGGTAGGAGGGTAACATAACGTTGTGTCCTTTAATGTATTTCTTGTTGTAGCTGATAAAGCATTCCGTGACATGAAGGTACTCAAGATGAGTCAGTCCATCATAGTTTCTGGAGAATCAGGAGCTGGCAAGACCGAAAATACAAAATTTGTTCTGAGGTTTGTACGTATGTAACCAGAAAATTATTCAATGGGAACCTTTTTTTTTGATACATTAGTATATCATGTTCAGAGATCAATTCTAAAGCCATTTGTAATGTTGTTAATATATATTTAAGGCATGATCCAGCAAGACAGCTGAATGCTCCCAATCCTCTGTTTATTTCAGAAATTCACTGTTAAATTTAAACTTAAAAGAAATGCAAACATGATAAGTAAGACTATGATTTTGGAATGGTGGCCACTGTGTTCATAGTTATTGTGAGTTTCAGTAAAGTCAGTAATGAGCTCATCCTGCAACAGTGGCTCCTGTCCTGCAGGACATGGCCTGGCGAGCTCTTCACACTGGGCATTGTAACCTGTCACACATACTTTCAGTGCCACTTGGGTTTGGTTTGTCCTCCCTCCCTAGATGGAGATGGGGGAGTGGATGGGCCAAACCTCAGTGGTGTTGTGACCAGATTGCAATAGGAACCATTGCTTTCCAACCTTCCTCCAGTGTTCTGGGCCTCACCTTTCAACATCCCCACTATATAATCCAGTTTTATTCACCTCCCCTCCCCCCAATGGTAAGATTGGTGTCAATCTTCCTTTAAAAAAATAAAATAAAATGCTATAGCCAAATATCCTACCAACAACTGCAGTTCTGGATTAAATAATATCTTGGGGTGAAACATTAATTTTACTATGTGAAAGTGAAAACTACATTATTTGGTAACCCTTCTGTGGGATGACTCTTTTCCCCTGCACTTGTGCTATGAAATTTACTGAAAATCTTCATGCCAAAACTGTAGCTTTAGTGATAAAATATGGAAATGACATAGTTCCCAAACAACCTTCACTCTACACCATAGTGACATCATGTAATAACTGTTAGATAAAGCTGAGTTTTACAGATAATAGATTTTTTTTTCTACTGTTTTTCTTAACGGTGTCATGCTAGGGCAGGATTGTGGTTTGTGCTCTAACCCTGCATTTCTATTCCTTACCGTGCTTATATTTCTTATAAGTTTAATCTTAACTGTGAATTTCCTGGGTTTCTAATGCTTGGTCTAGAATAAAAGTAGTTAACTTAAAAACACTGATATGTTTGCTCAACTTCAACCACAGCATAACATAGGGTTTTGTTAGGAATTTCTTTTTTGTTCTTATGTGAACACTAAGCAAGAAACACTGAGAACACTAATGTGATTGCAGATGTGTAGTATCAGGCTTAAATAATTTTTATTTTATGACCATATTGACTGCTATGTCCTGGCTGCTTTATGCCATGCTGGAACAACACAACTAGAGAATACTGCTCAGTAAAGCCTACTTTATCAGCTCATTTGCTTTGCCAGAGTACTGCAGTGCAGAGAATGTACATCTCATTTTCCATCTTCCTCCTGTCATCCACATTCCCTTGTATTCACCCCTAATATCTCCCTCCCTCCTGCATCCCACGTTTCATTGCATGCAGATGCCCCAGTTTTCCTTCCCTTCTGAGCTCCAGAGATGATGGCCATTGCTCAAAATCACGTGCTCCTCAGTAATGTTCTCAGCCTTTTGACCGCTTAGGAGGCCACCATCTAGCTTGAGAACCATTTGGCTTCACACTTGTAGGAAGCAATGGGATGTGGATGGTGTTTTGAAAGAGGGCATCTTAACTGAGGACTCCCTGTGGTCTTGCTTCCACTGAGAACATTAGGAGATGGCAGCTGTATTGAAAGAGTTCTTTGTGGAATTTTCTAAAACTGAATATTCTTTTAGTGAAAGAGCAATCTAGGAAGCATAACATGAGGACATTACTACTACTCCCTTTAAAATATTTTTCAAATGTAGCCAATGATTACAAAATTTCAGTGAATGTTTGAAGGATCTGCATTGTATCTTGTTACTGATAAGTAACTGGTACAAATAAGTCTAATGGTGGAGGAAAAATTTCTCAATGCTCCATTTTAAAATTTAATTTTAACCTCTAAAATAATTAATGGATTTACTTGTAAACTTCCATCAAGTGGAAGCTATGTTTACTATAAGCAGTTTTGGAGTGCAGACTATTTTTCATGGAAAATTAGTAATTTTTAATTCCTCCTTTAAGGGCAAAATTGAACTCTGTCCTGCAGTTTGCTCCTCCAGAATCTAAAGAGGATTTTGGGTATAGGCTACTAGACAATATGTGTGTGAATAATCTTTTTAATTCTTGATGTCTGGATAAAAAGGGCTGTATAAAAGCTTAACAAATGCCTGCAGATGGCCCAATAATATACTGGTCAAATTGACTAAAATAAAAACACTTCTACAAATATTGATATACATATACAAATATGAAAAGATTGTAAAAATGAAGTCAAAAATACCAAAAACTACATTTAAAGCCAACAAAAATATGTATGTTCCTCTTACAAAAGAAGTGTTTTACTGTATTTAAATGCAATTGCACAGAGAACTTGTGAAATAATGCTCCATTTAAAATGTTCAGATATGTTCTCCTCTGTGTAAATGGCCAATATATAATACAGACATTTAACAGTCTCCTTAATTAGACTGAGGTAGTGTTACTTGGGAGTAAAAGAGAGATGGACATTTTGTTTTTATTCTTCTTTACAGGTATTTGACTGAATCCTATGGTACTGGTCAAGATATTGATGAAAGAATAGTAGAAGGTATTATATTTTATTAAAGTAAACAGAGGTCAAATTGTTCAAATTTTAAATATTCAACAACAAAAACTAGAATTGAAATGTCATCACACCAATTTGGGCATAAAAGGTCAATGACCTGCTCCAATCCATCTAATTTACAAAGAGATTTGATTGGAGTTTTCTTCTGTGGTGTTTAGTGTAGATATTGAGCACACAATAATTCTCTTTGAGATGGTCCTGAAAATGCGTAAGCAAATATGTGACATTAAACTTGTGGGTCCTTTCTTGGTTAGATATATATAGTGGCAGTTAGATCATAATTGGCAACTGTGGTTTTTAGTAGAATGGGGTGTTCTGTTTTATGCTCAAAATTGGGAGGAAAAACAGAAACAATTTTCAAGAATAAGATTTCTCCTATCAGTCTTTCTGCCATGTTAATTTGTATATGTCATAAAGCAACTAATCCTGAATACTACTTCCATGTCATCTTTATTATATTTAAATTTGTCATATTAATACATTATAAGGCCAGCAGGGAACTATTGTGATTATCTAGTCTGCATAATAAGGCCAAAGATCTTCCTTGAGCTAGAGTATATCTTCTAGAAAAATATCCAATCTTGATTTAAAAATTTCTAGTGAATGAGAATCTACCACACATTGTTGTTCCAATGGTTAATAATCCTCACTGTTAAAATTTGCACCTTATTTCTAATGTAAATTTGTCTTGCTTCAACTTCTAACCATTAGATCTTGTTCAGAGAAATAGAGCAGGATTTCATTTTTTGTTTTCATAGATATGGTATAATAAGCATGATGTTGCTTAATTACAGCTGGGTATGTAAACATCCAAATCCGCGTTATGTGCCGTGAGATCTCAGAAAGTGACTGACAGTTGGACATAATGCCTGAAGCTGCATTCCATAATGTTGATTGGTACCTGTAGGTATTCTTGGAAAAAGCTATGAAATAATTGTGCTATCTACAATAGCATCTACTGCACGCTTGAAGCAATTCTTAAATTGTAAACACCTTCTTAACAAGCATGCTCACAACAGCTGTATTGTTAGGAGAAATTGTAACTGATCCGAAAGACCTCATCACTTTTTTTAGTCAATAATCCACATTTCTGTAAATATTATATAAGCTATTTTTAACAGTTCTTCAATAAGGATTTATTATTAATGTAGCAGCTTTGGAATCCAGATTCTCAAATCTCATAAACTTGAGACTTTTTTCTGGTTATAACAAGTGTTAAGAAAGCCAAATTAAGAAGTTTAACCATCAGCTTGTAATACCGAATAACAAAAATCAAAATTCCAAGGAAGGGCTCACACGTTATCATCCTTACTTTATCTCACTCTTGTTTCCTATTGATAACCCTTTAATGCTAGTAGCATCTGAGTTGTAGATAATTTCAATAGGCTTTAAATCTGGGGAACAGTGCCCTCATCTGATGAAGTGGGTCTTAGCCCACGAAAGCTCATGATCCCTAAAATCTGTTAGTCTATAAGGTGCTACAAGACTTTTTGTCACTTTTGCAGTTCCTACTGAATTTCTTTAGTTTTAATGGAGGTAACAAAAGAGTCCTGTGGCACCTTAAAGACTAACTAAAGTATTGAAGCATAAGCTTTTGTGGGCTAATACGCACTTCGTCGGATGGGTATTCGCCTTCGAAAGCTTATACTTCAATACTTTAGTTAGTCTTTAAAGTGCCACAGGACTCTTTTGTTACCTCTGCTATTCCAGACTAACACGGCTACCTCTCTGATTCTTTAGTTTTAATGGAGTTCAATTTTAAGGTGAAGGCATGTGTCACAATTGAGGGCAACTCAGTGGACCAGCCAGGGGAACCAGGCTTCGAGCTCCCCGGCCATTGCCTTTTTGAGTGTAGAACCATATGTCACCCCTTCTGACTGGGGAATTTCCAGGCTGCCCTGTGTTATTCACAGTAGATACTAGCTGCCTCAGCGTACTTGCTTTTTCTTCAGAGACTGATGAGTGATTGTCAACAATTATAAATTACCATACAGTTCTTTCTATGCAAGCCTATTTTATTCTTAAAATAAGTGTTACAGAGAAAACATTAAAAACAATAAAAGAACCTGCAGGCATGCTAATAAGCTTACCAGGGTTCATTGCATCCCTAACATGGATTCTGGCAGGAGTAGTTCAAATTCCCACCTACGGGGACTCCTTGTAGTTATAAATTTGTCATAGTTTCAGATTAGAACAAGCACATAATCTTCAGAGGTTTCAGAAGGACCAGTCCTTCCAAACCTATTCTAAGGATTGGGCCCGCCATGGATTAGGAAGAAGGCCCTGAGCCAGTTTAAAACCAGGCTACTTATACAAAAATCCTTTCTTTTTTGGTCCCTAGAGAATCCAGTTTGAACTTGTATGTACATGCCTCTGTGAGATGGTGGTTTTCCCTGATAACAGAGGCAGTACATTAGCATCCCCCTCCTGCTAGAGAAGGTACATGCAAAGCCACAATAATACATTCACAGTTGCAGTTTAAAACAATGTATCCCAAAGGTATCAATCAATATTCAATAAACCTTAATTTAGTGAACTTTCTCAACTCCATAAGGTTTCCTCAGTATGTTATAGGATATTGTTAGTCTGTCACTGAAGGTTGTCGGCAGTTCCTTAAAAATAGTTTTCTGTGGTTTCTGATAGACAAAATATGGAAACAGTTTTGCTAAGCCTGCTATTGCTGCTTCTGCTAGTTAGCAAGATTATGTTTTTCAGAAGCACTGTGCTGCAGAGCTTAAATGGTGCATGTTGCATATGTAGGCACTGAATGATTGTGATGCATTTTGGATGGACATTTTCTTGAAGACTGGGAGCTACAGCTACTGCAGAATGTGACCACCTGCTTGGTGGATTTTAGTGATGAGACACCTTCCAAGTCTTTCCCAAAGTCAGCACTGTCTTCTATTGTGTATCTGTGGGCATTCCAGGTGTCAGTTTTGAACTGTGAAGCCTTATGTGATTTGAGGTCCTTGGTACTGAAGAGATTACCTCTTTCAGTATGCACCATTTTAACAACAGTTTTAAGTCCTTAAAATTAAATGTTGTTGAGATGGATGCTGGGTTTTCTTAGAGGACAGCTCTTGGTTCCTCCTTTATTAATATAACTGCATAGTGTTCACCTCATATGTACTTATTTATGCTTATGTCCGAGGAATAGGTTGAAAAATTAGTTGCATTTTGGGGCAATACACTTGGAGCTCAAATTGTCCATCATATTTTATATTTTGTTTGTTATATTTACCCAGATTTCTTTAGGAAAATACTAATTGAATCATTTTCGTTGATAGCCACCAAATATTTTATAGTTCAGATTCAGGAACTGCACCTGGTGTAGAATATTAAAAGTTTGTATTACAAATAGCTTCCACAATAGGTTCAGTATAATTTGAAAAAAAAATGCTGTTTTTCATGTTAATTTTATTTCAAAGGGGTAAGATTTATTCAACTTTCAAATGTCATCCTTAGTAGTTACAGCGGCAAATTGCCGGCACTACTGTGGTGGGGGTCCTGCGCTTTCTCTTCTTGTGGGCTGGGGGGGGGGGGGGGGGGGGGGTTCAGGGTTCTGTTTCTGGCACCTGAACTGGGATATCAACTGTCCCACTAATATCCCAGAGAAGGGAAGTGGTTCCAGCCCAGGGGCCCTAGGGATAGCTGTAAACCACTTGAGCTTAGCAATTCCTTACCCTGGGCTACTTCCCTCTCCTGCCCTTCATCTTGTGGGGCTTCCTGCCCTCTCTCTGTACAAGCCAGGTGTCCCTTTACCCAGGGTCTTGGTCTTCTAGCCTGCCGCAGCACTTCTCCAAACTCTCCTCTGCTTATTTCCAAACTGCTGTCTGTTCCAACATCAAACCACTCTGCTTCAACTCCTTTCCCTGTCTGATTGAAGCAGAGTGTTTTTTATCAGGTGCTCTGATTGGCTTCAGGTACTTTAATTAATCTATAGCACTCTTTCTTCCCTCTACAGGGAATAAGGCTTTCATCATCTTGGGACTTACATATCTCCCCTCTATCAATCTCCTGCTGCCCTCTGACCAAGCTGTATCACATTACTTTGAGTAATTAGTTACCGTAACTTTTTTTTTTGCTAGTCTTCTTTGAATCACATTTTGAAACCTCTTTTCTTTTTAAACAGCAAATCCACTCTTAGAAGCCTTTGGAAATGCAAAGACTGTTCGCAACAACAATAGCAGTCGTTTTGGAAAATTTGTAGAAATCCACTTTAATGAAAAGGTATGAGTACTTTATAGTTAGTGGTGGGTTTTGTTTGGTTGCATCGATTTTTTGGTGGGTGGCACCCTCCCATCATGTGAATATGTAATCTCTGTTCATCCTTAGTGCTCATTGATTCATATACAGCGGTGTATCTTAATGACCGGTCCGTGAATCGGCACTGGTTGCTGAGATCTCCCTGGCACGGTTTTGGAAAGCAGCAAGCTGGTCCCTGGCATCAAAAAGGTTGAGAAACTCTGACCTAGAGGATTGAGGATCTTCTCTCTCATCCCATTCTTAGGAGCGCTATATTTTTCCCTATTAAACTGTTAATCTCTTCACATTTTCAACTGGCTGCAAATATGGCATTTAACCATTGCCTGGAAACAGATACACCACACCAAAAGTAGGCTGAGTGGAAACAACGGGTACCTTGCTTACCAGACTCCAGGGAAAAGTTGTAATCTGGAATCCTTGAAAAAGAAAACTGAAGCCATGTGATTACTGGCAAACTGTGGGGCCAAACTGATGGAATATTATTTTTAATTTACAAAAATGATACTCCCCTCCATTTAAAAATGTACTCTTAACAGATTTTAACCAGGTTTTGGCACAAAATTCTTCTGATGTGTGTGCATAAATAAATATTGCACATTATGTGTAGGTGTGTGTGCATTACATGCATACATTTGGGATTTATACACTGAGCAAGGAATAAACATTTTTATGTGTCTATAGGAAAATTTGGATCCTCATGTCTATATCTGGTATTTTGCGGCTGACTGAAATCATATTGTTGAACTGAGATTTTTTGCCAAAAATGCAGCTTAACAAAAGTTGTTTTAAAAATAGTTTAAAATAGATAATAGTATCTAAGGAAATGTTTTCATCTTTTTCATGGTAGTGGCCATCCTTAGGTACTTACAGAGAATGTACCATGTTGGAACATTCTTGATCAGACCAAACAGATATATTTTTAAATGTCTGTATTTTTTGAATCAGAGAGGTAGCAGTGTTAGTCTGGAATAGCAGAGGTAACAAAGAGTCCTGTGGCACCTTAAAGACTTAACTATAAAATTTTGAAGCATAAGCTTTCGTGGGCCAATACCCACTTAGTCAGATGCAAAGTATTTTTGGATGATTAAAAATGTAATTGTTCTTCTTCCTCCTAGAATTTGGTGGTTGGTGGATTTGTATCACATTATCTTCTGGAGAAATCCAGGATCTGTGTGCAAGGCAAGGAGGAGAGGAATTACCACATCTTTTATAGGCTTTGTGCAGGTGCTCCTGAAGATATTAGGCAAAAGCTGTATTTAAGCTCTCCAGATAACTTTAGGGTGAGTTTTCTGTTGTTTGTTTGTTTGTTTGTTTTTAAAATCTTTTTATCTTGTTATTAGCATACACAAACTCTTCAAACAAATGCCAATAAATCTTATTAGAACCTCTATTTGTTACCTTTAAAAGACCAATTTGTGTTGTGAATCTCTTACTATTGTGTATTTATTCATTTATGATAACCATTCATTATAAAATCTATATAAAATTATAAATTATAAAAGGATTTCCCGTACTTTATTTCTCCATGCTACTAATCTTGGGGAATTTTTGTGCTTTTACAAACATGAAATGTTGCACATCTGGCTCATGTAATGATTTTATCAGTGATCCTTCCTTTGGATTGTAACCTAATGGAATCAACTGTGTGTTCTGTGGGTAACCTAACTTCAGTTGACTTGACAATTTATACTTATTTTCCAATCTGGCTTCCTCCCCTTGCACTCCATTGAAACTGTTTTCACCAAAGGCTTAAGCTCAAAACCAGTATTCCATTTTTATTCTTGATCTATCACCTGCCTTTGACACCATTGACTTTCTTCTTCTTTGAAACCTTGTGCTCTCTTGGTTTCTGTGACTCTGTCCTCTCCTGGTTCTCTTCCTATCTCTTGAAATGCTCCTTCAGCGTGCCCTTTGGAGGATTCTCGTCATCTCTCCAATTTTTAATGGGGGCTCCACGGGTCTCTGTCCTTGGTCCCCTTCTCTTCCCTCCTACATCTTCTCTCTAGATAATGTGATCTGCAAACATAAATTCAGATATCATCTCTGTATTGAGGTCTCACAGATCTACCTCTGTACCCTAGGCCTTTCTCCTTCAATCCACACTAAAATCTTGTCTTGTTTGTCTGACATCTCCTCATGGATGTGTATCTTAATTTGAGGGCTAAACATAACTAAAATATATTTGTTCCCCACAACCTCTTTTCTCACTTGTTCTAGAAAACACCCTCATCCTACTTTGTTTGTCATGCCCATAACCTGGGCATCATCTTCTGTGTTGACCTTTCTCTCTCCTCACATGCAGGCTAAGTCTATATCTTGCCAATTCTTTCTGCATAAGAGCTATAAGATATGGCCTCTCTTATGTACCCACACAGCTAAAACAGTCCTCCAATCTTTTATTATCTTGTCTCCTGGGATGTCGTCATCTTTTATTTTGACAAATGCAATCCGCTGAGATCCTTTCAATGGCCTGTGATGGGATGTTAAATGGGGTGATGTCTGAGTTACTACAGAGAATTCTTTCCTGGGTGTCTGGCTTGAAAGCTTGTCTTTCTCACCAGTGTAAAATTTAGCAGCTTTGTTAACATCAAGGATAATACTTGCCAATCTCCATAACAATGCTGTGAGGATTAATTATGGTAAAGTTTGTTCATTGCTTTGAAAAAGTAAAATGCTAGTAAGTACTGTTATTTGATTCCTCCAGCAGCTTCCTACTACAAATGGGAAGGGCAAATGCAGTTCCCAAAAACCAAGCTTGACTGCAGTTAAGTATTGGTGGAGTTTACTACCTGTAGGAATACTCATTTTGTCCAGTTATAAACTGTTTTCCCTTATCTGGAGCTTCATTTCCCTTATATTTTGAAGCAGTTCATTATGAAGGTATCAGTTGTATCTTCATGTGTTTTGCTTTTTAAAATGGGGCATAAACTCTTGTTTTCCTTTAACAGTAGGTGTCCTTTTGGTGTGAAATTTCACACAGTGATCTGATGTAGGTCATCAGTATTAGCCTTTGTTTCACTGAGGAATCACTTTATTTTTTTTAGTGTGGAGATAAATTTTAAGAGGTTTCAGATATGGATTGTAAAATTTTGAAGAGATGTGTGTGTTACCCAAACTGAGTTTACTTGAGAACAGACTAGACTTGACTAGATGTGTTTTACAAGAGTACTTAATATCACAGAATGTACTTTGGTGCTGAAACTGATATCTGGCCTTCCATGAAGTAGCACCTTTTCTTTGTTACTTACTTGCAATGTTTCATAGAGGTTGATTTAATTCAGAACTAAATTCTGCAGGTAAGTCTAAGAATGATATGTCTCTTTCAAGGTACAAAGATGTTCCTTTTAATAGCTGTGTGTCTGATTTAATAGTTCATTCATTAGTTCTGACTGTGTCTTCCCAATTTGGTTACAAGAAGTATTTTTGTTAGAATTAAATTATTTTCAAATAAGAATTTTGTTCCCATCTTCTAATTCTGTGATATCATTGTTATAAATAAAATATTGCTTTCAAGGAAGTAATCCTGAATGCCTGATAGTATGTGATTGGTGTCATACATTGAAGTTAGAAGATGTAATGCACCTCTGGGTTAGTATGATATATTGTAATTGGTCTGAAACACTAGATCATTAGCTAATTATCTCCTTGCTGTTTTATTATATTTATGCATTTTCCCTTTCATTTGTAGTATTTAAATCGTGGCTGCACTAGATACTTTGCTACCAAAGACACAGACAAGCAAATTTTGCAAAATCGCAAAAGTCCTGAGGTATGGTATATTTTCCACATTTTCAATTGCTTCAAATTACTGTCTTCTGCTAATTAATGTTAAAAATGTCAATCACACTTGTTTAGAATAAAATGAAATACTAATTTTACACATCTCACTTGACAGGTTTAAATGGGAACTGGTTGGCACATTTAATTTTCTAGTTTTAGAGTGTTACTAATACTTTATTATCAGGTTCAATACTGGAAGGACTTTCTAAAAACAAAAGTAAATTTATATGCCAAATATTTTAAAAATCCCTTTTTAATTTTTATCATACTTTAATGCCTATATTTGTCTTAATGGTTCAGCAGATCTTCAACGTGAGATACAAAAAAATCTTGTATAGAATATTATCTTAAATTCTTCTTTCTCTTAGCAGTGATACTTTGCAGAGCATTGCTTATTTACCACCTACAATTTGTTGACAACCTTTTTGCTTTGGTTTTGTTAATAACTGGATATGGTATATTTATCCAGATACTTATTTGGAATTATTGTATAATTAATTATATTCCTAAATATTAGATGCAGAAACAAATAAGCAGAAAATACAAGTAAAGCTTTTTTCTCTCTCAAAGTTTAACCAGTTTTGATTAAATTCCCTTTTTTATAGTTTAAAAAAAATCTGTTCGTGCTGTTGTGGAGCGTTGGACAAGTCTGTATTTCATAGTAGTTACTAAAGTTAGGAGTGTAATTGGGGGCACTGAGCATCAAAAGCCATGATCTCACTGGCTGGTTAGGCCTGTTGAGTGCCGTCATAGCCACACACCAACTCTTTAAGCACAATTATGACTTCATCCCCAGGAAGAGCATGTTCTCTTTACCACACTCTTTTCTTCTTATCTTACTAGTAGAAACTATTTTTCCTAGCGGAACAATGCATTTCTGAGTAGAACATGTGACATTTCACACCTCCCCCACAAAAATAAACTAATTACATTCTAAATTGTAATTTAAATGACTGGATCTGATATTCTAATAACAGTAATCCACTTCAGGTAATTCAACAAAGCTATTGCGGAACTTCTCAGGTGGCTCAAGGCGCTTGATCTTTGGATGAATGCCTGATAATGCATCTCACTCATGTGCCAATAGCCTATTAATGTTCACCCTGGAGTGGTTTATTACTACTTTGCGGGTGAGAGGGAGCGTTAAATTTTGACTTTCCGCCACCAAGCTGTAAGGCATCCTCATGAATGTCATACTTGGCAGATAATTAAACCAATCAAAGAAAATATTTAATCGAACAGTTCTTTGTGATTGCTGCTGACCTATAGAAATACTGCTCTTTGGTGGACACTTTTTATACCAAAGTTCAATTTGAAACAATTGTTTAAAGTCTGAATTAAAATACACTAAAAGGAAGAGATGATATTGGAAATGAATGTTGACCACTAAATAGTGAAACAAATGATACCACTAAGTAGTCTTTGAAGAACTATATTTCTTTGAGATTGGACGGCAAACTATTTACTGAGGAGTAAAAGAAAAAGACAAGTTTTTCATAGTCCACTAGAACCTCAAGTCTAGCTATCTAACTGGAAACTATTGTATTGCCCAGTTCTTTTTAGATAGGCAGTGATCTTCTTTGCTTTGTCACTTATTAAATTTGTTCCTGTTTTATATTTTATAGAAATACCTCAATAGTGAATTAATGTTTAAATTATTTTTCTTTTCCTTATCAGGAAGATGAGGTGATCATTTTATATAATTAGAAAATTTAGTTTAATTTTTCTGTGTGTCTCAATACTGTTTGACGTGAATCTTTCAGATGCATGCACTATTTTATTCTGAGATGACAATAGTAGTGTTTTCACTAAAGGCTATTATATGGACTCTTATTTCAATTAAATTAGGAATTTAATTGTAAAATTAAAAATCATGTACATATTTCATTTAGCCTTGTGGTTGCTAACAGTTGTTTACTGTCTCCCACCCTGAAATAATAGACTTATGTGGCATTCTGGTGTTTTGAAACTAGTCAAGACAACCAGTAAAAGATTAATATAATATTTAGTGGGTGGGTGTCTTTTAACCTTTAAAACAATGCAAACAAATATACTTGCCTGAACAGGAAATGCAAAAAAGTATACTTTTGTAAACCACCCAATGAAAGACTCCCATTCCTTTCCATTTTTAAATAATCTTGTAGCCCATTCTCCTTCCTTCTATCAGTCATCCACATAATGATGATGTCACTAGCACCCCAACATATCTTTATCCATGAAAGACTAGAAACCCTCCCATTCATATACTGAACCTTTCACAGCTGCTTTTTTGCCATTATCCATGCTATCTGCGGTGGAGCCGCTTCTGTTTTCCTGTCCCTTCCTCTTCCCTCTCCCCCCAGCGATCAAACTGTCTTACTTTGTTAGGTCTATTCTGAAGATTGGTTAATGTTCTAAGAGTCAAGGACACTTGAAAGCATGTTTATAATATTTTAAAGCATGTATGAATAGTAACATCTTTAATCCCTTTATATATTTTATGGTTTTATTTTTGCATGTTTTGTGCTGCTTGTTCATAAACTAAATTATTAATTATACAATTCAATCATTTGATTAAATTGTCTGCCTTTCTTGCTCTTTAATAGTACCTAAAAGCAGGTTCCCTGAAGGATCCTCTACTGGATGACCATGGAGACTTCAACAGAATGTGCACGGCAATGAAAAAGATTGGCTTGGATCATGCAGAGAAGCTTGATCTTTTCAGAGTAGTAGCTGGTGTCCTTCACCTTGGAAATATTGATTTTGAGGAAGCTGGGAGTACTTCAGGTTAGATGAAATTTTTAATTGTCGTCTTCTGAAAAGGTGTGAATGTTTCTTGACTAGTTGACTGAGGTAAACAGCGCACTACATTCTGAAACAAAATTCTGTTCAATATCCATAGCTAAAGTTAATGTAGCTGCCCATTATCAACCTCATCTTCTTTTGAAGATCTGTTTTTTAACTTGAATAACAAATATACAAACACACTAACACTGTCCCCTTGAAATTGTTCAGGAAACAGGTTTCCTGAACTTTTTTTGGTAGAAGTCAGAAAAGAAATTTTGCACTGCTGTGTTTTGAAAATTTACCTATCATTCAATTTGTAAAAATTTCCTAGCTTGATTTTGGCTATTATCATTAGCATGTCTTGGCTTAGAAACTCAGCTGTGTCTGTTGTTTTGTTTACTTTGGTATGGCGAAGTACCTTGCTTTTAGAAATTTTGGGCTGAAGGAAGAAAGTGATGCACTAAAAAAATCTGCATGATAATCATCTTTTTTAGTCTTACAGTTTGTAGGGAAAGAGGGTAGTTGGGGCCAACTATAGCAGAGATATAATTTGAAGGTACAGGAAGACTGGGGGAGGGGAAGTAAGGAGCAATTGGGAAACTGATAATCTTACTAAGCAATTTACACACTCTGAATTTGTCCAGGATAGAAATATTCTCTGTGTGGAATTGTGTATGTTTAAGATGGCTAGATAGTAGTTTTTTAACTTGTTCTTCTCTTTCCCATCTCCTGCTATCTGCATAATCAGGTCCATATTTGTACAAATCTATTAGAATGAGCATGTAGAGGAATGTTGAAAATTATTTTTAGAGGTTTCTAAGTATAAATTGACTAGGTCCTGATTCCAGGCCTGAATTCGGTGTGGAAAATGTGAAAGAGAAGTCTGGGAAAGATGGGCAGTAGGCTGGGGGTAGTAAGAAGCTTTTTGGTCCTGCAATGGGGTGCTTAGAGACAGGACCATGGGATGCATGGTGGAATGGGGTGAGGAAAGGAGACAGAGAGGAAGAGGGAGTTGCAGAGACAAGAACACACAGAAGTAGGACTGTCAAGGATTGGGATCGACATGGAATATCTGAGTGCAGAGGATGGAGGGAAACACAGAAGAGCAGAGTCTTTTATTTAAACTTGCAATTGAAACTATTTTCTAGAATAAAATCATTACGAGCTCAAAGTTTAAATGTGAATAAAAGCCGCACCCATTCTCCCCCCTCCTAGGGGCACAAATAGAGGCGTCTAAAAGACTTACTGAAATGTGTAAAAAGGTAGCCTAGCTTTGATGGGCCATATATATTCTGCTGGAGCAGGACTCCACTCCTGAAGTGTGTTTACATCAATCAGATTTAAACTCTTGCTACTGCTTCAAAAAGCTGGGGAATATCCCTTCAAAATCTTTAGGGTAATAAAAGATCTGTTTAAAAGTGGCATTTCAGTGGACTCCAGTTTACTCCCAGGCATTACATTTCTTCATAAAATCACTAGTCTTTCAAAGAACTCAAAACTTTTGATGTCTGTCCATGAACAGTTAAGGGCAGTCCTCCGCTAAATCTTCATCATTTGTGATTACCCTCACAATATTACCACCTTAGATTTAGCTATGAGGGATAAAATTTTGTGCTTCTGCCAAAAGTAATAACTCTGTATTTTATGAAGTTACAGAAACTTTAACTAGGGAAAAATGTTGGATTTTTTTTTTATTTCAAGGCCTTGCTAAACGGTTGTGGGTCTATGAGCAGATTCTAAATCAGACTAGAAATAAAGCATATTTTTTTAACACTGAAGGCAATTAACAGCTGGAACAATTTACCTAATGATATATGGTGGATTATCTCGCTTGGAAATCTTTAAATCAAGATGGGCTGTCTTTACAGGAGACATGCTCTAGTTCAAACACGTTTGACCTTAAAAATCTATTACTCTAATTACAGTTTTTCAGCATCATGAAACATAGTAATGCTGGAAAAGCCCTTCACTGTGCATTTGTCAAAGAAAGCATTTATGGAAACTAGTGTCATTTCTGCCACGTCAACCCTTATTTTCTTGTGTATACGTATGGTTAACTAATGGCAGGGTTATCATCTTTTGTGCCATGTTTCTAAGATAGGGAAGTCTGATTTATTATATTGCATGTGGGAAAAAACTGCTTCAGAAATTAAAGGCAACAACCATCAAGTGAAATGAGAACTAAGATATGTAATATACCTTATTTTTCGCCCTATAAGACGCACTTTTTCTTCCCCAAAAGGGGGGGGGGGAAAGTTGGTGCGTCTTATAGGGCGAATGCAAAAAAAAAAAAAAAAAGCGCCTCGCTCTCCCGTCCCCGCCGCGCGGGCGGGCTGCCGGCAGCCCGCCCGCGGCAGGGAGGGGGGAACCGGGACGCTCCCGGCAGCCCAGCCCGCCAGTGGCGGGGAGGGGGGAACCTCGGCAGCCCGCCCGCGCGGCGGGGACGGGAGAGCGAGGCGCTTTTTTTTTTTTTTTTTTTTTTTTTTTTTTTCCCTCCGGATTTTTTATTAAAAAACGAGGGGGCGTCTTATAGGCCGGAGCGTCCTATAAGACGAAAAATACGGTATTTAGAAGTCTAATAAAATTATGGGTGAAATATTTATAAACACAATCTTTTAAAAAGTCTTTCAAAAATAGCTATCAAAATATATACAAAACAGTACAACAATAACTAACTAGGAAGAGTATAAACAACTACAGTACATTATCAAACACTAACCTTTATGTCTCCAACTCTCTTTCTATGTTCTGAGATAATCCTTTAAGGCTGGCAAGTTCTATATATCTTTAGTTTTTGGAACCAAGAAATGTATCCTTTGATGTTGAGAATTCTATGGGTTAGGAAAACTGATCTTCAGGTTGCAGTGTTTTTATTTTTCTTTCAGGGCCTTTTCTGCTCCTATACTGTAGACTGGAGCTGTTTCTCTTAAAAGGGGATTTTTGAATACAAAAATGTCATACTAATATAATATTACATGTCTTGATCATATTCCTCAGACTTCTGTCACACATCTCAGTAAATACCGTGTAATCACTAAAGTATCAGTAATGTAAAGGTGGATATTGACTGGTTGACAGTTCTGAGTTGATGCTTTTTTTTTTTTTTTTTTTTTAAGTAGTCACTAATTGTCATCTCAGATGGGTTTTGTTGTAACATCTTTCTTAATTCGTTCACTAGGTGGATGTATTCTGAAGAACAAATCTAGTCAGTCATTAGAATACTGTGCAGAATTGCTAGGTTTGGATCAGGATGATCTGCGTGTCAGCTTAACCACCAGAATCATGCTTACAACAGCAGGGGGCACCAAAGGAACGGTTATAAAGTAAGTTCAGAACACTCCACTGTTCAGCTGTAAATGCAAAAGTAGCCCATTTAAAAATAAATTGTAAAAGTGAAAGATTTTTTTTTTAAATTAACAGCTCTGCATTATTTAACACATCTGCTTGTCTGTAAACAGTCTCTAAAACATGGACTTTGATGCAGAATTTCTCAGTCTTCTCATTGCGTTAATAAGATATTCAACTTCCTGAAACCAAAGTGCTTGTAACAGTAAATAAAATACTTATCACCATACTAGTTTTTATTCTCTCACCCCCACCTTCAGCTGTAGGAATTAAATACTACCCATGTAACAAAAATAGCAATTATGAGCAAAATATATTGTACTGAATGAATATTCAGTATGATACAAGAAGCAGCACTGAAGTAAATTGTTTAGAGAGGTCAGCCCTTTGCTTATGCATTTGAGAAAGGGCAAATTGTTTTAGGCACATGCTTAACCACTGAATCAATTTTAGCATAACAATGATTACTTAAAAATTAAGTGAAAACGCAGTGTAGTAATTAAAAGTGTACAGCACCTTTCAAAATGCAAATGGAGATGGATCCGAAAAAATATTAGCTTGTGAGTAATGGTAGTTGTGCTGGTTGGTTGTGGTGGTTGTTGCATTTTAGATCATTTAGTAAAATAAAACTACTGTATCTGTTGCCTTTCTGTGTTCTTATATTTGCTTTCATTTGGATGAAGAATGTGATTAAATAATTATTTTTAAATAAAGAAAAATTGACTGTTTTGAATTTTTTTATAACTTCTGTATCAATGAAGTTAGTATCAAGTCTAAATGTATAATGGTAATTTGTTAAATCCATACTTAAACCTCTCAAAATTTCTAATTTTCTGTGTTAACAAATATTCATTTAAGGGGACCCTGGCACTGTTAGTCAATATTAGGCCTAAAACTTTATTATACATTTGCTATAATCTTGCTGGGAATGTCCTCCAGATTTTAAACTGTTTTTATTTTTAAATATACCATTTTTATGATTGTCTGTACAAAAATGGTATATTTCTTGACAACAAAGTTTGAGCTTCTACTCTTTAACAGTTAACTACTGCAGCAAATGATGTTTGCAGAACTCTGCGTATAGCTGGTGTTTATATGCATCAACAAAGACTTAAAGAAAACTGCACAATTAGCTTTTGGTTCATTAGGAGTGTTAGAAAAATAGATCAAGACGACAAAGTAAACTAGAAAGAAGTGTGCTTTAGCCATTAAAAGGGTTATTGAATTTACTTGCATAAATAGTAATACATTTAAAAATCAGTAGTTCCTTTTAAAAGTGTTTTTTGTTATATAGATTTTATTAAATTTTTATATCACTTGAAATTTAAAATGTTACTGATTACTATTGATGTTTTTGTATTTCATAACACTAAATATTGTCATAATTTCAAAAATAGAATAAGTGTTGTACATCTATACAAAATAGCAAATGGTTTTGCAACATGAGCAATAATTTGGTTTAACCTTGGTGTATCACATAATGGTCCTGAGTTGAAGTTGAGCACTATAGCAAGTTAATGTACATCTATATTATATCATATTTATGAGGTGAAACATTGATCTTAAAACACTTTGGAACACTTGCATTTCTCTGGTCATACCCTGAACGTTAGGGGTGTAATGCAGTTGCTTACCACAACATGAATGTAGGCAAGTCTGCTGTCTGAACTGCTGTAGAGATTTTTATTTTTTAAATATGTAACACGGAGGCATGCTTCCCGATTGAAGGCTATTTAGTATGGTCTCCGGGCTTCAACCACACTAATGCTGATACAGTATTTAGGACTCTGTTAAGATTGATTCTGCACCCCACAATATGTGTGCTCTCTTGCCTACTTCTTTTTCTCCCACTACTAACTTCTACTAAGTGGCTGTTCACTTGTGGCCTTTCCTCTCATTTCTAGGTAAAATAAACTAGTGGTGGTCAAACTGTGACTTGTGAGCCATATGCAGCTCTGCTACCATTAAAGTGTGGCTTGCAGAACCTCTTCCTGCTTCCCCCACCAGACTGGGGGAATCTCGTGACTCTGCCTTGCAGCAGGGTCGTGGGGTAGAGTGCTCCCCATGGGGAGTGGGGTCATCTCAGGGCTTCAATAGGAGCAGAGCTGAAGCCCCAAACCCTGCTAGGTGCCTCCTGGATCTTGAACTTCTGAAGATTGTTGTATATGGCTTGAAGGGTCAGTAAGTTTAACTATACCTGGAATAAATGATTGGAATCTTCAGGCAGTGGTGTGAACATGGCATTGTGCATGAGAAGGGCATTCAATAGTGAGAACTTCAGGATGGCCATTGCCATTAAAAATTAAAATGGGGTTGGAAATAGGAAAAGGGGGAATCTATGAAGGAGTGTTCCAAATCTTCTGGAGCAGACAGGACCAGCTTTCCCCCAAATGTTTAAGAATATAACACCTGCCATACTAGTACACACCAAAGGTCCATCTATCATTTGAGATAAGAACTGTGCAGGGTAACATACTTGGAGAAGATGATACAGTGTAAAATATTTTCAAATGGTATCATTCCGCTGCCTTAGGCTTAATCTTGGAGTAGTATCATATGTGCAAAATGTACTTCATGATAGTTGTCTTTACCCTTCCAAATGTATTTTCAGTAGTCATTTTATCATTTTTCTTATTCATTCTAACAGTTATTAGGATTTAATTTATTTTTCTCAATATTAATCCACGAGGCTGCATGTAATCTGTGTTTTATGCAGTATTTTTTGTTGGGCATATCATTGTATTTTTAAAGCAGTCTTTTACAACCTAGTGTTCACAAACTACAAGCAGTTGGCACTGTTACCTCAATCTAGATCTGATTTTGGATCACGAAAAAGTCTTCCTATACAGCACGATATAGGAAACACCAATCAAATAACCCGTATTGTAGGAAATGCTCTTGCTTCATTCCAGAAGCAGAACATGTGGGAGAGGGAATTCTTCCCTTTTTGCCTAGAAGTATGGAAAGTGAGAAGGGAAGGATAATGTGGAAAGAAAAAGGAAAAATCCTTTCCTTCCCTGCAGCCAAGAAAAAGGAAGAAAGAGACTGCTCTTACACTTTCTGCTCAGCAGAATGTGTGAGAGAGAGAGATTGGGAGGGAAGAAAGATAGTAAGTAGGATGATTATATTGTATTATTACTCTGTGTCAGTAACTAATAACTCTCCAACCACATTCCATATGTCAATGCAGTGTCAGGATGCTATATTGTAATTCTTTTGTGCATTTTAAGTTGTGAAAAATATGTTTGTAGAACCAGATTTCTCCCTTGCCATGGGTTTCTTCTGTTTGCAATAAGTGCTCGCAATAGTTGTTTTGTGCAGTCCTGGTATCAACTTTGCTGAAGTAGTTCAATTTTGAGTAGTTCTAGTATTTTTAATAAATAAATACTCTAACAGTTTCTTAGCTACATGTGTTAATGATTTAACATCTCACTTTTTTATAACCATTTACATTCTTTATAGCTAAAATAATTACATCCTTAAATACATAAATACTGGATTATATAAGAGAACTGCAATTGACTTGAATTGTTCTGAAGATTACCAGGCTGATCTTTTAAATATATCAAAAGGGACTGTAAAGATACCTTGCCTCTATTTATAAGATAAGATTCCTGTCAGTACTTGTTACCATAAGATAAATCAGGAGATACTTAGTGGAAGAAGAGATTGTGTGTTAAGGCTAATTACTATCTAATGTAATGTATCTGCAGTAGTCCATAATGAATGGAGTCTTTGCTTTCCTGATTTATCATTTACGATAGAAAGTGATCTCAGACATTAGAAGTGCTGTCTTTGAAAACATATTCTTCTCAAGAGAATGCAGTGCTTGTAAAAGGAGACTAACTCTGCTGTGGATATACAGAACTAGTATAATATGGACAACTGCACTGTGTAAGCTTTCCAACCCTGACCTGCCAGATCTTCTCAACCTTAACTGAAAGAGAGCCCTGTAGGGGTGATAGGGTAGTTAATGCTTCATAATTATGAAAATCTTGACCTCTGAAATGGATGTCAGATGTTTTAGTTATGATGGCTGCAGGGGCTGGGGATCAGCATATTGGAGTACCAAAGTCCCGGGGTGCGGAAACAGTTTTTGTAGTGGGGATGCTGATGGAAATCGTGGAAACCATGCATTTGGTGTTTGTGGTTACTACTTCAGCACCCTTAGTTCCAGCACCACTGCCGGTGTCCTTAGCCATCCCACTTCATTCCTGATCTTTTTTAACACAAGGACATATAGTTGTTCTGCTAAGAAAAATTAAATTCCATGCCTTTCTTGTCCTGCACAAAATTGTAATAGCCATTATCAGCAAAACTCTGTCAATATGGTATTCTAATTTCCTTTAAAAAGAGGTTTACAGCATGTTTTGCTGGGGGCTTAACATTTCCATGCAAAATTTTGGTCTTATAAGGGCCCAATCCTGCACCACTGGAGGTAATGGGAGTTTTGCAGTTTGATTCAGTGCCGGCAGGACTGGAGCCTGAGCGAATTTTGTTTTTTTTTAACCATATTAAAATATATTCAGACATCTTTTTCCATATTTTGACTAAAAGATGTCTTTTCCCACACATCTAGTTGTATTTTAGGTTCTAGTAATAAATGTATAATTTATTGCACATATAAATATCTGACTATTTGATGGATTTCTGTAGGTATATCTATATTTTTGTGATGTCCAGATATAATTCATTCGTATTTTTCATATGTAAATCTTTCAAAAGGCTTTGAAAAGACTTAAATTCTCATGAGATTAGATAGCTACTTCATGAAGCCAATATGGTAAATAGACATTTTAAAATACAATTAAAGATAGATTTACTTAACTGGCTTTATATTTACCTAATGTGCTTGGAACCTTTTTGATCATGTATTGCTTAACATATGAAGTCATTAACAACTTTTTAAACAGTAAAACCAAGAAGAAAAGGCGAAGCTGGGAAAAGCACATTACAGTGTGAAGGCTGATAGTTAAAAGAAGAAAAACAAAAGGACATGTTCTCCTTTTCCAGACTATAAAAATAATAATTCCTTTTTAGCATATAAACAAATTGTCACTTATATTTAGATTTGTGTCCAGTTTCGCACACTACCCCCCCCCCCGATAAACTGATGTCCTAGTCTTTGTAAAAGCATAGTAAACTGTAATAAATAAATAAATACAAAGCAAAATTGAAATCATGACACCATCATGGTGCCAGCTGATGAATATCTTGTTACTTTGAAGAGTATTTATTTTATTGGCTTTTCTATGGCACTTACCACTATGGGATCTGAGTTTATCTTCACAACACTCCTGTGAGGTGGGAAGATTTATCTATGTTTTATAGGTAGTGTAGTTAGGCACAGAGTGATTTAATTACCCCAAATGACATAAGAAGACTATGTCTGAAATGGGACTAGAACCCAGGCTTTCAGAGTTCTAGTCCAGTGTCTTAATCAAAAACTTCCTCCTCCATCCTTGCAGTCTCAAGGGCTTAACCATGAAAATATTCTAAAACTTAATGTCTCTGTTTTTTTGTTTTTTTTAGGGTACCCTTGAAAGTAGAACAAGCAAATAATGCACGTGATGCCTTGGCTAAAACTGTGTATAGTCATCTTTTTGATCATGTGGTAAACAGAGTAAACCAGTGTTTTCCATTTGAGAACTCTTCTTTCTTCATTGGTGTTCTAGATATAGCTGGTTTTGGTAAGTGCTCTTTTATTTGCCAGTTTCATGTTGCCCAGATAGTTTAATCAGCTCTGCCTATTCTACTGCTGTCGGAGATGCAGTGATTCATACATGATTTTGTAGTAGAAAGTTATTGGATTCTCTTATCCTTTATCATTTGTGTATGTGTACACACACTGTGGAGTAGGTAAAATGGTATATTAATGAGTGGACACTATTCAGAAATTTGAAGATACGAAGGAATCAGGGGAGTTACTCAAGATGTTAACAGAATCTCTAAATCATGAATGTGAAGATGGATAAGTTTATTTGTTTGAAACTGGGGTGTCTACACAGACACCACTTTTTCCTGTGTGTAGCTCTGTCCGACCTGTGCAGTTTGAGGCCAAGAAAATTCCCACACTAGGCATGGCAGAATTTGATTTTTACAGTCTTGGTGGATAATATAGATGTTTATTTTTAGCATTTAAAGGTTCACAGATGTGGGAAGTTACCAAGGGGAGAGGTCACACAATAATTATTTAACGACAGTATATGTTGAGAGTCAAAAAGTAAGTTTTATAATCACTAAAACAAATTAGCAACATCACACGTCAAAATATACAAAGTAAATGTCCTTAAATCATGTTCTTAAGTAGCATTTTTCTTAATTTGCCTATGTGTAAATTTGATTATCTGTTGAACTATTTTTTCATCAATTAAATTGACATTTACCAGAATTTACTGATTAAAAATTTGATCCTTCCTAGCCTTTCCATGGCCCTCCCTGGTTTTAACAGCAGCACTGACTACTCACTAGTCTGAGGGGAGCCTTCTTCCTTAGAGATGTCAGTATACAGCTTTACTGAGTTGTCCAAGCCTTCCTTATTCCTTGAGTGGGGTCCGGTTCTGGACAACCAATGAGATCAGGAGCAGCATTGAATGTGATTATAGTTTTGCATACAGTCGTAAGGGGAGTGGAGTATACTAACTGTTATGTAGATGAGAAAGAGACTGAGGTCTGGTTTATAGCACACAGTTAGGTTGACATAAGGCAGCTTATGTCAATCTGATTATGTCAGTTTGCACTCTAGGGCCTTGTCCCATGAATGTAAGTGCCCTACTACACTCACATAATAACTCCACCTCCACGAGAGGCGCAGCACTTCTGTTGGCATAGTTAGGGCGATGAAGTGTTCCTGCAGACACTAGGTTACATCAGCTGCTCTGCTAGCTGTGAAATTGACAAGAAAGCAGGGCAGCTGGAGTTCGGCTGCCCCCTGGCTCCCCACTCCGACAAGTTGCTGCCTAGAGGCTCCTCACTCATGGAGGGGAGACATCTGGGTGGCTGCCCCTTCCCCTTTCCCAGCTGGGAGCAGGGAACTGAGAGCTTAGGGGGCAGCTGATCTTAAGGGGCCTGATCTCAGCCCCCCACACTGCCCCTCTTCAGTCAGTGGAAGCACTCCTGACAAGGATGCACACCACCAACTGAAGGAGGGTAGTGTGGACATCAGCCACCACAGTGATGGCCAGGGAACCCACAGGTATGGATCTTGTAAGGGCTGTGCTGTGAAAGGTGGAAAGTGGTAGTGAGTAGCTTCAGGGTGGAAAGTGGCAGTGTGGAGATAAGAACCTTTGTTCCACTGTATTCTTGCTGTGTAATAATAGTAATAGCTCGTATTGTACAGTGTGAGATCAAATATAACTGTCTGCGAGTTATTGGTTCCAGAAACATGAAACTTCACATCCTTTTTATTTCTGGTTTATACCCAACGTTTTACAGGTACTGAGTAACACCACATCATTCGATATGATTGTCATGGATCTGAACAAAAGTTTTGATGTGAAAATGTTAACTCTATATACCCCTGCCCCTCAACACTGTATAACTAAATTAGCAGAAACTAACTTATCATAATTCAAAAAAGTGTGACATTTTGTTTTTCAGAATATTTTGAACACAATAGTTTTGAACAGTTTTGTATTAACTACTGTAATGAAAAGCTGCAGCAGTTCTTCAATGAAAGAATTCTGAAAGAGGTAATTTAAATCACAGTTCATGTCTGAGTAACCCACTGACTTGTATGAAAAGACAAGTAAGATAAGGGTATGTGAAATAGTCATGCTTTCCATAAATTGTGTTAGTTTTCCTTTTAATTGCAATTAAAGAACTCTGTTTGTCTGCTATAGTGTAAGCTCAGGTGTATACTTGAAAAGTGTAGTTTGCTCTTGGTTGAAGCATTTTTCTTTTGTTAAATATGTCAAATTCTTTCCCAGTCTGAGTTGGTTGGTGCTTTGTTCATCTTCGGGAATGTGCATTAAGAGTAATGCACCTCACATTTTCCTGTACTAAGCAATTATTAATTGTAGTGTGTTAGTAGGTCAGAGGCAGAAGAAACACAGTGGAGGCAGTCCTGGATCTGAGGAGTTTACAATCGGAGTATGACATTACAGGCAACAGATGAGGTCAGGGGTGGGAAACACAAGGAAACAAGGACTTTCTAGTCAGTTTCATAAATTGGTCACAGCACATGAAATGCCTAACTATTGTTTAGTGTAGGCTTTGTGGCAGAGAAGATTTCTAAGGAGGGATCTGTAAGAGGACTACAAGGTGAAATCTAAAATGCACCATTTCTGTGGCTTTTCTTGTCTTCCCTGTGCAAAAGGAGAGAGAGAGAGAGAGAGTTCAGAGGCCCTTATTAAACTGCATGTGCCCCATGACTGCACAGGTGTTTTGGCGCTATTCCAACTGCCCTGCTTAGCTTTCAGAATTCCATAAGCTCTCAGTTAAGAAATACTTTCTTAGCACTATCACTATCAAATGTGATCCATTTGCAACAGATAGTGCTCATGAAATCAGCGTGTTTGAAACTGATCTAGGACTTCAGAGTAGTAAATAAAAACTGAAATGACATTTTTTGTGTTCAGGTTGCACTTCTGCTGCATATTGAAAAGACTTTGTTGAAAATCAGCATGATTGGATAAACTACTGGTTCAACTCTGAAAAAAAGACCATTGGTACTTTGGCTGGGGCAACCTGAGAAGGGAAAGACTCAGAAACAGTTTATCTTGTGTCTGTCTGTAATACTGAAGAGCTAGGTAGGAAAGGGGTAAAAGCATGAGAGGTCAGAGTAGTTTACAATATTCCTAAAGAACAAGAGTAATGAATTGGGAAGACTGAAGAGGCTCCCCTGAATACTGGATTAAGTGAGCCAGGCTTTATGGAAGCTCAGGACAAGAAAGAAGCTGGCTGCTGTGGCACAGATTCATCCCCAGGAACTAATTAACTTAACTTTTAGGACTGTGTTGACTTGTGATCTGAGAATATTTGCTACATTAGTCACTGAAAGAGAATATCAAGCTCCAGCATGCAATCAGAAAAGTGACTTTGTAATCATGGTTTAAGAACTTCTGGATGAACTCCCAGATAGACCTGATTTCAGAAAAACATCGGTGACTAAATTGTTGGAAAATCAGGTTTTCATCAGACTTGTGAGAGAGTTGATTTTTCTTGTCCAAGAACCCTTTCTCCTCAGCATGTCAGGAACATTAAGAAAATACTTCAAATTCCAAGGCCAAAATCTTTTTAAAAGACTTGTGGTCACTATGACGACATTTAATCACCTACAAACATCCTGAGCTTTTGAAGTTCTTGGATTCTCAATTGGATAGATGATGTCCTGATAATCTGAGATTGTAGGGCAGTAGCAGCACTTTGCATACTCAGGGCTTGCAAGTTTTGTACAGATGAAAGTGGCATTTGAGTATATAATCAAATAATTTTAATAGTTTGAACACTTTTAGATTGGGTTTCATTTAGTCACTTATAATGTGAGATGCCTTTAAATTTTGTTACTATATTTAAATTAAATATAACATTGTGGCGAGAGGATGATTTTTTCCAAAATATTTCTGAAGTTTAATTAAGTTTCTCTTACAAATGCTATCTGAATGCTTCCTTCTAATTTTGTCAGAAGTAAATCAGTCTGGCTGAATGTCATTTTGAACTGGTGACATATTGGAATAGTATTTTGCCACAAGAGGAGGAGTTATAGGACAAGACCCCTTGCAAGATCTGAAGTTTGAAAACATGAATTCACAGCCCCTGAAAAGTACCCTAACTCTTTCTTTTTTTTCCTATTTCATATTTTTAGAACAGCTTGGCATAGAAATTCTAATCTTAATTTATTCTATTTATATCTATTCTTATTGATGCCTTCAAAAGGTGAATTTTGTAGTTACCTGAAAGGTTCACTCTGAACCTGTGGGAATTCCTCAAACTCTACAGCCTACCTGTGGAGTTTTAGATGTCTGGAGCCACTGCCTTTTGAATTTTAATTTGCATACATATTGGCTGAAAATTTTGAATTAAAGCTATAAACATCAGTAGGTAAGCCAATAGGCATTCTATGGAGCTAACTGTTTCTTGGCACCAGCTACTTTCTTGATGGATAGTTTATTCTCAGGGTGTCTTGCATCTTTTAAGGGTTATGCTCCTTCTAATTTTCTGAAAGAGGTCTTAATATTTCCTTCTCCACTCTGTATTTACAAATCTAGTTCAGTAGATTCAGGAAGGTTCATTTTTTATATCAGGAGCAGACATTGGCTTTAGAGTCAGAGCAAATGTATTTGTACCCCCTCCTTAACTTCAAAATCATTCATAACTCTGGTTTTTTCCTGCTTGTCTACTCCCTTCTCTTATCACATGCCCCCCACCTTCTCTTTTGCTAAAGATGCCAACTTGGTCCACTTGTGAGCTTTATGGTAATTGAACTTAGATTCCCTTTGCTTAAGGCAACTGTCCCTCGGTTGTTCAATGAAGTTTCATGTGTAACACCTTCTTAGACCATCCCCTAGTGAACGGGGTCTGTAAATGTGATTACCATGATGGGGATCAGCTCTGGAAAGTTTCTGGGCTCCCAACCACCCTTCATTTTCTTAGAGTAAAATGCGGTCTCCCTTTGATGCTGTGCTTTTTTACTTCTCTTTGTGGCTTGACTCACTGGATGCTTTGTCTTGTTCACAGCTGCTGCTTCCTGTATAGAACCTAAAGTTTTATCCCTAATGGCTTCTCTGATCTCAGAGCAAATGCCCAGTAAATGCCCTTATGCACAGGGATCAAACTTGTCATAATGAGCCCCTACCCCCTTTCCTCATCAAATCACACATTTTACACACACGTTCTCTGTGACTCATCACCTTTTTGGAAGCTTCTAAATCTCACCCTGTACTTGTCAGGGGTAATTTGAAACCTTTGCAACACAGCCTTTTAAAATTTATCATACTTCAAACCCTGTTCTGTTTCCACTTCATTAAACACATTTAATGCTTCACCTGAGAGCTTTGCAATCACCGTGGGCACTTTCTGGGCTTCTGGAATTTTATACAATTAACACAGTCTTTCAAAAATACAGAAGTATTCTTCCGTACAATTTGATCCTTTGTACTCTGGGGATAATTTATCTGAGCTGGGTGTTCTTTGTCGAGAGGAACACTTGGGACCTGTGGGATCTGTGTATGCTTTTCCTACCAGTTCAGGTTACACTGTCTTTCCTTCACTTTTTCTTGGGCTTCTCACTTTTTCAGTTCCTTTTTCTTTGATGGGTAGCTGTCTCCTCATCCACGGTTTGCTGATTTGCTTCTCCTTGCTGTTGTCTTTCTTCCTCCCACTGGCTCTCATTTCAGCTTCCCACTTCTGGTATTCATGCACTGCTGTCACAGCTGCTTGTTCTTTATCTTTCTGTTCAGCCTTCAGTCTGACTATTTCTAATTTCATAGATGTTTCACTGTTGCTCATTTTTATACTTTGTTTCGTTGCCTGAAATAAACAGAAAACGACTAACTGTTTTTGACTCTACTAGCCTTCTCACATAAAATCTTCTTTATTAGTGCTTGAAATGTGAATATCAGTATAAATCTTGTCCAGACCACACCACTGTGGTTTTCTTATCAGGACTCCTGGAACTGTAAGCCACTGTCTTACCCCTCTGCCTCAGGAAGTGAAGGCTTTGCTGCTAAGCTTTGTGCCAGCTCTCTGCCATTCCAGCCTATCATCTTTGCCAGCAAACTCCTCGAGAACCTGCCAATTTAAACTGTGTCTTGTAGGTAACAATCAATGAACTCCAGTTGCTGAGTTCCCCAGAGATGTCTCCCTGGGTATTCACTGGACACCCACAGAAATGATTAAATTCAATACTTCCAAAGAGACAGAGTGCACATCAGTCTGTAGCTTAGCAGAAGCCTCACATTTTAATTCAATATAACAGTGCTGCAATGGTTTATAGTAAAAGTAAGAATATGTTTATTTATGAAGAACAGAGATTTTAAATGATAAGCAACGGAAAAGAGACTGCTATGGTTGCAAACAAAACATGCTTTTTAGTGTCTAGAACTTAATTTTAGCAAATTACAAACTGTTACAATTTAGTTTCCTTACCTACATCAAGCTACCAGCATCTCTGATCCTCCTGGCCAAGGAATTCAACTTTCACAGGCTCAGAGAGCTCTGTTCTCCATGTTCCCTAAATGATGGATAACTAGAATGTCTTTCTGAACCTTCTGTTACCAAAAATCCATGGTGTCTGCCTCAAGAGCCAGGGAAGGTCATCCCTCTTCCTCTCTCTCCCGACCCTCCCCCCCACCCCGCTGGTGTGCTTACTAAGTTGTCTCCTTTGCCATTCATTAGCTTGATGGCTTTGTTTACCTTGTATGAAAATATACTTCCCTTGCACTCTGTCTGTAATCAGGCCAGCCAGATATGCCAATCCACATTCCTTGGTGTATGCACTGCCTTCCAAACACACTTGAACACATTTCCAGCACACACACACACAAAACACTTTTTACACAGCCCGTACACAATGCTTTCTGGGAACAGTGTGTCACTAGTATGTTTCTATATGATAGCTTATATGACCCTTTTTATATGCCTCTTATGACCACTATGTGTTGTGGGTACTAAGTGTATCAGGCCTGATATGAGTTACATTATGGAGGGCCCTCTGCCATTTGTCATTGAAGGGCACCCAGAGCCACAACTTACTGGTTAACTTCTCATGTAATTATATCTTCTACCTTGATGCCCATTTCTCATGGGAAAAGAATAGATCCACAGTCTTGTTTGGGCTCTCTGGTTGCTGTTGTAATATAAATGGTGATAAAAGCACATTTGGGAAATGTTTAATGCTCCCAATTGAATTTTAAATAGAAAAATTAATCTAAGCAGTTTATTGTCCAAGTTGTCCTTCTGGGTAGCATTTAAACAGTTGAGTTTGGAAAAGAGTATGTTTTTTTAAAAGGTGGGCAGGAACAAGTAGGGAGGAAGGTGGAGAGGAGGAAGAATGATTGAGTCTTAATGTATTTTATATAATTTTAGAACTTGGTAATTGCACACAAAAAAAATCCCTCAAAGTTCATTTAAAATGTTTTAAATGTTACCCTTAAAAAAGAAAAAAAAACCCTCTTCATTTTATAACCTCCATGAGACATCTACTACCACACTTCAGATGGCTGAAGGCACAAAGGAGCTATGTATCTGAGATGTAGCTTAATGGAAAAGAAAAAGACATCTTGTATCTTAATGTTGTTTTCTACAGTATATTTCTGAAGTTTTAAGAATTTAAAATAGTTTTGTGTGGTGCTACTTGCACTTGATTCTTAGAACAATTTCACATGCCGTTAAGAATCACAGCACAGGAGAAACTTTTATGATCATCAGAATGCTCAAATTGGCACTTAAAATGTACTATAAAATAAAATACCCTATGCTGAAGTTCTGAAGGAGAAAAGATCATAATTTTTCTCATCAGGTTTATTGTGACATTCTAAACTGGTATTCAGAGCTTTTTAGAATATTTTTGTATTCATTTTAGGACATCATTATTTTTAATCATGAATATATTGTTTAAACTTTTCAAAATTCTTGCATATATGTTTGAAAGTAATCAAGTAACCCTGCTAAGAAGCTAGAAATAAATTAAATTTAAAGATCAGTTTTTCCTGTTAATTTTTCAAAGTAATTATTTTTCACAAAGTGCTGAACTCCAAATGATTGTAACACTTGAAAGTAATATTCTCAAGCCAAATATTGACATCTTACTGAAATACTTTATCCTATTTTATCTAAAATACATATTGTACTGTTAGTGTTAAGGAAATGGAATTGGGACTATATTAAACTTTAAAATCTTCTGTTTGTTTGTTCATTGTCATTACAGAAGTTAAATTCTCTTTTGGTGCATGGGGAAAACTGTCATAAATGGTATTTTCTTCTAAATATTTTTCTTTTTTAGGAACAAGAACTTTACCAGAAAGAAGATCTGGGAGTCAATGAAGTGCACTATGTAGATAATCAGGATTGTATAGGTATGTACTTGAAAAACAGGTATACTGTTTTGTTGGTGTTATGGTCCTGGATCATAGTGACTTTCCATAGAATAGACAAAATATGTTAAGTAGTGTAGTAATTTTGTTGTATCAGTGGATCCTGCTGTGGGGTTTTAGTCCCCGATGCTTCTACTGTGTCTGTGTGGATGCAGAGGACTCTTGACCAATGCAGCTGCAAGATTGAGGCATGTTTATTTTCTTGTGGCCATTGCTTCAGATGACCCTGCACCTCTCTAAGTACTGCCTACTTCTCCCCACTGAGTTGTTCCTGCTCAGGATCAAAGGGGGAGATTTCATCAGTGTCTCTGCAAGTTTTCTTTCACAGAGAGTAGACCAATAGTACTGGCAGAATTTAATTCAGGGAAAATTCTTCTGCCTGATTTCTATAATAGTGGAAATGCTACTTCTGCCAGACACCGGATCTTGGAAATAAAATATTCTTCTGCCTAAATCTCTGAATGTAATATAGTTTCCTATAATAGAATTAAGCCAGGACAATAATTGCAGTAACGACTACAAGTATTATTTGAATAGGGTACAGAATAAAGGTAGATTAAGTGAGCGTAGACAGTTTTTTCAAATCATTGTCATCATCTTTTTCTTTTTTCAAAGCCAAGGTTGTGAACACATTTCACTAAAACCCTGTTTTGAGTTGCCATTTGAGCAGGATGGTTTTATATACCGTGTTATACAACTATCTTCTGCCTGGCAGTGGCACCCCTCTCTCTCTCTCTCTCCATGCACTCATCCACAGGGAACAGTTGCAGGCAGTTGGTATGGGGTCATTTTAGCAACATGGTCAAACCATTGTAGTTAGCACCTTTTGATGATTGTAGTAACTCACTGCACTTTTCTGTAAATGCTGCTATTTCTTAGTTTATATAGTGTTGTCACACCTACGGCCAGGGGTGCTGGAACAATTTGTATAATGGGGGTTCTGAGAGCCGTTGAACCATACTGTAAATGAAGAAAACCACTTCAAACTAGGGGGTGCTGCTGTACCCCCCAGCACCTTATTTCCAGCACCTATGCCTACAGCACAGGAACCTCATTTCAAATGTTTGCGGTTTTTGCTCCCGGCTCTTTGTCAGTGCTCATGTTTCACAACCATAGAGTAATGTGGGTACAATGACTGATCTATATAAATCTAGTTTTAGCTCTCAGACATTGATTTTATTATCCAAAACTTTTTATTCAGACACATGAACATTCTGTTGTCAATAGCTGTGTCTGTCTGTCTCTGTGTCATCTTCACATCATTTGTCATATGTAATGATGGAACCCCCCAAGTAGCATAAACCATCTACTTGTTTGGTTACTACACCATTGATAATTAGTTTAGCCTGTTGCTTGATTATTTTTTTTTTGATGTTGCCATTAGTTTGGTCTTTTGTTTATTTGTTTTTAATCCTCATTCTCTGAATGTGGTGTACAAATTAGTTGCTGCTTCTTGGTTGAATTCCTCCACACGGAGTATCATTAATATTGCAGCAAAGTCAAGGTGATTGATAATTTGTCCCCATTATTCTTCACCCTACACCGATGTTACTAAGGGCTGGTCTTCACTATGCGCTCCCCCATTGACTCCCATTGACTCCAGCTTGCGCGCTCCCCCATTGACTCCAGCTTGCGCCTCTCGGCGAGCTGGAGTTCCGGAGTCGACCGGGGTGCCATGGGCGATCGATTTCTCGTGTCTTCACCAGACGCGAGAAATCGATCGCTTACAGATCGATCACTGCCCATCGATCCGGCGGGTAGTGAAGACAAGCCCTAAGAGAGAGAGTATTTGACTGTGTACACATCCCTGTTTGACTCCACTTTTCACTTCAGACCCCTCTGTCTGCTCACCACTGACTCTTATTGCATGCCAAACTAGGTTTACAGACACTGCGATGTCATGCTAAAACATCCTGCTAAAACTATACCACTTGAGTATTTTTACAGAGCCCCTCTGTTAATGGAGTTCAATACTTTCTGAAAGTCGGTGCATATGGAAAATAGGTTCATTGAACACTCTTTCTCCTCCTCCCCTCTCCCTCCCAAGATTTGACGCAAAATAAATCACTGATCTCTGGTGGACGATCCAGGTCTAAAGCCAGTTAGCGACACAGAAAGGATTTCCTCTGCTTTTCTTTTCATTTGGATGAGAATCACTCAACATAATACCTTGTTAGGAATGCTTACATGACTTATTTCTTTGTAGTCATAATCTGTCAGGTCACCTTTCTTAAAGAGCGATGCAATAATTTAGTATTGCCAGTTTTCAGGGACATCCCCCTTTGTCCTTGAATAGTTTGTAAAGGAGCAGGACCTTGCTTCTTCCATGTTTTAACTTTTGAGGCAGTATACCATTTGTTCCAGGTGCCTCGTTGATTTTTCAGGGGCATGATTGTAGTTTTAATCTCTGATTCCAATATGTGTCTTCCTTCATTGTTGCCTTCATAGTTGATAGCCTCAAAGACTATTGGTGTTCAATAGCTGATAAAAATATTCTTTCCCTCTTTGAAGCTTTTGATCTTTATCTGCTAAGTAGTTCCCCTAAGCATGGTGTATCTGACTTGTTATAGATGTTAACTTCTTTGATAGTAATCTGACTTTCTGAAAAAGCCCTCTAGCATTACTTTATGTAAGTATTGTTCAAGCTCTTTGCCTTCTCTCTCAAGCCAGTCTTTCATAGCTTTTTTTAAAAACCATTTTTAAAAATTCCTTGTGGAGCTGTCTATTTTTTTTTCCACTCAGGGCAATCTTTAGCTTTCAGATGTTCTACTTTTTATTTCTTCTTGATAGTCTTTCCTTTTTTGGATGTGACCTCGCCTTTAAAAACCTCCTTACTCATAGCAGGAATTATGTATTTTGCCTCTTCCCAGAATTGTTCTACTGTTGTGTCCTCTAGGTCTAAGAGAGGGGCAAAGTGGCCACTAGTGGTGTTCTGAAAGGTTACCATAGTCTCTGTATTTTTCAAAGCTTTGATGCAGTAGAGCCCCTCGTTGTCTTTTGCTAATTTTGACGTGTTAAGTTGGAGCCTGGCTGTAGCAATCACTGTCCCATGGTCTGAGTTTGTATTTAGGCTTTTGTACACCTTGGAGTCTAGTACACTTGTTTTCCAGTGTTGTTTTACTAAGATGATGTAGATCATGGGTTGTTTTTCTGGTAGTACCATCATTAGGAATCGTTGTTTCTTATGATCATGCCCCATTTTGGCAGTAAAGACCCCCCCCCTATGTTTTTATGATTCTATGATTGTGAACAATAATTTTCTAGAGAGGGTTCCTGGAATCTCTTCTTGATGTTCATTGTAAAATTAGTTTCTGATGCTGTCTTCTGCATCTCTTGTGGGTGTGTAATTATACTATAGTCACATACCTTGTAGCTTAATGTTCATTATGTGAGATGACACACGTACAGATTTTCAGAGAACTGTAAGCTTTTTCTGGTAATATGAAATTAACTTATTTTGTTTGGCCATGTCTGTCCTTCCAAAGTAAATGATTATATGGTGCTTTATGGAAAGTTTACCACTTCCAATGCAGTGTGTTTCACATAACTGAGGATGCACTTGTAGTTTTATTAACTAACATTCTGGCTTTGCTGCATTGATACAGCGTTCTCATGTTCCAGTGTGTACTATTATTTTGTTGCCAAACAATCTGTTCTTTCCTAGCCAACTTTTTGTGGCAGGCGAAATTCCCAAACTCCTGGCTCAGACTTCATTAGGCTGGGCGTAGTCTGATCTAATTTGATTCTTGCCAGTTTTGTCAGTTTCTTGGCTTGGGTTAAATACCTACACTGAAGTCTAGGCAGCCCACTCCCATTCGCTACTCATGAAGGAAGCCTGAGTTGCATCATGAGGAGGTTAGAGTAAGACATTGAGTTTGTAGTCCTCACTGCCACTTAAGGTACCACCACCCCCTCCTGTGCATGCAGAGATAGGTGCTTAAGAATAGGAAGCCAGCACACTATACTCAGCACCACCTAAACTAGACAAAGTGAGATGCAGAGGAGTAGAGTGTCCTAAAACCCACTCCTTCCAATTATTAGGAGATTTTATCAAGAGTTAGGTGCCTAAGTCTGGGATGCAGGGAGGCAATGTTTAACTCCGTATTCTTGCCAGCAAGTTAAAAAAGTGAGGACACATCTGGAATATTGTGTCCAGTTCTCGGGGCCCCACTACAGAAAGGATGTGGACAAATTGGAGAGTGTCCAGCGGAGGGCAACAAAAATGATTAGGGGCTGGGGCTCATGACTTATGAACAACTGGGCTTGTTTAGTCTGCAGAAGAGAAGAGTGAGGGGGGGATTTGATAGCAGCTTTCAACTACCTGATGGGGGGTTCCAAAGAGGATGGAACGTGGCTGTTCTCAATGGTTACAGATGACAGAACAAGGAGTAATGGTCTCAAGTTGCAGTGGGGGAAGTCTAGGCTGGATATTAGGAAACACTGTTTCACTAAAAGGGTGATGACGCATTGGAATAGGTTATGTAGGGAGGTGGTAGAATTCCCATCTTTAGAGGTTTTTAAGGCCTGGTATGACAAAGCCCTGGCTGGGATGATTTAGTTGGGGATTGGTCCTGCTTTGAGCAGGGGGTTGGACTAGATGACCTCCTGAGGTCTCTTCCAATCCTAATCTTTTATTAACTCCTCCACCCTGCCTGATGGAGAGAGGATTTGAACAGGGGAGTTTCTCCTCTGAGGAGAGTGTCATAACTACTGGTCTATGGGATACTCTGATGTGGCTCTCCCATCACTCTGGTTGAATCTGTTCCATTTTGGATAAATAGAATCACTGGAGCAGGGGACAGAATGCTGGATCTTCCACCATCTAGGGGGTGTCCTAACCACAAGGATATAGAGTCTCTCTCTTTCTCTCTGATTAAGTATTTATGTAAATTGGAGCAATTTTATCAGGAGAGATTGAGGAGACTACATCAGAATACCCTATAGCCAGCATTTCAGAGGTTGAAGACCCCTGTTCAAATCCTGTCTCCCTATCAAGCAGGGAAGGAGTTGAACCTGAGTCTCCCATATTCTGGGTGAGTGCTCTAATCACTAGGCTAAAAGTGATAAGGGACCATCACCAACTCCTCCTCCTCTAGTCAGATTTTGAATGGGTCCCAATCTAGTAGGCATGTTCATAGCATACTTGCTGGATCAAGCTGTGCAGGCAAGATAGACTGGGGAACACCTAACTGCACCTAATTTAAGGATGGTGGTGGGGCTTAAGCATGAGGGAGGCATCCAGATAGCTAGAGAGTCACTGGGTCTATGCACAGAGTGGGAACATAGGCACTTCAGTACTTTAATACATAAAAAAATTAGGGGCTGAGTGAGTTTTGGTGTCTACAGGGCTAGAGATCAGCCAAGAGAGATTTTGTGGATTTCAGTGGTGCTTAAAAGTGGAACATAAGCAGTTAAAACTCGAGTTTAGGCACCTAAGTACCCACCTGCTCCTAGATTTCTTACTAATTTAGCTCACTTAAGAGCATGGGTATATTTATTATCTTAAAAAAACAGAATTCACATGTATTAAGGCAAATGGTTTATATAACAATCAAAGCATTTTGGTTTGAAAAAGCAATCATGCCCAATGCTACTGTGAATAGGCTGAAGTCTCTTTACCTTTTGGTCATCCTTTCTTGTTGCGATCATGGATCTGTGATCCTTCCCCATACTGTTGATTCAGCACAGTGAGAAATGTGTATGACCAATTTTTAAAATCAACATGGTGCAGAGGCCTAAAAGACAGTATGCCAGTGTATTTCCACTCTTCCATCATATCCCAGTTTCATGGCTGGAACTTGACAGCAAGCTACAGAATACTTCTTAAATCAATAGCTATATATGCCAAATTTGTTTGTAGTGATTATATTTTTCTTTAACTTAAACTAAGATGGTTGTAATAATTATATAGTACCATGTTGGTGGTAATTTTGATGCAACATTCTTGTTCTGATATGTAATTATTAATAGCACTTTCACAAACATATCGATTTTGTTTTACAAATAGATCTGATTGAAGCAAAATTAGTAGGAGTGTTGGATATTTTGGATGAAGAAAATCGCCTTCCGCAACCAAGTGACCAGCATTTTACTTCTATGGTGCATCAAAAACACAAGAACCATTTCAGACTATCTGTATGTTTACTTATGACCTTTTCATTATTTTATAAAAATAAGTTCCCAGAGTGGATGTTAATATAACGTAAGTTAGAAATCACTGTGAATGAAAATCCAAGTGGAATCCCCCAGTGATGTTCATGCAGTCTGGCGGCAACATGTTTCACTCCCATTCAGAAAATCAGTTTAGGAATGAAGGATGGCAAAAGTAGGTAGCCCTTGTGTGTGTGTCTCTGTCTGTCTGTCTGTCTGTCTGTCTGTCTGTCTGTCTGTCTGTCTGTCTGTCTGTCTGTCTGTCTGTCTGTCTGTCTGTCTGTCTGTCTGTCTGTCTCTCTCTCTCTCTCTCTCTCTCTCTCTCCCCCTCCCTCCCTCCCTCCCCCTTGTCCTGAGCAATGGGCAAGGCCAAGATCATTCCAGTGCAAAGTCCTCTCTGTCTATTATTGTATATATTGTAAGTATTGTAAAAACCTGTGAGGAAAGTGTTGAACCAAGTGTTTAGGCTTCATAGAATTATTTACTGAAAAGTAGAAAAACTTTAATTTTAGAAAGTATTATGTATTCATCTCTCCTTTTTAAAAAACAAATGAACTGGGACTGGTGTCTTGGCTAATGTTGTGAAAACCTTCCTTTATGCAATCCCAATCCTATGACATTCACACATATTTGCAAACTGTAAACTCAGTTTAGGTTTTATTGAAAGGTTCACTAAAGATTTAACTTCTATCAAACTTGTGTGTATAATTTTTATTTTAGTGAATATCACAATCTCCCATGCATGTCTAATAATTTCTAGCTATGAAAAGGAAATTAAAAGGATTTTCATGTAGATGCTTTTATAAAGGCAGAGCTGATACCATCAGATAACTATTTTCCCCTTAACTCTCCAAATTCCTCCAAGATTTTTAGCTTTGAGTTTTGGCAAATATCTGCTTTGTCCAATTTTCTCAGTTTCCCACTTAGTACTTTAAAGATGAAACGGTGGAACCACCTGCAAAAGGTTGGTTTTTTTAGTGTACTGTTAGACTAACACAATCCCAGACTATGTATTTACAGGCATTTTTTAAAATACAGAAACACAAGAAATGCTATTTCCTAATAACTAAATACAGGCAAATTTAACAAAAGTATGTTTTTCTATAAATTAATACTTATTTCCTTAACTAGATTCCTGTGCTATGAGAAATCATTGTTAGACTCTTCAGGTTTTAGTAGTCAACTACTACTTGCAATCTTTGGTTCCTAGTTCTGGCTCTTGACACTTGAGTCTTTCACCTTTATATCCAGCTATTCAGCTCTTAATTCAGAAGTGTACACAGCTAATTTGCCTCTGTTGTAGCTTCCATCCTGTGACACCCCATGCTTGGACAGTTCACCGAGGGAAATTTCAACATCACTGTCTTACTTGTAAATAATTTCATCCAAAAGATCCCCTATCATTATGACAATACTGTGCACCAACCAAACATTCTATTCCACCTTTGGGAATTAATGTTGGACTAGGAATCAGTTGTGATAAAAATATTAATATTGACAGTTGCAGTGGCATTTTACTGTGAGTTGCAGGCTCATTCAAACCTGAAAAAGCTCAGGAAGAAGAAAAAGTTTAAATCCCAGTGAATTGAAATAGTGGAGTTTTTCACAGCTTTAATCTTAACCTGTAGGAAAGGCCATAGCATCTAATGTTTCTGGCAGAAAAGTATGATTTGAAAATTTACTGTTCTGATTTTGTCCTTAATGATTTTTCTGTGCAACTTGGGGGTTTTATTGCAGATTCCCAGGAAGTCTAAATTGACTGTTCATAGAAATATCAGAGATGATGAAGGCTTTATTATCCGACATTTTGCTGGAGCAGTGTGCTATGAGACGGTAACTTAATTTAACAAACTCATGTTAATTATTTCATTTATACTTCTCCTTTATATCAAAACTTTATAGTTAGTCTTTAAGGTGCCACAGGACTTTACCTCTGCTATTCCAGACTAACATGGCTACCTCTCTGATTCTTTATATTATTAGTGTTTTCCTACAAAAGCTAGGAACTTGAGACTGCTTGGCATAATCAGTCAAGTTAAAAATTCTTCAGGTTTAACTTCTTCTCCCTCCCCCTCCCCCAGCCTCCTCAAAAAAAAAGAAAAAGACATGGCCACTTCAAATTCTTCTTTATGATGATTACCCTAATACATCTAACCAATATTTTTAATCAATAGATGTATAGATATAATAGCTTGTTGTTACTGTTAGCAAAATTCTCCTTAATTCCAATACCATAACATTGGGTGCAAACTTTTCAGTCTTTGGTTTTAATTAATTTAGTTGGTAAGACTGACCTTTTAAATGCACCTTCAAGTTAGCGACTAAAATTTCTCACTTCATTTGCCAACACTAGTATGTATTAGTTAAGGTCTGAATAATAGTTCTGCATTTCTACAGCACCTTGTAAGGATCTCAAAGAGCATCATAAGCATTACTATATCAAGCCTCATAACACAGCTGAAGGGTGAGGTAATGAGAGCTGAACGTAGAAAGCAGGGGTGAAATTCTGATGATGTTGTAGTCTATGACAGAACTAGCACTGACTTCAGTACCGACTAGGTTTAGCCAGGATTTCAAATCACATCTCATGACTCCCAGACTCATGACTCCCAGTCCTGTGCTTTAAACATAATCCCCCCTTTTCTTTTTACTTTTGTTTACTGTTCGTGTCAGACATAGACAATAAATATTGTACAATTACATTTTAAATATTTTTCTCAATATGTTTCCTCCCCCCACACAATTTTTGGTATTTAGCATTAGGGTATTTTTGTTGGGATATTTTGAACAAAGGATATCTTTATATAGGACTTAGTAAAGATATTAGTACTGTGAAGTTTATACACAACGCTTTACTGGTTTGTTTTCTTTTCAGACCCAGTTTGTGGAGAAAAATAATGATGCTTTGCACATGTCCCTTGAATCTCTGATATGCGAATCCAAGGATAAGTTTGTCCGAGAACTATTTGAATCTACCACTAACAACAACAAGGATCCCAAACAAAAAGCAGGAAAGCTTAGCTTCATCAGTGTGGGAAATAAATTCAAGGTATTAAAATTGAGTTTTTTCCTTTAGTGTGTTTGCTTTTAAATTGCTTGAAATGAATGGAACTTTAAGTATGGCAGAATCAGATGATAATTTGAGTTTCATGAAAAAAATCCTCTTAAACAGCTGTTAAAAAAAAAAGGTAATAAAACCACATATTCAAGTTAAATGATGGCCTGTGCTATGCAAACAATGATGATTGTTTGAAAGCAATCCTTGCTTTTATTTTAAAATGCAGCAGGTTATAATCCTTTTTTCCCCAAATCCAAATAAAGCTTTTGAAGCACAAGTTCCAAGTTCTAGTTCTAAATTTGGAACCTATAGTTCTAAAATTTGACAAAAAGTGTTCTTCCATTCTATTTGAAGGTGTAAGGGGTTACAGTCTGTTAGTAGGTTGCCACCTCAAAATTTAAAAGCTAACCTTAAAACTGTTTTTCCTCATTTAAAATGGTGTAAGACAGCAATAGTGATTGCATTGACACATATTTTCAGTGTGCTGAGTACTTCCTTTTTCACTACCTGACCATAGTATCTGATGCTTCTCCTAATTTTTTCCTTTCTCCCACTTGCTGTAAAGCTGACCTTCAAGCCTTGTCTTCTCCACATGTTTTCTACTTCCTTTCCTCATTCAGCAGTTTTATTTTTAGCTGGATTGTTTCAGCTCAGGATGGCTAGAGAGAACTATAGGGAAGTTGAGAGAGAAAAAGCAGGCACAGCCAGGGGCTGCAGGTAAATGTATTCCCTTAATGGACTCATTATTTTATAGCTGCTGCAATGTCAGCCTGAGTTTTTTTCAACACATCAGTGTTCATAATGTTTTGTACCTCTGTGGCATTTCGAGTGTATATGTTCTGTGTACAGTAATTCATTAGCGTTAATTTCCAAGACATAACACATACCCTTAATGAACACTTAAAGCATTGGAAATTTCAGTTTCACTTCAGATATATTTCTCTGGGGCATAAGCCCGAAAATTCTTCTCTTGTATATCAAGAAATGTGAATAAATCAATCTTGAATTTCTCCAATTGTAACAGTTACCTAGATAATGTTCTAGAGAGAGACATCCTCGTAAAAGACAGTGACTATGTTTTAGAGAAAGATAATCTTGTAATGCTCAGGAGGGAAATGGGCTATATAAAATGTAAGCATCTATAACATAGAGTAAGTTTTAAAATTAACACCAGAGAGCTGCTGAATACAGACAGTATTGACAGTCATATCAATAATAAAATAAGATTATTTGATGGTCTGTCTCTCTTCCCCCACCTTCCTGCCCCAATACCTAATAACTAATTCTGACAACTTGGTTGAGCGAATGATGGGCCATTTAATCTGGAGAGGAGCTGATACTTTGTGAGCAATTGATGCTACTATTGATAACAATGGATCAAATTCTTAAATCCTGAGATTCTGCAGTTTCCATTAAAATCAATGCAAGATTCAGGTGCTCAGCACTTCTGAGAATTTGACCAGTGTTTCCAATAACAGCACCAGTTTTGAAAGCGTGCATCTGAGAGAAGATGAGAGAAGATGAAACTGTTTACAGAATTTGTTCATGGGTCACACTGGATCATTCCTTGTTACTGAATCATGAGCATATATAGATTTTGCATAAGACAGTGTTGTGTGTTGTAAAACTGCATATTGACACTCACAGTTAAATTATTTCCTCCAAAACAATGTTTATATAAAATACATTCCTTAATAAATTTAAGTAAACATAAAAAGTTTGTTAAAATTAGATAAGTAAAGTATGTAGCATCAGTGAAAACTGAGTAGCAGGTTAGCTGGGCCTGCCTAGCCTCTCATGGCATTCCCTTACTCATTTCAACTTCATCCGCAAGAATAACCAATAAGCCCCTTCTTTCTTTGCTGGAGGGATGCTCCAGCTAAAGCTCCCAGCAGCAGCAATGTATTTGGTAGACCCTGCAGCCTAGGCTCCCTGAGAATAATAGACCAGCTAGTCTAAAATAAGAATCTTGAAAACAATCCTCTGTTTTATGATACACAATACAGTAGTAAGGGCAGAACAGTGTGTAAGCACTTGCTATCAGAATTTGTGTAATGTCACATTCAACAATCAGTATTGCAAGCATCAGCAAGTCCAGCATTACAAGATCTGTGAAAGATCAGGCTACTCCTATGACAAAAATTTAACCACGTCTCTTGTTCCCTGCATATGCAAGTCCTAACCAAACTCTAATATGTAGAAGTTGTAATGTGCTACTCAGATGCCTGCATCTGTAGTTGAGGCCTAAGGCCCTCATCCTTTGCTTACACAGTCAGTTTCAGTATCAGGGCATTAATTAAATTCTCAGTGTGTTTAAATTCTATCTAGGATAAATATAGGAATCTCCCGTCACCCCCAAATAAAATGAAGACTTATCCTCTGATAGTCATATTCAAAGAACAGCTCAGTGTAAAGTAATTCTGGGAATTTTAGCTGGCCAAATATATGTCACATTCATCCATTAAAATTTTTAATCAATCTTAGATAGCCTTGAGTCATCAGCATAAAAATATTTTTTTTTATAAAGGCAGGGTTAAATGTCTTGATGTGTAAACTGTGGTGAGAATGTCCTGATCCATGTAGTCTGACATACTGATACACATTATTCCTTACTGTCCGTAGCTTTTCACAGATTTTAAGTTTGATTTATATTATTCATATCACTACTGTCTGATCACTTTCCTTGTTAACTCTACTATGTATACAATACGTTCCTTAGTTATTTTCCTACTGGTGTATGTACTTTGAATTGCTAATAGATAATTTTCAGACAAGAAAGAGAGATACGCATGCTATTATTATGCCATTCAACACAAAAGTATTCAACACAAGCAGTTTCCATGGTGTCACTCAAGTATTCTTGCATGATATTGTCTAAGATTTGTTCCCGTGTGGTTTATCAAAACTGAATGAGCTACTATTCACACACACACCTAACAATAACTGATGCATGCAATAGTGTTGTCCCTCTACTGTGTGTCTAATTATAATGATCATAGTAAGACAGACACTTAATAATTCACTAATATGAAGTATTGAATTGTTTCATTTTTCTTTTACAGACTCAATTAAATTTGCTCCTTGAAAAGCTTCGCAGTACTGTAAGTATAACTATAGATGCAAATTATGTATTTTCCTTTATCACCCCTCTCACATTAACCAAGAGTTTGGCTTAAATGTAATGTTTTATACTAATAAATAGTCAATTAAAATGATACTGTTTTACACCTATGTGACATTTTTGAAGTGTATCGCTACATGGGTGTTGAATGTTATTAAATTCATAGACTAAATATTAAAGTTACTAAAAGTTTTTGTATCATAGAATAGAAATTCTACCAATTCAGATAAAGTGCATTAATATTGCTTAGTTTTATCAAGTCTCCGTTTCCTTTCCAGATCATTTCCCTTTCCTCTAGTTTACTTGCTTCCTCTAGTTTACTTTGCTTACACTCATGGGTAATCTGCCGTCCTGTGTGTGATTTATTTTTGTGACCAGATTTTGAATCATTATATATCTGTAGTTAACTCATGAACAGCCAGGGTTTTGAACAAATTCTAGGAAAACTCTTAACTCTGATAATTTTATTTATTTGTTATAGAGTGGCACTTTATTTTTCCATCCCCTTTTCACTAAACATTCACATTTTCGAATGTGAGAAGGGAGTTTAGAAAATCTAAGGATGAAGTTTTATATCTTTTTTTTTTTTTTTTTGGGCAATTTAATCTAATACATTCATGTAGTTGAATTGGTAGCAGGAAAACAATCTCATATCACCACCTCCATCCTTAGTCCCAATATTAAAATTAGTTCACATTCACTTCATTCACTTTCGCTCTAATTCTCTACTGTGGTTTGTTTCTGCTTCTCTCACCTATGCTCCTTAAAACTCTGTAAGGGAGCGGTAACCCTCCCTCCATAGCTGGTCAGCATTGCTGGTAGATGTAGGAGTTTGCTTTACTTCTTTACATTTCAAGTCCAGGATTTAGATGAGCGTATTTCCCATTTATTGTAAATTCTGTTTTAATTTATTTCTATGCAGACCCTCAGAGGATACTGGGCATGGGTTTTGGTAAAAGATGCTAGTTGTAACTACCAAATGGCTAATATGCTTCAGTGTTAGGTTTGCTGCATTAAAAATCTTCGAAGAAGCTGTTGAGCCAAATTAATCAATTTTTAAACAGCTTTAGTTCATTAGTGAATGACAAACTTGACTAACAATGTTTCACAGCCCTTTGCTGCTTCCTCAGGGCTTCTGGAGTTGCACAGCCATTTGTCTGATTTTAACTTTGTGATTGCATTGGCTCCACAACTCATTCCTTGTGGATATAGTTTTGGGAGTCATCTTTGAAGAATTTGGCTAAAAAAACACTATAGCTTTTCAGTCTTTGGTATGTTTTTATGGAGAAGCAGTCTACTCTTGCAAGCCCTCCATTAATGTGTACTCTATTTTCTTAGAAACATCTTCCTAATATTTTTGTAGGTCGAGAAGTATTCCCTATCAGAACAACCACCTCCTTGTTATTAAACAACTCACTTCATGAGAGGATATTACAGCTGATTGATCCCTAAATATGTGATAAATATGAACTAGCAGCTTCCTGTTCCATACTTAAATCTCTCTCCTATGTTTGTTTTATCCTGTGAGATATTTGAATTTTCTCTCTTCCTTTCGCATTCTTTGATGTTTGTCTTCAGTGCTTAGGACATAGAAATTAAGGTTTCTATACATGATGAGTAGAATCCAACCTATATTTCACGCGCCTTTAATCTGGCAGATGATAAATTCTGCTTTACTTGCTGGAATATTACCCTTTAGTATGGAAAGAGTTTAGCTCAGGAAATGGATTTCAGAGTTAGCGGTGTTACCTCACTTTTCACTGACTCAGAGTTAGCATACTTGTGAAGTTATATATTGAAATGTCTTTAACATTATGGTCAGAGGAAGTAATCAAATTGAGTTATAGTTGAACTTTAGGGAATCAACAACTCTATAAATAGAGGTGGAAAAACATTACTTTAGCAATGTAACTTCTTTTTACAAAATTTAGATGTAGTAAATTATCCTGCTTATTTAAACAGGATAGTAATCACAAAACTTTATGCTTTAATTTCTTAAAAACAAAGTTGGTTCACAGAGAAGCATTAAATTTTAGTCCATTTATATCATCTGTGCTTTTTAAGCTTCAGAATGGTGCGGGGCCTCTCCCTATCTTCAGTATTACTTTAGCAAATGTCTTCAAACACTTTGGTAGGAATACTAACATTCTTCTTGTTTATACAGTAAACCCTCGATTTAACAGACCTCGATTTAAGGGACTTCGGATGCAACGGACAAAATTTCTGAGCAAGTCTGATGCATCCGAAATCCATTTCTCGCGGGCTGGCTGCCGGCTGCCGCCCGGGTCCAGGCAGCGGGCGGGCTGGCTGCCGGCTCCCGGGTCCCGCCCGCCGCCCGGGTCCCGCCAGTGGGCGGGCTGGCTGCCGGCTCCCAGGTCCCGCCAGTGGGCGGGCTGGCTGCCGGCTCCCAGGTCCCGCCAGTGGGCGGGCTGGCTGCCGGCTCCCAGGTCCCGCCAGTGGGCGGGCTGGCTGCCGGCTCCCGCCAGTGGACAGGCTGGCTGCCGTCTCCCGCCCAGCTCCCGCCTGCAGGCGGGCTGCCGTCTCCCGCCTGAGTCCCGCCAGTGGGCGGGCTGCCGGTTCCCGCCCGAGTCCTCCCAGCGGGCGGGCTGGCTGGCTGCCGGGTCCTGCCTGCGGACTGGCTGGCTGCCAGCTCCCGCCCAGGTCCAGCCTGCGGGCGGGCTGGCTGCTGGCTCCCGGCTCCTGCCCGAGTCCCGCAAGCGGGCTGCTGGCTCTCGTCTCCCGCCCGAGTCCCGCAAGCGGGCGGGCTGGCTGCCGGCTCCCGCCCGGGTCCCGCAAGCGGGCGGGCTGGCTGCCGGCTCCCGCCCGGGTCCCGCAAGCGGGCGGGCTGGCTGCCGGCTCCTGCCCGGGTCCCGCAAGCGGGCGGGCTGGCTGCCGGCTCCCGCCCGGGTCCCACCTGCAGGCGGGCGGGCTGGCTGGCTGGCTGCCGGGTCCCGCCCGAGTCCCGCAAGCGGGCGGGCTGGCTGACAGTTCCCGGCTATCGCCCGGGTCCCAGCAACGGGCGGGCTGCGGAGGTGCCGCCCCGACCCTGTGGCGGGCGGGCTGCTGCTCCGACAGCTCGTTTTTAATTTTTTTTTATTAAATAACGGACTTTTTGATTTAATGGACACCCCCTCGCCCAAATTAGTCCATTAAATGGAGGTTTTACTGTATTAGGATAGTATCCAAAAATATGCTTAGCACTTCTGAGACATAACAAAAGACAGCCTGTGCCCCAAAGAGCTGGACTATAGTCATCAAGTACGTTTTGCCCTGCCCCAGACTTAAAGCTTGCCTGAATGGCAAGGTGAAAATTCCTCTTTCCTAGGGAAATCTTAGAACCAATATAGCTAAGTGTTCATCAGCCCTCTTTCCAGCTGTTGGAGTATTCAGGGGCTTGTCCAGGGGAAGGAGGCATGGCCAGGGTGCTACTTCACTCCAGTGGTCTTAGAGTTACCAGGATTGGGGGCATAAAGGTGATATACAGCTACCTTTGCCCAACCCTTTCCTTTCCCCCCTTACCCAGGATCTGTGCTGAGCACAGTTTTATAACTTGGCTAAACCTGAGATTTGGTCCCAAGAGGAGAGGGAGTGAGATATAAAGTACAGTCAAAGTGGTCACGGTGAAGGTAGTCATAGCTCATATTTATCCCAATTTTATCCTAACACACAACATGAATGGGATATTTTTTTAAAATGTTGGGGAAGACACTGACACGTTTGGGGCTGATGAGCAAGGAAAGAGTGGTTCGAGAAGGAATGAGTTTTGAGGGATGAAAAGAATGGAGAGAAAGATGTGAGAGAATGGAGAGAAAGGAAGCACAAAGAAAGATGTGAAGGTATTAGTTGCTTGTCTTTTTCAAGAAAGATAATTGTAGTAGTGGAGATAGAGTGGAACTAGACTGATGGAGCAATAATTGGATTCAGTTATTGGTGGTAAGAAAAAAATTGTTGAATGAAAAGAAGGTGAGGTTCTAATTGATAGTTTGAACTTTGTGATCAGTTGCATCAAGATATGTTGAGTGCAAAATGGATAGGAAAAGACTGAAAAGCATAAAATGTCAGTTTCTTTTTTTAGAAATCTATTACTATTCCTTTGTTCTGTAATTCTTAAATGGTCACTTATTTCGGAAGGTTTAAATTTATGTAGATTCTGCTAACTTGCTATCCTGACATAGGGGTCAAGCTTTATTCGCTGCATCAAACCTAATTTAAAGATGACAAGTCACCATTTTGAAGGGGGACAGATTCTCTCTCAGCTTCAGTGTTCAGGTAATGTATACTTCTTACTGATTTCTGGCTGGTTTTTTTCCTGTTTTCTGCATTACAGATTCACACAAAGTTGGAATGTGTGTCATTGAAACAATTATTTCCTTGATTGGATAAATATTTGTACTTAATGGTCTCTAGATACAATTAAATGATTTGGATCTAATGAGCATTAATTAATTTCAATTCTCAGTAATCAGAATTGTTTTTAATTCAGACAGTGCAGCCATCATATTTTAGTCTTTTTCAGTGCTAAATAAAAAACTGGCAAGCACTATGCACTTCACAACATTAAAATATACAATGCAAATTTAAATTCACAATGTATAGTATAAGACGGCACATGTAATACTTGCTCAGATAAGAAAGAATCTAGCAACCCCCGCATCTGATCACTCTTCAATTCTCAACCCTCTTCCTTCCCAAACACCTGGAAAGAAAGATGAACTTTGTAATGTGTCCCAAAAGGTGGACTAGGCAGAGGGCATGAGTTTCAGAGTTGAAGACTCTTTACAAGAAACACTTGGAGAGCACTCTTTTCATGTTGAAACACCATCAGTTTAAATTTGAGTACATCTGCGAACTGCAGCAGTGTTGCATAGAACAAGAGGCAGTACCTCAGAAAGCCAGGTCCCAGACTGCTGAAGGATTCATATGTTAGTACCAACACTCTGTTGTCTGCCTGGAAACAAATAGCCAGAATAGATCATGGTATTGTGTTCTTATCATGAAATGCTCCTCAATTAGCAAGCAGCCACATTGTGCACCATTTCAGTTTTCTGAGTGATTGATAGATGTACAGTAGACTCTCAATTATCCAGGATGATAGGGGGAAAAATAATTCTGGTTAATAAAATCCCAGATAATCATCATCCATAGGAAATATGGGGAGTGGGGGTTGATTCATCAGCCATCCTGCGCCAGGGGGAGAGGGTGTTGGTTCACTGGCTGCCCTGTGCCCTGGTAGGGTTTTTTTATGTGTGTGCTTGGGGCGGCAACAAAGCCAGAGCTGGCCCTGTGAGTTGCGCATATTTTTTTTTGACATCCTGGTTAATCCACATCCTGGTTAATTCAATCCTGGATAATCTAGAGTCTACTGTATCTCCCATTTTGTACTCATTGTAGTGCATTAAATGTGAAGTGTCAAACGTATGAATGGCATTCATGGAATGATATGCATCTGAAGGGAAAGGTGTGCTTTTCTTGCTAACATCTGATATCTGAACTTCCAGAAGCAGAGAAGGATCTAGCAACACCTTTCCATTGTGCACTTGTGTCACAGATTCATAGAGTTTAAGGCCAAATGGGACTGTCAGATCATCTAGTCAGACTTTTTGAATATCAGAGGACCTTAAATTTCACCCAGCTACCATGGTATAGACCCAATTATTTGTGTTTACTAAAACATATATTCCAAAAGCTATCTTGTCTTAATTTGAAGACTGCAAGAGATGTGGTTTGGCATGAGATTTCTGCCATTTGCACTTTAACAGTCTATCATATAACTTCATTTAGTGCAGGAAATCTGTAAACAAGAGTGACCTGTGATAGTGAAGTTGCAGAGCAACTTGTTTAGGGGCCACATTATCTAGGACAAGTACTGAAGTTCTTTTGAAGTTCCACTCAATTATCAACTGAATTTCCTGTTGGCTAAGTAGTATTCTCCCTGAGGGCTCTCTGGTTCCATTACCATCTGAGGTTGCACCATCAAAACAGGCAAGATGCCACTCTGCCCTCAAATAGAAGAAGGTAAATGGTTGGTCTGTAACATGGGTGTAATCTCTACCTTCTTGAGGTCCAATCTCAACCCAAATATTAGATCTTGCATATGCTCCACACTGAGAGTTATGCTAGAAATCTCTTGGGCAGCCCATGGTTGTCCTCTATGAGCAGAAGAATTGCCATCTGAATGGACACCAAAATCACCTTGTACCGACAGTTTCAGTGACTTCAGCCATGTAGCTTATCAGCTCAGCTGAGACCTCTGCAGTGCACCTGGGCTGATCCATTGAAAGTAAGCCCACCTGAATCCTGCCCCATAACTCAAATGCAGAATGAGTACAAGCAATCCAATCTACTTTTTGGAATGATGCTGCATGGTTATGAATCTGGAAATACAACGTCCTTTCAAATTTTATGATATTGTTTACAGATTTATGCAGCTGTGTTCTTGCACTATTATTCTTGATACGAACGGTTTACTGGATTACTAAAATGAACTTACTCCCAGAAAATCATGGTGGCACAATATAAATAAGTCAATAATATTAAATTGCATCATCCTTCGTAAGTTCTTTATACACTTTTCGGTCCGGGTATTTTTCCATTATCCTTTTGTGGGGTCAGTAGTTAGAGCTTAGTTTTTCTACAGAAGTTCCTGGTTCAGCATCTGGTGTTTTGGCAAACATACTTATTTGTCAAGCCCAGTTATGTTTAAGTAAAAAATAGCTAATCATAGCCACACAAATGCTTAACAATGTTGCTTTAATTAGGATTCAATTAACACCATAATCAGCAGCTAATAGTACTTGGGAATTTTTGAGACTAAATAAATTAATAGACTAAACTTTTTAGTTTTCACCATAAGCTTCCATAAGGACATTTTTGTACATGTATTATTCTGGTTTTTTTTTTTAGTAAAATAACAAATATACATAAACATTAAATGTGGTGGGTGGGAGAAGAGAAGTAAAATTTAAGCTAGAAAAGAGCTTATGAATTTGAATGATTTTTGTTTTAAAAAGGGTATTAATGGATATAAATCAAAAGGCGAATGACAATAGCACAAACTTCATCAAGAACAAATATGCAATAAGGAAAAGTGGCAAAAAGATTTAGTAAAAACAATCACAAATAAAATTTAAAATGAGATACATGAGCTATTGCTAGGAATTTTTCAAAATTAGCATAGAGACGTGACTGGTTGTATGTTATTTAGCTGCAGTAGTACATATAATAAGATTTGGAATTTGGGGGGAGTGGATCAAGGATGGCTCTTGCTTCCAAAATATAACCCACTTTTCCTAGTTTATTCCTTCTGTAAATTGGTATAATATGTTAATATTTAACTGCCATGAAGATTGTGGTTTTTTTAAGTATTTTGAGATCATTGCATAAAAGAGATTATAGAAGGCATGAAATTCCTGTGTCTGTGATGTGACATTTTTACCATACAACTTTGGAGCCGTTTTGATACATCAAGACATTGATATCTTTGGCAATAACATGGCATCTCAGAAGTTCTCCCACTAATTCTGAAATCTGCGGTGATTTTGACTCTTAAACTCCGGCTTGTGGCGTGACTTTAGCCTTGACTCATGTACTCTCTGGCAGTGTAATGTCTGTTTTAATTACTGGTTAAAGAATCTCCAGCCTTTTACTGATTTGGGTAGCAATAAGTTGCACCTCTAGATGATGGCAGTATTTATGGATATCTATAACAGACTCATTCCACTATGCCACTTTTGCTGTATCAGAGAGATATAAAATGCATCTCACCAGCTAAGGCACATCCCAGTATTATATGTAAACAGGATGTGCTGGCACTGGTGCTAATGTCAGTCATTTGCACCTTTGCACTGTGCACTGCCTCTCATGCTGACATCATTGGTGTACTATCGTACACATTAATAGTCTTTGTCTGTTCAGAAGTGATTGGGACCCTGCTTTAGGGAAGGAACAGCAAAATAGTGGAATCTGCTAAAAAAGATTTAACAGAGTAACCCACTGAAGTCTATTAGTTGCCATGTATCTGTCAAGGATGCAGAATATTATTGCAGACTGTCTCAGCCATTCAGGAATAAATTCATATAAATGGCCATTTACCAGGAAATAGTGGATGATGGGGCCAGTCCATGCATAACTTCGTACTACACTGGGGACTTAGGCCATGCATTCGATCACATCCAAATGGCCTAAGCCGGGGGTGGGCAAACGTTTTGGCCTGAGGGCCACATCGAGATTCCGAAACTGTATGGAGGGTGGGAAAGGAAAGCTGTGCCTCCCCAAACAGCCTGGTTCCCACCCCTTATCAGCCCCCTCTCACTTCCCGCCCCCGACTGCCCCCTCAGAGCCCCCAACCCATCCAACCATGGGCGGCTCAGGCACCAACACACTAATCACATGCCTGGGGCAGCAAGCCAGTGGGGTGGCCAGCTGGTAGCTGTTAGGGTGGCAGTCAGATGGCCTCTGGCGGCATTTATGCAGGTGGTCTGCCTGTCCCGCGGATTCGGTGGCAATTCAGCAGCGGGTAGGACACACAGGGCCGCCCCTGCATCCAACCCCCTTCCTCCTTGTACCCTGACAGTCTCCTTCAGGGAACCCCTGCCCCTAACCGCCCCCATGATACTCAACTCCCTATCCAACCCCCCCTGCTTCCTGTCCCCTGATTGCCACAACCCCTATCCATACCCACACTCCCTAACAAGCCCCCCGGGACTCCCATGCCTATCCAGCTGCTCCCTGTCCTCTGACTTCCCCCTGGGACTCCCTCTCCCTTATCCAACCTCTCTGCCCCCTTACTATGCCACTCAGAACACCACGACTGGCAGCCGCACTGCCTGGCCGGAGCCAGCCACACCACTGCGCGCACTCGAGCACCGCACAGGCTAAACCCTGGCAGGAGCTTGCAACTCCACCGTCCAGAGCGCTGGCAGCACAGCGAGCTGAGGCTGCGGGGGAGAGGGGACCGCAGGGGAGAGGCTGAGGGCTAGCCTCCCTGGCTGGGAGCTCAAGGGCCAGGCAGGATGGTAGCGGACCGTAGTTTGCCCACCTCATGCCTAAGCCGTTAATTGCTTATTAAAATGAAATGACTGTTTTATTTCAATTTTAATGACATACGTATTTTTGCATGTATTTCTGTGAATATAGGTATGGTGTCTGTTTTGGACTTGATGCAAGGTGGCTTCCCATCACGAGCATCATTTCATGAGCTATACAATATGTACAAAAAGTATATGCCTGCAAAACTAACTCGACTGGACCCTAGACTTTTCTGTAAGGTAACAACCACCTTAGTACCAAATGACTTGTCCATATTTTTTCTCTTCATTTCAGATAGAAAATATTTATTTTGGTTTTTTTTGTTCCTTTTTTTAGAATGTCTTTTTTGTGAAATATGAATCAAACTGATTTTTTTCTTATGTTTTAGGCACTATTTAAAGCCTTGGGCTTAAATGAAAATGATTACAAATTTGGATTAACAAAGGTGTTTTTTAGACCTGGCAAGGTAAATAGTATTTTTCAATTGCAGTTTTTGAACATAAGTATTGAAGATTGTGTAAACTTCCAGAAAAGTATTGCCTTAGAGCAGGGGTCTCCAAACTTTTCAGCCCGAGGGCCGCATTAACTATCAAATAGCAGTTCGGGGGCCGACAACACACTCGAGGTCCAAATAAAAAAGAATCAAAACATGGATGTTGTTTTTAATTATTTATTTAATATTATTTTATTCAGTTATTATTTAATAACACATTGATACACTACACATGAACACCTGTTCACTACACATGAACACTACACATGAACACCTGTTCACTACACATGAACACTACACATGAACACCTGTTCACTACACATCAACCCCCCAACTGACCCACCCAGCCAGGTCTCTCCCCCCCAAACCTCCTTTCCTCCAACCCCCCCCCCCCAAATGACCCACCCAGCCAGGTCTCTCCCCCCCAAACCTCCTTTCCTCCAACCCCTAACTGACCCACCCAGCCAGGTCTCTCCCCCCCCAAACCTCCTTTCCTCCAACCCCCCCCAACTGACCCACCCAGCCAGGTCTCTCCCCCCCAAACCTCCTCTCCTCCAACCCCCAACTGACCCACCCAGCCAGGTCTCTCCCCCCAAAACCTCCTTTCCTCCAACCCCCCCCCCAAATGACCCACCCAGCCAGGTCTCTCCCCCCCAAACCTCCTTTCCTCCAAACCCCCCCCCCCAATGACCCACCCAGCCAGGTCTCTCCCCCCAAAACCTCCTTTCCTCCAACCCCCCCCCCAAATGACCCACCCAGCCAGGTCTCTCCCCCCAAAACCTCCTTTCCTCCAACCCCCCCCCCCAACTGACCCACCCACCCAGGTCTCTCCCCCCAAAACCTCCTTTCCTCCAACCCCCAACTGACTCACCCAGCCAGGTCTCTCCCCCCAAAACCTCCTTTCCTCCAACCCCCAACTGACCCACCCAGCCAGGTCTCTCCCCCCCAAACCTCCTTTCCTCCAACCCCCCCCCCCCCAAATGACCCACCCAGCCAGGTCTCTTCCCCCCCCAACTGACCCGCTCAACCCGGTCTCTTCCCCCCCCAACTGACCCGCTCAACCCGGTCTCTCCCCACAGACCGTTTCGCCGCCTGGCAGTGGGTGGCTCCTTGTTTCGCCGCCTGTAACTGGGTGGCGGTGCGGCGAGTCCCGGCCCCAGCTCTGAGCCGTTCCTGGCCGGCGGCGGCAGCGGAGCACGCGGCGCGTCCCGGCCGGCGGCGGCAGCGGAGCACGCGGCGCGTCCCGGCCCCGCGGCTGGCGGCGGCAGCGGAGCACGCGGCGCGTCCCGGCCCCGCGGCTGGCGGCGGCAGCGGAGCACGCGGCGCGTCCCGGCCGGCGGCGGCAGCGGAGCACGCGGCGCGTCCCGGCCCCGTGGCTGGTTCCCGACCCCTGCCGCGGGCCGGATGAGAGGGCCTCGCGGGCCGCATCTGGCCCGCGGGCCGTAGTTTGGAGACCCCTGCCTTAGAGCGAAAATATATTGCATGCTTAAAATAAAAAAAAGTTATAACAGGTTATAACAGGTTTCCCATTAAAACAAATCCATATTCAAATCATCTTTCTCTGAATATGAGCATTGCTTTCATTGGAGCAAAGGGAGGAGAGTCAATGAGAGCTTTTATGTCTAGGGGCTGGTCGTCACTCACGCGGCGCGGGATCGATCTTCTGGCGATCGATTTATCGCGTCTTGTTAAGACGCGATAAATCGATCGCCCGGAGCTCCCCTGTCGACTCCGGAACTCCAGCTCGGCGGGAGGCGCAAGCTGGAGTCGACGGGGGAGCGCGCCGTCAACTGCCGCTGCCGTGCGGACGAGAGGTAAGTCGGCGGCAGATACGCAAACTTCAGCTACGTGATTCACGTAGCTGAAGTTGCGTATCCGCCGTCGATCCCCCCCCAGTGAGGACCAGCCCTAGGAGTGAGACTTCTGTACAGAGATGTAATTGTCTTGCTCATGAACATAATTAGCCAAAAGCTGAAGATTTTCAAAAATGGATGCCGTTAAGTTATGCTGATATGTCAGGGTTTTCCAAAATGTCTTAGGTGCTTCTTTCTTTGGGTACCCAGCTTAAGATACCTTAAAGGGGCATGATTTACACAATGGGTGCTAAATAGGTAGGGTACCCAAAATTACTAGTCTTTTTGGAAAATCTTAGCCATAAATCTTTTAGTGTGGATTTTCAAAAGCACTGAGCAGTCAGCAACTGTCAGAAAATGCCTGGCTTGGATGTAGTAATTTCTGTTATCAACAGAATCTATTAAAATGTGAAAGCAAAGTTACCTTTTCACGTGTTTGAATTAATTAGAAGTTGAACTGAAGTTCCCATGGTTACAAGGTTCTGTTTACTGTACTGCTCTTTTACCTTTGTCCTCAATGCTCTGTTAAGTTATAATGTTGACTGTCTATTTTCTATCTGTTCTTTTGTTATTTAAAACTGGTTATGTATTTAGTTTGCAGAGTTTGATCAGATAATGAAGTCTGATCCAGATCATCTAGCGGAGCTGGTTAAACGAGTCAATCACTGGCTTATCTGCAGTCGTTGGAAAAAAGTTCAGTGGTGTTCTCTCTCAGTGATTAAATGTACGTAATTTAATGCTGTTTTTTAGTAAATCAAAATATGCTAACACAGCAATTGGATCATTGCATTGTAATTTGAACAGTATTAATTAAGGCCCCCAGCCTGCAAATACCTACTTGCTTAACTTCAGGCACGTGAATAATCCCTTTGGAGTCATTGGGACTTCTCAGTGCTTCATGTTATTTGCACATGCAAACACGTGAAAAAATTGGGACCTAAGTGAGTATCACCCATGAATCTATTCCAAGATATTTAGAATCTAGAAAGGTATACAACTTAAGAACCCTACTTTTTGGGAATAATAGGGCAGAATGCACGCCACCTTAAAAGAATGACATCTAAGGAAATAGTTTATTTGTTCGGTGGGCTTTGTGTATTAGAGACTTTTATGAGAAAATAAGTCTTTACCTAATTCACAGATCAGGTAAATCTGAAATCGCATCTAATCATACACAAGAATTGGAGACTTGTCATATATTTATCATTCTGGGACATCATTTTTTTAAAAATACCTTGTGAATTTATCAAACTTCTGTTAGGTCAAGGGAATACCTACATTCCCTACAACTTAAAATTATAAAACCATTCAGACTCATTGAATTAATTTTATGTGCTTGCAGTGAAAAACAAAATAAAATATCGAGCTAGTGCCTGCATTAAAATACAAAAGACGATTCGTATGTGGCTTTGCAAGAGAAAGCACAAACCACGGTAAGAAGGGGGGGGGGTTCATACAGTTTAAAAACTGTTTTTAAAAGATATAGATATTTCTTATGCTAACTGAATAGTCTTTAGGTGGGGGGGGTGTCAAACTAACATACTAGCAGTATTTTTAAAGTGTGGATTTAGCTTTAGCTTTTGCATTCATGCTTGTTCAAATTGAATGGAGAACACTATTTAGAAACTTAATAGAAATATTGTGCAGTATTCTGATTAATCCATTTATAGGCATTTTCTCTCTCAAATAAAGACCAGTAATATAGAATCATAGGACTGGAAGGGACCTTGAGAAGTTATGTTGTTCAGTCCCCTGCACTCATGGCAGGACTAAGTATTGTCTAGACCAGGGTGGCAAACCTGTGGCTCCAGAGCCACATGTGGCTCTTAATATGCGTCTCCTTACCTAGGCAATGATTCCAGGGCTGGAGCTATAGATGCTAACTTTCCAATGTGCTGGGGGTGCTCACAGCTCAACCCCCTGCTCTGCCCCAATCCCTGCCCCCACTCCACCATTTCCCCCCAAGACCCCTGCCCCTTCGCCTGCCATGCCCTCGCTCCTCTCCTCCTTTCCCCCCTAGCTTCCTGTGCATGTGAAACAGCTGACTGCTGACTACTCCAGTTGAGGCCAAATAAGCACCTTCTTCCACTCTACTCTGGACTCCTGTTATGTATTAACAGGAGTACACTTGACTCCATACTCAGTCAGCTGGTATGTATTAACAGGAGTCACTTTTTTTGCAACAGTGTTACACTGTTGACTCATATTTAGCTTATTTTCCACTATGACCCCCAGATCCCTTTCCGCAGTACTCCTTCCTAGGCAGTCATTTCCCATTTTGTATGTGTGCAAATGATTGTTCCTTCGTAAGTGGAGTGTTTTGCTTTTCTCCTTATTGAATTTCATCCTATTTACTTCAGACCATTTCTCCAGTTTGTCCAGATCATTTTGAATTTTAATCCTATTCTCCAAAGCAGTTTCAACCTCTCCCAGCTTGGTATTGCCTGCAAACTTCATAAGTGTTCTCTCTCTGCCATTATCTAAATCACTGGTGACGACATTGAAAAGAACCAGATACAGAACTGATCCATGCAGACCCTTGTTACGCACGTCCAGCGTGACTGTGAACCACTGCTAACTACTCTCAGCAAGCTACCGTTTTAGCAGGTAGCACTTGGCTATTCTTACTGAACAAATGAGGGGCTAGTATGGAGGACTTTTTATTACCTAAAGAATACAACTAAAAAAATCCCACCTCTCCATTTTGAATATTTCTATCTACTATTACAGGTATAATCTAATAGCTGAAACAGACATGGTGAAATATTATCATCTTTGTTTTCAGTTTCTGTATGTTCTGCATTTGATATAATCTATTTTACTGTTTTCTCTGGACAGTAATTTTCCTCTTTTATTTGAGTCTTTCACACAATAACAGGGAAGAAAGAAAAGCTTTTTTTTAAAAAAAAATGAAAATGTAATTGTAAAACCACAAAAAAGTTGTACACAAAATTACTTCAGTTTTTTTTAAAAAAATGACTAAATTCCATACTATTGGTTGTGTTCCTTTTGCTCACTTCAGTCCTTTTAAAGGTCCCTCTGAAGCCCTGTACTGCACAGGTGCTGAATTCCTCCTCCAGTTCTTACTAATATGCCATGACTATCTTGCAGGGATCACCTGCTGGGTAATTGTGTTTCTGTGAAGATTCAGCTTCCAGTACTGCTTCAGGTTAAGTAAATGGCAAAACTTAACCACTCAGATTTCTCCAATAATGGTGCCCCTAATAATTTTGTTTTTGAGATGTGGAAACTAGAGATCACAAATGCATTTCACTTTCTATGGGTCACTTTCTGACCATAGACTTTGGTCACTGCTAATTGGGTTTGTTTTACCAATAGCGAAAGGCTCGAAGTGCCAATACTTGTCCTCTGTGCCATGCAATCCCCTATGTGTTTGTTTGATTTGCAGAGTTACGGGGCTTGTCTACATGGTGTGGTAATGTACACAATGGATGTGTGATTTCTAAAGCATAATAGTGTGTTGCACATTAGTTGGTCTGTCCACTAGTGGGGTTTAACATAGTGCTGTTTCAAAAAGTACTATGTTAAAGCACATCAGCAGAGCCTACATGTATCACAGTGTGCTTTAGAAAGCACATTCAGGTAGTGCCCGTTACCCCCATTCCAACTGTGTAGACATGTCCATAGTTTTAAACAGCAGATTTAAAAAAGAACAGGATTAGAAATTAATGGGACTATTTACCAATATGTTAAAAATATTTATCATTTACTAAACATCTTAAAATATAGTGATCTGGATTTTTTTTATATTCACAGCATCAATGGCCTAATAAAAGTGCGTACACTGAAAAAGAGACTTAGTAAATTTAATGAAGTGGTAAATGCTCTGAAAGAGGGAAAACCAGAGATGAGCAAGCAGATCCGGGATCTGGAGTTATCTATTGATGCTTTGATGTTCAAGATTAAGGTATTACATCATAATAGAACTTTTGAGATTATTTTTTAACTTCATCTGAAATAGAAGGACAAAGTCTTTATTTATAGTTAGCATTTAATCCAGAGTTTTTAATACAAGTACCTTAAGTTAGGCTCCTAAATTCATGTTTAGGTATCTAAATAAAGAGGCTTGATTTTAAAAGTGTCAAGCACAACCAAATCCCCTTAAATGTAATTGAGTGCTCAGCAGGACTAAGAGTAAGGCTGCTTATTTGGCACCTGAATCGATATTTAGGATCCCTAATTCTAAGCATGTAAGTTTGAAAATTTGATCTTAATGCATAGGCATCAACTTCCATGGGTGCCGGTGGGTGCTTGCGCCCCTTCCCCAACCCCATTCCAACCCCTTCCCCAAAGTCCCCGCCCCAACTGTGCCCCCTCCCTGTTCCTATTGGATCCTTTCCCCAAATCCCTTCTTCCTCACCTGAGCGCGCTGCATTTCCCCGCTCCCTCCCAGGCATGTGAAACAGCTGTTTCGCACCACAAGCACGAGGGGGGGGGGGAGAGAAGCAGGACCCAGCGGTGTGCTCAGGGGAGGAGGCGGAGGCGGGATGGGGGGGGGCAGGGCGGGAAGCTACTGGAGGGTGCTCTGCACCCACCAATTTTTCCCAGTGGGTGCTCCAGCCCCGGAGCACCCATGGAGTCGGCTCCTATGTCTTAATGCATATTGTGATGGATGTAGCAAACCTTTTGATATTGTCAGATAAACGTATCAAATAAGCTTCATCTAGTGCTGCAAAATATGGTGCTTAGAATAATGTACAGTAGCAAAGATTTAATTGGAGTTTTAGTATTACCTTAATTGCTTAATAGAACATGGTGCTTGAGAGGTTTTGCATAACTATCAAGCCAAAGAAGATTACCACAATGCTAACAATGTTATCTAAATGTTTTCTTTTTGCTTCTCTGTGAGCTCATGTGTTGGTTTTGAAAAGAGGTGTATGTATGATATCTGATTGTAGAACTTCTGGGAATAGCAGATTTAGCTCAGAAGAATGAAAAGATTGAGCACTAGGAATAATTTAAGGAGGCTATGTCTTTATTGTTTGGTTCTACTGAAGCACTGCCAAAACTCTGATTTAAGTCTTATATGGCAACTTCTTTTACTATAATTAAAGGACTCTACAAGGCTGGTAGCTTTGAGCTTTGGCCCAAGGGTTGTTAATAGAAAGTTAAAGCAAAATTTACAAAGATGATCTCCCAGGGGGATTCAGGGCTGGTTTAAATGCTGAGGGGGTGTGTGTGTGTGTGTGTGTGTGTGTGTGTGTGCGCGCGCATGAAGTGGGGAATGGCGTCGAGTCATTAGTGCTGAACTGGGGGTGTTGCCAATTTGGTCCAGTGGCTCTTAGCATCCCTACTATATTAATTGTTCCAGCATCTCTGGGTCTAGTTGGTGCTGCACATGGGAAGGGCTGGAATGCATGTACCAGAAATGCTGTCTGATGCTGTTCTGGCTCCCCAGAAAAATGCTGGAATGATGTGTTCGCATGTTCTGGGCCCAGGACCACAGCCTCTTGGCGCTGTTTCGGGGGGCAGAGAGGGGAGACCTTTATCACTGACCCTCCGAGTGAGCGGCAGAACCTTGTGGTGTGTCAAGGATCCAGACTGAAGATGTGTTTGAGTTCTTCACTATAGTACAATAGGGTATTAAAGAAAGGTCTCCGTTACCAGTGAAGAATAACTGTGGGGCCACTGACGAATTCACTTTGTTTTTCAGGAGCAAGTACACTTGTACCCTGAGTGAGACACTTGTACCATGTTTTTCTGTCCCGCTGCTCTTCCTGTATATTGTATTCTTGTGATCAAGCAGATGAAATAGGCACAATTTTTCATACTAATTTACTTCCAGTAAAATGGCTCTTGGCCATTTTAATCCCCCTCCTCCCCATCACAAAAGCAGAGCAGGCAGCTAGAATGAAGGGACAATGAGACTGCTGACACACATTGAAAGAAACCTAACATATTAGACCTGATTGGTAATGGTTTAGCTGTCTAGGAAGATGACATTTTAGCAATGGTCCCATCGGTGTGGGATAGTGTCTTTTTTGACATTTGAAATCCCTGTTAAAATACACTGATGGTTTTTAACACAGAGCAGGTAGAATTTTGACCTTAGTCATCCTTTATAGTGCCCATTAAAAAATAATAATCACGTGAAAAAGATGAATCGTCTACTATGCACACAACACAAGACATCTGAGGGGAAAAAAGTAAACTGAATACAGACGAAATTCCATGATTGTTTATTTGCATGAATTAATGTGAAAAGGGGAAGACCGTGAAGAGGGAATGAAATAAAAGTGTAGCTATCAAATATTTTTCAAAAGCTTAAAAAAAAGTAGTGGGGCCCATTACCTTGTCCAATTAAAGCATTTGCATCATATTCAAGTCATTTTAAAGACTGGTGTGTTTGCTTCTTTAAATGTTGGCGACTAGTAAAAATACCATACAACGATATGAGTGCCAGGGTAACGAGAGGTGCAAAGCCATCCACTGTGGTGCCATATGATTAGTATTGTATGTAACTGACCAGGAATTAAGTAGATAAAACACAGAATCCACCCAAGGGAAAAAAAATCTACCAAGTAAGGAGCTAATTGCCATCCCTCATCCTAGAATTTTAAAGTATGAATCTCTTCCTTAAGGGAGTAAAGGTTGAAATGACATGACATGCTTCAAAGAAGGAAGGTCCTAGCCAGTCCTCAGCTGTAAGAATGAAAGTTATTTGTAGTTTAAAGTGACAAGTGAGACACAATAGTGGATCTTCAGTATTTTGGAAAGGAGGTGGAGAACTCCCAAACATGCAAATGTAATGTACCTGTAATGCACTTTTATAGGGCTTTATATTTTTCAAAATGCAGTACAAGCATTAATGAATATCCCCTATATTTCATATTTTATTTTCCAGGCCACTGTCATGACGAGGGAGCAGATACAGAAAGAGTATGATGCTTTAGTTAAGAGCTCAGAGTTGCTTCTGAGTGAGCTACAGAAAAAGAAGCAGCAAGAGGAGGAAGCGGAGAGGCTGCGACGCATCCAAGAGGAAATGGAAAGAGAGAGGAAAAGACGTGAAGAGGAGGAGCAACGTCGTAGAAAGGAAGAGGAGGAAAGGAGGCTGTTAGTGTTGAATTACATAATCAGTTTTGGATTCAAAAACAAACAGGACAGTCTACCCAGTTTTTTGTTAATATTAAAGTAGCACCAGGAGGCCCTGATTCACTTTGGGGGGGCCTGGTGCTAAGTGCTGTACTGACATGGTCCTTGCCCTGAAGAGCTTACGATCTAAATACAGACAAACTAGACAAATGGAGGAGAGAAAACTAGAGTCAGAGAAAGGTGAAGTGACACCTCAGGCTCTTGACTCCCAATCCAAAGCCCAGTCCATTGGACTACTCTGCCTCTCAAACTGCTATTTAGATTGATGTAAGATGCTTAGAATCATAGGACTGGAAGGGACTTGGAGAGGTCATCTAGTTCAGTCGCCTGATCTCGTGGTGGGACTAAATATTATCTAGACCATCCCTGACAGATGTTTGTCTAACCTGTTATTAAAAATCTCCAATGATGGAGATTCCTCCCTGGGCAGTTTATTTCAGTGTTTGTATGTTTCTTATTCATTTGTGTCCTGTTATAATTTACATAATTATCAAATGCTTCTCTTGTTTTTATTTCTTGTATTAGAAAAGCTGAGATTGAGGCAAAGAGAAAACAGGAAGAAGAAGAGAGGAAGAAGAGGGAAGAGGAAGAAAAACGTATTCAGGTAACATTTTAATTAAACTTGCCTGATCTTTCATTTAAATCATCCTGTTACCTTCTTTGAGCTAGTAAGTATAGGGGATCTATTCCCAAAATAATAAAACAGTGTTGTGGTTACCATAGTTAATCTAAGCATTGACAAAAACAAACAGTGGAATTACAGTTCAATAATTTAGTAACTGTAGAATGGGGAAGAGGGAGAAATTAATAGTGATTGGTAAGAAAAAGAAACATTTTCCAGATAGGATTACAAGTGTGTGTGAATGAGAAGCAAAGAGAGAGAAAGGTTGTTCTAGATGGCGGGAGCTGAAGCATAGGATCTTGTGTGGAGAGTGTTCAGTTTGTGTGGAACAGCGTCGAGGAAAGCTGTGACAGATGAAATGATAAAGAGAAGCTGAAGCTATTTATGTGAGCTGAGCATGAGCAAGTCCACAGAAGTTCTTAAAAACAATATTTAATTTATTAATATTTAATGAAAATAATATTAACAAAAAAAGGCAATATTGAGTAGAGTCCTTGAATTCATGGGGACTCGTTAGCACTGTTTGTAGATATGACTGAATGCAGATGGTGAGCAGTGTTAGAAGGTGCCTTTTTAACACTCGTGCCTTAGTACACCCCATCTCTAAAAGCAGAAGTGAAATGACTGTGGGAAGAAAACTAAAAAAAAATAATCAAGGGCTCAATCTTTTAATTGAAGGACAGGTAGAGGCAGTGCTGCCACCAAGATATGAGAACAAGGGATTTGATGGGTAGGAGTAGATCTGAGACAGAAAGGAACTGTAAATGTTCTTGTAGCCATAAAGGCTGTCCAAGACAATGCACAGTGGCTTGTGCTTCACTCAAGGTAAAGGAAAATGAGGGGGGAGGAGGAGGCATTGTCAGCAGAACTGTTAGTTACACGGAGGAGAGCATTTTTCCATATGACTAAATCAGAAACAAGATTGAAATCAGTATTGTTACAAAAGGAGATTGAATTGATAATAGGAGGCCCCCCCACACACATACTCTCTCTTTCTCTGCCTCACTGTCACCCCCACCAGCCCCAACCCAGAAGCCTGAAAAGGGAAAAGTGTAAATTAGCTTAGGTTCTATGAATTGTCAGATTTGGCTGTACTAATGGGTTTTTTTTCCCGCTAATAATGTAATGTTAGTAGTATGTTACTTAACCACACCACACTGCTATTAAATCTTGTTTGCAACGTGAGGTTAAACTCTTTTAGCTCTCTATATGGTAGGTTCCAGTGCGAGAATTAGTGAGGTTCTGATATACTTACCACATAAGTGTCACAGTTCAATTAAATATGATCATGCAATAAAAAATACTGTTGCAATCCATGATATGTAACTAATTAAATTAAGGTTATTTTGTAAATTTTAATTCTGAATATAATGGTTTTAATGTTAAAATATTGACCTAATATGGCATTAAGATAAGTTTGTGCATTGAAGTAGCTATATACAGTAGTTGAAGAAGAAAAATACTTCCCTGTAGCAAAGTGTCGTATTTCCTAGCTGGGATTTAATAAGAAGTCTATTACTTGCAACTGACTTCAAATTGTTTTAAAAAATAAAAATATCTTAATTTAAAAGTCATAGCTTTGTTAAATTGTGTTACAGTATTTCCTGCTAGTTGGAGATAGGATTTTTTTGCTTTGACATTATACTTATTTCTGCATATAAGCATAATGCTGTTGATATAAATGAATATTTCGAGTTTTTGTTATTTAGAAGTAATCAAATCCCAGAACAATTTTTTACGGTAAAACAAGCTTATAAAAGAGCAAGCCTGCTGTAGAATGATTGACATAATTGCCATTGATATCACAATCCCATCTACCTTCCCACCCACCTTTGCTTTCCCGCTGTTCAAAACAGACTGTTAATCAAACGAAGAATATGTAATGCATGCAAATTCCTTTGTTAATTTTGGAGTTCTTCAGGAAGCTGTCTCAGTCACTTCTTCTACTTTCCTGAGTCGTAGCACCATTTAAATGTGTTAAATATTGGAGTCTCACATTCATACCACCTTAGATCACTGTTCCATTTGTTCCACATAGAAAACATTTTTTTCCTCACTGTTGATAGCAGGTTACAGAACAATTCTCTCTAATGTGTCTTGGCATCATATTATGTATGTTCTCTTAAATAGTTATAAACAATAGTTATAAATTTCCAATTCATTGCTTCAGCAGTCAGTGTTCAGAACAAGTAACGGCTAGGGCTAGAAATTCTAGTCTCTGAGGATGTCCAAGTGAAGGTGCTGGCCTTTGCCTTTCAATAGTCTAAACTTTTAAAATATTTTTTAAAGCTCATTCCCAAATCATGTTTGTCTTTGAGGCTTTTGCAGTTTTTGTACAGAGAGGGCATCAGTTTTCCACTACTAAAAGCCATACCAATAGCTATGACCAGGCTATACCAATGTAGATAGCATGACACACACAACAGAGGTTGAATCTCTGCTTGAATTGTAAAAGGGAGCTCAACGTTCACTGGTGGTTCTGGGACAGGTGTGTCTATCAAAATAATAAATACTGCCAGGCTACATACATTTGATGTAAAAAAGGCCTATTAGTTGTTTGGTTGAATCAAAGCCCTTTTTTTTCAAGATTTTCCCAGATGCTCAAAGTCAAGGGATAAATAATTTCTATTCAGAGGTAGTTTAAATGGATGAAATTGTATCCATTGAGGAAGAAAGTGTCCCACTGCTAGAAGGATTTAAGAATCGATCAGCTAGCACTATGATTGTCTTTGTGGCTTTCATATGTTGTTTTGTCTGGGTCTGAAATGTGTAGGTCTGCAATGTGAAATATGTCTTACACTTCTACTCAGTGCCAAGCACTCTGTTCTGGGTCTAGCACAGATGCCCAATTCAGGAGGGCTGTTCTTTGCTCTGTGTAAAGCTAATTACTCATTTTGCCTTCTGATTATTGCTGCTACTAGCTAATCTAAAGTAGGACTCTACAGAGGCTAGTCCTCTGCAGGAGAAAGGGTGCGCTTAGTTCTGCTAATCATGTATTTATATTTTTGTTTTTTTAAATTCACCTTTTGTAAAGTTATCACTTACCTAGTTGTTTACCTTTGTAGTAGTTTCTCATGGTGGTAAAGTGAGTATGAAGCATTTATTTAAAATGTGTGTGTTTACTCTGAAGGCTGAAATTGAGGAACAACTAGCTAGAGAGCGTGAAGAAGAGACCCAGCAACAGGCTGTCCTTGAACAGGAACGTCGTGATCGTGAGCTTGCAATGAGAATTGCTCAGAGTGAAGCAGAGCTCATCAGCGATGAGTCTCAGCTTGATTTAGGATTGCGAAGGTATGGTCAGTGGTTACTCTTACTTTACATTCAACAGTTTTCATTTACAGATTCTGTCATTATAAAATACAGAGATCTTGAGTTATTAATTAAGAAATAAAAGCAATCTAGGGTTTTCAAACTAATATATTGAAGTATTATGTTTTCCAAATAATGTTATCAAATTTGTTGAAAAATAGCTTGCTTGTCTTAAAAACTTAGTCAATTTGCAGTGCTCATATAATCATATGTAATCCCCCTTTTGGTACTGTCTAAGTATCTGTATGATGTGTGAACAAGAGAGGGGTATCTCAGTCTTTGGACAGTCCCAAAGTTTGGATCCCCTGCTGCTATCAGGCGCCTGACTTTTCCTCCTCTTGCGCTAAAGAATAAAACTACTTTGCGGTGCCTCCACTGAGACAAGGGGTTAACCACACAAAGGCAGTGGATACTACACTTAAACACAAATAATCAAATTTAAACAAGCAAACAAAAATAATAACTAAGCTTTGTTATAAGGATTTGATTGAAGTGACATACAATCAATAAGAATATTGAACAATTAAAATTATTTTAATATTTATTAATACTTTTAAATTCCTAAATAATGTGCCAGCAAGCACATTAGGTCACCTGATCACACACTCCCCAAATCCAGAAGTTTCTCCCCTGTCAGTTTTGTCTGTGCCTCATGTCTCTGGTTTGCAGCTGGTGCAGCGGAGATGCATTGCAAGCCTGCAAGGATATGCCGTTGTCCACATGCTTTATTATACTGGCAACTGAGCAGCTCTTGATGATCCAGGCAGATGAAAGTCCTTTTGCAGATAAAAGTGCTGTAATGATGCAATATTAAACCCTAACTGTCTAACTATAATACAGGCTGCTTATTCAGGTTTCCAGGGCTGGCTCTACCTTTTCTGCTGTCCCAAGCAGGGGGCAGCATTCCGGGTGCTGACAGGTTGTCCGGCCCTACTTGCGGCTTCGGCAGCACACTTGCGCCAGGTCCGGCGGTCCCGAAGCTGTGGCAGACCTGCTGCAGGCGCGCTGCCGAATCCACGGGAGGAGCCACCCTGTCATCAGCCGGAATGTCGCCCCATGTCATTGGCCGCCCCATGTCATTGGCCACCCCAGGCATGTGCTTGCTGCGCTGGTGCCTGGAGCCAGCCAGGCAGGTTTATGTCTGGCTGTGCGGTCAGGAGACCAGTGCAGGCAAGTGGGGAAGCCTCATGGATTGCTGGATAGGCACTAACTAGCTGCTCCCTTCTGGAACTGTGCCAGCAGTTTTTAGCGCTTGGAGCCCAGGTGCCAGTAGGTTAGGTCTCTGTAACCAAAGTCTAGAGTCTGACGTGGGCTGACTTCATGGCAAGCAGACTGCAGGCAAGCAGTCTGTTTGGCAGACTGCATGGCAAGCAGACTGTTTCAGGAGGAACAGATTGTCCCCTCCTGTGGCTTTTTGCAGGCTGAGGGGAAAGACAGGCCAGTTGCTAGGCCTGGAAGTGCTACACTTAGGCCAGGTGCCTGTAAGTGTTGTGTGTGCAGGTTGTAGGGAGACCATCTCTCTCCACTCCCCAGCTGATCTCTGCAAGAAGGTTCCTTTATATTTCTATTTCCAGTAACAAATCTATTCCAATATTTTAGATAGAATTAAAGAAAAAGAGCTTAGGAAGTTTTCTGTGTTCAGTATTGTATCTTTATCAGTCAGAATTCTATTTTAGAAATTCTTTATTAGTCTAGAATGACACAATGGAAAAAAATACTTTTGGGGTTTGTAAAAAAATAACGTACAGTGTACCAGAAAATGAAATGTTGCTGTGATTGCTCAGTCTGTATGTTTTCAGAATAATATTAAACTTTTGGAATATTTTTTCACTGTATATGTACAGGAATGGTAGACTTGTACCCTCCTGCCATCAGCCAATCAACATACAAATATTACTCCAGGGGGAGTTCTGCGCCAAAACTTTTAAAAATTCGGCATACAATATTTTAAAATTCTGCATATTTAGTTGTCAAATATAGCACTATATGATCTGGCAGTTTTGATTATTTTGGTAATTTATTTCGAAATACCTGTCAGCAAGAATCCCTCTAACAATACAGACACACACACAAAATTTCCCCCCAGTGGGAGTAGAGAATTAATGAAACCCCTACGACAATCCAGTTCCTGTTTCTCTGCACCCCCCGCACGTCCCCAGAGCCTAGCTGCATCCCCTCTCCACCCAGGGATGCCTTATGCTGGGTTCTGGTTTCCTGTGTGCTGCTGCTCCCTTCCTTCATGACATGCCAAGAAGTGTAGCTGCAAGGAACCCTCCCTCTCTCTGCATCAGTCTCTTCCATTTGTGAGCTGAGCTCTGCCTGCTCCAGCTGTACTTAGTGAGAGCCAACAGCTTTGCAGCCCTTTTAGTGGGTTGGGGAGGAAATTCTGAGCTCAAAACAGTAAGTTCTGCAAAAATTCCTCATTGTGCAGTTGTACAGATTTCCCCCAGGTAAAATATAAAATGTTAAAAAAAAAAGTGCCATTTACTTGTCAAATTAAGAACAATGAGCCCTCCACAATCCACTGTAAAATGGATTGAATAGTGATTATTTTGTAGAAGGGAAGCATCTTGAAAAGTTGGCAGATGACAAGGAATTTCTAAGGAACTCAAGAAAAAAAACCCAGAAAATCCTTTACAGTTCTCTATTACAGCACTTTATTTCAATATGTATATAGATGGTATGGTTATAAAATACATGGTATGATGTGTATTTTTGTTGAGTACCTGTATAGACTTCAGAGGTTGCACCAAAAGTCAACATTTACTAACGATTGTATGATGATTATCTCAGATCCTGTTGATTAGTATCTGTTGACAAATGGTGATGTTTTAACAGCAACCACTGTAACTTGCAGTTGGAAATTCAAGTGTGATACTTACACAGGCAGCGTTCTGGAAGCTTTCACTTGCTCCCTTTTCTGTGGTTTCCTATGCAGTCTATGCTATTTTTATCAAATCAAAGAGCAACTTTTCAAAACCATGTACAGGAATGCAAAATGAGTAAATTAAGGTATGCAACTCTACATGATGATGGTGAGGGCAAGTTTGTGGCAGACAGATCAGCTTCTGTAGGTTTGAATCATTAATAGATCTTATTCTTTAAAGTGCTTCCATTTCCCTGACTTGCTCTTAACCTGTGAGGCTGAACAATGAGGTTTAGATCAAATGTTGGTCCCAGTTGGATCTCCTATATACATATATTTGTTTTGAGGAGGTTTAGGGCCCTCTGGAGTTCTGCTTGAGGATTTGCTTTTAGATGACAGAGCAAGAGACATTTTCCCAAGAAAGGAAGAAGCCACCAGGCCAGTGAAGCTTTTCAGCAGCTATGCGGTAGGAGTAGAGCTGCACCAGAGGCACCTAGAAATGCCAGGTTGGAGGGAAGGATCTGAGCAACCTGTCTATTTTTAAAGTCCCTACATTAAATAGGGAACTGGAGTGGGATATATGAGGCATTAGTTTCTAACCTTCCCTCCCTCAAGTTTGAAAAGGGTGTAGATAGACATGTACTTTACTGCCAAGAAATAGGCAGAAATTGGAGCCCAGGAAGGAGGACTGGTTGGCAAGTAGCTTTCCTTGCAAGATGTGCAAGATGGAGAGGAGAAGGATGGGAGTAGGAGGAGCAGGGAGAGTGTAGCAGTGTAACTGCATTGCAACAGATTCACTCACGCTCTGATCTTCCCAACTTTTCCTGCTGCCGGAGGATGTGCATGGCCCTTCTGTCTTCCCTGCCAGGGATGCCCTTTAAAGCACATAGGATGAGTAGAGAAAATGGACGCTTAACTTTCCCTTTCCTCATAACTTCTCCAGTTTCTCTATTTATTCAGGTGATAGGGGAAGGAATCCTCAGCTTTGAGCCACTGGAAAGGGAGCTGGACAGCTTAATGTTAGTTTTACTTTTGCATCATGACATAAACAAAAGTATTTTTTTCATAGAACTATACTCCTTTTGGAGTACTTGATAATCAGCAGTAGGAGCTGTTTTAGCCCCAAAGCCATGTGACAATATGATAGTATGTTCTGTTTCTAAGGAGCACAAATATGACTAATATGTTCTGCCCTTTTGTGCTGTGTTCCAATTTTTTTAAAAAAAAATTAAAAAAGGAAAGAAAAGAAGTCAATCAGTAGCATGTCCTTTTGTAAACAGCCTCAATTTTTATTCAGTGTACACACATTGTTTGGTTTGACTTTTATAGCTAGTTCCTATTTTACTAATCTTCTCAAGTTGATAAGTACTTAAAATAAATAGGGTATGTGCTGTGTGTGTGAAATATATGCTTGAGTAAAATCACAGCACTGTAAAATCATAAAAATAGCATATTCCTCTTTGCACTGTAACGTATTCTATTTTTATTACTTTCAGGTTAAGTAAATGGGAATACGCTGCCATTTTCTGTTCTTATTCTATTGATATTTACTGGCTTGGTTATAGTATCTGGTATCAGAATACTCACTAACCTTTTTTAATTTTGACTGGTCTATCACTTTTCAATATGTTGTTTCATTGCATATTTCTGGAGAGAAATCAAGCTAAGTGTGTATTTAATATCTGTGAATTGGCCATAAGGATGTATGCAACATGGATTACTGTTGATACTGTATTTGTGTACATTCAGGACATGTGGATCTATATTATGACAAACCATCTCAATTCTAAGTGTCTTTTCACAGGTTGGATGCTGAAATTATTCAGCCTGTTCCAGTAGTTGCTAAGTAAGAATTGTTCCATATTTTAATATATTTTTTTTGGTAGTATGCTCAACACATAAGTGCCATCTGTTGCATGTCTGAGCGTTTGATTCAGAAAGATGAAATTAATTGATTATATACAACTAAGTAATTCTAGGTTATAATGTGAGAGTATAAAACATAGCCATGGTGAAGTGGGAAGGCCATCTATAAATGTAGTAAGGCTTTTCTAAATTATTTTAATTACACTTTTTCTAATCGTGTTACTCTGATCAAGAAATTCAGAAGATTAAAGAAGGGCTTCATATTCCTGAGTTTAGATCAAATAAAATCATTAGATGATAAATCAGAGGCATATGGGAGAGAGGGAAAAGTTGAACTGATTGTCCTTTTGACATTTCAGATTATTAGGAAATTGCCAGACTAACCTAAATATCTTCTGTTTGCAGAGTCAATGGAACAAGTCCTCAAATGACTGCGTATGACACTTTATTTTCACTGAGTTTTACACTACTTTCTTATTATAGTAATAATTCTCATATTAGAAATTCTTGTATTGTCCTTTTATTAATCTGTTCCCCTATAATAGTTCCTGTGTAAGCATTGTTATATATTGACCTTCGATAATCAGTTATAATACTTATACCTCATACTTGGCATATGTCTAAGAAATGTTTAAAGTTAATTATAAATAGCGTACGTAGATTCAGTATCTAGCAAATACCATCAATTTTAACCAGCCCGTATGAATGAGGCAAACATTCAGAAGGAATTACCACAATATAAATCAGCATTTGGTTGAAGTTTATTGGTCCTGCATTGGTTTTATCTTAGACATAATATATCATCAGTCATAACAGACCTTATTAATATTTGGATATAACACTTTTCTTATGTACACTTATCAATTTTCTTATAGGGAACAAATGGCCAAAGAAATGTCAGATGTTTTGTCTAGGTGGGTGAATAGACTGTCCAAAATGAATTTAATCACTCAATTAAATGAAATCATAAACTGAAATGAGCTGATGAATATAAAATAATGGAATTTCATATTTAATTGCACAATGAAATTAATCAACTTTTTCTTTTGGATGAAATTGCTGTATCAGTATGCTTCCTATTCAAAATCATTATCTGATTTCTTTAATTATTTTGCCATGACATTTATTTGATTGCATAAGCATGCTCAGAAAGAAATTATCAGTAAATTGCACCTTAAAGTTTCTGTTTGAATAATTTCAATAGATAAGGAAAAGCTTTGAAGAGCATTCGTTTTCCACTGTATCTGACATGACAGACATGTTTCTAAAATTTTCAGGCAGCATGCTTACAAGTTCAGGATAGTGTTAATAAGGACATAAGAAGTGTTATGTTTATGTAACCGTAAGTAGCTTTTTAACAAGAAATTAAATCCAGACATAATTCCATTTCAAACAAAATGAAAATTTGAGGCTTACCTTGTCATTACAACCCTAGAAGAAGTTCTCTCTGAAGCACTGAAACACAAAATGCCAGATGGTGTCTGTTCAGCAATCTTAGTATAATAATGTAACAATTTTATAGACAATATAGGAGTGAATGAGTATACAAGATAACTCTCCTGTATGTTCTAAATCAAATTCTGTTTTATTGAGTTACTAACTAAAAGGTGTCTTTGATAACTCAAGGATAAAAAGCAGCCTTTTGACATGCTGTCTGAAGTTCACATGAAATCTTTTATTCTTTTACATTTTTAAAAATAAACATTATTTATTCAGGAAAAAAAAGATATTTTGCTTTGTGTATATAATCTTAAGATATTAGTATGTTTCTTGTGACATTTCTTAATTGTAGTGCTGACAGTATTGGACACAACAGATGCTTATGTTTGCACAAAAACATTATATGCAGCATTTTTTAACAGGAGAAAAGGAAGATTAGCACATCCAATTGAAATTGTTGGGAGAACATAGGTATGGAGGTTGTAGAGTAACTACGTAAGAACTGAGCTGAGTCACTGGAGTTAACATACTTTCTGGAAGCTAAGGACATCACAAGAACTTTGGCCAAAAGTGGTAGGAGCATAGTTTTTAAGTTCTGTCCATAACCTACCATTTTTAGTATACATTAGTTTGATTGGTAACTTGTTAAATTTCATTGTTTAGAAACCTTGGATTCCTCTAGTTTGAGTGATGATGGTCATCTTTGAGTGATGGTCCCTATATTTATTCCATGAGTTTGAAATTTCTTATAAGCCATATCCATTGGCTTGCACATGCTTCATAAATCTTTGTGCTCCTAACTAATGGCATAAAGGACGGTGCAGGCCGATGCATCTCCAAATCCTTCTTACCACCATGTAGTGTGAGTCGTAATGTTTGGTGTCCTCAGCTCCTTTTTAAAGAGTCATTCCTTTACAAAACTTAATTATACATAATTCATAATTTTTGTAGCATAGATAATAGCATTATTTCCCATGCCCAGGAACTTTCCCCCCCCCAAGAAGTCTGGGATTCTGCCTAGATCCAGGGGTTCAAAAACTGTTTCTTGCCCTCACTCCTTTACTGTGAGCAATGAACATCAATGCTGCTTCTACTGCCTAGGTGAAGCTCACATTTCTGCTAAGTGCAGCATCTGCCACACTTTCCCCCCACCCCCAGAACTTGTGAGGGTCAGGAACTGAGACTCAGAGAACACCTCATGGAGAAGGCAATGAAGCCCCAATCAGATCTGGACTGTGCACCCCTGTACACACACTCTACATCAGCCTTAACAAGCAGGCAGTGCCCTTTTGAGCATGAATTGAGGAACAGAAGTTAAGTCGGTTAAGCCTAAAGAGAAGGCTTCACAGGAGAGTAAGGGGCATCCTCATAGACATAAGCACAGTCATTTATGTGTTCCCCCGCTCCCCCACTCCCTCAGGAGATCTAACACGCATGGGTGCTAAGCTCTTCAGCCCCACTAAATCTTGACAAATCCAAAGGGCACAGATCCATGCTTCCAATACTGGCCCTAATAGTGAAGGCACAAGATAGATAGTCCTGGTGCCTCGATCCACTTTGGGAAACGAAGCATTACCAATAGCAATTTGGCCCTGGAGGAAGCCACCACCACGTGACCAGAGGAACTTCAGCTCCACCAATGGACTCATACACTTTTAAGGTCATAAGGGACTATTATGATGATTTAGTCTGACCTCCTGCACAATGCAGGCGACAGTCTCACCCACAGATTTCTGCTCCAGATCCCTAAATGGGCTCGCCCAAGAATTGAACTCACAACCCTGGTTTAGCAGGCCACTTTTCAAACCTCTGAGCTATCCCTCCCTCTCCTTATACTCCTGGGTGGTCAGAGATATGTCTCTCCCTGGAGTACATCTTTCCCCATCCACATTCACCATGTCTATTGGGTCTCTCCACATTCCAGGATGATGTTACATGGGAGGAGGAATCTATCACAAGGAGATAGAATTATCCCCCATTCCATCTACCAGTCTACAAGCAGAGCTGTTGGTATCATTGGTCCCACCGGTGTCCAGGTATCCAGCCTTCTTTTCCAGTGAGTTGAAGGCTCCCCAAGAGTCTCTGTGGCATGGAGGAGAGGTGGCCCTGGACACAGGTCCTAGAAAGTGAGGATTCAGGCCTTCAAACTGGCATGGTTGGCCAAGGGACAGGGCCTATGTTGTGCCATGGGGTCCCTCTTCTCCAATGGAACCATATTATTGCCAATACTGGGGATCATGAGAGTCCTACCCCCTGACACCCAGGATCTATGCACGAGTCCTACTTGCCATTGCCTGGCCCTACAGAACTGGCCCCGTTGGCATATTCAAAGGAGGATGGTGAGTCAAATCCGATGGTTCTGGGAGCAATCTGTTCAGTGGATGAGGTGGTCACTCCATCTTCATTTTGTCCAATGGGTGACTAAACAGTACCAAGAGCTCCTGCACAGGCCAGCAGCAGTGCTACAGATCCAGATGAAGGAAATTCAGGAGCCTCAGCACTGCTTACTAAACATTCTGGAGTCCCCCAGTCCCTTTAGGATGGCACCTCCATGTCAATGAAGTTATCGTGAACCCAGCAAAGGCAATTTGGCACACCTCTGCTTCTTGTGCTCCCTCCTCTAAGTGGGCCAAGAAGCATTGCTGTGTCTCATCCAAGTGGGAGAATTCTTGTTCTTTCACCTTATGCCAAACTAGCTGGTGGTGAATGTGGCTACAGAGTGGTCCAAGCAACAGTACCCAAAGAATACTCCCACTGATAAGGAACACAAGAGATGCAACCTGCTGTGAAGAAAGGTCTTCTCTTCTGCCTCCCTCCAGGTCAGGATCTCTCTAATTATTAGGCCCTCCTATCCAAATATAATTTTATCATTTATGCTAGATTTCTAGAGTTTAAGGACAAGCTCCCTGTGAAGGATCATTCCCACTTTCAGGCCTTAGTAGATGAGGGCAAATTGGTGGTGAAACTTCTTCACTCCAACTAAGGGTGAATGTAGCAGATACCACACTGAGAGGATTCTATGGCCAATGTCATGAGCAGAGACTTGTGGTTGCAATCCTCAGGTTTCAGCTGCAGAATACTATCCAAGATCTTCCCTTTGATACTCTCAACCTATTCCACAATAAATTGTATGAGTCTCTCCACTCCCTCAAAGACTTGAACAGTGCTTCACTTGCTGGGCATTTATATCACAAGAGGAAGCATTGGTATAAACAGTGGTATAGGGCAAGACCAATTCCTCAGGGCTTTTATCATCAACTTCCTCAGGAGCCACCAGGCAAGAAGTAGAGGGTGTATAGACTTAGTAATCTAGCCTCTGCAACATCCACTGCCAATTTGTATTCTAAGGCATTTCTTTTGATGGGACTGTCAAGACCCATGTCCCTTTGATACCTCTTCATTCCCCTGTTCAGATGATTTGGAGGCCATTTTGCCCAATTTGTCAGACTGGAACACCCTTACTACAGATAAATCGGTATTAGACATTATCTGTGAAGGAAGTCTAGTTGAGTTTCTGATAACTCCTGAGCAGACACTTTTTCCATTAATCACAAATGGAAGTCATGATTCAGTTCTCAAGGACTTCTTTGCTCAATGGGGAATGCTGTCCTGGGACGTTTTTGCCTGACAGGCAAACCGGCAGTTTCCTTCCTTCCAAAGCAGCCCTGAGTGAAGACTTGTTGGGAGATGCCCACCTAATGTCGTGGAACAGTTGCCTGGAGTATGCCTTCCTTCCAGTTCCTTTGATACTGTTGGTTAGATGGAAGATCCACTGAGACAGCTCAAGTCAACCTTATTACACCCAATTGCCTGGGACACTTCTGGTTCATGGATCTGATGAAGCTCTCAATGCACAAACATCCCCATGTTGCTGGACCTTCTAGCATAGTGCTAAGATAAGGTCACACCCCAGGTTGAGGCAGCTGCAACTTAGAACCTGATGTTTGGATGGATTTTATTGATAGAATGCTGACGTTCCAAAAGGTTCCAAAGCATCTTTAACCAATGTAGAAAAGATTCTATGTGAAGCTGTTACTCAGCTAAATGGTAGCATTTTTCCACTTGGTCCCATTGATGCATTTTGTCTCCAGACTCCATCGGAATCTCTGATATCTTAGAGTGTCTCCTTACACATAAGTCGTTGAATCTAGCATTCATTTCCCTGTGGTGCATTTAGCTGCAATCAGTGTCTCCCATCCTCCAGTGAATAATCAGAGGATCTTCACACACACTATCCCAACTAGGTTTTTGGTGTGGATTCTGAGATCCTTTCCACCATTGGTGAAGTTTGCACCTCAGTGGTATCTCAATTTTGTTCTGTCATCACTCTCCCTAAGACTCTCTCTCTCTCTGAGTTGCTGGCTACATGCTCTGTGACCCATCTGTCCATGAAGGTGTCCTTTTTGATAACTGTAACATCAGCCAGAAGGGTCAGTGAACTGGGTGTGCTTATGGCAGGCCCACCATAAACTACATAAAGAAAAGATCTTGCTATGCCCCCATCTGAGATTCATACCTATGGTAGTTTCCAAGTTTCAAATGAGTCAGGTCATCCTCTCACCCTGTATTTTTTCCTAAGCCATGTGCCTTGGAAGAGGAGAGAAGACTGCATTTTCTGGACATCTAGAGCACTTTGGCTTTTTATCTACATAGAAAAAAGGATTTTAGAAAGACACCTAAATCGTTTGTTTCCCTTGCAGAGCAATCAAGAAATCAGCCTATATTGGCTTAGAGACTTTTGAAATGGATCTCACGTTGTATTACCTTCTGTTACGTACTAACTTCTCCTATACCCACTCACCTCCACCCCCAGAGGTAAAAGCTCATTCTACCAGGAGCAGGCTACTTCTCTGAGAGATGTACCCATACTAGAGATATGTAGGACAGCTATTTGCAACTCTTTGCATACCTTCACAAGACATTATCCCCTGCTGCAGTTATTAACTGCACATACAGCTGTGAGGACAGCAGTACTACAGACAGCTATCACTTCTGCATTCTTAGACCTACCATCTGTTTGCTTACTGCTTGTTAATCTTCACATGTGGAATACACATAGGGACCATCACCCAGATAAGAAATGGAGGTTTTTATCTGGAATGGGAGGTTCTTTGTGATATGGTCTCTATCTGATTTCCACTACCCACCCTCTGTCCCCTCAGCTGTGGATTGGTTATACAGTAGACTCCCAATTATCCGGGCGCGGGTTAACCAGGCTGTGGATTAACCGGGATGTCTAAAGGGGTCGGTAGGGGAAGCCCCAAGGCGGCGGTGGGCTGAGTCCTTAGCCTGCCGCTGCTTTTGGGCTTCTCCCACTGGCCTCTTACGAGCTGGGGTCTCAGCCTGCTTCCAGCCTGGGTGTAGGAAACCCAGGCTGGCAGCAGGCTGAGACTCCGGCTGGCAGGAGCCTGGGGGGAAAGCCCAAAGTGGCAGCAGGCTGAGTGCTCAGCCCCCCACCTCTTTGGGCTCTCTTCCCAGCCTCCTGCCACCGGGGGGTCCTGCCATCTGCCCCACTCAGCTCCCGCTGCCAGCCTGGGTGTAGGGAACCCAGGCTGACAGCGGGAACAGACTGGGGCAGGAGGCAGGACCCCGGCTGGCAAGGGGACAGCCGGGGAAACCCCAAACTGGTGACGGGCTGAGTGCTCAGCTTGCCGCTGCTCTGGGGTTTTCCCCGCTGGCCCCTTGCCAGCTGGGGTCTCAGCCTGCAGCCAGCCTGGGTGTAGGAAGCCCAGGCTGGCAGCAGGAGCTGAGACCCTGGCTGGCAGGAGTCTGGGGGGAAACTCTAAAGCGGCAGCGGGTTGAGAGCTTGGCCGCTGCCGCTTCTCCGCTCTCTGCCGCTTCTCCGCTCTCTGCCGCTTTAGACTTTCCCCGCAGGCTCCTGTCAGCGGGGGTCTCAGCTCCTGCTGCCAGCCTGGACTTCCTACACCCAGGCTAGCAGCGGGAGCTGACTGGGGCAGGCAACAGGACCCCGGCTGGCAGGAGCCTGGGGAGAGAGCCCAAAGCGGCGGTGGGTTGAGCAGTCAGCCTGCCTCCGCTTTGGGGTTTCCCCCAGTGGATCCTTGCCAGCCGGGGTCTCAACTCACTGCCAGGCTGGGTGTAGGAAGCCCAGGCTGGCAGTGGGCTGAGACCCCGGCTGGCAGGAGCCTGGGGGGAAAGCCCAAAGTGGCAGCAGGCTGAGTGCTCAGCCCCCCGCCTCTTTGGGCTCTCTCCCCAGGCTCCTGCCAGCCGAGGTCTCAGCTCCCGCTGCCAGCCTGGGCTTCCCACACCCAGGCTAGCAGGGGAGCTGACTGGGGCAGGTGGTGGGACCACCCCACCCCCAGGGCAGGCGGCGAACCCCCCGCCCCCAGTAGACGCTTGATTATCCGGGATTTTATTAACCGGGATTAAGGTTTTCCCGATCATCCTGGATAATCGTGTGTCTACTGTACGGTGGTAAGAATGGGAAACTGGAGAGGCACCAGCCTATTGTGCCCTCATTAGGGAACATGAGGAGAGCTACATGTGGGCCAATGGATGCTGCTTGCAAGAAATTCTGGACTCAGGCACACAATGTATATCCCATGTGGAATACAGATAGGGACCAGCCATCTTGAAGAACCTCTGATTATAGGTGAGTAACCTCCTTTTTGAGACTGAATTTTAATAATCAGCTGACATTCTGGTTTTGATCCATACCCATTATTTGGATTGTCGAGTACAGTAAAGACTAACAGTATGAAGTGGAGTGTTCTTGTTCTTGCTACTTCCAGGTTATTTAAAGCCATGTAGAAAAATACAAAGTGGTGATCTCAGCACAGAGTAGTACTGTAATGGAAAGGCTAAGCCATTCAATTGGATTAACATTCTTAAAGATTACTTGTTTGACCACAGACCTTTTGGCCTATTTCTGTTGATCTAAACTCTGTAGGGGATTCTTAGGAGTGATGGATGATGATGCTAAATAAGGAAAATCCTCAGGATTTGTCAAATTAATGGCTCAGGAAGGTTGGATATGTAGCGGATATTACATTTAACAACAATCCTTTAATGGCATACTATTGGTATTTTAATGGTGTATTAAAATATATTTTTAAAAGTAGTCTTCCATTTGGGAATTTGTTTTATAGGTGAGATTTTATATACATGTTTTATATTCATGTCTTGTAACTATAGAGAGGGGAAATGTTTTCAAAATGTATTTCAACTTTATATTGTTTAGTGGATGAAGAATATAACTTCTGTATGAAACTTGTCACATGTATAGTAACATATTTGTAATGGGAGCTGTTGAGAGAGAGAGAGGTTGCACAAGTTCTCCAAACACCTATAGTTGAATAAACATCCATGATTGATACATTTTGTATAAATTACATAATATATTATATTACAATTAATATAATTATACATTGATAATTTTAGAAGTGTAATAAACTCTAAGAGTTTGGAGAACTTGTGTAACTTCATTAAAACAAAATATCACTCAACTTTACAGAAAAGTAAATTTCTGTCATATACATATACCTAGTTGCATTCTAATGATATTGTACTCATGCAAAGACTTGACTACAATACAAAGTTGCACAAAAAGGACATGGTATATTTGTTTCTTCTGTTCAGTTTTTTTTAGTGATATGCCTATATATAGTGATGTGCTACCCTGGTAATAACTTCAACCCCTGACCTGAAGAATGATCCTCCCAGAGTTTGAAAGATAATTTAGTCTGCTTTCTAGCTTATTCCTGGGCTTTAGTAGAGGCTACCAAAATCATGTATCTGGTATCTCAAATCACTCAGTTCAACATGTTTTGTTATTCATTAGGGATGGTGATGTTGCAATCCCAATTTGTGTCCTGTTAATGCACAGGCTAATCACACACATGAAGAGAGTGCTTTCATTCTTCAGTCATAACTGCTAAGAGCGAAAAACAAAGATGATATGTGTATTATTGCTGCTCAAAATCAAATGACAGTATATTATAGGATGTTAAATTTGTCTGCCTTGAGTGTACCACTGTGAAGACTGATAAAATCATCAAAGTATCAAGTTGGGTCATTTTATCTCTTGTCTGGGCCTGATGTAGTTAGTCCTAACTTTAATGGATTACCATGGGGTCCTATGTCTTTTGGCCTTTGTTCTGTGAATGGCGGCATCTTGAGGCCTTTCCATCCATGTTACTTAATGCTGATTTTTTGTGAATGAGTGAGACACTTTAAATGTAGAATAAATTTTATTTCTTCTATTACATTGGGAGTTTTGGATCAAATATTGATGATTATATTTATTCTCCGTGCTTTTAGACAGAGTAAGGTGTTTCCCTTTAAATTTTGTTCTTTTCAACTTAGTCGTTTTCCCCCACCCTTGTTTTGCTAGTGGAACTTAAAATTTACTTAGCTGTTGTTGTTTACTGCCTTTATATTCTTCATCATTATTACTGACATCCTCATGACTGTACGTAGTTTTGGGAACAGTTTATATTTAAAGGGTGGTGCTAAAAGAGAAGTGGAATGTACACAGCCTTGTTTTCAGGAAGCCACACTTAATATATTATCTTCTAGTTTGTTTTAATCTTTTTTCAAATGAGAAAATTGAACATTTAGAATACAAAGTACATACAAAATATTGTTGAGGTAAATCAGATTTTGGATCTAAATTATACCCTAACTGGAGTTTATTTTTAATAATGCCAGTATATTACAGTAAAGTTATATTATGCTGCTGGAAGTTATGAGGTGAATTTTATCTTGGATTTTTTTTTTTTGCATTCAGTTCTTAGAACATATCATGTTTTTCAATATAATGTATATTGCGCAGAGATGATTGCACAATCTTCTTGTCCTGTTGTCTCTAATATTTCTTCTCACTCTCCTTTCTGTACCTTGAAAATTATTATTATTATTTGTTCTAACTGTAGGGGCCCTGTAGTTCAAGCCACAAAAGCTGCAGCTGGCACTAAGAAACATGATCTTAGTAAGTGGAAATATGCAGAACTTCGTGATACAATCAATACTTCCTGTGGTAAGTTTGTTTTTTCTTGCAGCTGAGGGAGCTTGTGTTCCAATAATACGATAAATCTGGCTGTGTCTTTCACCAGGACAGAATTTTGAACTCACTAATTTATTAGTCTCAAATGAAAAACTAAGTTGAATGACTTTTCTCCAAAGGAGAGAGCAAATATACCTTTTCCCTTTGAGGAAACAGATGCTATTACAGGAAACGAGGAATACTTGTGGCATCTTAGAGACTAACCAATTTATTTCAGCATAAGCTTTTATGGGCTATAGCCCACTTCATCGGATGCATCAAATTGGTATGGTAATTTCCAACTTTTTATGCTTTCTGTGTATATAAATGCATCTTACTTCTGTGTGTTCCATTCTATGCATCCTATGAAGTGGGCTATAGCCCAGGAAAGCTTATGCTGAAATAAATTATTTAGTCTCTAAGGTGCCACAAGTATTCCTCGTTTTCTTTATGAATATAGACTAGCACGACTGCTAATCTTAAACCTGTCAAAATGCTATTATGTTACCTGTTATATTCATAGTTGTATCTGTGAAATTAATACACTTCAGTCAGGAGTAACTTGCTATAAATTCTTAATGACATTATTTAAAAATAGTTTATTTCAATGAAATGGAACTAAATACATATGTTTTACCCTGAATTTGTAAGATAGTCTAAGTTTATAACTAATTTCTTGCATTCACCAAAACAAACATATGAACATAATGAGTTAATTTAATAGACTTATTGGTGTTGTAGCTGATCAAATTGGTATTGGCTTAATTTTCTCAGAAGCTGCAGCTTATCTATATAATACTTTTAGATATTTTTAGTATCATGAAGAGGTGAACTAATCTGTAATATTCCTTTATATTGTACTATAATTGTTACCATGTGTCAATTATGAACAATTTGTTTATTTCTTGGAAAAGATCTCTCTTGAGGCTAATGGATGTATCTGTCAGATGCCTCATTCCTCCTTGGATATCTTGGATAGAAATCTATCCGTTCACAAGATCTGTTTTTAAACCACTGAATTAGCCTTAAATCTGAGCCTTTTCTTTTACAGTTTTTGAGTGTTTGCATTATGACACTGTTGGCTGCACACTGCGTCGTGCAGTGGGTTAATGCACTTAGCTGTTCATCTTGGTGAACCCAGTTCAAACCCTCTTAGGTGACCAGGGACATGCATTTGGTATCATTCTATCATCTATTGCCTGTATAGGCCAGATCATTTGGCAAAAGTAACCAGCTCTGTTTAAAGGGAAAAGTCCAGGCCTTGACTGAATAACCAGGCTGCCAAATGTTTTCTCAGCAAGCTAGTCCCCTGTATCGTTGGCAGGAATGAAGTAGGTTCTACTCGCAGTAATGAAAAGGCAAAGAGAGCAAATTGCAAATCATAACTCTAGATGACCGTTCCAAACGTGGCAGCCCATCAGCTGCTGCTAAGCCACTCTACTTCCAGAAAGAGGAAAAATATCTTCCAGGCAGTCCACTGCAAGTGTCTTCCAGTGTGAGGAGAGGGATGCTTGGACCCTGTGGGTAATGGGGAAAAACACTAGAAAATTCAACTGCTAATCTTGATGTTTCGCTTCTCGCCACTCCCCCATCCCAGTATACCCCCTCTGCCAGTACTTGGGAGTCAGTCTTACAGTTGTCTTCCATAGATCCTGCCCCAGGGGAATCTTCTAGGGCTGAATCTGTCTCTTTTAGATTCCCTTTATGCTACTGGGCCTTTTTACACATCACAAAGGGGCCAGAGCATAGGTGATGATCTTGTCCCTGGACTGTAGTAAGGGGAAGAATATGCGAGCGAGGGACAGTGAAGAGGATCCACTTTCAAGCATAATGTGAAGCCAGTCGCTTGCCATTCCTCCTCTTCTCCCTTACTCATTCCACCTCAGCTGAACTGATAAAAGTGTGGTGTGTGACTTTTCTATGTGAGTGGGAGTTTGTCAGAGACTGACACACACAAACTTATTATCCAGTAATGTATGGGTGGCGTTAAAGATATTGTCTAATCTGCTTGCATCTGTCAGTCCTGCTGCAATCAGGAATGCCAAAGGTCCCTATTGTGGTGCTTGTGCAGAGCTATATAATAATCCTCCATAGCACCTATCTGCTTTGCTCATCTTAGAATTGCCTCACTTGTTACAAGCTTTCAATTTACTTGCATTGTAAGAAATAGCTGTTATGTTATAACTTGCTCTAAACTTATGTAAATAATATATATGAAAATATTTTACAAATAGGTTTGTCTTCTGATTTTTCACACTTTTCCTTCCCTGCTGTTTTTTGGGACAGATATTGAACTATTGGCAGCTTGTAGAGAAGAGTTTCACAGACGACTAAAAGTATATCATGCATGGAAATCCAAGAATAAGAAACGTAATACAGAAACAGAACAGCGTGCTCCAAAATCAGTCACTGACTATGGTGAGAAAAGGTTTCATTTTTTTTCATAAATAGAGAAAAGTTTTCAAGTGAAATATTTCTAGGATAAACAAGCAGATTATTTTTTAAAATATTTCTCGTTAAAAAAGGGGTTATTTGTCTTAAATATTTTTGTATGAAGGTAGGTAAAATAATTTGTTAAATAGATTTAAAGACAAATGTTTGCAGTTAAAATATGGTGTTACTCATAAGATCCAGTATAAGTTAACTAGAATAATTATTTTCTAAACAGTCATATCTACTAATTCACACTTGCTAGAATTTAGAAATAGTTTTAGATTCAGTATTTTGTTGTGCTCGCAGTTTGTTAGAAGTTAACCACTGGGCAGAAAGATACTTGAGGTTTAGCTGATGAAGAGCAGAATTCATAAAACCTGCATTAGAGGCTACTTCTGCTACATCCTATACACACACACCTTTTTTAGATTATTTAGGAATCAGGTTATTGTTAGCAGAGAACCCTCTGCATTCTGCCATCTGATGCAATTCTCTGTGGTAGATATTACCAAAGAGAGATCAAATCAGAGATTCTAAATATCCTCTTAGGCAACCTGCTGTACCTGAACCAACAGTGTCTCTAAAAAAAATAAAATTGCTACAATACTAATAAAAAAGCAGACAATTTTAGTGTGCGGCTGCTCCATGGTATGATTGTTTTCAGAATGAGCATGTCATAAAAATATATTGAAGACAAGATTTAAAGATTACTGACTTTGTTTATCCAGCAGCTGTGTTGCCTGTTGTGTTCCCTGCTGGATCATTTTAACCAACAACTTAACTCTTACAGTTTAACTTTAACTCAATAAACTTTAATATTAAAAATATGTGAAAATGGGATTCATTTACAGTCTATGTTTCAAGTATGTGGCTCTCATCTTGTTGGTCTCATAAATGGTGTTCACTATGTGAAATTTCAAACACGGCACTAATGAGAATGAATGCTTTTGACTTTTAAGGGACTAGAATCTAGATGGTACAGGTGTATTTTTCATAGATTGCATATAACACTATTTGGTGTTAATGGGAATAATGTGGCATAAAGAGCACACATCTGCCTTTGGCTGTGTGTGTGTGCAACTCTTATGGCTCTCTGCGGGAGACCCACATTTCATAGAATCTCAGAGTTGGAAGGGACCCCTTAGGAGATCATCTAGTGAGTCCAACCCTCTGCTCAAAGCAGGACCAATCCCTATTTTTGCCCCATATCCCTAAATGGCCTCTTCAAGGATTGAACTCACAACCCTGGGTTTAGCAGGCCAATGCTCAAACCACTGAGCTATCCCTCCCCCATTGTATTTGAATGAATTGTATTTGAGTGAATAAACCACATAATCATCAATTTTATAGCAACTCTAGTTTTTCATTATAGTTTTTCCTTCTTTTTCTTAAAATATGGCATTTATATTTATTTATAAAGTTGGGTCATTGCTCATTGCTGTTGATAGAGAAATGTAGTAATATAATACTGACCTTTACAAATTCATATTAGTGTCACAGTAAATTCTTATTGTAAATAATTACACTAAATGAACATTTCAATTCCATGTATTATAACTAGACTTCAATATAGTGAATAATTACTTACCTGATTTCTTGGGTGCTTGTGCTATTACTTTTTTAGATGTCACTGAATATATGATTCAAATGACACGTTTCTGTTTTTATTCACTCACCAGTCTATTGTAGTGTTATGTAAACTGTCCTGTAATTGGATGTCAGTGGGAATGAGAAATGAAACATGTTAAATGAGTACTGGTTCAGAGAAGGGATTAGAATTAGTGAGTTTTATAGTGTCAAAAAAATGGAGTTGTGTTTCTCTTTTCTAGATATTAACAGAACTGTGGCAAATTGAAGAATGATTTTTCTTTCTATGTAAAAACATCAAAAGTTTATTAACAATATCACGTGAAATAACTAACAAAGATTTATCCTTGCAGTCAGTGCTGAGCATACCTGCACCACTGGTTTTTGTTCATTTGTTTTTTGTGACTGGAACTATAAGTCACTAAAATATCAATTTCAAATTTATACCCCAGTTAGACTATAAGCAACCATAGATTTGTGAAATTTAATACAAGAAAACATTTTCTTCTTGTCAATAAATAGCACGGAAAGGCAGGTAATGACCTCAACACCCACATTTCCATTAAAGTGGAATCTCCATTTGTCACCTGGTTTGGTGATATATTTTCAGTATTTCATAAAGTTTAACTTTAATATGGAATATTTGTTTACAGATTTTGCACCATTTTTCAACAACTCAAGTAAGTGGGGAGATGGTTATTCAAGATCACTTTAACGAATAGTAACATTTATAAGTTCTATACTAACTTCAGTTGAACAGCGTTTTGCTATGTTTGTAGAATCAGAGTATACCAATCAAAAATATTAATTCACTGTTTTCTACTTAACACAAAAGCCACCACAAAAAACATTAACTCAACATGTGGACACTTAATGGCTATATTTATTAACTTGCCAGAGCGCTTTGTAGCTTGAAAGCTTGTCTCTCTCACCAACAAAAGTTGGTCCAGTTGAAGATTTTACCTCACCCACTTGGTTTCTCTAAAGGTTGTATATTATTGGAATTTCTTTTCATAATGAGATGCTACATGTTGGGGAAAAAAAACCTTTTTGATGTAGACAATTGATGTAGGTTAATCTCATTTTTTCTTTCAAGAAATGCTATGCTATTTTAATTCCACCCTTTTATTACATTTTTCTATTGTAGCAAAACTCTGCAGTCAACTTAATATAGGAGCTGTTCTCTGAGAACAAAAACTAATGTTAGGATTCTGGCTTCTTTTTAAAAATGAAGTATTTCTGTATGTGTCAATATCTAGCATTGAAAAGTGTGAAGGCTAAGATGACTGCTCAGAATTTCTATCCTTTAGATTTACTGTTGTAAATGTGCAAAGGATAGAAATAAGACCTAGTGATTGTTTTTGTAATGCAAAGATGTCTTTTACGGTAGCATGTTTTCAATGTGCTGTGATGCACATTTAGTCAATTGACAAAGATTCATGAAATTCTATGCAGTTTAATATAAATAAATTCAGAATTTTATTCTTTCATAAGGAATGTGTTTTATCAATGCTCGTGTATAAAAGTGGTATCCACAGATGTTTAGTAATATTTATTACATATGAGTCCTGTTCTGTAGAAAATCTTTTCTTGTTTCCTTATGTGGACATGAAAAATTCTTGTTTTCTGTATAATTTTCAGGCACTAACATTTACGTTTCAGGCCTTTTTTCAGATGTTGCTTTCTGCACTTTAATGAACCATTCTAGTACCGCACAAATGGAAGAAATAGCAAGTAGAGCTTGCTATTCTGTTTGCTGGTGTCTTGTTTATGAAACTGCTGAAATATATACATTAAATATGACTACCATTTTTTAATTTTATTAAAGTTCCAGTATAGATTTGCTACTTAATAGTTGAGTGATATCTATTAATAGTATGGCTTTATTCAGCTGAGCTGATTTTATTGACATACAGTAAATACTTTGAGGGCAGGTCTATACTACGGGAGTAAAACAACCTAAGTTACACAATTCCAGCTACATCAATAACCTATCTGGAGTCGACGTACCTTAGGTTGACTAATTGGTGGGAGAGAGATCAGTGGTCAATTTAGCAGGTCTTCAGTAGATCCACTAAATCGATCCCTGGTGGATCAATCACTGCGTGTCCATCCCCCGGTAGGTGGAGACCAGCCCTGAGAGTCTCAGAAAGTAATTCTAATTTGCAAATTCAATGCACATTTCAGAAAGCAATTTTTGGTGAGTGTTTTAGAATAAATGAACATTAATCAGTGTTTCTGTTAACACGTTAGGTGTCTTTAATGATATTACAAGATTTTTCTGTTGGTTATCAAATGAACATCTTTCTTTAGATATTACAATATTACATTAGCCTTTTATATCTAAAATTGCTTCTCTGTGGTATGACTTGATTTTTGAAGGGATAGACCTTAATGTAGACTAGTTGCTGCTTAATATTTTGTTTTTATGTTTGTAAAGGGTTGTAAAATAGTCCATTTTCCATATTACTCTAAACCATAGTGTCTTTTTAACTACCCTGTTGTCTAGACATGCTCAAGGCCAGATGACATGGTGCTGCAAATTACCAAGTAGGCCAACACTAGCTCTTCCCAAGTCACTACCATTGCAAGAGCACTAACTGTGAAAATGCAGGAGAATTAACTTTGAGTCGTATGGTTTGAGCTAATTTGCTTTTAGCATCGATTTAATTTAATTTAATTTATTTGTTGGGGAAATATTTCAGTTTTTTTGCGCATAGGAAAAAAAGGCGTTTAGGGGTTAAGGGCGGCTTTTCCTGTTCTATCTGCAGTTGTAACTGTTTTTTTTGTAAATAGCTCAACAGAACCCAACAGCTCAGTTGCCTGCCAGGCAACAGGAGATTGAAATAAACAGACAGCAGCGTTACTTCCGCATTCCCTTCATTCGCCCAGCAGACCAGTATAAAGATCCTCAGAACAAGAAGAAAGGTTGGTGGTATGCACATTTTGATGGGCCTTGGATTGCTCGACAAATGGAACTTCATCCTGACAAGCCACCTATTCTGCTTGTAGCGGGTTGGTATACTCTCTTAACTTTTGGGGGGAAAAAACCTCTAGTACAAAAAATATTCAGTGCTGATATTTATACTGTAGGTGTGAGAGGCTTGGTAGAGACTCCAATAACCTCTGGACCCAAACAACATCAAAACCAAATATTGACATAAAGTGATCTAAGAAATAGCACATGGTCACTGCTTTATTTATTGATTTTAGGTGAAAGTGAAAGCAAGTGGTTTTAGGTGAAAGTGAAAGGCGAGACTTAAGCATTATTCCATTATGAAAAATAGTTTATAATAGTCGGATACTTTTAAAAAGTCAGAAATTAGGGCATAATTCCATTTATATACAATTTTGAATGCGTATATATTTAACAATGTGTTTATAAATGTTCCCTAGACTTGTGGGAGACCCCTTCTCTCATCTCTCACAACCTGCCTCAGTCTGCTGCCCTTTCATTTGCTGTTCATGACCAAGAGGCTGCTTTTATAGGCTCATAGGTTTTAAGGTCAGAAGGGACCATCATGATCGTCTAGCCTGACTTTCTGTACATTGCAGGCCACAGAATCTCACCCACCCACTCCTCTGATAGATCCCTAATCTTAGGCTGAGTTATTGAAGTCCTGAGATCATGATTTAAAGTTAGACTTCAGGTTACAGAGAATTCACAATTTACATGATTTTAAATCTGCAAGCGACCCATGCCCCATGCTGCAGGGGAAAGTGAAAGCCCCATGGGGTCTCTGCAAATCTGACCCCCAAAAGCAATCAGACCCTCCTTTCTTTGTGTTGAAATATTCCTTAGTAGAGATGGTGCTGCTGCAATTGATGCAGCAGGGGGTTCATTTAGCACATCTTAATCGACCACAGAATGCTCTCTGGTTGACTCCGGTACTCCACCAGAATGAGAAGAGTAAGGTAAGTCAACGCAAGAGCGTCTCCCATAGACACAGTGTGGAGTAACTGGAGTAGCATAATTTAGATCGACTTGCCCCAGTAATATAGACAAAGCCCTAATAAAGAGCCTTCCCAGGTTAGTTGTGCATTGTCTTATGGTTAGGGTGCATATCCAAGCAACCAGGTTTGTTCTCTCTATGCTAATTTTAAATAATAGTATTTTTAATAATTAGAGCTTTATCTGTCTGGTGAATCTTCCATGTATAAAGTGTGTGTGTGTGTGTGTGTGTGATATCTATATATATAAAAGTCAAGTGGTGTATGTATGTATGACAGTGAACTCCTCCCGCACCGTTTGAGCCAGAGACTTGAATTTTGGTACAGTGAGGGGTCTTCGGGTCTAGATGCTATATATACACACACACACACACACACACACACACTAGCAAAAATACCCGGCATTGCTCGGGTCCGTCGGAAGGGGGGAGGGAGGAGAGAGCTGAGCGAGTGTGAGGTCCGTCGGGAGGGGGGAGGGAGCTGAGCGAGCGGGGGGGGCCGTCGGGAGGGAGGAGGGAGCTGAGCGAGCGGGGGGGCCGTCGGGAGGGGGGAGGGAGCTGAACGAGTGGGTGGGCCGTTGGAGGGGGGTATTATTACATCAAACTATGTCAAAGAGAACTGCAGGTGTTAACCTGCTGCCCAGCTGATGTTAATGGGCTTTAAAGAATTTCACCGCTAGGGGGTGTCAGAGGTGAGATTTTAAAAATTTTCGATTCTTACCCTGATTAGGACCCTAAAGCCTATAACTGTACCAAATTTCAAGTCTCTAGCTCAAACGGTGTGGAAGGAGTAAGGGAACGTACATACACTCACGCACGCACGCATACACCATTTGACTTTTATATATCTAGATAGATAGATATATGTAAGCGAGCGGACACTCACCCCGGCGGCGCCTCCTGCTGGTCGATTGGGGAATCAGCTCTCCAGCCTCTGGAGCGGCCTCTGCCGGCCAATGTCTCTCTCCTACTCCGGCCCCGTGTCCCTCCCGGACCCCGGTGCCCTCTAGCTGAGGGTGCTGCACCCCTGCAGAACCCCCTCAAGTCTAAGGGTCTCCCCTCCCCGGGGAACCCTCCACCCACTATCCCCACCTTGCCTCAGACTTGGCCACTGCCAGTCACCACTTGCCCCCGCTCACTGGGGCAGACTGCAGTATCATGGCCTCTCATCACCGGCAAGGGGGGTTGGCCTGCTGCTTCTACTGCTAGCCGTGGGCTGCCCCCTGCAATCCCAGTACCCCTGGGTCGGGCCTTCTGCCAAGCCTTGAAGCCCGGGGCTCTCTGGCCAGAGCCTTCCCAGCTCCCTCTGCCCTGCCCTAATCCAGGTACCTTGTTCAGACTCCCCACAGCTAGGCCTGTCTTCTTCTGGATACAGAGGAGACTGACCCTTCTCTCTGCCTCGCAGCCTTCTTATACAGGCCTCTGAGTGTTTGGGGCATGGCCACCCAGCTGCGCCTACTCCCTAATCAGGCCTGGGAGTTTGCTGGCTCCTGGCCACAACCCCTTCCCTTTCAGGCAGGGAGCGGGTGGTCACCCCGCTACTATATATATCAGATCTGAACAAGTTTTATAATGATAATTCAGTAGCATTTCAGTGGCTTATGTGAAACAAACTGATTAGTAATTTCCTAGTGGACAGGATGCCCACATCTCAAAAACTATCTTGTCAGTGATCTCAGCAGAAAAGACCTGGAGACTGAGAACTCTTGACAACCCCTGCAGGTATTCTATCCAATTCACCTTTGAAATACATTAGCAAGTCAGTTGAAACATGCAGCATTAGCCTATGCTGCAACTGTCCATGCTATACTTACTTAATGGGTAAGAGAACTTCAGTCTCTTGGGCGATCAAACTGGTCTCATAGCACTAATGTTTATTTTTTTGTAAATTACAGTAAAACATTCTCTCAAAAGAATCAGAGGCATTTTCGGGGTGGGGAAAAAGAAACAAAACAGATGTATAATTTTTGTTAATGGCATCTTGAAGCATGTAAATGGTTTTATAAAACCAATTTTGCTTTAACCATTTCAGGGAAGGATGATATGGAGATGTGTGAACTAAATCTTGAAGAGACTGGCTTAACTCGAAAGCGTGGTGCTGAAATTTTGCCGAGACAGTTTGAAGAGATTTGGGAGCGCTGTGGAGGCATCCAATATCTTCAAAATGCAATTAAGAGCCGACAAGCTCGCCCTACATATGCAACAGCTAAGTTGCAAAGCCTATTAAAATAGTCACTTTGCACATTGATATTAGAGTTGAGAACCCTTACTATGATATAAAGGGAAGACTTCCTCTATGCAACAGAGGATTTAAACATTCTGTAATTGTGTTAGAGATTATTAATTTAAAGTGAACAGATTTTATTAATCATGGGAGTTTAATTTGTACACTTGATGTTTAATTTGTGTGGTGAACTCACTAATTCTCTGGAAGTCGCAGAAGTTTCAGTTAAGTATGTTTGTTACATTTTCTTTATATGTTGCATCCTTCTTAAAAATTTCTGTTATAATGCTAACACTGTAAAATAACACTATTGTACTTATGGTACATACTAGGATAAATTCCATTACTTCCTTTTTATAAAATCCTCTTCAGAACATGCAAAACAGTAACCTTTCAAGGCTGGTCTAGTGAAGAGGGTACAATGAATCTTATAACTAGAATTGTGAGGCCTTAGCTTTAACTTCTTCTCCAGAGAAGTTGGAGTGTACAGAACTTCTATATGATCAAAGACATTTTCTGTCCTGATCTGAAAGCTGCTCAACATCTGTATGTACTGACTTTTCCAGAAACTTATGGGAAATCTTTGATTTCTTACCTTGTCTCTTAGTTTAACTGATATTATTCTTTTATATGTTTGAGATGAGCACATATGTATTTGGAGTATCGTGTAATAATGGAGGGACTCAAAGGATGTATTGCACATTTAGGCTTTCATTTCTCTGTCTTTCTTTTATAAGTAGAGATTTCTTAAAAACACCAATTGTATTTTTCTGACAAAACTTTGTTAGGAGTCCTTCGATAGTTAAATTACCTAGTTAATGTAATTTAAATGTATGATGAAAAAATTATCTGATATATCTCTTTAGATACATTTAAGATTAAAGGAAAGCATAAGGGAATTTTTCCCCCTTTTTTCTTTTTTTCAATAGCATAGCATAATTAGAATACAGAGGACTGAATTTCAGAGATCCTTTTTACTTTAATCCATGCACACAGATTGTTACTTCTGTTAGTTGGTATCCGAGTCTTGCCAGCAACCCATCATTGGAGTGTCTAATTATAGTATGCTACTCCAAATGGTAAACTTTTTGGTCTATTGTAATAACAAACTTTTTTCTTCCATCACTCTGATCTCTTTGTACTTAATCTCCCTTCAGGGTTTCTAGCTTTATGTAATAGTGCTCTTGCTTCACAATTAAAATGCTGCTGTATAGATATTGCCCATTTCACACCATGAAAACTGCCTTTTATTTATTTATCCGCGTGTTCCTAATGCTTGCCATATATCAACAGATTAAAACTTGATATTTATATCTCAGTGCTAGAAATTTGAAAAAGATGTAGATTGATGCCTTCTAATTAAAATTAAATAGGCATCATTTAAAAGAAAAATATTCTCCCTTCCTGTAGTAAAGAACAAAGCTTACATACTTCAGTTTATATATCAATACATGTCTATATAGATAAACTGATTTCCTCGCTGGATCCTAAGGTTGAAATCTTTTTGAAAACGTTAGTTTCTAAATTCCCTTCATTGTGAACTTAAGAAAAAGTACAGCTCTATAGTGTGGTAAGGAAAGGTGATGAGAAGCCTTCCTAACTGTCAAAGCAGATTGTGTGTGTGTGTGTCACAGTCTGTTATCAGCAATACACTCCATGTTGTAATAAGTGTGAACATCTTTTAGTAAAGAACTAGCTATTTATTTCTGAATCCACTACACAAGTGATTGATAGTGTCTCTGAACTGAACATTGAATATGTTGGGGGTGTTGTTTTTTTTTTTTCAAGGTAAGTATCGCATCGCTCTTGGGTCATGTGGTTTCATTGGTCAGGCTCACAAAATGCCCTTTCTCTTCCCACACCCAGCACTTTACTTAGTCAGTAATTCTTGACTGCAGGATGAAGGCCCCAATTCAGCAATTTATTCAATCACATGCATATAGTCAACTACATGAGTTCAGTGGTACCTAACTTGTGTGGTTGAAGTTAGGCACTTCTTTCAGTACATTGCTGAATTAGGACCAGAATCTCATAGCCTGCAGTCACCAGATTCTTGGAAATCCTAAACAGAGACTGAAGCATTTAACAGATGCATTTAAGGAAGTGTTGAACTGTCCTGGAGCTCAGATGCTAACACTCATCTTTGTCTATCTGAATTTTAGTTATTGCCTAGTTATGTATAGTCTCATGATATTTTTGGTACATTTATAAAGTGTTTTAATAATACAGGGTATCGATTTATTCCTGGTATTAACACATTTAAAAGTGATCTCTTGATGCATACCTGTAACTTCCTATGCTATGGTTATACATGGAAGGAAACTAGCCTTTATACAGTATGGCATATTCAAAGTTCTTATGTCAGAATATATTTGCAAGTCAGATATCATGGAAATGGGTCTGAGATAAGAACCAACAAATCTTTCTTACTTTAGTCAAAATGGAACTAGTGGCTGGATGTTATCATATGACACATTTCCCACCTCTTCTTATTGCTCTCGGTACTTGCTTTTGTCTTAATGTGAGCCAGAGAAAAATGTCTAAATTTATCATTTTCCAGTTTTGACATGATCGTATTCATTCCAGTAAAGGTCTTGGCTGGAAGTAGCTGCTGGTAGCTGAGCCTGTTAGTATGGCAGAAGTCATTCTCAAATCAGAATCAAGTTTGGGGTTGAGACCACAATCAACTACTTACCAGTCCTGTGCATTAGCTGATTGCTAGATTAGACCCTTGGTTATCTCACTGCTGATAAGGAGTTAGTCTGATTGCCATATGGAGAATAGAGTGTTGGCTAATGCTGCTCCTGATATCAGGCAGTAAGGAACAATTTGAACTGCTCTCACCTGACACGTCAACAGGAAAATGAATAGAAACCATTGGCTCTGTTCTGTGTGTTTGAATGATTTAAAAACAAAACCAAACCTGGTGCCCAGAGTAGCTGGGACTTTTCACACGTAGCATGTTAGTAAATAAAAAGCAATAAACATACATACTAGGCTGTATTTCTGATCACATGACCCAAGAATATGGAGCTACATAGAATTTTATAAAGTCATTAAATACATCCTTTTCTTTCCATTGATGAGATTTTTTTCTTTTTGCATTTGCATCCTCTTTTTGTTTTTGTTGTTTAAAAATATTTTTCAAGTAGTTTACCTAAACTGATCTCTTAATGATGTACTGAAAATTACACAAAATAAATACATTCCATGTTGAAATCTGATTGGTATCTCTTTCTTTAACCCAATACTTGCAGTCTCAGTGGGAAAAGTTGACCATGTTTAGAAAAATATAAAAAAGGCAGAAAGGCCTTTCTGAAGGAAAACAAATTTGTGGATGAGTATTAAGGTCACTTGACACCCTGATTGAGTATCAGGAAATAAATAAAGGGATGGCCAGGTGAGTTATAGGACAAGCAGAGTTTCCCAGTTCAAGCAATTCAGACAGGGTTAGTGTTAAGACAACTCTTTCTTCATGGGAAAGGGAGTTACCTCAGAAGAGGAAATTTCATTTGGTGGTGATGTCAACAAGCGCATAATGTTAACATTTTACTGGTGAATTGGAATCCCAGCATTGGACTGGTTACATCCTGAGCATAGCTTGGAATAAGAGCCCACCATGTTATGCCTCCAAATGCACAGAAGGGTTTGGAGGCTCCTGTAGAGGAAAATAGTTCAGTGATTTATATGTACAGTAAACCCTCGATTTAATGGACCTCGATTTAACGGACTTCGGATGCAACGGACAAAATTTCTGAGCAAGTCTGATGCATTCCTGATCCATTTCTGGCGGGCTGGCTGCCGGCTCCCGGCTGCCGCCCGGGTCCAAGCAGCGGGCGGGCTGGCTCCCGGCTGCCGCCCGGGTCCAGGCAGCGGGCGGGCTGGCTGCCGGCTCCCGGCTGCCGCCCGGGTCCAGGCAGCGGGCAGGCTGGCTGCCGGCTCCCGGCTGCCGCCCGGTTCCAGGCAGCGGGCAGGCTGCCTGACGGCTCCCGGCTGCTGCCTGGGTCCCGGCAGCGGGTGGGCTGCGGAGCTGTCGCTCCGACCCTGTGGCGGGCGGGCTGCTGCTCAGACAGCTCTTTTTTTTAATTATTATTAAATAACGGACTTTTTGATTTAACGGACATCCCCTCGCCCAAATTAGTCCATTAAATGGAGGTTTTACTGTACTAACCTCGCCCTTCTTGTCCCTTCCTTCAGAATCATGTGAATGTGTCACAGGAGTTGGGGACTGAATGTGTGGACACAATATTGTGCATTTAGCTCAAAGGTGGGTGGCTGTTTCCCCCTGGTAGTTCATTGCTAGGATGAAGTTCTGAGTTGGCACAGATAGAGGAGCAGGTGACATGGAGCAAGGGAGCAGGTCTTGAGACTTGATGTTTGGATCTGCTGGCACAATATTATGTGTTGGGACCGCAGGGAGGCAGTCAGTTCCCCGGGAGGTCCACAGCTGGGCCTCAGTGAGGAGGCAAAGCGAATCTGAGTTAGCGTGGCAGGAGGGATGTGCTCTGGGACCAGCTGATACCTGTTTTACAATTTTTGGCAGTCGGAAAGCAGCTACTTGTAATGACTATAGTTCAATAGTTGATTAGAGATTTTGTAAGAGGTTGAGGTAATCATCAGGGCACAGAGAGATTAGGGAAAATCCAGATTCTGGGGGTGATGCTGACTGGTCTGAAATGTGGCAGCAGAATGGTATGATAGGGAGACACCAGCCCTCTCTGGGTTGGCAAGGCAGGAAGGTGTGTGAATCATCAGGAATGGGATGAATCCATAATTACCCATCCAAAATGTATTTAGTACTTTAGTTATTCAGGGACAGTGAGGTACACCTTCCTGAGCAGGGAGCAGATGTATTGTTGGCTGTTACAAAGGAAGTTGTTAACAATCAGGCAGCTGCGAGGCAGCGAAGCAAAATGGCTGATGTCTCCTTGTGGCACATGTCCAGTGCAAGGATTTGTTCCACAGGGGGTCTAGGTCCCCAATAAGCCGGAAGTAGATATGGAGAAAGGCATCTCCTAAAGTAGCTGGGGAATGGGATTGGAGCTCCTGATATCTGGTACATCAAAAACACAATCACCTTTGTCCAGTCCCTCCACTCTGGTACAAAGGATTGGTGAAGGGCTTTCAACAATGGGTTGGGACCAGCTGTGGAAGAGTGAAAGGCCGATGCCAGCCCTCCCATCAGGTGAGAGTGATTAAGGAAGGAATCATGATCTGTACTGTACAAATTACCTAGGACGGGTGGGCAAACTGTGGCCCATGGGCCACATCTGGCCTGTGGGCTCCTCCTAACCGGCCCCTGAGTTTCTGGCTGGGGAGGCTAGATGCTGCCCACTCCCCCACTGTCCTCCTCCCCCACAGCCTCAGCGTGCTGTGTGAGCAGTACTCTGGGGCGCGGGGCTGAACACTCCGGTGGATCAGCGCAGCAGAGTGCCTGGCGGCGTGGTAAGGGTGCCAGAGCTGGGGCCGGGGGTTGGATAAGGGGCAGAGGGTCTTGGAGGGAGTCGGGGGGGGGGGCAGTTAGGGTGGGGGGGTCTCCAGAGGGGGCAGTCAGAAGACAAGGAGCGGGGTGGGGGTTGGATGGGTCAGGAGTTCTGAGGGGAACAGTCAGGGGACAGGAAGTGGGTGGGGGCTTGATAGGGGGTGGGGCCAAGCTCTTTGGGGAGGCACAGCCTTCCCTACCTGGCTCTCCAGACAATTTTGAACCCTCAAGCCAAAAAGTTTGATCTAGGAACTACCCAGCAATGAGACAAGTTAATAAAGTTGTGGCCTAATTAAACCATATTCTTTGCAAATTGTCTTTCTTCCCACATATCTGGGACAAGGATGAAGTGAAGTTAAGCATCCCTTCGGATTTAAAATGGCTACCCTATTTCAACTCTAGATTCTACTTGCCTGTGACACAGTTATGTTTATTTCCAAATTAATTTAAGACCCAAAAATCAAATTGGGATGTAATTATGATAATGAGATTAAATACTGATCAAGTCTCCTATGCAATTTTCAAGTAAACAGTTTTTTATTATATTATGTTGAAATACAAAAGGTTTACATCCAGTATGTGTATTTGGTAATTAATATTTGATAGTGATAAATACAGTCATGAGCAATCATTTCATTATTCAAATACACATTTAAAATGACTTTATTGCCTGACTAATGAAGAGTTGATATGAATTGAAATGTACTAAATACATTGAAAAAAACAGACTATTTTGCGCATTCTTAAGTGATATGATCAGCAGTTAGAGCCAACATTTGTTGGAAGAGATCTTTCAATGCCCACTGAAAAATATTTTAAGTGAGGTTCTACTCTCAAACGTGACTTGGTAAAATAGCATCATGGGTTCCCTGCTTATTGTCTCAATGATTCCTACTCAAAATACTCAGTTTATAAGTCCATAAAGATGTGATGTCAGCCCTGCAAATTCAACCTGGGATTTAAGATGGGTTCTTCTATTTTGTACCTGAGCACCAGTAACACAGATTCCTCGTACCAAATTATGGTTTGCACAGATGTAACTAACTGGAACTTTGTCATCTATTCTGTTGACACTGCACAAGATAACATAGAATAAAGCCCAGTCACTCTTTGCTCTGCTGGCTCTCCAGCACTAACAGTTAAAAGGTAAACACTTATTTTTTGTCACTAAAACAGCAGAGAATACTCTGAATACACAGAAGATTCAAATCTGAATAAAGAGGTACCATGTTGCTATAGTACATTGTATTGAGTAGAACCATACTTTTAAGTTTTAATTACAGTTTTTGTTGTACAATAAAGGGTAAACAATGCCCAAATATAGTACACATTGATGCAGCATAGACAGACTAATGAAAAGGACAATTAACATCAATATTTGAATCTGGATTATGAAACAATGCAGCACAGATGGTTGATAAGCATATAGAATTCTTATGGCTTCCCATTACTTGTAGAGATGCCTTCTTCAGAAACGTAATGGTAACCATTAGGAGAGAGTTGTGTGTATATTGAATATATATTTGTGTGTGTGTTTGTGTGTAATATATATATATATATATATATATATATATATATACACACTACCAGAGTAATCATAAACACAAATCTCTTATGTACATTGTAAAATTTACAGAGTGTTTCTTTATGCCTGGAAAGCCTACTTTCAGGAAAACTGCAATCATTTTGCTCCATCCAAAAGTGTGAAATCTCAGCGTGAGACCCCTTTTCACCATGAATTAAACAATTACATATGTAATGTTCTATTGGGGTTTGGGGTCAGATAATAATTATTTAATGACTGTAGATGTTGAGATTAACAAGTTAAAGCATTATCACCGTGAAAATTGTCAACGTTGTATGTCAAAATATAAAAAGTAGGGCTGTAGATGAATCGCAGCTACGCAATTAAATAAAAAAAAATTAATTGCGATAAAAATTAATCATGATTAATCACAGTTGTAATCGCATTGTTAAACAATAGAATACCAATTGAATTTTATTAAATATTTTTGGATATTCTTCTACATTTTCAAATATATTTGTCACAACACAGAATACAAAGTGTAAACTATTCACTTTATGTTATTATTTAACAGTGCAATTAATCACGATTCATTTTTTAAAACTGCTTGGCAGCCCTAATAAAAAGTAAATATACCGTACTTAAACACCAAATTCTCAAGCAGCATTTTTTGTATATTACCTATCTGTAAATGTTGATTATAATTGATGGAAATATTTTTTTCTGTGTGTGCAGTGAAATTGATGTTTACTGATGTTTATTGATAAAAATTGAATGTTTCCATGCCTATTTAAAAAAGCAGGTTGGAACTGGATAACCATTCCTTCTGCTGAGTTCTCATACTTCTATTGGAATATAACACCAGCAAGATATCTGCCTGTATCACTTATCTTTGAAATAACTAATTAAAATCTTTAAGCACTTTAACACTGAACACTTAAGACATGCATTTTAACACTGTATACATGTTGAATTTTTAGACTGTTGCACTGAGTGCAAAGTGGCTGCAGCTTTCCATTAACACAACAGTAATATTGTAAGACTTTCTTTTATCTCCAAATTTGCTCATATACATAGTTTAGCCTGAACTCCAGTCTTGAATAATGTGGAACTCGTTTCTGAATACCTGTAAGAAAAAATCTTGTTAAGAAATATTTTTAAAAAGTTTACCAAAGTCCTTTAATAAAGCTTGGTATTTTCCAAGTTGTTTCAAATAGAATTTAGTAGTCCCCTACTTTCAGCTATTTAATTTCACATGAAGGTAATGCTATTGAAGTCATATTGTTGGTGCTGTACTTAGCATTATGGGTTTTTTATATAAAATCTTACTGAAATGGTACATGGATAGTATGTTCATTTGAATAGTATATTCCTGATTATTAAACAGTGACTGAGGTCTTCACTACCCGCCGGATCAGTGGGTAGCGATCGATTTATCGCATCTCGTTAAGATGTGATCAGTCGATCGCCAACGGTGTCCCCGTCGACTCCACAACTCCAGCTCTCCGTGAAGGGCAAGCTGGAGGCGACGGGGAGCATGCGCCAACCGCTACCACCATGAGAACGGCAGGTAAGTCGGCTGAAGCAACGCCAACTTCAGCTACATTATTCACATAGCTGAAGTTGCGTATCTTCAGTCAACCTCTCCCTCTAGTGTAGACCATCCCTAACATACAATATTCTGAAGAAGGATTCACTTATGAAATACTTATGGATCCATAACTACAGTAGCTCTAGCCGCTGAAATAAAGCATTCTCTTTCATGACTTTGCCTGTACATAGTCCCAGTGTAAAGGTAGATTATCTTACAAACTCACAGAACAATTTCCAAACCTCTGATCTATCACTCTGGGAATAAGGGTATAACCTCATTCCCCCTCACTCTCAAAAAAGTCTCTTAATGGTCCCTCAGTTCTCCTTCCACCAGCTTTAGTAGTAATAGAATCCTACCTATTTATTAGATAGACTTACTTGTATTGTACTTTTGTAATTTTTATTTAAAAAATCCTACTAATATTTCAATAATTTGGTCACTCTTGAGACCACATGTGTAATATAGCAGATGTGGAGCGGAAAAGAGATTGTGGCGCTCCCTCTCCCCTCAAAATTGTCTAATTCCAGCAAATATCTCTGATGATTGGAATACTTGAGTGAAAACTTGTGCTGTTTTTTTCCCCAGATGAGAAAAGTTAGATGAGAAAGGAACTATATATTGAGACATGTATGATGGGGGAGCCCTTAGGGACCTCCAGTCCCAAACAACTGTTTTGTGGGAAGCACTTATGCCTACATAAGGCAGATCCAGTGCCAAATGACTTGAAATCCAAGAAATCATCCTCCGAATCATCTAAGGAGGAACCCATATGCTTCAGTTCTAGTATTTCTAAATTATTTGATTTGAGGTCTTTGGGTCTATCTCCTTTGAATGGGACATTTATAGTGACTCCTAGGGACTCCGGAAGAGCATTATCGTTTTCTTAACAGAATCTTTCAAACCTATAAGAAATGCTCTCAAAGGCAGGGTCTGAAATGGGGTTGTCTAAGACCCTAACAACTGATTTGCAGTCTTGCAAAAGGTGCAGGAAGTAATCTGCCTTCTGCAAGGTTGGTAAATTTTGTTTGCAAACTGAACTTTGTACTCAATCCAGATAAGACTCTGTCCCTTTAAGGAGATCAAATATTGGATTTATGGGTGGACGGTACCGGTCAATGTATGGAAAGAGATGCCCTTCTCACCTCTGCTACCATTCACAGCGGTAGACATTCATATTCAAATCTGGGTTGTGGCAGTCCATTTAAGTCAACTGAAAATGTGTGGGCTTTGAAAGTCAAGCAAACTTAGAATTCAGAAAAACCTCTTGCAACTGTGAGTAATGTGCTGCTGCTTCAAATACTCCTTCTGCTGATCAGAAGGCAGTCATCACAGATTCTGGCAGGCAATGCTGTGATAATATATTATTTAAAGAATCAGGAAGGAGCTTTATCTCCCCATTACATACTTCCACAGAAATGGTACATTTTGAAAGAGAGGATTTCTTCAGATCTACACCTACCAGGAGTGAAAAGAAACTTAGTAGATAGCTTAAGTTGCAAAAAATCTGATCAACATTGGATAGTCTCCTAAAGGCTGTTGTGGGTTTGACTTTAGACATATGCGGTCACCTAAGTTTGGTTGTGCTTGCCTGAAGTCACAACATGAAATGTCTGGTCTTCTTAAGCGCAGGCATGAACCCAAATTCAGTGACAGATGTGCTGCTTTTGCATAGAGAGCAAGACTCACATATAGCTTTCTCTTATTCCTTCCATTATGGCATATTTTGAGGGAGAAAGGACAGAGTCTGGGATCCTGATCACCCTAGCACAGGCTAAGGTCTTCAGTTTGGTTCGCTCTGTCCGAGGTTAACTTGGTTTGGATCTTGAGCACGGATCTTTCTTTTCAGAATAGAATAGTCTTGAATCCTTTCGTTTGACCACTTGATTTGTGGGCTACTAGCAGGGGTTTTCTGACCAGTCACATCCTTGCTTTTGGAATCACAGATCACTTTCACTTGGTAATCATATGACTTCATGTGAAAGCAATTTTCAAGCTTATGTAGAAACTAAAGGAGTTGTTTCAACTTCTTTACTATATAGTAGATTGTCACATACTCATTTATGAACTCAGAATTATCTTTGACTATAGCTAAGGTGTATTGAACAGCCTTCACGTCTACCGTCTACCCCACACTTGTTTGAAGGAGATGGTTTTTTTTTTCAAACCTTGGTAAGTGGGCTGTGATTATCAAAGAGACCCGAGTGTTTAGGCATGCAAGTCCTACTGAAAGTTTAAAAGATTTGGATGTCTAACCTCCATAGTCTCCTTTGAAAATCCCAGCCCAAATGAATACGTATTCTCCAGATGGTAAAATGAGCCTTTGTGCTGCCCATTCATTTAGCTTTGTTCGGTCCCACTAAAGTTCCACAGCTGCTGCTTCGATACTAACACACGCACATAATTTTATGTTCTCTGCACATTTTTACTCCTCTCTCTGCAGCACCTTTTCCGAGTCACTAACAAATACAATAAGTATCTGTCCTACCATGGATTCAGAGCCAACTCAATATAGATGGGACTAAGGCTAGAGAAAGAAGGAAGCCATAGCTTGACAGTACAGAGAGAACTTCTTAGGCTCAATCAAGTTTTTACCCTTCCTAGTTCGATCTTGTTGTTACATATAAGCAAGATATTTTGTACTCCATCACACATTTTAAAGTACAGGCAGACATAAAGTAAAATACAGTGTAGTGTTCAAACTCAAATGTAGGTGCCTTTTATATGAAGGCCTTGTGCCTAATTTAAGTACTCAGCTCCTTACATTTGACTAATAAGTGAAAGTAAATGACTACTATTCCTATTAACATTAATTATTTTGTTACAATTTTAGTGTCTTTTTAGAGACTGGTGCATTTGAAAGCTGACATACAAAATGGCACAGTATTGAATAAAAGCACTGCAAAATAGAATGTAAATAACTTATCAAACTCCCAAAGAAAAAGTCATTTCCCCCCCCCCTCCCAAAAAGTTTCTTTTCAGCTTCAAAGGAATATGAAACCAGTACGTAGAGAGGTTTCTTGATCATGTCTACAAATGGTAAACTTGTGAATAAACATTAAAAGGTACACTATTCTTGAAAATGGAAATGGAATCACAAACCTTTATCTTAGCTGGCTGGAACTCCAGAATTTCAGACACTAACTTATCAGTCTTGGTTTTGTAATATCATCTGGTGACCTACAAAATTAAAACAAGGATATTCAGGCTTAATTCTTATACTAATGATTAGGAAAGTTATCAGGATAGAATGGACCACCAAAGCCATGCAGAAGAGCTGTAAAAAGGTAATTTCTAAAGTTCTGTTATGAAACCAATGCACCAGTAAATATGATAGATTATTAGTAAATTTAGGTATTAGTATTTTTAGCTCTGAAATGGCTAAGGCAAGAGGCAAAACAAACCAACCAAAGTCTGATTAAGTTGTAAAGTTAATGAATGAAAGTGGATACGTTATTTTGGGGAAACTTGCATTGAAGAGGTTGAAAATGTATGTGCATGCATTTTACCTTCACATTGAGTTGTTTTTTCATATTTGTGTAATGTTCCTTGGTTAATGATCTCTGAAGAACTGACACAAGCACTTACACTACAAGACATATGGCACAAGCTAGTGATGGGCTCATCATGTTCAAAAATGGGATTAATTCTTGCAGCATTTTCTGTGCCACAGTTGGGAGCAGGACCTCTATAATGCAGAACATTTTTGTTTTATATAAGAATCTGTAACTTAAGGAACATAATTGAAAATTCATTTTAAAATGTGAAGGGAAAAATCATGAGCTGCTTACTCCAAATTAATCTGGTTTATGCATTTTCTTCTTATCTTAACAATTAAAATGATGACAAGAAAAACAAGGCTTAATAAGCTAAGAACCACAGCTTTTAAAATGAAGGGTTGTATTGGTTCTGGAGCAAACTTTGCACAGCGCTCTCCTTGGTAAAACCGGTGCCTACGTACGGGGCATCTAAACAGGAACGGGGGAAAGCAAAAATATACATAAAAATAAGACTGAGGGCAGGAAATACGAAGTACTTGTGTCCAAAATACAGGGGAAACTGCCAACAAGTATAAGAACAGTTTTCTCATTGTAATTAATCAAAAAGAGTCTTTCTATATGAAGCAGCATGATTAATAATACATGGAAGAATATACTGTATCTTCAAGTTCATGATGATTAAAAGAAAACAATTAGAGACTGACGTATTCTTTCTCCACCCCTGAATCTTGAGGAAGTTTGCATGTAGAACAGAACTTTGCTGATTCCTAGCTCTATAATGAGGCCCTGGAAATTTGTTCCCCCTCTAATCGTATCTTTTAAAAATCAACATTGTTCAACAGTGGCCTCTAACTTGATAATTGCTATGTAAAGCTTTATACTACACTACTATAAAATAAACCTCTCCCAAGATGTTGGGTGAGACCTCTGGTTTTTCTATTAGAATTTAGGTTCATAGAGTATCCAAAGTGAAAATCAGTGAGGTTTGAAAATTGGTTTTGAAAATGAAGCAAACATTGGACTGAATTCTACTTGCCTTACCAAGTTCTTACTTGGAAGTACTTCCATTGGGATCAGTGATCTGCTGTTTTCATACATTTCTTGGTTTTGCTCACACAAGCTTTTAAGGTTTATCTTGGCATTATATAAGTATGTAACCAGACATAATTCACAGGCATTGTATTTATTATTTTTAATAAACTTCCATTCTCATTATGTTCATTATCTGCATTTAATCTAAGCCATTTGACTCCATAGACAAAATTCTGACCCTGCAAAATCATGACCTTCGATAGATAAATTATGGGCATTAGATCCAAGCTACGTTTATCATTGCAAAATACAGCAAGTCTGCTACCATGAGTAGGGAATTCATCAGTGTCCCTTCAGAACTCAATCTGAGCTTCAAGCATCAACATCCTGTTCTTTAAGAAGTCAACAGAGGCAACGAGTTAAGGTAACTCAACTATTGTACATTTTAAATACTAACAGTATACGATGTAGTGGATAATTCCTCTACAGTCATGATGATATGCAGAAGTTGTTCAATTTTCTTATTGTTTGTAGCTGATATTGAATGCTCTAATTAGCATATACTGACATCTTGAGGTCAGAACTAAGAGTGATTGATTGGGCTAATCAGATCTGTACTCTGCTTTTTACAATGGCAGTCAATCAACTGTCGGGTAACACTCAAGGTTCTGGACATCTTGTGTAAGAGCCTCATCATCTTTGACCTACCATACAATCTACACTCCTTTGGAACATTAGAATTTGGTGCCATAAGGGGAAGTTTGTGTGTCTAGATTGCATGACAATCCCAGTAACTGGCACACACTCCTGAATTTGCTCCCTGTGAAAATATTTATGGTCTTTGGTCACATTTGCAAAAAGTTACAAGACATCCTGCCTTCCAACTGATGGCTCCCTTGATTACTTTGAAAGCAGTGGGTAGCAGAGTGTCTGATCATACAAAGATCTTGATTGTCTCAACATATGCCTTGTAAGGTGGCCAGCTATTCTAGTGGTGGATGCCTTACAATAGTATTTTAAAATGTATTTCGTACAACCCAGCCAAAAGTTAATTCCTCACAGATAAAATAGATATATCAAAAGCCAAAAATGTGTGCATATATTATTTGATTTTCCAAAATATCAGAATAGTCGCATTTTGAAAATCAGGAAGAATCAATAGGAATATCATTTCAAGTTCTTTGTAACCTAGGTCAGTGATCCTTCCTTTCTAATAAATGTACTCTTTCTAATAAAGAACTAGACTGTGTTGCCCTTATTGATCTTGTGAAGTACTTGACTTCTTAAATAGTCCCACTGACTTCAGTGGAACTATTCATGGTGTAAGGTACTTTGTCAATGGAACAATACCACCATCTAGATCAAAATGTCTGTAGAATTTTACACTCGCTGGCTTGCACTTGATACTGCTGAAAAAAGGTAATCCCAATCCCAACTCTTCATGTAACTAATTTTTCAGGAAATATTTTTCAGCAGAATTAATGAGAACTATAATTTTCCTACCTGCACACAGCTCCTTTTCCTGGAACTAATTCACATTTTCCACCATTAACACAAAGATGTGGCTGCATCTCACACAGACTCCGACATGGCAGTCCATCTTGGCTTGCATAACCAGGTTTACAAAGGCAGTCTGCCTCTTTTGTCCATTCATTGGTTATGCACAGTGAAAAATCATCACAGGCCATGAATTTGCATGGGTCTGCTCGATCGGCTGTAATAAGATAGAGACATTATTAGTGGATGCATTATCCCAGTGTACTTGGCAGAACTTGTGGCAGCTACAGAGAACAAAAGAGATTCACTACAGCCAGATTCCTCCTATATCAATTAGTGGGAATATATCTCAGCATAAAAAATCTACATTTTTCTTTCCTCAGATAGCACAGAAAATTGCGATGTTATATTTTTGTGCACAAACTGTTTCCTTCCCACATATTGAGAGTCATGCTTTTGTTTGAACTGTAGAGACTTTTTTGTATGTGGGTGTTCTGATTCCATCATCTCTTACTTTTGGGGAGTGCCAGTACTATATTTGCACATATATACAAGAAATGTGATTCTTTTCACAAGTAGCTTGTAATCTGATTAAGGGCAAAGGAAAAACTGTACTGTCCCTGTGTGTGGTACACAAGGTGACACTACTAACTAGAAATGGTGGCATTCTCTAGGGAAGATCAATGTGTGAAGAAGGATAAAGGAGTTTGAGGCACAAGTTGTGTTCTCGTCTATCCTCCCTGTTGAAGGAAAAGGCTCAGGTAAGGACCATCGAATTGTGGAGATGAATGCGTGGTTATGCAGGTGGTTTCAGAGAGAAGGCTTTGGATTCGTCAACCATGGGATGTTGTTCTGGGAAGAAGCATTGCTAGGAAGAGATCTGATCCACCTAGCGAAGAGAGGGAAGAGCATCTTCACAGGCAGGCTTGCTAACCTAGTGAGGAGGGCTTTAAACTAGTTTTGCAGGGAATGGTGACCCAGAGGTAAATGTGGGGGAGTGGGATACCAGGAGGAAACACAAGAAGGAAGGTACAAGATAGGAAGACTCCTGATTCATACTGAGAAAGCAGGGCAATTGGCTAATTTTCTTAGGTGCATGTACAAAAATGCAAGAAGCCTAGGAAACAAGCAGGAAGAATTGGAAATCCAGCACAATCAAGGAACTATGATGTGGTTGGAATAATAGAAACTTGGTGGGGAAGTTCAGTGACTGGAGCACTGTCCTGGTGGATGGGCATAAACTGTTCAGGAAGGACTGGTACGGGAGGAAAGACAGAGGAATTTCATAGTATGTAAGATAGTGATATGATTGCTCAGAGCTCCAGTTTGAAACTGGAGAAAAGCCAGTTGAGAGTATTTGGGTTAAGTTTAGAGGCGAGAGTAACAAGGGTGATGTGGTGGGCATGTGCTATAGACCACCGGATCAGAAGGATGAGGTAGATGAGGCTTTCTTCAGACAACTAACTGAAGTTTCCAGATCACAGACCCTGGTACTAATTCGGAAATGCAATCACCCTGACATCTTCTGGGAGAATAATACAGCAGTGCCCAGACAATCCAGGAAGTTTTTAGGGAGTGTTGGGGACAACTTCCTGGTACAAATGCTGGAGCAACCAACTAGGGGCCATGATCATCTTGACCTGCTGCTTACAAACTGGGAAGAATTGGTAGAGGAAGTAAAAGTGGGTGGCAACCTAGGCAGCAGTGACCATGAGTTGGTTGAGTTCAGGATCCTCACAAAAGGAAGAAAGGCGATTAGCAAAATACAGACCCTGGATTTCAAAAAAGCAGAATTAGACTCCCTTAGGGAACTGATGAGCAGAATCTCCTGGGAAGTTAATATGAGGGGGCAAGGAGAATAGGAGAGGTGGCTGGAATTTAATAAAGCCCTATTGAGGGTGCAAGAACAAACTATCCTGAAATGCAGAAAGAACAGCAAATATGGCAGGTGACCAGCTTGGCTTAACAGATGGATATCTTTGATGATCTTAAACTCAAAAAGGAAGCTTACAAGAAGTGGAAATTTGGACATATGACTAAGGAGGAGTATACAAATATTGCTAGAGCATGCAGTGGTTTAATCAGGAAGGCAAAGGCACAATTGGAGTTGCAGCTAGCGAGGGATGTGAAGGGTAACAAAAAGGGTTTCTACAAGTATATTAGCAACAAGAAGGTGGCCAGGAAAAGTGTAGGCCCCTTACCGAATGGGGGAGGCAACATAGTGCAGAAGATGTGGAAAAAGTTGAAGTACTCAATCTTTGCCTCAATCTTCACAGAAAAGGACAGCTCCCAGACTGCTGGGCAACAATGTATGGGGAAGAGGTGAGTAGCCCTCGTGGTGAAAGAATGGGTTAAGGACTATTTGGAAAAGCTGGATGTGCACAAGTCCATGGACCCAGATCTAATGCATCCAAGGGTGCTGAGGGAGTTGACTTATGTGAATGCAGAGCCATTTGCCATTATCTTTGAACATTTCTGTTAATCGGGGGAGGTCCTGGATGACTGGAAAAAGGCAAATAGAATGCCCATCTTTAAAAAGGGAAGAAGGAGAACCTGAGGAGCCACAGACCAATCAACCTTACCTCAGTCCCCAGCAAAATCCTGGAGCAGTTCCTCAAGGAATCCATTTTGAAGCATTTGGAGGAGAGGAAGGTGATCAGGAACAGTCAACATGGATTCACCAAGGGCAAGTGATGCCTGACCAACCTAATTGTCTTCTATGATGAGATAACTGGCTCTGTGGATATGGGAAAAGTGGTGGATGTGATATATCTTGATTTTAGTAAAGCTTTTGGTATGGTCTCCCACAGTATTCTTGCCAGACAGTTAAAAAAGTATGGATTGGATGATTGGACTATAAGGTGGATAGAAAGCTGGCTATATCATCAGGCTCAATGGGTAGTAATTAATTGCTCTGTGTCCAGTTGGCAGCCGGTATCAAGAGGAGTGCCCCAGGGGGTTGGTCCTGGAGCCAATTTTGTTAAACATTTTTATCAATGATCTGGGTGATGGGATTAATTGCACCCTCAGCAAGTTCACAGATGACACTAAACTGGGGGGAGAGGTAGAGACATTGGATGGTAGGGATAGGATCCAGAGTGACCTAGACAAACTGGAGAATTGGTCCAAAAGAAATCTGATGAGGTTCAACAAGGACAAGTGCAGAGTCCTGCACTTAGGAAGGAAGAATTCCATGCACTGCTACGGGCTGGGGACCGACTGGCTAAGCAGCAGTTCTGCAGAAAATGACCTGGGGATTACAGTAGATGAGAAACTGGATATGATTCAGCAGTGTCCCCTTGTTGCCAAGAAGGTCCGCAACATCTTGGGCTGTATTAGTAGGAGCATTGCCAGCAGATTGAGGGAAGTGATTATTCCACTATATTCAGCACTGATGAGGACACACCTGGAGTATTGCATCCAGTTTTGGTCCCTGCCCCCTACTATAGAAGGTATGTAGACAAATTGGAGAGAATCCAGGGGAGGGCTGTGAAAATGAGTAGGGGGCTGGGGCACATGACTTATGAGTTGAGGCTGAGGGAACTAGGGTTATTTAGTCTGCAGAAGAGAAGAGTGAGGGGGGATTTGATAGCAGCCTTCAAGTAACTGAAGAGGGTTCCAAAGAGGATGGAGCTAGACTGTTCTCCATGATGGCAGAAGACAGAACAAGAAGCAGTGGTCTCAAGTTGCAGTGTGGGAGATCTAGGTTGGATATTAGGAAACACTATTTCACTAGGAAGGTGGTGAAGCAGTGGAATGGGTTATCTAGGGAGGTGGTGGAATCTCCTTCCTTAGAGGTTTTTAAGGCCCAGCTTGACAAAGCCTTGGCTGGAATTATTTAGTTGGGGGATTGGTCCTGCTTTGAGCAGGGGATTGGACTAGATGACCTCCTGAGGTCTCTTCCAACCCTAATATTATCTGATTCTAATGACTTTGTCTAAGTAAGGTGGTTTACCTTTTAGGACAATCTCCTTTCATGAGGTGTATGAAACTATCACCACTTGCTGGTTTCCTGGGTTTGGGAAGGAGGCTGCTATGAGACACTGTACTGGGGAGGATGAAGTTCTATTGATGCTTTAAAAAAAAAAAAGACCATGCCAGGACTGCAGCGTGAAGCTATATTTCCACCTCCCAAGCACCTCTAATTCTCCTGTGGACTGCCTTGCCCTGCTTCCTCCTGTTGCCAGGTTTCAGCCCCAGCCGCTCACCAAAAATCAGCAGGGGACTTGGTATGAGTCTTCCTCGCATAACAAGGCTGTTAGATGGAACCAGTGGTGAAGAAGGCTATATCCAATGTACATGTTTTGTGGTAGGAGTATCCTCTGGTACCTGGAGGGGAAGTATGGGAATGGAGAGGGAGTACAGCAATGCTAACTCCTTAGCCGTACAGATACAATTAATTAGTAGCAAACAATTTCAACCATGCACGTTAGTGTGGAAATGCATGGGGATAAACGTTCAGAGAATGTTGGAAGGAGCAAAGGGGGGCAAAGGAGGAAAGGAAAGCAGAAATATAGTCATGGTTGGAGTGACAGGGCCTCAAAGGTGCATATGAGAAGCCTGAAGTGTTAAACGGAACTGAGAAAATGCAGCCTTTACCATAGCTCCAGAGACAAGCATGGGTCTATTGTAGAATGATTAACTATCAACAGCTCTTAAAATTTCAGCCCAGGATGTTATTGCTGCAATAATGGACTTGATGTTTATTTTCCTTAGGAAGGCAAATCTTTAGTTTCAAAAGAGGATTCATGTTGGACGTCCTACTTACTAAATACAGTAGACTCTCGATTATCCAGGATGATAGGGAAAAAATTAATCCTGGTTAATAAAATCCTGGATAATCACCATCCATAGGAAATATGGGGAGGGAGGGTTGGTTCACCAGCCACCCTGTGCCAGGGGGAGGGGGTGTTGGTTCACTGGCTGCTCTGCCCCCGATGAGGGTTTTTTTGTGTGTGCTTGGGGCGGCAACAAAGCCAGAGCCGGCCCTGCGAGTTGCGCATATTTTTTTTGGTCATCCTGGTTAATCCAATTCTGGATAATCGAGAGTCTACTGTATAAGCCTGTTAGCTGAGATTTTCAAAGTCTTTGCAGGATATGGATGACCAAAGCCATCAATTTCAATGAGAACTGAACACTGAGTCCTCCCTGGTGGCAATGAAAATCTCAGCAATGCTTGAAGGTGTATCTGCCGATACAAGTATTGGAATGGATTGAATGATCAATAGGTCTCTTTAAGCTCTAACCTTCTATATAATTCCATGATTAGCTTCTCCTTCAAATTAAAGAGCAGGGAGGTTGTTTTAAATCTATGTTTGGTACTCATAAGATGATGTCACTTTGGCATCCACTTTATTGGAATGAGGAAGTTTGGATTGTACTAAGTTTGAACCAAAAAAAACCCCAACACATTGTGTCAGCAATAATAATGAAGTAAATATCCATAATGGCTGACTGACAAATCCCTGTCTAAATGTAATAGAAAAATTATTTACTGTAATAATAATAATAATAATAATAGTAATAATAGTAATAATTAATAATAGTAATAATGTGTGTGTGTATAGAAAGGAAGTGAAATAACTTAAACAGCTTTTAGCTCGGAGTAGAATTCTATATCAATGTTCACAATGAAACAACTTTTCTCTTAAAAAAACAACAATAAAAAGTCTGTTAGCTACAGAATCATAGATAGAAACAAAAAATATTAACTGGATCCACTGAAATGTGTCATCCTGCCTCCTTCCAGCATTTTACAAGGCTAGTTATTGGCTAGATGACTCTCACTAGTGTCTATTTTAGCTTGCTTATAAATAAAAATAAAGTAAATAAATGCATAAAATTGTCAAAATAAATTGAAACTTTGATTAAATATTTTTTTGGGAAAAGTGTGTGTTTAATAGACACAATAGAATTAGAATTATGCTTAGACTCCTAAAAACTGTGGATTTTAAGGCCAGGAAGACCATTAGATAGTCTTGTTTGACCTCTTGTGAATTGTAGAACTTTGAATTTCATCCAGTTACTCCTATAATGTGCCCAATTTGATTAAAGCATATCTTCCACAATGGCATCCAGTAGTAATCTGAAGACAACAACACATGGCGAATCCACCATTAAAATCATTCCTGCTGTGAAATGTATTCACTCTTCATCACAAACAGTGGGGCATGTATTCAATATGGTTTTTTTAATTGTTAAAATTGACTTTTACAATATGCAAGAAGATTGCTTTTTGTGCTCATCTAAGGAATACCAGTCATGAAATCTGTTCACTAGCCATGAAATAAGGATTTACCATTCTTTCTGTTGGCTAACACAAAGTAGGATAGGTTCATTTACTACTTTTAAAAATATCTTTCAGGGTAGTGATCAGACTCTTGACTGATTCAGGTTGGAGTCATGTTCATGTTACTTCGGCCTTAGAAAAACATGTTTTCCAGACTGTGGTTGGTCCATTTCTATTTCCGTGGCTAATGAGTTGGGGAATCCACTGGATGTGGGATCCACTATTTGCTGACAGACTTGGAGCACGTACCTGCATGAGGGACAATGGCTGGTTTACAAAAATAGTTGCTTATTCAGGTGGAAACCTTGAGATAAAAGATTGGCTTTTACTGAGGAGAACTGGTTTATGAGAGAAGAGGTTGCTTGACAGCATTGTCTTTTGGTAGGGATGTGTTGAGGCTGATCGGGAAGTCACCTAAAAAAGGGTGCTGAGGTTTATAAAAGAAAGGAACATTTTAGAGAGAGAGAAAGAGAGATGGAATGCAGGAATTTGGGGGCAGAAAAGAAGGAAATGTGAAGGCTTTTGTAGCAGTGGGATCTAATTTTACAGTGGATCAGCCAAGGCAAGGGAACGTTAGAGAGGGAAAAAGGCTCCATGTTTCTGAACCAAGACACTGAGCTTCAGCAGAAGGATCCCAGGCAACCCAAAGGCCTCTGTCCAAGCCCAAAGAACTCTCCAGAATGCTGAGGTAACTGAGGAAGGGAAAATGTGTGCCTTATGTCTACAGCTATGTTTCTCCCACTGTTAAGTAAACACTAAACTGTATTTAGAGTCCTGTGCAAAGTCTGTGTGCTTTTACTATCATGTGCCCCTGAAGAGGTAGACCAGAAGACAAACCAGAAAGCAAACAACTTAGTGGGATTCTGGGGAATGTGCAAGAGCTGCTTGGGATGGGGGGGAATATGGCACTAGTTTCAGGGCCTAGGCAATTGGGTTGCAGGGTTCACACTGTCAAGAGGGGTGTCAGACTTGAAGGCCACACATGAAGTATGTGCCTAGAGACCCAAAGCCAGAAACAAGACCTGAACTCTGGCTAGTCGCAGCAAGCTAAGTATTCATGGAGTTGTGTTTGGATCCCTTCACAGCAGGCTGGTGACTGTTAAGCAGAGGGAACCTGACATCATGCATTTAAATATTTATCTAATCCTGTTTTACTTTCTTGCTGGAATCAGTACCATTTTGTGATTTATACATGGAAACGGTGAGTACTGCAGGTAGTTTATTTCCCTCAACTGCATCTCTTTGCAGTCTTTAAAGTCAACATTTACTCTTTCCTGGCTTTTTCTATAGCGCCATGGAGAGCTTTCCCTTTCCTATTTTATTTCCCTACATCTTCATCTCTTGGGTCCAGATGCATTTGCTTGCAAAGCTACAATTTATATTAGCATTCCTTTTGTAATTGTTGTAGTGAGAACGGGTTGAACGCATTGTATTGTGCATTCGTCTCTGACTACATTTGGCTGTCTCCCTAGTTATCAGTTCACATCGCTGTTCCCGTATTATTAAAGGAATGCATTCTTTAAAGTGTAAATGATGCCGTATTGAGAACCATGGGAGAACATTCTGTTAGAGACCCTTTTGCTTTCTGAGTCAGATGCAGTCTTTTTCTTCTTTCATTCATTACCATTAAGGCTAGTCTCATGACAGCAGGCTATATCTGAGCTCTTCTGCTCATCCCACTTATTCCCCTGCTTATTTTAGCTTATTTTTCCTGAGGTATCAGTGGATATTTTAGCTAAAATATTTTCAGTAGGGGTCTGAGAGATCATGATAGATCTGTTCATCTAATTAGTTCATTGATTAAAATATTAACATCTACATTAGTTTTATGTCCTCTTGTAAGTTCCCCATTTTAACTATAACATTTTAGTTTCATGGAAGTGATTTTTTTACTGTGATGTCAAAGGATAGCATCAGTACCAAGGGAATTGGGTTATAGCTAAGTTTTATTCAGTGAGTACATCAGCACTGTAGTTTTCAGGAGTTTGAAGCTATCACTTTTTAGCTGTTACAAAGTTAGGCAAAAAGCATTCTGAGTTATACTGGGTCATGTTTTCCTGTAATGTTGTGTCATTTTCCTTAATATAATTCTGATTGGACAATGTGACCATCACAATTTGTTGCCATATTTTCACTTTGGTTTGATGATTAGAAAATATTTGCAGGTATTTGTGAATGGCTTTTACGGGTCTTTTGGCTGCTTCTTGCAGAAGGCTAAGATTTGATGGCTTGAATATTTAGTTGTGGTAGATCATTGTTTCCACTAGATGGCTCTCATTTTCACAAAAGAAAGGGGATTTACTGTACTTGAATTTACTTTAAAAAGATTTAAACATGTTTAACGTGTAGATTTTTTAAGGTGATTTCAATTTCTATGGGAAATTAGTAGAAAAAATGGTGGAATAGCTCTCTAAAATTATGATGCTAAATGAGGAATGAATATGTCAGGTAACCACATCAGGGAGAGATCTGGTTTATGAGATGGAATGTGTTCCAGTCACTGCTGATGACTTTAAAAGTGTGTTGATAGCCTGATAAACATTATCATAATTGGGAAAGTTTATAAGTATCCACAAGTTATTTCTGGTTGCCATAATTTCCCACTTAAATGAAAGATCAAGGATAGTCTGACATACTGGAAGCCCAATATTAATAGTCTTTAAAATAGAAATTTATTATTAGTTGTGTTGGGTGAAACTATCAATTGCATCAGAGCTGTGAAAGGTCAGATGTAATTATTTTTGTTTTTGTTTTTACATTTTTAGTAACATAATCTTACCTGGCTCAATATCAAGAGAGTAGCTGTCAATTTCCAAATTCAGGCGCTGTGCTGCAGCATCGCAAAAGTCTTCCAAAACACAGTGCACAGCTTCTGTGATATTGTATGGAACTGTCTTTGCAAACTTCATTTTGCTATTGACAATCACACTTCCATTTCTGAAGTTAAGTATTTCCAACTGCTTAAATCCTGTAAGGTTGGATTGAAGGTATGGCAGCAGCTGCAAAACAGCAAGTTATTTTACTTTAAATCCCCTATCAATGCTTCACTGCTATTAATTTCACTTTTATTCTCTTTTCATTATCAGGTACCTGAATCACCCACTTATTTCTCTGGCTTTAATACTACCAAGTCCAGTTTTCTGTTTGCCTTGATTACTCTTTGTATTTGCATCTTTCTGAGATGGATGGATGCTAGTTTTCCTTTTAATGAAACAGTGTTTGGGGAATTTATGGGTCTGAATAAAGAAAAATCACCTCACTAAAAAGCCAACTTCAATTATTTTCAAAGGGTTCCATCCAGGCAAGTGAGAGCACGATATAATAGGCATGTTATTGTTGTCCAATGGTCCAACAGTGTCTCTGTGGAAAAATCTATATCTAATCACATTCTCTTTGATAACTCCTGATGTATTATAAAAGTATTGATAATAAATCCAGCATAAGGATTCAATTCTTAGATGTAATCAGTGTTACCATACCACTGAAGTGGAGCTAAGAAAAATTCAGTTAAAATTACTTGCCAAGAATATGTGTGTGGTTTCATGCATAGGCAAATATTTTTTCTCTCTTTTTTACATGCATTCTCCTTCATACACCACTGCTACCTGCTGCACAGCCTGCATCTCAGACTAAAAAAAAAAAGGTTTCTTGTTACAGTAGTTCAAGGTGTTTTATTAAACTGGAAGACAGGGCCCTATACTGTGCTCTACTTTATACAGTTGTGTTTTCCAGCTCCTCCTTAGCTTACTGATATGGTCAGAATAAATCACAGTTTTCTAGATGAATGTCCCTGGTAGCTTCTCTCTTTGTATTGCTTCTGCTAACCTGGGAGCAATAATATACGCTAACAAGGAAAATCTTTTTTCTTTAATGTGTGCTCAAATACTGTACGTCACAGACCATCTGCTTTTACTCACCAGCTGCATGAATTGCTGCTCTAGTGCCCTGTATTCCAGAGAACTCCTGTTGAAGAGGTCATCAGAAAAATGCATGTTGGTTACTCTCAGGCTGAAGAAAACCACTAGCTCTTTGCCTTTGGCTGCTGTTGTCATGGAGCTAGTGGTTACATACTTCAGTGTAGGAGCTGGGGTGGCTTCTGCTGGCTGGCTCACCGACCCGGAAATAGATCCACTGCCATACTCCACTTCATCCATCATTGCTGTGCTCATTGTGTTGACTCTATCCAGTTCTGCCGCAATATCCTGCACTCCTGATTCAAAGCCAGTAGGGATGCCGCTCTCAGCTGCTGGTGTTGGTAAAACTGTGATTTCAAAGGACTGGTCTATGATAATGGAGTGGCTGTGAGGTGGACTAGTCACTGCCGGCAGTAGTGTGATTTGGTCAGTGGGTACTGGAGCTATGATGACTTCTTCAGGCAGGAAGGTGGAGTGGTCACTTGAATCAATAAAGAGAGGCAAAGTTCTGTCTCTTGATAAAATATCATCACCTGACGATTCCGGTGGATCTATGATCTTTACACCTGTAAAGGGTGGGGGAGGCAAATATTTAACTTTGGAAATATGTATAATGAAATATTTATATAGCATTTCAAGTGGGACATTTTTAAGGAGAATAGACTCATGACTGGGACACGACAGTCTTTTTATGACTGCTTTCTGATGACTTCGTAAGAAAAGGGAGGAAAATGCCCAACTCACATGGTTACGTTCTGAGCTTTGTTTCAGTGATAATTATACTTTAAAAGGGTTTCCCTAACTTTTGCTAAAGCACCATGTAATTTTGACATACTTAATCACACGGTCAGTTGATAGTGCCTGAAAGTGTTGGCTGCAGGTTTGACTTGTCTGCTTGGGTCCGGGCATGGCTTGAGTCATTCCTGGCCACTCCCCCATTGCAAGAGATTAAAGATGGTATTTGCCACTGACCTCAAAATATGATTGTACAAACCTGTGCAGCCTCCTCAGATAGAAAAGATTGTCAACTTTGGTAAATAGATTATTTGAAAAACAAACAACACCCCCCTAAAGAATAATTTGCTACTTTTAAAACAATCATTTGCCCCAGATTATAGGATTCCTTCAGATGCCTGCTGGAGCTCAGAGGCAGTCTAGGAATGTGTAGTTGAAATCCAGATCTTAAGCATGAAGAATGAGACTGTCTACATTCAAACAACCAGCTAAATTACTGTAGTTAGATAAAAGAAAATGACAGATTTCAACTTCAGACTAAAGAGGGTAACTTCACTCTTTCCCAATGATGTCCTTTTAGGGGGCTGTAAGGGGCTCCGAGTCAAAACTCCTGATTTAACTTGGCAGGAAAGTTAAAAATGATTTCCAGCCTCTGATGGAATCTGCTCCATCTTTGGACACGACTTTATTATCCCTGCCAGAGATCATGTATCCTGGCAGTTCATAAAAATACTTCTGGAGAGCAAATATTTTCCCTTGAAATGGACTGGAGTGGGGGAAGAGAGGGGGAAAAAAAGAGGCATTTTCAAAATATTCCCTACTGCAGTTATCCCTAAATCCTCCTACTATCCCCTCTCTTCAAATGACAGAAGTTGTGAACCTGTGCTTATCTGATTTGTATGGTTAGGAGCAAATATGCATTTCCAGCAGAGAGAACCTTCGTATAAATTACTTGCCTCATTTCTTGATAATGGTTACAGGAGACCTTTTCTGTTAAATGGAAAAGTAAAGAAATACGCTAATCTCTCACCCCTCCTGTCTGCAGATAAATCCTGTCAATCAGAGTCTCTCCAAGTCTAAAGGGAATTTTTTTCCTTTAGTAAGCTCTTTCTTAAAATATTGCTGCCATTCATAGTTCTTCTAATTACCAATAAGAATTGTTTCATACATTAGCTTAAAGCTAGTGCCCCTTGGTGGGGAGATACAGGGCCGGTGACAGGGGGGTACTACGGGTAGAGCTGTACCGGGCCCCGGACTTTAGGGGGGGCCCGGTACACAGCAGTAACTGTAGTCATCTCCCCTTGTCACCGGGCCTGGAGAGCGGGGAAAGGGCAGGGAGGCGGTGCGACTCTCCTCCGGAGCAGACGAGCGCGTGTGCCCCCGGCAGGAGCGGTGAGCCCAGCCGGGGGAGAAAGTGCGCGGGGGGGGGGGGAGCAGCAAGGGCGGCTCGCGACGCTCTCGGGCTCGCGCTGCTGCCAGCCGCTGGGGGGGGGGGGCGGCTGGGCTGGGGGGCCCAAATGATCAGAGTAGGGGGCCCCCAAATTTCTGTCGCTGGCCCTGGGGAGATACAAAAAGTTCCAAGTCCTTTTTCCTTTAGGATGATCAGAGATTCAAAATAGATGCCCTGTACCAAAATCTGCCCTCAACTGTATGTGCAGTTCTAAAGGCTTCAGAATTAGGCCCCTGAAAAAAGATTCATCTTCCTGTTGCCATCTTATGCAAGGTTTGGAAAATAATGGATACATGTTTTCCCATGGCTTTATATGGTTATATAATATATATATATATATATATATATATATTCAAATTGATAATTCACTGACCTACACTGGTAGACGTATGTTTGGTCAAAGCACTAAAAAGAGACTCGTCTTGTGGTTAAGATAATGTAGTGCGCCTTGGAAGATCTGGGTTCAATTCTCAAACTTCCTGTGTGATTGTGAGAAAGTCAATTAATTTCTCTGTGCTTCAGTTTCCAATCTCAGAGCTGTTGTGATTCATTAATGTCTGAGAGGCTCTCACGTCCTATGGTGATAGGGGCCATAGAAGTACCTTGTTAGATGTTTTTGCCCTAGAAGGAAACATTTGGACTGTGTGTCCTGGTTTATGACTGAAGTAGTTGGGATAGCATTGCTCAGATGACCGCACTCTGTCCTTTGGTATCATCTCGTATCATTGAGAGTTTATAAACTTTTGAGTTAGAAAACTGCCAATATTAGTTTCTAGGGTACAGGCAGGTACAAATTTTAAGTCATTCCTCCCTATAAGCTGAGTCCTAGAGTGCTTTGGTTTTTTGAAGCACTATTCATCCTTTGGATGAAAGGGTGAACGAGGTCTTTCTGATTGTCCAGCTTGAACAATTTATTGCCCTTTCTGAAAAAGAATAAGGGTGCAATGGTGTACAGTTTGTTCTTGGATAAAGCAGAGTCTGTTAACAACCTTATGGTAGCCGCTTCTACCTACACAGTCACTATATCAGCTTACTCCACTGCAAACTGCTTAAATCTCAGTATGAAAGGCACTATGCAAAAATCGTAGTCCAATACTGCTTTAGACAGGCATTGAGTAACAGGACCATATATTGTATTTCTGTAATTTGCTGATAATACCTTGGAAAATACAAATAATAGACAAACTTTTGTTAAATACTGGCATTTACTTTGACAGTAACATTGTATCCCAAAGCATATCACAATGCCCTTGTGGCTATGCAAGAAACAGTCACTCAAACAAACACCTGGCTTGCTACAGCAAAGGCAATTGGAGAGAGGCCACACACACACTGTAATTTACTCCCCTTCTGGAAGTAGCAGAGTCAGAGGTTTGGGGAGGAAGCAACAACCGATAGCAAGGGCACTGGAAAGTGGCTGAATGTATCTCTTGCCCTTCTGAAGATAGGGGTTATTAGTTACAGTGGTGAGCACTATAAATAGGACATGCAGACAGAAGGTGATAGGAGGCTGCTTGTGGCTCATTCTTCTCTTTCTTCTCTGTACAAGCCTAGCAAACCTTCCCAACCAATTCTGCTGCCTTCTCCTGCATAAGTGCAGAGCTCTTTTCTTTGAGCACCTTATTATTTTGGACAAAAGTACCCTTAGTCACACCAGCATTTTAGAAAAGGTGATTTTCCTAATTAATAGGTAAACATTGATTCTGTTTGCTGGTTGAATGATTAGGGACAGGCACTGATCTCATCTACTTCAGGAGTGAGCTCATAGAAAACAGTGGAACTGCCTAGGTGTAAAACCTGGCCAAGTGAGATGAGGCTAACTGTATTTGAATTGGACATTAAAAACCCCGTGAAATGCTTCTAGGAAGCTGAACAGTTGTATAGAAAGCAGCATTAAATCCTGATGACATTGTATAGCTAGATGTTAAAATCAGAACACCAGTTTGCTTACATTACACAACTGCATTTTGACATATCACCCACCCAATGGCTCCTTCAGAGTGACTTTTCTATAAAACTAGCGAAAATACCCGGCGATGCTCGGGTCAGTCGGAGGTGGGGAGGGGGCAGACAGCTGAGCGAGTGCGGGGTCCGTTGGAGGGGGGCAGAGAGCAAACCTGACACCCCCACCTCACTTACCCCTCGATCAAACCCGACACCCCCACCTCACTTACCCCTCGACCAACCCCGACTCACATTTTCACCCCCCCACCCAAACCCAACACCTCCACATCTCCCCCTACCAACCCCAACACCCCCTGACCAACACCCACACCTCACCCCCCGTAGACCAAACCTGACACACCCACCTCACTTCCCCCCCAACCAAACCCGACACCCCTACCTACCACCACAAACAAACCTGACACCCACACCTCACTTACCTCTCGATCAACCCCGACCCCCCTTTTTACCCCCCAACCAAACCCAACACCCCTACCTTACCCCCCACCAAACCCAACACCCCCTGACCAACCCCAACCCCCACACCTCACCCCTCACCTACCCAGACACCTTCCCACCCCCCCAGACCAAACCCGACACCCCCACCTCACCCCCCCGACCAAACCCGACACCCCCACCTCACCCCCCGACCAAACCCGACACCCCTGGCTCACTTACCCCCGACCAAACCCGACACCCCTGGCTCACTTACCCCTCGACCAAACCCGACACCCCTGGCTCACTTACTCCCCCGACCAAACCCGACACCCCCACCTCACCCCCCGACCAAACCCAACACCCCCACCTCACTTACCCTCCAACCAAACCCAACTCGGGTCCGTCGGAGGTGGGGGAGCAGAGAGCTGAGGGATTCCGGGGTCCGTCGGAGGTGGGGAGGGGGCAGAGAGCTGAGGGATTCCGGGGTCCGTCAGAGGTGGGGAGGGGTCAGAGAGCTGAGGGATTCCGGGGTTCCATTGGAGGGGGGAGGGTGCAGAGAGCTGAGTGAATGCAGGGTCCGTTGGAGGGGGTATTATGACATCAGAACTATGTCACAGAGAACAGCAGCTGCCCAGCTGATGTGATTGGCCTTTAAATAATTTCACCCCTGGGGGGCGTCAGAGGTGAGATTTGAAATTTTTTTTACTCTTACCCTGATTAGGACCCTAAGGCCTATAACTGTACCAAATTTCAAGTCTCTAGCTCAAACGGTGTGGAAGGAGTAAGGGAACGTACATACACACATACACCATTTGACTTTTATATATATAAATACACACCATGCAATGTTCAACACTAAAAGGAATTCAGAGCATCGGTACTTGGGGAAAAGAAAACAGTTCTGTTAAATCCATGAGTGACACTATGGATTGTTGGATGCTATGAAAGTGTAAAAACACCACTGAATGAAATGGAGGGGCTGAGGGCCTATTTATTCTAAGACTACTTTACAGATCCCTGAAAATGCAAAGGGGCTATAAAATGAGAGTCCATTTATATATATTTTTTTCACCCAGAAGTGCAATCACAATATTCAATTTGCACTGCTCAAAATGTAATACAGGAACTATCGTCCTATCAGGGTCAATAGAGAAATATCATGACGCTGGATGAAACTGAAGCCACGTACAGTATTCAGTTACATTAATGGCATATGTGATATCCACAGTAGATGTTATATCCCACAGTATGGGGCCTTAACACTTAATTAAAATCCTCAAGTGATGCCACAGTAGAAACAATAAACAACAATACTATTGCATACACAATTAGTTTGTCAGTGCAAAGACCTCTCCTGTGTCATCGAGCATTAAAACTGATGTCCATACTTCAAATACCATCAAATCAGAAACTGAGTATGTATATCTCATAAAGTGAAGTTGCAGAAATGTTTGTAAATACAAATATAATGAACTCCCTCTGCCTTCATCCAAGTAAATGCTGTATCGGACAGTCAATAGGCATATATTATAAAACAGTCTTCGTTAGCTGTAATCTATGTGTGTGTATAAATTTAATGAAATCAAATTACAGGAGCTTTAAAATCTATATCCCCATTTTATTGACAGCTGTAGCAATAAATCATTCCTATCTCCTCACTTTTATGGTTTGTTGTGACACTGATCAATCAGGGAATGGGCTGAGTTTTACAGCAAATAAACCTAACCATGTCCTGTGGTACATAAATCCTCTCTCTTATTGATGGCACAATCAGCAGTTAGATTGACAGTCAGAGAAGATTGCAGCAAGGTACAAGGGTGCTCAGAAATGGGTTTTAGTTTGGTGGAGATTAGTGTTGGATGAACAATTTTTTTAGGAAAAGCACCAACCCTCTGGAGCATCCGTGTCCTAAAATGATAAATTAAAATGGAATATTTATGGGCTTGAGTTTGGCAGACTGTGAAATTGTGCTAGTATTTGTGAGACAGGTAGTTTTAAGTGACTCATCTGAATTCACACAGTGAATTTTAGGCAGAACCTTGGACACAATACAATTCTGATGCCCAGCCCTGTGTGTTAGCAACAATGCATCTATATTACTATAGTAATAACTCAAGCACTACTTGTGAAGATGAGTACTGTTTCTTTATAGCAGGAATCTAGGCAGAAGAGGGTTTGGGAGAAGTGCTAAAAAGAAACTCTGCAGTGAAGTAAAGGGAGAGAGACTAGGTTTAGGGATAATATTGCCTATCTTATTCTAATAAAGTACCTTATTCAGCATGAGAAGAAAGTGACTGTTATTCTCAAACACTGTCCCATGACAGCATATTATTGTTGTTAGATTCTTATTGTGGAAGACTATAGTATTTTTAAAGCACTTCCTGTGACTTTGGTGATTCCATCTGCCCTCTAGCTGTAACCATAACAACACTCCTGAACAATTGGTGCTATACTGATAAAATAGTTATGACTCCTGAGTTCTATAATGTGCAACTACTCTCCTCATAACCCCCATTAATCAAAATTTGGTGGTGCTATACATACATACATACTTGGAGAAAGACCCTGCTTTGAAGAACCTATTTTCTGAAGGATACAAAGCTGATAAAATGTGAGGGGGAAATGGACACAACATCCAAGCAAAGTGATCAGGGTGATGGCTGGAAGATGTATTGCTAGTTCCCCATCTCTCTCAGTTTTAACTGGTCTCTCTGGATTTATAGGGTACCTGCATATCTTAAATGCATGTTGAGCCAAAGGCATAGGCCAAAGGCCTTAGATCTGGTTTACAAAGATGCTGAACTCCCACATTTCCAACTGAAATCAGTGGGAGCTGCAGATCACCAGTACACGTCTGAAAAGTCAGAGCAAAGACTCAGTCTTACGAGGGTCTGGGTTCTTAATATGTCTATTATTGGAAATGTGTTTTTAGGTTATACAAATGTTTATTCCAATATTACAAAAATCTTTAAAAGTCCAGGTGAATTTACCAGCTACCCATGAAGAGAAGTTATAACCATTGTCAGCATCAGAAATATCAATTTACATGGTAAACTAGAGCCTAGGGAACATAGGCCCCAGTTTGCACTTAGCCCATCCATGGCTAAGAGCCTGACTAGAGGACAGCAGGGAGGCAAATTTGGATTTGAGACATCTTTGTGCTTCCTGTGGTCTTGGGACATTTGGGGCTGGCACACAACTACCAATGTAGGTTAGAAGAGCCTCAGATCTACTCTAGCCCCCATGGGCCTCAACACATAGACCATTTTGTGCCCTTTATGTGACCAAAGCGATATGAAGGGTCCTTACTGCAACAGAGAAGCAGTCCCAGAATCTTTGAATTGTGCTGAGCCTTGTGATTGAGTCCTCATTTTCTTTTGTGTTTTGAATAAGCATGTGTCATATAACACAACACAGAGTTCCAAAACACCCTCCATTAAAATCAGTAGAAAACTGATCATCAACCATTTTATGGCAAGCTGTCTGGTCCCAGCTTCTATTTTCTCACTGTTCATAACTGATTTTTGATCAAATGATCCTTCTGAGTTAATAATGCATGAACAAAGTATGTAGAAGTTTTGGATCCCAAAACCTTTGCCTTTGGAAATTTCCCATTGTTTTTCTGTGTTTTTACTAGACTGGTAAACTATTTCCTAGGTAAATGTTCAAGGATATAGATCCATGCTGATAACATTTCTTCAAAAACACTGTTTATAAAGCTTTGGCATATACAAAAAAGTGAAACATTTGCATTTTGTTTTGGATTTTTCCCAGATGAAGAATTGAAACCCACCACCATGCAATCATTTTATGAGACCTTTAAAAGCATAAGGATTGGAGACATAGGGCTTGTCTAAATGAGGGGTTAGTGCATGGCAAGCTAGGGTTTGAATCTACATTGCACTAGCTTGCTGCGTAGTTCTGTCTGAGAGTATGTCAAAGTACATTATGGAACTTCTAGTGCTATAGCAAGGTCCACCTGGGACGTCACTGCGTGGCAAGCTAGTGCGCCTGCAGATTCAGACCCTGGCTTGCTGCCCACAGATGTTCTTAGTTCCAGCATGCTACCGCATTCCAGCAATCAGTGACACAGGCTGTAATGTTGGCAGCTGGGTACTGCAGCACTGTCAGCTCCAAGAGACCAAAAATCAGTTCAGGTCCTAATAAATCCTGGGATTTAAAACTTATCATCAAGCCATGTCTTCCCATCTGTCTTTTGACCCCTTTATCACCCCTCTACTCTTCTGGCAATGTCAGCGTGATAATTTTAGGACGGATGTCCCTTCAAAAGTATTATTTCAGAAATGGAGAGGTGGGGTGGAGGGAAGGCATCCCTGCTAGTGGGGAAAAGGAAGAGTAGGTATGTTACATTCTTGTACCTAAGAACAAGTACTTATTTTAATTTTATCAATTTATAGATCTCTCAACTATGATGGAAAAACCTAATTCACACACACACATTAAGTAGATCTGGAAAATGAGCAATGAACGTTACAGAAACACAAAGCTCTCTATATACCCACCTTTCCAATTATTTTTCGGTAAAGATTTATGTGAGCTGCAAAGAATATCTTTACAATAGCAACCACCTTTCAGTGCATTATTTAGGGATTATTTATAATCCCTAAATAATTTTAAATAATCAATGCAGTCACATTCAAAGTGTTTCAAACATAATTTTAAATGATTAATCTTTATATATACTTTGAGAACTACATAATGATATCTTATCTAGTAATTACAGGACATTTCATATTTTTAAAACCCTCATAATTGTTCAAATAGCTAAAAATAATTCATTTGTTTTTTAATTATTCTTTCCTCCTGCAAGCCCTCTGACTTCTCCCCTTCACAGAACCTGGCAGCGCCCACCAACAGTTCAGCATCCCACACCTCATCTTGGGATCTCCTAGGTTTCTTCAGCTACCCTCTCCCAGGCCTGGGGTGCGGGGGTGGTGGCTTTGCAGTGGGGTTCCCTCTCATCTCCTTTTCCAAGGTTGAGGGGACACTGTGGAAGGAGCAAAGGCCTGTCTGTGTTTCTCACAGGAAAGGAGGGTGAGGAAGGAGCGGAGCTCTAGGGGGTTGCTGGGTGCTTTACACCTCCAGTGAGAACACCGCAATGGAAAGGGAGGAATTCTGTCGGCAGGAAACAAGATTGCATTTTTAAAAAAATGTCCCCAAGCTAACCCTCAGGCTGAAGGGTTGAACAATAGAATAGGATCAAAAGTGCTACCAGTCCAAAAAAACCAACTCCAGCTCTCAATCACTATTTAATCTCCCAAGATGTTCATTGAAGTCTGTGAATGTTTGTTGTACTGGTACATGGACAAAAGCAGACTGTTGGATACAGAGGATAATATTATGTCTAAAGCTAAATTGCTGTTGGCATACATGTCTAAACATTAAATTAAAAGAGGCCTTTCCCTGAAAACACTGCGATATTAAATCGCCCTCAGAGTGATTTTCTAGACACAGAGGTTTATTCCTCAACAGGGAGAACAAATCATGTGGGTCTGAGTCATCAAAAACAATCCTGGCTGTAATCATAAGGTGTTTATTTTAGTTATAAAATGAGATTATCCTTCTGTAATTATTAAAAAAACAAATCAACCTCCCACCACCTCATTCTCTAAGAACAAGGAATTATTTTCCCTACAGGGTATAATAGCCTTGGAAAGCTCTGTCAGTGTTACCTCATCTGCATTTTTTTGCTCGAAAAAGATGAAAAATCTTACACAGCTCTAATCTCGAGCCTTAAACAACCTCCTGGCCTTTCCTACTAGGGTTACCATTTGTCCTGATGTTTTCAGGGCAGGCCCAACGTTCACAGGCCCGTTTTGCATTCATCAACCCTAGTACAGGACTATTCAAGGGTCTGTAGTTGCAAACTATTATTTAACAAGGCTTGACTGTATTTTGGGAGTCCTCGTGCACTGCAGCTGTGCGCTGTCATCACGTTACCTGTGAAGACAGTGTCATGCTGCCGCTGGGTTAAAACTTGATTTTGTACCACAGGACAAATACAAATGGGTAGTAATATTCTTCACATACCCACAAAAACTACATTAAAATAACACTGTTGAGGTTGTGAAGTCAACTCCGGAGATAGAAAATGACAGAATTAAGGTTGTCTGTGCCACTTTAACTTGAGCCCCCCTTTTATACATGTATTTGATAGAGTCTAATTATATTGCAGACAAAGGGTAAGACTCCACAATCTTGCTTCCATTCCATGATCTGTAGTGGTCACAGACATTTCTTGCCCCAAGTTTAACGCCTTCTGACCTGTCGTCCATAACTGGTCCCTGCCCAGTCCTTATCCACCTTGGATTTAAAAATTAGCTTTAAAAAACAACAACAAAGAGGTATCTATTGAGCATGTGTGAACATCAGTTTTTCGGAGACTTATGATCGCCAAATGTGTGGGTGAATTTTTCAGAGGCACATCCCTGATACACAGACCACCTCTGCCAAATTTAAAGTCCATGTTTCAAAGCATGGAGGTGGGAGAGCTTTTCAAAGAAAAGGCTGTGAGAATTTTTTAATGTGGGCAAAACACTATGTTTTCTCCTAGCCCTGTTTTCAGTAATGGCTGGATAATTTGGGCTGATTTCTCTCCCCCACCCCAAAAGAAAAAAATTAGCCTGAGGCAACACGCAATTTGGAAAATGTCAGTCTAAATTGTTAAAATCTGGCAAAGTTATAAACCCCTGAAAACAGTGTCTTTTAATGGGAAGTGTCAGCAACCCTAATATCTGGTGATGCTACTAGCACAGTCTATAATGCATACTACAGAGTAGAGAAAATGTACTCTCTAAGGGTGTGTCATCGCTGAAGCGGGAGAATTAATTTCCAGTTCAAGGAAACATACCGGCATTAGCTCTGATTGACCTAGTGTGCTAAACGTACAAGTGTTGCTGCAGCACTAGCTACCTTGTGTACATACCTAGTGTTTTGAATGCATATGTATTTGGGGCAGCTAGCCCCTTCTTCAACTCACGCTGCCATGGCTACAGATATACTATTAGCATGCTAGCTTGATCTGGGCTAGCATGGCTATATCTTTACTTGTCAGCTTGAAATGTAGCCACACTAGATAGGATACACCCTAAATCTGTCACATACGTGAAACAATATGACATCTAAATTGAAAGCACAAGATCTTTAGTTGTACTTATTAAAGCCTCATATTCAATGTGCTGACCAGTGAGGCCCCCAGTATAGGGATGCAGCTCCTTAGGTAACCATAAGTTCAAATGCACACTGCAGTAATTGGGTATGCCATAATTTTCATGGAAATAACAAAAGTTAATTTCTTGTGACCCTCCTTCCACTGTGTGCGCCTGCCCCGTAGCATTTCTAACTGTTCTTTCAGTAACCCTCATTGTGTCTGTCTTGGCAAGCTTGTTCACTTAGAAATTCTATTCATTACAGTTTTCTGAGGGACTTGGTTCCTGTGATCTTTATTCTGAATTCATTTTTCTTCAATTTGCATTCCCACATGCCTTGTCTCATAATTTCTTATGGTCTAAAAATACTAATTCAACTTGGCATTTTCTGTTTCATTAAGGACTTTATATACCTCAATTAGATATTTGCCTGTGGCTTTTTCCTTTACGGCATTTGATGCTTCTGTTTATATATAAAAGCCCTGAGCTTTTCGCTTATAGTTCCTTACCTGTGGGCTCCACTGCCTCCTTTTATGCTGAATTCTTTCAAGTGCTACTGCTAAGAATATTTTTTTTCAATTAAGTATTGGTGAAGAATTAGGGCTTTAAGATAAAAACACAAACAAGGGATGGTATAGGACATTTTATACATCTGACTGCTTCATATTCTATAAATGTGTGTGTGTGTGTATATATATATATATATTGCTTTATGCACCTTTACTAACTTTATACATTTGTGGGACTTGCAGGTTGAATTTTAGATCTTGCAAGTCTTTGGCAGTATCAAGTTTCTTTAATGTAAGCACAGTTCTATGGAGTAACCTTTTCCAAAATATGTACATATCCCTAAATGAAGTGGAAAAGGTTTGTGGGGGCTGCTATTTTATGAGGTGGTGTTCAATGGTCTCCCCAATGCCTCTGTGCAGCACTGCTTGACTCCATTTCATAATTAATCTCTTCAGTGGGGGAAGACGCTGCAGTGTAAAAAATATGAAGGGGTTGACACTGGGCCTGATCCAGCATCCATTGAAATGAACAGGAATCTTTCCTTTAACTTCAAAGGGCTTTAGATCAGGCTGGCTGTGATGATATTTTCAGAAATGCTGCATTTTGAAGGCAGGACTCTCAAAATCAATGCACTACTCCAGATGTTTGGCGCTACCCTTTTGCCGGAGTATATTCTGAGCATAGTGATGGAAAAGAGACAGCCCTTTCCCTTCCCTCCTATCTGTCTCCTAACTCTCCAAATAAATAACACCTTGGTTTTCAAGTGTTGTAAAACTCAGTCCTACCAGTACCATGTCGGTAGGTTGCTAGAGGGGATGAACTGCCTGAGTCCAGAATAATCCTGAGGGTACAGAGTCAGTAAGGACATGTACAATGTACAAGTACAATGAAAACAGATTGTAAAATTACTTTGATAGCTGTATTAGTACATTAGGTGCTACTTTCAGTGGTTTATTAAAACCGTAATTTTGTATTATAATTCTGCATTAAAGAGAACAATGGGCTATTTGTATTTATCAGTATTAAATTCCATCTCAAACAAGCCACACGCTCACCATACCAAACAAGAAGGTCTGGATGAGATTAGTGTTTGAAGGAAGGCAGTGGAGAGAGAGGAAAAATTGAGACGCAAAGCATTTCCAAAATGAATGTACTTTAAAAAGAAACCGAATCAGTGATGAGCAATGAGATGCTTATTCAAAACCATAATACTGGGAGTGCGACTAACCTCTCCAGTTCCCATTGCAGACTGATACACAATCAAAGCTGGAAAGTGCAAATATGTTGACATATTGAAGTATTTAAAATGAGGGATGTTATCAATATAGCCAAAATATTTACAGAACACCTGAAAATTTAAAGAAATGTGTAGCTAAGTACATTAAATGCTGCTGAATTGTGAATAATATATTTAATTCTGGAGCTTTCTAAAGCATGGCATAAGTAAGGGATTGGCATATCATTTTTGTGTGGATTAGGTGGCAGCAATTTTAAATTACATTTTGACAAGCCTTATAAACAATGCATATACTGTAGACAGGGCCGGCTCTCACTTTTTTGCCGCCCCAAGCAAAAAAAAAAAGGAGCGGGGTGTGTGTGTGTGTGTGTGTGTGTGTGTGTGTGTGTGTGTGTGTGTGTGTGTGTGTGTGTGTGTGCTGCAGCTGGAGGAGCAAAGGGGGACGGGAGGTGCCATGGCCGGAATCCCACCCCCTTACAGAGTGCCGTCCCAGGCACGTGTTTCCTATGCTGGTGCCGACCCTGACTCTAGAACAGAGGGAGTGATTTTAAATGAAATTCTGAGGAGGAGGCTTAAAACCCTAGAGTCCTTTTCTGCTTTTCTCTACTGATAGAGCAACATGACAAATTACCATTATCTACAAGATGAAGACCAACATAATACTCAGACATGCAGCTCTGTGGTATCAGAGTTTATTAGTCTATATGCAATGACAAAAACAATACAACTGTCCCATGAGATAAAATATTCTTGTAAGAACATGGCGCCTCATTTCATAAAACCAAACATCAAATTTAAGGTTTTAAAAATGAAAACTGAATATGATCAACTCTGAGGTCCCCCGGCCTTTTCAGCATTTCTGTACTTACAAGGGAAAAGAATAAAAATAGCTTACACATATGTTTTCAGCTCAAACAAATGCCTACATCTGAAATCACTGAAAAAAACCCAGATATTTTATATTCCTACCCTAGAATCCCTTTGAATTGATGGATGCAATTATCTAATTTTTCATATTCCTGACGCTACAAGAATGTGTGTAAGAGAGAAACTGAAGGGTCTGTCCAAATGTGGGGACCCTACTGTTTTGGGGAAATATCTGTTGTGTGTGGATACCACGATTTGGCCACAATACTTCAATTCGGCCAGTTTGATAAACACTAGAGCCCAGATCCTCAAAAGTATTTAGGAGTCTATTGATTTGGGGCACCTAAATACCTTAAGGATTTACCTTAAGGGGCAAATTACTGGTAAACTCCAAATGCTTTTTGCCACTTGAGCAAAGCAAAGGAACATCGCTATCCTTTGCCTCAACGGGTCAATTAAATAAGGTTTATGGATGCTTTGTACCACCAGAGCAGTTAAAAGTAGCCAAGGCATAACTGGTGAATCTGGCCTTATATGCTAGGACTTGGGCAGGTCAGATGCTAGTAAAAATGGGACAATCAAATACAGTGCACATATGCATAGTATGAGGTTTTTCACATTTCTGCCAATTAATCCATATCCTTCTTGACCTACATAGCTCCACTTTTGAGCATGTCTTTCAAAGAGATGGCTAGTCATGTTGACTTATGCCTGATTCTGAGATGCGGATCAATTTGTCTAATGGGGATAGAATGAGACCATCAAATCACTTTACTGGTGATCTAAGCCAGGCTAGGTCCAGGTTTATACAGGTGAAAGGCTTATAACTAGGGTTGTAAAATTATTTAAAAAATTAATCATGCAGTTAAAAAAATGAACTGCACTTAATTGTACTGTTAATAACAGAATACCATTTATTTAAATATTTTTGGATGTTTTATACATTTTCAAATATATTAATTTCAATTATAACACAAAATAGAAAGTGTACAGTGCTCACTTTATACTTATTTTTATTAAAAATATTTTCACTGTAAAAAACAATTCACCCAATACTACTACTACTGTAGTGCAATCTCTATCATGAAAGCTGAACTTATAAATGTACAATTATATACAAAAAAACTGCATTCAAAAATAAAATTATGTAAAACTTTAGAACCTACAAGTCCACTCAGTCCTACTTCTTGTTTAGCCAATTGCTCAACATTTGCAGGAGATAATGCTCCCTGCTTCTTGTTTACAATGTCACCTGAAAGTGAGAACAGGTGTTCAATGGCACTGCTGTGGCTGGCATTTTAAGTGTTTGACATGCCAGATGTGCTAAAGCAGGGATGAGTGAACATTTTGGTCCGAGGGCCAAATTGGGGTTCAAAATTGTGTGGTGGGATGGGTAGGGAAGGCGGTGCCTCCCCAAACAGCCTAGCCCCGCTCCCTATCTGACCTCACCCACTTCCTTGACTGCCCCCGCTCAGAACTCCCGAGTCATCCAACCCCCCCCCCCATCCTTGTCCCTTGATCGTCCCCTTTGGAGAACCCTCACTAACTACCTCCTCAGGACTCCACCCCTTATCTAAGCCCCCCCCTGCTCTTTGTCCTCTGACTGCTCCACTGCTCCCTCCCGAGACCCTTCCACCCTAACTCCCCCCGACACCATCCATATATAAGTCAAACCCCCCCCCCCCACGCTCCTTTCTTCTCGTGCTTGGCTGGGCGATCCAGCCCAGGATAGCGGGGCAGGCATCCTGCCGCGTTCTGCCCCACGCTTCTGTCCTGCTCCCAGCCGGTGCCCTGCTGCGCTCTGCCTGGTGCCTGGCCTGGGAGAACGGGGCCAGTGTCCCCGCTCCCCTGGCCGGAGCTCGTGTGTTGGATGAGAATGGTGCATGGGCCACACGTGGCCTGAGGGCGGTAGTTTGTCCACTCCTGCCCTAAAGATTCGTAGTCCATTCAACCACAATTTCAGAGGTCCTACATCCATGCTGATCACAGGTTCTGCTTGATAACTATCCAAAGCAGTGTGGATCAACACATGTTCATTTCCATCATCTGTTTTAGATGCCACTAGCAGAAGGCGGATTTTCTTTTTTTGGTGGTGTAGTTTCTGCATTAGAGTATTGCTATTTTAAGACTACTGAAAGCATGCTCCAAACTCCATCCCTCTCATACTTTGGAAGCCACTTCAGGTTGGAAGGCACTTCAACCTTGGGTTGAGTACTGTAGCTATCTTTAGAAATCTCAGATTGGTACTCTCTTTGTGTTTGTCAAATCTGTAGTGAAAGTGTTCTTAAAAGGAACAAAGTGCTGGGTCATCATCTGAGACTGATATAACATGAAATATATAGCAGAATGTGGGTAAAACAGAACAGGAAACATACAATTCTCCCCCAAGGAGTTCAATCAGAAATTTAATTAACACATTTCTTTTAACGAGCATCATTAGGATGGAAGCATTTCCTCTGGAACAGTGGCCAAAGCATGAAGGGATATATGGTAAACATTGGTATCTGACACAAATACCTTGCAATGCCAGCTACAAAAGTTCCATGTGAACACCTGTTCTCACGTTCAGGTGACTTTGTAAATAAGCAGACAGCATTATCTCCTGTAAACAAACTTCTTTGTTGTTGTGACTGGCTGAGCAAGAACTAGGACTGAGTAAACTTGCAGGCTCTAAAGTTTACATTGTTTTGTTTTTGAGTGCAGTTATGTAACAAAACTAAATTTGTAAGTTGCACTTTCATGATCTAGAGATTGCACTACAGTACTTGTATGAGGTGAACTGAAAAATAGTATTTCTTTTATCATTTTTACAGGGCAAATATTTGTAATAAAAATTATAGAAAGTGAGCACTGTACACTTTCTATTCTGTGTTGTAATTGAAATCAATATATTTGAAAATATAGAGAAACATCCAAAAAAATTAATAAATGTCAGTATTCTATTGTTTCAGTGCAACTAAAGCTGTGATTAATTTTTTAATCACAATTATTTTTTTCAGTTAATTGCATGAGTTAACTGTGATTAATCGACAGCCCTGCTCACAAACCAAGTCCTGTACAGCTACATTCTTTGCTTCCTCAAGCTACATAAACAGCTAGTAAAAAGTATTGGATTCCAAGATGAAATTTCTGGTGGAAACATTTTCAGTTCCTAAAAATCTTTTCATTGGGAGGGCAAAATTGAAGAACTGAATTCCTCTAACCTGCTCACAAATACGAGGTAGCTTGACTTGGTTACAGCTAGAAAATGAATAGTCAACTGTGTAATAATATTCTCTGTTTATTTAATTACCCAGTCAGTTTCCAGTTAGAGCCATGCCAACAGTCAGAAGCATCCTCTGTATGAAACTCCTGTTGATGCAATTTGCATGGCAGCTTCCAATTACTTACAGAGCACGTGGTAACGAAGAAAATAGATTATTTTCTGTCACCCACTCAGTTACTGGTCAATGGCACCAATGTTCCAATCTGCAAAGGAATAGCATAACTTTAATCAGACAAAATAAACCTTTGAATGAAGGGGGAAATTGAAATGAAAATTAAATCTGTAAATGCAACTAAGTAAGCAAGAAACTAATTTTATAATGATTTCTGCAGAAAGGCTTCCATTAATCAAATGACATATTAACACACACAATGATGTGTTAAGAATTTATCTTTTATTTTTAACTTTCTTATTATGTCCCTAAGGACAGCTTATTAATAGCTAGTTTATAAATACATTTTTGAGTGTGTCACATTAAACATTTGCTTTCTAACCAAGTTTTTAAACTATCAAACAGATTTTTGCATTTTCAGATTCCATTTGGCACATTTTGGGCTCAAACATACAGAGCTGCATGTGATGTTTTATGGTAAGGGTGGACTAGCAGAGTTTTGTCTGGGCAGGTAACTTTTCTTGACATGTGTTGGAACAGTTTTTTTTATGTTGCATAGACTAATATCAACAGGTCCATAGAATTGACAGTTACATCTAAAGTATAATATTTTACCTGCTTTGATAACATATTTGTATTGAATGTTTTTGACACACAAGCACAAAAAATGTGATGAATCATATTTGAAAGAAGTAAAGCTTAATCTCACATTAACGTAACCCTTAATTGGAAAGACTGGGTAATTTAAATCTTAAATCATGAAATGTCTATGCAGTGCTTCTCTCTGATCATACTTTTTGTGAAGAATGCCCAAGTGTTGATTTTTAGTTTAACACGTGAAGCATGATTTGAAACTGTGATATTGATTATTTTATTCTATTTTTTTTCTATTAGGTTCTTCTAGTGTGTCCATCATAGTCATACCTGAGTGCCAAATTAAATTACATTTGTCCATGTGCTATTCACGTACTGTAATATCTACAGTGCTTTCTGATTTTGAGTCCCCATTTTCAATTTCTGCCAAAACAATCATCTTAGTATGTATTTTCCACCCAGTCCCCTTTTAAACATTTCTGATCAAGACGTACAGAGCATCCTGTCCTGTGGAATTTCTGTGGTCATATTACAGGCCTGCTGCTCACTTTACATCCACTCTAATGATCAGTTGAAAGATAATTGTCAGACTAATCAAAGTAGTAGATAATGCTTGAAAAAGTTACATATATGGACTTACCCTTTCATTCTTTAGAGTACTGGGTGAGGTAGTGCTCCCATAACGAGTATTCTTAGCACTTCTGAAGCAGCCAGTGATAATGAGAAACAGTAAAAGGGTGCACAGAGATTTTGATGGAAAAAACATTAAGAGAAGCTTGTCAGTTTCTGATCAAAGAGAATTCATGAAAACCAAATGAGAGTGTAATTAAAATAGAAGAATTCTTACCCTTTAAAACTGGTGATCTGGGGAAAGGAAAAAATGCCCTCGGTGTCAAGTACATAATATGGACTGAATTCCGATCCCTGTGGAACATCTGGAGCAGTTCTTGTAAGAAGTAAAAAATGGGGTTTTCTTTGCAATGTGAGTTTAAGATCAGGCCAAGTGAAATGTCATGTTAAAGGTGACATTTTACAATAATGGATCTTCTGGCCGCGGGAATGAACATTAGGCAGAAAACCCCCCAGAGATACAGTAATGTCTACATGATATTCAGCACTTCTGGATATCCAGTATCTGATCACTGCCAAATATTAGCTTAAAGGACGAGCAGGAGATTATATTAACTGCAGCAGGAATGTGGTGTGCAAAGGAGCCATGCTGCCTTACCTGAGTGCAGGGTTTGGAGGGCATCAGAGCGGGCTTGGAGAGACAGAACCATGGGGCTTAGGGTGCATAACCACCACCCGCTCCTCAACATGGTCAGAGAATGATCCTAGGAAAACTGAGAGGATCCTCGCAGAATCTTCATCTCCCACAGGTATCTGGGGGAGCAATCAAGGCCTGTGACTCTATGAAATGTATAAATACAATATAATGGCAAAGGTTTAGGTCCCCTCCAGCAGTCCGTGTGCTGATTGTTATGTACCAGAGGGCCAAACCTAGTTCCTTTGAGTGCATTGCCCAAGTGCATCTCTGGGAATGATGCCCTCTGAAATATTATTTCTTATATGATGCTAGGGATTTTATTAATAAAATGTGAATAAAATGCATTAATAACTTTAATTAAAACAACAAGGAGTCTGGTAGCACCTTAAAGACTAACAGATTTGGGCATAAGCTTTCGTGTGTAAACCCCCCCCCCCCACGCTTCTTCAGATGCTTAATTATTTTAATTATTTAAATAATATAATTTAATTATTTGGGTGTTAATTAAAACTTGCCCTAATCATTTTTAAGAAATTGTTACTAATTCAGAAGTAACCTTACTTCTCATTTTTTTGGTCAATTTCTAAGATTTTTAAATGCTTTTCTTTCACATTAGAAATGTGTCCTGCTTCTTTTGCTGTGTCCTTAATATTTTCATGTATTTTTAATTAATTAGCTATATAGTATATTATCTGTCATTTCCTTCCTGTGCAATCATTAAGGTGCATTGTGTGGAAATAGAGGAAGATTACAAAAGGAATAGGATAATGAGGAGGTTTGGGTATGATGAGTTTAATCCAGGAGGGAAGTAAAAATACATAGATGCAAGATACTGAGTCAGAGACTATTTAATAGACTGTGACAAAGCTCCATGCCTGTACTTGTGGGTCCTGCGTTTCTTGGCGGATTTCACTAGCCTCAGTGACTAATTGCGGAAGGCGGGGGGCGGGCCCACCCTCTTCTCCGGGCTCCAGCCCAGGGACCCTAACCGTATCAGTTGAGAAGGCTGGCCTTTTAACCACCAAGCACAATACAATTCCCTGGGCTTCTTCCTCACAACAGTTCCTGCTTCTTTACTCTCCACTTCACCCTTACCTCAGGGCCTCCTTCCAAACTGCTCTCTGCTTCAATGCCTCCAAACTCCTCTCTGCTCCAATGTCTCCAAACTCCTCTCTGCTCCAAACACCCACACTGTCTGCCTGAGGCAGGGGTTTTTATTAAGGCCTTACTTGACAGCAGGTGCTCCTAATTACCCTGCTGCCTGCTAGAACCTTCTTAATTGACCCCAGGTGTCTAGATTGGCCTGGAGTAGCCTTTGATTGGCTATAGGGGGAACAGAGACCTGCACATCCTGAGACTGATGTACCTGCCTTCCAGCACTCTCCTATACCCTTCAGGTCTGACTCTATCACAAGACATTCAAGAAAATGGAAAGGGGCAGAATTGATTTTGCACTGTTTATAAAAGAAAAAAATGGCAGCAATTTAGATTCTGAAGGAACTATGATAAAGAGAAACCATGTATGTCTAGAGATCAGTCTAAACCAAAACCTGAGCTCCGAACTTTGGGAGTGTGGAAGGGGACTGAACATCTGGTTTTGAATGCTGTGCCTATATCTCATCCCTAATTCTATATAGAAATTACATAGGATGAGAGTTTGTGCTGCACCTCTAAGAAGAGTGGCACAGTACTTGCAGAAAGGTGGGAGTGAGGATGCTAAGTTGCCTGTAAGTCACCTTTGTACCTTCCTAATTCTGGGATGCTTTAGGGACTGAAACACAACTCTCCCACCCTCACCACACCATTGGCATGTTCCCAAACACTAAGGCACGAGACAAAGTCTTTGGCTGATAGCCTGTGGTCTCCCTTAGAGCCAACCAGGGGGAATTTTGTCCCACCAGAACTAGGACTTTTACAGACCCTATATACTCCTTCAGCCCTTTTATCCAGTGAAAGAGGGCCAGAGTAGGGATGAGAATCTAACCCACAAGTTTTTTATTTTACAAAGAAAATGTGATGGGCAACTTTGTCAGAAAGAAGCAAAAAAGAGATAATGAGCCTGGTTTGTGAAAAAGAAAAAAGAAAGTGGCAAGTGTAAATAAGTCAGTGAGTTCGTATGGCTGCTGTGTAGCAAGCTGCTTTCCAGTCACACACTGTAAAAAACAAACAAACAAACAAAAAAACCACCTTTAACAGAAGGGTGTTTTGAGTTGGATCCAACAAGGTCCTTAAGCATACCTAACTTAAGATCAAAATAGGATTACTGAACCAGGTTGTACCAGTAAGAGAGTGGACATGACTGTATGGAAGTAGAGACGTTGCTGTGTGTCTAAGTAATAGCAAATAAGTCAGATTCATAACTATAATGAAAGTTGAACCACAAAGGGGGAAAATCAGAGTGTTAAATTTCAGGAGAGTCAGTTATGAGAAAATGCTGTAGTGTCAATGGATTTAAAGGGAGGAATGCAGAAATTCAAAGGGATAGAAAGTTTTAATAGCACAACTAGTTAACAGGTGACACAGCAACCTTACCTCCAAAAAAATCCTACAGGATTTAACAAACTTTACCAAGTATTTCCATTATGGAAATGCAGCCACTTGCAGGGTGGAAAGCCAGTAGCTTATATACATCCGACTCAGCAACTTTATATGTCTCTCAGACTTTCTTATCAACAACATACTCTATAATAATATCCATGGGATACAATTAAATAAACATTTTAATCTTTGAAATGTAAGTACACTCCTATAAGGACAGAAGAGAAAAATCCAGAATACACTGGGAATATTGCTGTCACTGGTAGCAGCTGTCAAAAAGTAGAAAGCTTTTAAATGTGCCCACTAGGCCATCTCGCAACAACCTCAGTGGAAATACTCTGAAAATCTGTAACCTACGAAGCATCCAACACACTTTGGGGTATTATAATAAATAAGTGGTACAACCATGTACTGCCACTAACATAGCCCTAGTATACTTCAAAAAAAATAGACCAGCCTATTCAAGTTGCACAGGGCTAACCCCCCCCCCCCAACTGTAGCTGCAGCTATGTTCATGGAAGAACTATTATATTGCCCTAGACAGGTGGATTAACTACATAGATGGAAAAAACCCATCGCTGCTTTAGCCGCTGTAGTGTAGACATACCCATAGTGTACTTACTTTCTTAGCCATCAGCATTCCATAAATACTGTATTTCTCTAATATTACTCAGTTTCACAACTGATTGAGTCTCTTTGTACAGTCTTTCATTGGGCATTACTATGTGCCTCTGTAGACACTGGGATATAAGCAGGTGCTAAAGTAATGGATCTTGTGTTTGGAGGAAATGACTTCGCCAGCTTAATAAGGTAATTTGATTTTTGAGAACTGTTAGGATTTAACACATCTGCACAATAAATAACTTCCTTTAACATACTATGGGTAAAGAGTTCACTTCCACAGGGTGCTGAGCAACTCTAAATACCATTGAATATGTACCTCACAGGATCAGACCAATAGAGAATATTGCTGTAGAGATGGCAAAAACCACATCTGTCCTCTATTAACATCAGTGCTATGTTTGCCTGGAGAAAATAATGTAAATAGTTAAAAATCTACTGACTGAAAAATTTAGCAAAGTTCCAAGTAATCCGGAAAGAATTTGTGAGAGAAAATAACACTGGAAATTAAACAATTTCCTTTTCTGTTGTTCTGCCTTCACCTCATAGACATTATGATATTGAAAGACAGTATAGGACATAGCAGATTATAATGTAATAGGTATGTAAAGTTTCTTAGCAACATTTAAAAGCATGGAATCAAAATTCCCATTGAGTTCACAAGAACAAGCCTAATGAGACTAAAAACAAATGACTAATGTATTTTTCAAAGATATAGTGGAAAAGAATTCAGTGAAATAGATTGAAGGCCTTTTAAGGGACAGCAAGAATAATTTACGGATAGAAGACAATTAAACATTCTTTCCATATTTTCACAGTGGAGTACTAGAAACGGTCAAACATATCCATGGGAGGAAGAAAGAGATAAATGAAGGCCAGTGGAATCCCACTTCAATTTATAAAGGAAATAGGCGGGGGAGGGGACGGGGAAGAGATAAATATCTTTTAACTTCCTTAAAGGAAGGTAAATTCCTTATAGCATACATGGAAGAATCTATCCATCCAGAGATGTTACATATGTACTTTCCCTTCCTCAGTTTTGGGCCTAAAACAATTTTATGCTGTGTTTCTTTAACGAAAAACTCTAAGGAAGGACTAGAACACAGCAGATTTCTAAGCATGTATGGTAACGCTAATTGGGAACAAGATATGGGAACACTAACTGTAGCATATTACAGATAGCCTGAATTTTTATTAAAAGAAACATGACAAACTGCTCAATAGGAAGTACACTAATTTTCCCCCAGGTCAGACTAGCAATGACCTTCAGAGTTTTTTGCCTTCCTCTGCAGCATGTGGGTGCCAGTCACTTGCCAGGATTACCTGGACATATTTCATTAAATAAATTCTTTGCCAATGCAGGGTATTGGGCACTGGTCCTGCCTATTCTCTGTGTGTGGCAGACAGTAGTGTAGTCTCCTGTGGGCTATAATAGTTTGGTCTAATTTTGGTTGTTAGATTTAGTCTGCGGGGACTGGAGGCCTGTGATATACAGGAGATCAGATTAGCTGATCAGGTGATCCCTTCTGGTCTTAAACTCTGACTCCAGAATTATTATTTTTTGAGGAATTCTGAGAGTTAAGGGTAGAAAGAGATATGTACTTAGAGGTTAGCAATGCTTTTGATAGACTACTACCAAAACCAAATCAACTTCAATGTTTCCCCATTATCCTCTGATATCAGTGAGTGATTTTCAGAAATTGGACAGTGATCTGTTATTTTTATTCCTTTTTAGGTCAGCTACTTCATTCTAATTTCAAAAACTGCACACCGCTAATAAAGACGTGTATATTGCAGCTCTAGCAGACTGAGTGTGCACATGTGTAAAAAAGTACACATCTGCACTGCTCCAAGTGGAGAAAAAAGTAAACTAGCTCCTGCTCCTCCCACCAAACCACAATCCTTGTGCCAAGCTACAGCCCCTCCTCTTTTAGGAGCCATCATGAGGAAAAGGAATATTCTCCCTACTCTTTTCCTCCTCCTCTCTGATCAAGTTGTGGGGGTTGAGGGACTCCTTTTTCCCTATATTTCCCTCACGTTGTAAGGAGGTGATCCTTAACTCCCTCTCTTTTGCCTGGCAGCTAGAAGGGATAGCTCATCATTCTTTCTCCTTTTTCTCTTCTGACAGCCGGGAAGAAGGAGTTGTCTTTCTCCCTTTCCCAGCTATTGGTAGCCCTTGTCTCTTGGTGACTCACATCTCTGGGTGGATTCATTAGATACTATGTTCCTCAGTCTGTCTCATGCATGAATATCAGACAAGTATAGCACTGCCTAGTCTCAGACAAAACACCAACAATCAGAGTGTTGAGGTAGAAGAGCCTATACAGAGAAAGCCATTTGATTCCCAGTCCTACATTGTAATTGGGAAAGAAGGGTTCAGCCAAACAAATTGTACCCTGGAGTGAGAAACAGGTCCCTTGGTTAGGTGCTAACTGAGATTAAGCATAATTAACACATTCGACACGGGCTGTGATCTGGAAATGACTGAAGTAAAACACATAAATAATGCCCCTCTGCTGAGGTAGCCAACAGAGAGCTACAGTATTTTTCATTTATTTAGAAAAATGCAACATTCAGCAATCATGTGGATTGGTGACGCCAAGTCTACAACCAGTGAGTGAATGACAATGAGATAAATGGAGCATTTTAATCTATGAAAGATATTATTTCATGCAATGCTTGTTTACTAAAGGAAAACTGTACTGTTTTTGATCAGTCCTGCAATCTGAAAGATGAGATGTACTGCTCTGCATTAATAAGATATGCGATGTATTTGAAAATAAAGTTATTAATGACAGTTGTCATCAAAAGCATTCTTTTCAAGTACAATACACAGATCATTCAGGCAGGGAAGTGTTTCTTATTCCTTAGAATTTTCAGACTGCTGTGCTGATCAAAAAGTGTGTGGTTTTCTTTTGTTTCAGAACTCTGTGTGAGAAAGAAGACTGTAAAATGAAAATAAAGAGTACAATATATGAGAGTCTTGCAGCAGTTCACAGCATTTAGCATGCCTGCCAATGAAATTGAAAGCATAATGCAATTTTTGACTGGGGCAAGAAATTAGCATTTCATCCAACAATTATTTTATTTTGAAGCTACATTATCTACAAGTAATCCAAGTAATTATCTACAAATATATAAACCCTCATGCTTCAGAACATAAGCCAACAATTAACCACCTGCAGTTGGAGGGACTGATCATGTTATTGCATTCTACAACTATCCAGAATGATACTTTCCTTTGTAACATCTGGTTCTGGTTGCAGTCAGAGACAAGACACTGGACTACTTGATCTGTTAGTCTAATTTTGAATGGCAATCACTCTGGTCCTACTCCTCTCATAATGCTACCCTGTTTCCCCGAAAGTAAGACATCCCCCGAAAATAAGACGTACTTCCAGTTTTGCCTCTCGCTGTAATATAATGTAATGTAATTTTGGGAGCAAAAATTAATATAAGACACTGTCTTATTTTCGGGGAAACACGGTAGTCCCATTTTCTATGTGGTTCTTTACTGTGTCCAGAGAGGAAAGGGCGGAAGGCCATTTAGGATGAGGGAAATGTAGACACCACGTACTATACATGGATATCTCCTCACACAAATCTCTACCATGGATTCTTTTCTCCTGGGAAGCCCATAGACATTAAATTTATTATTTTAAAGTAAAAATAACATATTAACCATTCATCTAGGTCCGCGGATGTGATTTAGTATTTTTGTTTTACAATGCTCAAACATGTGCTAGGTGGTTTAGGTAACAGACAAGGTCCTTGCTCTGAAAACCTAACAATCACAGCTTATCATACTTGTTTGGCTTTTAGTTCCTCTGGACAGGGAATGTATCTGGAACTCATCCTTTAGAACAGGAATTCTCAACGTTTTTCTTTGTGAGTCCTCCCCACCCCCAACATGCTATAAAAATTCCACAGCCCACCTCTGCCACAAGAACTGGTTTTCTGCATATAAAGGCCAAAGCCGGCATTAGGAGGTAGCAAGCAGGGCAACTGCCTGAGGGCCCATGCCATAGGGCCTCCCTCAAAACTAAGTTTGGCTTCAGCCACGGGTGGCAGGGCTCAGGGCTCTGGACTTCGGCCCCATGTGGTGGAGCTTTCTGCCCTGCAAGTCTAACACTGGCCCTGCTTGGCGGGCTCCCTGAAAACTACTCATGGCCACCCAAGATGGCCTCAAACCCCTGGTTGAGAACCATTGCTGTAGAGCAGTGGTCCCTAACCCCCGGTCCGCGGACCGGTACCGGTCCGGCTCCCCTCCGGTTCCCCTCTGGGCGCGTTCCCCTCCATGCGCGTTCTCCTGTGTCTCCCCATCCGGTTGGTTCCTGCCTTCCGTTCCGGTCCTGCATACGGCGGCTTTTCTGTGGACATAGAACATTCCGCCACGGAGAGGTGAACAATTAAAGCTGATCAATTGAATTCTGCGGCTTTTCGGCGGACATACAACGGTCCGCCGCACACAGTGAAAAGTTAAATTCCGACCGGGCCGCAAGCATTGACTCGGCCGTGTTCACCGGTCCGCGGCGAACAAAAGGTTGGGGACCACTGCTGTAGAGCACTTAGTACATTGAAGCTTAGATGTAAATTTAAATTGACCATACTTACCAGAGGTACAAATATAGAAACATTGTCCACAGTCACATTTACACATACATGGTAGATCCATTTGTCCCAGAAATTTTCCTACTACAAACATCACACCATATACACGGTGCAAATCCTAACATTACCTACCAACCAGACTGCCGTAACAAAATGCAAAGAAGGAATCTTAGAAGATCATTGAGAGACCAGACTGCCTATTCATGCACAGCATATGATTGAGTCAGGTTAAATAATCCTTTTCTGTCATGCTTACAGAATTTGCAAGTGCTGGGGGAAGGCACTGAATTCAGCTTCCGGGTAGAAAGATTGCATCACACCAGTCTATACAGGTCCCTCTAGCAGTCTCAAGAGTAGCCCTGATTGCACTGACAGGTCCCAAAGAGAGAGATTTGAAATGGCACTGGACATAGCCAAAAGACCAACCCCATGTTGGGTGCTGCTTCCAGATCAAAAATTTGGATAGCTCACTTTAACCAGTCTCAATGGTGGTTGCTATAACTGTCTAAATCGGAGAGATTTTTAACCTTTCAGGGCTCCCTGATTTCCAAGGATTTTTTTGAGACTTGATGTCTCTTCATATTCTGATGCTTTCAATACACTGGAAATTGGTTTGCAGTGATTTGAAGGTCAAGAAGAAAGTGATGCAGTTCCCTGTACTGAGACTTATGCACTGTACCTACTGTAACTGTGAGTTGTTCAGTTTTATGAACTTTTTGATTTTATGAATTCTTCAATCCCCAATTAGTATGTAAATACAGATTTCACTGTATATGGTGCACTAGAATACTGGATGTTACTGTGCTCCTTGGAATTTTGTTCACACATTATTTCAGACTCCATAGAAGAAATACTGACTTGGTTAAAGTTAATGGGAGTTTTGGTATTGATATGGAGCCAGAATTTCACACCATCTGTATTTTTTTTTCTCCGCAGATTTGTATTACTTATTCATTGAGAATGTCCCCTAAAGAGCTGACAGAAGATTCTGTGGACTTCTGCATACTCTCATACATCAGGGTTCTGAAAAATCAAATTATCAAACAGAGAGAATGGAATAGAAGACTAAAGAAAATGAGTTGTTTTTAAAAACTTGGAATCCTCAATCAGATTATTAGAAAATATCTACTCTTTAAATTATTATTATTATTTATTTGTATTGCTGTAGTGCCCAGGTGCTTGTGGTGTTCCTATTTTTGGGATAAACTCTGTTACTGTATGTATTGCAGACTTCAGGCACCTGTAGCTTATGTGGGTAATCTAATTTCCATTTTTGAATACTGGAATTGTTCTTATTTATGTTTGGTCTGGGTTTTTATTTGGCATTTCTTTGATTTCCTTGGGTTTGTGAAATCCTATCCTAATCCCCTATATAAATCCCACCTCACCCTTAAGTACTTGTGGTTTTTACTTGCTTTACTAACCCTGAAGTCAACCTAAAAGACATGTTTGCTCAGAGTGGATATAAAAAAATTCGAACTCCTATTTTCACACTTGATGATGCAAAAATATTCATTCAGCTGCAACTCAAAATATAAATGTAAGCAAATATTTAGCCTACTTACTAAATTGTATATATGTGGCACAATAGCTGGGTATCTCTTATTTCTCTTCATGTATAGATGTTTTATAGCCTACCTTGTTCAGATAGAAGCAGAGCTGTGCTAACGGTCTGCTCATTCTTCCTTCCAGCGTCATTCTTCTGATCACCGACTTGCAGAAAGTTAGATGGTGTACTATAAGATGCCAGTGTGACAATCTGCTCGGTTGGGACTTCAGATTCTCTGGTGCTTAAATCATTGCTGGCTGACTCATCTGCTGGAGGAGGTAAGTCAGTATCCTCTGATTTTAAAGGGACATCGGTGCTATCCAGAGAACTGAAAGGCACTGCAGAGCTTTGGTGATCAATAATAGTGTTCATGTCTTCAATTTCCTTTAAAGATTCTGATTCTTGTTCTTTAGCTTGTTCGCTTGAGGGTTTGGCAGGAAATTCAGGTTTAGATGAAATAAAAATTTCAGGGGCATTGATATTTCCACTTTGCATAGTGCTTCCAGTGGTATATTCACTAATCAAATCATCTCCTGTCTGCTCCACTGTTGCTGGACTAGGGTAACCTAGTGGGAGTTCAGCACTCAAACCATCATCCTGAAAATCAAATTCAGACAACATTGACAGGTTGTAGCTTTCATTACTAGAGAGTCTGATACAATGTAGCCACAACGTCTTGTAACCATTGGCTCAGTTGTATAGTTATGAAATATGGACTAATGCTTGTCATATGTGAACATAATCCTAAATAAAATATATAACAATCCATTGCTTTAAAATCAGTTGAGCAAAGGTCTCATTTTATTACACCATGAGCTTTGTTGTATCTCACTCACTGAGATGTACAGTTTAGACAATGGTTCACCAAATAACTTGTAGTTCCTACAAATGTCAGAGGAAACCATGCAATGTCTTCCACATATAAATACTTCAATCAGTTACTTTTTGCTTTTGAAAATAACACATACTACTCATACTGGCTGCATTTATTATAAGGATTTTACTTATTTTTAGCATCAGTTTGCATGGCGGGGGAAGAGAATTTTAGATTATCTCACTTAGTTTCCCTTTGAGAGAGAAAGAAGCAGAATTAGCTTACCGACTCAATGCCTGCTGGAGGAATGGTGACCACTGATTTGATATCATTGTCTGAGTCGCTAAATGGTTTAATAGCTTCTGAAACACAAAAACAAAAGGCAAAGTATGTTTTTCTGTAAAACTGCATATTGAAGATAATGAGTGCTGATCAAGTACATAACCTCTATAATAGAGATAAAAACTAATGGAAACAAAATGATTCATTTGAAATACTTTTAAAAATCAGAGTTAATGAGAATGAGAGGTAAATTTTATTTTTATATTACAATAGGAAGTAAAGCAGGAATTTATTTGCAGCACTAAGTATTATGCATTACATAGTCAGTGGTAATGAGATATGTCTGTAGAAAATTACTATTGGTTAAAATCAGCATAAGTGAAAACTATTCAATGTATCCACGAGCCATGCTGACTTGTGCAATTGATAATTGCAGTGTTGCCCTATGTCCACACCACTGTAATTCTAAATATAGTGCTTTCTTGGGTTTCTACCCCACAATTCTAAGTGGAACTATTAGTTGAAATATTTCACAAAAAGGGGGTGTTTTTGGTTGTCAAAGAAGGCCATATTTTTTTAGAAAATTAAATTTATTTATTTTTTAAATTGTTGATATTACTACAATTTTCCATTCTCAAGAAATTTTCCATGACACATCTTATTGATAGCTTAGACTATTTTTAAAATCAGTATAGGATTTTTTTTGGCACACTTCATTTAGACCCATGAACCCTTTAGAAGCCTTGTTAATAGGTAAATTATAACAAATGGAAATAAGCTGGAAGGGAAGGAAAAATATTATTTAAACCTCATAAATTAACAAGACAGGAATTCAGATGTATGCACTTATCAGCCTATATGTACTGACCATCGGTAAACTGAAGTGTTCCAAGGTCCATTATCAAGGACTGGTCTTCCTGTAGTGCCATGGCAACCAGCTGCTGAAGGTCTGTAACTGTGAGTTTAATTCCTGGTATCTCTTCCTCTTCCTTTGTACTAAGAGGGCCTTTTTCATTTTCAACTTTATTGGAGCCAATAGTTGAGATATCATCCCCAGTGCCTTTTACTTCTGAGCTGTCTCTCTCAAAATTCACAACGTACCGTGCTACAGTGCTGCTTGACCTGTAGTGTAAGAATGCAATGATCAGCTACAACAAAATGAGTTATTTGCCAAGCAAATACTTTTTAAAGGATTCTTATAGCCCCCAATATGCCATAATTGTTCTATAAAAGTAATGTAATTATACTTCTAACCTAATTATCTATTTAGCTGAGTTATCTCCAAATTACTTTTTCCACTACTGAGATTTTTTTAAATTTAATTTTTTTTAATACATTTAAAACTGGATTTATTAACCAAAAAATAATAATCCATTGTTGAAAGAAAATGTAAGAATTGGCCAATATAATCCAATTAAAGCTAAACTGGTGAGCTGCTTGCTCATGGGATCGGTAATAGAACATTAAGTCTTTCACTCCTAGACCATTAACTCAAATACAGTCATAAACCCATGCTGGCAGTGACTAAAAGTCATAACCATCTGTTGTGACTACAATAGCCTATGTGAGATGAGTTGGTGAACTAATTTCAGTTTATAGTGATGAGGTTCTCAAACTCCCATCCCAATAGGTAATAGCTGTTTTAGAAGAGCAGCTAAGGACTTAATATGCATGGAAAGCAAAAGTAGCTTTTCACAATTTCAGTTAGTTCTTCCAGGTCATGGGTGAATCATGTAGATTGGGCCATTGTGGAGAAATTTGCAGTATTGCTGCTGTGGATGTTCCTGTTCAATAACTAAACAGAAGATGTGATCTGTAGGACTATTAATCTGTCCTGTTTCAAAAGCAGGAAATACACCCTTTTTTTTACAAAAGCAACCAACATTAATTCTAAAAACAGAAATTGTGAAACAGCTTTCCATAATGATGAATAACTGAAGGGAGAGGAATTGGTCTCTTATCTGGGATGTGCTATGAATTTACATTTATACTACATGGCAAAAATCCGGTAAAGAAGTAGGCCATTTTTGTTGTAAATCAGATGTAAATAATAAATCTCCTCAGTATTTTTAGGCTGTAAGAAAATATTCTACAGTTATATTACCGGTTAAATATGCCAGTTTGCCTCTCATCAAATCATTCTCAGAGACAAAGCTGGCCTTTTTGCACAACTTCTGCCTCAGCTGAGAACTGAAGTAGTAAATTAGATCCTATAGACTTACTGAAGGGAATGTGTATGTGGAAACAGAACTAGCAAGCAGCTGTCATGCCAAAAATACTCTTTTAAACATACTTTAAATTATGACATTTCCCCATTTTCTACTTAAACCTTATGTTGGATAGAGGTATCTTTAGCTGTTCAAATCAATGTTATGCTGCTTATCTAGTAGAGTGATTTAGGCTAAAGAATGCTTGTCCCTCTTCACAGACAGGCTGTTACACTTTGATTAAATGAGCTTTTCAAATGAAAGTGGAGGCCATGCTTCTTGTTTGCCACAGATTCTGTATCTGAACAAAAGACAAATTAATTCCTGTTGCCACATTAATAAATAAAGTGTTTTATCCAATTGTTCACTACATTTATTTTTTTTTTGAAAAGCAGCTGAATTACCCATCTTTTTCCATATTCCGGCTTCATTTCATCACACAAGATAGGACATGATCATGGATTGCAAAAGAGAAAGAAAAAGATCCACTGTTAAACCAGGCAGTCATATATCACATTTATCTCATGACAATTTGTCTTTTACCTGTCCTTTGTCATCTTTATTTCAATGTGAAAAATGTCAGCCTGCTGTCCATCGTTACACATTTTCCCCTCCAAATGATGGGCATTGTTCTGCTCTGAGAGTGGGAGCAGGAATTTTACTGTTCTCTATTGCTCAAAGATATTCACTCCCAGTCCCATTACAAATGACACAATTTGTGATGCTGTCGGTCCTAATCTGCACCTCCCCAGTGGAGTTCAATACTACAGAGAAGCCAGGACCAAGACTGTGACTGGCTGCTATCCAAATCTAAGCCTCGGAAGTAACCTGACCTATTAATTACCCACTATGTACAGTTATGAAGGACATGTCTTATGCTAACATTCTATAATTTAATGACATACATAACACTCTGTTCTTGTTTCCCTGATGAATCCTGTAGTCCAGCCATAATGAAGCCCTTAAGCTATCTCACACATGCACAGAGAGCCCTGTACCCAAAATAGCAGCAACCCCTGCTGCAGACCCTACAAAATGGTTTTCTTGTCAGTCAAGGATGAATGAGCAAAGAAAGCCAGGTGGAGTAAATCAGAACTGATCTCTAATTCTCACAAGGTGACATCATTACTTAGTGGTTCAATGTACTCTCTACCTCTTTCAGTTTGGTGAATATGCTGGCTTCTCTACTCTATCAGCCCTTACTGACCTGAGAATAAGATACCAGGACAGGTACTGATCTCAGGTTGCTTGGAGCCATTCCTTAGAGATATGACTAAGGGCTTGTCTTCGCTATGGGCTAAATAGGCACTGCTATGATTGAGGCAGCCAGCATCAATTTAGTGGGTCTGCTGTGGACACCACTGTAAATCAATCTAAGATACATGACTTATGTATTTTAAGTAACTTAACTAGCACAACTTAGATCATTAGTGTAGAACAGGCCTCAGTGTAAGATGTTGGTGCTTAGTGCCTGTCAGATTTGTTCTTTTAATGGCAGGATGGAGCATTAGGGCATTTAGCTGGCTCAGTTGAATGTTCTTCAGCAGGAAATGATGAACAATACATTTTTTTAAAATGAAAACACATTTTATCCCAATATTGACGTATGCTCACTGTTTGGAAAGACTGTAATTTTCTGCAGAACAATTTGGGGGAAGGTCTAGTTTTCTAGGGAACAGTACTTGAATGAGCATAGCCCCTCCCCTTTCCTAATGTACTTTGGTTTCCTCTTTCTGAGGTTCTATATACTTTGTAAGGCCAATTAGTTAAGTTGAACAAGACTTGACCTGTCAAAAATGGCAAAACACTCTATGGATCAGAAATAGTGTACATGCTCTGTGTACAAGTTACTTCTTTAACCCTTTTGCTGTGGGTCCTTTCTGCAGCTTCTGTGCTCCAGAAAAACCGGTTTGGGACCTATAGAAATGCCAGAATTCCATGGGAGTGCCAGCGTGGAATATTGGCTCTGCATAGGTAGTATACCTGATAGAATGAACACTTACCACAGTGATTTCTTATTCTAGATGTGGGGAAATTTAGTTGTGTCTTATGTGGCAGTAATTTTTATTAAATGTCAACTTTTTAATGATGAGCACAAAGGCATGAAGCAGTTAAATATCTTAAATCATCTCAACTTTAATGCAGGAAGAAGCACAAGAAGAAGAGCACAAAGGCCAAGTCTAAAGTAGCATCTCCATTAACATAACTTGCTGTCTAGGATTCTTCACCATAACTTGAGTTTTGCTCTCTACCCACAGAAGATGTGCCCTTTTGGCATTCAGTAGAAGCAGGGTGAGGCCTCAGGAGAAGTTATCAATAGCCGGAGAGTCTCTGTAACTGAGTTCACTATGACACAATTCCCTTGTAATATAACACAGCTGCTTAAAATTAGTCTCTTCTCCAGTTTAATTGACACAGCAGCATGCTTTTTAGCAACAGCTTGTGCATACTTAGGAGAGTGTCCCCTCAATTTTTATTCCTGCTTCATTCAACTGATTTTACATAAAATGCTGCAAAGTGGCACACTGAAAATGAACATAAATATACTCGTGTAAAGATTAAAAATAAAATCACCTTGATGACATTCAATATATATGATAAAGCTAGAAAAATCATTAGTGCATGGAAGCCAAAATAACACATGGTCCAAAAAAGCAAACAAACTTTCTAATTATGAACAGATTTTCAAGTCCTGTTGCTGCAGACCATGATTCTCAATGTAGCAATAGAACAGAATGTGAATTTGTAAGAAGAGTGCTTACTGGATCCCAGGCATTTTTGTATTGGTTACCCTTCCTTCTAAGATAAAATAATTCCCTGGCCAAACTAAGGTCATTGTGATAAGGTGCTGAATATTTTTTCCTGACTGTTCTGCAATAACCACTGTTTCTTTTCATTTGGTTTGTCTATCAAAAAGTTGAACAATTTACTTTAATTCTATTTTGCCTTTTCTTTTGCAGTAATTCTGTAGAGAGGAAAACTAGGAAGGAGTGAGTAACTCTGTAAGAGTGTCAAGAATCAGAGAGGTAGCCGTGTTAGTCTGGAATAGCAGAGGTAACAAAGTCCTGTGGCACCTTAAAGACTAGTCTTTAAGGTGCCACAGGACTTTGTTACCTCTGTAAGAGTGGGGTATCCTGGGAACTTCTTTCAAAGTATTAAAAGGTGTCAACCAAAGGAAATTAGTCTGGTGGAGGTGCTGATAGAGGAAGGACCTGAATAAAGTGCAAGGATTCCAGTCCTGGGTTTGGAGACCAAGTTCTAGTCTTTGCATTTGATTTTTCCTCTCCCCCGCACATTGTTTAAAAGTTTTTATTAATATTTGTAAATTGTGTGTGTTAGGGGGAAGGGTAGTGTGCATGCTTATATTTTTATTCCATGAGCTACAGATTGTTGATGATTGTGAGACAGTTGTACTTTAAAACTGCTGCAGATTCTATATTAATAAGCTACAAGACAGCTTGGAATAACAGTAAATGTATCGGACGAAGTGGGTATTAGCCCACGAAAGCTTATGCTTCAACACTTTAGTTAGTCTTTAAAGTGCCACAGGTCTCTTTGTTACCTCAGTAAATGTATGTGGAAGTTTAAAAATTCAAGATTGTATTAAAACATGTGAGACTCTTTGGATGGGGTGGAACAAACCTCTTGCAAAAAAATAATAATCACAGATTCTATGAATATATCATTAAAGTACTCAGTACAAGAGAGCGGCTTACAGCAACTGCCCTGCCTGGTACAAAACCCTCTTGAGTAACTGCCTAATTACATTTCCTGCTGTAACCTTCTGTTGCTGAGACATTTTTCTGTGAGCTGTAAGAGGCACATGATTAATGCACAAAACACTAGTCTGAAGAGACAGGCATACTCCCAGAACCCTTTTCCTTCCTTAAGTAGTTTGAGATATGTTAACAGAAGGCTGCTGGCAAATAAACAAATGGCAGGTGATGTGCATATTAATGGGCCCCTGAAATCACATTTCTGTTTTCTAGAGGGAATCAGAAAGTCTTTTTCCTTCTCTTTTTTTTAGTAATCTGAAGGTCTCAATCTCATTTGGAAGTATTTGCCTGGCTATTCTCCATTCTTATTACAAAGGGTCCCAAAGAGCTAATTTATGTTTATAACCACATACCTTCTACAACAAAATTGATTGTAATAGTCCTTTTGGTGATGGGGAGGGAATCCTAGCAGTAAATAGAATGAGTCTTGTTTTCTTACTTACCTAAATCCTAACACATGAATTTCTTTGAATCCTGGAAGTTTCTCAAATATCTTTTGCATCTATAAAAAAGCACAAACTCATTAAATCCATGTAAGTTCCGCTGTTAGAGACCTTCCCTAAATGTGAACAACTGCTGTCAAATAGGCACAGTTTGAATGCTTGCAATATAACATTTAGGATTTCAGAAAATGCTTAGGAAATTGTACCATTTGTATTTTTATTGATATGTTTTATTGTTCAACTTGTATGTGGCTTGACTTTGTAAATGTTGTCTGTACTACCTGAGGAGCAGAAAGCAATATAAAATACTGCTTTTTCAGTGAGAGTAATTGTGTAAATTAGTGGTAGCCAAGTTGATAATAGAGCAAGTTAGATAGTATTAATTGAACCAAATATTTGATTTATTGTGGTGGCTTTGTGTTCATGAATCATTTGTAAACTGGTCAAAATGCTTGTGAACTGATCCCTTTGACTGTTTTCTGTTCGTTGTGTTTGGGTGGTCACATGGTAGACTTTCTGCCCCCTAAACAGATAACTGAAACTCTTTAATGTGAGAACAGGCAATAGTGAAGAGAAATAATGGATAAAAAACATGTGTTAGGGCAGACTCAGTTTCCCTTGCTCCTTCTCCCCATGTATTCTTCCTCACCTGCAATCACATAGTTAAACCCCCAAGAGTTGTAAAGCATTCGCTTGAGGCTTTAGACATTCAGTGTAATAGTGCTGCACAACAAGTTGTTTCTGTACTGTTATCTATACCGAGAATGTGACCTTGCATAGACAATCACAGGCTGTAGGCCTCACTAGATGAGCTAATGTGTTATATCTCCAGATTGCATTATATGTATGTAACGACTTCGCTAGGGAATGAATAGACTCTTATTCATAAGCTTTTTGGCATCATGTAAATGGTCTCAAGGTCCACACACCAGGTGCCTCAAGAGGGCAGGGACCTAGGTGTGATGTAAGGGTTTGCTGATGCGCATGCTTCAAGTAGGTCTGTCCCTCCCTCCACCCATTCCCCCTCCCCTTTGAATATACTCTATAAACGTTTGCTTGGTACTGATAATAAACGGAGCTGCTGCTAACCCCCTTTCGTGACCGAGAGGTGGGTGCCTCAGTTTCCCCTTTGATTAAAGTTGAGTTGTGTGTTTCTTCAATGGTCTCTGACAGCTTATGAGCTACTTGCCTCAATTCCGCCACAGCGATCCGGAGTATAAAGGTAAGGGGGAGAGACGCGCCATTAATTTCCCCTGACACATGTATATGATATGCATTTGTCAAGCTGTAGAGGTTTATAAGCATCTTCACAAATACCTGGTGGTCCCAAATAATGATCACCACAAATCACTGAATTAAATTCATGGATGCCTGTGTTTTCTTATTTGTGGTAACATTTACACAATACATTAAATGATATATTATATATACATATATTATGTAAATTGGATAAATTCCTGGTTTAAACACACATTTTCAAAGAATTATCTGATTAACAGGCTGGTTCTGTAAAAGACTGAGGACATCAGCCAGAGCGCTGAATGCCCCCATTCTGCTAATGAAGCCCCTGGGAGTTCAAGTAACTCAGCACTACAAAGACAATGAACAGCACATTAAGGAATCAGGCCCTAATACATCAGTACATCAAGGTACTTAAATTAGTGTAACCAATAAGTCTTATCCATCTCTTCTTAGTATGATTTTGCATAAATCCTGCTGAAATTGCAGCCCTCTTCCCTCTTGGATTGTGCTGACATTGGGGATGGAGGAGTAGGTGTAGCCTCATCCTAATGATTATCAAATTGCCATGCAGACAAGGAGCTGAATGTAAGGCACTGGACCTGCTCTGCTGATTATCTATTAGCAGGGGATTCTTTGCAGTCCTTCCTTAGTTCTGTTCGTGTTATAATTAATGAAATTGCAGCACTGCTTTATCATATGTGTGGTGTCTTATTTCCTGCCTTCGCCAAGCTAAAGTTAGTTTGTCTACATAAATAAACATATGTGAATTCCATTTTCATCCAACTTTATGCACATCTGTGCTCCATACATCCACAATGACTTAAATCTCCTATGGGCTATGTTATGAATTCATGGATGTTTGGGTCCCAACAGTCCCCTCCCTAAAAAGAGCTGAATTGTGGATGAGGTTTCAGAGATGGTTGAGTTCACACTGCTAGTTATAACCTGCTTGCCCTCACTCCACTAATGCACTTCTAATTCTACCTGGTTATAAGATCACCCTTTGCCTCCCCAGAGAAAGGCATGACAGCTGTCCCATCTGGTGCCAGCATGTGAACTGTTTTACTGTTCAGTATGGCATGTCAGAAACATAGTTTTGTACTCTTTAAAATGGTAAGATGAAGTTGCACAAAAAGGAAGATATTTTAATAATCAAAGCCCCTTTTTTATTTTTCTTTCATATGAAAATACCATAGAAACTCCTAAACAAAGCAACCAAAAGACACAGATATTAGGTAGCCCCAGTATATGTGCTGCAAATAAAAGTCTGCAAGCAACCTTTAATAATGAGACACACTTATATATCTTGGGAGAAGCAGCTGTTTATTAGCTCTGTCAATATTCCCTTTGTGAGTATCTGCAATTGATTAAGAATGAGTGTAAAGAATTAAAGACTGACTGGAGAAACTGGCACTAACTTTTGGTTAATTTTACTAAGCAAGCCTCCTGGAGACCTCCACATCATTACATGCTAACTATATAATTGCTAATTGAAGATGCAGTTAGCATTATTAATGATATAAATACGCCACTGCTGCTCTAGTTCACAATAAAATAACTGGAAGAGGCTGTGTGCTTTCAGTCCCTTGGTTGCTTCCTCTGAAAAGTAGTTCAGACAACAGTAGCTAATTTCTTTCAACACTTGCATTAAATAGCTCATTAGGCTTATTGTGAAAATTAAATTACTACAAAGCACTGTCCATTAATTTCTGATTAGGCCCAAATGACTTTCCTAATGTTGACGTGGGGCTAATGCTCTGCTGATTGGTTATCTGCAGCTATGCTATTGAACAGATGCCGAATTCTTGTTAGACTGATAGATGAACAGATATTCCAAACAAAAGATGTCTATGCTCCGGAGAAAGTGCAACAGGCAGGGACAATAGGAGTTGTCTGTTTCAAATGAGGGCAGTTCCTATTTATTATTTATATTGCAGTAGCACATAGAGCCATCAACTAGAGCAGGCCCTTATTGTGCTAGGGGCTGTACAAACCTAGATGACAGTCCAGTCCCCAAAGACCTTACTATCTAAAAGTTTGAGAGAGACTTTTATGCTTTGAAACAAAATATTCAAGACTCCTGGGCAGATTTGCAGCGGGTGTACATTTGTCATCACTCCATTGATTCCATGGAGCGATGACGATCTACACATAGCTGAGGGCCTGCCCCGGTCTGTTTACTATATGGTTGTACATGCTTATTTCTGGCCAGGGCTCATATGAATGACTGAGTGTAAAGAATCTTACCAGTATGTCATCTGACTATGAATGCTATAATACTAATAATTTTGTAATGCAGGGGCACCCATGTTTGTGGCAGGAAAGTAAAACCTTCTGTGGCAGTCTTTTCTTCTTGATGAAGAGACCATGAAGTACTGCAGAAACTATTGAATTCTTTTGTTAATGCCCCATGGGAACCTGCACCAAATGCCATAGAAGCCTATGTTACTGTTCTTTAATAAGACAGTGCTCTGTAGTCTAGTACATGGTAAGAGTAAACTTCTGAGAGGTCTTCAATGTATGTGATGCTTTGTTTTTAACATTTATTATTATAAACGAATGTCAGGTACAAGACCCATTCTTCAGCATTGGGGTCAACCCTCTTACCTGATGTTGAAATTTTGCTGCTAGTTCCTGGTACTGTGGGGAGTTGGGATCATTCAGCTCTGTGGTGTACTCCTGATTGATGAGAGTGACACTGAATTCCACCATCTGCTCCACAGGGAGGTCCAGGACTATATTAGTGACCTCTGGATCCAGCCCCTGGGACAAAGGAAGAGGAAATGAGCTTCATGGAGGGAAAATAAGAAGACAAAGTAATTTTGGAATGTGGAAACCTTCTATTAGTTTAACTGTAACTAGTAGTATGTTTAAAAATGCATGTGTTCAACTCTGTTGTTTCCTAGAGCTCCAGGAAGAAATCGCATCACGTGACCTCCGGATCCCATTCGCGATTTGGGGGGCGTGTTATAAGTATGGAGGGTGCCTTGCCTGGGCTGGACTATGTTATCTAACACAGTGTGCCTTGCCTGGGTGGGGCTTGTTATCTGAAACAGGTAACGTAGGAGTTTCCCTGCCATGGGGGAGGGAGGAGCCTCGAGCCCATGAAGAAGGGAGGAGCAAAACAGTCAGTTCCATCTTGGCTGGTCTCCAGGCAGGAGGCAAAAGCCAGAGTTCCATCTTGGCTGGCTTCCAGGGAGGAGGCCAAGGCCAGGAGAGATCCATCTTGGCTGCACATGAGGCAGGAAGCTTGCCAAGGTAGCTGGCAAGGGTTCTAGACCATCTTTGGCTATAAAGATGGCTCTACCTTTTTCTGATACTTCTACTTAGCTAATGTGAGTATTACAATTTGATTCTTCTAATAAGCCGTGCCTTTGGGATGTTGTTTCCTTTTCAGACCAAAGTGGGAAACCCCAAATGTAAAGTGTCTGTATTTCTGTTGTAACCTTTTTCTTTATTAAATTTTCTAGTTATAAAACCGTCTGGTTTATTTCCCTTAGGGTTTTTCTCTGCTTCCAGTCTGGGAAGGGGGAAGGGAAGGGAATAGGAACCAGGGCAGCTAGGGCCCTAGCTGGAGTGTGAAGACTGTCTCTCCTTACTGTCAGGTTAGACGGGGGAGGGAGGAAGCAGTCGGTTTTTCTCTCTTCACAGGGAAGAGAGGAGGTAGGGGGAAGTGCATAGCCCCTGGTATCTGACTTGTCTTCCAGGGAGGAAGACAGAGTCAGGGTTAAGGGAAGTCTGCCTTCAGCCTGGGAGGGTGAAGGACAGAAAGCAGCTTCCAGGTATCTAACTTGGAAACCCAGAAAGGGGTACAAGGTTAGGGTCTGGCTCTCAGGTTGAGAGAGACAGGGTTAAGGGAAGTCTGCCTTCAGCTGGTCAGGGTGAAGAGAAGCAGTTTTCCGGTCTCTGACTTTAAAACCCAGGGAGGGGGTATAAAGTCAGGGTTAGGGGAAGATCGGGGGCCCCTCCAAGGTTTTGGAAGTATACCCGATTGGTGGCAGCGATTGGTAACCCCAAGAACCCCAACTGGCAAGGTGGGGGTGTCCAGGGGTGGAGGACTTGTTGGTCTGGCATAGAAGAGGCCCAGCCTTTGTACTCAAAAGCATAAGGGCTGGGGGTACCCCCTCTTACAACCATTGTATAAGCTAAGAGAATCAGGCCTTCTGTTACAAAAAGAATGGTGTTATCCATTTTTTTGAGACTCCTCCATCATTAGAGTGCAATATAGATCTGTACCATCCCTTTTTCCTCTCCCCGCTTTTTTGGCAATTTATCTGACATCTGTGTAAGAGTCAGATAAAGCTTTTTGTGGAAACGAGATGGGTTTGAACCTTGCTGTGTCTCAGCTTGCCCATGCAGTTACCTTTAGCACTTCATACAAACATTCTGCTTTTGTTTATCCCTGTATAATCTTATTCACAATTAGGTTCAAAGGCAGCATTGCAAACTCTTTTGATTTTATTGAAACTCTAGCAATTTGGGGATTTTTTTTACCTGTCTTATGAAAACATGGTGAAAGGCAACTACTTATGAATTTTCCCTCATTCAATATGTCCACCATCTCTTATAATGGTCAATGGGGCTGAAGCCAGCTAGATAGCCTGCAGGGAAATGGCAGCTATCTGCAAGCAGTGAGGCTGCCCTTAATAAAGATGGCTGCTGCATTCCACTGTTTTCAGTAAGATGGAAAACATGTCCCCAGGCAAAATGGTTTCCACTCTGTGGTTCAGGCCACTACATAGGATACAGGGACAGTGAGGAGCAGCAGACACACTGTGAAGGGGGACTAGGGAGAGTGAGGGGGAACTGGGCACTGGTAGGAGTAGAAGTTTAGTGGTTGCAGGGGAGAGGGGATCGAGGGTTTTAGGGGTAGGAGGCAGGTTGAGCAGGTTGCAGTGAACAGTGGGAAATGGAGGGGATAGACTGGTCGCATCCTCAGGCTAGGGGTAGTGGAAGGTAAAGGGAGTCTCCTCTGAGCAGCCAGAGGAGGTGGTGGTGCAAGCTCTCATGCATTGATTGCAAGTCATGGGATTTTGGTGCCTGAGGAGGAGTGTTGAGATAACATGAGATGGTTCTCCGATCCTGTGATTTTCTTCAGTGCTGGGCATGTGGGCAGAGCTTTGTGTGAGATTCTTTAGCGAAGGACACACCTTCAGGTATGGCCCTAGAGCAGAGAGAGGGGCAATGGGAGGCAGTGAAGAGGGGCATCAGAGAAATGCTGCTGCTAGGTCCTGGGCTCCAGACTTAGCAGCAGCACTTCTCTTCTCCCATTTCCTTAGGACTTCTCCTTTACTTGGGATCCAGGTAGAGGAAAAGCCCAGGGAGTCAGCAAGACGAGTGAGCGCAGGAGTCAAAAAAGAAATAGTGAAGGCAGTTCCCCTTTCTTATTAGTGAGGAGAAGGCAAATGGAGTTTCCATCTGAGCAGCCAGGGAGAGGCATTCATTTTGTGTGTATTAAAAATGGATTTTTCAACCTGAAATGATATACACCCACACCAGTAGAGGAGAGTTAAAAAGTCAGAGAGACTAAAAAACATGGTTTGTAGGGAAAATCTCATTATTTTTGGGGATCTGTCTCATCGCGTTTGCTCTCCTTAGAGAATCCAAAGCATGCTTTTTGATCTCTTGAATCCAAAGCATGCTTTTCAATCTCTCAAGGCTGGCAAAACTGCAGGGTGCAAAAGAGAACAGAATTTGGGCTACTGTTTTAAATTTGTTGTTAGACACTTTAATACTATTATTTTAAACACAACACTTCATTAATCAACTCAAGTGCACTGTCCGTTGCGGAGGGAGGAGGAGGGAAACCACTTTGGGCCCTTTCAGAAAGAATTTTGAACTTAGCCCATATTTAGTGTTATTTATTCATATACACTGTATTTTTAAGGCTAGAAGAGTCCATTTTGATCACCTAGTCTGATGTGCATAACACAGGCCATAGAATTTCATCCTGTAATTCTAATATCAAGCCCACTAATTTATGCCTGGATTGGAGAATGCAGGTCAATGGATTATGTGCATTTAAAAACTGCAGCCTCCAGTTTTAAATATTACAAGAAATGGAGAATCCACCGCTATCTGCCTTGGTAAATTGTTCAGTTTGTTCACTTACAACTTAGTATTATAGATGTTGTTCCTGGATATCTTTGGAAAACAGGCATCTCTAACGTCAGTGTAAAGATTCCAATCTTCTTCTGTTTCAAATCCTTCTTCAAGTCTCCTGTGGTAATCAGTGACACTGACCCCATAGCCAAACCAACTGAATTAGAAAATTAATTCTGTAAAATAGTACTGTCTTTAGTATTGTCTTCTCTGTTTCCCAGGGGATTTTCTATTATCTGCCTGTTAAAAATGTCAGAAACTTGGAGCAAGGACCATCTCGCCATCGTCTTTGTCTTGTACAGTATCGAACATATTGTTAATGCTTAACAAATGCTACCTTTTTTTTATACTGCTCAAGGACATTTCGGCTTTGTGCAAGGCTGAAAATGCTTTTGCCTCGTGTACAAGAGGGTATTACGGGAAGCGTATAGATCATAAGAGATATGACCCAAAAGAACTGCAGGCTGATCTGCCTTAGTCCCACAGACATGCAGATTTTCTTTTTCTTTTCCACTGTCAAGTAGGTTGGCATTGGGCTGCTGGAGAGATTTGTCTCAGAACTGAGCACCTGGGTTTTTGTAGCTGCCAGGAACAAGCAGAGCAAGAGACTTGTTCTATTATGGTGGTGATGGAGGAGAAAGAGACAAAAGGAGCACTTTACATACAATCAAGGATAAGTAAAACCAGTGTATGTCTGTACTAGCATATCTTGCAGTGGCACAGCACATGTGGTGTTGTGCAATTATTTGTAAAGCTGCCTCAGTTTTAGATTAACATATGCTGTATGCAGTGCATACAAAAGACTGTAGTTTCAATGGCTTATCAGAAAGGGAAGTAGATGATTCAGTGTCCTTCTACAACAAGTGCAGGACCAAAGAACACATACATATTTTTCACCACTACCATTGCTCTTGGAGGCAGTTCCAGGTGGGGGTTACTACCAAGGACTTGTGTGAAGGGAGAATGGAGAAAGAGTCTACAACATGGAAAAGTTAATTTATTTTGAAGAGTATTAGGGGCTCCAGTTTACTAGAAACAAATGACTTTTGCCCAGCTCTCCCTCCCCCCCCCAGATAATAAAGAGTTAAGGGCCAGATTTTTAAAGATACTTAGGTGCCTCACTTTAACAAGCACCTAACTTCCTTTTAAAAATTGGCCTTAAATGAAGTAAAACTTTTTTTGTCTGCTTTGCTCCAGGGAATTAAATGTTATTGATAGTGGGGATAGAAAGAAACACTCCATTGCAATTTCCCTGATTTCACCGTGTAAGTAGAATGAAAAGTCCATGCAGATGAGTTTTTAAAAGCTTTTTCTAGTAGTGTATAGAGGTATTTCTGTCAGTAACAGGGGATTCTTTGCAGTCCAAACCTCTGAAGCCCTTGGTGCCTGTTTGCTCTGGAGAGATGTTGGGTAAGATTTCTGGATCACACTTGATTGCTAAGAAGGTAGAGAGGCCAGTTGGAGTGGCGATACTCTTGCCTGTTGCACTGTGCAGTACAGAGCTCAGAGTGTGAATTTTCACTGCTTTTACATAAAACAGTGGGATTACAAAATTGTGTAATTAGGCCTAAGATCTTTGATTCAAAGAAAAAGGGAGAACTATGCTTCAAAGACTATCATAATATCTGTATATTTTTCACACTCATGAGCAGGAACCATTATGCGTGATTAGGGTATAGAAGAGAGGCTAATGAAACCCTTGAATCTTAATCGAAGTGAATAGAAAAAAGCACTAATGTCTTTGAACTGCAGAGGTGCATAAACAACATGTATTTATTTATTTGCTATGTTAGTTTAAAGAAGAGAGGTGAATCAATAGTAAATATGATATTAGACTGTCTCACCTTCACAGGAGTCTTTGTGTCATTGACAATTTCATTTCGTAGTGTGCCATTAGGAGCTGATGCATATGGAGGTGGAGAGACGTTAGGGGCACCTGCTGGGATTTAAAATAAAATGGAAGTGAGAAAGGAACATTCATTAGCAAAATGGCAAAAATAAGTCACCTTTCTGAGTTGCTTCGCTATCAACTGACAGAAAATGTACTTCCTAATTGTGTGTGTGTGTGGAGAAGCTTGGGCTATTGAAATGTGGTAATGAATTTTAAGGCATGACTGAAAGTGTATAATGTATGGCCTTTCATTAATATCATAAAAGACAATGGGGTTGCGTATGAGTAACTGTAAGCAGTGTTTAACTCTGCAAATGTCTAAGCCAGAGAGCTGAAGCTGACGGCCAAAGAAGGCTTAAGGCAAAGGACAGCGGAGGACTCGGATATATGTATATAATGACATACAATACATGTATTCTGCTAAATGTCCTTACTACATGGTAAATTAATGTGTATACAGTAAAACCTCAATATAACTGACTAATTCGGGCGAGGGGGTGTCTGTTAAAGCCGAAAGTCCATTATTTAATAATTTTTTAATTATTAATTAACTGTCAGCCCGCCCGCCCGGGTCCCGGCTGCTGGGACCCGGGCGGGAGCCATCAACCCGCCCGCCCGGGTCCTGACTGCTGGGACCCGGGCGGGAGCCATCCCACCCAGCAGCCAGGACCCGGGCTCCCCGCTGCCAGCCATCCCAACCCAGCAGCCAGGACCCGGGTTGGCTGGCAGCGGGGAGCTGGCAGCCAGCCCACCCGCTGGCTGGAAGGGTGGAGGGCTCGGAACAAGGGGGAACTGTCCGTTGTATCCGAAGTCCGTTAAATGGAGGTCCGTTAAATCGAGGTTTCACTGTATTTGATTTTGTAGTGGCAATCTTTCTTTCTATGGCTGTATCACAGGGTGACACTGTCTTTTTAAAAGGGAAGAAGCCAGTGCACCTGTGTCTGTTAAGCTGCCCCCAACTGGCTTAAAAGAGGGCATGAGGGCCCTAGAAGGGAGAGATCGGCAAGTGAGAACTTTCCAGGGACAAGGGACATATAGAAGGTCCCTGAAGGAAGCAGTAGATTGTTCCTGGGGGAGGACCAAAGTCAGGAAAGCAGTAGAGCGATTTGCTAGCTAACCTTCCCAAGACAGGGCCAGAGGGCTGGAGAGGAATGAAGGCCAGAAAGCAGCGGAGTTCCATGCTAACTTGTACACCAGACAGCTGAAGACCAAAGAGAGCTTAAGGCAAGGGAGCAGCGGAGGACTTCCCTGCTGATGTCTCCTCGCTGAAAAGCTGGAGTTAGGCAAACGGTGGAAGGACCTGCCTCTTGGTCTGTCTGACATCTGAGAGGCTAATGGAACAGGGGAAGTGGTGGATGTTGAGAATGAACTGCCAGAAGAAAGGCAGTTCTGCTGGGAAGAGTAGACTTGCACTCCAGCTGGAAGGCTGGGGTGGTTGTCCTGGGAGAAGGACGAGAGGACCGAGAAAGAGCCCAGGTGTGACAGAAGATGCTGAAGTGAGGGGTGTGTGTGTGTGTGGGGGGGGGGGAGGGGTAGAGGATGTCAAAGGACAACATATGGTGGTATTTTATGGACTACATGCACTGGGTGTGATAAATGGAGTATATTTTGGATCTTTGGTTATGGACTATTTTATGCAATTTTTGGAGTAGGGATGTTACTGGGGCAGAGAAAGCCTGGTGTGGAACTTCTGGGACTTCTGAAAGAGGGAAACTGAGACAGCACACCAGTTCTGCTGCAGCGAGTTGCTGGAGGGTGAGCCATATGACAGACTAATATCTTTCTTTATAAGTTAATTTAAAGTAACGATGCTTTGGGGGAAAAAGTTTCCCTCCAATTTTCCCATTGGAAGCAAATTAATTTATAATATTATAAACACCTTGGTTAAAGTCACTAAGTGGAGAAATCAACTGCTATAAGAAGGTTCTATAATACACAAATCAATAAAGAAAACATCATGATTGACCACTTACTGCACTAAGCTACTCATATTTACAGTTTTTAATTTCAATATTTAACCATTGTTTGAAAAAAACTACTTTTCAAGGTTTACACATTGTACTTTCTAGCATTCTTTCTTGCCACACCTTTTAAATAAAGGCTTGTATTAAGATGCAAGTATTAAGATGCTGAGATCAGTATGACTTTCTGGCTAACCACTTGAAAATAAAGAATTATATTGGTATATCCTAGTCTGCTGATTTTGGCTAACAAAATGCAACAGCTCAAAAGTCCAAACACCATTTTATAAGTGAAACAAAATTAGGACTGTGACATCTTATTGGCTGCAAATCAAACTAGAAAAGGTTAGGTTTGTTAAAGTGCACCATCGGAATGGAAAATAATGTGAAAAAACAAGTTAGAGTAATAGTTTTTTTGTCTGAATGTCAAGGTACACCACACAAAAATCCTAATGTACTCAGTATAGATCATTTTGCTAAACCCCTTTTTTTGGTTGTACCTAATGGAACATTTTTTACTTTTGTCACAGTCACCAAATTACAGTCTTCTAAATTCTAACAGTAATTGTTTCTAACAATTGCGAGCAGTTTCAATTTTACCTGTAGAAAGGGAAGAAACGTCCTCAAGCTTTTTTCCACCTGTTTTCTCTGTAGATATTTCATCTTTCCTACGAATCAAATAGAAAGGAATGATTTAATGGCCAGCATGAATGTGGTGTCATTATCAGCAGGAATGTAATGAAATTTTGGCTTCTACATTAAATGCAGTTTTAAATGAAGGAAGTTATTTTTAATGTAATATTTTGATTCTAGCTTTCTAAAAAAGCCAGTGGAGCAATCAACTACTTTTTTATTTGGGAATGTATAGAACTTATATTTGTCATTTTTCAGCATAACTTTCCTTCTTTCACTAAGAAACTATTACGTGATATATGCATACACCATAGAGTTGTACCATACCTGACATGAGCTTGCTTGTGAAATTTCATTAATTCTATGAATAATTATAGAGAGAGGGGGCCCAGTAAAATGTGATAGTTATAGTTATATAGCATATAGTTATATATATATATATATATATATATATATATATATATATATATAGCAATATATATATATAGAGAGAGAGAGAGAGGAGAGAGAGAGAGAGAATATAGTTATACATGCAATAGCTGTTTAGGGCCTGTTTCTTTGCTGAAGGAAATCAATGAAAGTTTTGCCTTTGACTTAGGTCAGAATTGGATTGGACCCCAGCTCAATAACTCTCTGTGTGTGAATATTTTCTAAACCAAATCTATTCTCCCTGCTGGTCATGACATGAAGCATGGTCTGAGCATCTCTTTAGAATTCTCATCTGTTAATCTTGGAGCCACTGGACTCTACTATACTATACCTCCTATACTTTTCCTGGATAATTAAGGAGGGGCGGGGTGGGGGTAGTGAGAATCAGTTCAGTGGTCCCCAACCCCCGGGCCGCGGACCGGTACCGGTCCGTGGAGCGTTTGGTACCGGGCCGCGGCCGCCTTCTCGTTCCGGAAGAAATTACCGCCGAACACTTCCTTCCCGCGGACGCAGCACGTCCGCCGAAAAGCTGCAGTTTTTGGCGGAGTTAATTAATTCGGCGGCTTTTCCGCGGACATACAAGCGTCCGCTCCGGGCCGCCGAAAATGTAAGAAATGTAGACCGGTCCCTGCGTTACGAAAGGTTGGGGACCACTGAGTTAGACCACCGGCAGCCAGATGGCTTACCAGGATGCAGCTCCCCAGTGCCCTTTTCGCTTCTCCCAGCCCTGCTCTACTTTAGGTACCTTGGTCTCAGGCAGATAGGCCCTTTCTCTCTACAGCTAGCGAGAGAGACTCCTTCCACAACTCCTGGCTGACAGCCCTTTTATAGGGCCAGCTGTGGCCTGATTGGGGCATGCTCCCAGCTGTGGCTGCTTCCCTAATCAGCCTAGGTTTGCTGCTTTCCCCAGCCACAGCTCTCTGCAGGGCTGTTTTAACCCTTTTCTGCAGGAGTGGGGCAACCACCCCACTACAAGGCCACTACTGGTTTAAGACCATTACAGTAAACCCTCGATTTAATGGACTTCGGATGCAACGGACAAAATTTCTGAGCAAGTCTGATGCATTCCTGATCCATTTCTGGCGGGCTGGCTGCCAGCTCCCGGCTGCCGCCCGGGTCCCGGCAGCGAGCGGGCTGCGGAGCTGTCGCCCCGACCCTGTGGCGGGCGGGCTGCTGCTCCGACAGCTCCTTTTTTATTATTATTAAATAACGGACTTTTTGATTTAACGGACACCCTTTCGCCCGAATTAGTCCATTAAATGGAGGTTTTACTGTACAGCAGGGGTCTCCAAACTACGGCCCGCGGGCCGGATGCGGCCCGCGAGGCCCTCTCATCCGGCCCGTGGAAGGCAGGGCTGGGCCGGTGCGCGGGAGGCGCTGGGGAGGCTCGGGGGCAGCGGCTGGGGCACCCTCGAAGGATCCGCCAGGGCACCGACCATCCCTCCCGGGGTAAGGAGCCCCCGGCGCCGCCGCCATGGGGGCAGAGCAGGGTCCCCCCCCCCCCCCCGCAGGGGCGGCGGCTGCCTCGCTCACCAGCTGCCTCGCTCACCAGCCCCCTCCCCCGGCACCCAGCAGCCAGCCCCGCCCCCCTTCTCCCGGCCGGCCACACGGCGGCAGCACATGCCGGAGGTAGGAGACCGGCTGGGGGGGCCGCGGGAGATCGGCGGGGCGGGAGGGGGGGGTGCCGCGGGAGATCGGCGGGGCGGGAGGGGGGGTGCCGCGGGAGATCGGCGGGGCGGGAGGGGGGGGTGCCGCGGGAGATCGGCGGGGCGGGAGGGGGGGGTGCCGCGGGAGATCGGCGGGGCGGGGGGGGGGTGCCGCGGGAGGCAGGAGATGGGGGGCTGCGGGAGGCAGGAGATGGGGGGGCACGGGAGGCAGGAGATGGGGGGGGCGCGGGAGGCAGGAGACCGGGGGGGAGGGGGCCGCGGGAGGCAGGAGGACGGGGGGGAGGGGGCCGCGGGAGGCAGGAGACGGGGGGGGGGCGCGGGAGGCAGGAGACCCGGGGGGAGGGGGCCGCGGGAGGCAGGAGACGGGGGGGGGGGCGCGGGAGGCAGGAGACCGGGGGGGGGGCGCGGGAGGCAGGAGACCGGGGGGGGGCGCGGGAGGCAGGAGACCGGGGGGGGGCGCGGGAGGCAGGAGACGGGGGGGGGGGAGACAGGAGACTGGCCGGGGGGGCCCGCAGGAGACCAGCCGGGGGGGGGAGGGCTCGGGAAGTAGGAGACCGGGGGCCCTCGGTTGGCGGGAGATCGGCCGGGGGGGCGCGGGAGATCGGCGGGGGGGGGGGCCGCGGGAGGTAGGAGACCGGCGGAGGAGGGGCCCTCGGGCGGCGGGAGATCGGCCGGGAGGGGCGTGGGAGGCAGGAGAGGGGGGGGAGCGCAGGCGGCGGGAGACTGGCCGGGGGCGGGGGGTTCCCGGGGGCGGTGGGAGACTGGCCGGGGGCGGGGGGGGGGGCCCGCGGGCGGTGGGAGACTGGCGGGGGGGGGGGGCCCAGCGGGTGGCGGGAGACTGGCGGGGGGGGGCCCGTACGGTCTGCCATACGGGGCCCAAAAATTCCTGTCGCCGGCCCTGCCCCCCCCCCCGCCCTCTTACACCCGCCTCCCCCCCCCGCCCTCTTATCTTGTCGGCCCCCGAACCGCTATTTGATAGTTAATGCGGCCCTCGGGCTGAAAAGTTTGGAGACCCCTGCTGTACAGCACTGACAGCCATCTGGCTGCCAGTGGTCTGACAACTGATTCTCACTACCCCCCTTCAACTCACTGTAGCACGCAAAACAATATTTTAAATTGCTTTTTAATCAAACTAAAAAAAGTCACTATTGGAATACATCTTATTGAAACGTGCCATTTCTTTTACATACATACATACATACACCCACACAATAAAGGGATCGCTACTAAAATATAGAATATGCATACACAAGGAGTAAAATCTTGGCCCCACTTGAAGTCAATAAGAATTTTGCCATTGACTTCAATGACCAGGATTTCACCCAAGGCATGTTCCTATGTATACAGTACATACATGGTCTGTATATCTACAAAAAGACAGCAAAATAACATTAGTGAAAAATTAAACAGCTGAATAGTTAAAATCACAATTTTTTGCAAGCTTAAGATTCCAACAGCAATGTGAGCTCACCAGCTATTTACATCTTGTATATTTTATGGAATATATTTTTATGACAACAAGTAATATATTAAGCTACACATGAACTCAGAAAAATAGAAATGGAAAATGCTACATATATCTAACATGACCGAGTTACTGTTGCTGTGTTAGAATCTTAAGTTTTGCATATGCTGGTTTATATTTAAAAGGCAATGACAGCATAATTTTAATGTCATGTTAAAGGGAGAACCGTAATTTTAAAATATTACTTCTATTGTTACAAGTGACGACATAAGGGTTCAATAATTTTAAAGTGATTCAAGAAGAAACATTTTTCAGTTTGTTTTATGTTGGATGTGACTGCACTTTTCAGTAAGTTAATTAATCATTGACATCATGTTGTTTATCTGCATCTTTCACATAACAATAGGAAGAGAAAAACTTTTTTAAAGTAGGAAAATTTGATTATTGAAAATCTCTAAGATTTGCATGGGGATTTGAATAGGTTTAGCATGGGAAATTGCTTGTCCGTTTCAAGAAGTAAATTTACTATACATCGATGGTGTTCCTTTAACATTTTAATTTATTTGTGTGTGTGTTGAGGGGGGTTAAATTAAAAAGAAAAGGATCAAAGCAAACACCTGTACTTAATAAGATTGGTCTGCAGATAGTCCAATAGGGGGAGGGGGGATAGCTCAGTGGTTTGAGCATTGGCCTGCTAAACCCAGGGTTGTGAGTTCAATCCTTGAGGGGGCCATTTAGGGATTTGGGGCAAGAAAATCTGTCAGGGGACAGTACTCAATCCTGCTAGTGTAGGCAGGGGACTGGACTCGATGACCTTCAAGGTCTTTCCAGTTCTAGGAGATTGGTATATCTCCATTTATTATTATTATTATTATTAGTCAAAAGTGATGACCCATTTAACAGAGATCACGGGGATGGAGATGGGCTACATTTCTCCAACCGCTAAATTTAGAGCTTGTCTACCATTGGAATTTACCAAAATAGCTATTCTAGAAGTTTATTAAGCTAAATCTGAAAAAGGCACTATTATTCTGAAATAGCTATTTCTGTAAATTTCTCAGTGTAGACAAGCCTAATTAATGCCTACATAGAGGCTTTTGCACAGCCTTACGTATATGGGGCTCTATTATTGTACAATACATACAGCTATTTCACATATACTACACACAGTGCATACCAGGATTCTGTACATGCATGACTCTCTCTCACCCACATAAATCTGCACATACCTTTTTCAAAAAAGGCAGTAGCATCAAATGGTGAGCACTCTATTTTTGCTTTACTTACCTTTCCTGGAAGGGTCTATGTTTTACTCGCTGCAAAAAGATTAAAAAAAATAGGTTTTACTAGTGGGTATATTCAGTCAAACACTAGAAGCATGTTAGTCCTTCTGCTTACTTTATCGTTAACGCCACTTTTTCACCCAGTGAACACTGATTATTTTGCAGTGCACCCTCCCTTGTCTATGTTATTCCTTACCTCTATGTGTGACATTTAAGGGGTGGAATCTAGGAAATCTTAACATTTCTAAAGAAAGTTCAATCTTTCTTACCCGTTGGATTATCTCCAGATGTTCCTGGGAATTGCTGAAGTTTTTGCCAATATCAAATATGCAGAAGGTTTCTCGTTGGCAAGCATTGACCCAGTTCTGATATTCATTTGTATCTGGAATCCGATCCAGAAAGATCCGAAAGGCTTCCCATACAGCTTCCTGGCAAACTGAAGAAGCAGAGCGAGGTCAGGGATGTACTAAACCATACAGAAAACTTCCAGGCCAACTTCCACGTACTGTTAAAGCAAAAGCAATTTCCTGTTGCATTTTGGATTTTTTGTTTTCATTCAGTGTTTTTAAACAGAAGATTTTTTTTGTGTGTGCAGTTTTCATGTTTATTTGAGTTGACATTTATTTGTCTTCACACTGAAGGATTGAGCCTTTGAGTACTAGTAAGCACTTTCTTGCTACAACATTAGGGTGACTAGATGTCCTGGTCCCAATTTTTGGGTCCTTTTCTTATATAGGCTTCTATGTCGCCCCTCCCCCCCCCATCCCAATTTTTCTCATTTGCTATCTGGTCACCCTATACAACATGTATGCCTTGCATGAACAATGAAAGAAAACAGAAGTAAGGAAACATGTTATTCCCAAGTGGCCTTGTAAAAAACATGTAGTTAGTAGATAAAGAAATAGTAAGAAGAGTACTGTGTGATAAGCTTGCAGCCACAGCTTTGCTTATTAATATATTTTGCAGCTTGTGGATGGTTCAGGTTCTGTACAGGGATTGGTACAAAAATTAGTAAGGCAATCTTAAAGTGTGAGACAATGTAAAATGTAATGCACGTGCGTTAGTGTGTTTTTAGAACAGGTATATATTCTGATTTATTATGTGCTTTGGAGATGTGGCAAGCCCCCATACCCAACCTGCTGCATTGGAGCTTAATCACCTCAGTATAGTGTTACTGTATGCCAATCTGAGTCCAGATTTGAACTAATTTCTTGGGAAGCAAGTGGAAGAGGTTGCAGAGAAAAATTCCAGCCCAACACAAGTTCAACTGTGGTGTAACTCCATTGACTTCACTACAATTACATCAGGGATGAATTTGTCCCGGTGTTCTTATTCAAGAGCATTGCTGATATTCTAAGATGGAGCTTTTGAGTGAATTAAGCTTTTTTAAAGATGGAAAAAAGAGAAATTAAATCTCTTGGTCATAGGAGTAGTGAAGTCTGATGTTTAAAACTACGCACCTTTCCCTTGTTTCCCAAAGCACCTCCAGAAAAACTGAATTACTTAGTTTAGGTAAAATCCTCTTGGAAACAACAGTGTACATGTTCATTTGTTAAATGTTAAGTAATAACTCCCTGGTGATGAATCACCAAATTACATGCCAAGCTGCAGCAAGCAGGAAAAAGACGGGTTTCTCTGGTGTGTGGAACAACCACTGCTGTTCTGTATCATTTTGGAAAATAAAAGTGAACACAAGAAAGAGAGAAAAAAATCGGGGGTGGGGATTTCAGAAGAAGAGCTCAGTGGGATAAAAATCACATGGTACTCAGGAATGGCTCTGAAAACAGCTCTACTTCATAGATTCTCTTAGCTGTCTACAACAATTAATGATATGGTGTGAGGTCTCTCTCCCCCCACCTCCCCAAACTTCTGTTCAGCAGAAGACATGTATCTATCTATATAGACTATTTACTCTTTCCTTGTACAAGAAAGCCATGAAATTTAACTAGTTTATATTTGGGGCTGGCCACAGACATATTTATTTATTTTATAGTATCCACAAGAGTGCTATGCACTTCACAAGCAACACATATAAGTAAGGTTCCTGCCCCAAGGAGCTTGCATATTAAATGGTGGACAAGTGAGGATCCTAACATGCTCCAGAGAGAAAGAGGAAGAAGCAGATGGGTTATACTAATAACATAACAAGATTACTCAGACATACATTTTATTGGTTTAATTTTTTTAATGAATCTGGGCATGATTTTTTTAGGCAATGCTGCAGCAGTGACTTTTTAGAGGTGATTTGAATGAGCCTAGGGTGGCAGTCTGGTGAAAAGATTTTGGAAGTGCCCCAACACTGATGATGATGTGGAACATATAAGTGCGTGATGGAACAGGGCCCTATTCTGTTCGCACTTCTACCCAGCAAACACCTACAACTTTTGATTGTACTCTAGCTTGTAAGATGAAGTTGAGGGCCCAACTGTTCATGGATCCACAAAGATAATCAACAGCCTTATTAGCTATTGGCACCCCAACTCCATTGACAGGTGCCTCAATCCCTGAATAGATTCCAACCCCTCCTCTTACCCAAAATGTTCTGCATGGGTTACAGAGATTGGGCATCTCTCACTTTGCAAAGTGTCCCATTAAATTTACAACTGATTCTGGTAATACATACTCTGTCTGAGAGCATCTATCTTTGTTATGTGACTGATGTGGCAATTAATATTTAAAGGATCACATATCTTAAACACTCCTCTAATGTTGCTTGAAATACAAAATGGTTCTGAGATTTATGAACACAGTGGCTATTGCACTGTTATTTTTCTTTCTCTGAACTTCCTCCCTCCCTGTTTCGGGATGATTGCTTCATTCATTATTTGTTGGATGAGTCCTTTGATCATTACTTTCAGTGTCACCAAATCTAGCTAAATGTTTGGATTTGTGAAAAGATGATGCTCACACAAAATGAAAGCTCACACTACTTAAAATGTATATTTCAAGTCTGAGCCCTTCAGGGGAAAACGAATGCAAACATTTTCAAAATGTAGCATACTTTTAGCATGGAACTTCTCAGCAATTTAAAAGCTGTATCTTTCAGCAGTTTCAGATCTATTTTTGAATCTTTTATAATGTTAAGATGGAGATTACACTTCTAATATTTGATCATTTCAGTAACTGCAGGTGAAAATTGCCTCCAGTCTCTAAATCTCAGTGTCTCTAAAATTAATAGTCAGTGATAAAAATGGCTATTCTCAAAGCTAGTATAGGCATGCACTGTGCAAACATGATCGGACTGCTGTGCCAATACACCTCAATAATAAGTTGTGAAACATCTGCGCTCCCAGCGCTGAGCCTCTCCTCTGACTAGAGATGGTCAAATTAACAGTGAATAATTCACCTAATTAAGTTAGTCCTTTTTTCTGTCCATGAATTGCCATTGTGCAGGTTGTCTTTTGACTGATTTGTTCCTTATCCGCAATCATTTAGAGCTATGTTCTGCCACATTTTACTCGCACTGAATAGTACCTTTTTTTGTAAGCAGCACCTGCTGAGTAATGTATTACTTAATAGGAGTTAGGGGTGGCAGAATCTGGCCCTGAATGAGGAGTTTACTAGTGACCATTCATTATTTACCGTTCACGCTATGTGGTTGGTCCCTTCAGTCACACCTGGTAGTTCCTGTGCTCCTTCATTGGAAGACCTGAATTTTCTAAAGAGGAACTCTTTTTTTTCCTATTTGCAGATTATCTGATTATTAACCTCCCCTCGTTATTTTTATTTTTACAGTGTGATTCATAGCTCATGGAGCTGGATGGGAATCTTTCCATTTACTTCAATGAGCATTGGATCAGGCTCTTAATGGGTTAATTCTATTACATGGATAAATGTTCAATATGAACAGCTAAGCTGAAACCTCTCAACCCAGTTTAATTTGTAGTCTACAACAAAGTATGTTTGGGATTAAGATTTGAACCAAGGTCTTCAGTGGCGATTTTGTTATTTGCACACGCACAGTTCTACTCCAGCAGGAAAATAGCACTTACAAGTCATTTGCATTTATTTTAGCTAGAAAATACAGTAAAGGTGGAATGGCTATTTTGGAGTGACAAAATGTTTTTTAAAAAAACCTAAATTCTTCATTTGGATAATCAGGAGAATTGGCAAAGAGCTTTTCATCCCTTATTTTAAGTTGGGGTGGGGAGTGGGCTATCTGTTCTAAACAGGGCTGACATCTATAGCCCCACCCGTCCTGGGATGACCACCCAAGCCCCACCACTGTCAGCCTTGGGTGGCCGGTGGTTCGGTTGATGCGAAGAGCTAGACAACGGAGGCTCTGATAAACAGGGTTCTACTGTAGTTTGTGTTTGTTTACAGCCAGACTAGTGTTTCTAGAGTTTGTGCTGTGCTGGAGGGAGTGAGGAGAGGAGCATTTGTGAGCAGTGGTGGAAGGAGACATTAAACCTGTGGCATCTGCTACATCTTTTTAAACGGTGGCCTTTTTCCACCAGTTAGTGCGCTCATTATTTGGTTTTTAACATCAGCTAAACAAGAACACGTTGTAACTTCCTTGGAGATTATGATAGCAACTTAGTATCTCTTGCTTACAGCACCGCATTATATTATGATAATTGCTCATACCGTGTGTCACCACTGTATTGTGATGTACCTGTAACTTTTCACCAGTCTAACAAAAGAATAAGTGCCAAGTTTTCTGCCCAGTACTAGAGAACAACAGAGTGACAAAGGGCTATTGCTGGGTTTCTTAAATTAAAGGAAAGATTCACAAGAAGAGAATATGTGGTGCAATCATCATCTCACCTCTTAACCGATAATAAGCTTGATGACTTGCTAAAACCTGCTTCACTGATTCTTGTGGACAGACTTTCACACCAGTTGGGAAAATAGATGACCTCTTTGTTCGGTGCTTTGCCATATCAAATATCCTCCTGATGGTTGACACTCTGGACCTCTTCGTTGTTCTTTCTGTTTTGTCTGACCATGAGGCATCTCCAAGCTGTTTGGCTTCATTACGATTTATTTTATTAGGGATTTCTGTAAGGGATAAAATAATAGAGAGAGACATAAATAACCACACAGCTGTCTGTAAGTTTTGGTCTATTTTGGTCTATTTTCAATATGTTATCTTAAATACCAAACACTAGGGTTTTCATTTTCCTACATTATTGTGAACATGTGAATAAACAGGCTGATATACTGTGCTGATAAGGTTAGGGTCATGTGATCAGACCATAGAACTGGGAGTCAGGATGTCTGATTTCTATTCTCCACTCTGACTAGCTCACTGTGTGACCTTGAGAACATTTTGGGTAAAATTCTCTAAAGCACCTAACCCCCAGATCCACAAAGGCATTTAGGGGCCTAACTCAATGGGAGTTAGGTGCCTGAATAGCTTTGAGGATCTGGGCCTAAGTGACTTAGCAGCCTAAGTCCCATTTCCAAAAGTGATGTAAGCATGTAGGCATTTTAAAGGTATTTAGGTACCTAAAGATTCATATAGGTGGCTAGTGGGATTTTCACAAGTGCCTAACTGATTAGTTGCCTAATTCACTTTGATTTAAGTGCCTAGTTATTTTGAAAATCCCAGTAGGCACCTTTAAAAATCTAGTCCTTAGGAATCTAAGTTTCATTGAAAGTCATTTCAGGTGCTTCTGCACATTTGACCCCTAATCTCTGTTTGCCTCAATTTCCTCATGAAAAAAAATGAGGATGGACATTGCTTGCTGTACTTAGGCTTCATAATCATTTAGATCCTTGGATGGAAGGTACTGTGGACGTGATAAGAGCCTTTGTAGTGAATTGTAGATTTAGCATAAAGTCATATCATTAGTAACTCATCATTGTCTTATGGAACATCTATAAGGAATGGCACTGCTTTCAGGGTGACAAACTATGCATAACTTATCTTCAGGTTAGAAATACCTCTATATTCTGAATGATCCAGAGTTCTTCAGGACCCATTTGTCAATTTCTCCATTATACCAAACATGTTATCCCACAACACAGCAGTTCAAATTTGATTTAAAAAAGTTTAACAGAGTAAAAATAAGGTGTAAGCTATAAATTTCAGTGAGCTGCCAAAGTAGTCTTTTGATGAAGATAAGGAAGAAGCCCTTGGGTGAAACAATCAGTGTATTTTAGATTCTCTTCTTTAATGCTGCATAAATTATAATGTTGATGTTAAAATGCACTTTTAAGGATACTTTCGATGCATTTTCATAGGCCTGCTATATTCTTTAGTCATAAATGTAAATAAAGTACATTGTTCGTTGAAAGAACTGCTGTGAAAAGGAAGGGGCAAATTCTGTGGATAATTGGAAAACTTTCTGAGGCAGAAAATAACAGGGTGACATAATGTGCATGTAGCCTGGATTCTGATGAATTGGCTGCAAACAACAATTGCGTTTGGAAAATGTCCAAACTTTCTATGTGGAGGAGAAAGGTGATAAACCAAGAGACCACATTTACAAGAAAATAAGACTATTGGAAAATGAAGAGTAAAACAAATCAAGTCTATTTTCCTGTGAATTTGAAGAAATTGCCTAAAACAAATAGTACAAAATAAGAAGGGGCATTGGAACAATTTTTATAATGATGGTGCTCATGATGAAAACCGTGTATTTGATATTTGTTAATACTATTTCAAGCCAGGAGGTGCAATTTCTCCCCCTTCCCCTGCCAATACCTTAGTTCCAGCACCACTGAAATTATGTCAGTTAGTTTTAGATGGATAAAGAGAAAATAAGGATGATAACATCACTTTGCCAATTTGGAACTCAGTGAATTACAGTCTTGCAGAAAAATGGGGGAGGAAATTGATAGGAAATGAGCAGCAGAAATACTGCATGTGGCAAAAAGGGATGGAAAATCTGGAGATGGAAGAGGCTTTCCTCATACATGGCTATTGTCTGACTTCTTAATTAACATCTGAATCAGCATCCAATTCTCTATGTGTAGAAACTGTGGAACTTGGTTTTTACAGTTTATAGTAATAATTTATAGTTAACATGTATGATAAGTTGTAATCTTGTGTGTGTGAAGTGTTGACCATTTGGTGACAATGAGTACCATACAGTGGCTGGATATTTACAAAGTGAAGCCAATACCCAACTGTGTTTGCCTTTTAAATCACACTTCAGGTTGCATGGCAGCAACTTTTAGACTTGCCTAAGTAGAACTGCCTAATCATCTGCAAAGTATGTTAAATGAGGATTCAGTTATATAATATTTGTCATATCAAATCACCACAGTCCACGTATTATCATGCAGATATTTGTATCAATGTGTTATTGACATGTGCCAAAGAAAAAGGAGCAAAAATATGGAAAATATTCTGAAGAAATGACAGGGGTAAAACAGAGAAGAATAGATTAGTGCTTCTGCTATATTTTACCTGTCCTTGGATTAACCACAGTTTATGAATGAATTAATGTTTCCATATTCAGAGTGTAAACCAATAATAAACAGTGTGGTAGACCCAGGGCAGGCAGCTGCCAGAAGGACCTGTAATTAGAAGGGTTTCTACAGGGAAATTGGGTCCAGCTGGGCAAGGCTGCCACAGCCAGGAGCAGGGCCAGCTGAGACCAGTTAAGGAGGCTGCCAGAGCCCTTTAAAGAGACTCCTCCCCAGGGAGGAGTGTGGGAGTTTGAGGAGGGAGTTTTGGTGGCAGTTTGAGGAGGGAGTTTTGGTGGCAGTGAGAGTTAGAGGAGCGAGGTGGTGAAAGCAGAGTGTGTGAGGAGCAAGTTGGAGGAGGCAGGGACGGAGAGGCTGCTGGCAAGCAGGAGAAGAGGACTAAGGATCCCTACCAGAGGGGGACCTAGCTTTCCTGGCTTGCAGGAGCCTGTCCCTGAGAGGGAGAGAAAGGGAGCGAGCAGCTAAGGAGCAGCAGAAAAACCCGAGTCTGGTACAGCCTGGCCAGGGTGCCAGCGCTGTGACAGCGACCCAAAGGACTTGAGCCAGGGGAGCAGGGGAGCCACCTTGTCACAACAGTAATATTTTTTTAATGGTGCCCAGTTATGATCCATAAAGGTGGTACAGCTTGAAAGGACTTTTCTCCATGCAAATGCTGTCAAGGGCTACCAGAAACCATAATGGGCCAAATACTGATGCTGTTTCCCAGTGTTTACTGAATGCCAATTGAAGAGCAAACTGTCTGTGGATAGAAATGCTCATTTAGACCCTTGTCCTCCCTCTGCTTTGGTGGAAACTGTCAATTATACACCTGAGAAATTTTCACCAAAGATGTAAGCATCTAAATGGCTTAAACATTTTACGTGCTTGAATATGAGTCATTGGATTATGCAGCTGGTTTTTGTGTGCATCTTTGTCTTCTCCTGTTGAATAAAAATATACACTTATACATGACAAGTCCTTTGCCAGTGGTGATGTGCCTATAGGTTGTAGTCTACCCTATCTCTTTCTTTCCCCACCCCCTCTTTATATTTGAGTAGACTCAGATCATCCCAATTTTATATAGTGTATTTATTAAGCCAAATACCCAGAACACTTTTTGAAGAAACCACATTCCAGAGAATCCCAGGAATATGGGAATTTATTTTAATTTTAAGCAAAGAATTTTTCTGGGAGGGGTATTTTTCACTGTTGTGTGTATGCATAAGACACTTTCCCTGCACAATTCTTTTTCCCTTTTGTTTAGATCCATTTGTACCAGTTTTACCTTCAGGGTGTATAGAAGATGGGTTTTTTTTTCATCATGATAATTCTAGTTCAGGAAAGCAGATCTCTTTGTATGGTGATTTTTTTAAATAATAAACTAAGTGTTTATGTAATGCCTTACAAATGTTTAACCAACAAATACTCACTAACTACCCTATGAAGGAGATGAGTATAATTCCCCCCCATTTTCCTGATGGCATAATTGAGGAAGACAGGCAAAGTGGCTTTACCAGGACCAAGGCGGAGTTAGTTTCAGTGCAGGAATTAAAATCACAGATTCTCAAACTATGGTAGTCCTGAATAGGAAAACCAAAATCTTTTGTTTTAAAAATGTTGAAACAAAACCTTTTGGTAATTTTGATTTTTTTTTCAAAAAATTTTGGGATTAGGAAATTTGTCAAACTGACCTTTTTCTGTTTCAATAAAATAATATTTCATCAAAAATTTCCCAACCAGCTGTAAAAGAAGAGTATGTGACTATTTAACAGAATTCCTAAAAAAAAAAAAAGAAATGTAAAAACTTCATGGAGTAGGCCAGTAGGATTTTTTTCTTTTATAAAGAGAGGAGTAGGAAGGTTGTAGCCATGGTTGCTTTCCCATTATTACAGTGGATGTCCTTTTGTAAATATATCCATATTTCTAATTGCCAATACTACCTGTTTGTCCTCATTCTCATTTTTTCTTTTTCTTTTCATAATGTGAAAAATATACCCACATTACTGCAATATGCTACTGGGTTAATTTAGAATAGGACATTTAGTTTGACTAGATGCCAGAAACTTGATTATATGAAAAGAGTATAGTTTCAAAATTGTGAATGCTTGAATAGAAAAGTAAGGGGTGACATCAGGACAAAAATGTTAAAGTTTGAGTAAATCAGGAGGAAAGGAAAAGAACTGCTGAAATCAACCAATGTTTGAAATCAATTAAAAAAAAGCAAGTTAGTCTTTGTAACATAAGAACATGTTCTCCAAGTGTAGAGAGGAAGGCTTGATTGATAAATGAGGCATACTGCCTTAATAGTAAACTAATTACTAATTAAAACCCAAGACTCATTCAAGGAAGAAAATAGTAACTGATGATAAAGAAACTGACAAACTTACCGAATGGGTTATTTCAACAGCTTTCCTATTAATGTGTTTAGGTCACCCACAACCAAGAATTAAAGGTACAGCAAGTAACAAAGTACACTATTTGATATTTACATCTGTAGCAGTAGGCAAGGATAATGACATATAATTAAAAATAGATCAGCAGCTCTCTAGAAGTGATTGGTTAGTTTTAAGTGAAGAAAGAAGCTAACATATGAGCAGTAGAGCATATTAGGTGCAGTTGGTATAGATGAAAGGACTAGTGCTGGACGTCTTATTCAGAACCATACTCCCATTCACTAGTGGGAGCAATCACAAGACAAATCTGGGGGATAAGCGACAGAACTGAACAGGGCCAGATTAAGGCAATGCAGGTCTCTACCCATGCAGCCCAGCCCTCCACTTGGAGCAGCAGTGTCAGGATCCCCATCATCTTCCCAGGTACAGGGGAAGTAAGCATGGAGCTGCTTCTTCCCCTTAGCAGTTACTGCACAGACCTCCTCCTTTTGGGAAACTGGAAACATCAGGTGTGTCAGAAGGGGTCTCCCAGTACTTATCCCAGCATTTGGGCTGTGTTTGTTTGCTCTTGCTGGTGGACTGACCCACAAAAACACAGTATTTTGCTTGGGTCTATTGTGAGGGCCCCCTGAGTGGTGGGGGTCCTGGACTTAACACCCCATAGTGTGTTAAGGAAGGGAAGGAGGGATACCTCAGTGGTTTGAGCATTGGCCTGCTAAACCCGGGGTTGAGTTCAATCCTTGAGGGGGCCCTTTAGAGGTATGGGGCAAAAATGGGATTGGTCCTGCTTTGAGCAGGGGGTTGGACTAGATGATCTCCTGAGGTCCCTTACATCTCTGAAATTCTATGATAGTGAAATGTATGTGCTGTTTATGCTTCTTGGGGCTATTGTTTTGGGGTGTCTGCCAACTCATTCAGATAACATATATTGGCCACAATCTGGTCACATTTCCAAGATTTTGCTTAGAAACATGAGGGATAAAAACTGACCTTTGAAAAAAATTAAAAGTGAGTGTCTGAAGTAATCACATGATTCCAGGATCTGAGACTATGGGCACAGGCCTATAGTACATATGCCTTAATCTAACCTTGGGCTGGAGGATGGCCACTTTCTGTTTTACAGTGTATTATCACAAACCTGCAGTGATTGCCTCATGGTAGATAGTTCTGATCCTGTCTCAACTTCCCTCACCATTCCCCCCCCCCCCCCAAAAAAAAACAAAACACCTAAGTGTGTTGGGGGGGGGGGTAGTAACCAACATAGAGATTATGGCCCCATAAATCTTATCATAGAACTGTAGTTTAGAAGGGACCCTTGCCCAAGATACAGGATTTGTTGTGTCTAAATCAGGGGTTTTTAAACTCCATTGCACCGTGACCCACTTCTGACAACAAAAATTACTACACAATCCCAGGAGGAGGGACCAGAGCCTGAGTCTGCCTGAGCCCCACTTCATTGCAGGGCTATGTGGAACAAAGACTCACTGCCCCAGGCTGGGAGGCCAAAACCAAATGCCAACGGTTTCAGCTCCAGGCAGGGGGCCTATAACTTGAGCCCCACCTCCCATGGCTGAAGGCCTTGGGCTTTGGCTTTGGCCTTGAGCGGTGGGGCTCAGGCTTCAGCCCTAGACCACAGAAAGTCTAAGGCAGCCCTGATAACGCCATTAAAATGGGGTTGTAACCCACTTTGCGGTCCTGACCCACAGTTTGACAACCGCTGGTCTAAACCATTCAAAACAGATGACTATCCAGCCTCTTTTTGGTTAAGGGAGTGCAGTGTGGAGCATAATCTTTGGAATGTCTCAGAATCCATGGGATTTCTGTCCTTGAGAATCCAGGAAAACTGGTCTGTCATCTCTAGCTGCTCCACAGGATGTGAGCAGCCTTAATTATTTATTTAAGCAAAATTCTCATCAGTCTGGAGGAATTGTCTTAGAGTAATATAAGAGTCAAATGAGAAAATGTACTGATGAAACCATTTTCCTTAACTGATCCAATTTCATAATTAGTAGAGAAAAATCCTAAGAACCAAGAACATGTATTAAAATAAATCAATAGAAGAGTTTTTGATTATTTATTTCCAAATATAAAGGTTACAAAATGACAGACTTAAATCTATTGATTTGGGGGAAAAAATCCATTATTTGCAAAATACATTTTTTCAAAGCAATGCCTTTCATATGGATAGCCATTGCCCACACAGGTTTTCTGACATCTTAAACCAGATGAAGAGAGAGAGAGAGAGATGGAAACTCAAACACCAATCACCAAATATAAATGCTGAAGCAGACAGATTGAAACAGAATTTCTCTAAGTCTATGGTGAGGGTATATAACTGACCAAGAGAACCTTCCTCTCAGACTCCATAGAACCTGCCAAATTCCAGCCTAAGGAGCTAGTGAGGTGCACACTGTTTCATTAAAACTGACTGCCTACAGTCTACATCCACGTCTATGCCGCATCATGCCCATTGAGGAACAATCCTCCTACTTTGCAGTAAAAGATCACACATGTGTGGGAAGGCTCCTCTCGTTGTATTGATCCAAAGTGCACCTCTGCCACTAGGCCCTTCACATTCCTTTAGGATCAATTGTCCATACCAGTGGCTCTCAACCTTTACAGACCATTGTACCCCTTTCAAGAGTTTGATTTGTCTTGTGCACCCCCGAGTCACACCTCGCTTAAAAACTTACAAAATCAGACATAAAAATACACAAGTGTCACAGTACACTATTACAGTAAACCCTCGATTTAACGGACCCCGATTTAACGGACTTCGGATGCAACGGACAAAATTTCCGATGCATCCGAAATCCGTTATTCGGGGGCTGCCGGCTCCCGCCCGGGTCCCACCTGCGGGCGGCCTGGCTGGCTGCTGGCTCCCGCCTGAGGGTGGGCTGGCTGGCTGCTGGCTCCCGCAGCGGGGAGCCGGGCGGGCGAGTTGACAGCTCCTGCCCGGCTCCCCGCAGCGGGGATCCGGGCAGGCTGACCGCTCCCGCCCGGGTCCCAGCAGCGGGGAGCCGGGCGGGCGGGTTGACGGCTCCCACCCGGGTCCCAGCAGCCGGGATCCCGGGCGGGCGGGCTGACTCCCGGCTCCCGGCCGTGATGAGTAAAACCTCTATATAACGGACTAATTTGGATGAGGGGGGTGTCCATTAAAGCCAAAAGTCCTGTTATTTAATTATTTAAAAAAAATATTAAATAACGGACTTTTGGCTTTAACGGACACCCCCTCGCCCGAATTAGTCCGTTATATCGAGGTTTCACTGTACTGAAAAATTCCTGACTTTCTCATTTTTAACATATAATTATAAAATGAACCAATTGGGATATAAATATTGTACTTAAATGTCAGTGTGTAGTATTCAGGGAAGTATAAACAAGTCTCTAAGGTGCTACAAGTATTCCTCATTTTCTTTATGGATACAGACTACACGGCTGCTATTCTTGAACCTATAAAAATCCTCGTCTATTAAATTTTAGTTGTACTGACTTTGCTATTGCTTTTTATGTAGCCTGTTGTAAAACTAGGCAAATATCTAGATCAGTTGAGCACCCCCTGTAAGACCTCTGAGTACCCTAAGGGGCAAATGTACCCCTGGTTGAGAACCACTGCTCCATTCAATGCTATTCAGCATGTACATGCAGATACTAGGAGAACTGAGAGACAACATGGGCTCAAGTGTCACCAATTTACAGATGACATCCAACTTTATCTATCCTTTGATATGTACAACCACCACCAAGATAGTTCATTGCTTGGAGAAGATCAACTAATGGGTGAAGAGAGTAGCTGGTAGAAGCTGAAGTAAGATGAAGTTATGCTGGTTGGCAGAAGAAAGCACTTTTAGGAGTCTGAAGCCATGGTGTCTAAAAGTTCACCTAAAGCTCTGGGATAAGGACACCAGTCCTCAGACAAATGGAAAGCTTACCTGTGCGGGAAATAGAGCTTTCTCAGTCCATGAATCTGTAGTGAACTTCTACAGGAGCTAAGAACCACAACAAACCTCATTACATTTTGTTCCAAGTGTAAGGTTCTTGACAGATCCTTCCCAAGAGAAAGGAAGGATGGTGTAGAGTTTGGGGTGCTAGATTGGGATTTGGAGTCTTACATTTAGTTCTCTGCTCTGCCACAGCCTTTCAGTGTGACCTTAGATTAATCGCTTAGTCTCTCTGTGCCTCAGTTCCCCTTTGGTAAAGTGAGAATAACAGTACTTCCCTAATACATTTAAGTATGTGAGGTACAAATTGGGACCTCAACTGCATTAGATATAAACTATTAAAATTTTATGAAAATTTAGAGGTACTTTCTGGTGATTGTTAATCTGGTTAAATCGGACATTTAAGGGTCACTCTGGGTAGCTGAACTAACCTCTCCACCTAGGGAAAGAGAAAAGAAGCCCCCTTTTTAAGTGTCTTCTAACTTACTCTTAAGGGTCATTAAGAGGCAATGCCAAAGTGAACAGCCTTAATGCCTTTAGCCTTCTCTGCTGGGGAGTACTGAAACATGTCTGAACAGAATGGGTTGGACTGAGATACCCATGGACCCTCAGGATGATTTGGGCTTGCTAGGAGAATGTAAGTTGGTTCTGTTCTGTTTCTTTAACGTAAGAGGAAAGTCTGTCTAACTCAGTCTATAGTGAAACTTAAGAGCAGGTGAAACTAAACATGTCAGCTCTTTGGTATTGTGGAATCCCTTTTTCTCTAATGCTTTGTTTCCACTATTTAACAAAAAATACTTTGCTCTAATAAGGGTATTGGTCAATATTACAGGTTGCCTGAAACCCAGCCTGGTCTGCAAGGTGGTAATGGTATTGGGCCTAAGATGCAAAGATTCCACCCAAAGACAGATAAGACCAGAAGCTGGGAATGGGCACCAGGGGATGGATCACTTGATGATTACCTGTTCTGTTAATTCCCTCTGAAACACTTGGCATTGGCTACTTTCAGAAGACTAGATACTGGGCTAGATGGACCTCTGGTCTGACCCAGTATGGCCATGCCTACATTCTTATGTAAGGGGAAGAGGCCTTCAGAAAGGGTGCCCTCAGAGAGACCAGAAAAGGGGCAGAGACACAGCTAGTCCTATGTCCTTGGCAAACGTGTATATACAATTTAGGGTGAAAAAAATAAAATAAACATGCTAAATCATAATATGGCTTTCTAGCAGGTGGAGAGTAATTTGAGATAAAGTCCCTTCACTTTGGCCTTTAATTTAGATCCTTCAAGGGGAGACAGCCCTTTACTGGTATTAAATAGCTTGTTCTCTAGAGTAATCTCTATTGTTGTTCTCTTTAAAAAAATCTTGTCCAAGTATTTATAATGCACGATTCACCATAGTATCTGTGTGCTACTCCTGTTTCATATTCACTGACAATACTAATAATTTTATTACATATATTGAACTTTGGAGTTGTCAAGGAATGCTAAATATTAAAAAACATTCCTAATGAATTCACTATTTTTGCATTCAAAGTAACCTGAATTTTATTTTTTCAGTGTTTATAAACATAAACAGCCACCATCCTTAATTCAGCAAGATGAATTTTTATTTCATAGATGATCTGTGGAATAATTCTGATGAGTAAATCTGGCATTTCCATGTTTTATTTGAAATTTTTAATGATTTCCCCCCTTCCTTTGGCATAGATTTGTTTAACCTTTTTTTCAAGGGCAAGTACAGTAACAAAAATCTGCAATAGTTACTGTTGAATTGGCACAGCTCAATGGGAAGGGATAAGTCAGAATGAATTAAAATGATTTCACAGAGCACACAGAAAGCCTTTTGTCTCCTAAAGAATGACTGTGAGTGAATGGAGAATATTTGTCTACTTAAAAAAACCCTTCAGACGTAGCAGCCTTGAGCATTGTTGTGTGCATCTCGCGTAAAATCTTTCTGACTGAAAGCGGGGTACAAAAGTACATAATTTTAGGAGATCCTATGATAGCTCAAAGCCTATCAACATTTTCATTGGTGAATTTGTGTTTTCAGTGCTTTGTAACTCATATTCATTTGAGATTGAAATGTAGCACACACTTTGTGTTGGGTTTTTCTTCTGTATTAAAAAGAGTTTGTACCAGCTTAGTGGTAGGGTAATGCATTAAATGCAAGTTCAAGTTCAGTCTTTGGATCCTCCTAGGACTAACAAGTTCTGGAGCATTGTTGAAGCTCTGTCTACTAAATCAATGAAGTTCCCTGGTATTCCTCTCTAGCAACCCCCTTTGACATGTGTAGCCTTTGTGGTTGTTAAAGATCTCACAGCAAAATTAGATGGGTAGAGAGAAAATAAAAACGAATTCCATTTTTTTGGCCACCTTGAAAATAACAATTTGAGTTGGACAGTTCTGTAATAAGGGGAAAGAAAATCAGCAGTTTATTAATCCATGAATTAGTTTAGAGACTATTAGTGTTTTGAAGATTATTTTTTAAAGGAAAAAAGGTTAATTTCCATTTGAGTCTTCAGTTTCCTAAGAATGCTTAGTATCTCCAACTACAGATGTGTAGCAATTGCACTGTATAGTAGACTGGAAGGGCCATGAAAGTCTTGAATATTTCTAGATTATTTCCACTATCCACTAACACCCACTCCTTGAATTTAGGTAGTTACGATGAGATTTTTAAAGGTATTTAGGCACCCAAAGATGCAGATAGTCAAGTAGTGGGATTTTCAAAAGCACCTAGGCACCTGAATCCCATTGATTAGGAACCTAAATACATTTGAGGTTCTGGGTCCTCAGCACTTCTGAGAATCCCATGAGCCACCTGTCTGCATCACTGAACACCTAAATACTTTTGAAGTCAATGCATGTATATTTGAGAGCAGAAATATTTGGAAATTTTAAAAGGTTTTACTATACAATATTAATAATGAATATGTCTGAGAACAAAAATAATCCCAATAGGTGTGTGGACATCTATCTATCTATCTATCTATCTATCTATCTATCTATCTATCTATCTATCTATCTATCTATCTATAAAAGTCAAGTGGTGTATGTATGTATGTATGTATGACTGCGAACTCCTCCCGCACCGTTTGAGCCAGAGACTTGAATTTTGGTACAGTGAGGGGTCTTGGGGTCTAGATGCTGGTAAGGGTCGAAAAATTTTCGGATCTCACCTCTGACGCCCCGCAGGGGTGAAAGTCTTTCAGGGCCAATCACATCGGCTGGGCGGTTAGGTGGTGATGATGTCATAATACCCCCCTCCAACAGACACCTCACTCGCTCAGCTCACCCCTCCCTCCTCCAACGGAACCCCGGAGATCCCTCAGTTCTCTGCCCCTCCCCCCTCCCAACGGAACCCCGGAGATCCCTCAGTTCTTTGCCCCTCCCCCCTCCCAACGGAACCCCTGAATCCATCGGCTCTGTGCCGCCCCCCACCTGCGAAGGTCCCCAGAATCCCTCGGCTCTGGGCCCCCTCCCCCCCTGCGACGGATCTGAGTTGGGGTTGGTGGGACGGTAAGTGAGGTGGGGGTGTCGGGTTCGGTCGGGGGGTGAGGTGGGGGTGTCGGGTTTGCTTGGGGGGGTCAGGTGGGGGTGTCGGGTTTGGTCAGAGGGTGTCAGCTGTCTGCCACCTCCCCACCTCCGACTGACCCGAGCAGCGCCGGGCACTTATCCGGGGGGTGTCGGGGTTGGTCTGGAGGGGTGCGAAGGTGTCGGGGTGGGTGAGGGTTGAGGTGTGGGTGTTGGGTTTGGTCTGGGGGGGGGGAGGTGTCGGGGTGGGTGCCCAGACCAAACCCGACACCCCCTGGCTCACTTACCCCCCGACCAAACCCAACACCCCCACCTCACCCCCCCAAGCAAACCCGACACCCCCTGACCAACCCCAACACCCACACCTCACCCCTCACCCACCCCGACAACTTCCCACCCCCCCAGACCAAACTCGACACCCCCCGGCTCACTTACCCCCCCGACCGAACCCGACACCCCCACCTCTCCCCCCCACCAATCGCAACACCCCCAGACCAACCGCAACACCCACACCTCACCCCTCACCCACTCCGACACCTTCCCACCCCCCCAGACCAAACCCGACACCCCCTGGCTCACTTACCCCCCGACTGAACCCGACACCCCCACCTCACCCCCCCACCAACCGCAAAACCCCCTGACCAACCCCAACACCCACACCTCACCCCTCAGACACCCCGACAACTTCCCACCCCCCCAGACCAAACCCGATACCCCTCCGGCTCACGGTGCACTGTGTAGCACACAGATTATTAAATACACTGTTCGGTCGGGGGGTGAGGTGGGGGTGTCGGGTTTGGTCGGGGGGTGAGGTGGGGGTGTTGGGTTTGCTTGGAGGGGTCAGGTGGGGTTGTCGGGTTTGGTCGGGGGGTAAGTGAGCCGGGGGGTGTTGGGGTTGGTCGGGGGGGTGGGAAGGTGTCGGGGTGGGTGAGGGGTGAGGTGTGGGTGTTGGGGTTGGTCAGGGGGTGTCAACTGTCTGCCCCCTCCCCACCTCCGACTGACCCGAGCAACGCCGGGCACTTATGCTAGTACTTTATAAACATTGATGGGTGGGAATTTTTCCAATTATTATTAAAAAAGGAATGTATATAACAAACCACTACCAGGTAAACCAACAAAAGACAGAAAATTCCTAAGAATTGCCATAATATTTGATCAAACTCTTGTGTGTTGCTGTTTATTTTAAAGAATTAGAAATAGTAGAGATGAAAAAAAATCTATTTAATCATTTAGTCTTTCCCTCTTTAGGTGCAAGATGATCCCTAGATATTATCTAGCATCTCTTTCACAAGTATTATTAGATGTTCCAGTAATGAGGCTTCTATTAAATCTCTTGCAGAAAACATTCACAAACTAGTCTGGCACTTTATTAGGAAGTTTCCCCTAATATTTAGCCTAAACTTCTCTTTGTAAAATGCCACCCAATTATAATGTTATCAGATGTATTGCAATATCTAGGTACAACAAATGATGATAAGCCAGAATATTCAGCTTTACTTTTTATTTCATTTCTTTCTAGTTTTATAATCACAATTGTACATATTATTGATACCATCATTAGTGCATTAATAATAACACAGAATAAGTTTCATCTTATACTTTTGTAAATGCATGCCTTAAATATGAAGGCAACGGATCTTGGTAAATCTTTTTTTTCCTTATCATGTTCGTTGGATTTATACACTCACTCTCACTCATCCCCTTTCTGCCGCACGTCTAAATGTTAAGTGATTCATTGCAATTATTTGTGTGAAATACAAAGGTAAAGCCGCACCGTATGAATTAACTGCAACTGGTGCTAGCACTTAGCTGGCCCATTATGTTTTGCCAAAGTAAATCATCCTCAATACTTGGATGCACAAAATGTTCTTTATAGCTGTCTGTCTATAGTTCAGTGAGATAAAACAATTAATTAAAAAACAAAAACAAAATCTGCAAACAGAAAAATGGTAATAGTCTTTGCTGCACAAATAAAGTTTTCTAAATGTTATTAACAGCAGACTGAAGAATGCTGGGGCTCTCTCTTCCTCTACAAACATTTAAATATAAATGGAAATACTCTTTTTCTGATACTGCCAGATCTCTGCATTTAACTAACGTGACTAGGACTCAAAGAAAGTAAGATTTTAGGCCATTTATGAATCCCTTAGGCAAAATGGAAAACAATGCCGACCTGGGGTTTTCATTTGATTACATAAATGTCAAAGACAGTCAGAACAGTTAGTAAGCAAGCAAAAAAATAACAACAAAGAAATAAAAAACCCAAATGAAAAATGAAATCAAATAAACAAATAAAAAAACCTGAGTAACTATGGAATAAACACGGGTTACCTGCACTGTACACTTTTATCGGCGGGGTACTCCCAGACTTCTAATAATAAAGTTGAGGCCTGATTATAACCAGACAAACAAAAAGCATAAAATCGGATGTTATTTCCCATGTAAATGAACAAGGGGAAAACACATCGTCATGTTTTTGTTTTTGTTCTTGTTCATGTTGAACAATTAGAGAAAGACTTGTGAACTTTTCAATATGTCTAAGAGAACAGTTGTTAGTTGCTTCACTGAATACAGAATAATTGCCTCTAGTCTTGCTTTTATTCTTCCTCAAGGCTTACAGATCAATGCATCCTTTTATTTTTTGTAGGAATCAATTCATTGAAACAGATTTTAAATTTATTTTACATGCCAGAAAAAAGTACTATTATGATTTTTTAAAAACATTTTTCACTAATTACTTAAGTCTGCAGATGTATTTTTTCATTTTTCTTTTAAAAATTTTATAGTTTTCTGCTTGTTCTGCTGTTCACATTTATCAGTAATGTAGTCCTTATTTATATTGCTATTTTCTGGTTTTTTGGCAGTACTGTTTCCACCTACAATATTTTGTATACACCTAGGAGTCTTTTAAGTTGGTCATGACAATGCTCAGTAAAGCCAAAAATACACTTTGTTGCTTTCTTTTCAGTTCAGTAACCACAAATTCTCATTAAGAGTACAATCATTTTCTTATGCATTCACCTCAGCTATTTTACCCCTTCTATGTAATTTGTAATTGTTCTTTCATCTAAAAACATAAATAAGTAAATAACTAAAGTGCATCTTTTACAGAGAGTTTAATGCTGAGGAAACCTACATAATACAAGTTCAGTCAACATTTTCTTAGGATAGCCTGTCAAGTTAACAGTGTCACTAACCTAGACTTTTACATCACCCAATTCTAGGCAGTGACTTTTATAGCTAGGGAAAACAACTTGACCTTTCCAAACATTTTTCAACTGTGACACAAAATAAATAAATAAAATCATTTTACATATGAACTTACCTTTGCTTCCTTGAACTTGGAGAGCAAGACAAATGACCAGAAATATTAATCCAGTTTTCAAATGCATGCTGGCAATTCAGAACTTTCAAGGATTGTCATGCAGGAACTATGGCTAGTTTAGACTGGCTAAGAGATTTCTTTTTAAGAACTAAAATTCCCAAACTGCCTTGTATTCCTACTTTTTTAAGGAAGTGCCCAACACTTTGAATTATTTTGAATCTCAGGCAAAGAGTGAAATAGGTGCCAGAACACAGTTACTGAACAACCCCCTCAAACACACACACTTGTAGTCCAGGAGACTGAAGGGGGGACGGGAGTGGTAAACTCCTAAATGTAACAAGAGTGACGAAGTTTAAAAAAAACACCCAACAGTGTCTGTTTCTGGAATAATCTGTTTATCTACTGCTCAGACATAATCCCTCTTATAGTCCAGCTGGAAGAGCTGTCTTCATCTTATTAACCTTCTGGAGTGGCATCTGTCAGCCCCAGAAGACTTCAGTAGCACCATGACAAACAACAGAAGCCTCTTTTAGTGGCCATTACCTGTAAATTTTGGTCATTTGGACATTCCAGTAATATGGCATGTCAGCAGCGGCATTGCAAAATCATGGCGATAGTTGATTGTATTATTTCTGAAATGTATGACCATAACAAACGGTGAACTTCCTTTGAAGAAGATGACTAATTGCTTGTCTGAAAGAACTGTGACAGTATGGAGCTTTTTGGCAGTGTTTGACTTGGGAGCTCTTCTCCTTTCTCACATCAAAAAGTTTGCTTTTGCAATATTTCTATCAGAGCTCTAATGATGGACAACCCATTCTATTACACTGGTAAAATGCCATGACTCAGCAGTAAATTGCTGGAGCAATCAGGACTGGAACAATCTGATTCCAAATGAGGAATGGGGGAAGAAAGAGGTGGTTATAAGGAGAGGAATAAAAAAGGGGAGGAGGGAAATAGCATTTCAAGCTCTAGCTCAATCAGGCCAATGAGTGAACAAACAGTTACAAGCAGTTCTTTTACAGTTATATAAATAATTATTCACATTACATAACATTTGGTATGTTTGTTTGTTTGTTATATTTATGGCCTATATTCACTAAATTCTTTTCAAAAGCATTTTGTGAAGTTTTGTTAACCAGGGATGTCTGCCAGGTAGGCATTTGCAGAGGTCTGTCCTATTTAGAGATGTATGTGGTGACTGTACTGTCCAAACTAAGGCTATTTGCTGGCAGCAAGAATCCTTCTAGCTCTGTGTGTACAAGTTGCTTTAAGAACAACCTTCATTTGAACCTGGTCAGTGTTCTATTTTTACCTGAGATTTAAACAATGGCAAAAGAAAACAAAGATCACCCTTTTCTAAATACTTGAAGCAATTAGTATAGGGACATTGCTGGGATCAAAATTTGACCTGCCTTTCTTTTTTCCCCTTATCTGTTTTCAAAACCCATAGTAACAACAGCAATCTTAAAACAAAGAAATCCATGCCATCAATACAGCCAAAATGAAGGATGATCTGGATTTATACTGGAGGACATTTGCATGGAAGAACATAATTAATCTTTGCATGAATATTATACCTCTCATATCTCAATTGAGATACTTTTCAAAGTATAATCAAACCTATGAAGCACTCTTAAGAGCCAGCTAAATTTTAGCCAACATTATTTAAAAGGTAGATAAAATGAGATAAAGAGGAAAAGAGTCAAGTATTCAAAAATGTCATCTGATTTTGGTTGCCTCCATTTTTTTGCCCAACGTTTGTGAGTGAGGGGGATTTTTCTGAGGTGCACCAAGAACTCCCATTGACTTTCAATGAGAATTAGGCCCTTATGTGCCTAATTCACTTTTGAAAATGGGACATAGCTGCCTAAATCACTTAGACACAGATTTTTAAAGCTATTGAGGTATTTCTGCACACACCATCACAACACCTAACTAACATAGGATCCCAAATCTCTTTTTCAAAGGGGATTTAGGCACTGGGGAGTCTAAATTTCATTAATAATCAATAGGATTTAGACTCCTAAATCCCTTTTGAAAAATATATTTAGGTTCTTGAATCAGTTAGGTTGTGCAACACTGAATGTAGCAATACCCAAATAGCTTTAAAAAGCTGGACCTAGATGTCTAATTGATGCAGCCAATATTAGATGACATATTTGAAAGTGGGGGCCAATGAGACTGGCTGAAGATCACACTGAGTCATTAGCAGAGGTAGGGATCTAGAACCAGGAGCCTTTCCGCCCTCCCCCATTAGACAACAATCCCTTCATGAATAATGGAAGAATACATGTTTTGAAATGAAATATATTTTACTTTCAAGGTTTTACAGTGTACAGCCATGGATAAAGAATTGATTTTAAAAGAAAGAAAACACTTTAACATTGTTCTTTTTAATTAAATGTGCTAGTTTAAGGAAAATATTAGGCTATGCAGCAAGTTCGTAGCTAAAAATTATGCTGCTGGGATCTGAGTATAGTGAGATGATCTGCAAATCATGAATATTTCAAGTTGTTTTCTGTCAAGGCCTAGTACCTTTTACATATTTCCTTTTAATTAAAAAACTTTGTAACTAACCTTGATAACTGCTACAGTCCAAGCAAACAATAATGATAAACACTCATTATAGCTAACGCAATACTATCAAGGGACCATTCCATCTCTAAGTACTGCTGTGTTTAATTATGGGTCACTGTTAATTAATCTGGAAGTGATTCTTCTAGCTGGTTTGCTGTCAACAACAATTATATATTCTTAAAGAGGCAAAATCTTTTTTTGATTCTGGCTGAAATTCAATAATGCATTAAAAATATGCCAGGGAGGCATGGAAAGGGCAGTACTGCAAACTGAAGTATCCATTCAGCCAAGATAAGTGCACATAAATGGGCAAACTAGAGTTTTAATGGTTAGTGCAATGAATCAGTGCATATATCTGAAAGAATACACTAGTTGTGCTGTTTAAAGTAAAACTTCCAAATGACAAAATACTGTTTCCTGCCTTTTAGAAAAACCTTACCTCAGAATTTTGATATGAGACCAGCCTTTAGAAGGAACAATAGCTTGTCTCTGTACAGTGAACTTATGTTTTTAAGTGGAACTCCTGGAGACACTTTTCACCTTTAAATTCTATGATCCTACAAATCAATAAAGCACATACACAGTCTTTCTATGGGTGGGTTGTTTTCATAAACAAGCCTTATCCTAACTGGAGTTAGAATTTTGTAGGTAGTAAATCGAGAGTTTGCTGTATCTCTAAAAGTACTTGAACCAAGAAGTGCTAAGTTTAAATTTCAGGAACTACATGCTCCAGCCCATGAACATGATAACACCGAGAAAGCAAAAATACTGCTCTGCTGGAAGTAAGTAAGATGAAAACAAACTCCTTTCTAAGTGATCTGATAATTATTCTCATGACTCTGCTCTAGTGTTTTGACACTGATTTGTATAGGAACAGAACCTAAATATACTGAGACATTTCTGCTGGTGATTTGGCCAACTACATTCTTTCTTTTTAGTGTTATACCACTTCAGAGAGCTGTACCACAGTTTTGGAAGCATATATTAGTATTACATTATTGACACTGAATGCGAGGAGACATATCTTCAGTAATATTTTGTACAGCGAGATTCGGGATGGCTCTAAGAAAGCAGGGTCACCTTTTATGGTGGTACCACAATGTGTGCAAAAATGACATGAAGTCATTCAGCATCAAGGTAAAAAGCTTGAAGGAGTCTGAAGAATCCTGCCCAATTTGGATGGAATATCTGGCACTGGGTGCAGCTCAACAGGAAGTGGCTTTGATCCAGGGATGGAAGCAAAGTGAGAAAGAAGAAAGCACTGTGCTGTAATCATAGATTCTAACTCAGATAACATATGGATCTGTGAAATTTGCAACAAGCTGTTGAATTGGACTTGTCGCGCTCGAATTGTCGTCCATAAGTGGATTCCTCAAGCACCTGATTAGACTGCTTACGTGTATACCATGATCAGTTTGGCTGGACGGTTGTCAATGATGCTGATGATTTACATTGAGCAAGGAGAGAAGTGAAATTTAAGAATGAAATTGCAGGAGTAGCACCAGACTTGTCACAGCTGCTCACAGGGCTAAAAGTGCATGAAAAGCTCCTGCAGGAGCAAAGATATCAATGAGAAGTGGAAATAGACTAGTTGGTTATTTTCTTCCTGTCCTTCTATTAATATTATCACTATTAAGTAAGATTTACATTATTATTATTTATGTTTTGCTTTCGGTTTACCAAAACCTAGTCCCTGGCACTAATCAGTGCTACATCTGGTTTAACTCATTCACCACGATGATCATCCATTGTTTTTGCATTTCCTCTAGCCTTTTCCATTGGATAGTATTTGCTTGTACTTTTGTCTCTACTATCGTTTAGCCATCACATTTTTCATCTCTTTTCCACTGAAATAAAGAAAATCATGTTGTCATAAAACATATTCTCATAAACAAAACAAAATATCTGTGAAGTGAAAAAGGTCTATTTGACATTGGTGAGGCCTCATCTGTGTCAAGTTTTGGGACCCACAATACAAGAAGGATGTGGAAAAATTGGAGTCCAGAGAAGGGCATCAAAAATGATTAGGGGCCTGGAGCGCATGACTTATGAGGAGAGGCTGAGAGAACTGAGATTGTTTAGTCTACAGAAGAGAAGACTGAGGGGAAAATAGCTGCTTTCAACTACCTGAAAGGGGGTTCTAAAAAGGATGGATCTAGACTGTTCTCAGTGGTAGCAGATGACCGAACAAGGAGTAATGGTCTCAAGTTGCAGTTGGGAAGGTTTAGATTGGATATTAGGAACAACTTTTTCACTAGGAGGGTGGTCAAGCATTGGAATGGGTTACCTAGGGAGGTGGTAGAATCACCTTTCTTAGAGGTTTTGAAGGTAAGGCTTGATAAAGCCCCGGCTGGAATGATTTAGTTGTGGATTGGTCCTGCTTTAAGCAGGGGGTTGGACTAGATGACCTCCAGAGGTCTCTTCCAACCCTAATATTCTATGATTCAGTCATGTTGAGCGGTGGGTATGTTTGTACACTTGATGAAAGCAAACTTTTCCCCCCAAGTCACTACCATCCCCGTCAGGTGTCTGGCATTGCATTGTGTCAGCCCTATATTTCCAAACACACCAGCTCCCTGGTCTTGTCTTCATGTGCCTCCATGTTATATCTATCCATAGTCCTGTGTTTTCCTTCATAGGCAGGTTTTATCAGATGGTGATGGTGACCTCCTGTGCACAGAATTGATACCATAGGAAGGGTAATTTGGTCCAAGAAATGGTCTTGTACAACATAGGAAACATTCCTGCATCATAAGGCATGGTGGCCTTATTCCTGAAGCTGTGCACTATTGTGGAAGGAGAAGAAGGTATTGCACAAAGCCCATTTAACAAAAAACTGTCATGTTAGCTGCGTGTCTGCCCTTGGGAATTTATAAGTAGAGGACCAAGAATGCAGGAATCCATTAGAGATGTCACAGAATCAGAAGCCTGCCTTGGATATGTTCCTCTGGTGGAGATATACAAAGCAGCAACTTGGAGTTCTATGCACACTTTCAGTCCTTGGATTTAGCATTGTGCGCTGATGCACAGTTTGGGAGAGAGGTGTTACTGTCCATATTTAGTTAAGATTTCCTCTCCATGCATCTGCCTGATGGAACATATTTTGCTAATCCTCCACAAGTGGGAATGCACAGAGGCCCTCAAAGATGAAAGAAAGGTTACACATTAGAAACTCGGCAGATTGGAAGAAGTATGCTGAGGCGGTTGGCATGTGCACTCCTTTATAAAGAGTAAAGCTATGACATCCCCCTTATGCAAGAATCCCACCCCACAGCAGATATGGATTTTCAAGGCAGTTCCTTTGAGTGTGAATGCACAGAGGCAACCCTCAAAGAACAGTAGTTACTAGTAAGTAAACTCTCTTTGTACACAAAGCCATCACAAGGCCTTTACACCTTGTATATAGGATGGAGTTTATAACACAGAACAGATATATGTGGTGTATAGGCTCTCTGCACAGGAGTGAACTTCACTGTTGGCAAGAGAGAATCCTTAAGCAGAAATGGAGAGAATACATTAGAGAAAAAGATTGGAGGGGATAATAGTGAAAAGTAAGTGAATAAGAATATATTCTGCTGCTGCTGTTGTTGCAAAAACTCAAATACTATATTGGGATATATAAAGAGAGAAGCACTGAGTGGAAGACCAAAGAGACCTTTTTTTTTCTCTGTGCAGCCATATTGCAGATGTACTAGGTAGACTCATATATTTTGAGGCCAGAATGGACCATTAAGACCTCCTGCACATCACAGACCACAGAAGCCACCCTACCCACTCCTGTTGTAGGTATATAACCTCTGGCTTTGAGGAGTTACTGAAGTCCTCAAATCTTGACTTAAAGACTTTAAGTTACATTGAATCTACACACACATTTAAATATTTTGTTTTCAAACATAAACTGATTAATTTGAGACAATATTAAAAAATCAAAAAGCACGAAAGGTGACCTATGGAAGGTGGAGGAAAAGGTCTGCATTAGTATCCGAAATAACATAAGCAATTAGGAAGACCTAACCTAAAGAAAAATGGGGCTGTAAAATGCAGGTATATTGAGGCATAAAAATAGAGAAGTTAAAAAATGACTAAACTATCACCCACATGATAACAAGGAAGGCCAATTGGGCAATGGACTAATGCGCCACATGAGTTTGTCAAGGCACGCAGGGAAATAATGGATTTCTGCAGAATTGTATCAGTACTCTACTGTCTCAATGAAAGAGGACAGTCTAGATGACCTCAAAGGTCCAATCGTAATACCTTAAACATCTGTGGAAGGAACCACAGTCAACATGAGTACCAGCTTTGAAAGTGAATTGAAATGGACTCTGTGTTCCTTTTTTAATTTAATTATTTTGAATATAGAAACAGCCTTCTTTTTCTGTGACAATATGACAGTCTGATCAAATTTTCATCATTTGTAATAGCTCCGCCGTATCAGTATTCATTTCTGCTAATGCAGTAACAAAAAGTCTAATCACATCTGTAGCAAAAAGATTCCCACTAACAAATGTAACAGAGTCAATAATATGGGGAAATGTTTAAAATACATTAGAATTCCCCAAACAACATTTTTGACATTGATTTCATGTCAGGCCTAAGAACCTCTGCCTATCCAAGCAAATTCTACATAATTTGTTTTGCATAACATCTCACTAGTTATTTTGTAAAAGCTATAATGAATATATGTGTATTTCATGTCTTGTGAGGTTGGACTAGACAAAAGGAGAATTTAATATGAGATGAAGGCTGATAGCACATAATTGTGTTGGAAACTGATTACTTAGTTTGCACTGCAGGCAAGCATCAGCTCTGCCATCAGCTGCCACCAGTAGGATGGCACAGAGTCATTTGTTACAAAACAAAACTGTCTCGCTCCTTATTGAATGTTACAAAGCATACCAGGAAGGATGGAAGGATTTTCTATAACACATCTTCATTACTCCAAAATTGGGCCTTTACTCACAATGGAGAAGAAATATGTTTTCAAGCTATATTGTATTTTATTTCAGGAAATCAATGCATATCACATACTTTTACATGTTGGTAAATTACTCTACATGTTTATTTTTGTTGTTTTTGGTTCAATTGTATTGTTTTCTATATACAGTTATGTTTCAGAATAGTTGTGGGTTAATGCATTTTGTAAGGGTAACTCAGAAAAATCCCATATGCAATTTAATCATTTTCTTATTTAGTGACCAAATGTGAGATCAGATACATCTTCTATAAACTTTGGGGGAGGAAGGGGTGGAAATACGACTTCTGGTGTAGCAGAAAACAGATTCTATTTCCAGAAAATGACCTGGGATAAGTATCTTATATTTGCATCACAAGTTCCTCTGCTCATAGCCCTCATAGTAGACTGGATTTGTGTTTTTTCAGTTAAAGTGATTTACATTTTAGTACATATATTAGCTTTATTCTGATTCCCATAAACTCACAAGAGATGGAGAGCTAAAACAGGAAGTGGTTTGTAAATAGATATTACAAGGGTACTCTTAATAAATGGTCCTTATCCTACAAACATGCACTAGATTAATTTTACTCACATGAGTAGTCCTATTGAAGACCATGGGTCTACTAATGTAAGTAAAATTTAGCATATAGAAAATATTTGCAGGATTAGGGACTTATTATGGATTTGTCACAAACTTTAAATGCAAGTCATTTTACAGGGTTCTCTTATTCAATTTACTAAGGTCATGATTTTTCATTACAGATTATCAAATACAATTTGGACAGAGAAATATTTCAGAAGGATAAATGTATGGATAGGATGTTTAAGTACATAAAACACTGGGACAACTGATCAAATCTTTATGTATCAACCTGCATACCTAAAGAGAGGTTTAGAGTCACAGAGGTGTTCTCAAAAAGGCTGGGCAAGGAATTAAATGCATACAGCTTTTAGAAAGGCGGGTATGCATTTAGGATACCTGATGATATTTTACATTCTGCCAAAACCGTTTTTTAAAAAAGCGTAGCTGGTTTGTAGCATTTCACTCAGACAGTGAAGATAATAATAAAAAAAAAACACCAGAAAGTAAAGTTGTTAAAGATCTTATTACTGAAATATTTGTTCAGAGGGGGGAGAGAACCTACAATCTCATTTAATAAATGAAGCAGTGTCAGAGAAATAATAGGAATACACATCTTTAGTAAATTGCAGAGATTAAATTTCCATTAAAATGCCATTATTTCTTTCAATGTAACAGGGAAGTAATTAGAGTAGTTGCTACAGTAGTTTCTTTTGTTACATTTACTGAGACTTCATTGGAAAGAGAAAACCTTTGATATCAGAGGCTTCTGTGTCACTGAATATACATGTTTTACCTCATCATATAAAGAAATCTGATAAAATTCACATGGCAGCTGGCAAAGCTTTAAGGTGTGTGCAGATATTGTGGGTCATTAGTTCAGTTTCCCAAGCAAAAGGATATGAACAAACACTTTTATCCCCTTCTGTTTTTGCAGGAGTATTTTCCATTTTCACAAATGCAGAATGGAAAGTACTGTATGACAGAGGACACTTCACATTACCTTATCTATTGGTGCAATATGAAAATACTGTACTCCTGCTGATATCTGTTAATAGCCATTTTTAAAATAAAATCTGTGCCGTTATGTTCTATAGTAGTTATGCATGGACCACGCCCCTTGATTCTATGGTCTCAGAGACTGAGTGCAGAACATTGTATGCATTGTAGTTTATGAATGTCCACAGTTTTCTTATGCTTCCCACGATATGTGTGAGAAACATTTTCTTTTTATAATATTGCCGAGATCAAACAAATGAACTAGCAAACTTGTCATGTATTAGTAGGACATCTTGGCATGCCAGCATTTTACCCAACAGAATTTGCCTTGTCATGCAGGAGAATGCTGATTGAACCACCTGGTGACAAAGGCAGTAAAGTTCAGTGGTAGCACTCAATTCTGATAGACCAAGAGGATGCCAAAAAATTAATAAGTGGGCACACAAATCCAGCATGGCAATTATTTCCAGGTGATTTAATTAGTCTTCCAACATCAGAAAAGCTGAGTCAGTCTATTAAGGGACAGCGTGACGTTAGAATACACAGTTGATCCTGTCCTACCTTATGTGATAACAAAGTCCTTATGTTGATATTTATCTTGAATAATGAATTGGTGTTGTGTAGCTATGTAATCATTCAGCTGTCATGAAATATGGAGCAAGAGATCTTCTTAAAAAGAACAGTTACCAATTAAAAAACACACACAAAAAGACTTTCCAGCAACAACGCCAGCTCAGGTCTCTGTTGTTTATCAGAGACCACATCTTGTATGGAACCCTGAACAGCACACAGAGACATCTAGTGATTGAATTATATACTGCAAGTAAACCTATCATACCAGCTCCTTCAGGTTGGAAAACAAGAATTCCATTTCATTAAAAATGTTAAGGTTTCACAATTTGTTTTTGTTTGTATCAGAACAACAACTAAAACTTTTGTGGTTTTTTAATGAAGAGGGAGAGCAACAGATCCCAAAGCAGTCAATAGCCAAGTAGTTGGACAACTCATGAAATGTGGGAGACCCAGCCTCAAGTCTCAAATTCCCAACCAGCTCTACTCAGAGAACAAAGTGTAAGTAATGCCCACAGGAGAGTTCATATTTACCATGCTGGGATGGAGTGAGGGCGATATGACTTATAATAAAATTCTCACACCTGTGTAAATACTAATATTGCTGTACACACTCAAAAAAAAATTAATATAAAGACCTGGAATAAGGCATTCATATGGGAAAGTAGATAAGGTAATCTCCTTTATGTAATATTTATTAAAAACTAACAAAAAATCAGATACACCACTGAACAATACTGGGTTTGAAAATATAAAAATATATATCTGAAATATTCATATAATATTAGCTTCACTTATAAAAGTTGTCTCTTCAAATCTATTTAAGACATGTAGAGTTTGTGGAAGAGTAGTGAGAATACTAGTGTTGGAGAGCTGGTGTCAGTTCCCTGTTCTGCCACAGACGTCCTGTGTGACCTTGAGCAAGTCACTTAGTCCCAGATCCTCAAAGGTATTTAGGCATCTAACTCCCATTTAGTTCAATGGGAATTGGATGCCTAAATACATTTGTGGATCCAGGCCTTACTAGCTCTGTGACTTAAGCTCCCATTTATAAAATGGGGGCCGTAGTACTTCCCTACCTCACAGGGACATTGTGAGGATGTATATGTTAAAAAATAGTAGAGTTGTGGAGGGCGATAAAAGTACCGTAGATAGAATTTCAAAAATCAGAAACCCTAAATTGTATGCTTCCTAACTTGCACATGCAAAACCACAATTGAACATGAAATGTTACTTTCATAGGTGGCCATTTGCATGTGCAGATGCAGTAATTGTGCATGCAGATTGGGTGAGCAATCATGGATGAATTTTTCCCGCTGTCTTGGGCTTCTGATATTTTTAATAATCACATCCTGAATTCATATTATTAATCCCTATATTAAATGCTTTATTTGATGCACACCAATTTAAAGGATATCCATGGTTTTTGCTGGGGTGACAAGATGTCCCGATTTTATAGGGACAGTCCCAATATTTGGGGCTTTTTCTTATATAGGCTTCTATTACCCCCCACCTCCATCTGGATTTTTCATACTTGCTGCCTAGTCATCCTAGTTTTTGCTGTCAAAAGCTGCATTTTTAGTCTTATGACATAATGTTATTTGTCCTGATTATGGATTAATTAATGTATAGCCTATGTTTCTTTAAAAAGGGAAAAAGCTTTCTTGAAGCTTTCAGTAACAAATGGTAGGTCTACACTACTGCCTGAATTGATCTTATTTATGTCACTTGGGTGTGAAAAAGCTCTCCCCCACCCCGAGTGACACAAGTGTTGCACTGTTCACACCGGCACTATGTCGGCAAACGATGCTATTCCATCAACATAGCTTATGCGTCTCGCTGAGATGGAGTAATTCTGCCAATGGGAGAGTGCTATCCCCTTAGCATAGTATGTCTTCACCAGATGTGCTACAGCAGCACAGCTGCACCAGTGTAGTGCTATAGTGTAGATTTGCCCAAAGAAACAGAAAGACCAGCTTCAGTCACCGGCAACAGGTTTGTTGAGCTGAGTAGCAGCAGCAAAGCCACTTGTAGCTGGTCAATTCCGCCCTCACCAGGAGGTGACCCTACAATCAATGGGACTTGTTAGAAAGACTTTTAGATAATTCTGATATTTTTAAAACAAAAATGACAGATCATGGTTGGCTTAACTTTAATATCTTTCCTGGGATTTATATGACTCCTTTGGCTACAAAAAATATTCTCTGACAGATCATCTTCTCTCTGTTGGAAATGTAAGTTGGCTCTGGGGACATCATACTTTCTAGGCCTGCCAGTTACTTTTAAATCACTGCTGTAATGTTTTCCTATACAATTTCTATTGAGGAGTAAAACCAAAATCCTGTCTTTGAACATTTTCTCTCTCTCTATTGCTTTCTCTATCTAATAAGTTGGATGTTTGGGTATCTTCTTTTGCTCAGCAATTCTCAAAGAATAAATTGTATCTTATTTGCAGAAAAGATGGATGATATAGTAAGAATCTTTACATAACACTATAAAATAACTTTTCTCTTGGGTGCAGAGAAACTGTCGGCATTCACTAGTGGTGATCCAATCCAGATGTCTTTGTCATACACCCTCTCTATCTGTCTTATCCACTTGTGGAATGATGTGAAATTTTGGGAGTTATGCACATTTCGTAACTGTAGACACAGAAAGCAGGAACCTTATTTCTTAAACCTACTTATCAGTATGTCTAAAATTTTAATGGTTAAAAGTCAAGACTTATAGTAAACAAATAACAACCCTACATGTTAATAACTTATATGTCCTATATACTTTCACCTAAAATGGCAATTTTCCTCTTATATATAATAAGCCAGGATGTGTTTGCTACACACCTAGATGGGAACCACAGTGGTGTACTAATTTCTTATTTAAAAAAGGGCTTACCCCACTCCACCCACCTGGCACTCCTGCCAGGGAGTGGGGCCTGGGTGTGGGGGCTTACCCTGCTCTGCCCACCCAGTGATTCTGCTAGGACTTTGGGGCTTGCCACACTCCACTGGCCCAGTGCTCTTGACAGGGAGCAGGGTCGGGTGCTGGGACTTCCCCCATTCCCTGGCAGGAAGCATGCCAAGCCCCCGCACCCTGACCCTGCTACCTGGCAGGAGCAGTGGGGGAAGTCGGAGGAGGGACTGCAGGTGAAAGTGGTGAGGATGGACCCCCCACTTGCTCTGGCCCAGGGTCCCACTAAAAGGTAATCTGCTTCTGAATGCTGGTTACCTTCTGCAGACCTGAAGAAGCACTTTGTGAAGCTCGAGCTTGTCCCTTCCACTAGCGAAAACTGTTCTGATAAAAGTTTTTTTATCACCTACCTTGTCTTTCTAAATATGCATATGTTCATTATATGTCATTGACCGTAGTTCCACTCTAAAAGGTGACTATGGAAAAACAGAAGTTTCTTATTTCTTGCTCCTCTCTCTGTGTGTATTCAGACTCTCAGCTACTTCTCTTAGTTACTGAAATAAGTTTGTTCTATTTTTTACTCCTTTGGAGCCAACATGCCCAATAGGGACCTGTGGTTTTTTTTTTTTTTTACTAAATTCCAATAATCTTTGCCTGTGCAAACCTACTGAAGATAGTGCTACTGACAGGTGTCACTGGGGGCTTAATTTACCTTGCAGAACCTTTATTATTGATGATGATGAATAAGAAGTGAAAAACTTGTATGGCTGGCTGATCCCAAAGTGAGTTTCCAAGGCTGACAATTAGGGGGAAAAATATTTTTATTTGTAAATAGAGCTGGAAGACTCTTGATGCTTCATACATGTGGAGCTCAACTATGCCATTTTTACTGAAGTTTTTGGAGTAGAAATGAATTTTTAATAGCCATAAGACTTTTGAAGTAATATTTTTGCCACAAGAGGGCTCCAATTTTTCTTCATTAGTTTAAAAGAAATTGTGGAAGAATGAAAGGTTGGGGTTTTTTAAATTGAAAAGATGGAAATTATAAATCTATCTGAGTATAAATTAATCCCCAGTTCAATATAACAATTTTAAAATTAAAAGACTGACCATTACCTTAGAGTCTAGACCAAGATCTTGGATTTACAGCTGCATGAAAATAAGACTTATACAGTACTTCTTAAATTAAAAGTGCTAAAGAAAACTGAAAAATAAGAGTTTTCCTACATTTGAGCTATACAGTAGTGTCTCTATGTAATGCACCATAAATGATGGTACTAGAGTGATTATGGCTATACAAACCACAGAAAGAATAGCTTCTGCATTTGTTTTCAGCTGGTTCCCCATCAGAAATACTAGGATGTTATCAGTTATTGCCTTCATTTGGGAAATCTGACAAGTTTAGGATCAGATTTTTTTTTGTTAAAGTGATATTTTTACTATAGGTCACATTTTGGGACAATCAACAATCATAGTACCCCTTTAAATATTAAGATCAGTTGTAGAACAAGTAGCTGTCTTCTGTCCATCTTAAATCCTTAATATTATTCAGTAATGCCTTGCATAACTACAACTCCTTTCATCCTCAAAGTACTTTACAGATATAAACAAATTAAGGGTATGTCTTCACTACAGGAGTAGGTCGATTTCCCGTAAGTCGATTTTCTAAAGTCTACTTTAGAAAATCGACTTAGTGTGTCCCCACAAAGGACAGCAGGTTGACAGTGGTCGACAGTGTCTGTCCTTCAACTTTTGCAGGGGTCAACATAGCCCCCATTGCACTGTGGGTAGGTAGCCCACAGTGCCGGGAGTGCCGGACCCCCCCGCCTGCCCGAGCAGCCCCACGAACCCCCCCGCCCACCCGAGCAGCCCCGCGCCGGCTCCCCCCCGGCTCAGGCGGGGGGGGGGGGGCCAGGGCCGGTGGCAGGGGGGTACAACGGGTACAGCTATACCGGGTTCCGGACTTCAGGGGGGCCCCCTGAAGTCCGGGGCGGGTACTCAGCTGTACCCATTGTCGCCGGGGCTGTGAGTGAGGCGCGGTTCGGGCAGCCGCTGCAGCGCTCACCAGCCCCCCTCCCCCGCCCCCCAGCAGCCTCCCCTGCCCACCTTTGCTTCTCCCGGCCACGCGGCCGCAGCACATGTGGGGGTTGGGGCCCGTGGGAGGTAGGAGGCCGGCGGCGGGGGGGGGGGGGCTTGGGCGACGGGAGATCGGCCGGGGGGGGGGCCCGCGGGAGGCAGGAGAGCGGCTGGGGGGGGCGGCGGGAGATCGGCCGGGGGGGGGGGAGAGGCAGGAGACTGGCAGGGGGGGGGCTCGGGCGGTGGGAGATCAGCGGGGGGGCCCGCGGGAGGCAGGACAGCGGCCGGGGGGGGCGGCAGGAGGTCGGCCGGGGGGCCGCGGGAGGCAGGAGACCGGGGGGGGGAACGCGGGCGGCGGGAGGCCGGCCGGGGGGGCGCGGGTGGCGGGAGATCGGCCGGGGGGGGGGGCCGTGGGCGGCGGGAGATCGGCCGGCGGGGGCCGCGGGCGGCGGGAGATCGGCGAGGGGGGGGGGCCGCGGGCAGCGAGAGACTGGCGGGGGGGGGCCCCCGCGGGCGGCGGGAGACTGGCAGGGGGAGCTGCGGGTGGCGGGAGACTGGCGGGGGGGCCACGGGCGGCGAGAGACTGGCAGGTGGGGCCCCACGGGCACCGGGAGACTGGCGGGGGGGCCCGCAGGCGGCAGGAGACAGGGGGGGGCCGTACGGTCTGCCATATGGGGCCCCAAAATTCCTGTCGCCGGCCCTGGGGGGGGGGGGTCGTGGGGCTGCTCGGGTGGGCGGGGGGGTTCACGGAGCTGCTTGGGCGGGCGGGGGGGGGTCTGGCGTGGGGCTGCTTGGGCGGGTGGTGGGGGTCCACGGAGCTGCTTGGAGGTCGGAGGCTTAAAGTCATTTGCCTCCTCACTACATCACAATCGACCTAGGGAGGTCGATTTCAGCACTACTCCTCTCGTTTTGGAGGAGTACAAAAGTCGATTTTGAGAGCCCTTTAAATTGACTTTAATTGCATGGATGTGAGGACAGGTACATGTTTATTTCGACTTAACATCATTAAAGTCGACGTTAAGTCATAGTGAAGACATGCCCTAAGTCCCCCAGCATCCCTGTGAAGTAACCAATTATTATACCTATTCTGCTGGGAGGGAAATTGTTATATTCCTGGAGCCAGCAGAGAAGGAGATGGACACAGAGGCAAAGGGAGCTAGCTGCCTGCTCTGGTGGCCTGATTGTTCTGACTGCAGCTGAAATTAACACAAGAGTGAGGCTTTGCAGTGGGGAGGGAGGACAGTACAGAGCCCCCTGAACATTTAAAGGGACAGAGCTTCACAGAAATAAGCACAGTTTCAATGACCGGCTCAAGGTCACACAGGAATATTGCAGAGGTAGAATGTTCAGGTATCAGGTGCTCCAAACTAAACACAGTATTCCAGGTGAGTGCATACTAGTGGGTTACATCAATGCATTCTAATGTTTTCAGAATTATTCTTGTCTAGTCTGTATACTTCTTAACAGTTCAAGCTTTTGACTGCCACTGCACACAGAGCAAAGGTTTCCAGTGAGATGCTAAAAATGAGTGTCTGATCTTTTTCTTGAGTGACTACCATTTATTCTTTTAGAACCCAGAAATGTGTATAGGGAATTCACACAGGCTACAGGAGATAGTTATGCAAAATGCATCAATACATAGTCCTAAATGCATGTACGGTTACATAAAAATATATGCATATTTCAAAGTGAGCTCTAAAATCACTAAAATCCTTCACCCTGCAAAACCATCCAAACAATTATAGGAGTTGAAATGTGCCCTAAAGCTGAATAAATTCAGGCTCTGTCAGACAAAGGCAGAAAACAGAGTTCCAGAGTCAGGGGCCTGTCACAAAAACATGTTTTGGGGCATGTACGGAAGGAAATTTATAATAATCCAGGTTTCTGCTATAGGAATGATGATTCTGTTTGATTGTAAGAACAAAAAAACACAAACAAAATGTTAGTGTAGTGTGCACATACATGCCCACAAACGAACACCCTGTTTGTAAGCTCATCAGTCATGAATGTCCCTTCAATGCAAAGGAATGGTGATACCATATTATTTCCTAATGGAATCTGTAACTTTTAGTGACATTACATGTTGCATTGGTATTACACATTAAAGATTTCAGATGATACAAGATAGTGCTTTGTCTACATTGCCTCAAGGAACTGTGTCCTCATGGAAACTAGTGAATTTGTATGCTGCTGCTGGATTACAGGATTTGTTGTTAGTTGCCAGCACGTATATTAATATTGCCTTTTCTAAATGCATGCTGTTTTATGTGCTAGTGCTAAAAGGAATTTAAATTATTACATCATCTAGTATTGTTTTTCATTTGAAAATGCATATAAAACAATGGGCACACAATGTTTAATATTCAATTAAATTGATTCAAACCCTGAACCACTCTGGTTTTGCCCATTTCTAATTTAATGTATAAAAACAGTTCTGCTATTGAAGAGTAATTTTTCAGCCCTGTAACATCATGCTGTTTGTGTCTATACTTGTTTGTTTTCCAGATTAGTGAGTTCATAGCAGTGGCTTCTTAGCAACCCAAAAGCAGAAACTTTCTCTGTATTCACAAACAGTAGTTTAGCTCAGTAGCAAGACAACAGCCTAGATTTGGTTAATGAGTATAGTAGCTCCATCACAGTTCAAAGTTCTTTAATTATAAAGTCTCATTTTCAAAAGATTTATAACACAATTATAAAATCATACGTATTTTTGTCTACATTTTTCTATCTTTGGGTTATTTATTTATTTGTTTAAATAGTCAACAGTTAGCTCAAAATGTGAATTAAATCCTTTTGGCTTTTTTTTTAAAGGCCCTCATAAAGCATTAACATTATCCATAGTGAATATTTTCATGACTTTGCACATTCTGTGTTTCTGCAGGAGTTGTTCCAGGCTGTTGTATTCACAATGTTCATTATTAAACAAAAATTCTACCCAGAAACCTAAATACCTGAAAGTCACCATTCTAGTAACCCATGTTTGAAATACAGATTGTTCTTCTTGAAGGACACTGAGAATCGGAATAAATTATACCTGCTCTTGGACAAACTTGCAGCAGGTTGAAAAAACTCCATGCATTATGCCACCATTTTGTGGCTTTGCTTAAAGGCCAGCGTTACAATCTTCAAACTGTGAAGAGCCCAAGTAGTTTTGGTCCCAATCCTCAGGACATTTGTGTTAAATGCTAGCCTCTCCATGCTGCTCCATGACCCTTCTACCCAACTTGTAGCATTCAGGATCTATGCTGTGATTGGCTCATTCTGTTCCATGCTAGGTTGCTGCCAAAAGGCATGAAGTGGAAGTTAAAGCTTCTATAAATTATGCTAATGTACATCTATAATATATACTACAGTAGATTACCAGTGAGATATATCATGTGGGTATCTCTGATGACCCCAAGTCTCTAGAGCTCAAGTAAATTGTGTTCCTGTAGAGAGGTGGAGGGGGATCATACAGATTAGGCCTTTGTCTCTCTTGTGCAGTCTTTAAGCCCTTTCATCCCCTAATGGAGGAACATTTAACTAAACATATATACAGTACTCAAGTGACTAGACCAGCAATTCAGAACTGGATCACACAGTGACTGAATCCTTCATGCACTTTCCATAGTAACTAGTTGCATTTCTTTATTGCATACATTAGTAATCCAGATGTTTCCTATTTAACTTTAACTTTCCAGACACGATCATCTTGGTCCAGTCAAAAACCAAGAAATATTGCATGTGTCAAAATTTTCAGATTACGCAACATGCCCAAAGTCATGTGGCAAGTTAATGTCAGAACTGATCTTAGAATCCAGATCTCTTAGCGTCCAGTCCTGTACTAGTTCAACAGGTTAGTACTTATCACCTTTTTTTTGACATGGGACTTGAGTTGGTCAAAAATATTTTGATGACAGTTTTCCAACAGAAAATACAATTTAGTCTAAGTCAAAACGTTTTGTGGGAACATGTCAATATTGATGACATTTTTAGTGGGATAAAGTCAAAATGATTTTTGTTTCAGTAATGTCAGAATATTTAATTTCTACTTTATCATTTAAATTTCATATTATTTTGACTTATGAAAATTTTAGTTTTAATATTGATCTTATATTTACTATTTTAGATAGGTATATAAAATTACAATAATACATATAATATTATCAAAACAAAATGTCTCAATGATTCTGAACTGAATTTTTTCGGAATTTCCTTCGCCCACAAAATTCTGAAATCTCAACTTTTTGTTTTGATTTGAACAAAAATAAATTTCAAAATGTTGGAATTTCCTGGGGGAAGGAAATTCTGTTTTCTGACTAGCTCTGTTGGGGATCAGAACATTTTGTTTTCTGACTGGTGCTTGGTAGCCGTTTGCTGAGGGAAGAGGTGCTTTTACGTTCCTCCCTGTCTCCCTCCATTCACAATATACTGAGCTCATGCATAGCACTACTTTAAAGGGGTCTGGAGCTGGTTGTCTGTCTACAAAGTCCTTGGAGCACTATTCCCCCTTCTCTGGAGCTTAGTGTTGCTGGGTGGGGTGTGACAATTGCAGTGGAATTGGGTTGTGGGCAGGAGAGGATGATGTAGCAGCAGTAGGAACAAGACCCTCATGTTATCAGGTCCTAGCACTATCTTATTTGATTCCCCTTTCCTTTCACCCAGTAGGATTTGACCCAGGGTGTGCTCCTTAAGAACCCCCTGAAGATGTCACACACTGCCATATCAGAGGTCTTGAATTATGACATTCCATGACTTTCAGGGAGCACTACTACTTCCTTTGTTGGAGACATATTCCATATTCACTAGAGTGAACTTTACTGTTTTAGTGGTAGTACTCTGGATACTTTTTAGTTTCTTGAAAATGTAAGGAAGAAAAAAAATGAACATATTGGACACTGCAAAATCTTGTAAAATGAATTGACAAAATCTTTCTCATTTAATTTTTGATGACAGTAACTGTATTAATTAAACCATCTCTACTACTTTAAGCCCTTCATCATTGTCCAAACCTAATTAAATCCCTAATTAGTCAATTAGATATTGCTCTTATCCAAGTGTTATAGCCACACAAAGATGAGCTCTATTTAAATATTTTCTCACTAAGCCACCTAGCTTTCAACCAACACAATTTTAAATGTTCACTGTGCTACAGTTCTTCTGAAAATAGACTGTGATCTTTCCTTCTCAAAATATATTCCTGTATATCAGCGACTAGGTGACGACTTTTTTTTTTGTTCTCAACATAGTTCAAGATAGATGTTCTGCTGGTTTAATGCCTGAGCAGCACAAATTGCAAATACAATTGGACTCTTAATATGCAGTATGCTTAGGAACGGGAAGCATGCAATGTGCTTTCTGGTTTTGCATTTACTACATTCAAGATTTCTCCCTATGCATGAGTATGGTATTAGAAGCTTTTTGCTAGTGTAAGTCTGAGACTACATGTCTGAACAGGTCATGTTCATTGTATGAAACCTAGGTGGAGTATATCTTCTGTGGATTTTGTTGGGGGGCTGTCACACTCCCCGTCAGTTCCAAGACAAGCTGTGGAAGCTAATGATCTAACTGGCAGACCAAATTTGGTGCTGAATCCCGGTCACATGCCACCTGAGACACATTGCATGTATGGTAAGAAAAAGTGGATATTTTTACTGCTGTTGCTCTTTTAAATTGAATCTCTTTTAGCCTGATTGACTTGGTGACCTTCCTAGTATTAGGAAGCATCTGACTTGGTGTCTTATCCCTATCTGGGAACACGCTACTAGTTCCCTATTGCTGTTGTGAGTTGAGATTGTAGGTAAATAACTTTCCTTGATAATATTTGGAAAATAAACACTCAGCAGTGTGTCTCTCTGCTGAGGACTGGAGTTATTTATTTATTACTTGAATTTAATTTGTGTGTATTTATTGAGAATGTATAGGCTGAAGCTGGAGGGGACCTGAGTGTCTGCAACACCAGTAACCTCATTTCAAGACCGCACAGGATTTGGCCCAGTGGTGCCACATGTAGTCTGGGCTGTGTCTATCCCTTTAAGACATGATTAGTTTTACAGTCTGGTATAGCTGGGAAGTAATTACAGAAAATACTATGGCTTTGAAGAAGTGTTTAGACATTGGTCTCAGTTGGGATGCTTGTTACCTGCTGGGGAAGGGTTTAGACTGAACTGCTGGTATGCTTAAGCAATAATTTTTCTTAGAAGTAATTTATCTCAGTATGTTGAGGTAAACCTCTCATCTGGAAGTTCTATACAATAATATTGCATTTTTTCTTTTAATTAGAGTTTCCCAATAGTATGTAGCAGATTATTTGTATATTATCCACTATTTTAATACTGTGGCTAGAAAATTCATTATGTAAATGTTTTCCTAGTAAAAGTAGATGCCATTTTAATAACACCTTGAAATTGTTTCTAGTTCCTTGAAAAAATCTTGCCTGATGGCAGTATATTTTCTCACATTATATATTTTCTAGTGACTAAAGTTAAGTGAAAACATCTTCCTGTCTATCCTTCTGATACATCTGGCAGAATGCTGGCATTTATGGGGGGGGGGGGGGAGGAGGAGTACTTGAACACATTTTTGTGAATTTTGAATTGACTGTTAATTTAAACCTTGTCTTGTATTTTCCTTGTTTTTTTGCAAACAGGGTATATGTGAAGATTTCCTCATACGAATATTTGTGGAAAGTTAATTTCAGGCTAGTGGAATCAAATGATTTCATTGAGAATGTAAATTTGTTTTAAATGAAAGAGATGAGCCTCTGGAGGGAATGTGAGCATGCAAAGGAAGACTCTGCATGAAGGACAAGATTGGAATCATATTCTTAACACAAAAGGGGAGGGTGTCATTCATGAGAGAGTGCCTGAGACTGCACCCAATGCAGGTAATACTTCTATGAAATTTCATGTGAGTTGCCTCTGTGTCTGGACTGTAGGTTTTGGCCCTAACTCACAAAGTAAGAACAATCTTTTTATCTTACTGAAAAAAAATATTGATTGCGGTGAGATCTCTGGTAACTCTGAACTTATTTCTGGACTGGACATTTCAAATACCTTTCTGATTTTGATTTGAATAGCTATGAGCTAGATGAGTAAAAAATGCAAAGTACCAATGATGTAATTAAACACTCAAATATTCCCCCAATTAAATATTCATTGAGATGTCCTCTCTTCATCGTTATTCAGATGACAAGAACCCTCTCTCAGCTGTGCTGGGGACCTTTTCTATATAAAGAAATCCCATCTCACTTAAGCTGACATTTTGAAATGTACTCTCATTTCTTTCTCAGACTTGGGTCAGGAATCTTTTGCTTTCAGGTCTTTATGAAACAGACAAAATGTGCTCAGAGTTTGTGCCATCTAGTTCTGACACATTTTCAATAGTACATGCTTTTTACACAATGTCATTCGAGTTTATCTTCAAGACATGTATCTATAGTTACCATCCTTTTCTTCAGGGCCTTTCTCACAAGGGTTCATAGTCTTGGATAGACAACAATCTCCTCTTAAATATACAGAGCCACACCTATACCAGGCTAACCTAGTCTTTTTCCAGACATATAAAGAATATTTCCTGCTGACATTTTGGATGAGTTGGCTGGGGAAGTAAATCCAGGGCTGTGGGACTGGAATATTGTCCAAAGTCCTGTCAGAGATATGGACTTCACTTTATGAGCACTGGTTCACACAAGCATGACCTCTTTCAGCTTACTTTAAATAGCACATTACTCTTCAGTTCATGATTTAATATATTTGTGAAATAACCTTTTCTCACAAGAGTTTTCAAGAATAAACACAATAGCTAGAGGTCAGCTTCAGCCAAAGCATTGGTGATTGGTTTGCTGAAACTATATTAAATGTCATCAGCAGTCCAGCTCTGCCACATGCTTTTTCCTAGCTACTGGATAAGGCAGAACTGCTTTTCATGGTTACAGTTTCAAGTAGTGTCACTTTTGCTAAGTTCTGCTACTTTCTCTTGTTCAGCAGAGATTCTGGTGTTGAAGTTTTAGATTTCACAAGGTCTTTGTCTTTCTGAGTAGTATTAATAAGTAAGTGGAACGAAAGAGAGGAGTCGTCACATGATCCAGCACTCTAAAACATTGCCTGTTCTTCCTTCTTATTAGCCTCAGCCCCTTGATTATTCAAACCCTATGATTTGATGACATTTTCCTACTATTATGTGTTTACTGAATGCTGACAGAGTGCTCAGTTTGCACAGACATAAAGATACAGCTATTGTCTCAAATAGCTCACTATCTAAATCAATACCAGAGACATGGAGTATGGATCCTATCTTGAAACATCTCCCTTTAGGAGGGAAGGAAATTCAGAGGGGTTCTTATTTGCATGTTATTGACCAAAATAGTTTTGGTTTAGGCCTGAGTTTAGGGTAAATTTTGATGGGGATTATTCACCCATCCCTAGTTGCTGTGTTACACAACTAGAATTAAATTCACAAAGAAACATAGGCATGGACACACTGATACTAACTTTTACGCACCTAGAAAATCATTGGGATTCAAAGCCTGAGTTAAGTGCCTAGCCTCCCTGTACAAACAATGGGGAGAAATATACACATCAGAATGGGATTCATCTGAGCCAACATGCTAGGTGGCTTCCTGTCTAAACTGGCCAGTGGGAGTGCCAAACCGAGTGTTGTTTATGCTAAGGCCCTATAGGGTCATTCCCAAGCTTAGTCTTTCTCTCTGGGTATGTCTACACTGCAACTAAACCCCCAGAAGTGGCCTGTGCCAGCTGATTTGGGCTTGCTTGGCTCAGGCTGCTGTGCTATTTAATTGCAGTGTAAATTTCCACACTCAGGCTGCAGCCTGGACTCTAGGACCCTGCGAGGTGGGAGGGTCCCAGAGCTCTGGTTGTGGCCTGAGCCTGGATACCTGTGCCACAATTAATCAGCCAGCCAGGGTGTCTAATTGCAGTGTAGAAATACCCCCTGGGGCCCAATGATTCTTTCATTATTTAACCTCAGATGATCAGCATCAATGGGAGAGATGAAGGCGCCAAAGTCCCTGCCGGTGAGACGGGGAAGGAATGCCTGTCTTCTCCTCGCTTGTGCATTGCACCAGTGCTTAGGTGTCCAGATGTCTGTCTTGGTGCCACAGTGCACAGTCACATGCTCAAAGGGAGACATATAAGCTTCTTAGGGACCTTTTACTAGGGAAGAATAGTTTTGTGAAGCCATCTGCAGATGTTTTAGCATTTAGTTAGGTTACCATCAACATGGTTTTAACAAGTCAAGATTATTTCATCATAATGACTGCGAAAGACAAATTGATTGAGGTTTTCTCTCACACAGAGTGCAAGCTACATTGGTGAGACTGAAGAATGTAAAATGACCTTAACTGCTGTACTTCTGATGGTTGGTCTCCTACTATTGTAGAGTATTAATTCAATATTACATTAAAGAAAAAATCCATTATAGAATAAGTAGAATGAGAATCCTTTTACCTTGGATTAAATGCAGACGTATTTTAAATTAAATCCACTAGGAGATCCTTGTATGCATTGTGACAACATTTTCATATTCATTCAGGCGTGCTGGGCAGTGTATAGTGGGGGTGCTGAGAGCCATTGAACCAAATAAACTGTTTATATGATGGAAACGACTTCAAGCCCGGGGTACGGGAGCATCCCCAAACCCTAGTTTCAGCACCTATGTGATGTACCTATGAAATAAGAGAACTGGCTTGTTGTCAAGGATACGTGCTGTTCTTGGTTTCCTTCTTTATGGAAAGTAATCCATTGAATATAAAAGGACCAAACTAAATGGTTATTAAGATGTTTGCAGTTAGCTAAGTTTTCAAAGCATGTCCTCCTGTTCCTTTCTCTGCTGATTGTAAGGAAAACTCCCAGTATGTTTTAAAAACATTTGCTGAATCACATCACTGGCAATGTATGATCATTGGGGAACATTAATGAGGCTATGCTTTTTTATTCCACCTACCCAGAGGAGCTAAGTTCTACATAGCTCTGCTAATGTTGTACAGGCTGCAGTGAAATTGCTGCATGTTGAATTGTTACTAATGAGCAAGCAATAAGTCTGAGACAAAGGGAATTAGTTGATATTTATACAGACTAACTACAAGAGAAGTAAATCCCCTCCCCCACCCCCAAATTTAAAGCTTGTAGACCAAACTAAGAGAAGCTGTGTGTATGGAATCATCCTCTGAAAAGCATTTTTAGCCCAGTGAGACAATGGAAGGATCCTGTGGAGGCTGCAGATTTCCTGCTGCAGTGGCTTCTGTTACAAACTGAAACAGCAGAAGGGGATAGAAGTCCATTGAAATATATGACTGCAAAAATGACAGCAGCAAACGGAGATGATTCTTGTAAGGCAAGCCTGCCAGCCACACTTTTAAAGTGATGCCATCCATATTGAAAAGCCAGCAGAAGCTTATTTAGATATTTGGAAACCTATGTGAGTCTTACTATTTTGCATGAATACTGTGTGTGTTTCCCTGTGCATTGCACCAAGCAGTGCACCAATGTTTAGGTAGTGGGAATAAGGGTGTGAGACTTTTTCTGAGACCATCGGGGCCAGGTGAGGTGGCTCCAACTGCTTGTACATAGGCTACGGCCAATGGTCTTCATAACCTGAGATCCAGGAGGGGGATATGACCAGGTGACACTTTACCTGGGAAGCGAAAAAAAGACCAGGAGGAACAACAAGTATGTTGGAAGTTTGGTTGTTGGAAGCTGGGCAGTCTTCTGTTGGGACTTGGAGAAGGGGGAGTCCAGGGGTCCCCCCAAGCTGGATTTTGCTGAAAGTCACTGATTTCCATGCGAAGGAGCTCTGTTCTATGCAGTGTTCCTGTTGACTAATAAACCTCCTGTTTTACAACACTGGTTGAGAGTCACTGCTAACTATGGCATTGGGTGCAGGGCTCCCTGGCTTTCCCAGGAGCCTCACCCGGGCAGACTCGCTGTGGAAAGCACACAGTGAGAACAAGGATGCTGAATGCTCCGATGTCAGACTCAGGAAGGCCGAAGCGGTGTAAGCATCTTGCCTTGGTGACAGTATGCTCAGAGAGAGGAGGCATGCTCCCCCAGAGCAGTTCCAGAGCATCGCCCCTATGACTCCATGACACAGGGCTGCCCAGAGGAGGGGAAGCAAAAGGAGCCGTTTGTCCCAGGCCCTTCATTTGAGACGGCCACCAAAATAAGAGAGAGGCAGCTGGCCTAAATTTGAGTGAGAGGGAGTGCAACTTGGTGGATGGGGTCACTTTGCCACTCAGATTTGGCACGTATTATTAATTATTTATTGTTTCTCTAAGCTGTTCAGGAGAAGGCACTTCAAGGCACATAGTTTTGGGGAAATCTGGGACTGGGAGTGTGTTGGGATTGTCTTGTTGGCTGTAACCAAGGTTGGTAGAAGCCTCTGTGTGACTGGTATGTTGCTGGCAGGCTGCTAGGATTGGAGCCAGCAGCGTTTGGACAGTTTCTGTAGTGTGGGTGCTGAAAGCCGTTGAACAAAACTTTAAACTCTCTCTCTGATGTAAACCACTTCTAGCCTGCCACACCCCTGGTTCCAGCCCCCCGATCAGAGCGGCTGGACCAGGGCACTCAGGGTATGACTTGTAGGCTGGTTGCCAGCATCCCACACTGGAAGCTGTAGCAGCAAAGCATTGTGAGGCATTCAGGGTTATAGGGCAGACAGTGACACAACCCTTCACTAGTCTGGATTTGTACCTCCAAACGCCAGAATGTAACAATGCGGCTCTGATTCAGATTTTACTCTGTCCCCCTCCCCCCCCCCAAATGTCTGTGTGGTCATGGCCTATCACTCTCAGAGGCCATTTATATACTCCCATCCTAACTGACGATCATAACCTCATTGATTACTTGTCTGAATCATAGGCTCCTTTATGTAAAACACTGATAATGCAGTTACACCAGGGATGAAATTATGCAAATAATTGCCCAGGTAGGAAAAAATCTTCTCCTTGAATCTGAATAATATTTCCTCTCCCTCCCCACACCTTTACAGTCCTGGTGTGTTACAATTGATTTAGATTTAAGATTCCTTTTCATATTACGGAACATCCCTGAATTAATCCAGGCATTCCTAAGAACTACATTTACAGTGCAGTAAACAAACAACTGAAATGAAGATTGTTTCTGCAGAAGGAATCTATCAGACTAAATATTTTAGTTGTATCTGTAAATACAGATACATATGAATACTCACAGTAAGAGGGCAGGGAGTCTTGTTTAATATTTAAAGCAGGAGACTAGAAATGAAGGATCCTGGATTCTATTCCTGGCTCTGCCATTGTTTCTCTGTTTGACTTTGAGCAAATCAAATAATCACTCTGCTCATCAGTTTATCTAGCTGTCAAATGCGAATAATATCAACTTCAAAGGGTTATAGGTCTGTTTCTGTAAAATTTGTAAAGTACTGTGAGAACCTAAAAAGCAAAGGCACAGTGTTATTATTTATATAATATTTATACATAATAACTGAGGACTTTCAGGGTATATAGCTACAGTACATACTACAATTCTTTTCTATAATTAATGGAAAGGGAAATGCAGCACAGAAAAAGGTTCCTAGCATTTAAAAAATGGTGTATTTAATTTTTTTTGTTCTGACCCTTAAGAGTAGAATATATTAAGTTTAATAAGCCTAAAAAAAAAGTTAGTTCTTACAAAGCAATAGTTAGAGAAAGCACAACTTGTTCTGAGTAGAATTTAAATAACTGTGCTGGCAGGGAAAAAAATCTTGATTTATTCATGAAGAAATCTTTGTTAAATCCTGCCAAAAAACAGCACCTGCTTTGTACACTCAGCAAATCTCTGCACACTGTTCCAAGGCCCAACTTCTGTTCTGTGGGTGAGAAGGACCTGTCATTAGATAGCTTAGATCCAAGCAGCTATCGTCAATATCTTTCAAAGATATTATGCCATTTAATTGTTTTTCCGTACGGAGAATTCTACAGGTGAGTATCTCACTAATCTTACAAGGTCTTACACAGGTGCTTAATTTTAAGCATGTGACTAGGCCCCATTAAAATCAAAGGTACTATGCAAGTTTTTAAGTTTTTGTAAGATTGAAAACTGAAGAAGTATTCCATGGAAATAGCATATAATTTTGCTCCTTTTTCTTATGGGCCCACACTACAAAAAGGATGTGGAAAAATTGGAAAGAGTCCAGAGAAGGGCAACAAAAATGATTAGGGGCCTGGAGCGCATGACATATGAGGAGAGGCTGAGAGAACTGGGATTGTTTAGTCTACAGAAGAGAAGACTGAGGGGAGATTTGATAGCTGCTTTCAACTACCTGAAAGGGGGTTCTAAAGAGGATGGATCTAGACTGTTCTCAGTGGTAGCAGATGACTGAACAAGGAGTAATGGTCTCAAGTTGAAGTTGGGAAGGTTTAGATTGCATATTAGGGAAAACTTTTTCACTAGGAGAGTGGTCAAGCATTGGAATGGGTTACCTAGGGAGGTGGTAGAATCACCTTCCTTAGAGGTTTTTAAGGTCAGGCTTGATAAAGCCCTGGCTGGAATGATTTAGTTGGGGATTGGTCCGCTTTGAGCAGGGAGTTGGACTAGATGACCTCCAGAGGTCCCTTCCAACCCTAATATTCTATGATTCTATGTTCCATTGGGTTATTATAAGTTATACAAAGAGATATTGAAAAACTAAAATTTATTGTGCATCTTTTGTTAGGTACCCTTATTAAAAAGTTTACATTTGTCTAGAAAACACAAATAATTATATTTTATCATTGTAATCTCAAAAAATCCCTCTGCTTCTATGTTTTTATTTAGATTATTGGCATACTTTTAAAGTTAGCAATCAGTGAGGCAAATAAACAGTGTATAGAATGCAGACATTGATAGTAAATGTATACATTTTCATTGAAGGTCAAATGCTCAATATGCAACTTAGATTTAGAATCCAATTTAGCGGAATTTTATCCACTTTATGGGGACTTTCACGTAGGATAATAAAAGGAGCACTGATAGAAAAAGCAATTTGCTTTGTATTGTAGTCCCCTTGCAACCATTGAACAAATATATATTTGAATAAGAAATTTCTCCCTCCTGGACAGAACTCAGCATTACTTCTCCACCTGCTTTATATTGCATAAGAGACATAATCTTTTGATGACATCACAGTCTGCTACCACGGCAATGAGTCTGATTCCACAAATGTATCATTGTTGAATTAATTAGGAGCATTGCAGGATTAAACTCCACCAGAGTGGTCCTTCGGGGCCATCTGCCTGTCCCAAGTCAGGGTAAAGGAGGAAGGTTGGGCGTGGGGCTAGCAACTCCACCCTGTAAAAATCAACTTGCTACAGAAACGCCAACAATAGAGATAACAGACCTTTATCCTGGAAAAAGAAAGGTCTTCAACTCGAAGACATATGACACTGGGTGGTGAAAGCCGCAAGGAAGCCACTAAGAAACACTTGGAGACACGACCTTCAGGCTGACATCACAAAAATGGGCTACACCTGGAACCAGCTAGAGAGAATGGCTCAGGATAGAGGACTCTGGAGATCTGCGGTTGGCGGCCCATACCCAGATTGGGGTGACTGGCGTAAGTAAGTAAGTACTGTAGGATTAATTAGGAGAAGAGGATAGCTATAAGAAAACCCTTGTTTACAACAAATTAAAACAATAACTTTAGAAAAATGATAAGACGTAATTGTATAACAGAATGGAAGAAATAAGTAGCTAAAATATGTACTTCATATGTATTAACTTAAGGTGCAATTCACTTCATCAGCATAAAGTTTGACTAATTAGGTATTATGCAGGTGAAGTACATGGGAGTGAGTATGAAATCCATCTCTCCAGCCTGGGGTCAATATAGAATGCTGCAAACTGCTGTTCCTCCTTTCAGGATCACCATCATTCTACCATCTCATTGGCACTTGTGGCTGGATATGCTGTATCTGTGTTTCTTGTGGCCTAATTAGTTGCCACTGCTGCTCTCTGCATGTCGATGTGAAATGGCCTGGAGATCCCATCTGCAAATGTCTGGCTGTGTATCTATTTTGTTGGTGGCTTCCCCCATGTAGAGCTCATGCAAAGCTGAAATGGTTTAGAGGACCTCATATGGCTCCTCCAGCTTCACCCATAAAAGGTATTAATTTCACCCATAAAAGGTATTTTATATTGATATTAAAAGAAAGATGACATATATGTATTGTGGGATAACGTTGTTTTGTTATACCAGACATCGTATCCTATGATTACAACTGGTTGGACAACTTCTTGGGGAAAAAGGACAATAATTCAGTGGACATTTTGACAAATTTTCCCCATCTACTCATTTTCTGACCAGTTCTACTTGCAGTGGGACAATCTTATCCTTTAATTATTTTTTGAGGGGGGAGCATGGGAAACTTATTTGAGCCCCTCACGGTCTTTAATGTATTTATCCTCTCAACACTGATGAGACAGGGAAGTATTGTTTTGCAGATGGGTAACTGAGAGGGTGAGTCAGTACTTGATCGACACCAGACCACTCCATAACACAACACCACTCCAGCACTTTTCTGGGGAGCCAGAATGGCCTTCTGGCTCTTCTGATAATGGTGAGTAAAGAAACCAAACCAAACCTCATCATTCCCATGTTAAGTCCAGGATATTCTTGTCAAAGCAATGTTCTGACACTTCTTTTTTTAGGACTCACACCTCTAATGAGTGATTTACCCAGGGTCACACACAGAGCCTATGGTAGAGCAGGGACTTGAACTGAGATTTCACAAGTCCCAGGCTAGTACCCTACCTACTAGACCATTCTTCCTCCCATTCTTTTTACAGCTACCATGAACTCTTTTCATATATTAATATGGCTCAGAATTGTTAATGGCTATAACGCTGTTCATTAAGGTAATATGGGAAATAGGAATACTGACATGAGGAATACTTATATCTCACCGGATGAGGAAAAACTGCAAAGGAGAACATAGTGAACAAATACCAGCAAGTAATATTCCATTTCTTTAAAGTAAAAATAATTACCAGTTCCTAAAATCAAATATAATCTATTTTTGTACTGAAGGCTGATACAATATCAACTTTTCCCACCTGTGAAAGTCCCTCTTAAATACTGACACCCTTTAAGTACTGTATATGACCTTGGGGATATTCCCAGAACTGAATATCAAAAGAAACTGCAGCCTAAAATATAATTCTTCACCTGAAACAGAATTTCTCATCTGAAACAGGTATATGTGAAGTTTCACTTCCTAACTAATGGGAAAAAATCCCATATTTTCATGCAAAGTGTTTGAAAGGTTTTTGATTGAAGTGCTGTTTTACATTGCTGGGAAGGGTTCTATCTTTGTGCTAATGCCTGATTACACGAAGAAAGATCATTTCAAATGAACAAAAGAATTAATGTGATTTTTATGTAAGACTTTTTGTGAGTAAAACATGTCTGTCTGCATATTTTTACCCATCATCACTGTGGAACTTTAGCAACATACAAACACAGAAGGAAAAACTTAGTGCAAAGACAAGAGGCAGTGTATGAGAGAGACTGAAATCTGAGAGGTCAGTGAGTGGGAGTTGTTCTATAGTCCTTTTAGAATCATATGGGAGAGAGAGGAACCAGGAGCCAGCAGCTCATGTTATCTAGTGATCTCACTATTCAAGTGGAACATCTATGAACAGTGCATATTTCAAGAATGCTTCCACCCACTACTTTATATCAGTCATCTGTCACTTCTCTAACAGAAAGAATACTCTCTTGGCCCCAGTGCACTTAGTCTGCTCCTTCAGTGTGATCATAATAAGAAGATATGCCTTCAGCAACTCCCCAAGGCTCAGATTCCCTGCCCTGCCCCCTTTTAACTCACTGCAGGAAACAGGCAGAGATACCAGCTGATTTAAGTCAGGTTTGTTACAGAGAGACAATTTCTCTGCCAATTATTGCATTGACAGGGCCCAGATGTTCTCCTTAATAGTCCAGTCATCACTCCCATTATAAAGCTTTGCAGTTCATTGGTTTGAAATTGGGCACATAGATTATGGCTTTGGCTGTAAAATTCTGTTTCAGATGAGGAATTACATCGATTTAATAATTTTTGATTTAGAGATGATGAAACATGAAATCCTCAGGGTTTGTGACAACTTTTGTGCAACTCCAAAATAATAAAAAAAGAGAATTTGGAAACAATTCAATCTCCCCTGGCATATTGTTACAGTCCAAATAAATTAAATCTGTGAGTTTTATGAGGATGGGCAGAGAAAGAGAGAACTGGGGTCTGAGTCTGAATAGTTAAACAGATGTCTCCAGAAGTGTTGTTTTTAACTGCTCAGCATGCAATTTTAGAGGTAATTCATGTATCTTGTTGCGATGGTGGTGCTCTCATGTGGAAAGGTGTCCACTGGAAAATTGACCGAGCTCCTCACTTCTCTATGCACACACCAAATAGCTACCCATTTATTATTATTTATTGAATAATGCCATTGTGCTCAGCAACATTTAATGCACACGAAAAGAGACAGTCCCAAAGCTCTTATGCTGAGATTTTTCATCACTGGGTAGGGGATTTAGACTTCCAATTCCAGTTAAAATGAATAGGAATTGGTCATCCAAATACCTTAGGAAGCATTGAAAATCTCAGCCTTAAATCTAAATTTAACAGATATAGGTCTGATGAACAAGGATAAATCCTTCCCCTCCCCTTCCAGTCTCTGACTCCAGCAGATACTGAGGATCCCATGCAAAACAGCACCAGTGTGCAGCATGGGATTTTTGGAACCCATAGAATGGATAACACAGGAGTAGTCTGGAAATAAGGAAGAGATCCACATGCTATTAATCCCAGTGGAGCATTAATCTGGTGTTAGAAGATGTAGTTGGGACTACAGATTTTCCAGTTAAAGAAGGGGAGAAAGAATAGACCCTACCCCCGTGGAGATCCCCAGCTCATTTAGTTAGGCTGTGCACAGGAAAATACAGTTAAATATCAAAGTTAATGTCCAGTCTCAAAGTGAGTAGAATTTTCTATGCATCTGTCTCTAGGTAGGTGGTAGCATTCCTTGCATTTATGTAGTTAAGGTTTTCACGATAAAACAGGGATTCTACTGCTATGTTATATATCCTCGCTGATATTACAGAAAATGCTGGTTAGGCATAGGATACATTTTCTTAGAATTTTCAAATAAACCCATTCATAATTTAAAGAAATAAAATTAGTTTTAAAATGGGAAGCAAAAGGACACAAAGAGAAAACTCTGGCCACAAAAAGTTAAGAATAATAGTTCTTTTGAAATATATTAAGAACAATAAAATCCTAACACTAGCATTGGTCCATTACTGGCAAGAAATGGTAAAAATGTCAAAAATAATGCAGAAAAGGGGAAAGTGTTCAATAATTTTTTTCTATCCTGTATTTTGGAAAAAAACAAATGATGTTGTCATATCATGATGAAACACTTTCCATTCCAACAGTAACTCAGGAGGCTATTACATTGCTTCTACTTAAATTTGACATATTTAAATCAGCATGCCCAAATTACTCACAAACAAGAGTTCCAAAAGAGCTGACCGAGGAGCTCACTGAACTGTTAATGTTGATTTTCTGTAATCTTGGCACATGGAGGACATTCCAGAAGCCTGGAATAAAGATAATGTTGTCCCTGTATCTAAAAAGGTTAAATAGGATGACCCACATAATTATAGGCTGGTCAGTCTGACATTGATCCTGGGCAAGATAATGGAGTGGCTCATATGGAACTTGATTGATAAAGAATTAAAGAATGGTAATATAATTAATGCCAATTAACATGGGTTTTTGGAAAATAGATCCCGTCAAACTTCACTTGATATCTTTTTTGATTAAATTACAAATTTGTTTGATAAAGGTAGTAGTGCTGATATACTATACTAGCAGAAATACCCGGTGTTGCTTGGGTCCGTCGGAGGTGGGGAGGGGGCAGAGAGCTGAGCGAGTGCGGGGTCCGTTGGAGGGGGGAGGGGGCAGAGAGCAAACCTGACACCCCCACCTCACTCCCCCGACCAAACCCGACACCCCCACCTCACTTACCCCTTGACCAACCCCGACTCACATTTTCACCCCCCACCCAAACCCAACACCCCCACGTCACCCCCTACCAACCCCAACACCCCCTGACCAACACCCACACCTCACCCCCCGTAGACCAAACCTGACACACCCGCCTCACTTTCCCCCACAACCAAACCCGACACCCCTACCTACCACCACAAACAAACCCGACACCCACACCTCACTTACCCCCGATCAACCCCGACCCCCCTCTTCACCCCCCCAACCAAACCAAACACCCCCACCTTACCGCCCGCTCCAAACCCAACACCCCCTGACCAACCCCAACACCCACACCTCACCCCTCACCCACCCCGACACCTTCCCACCCCACCAGACCAAACCCAATACCCCCGGCTCACTTACCCCCCGACCAAACCCGACACCCCCACCTTACCCCCCCCGACCAAACCCGACACCCCTACCTCACTTACCCTCTGACCAAACCCAACTAGGGTCCGTCGGAGGTGGGGAGGGGGCAGAGAGCTGAGGGAGTGCGGGGTCCGTCGGAGGTGGGGAGGGGGCAGAGAGCTGAGTGAGTGCGGAATCTGTTGGAGGGGGGAGGGGGCAGAGAGCTGAGCGAGTGTGGGGTCCATTGGAGGGGGGTATTATGACATCATAACTATGTCACAGAGAACAGCAGCTGCCCAGCTGATGTGATTGGCCTTTAAATAATTTCACCCCTGGGGGGAGTCAGAGGTGAGATTTGAAAAAATTTCAACTCTTACCCTGATTAGGACCCTAAGACCTATAACTGTACCAAATTTCAAGTCTCTAGCTCAAACGGTGTGGAAGGAGTAAGTGCATGTACATACACGCACGCACGCATGCATACACGCATACACCATTTTACTTTTATATATAGAGATTTAGATTTGTATGAGACTTGTACTTGGTCTCATGACATTTTGATTAAAAACTACAAAGAAAAATAATAATATGGTGCACGTTAAAAGGATTAAAACCTGTATAACTTATAGGTCTCAAAATATAATTGTAACTAGGGAATAATAATTGAATGGATGTATTTTTAATGCTGTCCCACAGGGATCAGTTCTTGGATCTACACTATATAATATTTTTATTAATGATCTCAAAGAAAACAAAAAATCATCACTGATGAAGTTTGCAGTTGCCACAAAAATTGTGTGGTAGACCCAGGGCAGACAGCTGCCAGAAAGGCCTGTAATTAGAAGGGTTGCCACAAGGGAACTGGGTCCAGCTGAGCAAGGCTGCCACAGCCAGAAGCAGGGCCAGCTGAGGCCAGTTAAGGAGGCTGTCAGAGCCCTTGAAAAGAGACTCCTCCCCAGAGAGGGGTGTGGGAGTTTGAGGAGTGAGTTTGGAGGCAGTAGGAGTTGGAGGAGTGAGTTTTGTGGAAGCAGAGGAGTGTGAGGAGTGAGTTGGAGGAAGCAGGGACGGAGAGGCTGCTGGCAAGCAGGGGAAGAGAACTAAGGGTCCCTCCCAGGGGGAACCTAGCTTTCCTAGCCTGCAGGAGCCTGACCCTGAGAGAGAGAGAAAGAGAGTGGGCTGCTAAGGAGCAGCAGAAAAACCGGGTCTGGTGCAGCCTGGTCAGGGCGCCAGTGCCGTGCCAGAACCCCAAAGGACTTGAGTCAGGGGAGCCGAGGAGCCACCTTGTCACAATTGGTAAATAATTAAGAGGACAGGTCAGTGAGACGGAGCTATCTGGATTGCTTGTTAAGAAGGGTGCTAGCAAACAATATGAATAGTAATATGACTTCATGTAAATACATACATCTGGAAAAAAAGAATGTAGTCCAGACTTACAGGATGGGGAACTTTAACCTGGGAAGCAATGACTCTGAAAAGAATTTGGGGGTCAGGATGGGAAATCCGCTAACCATAAACTCCCAGTGCGATGCTGTGGCCAAAGAGTTAATGCAATGGATGCATAAACTAGGAGTAGAGAGGTTATTTTACCTTTGTATTTGTAAGTAAGATCTCTGCTGGAATATTGTGCCCAGTTATGGTGCCCACAATTCAAGAAGGATGTTGATACATTGGAGAAGGTTCAGAAAAGAGCCACAAGAATGATTAAAGGAGTAGAAAACATGCCTTATAATGATAGACCTAAGAAGCTCAGTCTATTTAGCAAAGAGAAGGTTAAGGGGTGACTTTATTACAGTCTATAAACATCTACATGGGGAACAAATATATAACAATGGGCTCTTTGACCTAGCAGAGGAAGGTATAACATAATCCAATGACTGGAAATTGAAGCTAGACAAATTCAGACTGGAAATAAGGTGTAAGTTTTTAATGGTGAGAGTAATTAATCATTGAAACAATTTACCAAAGGTCATGCTGGATTCTCCATCAGTGACAATTTTTAAATCACAGTTGGATGCTTTTCTAAAAGCTATGCTCAATTATTTTGGGGAAACTTTATGGCTTGTGTTACATAAGAATGTGCATACTGGGACAGTCTTTGACAGATCCTTCTGGCAGTTGGAGATCTAGGGACAGCCAGAGCATGGGGTTGTGTTTCTGACTGTCTTGGCTAATAACTATTTATGACTTCATCCAATTCCTTTTTAAACCCATTTGTACTTTTGTCCTTTACAACATCCCATTGCAACAAGTTCCACAAACTGACTGTGCTTTGTGTAAAGAAATATTTCCTAATGTATATTTTAAACCTGCTGCCTATTAATTTAATTAGATAATCCCTTGCTCTTGTTTTAGATGAAGGGGAAATAACACTTCCTTATTCACTTTCTCCAAACCATCCATGCTTTTTATCCTGTTAGTTTTCTCTTTTCTAACCTTAATGGTACCAGTCTTTATAATCTCTTCTTGTATGTAATCAGAGGTGTAGCCGTGTTAGTCTGGATCTGCAAAAGCGACAAAGAGTCTTGTAGCACCTTATAGACTAACAGATTTTAGGGATCATGAGCTTTCATGGGTTAAGACCCACTTCATCAGATGAATATCCACAACATTCATCTGATGAAGTGGGTCTTAACCCATGAAAGCTCATGATCCCTAAAATCTGTTAGTCTATAAGGTGCTACAAGACTCTGTCATTCTTGTACGTAAGATATTACATCCTAATCATTTTCAATGATTCAGTAGTCCCTTCCAGCATCGGAATCTATGAATTCCACAAAGAGCTGCCCTCTTTCAAAATGGCCATTACCTCCCATTGTTCCCAACAGGAGTGAAGCCAAACTGCTATGAGTTAAGTGTCTTATGACAGAATATCATTCTCCTCTTCATAGTCACTTCACCTTAACTTTACTCCACCTTCTCTCAATAGGGTTGCAAACTCTCTAGTCTCCAGGAATTAAAGATTAATCCTTAATTAAAGATTATATAATCTGATGAAACCTTCAGGAATAAATCCAACCAAAGTTGACAACCCTAGCTCTCGATACTCCCCTTCTTCATTCCCTCCCTCTTTTCTCCTTCCCTACTCCCTTTAATTCCCTCCCTTCTATCTCCCCTCTACTTTCCTTTTTCTTTCTATTTTGCTAATTGCCCTACTAGCAAAACCCTACGCAAAGAATTTAAAGACCCCCAACTCCCTCCAGCCTGCCTGAAAAAAAATAATCCATGGAACTAACATGATGTTTGCAAACTATCCATCAATCTGTTTTTTATGCTTGTCCCCATCCTTTATTCATCTTGTCCACTTAGATTGTAAATTTTGTTTCGGCATAATCCTTCTATTCTGTTTGTACACTGCCTAGCACAAGGAGGGTCCCATATGAGTGGGCCCATAGGTTCTCTACTGCTATGCAAATGATATTTAACAATAACATACAATATAAGTAACACTGTCACTGTCTGATTCTATATAATATATGTAAAAAGAAATTGGCTACATTCATTATTTGTATAGAGTTGTTCCTGATTGCATGATTAATTATATAAGGTAAGTAACTAATTTATAAATTAAGTATGTATGTAACTTTTTTAATGCATTTATATAATTATTTACTTTGTACATGAATTCTTTCATCATTTCTAGTGCAAGTATTTATAATTAATGCTATTTTAAGAGTAAATGAGTTTTAAATTGCAGATGTCTTTGAACGAATAGAGACTTCATTTAGGAAGAAGGTGGTAATTGAAATAATTGAACCTCACATTGTAGTTGAATTTGCCTCCTGCTTCTTCCTCTTAACAGTCACGATAGACTATGGAATTAATTCCTTTAAACTTTGAGGCTATATTTGTTTTACGTAAGTATCCCTCTGGCAAAGATAAAAGATGGAAGAAAGGCTAAAACAGGATTTCTGTGTTTTCCCAATATGTAGCTTCAGTTAAAATTGCCCATTTTAAGATGATTTTTTTTAGTATGGTGTCTGTAATGCAGACAAAAATGCACACCTGTCCCTATCTGCACAGATGGACACTCCACTTTCTTTCTCCTCACACCTGAGATGGGACATGCTGTCTTGACCCAGCAGCATCATTGCTCTGCCTCCCACTGGCCTTGGGCTTATTCTTTGCTCAGGCCCCCACATCATTTCCTCAACTACCCTTTTCCCTGCCTCCTTCTGCCCCAAGACCTCTCTCTGCTATAGGGCCATACATGTAGACAGGTCTTAGTGACAGGGAGGTCTGTGTTCTTAACCCCAAGTTTTTTTCACAGAGTTCTGCTCACGTGCCCAATCCTGAAAACTGTGGGATCAGAGAAGCTTCTCATGTCATCTCGACAGCTCCTCCTGCAAGCACCAAAAGCCTGTGACTTGCGATCAACTCATGAGAGTCGGCAACACCACCTGCCCTGGCTTCTTGGAGCAGACTCTTGCCCAGCACTATCCCCAGGCTGCAGGAGCTGCCAAGTCCATCACCTTTCACTGTGTCTCTGCTGCCTCTCACAAGTCTCTGGGTCCTCTCACCACCAGAATCATGGCGTGGAAACCCTTTTGTCTATACCCATGGCTTCAAACTCATTGAAAACAGTGGGAGGCAGCAGCCACTTTATTAAGGGGAGCCTTACTTATCCATGAAGATAAAGAGTAGGGAAGTGTCAGCCATCTTGCTTGCTTCAGGCCCATTGACAGGAATAGGATTGGTGGCTATTTTGAATAAGGAAAAATGTACATGTTGGCGCATTTCATTACTTTTTCATGAGACAGATAAAAATACACCCCAACATCGCTAGTGATAACACAGTGAGAGTTGGCAATACTGAAGACGATATCTTTTCAAGATCCTACGTCTGCAGCATGATTGTTGTGAGAGTCAAAGAGCATCATTGCTTTGGTGAATCACTGGGTCAAATTAATTCCTGGTGTACCTTTGTTGCTGTAAATGGGATTACACTAGACATGAATATGGTCCAATGTGTTAGTTGTTTAATAATATTGTTAAAAAATTTTTTCTCTTTCAGTACCTTCCATATAATGTCTACCAATATTAATGAATTAAGCTTCAAAGAAGTAGTATGGTTGAGAAGTATTGTAATGATCCTGCTGGCTCAATACTAGCTATTTCTCCTCCACACAAGCTGAGCTGGAGGGAAAGGATCTGACCAGTGCAGGGCATAGGGAAAGGAACATGTATCCTGGGGTTTCCAAGGACCAGACTCAGGAGAGGGGCAGAGCCAGCAGCCTGGGAATCAAATAGCAGAGAGTGAAAGCTGGGCAGACACATAGACACTTGCTGGCAGAAGGGAAGCAGACAGTCATCACAGCACAGTGCCCTGCACACAGGAGAGGTGGGACAATGGCACATGAGAATAGCTGGAGCACAACACATATGGGCCCAATGAGGTTGTGGTTGTGAGGTTGTGGACTGAGCTGTGACTTGGTGGGATTTTGCAGGTCAGTGCATGATTGCCTCTGGGAGAGGGATAACTGGTACGAGCACCCCTGGACCACTAGGTTGAGGAGCCTATTAGGGGTTAACTTTAAACTCTCACTGGACTGCCTCTAAGGGGTGGGTTGGAAATACTTGGTTTGAGCTGTATTGTAACTATTAAAATAATTGTGCCTAGTGTAACTACACCTTTTATTTTCTAGTAGCCTTAGGAATCTGCTGTTACTGCCTCAGCACTTGTGGGTGTTTATGGGAAGTGACTGAGTCCTAGAGGCTGAAGCACCTAATGTATGGATAGTCTATAGTACTTGCCTCTGAGCTGGTGGTACATAGGGAATGCTGCCAGATATCTAGAGGGGATTGGGGCACCACAACACTCACACCTTCATTCTGCAATGGGCTTCATTACAGTGTTATCATCCCTGCATTACAGATTGAGAAAGTGAGCTTGAGTAAAGTGACTTGCTCAAGGTCACATAGGAAGGCTGTGGCAGAGCTAGGAATGCTATCCCTGGCTCCTAGTTCAAAGGTTTGGTGACACAACTGTCCTCCTTTTCCCTATTTCACTGGACTGATTTGTAATTAGTAATAAAAGCTTGGAAAGATTTGTTCCACAGAGGCGGGTTGGTATGTGCTGATTTGTGATATGTGTCTATTCACAGCCTGAAACTAAACACATGTATTAGTTCAAGATGTATTTTTAGAGAGATTTGCTTTAATTATAAACTGTCTACTGACATTTCTGTACAATAGAACCTTTGTATTCAAACATGTTAAAAGGTATCTGAAAGCCTGCAGATAATCACGGAGTCAGTTAATTGTGGAGCAGTCTGGCTGAAGGAGGGGAGGGCCACTACCTGAAACAGATGGCTGCCCTAATGATTGTGAAAGAGGATATGGAAGATGAGAGAGGAGTCTTGTACACAATCATTTCTGTGAAGAAGTCTGTAAGTGCATACAGTAGTTCTTCCCTTTCCTATATATATTGCTGATGCAGCTTGTCTTCCTGCCTCCATCATCACCTGATAGCACAGAAACTTTTTTGGGGGAACCTGACTTTCATTTAATCAAGGATATTATAATTCAGGTTTCTACTGCATTATAGTGTATTGCAACTTTCTTGTCTAGTTCATACTGCAAAAGGTTTGTATCATTTATACAAGCTGTTAACAAGTTCCATTCTCCAGGGAATGATGAGAGTCTCAATAAACCTGTTCAGTTAGTGTGAACCAAGAAATGGCACATGCAAAGAAAAATCCACTGGTTTTGTGGGACATTCTAATAGCAAACAGCTCTCTTTCTGAGTGAAAAGTTATACCAAAAACAGAAGAAGAAAAGACTTTTGACTGAAACTGGGAGAAGCAGGTAAAGTAAAAAGAAATTCAACATTTCTATTTGATTTCTATGGACCTGACTCGTATCTGGCAGATTGGCTAAATCTCCTATTAAGTGACAAAGAAACTGGAAACATTATTTTAAATATTTTTGATGCCTATACCACTTTCCTTTTTTTACTTTTTAATTTCTCCTGATTAATATGGATATGTACTTTTTGGGGGGAGGTACAGCCTTCCCTACCTGACCCTCCATACAATTTTGGAACTCCGATGTGGCCCTCGGGTGAAAACATTTGCCCACCGCTGGCCTAGGAGGACCCTTCCAGTCCTGTGTTCTCTGTCTGACAGTCTTTTAAATGGTATTAAAGATGGTAATTCGTGACCTTTTTGGGGAAAAGAGAAGAAACTAAGATGGTCTTGAATGGCTGTTGTTAATGTCTGATCCTGTTTCCTTGAAGGTAAAATGAGAAAAATACATAAAAAGGGGAACCAAAAAGAAAAGCAAGGATGGCAAATGCAGCTTCTGTCTTGGGTGTTGACTCTTATTTGAAATCACAAAGTTAAAAAAGAAAAAAGTAAACACAACACGAGATCTGAGACATGTCAAACTTGTACCAGCATCAGTGTCTTTAGGGCACTGCTTTTAGCTACCTCTCTGGTCACAAGCTCACAGCAGTGTTGTGAAATATACTTTATTGGCCTGCTAAACCTACTCCTGGGGGAATTCTGTGTCACTGGGCATGTATGGAATTCATGTGCCAGACAGATTTCCCCCTCTCCCCCCACAGAAAATATATTTTGCCAGAAAGGTGCTGCAGTTACTCCCTTTGTCCACCATGAACCACTGTGGAGACAGAACAGAGAACAATCATTCCCAGGAGGGAGCAGCCCCAGCTGTGGATAGGGAAGAGAAAGAAGCTGCTTTCCTCACAGCACTCTGCCTGTGGGGTCAGGTCAGGAGGCACAGGATGTGGGGGGATGGATAGCATGGGGCACATGGGATTACGGGGCACATGGGATTATGGGGGTAATTAACCTTCAGAACAATTTACCAAAGGATGTATGTAATGTATTCTTCACCACTTTGTCTTAGATGAAGTAGAATGTCAGTCTAAAAGATTTGCTGTAGCTCAATGAGACGTGAAGGCCTGGGATATGCATGAGATCAGACTAAATGATAATAATGGTCCTTTCTTGCTTTAAAATCTATGACTATAAGCAGCTAATTTCTTTTACAAGGGAAGAGACATAGTTGGAGCAGGAGCTCTCGTTCTCGTACTGGAAGGGGCATGCATGGAGATGGTTGGAGAGGTCACGCAGAGACCTAGAAGGATGGAGAAGGTAAATTCTGTGTTTGAGACTGCCGGATGGGATAACATGGGGGTGAAGAATCCTATGAACCAGCGGAGAAAGACTTTGGTAGAAGAGGAATTTGGAGACTAAACCAGGTACCAGCTTCCTTTTCTTGTGGTCAGAGGCAGGAGATTCCAGCAGAAGGAGCTCCCCTTTGCTCCATTGGATCAAGCAGAGCACTCCCTGAAGAGAACTGGTGGCTGAGGGTTCAGTAACTTCTGATTTAGTTGGACAACTAAGCTACATACCAGGAAGGGGAAACTGAGTCAGCAGCATGTTATCATGTTACCATGGCAACAGGGTAAGATGTCCTTGTAGTGCTCCATAGTTGCAAAATAATTATTTTGCTTTATATTTATTATTCATGACTTCATATCATCTATACCTTTGAAGAAAATGTCAAGGAGTTCAAGCTTCTGTTTGGGAATACCTATATAGGGTGTCAGGGGTAGTCCTTGAAAATAATTGAAAAGCTCATATCTTAAACTGTGTTTTGTAACACAGATCCCTTGTCTGTTTATGCACATGTGTATGTATGCATGTGCCCATATCCTGAGTCCACTTTCTGTGTATATTCAACGGAACCAGATCAGTTTCCTCCTCAAAAGTCTCATTTCCAATAAGCTTGATTCAGGAAAAAGCCCATGGAAGGTAAACTCACAAATGATACTGTGTATTAAAGTTACTCGAGTAGCAATAGGCTGGGGTCCTGTGACACCAGGAATGGGTGATCATGTAATTAAAGACTCTCTCATAATGCATATGTACAATGGGGCCAAATAAAGGTTTTCACGGACACCTTTTATCCTGGTGTTTCCTAACTTTTTATTGAATGACTTTGCAACCTTAATAATGTTTTTTTTAACAAAGAACTCCCGGGTGATAGTGATTGGCAGAAGATTTCAAATCCCATTTTCAAAAGCAATGAGGTGATGAGTAAGCAATTGGACTCTTTCCAAAAGGTTGTGATCTCTGAAGATTAAAAGTTTGTGAGTTTCAACTCCAGATCAAGAATGCTGAATGTGAAAGTTTCAGACTGAGGCCACATAAGAAATTCCATTCGGCACAACAGAAGAAATCAAATCATGAGATTTATCATGAGAGAGATGATTCTGATTTAATTGGCAATTAAATTAAGATCACTAAAACCACCTCACATGCCATTTAAATAGGATTTTAACTTCAATCTTCAGAAAGAAAAGCTAAAGCATTTGAATTCAAATCCTAATTAGGTTGCATAAGAGGAAAGATTAGTGATCTTAATTGCTCTCCGATGGTTATATGTTTGCATCACAAAACCAATACAGTGTTTGACAGTCACTGCACTGGAGAGGGTGAGGACCGCAGTAGGAGGATGCTGGAATTCAGGAGAGAGATATATTATCAAGGAAGCTTGCTCAGGCCTGGCTATTCTGGGGATGTGCACGGAATTTGGAATTAAGGAGAATTCTAGGACTGATTACCTTCCATCTGGACTACAAGGAGAGGGTGGGTCAGGAAATTCATCTTCTTCTTCATCTTTGTAAAAACCTTTAGGATTCATGCTGCCCTGCCATTTAGTCATATCAGGAAATCAAATGCCTATGCTATTCAAGTATGTCCAGTGAATTCTCCTAAAATACACACATACTTTGAGTAACACTTTGTATGTATTTTATTTACTAAGGCTAGGATTTTCAAAGAAGCCTAAGAAAATGAGGCATCCAAATCCCGTAGAAATTCAGTGGGAATTGGCCATCTTATGTTCCTTTGGAAATTCCAACTGAAGGGTCACATAATTAGCTAACTTTAATATTAACATGTCCAAATCCCTCAAAAAAAGAATCAGCCCAAGAAGACCTGGACAGTGTTTGGACTTTGAAGCCTTTTGAGCAGCGGTTCTCAAACTTATTGAGACCGCGACCCCTTTTCCTAAGTACACCTCAAAGATTTTTCTCAAGTGGAATAAATGCATGATAAACAGCTAAAAATACTCCAAATATTACAAACACCTACACTCAGTGTAAATGTAACCAGAACAATTCAAAACCATACTTTATATCCTTAACAGAGTGCACCAATATGGCTCAGTGAGAGTCTCAGGGGTGGGGGCACTTCTTTAAAGGTTACCACCAATTTTAGCCTTGATAGAAATACTACATTTGGTACACTGCCTAGAGACAGTACTAAGTTCAAAGATAACATTATTAGTTTTAAAAAAATGTGCTCAGATCATGAGTGCTGACTGACTTCTCATTCACTTCCTAGTCCTCCACACTAGTGACACCCTTGATCCAGGGAAGCAGTTCCACATGCAGTTCTTATAATAGCTTTGGAATTCTTCTGGGTTTGCCAAAAGGTTATGTGCATTAAGTGCTGTCTGAGCAGACCTGTCCATTGGAGACTGTTTGGTCTACTCCTGATTTCCAGCAATTAACACATTGATTTTTTTGCTTTTGCAAAACTGCTCTCATATGATTTTATGAGGCCTTCTTTTTGAAAATGATCATTTCTCCATGTAACATGCCACACGTGCAAAGCCGGCAAGTTTACCTTAAAATCTCACACATGCAGCAAAGCCTGGAGGATGCTGTTTTCAAGCGCACCTAAATGCATTAGCAGCACAAGTCAGTGATACTTGTGCTCCTAAGCTACTGAGGTGCTTTTGACAATCCCACCCTCAAAGCTTTATTATGTGGTTCAGTTAGGGCTCAGTCCCATAGTTAAACAATTGCCTATGTCTTCCTGACTGGCAACCTGGCAGCTACTCCTAATCCTCTATAGTAAAAGAAAGCCTTTGGAGCTGCTCTGTAATAATTTATGACTAGCCTATGTCGGTCTGGTTATTAGGATGTTTACTTTATGATTATATTACTATAGTTTAATAGGGGGCTGTCAGGAACAGTAAATGGGAAGGGGAAGAATGGCTCAAAATAGGTCATTTCTTCACAAACAACTACAGGGTTGTTAAAAGAGAATGCCAGGATAGGGTGAGGCCTGGGACCGCAAGAGATCAGAAGAACTATAGCAGAGTTTAAAAAGGAATTCTCCCTCAAGAGTGGGTGATAGTTGTTTGGGGGAACCAGGCTGAGATGTAGTTCACCCACAACTGGTGTCTGAAGAAGTTAGTTTTGCTAGGTTATCCAGGGCCGGCGACAGAAATTTTGGGGCCCCCTACCCTGATCGTTTGTGCCCCCCCCCCGCCTCGCCTATTCTCCTTCTCCCCCTGCCTGACCCGGCCCACCCAACCTAATCTCCTCCCCCAACCTAACCTCCTCCCCTCCCCACCCATCCCTGCCTGGCCCACCCGGCTGTTGGGGGTGATCTTCCTTTACCCCCGCTCAGCCTCCTCCCATCTACGAGTCTCTCCGACTCCAGCTCCCGCTGCGCCCCCCGCCCCGCGTGCTTCCCGGCAGCCAGCCGGCAGGTGTCTCACCCCTGCCAGAGGCGGCCGCAGCGTCGCTCCTGGCTCTGGTGGGCTCGGCGCTCCATGGCTGCCCCACTTCCCCCCCGCTGGGCTGCCATTGGCTCCCGGCCTCGGGTCTTCCCAGCCTCGCTCGCTGGCCCCCGCCCCGGCGGAGCGGCGCTCGCTTTCCGAACGCTCCGGGGAAGGGGATGGAGATGAACGTGGTGCCCTAATGCCCACAGCTCTCTGGGACCGAGCGCAGCCGGGTCTGGAGAACTGCCCCACGGAGAGACCCTGGAGAGGCTGAGCCGGGCCTGGGGACCAGGGGCTGGGGACACTGCGGGGGGTCCAAGGAGCCTGATTCCCAGCTGGGGCGCAGGGCACGGCTGGGCCGGTCCCGGGAGAGAGGGACACTTTCCCGGCCGGGGGCGCCAGCCAGGGACCGGAGCCCGGCGCCGCCACTGCCGCAGGGTCTTGGGCGGGGCCGATCGGAAGCTCTCCAGCCTTCCCCGGGACCCCTCTGTCCCCGGCCGGCAGCGCCAGGTGCGAACCGGGCCCGGCTCCCCCTTACCTCGGGCTGCAGCTGCGGCAGGCCCGGGCCCGACTCTGCTCACATCCTCTGCTGGGCCTGGGCGGGCTCCGATCCCCCAGCACCCCCACTCCTGGGCCAGCCGTGGCCTCTCCGCAGCTGCCGCCTCCGAGCCCCGGGCTGCGCCGGCAGGCCCGGTGACAAGGAGGGACGACTACAGGTACAGCTGTGTACCGGCCCCCGGACTTAAGGGGCCCCCGCTTAAGTCCAGGGCCCGGTACAGCTCTATCCGTAGTACCCCCCTGTCGCCGGCCCTGAGGTTATCACCAGGGGATGATATGCCTTTAGGTAAGTTAGACATGGTGGTGGACTGATTGTCTTACAGTACTTTTTCTCTAAATACTTTGTTTCTACCATGAAAATAAACAATATTTTTGTTTTCAGAAGGCTGACTGATCACTATATACAAGTTACCATAGAATCCCAAAGGAAATACCCATGGACAATGGGTAAGAACGGTGGATACGAGGGCATATTGCAGTCCAGAGTCTGGTCTAAAGGTGGGAATTCTGCCCCAGGAAAGATGAAAGCATGCGTTCTAACACCTCAGGGGGTTGTTCTCCAAAGAGATCTGGAAGCCCTAAAGCCATGACAGACCACATTAGGGATTTCACACTGTCCTGCTCCACTCTGTCCTCATCATCAACTGTATTGGGCAATCAAGTGATTACCAATGATTGTAAAGCATACCCAGTAACTTTTGCTGAAGTTCTGTCTTAAGTTTCATGTACTGTATCATTCAGTGTGGACCTTTAATTGCTTATTCTGTACTTGTTAGGCACATAGGCATGGAACAGAGACATCCACTGTGCATTAGAGAGAATTTTGCTGAATTGGAAATTCTATTACACTTGCTTGTAATGTGCTTGTGAAAGTTGCTATATAAATACAGTAACCAAAATAAATATTTCCACCATCATTTTAAATAATACAGGAATTGTTCCATTTTTTAACACAATTTCAAAGTATTTAGAGCTCTGAAATTCATTAAATAAGTTATATGGGAAATATATTTAAATCAGAGATCTTTAATAAATAATACGTAAGAGCAATTTTTGGAAAGGCTGTGCTGACTAGCAGAAAAGAAATGTTTGTTTTCTCCCTAATGCTGCTTATATGGTGTAGAACACGTCTTCAAAATGGCCTTTAATTTTCTGCTCACAAAATTAAGGACTGGATTAAGGTCTATTTGAAAATTTGGCACCAAGTTACATCCACTTCGGCACCAGCTTCATCCACCAAAAACAAATTAATAAGAAAAAGGAGGCGCTAGAACATTATTTACAAAAATCAGTAGTTGTGTATAATGTGCAGTCAAGCAACATGGATCCCTTTTCTTTTTTTACTTCAATTGAACTCAAAACAACGTCATCCTCCTGAGATGCACATGAATAAATAAATGCCTCTTTTGCTGTGTGTACTGCACTTTCACAGTATGAATCAAATACTTGCAAGATATTCAGACCAGAATGACACTCACAAAGTTATTTGGTGTATGTTAGAGAGCAGAGAAATTTTCTCTTGAAGCCTTCTGCTTCCTTTCAAGTAAGGTGCAGGAAGGATTCAGTTAATCAGCCATCTCCCCGGATGTTTAAAGGAGGGATAAACATGGAGCAATAAAAGGTCTCAATTGACTTGTATTTAGTCCAATATTCCACACTATCTAATATGCAGATTGTTTATTTGTTAGTAGCTCATCATTGTGCTTATTGAGTCCAGTTCTGGTGAGTCAAAAGGATACAGTGGAGGAAGCACAGTGCTATAATATTTGTTTTCTATGTTGAAGTGAGGCACACGATGGGAAGCAGAGAAGAAGTATGAGACTGGAGATGTAGTTATGATGAGCTCACCCTAATTATTACCCATCAAAGCCATAGTTGTGTGTAACTAGAAATGAAGCACAGTGATCTATGACCACTATAAGGGAAAGCTGCTGATAATGAGCATTAGGGAATACAAATTGGGTTCAAGGAATAAAAGGCAGACATCTAATCAGCCTGGCTCACTACATGCCTGTGAACTTCTCATTAGCTTTTCAAGTGTAATTATATGTGCAAATGCATGAATATGGATAAGGAACCATTTTACTTTTAGAAATGCTAAGCAGGAAAGTTTTGGTGTTGAAATGGGGTTCCATACATTGTGAATTGCTTAGACTGATCACTCTCCTATTTCCTGTTTTTACATATAAAATTGTGCTGATTAAAACCCTCTGTACTTCAAAACAGATGTCTAATTGCAATTTTTATGTTAGGCATTCTACACAATGGCACTGGTTTTATTGTGTTTTTACAAAATGGCTCATATATCCATCTGAACTTTGTCCTTATTGCTAAGCATAATGGATGCCTTTTGCTGACTTAGTGGCTGTATGCTTTTGTAGAGTGTTTTTCACATTAAAAACAGGCATGTGTGTTCGTAAGAACATCAAGGGAGTTCTGTGTACATCATTAATTGACAAAAATCCTTTGGTATTAACTGCCATTCTGTTTGTTACTATTTCCTTGTCTTGCTTTCCTCTTATACTCAAGAACAGTAGAACTTTTTCTTTCTGTTTAATTTGATGTTTCTTTTAAACTGCATCAAATATATCCTGTGCCAGCAAAATTGTCCTCGTTATTCATGCAAAACTACCATTACTATTATTATTATTTATGCAGCAGCTAAAAGTATGATAGGCACTTTACACAATTCATACAGATGGCCTGAAATAGCTTGCAGTGTAAATGAGTCCATGAGCTAAGAGACAAAATGTCTGAACTAGCTAATCGAAGGGGAAGGAACACCCAGGGAACCATTTACAAAGAATAAGATAACAATGGACAAGATAGATCTGGAAGGTAAAGATGAGGTAAAGAGTGGGTTAAACATGGATAGTCTGTAGACAAAGCGCACAAAACAGGGATCGGTTCCTACAAAGTAATCAAGCCAATCCCAAAATGTGTGATGTGTAAATGTATATAAAAGAAGAAGGTTTCTGTGTAGCTTTGGATCTGTGATGTCCCCTGCAGCCATCCCATGAGTTTGAGTTTGATCAACTCAGCATAGACTTTATGTATGACAAATAAAGAGACCGGAGTGAAGAAATCAGGAGTCAAACTGAGACCTTGAGAAGCTGAATGGAAAGAATTCCAGCAGATGGATTGATTTTGATGAATGTTTCACATGATCTAGGCAAGCAGGATATGGACCTCTATGAGCAAATAGGTGACTATTGTAACAGACTTTTACAATATCCTGAAAAAACATTATGAAATTAAGATAAACGTTACTGAATTAAGTTAAACCCCATTGAATTAGGATTAATACCTTTGGGGTACACTGTATTAAAATGCAATTGTGTATGTGGTGTTGTTGCATTGTACATACTTTCTCTAGCAGGGACGGGGAATGGTAATATAATTACTCCATTATCAACACTTTGAAGCCACATCCCTGGCCGTATTTTTCACCCTATAAGACGCACTTTTTCTTCCCCAAAACGGGGGGGAAAAAGTTGCTGCGTCTTATAGGGCGAATATACCTATTCGCCCCATCACAAAAAAAAAAAAAAAAAGTGCGTGCGCCCTGGTTCCCCCCCTCCCCGCCGCGGGCGGGCTGCCGGGGGCGCCCCGGTTCCCCCCTCCCCGCCGCGGGCGGGCTGCCGGCGGCGCCCCGGTTCCCCCCTCCCCGCCGCGGGCGGGCTGCCGGGGGCGCCCCGGTTCCTCCCTCCCCGCGGCGGGGAGGGGGGAACCGGGACGCCGCTGGCAGCCCGCCCGCGGCGGGGAGGGGAGAACTGGGACGCCGCCGGCAGCCCGCCCGCGGCGGGGGGGGGAACCGGGGCGCCCCCGGCAGCCCGCCCGCGGCGGGGAGGGGGGAACCGGGGCGCCGCCGGCAGCCCGCCCGCGGCGGGGAGGGGAGAACCGGGGCGCTTTTTGTGTGTGGTGGGTTTTTTTTTTCCCTCCCCCCCCCCGGCTTTTTTACTTTAAAAGTTGGGGGCGTCTTATACGCCGGAGCGTCCAATATGACGAAAAATACGGTACTAGTTCAAACTGGATTACCCAGGGACCAACAGACACAGAAAGGATTTTTGGATAAGTAGTCCAAACAGATAAGTAGTCTGGTTTTAAACTGGCTCAGGGCTTTCTTCCTGAGCCAGCAAATGGACAGGACCACTGGTTTCATGCAGAGTCCCAATCCTTAGGGAGAGGTTGGAAGGGCTGGCCCTAGTGAAGTCCCATAGGACTGCGGGCTTGTTCTGAGCTGAAGCTCTGGTGAGGTTCAACAAAGACAAGAGCAGAGTCCTGCACTTGGGATAGAAGAATCCCATGAACTGCTATAACTGCTACAACTGCACTAACTGGCTAACCAGAAGTTCTTCAGAAAAGGATAGGGGATTACAGTAGATGAAAAGCTGGATATGAGTCAATAGTGTGCCCTTGTTGCCAAGAAGACTAATGGCATATTGGGCTGCATTAGTAGGAGTATTGCCAGCAGATCGAAGGAAGTGATTATTCCCCTCTATTTGGCACAGGTGAGACCACATCTGGAGTAATAGTCCAGTTTTGGGGGCCCCCACTATGGAAAGAATGTGTGCAAAATAGAGAGAGTCAGGCAGAAGACAACAGAAATGATTAGGGGGCTGAGGCACATGACTTATAAAGAGAAGCTGAGGGAACTGGATATATTTAGTCTGCAGAAGAGAAGGGGGGGGGGGTATTTAATCACAGCCTTCAACTTCCTGAAGTGAGGTTCCAAAGAGAATGGAGTGAGGCTGTTCTCAGTGTTGGCAGATGACAGAACAAGGAGCAGTGGTCTCAAGGTGCAGCGAGGGAGGTCTAGGTTGGATATTAGGAAAAACTATTTCACTAGGAAGGTAGCGAAGAAATGAAATGGTTTACCTAGGAAAGTGGTGGAATCTCTATTCTTAGCGGTTTTTAAGGGCCAGCTTGACAAAGCCCTCGCTGGGATGATTTAGTTGGGTTTGGTCCTGCTTGGAGGAGGAGGTTGGACTAAATGACCTTCTGAGGTCTCTCTCAGCCCTAATCTTCTGTGATTCTAATTATGCAGTTTCATGGGGCAAAAATTGTTAAGACATTGAAGTGTGAAAATATTTGTAATGTGTGGCTTTGTAATGTTAAAATGAGACGCTGAATTTCACAACCAACAAAGAAAGCTGTGGAAATATGTAGCTTTATATAAGCTGTTGGGGGTGAGAGCAATGCACTTAAGCTGCCAGAAGGATAACCTGATTTAAAAATCCACACAGATGTTAGATTATATTTAGAATAATTTTACCACATAAAACTGGATGTGGTCAATTAATTCAGAAGTGATTTAAAGGTGGCATCTGCTGCATGCTTTAGAAACAACGAAATGATTCATTGTAGTCACGTATATTAAAATTCATAATATGATTCTGTCCATGTAAAAACCTGGGATGGTTGATAGATATTTGGCTTTGTCATCAGTTTTTGGATGTCATTTAATTAGCAAATAAATTAGCTTATTTGAAGATCATTATGACACAGTATCTGTCCAATGTGAAACTGATGTGGTGCTGGCCTGTACTCATGTAGCACAAGATCTACATTTACTCTGAAAATATTTTGCTCTGTGTGCTGCTGACCTAATTTCCACAACCTTGTCAGGAGAGTCTTGAAATAATGGTACTTGCTGGGGGTTTGGCTTTTGTTTAAAAGGCTATTTTTTGAGTTCGATCAACCTTAATACAAAGGTATGTCAATTTGGCAGGGTATTTATTAGAAAAAATGTACTTAACATTAGAAAGGGGTTGAACTCTAGAACACTTCCTGGACTTAATTATGCCAAACCTGATTCGATGAGGTGTTGATTTCCCTGCAACTGTTACGGCCATCAGAGGAAGGGAGCACGGTGCTTAGCAGGGGTGCTAAGCACCATGTAGGTTTTTATAATGGGATAGAAAAGAAGGTTTATTAATCTTAAAATGGAATGACTGAATCCAGCAACACTTGAATGTCACATACTATTGTAATTACTATTATTTATATTACAGTTGCTCCTAGAAGGCTCAGTCAAGATCAGGGCCCCATTGTGTTAGGACAAGGGGCATACACACTAAGAGATAGTCCCCAAAGAATTTACAGCCTAAATAGACAAGACAGATAAATAGTTGGGAGAAAGGAAATATATAATCTCCATTTTACAGATAAAGCACAGAGAGATAAAGGTCCAGATCCATGTAAGGACTTAGTCACCTGTTAGGACCGGAAGATATTGTGACGAGCAACTACTAGAAGGTGCAGTTACGCTTCTAAGTCAACTCCAGGAGAGTGCATAATAGTAGTATTATCTGAGAATGACCTTGCTGTTATCTGTGTGTTTGGGAACCAGTTCCCAGCTGCATAAGTGTTTACCCCGTCTGTGTGAAAATGAATGCGTGGGAAACCAAATAGAGAAACTAAGGCAGGACTGCGTAACCAACAAGTGCTGACCAATCAGTTTGTTGCTTGCTATTAATGAGATGAGTATGTATGAGATGCAAATGAGCATGAATATATCTGTGCTGACCCACCTTTTTGGGTTAAGCTTCCTCTTTGAGCTTCTCTAGACATCGCCCGAGTGTGTCAGTCATCTTGTATTGCAGCTGTGCTGGCAGATAAGCCCCCCAGCATGAAATGCCGCTCCCTCCAATAAACTCACCACTTTCCAACTAGCCACCTGTGTGAGGCCTCGTTTCTCCCGGCAACGAGATAAGCCCCCTGCAACATCACCTAACTCCCACTTTAGACATCTAAAACCAAATTTACGCACCCTTGAGATCCTCAAAATCCCTGCCCAGTTACCACCTAACTCTGGAGGCACCTAAAATCCGTCAGCACCAAAATTTTCACTGTGTAAGTTCTCCAGGCACCTATGTTTCTGCTGCTGGACATGCATGCAACACTTTAATCTGTGCTCTGGGCCACCTGTCTCACCTGAATCCCAGTGCAATGCTCAGATCAGGTGAAGACAGATGTGTCTAACTCCATGCAAAATGAGGCCTTAGCTACGAGACCTGTATCCTTTATTGTACTGTAATGGTGCTGATGCTGGAGGGACCCAACTGAGAGTACCAAGTCAGGACAAATTGTTTAAAGCAGGGCAGATACAGCCCAAGGCTGGGGTTGTTCCACCTCTGAGGCAAACCAAACCAGTCAAACAAAGAAGACTTCCATTTTACCCACTGGCTAACCACAAGTCACACAAGCAATTCCCTTAGACACTCCAGTTTCCCAGTATCACCACCAGCGGCCACTCGTTATGGGGATGTCTGGTTATGAAAACCAATATCCCAGTAAAAGAAAAAAGGTTCTCCTGATCCCAAAGGGCCAAGCCCGAGACCCAGGTCAATATACAAATCAGATCTTACCCACAAATCATGCTGTTGCCAATCCTTTAGAATCTAAAGGTTTATTCATAAAAGGAAAAAGATATAGATGAGAGCTAGAATTGGTTAAATGGAATCAATTACATACAGTAATGGCAAAGTTCTTGGTTCAGGCTTGTAGCAGTGATGGAATAAACTGCAGGTTCAAATCAAGTCTCTGGAGTACATCCATGGCTGGGATGGGTCATTCAGTCCTTTGTTCAGAACTTCCGTTTGTAGCAAAGTCCCTCCAGAGGTAAGAAGCAGGATTGAAGACAAGATAGAGATGAGGCATCTGTTGCCAGTTGCTACCCAGCATGGTGCTCTGTTCTTGTTCGAGGATGATATCAGTCGGCTGGGTGCATGTTCCCTCTGTGTGCTGCCCCAGCTTTGTGCAGATAGCTGACCCAGCAGACCCCGAGAGAACCCCCAAATGACCACAGACTCTAGTAAGATACGAAGGAACCCAGGCCAGGTTTATTGTCAAACGAAGCAAAGTGATAGTTTCCTATAGACTCTACAGGCCATACTACAAATTTGTGCCCGCTGACAATGGACACAACTCAATCAGTGGTGTGATGCTCCACTGCCCCCTAGGTTGGACAAAGACCACTCCTCAGTGGTGCATTCTTATATACTTCTGCAAACATATTGAGGTGCAGCTCCTCTATTAGCGGGTTGCCTTTCTCACGGGTTGGTTGGTTGCTTGGTCACAGATTTAGTTAGTTGCTTTTCTCGCCTTCCATCACCGCTGTCTCCACTCTTTGAACCCATGTCACTCCCCAGATCACAGTGTCCTCTTCTGGACCCGGCCCTCCGGCTGTGCCCCCACTTTGGAATCTCGCCTCTTTCAGGGCACTGACAGTCCTCAGTCTTGCCTCAGCGACCAACTGGCGTCCAAGTCCAGCCCCTCACCTCATTGGTAAGTGGGGTGGTGGTGGTGGTGGGGAGACAGGCCCACCCATTTTCCTGGGTCCCGACCAAGGTCCCTGACCTATAGCCAGCACCACCTACTGCCTTCCTCCAACCTGCTGCTGATTCTCCCTGGGCCACGTCCCCCACAGCCCTAGCACCATCTCAACCCTTGTGGCAAGGCCCCAGCCTGGCAGCGGTCACCAACAGCTCATCCTCATACTTTGCTGCCTGCCCAGCACTTCTCTATCTATGGTGCTTCTTCAAGCAGTCAGACCTCCTCCCTTGCCTTCCAGGGAGAGACTCCCTTCTGCTCTGCTGAACAGCCCTTTATATATGGCCCTCACCATCCCTGATTTGCTGCTCGCAAGCCTTCTCCCTATCAGTGGGCTCAATAAGCCCTTTCCTGATTAGTGGGTTCTGCACAGCCTCCCTGGTGCTGCTTTTAACCCCTTCTTCTCCCTGTGTGGGGCAACTGCCCCACCACACTCACCCATTGACCTGTTTTTTTTCTCCCATATTATTAGAAAAGCTTGAGTGGAATGCTGTTGTGCATCTGAGCTTCCTTACCGAGAAACTGCCCCCCAAATTCTCCCAGGGACTCCTGTGTCTAAAATGAAATCAGTGTTTTCCCTGTAAATACTGCCATGGTGCAATTCCCTTTTCAGTGATGTTTATGTTTTGCTTTCTAGTTTATGGCTTTCTTCTCCTTTCCATGTCTAAGCTGTCATTTTCACTTTGCTGGTTGCTTGCACAGATGAGAGCCATTTAGCTTGTCTTCAGTGGCTCAGCAATGGGAACAGAAGAACCAAGTGTCTCTCCTCTGGGAGTCCTGTTTGTCTGGTGACTTACTGGTGCTGAAACACCGCAAAACATGTTTGCTTTTCACTTCAGTAGCGCTATACTTTGGATAGCTTTAAAAAGGTGAAAAAATGCCATAGGAGATAGGGACTCTATTGAATCAGGTATCATCCTCACTTCTGAAAGCTGGCTATATTTTGCAAGATGAAAGAGAGGTGAAGCTAGGAGAGAAATGGGGATGTGGTGCAGCAGACATGGAGCTAAGAATCTAACAATACTGATAAGTAGTAGTTTTATGACTATTGTATATGACCTGGTCAGGGAGGTGAAGTTATTCTATGTATGTAAATTTACATTGGGTTATTAAACTTTCTTGTATGAATGTATTGGTCTAGCTGAAATGTGCACTGTTGGAAACACAATGGATCTGGGTAAGCTACAAAGATTTGGTTGGGCAACTGCCAGATAATGCCAGTCTGAAGTGGCACCGCTCTTTTGCCAAGGGTGGGAGTCTAGAGATCAAAGGGCACTAAACAGTTAAAAGAACTGTCTGGTGAGAGGTGTGGGTGAGGGGATGGATTTCAGTGAGCTCTGACATGGACACAGAGATAAGTCCTGCTGGAGTGTAGTATGGGACCTTCCCAACCCTCCAGGAAAGGGTAAGCTTTATGGAAGTTAGTAGATTGTTTTAATAGCTGGTTTCTCTGAAATATTTTGGTTCTAAGTAAAATAATTCTATGCTTTAAGAAGGCTGTTCAGTCCTGGTGTATCATTAATCAGGAGCAGGACAGCGGGTCCTACACAAATCAGGCTTGCTGAGGTAACCATGGTTCGTACCTGGAGACTACAGCCCACGACCCAGTCCAAGAGTGGGAGAATCGTGTCATTCCTCCCTGCAAGAGGTGATGACCAAACTCCTGTGGGGTGTGCATTTAAAGAGACCTGGGGTAGGATGAGAGATAGCCCAGTCACTGTGACATATGGTGCCATAATACAACAGATTAGTTCTCTTGAAAATTGATATGACTAGTTTGTATCTGTTGCTATTAGGGGATCAGCAAACTTACAGTTTTGACTCAGAGCTGAAGCACCTTTCCGTGGTGGTAATTACTATGATTGTTATATGTCAGAGGTACAACCACAGTCCAAAGATATTGGTTAAAAAGAACATGTTGCTTCTATATCAAAGTGACAACCAGCATTTGATATGGAATTGTGCACACCCGCATAATCCTGACAGACTTTCTTGAGCCAGATCATTCATCTCTGCCTCTCAAAGTGGTGTGTACTTACATGCTGATAATATTTTGAGAATCTTTTTCTCTGTGTTAGTGACAAGGTACATCTGTGTTATAACAGCACAAAACAAATACTAAGTACAAATTCAAGCTAAAGCCCATTTTGTTCAACAGAATCCTCCTAACATACTTGTACAAAGCATATTTACTTTAGTTACTCCATTATTTTATATCTAAATCAATTTCAGTCAATTGAATAATTGTAATGTTTTCTTGTAAAAGAAGAATAAGAGACAGAAGGTGTCTCAGAAACTTCCAGCAAGGAGGTAGCCTACAAAAATGATTTTTGTCATGAAGCATTGCCTGGAATCTCTACATATTTCTTCCTCTTCCGCTAAATATAAAGCACTAAGGGCAAAATTCTAAACCCAGATCCACATCGTGGGTGTCAACTGATGTTCTGCTCCAGTGGGAGTTTTGCACATGTAGAAAAAGCAGAATATTAGAGTTAAGATCTGCTGTGCAGATCTGAAGGAAATTTTGCCTTAACTGTTGAAAAGCCCAGCCTGTTATGCAAATAGCACTATTTTATAATACAGAGCTATCACACGGAGTCTGTGGGGAGGGAAAATGACATTTTCTGGTAGAACCATAGCATCCAAGTCCTCTCCTTCCAAATATAATGTTACTTCTGTTGGTTACAGATTGTTAATGATTCTTTTGTCTCTGAAAATTACTACTACTACTTTTTGTTTTTACATGCAGCAGCAGTGTATTCTATTTCCATTCTGTTTTATCTTCCCCCTCCCTATCCTCATTTCTATTTTTTTTAGCAGTCCTATCGGCTCTTTTCCCACTTCAGCTGTTGCCTCTTCTCTCTCCTTTGCTTCCCTTCTCCCTAGTTTTCTCTTCCCCTTGCCATTGGCCATCGCCTCTCATCTTGCTCCGTGCCACTGTGCTGCAAAAACACAAGAGATAGGGTAGGGTGGGGAGGGGGAAAGGCTTTACAGGTAAATTATAGAACATTTTTGAAAGGAAAAATGCTAATCCAATTATGTTAAAGGAATTAGATGGGGTTGGAAATGAAGAGGGACTGGAACATGGTTATCTTTCGCTCCATCTTTTCTTGTGTTTTATCCTCTGTCTCTCTTTCTCAGAGGTTCTCTTTCAGTCTGCACCTCCTCTTCTCACTCAGTCTGTCTCCTTCTCTCTCTTCCTCCTAGGAGAGATGGATGCTGCAGGCAACATCATCTGCAATCAGGGACAATATTTGAATGGGTTCTGGATTGATTTTTCCTCTCACCTTCCAATCTCTGAGAGATTTCAGTAACTTCCTAGTCTTTGGGGCCCTGGAAATTTCCTTGCAACCCTAGTGAGCCCATTCTAGCCTATACTTGGATAACTGTAGTAAAATTACTGTTAATCTGTTTTCCCCTGAAGTAGTTTGTAGTTTGTGTGTGTGTGTGTGTGTGTGTGTGTGTGTGTGTGTGTGTGTGTGTGTGTGGTGGTGGTGGTGGTGGGGGGTGTTTCATTGCAGAGTCACCACGGTGTTAAATGTCTTTTATATTCTTCACTGGGAGCTAATAGTTAGGTTTGTTTTCTAGCTAGGTGTATTACATAATCCTGAATTTACCAATGCATCTTCTAGGACTAGAAGCAAACACTGTAACCCCATTGAACAGCCAGGAATCTCCACTTTCCAACTATAAAGCCATCATTTCTAACTCTTCAGGGGCAAAAGATATCAGCCATTCCACCTTTTGCTGGGTCAGGACTGAATATTACCCACCTTGTACCTCAGATCAGTCTGTTTTGGAGGAAAAATTCCACAGTTGGGAAAATTATTTGTTTTCCTAATAGTTTGATTTTAAAAGATATGACAGCTGTTTGAAGCTGCCTAGGGAGTCAGATTATTAGAAGTATTCCTAATTAAAATGGCTTAACAGACAGAAAAGTGGTGAAACAGAGATGAATGACAAATGCAATAAATCATATGACCCTGCTCTTTGTTGTATTTTTATCACTACTCCTCACAGTAGTATCATTGGTTCTCAAACTGGGGATTGTGAGCCCTGAACCCAGCATGTGACTGCAAGTTGCGAGCCCTGACCTCTGCGCTGGGCTGTGAGGCCCGACTCTGACACATGGCTGTGAGCCCCGACCCCATGTGGAACTGTGCTGGGAGCCTCGACCCTGACAGGGACATGTGGCTGCAAACCCTGACCCCAGAGAGTGGCTGTGAGCTCCAATACCGGTGTGTGGCTGGGAGCCCCGACCCTGGCAGGGAAGCATGGCTGCGAGCCCTGACCCCAACCCTGGCCAGGGGCAGGGCTGTGAGTTCCAGGCAGGTGTGGGGTGGCGAGCCCCGAGTCCGACTGCCACATGGGGTTGTGAGTCCTGAGCTGGGGCATCCAGGATGCTGTGAGCCCTGACCCCTGTACTGGGGTTGTCAAGCGGAGCCCGGCCATGTTGAGGGTTATCCGCCGGGAGCACACACAGGGTTGTCAGCTCCGAGCCCCACCACCCGCTGTGAGCCCGGTCAGACGCTTATTTGTGACCCACCATTGTTAGAAAAATACAGTTTAGAAGTAACTGTATTATGAATGCTGTGTAGTATGGTTTTAAAACAGTCTTAAACTTTTTTCTTTCCTTGCATATGCACTCTTGACCCCTTCATGTATGCATTTTAAACTCATTCTCACCTTACCCTAGACATCCTGTCTTGCCACATCCCGTAATGTGTTTTTCACAAGACAGGAGCCACAATGTCTGAATGTCCTGTTTTTGAGAAGTTCTAGGCAAATAAATGGAACCAATTAACACTAATAGTTGTGAAACAAACAAGACCATTAGAGTTTTCCTACTTGTCTGAACGTTCTGGAAACCCCCTCCCCTTTTGAAGTAACATATATAGAGGCTTCAGTAATGTATAGAGCTGAGCTATTTGCTTTGAGTTTTAACTCCTTGGCTCCTTTTTGCTGGCAAATAAACTTGTTTTCAGGAACCTACTGAAGTCTGCCTGTCTTTGAAGGTAAATTGGGACAGCCTCCAAAGGAAACGAGCCCCTTGTGCAACACCATCATCATCATGTGCCAGCCTCAGAGCCCCAAACTCCTCCAGCCCAGCTCCATGCCCAACTCCACTCCACTCCACCTCCAGCGCCGCTCCACCTCCAAAGAAAGGGCGTCAAATAGAAGTTTGGCCAGGGCACCATTTTTCCTATTGTTGGCCCTGATACTGAGACAACATTAGAAGTCTTGATTCGCAGCTGAACAAGTATTTTATTAATTAACAGTCAGACATACAAGTGCAAACTTTCTCCTGAAAAGAATGGCTACTTGTACTGCTAAAAAACAAAAGTATTTCAAGTCTTACATTAAACTTGGCTTTACCAGTATCACCACCTCTGGTATTGTGGTGGCATTTGCTGTGAAGTTTTGTCTGCTAAATCAATGAAACCATGCAAACTGCAGCGACATCTTGAAGCTAAATGCCTTAAGCATAAAAATCGCAACTTGTATTTTTTCAAACACAGAGAAGAAGCAACAAAGAAGGCCAGGCTTGATGATGATGGACGTTTCTGACAGCAAACGTTCTCAGCTGTGGAGGCCAGAAAAGGTAAATTCATTTTAAGCAATAGGGATAAATTTAGTATTTAACATAGTGTTAAATACCAAAAATGTGTTTTTTAATTTCTAAGGGGGGGTCACACTCGGAGGCGTGGTGTTCAAAAGGGGTCACCAATGTTATTAATGTAATCAGTTGATCAGGACCACAGTCCGAAAGACCAGGCAGCTGTAAGGTTAAGGCAAAGAAATGGATGATCCTAAACATGAAAAGGTATTTCTGACAAATACTGGAAAAGATCAGAGCAGACAACCTGTGATGATATTGCTAACGCAAGAAAAGCCAACCTGAGGAGTGGACCTTTCAATTCATGTCGTTCAAAGAGACCATTTGAATTTCAAGAAGACCTACTGTGTCCTTATCTTCCATTGAAACAAAGACCAGGAAAATCCTACAATTTCAGTAAGTGCTTTAATCAATATAGTAAGTACTGAGAAACTGTATCAGAGTTCAAAAGAGACCCAGGAAACTAGAAAGCTAAAAGAAGTGAATTAATTACAGCTAGAGAAATGGATATACTGCAGGGCAAGAGTGTCAGAATTCCCCCACTAGTTAAAGGCAAGTACATAGCAGACAAATCATTAAATCACCATATTCCAATAAGCTAATGTATTGACACTGATCTAACATTCTAGGGTGCAGATGAGAAACAAGGTGGCTTAAAGTCACCTATTCCCTATCTTCTAGGTCCTGTTCTGAGCACAGCTTGGTCAGCCAGAGAATCTGCTCTAGTATCATGTATTTGCACCCACACTTAAATAATAATAATTAATAATAATGTGTGTTTGTTTGTTTGTATTACCATAGTGCCTAGGAGATCAAGCCACAGACCAGGACCTCAATGGACTAGACACTGAATTACTGACAATAGTTAGTACATTTCCTTTTATTGTAGTACCTAAAGGCTCTAATCATATTGAGGCCCCACTGTGTTGGTTTCTGTACAAACATAGAAAAGAGATAGCCCTGTTTCTGTAGACATTATGTGATACCCCTAGCTAGAAAACACACCTAACTATTAAATTCAGCTCCCAGTGAAGAAAATAAGAGACATTTAAAACTGTGGTGACTCCGCAATGTAACCACCCTCCTCCCCCCCTCCCCCACTGCAAACCACAGGAAGGAAAAATAGATCAACAGTAGTTTTAATACAATTATCCAAGTATAGAATGGGCTCATTAGGGATACAAGAAAATTCCAGGTGCCCCGAAGACTAAGAGGTTGCTGAAATCTCTCACTTCTTTTTAAACAGAAAAACATTAGATCAGTTTTAGAGTTCTCTAAGATATATCGGCTATAATTTCCTTTCCTGCTGAGCTCTGCACAGCTGCATATATGGTGCCTGACTTTATAGGAGAAGGATCAACACAAAAAAGCCCAAAATATTTTTTACTCCCCCCCCCCCAAACTCTCAAACATTTTTAGAATAGATTTTTTTCTGTAACATAGCATATAGAGAATGCAAAATTGTGTAGTGTTAAAGCTTTTTTAATGCTTGTTGTGGCTGTCTGCATAACACACTGATAATTAATACACCCATCCCAAAAATCATGTTCCTAAAATCTTTATATCATACCCTACAAAGATGTGTTTTTCTCTTGATATATGTGTATGCACACACACTTATATACACATACTCATGCACAGACAGATGTATATATAATATTATACACAAAATTACTCTGTTAAAAGAACATTATTAAGACTGCAAAGCCGAGTATTTAACTTACAAAATGCCAGAATTAAGGCTACATAGGCAACATTGATATGCTCCTGTAGTGGCCAGTATGATACAGTCTTTAATTATATGATCACATATTTCTTTTCCCACAAGTCCCTTGCCCCATTCAGTGCACAGGGTAGACCGTTCTTGTTGAATGAACAGCTGTTCAATATTTTGTATTATCCATATTGTTTACTGTGTGCCGTAAACCTTATTTACTGCACATTCTTCAAACCTGGCCCTGAATACAGAGGGCTTGAGGGTTTTTCTATGGTGCTCATATCTGCAGTATCAGAGTGCTTCGCAAACATTGATGAACTTAATGTAACAACACCCCTGACAGGTAAAATGGCATAATGATCCTAATTTACAGATGGATAACTGTGATGAAGACATTAAATTCAAAAGTATCCTCTAAATTTGGGTTCCCAGCTTGAGACACTTAGAACCTGATTTTTGGAGTACTTAGCATAATATAACATTTTATTTGTTCAGAACACAGATCCCTTTGACTTCTGTTCTAGCTAGGGTGACCAGACAGCACATATGAAAAATTGGGATGGGGGTGGGGTGGTGATAGGAGCCTATATAAGAAAAAGACCCCAAAATCGGGATTGTCCCTATAAAATCATGACATCTGGTCACCCTAGTTCTAGCTGAGAGTGTTCAGCACTTCTGCAAACAGGTTAGCAATTGGGCAGCCAGGAACACACAATTAGTGACTGCTTGCAAAATGTTTCCCATATGTGGCTTTCCCAGCGTCACATAGGAACTCTGTGTCAGTATCTGGGATAAAATTTAGTTCTCTGGGGCAGCATACAACTGTCTTAACCAACCTCTTCTTGCACTGTCTTGCCTCATTCACTACATATCAGCTAACTTCTGCAGTAAACAAGGCAGAAGCTCTATAGACAATAGTCTCTTTCACTATACAACCCTGATTAACTCAGCTTCTGTAGGTGCAAGAGGGAGGCTTTCAAGCACACGGTGCTCTTTTTTTGGTGACCTCATCTCTTCTTCAGGTGATTTCATCACAGCTCCAGGTGACTGAATGGGGTTTGGTACAATGCAGCTGGAATAATATGGCTCTAATGTTGATATTTGAATCCAGGAGCAAATGGGCCGAAACTAGCCCCAGGCACATTTTTAAATGAGGGGGGAGACATCCGGTTAACCTGACCCAAGAGCAATGACAGGTACACAGGTAAACAGACAGCACAGTCACAGATGCCTGCATTTGGGGAACTGCCAAAGTAGTGTGCAGAAGGATTGCATGCACTATTCCTGAGGAAATTCTGCATCACTACGCATGCTCCGAATTCATGTCCCCCGCACAAAAATGAATTCTGATGGGAAAGCAAAGAGAAGCCACAAGAGTGGTGACTTGCCTCTCCCTGGCAGCACAGGCAGCTCAGTTTGGGCAACTAGAGCAGCCAGTAGAAACATAAATCTCTGCTAGGAGGAGGGATGGGGACGGGGGGATGGTTGGGCAGTCTGTCCCTCTCATTTGCTATTGCAGCATGCTTAAAATGGCCCTCACTTGCTCTTCAGTTGCCTATGATGTATCGCTGAGCATATGGTTGCATATATTTGTTGACTAATAACTAGAAATAAAGGGTCTCCTTTACTATAAGGAAAGAGGTTTGGGGATTTTCTCCAATGTTCCCCACTCCCATTATCCATACCTTATATTGTAGTTTAAATAAATTACCAAAATAATTGAAAGCAGCATGATTATATTGTGTTATATTGCTAAATAAAGTATGCAGAATTTTTAAATATTGCATACAGAATTTTTAATTTTTTGGGTGCAGAATTCCCCCAGGAGTAAAGCACAGAAACTATGGTCTACACTAACTCAATCCTTATTGAATTTATAGCACTTTGAAAGTGAAGTACAAAATTTGCAGCAAATAGGGAGCTAGTGCACTTAAAGGCTTTGCCTCCTGTGTACTTAGGCATTTTTTATGTGCTCTGACATGAGTTAGTGCAGACTAAACCCCCAGTGTTGCCAATTCCTCTGTTTCCCATTGCTAAAGTGAGAAGAAGAGGTTTCAGATTAAATCAAAGGTGTTTGTGTTTTTTGAGGGGGAGATAGATGGTCAAATAATAATAAGACTTAGTTCTTCTATTGTGCTCTCATCTCTAGATGCCAAAATACTTTTATAAAGGATGGTATTCCCACCATTATATGGAGATGGGGTGCGTGTTTTTGCCAGAATGTATTTGCAGATTCATAGTGACTTGAAAAATGTTGCTGTGAAAAAAAATGTAAAAATACAGGGGATTTCATTGTCACCTTAGAAACCTTCCGCCTTTAAAAGAATATTAAAAAAAAGAGCTCATTTCCAATTAATATGGAAATTGCATTAATATTTTTCACTGAGGAAAGACTCCTTTGTCTGATCTGTCACTGCATCATCACTTATTCTGCATTTATTAAGATGATCATTCAATCATTTTTCATCCTTTATTTTCTAGGGCTAATTAGAATTTTAAAGGCTTTTGCCTACAATCTCCTCCACTACTTTTTAACTATTACAAGTCTTATATTGATCCAGTAGGGCTCTCATCCTAGTTTAATGGTTAAAGCCTATACCTGTGAACTCGTTCTGCTGCTGACTCACAGCATCTCTACATATAAGAAATTATATAATTATTAATAATAATACTTTAAACAGCAGCTACTAAATTTAGACATTTTACAATCCAGTAGGTCAAGATAACTTGTATCCAAGAGTTTTCAAAGAGCTGGCTGAGGAACTACTAAAACATAAATGTTGATATTCAATAATTATTGGAACATTGGGGAAGCTATAGAAAACTGGAAGAAAACCAATGTTATACCAATATTTTTAAAGGGTAAATGGGATGACCCAGGTAATTATAGGCCTGTCAGTCTGATATCAAGCCTAGGCAAGATAATGGAGCACCTAAAATGAGACTCAATAAAGAGTTAAAGGAGGGTAATATAATTAATGGTATTCAACATGGGTTTATGGAAACTAGATTCTGTCAAAGTAGCTTGATATCTTTTTATGATGAGATTGCAAATTTGGTTGATAAGGGTAACAGGGTTGATGTAATATACTCAGACTTCTGTAATGTGTTTGTGTGGCGGGGTGACCACCCGCCCCCTACTGGAAGGGGCTGGAAATAGCCCAGGAAGGGGTTAAGGCCAGGGGCTAGCAGGCTTCCAGGCCTGATTGGGGAGTGGGCCCAGCTGAGAGGCCACACCCCAAACACTCCCAAGCCAGTATATACTGGGAGTGTATATACTGGGAGTGTATAAGGGCTGGGAGGCTGAGAGGCAAAGAACAGTCTCCTCTGTACCCAGAGGGAGACTGGCCTAGCTGCTGGGGCTAAGCAGGGACCTGGGTTAAGGCAGGGCTGGGGCAAGGCAGAGGGAGCTGGGAAGGCTCCAGCCTGGGAGGCCCCAGACAGTAGGGGCCTGGAAGGAGGCTCCACCCAGGGGTACTGGGGTTGCAGGGGCAGCCCAGGGCCAGAGATAGAGGCAGCAGGCCAACCCCCGTTGCTGGTGATGAGAAGCCACGATACTGCAGTCTACCCCAGTGAGCGGGGGCAAGTGGTGACTGGCAGTGGCACGTTCTGAGGCAAGGTGGCGATAGAGGGTAGAGGGTTCCCCCAGGGAGGGGAGACCCTTAAACCTATGAGGGTACTGCAGGGGTGCAGCACCCTCAGGTAGTGGGCACCGGGGTCCGGGAGGGACACGGGGCCAGGAAAGAAGCGAGGCATCAACCTGCGGAGGGTGCTCCGGACGCTGGAGGAACTGATTCCCCAATCGACCAGTGGGAGGCACCGCAGGGGTGAGTGTGAGCCCTGTGACAGTTTGACCTGAATGACATTGAGTAAAATACTAGAACTATATAAAATTAACATGGCACACATTAAATGGAATAAAAGCTGGCTAACTGAAAAGTCTTAAAATGTGATTGAAAACAGGGGATCATTGGTGAATAGACATGTTCCTAATGGGGTCCCATAGGGATTGTTTTTTGGCACTACATCCTTTAACTTTTTTTTTCAGTGACCTGGAAGAAAACATACACTCAATAAGGAAGAGCAAAGGAGATGATACAAAGCTATGTGGATTGCTTGGTAAACTGGGTGTAAACAAACAATATGTATTTTCATATGGTTACGTGTAAATGTGTATATCTAGGAATAAAGAATCTAGGCTATACTTACAGAATGGGGGACTCTTCTGGGAAGCAGTGACTTTGAGAAAATTCTGTGGCTCATGGTGGATATTCAGCTGAACTTGAGCTCTTAGTATAATGCAGTGGCCAAAAGCGCCAATGCAATCCTTGGATGCATAAACAGGGGACTCTCAAGCAGGCATAAAGTGGTTAATTTACCCCTGTATTTGGCACTGGTACAACCGCTACTGGATTACTTTGTACAGTTTTGGTGGCCACAGTTCAAGAAGGATGTTGCTAAACTGAGATGGTTCATGATAAGCAACGAGAATGATTAAAGGATTAGAAAACCTGCTTTACAGTGATAGACTCAAGGTGCTCAATCAATATAGCTTAACAAAGCTATATAGGTTAAGGGGTATGTTGATCACAGTCTATAAATACCTATATGGGGAACAAATATTTAATAATGGGCTCTTCAGTCTAGCAGAGAAAGGTAAAACATGATCCAATGGCTGGAAGTTGAAGCTAGAGAAATTCAGACAGGAAATAAAGAATATGGTTAACAGGGAGGATAATTAACCATTGGAGCATTTTAACCAATGGTTGTGGTAGATTCTCCATCACTGGCAATTTTAAAATGAAGATTGTATATTTTTCTAAAAGCTATGCTCTAGGAATGATTTTGGGGAGGGTCTATGGCCTGTGTTACAGAGGAGGTCAGACAAAGATGATCAGAATAGTTCCTTCTGGCCTTGAAATAATTGAATGTATGAATCTGTCAACCCACCTCACACCACAGGATAGGTATGGGAATTCATTAGTTACTTCTTGTATAGGAATCAGAAGATTTAAAGTGATGGTATTTTTACTGTCACCTAGGTTAAAAAATGTATGTTTCCATCAAGTAAACAGTTATGGTAACATTAGTTATGCTTCTTGTCCTTTAAAATAGATTAGAAAACAAAAAAAGTTTGACCATTTAGTTCAGAGTTTTAGAAAACACCCTCATGATTCACTGAGTCAATGAAATAATGAATGGCTCTACTCTAACTTTCTCTTTTATATAGTAGTCATTCTGTCTCTTGGGACTCACTGAAAATCAGCTATGAACTTAGCACATTTTCCTCTGCTGTTTTTCTAGACTGTGCCTTGCTTTTGCACTTATAATCTTGGACTGTCCAGAGGAAAAAATGACCACATCTTAGAGTTTGCCTGAGGCCACTTTGATATTTAAATTATAGTACAACTTTAAGAAATAAATAGAATAAATCCCTCCATTTCTTTTTGAGCTGACAGGTTTTGCATGTGCAAATATGAGCTATGTGGCCATCTTTTAAAGAAGCAGCATCCTTGAATGTAATTCACAGTATGAAAAATTATTTTATGTGAACACTTTTGAACTATGATTATCTAAATCTCTTTGAAATGCAGTCTCTTTCCACAGCATTCTGCACAGCTGAAGATGTGCCACATAAAAATACCTATCACCTCTCCTGTCTTCAGTTGGCAATAAATTGTTTGGCGGGTAAATCTATTGGCCCAAACTTGGAAAACTAGGGGTAAGAAATCCAAGTCCTCTCAAGATTAGAAAGAAAAATTGCAAAAATACCTTTAAAAAGAAACCTGTTGTAAGATAGTTATTGCAACATCTCTCTCTACCTAGGGATTTATTAGAAAGCAACTAATCACCATGGCATCTAGGTGACAGTCAGTCTGGTGCCTAAATAAATGATCCAAAGTAATTAATTATAAAGTAGCCAAAAAAGAATTTAAAAAAATCCTAATCAGTGCAACTGATTAAGTGATACATTTGAGCATTTCTCTGAGAACTGTGAGAATGAGAACTCCTAGTATTAACTTAATTGTGAAATCTTTCTTTTCAAGAGAATAAGTTAAGTGAACAATGAAAAAAGTCCTAAACTCATGTGAAAGTTATACGGGATGCAAAAATACCCTTGCTTGCATTTTTCCTGGACTGTTTTGTGCTGCTTTATTTTCATCACAAGGGTCATATCAAATAGACCCTGATACAAACCCACAAGAATTTTCTTTTTAATTTATATATTTAGGAACCTTTAAGGTTTACAAATTATTGCCATCTTAAAACCAGAGACAAAACCAAGAATGTTAATGTTCTTGTTGTGCTAGCCCTTTATTGGGAAATGAAGACTGAGTGATGGATAGAGCAGTTGTGAGGTTTCAGATGAAGCCAAGCCTTCAGTTGTTTACTAAGTAACCAGAAAAATTCTTGAATTTCAAACATTAGTGTTATAAACAACAAAATATTTTATTACTTATTTATAATTTGTATTACAAGTAAAAATTATCTCTTTCCTGGGTAGCATATATCAACATAAATGGCCTTTTGCCTTGAGACATGGAGATTACAGAATCATGACTCATGAGCATGCACTTCAAACTTCACTCCCCAGAGCTAACCTTCTTGGTTGTTTCGCTATAAAGCGCAGAACATTTATATCATGTTCAAAAAAATTATCCTAAACTTTTTGACTGGTAATTAGGGTGCAATTTAGCATCTGTCATGCTCTCTTTTGCTGTCATCAGCTGGTAGGAAATAAGGAACTTTGCAAACTCTTTTCTGCAGTTTTCTGGGTGAATAGCCTTGGGCTTCTCTAAACGCAGCATCTGAGGCCTGGTCTACAGTGGGGGTTGGGATATTGACCTAAGAGATCCTAAGGGATGTCGACTAAGGGATGTCGACTGTTCTCAGTGGTAGCAGTTGACAGAACAAGGAGTAATGGTTTCAAGTTGCACTGCAGGAGGTTTAGGTTGGATAATAGAAAAAACTGTTTCACTAGGAGGGTGGTAAAGCACTGGAATGGGTTATCTAGGGAGGTGGTGGAATCTCCTTCCTTAGAGGTTTTTAAGGCCAGGCTTGACAAAGCCCTGGCTGGGATGATTTAGTTGGGGGTTGGTCCTATTTTGAGCAGGGGGTTGGACTAGATGACCTCCTGAGGTCCCTTCCAACCTTGATATTCTATGATTAGAAAGGTTGTGTTTTGAAATAATTGAATGATTGTAGCATGTTTTGGTGCTAGAAAGTGTTACATTTGCTCATAGAGGTCATTATTAGGCACCTTACAGTTTGACATATAGAGTTGGGCTTTCAGAGTACGTCTCAGGGCAAGCACTTCATTGTTTTTAGTCCAAATTATACTCGACATTTATTAAATCCAAGGTGCCTTCATGCAAAATAATTCACTCTTTCAACCGTGCACTTTCTGGACTGATCAATGAATAAGCAATTTACAGGAATACTCTGGAGCTGTGGTTTATGGGTCAGCCCGTCAGCTTTTTAGGAGAAATCATGGTTTTGGTAGCAACAAAAATCTATGCATTTTAAAATAATTGCACGTAATTAGGGTTGTGTCCATGCATGCTTATATTTTTATATCACCCAAAATGAGAATTTAAATCCACTGAAATTTGTCTTTTTATGTAACAAAATATTTGTTTTTTTAAGCTTCTAGTATTCTGGTTATTCACGAACATTATGGACCAGAGGTTTCTGTAAATCTTGGCTAGAAATGGATGGAAAAAATAAATTAAAAAATCAGCAATTTTTGTCTTGCATGCTGTGAACAGAAATGAACTGTAAGGACAAGGATAGCCAAGTAATAAGATGTGCAGAGTAGGAATTACAGTTTTCTTTAGTTTAGTGTCTTCTATTCTATTGAGTGGGTTACTTAATTAACAAAGGCCACATTCTGCAGTCCTAACATGAACATAACCCATTGTCCTCATTGGGAGTTTTACTTTCCTTCAATGAGCAGAATTTGGTCTTATGTGACCTTGGAAAAGTTACATAACTGTCTCAGGTCTAAACCTGGCTGCAGAATTGGGTTAAAATTGGACCTACCTGAAGAACAGAGATTACTACGGATGAGAGTTCAGTTGTACAATTACCTTACAAATGAGTGCTTATCATATACTGGACACACATTCTGAACATGTGATCCCCAAAGCACAGTTTAAATCTGGTTGTACAGGCAGCATTTCCTTTTCAGTTATGAACCTACCAGATTTAACATACTACAAAAAACAACAGCAAACCAGAAAACAGCTGCTTTGAAGCAGAGTGATCTACAGTACAGGGCACTGCTCCACTGAGCTCAAATGGTCTTCAGCCCTACCTGCCTCAGGCTATTATCTTCTGTTACTTAGAAATTAATTACTACTGTAGGGTGGCTTATTATACAACCCATATGCATGACATACTTTAACTTTTGACTACTAGCTGAGTGTATGTCCAGTTCTGAACAGTCCAATTTATATCTGTGTCTAAACTGCATTTGTGGTGATCTAAGAATGATAATTTGCTTATCAAGGTTTAACACAGGTCCATGATGCTTAGGGCATGCTTTGGTAAGATATGTGCATATCTTACTACTGTATGTGCCATTCTATGCATCTGATTAAATGGGCTGTAGCCTATAAAAGCTTACGCTGAAATAAATTTGTTAGTCTCTAAGGTGCCACAAATACTCCTGTTATTTTTCTATGACCAAAGACTCTTATTCCAGAAATCTTTTCAGACTCATTTCCAGCCATCAGCCATGAGCCTGATATATCTTCCCACTCGAGACAATTTAGAAATTTTCAATAGGCCACTTGAGCTTAAAGCATCCTTTAAAAAACTCCATGAAAAGAAAATCTTGATGAAAGGGAGGAGAAAAACTATTTCCCTTACAGTATATTTTTGTGAGAGCTGAAATTTGCCCCCATTTCTATGAGGCAACAAATGAGCACAGTACTTGTCCATTCAATAATTAGGAGAGCAGAATAGGTGATCACATGGTCCCTTCTGTCCTTGGAATCTGTGAATTAATGTAAATGTAAAGAACTATGATCACATACAGACAGACACTCCAGTTTTCTGCAGGGAGTGAGCCTGGGATGTTCTGTAACAGAACTTAAAGACATGCTTAAATGAATGGGACTTAAGCACATGCCTAAAACACAATCACAGGCACATGCTTTTGTGTTTTCCTAAAAAGGGATGGACTGCTGAACTGGAGTCCAAAACTGCAGACCTCTCCCCCATGAGCTAAAGGAATAAGTTGATTAGCTATCACTAATCATGTCAGGTTCTTATTCTTGCCATGGCCAGACGCTGGTAGGGAGAGAGGACCATCATGAATAGACCAGTGTATTACAGTGGATACATGTTCTAGGATATAGGGTTCTGTGTGTATTTGAGGGGCAAGAGCATCTCCTCACTGTCAAAGAGTCCAAAGTGACCAATCACTTGTGTCACCTACTATCACTGCAAAATGTGCTTTGTTTCCTGATTTTGCCCAGCCCTAGTTCTACTTTATGAAAAGTAGCAACAGCTGTTGTTGTTTTTCTTAGTGTTAATCCCACACTATGGCAGGGTCCGCTTCGGTCAGCATCCGCCTCCATTCGGAGCTCGGACAGGACCAGTGATACGACCAGGGTATACTCCAACCGATGCGTCGCGCCACCTGTCATTGGAGGCAGTTTATACCTTCTGCCAGGTGTTAGCCTACAGCACCTAGTATTCCCAGGAGGTCCCCCATCCAGGTACTAGCCAGGCCGACCCTACTTAGCTTCCGAGATCCAACAGGATCGGGCATGTCCAGGGCGGTAGAGCCATACATGAAAAGTAGCAACAGCTACTTTATCTATTTAAGAATATAGTTTACTGGTATCACATCTGTAATATCTTTAGCAGGCCAACTGTGTCTTTATTGATAGTATATGGTAGGATAAGTTTACATCCAAACTCCAACTCCGAGAGCTTGTCTACATGGACACGTAGTGAGCAGCAAGCTGGTGCACTGTAGATTCCTACCCCAGCTTTCCATGCACTAAATGGCTGGGTGGACCCTGCTATCATACCATAAAAGTTCCATAGTGAGTGTTGGATCTACTGTGGTGTCAAACAGCAGTTGGTGAAAGCACACAGCATAGCTTTTAGTGCACAGCAGCAGTAGGCTCCACAGTGCCACTTAGTGCAATGGCATACTGAGAATTTACACAGAGCACAGATGACCTTGCTAAAGAAAGGGACCAGAACAGTATTATAGTGCTCTAACATCATACAGGAGGAAAAAGTGGCTGACACACAGGCAAATTGTAAGGCTTTAATGAATGGATGAAGACAATGTGGCCATTCACAAAGACTCCAAGTGTCCAGACAATTAATAACCACATAACCCAGAAGTATTAAACAATCAATCAAACAGGAACTCAGCCAGTCATCCAGCTGCTACAAAGTACCTTTCCACTCTTCTTCATTCTAGGAATACACCCTTAGTGCTCTCCAAAACTCCTATCCAAATGAGCAGGTGAATTACCAATGATGTGAGCTTGGGCCTTGACACTTGTGAACTTGATCCCCTCAAGCCCACTCAAAATGCTGTTCTAACACCAGCGTCCTGGCTCATCACTCTGACTTCATCATACACACCTCTGTGTCTTTTTCCCTGGCTCCTACTTCCGGGCTGCCTCAAGGCCAAATTAGGTCATTTCAGTTTAGTTCCACCCTACCTAGTCACTCTACTGTATTATCAAGATGTTGACCCCCTGCTTTTGCTTGGTCAAGCCATTAATATAAATTTCTTCCCACCCTGGCCAGGACTTGCTTCTGCTGCAATGCTTAGAAAGCATTATCAGTTGATAGCTATACAGGGAATGATCTGAGACCCCTGCTTATTAAATGGTAATTTGTTTGAATTACTTGTACATTATCTTCCCAACTTGCTTTCTCCTTTGTTTGTCTGTCTCATCCCACTCCTAAATCTTTCTCAACCTAGACTGTAAACCTTTTGGGGCAGAAAATATGTTGTTCTACAGGATATCTGTATGGTGCGTAATACAATGGGGCCCTGGTCTCTGATTATTACCTCTAGACAATACTGCAATACAAATGAATAACTAGGAGATTCTATGCTGAGGCAACACAGATGAGATTAAAAATTCAGGGCCAGATTCACTGCTGGTTTATACCAGTCTCAATAGGATTACATAGCAAGTAGGTGGGCCATGAATTTTGTTTCACTGCTTTGCAGAACTTTAGACAAAAATGTTGATTGAAAAGAGGCCATCCCCTTCACGGTTACTCACACTGAATAGTACCTAAGTTAGCAAGCCACCCCATTGAAGTCAGTGAGTTTACTCATGGGAGTAAATGCTCACTCCCATGAGGAAAGGTGGCAGCATCTAGCCCAAAGTCTGTAACATCCTCAGGTCACCCTCATATTAACTGGAGAAATTCTTTAAACACATTTCTACATTTTGTCTATCATCAGAGGACCATGGCACATCCTCTTTGTTTTCAGTGCATTCTGCCAAAATCAGTCAAACAGAATTAAACTATATTCAATTATTTACAAACTGGCAAAGCGGGTTTCGTTTTGTTTTTCTTCTTGAAATACGACCATGTCCCTGTTGTGACTGCAAGTGACATGAGACGAAAAACCAAGCCCAAAAAGTGTTTAAAAAGTAAAAGCCCTCTGTCTCTGCGCTGATTCAGAAATACCGTTACTAATGATAGCAGCATAGAGTGTCTGTTCTTTTGGTGACTGCTCAGAGGAAAGTGTACACTTTACTCTTGCATGGGCTGTGGATGTGAACGTGCATAGCCTCATAGTGGCACGCTGCTAGGACTTAGTGATGATGTCTGGCAACTTAACCAACTTCCTCTGTGTGCTCAAAAAAGACTTCAAACTGAGTAAGGAGGCAAACATTATTTTTTTTCTTTCCTGTAAATAGGTCTGTCCTTCACGAAATAAAAAATAATCTGTACTAATTTGGGTTTTGGGCTCATCAAACTGAGGAGCAATAATTCAATATCAGTCCTTTTTACAATATGTTGGAAAAATGTTTAAATATTCTGCTTATTTGCTTGGAATTCTAAGTGTGAAGACTGCAGTAGTGTGTTAAGGTGTGGACTGTTGGAAACAGCTGTTGTAACAGATTCATGAGATCTGCTTTGTGGGAGAGATGGAAAGAAATACAGTGAAACCTCGATATAACGGACTAATTTGGGTGAGGGGGTGTCTGTTAAAGCCGAAAGTCCATTATTTAATAATTTTTTAAAAATATTATATGGAGGTTTTACGGCTGGGAGCCGGCAGCCCACCCGCAGGCGGGAGCCGGCAGCCCGCCCGCCCGCCTGCCCGCAGGCGGGAGCCGGCAGCCCGCCCGCCTGCCCGCAGGCGGGAGCCGGGAGCCAGCAGCCGCCAGCCCGCCCGCCAGCAGGCGGGATCCGGGAGCAGCCAGCCCGCCCGCAGGTGGGACCCGCGAAAAACGGATTTCGGATGCAGCGGAAATTTTGTCCGTTGCATCCGAAGTCCGTTAAATCGGGGTTTTGCTGTAACACCAAGAGATACCGGATATGAGTAGTTGCTCTCATATTTACAGTACTAAGACCTGAAAGATATATTAATTTGGTTGTAGAGACACTGTTGATTCAGATTGTACATTTTTTTATATATTAGAGCCTTTTATAAGAGCCTAAAATAAGATTTTATTTCTCCAGTTTTGGTTTTATGGCTAAGGCACAGTTACAGGACTTGGACTCAAGAGTTCTAGGTTCAGGTCCCAGCCCTGTCACAGTTTAATGAGTAACCTTGGGTAATTCATTCAGGATGGGATTGACAGGGTGCAGGCTAGTCACAGTTAAATCCCAGCTTCTATCTTGCTTCATGGGGGAATAAGTTTCATTACCTTGTCTCTCCATATTGGCTCCACTGTGGTGGCTGGTGTGCTTGGGGCCAGAGTAAAGGCTCTGCTCATTTCCCATCTCCCAGCATAGAAGGGGGAACAGCCCTCGAGGTGGGTATTCGCTCTCCTCTACAAAGTCTGATGATGAAAATAGTCCAGGCAGAGAAATAAGAGTGAGCCAGGCTCACGATCGAGCACTTAATCTCTATGTGCTCATTCGACAAATTGATGATATTTCCCAGCCTCACAAGTTGTCATCAGGACAAACTCAAACTTGTGTCTGAAGTGCTTGGGTTCAATAGTAATGGGAGAGTCATTCAAGTAGCTGGGTAGAACAGAGCATGATGTCAGTTGAGGCCAGATTTGGTGCTTTGTTTTCCACACAGACCAAAATTGATTATTTTGTTATTCAAGGGGATCATTTCCTGAATATTAAAACACATTCAATTTGCTAGTTATGGATATCATTTTTGGCTAGCAGTTTTCAGCCTTAAACAGTGATCTCTCCACAAAAGGAACAGCTTATAATTCATCAGAAACAACCTTTGAGCAACAGCAGTATTTTCATTCCATTGGATTAACCCTTACTATTGATTAGCCCTTACCAGCACTTGTTTAGGACTGACTGTGAATAAGTTACCAGAATGTGGTCCTTCTCATGGTGCTTATTAAAATATGATTTTGTTTAACTCTATTTTAGAAGAATCTAAAGGATAAATAAGCGTGAAAAATTGCCACCAAAATGTTTCTTTATGCTTTTCAGTACTGATCTTGTTTTATGTCATTAAAATTATTAAACTAATGTCTGTGGCAACAGCTTGTAATGTCACTCAACTGTAGAAAAGAACAATTCCACAGAGAAAGAATGTCAAAGTGATGGAGACAAAACTTTGATACAAATTCAGTTAGCTGAAATAATAACTAGTAATTGTGAACAGAAGTACTTCCCCTGTAAAGGGCAATGAAGATGAATACAGTAGACTCTCAATTATCCACGATTGGATTAACCAGGATGTGGCTTAACCAGGATGTCAAAAAAAATATATGTGCAACTCAAAGGGCCAGCTCTGGCCTTGCTGCTGCCCCAAGCACACACACAAAACCCCCCCTACCAGGGCATACGGCAGCCAGTGAACCAAAACCCCCTCCCCCCGGCACAAGGTGGCTGGTAAATCAACCCCCACTCCGCATATTTCCTATGCATGGTGATTATCCAGGATTTTATTAACCAGAATTATTTTTTCCCTATCATCCTGGATAATTGAGAGTCTACTGTACTATAGTAACTTTAGAAACTTGTCTTTTGGAAGATTTTTAGTCTCAACGTAAATAGAAAGTCCTTTATGGATTGCACCCTGGTGATTTTTAATATTATGCAACAATACTAAGTAGCTCTAATAGTTGCTTGTATGACAAATAAAGAATATAGAGAACAAAATACTGCCCTCATTGAAGTCAGGCACATAGAATATCAGGGTTGGAAGGGACCTCTGGAGGTCATCTAGTCCAACCCCCTGCTCAAAACAGGACCAAACCCCAACTAAATCATCCCAGCCAGGGCTTTGTCAAGCCTGACCTTAAAAACCTCTAAGGAAGGAGATTCCACCACCTCGCTAGTTAACCCATTTCAGTGCTTCACCACTCTCTTAGTGAAAAAGTTTTCCCTAATATCCAACCTAGACCTCCCCCACTGCAACTTGAAACCATTACTCCTTGTTCTGTCATCTGCTACCACTGAGAACAGTTTAGACCCATCGTCTTTGAAACCCCCTTTTAGGTAGTTGAAAGCAACTATCAAATCCCCCTCATTCTTCTCTTCTTCAGACTAAACAATCCTAGTTCCCTTAGCCTCTCCTCTTAAATCAGGTGCGCCCACCCCCTAATGATTTTTGTTGTCCTCTGCTGGACTCTTTACAATTTTTCGACACTTCTTGTAGTGTGGGGTCCAAAAATGGACACAGTACTCCAGAGGAGGCCTCACCAATGTCGAATAGAGAGAAATGATCACATTCTTCAATCTGCTGGAAATGCCCCTACCTATATACCCCAAAATGCCATTAGCCTTCTTGGCAACAAGGGAACACTGTTGACTCATATCCAGTTTCTCATCCACTGCAACCCCTATGTCCTTTTCTGCAGAACTGCTGCCTACCCATTTGGACCCTAGTCTGTAGCAGTACATGGGAATCTTCCGTCCTATGTGCAGGACTCTGCACTTGTCCTTGTTGAACCTCATCAGATTTCTTTTGGCCCAATTCTCTAATTTGTCTAGGTCCTTCTGTATTCTATCCCTACTCTGCCACGTATTTACCACTCCTCCCAGTTTAGTGTCATCTGCAAACTTGCTAAAAGTGCAGTCCACATCATCCTCCAGATCACTAATGAAGATATTGAACAAAACCAGCCCCAGGACTGACCCTTGGGGCACTCCACTTGATACTGGCTGCCAACTAGACCTGGAGCCATTGATCACTACCGGTTGAGTTTGATGATCTAGCCAGTTTTCTATCCACCTTATAGTCCATTCATCCAGCCTATATGTCTTTAACTTGCTGTCAAGAATACTGTGGGAGACTGTATCTAAAGTTTTGCTAAAGTCAAGGAATATTATAAATACATTATTAAATAGTACTGTGAACTGACCAAAATCACCAATATGCCATTATTAACATTTTCTTGCCAAATGTGATGGGGAAATGTTTCTCATACAAATAATATGTATTTTGATTCTTATACCACGCAGGATGGTGGGAGACATTACTACCAGAGAAGTTTAGAAACTGGGGGACATGTGCTGAAGGGTTGAGGAGCAGCTTGGATCACCAGAGAAGTATTCAAGCGAAGGGATAGGAAGGCCCAGAGAAGGTTTCAGGTTTAAAACTCATCCTCAGTCTGATGATTGACTGATAGTAAATCCTTAGACAAAGGGACATGAATACCTATAACCTTCACTCCTTGTCCTCAAATTATCCTTCTGAAAGCCTTTGTGATTTTCTTTATCTGCCATGCTACTTCCAGTATCAACAAACAATGAATTCTGCAACTGGAACTATTGCCTGATTGTTTTTCTTAGTCCATGGTATACTGTGGTCTCTGTGTTACTGTGGCATAGCTACTTCTGGTTAAAAAAAAGAAAAGAAAGTAACCTTCTAGTAAAGATGCCCTCTTATTTTCCAGTCTACTGCTTTTTGTTCTTTGGAGAATTCCCTTCCTACAGCTTTATCTTTTATTATCACAAACCCATCAAATGTATGTCTTATTTTTTTTCTCTCCCTAGTGCCAAAGCTTTGTTTTTTCTGGGAGAGGTTGCTAGTCTTGTGTTTAAAAAAAAAACAATTTTACTGAGTTTCTAAGAATGTACAACTATCACAAAATATTGTCTCTTTTGAAAAATAATTGGTACATAGGGCCAGAGTCTCTGGTTCAACTGATTCTCTCTTAGTGCAACCAGGGAGAGGAGGACAAAGGTATCACAGAAAAATAGGGGTTCACACTTCCAGCCTTTATACAATCTCTTTAGAGCTCTCTATTATTTGCCAAGCCCTCGGTTTCACCTTTCACAAAGACTAACTTCTCAGCAAGATGAGTCTGAGATTGGGACTTGGGGCTCTGCCACTCCCCATCTCAGTTTCTCATCATGTACACTACAAGAAGTTCAAATTAACTGCTACATTTTTAGAGGTTTACTCCTTCAGGAAGTGATGCAACTAGTAAGTATCTGCAGAGACACAGGGCAACCCTTTCCAAACAAGCCTTTATTTTTTAATCAACTGGAATAAACCATTGAGAGCCCCAACGCCAGTAAAGAATCAGCAAGTTTAAGATAAAGTTGGTATTGGCAGAAGTAATTGCTCTATCACTCCATGGCCACATTGAATTCATGTTACTGAATTTTAGTGAATAAGAATTCACTGTCTTTCTCTGACTCTGTGTGTGTCTGTGTTTGCAGCAGCAAACTTACAAACTGGTCTCTTCACACCTTGGGTCTTTGTCCTCCTGATGGGGACTTTCTATTCTCCACCTTGAAAAGACCTAGAGGAAATAATGCGCTCTTGGCTCCTGGTTGTTAGGAGATGTGCCCTGTAGTTGTGTCTTCCACTCATATGGATACTGCTTGATAATTCATTCATATCAACCCAGACTAGCTGGCTGTCTGTGACTTCAACAGCCATCTCTCATTCCCCTTGTTCTACAGGAGATATTAACTCTTTCTCTCCCAGTGGGTAGAAATACAAAGTGAGTGAGTACACTGAGTCATGCACATTCCTGCAATGATTACAGAAATACGTTCTCCACATCCCTTTCCTTTTTAAGGGCAAAGTAAACAGAAGCACTCCCCACCCCTTTCTTCCCTGTCATAGACACAGAAGTTTCTTATCAGTTCTCTTACCTGTATGCCCTCTACTTGCCCATGGCCCCATCCCATCTCCTGATCTCCCTCATGCCCACTCTCATTCATACCTTTCTCTTCTCCTTAACCTCTCATTTGCTTCTGGCTATTTCCACTCACACTACAAGCATGCTCAAGTCTCTGCCATCTTAAAACCCCATTCTTGATCTCATTTGTGTCTTCAACTAGTACCCCATTTCCCTTTTATCTGTAAGCACATTGAACACTCTGTCTACAGTCACTGTCGAGTTCCTTTCCTCCAGTTACATTGTAAATATTCTCCAGTCTGGCTTCTGCCCCTTGCACTTGTTCTCACCAGACTCTCTAATGACCTCTTCCTAGCCAAAACTCAGAACCAGTACTCCATCCTCATCCTCCTTGATCTGTAAGTTATCTTTACTCTGTCGACCATGCTCTTCTTCTCCAAATATTGTCCTCCATTGGCTTCCATGACTCTCCTCTCTTGGATCTCCACCTGTCTAATCACTTCTTCAGCATTTCCTTCGGAGACTCTTCATCAATCCTGCTCAAACATCTATGGGAGTTCCCTGGGGCTCCGCCCTTCATTCTCTTCTCTTTTCTCACAACACCTTATCTCATCAGCAAACACAAATTCAATTCACATCTCTATGCTGGTGAGTCTTGAGCAAAGAGCTGTGGCCTTGACTTTGCCCCTTTTTGCTCCTACAACACCTCCCCACACTGGGATTGGTATACTCTTTGATTCAGGGACTGTCTTTTACTACGTGTCTGCACGGTGCCTAGAAAAACAGAGCCCTGATCTTCGTAGGGATCTCTGGTTATTACTGTAATATAAATAATAATGTGTCATATGAAAGCTATGGTGATGCATAGCCAGTTATTGGTTTAAGGTGATGCTTCCTGCATATTCTCAGGCAAAATCTGAAACTATGTTGTTAAGATGGACTCTCGTATGATATGAAACATTGCCTTAGTAATGAATTCAAGTCATCATATGAGCACCACAGGTTTTGATTAATGTCAAAAGCAAGTGTCAGAGGACTCTGGGTTATAGGTTTTTCAGCCACTCTGCTGCTCTGTGTTTTAATAGCAATTTCTCTATTGCTGAAATAGCAGTTTCAAACAGAAGGATCTGCAGGAGGCTCCTTTCCTGCTGATCAAGTCATTATAGCACGAGTAAGCAATTTAAAAAATATTATGTGATTAAAAAGAAAAGTTTATCTTTAATTATACAGAGTGACTAGCTATTGCTATACATGGGTATTTCCTATCATGTCAACACCTGGACTGCTCAATACTGCTACTCTTCCTTAAGATTTGTGATTTAGAGGTTACTCTAAATTGGTCTTTCAAATACAGAGAGAGAAGATAATTAAAAGCAAAAAAGAAACAGTGGTCACTTTCATGCACAGCATTTAAAATAAATCTTTGACTTAAATAAAACCAATCTGTAAAAAGTGGAATGTCTTGTTAGTACACCAGGACTTCCACTTATTAATTCAATGGGAATCCATGACAGCTGAAGGCATATTGTTTTCCAGAAATTCTAGTTCTGTGATTTTTATCAAACAATTATGAACATCCACTATTAAAATTCTTTGCTTAAAAATATGTGAATAGTGTCACAATTCCTGATTATATGGCCTGTCAGCCTGTCTAGTCACTAAAACATGGTGGCATGACTCAAAACACCAAGCTGTCTAAGGACTTAATATTATATTTTAATAGGATTTGGCCAAAATATAAAAACCTCACATCTCTCAGCAAGAGTTTAAATCCTGTCCCTCCTCTACATATGTACATATGTAGATATCCACACATAGGTTAGAATCTTTGGGATAAGTTAGGTCTTTAAAGCATATCAAACAGCCATATTGTTTTTGTGCTTCACACAGAAGACATGTAGGTTAAATAACCTAGGCTTACCCACAAACTCTTGCTAAGCTATGATGTGACGTCCTTTTCTATTCTTTTTGTCTATTTTAAAAGCTTTATATCTATACAATTGTAATAGAGAGATATAGTAAGAACATAAGAATGGCCATACTGGGTCAGACCAGAGGTCATCTAGCCCAGTATCCTGTCTTCCAACAGTGACCAATGCCACGTGCTCTATGCATGTGTGCACACACACAGACACACACACACAGACACACACACATCTTTAGCAAAGGTATACAAGGTATTTGTTTTGTATTAAAGCGGATACATTCAAATGATACGTTGAGGTGTCAGTGTGAAGTGTAAATCTTTAACATGAGCCAACCAAAATGTTTTAAAGCCTAAATGACTGATTTCCTGTGTGACTGGCGGTTTCACATATGAAATGATACTACTAATCTCATCATTAAAGTGTAAGGAATAGCCAAGTATTGATACAAAGGTGCATATAGCTGTTTTGTAGAATTTCATTAATTGTTATTGTGACTCTAAACACCCCTGTATTCACACACTATGCACTATTGTAATAATCATTGTACAAAATAGGCTTTGTGAGGTATCACTTCAAAACTAATAACACTGATTAATATTCTTGCAAGATGTATGTACATAGAATGTAGTATATATGTTGGAATTATGACTTGAGTGTGTTTAAATTAGGCATGTCAGGGGGGAATAGATAAACAGGTCTGCCTTAGACAGAGGAAATATATATTCCATTCTCTAACCAGCATGGTCTTCAGGCAAAGACAGTGAAGATCAATTTTTACATATCAGGTCAACAAAGCTATCAAGCAAACAGGTGGGGGAGGAGACAGCATGGCATCTACACCCAGCAGGAGAGAGCAGCTTGGTCTGGGTTTTACTTTTTAAAGAGTACATTGAAAAGATTTGCTAGTCTACAAAGACAAGAGGCTATACCTCAAGTGAGAAGTAACTGAATCATCAGATATTAGTTTTATAAGTGTATGGAGTGACATGTTTTCTGAAAGTTAATGACATAGTGATGATTTGAATTAATTGAACTGATTTATCATTTCTAAAAAATTGTAATATCCCATGTAGAGTTTATTTTTTGTCACTATGAATACAATTATCTAAGCATCTTTATTTTGCTTACTTTAATTTCTTATTTGCTCACAAAGCAATTTTGACTAGCAACCCAAATAAATGTATAATTCTTCTCCTCCAGTCTTTACCTTAGCTCAGGAACATGGATCCAAAGAACCTAGAAGTGGTATCTGGTTAATTAAATTAATTAACTAATCTTTCAATAGGTAACTCATACTGTACAGACAGTATATCTTAGTGTACTATTGACATATTTTTTGATAATAGCTATGTCTCTTTTCCCAAGTGCCTTATCAATTTATAAATAATTATGAATATGTATTGCCAATTGTGTATTGAAGCTATTAGTATCTTCTGCTGAATTCCAGCAAATTGCTCCACTGAACCATGCACTGTACTCTTCAAGTTTATAAAATGTTACCATATGGATATTTCTGTTTCCTCTGAGGATATTAATACTAATGCTGCTGTGTCTGATGTGAAATTATACAGAGCTTTGTGAATGCTCCCCCCCTGGATGCACCCATACAAATAATTTTGACAGGAAGAAACTTGCTAGAAGAAAGCACAAAGGCAAAGTCACCTCAGCTGCTTTTAAAAAAATCCCATTGCCCCTTTTTGACCCGAACAGCTAAGCAAAGTTGAAAGTAGAAATTGATGGAGTCTGGTATTTTCTTGGATGCAAGCTTGTTTATTTGTACAAAGAATAAACAAAGTCCTGCTTCTCCCAACACAGGAGGAATGTAAAACAAAATGACATTTTATTCCACATTGACTATCTTTAATAAGAATAAAGAGCAGTTTCTTACCTGACAGGTTAAGACTTTCTAACTAGCAGGAGACCCAAAGTCTCTCTCGCTAGCTTTTTCCAGGGTCACATCATGCTTCCAATGGTCTTAGCTGGCTTTCTTCCTGCCTCGTGGAACCACACATACATACACAATCACACACACTGTGGAACCCACCCACCAAGTGCTAATTTCTAGGCAGACTCTATTAAGTTTTCGTGTGGCCACCTAAGTGTTTATTACAACTATCTTACATGAAGACGGTGTTCACACCCAGTCTCAAAGAGGCTTGTGGTCCATACAGTCACCAGTAGCTCTCAGCATACCCCTTCCCCCCAGTTAGCTTTGCCCATCATTCCGATGGCACTCCAAATGGTGATGTCCAGTATGACCCATGCCAAACAGAAAAACAATTTAACAAACTAAAAATGAAACAAGATTTCTACATATGTACAGTGTCTGTCAAGATGCCTTCACATCACCAATACAAATCAATTTTTATTCCCATTCAAACCCCTGGGGCATTTTTCACTCCTTGATGGGACTTTCTTTCTACCCAGAGAAGGACAACTTTCAGTCAGCCCCTGAGGAGCTCCTATTATTTCTGTGGAATTTGCTGCCTTAGGCAGACTCTGCCCATTTTGTTTGAATAGGAAATTCACCACAGACTCATTTTCCACAGCTTACAGTCTCTGATTTAGGGAGGGGTCAGCAATGCTGAAATGCTCTCCTCCAAACTGTAAGCACTAGCATCTGTGTCCAATAGGAAAGGGATTTTGAAACATAGATATGCAAAGACAGGAGAAGTCATAACAGCCTTTTTCAACTCTAAAAAGGATTAATCACACCTTGTTGATCACTGAAATGGTTTCCAGTACTTTGGTTTATACCTCTATGATCACGTACTCTATAGCTGGAATAGAGATGAGTCTTTTTAAACTAACTTCTTGATGTGCGTTGGATATCGCAGTTTAATTATTTTTTCCCATGCACAGTGTTTAATTTAAGGTGCTAATGCCAAACCCGAGCTTCATTTTGTGCTTCACAATTTATCAGAAGCAACACACATTTGCCGTAGCCATTGTGTAATCAGGGCAGCCATTTATTTTAATTATCTTTTATTCCTCGACACATTGTTGTCTGGTCTTTGTTTGAGCCTCTTGGTGCTAGTGTAATACAAGTAATAATTAACAATCATATTGTTAGTTGGCGATTAATGCAGTCCCATGACAAGGTTGTCTGTTAGGCTGGTTTTGAGGTACTCTGCATTCTGACCCTTTAAGTCCACTTACGTCAAGATTTTTTTTATAGACTATGGCTAATATTTCTCAACTGGAGTCCAATAACATCTTTGCAGACAAGGAATGTGAAATTATCATGGCACATCTTTCTATTATACTCTTCAATTTCTGTGGTTTACCACATCATCAGATTAAAAATGAATCAGACTAAAATCTGATACCCAATTAGTAAACACCAATGCAGACTTAGTTTTCTAAACCAGTTAAGTTCTTTTTATAGCAGTATACAATAGTGATAAATAGTAAATAGTGCTCTTAATACTTAGTGTCATTTAACATTTCCATTGTACACTCTATCCAGGTATTAAAGCGAAGAGGAAGCTGTCAGGGCACTAGCTAATGAGGGGGGAGAGTTTCAGAGAGTGTGGTTTCCTGAAGCCAGGGAGAGAGGGAGGAGCAATCCCTCTGCTTTGGCAGAAGAGAGGAAGCTTTTTTCCCTTTACATTAATGCCTGACCTCATAAGTTTTAGCACATTGCATGGAGGACTTAGCCGCATGATTCCCTTTCATGTTAGTGACAGACACATGGATTAACCACAGCATGGAAAAAGGTACTGCTAGAAAGATACCCAGTGTGGAATAAATGTCATTTTGTTTTACATTTTCTTGAAACGCCTCATAAGTCCTATACTGAAAGTGTTCATTAGTTACATGCAGTGTTACCATTAAACACGCACAATTTGGCTTATGTTATCAGTACTAGCAATTTCTGGCCTCCATGTTAACAAAGTTTTCTTATATGACATGGCATACACAATTATGCATGGTGCTGGGACAACCTAGAAGCAAATGTATGGCCTGATTCTGTTCTCACCCTTGTTTTACTCTGATTACAACACTAATTTACACAAATTTATGTGGAGAATCAGGCCATAGTAAAGTACTTCAGAATTATTGGCACAAAAGTGCACATCTTTCAGCTCAGATTTTAGATTTTGTATACCTTAGACTTATAAATGTACCAATTTCCTATTTTAATAAAATCTCATGATAAAGACAGTAATGTTATTTTGTTTAACGATAGCTGCTCATGCTGAAACCACTTGTGTGTGTGTTTCCAATGTGGTAGCATGAAAGGTGTAATAAAAGATTGATTCATTTTTATTTGGATGTACTATATTCCATTTTTACCCTCTCCCAAGTTAATCACATATATTTCAAATCTGAGGAATATTAATGGATGATTTATATGCAGGTAACGTTATGAAGTACACAAATTTAGATGGGAAAAGGCCTATTAAATCATCCACTCCATTTCCCTGCAAATGCAAGATTGTTCCCAACAGTACATTTCCTACTGTTTTGTCCAGTCTGCTGCTTAAAGTCACAAGCAATGGAACTTCCACTGCTAGTTTGTGAAGGACTCCAGAGGCTAATATTTTCCACTAACAAGTAGACCTTGTTAAAGTTTCTGTATTTAACTACTACTAAGAGGAGATGATTGAAAATCAGACATTCCATCCTGCAAGAAATTCCAACATCTCAACATATTTTTTTTTGTCCCAAATTGGCCACAATTTTGAAATAAACTTTTTTGTGTGTGTGGATTGAAAAGCTTTGAAAATTTTTGATTCAGAAATGTCAATGTTTAGTTGACATTTTAAACAAAATATTGCAACATGCACTAATTGAAATGTTTCCCTTTGTTTGTAAAACTGAATCAGAACATTTTGTTTCCACTCAATTCAATATTGAACTGTAGCTGTCCAAGCTGCCTCTGTGCCTCATGCACTCAATTCTAGGATTACCAGCAATGGAGTAGTGTTGTGACCTGCAATGCCTGTGCCATGTTTTCCTTTTTGCCAGAAACCAGGATGGATTTTCTGTCTGAAGTGAAAGTCAATGGCTGTGGTGGGAAAAAAGCTTTGATAAGTGAAGACAAGTATAGACACTGTGGAGCATCAGAGACACCGAGGAATTTGTGGACAGTCACAATATATCTACACTTGGAACTGGAAGTGTGATTTCCATCTTAAAGAGATGTGCTCATGCTAGCTCTGATCAAGCTAGCACACTAAGGCCTTGGTTACACTGGCACTTTATAGCGCTATAAAGCCTCCAGGAGCGCTACAACTCCCTACCCATCCACACTGGCAAGGCACGAATTGCGCTATAAGTCCGAGTTTATAGTGCTTATGCTAATCCACCTCCGCATGGGGAAGAAGGGCTGTTGTGCTACCACTATAGCACGAATGTAGACACCCATTGTGCGTTAATTAGCCACCAGCCTGGCCCATAATTCCCTTTCGAGCCACTCTGGCCATCACTTTCAAACTCTTCTGTCGCGTCCTCAGGTGACCACACATCAGACCCTCCCCTTAAATTCCCAGGGAAATTTGAAAATCCCCTTCCTGTTTGCTCCAGCCAGCAATGGAGTGCTCCTCAGACAATCGTTGCAGGTAACCATTTTGCTTGGCCATGCCTCCTCGCAATAAGCGAGCTTCACCGTGGAACAATAGCGAGGTGATGGACCTCATGAGTTGTTGGGGGGAAGAGACTGTCCAGGCTCAGCTGCGGTCTAGCCGCAGGAATTACAATACATATGTCCTGATATCACGGGCCAGGGTGGAAAGAGCACATGACCGGAAACTCTGCAGTGCTGGTGTAAGAGAAGACCCTCCCCCCACTCTAAACTCTAGGGTAAAAGTGGGGGGTCTCTTATGCTTGACCACTTAACTTTAAGCTACTTTCCCAGCCTAAGTTAAATCTTTTCTCCCCAAAACCCAAACTCTTCCAGTTGGGGATTAGGACCAGTTGCCACCATCAAAGTGATTACCCCAAGACTATGGGGTGGGGCACCTTGACACCCCCTCCATCTCTCCCTTAAGCCACCTGAGAGAGAAACGAATACAGCTTTCGAGCCACAGCCCCTCCCCCCTGTTACCTAGGAGAGATTTAAGCACACAGACCCTCATTAACCATGAGCTGCCCAATCCAAAGCTAGGATCCCTTCATTAGAATTACCAGACAATTCTTATAACAAAACAAAAGGTTTATTAAAGAAAAGAGGGGGAAAAAAGCATACACGTATACAAACTTCACAGTTACTTAGTTTCCTAGCCCTAACCCCTCTCTTGAGATTTCTTCCCCTATGAGATTAAGGACACCACAGATCATTTGCAAATTTATACAATCACCAATTCTACTTACTGTTAGTCTGACTAGATTTATGAAAGGGAATGTAGGAAGATGATTCATACCCCAGAGCTGGGGAGAAGAAAAAAATGGAGTCAGCCCGATGCCCGGACAGAAGTGAAACTAACCCTCCTTTGTCCCTAGAATTTGCATTCTTAATACGTCATAGCTTCTTTGGCTTCCGGTTAACCCCTTACAGGTAAAACAGTAAGTCTAAGGTACTTCATACTTATGACAGCTGGGCAAAAGTAAAGGAGCTTAGGATTGCCTATCGCAAAGTCCACGACGCAAACAGCCGCTCTGGGGCAGCCCCTGTGACTTGCAAATTCTACAATGAGCTGCACGTGATACTTGGTGGTGATCCAATGAGCACTCCATCGACCACCCAGGACATTTCTTCCCAGCACACCACTGAAGGGGGTGGGGAAACTGAAGAAGAGGAGGATGGAGAGGAGCAGGACGGAGAGGAGCAGGAGGAGGAGGCAGTGGCCGCGGCAGCGACCCAGGGCACGCAGGAGTCACAGGACACATGCAGCCAGGAACTCTTCTCAAGCCCGGAGGGCAGCCAAAGCCAGCCACAGTGTCCGGCGGTTGCAGGGGGAAGGGCAGCAGCGGCGGATTGCACAGGTACAGCTACTTTTCTAGGGAAGGCAGGCAACTTGGGAGAGGGTGGAAAGGGATGCTTGCTGCATGCTTGTCTACATGTGGAATAGTGCATTGATGTACTCTATCACATCACAGTAATCGTCATCCATGATTTCTTCAAAGGTCTCAATAAGAGCTCTTGCAATGTGCCTGCACAGGTTTCTTGGGACAGCCAGCGTGGTCCCTGACCCGTTCATGGTCACTAGTCCCCGCAACTGTTCTACGAGGGGTGGGAGGAGCATTGCTGCACAGAGGCAAGCTGCATATGGGCCTGGCCAAAATCTGCATCTCATTAGAATGTCCTCCCTTTCTTCCTCCATCACTCGCGGCAGCGAGATATCTTCCAGCATGGGCACCTATACAGAGAATGTTGGGACAGTGTTCAGAGTACGGTTCCCTCAAATGCCCTCCACTCCCCACAAGCCATAGGACAGCAAGGCAGGGAAACAATCATTCCCCCTGCATCTGAGACAACTCACCATGGCAGGGGCTCCGTTGCTCTCTGTGTGCTCTAGCTGTGTGTGGGACAGGCAAACAGGACAGAGAAACTTGGAATGCGGGGGAATCATAGCATTGTCTGGAATCATAGCACTGTCTGTTGTGAACAAGGGAATCCTCTGTTTTAACTTTGCACTGACTTTCCCTAGTTTCAACCTTGAACACCCCATCACTGTCATTATCTGCAGGTGAGAAGCTGAGGAGGATTAGAAAGAAACCACGAAAGAGCAAGGAAGATCTTTTACAAGTTATGCAACAGTCTGTAATGGAGAATCGCATTGCACAGCAGTGGCGGGAGAATGAGAGCAAGCGGAGGGATGAACAGATCCAGTTGAGGGAGATGGATCGTGAGCCTAAGGAGATTTCTTAAGGGTTTTGTTAGATAAGCTAAATTTGATAAGAATTTCCCAAAATAATTTGTTATGACCAATCATCTTCTTACAGCAAAAATGTGTTAGGATTTGAATAAGAGAAGTAATTGCTTTCAGTTCTCTGAATCCAACTGAATTCCCTGTTTGCTAATTATCTGTTTTACAATTTTTATCTGCTCCTATCCAAATTCACTTTTCTCACATTTCAGACTGAGATTGGCTTGTTGGAAGCATTGCAAAACTGAACGCAATCCCCTCATCATGTTATTTTTATCTCTGTCATTTATCAACACATCATCTGCATGGCAAAGGATGCCAAGCAAACCTGGCATGATCTGAGAGATTCTATTTTGGAAATATTCTGGTGTTGAAGATGTGCTGAATGGAAGCCAATTAAAATAGTACTTTTCAAATGGGGTGATGAATGTAGTTACCTATATAGATTCTTTAGCAAGGGGGATTTGCTAGAAGTCTGCTGTAACATCTAACTTTGAGAAGACTTGTGCCTAATGTCTGTTTAACTGCAGGAAATGTTTGGTTCTCTGCACACGCTTTTACTGAGTGATGAGATCCATGCAAATTTGAATTTTGCCATAGGGCTTCAGTACTCCAACCATCCCCACACACTAGTCAGTAGGTTCTTCTATCTGGGAAACAACCCCCATGTCACCATTCTCTTTCATTCTATTTTGACTTTCCCTAGCAAGGTTATAGAGATGTAGTGTAGAGCAGTGAGAGCAAAGGTTGCTGATGGAACTAGTTTTATTTTGTATTCTAAAATAAAGAAATGTGGATACATCTCCTGTACAGTTTGCTTTTTCCCATTAATGCATTTCAGTTTCTGTACTGGATGTACTCCTTGTATTACATATATTATTTGTTAAAGAACTTTTCATCCTCTATTCTTTATTTCCCAAGGAATTGGTCATAAACATCCAATTTAAGCCTCACAGAGATTTTTATTTGGTCTTTGCAGATCTCCATTCCAAGGCCTATTATAATCTTTGGCAGTGCCAGTATCAATTTTAAATGTAAGATTTGGACAATTTACAGTCATGAAGTGTCCCACAGGGTGTGTTGTCTGTTCTACTAAGAATATAATCCCAAGAAGAATGGCATTGTTTTTACTTGGGGACTGGCATGTTATTGCAAAATGTCTCACTTTGTGGCATCTTCTACATTTTGCCTCATTGGTGCTAGCTGTGGCTTGGTATTTTGCCACATCTTCTGCAGCCTTTCCAAGCTTCCCCCACAGTCCTTCCCCCAAGGTTCTTTGGTTACCCACTCTCTAGCTGTTCACTCTTCTTATGTTGTTCTTATGATTGCTCTTTTCACATTTTTGCCTTTTCTCTTTAGTGTCACTATAGTCCGTTGTAGTCTCCCCAATGTTGCTAGTATTGCTGTTCCTTTATGATTATCTGGGTCTAACTGAAGCTGTGCTGATTTTAGCATCTCTTATGCCAACAACTCACCTGTGTCTTATTAGTTCTTCTTTTAACATTCTGCATTTGTAATGTTCAGTGAGACTATTTACTATTAATAAAAGTCTCAGCTATTTCCCCTTGTTTTTGGTTCCTTCTATTAAATTTAGGTCTTTCATATATAAATTCTGTCTGCTTATGAAATGGGCAGCAAAATCCTCTGTCACTTGGGAGTATTCTTTCTTTTCTTCATTAATGAGGGGTAGGGCACAGAGGATACCATCACCAGCCATGGAAAATATCAGGGCATTAACCTGGTATTGTGCTAAGAGTGTTGAGGAATCAGCGTCTTAGAGCCTATTGGAGATGGTGGGTGAAATTTTGCCCCAATTTATGTTTGAATTAAAGTGATAATATACCACTGAGAGGTATTTTGGGACTAGACTCCAAATATGCTGCTCATTCACTGGGCTGGTGATGTTTTATTCTACCTTAAGTCAACAACAAAGGGGAACTGGCTCCTTGGAGGGAGGAAGAGAGTAGGGCCATAGGATGTGTTTTTCTATTTCATGAAGTCTGAATACTTTAATGTGCTCATTTTGTGCAATGAGCTTTGAGAATATTTGCTTCCTTAGCAGCACTTGGCGAATGTTTTCACTATCTTTTGCTGGGCTTGCAGTTTGACTGGAAGTTAATTTGACAGCAGCCTGTAGATAGGTTGGAGGTGCTTTGAATGTATTGTACTATATTTGCTGTACTTCATAACTTGCTGTGCTTATGGATTTTATTTCAGTTGAATTCTTTTTGTGTGGGGAAAATGCATCCTCCAAGCATAGAGTGTGTTCTCTTTACAGGTTGAGGCTGGATTATTTTTTCTGTCTGGGTTCAGATGCTGTATTTTATTCTTCTAAACTATGCTTGAAGCAGTCTCATTGTTCACTGTGCCTGAAGTTTCTTTGCCAAGCACGTAGATGAAGAATGACTGGATGAAAGGTGTGATAATTCAAAGGAGGCTCATGTAGATGTATAGAAATATTGTGAAAGGGGTGGAGAGGATGGCAAAGAATAAAATAAATTATACAGAAGACATCTGAAAAGACAGCACTAACATTTTGTTTCTGACTTCCCCATATGTGTTTAGGATTTTTTCTGACTTCCACTGTAGACTTAGTTTAAACAGAGAGGAAAGAAATATATGGTCAGAAAAGACCAAAGGAAATCAGTATGGATTTCCAAAGAAATAAAAGAAGGCACTTCAGAAAATATTCTTCAGATAAGAAGGCTTATAATAGATTCTTGACAACAATAGATTTTGGATATGCTGGGGTAGTACACATAGCAACAATAAATGAATCAGTACTCAAGGCTGCATTTTTCTGAATGCAGTTGTAGTAGGAGGAATATTTCTTTATAGTATTGTTAACCAACCCATGAAATACAAGGTCTGTTGCATTGCTAGGGAAAATAATGGACTTTTTGTTATAGAAACGAATCAACAATCAGAAATTTGAAACTGCCTATACAAGAAGTCAGGATGTAGCTACACTAAGTGGCTTCTGTTTTTATTGTTTGTATCAAATGCCACTACTGCATCTCTTGATTTTCACTCAGCCTCAGAGAAGGCTGTGCCTGGGCCAGCAGAATGGAGCTGAGGTGGTCCCAATGTCACTGTGCGGTTAAATGCAAATGAAATCAAAATTAGCTAAAGGAAAAAACCAAAACTAGTGATGTTTTTTAGGAGCAGGTTAAAAAAAAAAGGATACACTGTTAAGAATCCAAAGAATTAGGAAAAAGTGAGTTTTGCTGTTGCTTCAGTCGGGCCAGGATTTGACCCCATAAATAGAGTGCTAAAACACAGACTAAGGCATTTAAAGTTTATGCTTGAGACAAGTGTTGAAGTTAAATTTCTTGTCAACCACTGTAAGAAAGAGAGGACAAAAATTAACAAGGTCAGATAAAGAGAATAGAATTTTGTTAATCCATTTCCTAGGTAAGCAGGCTAGAAAGTTGACACAATTCTTTATTCTATATTAAGAAAAAGGTGACATTAACTGTCACTTGGTCCTCTATATTCAAAGAAATAATCAGATGTAATCTTCCAGTGTGAGAATCAAAGGTCTTTACTCATTTGGTAGCCCCTTTCATGAGATAACTGTGGACAAATGCTGCAATTAAATCGTTCATTGAAATTACTGAGTCACAAGAATAACCCTTGAGTTTTTTCCATGGAGAACCATACTATGGACAAGCTTTTCAAAAGTGGGTGCTATTGCCAGTGGAAATAGCTGGGTTCTTTTGAAAACCAAACTATTTATTTAGGTGCCTGAAAGTGGATTTAGAAGCCCGGATTTTCCAAGCACTCATGTTTGGGAATATTTGATCTGTAAATTCCATGCTTTTTCATATGTGAGTTGGTGAGGGATAACATTAGTGTTCCAGTTGTGATTCAGAGAACAAAGTCATGCAATATTTAAAGACTGCAGTGTTGCTGTAGCTGTATTGATCCCAGTGGACAAGACAAGTGGACAGACAAGGAGGCAGAAGTGCTGGAATTGCGGGTGCTGCCGCACTTCTGGCTTGAAGTGGGTTCCATTATATACAGGATTTACAGTTTGGTTCAATGGCTCTCAAAATCCCCATTATAAAAAATGTTCCAGCACCCCTGCAAGGTGGATGAGGGAATAGCTTTTACTGCACCAACTTCTGATGGTGAAAGAGACGGACTTTCAAGTTACGCAGAACTCTTCTTCAGGTTTAGGCTTTATAGTGTGTAAAGGTATTTGTAGTGTGCATGGAAAGGTGAATGCACTCTTTGGGAAAAATAATGAACATGGATGTTGACAGAGTCTCTTTTTGCACATTCAAAAAAAGAAGAGTGATGTGGGCTATCAACAGGAATTCTGATAGGAAAGCATTAAAATCACTACTAGTAATAAACAATATTTGTCACTTTTATAGGGTTGTCACACTAAGGAGGCGCAAAAGCCAGATAGGTGTTCAGCCCAGCATTCCTCATAACCCACACCTGACCCATACATTCAACTGCAAATTTTACAGTGTATTTCTTTTGAAAAAAAGGTGGGTTTTGTTTTGTTGAAAAAGGAAAATTCACCCACAGAACAAGTTGATAGGATACAAGGTTAAATGTTGCCCTCAGTTATAGCAGGGGTATTCAGACTTTCTCTTGTGAAATCAATGGTCTTGCCAGATTTATAGCCTGGCAGTTGTCATTATCAGATCCATGGTAGTAAACTATAGTGTCATAAATACTATATAAATGGTCCCATCCAGGTTGCAGTGAAGCCAATGTTTTTTTCCCATTCCTCCTGTTTTAAAGGGAGCACAATTGAGCACCAAAAGAAAATATTTTGGTAAATATTGGAAAAGGAAGTGGAAAATATACATTATGGGTGTTTTTGTGAAACAAAGTTAATGGAGTTTGACAGCAGCTCTTTACATTTTTGCACTAGATCCCTTGTAAGTGCCTCTTGAGTAGAAGCTGCCAATTGTGCAAAACTGTGTTCAAGTATATAACTACTAGCCATTGGAGACTGAAATAAATTGGATTTGTACTTGAATCCCAGAGTCAGTGCCTTTCTCCGACAGGAATCAGAGAGGTAGCCGTGTTAGTCTGGAATAGCAGAGGTAAAAAAGTCCTGTGGCACCTTAAAGACTAACTATAAAGTTTTGAAGCATAAGCTTTCGTGGGCTAATACCCACTTTGTCGGATGCAAGCAGTGGAAGTGTCCAGAGGCAGGTATAGAAAAGTAGGCAAGAACCAGGTGGGAGGTAAAAAGGTTAGTCCAATTAGGCTGAACCAGCTTGTTATCTCCGATCAGGGAGGGTGGGTTATTCTTCTAGCATTTGAATGGGGGGTGTGAACATGGAGAGAGGAGAAACTATTTCTGTAATTAGCAAGCCATTGTAGGTCTTTGTTCAATCCGAGATTGATTGTGTTGAATTTGCAAATGAATTGTCTCTGACAGGACACTACTGAGACATCAGTAGGGTTTAAATATGGTTGTAAATCATTTATAAATAAAAATAATTGTCATGCAGAAAAGCATAATGAGTATGTCAAGGAGAAAAACAACCGGGCAAGACAATAGCCTCATTGCAACTGACATGTTGTATGATAACAATATTAATATCATAATTAGTGAAACTGCAGAAAACTGTTAATAGAATTACAATCCTGATAAACCAACCCTTCAAAACACAGTTTTTCTGAAGGTTAGATCACCTGTCTGAGTTCATTAGGTTGGTGATAAGTAGCGGCCATACTTCTCTCCATGCACAAGTAAAAAATTAATCCAAAAAGCCTGCAGGATATCAAACTCCTGCAACCATGAATTCCAAAGGAGTTGCTGAAACAAGAAAGAGTGGGTCTTAGCCCACGAAAGCTCATGATCCCTAAGATCTGTTAGTCTGTAAGGTGCTACAAGACTCTTTGTCGGTTTTGCAGATCCAGACTAACATGGCTACCCCTCTGATGCTGAAACAACAGTTATATATTTAGAACGAGAGCCTACGCTCTGATGAGGTCAAGGTTTGGCTTTGGCGTGTATGAAACTTTGTTGGGTTGATGTGAATCTCTGGCAAAAACTGAAATGGGAGTTTGAGAACGTTTACTGTAATAGGGACCAAAACACTGTCAATATCACTTGAGTATGTGAATGGCAAGGTAAGGGACTGAATGGCTCAGGCACTGATAATGAAACCTTTTACCGCTAGTTTGTTAGTTATTAAACCAAGCCCAGAGGAGAAGTGACCAAGGCCCCAATCCTGCAGTTTGTTGCATGTGGATCCTGGTAGGTTGAATTGGTTGAATTGAGTGATGAAAGAAACTGAGTCTCAGCCCTGAGTCACTTCATCCAGGTACCAGCAACCTTGACTTTCCCTCCTGGCCCCATATGAGCACCACAGGAGGACTGAGCCCAGAGGCTACTGGGGTTTTTCCTCAGTCTCTCCATAGGCAACTCTGGGCAGGAACAAGAGTGCCCCTATTCCAGGATACCCTTTTAACCCCGTCATCACTGCAGTTCATTTAAACATATATACACAATTTATTTACTCCAAAAACCATTTCTTTGCAAAACACTTCACAGTGTGAGCACTGTGAGGAAATGGGTTGGGTGTGGTTTACTGAAGGAGTCTTTAAACTGCAATAAACTTTACAGTTACAACAAATTTACTAGTCCGGTGTTTTCTTCCCGGACTTCCGTGTGCTGTTGTGACGCTGCTGGTGTGGCACTTGGCCAGGATGGTTTGGACTCTGTGTGACAAAACCTATTTTGCTCCTTCTCTTCTGGCCTCTGGTCAGGTTATATCCCCCTCTGGGTCTGCCACTTACTGCTTTCTGGACTGGCAATGTCCCCCACCTTGGGTCTGGCGCTTAATGCTCTCCTGACAGACTTTGGGAAAGGGGACCATTGCTTCCTCTCTCCCTAGATCAGCGCACACAACCCTGCCATGAGACGCACTCCACCACTATTGGGCTGATGCTTCTCTGTCTCCAATTGCTGCTCTAACTCCTCAGGCTGTTGCACTCTCCCTGACTCTGTTCTGGGCTGCTACATGCTCTCCAGTCCTTCCCGAGCGGGCCCAGCTCACATGCACGATGGCCCTTGAGCTCTTGACTCCCTCATTGGCCTGATCAGTTTGTCAATCTGTCTGACTTGGAGTGCTGGCCTCTCCCTGTTGGCCAAGAGGGCCAGGATCCTGACTCCTCTTTGGCCCCTCTCCTTTCTTGTAGTACTGAGAGAGGGCCAACCAAAAAAAACTACTACATTTCAATGAGAGGCCAACAGCCCCGCTTACACGTGTCAGAGGGAAAAAGGTATTTTTGAGAGCATCAGGTTGGTTACTGTACAGAACAGGGCCCATGTGTTTTAGCTTCGGCTACAAATGAAGCAGTAATCTCAGCTTTCAATTTCTTCTTTTCTCCTGTCTCTATTTTCCTCATATTAAAAATGAAAAATAAAATATAAAATCTCTGTATTTTGAAAAAGATTATTGAAAGAACACTGTCAACTTGAATTCTTGCCAACTTCAAGCAATGAGCTAATAGGAGACTGTGACGGGTTGGGATCACAGAAACCCCTTAGGAGCTGACACCCGATGTGCCAAGGCTACTTCTGCCTCAGTTTTCCTGCCCCAACAGCTTAGGACCTCAGTACCCTGCCTGGTCTGAGCCACGTGCCCTAACAGCTGTGAGCCTTCCTGGAAACAGGCAGGAGGTATTCTTACCTCTGGCACTCAGCTGCTCAACTCCCAATGGGGTCAAACCCTGAATAAAATTTGTTTTGCCCTGTATAAAGCTTATACAGGGCAAACTCATAGATTGTTCGCCCTCTATAACAATGATAGAGGGATATGCACAGCTGTTTGCCCCTCCAGGTACCAACACGTACTCCAGGTTAATTAATAAGTAAAAAGTGATTTTAATAAAGACAGGAAATAGGATTTAAGTGGTTCAAAGTAGTAACAGACAGAATAAAGTGAATTACCAAGCAAAATAAACAGAATACGCAAATCGAACACTATTACAGCAAAAAGCCTCACCCTCTGAATTCCTTCTTTCAGGCTAAACTCCCTGTTAGCCTGGGTCCAGCAATCACTCGCACCCCCCACCCCCTGCAGTCTCAGTCCTCTGTTCCAGCTTCTTCCAGGAATCCTTGTGGGGGAGGGGGGGGGTCAAGGGCTGTTGCTTAAGCCAGCTGAGAACAAAATGGAGAGGTCTCTCCCAGGTTTTTATAGGCTTCCTCCTCTGGGTGGAGAGCCCCTCCCTCCTTCTTATCCAGAGTCCACATGGGCTCTCAGAGCACATGGACAAAGTAGCAGGTTTGAATCAGACTCCACTCACCACCAGTCAGGCTGCATTCCTGAGGAGGCTCGGCTTCTACAAAGTTCATTATTTGCTTGATTGGTTTTCAATTGGGTTTAACTGAGAATAGTTTTTTCCTCAGAGAGCTGTTCAGCTGTTTTCCAAAGTCCACATACAACCAACCAAGCACATTGTTGTATTCAGAGTTATGAATATTGACTCAGACACATACATACAAATAGGATGAACAGATCCAGTGGATCATTACCTTCACAGAGATATAACTTTTCAGCAAAACCATATTCCAGTAACATCACACATATATTTACAGGCACACACCCCCTTAAAGCCTTATGGGGTACACCGTCACAGAGACCTAGGTACTAAATCTGCCACCCTGAGCCCTCTTGCCAGAGAGTCGCTTGGGGCATGTGTCTGGGGAGCACAGGGTCTGCCTGCCTACTGTGCGTGAGATCCTGGTGTTCTTCCCTCCACTTTGACTCTGGATGGGGGGGTCAATCTGACTCTTGGCTAACAGTGGGAGGCACAGGGAGAAGATGTGAAGTACTGTTAAAAAATCGAGTCTCTCAGGGAGGTCATGGACTTTGTGACTTTCTGGGACGTTCATGACTTCCACAGCTGCAGCTGCCACTATGGCTGGCCTGCCCCGAGCCTGCCCAAGCAGCAGCTAGTGCCACTGGCCCCAGCAGCCAATTGAGTAGCAGCAGTCCCAGGGCCAGCCCCGGAGCAGCAGCAGCAGTCCCAGGGGCAGCCCTAGAGGCCATCGAAGCACCCATCCCAGGGGCTTCAGAGAAGTGGGAAGCCAGGGACAGTGAGCCCGCCCACTGGAGCAAGAGTCAGCTGGCAACCCCTTGGGCCCTCCAGAGCAGCAGCGACCTGGGGCCTCAGAAGCAGCTAAGATTTAGTCAGGGGTATTTTTAGTAAAAATCATGGACATGTCACAGCCTGTGAATTTTTGTTTATTGCCCCTGACCAGTCCGTGACTTTTACTAAAATACCCCTGACTAAATCTTAGCCTTAATTATGCTGTATACAGTTGGTACTATTTCTATATTAGCACATGGGTTAGGGATAATTTTATACCGTGCATCTAAAAATAAAGCTCATTGGTAGACTTCCACACATTGTAAGTGGAAGCTGAATGGGAAAGCAGGCTCAGTACATTTCTCAGGGTGAGAGGTTTTACTACTCCATGTACTGAAGGCTGGTAAAGTTTCTGCTGGCTGCTGAGGGCACTTTGTTTGAAAGCTCCCCTAAAGTGCTCATTCAGTGACACTGTCAAGCAGCTGTCAAGCTTAAGATCCTAAAAGATAAATGTCTCAGAGTTCCTTTCCTTAAAGGCTGACCTTGCCTCTACATGAAACAGCACATTGAGCCAGGCTGCTGACAGGTGCAGTCATCTTTTCAGTTTCTGTCAGCATGTGCAGTTTGTGTAACTACTCCCTACTGCTCTGGTTTGGTCAGATTTTCTCTCTTTTAGTGACTCTAGAAGAGAAATTTGACCTCTAATGGTGACTTTACTTGATTATAACTGAATTTCTAGTTGCAAAGGGGTCTAAATCACTATTTTTATAATTTCAGTCCACTTTGCTGAAGTGAGTTTCAACAATCAAGACAAAGGCTGAGAAACTTAGTTCTCTAAATGGGTACTTGGATTTAAAAGCAGAACATATAAGCTTTTTACAGTGGCTAAAAGAAATGGGATGTTATTTGACAAATGTATTTTCTTTTAATGGATTTGTGTTACTCAAGAGCTGGGATTGCTCAAAATCTTTTATTTTAATTTTAATTTTTGAAACAGTTCAATGGTGCCATATGTGTATGTTATACTAAAGTCTTCTGAGCATCAGAAGAGTACCAATCTCTTCTTCCTCCATAGCCCCAACAGGGACTTAGGGTGGAACATAAGTGGCTAAAATTTGGCTAAAGGAATTTCTCTGGATCTACACTAGAAAAAAAGTAAAATTCAGGTCGGGCTAAACTATCATGTGTTAGCTAAGCCTCACTTAAACTTGACTACTTTTCCTGGTCAAGACAAAGCCAAAGTGGGCCCCGTTGAGGCTCTCCCATGACACCAGGCTCATGCCCTGGTTTTTGAGGTTGAAAGTCTACAGCCTTTTTTGTTCTCTAGAATAGAGATCTTTGAGAGAAGGCACATGAGAAGCCCAAAGAGTCCAGATTATTCTTGCAACATGCCATCATATTTTCCCCATAATTTCCTGTGCACTTGGAATGTCCTCCCTAACCTCCTTTCAAATCCCTCCTCGAGACCCAATTATAATGCAATATCCCCCAAAGGTAAGTTAAATGCATGTCTTATAAAAGAAAATATTCATCTTACATATTTTAAAGTATATGTGGAGTAAATCCATCAAGCTGTGCATATACCTTTGTTTGAGTAGCAGCAAAGTGCTGTTACCCTGATCCCTGCTGTTTTGACTCCCCTTTATTATATATTGTTAAACTGCACACATTCTGGGGCAAGTGAGATGCCTAAGTCACTTTTGGAAACAATACCTCTCCCCCAAAACAAATCAGATAGTGCTAACAAATACTCAAATGAAGTGGGGGTGGGGTGGGGGGAGGACTTGTGGTTAAGGCACTGGAGCAGGACTCAGAAGATATGGTGTGGCCATGCTCATTTGCCCTGGAAACATCCCCTTACACTAGTGCAAGATATTGGTGCTATCTTTTGCTCCAGGGCTGCCTATCTCAGCTCTTCTGGGGCTCAGCCCTCCAGCCACATCACCTAAGTTCGGGCCCCTTCCAGTCTGTCATAACCAAGACCCAACAAAAGTCCAAACAAAACTGAATAATTCTTCTGCCCTCTTGGACTACTGTCTTCTCTTCTCTACTTGCAAACCCTATATGAGGGCTCCTGTGAGTATCCTTCCATAGGAGAGTGCTGCCTTCTCTACAAGCTCTCGCTAGATCTTACCTTGTTTTTCCAGGGCCTGCCAGAGGGACCAATCCTGCCTGCGTGGCCTTCCCTTAGTCTTCCTACCCCAGGTCTCTCCTGGAGAGAGGTGCCCATCTGAGGTTTCCCTTCCACAGCTGAGCTCCCTCTGTCTAGCTCCACCTTTTCCAGCCAAGAGGCAACGAGTTAATCAGCCATCCCACAGACATGGAGTATGACTAGCTGGGATTGTATCCCTTACCTTGCAGGTGATTGGCAGATGGGTTCAGAACCCAGCCTTATCACAAATCTTCTATGTAACCTTGAGCAAGTCACTTATGCCCTGATTTAACAAAATATTGGCTCAGGATTTCAGCCTAAGCCACACAGACAAATTCCATTCACACACAAATTGGTCTGACTTGGGTCTGGAAGAATCCAGGTCCAAGGGCTCCTCTAGAAAATGGGTTGGATTCCAAGGCCTGTCATTTTGCTGTGTGACTGCAGGTTAAGCCACATAACCTGGTCAGAAAGTCTCTGAAGTGCAGTATGAACACATTAGCAGAGTTGTGAGACCCTGGTCCAGCCTTTATAATGCAGTGTTGATGCTCATGCATGGGTCTGGAAACACACAGTTCACAAGCTCAGATCTTACAGACCCAGGTTTACAATGCAGTGTAGACATACCTTCTGTGCCTTAGGTCCTTACCTGGGATAATTATACACCCTTTCTCCCAGCCCATATTTGTCTTGTCTAACTGGATTGCAAACATTGCCTCTGATTTTGCATTTGTACAGTGCCTAGCACAATGGTGTAGCACCCTTGGTTGGAGTCTCTAGGCACTACTAGGCTACAAATACTACTACTAATAGTGAACTGCCTTTAAGGGGCTGGGCTAAGGAATAACTGCATTTACTTTTTACAGTAATGGCCTGAATAAGATGTTGGATCTATGGTATTTAGAGGCTATCTTCTCTGGAAATCCCAATACAGAAGTCCTGTACAAGGTACCTGTATAATCACCAGGAGTCCCCCCATAGCTACAGCCAATGAAGCCTAAATTAAAGCTTCTCTCAGTTCATGGTACACTTGTTTTACTACCAGTTACCATGAGATTTAGGCCCAGATTCTTAAAGGTAATTAGGCATTGCTCTGCTTAGTGTTGCAAGACTTAAGGGCTAGGCTTGCAAAGGGACTTATTGAGGTGCCATTGACATTCACAATACCACTGCTCAGCAGCTGCCTAACTGCTAGGTGCCTAAGTTTCCACTGGTTGGCATATGCAGTCATCTAAGTCCTAATGATCTGCTCAGAGCCCCTTCTCAGCCTGTAAGCCCTGGAGGCATTCTCAAATGAGGTGCTCCCCTTCCTAGCTTGCCAACAGACCCTGATCTAGTAGATGTGCTCAGAGATGCCTACCCTTTGCAAAAGTGAGGTGGGTGAGCAGGTCAGGAATTTTGTGGGTTGGCTGGATCTTTATCTGCCCAGAAATTCTTAATAGCCCATTGGTGAGGGCACTCTGTTATGATAGGGAAACTTGAGTTTGAATCCCCACTCTGCCTGAGTCAGTGAAGAATAGGGATTCGGATCTCCAGTATTCCAGCTAAGAGCCTTAACCACTAGGCTATGGAGACAGCCTCTTGTTCCCTAACTCCCAACACGATCCTCAAACTAGCCATTCTACCTCACCTGATCCGGTGTGCTTCCTTAGAGCTATCTAACAATTCAGGCCCCTGATAATAGTGCCCCCAGCTTTAGTTCCCTGTAATCAGAGCACTTGCCCAATATGTGGGAAACCCATGTTCAGTTCCTCCCACTGCCTGATGTGGAGCAGAGATTAAAACCTACATCTCCACTGGGTTGTGAGATATTCAGGGGAGGTGTCTTTCTCAATCTCACTTGTTGAAGCCAGTCCACGTTGTATAAATAATTAAACAGTCATGAGAACAGGGACTTTTCCATATCTCAAAAGAGTGCCCTAGACCACAGAGTAATTCTCATTCTTTCTCTAACCCAATGACTAAATGTTTTAGCCTGTGATGGGCTGGGCTATTAGTCTTACATTCTCACTACTCTGATTATTTAAACATCTTTTAATGATCTTTGTTAAGAAAGAATCAGTTCACTCATGTGAACAATTAAAATATGTGATTTTATACTGAGTTTTCTCAAATTCATAGGTGCTCATACAAAATATCATTGTCAAGGTGGTTGCTGTTACATTTTAAAAGGTGAGTTATTTGATCACCTAACTTAGACACCATTTCAATTAATCTTTAAGGTTTAATAGTAATCATACAGCTTTCTGCCTTTAGCCTTCTTATATATCTGACTTACAGTCAGACTCCTATAACATACTGAGCTACGCCCTCCAATAACAGGATATGGCAACAGAAAACGAATCCAGCCACAATATCGCCATCAGCTGCTATTTCAGCAGCCAGTCATTAACTGAGAGTGAAGGCCAGGGCTGTTGCATGATTATTGAACTCCCATATGATTGTTGTAATGCTGTAGATAAGGTTGAGATGGCATGCAATTCTAAAAGCCTCTTTTCAGTTGTTTATATCTTTTATAAAGGTACCTAAGAAATTTCACCCCCCATCAAGCCAGATTTGAGTTCTTTTGGACAGTTCAACTGAAAACCCATATGGATGTTTCTGAGTTATATGAACATCAAAGTAATATTTTTTTCTGCTGTTTAAACACTTTCTATGTACTTGCCTAGCTCAAACAGATTTCTTTTTAAAATGTCAGAATTGGCAGATGTACAGTCTTGAATGATGCATGCGTGTTTAATCTTGTTTGGAGAAATTTGATTTGGGAACATTGAAGTTTGGGGCATTTGAAAATAGGGTACTGAGTATTTGCAGCATGTTATTTTTCATGATATAGAGCAAGAAATATGGCATGATTTGAATGTCTGCATATGTATATACTGTATTTGCATTAACACCTTGGGGGAAGTTGAGGGTATGGTAATAAATGCAATGCTCACCATTAAAATATTTACAGTTGCTCTTTGCAAGTAATTATGTTACTACTAATGTTACTATTAAGTTATGTAGTGTTAGTTACATTTAATTTGTATTTAGTGTGAGTACAGTTCAACATCATATTCCTGTAAAAAATCACTTTTTCACTCTACACTTAACCCCCCCAAATCTGATAACATTTTCAGAAATGTTGCACAAAAACAGATAAACATCATAGTCAAGTGTAACAGAATGTGTGCTGGCCTCTTTAGGCATATTTATGGCTTTAGACAACCAAGTTCTAGAAACAAGGCATTCTGGGACTTGCAGCATAGAAGGACTATGGGTGCTGTAGGCCTCATAACAATGTATCTTGTGTGTAAGTAAGAAAGATAATTGGCAAACCTATGGAGGAGAAGGAGGTGTCTCTACCTGCATTGAGAAGGGCTTGCAGTTAGATCTCTCCAAAGGGCCTGAGAAGGGTTTTGGATGAGGCTCAGAAGAGCAGCTAAAATGCTTAGAAAATCATCCATTTTCAGATAGTAACCCAAGACTAATGAGAGGATTGAAGAAAGGAGACTCCACTAAAGGGCTTTGGAAGAAGAACTGCTTGTGAGCTCTTGTGCTGATGGGTGAAGGCTTGTTTGTTTCAATGACTTTTTATGAACCCCCTGGGCCAAGGGGTGTGTTAGATCCCCTGTCTTGAGTGGCGGATGTGTTTGGACTTCTGCTGGACTTTTCATTACCCTATAAGCAAAGGAGTCTTGGCTTTGGCTAGGGGATTAAACTACCTTGCCTGGAGGAGTGAACCTGAAGCAGCAGCCCCTCCTGATGACAGAAGGGTAAGATATCTTGCACCAAGTTATAAAATCATTTATTAAGAGGAAATTGTAATATTTTATTTAAGCATGAAGTGCTCAACTATGAAGCTTTCCTGCTATGCCAGGCATGGGCACACTTTTTGGCTTGAGGGCCACATCAGGGTTGCAAAATTGTATGGAGGGCTGCTTGGCCCTGTCCCATATCTGACTCCCACCCACTTCCTAACCCCTGATTGTCCCCCTCACAACTCCCAATCCATCCACCACCACCCCGCTCCTTGTCTCCTGACCACCTCCCTAACCACCCCCTCGGAGCCTCCACCACCGATCTGACCCCGCTCCTTGTCCCCTGATAGCTGCCTCCCAAGACCCCCCCACCCTAACTGCCCCTGCAGGACTGCACCCCCTACCCAACACCCTCTGTCCCCTGACTGCCCCAATCCCTATCCACACCCCTGCCGCCTGACAGACCCCCCCCCCCCAGAACTCCCACACCTTTCCAACCCTCCTGTTTCTCATCCCCGGATTGTAGCGCCCCCAGAACCTCCACCCCATCCAACTGCTCCCTGATCCCTGTCCCCTGCTCACCATCCCCTGGGACTCCCTGCCCATTATCCAATGCCCCATCCCCGGCCCCCTTACCATGCTGCTCAGAGCAGTGTGTCTGTCTCTGTGCAGCCTGTGGGATCCAGACACGCTACCCCGCAGGAACTCACTGCACCACCAGAGCCAGCCACACCACTGCAGTCTGCCCAGCAGGAGCTAAGGGCCAGAGTGCTGCCTGTACAGTATGCTAAGTCTGTGGGGATGGAGGACAGTGAAGGCAGGGGGCAGGGCTGGGGGATCCCCCGCAGCTGGGAGCTCAGGGGCTGGGCAGGATGGGCTCGCAGGGCCGGATGTGGCCCATAGACTGTAGTTTGCCCACCCCTGTGCTATGCAGTAGCCCTCGTAGAAAACTTACCCAGAGAAAAATAAAAGATCTTCCTTATCTTTAAATTGTTTTGAACTACTCTGTAGGTGACAAATTGAAATGCTGTTTACAGATTACACAACTCCTAATACTGGTTTTAGCTAATTTGTTTGAGATCGATGATGTATATCTTTCCCTGTGTATTTAACTCTGTATTTTCTCCAGTTCTTCCCACAATGCTAATAATTTAGATAACATGTACTCCTATCAGTCATTTGAAAACTCTATTATTTCTTTGTCGTATGCTTTTAAAGTGTGTGTTGTATTGATTTTCTGTAGCTAGTCCACATAACACCCTTTTATTGCTGCCATCTGCTGGAGTTATTCATTTGGCTCAAGTGGTAGAGGTTTGTGCTTTGGTGCTAAAGGTCCTGGTTCAAACTCCCAGGATGCCCCGGGGTGGAGATTTGTTATGCTTTGGGTCCATTAGAAGGACTCCTATTCGTTCCAAGGTGCTTTAAATCTGTAGTGTTTTTTCATTAAGTCTTGCAAGTGGAAAACAATCTGCCTAATCCAGTTCTTGTGAAATTGTTCTTGTGAATATATTTCATTGTTATTTTCTTTCATCATATGCTGTCATGTGTAGAAATTACTCAGCTCCATACGTTTGTATGCCACCTATTCTAAACCAAAATTTAAAAAACTCTGAGTCTCAGATAAGAACGTGTGTCTTGGGATGAATAAATTATGCCTTCAGAGTAACCTGCAGTTGAACGTGTAGTGGTTGGTTGAGTGAAAGAGGATGACAATATAATTCAGTATAGTCACTCTGATACGTGTTTTTGAAGCAAAATAGGCTTGTGTAGTACTTAGCTACTGCTCTAGGCCTGTTGCCAGGGTGTGGCACCATTTGAGTCTTTTTCTCTTGTAAAATATCCTTTCCCAGTCATTTATATTTACTGAGCTTTTAGTGAACCAAATAAAAAAAGGAATAGTTATTACTTCCTCGTACAAACATTATAAATCATTTAAAGTGAACCTAAATCTCTCCCTCCTCCCAGTACGTTGTATGCTACAAAGGGTCTCAAGCTTATTCCTGCCTCTTTAGAGAGGAAACGAATTGGGTACAACACAGGGTAGCAAGGTTCACCTCTTAATCAGATGTTTCAGTTGCTTTCCCTCAGGTACTCTACCCATCCATTGTATAGCATTTCCATTCCTAGGAATGCATAAGACCTATTTGGAATCTAGAGTCTAAGGCCCAATACATCCTTATGAATGCCATAGGAGCAGCATGTGGTTTACTTTATATAGCACTGGCTGACTTTATATTTTCTTGATAGTGATGGTTTTCTTGTCTGAGAAGGTCTGGGTGACATGCCTTCAGCCTGAAGGAGTTCTTTTCCTGATCCTCAGAGTTCGCAGTACATAACTAGTGTCTTACCTGTGTACTTAGTTGTAGTACTATACGGGAATTTTATATATAAATTGGGCATGTGATTGAAAGCTTAGGTAATAAGGCTACGATTTTCTTTTTTAATGTAAACAGTACAAAATTAGGAAGCTTGCTATGGCAGAAATATTGTTTGGGAGCAACACTCAGAACTTTCTGACCCTTAAGTATTTTGATATTTTAAGTTCATTGTTGCTTTAAAGACTATGTAATGAAAAACACAAAATAGAGTATGGAGGAAAAATGTGCCTAGATAATTCCTACAGATCATTAAGGCTGCGAGTCTGTCATGAGGGTCATGGAAGTCACGGATTCTGTGACTTTCTGGAACCTCCATGACTTCTGCAGTGGCAGGTGCAGCTGGCCCAGGGACCACCTGAGCAGCTTGGGCAGCCCCTGGGCCAGCTGCACTGGCCACTTCTGGGGCAGTCTCAGGACACCTTGTTCCCCACCCCCTGTGCAGCAGTGGGGGGTCCTAGTCTGTATGCTGCTGCCCACTTTCCCCAGCAACAGCAGGGGTCCTGGGCCATGCACTGCTGCCCCCCACTCCCAGAGCCCCACAGTTTCCCCTCCCCCAAGCACTCAAAGATTTAGTCAGGGGTATATAGACATGGACTGGTCACGGGTTGTGAATTTTTGTTTACTGCCTGTGACCTGTCCATGACTTTTACGAAAAATGTCCATGACTCAAACGTAGTCTTATAGATCCTAATGAAAACTCCCCCACACACAGAAAATTAATAGGGATTATTCCCACACAGAGCGAATTAATCAGCTTTTGCCAACATGATCCTCAAACCTGGTGAAGATAGGCATTCTCCCACCTAGCTCACCTGCAGGACCTGATTGGAATGGCCTGCTCTGAGCATGCTTAATGCCATACCAAATGGGAGGAAGAGCATGGCTAAGAGGTGGTGGCGGCAGCAACAGTAACCCCCTCACAAGCTTTAGCTCTGTGGTTAGGGCACATACCCAGGATCTGAGGACAAAGGATTTGAACAGGGGTTTCCCATCTCCTAGAGAGTTCCCTAACCAATGGACTCCAGAGTCAGTCTCATGCTCTCTCTGGCCCAATTAATAGTTATTAAGCAGTAAATGGCTTCAACAGGAGAGATTGAGAGACCCACATCAGAATATCCCATAGTTCAGTGATTGGGGCACTCATCTATGTGGTGGGAACTCCCTGGTTAAATCCCTTCTCCTCTTTGCGGGGGAGGGGTTAAACCAGGGTCTCCCACATCTGAATGAGACCAAAGGAGGCATTGCAATACTTAAGTCCTTTTGTAGATCCAGGCCAGAATGTTTAAAATGGGAAAATGTCATTGTAAAACTACAAACTGTGGCCAAATGGAGTTGGGAGAGGTGTCTGAAACTGTTTTTAATTTGGCTATTAAAACACTGTTTGGATTTAAAGTTGACAGTGTCCCTCTAATGGTATTATCTTCACACTCATTTGGATATTCACATTCTGCTCATCTGTGAAGAGGGACAGGTAAATGGGGCAAAATCTTTTATTGGACTGACGTCTAGTGGTGCAAGAGACAATTTTTTGAGCTTCAGAGTTCTTCTTAAGTTTTGAACAAGGTAACCAGAGTGTCTGAGCTAAATATAAGGTGGGACAGATAAGCATAAGAGATTTACCCAGGCTCTAGGAAACGGCTTAAAATCAAGTTGGAAATTAAGGCTTACCGGCCAATGGAGTATATCACATATTGCTGTAATAAGCCATAAAACCAGTATCTTTATTAAGTTCATGGTTTCTAGTAGAGTAATGGATTTAAATGTCCACCAACAGAAATTGGTCCAGTAAAAGATATTACCTCAACTACCTTATCTCTCTCATATCTGAGACCAAAATGGTTAGAACAATACTGCAAAAAGCTCTGAATAGTCAGAATACCAATTTTTTTTTTTTTTTGCTTTTAGTCATCTTATTGCCAGATTTTCAGGAAGCAAAAGTAAAAAATCTCTTGAAACAAATAAGATATGATTGCATATTGAGCCTGAGATGTGCAAGATTTGCCAGTTATGACCAAGGATGAGCTTACAATATCAAAAGGCAGGAGCGTAGGAGGAGTTTGAAGGGACTGTAATTCTAATGTATAGTAAAATACCATTAACATAAAACTAAGTAGTCTTGTTTTCAAATATAAGATGAAAATATCAAGTGCAATTTTTCTTGAATTAATCGTAAGAATATTATACACACAGAAAAAGACCTGATCTGGTTTCAAACATCTGGGGATATTGTTTCTATTTTTCTTCCTGAAAAGTTTAACTGGTATGTAAATAAACAGGTATAATCACTATTGGATCCTTTTTGCTTTATTAACTTCTTTATATTATCATTTGACACAGTATCTAGTTCTGTCTATAAAAGAGAGTAGGATTTTAGGGTTACTATAAGCTGTACTTGGTCCTCTTTATACCAGGCTAATTATTGAGTCGAACCAGGGTGAATGAAATAGGAGTGTTTGCAAGCCTTTGGGTGTATCTTGGTTGTTTTTTCTCTCTAGTCTCTCTACATGGACTATCAAACACACTATAGCTTTAAAACATATCATGGTAAAAATTGATTCAGAAGAGCCATGTTGATGTGTCAGAAACATATGAGGTTGATGAAACTTTTTCTTTTATAACACACTGTCATAAGCATAAAGTAGCCTAGAATTCTTGCTTACCTGTAAAGGGTTAGGAAGCTAAAAGAAACCTGGTTGGCACCCGACCGAAAGAACCAATGGGGATCAAAGATGCTTTCAAACCTGGGGGAAGGGAGGGAAAGTGCTTTGTCTGTTTTTTTTCATTCACTCTGGGCTTTCAGGGGAATCAGACAGTTTTCTTCTCTCCATCTATCTATAACCTTTCTAAGCAGCAACAGTAAGTAACTTAGCCAGAGAAGGCAGTTTACGTTTTATATTTTGTTTCTCACTTTCTCTGCTTTTGTAAATGGGTACATATTGAGTTCATTAACATCAACAGAAAATTTGGCCCTCAGTGGTCAATTCAGTGTTTCTAATTGAGTTTTTTTTATATATATATAAAGACAATTTTATTCATGTTGGGTGAAATTCATGGCCCATTGAAGTCAAGAGGAGTTTTGCCATCGACTTCAGTGTGGCTAGGCTTTCATACACATACCCTCCCCCTTTTTTTTTTTTACAGTATGCAGCTCTCTTAATGTTTTCAACTTGTCCTAGGTTTGTTTGTTTTTCTTTTTTCTCTCATCTTGTTATATCTCTCAGCCCTTTCTCATCACTCTCTCATCAAGTGTGTAGCCAGAGGGTTTCTCTGCAATCACACTATAGAATACTATTCCCTGGTATGTCCTTTGATGTGTATATATAGAGTATGTGATTGACCCCTTAGTGGATTGACCTCTCCTACTGCTTCTCCCTTTTCCTCAACAGTTTTCTGTCAGTAAACATGGGAACAATACAAAGGGAGAAGATACCTAGAAACTATGATGACAGCTATGATGACAGTGAACAAGAAAGAAACTGTTCAGTTGGCTAACATATCATGGGAATCTCTCATTTTCTAATGTTGAAACAAACCGCATAATCCAAAGCCAACTGAAGTCAATGGAAAAGCTCCCATTGATGCTAATGTTTTGACACAGGCGTCCAACTCTTTTCAAGCATTCAAAGAGATTTCTTCTGTCCATAGATTCTAAAGACAATTCCAGATATTTTTAAAGTTGTAACGAATAGAAATGGGGGCTTTGAATATAATAGTACTAGTCACCATAACTAGTGAGGTGCTATAATACTGAAAATATGCAACCCCTACAGTGTGAAAAGAAACCATTACTTCTAAATTTCAAAGCAACTTCCAGATTAAGGGGCAGTTAACGATTGTAACATGGAAATAGAATTAAAATTTTATTAAAGCTAATGTTAAAAATGACAACATACACAAATTGAGGAGTAAGGTACTGGATGTCTACTAGTGATGGCCTCAGTCCTATAATCAAAACCACTCAGACTAGTCTTTGCAACTGTATAGAGTCCGTCCGAAGTCCATTCAAACCGCATTGAATTACCGGTAATTTAGCAATACAGCGTGAAACTAAACTACTGAAATCTATGTGGCACCTGTGTCAGGTGAGAGGGTCCATCCATGCAGATGCTATTTGCAGATCAGGGTCTTTATATCAGCAATTTGGAGCTGTCTATATCTACCCCTATCATTTTTATGGATTTACGTGGAACAGTTTGTTTAATTCAAAATGGAACAAATCGGTTTATTAGAAGTTTTATCAGTAACTTTCAATAAACTGCTACATTTCACAGATTTTTTTCTTTTCTTTCAAATCTAAACCCATGAGCTAAATTCTATGTGATGTAATATGTCACAGATTCCCTTCTTTTTAATGCTAAGAGGGATCATTAGATCATCTACTCTGACTTCTTGTATAATACAGGGCACAGAATTTCACTGTTACTTCTGAATTGAGTCCAATAACTTGTTTGATTAAAGCATATTTCCCAGAAAGACATCCAGTCTTGATTTGAAGACATCAAAAGATAGAAAATCCACCACTTTCTTTGATAGTTTGTTGCAAAGATTATTCACCCTCACTGTTAAAAATGGGGCTTTATTTGTAATTTGAATTTGCATGGTTTTAATTTATCAGACAAAAATGTAACAAGAACCGGTGGCTGGAAGGTGAAGAGCCCCTCTGTCAACTTAAATATAATGTATTTTGACAAAAGCGACTTCATCATCCTTGGCTCATGTTAGCCAAGCATGTACATAACATTAATGGACTTGAAGTCAAAGGAATTTTAATTAAGTCTTTGACACCATGACTATTTTCTTGTCTGTATAATACCGTGGCCTTAGCACACTTAGAGATTGTTTGGGGTTCTTATGCACTTCTGTACTACTGATAGTAGTATACCACCTCTGTCTGTGCTATATAGCTATCTGTTCTATTCTGTTTGAGGTATTTTTTCTTTATTTTTAGCAGAATTGTGTTAGTGCTATGTTTTATGCTAATCACTCCAAGCTGTGCCGTGTCTTTCCAGTTGATCTTTGTGTTTGCTTATGATTAGAGTCACCTAAATATAATTTGAGTATTATCAAGAAAACACTGCCTGCCAATTTGTAGGAACATAGTAATCTCTGTATCCAGAATATTTATGGATAAATAATGTTTGTGACATCAGGTGATGCATCCACATTATTCTTGATTATGGTGGGAAACTCTGCTAAACAAGGGGCATCACTGGGACTAAAAAAAGTTTGTCACTTGAAAGTTGAATTCAGATAGTAAAGAATCAATTCAAATAGTAAAGCATCAAGGTAAAAAACATTAACTGTTACCTGTTGCTTTGTTGAATAACAGAAAATATGAGGCTTAAAAATTACAGCAAATGAGATGAGTATAAGCAAGCAAGTAGATAGGTTCTATTCTTTTCTCAGTCTATAGTGTGACTTCTCTTCTGTTTCCTCAATTCAGCCTCAATCTTGATTGAAAGATCTAGGTCAGGGGTGGGCAAACTACGACCTTGTGCTGCATCTGGCCCTTCAGACATTTTAATCTGGCCCTCGAGATCCTGCCAGGGAGCGGGGTTTGGGGCTCGCTCCACATAGCTCCTGGATGCAGCAGCATGTCTCCCTTCTGGCTCCTACAAAATTGGGCCAATGGGAGCTGCAGGGGCAGCGCCTGCGGACGGGGCAGCATGCAGAGCTGCCTGGCCATGCCTCCACGTAAAAGCCAGAGGAGGGATATGCTGCTGCTTCCGGGAGCTACTTGAGGTAAGCGTCGCCTTGGAGCCCGCACCCTTGGCCCCCTCCTTTACCCCACCCTCTGGCCCCAGCACCAATCCCCTGCCTGCCCTCTAAACACTTCAGTCCCATCCTCCTGCACCCCAGAGCCCACACCCCTAACGAAGCTCTCATCCCCCCCCTCACACCCCAAGCCCCTGTCCCAGCCCGGAGCCCCTTCCCACACCCTAAACTCCTCAACCCCAGAGCCCAAACCTCCAGATCCCTCACCCCCCCTTGCATCCCAACACCCAATTTCATGAGCATTCATGGCCTACCATACAATTTCCATACCCAGATTTCCATACCCTCAGGCCAAAAAGTTTGCCCATCCCTGCTCTAGGTGTTTACTGTATAGTTAAGTTGAACAGAAATGCATCTATTCCCAGACATCAAAATTCACTGGTCTACATTTGGATTTAAACAACTGTAAAATAATGTCCATCCCACAACATGAAGCTCTTTTATTATTATTATTATCTTTTGGAAACCATGTTCACTTGTATTGTGCCAATGCTTTGCATGAATTCATGCAGAAGTGACTTTTAATTTAAACTCCCTCTCTTATTGAACAGATCAAGCTTATAAGCTTCCAAACCAAAATGCAGGGACTGAATCTTATAAATAAATCCAATTTCCCCTCAGAACCCTATCTTTTTTCTAATGCAATATTTGTGTTAGTATAGTGACCTTCAACTGGAGATCTGAAAGTGCTTTGTAAAACATGGCACTTATGTAACAAAACAAACACTCATACAGAAACTGCACCTACCTTATTTATAGAAAGGTCTTTGTTAGATCCTGATACTGGACACAATATAGTAGCTCTTTTTTGCTGCTCTATTAGATAAATCAATTCTGTAGAAAAAAATAATTCTTATTTAAATATGAGAAATGCAGATATAATTGTCTTTATCACTCACTTGACAGCCCTGTGAAACCACTCCTGTGCAACCAGTTCTTTGATTACCATTTAGTAAACAAGATAATCAGCATGACCTTTTGCATATGTGTGTTCAGATGTGACTATTTCCAGGGGCCATTCAAGCTCTTTCCCCCCATCTTCATTCTCCAATATTTTTTTTAAAAAACATACTTATCATTTACCATTATGCCTAGTTGCCAACTACAGCTTCCTATTTTCCTGGCAATTGCTGTTTCTGCTTCACTTCCCTAATAAGTGATCCCAAGTGGCCCACTTGCAATTCACAAGCTCCACTCTTTCATTCTCAGGCTTCCAGTCACCACCTGTCAATGGGGAAACCCATGTGTCTCTCCTTCCATATCAGCAATTTAAGCTTGCAGTCCCCATGTAACTATCCTAGTAGGTCTGACTTCAGTCCAGCACCTGCGGTTTTCTCTCTCTCATGGTCTCCAGGGAGAACTGACTGCCTACTAGTGACCAGCCAGCCCAATACATATATTTTACAACAAAAGCATTATAGAGAAAAATGTCAAAACAACCAACAGTCTATATGTATGCTAAGCTTACCGGCTGTCACCTATTTTCTTCTTGGAGACCCTGACAGGTTCCAATACTTCAGGCTGGGTTTTGCCTGCCTGGTTACAAGTTCATATTAATTTTGGACCAAAATTACTTAGTTCATATTCCCCCTCTATACCAAAATCCCTTTATTTGTCGTATGGACTTTTTTAACCGGGTGCCACACTTTAGGAAAGATGTGGACACAGTTGAGAAAGTCCAGAGAAGGGAAACTAAAGTCATAAATGTTTAGAAAACCTTACCTATCGGGAAAGGTTAAAAAAACTGAGCATGTTTTGCCTTGAGAAAAGAAGGCTGCAGGGGCAAGGAGGGGCAGACACAACCTGAACAATCTTCAAATATGTTGAAAGTTGTTATAAAGAGGACTGTGATCAGTTGTTCTCCATGTTCACTGAAGTTACGATAAGAAGTGATGGGTTTTAATATGGAGCAAAGGAGATTTAGGTTCAATGTTAGGGAAAACTTTCTAATTTATAATGGTAGTTAAGCTCTGGAATAGGCTTCCAAGAATGGTTGTGGAATCCCTGTTACTGGAGGTTTTTAAGAACAGGTTGAACAAACACCTGTGAGGGATGGTTTAGGTTTACTTGGTCCGGCCTCAGTGCAGAGGGATGGATTTGTTGATATCTCGAGGTCCCTTCCAGCCCTACATTTATGTGTGTCTAAGAATTGCAAACACACCTGTAAAGGAAAACAGTGTATTTGTACTTCTTAATGTTAGCTAACATGACGGAAATGTACTTTCCCACGGGCATAATTGGCAAGAGAAATTGTAAAAGACTTAAGTATTTATAATGATATGTTAAGTAGTCTGCAATATAAGTTTATATATATAAATACATTGTTAGAAAGAAAATATTACTTTTTATTATAGGATAACGTTATACATGTATTAGAGCAAACATAAAAGTTAAGGCAGAGACATTATAGCTTAGGAGACCTAGCAGGTTATTTTGTAAATGTTTTAGTTTTGTAAAAGTCCATGTGACACCATTGCTTGGAACAGTATACTTGTTCATCTTATTCATACAGTAAATCATCACATTTATTTTAAGTCTTTTATGCTGGTTTTATAGCACATATATGTTCTGGCTACTGGAGTGATTCTTTACTTAATGCTATGTGTATTTATTTAACTTTAGACACATTGGGACATGTTCCTAACAATGTGATCACAGGAGCTATGGGGTTTGCAGCCCCTGAAATAACTCTTGCATCAATTTTCTCAGTTATGTCTGATTTCAAAGTTGAAAAGGAAATGCTTTTTGTATTCAGAATAGTTCCCTGTAATAACGATATGGAAAAAGCACTTGTATTATAGCTGCAAATGTAAGAGTCATGCAAGCAGGACAGTTTTGTTAAAATACGTGTAGAAAAAACAGCACTGGGAATAGACATGCTCTCACCCTAGTTTTCACTGAAGAGGGGCTGGACACAGTTTTCACTTATGACTATCTAAATTATCTCTAAACACATAAACAAGCCATTAGAATTTTAAAACAAATTTAAATGTCTTTTAGCCAATTTTCCAACGCACACAGCACGATTTCTACCCCAGCCCAAAATCTTCAAGCCTACATGCAAACCACGTTGTATGCTATTACATAGATAAGCACACATACATCTCAATAAGTGTGTGTATTATTTTATGGATAATCACTCTCACAAACACACCCTAAAAATAATGGTTGTTTAAACTATCTCAAAGTGCCAAGAAAAATTCATTGACAAAGCAGCTAGTTTATTTCTGGTAGCTTCAAGGTGGCTGTATCAGTGATTACCATAGTAACAAAGAGTTTTTAAATTAGTTTATATAAAACAAAGACCAGGTCTACACTTCAGACCTACACAGTTCAGGGGAGTGACCTAACCGCCCATTCCTGGTGTAGACAACTCTATGTTGGTGGGACAGCTTCTCCCATCCACATAGTTACCCTCCCAGGGAGGTGAATTAGCTACACTGATGGGAGACGCTCTCTCATTTGCATAGTCTTGTCTTCACTAAAGCACTACAGCTGCACTGCTGTCACGCCGTACATGAGGAAAAGTCCACAAGGAAAAGGTATTAATATTTTGATTCATTAGTAGCAATGATACACGGACCTCACAGTCAGAGATGATGTATAACTGCTGATAGTGAGGGGAGGCACATATTTTGAACCTACACTTAGCAAAAATAAATAAATGCAGTAAAACGATTTTGACACATTAGCGAAAGCTACAGATTAATATTTAAAGACTGTAAACACAAAATACACTCTGCATATCTTAAATGCTTTAGCATTTTGTTTGTTTTGCAAACTACAAAAATAAAATGTGTGAAGTTTTTAAATGCATATACCTGCACACACCAGTTGATAGCTAATATTTTATAAAAACACACAACCTGCAAATATTGGACAAACTTCCTCACAGGATGTACTTTCCAGGAAAAAAAGCTGGCTTTCTTTTTAACTTCTTCAGGATAGTCAGAAGATCTAATTTTCAGACTCCCTCTAACAATCTCACTTTTCACATACCAACAGTGAGTCAGAGAGAAAGTTTTGGCTCCTTAACCTCTGAGCCAGATGCACAATAGGCAGAACATTTTCTCCACACAGCTCCGACTCTCCTCTGTTTATTAGAAGGCTGCCAGGATTTTGGCCTCACAGTCCTAATCTGAAGCCTGCAGAAAAGCTAAGACACGTACAGATTTTATCTTGCAAATTTCACAAATACATACAGGGCCCATGTAAACATCAATAGAAGCTGGACAAGGATGCACAAATAGGACACAGAATATAAACATACACATGCAGGGAGTCATATAAAAGTTAGTTCCAGACATACAAGGCTTTATAACAATTATTTTAGAAAAAGGAAAAAAAATCAAGCCCCAACATACATATATATATATATATATATATATATATACACAAAAATGCAGGTGAATAGTATGGATACCCCAAAATACGTACGCATCTGTGTACTTGTTTTTTCAATAACACACAGCAATCACACAGGTATGTAGACAGACAATACCCGGTTGGCCACATAACCCAATGTTAAAGAAAATTCTTTTTATCTTAAGTAGATTATTTAATTATTTGTGACCAAAGAAACTGGTTCCCCTCCCCCCTAACAGCTACTAAACAATTTTTATGGGCACTTATTAACTATACTACTGTATACTGAACTGTAGTTGTGAGACGTAGGTGTCTAAGACATGTTTAAGAATTAGAATGGCTTTAAGAAACTGTAGGTGGTACTAACTAGACTTTATGTAGCATTTGGACACCAGCATTAATAATGGCTGCAACACACCTGGGGACCTGTGTGTAGTATTTTTCCCACACAACCCTGGTAGAAATTGAGGTATGCTGACTATGCAATGCATGATGGGACAGAACCAAGATCAGAACAGAGGAATTCCTGGATACCCTGCCTCAACTAGGCCTCATTTAGCTTGGGACACACTTCCTCAGCTAGAGGAAGTATGTAACCCTTTCACCTCCTAGGTGTGGTGGTCTGTCCCATCTAGTGGCACTGAGACCATTTAGAGAGAGTTAAATGAGTCTCCTCTACAGCCAGTTGGCTTTTATTTCATGTGGTAGAAGCTCATGCACTAAGCTCTAGAGGCCCCAGATTCTCCCACCTGCCAGCAACCGGGGTCTGTGGCATTACGTTTCCTCTATCCTATAATTCAACTGGAAGGCCTTCCTACCAAGGGAGTGAACCCAATATACTTTTGAAGTGCTGTTCCTAAACTATTGATTAGAAAAGCCTTGTAAATCATTGAGTAAAGATGGTGACCCCAAATGATTCAAACTGAGGAGTATATGGAACTGAGTCACAAGTAAGCTGGTTGTAAGAAATGTTTAAAGGCTGGAATAATATGTAGGGATGCAGCGTATAGGTCCCATTTCTGGTTGTTGAGCCTGGCTACAGCATTTGGCATACGGCTATAAGGTTCAGGGATCAAGACCAGCCATGCGGCAGAAATTTAAGCCATGAGCGAAGCTAAATCTATGAGCATTTTCACACTGGTTCTTCAGAATCTGCACAATGACAACCCTGAAGGCCCACTGGTGCTGGACTAGGCCTGCTTTTGCCCCAACCTGAAGGCATATGCAGAGAGAGAAGAAGGTACTAATCCTACACACAGACTATCTTGCTTCGGGGAAGGAATTTGGTATTGGTCAGATTGAACTGGTGTCGGTTCTTAAACATAAAACTGTGCATGTGTTTGCATTTGTGCATGGAAGCATTAAGCACAGTCTGAGACAATGCATAAGAGATGCCCCAGCATAGCGCAGCCATGACTGTGTGAATTGGACTTCAGAGGGTGTGAACTGTAAAATGTTACTTTGTGCATGGAGTGTGTTTAAAATGTGGTCACACTGGGTTATGTGCTGCAGTGCCCGTGTTTAATGCAGGAAAACTTAACACAAGGTCTGGAGGGATGAACAAAGTGATAAATGCAAGTGCCTCAGATACAATGTTAGACAAAATAACCAAGCTGATGAATGAATGATTAATACAGAATGCTTTTCTTCCCACACTAGATTACAAAAACTAATAGAGGGTAGTGAGGGGAACAAAACGGTTAATGTAAAATTCAATACAAGTAGGGGTGTAAATAAAATGGAAATTGAAAATATCTGAGTGAAGCAAATTCTCATTTTGGAACACCCCATCCGGTGGCCTGTGTTGTATTTGCAGGACAGATCTACTCACCCCTCCCTCATACAAATCCTACCAAAGCTCAGCCCCTATGCCTACAGCCATTTGCCCAGTAGAAAGTCAGTTTGTGACAGACCCCAAGACACCATAAGATACCTGTTTACAACTTAAATTCTAAGAGTTACATTTACATAGCAGACCGAGGACATCTTGTGGGAAGTCTTTTTCAATATAAAACTAAACTAAATCAGGGTTTGAACGTCTGGGTTCACTAGGCAGTGCTTATCCATAATGAAGAAGGGAGATGTGCCTAAAGACCAGGCAGAAGGGAACCCTGAGGTTCATGAGGGGAGAGACTTGAGGGACCAGAGGGAGATGGAGAGATTGGAAACATGAGTAAGGAGTGGATGGAATCCATAGCAGCACAAGAGAAGGAGAAAAGCAATTGGGGGAAAAAGTCAGTAAGACAAAACATAAAAGTCTGAGAGGTTAAAAGTTCTTTATTTGTGCTGTGGCTAAAATCAGTATTACTGATGATGGTGGTATCCTCTGCTTGAAGAAGAAGTTCCAATCTGTGCTAGAACTTGACCAATTTAAGCCAGCATTTTGACTTTAATTGGCATGTATCATGATTATTCATTCTTGGGAATTGTGACTATTCCCAGCAGTGGGATAGACTATTCTATGGAAGTCCTTACATTTATTAAGAATCAGAGAGGTAGCCGTGTTAGTCTGGAATAGCAGAGGTAACAAAGAGTCCTGTGGCTTGCATCCGATGAAGTGGGTATTAGCCCACGAAAACTTATGCTTCAAAACTTTATAGTTAGTCTTTAAGGTGCCACAGGACTCTTTGTTACCTCTTACATTTATTGACTTCCATAGGTAATGGAATCTTCTGAGTCTTAAAAATATAAGAAGTACCTTTCTACAGCTGTACATGGTACTGTTGTTTGTTTTGTTTTCATGAACCTTCTTTGCCCTGGAAGCGGACATTTTAATCAAATATTTTGGAATTTCTTGAGGATGGCACAGTGTTGACATTTTCACCAGATAAAGGAGCCTATTTTTAAAAAATTGAATGGTGAAAGTCTTAAATCAGTTCTTAATGGAATCTCAAAAAAATTCTTTAGGGAAACAATAACAATTTTATTTTTAATTAATAATTCACATATGAGAAAAAGCAATAAAGAAAGAACAAACTATTTTAAATAGCATTATATAGCTAATGTCAGTTCTACCTTGTAGATGAAATAATGAATCATACAGTTAGCCATTTAAACCTTTCACAATGTATCTAAAGAATTACTTTTAACATTTTCTGGAACTGAACTTTACAGTAGTTTGTAGTAGTCAGTGAAGGATCTTTAGCTGTAACCATACATGTTTTTCCATTTCTTTTGCTTTTTGGCTGTCTTGGGACTCCGATACTAAAGTATTTTTCTCATAACTTCACACTGCCAGTATTCTCATCACAATATTTTGATGCTTCTGTTGTTTCACCAACCTTGTTAATTCTGTAAATTGTACTAACTGTATTATTTTAAAATAATGATTCTAAGTAAATTCCTCCCTTCCTATATATTGTGTGTCCACCCAAACTAATCTTGTACCTTTTACTTGGGCAAATTATGTTTTTTGTTAGAGTCTCTCAAAGATCAGTGTACATCATATCTTCAGACTCTTTTTTGGAAATCTGAGATACGGTCTCCTGCTTAGATGGTAATGGTTTTCATAATCTGTCTTGACAGCGTGAATTCATCATAATGCTATCTTGTTAACCTAAATGTAAGTTAACCTATGATAACTTAATCATGTGTCTCTTCTAATCTAGAGTCATACATAGAATTATCATTCTACTGTACATACCACTGCAATCTATGTTCAGGCAGTCTAACATACTGTAGGTAAATGTAGGTTGCGTTTATAGCATGATCTATGCATAACTACCATTGCAGACCAGCCTGATCTGCTTTTAGTTTTGGTCCTTGTAAAAGATGTTTCTGATCCTGTTCTACCTCTGATCATGAGGAAACATGTTCTCCAAACTATAATTTCCCAATGTTCTCTGCTTTGACTTTTATAAAACTGTTATACCCAGTAGAAGCTTGTGCTTGCTTACTGTCTACTTTCTGAACATGTTTTAGTCTTATTCCCTGGATTTGTTGCTGGTTTAAAATATGTTATCTTCCTGATTTAGTTTTTGTTTTATTTCTGAACTATCCTGTAGCTGCTCAGCAACGTTGGCACTCCTGCACATCACTGGAATATTAATCTATTACTCTAAAATTTCATTGTACAATGTAAACGATTTCTTTTTGAGCCACGAATCATTTGTTATGTTGTGACTCTGGCTGTTTTGCAAATTTTGCCAGATTCTTTTAAGCAAAATTATTTGCTGTTGTAAATATTTAATTTAGAAACACTCGTCTTGGCCAAACTGGCTTCTGGCACATATTGATACATTAGTGAAGCCAATAACTTACTTTGTTTTCCTAAACAGTTACTATGGCTCTCATCACAACAGTAAATAAGCCATTTAATATGGCAGTAGCTTTCGTGGTGTGTCTTCTCATGCAAGGAAAGGTCTCAGAATTGATGAGCTTCAGCTTTGTGAGTTGATGTTCTTCTATTGTATCATAAAGGCCCCCTAGCAGTCTGCACTAACTTATTATGTAAGCTGCTGTGTCCTCCACAGTCATTGGATAAATTCAAATGTGGTACAGTTCCAGTGACTTAGAATGTGGCCCAATGTTTTTGTCAGACTTACCATCATACTCCTGCTAGACACACAAGAGCCTTAAATACAAATTTTGTGTGGCTGGAGCAGCAGGAAGAAACCTGAGCATAATGGTGGTTCTGCCCCTTAAAGTTCTGCATTTGATTGCTAAATACATAAATTTGATGCATGCAATTCAGTTGAGATCTCCCTAATTAACAAAATATTGGAAAAATGCATGTCATGGTAATTTCCCATGTGTAGGTTGGAATATACACCCTAATGTGGAGCATACATATGTAAAAGAAAAGATATATTCAACAGCTGGGACATGTTAAGAATGAAGCCAGCTTTTAACAATGGGAACTAGAGCCTCTGACAAGCTGTACAATAGGAGATGAAACTATGAATCTCATCTTTTTAGAGCAAATGCCAGAACAAACCCTTTGTCATTTAAAACCTTCGGGTAGCATAGTGCATGTGCGCACACACACATACACTCTCCCCCTCCCCCCCATTAATTCCTTTTGAAAGGCACCACAAGGATGTTATTAAAGACATCAAGGATAAGTAGTCTGACCAAAGAAACCTCCCAACAACATCCCCAATCTATGTGTGCCTTGCATTAGCAAATAAAAACTATATACCGTACCATTATCAGGTAAATATATACTCTCACCATCACTCACTGTAAAACCTAGGCAGGCATACAATTACCATTATGTTCACACATTGTGTTCAAAATGTGTAATTATCTCTCCACCTCTCCACATAAATATGCTTCAAAGTATTTTAAAGTTGCATAATGAACATTTCCCGAAGTGTATAAAATTCCACAGCAAATAATTCTGGGTTGGGTTTTGGGTTTTTTGGGGGGGTTGTTTTGTATATGGAGTATCTTTAAAAACTTTTCTCTGAGAAAAGGGCAGAAATTCCCAATCTTTAACTGTAATGTTAAACTTACAACCTAAGAAATATTTTTTCCTGATGTACACATCACACTCCCTAACTTTCAGAAGATATGCGTATGATTTAAAGGCCTGAAAAAAAAAAGCCCACTGAAAGCTGGTGGAAAGGTTCTGATTGATGAAATGGGTTTTGGATCATGCCTCAAGAGACTATACAAATTAGTTCCAGGTAGGCTAGGGACATTGCTTGTGAGGGAAGGACTTGTTCTGGTAAGATAAGAAAGAATTGGAACTCTTTCAAAAATTCATAGCTGAACCTGACCCATTTTTGCAGTTGGATAAAGTTAAGTAAGCTTGTTAAAATTTTCACCCATCTCCGTGTTTCCTAGTTTTAGGTGGACAAGGACAGGAGTCAGTGGGCCAGATAAGACTGCTGCAGGTCATGTCTTGACTGAAGTAGGCAACAGCCAAACAAAGACTTGTCTTGATCACCTCACTGGGGAGTCAGCAGTGACTGGTCAGGAGTGATCCTGTCGCAGGTTTCTAGAGCTTTGGACTCCAAGTGCTATACAATATTATATAAAATTGATATCTGAGAATGATGCAAAGCAGCCATTCTAAAAACACAAACCATAAACAGCTATGAAAAATGGTGATTGCTAGTAAATGAATGTAATCTACATTCTACCAGATTTTAAAGACCATCATATTCACAGGAAAATAACCTTTTATTCCTAGAGGGGAATTAAATTGCAACATGAACAACCTAACATGCATTTTTCTGCCTTAAATTTATGTGTCAAATTATAAATAGCTTTAATTAAAATACGTATTTAATTAAAATCTTATTAAATGGGCATAATTACAATATAAAAACTTAAATTTTATGTTATGAACAATTAGGTAATTGTGAAGTGTGTGCACATAATTTGAATGCTTAATTTCAGAAAAAATAATTGGACATGGGAGTTATTGGAATTTGAGCATATAATCCAGAATTGGAACTCATTAGCATATTTGTTCTGCTCATGTGCATGCAAAATATACATGATGTTAAATATTACTCAAAGAAATAAAAGAACAGGTCAGCCGAGTAAATACTATAGATGTTAACATCAAGCGTTTCTGCTCCACTTGAAGTAACCTGGAATAAACATAGCTCAAAGCTGCAAAACCTACAAACATTTGAAACAATGGAAGAATTATTGTAGCAAATGTAAGGGGCAGCACCAGAAAATTCACAGTGGATTGAGCAGTTAAGCGAATTGCATGCAATATACAATAAAACAAGAGAGAGATCAATGAGCCAACATTCATAGTAGAGCCATAATGTTGAATTTGCAAGTAGGGGGAATTTCTGCTGCCTTCGCTGAGACCCAGTGGTGTGGTTTCATTGTGCAGTAGGGGAAAATGCCAAGACTCGGTGCACAATGAATGAGGGAGTCACTGTGTGCTGCAGGACTGTTCTCTGTGGGGTCTCATTCCTATCTGCCACAGCAAATAATTTTGGGTATAGGATGTGGGAAGTGGATCCAGGAGTACAGGAATCTACTAAATCTTCCCCATTTTATTTCCCCATGATTCCTTACCTCTCTGTAGAACAGTGAAACAACTTGCATTTTGCCACAGAGGGGAACTTTGGGGGTCAGGCTGGGTGGGGAGGGATTTGTATCCATGGATGATCCATTGTCCAGGTCCAGTTTTTATTCTTCCTATGGAGAGAGTCCAGTGCTACTGAAGTGCTGCAGATCTAAGAGGAATGGGGCCCAGACTGAGTACCCTTATCACATGAAATTTGAGCAATATCACACACTCAAATGCATGTTCACAGAAACTCTAATAATATATTGTGTATGCAATTCACTTATCAAATGTTAGGTATTCAATTGAGCATGCAGTTAAGATTCTCTAGCTGCATATCTTATGGTGCCTAGGGTTTGGGAGGGTGTGTTTATGCTCAATTTTGATGGCTTAACTGAGAAACTAAAGTTCAAACTAGGTTTTATTTTTTTTATAAAGTGGAGAATAGCAAACTGTTCTGCATCATTATTGATCCCATATCTTCTTTTGCTTCAGTTACTGTCCAAATGCCTTTATAATGTCCCCTGCCATTTCGTAGGCCAATAGCTGCCTGATGTCACCAATGCTTTTGGGCATTGCCTTTTAAGAGAACTCAGTCCCTGTTTTGTGTTCCTGCTGCTAGGCTTTTGTAGAGCATTGGGAAACAAAAAGTGAATCTGACTCTTCCCAGTTTATCTCACTCTGACCTAAAGAACTGTCTGGAGAGTTACCTGAATATCAGATTTTATCATTCAGTGCAGACTCTTTTGTAGGTCAGTTGCTTTTCAATTGATTGTGTTATGTTCTGCAGTTACTAGTAACACTAGCTAGATTCTGCTACCTGGATGCATAGTGAATAGAATCTTACCCCTTGAGTCATCCCATTGAAATATATGATGCTAATTAAGGAGTAAAATACTAGTCACTATGTGTGCAGATGACAGAGTCAAGCCCATTGCTTTTATCGTGTAGTTTGCCTTTCTCCTAGGGTCCTAGCTAGGAGAAAGGCAACCTTATTGCAGTTGCCCTACTGAATCTCCATGGCTCTCTTTGGCTGTGTGACCATGGAGGCCTCTCCTGAATTCTTAGTGGGGTACTCCTCCCTAAGGCTGCAGGGGCATAATGGACATTCCCATTGTGACCCTTTCCAAAAGCGCACAGTTTCAAGGCACTTCGTTTCCACCTGCCTTTAGCATGAGGAAACCTTGTCTGTCTGCCATGGGTCAGCTCCCCAACTCCACCTGCTATAGGCACCACACATATGCCCCTCTAGGCTTTGCAGACCCTTCTGTCACTCTGCAGGTGAGCACTGGGCACACTCAAACCCCCAAGTACCCCGGCATGTCCACCCCCTGTTTCACTGGACCCTCTCTGTATTCACAGATTCACTGTTACCAAAGGAACAGTACAGCCTAGGTTCCAATTCCATCTCTGATCACTGCTCTGCTTAACACACAGCACTAAATATGTTGATAGTGAAATCAAATATAAGTTTATTTAACAAAGTGTAAGGATTCAAGCAGTAGAAAGTAGAAGTATTAGAAACAAAGGACTACATATAAAATAAAATCACAAAGCGCATTCTAGAGTCTAGACATAGTGAACAAGCTGCTACTCATGTCTAACCAAGCATTGCTCACACTAAAACCTCACAGTGCTTTAAAGCCAGATGTGATGTTTCACAGGATCACCCAGGGTTGTGGGGCACCTTATTGCCACCTGCCTTTAGCATGAGGAGGCCGTGTCTGTTTCATAAACTGCCACAGTGGTATGTGCTGCCCAGATGTTCTCAAGAGAAATTCTCGGTGTCAGGCAGAATTCTTCCTGGTGGCTGGCATTAATTCTCTGCATCCTCTCTGCAGTGCCTGACAGCACCCAGGGGTGCTATAGCCCTACATTAATTGAAATATAACAGAATGCATACAAATAACGAGGTGGCACAAACAGATACTTAAGATTGCTGTAGAAAATCTATGTTTTAGAAATAGCACTGTGCATTCTGCAGGGTTTGTAAAGCACCCTGTCCCGCTGGGAGCCATCTGACTCTAAACGATAATAAGGTCTGTGATAAAAACAGCAAGGAGTCTAGTGGTACCTTAAAGACTAACTAAAGTATTGAAGCATGAGCTTTCGTGGGCTAATACCCACTTCATTGGATGCATGCAGTGGAAGTATCCAGGGGCAGGTGGACACTGGACTCCTTGTTGTTTTTGTGGATACAGACAAACACAGTGCCCCCTTATAGGTGATGAAAGACTGTCTTATAATGCATACACACAAAGGGCCATAGTTTAGGAGTATCCCCTGCCTGCCTAACTCCTTACTGACTAATTTGGCAGCTTTAAGATTCTTTTAACATACTTGGTTGTTTTCTTAATGTCTTTTTTTGTCTTAACACCTTTAATATTGTATTAAACATATTGCCTAAGCTTTACTGTCTTGGCATAATATTTAATTTTTGTATGCCATTTAATATATTTCACATATGCTGATTTGTGTCTTCCACTTTTTTTCCTTCATAATTTCCTCACTTCAGTAACTACTAGTCTCTCTGCAAACAAGGGATCTGGTGCTGCTACCATTGAAACCAATAAACATTTAGCTACACATTTCAAAGGGAACAGTATCCAGCCCAAGGAAACTTAGATGAAGAGAAGTCTTATGTGCAACCCTAGTCTTGCGGCTGTTCTTTTCATCTTCCCCGGTCTAGCAGTCTCTGTCTTTTCTAAAGGATTCTTTGACAAACTCTAGGAACTGTAATCTGTATGAAGGAAAGAGAAGCTTCCAACAATGACTTGTAGAATCCTAAAAACTAAACTATTGGAAGCTGAGTTGTTCCCCCTGTGCCATCTGAAATACTGAAATCAGCTTGTTACTCTTTTGGTTCTCCGTGCTAACTTTGTCAAGACTTTCTAACAGGACCTCCATTTAACTACCTTGTGTTAAATGAAAGGGGTACACTTTTCCAGTGTCTTTAATTAAATCCAGGCTAAGACAAAATCTATTTGCCTGTCAAATTCAGTTTCTTGAGTGTTTTTTTTGCATTCATTTTGAGTTCCCTTTCATGAAAGATGTTGAAGCATCCAAATTCAAAATGAACTGCATTCAACACCATTGATACTGCATTCAACACTATTGATGATGATTTTCCATAAAGCTATGGAGAATTAAGAGGCACATCCTATTTATTCAAGCAGGAGAGAAAGTAATTATATTAATTATGTATTGTATGTAATATCAGTTATGATTTAGGAAAGAGTTATTTTTGAGCTCCAATAATGATTAATTTGTGTAATATTCCTACCATAAAACATTATATTATACAATTTCAGGGTATTTTAAACTAAGCCTGCAACTTCAGAGTAAAAATACTAACATTACACATAACATAAAACACCAAAATCATGTGTCTTTGGCCAGATTCTGAACTCCCATTTCAAAAAGATTAGGAGTTACCCTAACAGTCTCCTTGAAATCAGTGAGTGAAGTTACTCACCCATATAAATGGGTCACAGCCTGGCCCAAAATATCTCCTTATTAAGCTGTACTGAGGGATATTATGAGTAGCCAGCTAAATGGCTATTGGAAGCCTGATTAAAACCCTAAGCTGACCTTTCTCTCAAACGAAGGAAAATCCCCAAATGTAGCATCACTGGATGGGATTGGATGTAGAGAGGCGTCAGGCTTTCTGGATCCAACCCTGAGGCTGAAGAAGAACACATCAGCTTTAGGGAAAGAATTCTTCATACCTTGATCCTGAGGAGCTGTTTGGACTGTCCACTAGAGACCAGAGTTCAGTCATTAATATTCTTCAAACATTCTCACTCAAGGTACTGTGAAGAGTACATAGGCACATGGAACAGCCAGTGGTCTCTCAGCAACAACCCTAAAATAGTTCTGTCCATTTGCATTAGTGCTAATTAATCATCAGTGATATTAATTGACATTGGGATTGCTGCCTTGCACACTGGGATTACGACCTGTTCTTTCAAAATCATCCTGAGTCCATTAATATGAATATGATTAATCCACAGAACTAGTCAACTAAAGGTATGAATCGGAAGCTCAGCAGCTGAAATGTAACATCTCCTCAGTATTGTGTGGCCTGATTGGTAAAAAGTCATTTCTTTCCATGCTAGAACAATACCAATAAGTCATGAATTACTTTTAATAACCACAATTTAATTTAAACCTAACACCCAAAATTAACTAAATATATTCTGCCTGACTTGCCATACAGAGGAAAACTATAGCCTGCCTGAATTTATATGAAGTTGATAAATAATACTTAAAACAATACTGTTTATAGTTATTGCTACGGAAGGGTAAATCATGGAAAGATTAGTCCAATTTTCAGAAATAGCTTCCATGTTTTGTGATAAGTTTTTCACCCCCAATTATTTGAGGGTGCAAATATTAGTAGCTAAATGTCTAAAAATGCAGCTGTAAAATTGCCTCCGCAAAGACAGTGACTGGGCTTAGGCCCAGCTGAAAGTCCAGCCCCGTTGTTATGAAAACACACTGAAAATTAGGCTTAGTGTGTTTGTTTTTGTCCTTAGGACAGATAGGGCTGGTCTTCACTACCTGCCGGATTGGAGGGTAGCGATCAATCTTTTGGCGATCGCGCGAGAAATCGATCGTCCGCGGCTCCCATGTCGACTCCGGAACTCCAGCTTGCCGGGAGATACAAGCTGGAGTTGACGGGGGAGCGCGCTGCCGACTGCCGCCGCCATGAGGACGGCAGGTAATTTGGCTGCAGATACGCAAACTTCAGCTACATGATTCACGTAGCTGAAGTTGCATATCTACCATCGACCACCCCCCAACCCAGTAGTGAGGACCAGCCCATAGATATTAGATGTTGATAAAACAAGCATCTCCACATCCCACCACCAACATAGCTTTTTAACCTGACCTGGACAGATTGCCTCTAGTGGTGAGATCAGGCTTCAAGCCTGATACTAAAGTGCTCATATGCTAAGGTGCTGAGTATGGAATAAGAAGTGATTAGATAGAAGCCATCCTGCGGCTACTACTGATAGTTTAAGTATATATTGCAACAGGTCCAAAACTACTGTAAAGATTGACCAGGATCACTCCCGTCCGCAAATAAAAAGAAAAACATGTAAAGAGAAAGCTTCTGGAACTTGAGAAAAACACAACTGAATATTGTAGATATGCAGGACTCCATCTTCTTTGCAGTTGGCCTTGGACATGGTTGACATCTCACCAATGATGCAAAGGGGAAGCAGTATAAGTCATGGGTTAGAAAGAAGCTCCTGTGTTACTTCTCTAGATCTCTCCATTGATCAAAGTAGCTAATACACTTTTGCATGATTTTCATGGCCTCCTGAGCCAATGGAAACCCTTGCATATGAAGATTGACAGGTATCAATGCTGATGGCACACCCACCTCTAATTAAATGTGTATAGAAATTCTTGCATAGAGGAAATCCTTGTGACAAATGTCTCATTGTGTGGTTAAACATGGGGAAAAGTTGTGTTCTGACTAGTTATACTAAGCAATGTGCAGGATTGGCATGTGTGCAACTGGAACACGTTAAAAATGGCCACCACCCAAATGCATTACTGTCTCTGGCACATTCTCTTTTAAATACTTACTCATTTATAAACCCTATAAATACAAAATGGACAGAGATGGCAGCTTCTCTTCCTCCAAAGTTCTCTATTTTTGTTTCTAGGGAACTGCTTTCCATTTTGAAAATAGTCATGCCAACAGTTGCACCTAATTAATTGCTGGTTGCTTGAGTTTAGGTAGGAAGTTTAAAGCTGCCCCACATCCTATAAGATACTATGTAGTGTCACACATCCTCTTGACTACCAAACACAGCGTGAGCAGCCAGTTACAGAGACTGAGGCCTGGGCTACACTAGCAGGGGGGGTTGAACTAAGATATGCAACTTCAGCTATGCTATTTGAGTAGCTGAAGTCGACGTATCTCAGTTTGGTCTCCCCGGCCATCCCCATAGAGGTGAGTCAACCACGGTGGCTCTCTTGTCAACTCAATTTACTCCTCTTGTGGAGCTGGAGTTCTGGAGTCGACAGGAGCATGTTCGGGGATTGATTTATCACATCCTGATGAGACATGATAAATTGATCCCCAATACATCGAACACTACCCGCCGGAGGAGCGGGTAGTATAAACATACCCTGAGACGGAGACTAAAATCAGGTTTGGTCACTGCAGGATTTGTACTGTGTTTAATTTATAAAGTATACCTAGTTGGTAAACTACATTAAAACCTGCCTCAGTAATTGAAATACTACATCTCCCTCAAGTGGTCCTGAAGACCTGAAGGGATTTAACTCAGAAAATTGTGTACAGCTGTCTGCCTCAGTGAGGCCTTTGCCCAGAGGCATCACTAGGCTGGAATGCATTTTGGGTGCAAGGAACAAATATAATCTGATAATGTAAATTCCAGTCTAGGGAGTTCTCCTGAACAAATATGTAAAATATGTGGCTGAAAAATAACAAGCTAAAATGACATACATATGCAATATTAGGAGATCAAAATAGAGACTGTGATCCTACATCTAAGAGTTAATATATAAATAACTTTAATTAAAGACATTAGAAGGGCATTTTAGTTTTACGGTGTTGTCTACTGTATTGTGAACAACAGAAATAGAATAAAATTGTCGTGTTTGACACCCATAGTCTATCTGGTTTGTCTATGATGTGCTTCATCTTTTTTGATTAATGCTGAAATTGCAGTGAAGCAGAACACATCTTCTCTCTCAGGCTCAACAATCCCATCATAACCTCTGTAAACCAGCTAGCATGTGACGTCACCCTGCCAGAGCATGAAAGATCTGCATTAGCTACAACTACTTCACGTCTGTCATGCATGAGGACGACCAAAAAGCTACCACAGTTTAAATGGATTGTAGCACAACTTAATAGGATTCATACCGCTGAAAACTGACATATCACCCACCCATGAGGCACATTAATATCTTAAGACATGGCATGAATAATTCTGAAGGTACTGGAAAAAACTTTCTCCCTGCATTTTACTCTAAGTACTGCTGGTTCTTTGACCTGAGCCAAAATTAAGGGGGTTGTTTCCATGTGGATGGGAAGTTAGGGAAACAAGTCAGAGAGCTTTTTAGTGAAATCTTATTTATTCACTACCCTCCCCCTTGCCCCGCAACAGTTCTATTTTCCTGAACAAAGTATAAACAAACAGTAGGCAGTTTCTTTGCTCAGAAATCCCTAAATCTGCCACCTCAGTTACCTCTGTGCCCAAGAAGCTCTGTCTCTGTACTTTCTTTCAGGGCCACACTCACAACTCCTTCTGCTAGCTTGCCACCACATGTCCTGAAACCTGTGTTCATCCAGCTGTGTTAGCTCTGACGTGCCCATGTGTCCTATTTCTTTGGGCAAAACCCTCCATTGTCTGTAGGGGTTTTACCTGCCGACAATGGAGCTTACATTGCACTTTATGTTGAGCCTAAAAGACCTCACTGATGGCAGCCATTAGGAACTGTCACCATAACTACACTATTTTAAAAGCACTGGATTTTCCGGGGGGGGTGTGTGGGGTGTGGAATATCCCCAAATTATTTTTTTTCAAATCTGTGTACGTCGCGGCTTACTGCCACTTTCATTAACCTATGGGTATCTAGTATTTGTACTATTGTGTTTCTTGAAATATACATTGCATTTATAAATGATGAAGCAAAGTATTAATTTTTTTAATTATTTAAAAAGCACTTGATTGTGTATACTGTATTTGGTTCTTTAGAAACATTACCTTCATACATTTGAATTTAAAATAAGCAGATATTTCACTGGTCTATTTTGGTTTTATTAGTTAGAAATTATAAATTTTGCTCTTGCATATGGTCAATAACAATTTATAAATAAATAAATAAATAAATAAATAAATAAATGGAGATATACCAATCTCCTAGAACTGGAAAGACCTTGAAGGTCATCGAGTCCAGTCCCCTGCCTACACTAGCAGGATCAAGAACTGTCCCCTGACAGATTTTTTTCCCCAGATCCCTAAATGGCCCCCTCAAGGATTGAACTCACAACCCTGGGTTTAGCAGGCCAATGCTCAAACCACTGAGCTATCCCTCCCCCTCCATATTATTATCATAATTATTATCATAATTACTTAGATGCTCCCAGACTATCAGGGCTCTTCTGTGTTATGGTGTGATCGCTATGCATTTATTGCAACATTTTGAAGTCAGTTAATCTTTCTGAGAAATTTAAAATAACCATGTGCTAGTAATTAATATTTAGACTTATTTACTTTAAGGACGCAATACGTAAAGTTAACACCGTTGTATGTAGTAGCAGAAAGATGGGATGATATCTCAAGTGTATTTTAGTGACATTAATAGTCATTTCCTATTATTGCTGAAATTTCAAATCAGTGTGTGGCTTCGTTGTGAATCTGTTTCCCTTAGGAAGACCATGAATTTAAAATATAGGTATTCTTCTGTTTGAATAAAAAAATTAAATTTGCAGAAGTAAACTTGTCTGAACATTCCGAGTTTGCTGCCATGTATTAAGAGTGTTACGTGGTCCAAGCAATTTTGCTCTGTTGACGTACATTAGTGCAGTGCCAGCTGGCACCTGGAATCCACTGAATCACCAGCAGCAAAGTGTTGTTACATTAAAGCTGCTAAAATTGTTATACATCCTCTTCCAACCCATTAACAGAGTTCAGGGGTTTTAAATTGTGAACTCGTGTGTTCACTGGAATGCCAAAGTCTGAAATTGTTGTAATGTTCTTTTACTACAAATTGCATCTGCTATTCATAAATGAAAGGGGAAAAAAGATTCTGAAACTGTTTAAAAAAATGAAGTGAAACTCCCCCCAAAATACTCAAAACAAAAAGAATACAGCAGAGAAAGTATGAACACTAGCAGTGCAGATGTTAATTTATTTATTTATACATTTTTACACAGGACTAAATTCTGTTCTGAGCTGTGTGCACACTTCTAGTTGAAGCCATCATGCATACATATCTAACAATTTCACCCTAATCTTGTAATATGACAGGAGGTAGTGAATCTCCAAACGTAAGCATGCACACTTACCTTTGGAGTATACTGTATTAAAAATGTATAACCTCTAATTCAATAAGGTTGAACTTAATTCACTCAAGTTTATTTTAATTCCACGTGGTTTTGTTCAGAATAGTGAACATTATAGAATAGTGTCAGTCTGTCACAGGTTTCTTAATGTTTCTTAATGTTCGCTTGTTGAAACTTTCACTTTTTGTAAAACATGTATCATGTTAGGGAGGTGATGTCAGTTTTTGCTGGTCTGAGCCCTGTTGAGCTGTGCTACAATCTGTATAAACTATGGAAACCTTCTGGGTTTCCCTATGTCTCACAGGCCTGAAGTCATTGGGCCAGAGTGCTAGCTGGTGAGAATGACCTATGGGATGGCAGTAAGGGAGCTCACTTAGAAGTGCCTTTGTCAACAAAAATTGAAGTATTTTAGACAATGTGTAACAGCCTCAACAGGAGAGACTGAAATGGGCACACTCCAGAATACCTCATAGCCAAATGAGTAGGGCATTCACAATGTGGAAGGCCCACATACCAGGTGAATGTCCTAAATTATGAGCTATTGGGTAAAAAGGCGGCACTGGAACAACCACCTTCTCTTCCAGTGTTTTTGTGAATGGCTCCTAAGTCCCCTGTGAATCTAGCCTGAAGTTTATTTATTTTCTTGGGGCTGAAACTGTTCAGCCCATATGTGTCAAATACATTAGGAGTTATGGTTGACTCAAAACTGCATTTTTGGGGGGCAAATAAACTAGAGATGGGCCAAATTTGTCAGACAAATTGTGCATTAGTCCCTTCCTATTTAGGACAGCACTTAACTCCCATTGATGCCAATTCTTAAGCACATGCTCAAGTGCTATCCTGAATTGGGATTCTGTCCATATTGGGGCCCTAAAATAGCAAACAGAATTTCAGATATTTTTAAGGCTGTGTTGTTGTATATTTAGAGGTGCTTTCAAATATTAGACTGCCTCAACTACGTTCACAGTGTCCAATCAATGGATGTTTATGCAGGTGTAAAGTGATTACCCTGTAACAAGATGACTAAGTTATGTTCACTAAACTCCTATTTAATTCCTTAAACATATAAATAGGAGATAATTATTTTTTAGGGATTTTGACCGTTTAGCCATGCCCTAAAATCAACAAACGACTTAGGGCTTCCTCCAAGTGCCATTGATGTCAATGGCAGTCTTTTCAGTAATTTCCGATAACTGTTAGAATCAGAGTGTTCTTTAGGGCCAGACCCAAACTCAGTGAAGTCTGGGGAGTCATTTCATTAATCTCAATGGGTTTTGGATTTGGTTTTACATCACTAGCAGCAGATGTGCGAAATTATGGTAATGGATTAAAACAAATCTATGCAAGGTATAGAAATAAAAAAAATCCTGTACTGCTCGTTGATTAATTTTACAGTTATCATTGAATATAGCCAACATCCCAAATATAGTAACAATCTCTTGAATTTGTGGGACTGCAATTTGCTTAATAGTTTCTCGATCATTCTTTGAACTAACTGAAGAATATGGAGTACTGGAGAAGTCTTCCAGGTACTCTAGACATCTACATGAATGTTCTGTTTATCATTTGTAGATTTTGAGGCCAGAAGGGTCCATTATTGTCACCCAATCTGACCACTTGGATAGCACAGTCCATTGTTTTCACCCATTGAATCTTGCATCTAGCTCAATGACTTGTGCAGCAACTAGATGATCTATAGATGAGTGAAAGAGTGATTACACCCTCCTATGGTTCCGAAATTAAAGGCCAGGTTTCCAAAGTGCCCAACCCCAAACTGTAATATAAGCAGAGTTGGTCAAAATATTTTTTTCACAGAAAAGCTGTTTCAAGGAAACCTATGTTTTCAGTAAAATCATATCAGTTTTGATGAAAGTTCGTGTAGGGGGAGGAGGAATCTTGTTTCAGAAATGTTTGTTTCAGAGAACTTTGAAAATTTGTGTTGAAATTTTAAAATGTTATTTCATTATATGTCTGATGTTATAACAAAATATAATTAAAATATTCTATTTCTATTTTCTTTTTAAAATCTTTGTGGCACTTGTCAATGTGTCAGACTGTTTCATTGCAAAACAAATAGGAGACATTTTGATAATAAAAAAGAAGATAAGTTGTTCAATCAACACTAAATAGCAGCTGCCTTAAAGATTTTAAAGATAGTGATGTAAAATTATAGATGCAATTTATTACAGGTCTTACTACACCTAAAAATTTATCCCTGGACTGAAAATACATAATGAATCCTGAATTAATTTTTATCCAGTGGTACTTCCAAATATGTACCCAGTGTTATACTGATTAAAATTATAGAATGGTCAATATTGCAACAACCAAAATGAACTGTGTATAATCCAATATATGTTCTTTGTCCTCCATCTTGAATAGCAGAACTTTGGAAGACAACAGAAGAGAGAGCATGTCTCTAAGAGTGGTCCTCTGCTATTCCAGTTGTCGGAAGAGAGAATCAATTTTTAATTACATTAACTTCATAGTATTAATGTTTTTACCTTTTGAAGGACTTGGTTTGAAGTGAAAGTGGTATTTTCTCTTTTTCCTATTAACTGCTCCTACTCAGCTGGACACTTATTGAAGGCCCAAAAGAGGTTGAGAGAGACCTCTTAACCCTGAGATTTTCTAAGCACTGGAGAATCAAGCTATGAAGCAGCCAGGACAAGTATCAGGAGGTAATCAATTGCAAGGGTTGAACAAGAGCTTATCCCTTCAAGAGGTTGGAATTGGTTTTTCTCTGTCTGGTATCAGAACCCACAATAAGTGTGCAAATTTCACATGGAGAAATGATAGTATAGGTTTATTTATATCCAGGCCTAGCCATCTGTTGGTGGTACAGATGAGAACTCTTGCCTCCACCCACCTCATGAAAAAGAACAAAGAAACTGGTGTGATGTTTAAAATGTGACTCCTGCATGGAAAAGTTGGTATGCATCCAAAGACTAGAATAAATGTGAAAGCTATCCCAGAAGATACCAGTTCAGCTCATTTCCCACTATGGAGTCTGAGAGGCTGAAAAACATCATCAAGGATTTTGTATCTATCTATCTGTCCGTATATCTATCCTTGCCCAGAAATGAATGAATGTTAAGCATGGACATGACATGGACATGCTACTGTTGTTTGAGTGTGATTGTTTCCATGAGCAATAGGTCAAGGTAAAAGTATATAAGCTTCATCTTTATCCCAGCTCAAGCCAAGACAGTTAATGAAGTGTCTCAGCTTTGGCAGAGTATGTCTTGTTAGCATGCATGGAAATGAACACTCTCAAACCCCAGAGATGAACCGACAAGCAGTGTATTTGCCCTTAATGGCCACATTCACTCTGGTGGTGTCATTCAGTCTCTTTTATTAATAGGTGCTGAAGGGGTTTCTATAAAAAGAGCAAAGTTACTGTATTACCTTGTGTAATTGTATAGCATTGTGTTACAATGACATTATGAGGATTTGCATAGTTCCTGCAGTTATTATAGCTTTTTAAAATTAAATTTAACATTTAAATCTCTTTCTGTATTGGTTAGAGCTCATTGAATAATATATTTGAGATATAATACCGATATTCATTAAATTATTCAGTAACTATATTTTCTAGTGTTCAATCAATGAGTACACGGGCGATAAAAGTAAGGAAACAGGGAGAGTGGGGTAACAGGGGCAGTGAACAGAAGGTGAGAGAATTTGAGGTCAAATATGATGAGTGAATTACAATACTGAAAAGTATCTCATTGAAAATAGAACCATTAGCACAATTTATCCAGGGAAAATATTGAGTATATAGCATTCAAGTCAACTAAATTTTAAGGGCCAGATCCTTAACTATGCCAGTTTTCTAGCAGGATTTGGCCCCAATTTACTGTTGTCATCATGACAGAGGTTTTTCAAAGTCAACTTTTCTGTTAGAGATACTATTGCAGAGGACTTAATTAACTTTGACAGAAGTCAGTTGGACAATATCACTCTAGAGAATACAACTTAGTTAAAAGGAAACAATGAAAACAGAGTCACATGAAGATCATCCTTTTCATGAATCATTTGAAGAATATAGTCATTGGCACATATAATGAATCAAGCAGTTTTGAACCCTGTGGATGTAAAAAGTAAGTGTGGGATATGTCAGGGGCACACTGACAAAGTCTCAATTTTATCTCAGTCAGTACACAACATGATGGATTCATGCAAAGAAAAAAAGAGCACAGCAACATAATTCAGGATAGTTAAAGGATCAAACTAAGTTAAGCTTCTGGTTAATCAGGCAACAGCCATTAAAGTTAGTGAGGAAATATAAGGGGGCTGAAAGTAAAGAAAGACTCAGGATAACAGGGAGCTGTGCAATAAGAGCAAGATTTAACAAAGATAATATCGAGATTACTTTGAGGGTTGTGTGTGTGCATGAGAGGAGGTAAATCTGAAAGTTATTTGCATGTGTTCGCATAGATCCCATATTAGATGCACACGTACCTCATGCCTGCAAGTTTGGCAAATTTTGAATCGCGGTGTCTGTAAAGATCACACCTGTGCCGTACACATCCTCATACCTCTCATCTTAGGACATAAAGGACATGGTAGCCACAACTATCCCTCAGTTCTCTCTTACTACCCATGGTGTCTAACACACTATCCTTAAGTGCGTGCTACATTTTGATCAGGGAAATAGGAAAGATTGTAATTTACTAATCTGGGGGAAAATAATTTAACAAGCACAATTTTGTTAGCTGTGCCTCACCACTGCAGAGCCTCATAGTGCACTCAAATCCCCTAAGTTTAAGCCTGTTCATCTGTGACTACCTCATTCCACTCACCAGTGGCCTCAGTTGCCTATTTTTCTTGGGAGGCGAGGAACTGTGACAACAGAATCCCAGTGCAAGAAGGCGAGGTATTTGGTAGTGAGATTCAACTGACCTGATCAATTCAGTCTACTCCAACTCAGTAATGTCAAAACCTAACAGGTGTCATGTAATATATCAATTTACAGCTAATAATGAACTGATGATTAATATTATTGTGTGATGTATGTACACAGGATACATTCCAAATTATGAACACATTGGGAATTATGTTATCAATTATGTCTGCCAGGCAGGGATGAAGTTACCCCACCCTAGACAAAGGAATTGGCTCTGTCACCTTGACGGTATTTCCAAGGTACACTAAGAGACAACGGGGATACAATTTACATAAAAAGCAAACTGGACCCTCAAGCTGACAAGGGGAGGAGATAAAGACCCAGCAGCAGGAGGAGATTGAAGTAAACAGATCAATTTGTATTTTTGCAAACACCAGCAGGGGAAGAAACCAGCATGAAACTTCCTTCACCCCAGGAGGCTCCAAGTCAGCCATCTTGGTGGAAGGCAGATTGGAAAAGAAACTATTTTGAACAAAGGCTGCAGTTATTTTTGTTTGGCCTTAGCCTCTAGAAAGCTTTTTTTCATGTTTATTTGATTGGAACAATTTCTAAAGATTGAACTCACTTAAAATGCTATCTTCTTTTGTTAATAAATTTGTTTTGCTTTTCATCTAAACCAACTCAGTTCTCTCTTCAAATTAAAGTAATGAGCATTTTGTCTCTTTAGAGGCACAAACAAATGTTATTATTCATCTGAATGGTGCATGAGAGGACTGAACATTGCAGAGCACATGGTTTAGGGAAAATTTGTGAGTAAGAGGTGTTGGAGTCACCGTGCCAGGTGACCAGCCCTCATTTAAACCGGCTAAGAATGAGCAAAACACTGGAATTTCCCTAACTACAGACATAGGTTTCAGAGTGGCATCAGTTTACAGCCACTTGGGAGTTTGAGGCATGCCTCATTTCCAACCATTCAGTATGGATAGGAATAGTGAAATCCAGAACTGCCATCCCCAAACCTCAAAAGACCCTTTAAATGTATGAAAGGGATAAAAGTATAACAAAGATGCCTGTTGGGCCATCTGGTACACCCTGAAGAGTCAGGAAGAAGCAGCAAGCTCTGCTCCTGAGAATTGATATGAAACTTGTTCTAGCATCCAGAGACAAGGCTCCCATTAACTTTCATAAATACTGGATCAGCCTGAAGGAGTAAAGGTTACAAGCCACCAGAAACCTGTTTCTCACTTCCAAATATATCAAAGAGGTGTCTCAGGAGAGAGGTATGTTGGGATCTCATTTAGGTTCTAGGGTCAAACATCTTGGGAGGAGGGACTGGTGAATAGAGTCAGCAGAAAATTGGGCAACCAAAATACACAAGACTGGATTTTTTTTCAGATAAATATTTGAGTCCCTGAACAGGCTGACATTTAGGTTATTCGGGACAATGTTTTATTTATCTGTTACATCCCTAGTTATTAGCAGCTGGTATTGTGCACTGGAGTAGCCACTACTTGTGAAACAATTGAATGACTAATAGTTGTCTTTTTTTAAAAAAAGGTCGTCCTCAGGTGGATTTTTCCAGACTATCACAGTTCAAAAAATAAGCTATGACAATGGGTGACAAAATTACAATATTAGAACTGCAAAGGGAAATGACAAGTTTTTTGACAGAAAAGAGCAATGGAAGTTTGGATAAAAGTTAATGTAGAGAAATGAGGGGTGATTACTGGAGGTTATTACAGAAGATTTGAGAAAGTACAGTAGATCAGGAAATGGTTTTCACATGAAGGAGGCCATTAAAAAGATCAGTAGCATTGATCACATAAGATTTGAATTTCTCAGCTAACAGCAACTGTGTAGTTTTGTAGGAAGTAGTTTTAAAAAAGGGAAGAGAGAATACCAATGTATTTGTAGTAGATAGAAGATAAGAGGAAATGAGTTTGTACAAAAAATGATAGTTTAACGCAGGAAACAGAGGATAAGAAATTTACATTTATTTTTTAAAAGCTACTCTGATGTGATACATCACTGCCCAAGAAAAGTATCAGATTTTGTGGCATAGGAGAGAATTAGATAAAGGTCAGCTAACAATATAAGTATTTGTATAAAGTACTAAAGTATAAGGAAAAAAACCCCAAAATATAAAGAAAGCGAGGAAGACTTTGTAGCACCTTAGAGACAAACCAGTTTATTTCAGCATAAGCTTTTGTGGGCTATAGCTCACTTCATCGATTGCATAGAATGGAACAGAAGTAAGATGCATTTATACACACAGAAAGAAAGAAAAAAAAATTGTACATTAGCATACCCACGAAATATAGCCCACAAAAGCTTATGCTGAAATAAACTAGTTAGTCTCTAAGGTGCTACAAGTATTCCTTGCTTTCTTTACAGATACAGACTAACATGGCTGCTAGTCTTGAACCCCAAAATATAGTTGTTATACATGAGGATAAACCTTTCTTTTCTTCAAAAGCGACAAAGAGTCTTGTAGCACCTTATAGACTAACCGATTTTAGGGATCATGAGCTTTCATGGGCCCACTTCATACCCACTTCATCAGATGAATGTTGTGGAAATCTCCAGAGGCAGGTATAAATATGTAGGCAAGAAAGTAAGGTAAATTCAATCAGGGCGGGTGAGGCCCACTTCCAGCAGGTGATTTGGAGGTGTGAACGCCCAGAGAGGAGAAAGTGCTTTTGTAATTGGCGAGCCATTCACAATTAATATTAAGTCCAGACCTAATGGTGTTGAATTTGCAGATGAACTGGAGCTCAGCAGTTTCTCTTTGAAGTTTTTTTGCTGCAATATGGCTGTCTTTAGGTCTGCTATTGTATGTCCAGGGCCATTGAAGTGTTCTCCTACAGGTTTTTGTATATTGCCATTCCTAATATCTGATTTGTGTCCATTTATCCTTTTACATAGGGATTGTCTAGTTTGGCCGATGTACATAGCAGAGGGACATTGCTGGCACATGATGGCATATATTATACTGGTAGATGTGCAGGTGAATGAACCAATGATGGTGTGGCTGATCTGGTTAGGTCCTGTGATGGTGTTGCTGGTGTAGATATGTGGGCAGAGTTGGCATCGAGCTTTGTTGCATGGATTGGTTCCTGAGTTAGAGTTGCTATGGTGCAGTGTGTGGTTGCTGGTGAGAATCTGCTTCAGGTTGGCAGGTTGTCTGTGGGCAAGGAATGGCCTGTCTCCCAAGGCCTGTGAAAGTGATGGATCGTTGTCCAGGATGTAGATCACTGATGATGTGTTGGAGAGGCTTTAACTGAGGACTGTAGGTGATGGCCAGTGGTGTTCTGTTGGTTTCTTTCTTGCGTTTGTCTTGCAGCAGAAGGCTTCTGGGTACACATCTGGCCCTGTTTATCTGTTTCCTTACTTCCTCATGTGGATATTGCAGTTTTAAGAATGCTTGTTGAAGATCTTGTAGGTGTTGGTCTCTGTCTGAGGGGGTTTATAAGTGCTATCTAGAATGGACCACAATACCATCATATCTAAGCATATCATAGTTTTTAATATATTGCCCTCACAGTACTGCTGTGAGGTGAGGGGGGGGGATCTTTCCCAATTTTAAAGATGGAGGAATGAGGCAAAATGAGACTCAGTGACCAGGGAATTGAAAGTGGGCCATCCTTGCATTCTAGATTAGCTCCCTGACCACAGGACCATCCTTTGTCTCTAATGACAGAAAAAGATTCTGTAACAACAGACCAAATTTCTGAAAGCTAGAAATCCTGATACTATCATTGTTATAAGACATGAGACAACAGGCAGCTACGGTACAAATTAGTTAGCTTAACATTAATTGTGGGGAAAATGTTACAAATAATTTTGGGGATGTATTTCGCGTGAAAAGTACCTGTAGTGTTCTGCAAGTAAAAGTGACTACATTCAATTGAATCTTTGTAAAATCTGTTCTTGTTTAGTACTTATAGAATCTCATGAGGAAGGATATAATAAATAGCTCATCAATTTATACTCATGAAAAATGCCATTATACTGCAGTATAATAGATGTAGGCAAGGAAACATATTGAACCAATTCCCACTGTATTATCCAGAATTCAGATAGAAAATTGCCACACCAAAGCCATCTGATTCTGAGCAGAAACGTGCTGTTTATTTCCTCTGTGGCTGGAACCGAGGAATAGGCCATTATTAGTGTTGGAACACAGTTATTTAGACATCAGTGAAAAGAATACCGTATTTCATCTTCAGAATTCTGAAATACTATTTAATAAAGGCTCACAATAACAGATTTTCCTTATAAAGCTATAGCTTTTTTAAAAAAGCCTATTCATAGCAAAGAATATAATGGAATTTGGTTCCATATAGTGCCTTTCATAAAAGGTATCCCAAAGTGCTATACAAAAAATGCCTTAGGTATTAATGGTATAATGTCTGGGCAGACGAACTCAGGATCTGTTATGAAGTCAATAATTCACAAACATGGATTTAGAACGTGTCTTTCTGAAATAAGGTATGTTATATTAAGATGTCTTCAGAAAGTGCTATGTGCTTTGAAACATCCAACTGGATATAGAGATGGAGTCAAAAAGGACCTCTGTGTAAACTCCAATCTGAAGAATGATGACTGTGTAAACAGGCTCTGAATGAGGTTTCCCTCCCAGCTAGCTGGGAGGGGAAAATACTGTATTTACATGAACACGCCTACTCTGCCAAGATATCCTAGCAGATACAGTGGTGTTGCTCAAAATGATAAACTTTGGCTGGTGTTGGGTTACAAATCACTTTAGTGCTGAATGCAGGGATAGTGAAATGTTGTTAGCAATGTTGTTGTCTTTATTGCATTAATAAAGGGGAGAGGAACTGTGCTTAACCTGTCCCAAATGAGGGGGTCACTGTCAGCTGAAAGAACCTCATTAAGCCAGGGAATCAAATTCCAGAGGCTTGTGAAAGTAGGAGGTGTCCCAGTGAAGAGATGTGGACTCTCCCTAAGGATACCCAGTCTGGTTAAACCTGTTCCTCCCCACAGTTCAAAGATAGAACTAAATGGGCTCTATTAGAAGCCTTTGTTATTTTAAGTGCTTAAATGAGAGCTGAAATCACTTGTGGTGGGACAGCATTTCTGCCCAGCCTGTGAAAAGCTGAAAATCACTAAGAACTGGCAATCACTAAGAGATTGGCCTGCAAAGGTCACAGCAGAGAGGCAGGTGGCAGCAGAAGGTAACTAACACTCAGGTTGCGGGAGTGACAAACAGGTGGCCAGTGGGAATGGCAAGCAGTAAGCTGGCAGGAGCGGAATGAGGAGCTGACAGGTTGGCCAGTGGCAAGGAACCATGGATGGTGGGGCGGCCATCCAGAGCATGTGTTCAGATGGCAGAGCAAGCAAGGTGCTTTCTTCCCCAGATGGGAGGTGAACTCTCACACAGCCGCCTCTGAATCTTGGGTCCTTACTGACCAAGGACAACCACCATGCGTGGGGTGGGGCGAGGGAGCAAAGAGGGGCACAGAAAAGGAAATTTTGGTTGTAGGACTCAAGAACACGAGGCAGAAGGCACTGCCCCACGCACTGTGGGGTAGGTATCCTGCTCACAGTTTTATGATTATGAATTCTGCTTGTGGCATTTCCCTAAATTAATGTCAGGTGACTTCCCTCCTTTCATTAAAAGTTTCTTTTCTACACTCAGGGTACGTATTCACTACCCGCCGAATCGGCGGGTAGCCATCGATCTTCTGGCGATCGATTTCTCGTGTCTTATGAAGACGCGAGAAATCGATTGCTCGCGGCGCCCCCGTCGACTCCGGAACTCCAGCTTGCTGGGAGGCGCAAGCTGGAGTCGACGGGGGAGTGCTCCGCTGACTGCTGCCGCCATGAGGGCGGACGGTAAGTTGGCTGCAGATACGCAAACTTCAGCTACGTGATTCACGTAGCTGAAGTTGCGTATCTGCAGTCGATCCCTATCCCCCCCCAGTGAGGACCAGCCCGAAGACTCTCTGCTTGCAAGTGGGGAAGTATTGACTCTCAGAGGCACCCAGGGGTGTGTGTAATTTTCTCAGGTTACTGAGTGGGGGCTTGAGCCCATTCTGTGTTGTATTGTTGAAAAGGAACCCCTATATTAAACCTGGCCCTGGTTGTTGCCGGCTCCACCTGGCAAAAGGGTTATAATTGTAACAGTGCAACAGACCCCAACTAGTAGCATTCTAATCCTCCTCTCACATGAGTGTAATCCAGGAGAAACTCCTTTTGAATGATTAAATTAATTTTATATGTAAACAGTGTGAGTTGAGATTCAGATCTCCGAAGAGGATCTTGAAAGTTGTCTTGATCACATGTGAGAATCTATATGGATAGTCAAAAATAAGTTAAAGAAGCAATGAGGAAAAACCTCAAACAACTAGAAGAAACCCATGAAATGCTTTGTTTTGCTCTGCAAAAGCAACTAAATTCTCTCTTTCTTGCTCTCCCTTTTTAAATAATGCTACACCAGGGGGTAACAGCTTTAGAAGCAGAAATATTCAACAAGATGTTATCCTATTGAAAAGTATGGTGGAAATATGGACAAATTTCTAAGGATGAGAACAAAAGAATAGCACACGCATGTGTGGACAAAATTAGAAAGGCTAGGGCACAACAGTGAGTTATACTTAATAAGGGACATAAAAGGCAATAAGAAGAGACTCTATAATACTTTAAGAGCAAGAGAAAGAAGAAGGAAAGTGTAGGTCCTCTACTAATTGGGGAAAGAGAACAAATAACTGATGACAATACTGAGATGTTTAATGATTATTGTGCTCCAGTCTTCTCTAAAAAAGTTTATTTCTTGCCAGATACTTAACACAATATTAGCAACTAGAGGGAAGGAATGTAGGCCAAAATAAGAGAGGAACTGGTTAAACAATATTTAGATAAGTTAGATGTAGTCAAGTGGGCAGGACCTGAGTAAATTCACCTTACAGTGTTTAAGGAACTAGCTGAAGCAATCTCAGACTAATTAAAGATGGAAGACAGGTGAGGTCCCAGAGGCCTGGAGAAGGGCAAACATACAATTTCCATTTAAAAAAGGGAACAAAGAAGACCTGGGAATTATAGACCTGTCATCTGAACATCAATATCTGGAAAGATACTGGAACAAATAATTAAATAATTTGTACGCATCTAGAACCTAATAGGGTTATCATAATAGCCAACATGGATTTATCAAAAACAAATAATACCAAACCAATCTACTTTCCTTCTTTGACAAGGTTACTGGGATTTTGGATGCAAGGGAGAATTGATTTTTAATCAGGCTTTTGACACAATCCCCTGTGGCCTTCTCATAAGCAAACTAGGGAAATGTGTTTTAGATTAAATTACTAATCTAAGTGAGTGCATAACTTGTTGTAAGACTGTATTCAAAGTGTAATTGTCAATGGTTTGCTGTCAAACTGGGTTTAATGTATCTAGTGGGGTTTCACAAGGGTCAGTCATGGGTCAGGTAATATTTAATATTTTTATCAATGACTTGGATAATGAAATGGAGAGTACTCTTTTAAAATCTGCAGATAAAAAGATGGCGAGATAATATCTTTTACTGGACCAACTTCTGTTGTTGAGAAAGAAAGAAACTTTTGAGCCACACAGAGCTCTACTTCATGTCTGGGAAATATATTCCCAGTGTCACAGCAGCATGCAAGGTGGAACAGATTGTTTAGCCTTAGTGCAGGGAGATGGACTAGATGAGCCCTCTAGATCCTTTCTAGTCCTACATTTCTATGATTCGATCATCCCCTGCACTTTCACTGCCTGTAAAAGAACACTGACGTTTTTGTTCTTTGTTCTGTAAAAGATACTATAAACATAAATAATTAATTTTAAACAATTTGTTTGCAGACAAGATTCCTTATGTAGTTTCTGATCATGGTTGGGTAGGGAAACACTTGACTGGCACTGTAAATATAGAATGGTTATTGACATTTCATTGAAACAACAAGATAGAACACTGATTTTAAGTTATATGGTTATACAACTTGGCTTTTTCCAATGCTTTCTTATTTTATAGATAACTTGCTTTGATCTTAATTTCCACAAATGGGTATATTTTATCTAAAATGCTATATTACAATACCAAAAGTTGCTACTTTTGGTATTGTAATACATCTTTACAAAGCCACAATGCTACAAACAGTTGAATCACAAGAATTGTCGTTTCGGCAATGCTAGATTATGCATCATATGCTCAGTATGACACCTTTATTCTGCAATAGGTTAATATTGCTGTAGGAACATACAGTGAAAAATAATTATAGTGAGATATAATAACACAATAGCCTATAATAGCACTGTATTGTACATATTACTGAAACAATAGAATTACAGTGAATTATTAGAATAATATTCCTTTTAGTATGCTACAATAATCATTATAAGAGAGTGATGCTGGTAAGTTTTAGATGATGCGAGTCCTCAGAACTCAGATGCTGACATGAATAATCCTTATGGAAAATGAAACTATCTAATACAGATCCTAATGAAATTCACCTAGGGCCTGAATCAACTCCCACTGAACTTCCTTGTGAGTCATTCCACTGACTTAATGGGAGAACAATCAGTCTCAACAGCTTGGAGCCAAACAGTGGCTATAAGGAACTCCAGTCTGATCTCTTCTGACTTTATTTCCTTTTTTTAAAAGAAAATATATTTCTATCTGCCATGAGAATGAGCCAGCCAAGACTCTGTAAGATGACTCAAGATAACCCCAAATACACTAGCTGGAACACAACTCCTTCTCCCTGACCAACACACGTATCAAGCAAAGAAATGTAACTAACATAAGAACAAAATTAAAAATCCCCAAACCAAACCATAAAACTTGTGCTGAGATTCCCCCTTAACTCTGTCCTGTCATGTTTATTCCTTTTAAAGAGTCATGTCATAGGTATGTATTTTATGGGGAAGGTGAGAAATACATTACTGCCCAAAAGAGTTTGTATCAATCCCGTACTGTGCTGAGTATCCTCCCTTCCCACTGAAATCAGTGAGAGTGGAGGATAATCAGCAATTTTCAAGAAGTACTCAACACATCTACAGAATTGGGCTACTACTCAGCTGGAAGGGGTGTGTGTGATCCCCTTGTGAATAGAGCTGATCTTTGGGCTCCACAAATCTCAACTTTAAAAAGTATGTTTGTATCCCTTTTCCTTGCTCAAGCCTTAAATATAAACTCATGTGAACTGATCACTAGGGTGAAAGGAAAAAGCAGCTGGGCACCGTTTCTACAGTAGGAGGAGCCTAAACATTCCCTCCACATACTCAAACTTTTTCTGAGGTAACCCCTTGTTAAAAATTTTACAGCATATCACTGCATTGATTTCCCTTTTGACGAAAACACAGCATAGAATGACCATAAATAAAGCATAGGAGGCATGTGTGAAGGTCTGTGTTGTACATACATCTTATTTCTCTTTTATTTCCAAGAAAAATTACACAACAGTATATTTAGAAAAATGTGAATGGAGAATATCAAACAGCTGTCACCAAGCAAAAAGTAGACCACTTGAAAATACATTGTGGCGTCTTTTAAAAATCTTGGCGGGGTTTCTTCACCAATGCTATTATAATATAATATTTCACTGTTATTGTGTAACCAGTGTGGATGCTGTATAGCAGAAAGTACTAGTATGTGCTGCAATGACTGCTACTGGGAATGGTGGACCTCCACCTCTACCATGTTTCTTCCCTGGGTAGCAGACAGTATAAATCCCTACAGAACTATTTCCTTTGGTAATATGGTGGCCTTCCCTGTTAAGGGCTAAATGCCCCAGGAATAGTCAACCCACCTTTGCTGGGTATGGGGCTTAATAAGTGAGGAAGCCCAGCAGTTAGGAGCTGGCTATGGAGGACGGTAGTAGAGGTGAATTGTGGCTGGAAAGCTGTGCTACAGGAGTGAAGCTAACTCCTGTGGTGGGTCACTGGACAAGTGGCTAGGCTCTCGGGAGGCAGTCCAGAGGCAGGCTTCCCATAAGAGGGAAAGGGGAATGAGGAGAAGTCCGGGGGGACGGCATCATAGAATATCTTAGAATATCAGGGTTGGAAGGAACCTCAGGAGATCATCTAGTCCAACCCCCTGCTCAAAGCAGGACCAATCCCCTATTGTGAGTTTTTGTTGTACTTAGTATCCCATTGGGGAAAACTCTCATGAAGTTGGTGCTCTGATAAGAGTGAGAAGAACTGCAAATTAAGCCCAGGAGGGGAGAGAGACCTTTAGTTTATGTTAATTTGGGACTACTGTCAAAGGTGATGTTTATTTTGGGATTTTGAGGATCCCAGATGGGGAGTGAACTTTTAAGTGACCTTGTCTAAGGACTAGTCCACAGCAGACCCAGATAGAAACAACAAAGGGGAAGGTTCAGCAATTCCCTGCACCCAGACACCAGGGAACATCAACTCAGCACTTCTGGGTATGTGGCGCTCAGTCTGGGCAGAACCTATCACCCCCCTCCCCCATTGTTGGCATCCTGGCTGTTTTTTCACTTTGCAGTACAGCTGTAAGGGACCAGGGTGTAGGTGGTCTAGTCTAGTGGTCACTCCTGGGCTGGTGTCCACAAGTCAAGGATGGCCACGAGGCAGAAGTCAGCGAGCAGGGAGCCAGAGTGGATAGACAAGAGTTAAGGGTTAGAGTCAGGCTGGGATTGGAAACTGAAAATCAGAAAGTGAGGGGAATCACACCAAGAAAGAAGCCTGTATGGTTGCCCAGACAACATCCTGGGCCACCCTCCGGGGTTAAGTAGCAAGCATGCGCCCAGCAGAGAGCCACAGAGTGCTGTCACTTTGGACCCTTTGGTTGGTATGTCCTGCGGTGCCTAATCTCCCCAGTGCTCTTGGATGTGGCTCTGCATGGCTTCCTCTTGGTGACTGGGGAATGTCAGCTGTCCCAGGCTCTGGAGACCCACGGTCTAGACCCACAAATCCTTACGATAGCTCCATGTCACCCTCTGGGGAGAACCAAGGAGACAGTCTGCCTTTTGGAGCTTACAGGGGATGCAGCTCGCTCTCTTGTTGATGTAGGAGAGGGAGGTGAAATCAAGGCCATGGCCACTTTTGGGTGCCATGGACTCCAGAAGGGCAGACAGGAAACTGCCTGCGATCCCTGAAGAGCAGGGCCTGTTATTTTGTTTGGCTCTTATATGAGCCGTGCAATGATGAGAAGGTTCCCTCTGCCCTGATTGTACACGTGTGCTTAAGATCAAGGTAGAGGTCAACAGAGATTAATAAACACTAGATACATTTTCAGTGGTGCCAACCTCATGTGTTCAAAAATAATGATCCAGGCCTTAAAAATCATATAGTTGGCTTCAAACTCATTATCTTTTAAAAATAATACATTTGGGGTTCTCTATATTTATTTGTATTCTGGCTTTTTGAGTCTTTAAGGTGCCCTCATCTCACATTTTCAAGCACTTCTCTGCAACTCTGAGGGCTAGAAATTTACTGCTTTCAAACACAAAAGCTGAGATTATCATGACTTTCTTGTTTCAGCATTTGAGCTTAAGAAAACCAAAACAATAACAAAACACAACAAAAAGCCCCACAAAATATCACAAAACTCAGTAAACTTGTGAGAGTTGACAACTCAATTTTTTTTCATCTGTGGTTTTCTGGACTGCTGCCCTAGTAATGCTTCTACATTTCATATACAAGGGGAACATGAGGGAGTTGTGGTCCCATGTTTGGATTTTAAACAAACTGAAAGAAAAAGTTGATGCATTTTTTCCCTTTGGAGCGAGTGGGAGCTAAAGGACTGATGGATGAGAACACTGCTTTTGTAGATGTATGAATTTCATGTGATATCTAACAAGGTGACCTCAGTTACTCTTTCTGAGCTGGAACATTGGGGGTATTTATTATTTACACTGGAACAAAAACATACAAAAAATCCCATAGATAGAGGAAAAGACACACTCTGATTTAACAGATTCATTACAGTGGACATTGAAAGAGAGGAAATTTAAAGATTTTGTATGAAAATATAGAACAGAAAGAATGAATTTTATTGGACAAATTGAGCATTGTTTCTTTTTAAGATGGCTATCCCACATTTTAGATTAGAAATATGCTTAGAAATATGATGGACTCAAATCAAGTCCAGAAATGAATGCATTGTTCCGAGGCTTTTCAGTCAACGTTCAGGAAACATTTATCCTGACAGGTGACTGTTTTAAACATAATTGGTTTTGAATTTTTTGATAAGATGTGGCGTTTTTGTTTGTTATTGAAATACCTGTGACAGACATGGCAATTTCCTGCAATATTCTTGAAAAACCTTATTTTATTAAATGCAAAGTGTATGTATTTTTGTGGGCCTGGATTGTATATATCTTGTTTAGGGGGCAGCTGTGATGTGAATTCAAAAGACCATATTGAAATTGACAGAGAAATGTAGACTTTTGGGACAATAGTGTAGACTTTTATGACCTCCCCTCCCTCACTACAGAAACTTTGTGGACAAATTGAAGAGAGTCGAGCAGATGGCAACACAAATTATTAGGGGGCTGGGACACATGAGTTATGAAGAGAGGCTGAGGGAACTGGGGTTATTTAATCTGCAGAAGAGAAGAGTGAGGGGAGATTTGATAGCTGCCTTCAACTACATGAGGAGGGGTTCCAAAGAGGATGGAGTTAGGCTGTTTTCAGCAGTGGCAGATGTCAGAACAAGGAGCAATGGTCTCAAGTTGCAGTGTGGGAGATCTAGGAAAAACTATTTCACTAGGAGGGTGGTGAAGCACTGGAATGGGTTACCTAGGGAGGAGGTGGAATCTCCAGCCTTAGAGGTTTTTAAGGCCTGACTTGACAAAGCCCTGGCTAGGATGTTTTAGTTGGTGTTGGTCCTGCTTTGAGCAAGGAGTTGGACTAGATGACCCCCTGATGTCCCTTCCAACCCTAATCTTCTATAATTCTAAACCCTGGTCTACACTGGGGATCGGGGAGGGAATCGATCTAAGATACGCAACTTCAGATATGAGAATGGCATAACTGAAGTCGACGTACCTAGATCAACTTACCGCAGTTTCTTCATGGTGCTGAGTTGACTGCTGCTGCTTCCCCGTCGACTCCTCCTGTGCCTCTCGAGGCGGTGGAGTACAGGAGTCGACAGGAGAGTGCTTGGGAATTGATTTATTGTGTCTAGACTAGACACAATAAATTGACCCCCGATAGATTGATTTCACAGCATTGATCCCGCTGTAATGTAGACCTGCCCTAAGTGTGAATTGGATTACTTGAGAAATACCTGGTGAGAGGTTAACTCTAATTCCCTATTTCTAGTTACAAAAAACCCAGGCTTTTAATGCTACACCCTGAGGGCTGTATTGCTGGAGGCTGAAAATCAAAGACTCAAGCGGTATGAAGAAACAAGCTAATCTGCTCAGTTTGGGTTCTGGTTCTGAATCTGAATCTGAGGCAGTTATGAATTTGTGGCCACAGGAAAAACCAAGATACGGTTTTTGAATGCCTGAGGTTGGATTTGGGATTGATCTCTGGTAAGCTTTCTAGCATGTGTGCAGGTTCCTCTATGGTTTTTAATGTTTTATCTGTATTGCTTTCACCTTAACAATAAATATCCTCATTTAGAAAGACCCACGTGATAATTTATAACTTACACTGGGAATAGCTTTTGGAGAGAAAGTAGAGTGCAGATGCTGGATTTTTAGAAAGCTTTGTTGGGTATAGTGCAGTATAAATCAGGGAGCTGTGCAGCCTTAACACGCCTGTCGGGAGGGAGGCAGATGTGAATCTCTTCCTAAGGCTATGTCTACACTACCACTTACGTCGGCAAAATTTATGTCGCTCAGGAGTATGGAAAAACCCCCACCTCTGAGTGACATCAGTTTCAGCTGCATAAGTGGTAGTGTGCACAGCACTGTGTTGGCAGGAGAAGCTCTCCCACCGCTCATTGTAGGTGGTTTAATTATGTTGACAAGAGAGCCCTCTCCCATCGGTATAGAGCGGCTACACAGGAGACCTGTGCCTCTGTAAGGTGTCTAGTGGAGAGATATCCTAAGAGAGGTGATGTCTGGGAACCCAGGCCTGTAGGTGGGTGCCCTGGGTGGACCACTGAGGGTGCAGTTGCCCTAAAACTACAACAACACAGCTTCATCAAAACTGATTTCTTTTGTAGGAATATATCAGTTTTGATGAAACTTTAGTCAGGAAAAGTTTCTGAGGTCCAGGATGTAATTTCTGCTCAATACCAGAGAAAGAGATGAACCACCCAGAGTAGCCAATAGTCTGGTGATTACGACACCCACTTGGGATGTGGGAGACCCTGGTTCAGAACAGCGACTTGAACCGGGGCCTTCTGTATCCCTGGGGAGTTCTCTGACCTCTAAACTAATGGATGTTCTGGGGTGAGTCTATCTTTGGTTTCTTGTGAGAAACCGTGAAAGGTCTCAGTTTTGTCCTGATGCAGGACAGGATACATTGTGAAATCTCAGTTTTGTGGGTCAGAAAAATTGTTTCCCACTGAGCTCTAGTTTCAAATAAAACTTTTTTTACTTTATAAGTTCCAATACTTTATAGTGTGCATTGGGGTATATCCTCTCACCGTAACAAAGATTTTTTGTGTTTTAAGATCAGACTCTAGATCTGGTAGGAAATTTTTCAGTAGAATAATTTTCTGTCAACAGATGCTGATTCGTTCAAATTGATCCATTCCATGGAGATATGTCAATTTTGACAATGTTCAAACCAGGAGATGAGAGAACTCCAGTAGCTCCTCTGCTTTTTCTAACAGACAGGCAGGGGTGTGTAGGAATTTAAATTTTACTGCATTTGGGTGAGGGGCAACAGCGGGGGATGCAGAACTCCTCTGGTGGGGGGGAGAAAGAGTAAATTCCTCCACAGAACAACTCCTGTTTCTGGGCTGTGGCAGGGAGATCGGAACTCCTTCAGCCCCGGGGGCTGCCAAGGGGCACTCTCCCTGCCATAGCCATGGGGCTGGAGAAGTTCACTCTCCCTGCTGAAGCCTTGGGGTTGAGGGACTCTCTCGCCCTCCCCACCACAGCCTAGAAGCAGGAGAAGTTCTACTGCTCATTATTGGGGTGGCCCCTGTCTGCCACAGCCCCTCCCTGCGACCACTCTCACTACACACATACTCCTGCTGACAGAAATCTGTCTTGTTTCCTGCCAGCTTGCCCACTCAGCTTCTTGGCAGCTTGGTCTGATGGAGAGCCAAAAGCCTGGAAGCCCTGGGAGTCACAGCTCCCAGACTCACAGCTCCTCAGCAATCTGGTCTTCCAGCCCACCAGGCAATTGCTGGCTCTGATAGTTCACTGAGCAGGTTCCCAGGTTCCTTGGCAGTTTACCCGACAAGCTGCTGCAGTGCTGGGACTCCCAATGACTTGCTGCTCTTCAGGACCCCCACATCCCTGGAGATCCAAGCTCCAGTTTTAGCACCCAGTCACATCCTCCAGGAGTCAGGTGGCCAGTTCTCTGAGCTACTGTCCTGGAGGTGGCAAAGAGATCACTCGACTCCCCAGCTAGGAAACCAGCACAATTGAGATTTTTTTTTCGTGCCCCTGTGGAACAAAAAAAAAATTGAAATTTCAATTTCTGATGGAATGGAAAATCCCATTACTGCTCAGGTCACCTATACTGTTGTATGTTTTAGGTTACCACTGAAGTTATAACAGCTTTTTCATATCTACAAATCTCAGCCTTTATTTTCAAGGTCACTTGTCAATGCAGAAAGTGTGTCAGAGAAGGAAACTTGTAAAAGATTAATAGTGTTATGTATCTCAATAAAAACACTGTTTTTTTTTTAAAGCAGGTACTAAAATTGATCGGTTGTTTCAAAGGGCATATAAAATCAAACTTAAAACTAAGGGTATATGTAAGTGGCTACATATAATGAAATAGTCCTCTTACCAATGTAACTTCAGCATGAGTATATGAAATAATTTGTCAGCTCACACTAGAAGAAGCTGACTCACTGCACATAATAATTAGAATTACATCTGCATTTACACTAGATAAGATAAACTTGAGATGTGAACATTTGTTTTGTCTAATTTTAAGCACTTTGGATGAATGGGGAGTGGATTCTAAAGTGCCTAAGAATTGGGCATCTAACTTCTCTAAACAGTCTAAGCACTGGCTCCCCACTTGGTAAGCCAACTCCCATCTTTTCATGTGCTATAATATATATTCTGCTTACTGTATTTTTCACTCCATGCATCTGATGAAGTGGATTTTAGCCCATGAAATCTTATGCCCAAATAAATTTTAGTCTCTAAGGTGCCACAAGGACTCCTTGTTGTTTTCAGGCTCCTGTGGTTCTTGCTTGAGCTTTTTTTCTTGCTTCTTGAACATGTTCCCTACTTTAACATTCTCCATTGGCTTTAGCTGTTGCCTTAGTTTTTGTCTGAAGTTTATTTAATTTATTTTATATTTCATTGCTGTTATTACTCATGGATGTTGGTTACCAGATGTCTTGTCTCCCATAAAACTGCTTAATCTCTTCCTATTTCCTGTGCTATCCACATGTTCGCCTAATTTCCCCCCACCAGGCTACATTAAGAAAATATAGGGGTGTATAGGCCACCTGAACATGATAACGTCTAAACCACTATCAGTTTATACAGTATGAACTCGCTATAATGCCCTTCATAATTATAAATCTTTGGCTATAATGAACCCGGTCCCTAGATTCCACCTTCAGCCCTCACTGAAGCCATAGGGCTCTCAGCCCCCACCCACAGCAGTGGGGCTGGAGGGCCTGTCAGCCGCCCTGATACCCCAGATGGTGAGGTTTTTTTCACTATAACGAAGCCCTGGCTATCACAAACAAACTGCTTGGATCCCAGTGAGTTCATTATAGCGAGGGTGAACTGTATGGGAAGTATCACTTGTTTGTATTGTCTAGAGGCTTCAGTCAAGAATGGGGGGGGGGACGCAATGTGCTAGGCACTGTACAAATGCATAATGTAAAATGATCCCTGCCCTAGACAGCTTCCAATCCTAAATAAACCCTCACATGATGTAAATATTGCAAGGCTGGGAAACCTCCAAAGAAAGCACAGGTGCTGCAGAAACTGTACTTGATTCAGGGGTGAAAGGAACTTAAATGACTTACCGGTACACAGGACAGTGGGGGTCCTGGGCAAAGTGGGAGGGGAAACTCTGGGCCCCATTAAGGGGTGGGGCCTCAGGTAGAAGGGGTAGGGCTAGGGCCAAAATACCCCAGCCAGACTTTCAGCACTGCCCGGGGCTTTGGCAGCAACTGAATGGGCCCTGGATTCCGGCCGCAGGTGCAGTGGCAGCAGCTGCAGCCAGGAGCCCTGAGCCATGTAAATTGCTGCTGGAGCCCTGGGGGAGCAGCAGAGGTGACTGGGGGCTCCAACGGTGTTTTAAAGAGCCTGAGGCACCGGCTGCTGGTGTGGTAGGCAGTGGCAGCGGGGAGCCACAGGTCCTTTAAATCGCCACTGGAACTCCAGAATAACAGCGGCATCAGCTGGGAGCCCCAGGGTTCTGGTGACAATTTAAAGGCATGGTAGGCAGTGGCAGCCAGGAGCTCTGGGCTGTTTAAATCGCTGATGCAGCCCTGTGACTCCCGGCCGCCAGTGCCGTGGTAATGGCCAGAGTCGTGGGTCCTTCAAATTGCCGCTGGAGCCCTGGAGTAGTGGTAGCTGCAGCTGGGAGCCTCAGGGCAGCTGCTCCTTTTGTTCCCCCTCCCCTATCAGCGGCCCAGCTGGTAAGGTCAGCACTTCTTTCCTTGTCTTGATTTTTTTTATCATTTATGTAAAGCCTGACTGAAAGCTCACTGAAGTCAATGGGAGTAGATCCATTATGCCATATGCATGCAGGAATCTTAACAGACGAACAAAAATGACAAGTCCTCCTCTCATGAATAATATATCCTAAATTAGACATAATACTTTTTACTTTACTAATTAACTACATTGGCCTCTATTGTACTTTCTTTGCTTGGGTTTAAACTGGGATATATTTCAACTGATGTCTAGCCAGCTGTGTTTTAAATATCATCCTCTTTTTTTCCAGCACATTTCATACAAACAGAATTCCAAATGTAACTCTTAAGCATTGCTCAAGTCTTCCGAATGCTTTCTCTATATCAAACTGTGATGCACTACTTCCCCTATGGGCATTTAAAGTAAATTGCTGTAGTGATTATTCACTTTAATGGGTGTGTTTATAAATGCCTTAAAAATGTCATAGTATTTTCACTCTGCAGGCAAAATAAGAGAATCCTATTACTATGGAAGCTTATTGATCTGGGTGAGCAACAGCATCTGTAGAAATGACTCCAACATCAAGAGTGTCATTCAGTTTCGTAAGAGTAGAGATACCAGCATCTATATTACCCTCCATGCATTAATGCAATTTTGCAGAGGTCCACATTTGAATGGAAAGGCATGGTAAGTAGTATGCTTCCATCCAGCCAGAGAGCTGCCAGAAATCCTTATCATAGGTGGGAGAAAGTGACTTGGTAAACAGAGTGGTGTCAGGAAAAGAACTTTATGTATATGTCCTGCTGATAGGAGAGAGGAAAGTTTTGCTGGAAATGATCACATATGCTAATGATGGAAGTCCCAGCACTGTAGTATCCAGCATCATCAGGAGACGCATGCCCACAGTTGCTATGGGGAAGCTAATGGCAGCATGGATGTTATCCATGATGCCAAATGCAGGGAACTGAAGTGCATGGAGAGACCATAGATCCTGTGTGTCTGGCCCAAGATGCAGGGAATTTGTCCAAGAGTGATCCAGGATGCATGAGCACTGCAGGGTCCAACTCCTGTCACACTGAGGGGTCAGTATGTTTTTAATAACCAAACAGAATGGAGCAGAGGGTTTGGGGTTCTGTGGAGTTTTACATGTAAGAGGTTACATAGAGAATGAAGTTATAAGCATGACCAATGAGAAACTTGAAGTATGCTTAGTTGGAAGTTAAACTGGAAAAAGATAAAGAAGGAAACCCCCAGTGTCTCCACTCATAGCTAGTGCTAGCATTTATGACAGGACATAATCTTCAGAATGAGTTGTTACACTTATACCATTGCTGATTTTTTCCCTTAACTGTCTCAACTGCAGCTATCTGTAGTTAGAGCAGTTTGACTCTCATCCCCTTAGACTTACTTAATTAACCTGCTTAAGAACTGTGTAGCCCAAGATGATGCAGGTTTATTAAATGACCCCTTTGAATGTTCCTTGCAGTTGTGCCTGAGGACTTGTGTTTGAATAGTGAGGGACTGCGGGTTAATGTCAGGGACAGCAATAATAATACTGAAAGGACACTTTTTTCTCTTATGATTACCAAAGGGGAGGCAGGGTGGAAAGAGGAATGAACAAAATAAAATGTATTCACCTAAGACTTACTGCTCTATTGTGGATTAATTCAAGAGAAACTTCTCTCATTTTATACCTTCTGCTTTTTTTCCTTTAAGTGTTGTAATGACTGGATTTATGCAAGAGTAACGAGGTAAAGTCATATTATATTATCAGTGCATTCACCAATATCTCAGTCTCTTGAACTCTACAAATATTATAACATTTTACTATTCCATTTCTTAAAAATGTAGTGTGAGAAGAAGGAGAAATTCATTATAGTCCTGAGACAATTTCTCTGAAGTATGATTCTAATCAGTGCTAACAGTAGAGGCTGTGAGCAACATATTGTACTGCAGGTGCTGTGATTATTAGATCCCAGGGGTTTTAATAGGTACTCCTATCTTAGTTACTTGTCTGGTGTCCAAAATATTTTTCCTAAATATGTAGCTGGTTGTGCCATTGGGAGTTGAAATCTAGTGGGTTTGCTATTTTTGACCTCTTCAAACTATCCTGTGGATGCCAGCAACCAAATTTAAGTATAATTATCTAGAAGGAATCCACATGCAATATTGGAAATCATGTAAAGACTGCTTCAGTTTCCTGGGGTAATGCCCTAGTTGACAACCTGTTCAGATTCCTCACCTTTTGACCTAAAATCCACTTCATTTACATCCCCCTGCAATCCTTTTGTGTTCAGGAAGGCCAGCTGAATCAGAGGAAATATCCTAGAGTAGAAACCTTTTTCAGGCTGAAATGTATATTTGGTTGAACATAACTTTTATAATTCTCTGTTACCCATATGGCTCATGTTTATTTTGATCTGTCTTTGAAATCATGAATAATGACTACTTCACATGATACTAAATTGTATTGGAAAAAGTTGTGAGTGTACTGCCGTTCCATGGATTAGGGAATTTTTAGAACCACTAACTGATCTTTATATTTAATTTCTTTTATAAAAGCTTAAATTCCTTTATAACTAAATTTAAGTGAAGCAGAAAATCATCGGGTTAGAAGGATCGTAGGGGTCATCAGTCTAATCCCCTGCCAAGATGCAGGATTTATTGTGTCTAAACCAGCCAAGACAGATGGCTATCCATCTTTTGCGTACCTCCAGTGAAGAAGCTTCCACAACCTCCCTAGGCTGGCTGTTCCATTGGCCTACTGCATTTTCTGACAGCTAGGAACTTTTTCCTGCGAGCTGATCTAAATCTGTTCTCCTGTAGTTTGAACACACTGGGTCTTGTTCTGCCCTCTGTGGCAAGAGAGAACAACTTTTCCGCATCCTGTTTATGGCAACCTTTCAAGTATTTGAAGGCCACTATCATGACCCCGCTTCATCTCCTCTTCTCCAAACTATACATACACAGTTCCTTCAGTCTTTGCTCATATGGCTTGCATTCCATCCCTTTGTTCATCTCTATCATTTGTCTCTGGATCCTTTCCAGTTTCTCTTCATTCTTTCTATACATTGGTGACCAAAATCAGAAACAGTACACCAGCTCAGGCCTAACCAGTGCTGAATAGAGCAGTACTGTCATCTCCTGTGACTCGCCTGCTATGCCTCTGTTAATGCAACCTAAAATTCATTTCCTCCCCCCTTTTTTTGCAATAGCATCATGTTGTTGACTCATTCTGAGACTGTGACACACCACAGCTGCCAGATCCTTCTCAGCACAACTGCTGTCAAGCCAGTTATGCCCCAGTCTGTATTTGAGCATTTGGTTTTTCTCCATCAGTGTAATTTGTCTTTGTTGAATTTCATTTTGCGTCTATAGCTCTGTTGTCCAATTTATCAAGATCCCTCTGAATTTTAACTCTATCCAGGGCTGAAAGTGGGCCGGAACTGCCCAGTACAGCATACCAGTAAGAACCCATACCGGCGGTATTCACCCCACATTAAAGCGCTTTAACTTCCCTGCCCCTTTTGCCCCTCCCCCTCTGGCTGCCAACAGCTGCCCCAACTACAAGCACTTGCTGGTATGGAGTGGGCCAGGGCTGGCTCTGACGTACAGCCCCACCCCTTCCGTCCAAGGCCCCGCCCCTTCCGGGAGCCAGAGCTTGCCCTAGCCCAGCCCCATACGGTAAGTGCCTATAGTTACTTTCACTATCCTACAAAGTATTGGCAACCCCCCTCCTCCCTAGCTTTGGGTCATCTGAAAACTTAATCAGTATGATCTCTATACCTATATCCAGGTCATTAATAAAGATGTTAAACAACACCAGACCCAGAAGATACATTTTCTTTACAAATAAAAAGGCATTTTATATTAGTAAAACATACTCAAAGCGTCACACCCTGTGTAATATAAACCTGGATTTGCTGAATTCACAGCTTCACTTAGGAAGCCACTGGTTCATGAAGTTTACAACATACATGGTGGATGCTGAGCTGTACACTATTAACAAGGAAAACTCTGTTGACTACTCTTAATCAAGAGATCCAGTTGGTATATAGGAATCTCTCACCCACCTCTGAGGGGAAAGGTGACAGTGATTGTGTTCTAGTAATTCTATAAAATAGGAGAGAATTGCTTCTGTGTTTATGTAAAGTGAAAAAATAACACTAAATTCGAACCAAGGCACAGTCCAGGCAGATTGTAATTACCCACATTAGAATTTAGATTACTCGACTACGGCTGTACCACCCTGAACACGCCCGATCCCGTCTGACCTCGGAAGCTAAGCAGGATGGGAGACCTCCTGGGAATACTAGGTGCTGTAGGCTTCACACCTGGCAGTAGGTATAAAATTCCTCCAGCGACAGATGGCACGACGCATCGGTTGGAGTATCCCCTGGTCGTATCACTGGTTCTAAGCGGACCCTGCCATAGTGCGGGAATAGCACTAAGAAAACAACAGAATTTAGATTACTCACCGGAGTTAAACTCACTAATCTTATGGAAGATCCAGTGGAATCTTTCAATGGCCACATGATGTCAGGGCTGCAGTATTATTTCTCATAGGAGGATGGCTTCTCCACCAGTATGGTGCCTCCTAACTCCGTATTCTGTATCTGTTTAAAGAGGAGAAGGTTCATCAAAACCTTTCCCAGCAGTATCTGGGGCTTCCTTGCAGGTTGCCCAACTCTTCTGACCTTATGACATACTCACAGCCCGTGTTGGTGTTGCTGTGAATCAGTACTTGCTCTGTTGATTTGACTCATAATTGGAAGTTTATTATGCTTCCAGCTTGTGCAAATACTCAGTGCTGTGGATGGATTCTTCAGACTGGTACAGTATATAAGATCCAGACATTTCACCATCCTCTAAATAGATATAGTCTAGGAGATGCAGGGCAGGCGACAGCGGGGTACAACGGTTACAGCTGTACCGGGCCCCGGACTTCAGGGGGGGCCCCCTGAAGTCCGGGGCCGGTACAGCTGTAACCGTTGTCGCTGGGGCTGTGAGCGAGGCGCGAGGCCCCGCCCCCCTTTGCTTCTCCCGGCAGCCAGCCCCGCCCCTCTTTGCTTCTCCCGGCCACGCGGCCGCAGCACATGCGGGGGTTGGGGCCCACAGGAGGTAGGAGACCGGCCGGGCGGGAGGCAGGAGATCGGCGGGGGGGGGGGCGGGAGGCAGGAGATCGGTGGGGGGGGGCGCGGGAGGCAAGAGATTGGCCGGGGGGGCCGCGGGAGATCGGCGGGGGGGGGGCGCAGGAGGCAGGAGATCGGCGGGGGGGCGTGGGAGACCGGCCGGGGGGGGCCCCGCAGGAGGTAGGAGACCGGCGGGGGGGGCTCTTGGGCCGTGGGAGATCGGCTGGGGGGGCCGCGGGAGGCAGGAGATCGGCCGGGGGGGGGCCGCGGGAGGCAGGAGACCGGCGGGGGAGATCGGCGGGGGGGGGCGCGGGAGGTAGGAGACCGGCGGAGGGGGGGCCCTCGGGCGGCGGGAGATCGGCCGGGGGGGGCCCGCGGGAGGCAGGAGACGGGGGGGGGGAGCGCGGGCGGCGGGAGACTGGCCGGGGGTGGGGGGGCTGTGGGCGGCGGGAGATCGGCTGGGGGGGGCGGGAGACTGGCAGGGGGGGCCCCGCGGGCGGCCGGAGACTGGCGGAGGGGGGCCTGCGGGCGGCGGGAGACTGGCGGAGGGGGGCCCGTACGGTCTGCCGTACGGGGCCCCAAAATTCCTGTCACCGGCCCTGAGATGAAATCTTTCTAGTTAGAAAATGAGCAATTTAATAAAATATACTAGACTAGAGGGAACTAGTTTAGAAACACGAAGTGTTAACTCAGGCTTGACCCATTATTTAAACACAATACTAACTGCTAGTTTGTGAAGGACTTTATCTGTGGAGAATATCACAGGATTCTATTGCTCTTCAGGCACTGAACTTTAGACTCCAGCATATAAACATCTGTCCCTGTGAGTGGGTATATAAATTTTTAATGGCGACATTGTTTACTGTTTCAGCTCTGGTTGAAAAATACTTTGCTGTTGATAGTATCAGTTGAGCTGCAGCATAAGGGTTTTTTTTTTTGTTGTTGAGTGTTTCAAAGCCTGTCAAACAAACCTCATCAAGCCTGCAAACTCATTCCAATTCCACCCATTAGACTCATGTCTGGGAGACAGTGACTGATGCTGACATTCATTGCTGAGAATTTTGGTTTGGCCTGGTGCCAAAAGAGTTGGCAGAAACAATCAAAGGGAATGGCAATCTGCTTAAAATGAGCAGTGGGGGAGTCTGGCATTTTCTACTGTTTGCTTAAACAGACTGACATTCCTTTTGATCACTTCTCAGGATACTTTTAGCATAGGGCAAACCAAAATACTGATCTGGACCAGCACCTATGATTAGGAGGAGATTCCATAGTGAAGCAAAATGAGGTAAAAACATCACTTCAGGGGGGGCAAAAAAAATCACCCTGTTTGTTTAGAAATGTATTTAGGGCCCTTTACATCTGTAATAGCCGTCCTGGGAGAGCTTCCTTTTTAACTGCAAGTGGCATTACTAAGAACCCTCAACAGGACTATTCTCTATTCACTAGCCAAACATTTAACTGGCTGCAAAACATTTAGAAGACATTAATCACAGGAGCACTGGCCATAGGCTGTGTGCAGAATCAATTAATTTTGTTCCTTTTACACCGGAACACAGAAATTACCATGGTGGTTCAGACTAGTGGTACACATATTCCTGTATTCTGTCTCAGACCGTGACCACTATGAGGTCCTTCAAAAGAAGGTGTGTGGCACCCCATAGTGTAACGTTACAAATTAATTTGCCATGTATCTTCCCACCCTTCATCATTAAGGGTTGGCTTATGCCTCAAAGCATGATGGTTTCTAGCTTTTTAAAATATTATCTAATGGGTTAGTGGCTATTCCCTTCATCCATGTAAACACCTAACCCTTTCCTGAATTTTCCTAAGATGCTCTTCCCTGTGCTATTTTGTGACTATCTGTTCCATATGTTAATCAGTTGCTCCTTTTCCACTCCATCTGTTTGATACTTCTTAATTCTTCACTTAACAGTATGGCTGCATGAAAACACATTCATTATCACTTCTAGCTTCAGCCCAGGGTTATAGCAGCATCTTATGGTGTAACCCCAACTGCAGGGCCCTAACAAAAGAAAGCAGGGTTGTGGTGGTTACATCTTCTCCTGCACAGAGTGTGTGGAAAACACACAGGAGTGGCCAAAAAGAAGGAAGTGTAGGTTGGGAAGGATGTGTGACTAGTGCAGTTGGCGAATGCTTTAAATTAGAACATCCTCTGGGTAGCCTCGTGTGACAGAGTTTCAAGGAAGCCCTTAATCTATATATATAAAAGTCAAATGGTGTATGCGTGCGTGTATGTATGCGTGTATGTATGTATGTGCACTTACTCCTTCCACACCGTTTGAGCTAGAGACTTGAAATTTGGTACAGTTATAGGTCTTAGGGTCCTAATCAGGGTAAGAGTTGAAAATTTTTCAAATCGCACCTCTGACGCCCCCCAGGGGTGAAATTATTTAAAGTCCAATCACATCAGCTGGGCAGCTGCTGTTCTCTGTGACATAGTTATGATGTCATAATACCCCCTCCAACGGACCCCGCACTCGCTCAGCTCTGCCCCCTCCCCACCTCCGACGGATGCGAGTTGGGTTTGGTCGGAGGGTAAGTGAGGTAGGGGTGTCGGGTTTGGTCGGGGGGTGAGGTGGGGGTGTCGGTGAGGTGGGGGTGTCGGGTTTGGTCGAGGGGGTAAGTGAGCCAGGGGTGTCGGGTTTGGTCTGGGGGGTGGGAAGGTGTCTGGGGGGGTGAGGGGTGAGGTGTGGGTGTTGGGGTTGGTGAGGGGGTAAGGTGGGGGGGTTGGGGTTGGTGGGGGAGTAAGGTGGGGGGGGTTGGGGTTGGTGGAGGGGTAAGATGGGGGGTCGGGGTTGGTCGAGGGGTAAGTGAGGTGTGGGTGTCGGGTTTGTTTGTGGTGGTAGGTAGGGGTGTCGGGTTTGGTTGGGGGGGGAAGTGAGGTGGGTGTGTCAGATTTGGTCTACGGGGGGTGAGGTGTGGGTGTTGGTCAGGGGGTGTTGGTAGGGGGTGACGTGGGGGTGTTGGGTTTGGGTGGGGGAGTGAAAATGTGAGTCGGGGTTGGTCGAGGGGTAAGTGCGGTTGGGGTGTTGGGTTTGGTCGGGGGGTGAGGTGGGGGTGTCAGGTTTGCTCTCTGCCCCCTCCAACGGACCCCGCACTCGCTCAGCTCTCTGCCCCCTCCCCACCTCCGACTGACCTGAGCAATGCTGGGTATTTTCACTAGTTTAAAATAAAACCGTTTCTTCCAGTAGAAACCTATCCGGTGTCTCGGGATTGAAACACAAGTGACTTCCTGCATCACTGAGCTGCACTAGTGTAATGTACAACTGTAAGTGAGCGGGCACTCACCCGGTGGCGCCTCCGGCTGGTCGTCTAGGGAATTAGCTCTTTCCAGCCTCTGGAGTACCCTCTGCTGGGCGATGTCCCGCGTCTGCTCTGGCCCCCTTTGGGGGAGGGCAGCCAGTAACCGAGCCGTCCTTCGGGGAAGGTTGGCTCTATCCTGGGCTTCCAGTCACAGGCAGCCAGTAAACAGTCTCTCGGAAGGCAGGGGCCTAAGCCTCTGCAAGAAATAGTCTTTAGGGGCTGGCTACAGCCTGGGCGTGGCTCAGGCAGCCAGCAAATAAATAGTCTTTAAGCAGGCTGGCTCTGGCCTGGGCTTCTTAGCACAGGCGGCCAGCAAATAAACAGTCTTTAGGAAGGCGTCTTCAGGGCCCCAAGCCCTCGGTTGTCCAGTCCATTTCTGGCTCCTCGGGGTACACGGCAGCCGGTACTCCAGGCCAGTCGTCCATTGCAGTGGGATACGCGGCAGCCGGTCCTTCAGGCCAGTCGTCCTCCGCAGCGGGGTACACGGCAGCCGGCACTCCAGGCCAGTCGTCCATTGCAGTGGGATACGCGGCAGCCGGTCCTTCAGGCCAGTCGTCCTCCGCAGCGGGGTACACGGCAGCCGGCACTCCGGGCCAGTCGTCCTCTGCAGCAGTGTCGGGTGCACCAGTCCGGTAGAAGTCCCCTCGGGTTGGCAGCCAGCTGGGCGGAGGCTCCTTCCCCTTCCCTGGTCCCCCCCATTCTGGGCTGCAGGGCTGGCCTTTTGTACTTCCGGTCCCGCCCCTGTACTTCTGGGGAGGGGGGAGAGGTGGCCTTGGCTCCACCCTCCAAGGTGTGTCTCCGTCTCCCTCGCCCTCCCACTCGGAGGGGGACCACTCGGGCCCACTACAACAACTCCCAAGAGTGAATCTGGACCTTAGTGTGTTCATAGGGTCATAATTCCAAGGCCAGAAGAGATCATTATGATCTGACGTCCTGTATAACAAAGGCTATAGAACTCCCACCTCCCCCCAAATAATTATAGAGAATAGCTTTTCGAAAAAGCATCCTAATTGTCAGTGATGGAGCATCCGCCACCCTGGCAAATTGTTCCAATGGTTTAATACCCTCATTGTTAAAAATGTCTGCCTTATATCCAGTCTATGATCCAGTCCTGATGAATTAAAATCAATCTAAACTATGCCACAATTTCATGGGATGGCTGCTCACTGGTCTCTGAATAACATGGGAGAGGAAACTGCTGGGCTGTGTTGTGGTGTTTTGTGATCTTCAGCTACCAGTGCGCTCTCCTCATGAGCAGCATTTGATATCCAAGCAGGTAACTGACTTCCAAGAGAGATTCAAGTGCCCAGGTATGTCAGCCCTAAGGACTTTCCATTCTTGCCATTTCTGCTATTAGAAGAGAGAAACTTGTCACTCTCCTACTAAAAAAGCCTGCAACAAAACTTTATGCAAGTTCTACAGCTTTCAGCACAAAACGGAGTCCTAACTTTAAATCAGTTGCAGGGTTCAGCTGAGGCAGCTTGTCAACTAAATCAGCAAGTGCCAAAGGTTGGTATGTGTAAGATACAAATAAGGTGGGGGGTCTACAATTACCTTTCTTGTTGACCACAAAAGATCTTGAATAGGCTTGAATGCATTCAATGAAGGGATTCTGTAATTTTACAAGTCCTTATCTTGATTCTAATGAACATTGCCTTTCAAGGCTGAATCACCTTCAAGTATCATTATAGCTTTCCACCCAAGCAGAAATGAGTGACCTGAATAAGAGAGTGTTATTTGTTCATTTGGCTTTTGATCATTACGTTTATTTTTCCTTTTATTTATATTCTACTAGTGTAAAAGCCCGTGTACACAGGCCAGGCCACCCCATCCAGTCCCTTCTCCCGCACCCCCCTCCCTGCTCGCCCTCTCATCGTCACCCTCCCACGGGATCCTTCCCCCGGGGGGGTGAGGCCTGCAGTGCCCCTCACGGCGGGGGTGGGGGGGATCGGGGCTCCCCGGCCTGGAGGGACACTCGGGTACTGGAGGCGCCCCGAACTGCCTCCCGCTCCGGGGGAGAGGAGCTGAGTGCTTCGGCTCCCTGTGCCGGTAACCCCCGTCCCACCACGTTCTCCGTAACCCCTGCGCCCGTCCCTCCCGGTAACCTGCGACGGCCCCTCTGTCCTCCCGGTAAGCCCTGGTAACTCTTGCGCCCGTCCCTCCAGGCAACCCCGGTCCCTCTGCGCCCTCTGGTAACCCCTGTCCCACTGCGCCTCCCGGTAATCCCCAGTAACTCCTGCACCCGCCCCTCCCGGCAACCCCAGTCCCACTGCCCCCGCCCTTTCCGGGAACCCTTAGTAACCCACGTCCTCTGGTAACCCCTGCCCCCCTGCCATGCTCCCCGCTCACCACACTGATATCTCCTATCGTGCGTGCCCCCTCCACCATAACCTGAGGTAACCGAAGTCTTCTTTCTCCTGCACCGTGTGCCGCCGAACTACACACACCCTGCACCCTGTGCCGCCGAACTACAACTCCCAGCATGCCCTTCGTCCAGCCGTCTCTACTGCGCATGACGGCTTCACACACACTTTTCTAGTCTTTTATTATATAGGATATTTACATATAACATAAATTCCAAAACGTGGAGCCATCTAAGGCTAAATCCTGCCATGTTTCACTGTTGCTTTGGAGGAGAGAAGGGTACAGTGATACTCTTCTGCCTCCAATCTCCAGCGTGTCAGGGCATGACACACTACTTGTGTTCTCTTTGAATGCTAGAAAGGATGCTTGCTCTGATGCTCCAGAGCCATTAAAGTTTATGATCACGCCTGGCCCACTGTGTCTTTGTTGCAGTCAGGAACAGCTGTTAGAGGAGTTGTATGATCCTTTTGCTGGATCTGAAGGAAGTTATGCTTCAAGGCATCTTCCCCTCAACCTCTCTTGTGTCATCCTGCCTTGTGCTAGTTGATTTAGCTGCCATTAAAGTTCTGTGTCTACTGTTCCTTTAGTGACCTTTTCAGACATGTTTAAATAGACAAATGTGTATCACTGATGTCACTTTTTGAATGTGTAGGAAGCACATTGAGTCAATATCATAAACAAACCTTGGAAACTGCTGAGCAAATTTGTGACCAAATCTGTGTGTGTTCAAGTGATCCACAAACACCATAGACATGCTTACAAATTCACTTCTGTGGTGTTAATTTGTTTTAGAGCACAAGTTAGGATCTGAATGAAATTTGTCAGTTTTTGATTCAGTTACGCAGCTAGACTGTTCTCATGCCTTCTTATGTGGTCGCACATCAGGAGGGGAGCAGATGTGGGGACGGGGGAGAGAAGGTGGTAAACCACCTAAACACAGTGAACCCTGGAACCTAGCCCATGCACTCCAGAGAGCATGGAGGCCACTTGTGAGATACTCCTGCCCAGGGCCGGCGACAGGGGGGTACTACGGGTAGAGCTGTACCGGGCCCCGGACTTAAGGGGGGCCCCCTTAAGTCTGGGGCCAGTACACAGCTGTACCCATAGTCGTCCCCCCTTGTCGCCGGGCCTGGTGCAGGCTCTCGTGCTCCTGCGGCTGGTCACAGCAGCAGCATCTCCATTGCCAGCCGCAGGATCTCACGCGGGTCCGGGGGGGGGAAAGGGTGCGCGGGGGCCGGGGGGGGGGGAGGGAGAGCAGCAAGGGCGGCTCGCACCGCTCCCGGGCTCTCGCTCTCTTGGGCCGCAGCTCGCACTCCCGCAGGACCCCGCCGGGCACAAGAGCGCAGCGATAGGCGAGCACCAGCAGCGAGCGCCCAGGTGGTGGCAATGCTCGGAGGCTCACACTTCCCCCAGCCACTGTCAGCTGGGGGGGGGGGGGAGCTCCAGCTTGTATGTCTGGTAGCTGGTGGGGATGAGGCCAGGCTGGGCGGATGGGGAGGGGAGGAGGTTAGGCTGGGGGAGAAGATTTGGTTGGGTGGCCCGGGTCAGGCAGGGTGGGAAGGAGAATGGGGGAGGGGCTGGGGGGCCCAAATGATCAGAGTAGGGGTCCCCCAAATGATCAGAGTAGGGGGCCCCCAAATGATCAGAGTAAGGGGCCCCAAAATTTCTGTCGCTGGCCCTGCTCCTGCCACAGGGAATATCACTACAAACAGGGGCAAAGAGTGACTCCATCCTTCCCACATGCTGTGTGAAACAGCTGGCCAGCCACATGGGGAAGGAGCCAGAGGGAGAATATACTGTCAGAAGTGTCACAGATCACAGTTCCAGACACCCGCAGTGCAATGGGTGCAGTGATCCTTATTACAGGCCATGCCTAACGTGCACAATTTAGCCCTTGTTCTCCCTCCCCAATCCAGTTGGATTACATACAGCCGTGTGCCCATTAAAGACAAGTTGTATGTTCAGGATTTGACTCTCTTCTCACACCAGTGCGGGAAAGGAGAATCAAGCCCACAGAGTATCAAATGTTTGAATATGGGGGGCAAACTAAGAAGAAAAAATATTTTGAATAATGTTATGATCATCTAAATTGAAATGCTCTCCCCTGGTATTCCCCTTTAGGCATTAGTGGGGTATCAGATCTTCAACACAATGAGTGCACCATTGCTCCTATTGCTGCTGAAATCTGTTTTAAGCTTTGAGACAAATTACTCTCTGGTGTTAAATCTATTATGTCATTGAGGGATAGCTCAGTGGTTTGGGGATTGGCCTGCTAAACCCAGCATTGTGAGTTCAGTCCTTGAAGGGGCCATTTAGGAATCGGGGGCAAAAAATCTGTCAGCAGATAGTACTTTGTTCTGCTAGTGAAGGCAGGGGGCTGGACTTGATGACCTTTCAAGGTCCTTCCATTTCTATGAGATAGGTATATCTCCATATATTATTAGAGTCATATTGGGAATGAGCTTGACCCTTCAGTCTCACCAGGGAGCAGCCTGATCCTTTAAGTGAGATCTTGTAAAATGTTCAGCTACCAACAACAGCCTTACAGGCTCCTATGGGAGAGTATAAGTATTATGGTTCCAATTAGCAAGGTATTAAAGAACATGGTTATTAACACATAAGTAGTCCAACTGAAGTCAAGCTATTCACATATTTAAAGCTTAGGTGTCATTAAGTACATTGCTGAATTGGGGCCTATGTGAACGATGCTTATGCCAGAGTTGCACAGCTAGAATTGAATGGGCTTTATGGAATCATTAGACTCTGACTGCCTCACAGGTCATCTTGACCTCTTTAGGCTATGATAGAGGTTATCTATTTAACATGCTACACATCAGCTGCTCCAGTACCATCCATGACATGTAAGCTCTGTTGCATGGGCCACTATTTCCTAGAGCAGGTTAATGAAACCTGCAGGGAACATTAGCCCTAGTCCACATCTAGGGGTGACTGGATGAGTCTGATCATTCTTTTTCATATTAAAGACTTTACATGTTTATAGTGTCAGCTTTATTGAATTCTCAGGGCCTGATTCTCCATACCATTATACCAGTTTTATGTTGGTGTGATTCCACTGAAGTCAAGGTGCACACCTGGGTATCACAATGGAGAATCTGACTCTTAGGGGCTGTTTTGACTTATTACATTCTAAAGCCCTGTATCTAATTTGAGTGGCCAGCAGCTCTGCATTCCTTGTGGCATATATAAGACTCAAGCAACAGACAATGACTGTGGGTGGTACTTTACTTTCATTGGGCCAAATCTAGCTCTTATTTACACTTGTATATGTAAACCACCTCAATGGCATTGCTGTGGATTTTTTCTCAAAATCAGCATTCCTGAGAGCACAATGAATGTGAATATACTAGATATATAATGTTACAATCAAAATATAATGTACAATTGACATAAGTAACTATTGACTGCTAACCACACTAGAGCAGTCTCACCATTTAAGCCCATTGCTATACTAGGTTTGAGTGTCAGAGAAATCAACCTGCAGTAATTTGACTCAAGTGCCATTCTTCTCACCTAACATATGCATTCTTCATGTATCAAAGTAATATATTCACACTCTTCTGGTTCACCGGCTGTGCTCTTCACTGTCACTTACGAATGGATTACTTCCCCACAATCACATAATCCTGTCCGTCTGTTCTGCTCTTTACCATGACAGTTATCTCATGCTTGACAAAATAAAACCCAAGTGCTTGTTAAAGCCTTAGTTTCTAAGCAGCTACTGTACAGTGTTGTTTTTCTACCCAGAGTCATTACTATAATTATGTGCTTGTGCTTATGTCCCTGTTATGAGGTTAGGAGAAAAAAGAAATTTTAAGAAGACAGGTACCAAAGGTCCTGTTGTGGGCGGTTGTATCCTATACAATAGCTCACATTTCGCTGTTTTTTCAAAATCACAACACCACAGAGTATATCCGTGTTGCTACAGAAGTAATGTATGGCTGGGGGGAGAAGAAATGAAAACATTAGCTAATAACTGTAGATAGATATTTCCAAAATACTCATTCTAGATATAAAAAACTGCTTCTCCTTAAGGCAGAATTTTCTGTCCTTGGGCTTTACCTTCTGTTTTGTTTCCTGCTAAGCTTAGCTTAAATAAAGACGAAAAGCATTTTATCTTTTTTGAAATTTATTGCTATTCAAACTTAAAATAAGTGAAGCAGTATTATCAGTCTAGGTAATGGTTCTGATATTAATATACCAGATTTTTATTAGACTTTTGAGACAGTTGACTATATAATAAAGCAAATATTTTTAACAGTAAGTGTAAGTGACCATTGAAACAACTTACCTAGGATCTTAGTGGATTCTCCATTACTGATTTTTAAATCACGACTGGATGTTTTTCCAAAAGATAAGAACATAAAAATGGCCATGCTGAGACCAGTGGTCCATTTAATCCAGTGGTTTCCAAACTGGGGTTCATGGGGGTTTGCAAAATGTTACAGGGGGGTTCATAGGAAAAAAATCCCCATGGCAGACAGAGCTTTCCCTAGGAACCCCAGGCAGCACGGGGCCAGCAGCCTGGAGCCCCTGGACTTTCAAGAGCCAAGCAGATCAAAGCGAGCATATCTATCACAGTGAAGAGATTTAAACTTTAAGACTCCTCATAAGAAATGGAAAGGGAGGTAGAAATTTTTTGCTGTTTTTTTAAATTAAATTGCAGCTAGTATTGTTTTTAAAATTATTATGAAGAACAAGTTTAAACTTTGTTGTAATGTGAGTTGTTTGCCTGAACTGCTTAAGACCCGAATGCTTGTGTAAGAGGAACTCTTTGAGTTGGCTTCTTAAATACCTACATGCTGTTTCACATCTGATACTCCTTGGTGAAACATAGAAGCCTTGTCTTATAACAGGCTTGTTCAAAGTGATACAAGCTATGAAAGTGAGATCTTGGAAGAGTGTTGCCATTTTCATAATGTAATAAAAATACTGTAATGATAAATAATAATTAATTATAGTGTATAATAAGCATGTCATAAAACAAATTTTATATTTCCAAAATTACTGCTTTTATCTATCTATATATATAAAAGTCAAGTGGTGTATGTATGTATGTATGTATGTATGTATGTATGTATGTAAGTATGACAGCGAACTCCTCCCGCATCGTTTGAGCCAGAGACTTGAAATTTGGTACAGTGAGGGGTATTAGGGTCTAGATGCTGGTAAGGGTCGAAAAATTTTCGGATCTCACCTCTGACGCCCCCCAGAGGTGAAAGTCTTTCAGGGCCAATCACATCGGCTGGGCGGTTAGGTGGTGATGATGTCATAATACCCCCCTCCAACAGACACCTCACTCGCTCAGCTCACCCCTCCCTCCTCCAACGGAACCCCGGAGATCCCTCAGTTCTCTGCCCCTCCCCCTCCCCCTTCCCAACGGAACCCCAGACTCCATAAGCTCTGTGCCCCCTTCCCCACCTGCGAAAGTCCCCGGAATCCCTCGGCTCTGGGCACCCTCCCCCCCTGCGACGGATCCGAGTTGGGTTTGGTGGGACGGTAAGTGAAGTGGGGGTGTCGGGTTCGGTCGGGGGGTGAGGTGGGGGTGTCGGGTTTGCTTGGGGGGGTCAGGTGGGGTTGTCGGGTTTGGTCGGGGGGTAAGTGAGCCGGGGGTGTCGGGGTTGGTCTGGGGGGGGGGTGGGAAGGTGTCGGGGTGGGTGAGGGGTGAGGTGTGGGTGTTGGGTTTGGTCGGGGGGGGAAGGTGTCTGTGTGGGTGCCCAGACCAAACCCGACACCCCCCGGCTCACTTACCCCCCGACCGAACCCAACACCCCCACCTCACCCCCCCCAAGCAAACCCCACCCCCCCACCAACCGCAACACCCCCTGACCAACCCCAACACCCACACCTCACCCCTCACCCACCCCAACACCTTCCCACCCCCCCAGACCAAACCCGACACCCTCCGGCTCACTTACCCCCCGACCGTACCTGACACCCCCACCTCACCCCCCACCAACCGCAAACCCCCCTGACCAACCCCAACACCCACCCCTCACCCCTCACCCACCCCGACAACTTCCCATCCCCCCAGACCAAACCCGACATCCCCCCCCCTCCCCGCTCACGGTGCACTGTGTAGCACACAGATTATTAAATATACTGTTCGGTCGGGGGAGGAGGTGGGGGTGTCGGATTTGCTCAGGGGGTCAGGTGGGGGTGTCGGGTTCGGTCGGGGGGTAAGTGAGCCGGGGGGTGTTGGGGTTGGTCAGGGGGTGTGGGAAGGTGTCGGGGTGGGTGAGGGGTGAGGTGTGGGTGTTGGGGTTGGTCAGGGGGTGTCAGCTGTCTGCCCCCTCCCCACCTCCGACTGACCCGAGCAACGCCGGGCACTTATGCTAGTAATTTATACACACACAAAGGAGAAAATCTCTGGAAATATTCATTTTTAGAGGGGGGTTCGTGAGACATTTTAGTTCGCGAGACAAGTCTAATAAAAATCTGGTATACCAATATCAGAACCATTACCTAGTCTGATAATACTGTTTCACTTATTTTAGTGAAAGGGATTCACAGGTTGTTAAAGTTTGGGAACCACTGATCTAGTCAGTACCTTTCTTCTGACAGTGGCCAGCAAGGCCGGCGACAGGGGGGGACAAGGGGGACAACTGTACCGGGCCCCGGACTAAAGGGGGGCCCCCTTAAGTCCGGGGCCCGGTACAACCCGTAGTCGTCCCCCCTTGTCGCGGGTCCTGAATGATGCCCAGGCGGCAACTTCCCCGCGCTATCCTGAGCTGCACTCTACCCCGGCGGCTAAGGGAAAAGGGGCCCGCGGGACGTTACTTAGCAGCGAAGTGCCAGGGCGGTGCGAGCCAAGCCTGCAGAGGAAATGCGATTTCCAATGCGAGAGGCGGCAACGGCTGCTCCCCTTTCCCACCCCCGCCACAGGCCTTTGCGGAGGGAAGAGGCACACCCTGCCCGCCACCGCCTCCTCCTCCCTGTGGAGTGCCTTGGGCTGGAACAGCCATGAGCCCCCCGCTGGCAGAGCTCGCCCACCCCTCGGGGCTCGCCGCGGCGCAGCGCCAGACAATAGGCACCTCAAGGGGGGGAAAGGCGAGGCCCGGCGCAGGACATGCTCCCCGCCGGGGAGTTGTGCGGGGTGGAGGCGGAAAGGCCTGGCATGGCGGGGGTGGGAATGGGGAGCAGCCGCTGCCGCCTCTTGCATTGGAAATCGCATTTCCTCCGCGGGCTTGGCTCACACCGCCCTGGCACTTCGCTGCTAAGTAACGTCCTGCGGTCCCCTTTTCCCTTAGCCGCCGGGGTAGGGTGCAGCTCGGGACAGCGCGGGGAGAGCGATCGGAGAGCGCTCCGCGGGGGCGGGGGGCCAGCGAGTGGGCTGGGGAGACCCGGGGCCAGGAGCCAATGGCAGCCCAGCGGGGGAAGGTGGGGCAGCCACGGAGCGCCGATCCCACCGGAGCCGGCAGCCCCAGGTATGTCTGGTAGCCGGCGGGGGAGGCCAGGCTGGGCGGGTGGGGAGGGGAGGAGGTTAGGCTGGGGGAGGAGATTTGGTTGGGTGGCCCGGGTCAGGCAGGGCGGCAAGGAGAATGGGCTGGGGGGGCCCAAATGATCAGAGTAGGGGGCCCCAAAATTTCTGTCGCCGGCCCTGGTGGCCAGTGCCAAGTGATTCAGAGGGAATGAACAGAACAAGTAATCGTTGATTGATCCACCCCCTGTTGTTTACTCCGAGCTTCTGGCAATCAGAAACTAGTGACACCCAGAGCACAGGATTGCATCTTTGACTATCTTGGGTAATAACCATTGATGGACCTATCCTCCATGGATTTTCTAGTTCTTTTTTGAATCCTCTTATAGTTTTGGCCTTCACAACATACCCTCATAACAAGTTCCATAGGTTGACTGTGCATTGTGTGAAGAAGTACTTCCTTTTGCTTGTTTTAAACCTGCTGCCTATTAATTTCAGTGGGTAACTCCTGGACCCCAGCTTTAGGAATTATTTTGGGGGAAGTTCTATTGCCTATGTTTTCCAGGAGGTTAGGGTAGATGATCACAGTGGTCCCTTGCGGCCTTCAAATCTGTGAATCTATACTTTTAATATGTATTTAAAGATTATTCTTATGCCACTATGAGTTAAATATGATAAGATTTGTGTTCTAGAGAATTATATCTCTGGATAAAATGTTCTGAACAGTTAATATTCCTATTTTTTTTTAAAAAAAGTTTGTTTTGTCAGTGATTTAACATAATTATGAAATGTTTGATTAAATGGGAAAATAAACAATAAATTTTTCAAAAAGGTACTGAATTTTTTATTTTGACACTGTGATGGCATTGTGAGTACCTTTGCTCACAAATGCAGACATTATAAAATCAGGATTGTTTACAACATTGGAATGCATTTGAGCAATAATCCAACTGACGATGCAAATTAATTTCAGGAAGTAAGATGTGTAGGTGGCAAAATGCCCCCTGCCTCATCAGGATGATGGCTGTTGTATACTAGCTGCATGAAATTACAGTTTACATCACTATTATAAATGTATTTAGCCATGTATTCAGGTTTACAAAGATTTCAAAATACTTTGAAGTGTAATTATATGCTTTTAGCAAACATTTGATGCATGAATTATCTATGAAAATGTTGACTTGCATGCACCTGATCTGAATTAGTATATGTATTACTGTAACTTAAGAAGTTATCCTTCTTAGAATATCAGCCATCATATTTTCTGGTGTCCCATAAGAACATCAGAGAATGACATATCCATAAGTTGGTTCTAGATACTGAAGGTACCATACTATAATATCTAAAATGTAATCTAGAAGTACTTTATTTTTATCTTTTTAAGGATCTTTCTTCAATATACATATGGAGTAAATGAAGTCATCTGAATTTCTCACACAATACCTCATCCCCTTCCACTGCAAAATCTGAGGCATGATAACTTGAGGGAAATATCTCACACAAGCCGTTGCCTCATAGAGTTCCTTCCTCATCTGCTATTTGACATGCCCACATAAAAGAGGAAGCCTGACCTGCCCTCATATTTGATAGACCCTCAGAAATTCATGACCGATAAGTCCATCCACATGAAGACCCTTTATCTCAGTTGTGACGACAAAGAGTCCTGTGGCACTTTAAAGACTAACAAAAGTATTGAAGCATAAGCTTTCGTGGGCTAATACCCACTTCATCTATGCAGCCAATGAAACTGAGTCTTTCTTTTCATGAGATCTTTGACTAGCATTTTCTAAGCAATAATCATCTCTAATATATTTTCATTGGTTATGACGTCTATCTCTGTTTTCAGAATTCTTTATGTTCGATTATTTGAATGTCCATGTTTCACAGCCATAATTTAACACAGATAAAATTGATGTTTTTAAGAGTCAGAATTTAGCGTTCAGATGTATGTCCCTTCTCATCTGATGTGTATGTAACCCATGTCTAGTTGGTGTGGAACTCCGCCCCCACCCTAGTGGCAACTAGAGATTGATGAGCCTACTACACCCTTGGCTAAAAGAGATATATGTCTTTTAGGGCATGTCTTCACTAGGACTTAACGTCGACTTTAACGATGTTAAGTCGAACTAAAGGTGTACCTGTCTTCATAGGCATGCCCTTAAAGTCGATTTAAAGGGCCCTCAAAATCGACTTTGTAACTCCTGCTTGACGAGAGAAGTAAGGCTAAAATCGACTTCTCTAGGTCTATTTTGAGTAAGTGAAGAGGCATCTGACGTTAAGCCTCCGACCTCCGAGCAGCCCCGTGGACCCCCCCGCCCGGCCGAGCAGCCCCGCGCCGGACTCCCGTTCGCCCAAGCAGCTCCGCGAACCCCCCCGCCCGCCCAAGCAGCCCGGCGCCGGCTCCCTCCCCCCTCGGGCGGGCAGGGGGGTCCGGCGCGGGGATGCTTGGGCAAGCGGGGGGGGTTCACGGGGCTGCTCGGGCGGGCACGGGGGTTCGCGGGGCTGCTTGGGCGAGCGGGGGTCCGGCATGGGGCTGCTTGGGCGAGCGGGGGGGTTCGTGGGGCTGCTTGGGCGGGCGGGGGGTCCGGCGCGGGGCTGCTTGGGGGGGGGTTCGCGGGGCTGCTTGGGCGGGTGGGGGGTCGGCGCAGGGCTACTTGGGTGGGGTGGGGGGTTCACGGAGCTGCTTGGGCAGGCGGGGGGGTTCCGGCACTCCCGGCACTGTGGGCTACCTACCCACAGTGCAATGCGGGCTGTGTCGACCCCTGCAAAAGTTTACGGACAGACAGTGTCAACCACTGTCGACCTGCTGTCCTGGTGGGGACGACACTGATTCGATTTTCTAAAGTCGAGTTTAGAAAATCGAAACACTACTCCAGTGTAGCTGAAAGAAAGCTTCATGTACAGAAAAATTGCAGAAGGGGAGATACAAGTCTGCAATGAACATTATCCAGTTGATTATATTAGTGAATATGTAAATACTTCCTAACATGTAATGGGAGGTATAATGATGATACATTGATCAGAGTGCTCGTCATCTATAGATCTCAAAGCACTTTACATAGCATATTATCAGTATCCCCATTTTAAAGATGTGGAAACTGAGCCTGAGAGAGGCAAACTGGCTTGCTTAAGGCCACCCAGCAGGTTAGCAGCAGAGCTGGGAATAGAACTCAGGCTTCCTGAGTCCCAGTCCTGTACATCCACTGGACCACACTGCCTCTGATAAATAAATAAAGCAGATAATGCTTGAGACTTTCACATATGCAAATTTGTGTTCTGTCTGTCTTGCTAATATGTAAATGAAATGAGTTTGATCTCAATAAAATACCTAGTTTGCATTCCTGTACATAATCAAAAATACCACACCATTTGCCACTGTTCTATAGGAGTAACAGGTCTGCTCTGAGAAGGCCCAGTGTAAGGATGTTACTAATCGAGCAAAGAGGATGTATATGGAGGCAAAGAATAGGAAATTATGTATAGGAAAAATGGATTCTAGGGGGCATCAAAAATACTTCCAAATTCAGGTCGTATTCAGCCAAGAGTTATTTTTAAATTTGGGTTTTTCTCCCCTAAATAATGTCAATGTTTTGAAACAATGTTTCATTATAAAATGTAGCTACATTTACTTTTAAAAAGTGAAAAACATCTCAAAATAAAATTTAAAACTGAAAACAAAATGGTTTCAGCTCATTTTGGTTTTTGGTTTGGATGTTTTCCTATCTGAACAAACCCTTTTCAATTCATCCCCTGAACCAAAAAAATCAATTATTTCCTTATCTCTACTTAGGAAAGATCTGCCTGCACGGACTCAGCATGTACCCAGTATTGTGAAACCCTCATTTTCATGAGCACTGGACACACCAATTTAAGAAAACAAAAATACCTTAATAGTTACCAGAGAGATACCAGAGGTCCTAATGGTGTTTCAGTCTATTGTATGAATATGCATATGGGCATACTAAAAATAATCCTGAAATCTCAAGCAGTGTAATTACTGGGAGTGTGCCATGGCCATGTTTCAAGGTTTAATTGCTCTTTGGAATATTATCTGCAATGGGGATTTGTGGAAATTTCTTCATCTGGATCTCAGCTATGTACAGACATAGTACATTGGAGCAAAACTAATAGCTTTAATTTGGGGCATAGAACAAAGCACGTCTGTCTCCGCTTCAGATATTTTTTAATACTACCTTCGGGACATTGGCCGTAATTAAGAGGATCAATCTTAAAATTAAATCTGGAGAAAATACGTCACTTACCTGTGTTCAGTGAATACTTCTAAAAAGTCTGAAACAATCTACCAGTTCCTGGGAGATTTCATACCTTTAAAAGGAGAAATTACATTAAAACTGATAGAATCTATCAAATCAGTGCTTTTATCTCACCTGAAAATATCCAGTTACAAAATTACTGATTCCTAGTTGCTTGGAGGAAATCAGAGTTCAAAGTAAATAGCGTTAAACCTTCAACCATTGTCTTAACAAATAACACTCCCTCCCAATAAAGAGTCCTCGAACCTTGTACTTCCCACGTAGCTCACAAAAGTCTCAAATACAAAGCCACTGTGGCACACACTCTGCCAAATCTTCCTGGAGGAAATCCCACCGCTGTGCTTATTTCCTCAACTACAAATTCCTTATGTCTTTGTTCAGTTCTGCCTTCCCCCTTGCTAATCACTCATGTTTTATCTCCCTCCTGGATTTCCTTTGGTATGTGTCTCTGATTTTTGATTCCCTCTGGAAACCTGTCTCCCAGACACCCATTTCTTTCTTCCCAAGAGTCAGCTGATTTTTTGAAAGGCAAAAAGAACATGACTAGTAGGAACTCTCCTCCTCTCCCCTCAGAACTTCCCCTGTTCTCCATTTCCACTCTTTGGAACACAGGAATTGCCATAGTGAGTGGTACATCTAGTCCAGAGCTCTGCCATCAACTGCCTAATACCAGTTGTTTCCGTGAAAAGTGCAAGAAACCATAACATAGCTGGTGGTTTCCCTGTCACCAGGGAAATTTTCTTCCTAACTCCCATTAGTTTGAGGCTGGGTGACGTATAAGGGTTTATATCCCTTCCAAATTTCTGATTTACAATTTTAATGTTTATTATGATAGCTCAGGATGTTCTTGTTAGCCATATATATGTTCAGTCCTTTTTGAAGCCCTGCAGAGGTCTTGGCCTCAGTAGTGTCTTGTGGCAATGGGTTCAGCGGGCTCATTTTTCATTGCATGAAAGTATTTCCTTTCATCATTTATAAATTTGCTAACTTCTGATGTTTTCTCTGATTCAGAAATATTCTTCCTCTTCCTTTCTTGACTCAATCGCGTGACCTGGCCTCTCAATTTCTCTGTTAGTTTAGGGAAAGACCTAGATGGAGCTACTATAAAGTAGGTGCATAACTCTTCTCTGGGAGCCAGTTATCAGTGGTTCACAGTCAAGCTGGAAGGGCATATCAAATGGGGTCCACAGTGGTCAGTTCTAGGTCTGGTTTTGTTTAATATCTTCATCAGTGATTTAGATAATAGCACAGAGAGTTCACTTATAAAGTTTGCGGACAATGCCAAGCTGGGAGGGGTTGCAAGTGCTTTGGAGGATAGGATTAAAATTCAAAATGATCTAGACAAACTGGAGAAATGGTCTGAAGTAAATAGGATGAAATTCAATAAGGACAAATGCAAAGGAAGGAACAATCAATAATGCACATACGAAAGGGGAAATGACTGCGGAAAGGGTCTGAGGGTCATCATGGATTACAAACTAAATATCAGTGTAACATTGTTGCAAAAAAAGCAAACATCATCCTGGGCTGTATTAGCAGGAGTGCTGTAAGCAAGTCATAAGAAGTAATTATTCTGCTCTACTCCACACTGATTAGGTCTCATCTGGAATATTGTGTCCAGTTCTGGGTACCACATTTCAAGAAAGATGTGGAGAGAGTAAAGGAAATCCAGAAAAGAGCAATAAAAATTATTAAAGGTCTTGAAAACATGACCTCTGAGGAAAGATTGAAAAAACTGTGTTGGTTTCTTCTGGTATACAGCTGGCTGTATTTTAAAAAATCCTTATTGAGGTTGCAGGAACAAACCATCCTGATGTGTAGAAAGAACAGTAAATATGGCAGGCAACCAGCTTGGTTGAACAGTGAAATCCTTGCTGATCTTAAATGCAAAAAAGAACCTTACAAGAAGTGGAAGACTGGGCCCCCTTACCCCCGCCAGTCTGCACAACCGCTCCCCCCCCCCCAACAGCTAGCCCGTAGACAGCCCGGTTTTGTTTTGAAGTTTGCGGTGAGCCCCACGCGGTGTGCTGGAGGAGGGATCCACGTGGCAGGAAGGGGAAGGGGGGGGGGTTACTCTGGAATATCCGAGTATGGCTTAAGGTTAACATGGCCCGCTGCATGGTGATTTCAGTAGCCGTGTTGTGTTGAGGCTGTATGTGAGAGTGCTTCTGTGACTTTTGTGTGAGGAATCCAGTAACTTTTAGGTACGGAATATACTCTTAATAGGCCGTTGAATAATGTGGTTCCCCGTAGCATAGTACTCCCATTGTGATCCGTGAATGTTTCTGTCTCATAACCTTGTGCCTTTCTTTGCCCACAGCTGCACAGTTATCTCAGAATCCGCCCTCCTGCCCCTCGCCGTCTATCGCAGATACGGAAGCATAAGAAGAAAACGCGTGATGACGACATGTTTAATGAACTACTCCAGCACTCCCACGCTGAGGCCACACGGCAGACTGAATGGAGGGCAAAATTGCTACAGTCAAGACAGGAATCAAGAGCTGCAGCAGAAAAGCGCAAAGAACAACGGCTGGAGCATGAGGAAAGACGAGAGGCATGCAAAGAAAGGCAGATGGATGCTTTGATCCGGATAATGGAGGACCAAAGAGATATGCTCAGGTGTCTGGTAGAGCTTCAGCAGAACCAAAGATCACCTCTACAGCCTCTGTATAACCACCTCTCCCCCTCCCCAAGTCCCATAGCTTCCCCACCCAAACGCAGGGTGAGAACCCGGGGGGGGGGGGAAGCTCCGGGGACCGACGCACTCTACACCACAAGCCAGCACAAGCAGCAGCAGGATGAGTGTATCCGAAAACTTTTAAAAGCTGCTGAGTCTTGGCCATCCTACACCACCCCTAACCCCTTCCCCCCACCCGCTCCTCCACCACTGGGACTGCTGGTTTCCATCCCCACCCCACCCCGAATTTGTGATGAACCAATAAAGAAACTGTGATTTTTAAAACGGTGTGTTTATTTCCTCTGCAAGCATCGGGAGGGGGGAGGGAAAGAGGGTGCAAGGACGGCAGGCTTAGGGCCGAGCAGAGCAAGGGACCGGGTTGTCAAACGTCATCTTGGGCACTCATGAAACTGGTTTTCAAGGCGTCCCTGAGGCGCAGCGCCTCATGGTGTGCTCTTCTACTTTCCCTGCTGTCTGGCTGCTGGTAAGCAGCAGACAGTAAATTTTCCTCTGCCTCCCAGCCCGCCATAAACGTTTCCCCCTTGCTCTCACAGAGATTGTGGAGCACAGAGCAAGCAGCAATAACAATGGGGATATTTCTCTCGCTGATGTCTGATCGAATCAGTAATGATCTCCATCTCACCTTGAGTCGGCCAAATGCACACTCTACGGCCATTCTGCACTTGCTCAGCCTGTAATTGAACAGCTCCTGACCCCTGTCCAGGGCTCCAGTGTAGGGCTTCATAAGCCAGGGCATTAAGGGGTAGGCTGGGTCCCCAATGAGAACGATGGGCATTTCCACCCCCCACCCTCCCACCCCAGAAAATTTCTGGTCAGGGAAGAAAATCCCATGCTGCAGCTGTCTAAAAATCCTAGAGTTCCTGAAAACACGAGCGTCATGAACCTTTCCCAGCCACCCCACTTACAGGTCGGTGAAATGTCCCTTGTGGTCAACCACTGCTTGCATAACCATAGAATAATATCCCTTCCGGTTTCTGTACTCTGCGGCCTTGTTGTCCGGTGCCAGGATAGGGATATGAGTCCCATCTATAGCCCCACCACAGTTAGGGAATCCCATGGCGGCAAAGCCATCTATTGTAGCTTGCAGGTTTCCAAGGTATATAACCCTGGGTAGCAGCTGCTCGACGATTGCTCTTCTTACTTGCATCACAGCAGAGCCCACTGTAGATTTACCCACCCCATACTGATTTGCGACTGACCGGTAGCAGTCTGGCGTTGCAAGCTTCCAGAGGGCTATCACCACTCGCTTCTCAACTGTGAGGGCCGCTCTCATTCTGGTATTCTTGCGCCGGAGGGCCGGGGAAAGCAAGTCACAAAGTTCCATGAACGTGCCCTTACGCATGTGAAAGTTTCTGAGCCACTGGGAGTCACCACAGCACTATGTGATCCCACTAGTCGGTGCTTGTTTCCCTGGCCCAGAATCGGCGTTCCATGGCATGAGCCTGCCCCATTGCCACCAAATTTGCCAGATTGTCGGTCGACCTACTTCCAAAAACCGCAGTGTCCCTGTCCCTGCTATGCATGTCCAGGTCCATGTTCTCCTCCTCCTCACTGTCGTCAGCTTCCGGAAAGCGCAGTTGTCTCCAGATCGCATTCCTCTGCAGACGATGCAGCAAAAAATCCACAACAAGGCGGGAGGTCTTCACAACGGCCAGTGCTGCAGCCATGGCATCTGCGGGCTCCATGCTTGCAGTGCTACGGTGTTAGTGCAGCACGGGGATGGGGCTCGAATAATGGGATGCCTACCTACAGTGAGTGCACAGCTCGAAATGGTGTCGGCAGCGTGAAAAAAGGGCGCGGAATGAGGACATGCCTACCCACAGTGCAGCACTCGAAATGGTGCCTGCTGGGGACTCTGGGAACTGTGGGATAGGTGCCCACAGTGCAATGCTCGCTATGTCGATGCTTGCAAAAGTCGTAAGGACAGACACTGTCAACTTGCTGTGCTTTGTGGGGACGCACAAAATTGACTCTATACAGTCTACTTTAGAAAATCGACTTAAAGGAAATCGAACTAATGCTGTAGTGAACACATACCCTTAGAGGAGAGGAAAGTGATCAGGAACAGTCAGCATGGATTCACCAAGGGCAAATCATGCCTGACTAACCTAATTGCCTTCTACAATGAGATAACTGGCTCTGTGGATGAGGGGAAAGCAGTGGATGTGTTGTTACTTGACTTTAGCAAAGCTTTTGATACGGTCTCCCACAATATTCTTGCCAGCAAGTTAAAGAAGTATGGGCTGGATGAATGGACCATAAAGTGGATAGAAAGCTGGCTGGATTGTCGGGCTCAACGGGTAGTGATCAATGGCTCCATGTCTAGTTGGCAGCCGGTATCGTGCGGAGTGGCCCAAGAGTCAGTCCTGGGGCCGGTTTTATTCAACATCTTTATCAGTGATCTGGAGGATGGTGTGGACTGCACTCTCAGCAAGTTTGCAGATGACACTAAACTGGGAGGAGTGGTAGATACACTGGAGGGTAGGGATAGGATACAGAGGGACCTAGACAAATTAGAGGACTGGGCCAAAAGAAATTTGATGAGGTTCAACAAGGACAAGTGCAGAGTCCTGAACTTAGGACGGAAGAATCCCATGCACTGCTACAGACTAGGGACCGAATGGCTAGGCAGCAGTTCTGCAGAAAAGGACCTAGGGATTACAGTGGATGAGAAGCTGGATATGAGTCAACAGTGTGCCCTTGTTGCCAAGAAGGCTAATGGCATTTTGGGCTGTATAAGTAGGGGTATTGCCAGCAGATCGAGGGACATGATTGTTCCCCTCTATTCGACATTGGTGAGGTCTCACCTGGAGTACTGTGTTCAATTTTGGGGCCCACACTACAAAAAGGATGTGGAAAAATTGGAAAGAGTCCAGAGAAGGGCAACAAAAATGATTAGGGGCCTGGAGCGCATGACTTATGAGGAGAGGCTGAAGTAACTGGGATTGTTTAGTCTACAGAAGAGAAGACTGAGGGGAGATTTGATAGCTGCTTTCAACTACCTGAATGGGGGTTCTAAAGAGGGTGGATCTAGACTGTTCCCAGTGGTAGCAGATGACCAAACAAGGAGTAATGGTCTCAAGTTGCAGTTGGGAAGGTTTAGATTGAATATTAGGAAAAACTTTTTCACTAGGAGGGTGGTGAAGCATTGGAATGGGTTACCTAAGGAGGTGGTAGAATCACCTTCCTTAGAAGTTTTTAAGGTCAAGCTTCATAAAGCCCTGGCTGGAATGATTTAGTTGGGGATTGGTCCTGCTTTGAGCAGAGGGTTGGACTAGATGACCTCCAGAGGTCCCTTCCAACCCTAATATTCTATGATTCTGTGAGAAGAGAAGATGAGGGGAGATATGATCACAGTTTTCAAGTACGTAATAGGTTGTCCAGTTATACCAAAAGAAGGACAGGAGACTCTTGATATGGATTTAATCAGGACACAACATTATTATTAGATGTCTGAGACTACCTGGCAGAAAAACATGTACAGTACCCTTGTTTACCTTCTGTAATTACCCCAGAGAGTCTTCCACCAGCTCTCTCTCTTTTCCACCCAAGTCTCTCCAGCATATCTATTGCCAAGATCTTACCATCCACCACCCCTCGTAGGAGAGGTAAGGTGGGCTATAAGGAAGGGGGGTTGGCTCCCTGTTGTTCCAACCATACGAGCCCCAAACCTCACACTGTTCCATTCCTTTAACCAGCACCTCCTTTTTAAATCCTTTACCAAGCCATTTATCTGGTTACTGGATGCCTTCCCTATGGAGTGCCTGCACTGGACATCCGCCCCACACTTACCAAATAAGTTGTGACATATAGTCTACCACACCTTTTGTGTTCATCATAATAGGTCTTTCCTATTTCTTTTCTTTCTTGCACCTGCTTTGGGGAAGGCAAACCCCCCTCCACTCCACTGAAGCCAATATGGTCGTGAGGGAAAAATTCCTTCCCAGCCCCCCTAAAAGGATCAACTAGCACAATGCCCATAGCAGGTTCAAACCCCATCTGTTAATCACACCCCAAGGGGAGGGAGGATGGGTGCTGCATGGAGAAAGGGGTTGTCTGCTGCGTGGAGAAAAGGGTTTCCAACACCAGGACTTACACCTTTAAAGACTTTCACCCTTACAGTCCAAAGGAATGAGTCAGTGCTGCAAAGCTAACCAATGTCTGCCTTTTTGCCAAACACAACAGAACTGTGACCTTGAGGTCTCTGGATGCTACTGCAGTATAAGTATGTAATAATCTTTTCTGAAATTGTCAAGAGATTTAAAGAGCAAAATTGTAAACCAGTATCTTCTGAGTGTGGTGATAATCCACCAATATATCCTTCAGGATCTGTGTATACTTTGTTCCAAACTCCACACTGGAACACAAAGATGATATTTTTAGAAGTTTACAGACTTTGCCAAAGAGTTCACCAGTTGATTCCACTTTCCTGTTTTGGGATATTTTTAAGATCTCTGCTTTGAATCAGTGGAAATAGTTTGTGATTTACTTGCATAGTACGCTTCCATTGAATATGTTGAGACAAATGAATTCATAGCAGAAATGTGTTTTGTAGTTTCATTTAGAAAACAATTATAAAAGGTTTCTCTTCCATATTTCATTTTCTTCTGTTTTTCTGTATTAATTTTATGATTTTTTAAACAAGTCTGTGTAGCTCTGTAGGAGAAAAGTATCCTCTTTAGTTAATATAATACTGTATTAAAGATTCACTCCCTGTGAAAATTTCCCTATAATTTACTGACAACTAATTATAGGACATGGGAAATCTACAATTTTCTAAGTAGAGTGTGGGACCCTAAAACTTATGGGCATGATTCTCACCATCTTGTGCATGGCAGGCAAGAAAGACCAATTTAAGAAAATCTATTTATGAATGCAAAAGTAAGGAGCAGCCATGTTCCATGAGACAATGTTGCTCCAAACATTACCATGGGGGAGGTGAAATATGGAAATCCGTGAATGGAGACCATGGAAATGCAAGAGGGGCACATTCTCCTTTGCAAGGATCCAGAGGCATGGGACCGAAATTATGTGTGTGTATCCCAGATTCCAGAGGTTTGAGGCCTAGGCTGCTATCCCTTCACCCCTCCTCCAATCCACCATCTGTTGTTTCCCTGTGGGACTCTCCACAGAAGGATATGATATTGGCCTTTGCTCCAAATCTCCTTCCACAATCCCATCAATTACCTAGGGTGGCATCAGTAGGGGGTATATTTCAAAGAAGTATTTGGAAATGTAGAAGATGTTTTAGGCAGGTGGAGTGAAGTCTAGCAACAATTTAAATGGAAACAAAATGCTTAAGACACTTTTTAATGGTGTGAGTAGGGTTGATGAGCCAGATTATGCTATTTTTTATCCCAGATGAGGATCTAGCCCAATATAGTGTCTATGAGGTTACCTGCTTCTCTAGATTTCTTTTTTTTAGGGTGTGATACCACAGTCACTAAGGGCAGATTGCTGAGCACCCTGGCCCTGATCCAGCAAATCACTTCAGCATGTGCTTAACTTTAAGCAATTAAGTAATCCCATTGAAGTCAATGACTGGTTCTAAGGCAGGCAAAGCTGTCATTGGATTTCCATAAACGTTCTGCTTTCCTTGGGATTGAAGGACTTTCAGTTATAAGCAAAATAAATATAAAGTATTTTAGAATGTTTCATTTAACAGTAAGTGCAGCTGCTATAAAGTGAATATTTCTTAATACTACAAAACATAGTGTACAATGAAAGACTCATAATCCTGAAAGATTGCTCGGAGAATGGCCATTTATCTTCTGGCAGCAGTTTGTATGCCACACTGATATCCGCAGGATCTCCCTATTACTGTTCAATGGGTAGTGCTACTAAGTCAGTCATTTTTTGTGCTAGGAAGATATCTGGTAGTAATTTAAAAACTACTTTAAAAACATTTGGGGCATATGAGTGGATAAATCTATAAATATTTATGCCACTAATCATATTTCATAATTCAGTGATAAAGAATTTATTTTATATTCACAGATAGGCCATATTTTTAAAGTCAGACCCCTGATGTCTGTACTATAAAATTAATGAGTGTTTACAGACCTACATTTTCTACTTATCTGGGTAATTATTTCTCTTCCCCCTACCCCCACCCTGCACTGAGCCAGATATTTGTCATAGAAGTACCTAGATAAGAAGGTATATTTAAAATAGAAAGAAAACTCTCTTTCTCTTGGGCCTTAGTTACATGGGAAAGCTTTTTTTCAGTAAATCTTTAGATATGGTGTGTGTGTGTGTGTGTGTGTGTGTACATATATAAAGAACTTTTTGTGTGTGGTCAAAAGGCTGTCCATTCCAGCAAACTGTTTAAGCACCTCTCCAATTTATGGATAACTCAAGAGTCTTTCACAGTAACAACACTGTGGATACTAAGCAAAAGAGGTGCACCTTTACTTAGCAGTCATTTATGCTCTCATTAAATCTGTGCTTGTGCACAATAACATACAATAGTGTGTTGCAGCTATGAATGCTGGAGAATATAATGGTGATTCAAAAATTTATTTATATTCAGTACATACTGTGCAGCAGTTGTATTGGTCCAGGGTATATTAAATAGGGTGCACTGACAAAATAAGACAGACTTACTGATGACAAAGTGAGCTCCATAGTGTGTTCAGAGAAAATAGAACATGGTGTCCTTAATGAAGAGAAACAAGCCGGTGGAGGAAACAACAATTCAATCCTGTTGAACTCTGAAGAGTTAGTGTACACTGTGTAAGTCACAGTAAGTTCTTACACAATATATAGACCCTTGAACTCATTAGGCATGAAGTAATTGGAAGATCTTAGTATCCAGTGGGAGTAGAAACAGAATAGTGTAACATTTAGTAGAGGTTTCATGTATAGAAAGCGTGAGTAAAATATAAGTACTTTGTAGTAAAGTTCAGCAATTAATGAACATATTATATAATGATCCTATTTAAAAGGCATATGTATAATCATTATAGTTGCACAGTTTAGCACTAAAAATGTAAAAGTTAAGAATATAAAAGCAAGTTTAATCCTGCCCCTAGTAAATAGATTATGGCAGATTCTTTAATGCCACATTCTTTAATGACATAATCACATGATATTTCTCAAATTATCTAATATCCTTTTTTTCCCCATAGTGTAAAAAAATCCGAGTCTAGTCCTGTGTTTTGCTCTGCGTTTGTCAGATTATGTGAAAGTCACCAATATAAATGACACACAATGAGAAAGTAACATCTCCAGTGAGGAAACCCACAGCGGATGGAAGACTGGAGTCAGACAAAGGAGCAAGGGAGGGTCTTGGGGGAAAGCAGCAGAGTGGGGGTGGGGACTCAGGGAAGAGCTGAGCGGGGGCAGGACCTCCTGGAGGTGGGGCCACAGTCTGGGTGCTGATGGCCTCCTGCATTTTAGGGGGCTTCCGGTGCTCCATAGATTCCCCAAAGGAAAGACTCACATGCCGCCTATGGCACTAACCTAAATAGAAAGCTAGCTGTTAATTAGAAACTGAACACACTTCTTCAGTCAAACATGTTCAGCCATTGAAGCACTTCTATAATTATCTGCCTCCCCATGGAAATGATGTATCTTCATGCTACTATAAATGATTTGAATAACTCACCTGGATCTGGAATCAATTGTCATATTCCCTCTGTTTGCAGCTTTTATAGACCCAGATTCAGTTTGAGTTAAATAGGTACAATTCCCATGAAGTCAATGCAGTTATGCCTGGCTACCCAGGGCTGCATTTTGTCTATGGACTTTATAGGCCAGATCCTGTCACATGGAATCCCCTTTCTGCTGCACTGAGGCAGTTTGGTGGCTGCTTAAAGCTGACATCGTTTAGCATATGGACAATTGAAAATCGGTCCAGGGAGTGCAGGTGGCGCCTTCATTCAGTGCTAACTAGGATTTCAGTGGTATTATGAGTCACACTCCATTTGCCTTCTACTGTGCCATATAATTAGATAGTGCTCTATTTGCTTATTTGGCTAAAGTTAAATTCATAAATCAGAAGTTGCTCTACCCCTATAATCAGATCCTAGGCATCTAGTGGAAAGTCTTATTGTCAAAATAAAATCAGTGTCATTACTTGTGTTGGGTTTAGGTCCTAGAGCTGTCTGATGTGGGCTAGGGATTTGAACTGGGGTTTTCCACATCCCAAGTAAGTGCTCTAATCATTTGGCTCTTTGTGGTGGGGGCAGAGCAGTGAGGGAAAGTGGTTCACGCTTAGATCAGAGATTCCATCTTGCACTTGAACACTTACAAAGAAAGAATCAGAGAGGTAGACATTTTAGTCTAGAATTGCAGAAGTGACAAAGGGTCCTGTGGCACTTTAAAGACTAACTAAAGTATTGAAGCATAAGCTTTCGTGGGGTAATACCCACTTCGTCGGATGCATGCAGTGGAAGTATCATGGGGCAGGTATAAATAAGTAGGCAAGAACCAGGTTAGAGATAACAGGGTTAGTCCAATGAGGCTGAACCAGCTTATCTCTAACCAGGGAGGGTGAGGTATTCCTCTAGTAGCTGAATTGGAGGTGTCAACAGCGAGAGAAGAGAAACTGTTCTTGTAGTTAGCTAGCCATTCATAATCCCTATTCAGTCCTGCGTTGATTGTATCAAATTTGCAAATGAATTGCAGCTCTGCAGTTTTTCTCTTTGCAGTCTTGTCTTGAAGTTTTTTTTCTGCAATATGGTGAGTTTTAAATCTGTAATTGTGTGTGCAGGGAGGTTGAAGTTTTCTCCTACAGGTTTTTTTATATTGCCATTCCTGATATCTGATTTATGTCCATTTATCCTTTTTCGTAGGTACTATCCAGTTTGGCCAATTTACATAGCAGAGGGACATTGGTGGCACATAATGGCATATATTGCATTGGTAGATGTGCAGGTGAATGAACCAGTGATGGTGTGGCTGATCTGGGTAGGTCCTGTGATGGTGTTGCTGGTGTAGCTATGTGGGCAGAGTTGGCATTGAGGTTTGTTGCATGGATTGGTTCCTGAGTTAGGGTTATTATGGCACAGTGCGCTGTTGCTGGTGAGAATATCCTTGAGGTTGGCGGATTGTCTGTGGGCCTGGACTGGCCCGCCTCCCAAGGCCTGTGAAAGTGAGGAATTGTTGTCCAGGATGGGTTGTAGATCACCGATGATGCGTTGGAGAGGCTTTAACTGGGGACTGTAGGTGATGGCCGGTGGTGTTCTGTTGTTTTCTTTCTTGGGCTTGTCTTGCAGCAGTAGGCTTCTGGGTAGACGTCTGGCTCTGTTGATCTGTGTCCTTATTTCCTTGTGCGAATATTGTAGTTTTGAGAAAGCTTGGTGAAGATCTTGTAGGTGTTGGTCTCTGTCTGAGGGGTTGGAGCAAATACGATTGTACCTCAGTGCTTGACTGTAGACAATGGATCGTGTGGTGTGTCCGGGATGGAAGCTGGTGGCATGAAGGTAGGCATAGCTGTCGGGAGGTTTTCAGTATATGATGGTGTTAATGTGGCGGTCATTAATTTGCACCGTGGTGTCTAGGAAGTGGACCTCCCGTGTAGATTGGTCCAGGCTGAGGTGGATGGTGGGGTGGAAGCTGTTGAAATCATGGTGGAATTCTTCCAGAGTTTCTTTCCTATGGGTCCAGATGATGAAGATGTCATCAATGTAGTGTAGATAGGGAAGGGGCGTGAGTGGATGAGAGTTGAGGAAGCGTTGTTCCGGGTCAGCCATAAATATATTGGCATACTGGGGGGCCATGCGGGTGCCCATAGCGGTGCCACTGGTCTGGAGGTATATATTGTCACCAAATTTGAAATAATTGCATATGAGGATAGTCACAGCGCTCAGCAACCACTTGTGCTGAGGCATCATCAGAGATACTATTCCTGACAGCTTGTATTCCATCTCTGTGTGGGATGTTTGTGTAGAGAGCCTCTACATCCATGGTGGCTAGGATGGTGTTTTCTGGAAGATCACCAATGCATTGTAGTTTTCTCAGGAAGTCGGTGGTATCACGGAGATAGCTGGGAGTGCTGGTGACGTAAGGTCTGAGTAGAGAGTCCATATATCCAGACAGTCCTTCAGTGAGAGTGCTAATGCCCGAGATGATGGGGCGTCCAGGATTTCCAGGTTTGTGGATCTTGGGTAATAGAATAACCCCAGTCGGGGCTCTAAGGGTATGTTAATTTGTTCCTGTGTTAGTGTAGGGATTGTCCTGAGTAGATGGTGCAGTTTTTTAGTATATTCCTCAGTGGGATCTGAGGGAAGTGGCCTATAGAAATTGATATTGGAGAGTTATCTGGTAGCCTGCTTTTGGTAGTCAGAGCTGTCCATGATGACAACAGCACCTCCTTTATCAGCCTCTTTGATTATGATGTCAAGATTGTTTCTGAAGCTGTGGGTAGCATCATGACAGGTTGTGAGACAGGCGATGTTGTTTTTCTACAATTTCTGCCTGTGCACATCGGTGGAAGCATTCTATGTATAGGTCCACTTTTACAAAGAAAAGTTTCATAAAAAACTGGCACATTGCTGTGAAAAGTTTTTGTTTCTATGAATCAACTTTTCTTACCAAAAAAGTTTTGCTAGAAAATTTCCAATCAGAGCAATACAAGATGCTTCAAAGGAAAGTGCAATAAACTCGATTGTGAGCAGGTAGTTAGAGATTAGCTTAAGTCCTGAAATAAGAGGTTTAATATCCCTTCAAGGATTTACAGCCATTAGCCGCCAGCATTCGATGCAGCTGCACCAGTTCAGTGCAATCTTAAGCATCTGGGACTATCAGTAACTTGCCACAAATTTTCCTGCAGCTTATTCACAGCCCATGATGCTTGTTTTTTTCTGCATGGCCCATGCATTTTGCAGAAGGGAAAGGACAGTTACATGGTGGAGAGATAAATTCATATCCCGAGGATTGCCTCTATATAGCCTCAGCACTACTTTTCCCATGGATTTATTCCCTTCCATATTACACAGTATATGGGCCAAATAATCTTGGAGTGCAACTGAATGAGGATGTGAGAATTGCTTGGCACGGCTGAACTGTTCATATGACATGCTAAATTGTTGTTGAACCGTGAAAAGAAATGAATGGTTGTGGAGGTTACCCTGTAACCAGTTTCAGCAAAGTGTCTTTAGTAACCGTTGAAAAATGAACGGAACTATATTAGGTATACTGTACCTGCCAACATCTTCATACAAAAACGCAGCAAATCCTAAATGTGCATACATTGAAATAGGTGTTACAAGACTGATTTTAAAATGTTGATTTTGGCCTATAAAGCCCTAAATGGACTGGGACCTATATAAGAGACAGACCCAGTTACAATTAGCAGAGATGCTTGATCTGAAAGCCCGTTGGTATAAGAGAGGGGACAACTGGTAGAGCCTGAGACTTTGGAAGTCACTTTCTCCTCAGGTCCACAACAGATTGATTTATGTTAGCCTTTGGGGCATGTTGCCAGGTCCATCTCTTGTCCCTTGCCTGTGAGGAGGAGATGGATGTTGGGTATAGCTGGTAGCAGTGATGTGAGACTCTGAGAATCTGTGAGAGGTCTATTAATTTCTATTATGTTTATGTTGTTGGTGGGTTATTGGATTTGATCTGGGGGTACAGACAGGTCCATTAGTTTACTTAGTGTAATTTTAGAAGATTATAAAAGGCAGTGGTGGGAAACCAATGGCCTGCATGTGGCCCATCAGGGTGATCTTCTGGTGGGCCATGAGACAGTTTGTTTACATTGACTGTTCACAGGCACAACCACCTGCAGCTCCCACTGGCCGCAGTTCACCATGCCTGGCCAATGGGAGATGCAGGAAGCGGCGGCTAGCATATCCCTGCGGTTGCCACAGGTTGCCCGCCACTGATCCAGGGCATCCAAAGCATAGGCTGGTGCTCTTTCATTATAGCTTTCAAAATCCAAATAAATCATCTAAACTGGTGCTGTGTTCTGATTACAACCATTGGTTGTTAAACCAGTGCAACCTGTAGTGCGGCAAGACAATGCTTCTTTTTACACCGATGGGGTTTACACTGGAGTCTCAAATAGGGGTAACCTCCACTGCTGCAAATAGTAGCTTTTCCTGTCTATCCTTAAGGTTGCACTGGTGCAGCTATGTTAAATGCTGGCTATTGATAACTGGAATCAGAGCAAATCCCCAGCCTTTGCAAGGCCTTAGAATAGTTGCTGACAATGCAGTGGCCCTCCAGCAATTGGGAGAGCAGTGGCCATGTGGAAAATGGGGTTGGAGAAGATACTTTGGGTGTATCCAGCAATATCAGTGGACTCTTGGTGGCGGGCAGGATCAAACCTGGGACCTTTGGAACTTAGTTTATGAGCCTCTGATACATGAGCTAAAAGCTTCTCTCCACCTGCCCCCAACCTCCAGAGTGTGTGGGTTACACACATTTTGGAACTGGCAAGGTTCAAGAGATGTTTGGTAAAAAAGTTGATATCTGTTTCTTCTTGCCTGTCAAAGGGAAGAGATGTTTCCACCTGGAGGAGGAAGTTGACTGCCAGGGACAGGGGCTGGACATAAGCCAAATCCATCCCAAAGATCCAAATCAGGCAGCTATGTCTGAGGATCCAGAGGTTACCTGCTAGTAGAGTTATTTTAAGAATAAAATTTGCACCATGATCTTAGAAAATGTAATACAGAGATGATTGTTTTTCCCTTTCAAATTATTTGACAAATATTTCCCTAGGAAAGTATTATTACCTGTCTCTTTTCAGCTATGGTTCATAGGTCCTTCCTATAGTGAGTTTCACTTTAAAGGATAGGCGGATTTAAAAATGTGTCTGAGAGATGTCAAACACCTTTTTGATTTCCAGCGTCTGGCCTTGGTGGCACACTGGCAGATTTGAAAAAGCACTTTGTTATAGTGAGTATATATATTTTGTGATACACCTGGTAGTCTTCTATAATGCAAATATATTCAACCCGGCATGAAATCCCTAAACTGCTAATTCCCATTTCAAATTTGTACTTGTCAGGTTTCTGTGAAACTAATCTCAAAGTGGCCCAAATAGGCCAGTTTATGTAACTGATTTGCTTCTAACAACTCTGCCATTTGAAATTCCCAGACCTGCGAGGAATAAATGCCACTTGCTCTTTGGAAGCTTCATCATTATTAGACTGATTAGCAATCAGTCTTGTAGCTTTGCTACAGAATCCTGTCAGTTTGTTTTCACATTATCTGCACAAAGCAGAAATGAAACTTTTTCTTCCTGTAGTAGTTACCATTTTTTTCATAATGTGGCAAGCTATCAGTGGGGAGGGAACACTTGACCTGGCTTTGCTTAACTGTGTTTTGAGTTTCGTCTAATGAAATATTTACATGAACAAAGGATTGTCATTAGTATGTTTCCATTTTGCCCAAATGTTTTTTTACATGCTGCAGATAAAAATCTACCTAAAGACACTGACAAATGCCTAGAATACATGCTGTAAACATAAAAGGAAAGAACCTCAGACTTAACAGGCTTTTCATCAATCCCTTTTTCAATATAGCTTCCTATATGGAATATAAAAGAGAATGGGCTGGTAGGTTTTGTGGAACAGAATAATATAAGCAATCAAAAAGAATTTATTCAAACTAAGCACTAGAAAAGATCAGTTGTTTATTAAATTAAGTAATAGGGTTGCCAACTCTGACTGAAACTATTCTGGGAGATTTTCCCCCCCCCAACATAATGTCATTTTATTAAAATATCCTATTAAAATCTCCCGGATTGCTTTCAGCAGTCAACAGGAGATCAATGCGGATTCCATAAGACTGTAGGCCAATCCTGGAGTCTACTTACTGGCTGTAATTCAGCAAAGTGTGTACTTAACTTAAAGCATGTGATTATGTGCTATGATGAATAGGAAGGGATTTAGGCATGTCTTTAAGTTCCACTGAAGTCTGCAGGTGATATCCTGGCTCCACTAAAGTCAATGGCAAAACTCCCACTGAGTTCAGAGGGCCCAAGATTTCACCCAATTAGCATGTCTACACTGCGATTAAAAACCTATGGCTGGCCTGAGTCAGCTGACACTAGGGCTGGAGACGAGGCTCTGGGGTCCTGGGGGCGGGGGAGGATTCCAGAGCTTGGGCTTCAGCTCTAGTTCAAACATCTATACTATAATTAAACAGTCCCTTAGCCTGAGCCCCTTAGCCTGTGTCAGCTGACATAGGTCAGCCATGGGTTTTTACTTGACGTGTAGTCGCATCCAATGTGATTTAAGCCCATGTTTGTGAGATCAAAGCACCCATCAGTGCTACATTAAAAATTGCTAGGCCAGGGCCAGCTACAAGGGGCACTGCAGCCATGTCAACCTTTCCACATTGTAAAGCATCTGATATACTGTGGGTTCTGTGTAAGTAATTATTAATAATAAACAGTAACAGTGTGAACCACACCATCCTATTACATTTCTGTTTTTAACTTGCTATTATAATCACTTAGCATCAGGGCTTTTTCATGTCAGTCCTTCATTAAACCAGTTTTGCTCTTGTCAACTGTGCCAGGAAGAACTAAACTTCATATTAATATCAGGAATCACAACCATCCATCTGAGATGCCATTTAATACACCTTCAAGCTGATGATTGTTATGTTCCCTCCTTCCCCTGGTAATAAATGAGCTCTTCTCACTTTGTACAGCAAAAAACATTCTAAATTAACACCAGACTTGGGTTTCATAAGAATGATCTGTGCAGAACTCAAGCTGAAAGCATGTATCTCCTTAAACCAAAGTACCATCAGTACATGCTTTCATCGGCGGGATCATAAAGCACAGGCAGTGGCCAACAGAAGCTCACTGGAGCCATTTGTCTGGAAAGGCATATTCTGGAAGGAGTCCAGAAGGAGACTCTTTGAGAATTCTCAAGGTTGCAGCCCAGGCTTCCTGGGAATCCCTGTTCCTGTGGCTTTTTCCTGGCACTGTTCTCTGCCAACTCTACAACCCTTCTGGTCCCTCAGTGCAGTGGAGAAAATGCAGCTAAATAGTTGGCCTTTTAACACCTGTGGTGTTCTGAGTAATTTATTCCCATCAGCATTTTTTTGTGCACAAGAGGTACACAGGGATAACAGTAATAATCTTGTAGTAATTAATGGCAACCCTATGTACACTTTAATGATTTCTGCTGAACAGGGTGTGTGTGATATTTATATGTATATTAGGCTTGGATTTAATACATACCCACAGGGAGATACGGGAATGTATCATGTTTAACACACTTCATCTGAAGTATCAATAATAAATAAATGAGAGGGAGGGGGAATATAAGGATAGAGCATTCTCAAAAGGCTCCATTCCTATGTTAATGACCATTTAAGTGGTTCTTAAATAACTCAAAGCTTAAATAAACAGCAGCCAGTCCCACCCAAAGTCTCTCCCCTCCTACCAGGAATTGTGGGTAGAACCCCTCATAGCAACTCTAGGGGCTGATTTATAAGAGCCTTCCCAGTCCAGGAGATGAGACCTAGGGCAGTAGTGACAGGAGCATGAGCAGAGGCCAACCAGATCATCTACCTATGGGTCAGTAGACACCTTGAGTCTTCCTTTACTCAAGAACACTAGGGCTTGAAGGCCCCAGGAGCTCTTTGAAAAAGCCCTGCTTCCAGAAGTGGACGACCTGGGGTAACAGTGATAGGAGCATGGGCACACATTTATTGCTCCGTGAGTCCAGCTCCACCACCGTCATCGGCGGGTAATAGGGGGGTTGTGAGGATGGCAAGGGAAAGACTCATTTAGAGGGTATTTGGAAGTAGCAAGTGAAAAAGAATTACCATGTAAATGATGGTGGAAGGTTATCAGGTATTAGTTGTGAGTTAATACAGGTTATTGGTTTATTATCTAGACTCCAGGGATTTTGTAATAATCTTTTCTTCATCCCCTGTCCTGTGTTGTGCTGTTGTCTGCTTAGATTGTAAACTCATTAGAGCAGAGACCTGCCCCGCTAAATGTCTGAAAACACGTAAAATACTGTTAAGGGCTATCCAGCTTTAAATTCTAATAATTACTCAGAGCAAACATTGATACCCATAAGTCTGTTTGACAGGGCTTCTTTTTCAAGCAGCCTCAGTTAATGCACACACAAGTTACGAATGCAATAACTTATGCACTGTCATCTGTCTGTTCAAATGATGTTTGCAAATCCTTGTTTGTAATCAATCTGCAATACAAATGAGGTCTTAGTGGTAAGCCAGACTCTTATGTTAATTTTGCATTTGTCAACCCCCCCATTTTTTTTTTGCTAAGGGCCACTTCCAGAAGACTGAACAGAAGAAAGTGATTAAACAGCGGGTGATAGTGTACCAAAAATAACTAAATCAAGGGCAAAGTTGTTCATATACAGATAGAGGCCATATTTTGAACACTTGGCCCACAGACTTGAGAACTTTTTTGTAAATAATTAATTTCTGTCTCTTGTATTTGCTTTTAAACAAGGCTTTTATGTCAGTTTACATAAATAGAAATCTAAGTCTGAGCAAACTAAACTCCAATACAGTTGGGATGAGTTATGCTAGACATTTTGTGTAATGTTGAGCACTAGTAATGTAGACATCAGGACACTTGTCCGCAAGCAGCAGAACATTATTTATTTATATTTACAGCTTCTAAAAGGTATTCTAGGTACTTTGCTAAACACACACACACACACACACACACACACACACAAATGTTTCCTTTGCCAAAGAGCTTGGGGCCAGATTTTTAGGGTATTTAGGTAACTACAGACCACCTGGCCCTTAATGTCTATATTAGCGAAGACTCAGTAAGTGCTGCTCTTATGCTAAGAGTTACAGCAATTACTTCACTATTTCAGCTTGGCTGAAATATACGGTGTGGTCTACTTGTTTGGGGTGCCATGTGCTGAAACTAGAGGCCTGCTAGGCAAGGCTGAGAGCTTCTTAATGAGGCTCTGATCTCTAAGCACTTTTGCACCCATCAACCCTTAACTAGGGGCAGGGCTACTCAGGAAGAAAGGGCTTTAAAAAGCTTGTTCCTAAGTGACCTGAGGAGCTAGTTAACTGGGGAGTTTTGCAAGGGAGTCTAGAGGGGGAGTGTGTGTGGCTAGATACATTTAACATTCTTTAAACTTAGGCCCAAAATACCCCGATAAAAACAAAACGTTGACAAAGGAACGACCTGCAGGAATAAAAAGAGAATTCAGGAAGAACTTCAACAACAGAGTGGGGGCTATCCTTGCACCCAATGCAGCATGTATGAGTACCTGTCCTTTGGACAAGTGGCATATGTGTGCATTTGGTGCAATGAGCTTATGGCTCTCAGAGACTCTGTACAGGCTTTGGAGCCAGAGTGGCTGAACTGGAGGAGTTAAGGGAGACAGTCCTATTCAACATATTAATAAATGATCTGGAAAAAGGGATAAAGAGTGAGATGGCAAATTTTGTAGATGATACAAAACTACTCATTATAGTTAAGTCCAAAGCAGACTGCGTAGAGCTACAAAAGACTCTCAAAACTGGGTAACTGGGCAACAAAATAGCAGATGAAATTCAGAGTTGATAAATGCAAAGTAATGCACGTTGGAAAAAATAATCCCAACTATGAATATAAAAATGTTGGGGTCTAAATTAGCTGTTACCACTCAAGAAAATTATCTTGGAGTCATTATGGATAGTTCTCTGAAAACATCCACTCAATGTACATCAGCAGTCAAAAAAGCAAACAGAATGTTGTGATTATTAAGAAAGAGATAGATAATATCATATTGCCTCCACGATAATTCCACCGTACGCCACATCTTGAATCCTGCATGCAGATGTGATCACCCTATCTCTAAAAAAATATATTGGAATTGGAAAAGGTTCAGAAAAGGGCAACACAATGCTTAGGGTATGGAGGAGAGATTATGAGAAGAGATTAATAAAACTGGGACTTTTCAGCTCGGAAAAGAGACAACTAAAGGGGGATATGACAGAGGTGTATAAAATCATGACTGCTGTGGAGAAAATAAATAAGGAAGTGTTATTTACTCCCCATAACAGAAGAACTAGAGGTCACCAAATGAAATTAATAGGCAGCAGGTTTTAAATAAACAAAAGGAAGTATTTCTGCACACACACAGTCAACCTGTGTCAACCTTGCCAGAGGACATTGCGAAGGCCAACACTATCAGGATTCAAAAAAGAGCTAGATGAGTTCATGGAGGATACCTCCATCAATGGCTATTAGCCAGTATAGACAGGGATGGTGTCCATAGTCTCTGTTTGCAAGAAGCTAGGAATTGGCAACAGGGGATAGCTTACTTGATCATTACCTGTTCTATTCATTCCCTCTGGGGCACCTGGCATTGGCCAGTGCTGGAAGGCAGAATACTGGACTAGATGGACCTTTGGTCTGACCAGTTATGACCATTTTTATGTTCTTATGTTATGTTCTCAATAGGACTACTTGATTACATATTTTAGACATGTGTATGTCTTGATAGTTATTCTCTAATATAATAAGCTAACAATTAATATTAATTCATTACAGTATACCAGTCAATAATTTCACTTCCGACAAAGTCACACATAATGACCAATACAGCCTGTTGTTGAATGCTGCAATTTATAGTTTACGGGCCAACACCAAAATGGAGTAATTAGCATAAGTACGTCTCTCCAACTTTCTTTCATCTGCTGACATTCCAATACAACTTTTAACTGGTCCCCAAAGTGCAATATTGACTATCCTGATCAGCAATATGAAATGAAATGTGAAATTCATAAAGCCTAATGCTGATTCTTTCCTTTTGATTTTAACATTTAAATCAAATAATGTTTGTTATCAAAGTCTGAATTCATAACACTCTAATTATCTATAACCCCATTTAAAGTATACTGTACTAACTAAGCAGCTCTCTATATAATTTACATTCAATAAACATCAGTCATTTGAAAAACATCGGTCAAAAGATTCACTTTAGGTTGCAATGAAGTTAATGTTACTCATCACAAGAACAAATACTATATCTGTTGCAAATGTGTGTCACAGTAACGTCCTGTTAAGATGACACAGTATGAGTTCAGGTGGTGTCTGTGTTCAGTAAAATTGTGTACTACATATGGATAAAAATCCCAAAGGTTTACTGTCCTGATTAGGTTTATTTTTTAATATATTTTGCTTCAAAAGAGCATTTAGAGTCAGGACACAAATATCCGGTGAGGAGCTTGGTATCAGTACAAAAGTAAGGGTCACAATACCATATCACACCATCCTTACTTCTTCGCTGCTGCTGCTAGCAGTGGCTCTGCCTTCAGAGTTGAGGTCCTGACCAGCAGCCGCTGCTCTCCAGCTACCCAGCTCTGAATGTAGTACCATCGCCAGCAGCAGCACAGAAGTAAAGGTAGCAATAACCTTGTGACCCCACCCCAGGGACGCTGTAACCACTAGGCAAACTAGGCTGCTGACTAGGGCGCCGAGATTTGAGGGTGCCAAAAAGTGGTGTCCCAATTTTTTTTTACACTATGGCTGGAAAATGAATGAATAAAGAAAAGAGAAATGTCATTGAACGTGCATTTTAACTTGTCATTCTCTCATACATAACAGTTATAGCCCACGCCAGCTCTGCGTTGCGGGCACAAGCATACTGCTTCATGACAGTACAAAGCGGCAATCACATCATTTTTCTCGTCGTGTGCAGCTGTTATCCATTCTGACAGGCTGTTTATAATGCTAAGTTTACTAGTTTTCGGAGATTGTCGACTGAGGCTAACTATTTTTGTTGAGTTGTTTCAGATCTAAGATTCTGGCAAGTGCTGCTGCTAATTAGCGAAATTAGCATCATTTCGCTAATACTTTGTGTCAGTTGTGTGTGTATGTTAAGTATTTGAGTGTATATGTTTATGTGCGAATGTGCGAGTATAGGTTGTTGAAATTTGTCATATTGATATTGTCAGTTGTTGTATGACATAGTATACACCATTCTAATTTTATAGATTATATTAATAACAATAATTGGATATTCTAAAGGTAGAATAAAATGTGGTAGATTTTGATATGAAAGAAGGAAGGAAGTATACATGACTAAAACGGGTGTATTTTTTAAAGTATTTTGAAAGTTTATAATAAGTGATGCTCTGGGGGAGATAAGAGGAGGGGGCGGGGGGGGGGTGCAAGGTGGAAGTTTCGCCTAGGGCACAAAATATCCTTATACCGGCCCTGCTCCATCCACAATTCCTTTATGGGTCAGGACTCCTACAATTACAGCACCATGAAATAATGAAATGTATGGTTTTTAAAAAATCCTGTGACCATGAATTTGACCAAAATGGACCATGAATTTGGTAGGGCTCTATTTATGGGACTTCCGTGACTTCTTTGCAAACCAGTAGCCCCCTTAAAAGTAAAGGTAAACTAGATTTGATTCACTGTGGACTGTCTGAATATCTGGTGAGGGGCTGCATATCAGTACAGAAGTAAGGGTCACAATACCATACCATGCCATTCTTACTTCTTCACTGCTGCTGGCAGTGGCTCTGCCTTCAGAGTTGAGCTCCTGGCCAGCAGCCGCAGCTCTCCAGCTACCCAGCTCTGAATTTAGTGCCGTCACCAGCAGCAGCACAGAAATAAAGGTAGCAATAACCTTGTGACCCCACCCCAGGGCCATCTTGTGTAAAAGCATGGATTTAACAAAGTGCTTTTCTAGAAGGTAGGGGAGAACAAATTAACTGTGGGTCTGATTCTCCATTGTGATACTCCTGTTTCCCCCCCTCTCCACTGGAATAACACAGGCATAAACCTGGAGCCTATGGAGAATGAAACCCTTTTCCCTAGTAGGATTTATTCTCCAATGGAAGATTCACAAGCACTTAATTAACTATGGCACGTAACAATTGACATGGAGAATTTATTAATCATCAATTGTTGATGATAGGAACATAGGAAAAAAGAGGGGTGAGTTTATGTTATGATAAATGCAATCACAGTTGATCAGAGGTAATACTGCAGAATAGCAATTCATGAATAATAGAATAGATTTGCTTGAGCAAGTCTGAATGAATAAGAGTGTTGGTTGGAACATTTCCATAAACTTTACTCTACTTGTGTCAGTACAATATGAAGAAGGGCTTTTTTATTCAACTATTTCTTGTTCATAAGTTTGTTCTTCTTTAAATGTGCTGTACTTTGTCATGTAGGCAATGTAAAGTACACGAACTAAAACTCAGAAAGGAAAGATTTAAACTGGATATTGGAAAGAGTTTTTTTGTACTTCCCCAGTTATTGCAATAGGATATTGTCTGCCTGTGTATGAAAACTAAACAACCAGTGCCAAAGCATTTGCAATTGGAATGGAGGAACTGACCTCAAATAGCTAAGGACACATTAAATTTTGAGATATACAGGCTGAAAGATGGCTGGTCCTGGCAAAAGCAGGGATGGACCAATGATTTTTCCATTTGTATTTGTTATATATTTTTCAATCTCTTTTCTTTCCTTTGTAACTGATCTTTAGTTGTTTTCTTGACTGACATTCTCTGATTTTTTTTTTCTATTGAAAGAAGGCTCACATATCAAAATCAAGCCCACACATCTGTGATACTTAATTCATACATAAGGCCTATGAGGAAAGTTCACTGATGTTTGCTTGATTAAACCCATCATGCTTAGTTTTGATATGATGATTTACAGAGATGCAAAGAGCAGCATGCTCGGTGTGTAGTCATTACTTGCAAATGCAGCACAGCACTTCCTTGCTGAATGGAAGCATGCATTATGGAGGCAATGGAGAACTATGTTCCGGAGTAGAGGAATAAGCCAACTGAGGCTTTTAGCAATGTGAGCAAATCTTGTGAGTTCCATGAAGATTCGTCTTGCCGTCTGGGCTTTATTTTTTAAAAAAAACAGAGCTATATTTATAACAAAGCTTTGTTGGTTATTTTTAATCTCAGTATTTTCATACATCAGTCTTATAAAAATAATTTAAAAACTATTCGAAAAGTTACTCCCGCTGCACCTCTCCTTTATAACTTCAGTGTCTCTCTTCCTACTTATGCAAAAATGGTTTTGATTTTATTTCAGATAGTGTCCCTATCACAGGTCCAACTTTCCAGTTCAAAACTACTAGAATTCAGAATCATATCTTTTATAGTCAGATAAATAATGCACCTTCAGGTGTACTTTCTGGAACAACAGCTACGCATGGAGCCAGATCCCCAGCTATCCTTCACTGGAACTGCATCCATTTACACTAGCTGAGGATCTGGGCCTTGGTATCCATTTGGTCAGATGTTGAACAGACAGGTTGAATGAAGTGTCCTACAGAAATATCATTAATTCATACTCTAGAGAATTCATGTGAGTCTATCAAGAGCATGGATTCTCACTCTTTTTACATAGAATACACCACATTTCAGAAGAGAGCTTGTCTTGTGGATAATCTCCCTTCCTGTCTGTGTTTGTGTAGACCCATTTACTCTTACTCATGACCACATGACATCCCCATTGAAATCAGAGCAATTGTTTATGTGGAAAAAGTAATTTTACAGACGCAAGTATCATGTTTCATCTGCCTTTTAATGTGAATTAGCATCTGGAAATAGAATCAGAGAGGTAGCCGTGTTAGTCTGGAATAGCAGAGGTAACAAAGTCCTGTGGCACCTTAAAGACTAACTATAAAGTTTTGAAGCATAAGCTTTCGTGGGCTAATACCCACTTCGTCGGATGCAAGCAGTGGAAGCATCTGCAAGTTAGCATGTGAGTTAGCATCTGGAAATAGAGGACCAGCCAGCTCCATTTGACCAGCCAACTCTTTGTAAACTGCCAGAAAGTTTTACATTGACCTTCCAGTGGTCCAATGATCACATTTTGAGAACCTCTGATCTAGAAAGACAGTGTTGCCCATTGGATGGGGCACTGGACTGGGAGTCAGGAAACCTAGATTCCATTCCTTTCTCCACCACCAATCCACTGTGTGACTTTGGACAAGTCATTTTACCTCTCTCTGTTTCCCTCATATCCTTTGTGTAACTTGTCTAGTTAGATAGCCTCTGTCCAAACAGCTGGTAACTCCTAACTGTTTTAATGATGCTTGATTGGGTCCTCTACTGTAATACAAATAATAAATGCTTAAAATACTTTGGATTGTTTGACTGTTCCTGAGGAGAACTTAAATATATGATACCCTATAGAAGCCAGTCACTCTTTTCATATAGTACCAATTTCCTTTTTTGTTGTTGTTGTTGCTTGTTTGTAGAAGGTACAATTCTGGATCCTTAAAATCTTGCAGGAAGTGAAATTCCTTTTTTATAAAACTTCAATGGAGGTCACCCTCCAGATTCAAGAAATCCTCTATTATCTGGAATAATATGCAGGATTGTACTGTACCAATACTTCTATAGGTCCCCCATCCTTTGACTTGTTTAGTGACATGGGTATATTCTCGGTTTTAAGAATAAAGAGAGGAGAACAAAGTAAAAGGTAACAGACAAAACCCAGGTGATGGTGAAGGCCATCTGAGGACTCTGAAGAAACTTGACAAATAAAGCTGTGTAAATAACTGATTTTTTTTCTTCACTGGCAGTTGTGAAAAAAAAAAAAAGTTTTGGATCAATTCAAAACCGAAATTTTTGGTGAACTGAAAAGTAGGAATATTGATTGGGAATCAAATGAAAATCTTTGTTTAGATTTTAGTCACCATTCACAAAACTGAGGGGAGGGAGTTGGTGGGGGTTGTGCCAATTCCCTCCACCGTATACATGATAGTCCAGTGACTAGAAACTCACTGGGATGTGGGAGACTCAGGTTCAGATTCCTGCTCAGGAGCAGGGACTTGAATCAGGTCTCCCATATCCCAAGTCAGTGCCTAGCTTACAGCCCATTGGCTAGTCTGGGGTGGGGCACTCCATGCTGAAGCTGTTCAACTTTGTATAAATTAAATAATAATTGGACCAGAGACTGGAACCTAGGTGATCCCGCTCCACATAGGCTATCTTAATCACCAGATTTTAAAGCCATTCTTGCTCTCTGGCCTAATTCATATTTAATTAGAGCTTGGGGGAGGGCAGTGGCACCCAGTGCCTTCCTTCTCACAGTTTTGTGAATTGCACCTATGTTCCCTTATGAATCTAGCCCCCACAATGGAAATGCCTTGAAAATGTCAAAATAGTTCACTTCCAAATAATTGTCTTTCATCAAAACAATGTGCACAATCTACACAAATTCTCTAAATGCTTTGGTCAGCTTGAATCTGCATTTTTGGCAAACAAAATGGGTTTTTTTTTCCGAACGGTTCACGTCTACCAGTGACAGAAGAGGTTGCTGAAGAAAAAGTGGAAGATTCATTGTATTTATAATGTAATAGGGATTCAGGACACACATTCCTTTTGGCATGATCAATCATCTCTTCTTCCTTGTGAAACGTCTCGTCTGTAGCACATCTATTCATATTTTCTCTGCGAACACAACAGCTAATATTTCTATGATTAATTTAAAATATAGGGCATCACCACTTGTTGTGGCAGTGTAAAATGGCCTTAGAGCAGGGCTAATTGGTGGAGAAGAGGACAAGGTGATCATTTTGTACTCCTTTTTACTCCTTAACATAAGAATGCCTGGTCTTTCTGTGTTTGTTCTTTGGCATGCATCAGCCTGGAGAGTGGTGAGGAAAGCACAGGGAGGATTAGCAGCTCCTGGGAAGGGTTTATTTACAGTTTCAGAGATTTGCTTACCTTCAGCCAGTCATCTAATCCTTAAAAGAGACCTTCTTGTGTTATCAAAGTGCTTTTTTTCTGTTCTGTGAATATCTTCTAGATCTTTCCAACCATAAGAATAGTTTCCTCTTCACTTTGTTTTTAATATATTTTCCAGTTATTGTATGATGTGAACTGAAAACTGTTGGAAGTCTGTGAACTCTGAAAGTTTCAAAGCAATAAAAACAGTAAGGGCCTCTCTCCATTGATTTGAGGTATGTTTAACAGGGGATAACTTAGATGTGTTAACTAACAATTGACAATTCTTGTGTAAGCAAAGATTGCAATCATTTTAGCTGGCCTCAGTTAACCCACTCAAACCAGACAGAATTGTTAACTGATATTTGGCCTAATTCATGCTAGGATTACCAATGAACAGCTGAAGTGATGTGTTCTTGTCTATGGTACAAATTTCAGTTATGTTAATTAACAATCTTGTTTAATATGGACTGTAGGGAGTAGCAGACCATGGCCATATTTCAGCAAACCACTTGAGTAAAGCCTTGCCTATCCTAGAAAAGGTTTGCCCCTAGAGCTGTACTGGCAAACTGTCCTAGTGGAGACACAGTTTATACTAGTTTCCCAAATGAAATAAGCTATACCCCTCAACCAACAAACAAACAAACGACTTATTAGCTCTTACAATTTTGTCTACACTTGGGCTCTTGCGGGCATAGCTATGTTATTTAGGGGTGTGATCTCACTCCCTTTTCCATGATGAAAACCAACATAGCTATTTTGGCAAAGCTGTCAAGCATAGGCCAGGCCTATGTCTTCTTAGTACGTAACATACTTTGCTGAAATAGGGCCTTTCCTAGTGACACTGATACTCCGAGACCCCGTCCAGCCCTGCATTTCTCTGTCCTATGAAAACAGCAGTGGCTCTGACTGCTCTCACCTTGCCTAATCCTTCCCCTACTGTTAAAGGAGCAGCACCCCAGCTACTCACTTTCTTCTCCCTCTTATGAAACAGCAAAGCTCTGCTCCCAGATGACCCATCTCACATCCTAAAGAAAACCTTCAGATCCCTGGAACAGTGAGGATTGCTTTCTTCTGTGCCCCATTTTTCACTTCCCATGTCTGCTGGTTCCACCCTCATCCCCAGCCTTTCTGCTGCATGGGATATTTCTGGCTCAGTCCTTTTAAAAAGGAAACTGAATCTAGAGCACTACACAGAATACAGGCCACTTGAGTAGTACTTAATCTGGTTTTATGGCTGCTTTGCACTATGGTGAGGAGTCTTTGCCTGTGTGTAACTGATGAACATGTAACCCTTCTGCCAGTTGGAATTGGTGGCAATAAGGGCCCAGTTCAATATCTATGTGTTCCTTGTCAACAATACAACATAGAACCAGCTCGAGTCCACACCCAGTGGCCTGGGACAATTGCACACCACCCCTTGGGCACCTCTAGAAGGCAATACTTCTCCTCTCACAAGCACAGAGTCTATGTGAGGTAAGGAAACTTTCACTAAAGAGGGGGAAAGTAAACCGCCATTAACATGGGAAAATGCCGCAAGCGGGATTCATAAGCCTATATCCATGAGCAAAACACTCATTCCAAAGTATGGCGGGCAGTATCGTTTTGCCTCAGGTTCTTAAGTCGAACAACCAAACGTTCCTCTAACGTGCCTCTCCCTCCAGCATACCCCACTCAGTTGGGTGCCTGGATGAGTGAGACCCAGCCCTCAGAAGTGTATCCACCAGCTGCTCACTGCTCAGTTCTGCTGGCTGCCCTTCTGGCTGTTTGCTACTCTCTGCTGCATCCTCTGAGCTGTCTGGAGGTCCCACCACTTAACACAGCTTTCAGTGATTGCAGCTGTTAGTGGAGGAGCCAGACTGCAAGTGCACAGATGGCATTCCCTTGTATTGGTCCCAAAGCAGGTCTAATGCTTAGACCTGGTTATCAGTGGTATTTCAGTTCTGTTAGTCTGCACCAAAAGGTTCTTAATTAAGTCTTAATTAGCTCTGTTATTACACAGTGGAGAGAGGAAGCTCTCAAATGGTGTCTAGAATTTTTAGACAGAACCCACACCACTGGGTACAAGTACTTGTCTCCACCTTCTCTCAGCTCCCCTGACTTTGGCACCTCTGTTCCCTCACTAGAGAGCACAGTTCATTTCAGGATAACCCTTCAATCAGGGTATGGCAAGCACTGTTCTTCTGTCCTTGATTTACACAACAAGGATAACTGCACTTTATTACCCCTGACCCCAATAACAAAATGACTTGTGATCCAACACCAGCCAAAAGTGAGCATTTGGACAAAGCAGCTCTGTCAAACTGAGCACCTAGGCAGGGTGTGTGTGCCCATGCAAACAAGGTCTGCTCCTGAAGTCCTCTTCCCCAAACTCATCACTAGATGTCAGGGGAGAACTCTTTCAGACCTTGCTTACATTCAAAATAATTAATGGATGCAAAAATCTTGTTTTGTTTACTACTGTATTTTTTAAACCCAAAGTGTAGAAATACAATCCTAATTTTCATTTATGTCTTCTGGAAAAAAACTGATAATTCTTCATTGGGACGATTGCTATAAGGAGACAAGGTACTGTATATTTAAGTAGCAGAGCCACTGTGTTTAAATATTAATAATTCAGTACTAATGGTGATTAAAAGGCATCCAGATTTACATTTTCCATATCCCCTTTCTGAAACAGAAATTGCCAAAAGACATAGTTGGAAATTGTAACCGTTGGCATATAGAGCATATATAGCCAATTCAAAAAGAGGATAGGGAGGTGTTCGATATTTACATGTTTAGGATCAATACACTACTGTATTGTGTTACTGATTTCAATTTCACTTCGATTTCACTGTCCTCTTTCCACAGTGCTTTTCAACAAGAATGATGAGTTTTGAAGCTTTAGAAGCAAATATGTTCAGCAAATTGTGTTTAGCTTTGTTCTTTTGTAGAGCTATTCATGTATAATAATCACAAACTCTTTGGTGGCAGGAAATCATATTCAATAAATAGATCTGAACTAGATGTTTAAAACAGGATAAAATGGGGAGAAGGGGATGAAACCTCAAAAGTTAGGAATAAAATATGTATTCTGAACTGAACATTTTAGAAAGAGATGTTTTCCATGATTCACATTATGAATGAGAACAAGATATACTTTTTCAGGAAATAAAGAGGAGGTAATATCAGAGAGTGACATAAGAGATGGAACAAAGTGACAGATTAGACTGCAATCCTGAATACATGTGTGTGCTTTGCTTTACTAACCTGAGTAGTCCCACAGGAGGTAATGGCTACTTTAATGAATAAAACTATTACTCATTAAAGTAAGTATGTGAATAAGTTCTGGACTTTAAAGAGCTGGAAGTAACCAAGACCAGATAATATACTTCCAAGAATTCTGAGGGAATTTAAGACTAAAGGAGCTGAGCTACTGACAAATATCTCCAAGAAGTAGAGCAAAAGTGTGGGAAAAAATGAATGGCTTTTTTCTAATGCCAAAGAATGGCAGTCTCATTCATATCTGGTAAGTTAATAGGTAGGTAGGGATTGTGTATAGATTTGCAGACCCTCCCCACATTAAAAAAAAATTCTAATAATTCCAAAGGCATTGAGTACCTCTTCTTTAATCCTAGCATCTCATTTTACTTGTATACTCTTTTCCCTTATTCACTGTTGTCCAAAAAAAAAAAAAAAAAGGTTCAGGGAGGGTGAGGGAATGTCCATTCCAATAAAGAAGCCCAGTACTTCAACTCCAGAGAGTACAAAAAACTCAATAAAACAATAAAGAACACTCTAATAGTTGTGAGTACTAAAAGAAGAGTTAAGAATGTCATTGACATTTCATCCAGCAGAATACAAAGCGCAGTGACAATAGAAGTCCTGTTGCAAAGAGAACCCAGGATGTGTTAAATTTTTGATGCTGCCAAGGTGTTATGCAAGCGCTCAAGGAAACAGAAAAGGTCAGATATTTGTCAATATTTAGTCCTCTGCCTTCATGTGATTTAACTGAATGGTACTTTTTTTTTTTTTGGTACTGTTTCTCTTCAGTTCCTAAGTGCACTTTTATCAACTTCTGTCCTCTCCTCTTCAATCCTCCGCTAGGGATGTGTCTGTTCAAACTATGTGCTCCTCCATACCTGCTGGCTTTTTTCAAAATAAAAACTCCTCTACGTCCTCTTTAATTTTACATGCCAGCAATCTGGGTCCCTTTTGTGTTTATGTAGAACTCATCTTTCCTGTATAGAGGCCTCCTTTCCCCAAAAGTTCTCCAGTTCCTAATAAACCTAAATCCCTGCTCTGAACACCATTGTCTCATCCACTCACTGAGATCCTGTAATTCTGCCTGTCTAACTGCCCTTGTGCATGGAACTGAAATCATTTCAGAGAATTCTACCTTGGAGGTCTTGAATTTTAATTTCTTATCTACCAACTTAAATCTGACCATCAGGACCTCTCTCCTATCCTTCCCTGTGTCTTTGGTACCTACATGTACCATGACCACCGGCTCCTCCCCAGTACTGCACATAAGTCTATCTAGATGTCTTGAGAGGGTTTCAACCTTTGCACCTGGCAGGCAGTTCATCATGCTGTTCTCCCAATCATTATCTACCCAACCATGTAAATGTATAATAATTAAATCTGCCGTTATGATTAATTGTCTCTTCTTAATAACAGATTTCCCTTCCCCCAGAGAGGTATCCTCAGTGTGAATAGACACCAGACAGAGGGCTTGTCTTCTGGGGCCATGAGCAGGTTTCATGGGGTCTGTGGGGCTGACGCCTTGAGCCCCAGCACCCCCCTGAAGGGCTGAAGCCCTGAACCCTCATGCCATGGACAATGGGAGGAACATGATCGGCTCCAAGAAAAACTCTATGAGCATTTAAGCCCTGCATACACATACTAGATGCATTAACATCACCAATCCTACATATAGTATCATCAAGTCAAATCCCAAAAGGATGTAGCCTCTGCGGATAAAGTACAACCCACAGTGTTCTTAAGCTTGGTCCTTATGATGATCTGGTTGAATGTTCATTCCGTGTCCATCACTGGTAATCTCATCATACCATCAAAGTTTTTGGCAAGCACATGATACTGGCCATGCAAAAGCATTTCTTGGTAACCTGCTTCAGAATCCATTGGTCTTCCATCCAACAATATGTTCATACCAAGAAAACTGTCGAAACTAAACTAGTGCTGATGGAAAAAGAAGTTTGGTTCAGCTTTGAATACCCTCATTGTTGACCTTGTCCTGCAACTTAATATACAGCAGCTAACATAGACAACAAGAATCAAGAAAATATCAACCTTCAGCCTTCTTCAGCACCCACATTTAACTGCCATACATTATTTATTAAATAAACTGTGTTCAAAGTTATATCAAATGTATTTGTTAAAACAAAATTTTATTAGCAAGTTGGGCCAAATGTGTAAATTTGAAGACCTAGGTTGCAAAAACTATACATGGCAATCAGGTTGTATTAGGTGTCTAGCCATTTGCTTGCACAGTTACCCAATTTGCACACCATTAGCCACAAGTGTATATCTGCATGCTAATTGTGGACCTACATCTATGACTGCATTTGGCATTTACAGTGTTTTAGTATTATCATGCAAAGCATATTCCATGAGGATCATTTTCTAATGCTGCAATAGTAAAGTATTCATTTCAAGTTACTGTGATGCACTAGGAAAATTTTACCTATTTTGACTGAAACCCCCAGTATTTCATCATTATGGTAGTGATGCAGCCAGTATACATCAGCTACAATACATTAGCTTTTTAGAAGAAGATGGTTGCTAATATTGTATCCAGTTAGTGTCCTTGTGGATGTGAATGAAAAAAGGCAGCTTGGTCCCTCTGGAGGAAATCTACCATCAGCTGAAGCAGTCAACTAAGAACTCCCAATCGAAGCATTAACTATGGAGAAAAATTAGAGGAATTTGACTAAAAGATTCTTATAGGGAATGGTTAGTAGCAGCTTTTATTGCTTGGTGTTCTTACTGCAGGCAAACTTCTAAGAGAGAAAAAGATCTTTTGCAAAGCAAGACCAGTAGCTTTAATAATTACATAGGCTAGGGATAACAACGTTTGGGAAAAAAAGCAAGCTTTTTGGGTCTCCTGATTCTTATTTAGCAATGTCCAGAGATGTATTCAGCTGGAAAGTAGTTGCAATTAGTTTAAGTTCTTTGAATGAATACTGCTTCTAGGAGTGGGTGTGTGATCTGAGGAGAAAAGATAGGAGTAGTCTATTAATGTCAGTTATTTTTGTTAGCTGTTGAGTTAGCAGGGCTTTAAGAGCAACAGATTAAAGAAAGAGCTGTAGAAACAATTTAAACTAGTTTATGCAGTGTAGCAGACCTGGAAGAAGAGAGAGGACAAATTGTTGCAAATCCATTTTGGCAGAAGCACTAAAATGGTTCCCACCTGTGCACAACTTATACCTCCCCTTTCTATGAAAATGGCAGAATATGATCCTTGTGTGGATACTGTCATCTAGGACAAATCTAGGTTATAATATGAAAAGGTATTTCCTTTTGGCCCCCCATACAATGTCTGGGGATAGTCACTGGCTCTGCACTCCTCCCAGCAGAGGGACTGGTCCATTTTAGCAGCCTGTGGATGCAAGTTAATCCAAAGGGTGCAGATCAGAGTCAGAACTATGACACTATGAGCTGTTTCTCCCTTGGGATGTTATGGCCCCACACCATTCGTAAAAGAGAGTTATGTCTGTTAAGTTTACTTGAATCCTAGATCATCCAAAAATATGTATACACATATCTATTAAGAAATCTATAATATTTCTTGTATTTTCAGGCTAGAATGTGTGCCTTGTAAATTATTAATATCTTAGATGCAAAGAGGAAGTTGCAGTAGGGCAGCAAGTACAACAAGCTTGATGCAAATGGCTCAAGTCTGGTAGCATGCAGCTAGAAAGACTAACAATGGTAAAAATTTGAACTGGACATATCCAGGCAGTCGTTTAGAGTGACTATGTGGAATATCTTGGTTTTGCAGTTGTTCATTACAATCTTCCAAACAAAATAAAAGGTCACAGTCTTACGGTCTGGGGAGGAAAACTTTCCCATGTGCAGAAAGCAGTCTGCAATTTAAAAAATTATACTGGAGAGCTGTCACAGCTTTCTTAAGATTGTGATGAGGTGTTTGTCCCGCACAAGCTCTGAATGGGTTAATATGAGCCAGAAAGACCACCTAACATACCAGTCTGCACCTGGAACCGGACTGGGCTTAACTGAGGCTACAGCCCCGTTGGAGAGGGGACTATAAACAGGAAGTTTAGAGCAGAAGGGTGTTGTGAGGAAAGAGTGAAGAGCTGTATTCACTTGTCTTGTCTGACTGGGACAAGAGAGTTGGAGTTCTCTTAATTCAAGAAATCTGGTAGGAGGCCAGGAGAGAGCTGGAGCAGGCGCCATTGGTAAGTCCAGGGGAGAATTCTGAGAGGTATTTAGGGAATAGGGTAAGGGAAACTAAGGGGTGGTGCAAAGTCAAGCCTGAGGAGGGCAGAAGTAGGGTTTGCTGATACTTTTGGCTTAGGATTTTGTTGGGTGATTCCAGAGGAGAGCTCTGAGAGAAGGGTGAACCATTAGAAGTTGAGGGTGAAAAGGCCTGAGTGTGGCCATGGTAGGTAGAATCCCAGAGAAGCAGCTGTAAGGAGTTGGACTGAGCAGAACTTGACTCCTGGTTTTTGGGTCCCGAGGCTAGAACATGGTATAGTAGGTATATTTTCAGTAGCACTCACACTGCCCAAGTCCTGGCTCCCAATCGGGGTGGGGGGGGGGGACTTGGGGGGGGCTTCCTAAACATTTTAAAAACCTTGTTTACTTTACCCACAACAGTAGTCCAGTTATACATTATAGACTTATAGAAAGAGATCTTCTAATAATGTTAACATGTGTTACTGGCATGTGAAACCTTAAATTAGAGTGAATAAATGAAGACTCAGCACTCCACTTCTGAAAGGTTGCTGACCCCTGGTGTGAATAGGGTGTGAATACAGGGGTATATTCTGTCACAATTCCTGTAAACTGGCTGGAGGTCCAAGTTATTGGAAGAGAGACCACTGCAGGACTGGACCAGCTATCTGAAGGGGTGGCAGATAGGGAGAGGGCCACTATACCATGCTTGGCCATGATAGGGAACTCAGGCAGTAAGTCTCCATTTCATAATAGGCTAAAATTCTTTGATGTACTAGCTTCAACATTGCTATTGAGAGATGTTAAGTTTGCATATGTTTATAGTATGGAAAAAAATCACAATAAGTATACTGGGTTCTGATTTCAATATTTGAACTTATATGTGGATTTTTTTCAATTAGACGTGGTCACACAACCCACCAATTAGAGACAACTCTACAAAAACAGTATTGGTGCAGAAGGTAATGAGCGGAGGTTGATGATTCCAGGAATTTATACCTGCAGAAAGCAAACATGCAAAATACTTTACTTGAGCCACCCATCTCTGAATGTTCAATGTCTAATTGCATCCTTTCCTGTGCGGGAGGAGGAGAGAGGGAAGGCAAAGACCATTTCCAATGCCAGTGGCTGAGCAGAATCTTGCATTTCATTGAGGTGAAGACGGGATGAGGTTGTGTGAAGGTTGGATGCACACAATAATGTAAAGGCCTTACATTATTGTGTGCATCCGAGGGGTCGCGAGCTGTTTTTTTCCGCCGAAAAGCCGCCACCGTGATCACGGTCGCTTCCGCTTTCAGCGGCTTTTCGGCGGACTTGCCGAGCTATTTTGGGAGCACTCAGCATGTCCGCCGAAAATAGCCACCGAATGCGGAAGTAATTCATTCGGCGGCTTTTTGGTGGACACTCAAGGGGTCGCGGCGCCGTGCCACTCAGAAAAAAGGGGTCGCGCTAAAGGTAAGTTTGAGACCTGCTGCCTTAAGAGAAACCACCCTTGGAGTTCCAGGAGGTGATGTGCCTTCTTCAGGTACAATGTTTCATGGAATATTTCCCTTCCCCACCACCTCCAACACATAGCTGTGCATTGTTTTCTGCTATCCATCCAGATCTGAACTTTTACCCTCACTTGTACTTTATATAAAGAGACATTTTAATTCCATAACATGTGACATTAATATTATATCAGAGTACCAAGAACCTGTCATTTGGAGTATATTATCAAAATTTAATTTTTACACTTTAAATCTAGTCCCATTTAATCTTTATACTTAAAGATGTAGAACACCAGTGAGCAAACAGCCCCAAATGCATCTGTTTGCTGTACAAATAGCCTGGGGACAAACAGATGGCTTCTACTTACAGTGCAGTCAGTTTGACACCTATCTTTTTCTCGGTACATATTCAACAAAAAAAGTCACCCTTTCTTTTCACAAAAAGAAGCAAAAGCAGGAAGTTTGGACTTTGCTCAGGATTTTTATTTTCTAATAAAATGGGGAAATACCAAAAAGGAAACTTTTGTCATGTAGAAATTTAGGCCCCCAACTTTTGCAATGAGATCTGCACAGGTGGACCCCTGGACAGAGGTGGATCTCATGACACAATCAGTGCATGGAATGGCTATTGCTGCTATAAAATATTATGCCCCAGTCTTGCAATAAATGCAATGTTACACCAGTGGGGTTCCATGGGAGCTCAAGGATCCACCCTCATGGAACTTATTGCAGGACTGAGGTCTTAATTTGTGGTTCTTTTAGTGACAGAACAGTGATAACTGAAAATAATTCACTAGATATTTATAAGTAACCAGTGATCTAAGAGTAGCTGTTAACGCTCTTCTTACTAAGCAAGGTACAGCCTTTTATTTGCAAGAATGTTCTTTGAAATAAAATTAAATGTCCACCAAAGTCTCATAAAAAAACTCTGAAAACTGTTGAACAAAATTCAGTTTTTATTTAAGAAAGTATTTACCCTTTGAGACGTCATCTGGCTGTGTTTATTACCTTACCATGTGGGTTATGAACATTCACTTTGTGAAGGGTAGGAAATCACCTACTCCAAAGATGCCCATTGTGTCAGTGGTGAGAGACCAAGTTGAGCATTTCAGAGAGTCCAACTCAGGTTCCTTAAATAAGGAATGAATAATATAACCAAATTAGAAAATTGAGAAATCAACATAAACGCTAGTTCTTTCTTTATTTACAATCTTTCCCACTTCCTTTATTAGGATGGTGAATCCTGGCCCCATTTAAGTCCAAGGGAATTTTGCTATTGACTACAATGGGGCCAGGTTTTCATCCAGAGTCAAGAAATATCACTCCTTATTTCACTTTTTCCAGCATATTTATAACTCTATTTGTTTACCAACACTGTGGCCCTTTTCATACCATGAGCCTTTGCATATCTTCCCTCTTCCCCTTCCCTCCAACATACGCACCTCCAGTGAGGTAAAATCTAGATCCAACTCTAGCTCTTCCTCTTGGCAATCTTAATATAAAAGCGGAACTGGTAACTTTCTTGCCCTGAAGGAAGCAATTGCTCTTGTGCTGTTTTACAACAGGGTTTGGCTCTTCCTTCAGAGGAAACTTTTCCAAACTTAATTTTAATACATTAGTGTTTAACACACACACTGCCGTTTGTAATCGAGAAAAGGTTATTCCTTTAATTATAGCTATACCTATCTGCCACCTATCTCTAGATAGCCAGTGTGAGTAGACAATTTGAAAACAGCTCCACAAACTGCCCTGATGGGCTGTTCCACATGAATAAAGGTGTAGCAGCAGTTCCCCTAAAGCAAGCATAATCCCCATCAAAAACTTCATAAAACGGAGACATGATGCAGCGCTACATTAAGCTTTCATCTATGGGGTATGCAACACCAGGCCTTTGCATGATATCAGTAGTTCATAATATCTTTCTGTCATACTCAGCCTCAGATATCTGGAGGGGACTGCTGACTGCCTCAAACAAATTGTGATTATCTGGTTCAAACTGCAACTGCAACCTCTTTCTTAATGTCTGAGTCAAAAATCTGTGAAGCCGTGGAAGGAGAAACTTCTGAGACGAATGCAGTTCATAGGAAAATGGATTTATTATTTCTTAATTTTTACCTGCCAGATTGTGGGAAGTTATTAGCACAGTGACAGACAAATTCAACTAAAAGTATGTAGAATGCGTACAGCTCAGTGGTGAATCTTAGACTTCCTATCATATTTTTGCACCACGTACATCATTCTGCAACTGGTTCATCTGTTAACAAGGTTCACATTCAGAAGCTAGCAACACATACAGTAGGCTGTATTAACATTCTCAGTTGGAAACTAACAAATCAGGAAGGGAACAAAGTAACACTGCAGACTTGGCAACTGATTTCCAACTTTACTTGCTTCTTTTTTGCTGTATTTTTATTAACCACAATCTGCTCTTTAGCAGAGTAAATGTTGTTAGATAACCTCACTTTTGGGGGTCTCTTATCTCATTCAGATTATGTTCATCCTCATGACCTCTATGAGCAGTTTCATCTATGGATTCTGCATATGGTACACATTCAAAAAATCTCGTTTATTAATTTATTAAATTAGTCACAAATTGGTCTGAGGAGGTTCCCCACTATAGAAATCAAATATTTGCAAGAGGAAATATAGCTTGGCCCATAGAAAGACTGACTCATAAACACTGGAGGTTTATATAAAGAGATTATTTGTAGTGAACAGACCTGGTTGGGAACTTTTTTTGGGGGAAAATGGCATTTAACTGGAAAATGTTGCTTCGTCAGAGTCAAAACTCTTTGCTAGAGCACTCAGCTAAGAGGGAGGAGACCCTGTTTCAAGTCCCTGCTCTGCCATTCTCCCACATCCCAAGTGAGTTGTTCTACTTTTGTGTAATTAAATATTGAAGGGGCCAGAAAGACTATTGCCTAGTGGTTATGGTAGCCACCTGTGGGGTGGGACTCCCAGGTTCAAGGGCCTGCTTTGAATCAGTCATGGCAGGGACTTGAAGGTAGGTCCTCCACATTCCAAGAGAATGCCCTACCCATTGGGACTATTGGCTGTTGTGGGATGGAACGCTAATTTTTTTGTGAAAACCTTGGAAAGGTCATAGTTTCATACAAATGCAGAACAGGAAAATGTTTGACATATCAAGTTGTCAGGGGACAGGAGAACAGTTTCCCAGCCAGCTCTAATCATGAATTAATTGGTAATGGTTTGGCTATATTATTCCAAACCAGCTAACAGAAGTACAAAACAGCAGGAGACAGCTACTATATAATGAAACTGCCTACTTAGATGAGAAAGGTCTGATTCTGATTTCTGCGTAACTGGCTTTATGCCACTGCAACTCTGCCAGTTCCTACTGGGTTTTTCTTGATTTATATCAGTGTAGGTCTTCAGAATTAGACAAAAGATTTCTGTGGCATTAAAACATTGTGTTCATGTACAATGAGATGAATAGATACACTCCCTAAACGTTAATTGATTTGTATGTTGTAGTAATAGGCAAAGCCGTGCAATTTGTGGGTTTAATTTGGATAAATATTGACTTGGGTGCTTATACTCATGCTTTGAGAACCACCCACCAGACCACAGAGCCTTTATGTCTCATACAATACCTCCTTCCAATAAGCTCACAGCTGGCTGTCACTCCTGCTGCAAGTTTTGTGGAAGGATTATCCATTCTGTTCTTTTCGCAGGTCTTTAAAGGGGTGACTGAACAGATTGCCAGCAGATCTCGTAGGAAGGAGAGAGTGAGTGAGTTCTCTCCCTTCCTCCATTAGAGGAGATGAGTTCCATTCTGGTTCCATTCATTCTCCCCTGTACTTGGTCACTGCATTTCTAAAATCTCAGGCAAATTTTGAGATTTTCAAAAGAATACTGTATCCTGGATATAAACACAATGGAAGAATACATGGAGACGCAGCAATAGGACACTGGGTGAGAGGAATGAGCTCTCTCTCCCTTATTTACCTTATATTTGAACTTTATACAATACTTTAGAAACTCAACATGCCTCTTAGCTCCTTATTTCCCTTCCATCTTGGTAGGATGACCCATAAGAATGTCTAAATTTACTATGGCTATTAGTTAAAAAAAAAAGAAAAGGCAACATTGGGGAATGTTTCTGTTCTGGCACCTACTCAATGTTTTTGTGTGAAAACTTATAATACAAATGGGGCTATAAAAGCAAAAACAGTATCTCCTATTGTGAAAAGTGATATTGTGAATACTCGCATTTTCACTTCTCCACTTTTAAATCAAAGCTGTTTATTTCTGGTGTTGCAAAATCTAACTGCTGCTATAGACGTTTTTAAGCAATAAACCACAAAACAGTAAGTTTTAGTAGCCTATTATTGCATGCCTTGGGTCTGTTATCTGATGCATGAGGCCAAAAGCTGAGTACCTTCAATTGCTCTAGGAATGCACCATTAGCCTACTAATGCATAACCCTGCATGGTTTATTGCTTACATAAAAGTGCAATTTTTAAAATTATGGCAAAAGGCAAATGGAATGTAGACAATGGTTGGACCTTAAATACCAAGATGTTTTTTGTGTATTGCTGTGCCATTAAAAATAGCTTCTAGTTAAAGAAAAAGCTAAAGGGGAGTGAATATCAGAGCCAAACTGAGTACTTAATGGATCACTGATAGGAAATTGAGCGTCCCTGTATTTGGGTCAGTGAAGGTGGCCAATATGAGACTTATGCTAATTAAAACATGCCACAGATTATATTGCATATCTTTCCATTTGTTTCAGGGTGGCCTACTGATCCAATAGGTGTTGTGGTGGGGAGGCCTGGAGTAACTTCCTACATCTGGTATAGTCTGTGAGTCCAGAGAGCTGCAAGAGATATTTTGGAAGCAGTAGACAGTACCATAAACACAATTTCAGGACATCTGAGAAGGGTTGTATCCCCCAGTTTTCAGCCTTGAGGGTACAACAAAGTCTTAGCCCCCATACCAGATTTTCCGAGGGCTGGAGGGAAGGAATTGGAGGCTGCAGCATGAGGAACACAGGTGAGTTCAATAGTGTAACTGTACTGTAACAGTGCTGAGAAAACAGATATTTATAAATTGTATGTGTAACTTCACAGGTTGTATGTGACAATTCCGAAATTATGCCCCACCACACCCATACACAGGCACACAATTTTTTTGCATGTAATCTTGTACTAGCACTAGCTCCTTTTCCAGTAAACAGGATCTCTGTTTGTAAGAGTATCTATTCCTGAAGTGTATTTCCATCATGTAGGTTGCAGACCTTTATAGAAGGGTGATCACATGTTTTTTTTGTGGGAAATGATTGTCACAGAACCTTATGGTCAGCTTCCTAGTGGATTAGCACAGCCAGGCTGAGTTACCAGAATATTGACAACCAAGAGGAGCTCAATAAACAGAGCTATATCTACTTCTGACTGGAAGAGTCTATACGGACAGCCCCCACTACTCTTGGTGCTTCTGGTACAGTTTACTTCGACTCTCCAGGCAAGAAGCATTGCCTCACCCTGTTATTTCTTCAGAAGGAGTCCTCTGCATCCCCATTTCTGGTTGACCCTGCCCTTTGCAGGCTGTCATGGATGTGCCAAGAAAAACCCATGCACCCAGCCAGCACAGTAACTCTTTACAGTATAATCTCACAAATAGAGACGTAACTGGAATTGGTTCACAAATTTGCAATATTAAATGTCATTCTTCTTCCTAAATGGTCCTGAAAGTTTTTCAGCACACATTACACATGGTATGCAGGAAGCAAAAGTTCTGTTTATGCAATGTCCTCCATGCCATAGTTGAAAAATTGTAGTGAGTCCACAGTATAGAACTTTTTCCATGAAATAGCAGGTCTTTATTGGAACACCATTTCTAATTCACTTCAAAATTTCCATAAGGCTGAAATTCTTAATGTTCCCCTGGCATGTTTTCAAGATCTCTAGGTAAGATTCTTAAATTTAGTGATTCAGATCTGTACTTTTACTTTCCCTTGTCCCATAGCACAACCCCATTATTTGAAATGTTATTATTCAAACTTAATAAGGCTCTTTTTTCTCTTTCTTCTGACTTATTTTTAAATGCATGGCTTCCCAGAGCCCAATAGGACTATTGACAAGGGTTTAGCAATTTGGGAAGAAAAGACACAGCAGAATGTCCTTCGAGTAATTATGCTAATTTAGGCAGTCTGTTATGGCTTACTAAGGCTCTGCATGCATTGTGGCATACAACTGTTAGTTCCTCTGTGAGACTCTCATTTTAGATTTATGGAACATACTAAAAGTTCTTTGGTATACAAAGACATTTTCCATCAGCAATTCAGTCTACATACAATAGTATTCCTATGACTGCCGTGATATTTTACCTTGCAAAACACATGGCTGAACAAGCATAAAGCTAATAAAAGAAAATTGGCCTACCAGCACACCAGGCAAACTGTGGCTATCTTGACAGCTTAGAAATGCCACCCATTTTGTGGCTTATTTATAAGAGGGCCATACATAGTGACAATTGAGAAAGGGGTCTGTGATGTGGGCACGTGCATTTGCAATGTACTGATGTAAAGCACTGTATAAAAGCGAGGTGATCTCTTCTCAGACAAAATGATCAGCGGATACCACATACAGTAGTTGCTATTTTAAAACACCATATTTGCCCATAATGGAATCTGAGAAGTCTTTTTAAGGTGGCTGGATATACTGAAAATATCCCAGATACTCTATGAATGAATAACTTTTAAGTGGTAATTATTTTGGCCAGTCGAAATGGTAACTGGCTTGGATTCTAGACAGAAACCTAGACGTTAAAAGCTCTCAATCTCAACTTTACTCCACTGAGCCATTGGTATGGCCACATATTTAATAATCTTTCTTCAAAAAGCAGTCGATCCAGTCCTTTAGCAAAACATTTTTTTTATTTGTGTCCATAACTGAATACAGAATTCTGGATACGCTAACCATTTTTTGCACAGCTTGACTATTTTAGCATGGATCAGCAAGGGAATACATCTACATGGTTTTTACTGTTTGCTTGCCATCACATTGAATTGCAAGCTCATGACAAACGTGTTGTGCACTTTCATGCATACGTATCTACCAACACTCTGTCTTTATTGAATATGTGTGACTTGGATTATTTTTATCAGGTTTATGTGACAGTCACACTAGCACTGGTAGCATTTAAGGTGACAATGACATTGACATTAGAATGGCTAGAATTTTAGTATATGTTCTTGAACAAATTCAGCTAGATGTATATACGGAAATTAAGGGGAAGTCTCTCCCTGTGCTAATTATATATGAGGAATAATGTACAAACATGCTTGAGTTTCTATTGTAAAATTACTGAGGCTGTTCACTCACTAAAGAGTTTTAATGGCATCATCCATTGCGCGTTTTAAAAATACGTATCTATAAAACACCCCAACTAATTGTAAACCAGACGTTGGAGGTTTGGTCTACTTTTGGACTTCTGAACCTATGGGGGTGCAACCCACAAGTAGGTTGCAAGGGGGTGCCTCTTGAGACTGTGATGGCCCCATAGCTGAGCTCTGTTGGGCGAAGGGGAAATGGGGGGAGAGCCTGTCCAGTCCCCCACCTCACATTCATCAATATTATCCCAATCACTCCTACCTGACCCCCTGACCCAGTGCTCTAGTTTCCTTATTCAGCAAGTGACACTTCAAACTAACTATAAGATCTTTGACCAGAACCTTTTGTGTGTATTATGGTCAGTATTAAGTTTCACACTCATGGTACTTGCAGTACATTAAAGGAATATTCCTGATATTGTATGTTCCCAGCACGAGAAAAAAATCCAGTGACGTTAGTTTTACCTTCACATGATTATTGTCTTTTATGTAAGATGACTGTATGAATCTCCTATCACTCTTGTTTAGGAACCATAAAGGCATGTTTTTAGCAGCTCTAAGCACTTCACTGGGGCAATGGCTGAGTTCAAAAGTGATACTGTCCTGGATTTGCATAGGTCTTACGTGAATTGAGGTAACATGCCTTTAAGTTAATGACAATGAATGCAGTTACTAGGGGTGAAGAGAACTACTTAGGTACATCTCCAGCTATTGATTCTTGCTCATGTGCTTCATATTACTTACTACTGAGTGAAGTACTGAAAACTATAGCCTATTTAAAGCTGTTTTAAATTACCTCAGCATCCAGTACATCATTTGCCGCTCTTTTGCCACTAAAGATGGATATTTCAGTTCATGTCTGACACATACAACTTTGCATCACTGTCCCAGGTACTAGATAGGGAACAAAAAAAAAAACCAGTTAAACTTTTTTTCAGTAAATATTTACCAAAAATAATTCCAAAACAAAAATATACTTCCAATTAACTAAGGGCCTAAGTGATGATGACCATCTTCACCTTCCATTTACTCCCACTGAATTAAATGGGATGTTTTAGGAGGTCAGGCCTTAATAAATTATGGGGGGAAAGAGCGAAGGAAAAACATGTTATCATATGGTCTATGGGCCCCATAAAGGGAAGAAAAATATTTTAAATGGCGTTAAGCTAATTAAAATACACCAAGTTTTCAGGTGAAAGTTATTGGCTTTCGGATATAGGGTGTTGTTCATGTGAGTCGATTTATGTCTCTGTGAATTATTGTAGCACAGCACTGTGTGTAGCCTGTCTCACTCTGTGCACTGGGTAGAGTATTCTCATTTCACACATTGGTCAGCGTTCAGACAAGTTCTGCATATCCCTTAGCTCAAACAAACAAGTGGTTTGCTGTTTTCTAAGAAATATCTTGCTCAATGATGTACGACAGCTGGGCTTTTCAGAGGCAACACTGAAGAAAGTTCCAGCTCAGCACAATGGAGATGAAGAAGAAATATGGTTTTGGTTTTGTTTAATTCTGCCTATGTAGTAGTCTCTGATGCTGCTCTTTGGAAGTTGTAATGACTGCAAAGGTGCACACAATTGCAATGCAATTTATTTTTCTATCATGTTCATACAAAGCATATCAAAATATTCATGTGTGGATACAGGCCAGATGCTCCAGTTCTGGGCACCTGCTTTATGATGTGCAGCTACTGTCAGCTGGTATTAAAGATGGTTTAACTGAGTCAGGGAGAATCACTCTAGTGTTATGATGATGATCAGTTTATGTACAGCCAACAGAAGGGCTTTCTCTGCTGTTGGCAGATCAGAGAAGTGGGACTTAGCAAGTCAAAAAGGCACGTGGCCAAGATGCTTCTGAGCTATGCTAATCCTTGGCTTTATTCAGTTCCCTGTGGTTGTTGAATTCAAAATTATCTTGACAAACTGAAGAAATGGTCTCAAATAGGATGGAATTCAAAAGGACAAATACAAAGAACTACACTTAGGGAGGAACAATCAGTTGCAAAAATGCAAAATGGGAAATGATTGCCCAGGAAGAAGTATTGCAGAAAAGGATCTGGAGGTTACAGTGGATCACAAACAGAGTCAACAATGTCATAAGGGTACAAGAAAGCAAACACTGTGGTATATTAGTGGAAATGTTGTAAGCAAGACACAAGAATTAATTCTTCCACTCTATTCAGCACTTATAAGGCCTTAGCTGCAATACTGTGTCCAGTTCTGGGCACCACCCTTTGGGAAAGATTTGATAAATTGGAGAAAAACAAATGACTCGAGGTCTAGAAAATATGACCTATGAGGAAAGCCTGAAATAACTGGATTTGTTTAGTCTGGAGAACACAAGACTGAGGGGGACATAAGTCTTCAAGAACATAAAAAGTTGATATCAGAAGGGGGTTGATAAATTGTTCTCTTTAACCACGGAAGACAGGACAAGAAGTAGTGGGCTTAAATTGCAGCAGGGGAGATTTAGGTTAGACATCAAGGGGAAAAAACACATTTAGGAATAGTTAAGCACTCAAACAAATTTCTTAGGGAGGTTTTGAAATATGTCATTGGAGGATTTTAAAGAACAAGTTAAACACCTGTCAGGGATGTTTTAGATAATTCTTGGTCCTGCTTCAGTACTGGGGATTGGATTAGGTGACATACTGAGGTCCCTTCCAGTCCTGGATTTCTATGATTGGAGCCCAGTGTAAATTAGAGTGGCCCTTATGGTGCTTGAACACAGAGCAAAGAGATTAAATACAATTAAAATTTCTGAAGAGATTTAATTTTGCTTAAATTCAATAAATTAGGACAAATTAAATCTTGAGTTGATTTTTTAACATTTGACCAGAAGCCTTTCAACTGGGATAATCCAAAAAAATATGAATATTCACTTTACAATGACATCTCCCCAGCCTTTTGTTGTGAATGGTTTGTTTTCTTCTGCAAGATTATTTTTTTTAAAATAACTAATCAGTATTTTGCATTAGTATTTTCTTCATCAAGGGCCTCTTAGGCTGTTTATAATATCCAGGATAAAATCCTGCTGGTTCACTTCCTTTTCCCAACCTAGCCACCCAGAGTTGCCCTCTTCCCACATCAACCACATCTTCAATAAAATCACAGGCAGCTAGTATTTGCATTTTGAAAAAGGAATAAATATAGGAAAGGTATTAAATAAAACTTAATTTTATCCAGACTTCTTGTATATTTCAGCCCTTTCAAAATCAGTCCCAGAAGTATTGAAAATAGTAGCTGAATATGGCTCAACTTCTGTCTACATAAGGAAATACCAGAAGATTTTAGATAAATCAGATGTGACCATAAGGGATTTAGGCAGCAGGGAGAATTAGTATAAGATCTAAAAACTCACATAGACAAGATTTAATAGATAATTATTCCAAAAATGATTTAAAGATATAAAAGATATTCTTCACTTTTCTATATTAAATATAATAGAAACAATTAAAAGTGATGTCCTGCAAATAATATTATTTTGCACTAACTTTCCACTACTGACTTCAATGAAACAAAAAGAAAAATTTAATTGATAAATATCTAACTTCCTTTCCCATATGAATATTAACATCAATATAAAGGCAACTGTGTGGACTGTCAACATTTAACATATTTAAAATATTTAAAAGTGCTCTGTTTGCTACAAATTGTGGTGTTTCTCCTCCAACTTGTATACATATAATAGGACTAGAGTTGTTTTTGATGCTATGATCAATGTAATACTTTTCTAAGGGTACAATATATTCCATGTACTTTACTCACCAATCTTTCTCTTGAAGATGTAGAATATTTAATTTGGGGAAATTGTTGCAGTTTTTAATGTAATTATTTTAAAATGTCCATTCATCTTAGAACTTTTTCTGTTGTTCAAGAGTTAGAAAATAAACATGGGCCATCTTGATTATCACTGCAAAAGTTTTTTTTTCTCCTGCTGATAGTCTCTCTTTCTCTCTTTGCCCATCACCCCCCAGCCAGGGTATGGGCCACCAACTGGTGTTGGTGTTTCAGTAGCAATTGGTTCCCTCCCTTACGGGATGGAGTCACTATGCTAGCCCCACACCCATGTTAAGCCTACAGCACCTGGTATTCCCAGGAGGTCTCCCTACTAGCCAGGCCCGACCCTGCTTAGCTTCCGAGATCAGACAGGATCGGGCGTGTTCAGGGTGGTTTAGCCGTATCCTGCTGATAGTAGCACATCTTAATTAATTAGCCTCTTAGAGTTAGTATGGAAACTTCCACTTTTCATGTTCTCTGTATGTATGTATGTATATAATCTATATCTTCCTACTATATGTTCCATTTTATGTGTTCGATGAAGTGGGCTGTAGCCCATGAAAGCTTATTCTTAAATACATTTGTTAGTTTCTTAGGTACCACAAGTACTCCTGTTCTTTTTGCTGCTACAGACTAACACAGCTTCTACTCAGAAAATAAACAGTCACCCACTGCGTCTTATTACCACCTTTCTTCCTTGTAGACTGAGGTTAGAAAATCCCAGAAGACAAAACAGCCATAACAGAGTTTCTGACATTCTAAAAATGGATTTTGACAGATGAGATGGTGCATTGCAAGTAACTTGAGAAAAGTTTTTATGGCTAACTACATGCTGAGTAAGACAAATACATTTAGATGAGAACAGGAATGAAAAAAAAAAAAGTTGAGTAACTTAGAATCACAGAAATGCAGGACTAGGGAGAACCTGAAGTGGTCATCTAGACCAGACCCTTCCACTGAAGCAGGACCAAATAGATCATCTCTGACAGGAGTTTTCCTTACCTGTTCTTAAAATCTGCAGAGACAGGGATTCTACAACCTCCATTGGAAGCCTATTGCAGAACTTAACTACCTTTATAATTAGGACAAACGTTCTAACATTTAACCTAAAACTCCCTTGGTAGAGATTAAACCCATACTTCTTGTTCTCGTTTCAATGGACATGAACAATTGATCACTGTCCTCTTTATAATACCCCTTAAAATATTTGAAGACTGTTATTGAGTCTCCCCTCAGCCTTTATTTTCTCAAGATCAAAGATGCCAAGTTTTTTAAACCTTTCCTCATAGGTCAGTTTTTTTAACCCTTTATGTTTGTTAATTGTAGTTAATTGTTGCTCTCCTCTATACTTCAATTTATTTAGGTCTTTCCTAGAGTGTGGGGCCCAGAACTGGACACAGTACTTCAGCTGAGATCTTACCAGTGCTGAGTAGAGCAGGACAGTTACCTCCCATGTCTTACAACACTCCTGACAATAGACCCAAGAATATTAGCCTTTTTTGCAACTTCATCACACTGTATTCCAGATCATTTGAGCAGTACTATCACCCAGCCAGTTGTTCCCCATTTTTGTAGTTTGCCATTAGATTTTCCCCCCTTATTAATTGTAGTACTTTGCATTTTATTGAATCTCACCTTCAGACCAATTCTCTTTGTCAAGGTGGTTCTGAATTATAATCCTGTCCTTCAAAATACTTGGAACTCCTCCCAGCTTAATGACATCTGCAGATTTCTATAAACATGCTCTTTCCGCTCCATTATCCAAGTCACTAATGAAAATATTGATTAGTACTGGACCCAGAACTGACCCCTGTGGGAGTCCACTTGATATGCCCTCTCAGATTGACAGTGAACCAATGAAAAATGAATTCAGTTTTTCAAACAGTTATACACCCACGTCATAGTAATTTCAGCAAGACCACATTTCTCTGGTTTGCATATGAGAATGACAGTCCCGCATGACAAAAGACTTACTAAAAATCAAGCTTTCCGCTCTATCCATTAGACCACTAACCCTGTCAAAGAAGGAAATGAACAGATCATGCCAAACCTGCCTAACAAATCTTATATTGTCAAGAATCAGAGAGGTAGCCGTGTTAGTCTGGAATAGCAGAAGTGACAAAGAGACCTGTGGCACTTTAAAGACTAACTAAAGTATTGAAGCATAAGCTTTCGTGGCATGCATTTGACGAAGTGGGTATTAGCCCACGAAAGCTTATGCTTCAATACTTTAGTTAGTCTTTAAGGTGCCACAGGACTCTTTGTCAAATCTATATTGGTTATTCCTTAACTCTATTATCCTCTAGGTGCTTACAAACTGATTGCTTAATAAGTTGTTTCACTATCTTTCCAGATACTGAAGTTTGGCTGACACATCTATAATTCCCTGGTTCTTCTTGTTCCCCTTTCTAAAGATAAGTACTGTTTGCCTCTTACCTGTCCTCCAGAATTTCCCACAGATAATTCCTAATGGTTACAAGACTGCTTCAGCTAGCTTCTTAAATACCCTAGGCTGAATTTCCTCTCCACACAACATGTAAATCTGAGAAATAGCAATTGCGACTGTCCTCCCAAACTTTTCACATAAAGATAGTATGAAGTGAAACTATCTACATTATACACAAAATATTATACCTTAGAATGTGAGCCAGTCTATCAAAATATAGACTTGCAGTTTTGCCTGATGCATTCCCCACTGACGTAATGAGGTGTTGTGCCACTGATTTAACTGGAGTATGACCTGCTTATACTGGCAGTGAATTTGGTCCACTGTATGAAAATTTCTTCTCAGTCTTGTTTGGGGCTGCATGCCACCCTTGCTATCTCACATCTTCAATCTTCCAAGTTGCTCTTGAAGGAGATTTTTTTTTGTAGTTAATTGATAATATATGCCATTTTGGGACTGAAATTTTCCCTGCTCACACTGCTTGCCCATACCCGAGTTTGGAGTTGAGGGGGAAAAAAATCTTGCCATGCTGTTGGTAAGCTGTTTCTGGGCCAAAGTGATGTTGATAGTGGAATGAAGGTAATGAGTGTCTAAGACACATCAGTAGATCCCAGTTCAAAGTATGAAGGTGAGCTTATATACATTCAGAGGTCCAGGATTAACATCTCACATCCAGATGATGGACCTGGAGATTTTTGGAAATTAAACATAGCTGATGCCTGAGTGAAAAATTAGGCTCAGTTGTAAAATTCCAAAGGTTCTGTAGTCATTACATGGTGGCCACATAGTCACATACTAGTGCAATATCACATAGCAGCTGCCATGGAGACCTCTTTTCCGCCATCAGTGAGAAGGGGGGGGGGATGCTATTAGTTACAAAGGCATTCTGAAGATGGACAAGAGCATCTGTAAGTTGGTGTGGAACGTTTGTCTGCTGATATGTATTTACCAAAAAATAACTAAAGCCAGAGATGGCTCACTTGGGGGCATGAAGAGTCAACCCTTTCTATTTGAGCTCTCCGGAGTATGCAGAGGGACCAGAACGTGCTTGTGAATGGAAGCTTGAGTAGCCAATGTCCACAGTCAGGAATCACACAGATGGGTCAGGATACCAGAAGCTCAGAAACAGGAGACAAATGAGATCAGAACCACAAGTCATAGGTCAGGAGCCAAGTGAGCTCTGTATGCCAAGCAGTCAAGCCAAGAGAGCAGGAGCAAGACGGGTTCCAGTTGTTCTCTTAAGTGGGACCAGCAGGGCAATTGGCTGTTGGGGTAGAGCCTCAAACTGGGGTTGGACTTCATTGGTCTTAGGTCAGCAGTTGTGAGTAGGCTGCCAAGTGGAGGGTTGAGACATGGCTGCTCCTGTGCACCAGTGTTCAAGGGCTGTGGGTCATGATGCTGATAAACGATATCATTGAGTTTAGGCCTGATCCTCACCAAGTGTTCTCTCTCTCTCTCTCTCCCTCTCTCTCCTCCGTAAAATTCTTTGGTTAATGCTGTTGGTTACTGTTGTTCCGACTCGGCAGAATGCTCATCACCCACAGTTTGTATAGACATATATGTTTCTTTGCACAACATACTCATTGCATAACTTTGAAAAATGAATAAATTTGATACAAATGCAATCAGCCTGGAGACAAATAGGCAAATACATCCTCCTGTGTATCCAAACTATTGTTGATGTTTGCCAGTCGACTTCAAGAGCCAGATTAACCAAGCCCTGCTGGAGGCACAGTGGCAGAATCCTGGCAAATAATACCTGAGGAAGCAGGATAGCAGGATAGTAACCTGGAGACCTCTAGACAAAGGGGTTTATCTAGGGAAGCGCTGGTCTACTGAGAGATGTGTGATTTTTGTTCTGAATAGCAGCTAGTCTGAAGCACCCTTTTTCTTTACAAGCTGACCTGCTAGCCTTTGTGATAGGGGGGAGTGGGGAAGGGGTCCAAGTTTCAGAGTTGAGTGAGCACTGTCAGGGGTGTATAAAGGCTCTTCCCGGCTGTTGCTGCTGTGCCCCATGTGGAAAGTGGGAAGGGAATGTATCTGGGCATGGTGCCTTTGGTGGATCCCTCTGGGTCTGGAGAGGAAACTGGAAAGCTCAGACTTATTGTTTAGCTCCTTGGCTACTAGCTAGTGCTAGCTACTTTTGAGGAAGATCCCTAATGATTTGGGGTTTTTATTGATTCTGGTCCCCACAAGCTCCTCCCAGTGGATGGAGAGAGTCATGGATTGGTTTACCAGCACAGGAAGGGCATTCCCATAGGTAGGGCATAGTATGGAAGAACCATGAGTGTAATCGTGGGTTAATCAGTTAAAGAAGCTTCCATTAATAAGGAAGCTATAAAACCTGCCATGCTAGGCAATGATTAGCCATTTAAATAGACATGTTAAACAGCAGACAAGATGGGTGAGATTATATCATTTATTGGATCAACTTCCTCAGGTCTGGGAAAGAGCTTTATGTAAACTCAGAAGCTTGTCTCTCTCACCAACAGAAGTTGGTCCAATATAAGATATTACCTCCCTCACCTTTTTCTAATATCTTGGGCCCAACATGGCTACCTCAACACTGCATTCATTAAATAAGACACAATTACAGATAACTTGGATCCTTGTATATGTTTACCAACCATAAAGCATGCAGTGAATAGTCTCGCTTAACTTGATTTTTGAAGTATTTAGCTATTTTTTTTCTGTTTTTAAAGAGACCACCTTTACAGAGCTCAGGGCTTTTTGTTTTGGCTTGTTTTTACAGAGGTATTATGTAACATGCTGTAACATGGCCCTTAGACTATGGGTATGGCTCACTACCCGCTGGAAGAGCAGGTAGCGCTCGATGTATCAGGGTCAATTTTCCGTGTCTCATCTAGACATGATAAATCGATCCCCAAATCAACGCCTGCACTCCATCTCGGCAGGAGGAGTAACCGGAGTCGGCAGGGGAGCATCCCCAGTCAAACCACTGCTGTGGGGATGGCCAGGTAAGTCGAACTAAGATACTTTGACTTCAGATATATGAATAACGTAGCTGAAGTTGCGTATCTTAGTTCAAAACACACCTACCCACCCACCGCCACAGTGTAGCCAGTCTTTAGTTTCCCTTAGACCTACTTACAGCATTTGTCTAATGGTGCTGGACTTGTGTCAACTCCCTTTGACACAAGTAACTAAGAGAATCAGATCCTAACGTGGTCTAATTTATATGACAAGGAGACAGAAGTAAATGTCCATTTAGATACATGGTCGCCTAATTTTATTTATATGTTATTACATCCTCTAGTTCCTACTACTGCTGCTACTTTACTTGCTACATTCTCTTTTGTTCCTTTGCATATAAGCATACTCTAGTACATTCAGTCAGTCAAATTAGCAAGTTAACTGTAAATTACATAGTGATATATGGGTGTAATAATGAAGAAATCTGAAAAAGGTGTAAGATACACTTAGATTCATTTTAAACTGCCTTTGACATCTGAATTATGCCCATAGATCTAGGTGTCCAGTATATTCAAGGTAACCACTTAAAGTACTGTTTGTGACAGCATGATTAGTTCTGGGGGAAAAGAACAAGTTTCAACACATGGTACTGTCACAGCCATACCCAGATGCCATATGCAATTCTGTACTGAATGGATAGCAGTAACATTGCTCTTTTTTGACTTGGATCAGATTATTACCATGACTGTCAGTCTTCTGAGGGGTTTTTCTTGAACCTGTTTCAAAAATCCCTGATCTGTTCTAAAAGCTCAAAACCATTTCCAAGGCATGAGAGTGGAGTGCTTTATCTGTAAGGCAAATTCCTCACCTTCCTTTTTATATAATGATGAACTGCTTTAAAAAGACATCACTTCAACATCTTTTAAATGTTAAGCATTTGAGTTTTGTTATTATAGCCACAAGTGTGCCAGGTGCTTAACAGAAAACATAGCAAAGTTTAAGGATCCACTTCTGATGTCTTTTGTTAGTTAGTGGAAGCTGATGTCATTGGGAATCTCACTTGAGTAAGGTGTCTACTTTTGCCTCTGTTTGAAATAAATATTATCACATTATAACCTAAGAACATGAGAATATATGGATGGCTGTACTGGGTGAAACAAAAGGTCCATCCAGCCCAATATCCTGTCTACCAACAGTGGCCAGTGCCAGGTGCCTCAGAGGGAGTGAAGCTAACAGGTAATGATCAAGTGATCTCTCTCCTGCCATCCATCACTACCCTCTGACAAACAGAGGTGAGGGACGCCATTCCTTACCCATCATGGCTAATAGACATTAATGGACTAAACCTCCATGAATTTATCCAGTTCTCTTTTAAACCCTGTTATGGTCCTAGCCTTCACAATCTCCTCAGGCAAGGAGTTCCACAGGTTGACTCTGCGTTGTGTGAAGAAGAACTTCCTTTTATTTGTTCTAAACCTGCTGCCCATTAATTTCATTTGGTGGCCCCTAGCTCTTATATTATGGGAACAAGTAAATAACGTTTCCTTATTCACTTTCTCTTCCCCTCAAAGTGATCAGATATGCGATTTAATGCAGTTCTTTCCAATGTTAAACAAGGACAGAGATGTAAGTGAGCCGGTAATGTCAGGTACGCCATAACTTTAAGGCATTTACTGCTGGTACGCCGTACTGGAAAGACACATTTTCAAGAATGAATTGTAGGGCCCTGTGCAGATACAAATTTATATCTGTGGATGTGGGTGTCCACGGATAGGAATCTGTATCCGCTGAACTGCGGGGCTCTCCCAGGAAGCGCAGCAGTGAAAGGAGCAGAATGTGGGGCTGCTGCTCCCAAGAGCCAACATCCTGCACCGGCAGCTCCTCTGGAACACTGTACCACCGCCCAGCCCCGCCAACAGCCCCGTCCTCTGGCAGGGCTTTACAGACCCCCAGACAGGAGACACAGTTGGGTAGAAAGGCTGGGGGCGGAGCTGGGGGCGGTACAGCCATGCTGGAGGAGATGCCAGCATGGGTCTCTGACTCCTGGGAACAGCAGCCCCATGTTCTACTCCTTTCACTGCTGCGCTTCTATAGAAAGCTCTGCGGTTAAGCAGATACCGATTTCTATCCATGGATATCCACATCTGTGGGTATAAATGTTTATCTGGGCAGGGCTCTAGTCATGGAACATTTTTTGTGAGGGGGTTGGGGCCAGGGGGTCATTACCATACAAGAAAGAGTTAAAATCTACTTGCACCACTGAACAAGGGGTTTGCATCTAATGTGGTGGCCAATAAGCAGCTGAGACTTTTTATTTCAAGGCTCAAGGTATTTAGCTGCCTTGAGTTCAGAATGCACAAGTAAAAGAAATAAGAAGCTTAGTGTGCCCTCCATAATGGAAAGGTGCTTTTCACAAATGAAAAAGGGGAAAAAAAATCTTTAATGGGGGTTTGGATACTGTAGGATTTTAATGGAAGCTTTATCTAGATGAGTATTTCAAGATATTGGAGCTTCTGAATCTTCAGGAAATTACTTGACACATCCATCAGCTCCAACAAAGGGGCACCTATTACCTAAAGCTTTTCAGCTAGCTCAATTAATCTTCTGCTTGTTCTCAGGTGCAGTAAAGGAATGAACGGGGTGCCAAAAAAGCAAACTTGCGCACTTATTCTCTTGTGACTGTTTAAATTGGATGCATGGACCTTATTTTTCAGTTTAATGACCCAATACACTGGCACATCAGCATGCAGGATAGAAAATGAAAACACATATAGTGGAACACACAAGCTCTATAACAAATGTTTAAGTAAGCAGCTTTTAGTTAAAATTAAAATAATTGTTTATCTTAACATGGATTCTTCTCTTCATTGTCTTTCAAAATGAGTTATTTCAAAATGAGTTTCTCTTATAAAGTGTTCAACCCCTTGATAAGTTTCTCTTATAAAGTGTTCAGCGCAATCCCCTCCACCCTCCCACAGCACAGTTTTTCCCCTCTGGAATGTCTTTTTGTTTGTTTACTTAAAAACAAATCCCATCAGCTAACAGAGATTTGGGTGGGGGGAGATGGTTGGGGGGAGGAGGGGATTGCACTGAAATGAGACAGACACACTCAAAATGTAAAATGTGTAATCCAAACACATCTTGCATACCACTGCTCTACAGTACTTTTGGTCTACAAATATTACTTTATATTCTCATCTGTGAGGTTCGTATGAACCAATGTTGTGCAAGATATGTTTGGATTCCTTATTATTTTCATTGTGCATTTAATTTGTGTAGAGACATGCACTTTGTTTCAAGCTTTATTTTACAGTCCACTTAGAGAATAGAGTATCTTGTAATCAGACATGGAATTTGTGCCCAATCTAGAAAACAACTAAAATCTCTAAAAAAGCAACGGATCTTCAAGAAACACCCTGCAAATAGAATCAATCTTAGATTCAAACTCTGAACCAATTTCTCATGTTACATGTATCTGAGATAGTGTCACTTGCTGTTGGTTCTCTAATTCTGATAAATGCCACCACAGAGTGTGCCAGAGTTGGGGAGAGAAGCCACTTGGATTAGCTAGCACTAGGGAGAAGTCTTGAGCCATGCCTCTGGGGATGGGGTCCATAGGTTGCTATAGAACCCAGAAAGGCATTTGAGCTGTTATCCTGAATTTGTGACACACTCTGGTTTGGGAGTTTTCCTGTAATCAGCTTTAAATCTGTCTGTGTACTATATGGTTTTATAGATTGAGAAGCAAGCTGGGTTGCTTTTGTCTCATCTTTGGGAAAGGAAAGGGTTAAGAAAAGCTCTCAAAATCTTGGTTCAAATATATTTAGTTGAAAAATAATGCATAGTCAGTGGTCACTAAAGTTGCTCAGTAACATTTCACAGTTTATTTCAATGGAAGCATTGTCTTTGTAAGAGTTTTGACTCAACAAAATATTTCTTAATACTTCAACCAGTCAGGTGTTGTTTAAAAAACAAACCCACAAAGTGTTCTTTAAATTTGTTTTGAAAGTTCCAGATCCTCAGCTGTTTTGGAACTGGCAGTTGAATGCTGACTTATACCAGCTAAAGATCTGACCCTACATCTCTTTGTGTGACTGTAGCTTGCTTATGACAGTGTTAAGTTTCCTTAACACATCAACGGGAAGATAAATTAAAGCGATTGTGCAGCCTTTTCACTGTCTGGTGGCTTCTGCTCAGTGTCTGCAAGGGCTGAGAAGGCCGAATAGATTGTCTCCTTGACCAAAAGGCATTGTGAGAGTAAACAAATCTGTTCATTCAACCTTTTTCACACCAGCAGCAAAAAGATAATCCTCTGGCTCAGTCCCTCAGGGCCTGAACACGGTCTCAGCACACTGGTGGCCTGTAGCAAGTCACAGGCCAAAATCTCTATCTGAGAGCAAACTTAATCTCTTGTTTGTGTTTTAAGCAGGAGGGGCCGTTTCTCTGGGAAGCTCTGGTGAATGAGTTCTGTGGCAAAAATATAAATTGAACACTCACTTTCAAAGATTTCAAGACAGAAAGGGGCCCAGAAAGATCATCTAACGTGACCTGAGTAGTATGAGCCATAAAATTTTTCCTGCAGTGGAGGGAATTGCTCTTTCCCACTACAAACAAACATGATTGAGGCATGGTATTTTTAAGACAGTCAGTCAGCCTTGTTCTGTCTTACAGAATAAAAAATAGGAGCATAATCATTATTAGCGGCCTTCTCCCAAACCCATGGCAGTCATTGATTCAGATCACGTCCTAGGAGCTTGATCAACTCCCATTAAGCTCAGCAGGAGTCTTTTCATTTACGAAGTATAAGTTGGAGCTGGCCATAGACACTTTTACAAGCAAGTGCAATGCTGGCTGAGGATATAATAGCTGTCTAGATACCGAAGGTACTTACATGGTCCCTATTAGTAACTGAGAGGCTCACAGTTTTTAAGGTATATACACACATGACACCCCTGAGAGGAAGGGAAGTGCTATTATCCCCATTTTATACATGAAGGGGAAACTGAGGAACAGAGAGACTAAGTGACTTGCCCAGGGTCACACAGAAGTTGTAGTGGAGCAAGGACTTGGAATCCAGATTTCCTAAGTCATAACCAATGGACCAGCCTCTTTCTCTCAAAGTGATACATTTGTTCAACGGAAATATCACATTTTCTCCTTTTTGTTTTGCTTTTAAGATACATTTTATTTGCTACCACACTATGACTTATACTGATCTAACATAACATTCTGATCTAGAAGTAATCAGAACCTTGAATAATACATCACAGAAAAAGGCGCCCGTTGTCTGCTGTTTTAACAGCAGTTTAGTAGAACTCCTGGTGAAAATTAGCCCACTATTTTTAGCAATATGGAGACAGAATACCTAACGCAGATCAATAATTTATATGGAAAATACACAGTATATTATATATAAACATAATACAGAGGAAGTATGATATTCATAGTGGAAATGTGCTAGCACATCTAGCAATTTGGGACTCTTTCTTCCTGGCTCCTTGTCCTATCTCTGTGGTGCCACATCTTCCTCCAACAATCCTGATCTGATATCCCCCACCTACTGGCTCCAGCCGCCATCCATTTCCCTCCCCAGCTCCCAGACCCAGTCTTCTTGCTTAGTCAGTTGCTGTCTCCCGGCTTACGTTCCATCCTCATCCCTACTGCCAGTTCCAGTTTTCCTTCTCTAATAGCTGCCAGTCCCAGCCTCTTCTCCCTCCTATCCCTGTGGAGCTGGCTCATTGTTTCAGTCTACTCGCTCGTCCTCTTACAAGTCAAGCTCTTGTCCCCTATGAATTTGAATCACAGCTGCTCCTTGTCTCAGTGGGAAGTCATTGAGAACAAAAGAGAGTCCTGCTCCCTTCTCTCAGTGGAGATGGTTGAGCCCCCAGCAACCAGAAGCTGAAATTTGCAGGCAAAGTCATGCTGAGCCCTGGGTTGAAGGGTGCCCAGTTTAGACAGAATTTTCAGGGAATTAAGCTTCTAAAATCTAAGTCTCTGATGAACACATGTGAATGGACTCCCCCCCCTCTCCCCTGAAAGGCCAAATTTGGGTAGATTCTCATAGGGACAGAAAATGTCACAGCCTAGAAACAAAGGCCACCCCTGACAAATTTCAGGGCCTTTCAAAGAGAGTATAAGAACTGTTTAAAGAAAAGGTTGCCAGAATTTTTTAGCATGGGCAAAACATTGTTCTCTTCCCCTCCCTCCCACCATGCTTGTTCTTCAACAAACTGAAATTTCAAACTGAAATTTCCCAAAATTAAGCAGGTGGCATAGACTTGACATGGAAAAGCTTGAGAAGATTGGTATAATATGCATGACTGGAATATTGCAATAGAAGGGTACAGCTTGCTCAGGATGGACAGGCAGGGAGAAATGGAGGAGGTATTGCCTTCTATATTAAAAATGTGTACGCTTGGACTGAGGTTGAGATGGAAGTAGGAGGCAGACTTGTTGCAAGTCTCTGGGTAAGAATAAAAGGGGTAAAAACAAGGGTGACCACGTAGCCAGAAAGAAGAGGTTGATGAGGCTTTTTTTAAACACTAACAAAATCATCCAAAGCACAGGATTTGGTCGTGATGGGGAGGACTTCAACTATGCAGACATCTGTTGGGAAAATAGCTGGGAGAGGCTGTTCTAGGTTTGATTTTGACCAACAGGGAGGAACTGGTTGAGAATTTGAAAGTGAAAAGCATCTTGAGTGAAAATGATCATGAAATGGTAGGAGGGAGAGACAGCAAAATAAAGAATGGATTTTAAGAAGGCAGACTTCAGCAAACTTAGGGAGTTGGGAGGTAAGATCCCATGGGAAGCAAGTCTAAGAGGAAAAACAATTGAAGACAGTTGGCAGTTTTTCAATGAGACATTATTAAGGGCACCAAAGTAAACTATCTCACTGCATAGGAAATATAGGAACTATGGAAAGAGATCATGCTGGCTTAACCAGAAGATCTTCAATGATCTAAAAATCAAAAAAGAGTCCTACAAAAAAAGTGGAAACTAGGTCAAATTACAAAGGATGAATATAAACAAATAACACAAGTATGTACAGACAAAATTAGAAAAGCTAAGGCACAAAATGAGATCAAACTTGCTAGAGACATAAAGGGTAACAATAAAACATTCTACAATACATTAGAAGCAAGAGGAAGACCAAGGACAGAATAGACCCTTTACTCAAAGGGGGAGGGAGGTACCAATAACAGAACATGTGGAAATGGCAGAAGTGTTTAATGACCTCTTTGTTTCAGTTTTCAACAAGAAGGATGATGGTGATTGGATGTCTAACATAGTGAATGTCAGGGAAAATGAGGTAAGATCAGAGGCTAAAATAGGAAAAGAACAAGTTTAAAATTACTTAGACAAATTAGATGTATTCAAGTCACCGGGGCTTGATGAAATACATCCTAGAAGGAGGAGATATCTGAGCCATTAATAATTATCTTGAAAAGTCATGGAAGATGGGAGAGATTTCAAAAGACTGGAAAAGGGCAAATATAGTGCCTATCTATAAAAAGGGAAATAGGAACAACCTGGGGAATTACAGACTAGTCAGCTTAACTTCTGTACTTGGAAAGATAATACAGCAAATAATTAAGCAATCAATTTGCAAACAGCTAGAAGATAATAAGGTAATAAGTAACAGTCAGTATGGATTTGTCAAGAACAAATCATGGCAAACCAACCCGAAAACTTTCTTTGACAGGGTAACACGCTTTGTGGATAGGGGAAAAGCGGTAGTTATGGTATATCTTGACTTTAGTAAAGCTGTCTTTTGTACTGTTTCACATGGCCTTCTCATAAACAAACTAGGGATATACAACCTAGTCAGAGCTACTATAAGGTAGGTGAATAGAGGCTTGGAAATCTGTTTCCAGAAAGTAATCAGTTGTTCAAATTCATACTGGAAGGGCATCAGTGGGGTCCCTCAGGGATAAGTTCTGAATCTAGTTCTGTTCAATATCTTCATCAATGATTTAGATAATGGCATAGAGAGAGTGCACTTATAGGATGATACCAAGCTAGGAGGGGTTGCAAGTGCTTTGGAGGATAGGATTAAAATTCAAAGTGATCTGGACAAACTGGAGAAATGGTCTGAAGTAAATAGGATTAAATTCAATAAGGATAAATGCGAAGTACTCCATTTAGGAAGGAGCAATCAATTGCACACATGGAAAATGGGAAATGACTGCCTAGGAAGGAGTACTGTGGAGAGGGATCTGGAGGTCATATTGGACCATAAACTAAACAGTGTAACATTGTTTAAAAAAAAGTGAACATTATTCTGGGATGTATTAGTAGAACTGTTGTAAGCAAGACATGAGAAGTAATTCTTTCACTCTACTCTACACTGATCAAGCTATAATGGAGTATTGTGTCTAGTTTTGGGTGCCACATTTCAGGAAAGATGTGGACAAATTGGAGAAAGTCCAGAGAAGAGCAACAAAAAATATTAAAGGTCTAGGAAACATGACCTATGAAGGAAGATTGAAAAAAATTGGGTTGTTTAGTCTGGAGAAGACTGAGAGGGGACATGACAACAGTTTTCAAGTACATAAAAGTTTGTTACAAGGAGGAGAGGAAGAATTGTTCTTCTTAACCTCTGAGGATAGGACAAGAAGCAATGGGCTTAAATTGCAGCAAGGAAGGTTTGTTTTGCATTAGGAAAAACTTCCTCGCTGTCAGGGTGGTTAAGCACTGGAATAAATTATCTATGGAGGTTGTGGAATCTCCATCATTGGAGATGTTATAGAGCAGGTTAGACAAACACCTGTCAAGGATGGTCTAGATCAGCGGTCGCCAACCAGTGGTCCGCGGACCACTGGTGGTCCGTGACAAAATCTGGGTGGTCCGTGGGGAAATGTCAGGGCGGGGGGGGGAGGCAAGCGGCGGGAGCCCCCACACACACCTGCCCGAAGCATGCTGCAGCAGCACGGCACGGCGCCGCGTGTGTTCCTATGGGGCGGGGGGAGGGAGGCAAGCGGTGGATAAAAAGAAATAGTCAATAACGTCTCATTTAGTGGACAAGGAAGGGGGGGTGTCTTTTTCCCTTTCCCTTTCCCTTTGCTGAAACTTCAAAAAAACTAGTTTGAAGCAGACACCTAAAAGCTTTGGTACAAATGGTTGAAGTTTGGTATCCAAGTTTTAGTCATGGATATTTTTAGTAAAAATCATGGCTAAGTCATGGGCAGTAAACAAAAATTCATGGTGCCAGGGGTGCACGGCCCAAGGGGGAGCGCTGTAGGTGCTGGGAAACGGGGGGTTGGTGGGTCTGGGGCAGGATCACTTGCAGGCTCCTGAGTGCCATGTGCTGTCTCCGCTCCGTCCCAAGCCCCGGTTCGGCAGCTCCCATATGCTGGGAACCGTGGCCAATGGGAGCTGCAGGAGCGGTGCCTGCCAGCAGAGGCAGCATGTGGACTTAGGAGTGAGGAAAGGGAACCCCCACTCCAGGTAAGCACTGCCTCAGACCCCAATCCCCAGTCCTGAGTTCACCCACTACTACTCAGCGAGACCCCGTGCACCAGCCACTGCAGAAGCCATGGAGGTCAGGGAAAGTCACAGAATCTGTGACTTCCATGACCTCCATGACAAATACGGAGCCTTAGTTATAAGCAACTGAAACAGGGTCTTATAACTGAAATGGCAGGTAACCTTAACAGTAGGTTGTTCTTCCTTCACCATCTGTGGTATATATGCATTCTCAGCACATGTGCTCCATGTGCGCAACTAAAAGTTCTTAAATCCCATGAGTTTATGAATATCCTGTGCCTAATTCCCTCCTCTACAGCCAGTTCAGTGGTGTCAGTCCAGGTAGACTCCAGATCATCCAGATCACAACTCAGTATGGATGAAATTTGTCTTTGTGCAGACAGGCTGCATGAGGTGCTTACCAATGTGCTTAATTGGTCCAGAGAACCTGATTAAAGACCCTCTGCCCTGAGGGAAATGTCATGTTCTGTGCAATACATATTAATATTTGGATAAATGAATATTTCAGCCTTCAGTTAGATCAAAGAGCAGACTCTCACTATCATACAGTGAGATAAGTTCACAAAAGGACTTAGGCCCCTAACTTTCATTTTACGCATGTAAATCACAAAATCAGGCCCCATTGGGAGTCACAAAACCCCTGCTCACCTAAACTTGCTTGTCACTTTTAATGTTTGCAGTAGAAGTTTCCTAGAATCCTACATTTCTACTGGTGTGCATGTACAGAGCAGCCCTATGCCAGGCAGAGTCGCTGAGCAATTCACAAACAGGCAGAGGAATGCCAGTCTTCCTCCCAGTTGTATTTGCGGGGTCTGATCTGGTAAGCATGCTGAGATCTTGCCTATGAGATCTGGCCCTTATAAGTGAGCTAGGGGTGACAGGAGGAAGAGGAAGCCCTGTTTCAACTTTTAGTCCAGTGGTTAGGGTACTGACCTGGCAGCTGGGAGACCTGTGGTTCAAATCCTCCTTCCATCTGAAGGGTATAAAGGATTTGACAGGGATGGGCCATTTCTCAGCTCCATAACCACTGGGCTATGAAATATTGTTGGGGGAGAGAGGCACTTTCTCAGTCTGTCCTGCTGAAACTCTTCCACTGTGGATAAATAATCACAAAGGTCATTGGAGGAGGGGGAATGGATTGGGGGTTTCCCAGTTCCTAGATGAGTGACTCTGTAGCTTTACATGCTTGTGCTCTCTCACGCTGGCCCAATGCTTTGTTCATTATTTACCCAAACTGGAACGGCTTCTACAGGAGAGACGGAGGGATTTCTCCACATCTGAATATCCTACAGCCCTGTGGCTAGAGCACCTGAGAGGCAGTAGGTCCATGTTCAATTCCTTCTCCTCCTTAGGTGAAGTGTGGACTTGAACCAGGAATCTTTTGCATTCCAGGTGAGTACCTGAGTGACAGGGCTAAAAGTTAGGAGAGTGGTTTGCCTCCTCACCTTCCCATTCTCGGGCCCCTATCCCTCCCTCTTCACTGTACTGGGAGTCTAGGCGCCTAACCCAAGCTTTGTGAATCTCAGTGATTTTCTAGGCATCTAAAAGTTTGGGCTAGACTCACAATGCTGAGTGTCACAACAGCTATCTCTGACCGCCAGCATCAAAAGAATTGCCATATTAACATAACACATAACTTCAAACTCTTTTGATTTCAATCAATATTTAATTTGTTCAGGTCTGAACAGCACCTGATGTTATTTCAGATGAGGAAAAAATCAGACTGAATAGTTTGTCAGTGTTCTCACTCAGAAAATCTGCAAACTGTGGCACCTTAAAGACTAACTAAAGTATTGATATCCTGCAGCTGTCTGCTCATGAAAGAGTCACCCTGACTATTAACAATGTGCTCCTAGAGCCTGCTAACATTTTCTGGAGAATGCTGGCTTCCGCAAAGAGCATGGAGAAACACTACTTTGTGCCAGCGACACTGAGTTGATCAGACTCAAGTATGGAGGGTGATTATAGGGCAGGGGTCGGCAATCTTTCAGAAGTGGTGTACCGAGTTTTCATGTATTCACTCTAATTTAAGTTTCACATGCCAGTAATACATTTTAATGTTTTTAGAAGGTCTCTTTCTATAAGTCTATAATATAGAACTAAACTATTGTTGCATGTAAAGTAAATAAGGTTTTTAAAATATTTAAGAAGCTTCATTTCAAATTCAATTAAAACACCGAGCCCCCCAGACCAGTGGCTAAGACCCAGGCAGCGTGAGTGCCACTGAAAATCAGCTCATGTGCTGCCTTTAGCACTCATGCCATAGGTTGCCTACCCATGGTATAGGATATATCGCACATTCGAAGTTTACACGGACAATCCCTTCCTTTGTATACATTGACACATTACGTTGCATTCGCTAAACATTACACCACTCATATTGTGGATTAGATTTGTTATTTTGCAGGAGGCAATCCCTATACAGCATGTTCTGTCCATGTCTTGTTCACATGGAACCTGATCCAAGTTTATCTCATCCATAGTCCTTAGCATGAAGGTGCTGCTGCTTATCTTAGCTAGCACAGACATTTTAACTCCCACATATTGTTTTTCAAGCCCCTGTTTACAACTTAACCTTCCACTCACTGTCCAAATTATACCCCTTAAGAAATGAGGCAAGTTACTTATGTCAAGCCAGGCCTACACTCTGAGCATTCCATGAAAGGAACTGCGGGGGTTGGGGACGTGCCACCTCATATAGCCAGGGGAGGAGCTATGCTCATGAGGTGCGAGCGCCACCCCCTATGGTACTAGTAGGCAAAATTCTCCATCTCCAGTATGCTGGAGAATTTTCTTAGTCAGAAAACTACCCATGCTGGAGAAATGACAGTAAACTGAAAAATAATGTTGGAAAGTACACACAAGACCACAAACCCTATAATCATTTCACAATACTAGCAGAAGACCAACATGTGGCTGGTAACAGACATCCTACAATAAGCTTACTGAGCGGCAACTGTTAACATTTAAACAGTTGTTTGAATTATGATACAGCAGCTTGTTAAAAATCTTGCAAGGGACATTTTACTGACCGCATGCACTCATTGTTCCAAACGACACAGAATTTAAGCCGTGTTTAAACTGAGTTACAGAACCATGTTCAAGCTGTGCTGATGGGTTTTTCCTGCACATATCTAATTCTAACAAAATATAGTGCACTTCTTCTTCAGAAGAGATCTCTGCTTTTAGTTGCAGTTTCTTAGTGTGATTGTGCTGTACAATTTTAAAAATCAGTTTTGGAAACTACTATGGCATTAGTGTTAATGTGGACAGGTATGTAGAACTCTTCAGGCGGCACTATTTAGTCACCTATTTCAAATGCATATCTGCCACTAATCTTATGGTGATGTTAGATAAACTTTGGGGAAAGGTTTTACTTACTTTATTTTTAATGCTTGAATTATATAAATTAAATTCAGCCTCATATTAATTTAAAGTGGTCAAAACAGTCAGCACAGATAGCTCTGTCTAGATCTCCCTCTATTTCTCCTTTTAGCTATAATCCCATCTATATGGGGCTGGCTTTCTGAGTCTTCCTCCATTCCAGTCTGTCTTGAAGCAGTTCTTTGGAAACTCCACAGCTTAATCAAATTTTTGTATGCCATTAATCGATGTAGTTTTGGGTCTTCTCTTGCCCTCCACTTCTAAGTTTAATACCCTGTTTCCTATATATTCTTCTGATATTCTTTTCATGTGCCCAAGCCATCTAAGCCTGGATTCAGCCAGCTTCTCTATAGCTGACACCACCTTCACATTTCCCCTAATTCGTCGGTTCAGAACGTGGTCCATCCTTGTAACTCCAAACATCATTTCCACTGTATTCAAGATCTGCTCCAGTCTTTTCCTCTGTGCTCAGCATTCAGAGCCATACAGAAGGGCAGGACTAATTAACATCTTGCCAATCTTATTTTTCAGTTTGATAGGCATTCTTTCATCACAGACCACTCTGCTCTCTTTTCTTCATTTACTCCATGCCTTTCCTGTTCTGCTTGTAAGTTCATCATTGAGTTCAACATTGTCCTGTGCTATTGAAGCTAGGTACCTGAACTTCTGTACCTTTGGGAGTGGCTCCCACCTCCCCCCATATTTACAGTCTTGTTGTCTTCCTGCAAGGGAATCCACAGACCATTTATTGTGTGGTTCATGAGTTAAACATTGTGATAGTTACCACAGTCCAGCATGTCTCCTTTTCTCTTTAATATGGTACTAATGTTCTCTTTTTCTAGGCATCAGGCAACTTCACAGTCCTCATGTTAGAGTTCAACATTGCCTCAATATGTCCATGCCTGCTTGCCCCAGGTATTTTCATACCTCCGCTGGCATGCAATCAGGGCCAAGAGCTTTCTTATTTTTCATGTTTCTCAATGCTTCTTCACTTCTAGGATTGGTACCACTAGACCCACGCCTCCCTCTATTTCCATCTGTATTTATACCACACTCCTTCCCATGGTATCTCAGCTCCTCTTGCGATAACACACCTATCAATTATAACTGGTGATTATTCAAGTACTGATACTTTGCCAGATTGTGCAATATTGACATCCATCAAACTCAGGCTCTTGTCAACCACCAGGAGACCACATTGCACTGACGGGTAACCTCCTTTGAAACAACTTGCTTCAACGGATGTCTGATGTCACAGTGATGCATGGGGAAAGGAAGCCTGAAGACACACAGTAATATTGGGCATTCACTGACAAAGTCCACTTAGGCCAGCGTGCTGTCAAATTCTGTATTTCTTGCAGCTTCCAAGAGACATAGGGGGACCTTTAAGTAGGGGTGTTTCAGTAGTTTGATCTGGAGGTTACAGAGGCATAGATGACAGGTGCATTGCATATTAGAGAAGTTACAAACTCAGCAAAGTGAAGCTGAAAAAAAGTAGAACAAGACTGGGGAATATCACAATTCAGTCTGTGGGGTAAAAAAGAGCTTTAAGAAATTACTTTTTGCTGGCCAATATTTTTGGCAGGTGATAGGTATTAGTATTACAATAACAGAGGGACATTTTCAGACTTTGGAGTAAACTTCTACTGAAGTCAATGGAAGCTGTGATTGTTTATGTCATAACTAAACTTGACCAACACTGCAGCTATTCTTGCAGTTAGTGGTTCATACTGTGTCCGCTGACAAAAATAGATTTATATAACTACAGGAAACTTGAACTCCTGGAGCCAAATTAATTGGTATTACATCAGGGATAATTTTGGCTCCTTCTTCAAAGAAGAAAGTTGAAAAACCACTTTCACAAGCATGTGTAGGGTTTCAAAATGAGAACTTCTTTTAGAATTGTTTCAACTGTTGCTCATGCATTGAATAGCATGGTATGGTTGGCCCCATTATTGTTTTATTGTGAAACATACTGTGCTATTCTAAAAACTAGGAGTGCTATATGGATATATTAAGTTATTCTGCCTTTTATGACCCATACAAATTACTCTGTAATGAAAAAACGTTGCCATGGTATAAAATAGTGGTTTCTAATAATTGTTTAAGTTTCTGTATTTTGTTTGTTTTTCAGAAGGAAAATCTATAAAATTTTATTTTCACAAGACCTGAGAATGATTCATTGAAGAGCTAAGAATTGAAAATACATGCCCTGTTAAACAATCATGCCCCTATTTAATCAAATTATAGCGATATAGAATAATAACACCAAATAAAAAGCCCCTAAACTACTATTAGTTAGGCTTGTTGGTTGGTGTTATAAAGGTAGATGGAAAGTTGTGACTCTCACTTGTTGGCTTCTAGAAAAAAGTTATAAATTGTGACCTTTCTTTTGCCTGAGAAAATGCAAATAAAATATTTAATTGGATTTCCTTACTCTGTAAGTCAACATAGTTTACATGGAGTATTTTGGCAGCTTTGTGTCTAGCATTTCTTAGTGCATTGCTTCCTTTTGTGGTATGTTCTCATTTTGGAAGAATTTTTTAGTTTTCTATATTGCAGAATACTGTGGCAGGGTGCTGGCCAGGAGTGCCTGAGCCAGCCCTGCGGGCCCTTTAACAGGGAGCACCAGCCTGCAAACCTCCCTTGCAGGAAAGGCTAATCAGCCACCTGGCTTGCAGGGCAATCAACCTGCATGAGTTGCACCTGGCAGCCTCCTCTGGGGGATATGAGGCTGCCAAGAAGGAAGCCCAGTGTGGTGGTGGTGTCTGAGCTATCAAGAGCTGTGTGAAGCTATCAAGAGCTGTGTTTGTATTATTGTATTAGAGGCTGAACCTGTGGAGCTATTTAGAGCTGGATATTAATGAGCTACTTAGAGCTGGATGTTAATTAACTGTTTTAACCTGTATATATTGGTGGTGGGGTCCTGCACTGTAAATTAAAGGGCACTGTTGGAGCAAAGAAGGGTTCCCTGCCTGTTCCTGACAAGGGGTGAGAAGGCGATCTGTCACAATACATATTTCTCTGTTCTTGTCCACCTTATACAGTGATATTGTTTTGGTTTGTTCAGTTCTTTGCATATTCAGAGTAGTTTTGTTATTACAAAACACAAGCTTTTCATTGCAGCTGAAAGTGGCTTTTGTTTTAGAATGGAGTACTGTTCCAAACAGGGACTGATTTGGGGAGGTTGATCAGATGTACTATTCTGTGCTCTGTTTGTTTTTTCAACTTCTTACAATCATCCATTCCAAGATGGATGAGGGCAGTCTAGAGCAATTAAAACAACTGAAAGTCTCCATTTTTAAAAAGATTATAGCACACTTAGTGGGCTACCAATAGGAAAGAAGCCACCAATTAGTGACACATCCAAAAATCTGCCATATCCTATCCTATTAACCCCACTCAAATGCCAAAGAGAAAAACTGGACTTTGCAGTTTTGTCTGAAAAATTAATGTCTGTTTAGAAAAATAGTGGGTTAATTATGAGGGCTGTTTGACTGCAAGAACCCACCTATGCTTTTATGCTGTGCAGACTGTGGAGATCACTTGATGCATAAAGAAGTGTACCACACATTTAAGGCAGTTGTGTATAAATGTTGTCTATTTGGTAAGAAAGCTTAGAATAAAATAAAGCACTCCTTTAAATAAAAGCCTCTGAAATGTGATCTTATATCTTTAGCCAATCCTGAGCATTACATCTCATAGACTCAGACTTTAAGGTCAGAAAGGATCATTATGATCATCTAGTCCGACCTCCTGCACAACACAGGCCACAGAATTTTACCCACACATTCCTGCAATAGACCTCTCGCCTATATCTGAGCTATTGAAGTCCTCAAATCTTGGTTTAAGGACTTCAAGGTACAGAGAATCCTCCAGCAAGTGACCCATGCCCCCTGCTGCAGAGGAAGGCGAAAAACCTCCAGGGCCTCTGCCAATCAGCCCTGGAGGAAAATTCCATCCCAACCCCAAATATGGTGATCAGCTGAACCCTGAGCATGTGGGCAAGACTCACCACCCAGACACCCCGGAAAGAATTCTCTATAGTAACTTTGATCCCATCCTGTCCAACTTCCCATCATATGCCACCAGGCCCAGCTATTACCATAGTCAAAGATCAGTTGCCAAAATTATGTTATCCCGTCACACCATCTCTTCCATAAACTTATGAAGCTTAGTCTTGAAGCCAGATAGGTCTTTTGCCCCCACTGCTTCCCTGGGAAGGTTGTTCCAGAATTTTACTCCCCTGATAGTTAGAAACCTTCATCTAATTTCGAGTCTAAACTTCCTGTGGGCCAGTTTATAGCCATTTGGTCTCCTTAAAGAGAACAGTGCTTTTAAGCATCATCTTATACTGGTATTTCTGGAGCTGTGTAAGAGCATTTTTACTTGTACAGTGCTGTGTTGTAATTGTCACCTGTAATTAACCTGCTAATTAATACAGCTGCAGAAATGCTAACTAATGACGCATTCCCTGGAAAGCCCCATTCCCTGCCACAGAAGAAAAAGCCTGAGGCATCAGGAACATGGGAAGGAAGCAAAATTATCTGTTCTATAACTCACAGCAGAAGCAGCCCTAATTTGCTCTGAAATTCATGTGGTTTTTACCACCACCTGTGGAGCTTTGATAGAAACAAACAGCAAGTTCCTCCTCTCCACATGTTTAAGTAGCCTACACTGTTGTGATGGGAAAATGCCAGTTGGACATATGTTTGTTCAGGGGGTTAAAATAAATGTGAAAGCCTGTACACTTCAAGTTAATTTCCAGAGACTAGAATCTTTCCCTGCCCTGTGGCTAAATGAAAAGCAGGTTAATTATAAATGAAATCTTTTCAAGGTCAACCGTATTGTCGTTGCTTATAAGGTCAATTTCTCTTCCAATCACTGTGTAGCAATTTCACCAAAGTCAGTGGGTTTTCACTGTTTTTAGAATACTAAAGATATCAGTCCAATAGTGTTAATGGAATTGACACTGAGGAGATGATCGCTGTATCTTTCATTACAAAACAAATTCAGTAATGGAAGTTTGAATAAATGTGTTTTGTTTGTTAAGTGGAAGAGCCAGTATTGATTTACATACAAAAGAATGTATAGATCCACTATTTAACAAGGAAAGGGAGCTAATAAATTACATCAAGAAGGCTGAGATGCATAGTGCCAATTTTGACATTTACTAACAAGCTTATTTGTGACCAGATGCTTAATACAATTAATATTAACAGTAAGGGGGAATGAACACAAGCCAGAACAGGGAAAGAACAGGTTAAAGAATGTTTAGGTAAGTAAGATGTATTTAAGTTGTCAGGGTCTGATGAAATCCTTCCTAGGATACTTAAGGAACTAGTGGAAGCCATCTCAGAGCCATTAGCAATTATCTTCAAGAACTTCTGGAGGACAGGTGAAGTCTCAGAGGACTAGAGAATGGCAAATATAGTACCTGTCTTCAAAAAGGGGAACAAAGAGGACCCAGGGAGTGTTAGACCAGTCAGTCTAACTTTGATATGTGGAAAGATACTGGAATAAATTATTAAGCAATTCTTTTGCAAGCATCTAGAGGATAACAGGGTTATAAGAAGTAGCCAGCATGGATTTGTCAAGAACAAATCATGCCAGACCAACCTAATTTCCTCCTTTGACAGAGTTGTTCACCCTATGGATGGGGAGGCAAGGGTCTTGGTGTTTAGTAAGGCTTTTGACACAATTCCACATGACATTCTTATAAGCAAACTATGAAGATATGATCTAGAAGAAATGACTATAAGGTAGGTGCCTAACGAGTTGAAAAACTGTACTCAGAGTAATTATGAGTGGTTTGCTCTTAAACTGTCAGGGTGTATCTAGTGTAGTTCCACAAAGTCAGTATTTTCATTAATGACTTGGATAACGGAGTGGAGAACATCCTTATAAAATTTTCAGAGGACACCATGCGGGGAGAAGTTACAAGCCCTGTCAAGCACAAGATTTAAATCCAGAGCAACCTTGACAAACTGGAGAATTGTCTGAAATCAGCAAGATTAAATTCAGTGTAAACAAGTGCAAAGTACTACCCTTAGGAAGGAAAAATCAAGTGCACAGCAGCAAAATAGGGAATAGTTGGGTAGGCAGCAAAACTACACAAGTTTGCTTGCAGGTTGGGCATTTTGGGTTTTTTAGAGGGAAACTGAAGAGGGAAGTAATTGGGAGTGATCCAAGGATGGCCTTGGTCTAAATCATGAGTTCAGTCCTAGGGTCAATCAGAAGGTTAAAAGCTGGAGTAACTAACAGATCTGAATCTGTCTGCATGTTCAAGGACATAGACTGCAATTGAGGAGACTTGCTGTAATTAATACCTGATTGTGCCACAGACTTCCTGTGTGATCTTATGCAAGTCACTTAATGTAATTATGTATCTCTAAAATAGAGTCCATGGTACTTCCTTCCTCCCATGTTTGACTATCTAAGTATGACTATTCTTATGTTCCTGTGTCAGACCAATGGACTATCTAGCCCAGTATCCTTTCTCCCAATAATCAGAGAGGTAGCCGTGTTAGTCTGGAATAGCGGAGGTAACAAAGAGTCCTGTGGCACCTTAAAGACTAACTAAAGTATTGGAGCATAAGCTTTCGTGGGCTAATACCCACTTTGTCGGATGCAAGCAGTGGAAGTGTCCAGGGGCAGATATAGAAAAGTAGGCAAGAACCAGGTAGGAGGTAACAAGGTTAGTCCAATTAGGCTGAACCAGCTTGTTATCTCAAATCAGGGAGGGTGGGTTATTCTTCTAGCAGTTGAATAGGGGGTGTGAACTCTGAGAGAGGAGAAGCTATTTTTGTAATTAGCAAGCCACTCAAGGTCTTTGTTCAGTCCCAGATTGATTGTGTTAAATTTGCAAATGAATTGCAGTTTCTCTTTGCAGTCTGGACTTGAAGTTTTTTTGCTGCAGTATGATGACTTTTAAATCTGTAATTGTGTGTCCAGGCAGGTTGAAGTGTTCTCCTACAGGTTTTTGTATATTGACATTCCTAAATGCATTTGTGTGCATTTATCCTTTTTCGTAGGGACTGTCCAGTTTGGCCAATGTACATAGCAGAGGGACATTGGTGGCATATAATGGCATATATGACATTGGTTGATGTGCAGGTGAATGAACCAGGGATGGTATGGTTGATCTGGTTAGGTCCTGTGATGGTGTTGCTGGTGTAGCTATGTGGGCAGAGTTGGCATCGAGGTTTGTTGCATGGATTGGTTCCCGAGTTGGAGTTATTATGGTGTGGTGTGCTGTTGCTGGTGAGAATCTGCTTAAGGTTGGCAGGTTGTCTGTATGCCAGGACTGGCCTTCCTCCCAAGGCCTGTGAAAGTGAGGTATTATTGTCCAGGATGGGTTGTAGGTCTCTGATGATGTGTTGGAGAGGTTTTAACTGAGGACTGTAGGTGATGGCCAGAGGTGTTCTGTTGTTTTCTTTCTTGGGCATGTCTTGTAGCAGCAGGCTTCTGGATACACGTCTGGCTCTGTTGATCTGTGTCCTTATTTCCTTGTGCGGGTATTGTAGTTTTGAGGAAGCATGGTGAAGATCTCGTAGGTGTTGGTCTCTGTCTGAGGGGTTGGAGCAAATACGATTGTACCTCAGTGCTTGGCTGTAGACAATGGATCGTGTGGTATGTCCGGGATGGAAGCTGGTGGCATAGCTGTCGGTAGGTTTTCGGTATAGGGTGGTGTCGATGTGGCCGTCATTAATATGCACCGTAGTGTCTAGGAAGTGGACTTCCTGTGTGGACTGGTCCAGACTGAGGTGGATGGTGGGGTGGAAGCTGTTGAAGTCATGGTGGAATTCTTCCAGAGTTTCTTTCCCATGGGTCCAGATGATGAATATGTCATCAATGTAGCGTAGATAGAGAAGGGGTGTGAGTGGACGAGAGTTGAGGAAGCGTTGTTCCAGGTCAGCCATAAAGATGTTGGCATACTGGGGGGCCATGCGGGTGCCCATAGCAGTGTCACTGGTCTGGCGGTATATATTGTCACCAAATTTGAAATAGTTGTATGTGAGGATAAAGTCACAGAGCTCAGCAACCACCTGTGCTGTTGCATCATCCGGGATACTATTCCGGACAGCTTGCATTCCATCTTTGTGTGGGATGTTTGTGTAGAGAGCCTCTACATCCATGGTGGCTAGGATGGTGTTTTCTGGAAGGTCACCAATGCATTGTAGTTTTCTCAGGAAGTCGGTGGTATCACGGAGATAGCTGGGATTGCTGGTGGCATAGGGTCTGAGTAGAGAGTCTACATATCCAGAAAGTCCTTCAGTGAGAGTGCCAATTCCCGAGATGATGAGGCGTCCCGGGTTTCCAGGTTTGTGGATCTTGGGTAGTAGATATAATAACCCCAGTCGGGGCTCTAAGGGTATGTTAATTTGTTCCTGTGTTAGTGCAGGGAGAGTCCTGAGTAGATGGTGCAGTTTCTTAGTATATTCCTCAGTGGGATCGGAGGGAAGTGGCCTGTAGAAATTGGTATTGGAGAGTTGTCTGGTAGCCTCCTTTTGGTAGTCTGACCTGTCCATGATGACAACAGCACCTCCTTTATCAGCCTCTTTGATTAGGATGTCAGGGTTGTTTCTGAGGCTGTGGGTAGCATTGCGTTCTGCACGATTTAGGTTGTGAGGCAGGCGATGTTGTTTTTCCACAATTTCTGCCTGTGCACGTCGGCGGAAGCATTCTATGTATAGGTCCAGATTGTCATTTCGACCCTCAGGAGGAGTCCATGTGGAGTTCTTCTTCTTGTGCTGCTGGTGGGATGGTGTCTGTGTATCAGTGTGCTGTTCCATGTTGTTTTGAAAGTATTCCTTGAGTTGGAGACGGCAAAAGTAGGCTTCCAGATCACCGCAGACTTGTATCATGTTTGTGGGGGTGGTGGGGCAGAATGAAAGTTCTTGAGATAGGACAGACTCTTCAGCCGGGCTGAGTGTGTAGCTGGATAGATTGACGATATTGCTGGGTGAGTTAGGGGTACCACTGTTGTGGCCCCATGTGGTAGGTAGGATTTTAGATAGTTTGCAGTCCTTTTTCTTTTGAAGAGAGGTGAAGTGTGTGATGTAGATCTCCTGTCTTATTCTAGTGAAGTCTGTTTGTGTGGAAAGTTGGTTGTTTATGAGGGTCTCCAGGTTGGAAAGCTCTTTTTGATGTTTTCCTGTTTGCTGTACAGGATGCTGATCAGATGGTTCCTCAGTTTCTTAGATAGTGTCTGGCATAATCTCTCACTGTGGTCTGTGCAATATGTAGATAGCAATGGATATTTCACCTTCAGTCCATTGGTATGATGTCCATCCATTTGCATTTGGAGAGAAAGATGATATCTGTCTGTGCTTGTGCAAGTTTCTTCATGAGGTTGATGGATTTCCACTCCATACGGCTAAATGCAGTGCCTTGCATGATGTCAAGAATCAAAGAGGTAGCCGTGTTAGTCTGGAATAGCAGAGGTAACAAAGAATCCTGTGGCACCTTAAAGACTAACTAAAGTATTGGAGCATAAGCTTTCGTGGGCTAATACCCACTTCGTCGGATGCAAGCAGTGGAAGTGTCCAGGGGCAGGTATAGAAAAGTAGGCAAGAACCAGGTAGGAGGTAACTCCCAATAATGACCTGTGCCAGATATTTCAGAGGGAATGAACAGAACAGGTCAATTATTGAGTGAGCCATACTTTGTTGTCTTCTTTATTTAGATTTTAAACTCTTTGAGGTAGAGGCTGCCTTATTCTCAATATTTGTCTAGTTCCTACCAAATCAGGCCCTAATCTTAGCTAAGGCCTCAAGATACTTCTGTAATGTTTATACCTACTAATGAACATCTAATAATAAACAAGGAATGTGTTGTGGCACATGAAAAGTTGTATTTTAGACATGCTGCTTGAAATTCAGAGAAGAGACAATTTAGAAGATCTGACAGTCCACCAAGAAGGGACATATATGCAGAGAAAATATTTTGAGGTAAAGTATAATCATTTACATATGAAATAAGGAAATTTTACATATTTTGTTAGTTTTCTGATTCCCCTATATTTAACTGTGTTGGTCCTTATCTTTCATACAGTCTGTTCTTTGTATTTTGACTTTTTTCTTTAGATCATGGTGCATAAGTTAAGTGTGAAACAACCAACCATGTGATGTATGTGATGAGACCACATACATCACACACTCAAGCCATAAAGCTTGGGCCCTTCTGCAGTGCCTAAGTAGAGTGCTGCCATCACACACACATGTCAAGTCACTACAAACAGAAACACTGCTTTTAATTTATTCTGCAGCCGGGAATTGCACACGTGTTTGGAGAATAAGCTCACGTACAGACTTCATCGATATCCAGCTAAATGCAGCTATAAAACTTGTAACTGGCAGCCTGAAGTCCAATTCCGCTGTCTTGGCTTCGAGTCCTTGGAAACCTTCCTCCAAATGAGATGGCGATGTTGAGTGAGTACCAGAAAACGCTCACTAACTAAAAGCTTCTACTCCTAGAATCATAGAATATCAGGGGTGGAAGGGACCTCAGGAGGTCATCTAGTCCAAACTCCTGCTCAAAGCAGGACCAATCCCCAACTAAATCATCCCAGCCAGGGCTTTGTCAAGCCTGACCGTAAAAACCTCTAAGGAAGGTGATTCTACCACCACCCTAGGTAACCCATTCCAATGCTACTCCATGACAACCTTGTTCACCCACCTTGCTGTCACTTTAAGTTCCTCTGCGTGGCTGGGGAAACTCTTCTGTTATCCAATTTCAACCCAGAAGACACCCAGCAAATGCAATTGTCAGGCTCTGTCATAAACCACAAGCACCGCAGAGTTGATTCTACCGTCATACCTCCTGGTTTCTCACTCCACCAAAGAAAGTAAGACCATCAACCATATTAGGGCATTACATGGAAGAAGCATGGACCTGATGTACAAATGGAGAATCAAGGATTCACCACAGTGCGAATGAGGAGACCCCCAAACCACTGAACACTTTGTGAACAATTGCCTATCTTTTAATTTCTAGGAGGTATAACAAAGGAGCACTTTCAATTGCCTGAAGCCCTTGAATGGATTTCAGGCCTCTTTATTAACTTGCAAATGTTGCTATTTCCATAGGAGAGAAGACTCAAACTCAGTCAAGAATGTAAGGAGTTTAGTCTTACAGCAACTTTTGCACATAACGTGTGTGTGTTTAGGTGAATGTACTTTTAACAGCCTAATTAGAAACTGAAAAATATGTATATGCACACATGCCACCAGTATAGACAAGTAAGTGGGCAGACATTATTTCTAAAACTCTGACCGTCACTATAACTGTTTGTGCTCGTGAATCTTTGTGAATGATACTGGGTAACTGCACTTTCGGGCACATTGTTTCCAGGAATTCAGCTATGAATCCTGGTTAATGAACTTTAGGAAATAAAAATAATGGGGTTGGAGTGTAACAATTTTTTTGCAAAAAAAATAATCTTTAAACTTCACCTTAGATCATGCAGATTCCATTATGGTAATTTACTGCAGATTTCTGGAATTTATTGCTTTGATCTTGTCACTTTGAAGTTTTTGGGTCTCAGTATTTTTTTAGATGTTTTTTAAAGATTGTTTCTCTACCATATATTTTGAATCATTTAGTTCATAATGAAAAGGTGGTGCCCTGGAAAAACCTACTTCCCATTGCAATACGTCACTTGGAATTACTATTCACTCCACAACTGTAATTCTTGACTTTTAAATATCACACAGTGTAATGCTGTGTGAACTATTAGAAAGATTAATACTATACCATAACATTGCAGCTTCTCAGGAAATGCCAGCAGTGAGCGCAAGCATAGCAAGTTCTTCAGCTTACTGATGATAAGAATTATCCCATCACCCAGAAGAAAAATTCCAAGCAAAAGGTTCACCTACACAGAACCCGAAGAAAATTGTGACTTATGTTGGGAGAAGATCTGGTCATGAATGACCTCTGTCAAAGCAGTGACCATAAAAAACACAGGACTAGCCATTTTAGAATTGTAAGTTGCATTCAAGATGAATGGTAGAGTATCAAACACCTGGTAGTCAGTAATGTCTCATTTTCACAGTTATGGAATCAAAACATGGTTACAACTCAGCTATTACAATAGAAGGATCATTTAATATAATTAAAGGAGGAAGTTTTTGAGCTAAACTTTGCTTTTGGAGTGCAGGCTGCTTTTTGGAGGTTTTCATGATGCAGCAAGGGCTGCATAAACCATGTGCTTTTATTCAGTTGGGACCTTCAGGTTAAGGTCCAAAATGCAGTGTTGTAAGAGGGGGTACCCCAGCCCTTATGCTCTTGAGTACAAAGGCTGGGCCTCTTCTATGCCAGACCAACAAGTCCTCCACCCCAAGACACCCCCACCTTGCCAGTTGGGGTTCTTGGGGTCACCAATCGCTGCCACCAATCGGGTATACTTCCAAAACGTTGGAGGGGCCCCCGATCTTCCCCTAACCCTGACTTTGTACCCCCTCCCTGGGTTTTAAAGTCAAACACCGGAAAACTGCTTCTCTCCACCCTGACCAGCTGAAGGCAGACTTCCCTTAACCCTGTCTCTCTCAACCTGAGAGCCAGACCCTAACTTTGTACCCCCTTCCTGGGATTCAAAGTCAGATTCCTGGAGGCTGCTTTCTGTCCTTCACCCTCCCCGGCTGAAGGCAGACTTCCCCCACCCCTGTCTCTCTGTACCTGAGAGGCAGACACCTGAAGACTGCTTCCTCCCTCCCCCGTCTAACCTGACGGTAAGGAGAGACAGTCTTCACACTCCAGCTAGGCCCCTAGCTGCCCTGGTTTCTATTCCCTTCCCTTCCCCCTTCCCAGACTGGAAGCAGAGAAAAACCCTAAGGGAAATAAACCAGACGGTTTTATAACTAGAAAATGTAATAAAGAAAAAGGTTAAAGCAGAAATACAGACACTTTACATTTGGGGTTCCCCACTTTGGTCTGAAAAGGAAACAACACCCCAAAGGCACGGCTTATTAGAAGAATCAAATTTACTTACATCAGCTAAGTAGAAGTATCAGAAAAAGGTGGAGCCATCTTTATAGCCAAAGATGGTCTAGAACCCTTGCCAGCTACCTTGGCAAGCCTCCTGCCTCATGAGCAGCAAAGATGGATCTCTCCTGGCCCTGGCCTCCTCCCTAGAGACCAGCCAAGATGGAACTGACTGTTTTGCTCCTCCCTTCTTCATGGGCTCGAGGCTCCTCCCTCCCCCATGGCAGGGAAACTCCTATGTTACCTGTCTCAGATAACAAGCCCCACCCAGGCAAGGCACACTGTGTTAGATAACATAGTCCCACCCAGGAAAGGCACCCTTCACACTTATAACAAGTGTGAACCCTTCTTTCCCCCACTTACCCCCAAACTCTTATGGCATGACAGCTAGGAAAGTTTACACTTATGGTGATGGAAAAGAAAAGAGACTATGCCCTGTGATGGGATGTTTATCCCAAACAGAGTTAACAGGAGTCTGAGAGCTCAATTAGCCCACCTTGCTGTGCTGGAGGGTGTCTCAGGCTTAATTTGTTGGGAGGAGCTGGGACTTCTTTGTAAAGGAAGTGAAAGCTACAGAGGAGGCCCAGGAGAGAGGAGGTAGGAGTTTCTGTTCTCTGGGGGCAGCTAAGCAAGAAGGCCCTAGGGACTGAAGAAGGCCCTAGGGACAGAATTAATCCCCTGGTTGGCCCTGGAAAGCGGATAAGGCACAGATAGGCAGTCATGACAGGTCAGCATTCTAGCAGAGAAAGGTGGAGCTAGAAGGACTAGGGAGAAAACCCCTGAGAGCAAAAGGGAAGCTGTGTTACTATGCAGGAAGCAACACAAGGGGCTTGTGTTGCAGGAAGTGATACAGGGAAACAGTAGCATGTCTGAAGGAGACCTACCTGCTTAATACAGGGTCCCTGGGCCAGAACCCACAGCAGAGGTTGGGCCTGGGTTCCCCTGTCAGCCATGAGAAAGGAGCACACAGACCTGACATAAGGACTTGAGCCCAGTGTGGGGCTGAAGACTGAGTCTCAAGGACAAACCAAGGAATAACCCAAGAGGGGACAGAAGAAGTTTTTGTGTCTGGACATGTTGGACTTTTAGTTGTATTTTGTTCTCCCAGAAGGGGCGAGGCTCTAAAGTGCCCAGGGTGAAGGACCAAGTTATGAGAAGAAGCAGACCACCATAGGGCTGGAGAGACTCTAGGAGGGAAAGAACAGCTATACCACATGGAGCCATGAAGGTGCGCTCTAGAGGCGAGTCCCCTCTTCTACATGCTCATATATTTGTGAGAGGAATAAGGGTGATTGGGTGTGAATATTTCAGATGAAAGAGAGTAGAGAGGGAAGAACTGTGGATTGCCCTGGTGGGGCCACAATAAAGGGGAAACATAACTTCTGCATCTCAAATTATCAGGCCAGTTACATGCCCCACCTGCAATTACAGCTTTTCAACCAAAAAAGGATGTGGATGAAAAATGAAATTGACAGTTCTTCCCCTAGCATGTCAGTCAGCATGGAACAGCTTGTAGAGCACTGCACCACATGTACCACTACAGCACAAAGGTAGTTTCATTAGCATTTTCTTGCAGTGGTGATGTAGGCTCCATGAAGCAGAAACCAAAGCTTGGTAGCATTGCCTAGCACTAGAAATGGTATTGGTGCCAGTTCAGAGTAGGGGACTATGAATCCAAATGACTCATGGCATCTAGGTCTTCTGTGAGGGCAACATTCTTGGTTTTATAAGTAATCATTCCTGACTGAGGCCCATTGTGGACAGTTCCACATGGACAGATCCCATCTGCTTCTGTATCGGGGCTCTAGTCTTTGGAGACAACAAGGCTACGCTTTGGTGCAGGGGCTCCCCCAGCCCGAGCTAACTTCAGGATCAGGGCCTGAGTTTGCTCTTCTGGTGACTCTGGGTATATCAGAGCTTTTATAAAATTTTAATTAAATGGGACTGTCTGCCAATTAGAGCATAGCTCTGATGTGCAGTTAATGACCCACAACACTGTGTGTATTTTTCAGTAATAGATCATGATACTATCCACCTTAGTGTGTTGGTGCTGACTGATTTTCATACTCACTGTACAGATATTTTTGAGTAACCATTCAATGGAGATACAAATCCCTGTACTCCTATTGGTATGTGTCCCCAGTGAAAATGGCCATCTCAACTTGTCATCCTCCTACTCCCACTTCTCTCAGTCTCCTACTTCTCCCCTCTCCTCTGTAGGTGAAAACCTCAAACTCCAATGACTATTTTCATATTAATTTGTTCTTAGCCACTTTCCCCAGCCACCAAGAGCTACACTTCTCCTTCCCACTCTTTCTCACTGTCCCTGCCCTCTCGTCTAAAAAGCTGAATGGGAAGCGGCCCTGAGAGACCCGATGCAGAGCTGTGCAATCTGATGTGAGTAAAAGTGGCATATGTGATGCTGCAAAAGGAAGGTGGCTCAAAGCAGCTCTGAGATGAAATCTGAAGCAGTGTCTCTGAGTGGAGCTTTCCACCTCAGCTCCTCTTCCCAGAGCACCTTGGCTGCTCCCCACACACAGTACCGAGGGGAGGAAAAGAAATGGAAGTGAATTTAGAGAGTGGATGAGGGGAAGGAAAAGATAGCCAAATGTTAAGATAACTAGAATATTTATGAGACACAAAGAGGGTGCGGTAAAAGACATTGCCTCTCCCACCTTGTTTCTCTAACATCCTGGGACCAAAACAGCTACAACACTGCATAGAATATTTATGTAATTATTCTTTGGGTGATGGTGGTACAAAATTTCAGGAACAAGGAGTTCAAGTAGATATATATCTTTATTGTTCATAGCATAAGCCAATTACTAACTCAGCAGTTAGGAAGAAACTTCCTTTATGGCAAAGTGATTCCCTAACTCTCTCATACGGGGTTCAGTGTAACAGATATTTCAGTGGCAGGGCTTCATTCACACAGGATGCTGGGCTGGATGGATCACTACTTGGATCCAGTATGGCAATTCCATGTTCTCCAGTTAACTGGATATTACTTGTGCTGTAACTATTTAGCACTGCTTAAGAGACTTCTATAGCATTTTGCCAGGTATGCAGCATTGTTTCTAGAACTTTACATTTGGGATGGTGTTGGAGGGCAGAGGTGTCAAAACCTACTGATGCCCTGTTAAAAACCCTTCTTCCCCACCCCCTTCCCTACAGTGTGGCCGGTGAATGGGCCGGGACCCTCAGCAGGGAGCCCAGCTCCAGGCCCTAATGAGGGCAGACTCAGTGTAATCCTCTGAGCCAAGTGGGACCAGCTGGATTGAGGACTGGGAAGGAATATAAACCCAGGCAGGAGGATAAGAGGGGTGTGGCTCTGTCGGCTGACACAAGCCTCATAGGCCAGAGGATCCAGTGCGGGGTCAGGGCAGGGACCAGTTTTGGGGAAATTGGGACTGTACAGCTACTGTAAATAAAAGAGTATGGGTGAAGCACCTGCAAGAGGCATCTGAGACCCTTCCTTTAGCCAGTGGAAGCATGCGGCACAAGAATGAGGGGAAGGAAATGTGTGCCGTCCTGTGACAGATGGCAAATGGGGTAGGTGTAAAATGTACCTACAGTAGATACTGATTTAAAGCTCAGGCTGATTCAGTGTGATTATTTTGTTTGTGTAGGTGGTTGCTTTCCTCTCCTCCCTCCCCTCCCACCCCCAATTTCCTTATGTCTATATGTTGTTCTCTGAATTACTGTGCTAGTGCACAATTAAATCAGTTTTTTTTTCTCTGAGGAACACTTCTCTTCAGCCTCTCACTCTTGTATACTGTTTATGTTGCATTCCCCCTCTTTGCCCCTCCCCCTTTCCTTGTTCCTATGAGGGGAGTTGTGCTGAAATGGTTATGGCAGCTGTAACCTCCTGAGTCCCTCAGGGTGATAATAGTTCAGAGGTCTCATTAAACAAAGACATTCTTAATATTGGATCCTGTGGTAACATCTAAGGAAGCACTAAGGCAGGGAAGATTAGAACTTTAATAAGGATAATAGCTAAACACATTGGAAACTGGTGGGCTATGTTGTGCCTTTATAGAATTGCCATGCACTTTCACAGCTGTTCTTGCAGGCTGACCTCACATGATGCTGCAGTGGAGAAGCTGTTCTACATTATTTTTAATTCTTTTCTTCAAACCTCAGGGAAAAAGCAAAACTCCCAAGGCTTGCTTCCTGGAGTTAATTGAATACCCTGTAATTATATAAATAGAAACTCACAATAATATTTCTATATGTTAGTGTTTCTTTGCCACTCTATCTTCACCAATCAAGTGACGAATGAGGCATTTTCTTTGGAGCTACCTACTTCCATACAGATATTACAGTTCTGTCAGTTCCTTCTCTCAAGTCGATCAAGCCCTTTAAACTATACCAGAATGTATATGGGCAAATTGCCTGTTCAATAAATCCTGTTTTCTTGGGTATCATTGAATTCCTTGAGTTCAGGTAACTAGAGCTTTTATTAAGTGAATCCCTATCCTGTTTGATTGTAGTATTCTTCAAGAAAAGAACAAAAAATATATTGTTTATATTCCATTTGATCTGTTCGATCACAAATATAGAAATATAATGCAGTGGTGTAGCTTATTATGCATCTTGTAGCACTTCAAGAATAGGTATGATATTGATATGTTGATCAGACTGTTTGTTTCTAGGGACAGATGGTGCCAGCAACTTAGTACTGAATATATATATATGCCAGAATATATATATTTTCTTTGGCATGCTCTTATTTTAGTCCATTATTGTGAAGTGGAAATAGGCCTTACTCAGAGATTCTCTCACCACTAAAAGGTGCTTAATGGCTACCAGTTCTCAGCCTTTCCTGTCTCCAGGAGATGGAAGGCTTCATTTGCTTCTGGCTGCTATAGGCCTTTTTGATTTGTTAGCACTTTCAGCTACAAACTCTATTTTTTATTTCTCTCCTTTCTCTCACTTTAAACTTAAAGGGAAGAATCTGTGGGCCAATGAGACATCTGTCTCCTAGCCTGATGCTAGTCATGCTTTTCTCTGTCCTCTCAGGAAGGTGGTGGAGCAGCAGATGAGTAATGAATTAATAAAAGCCTTCACGTGAGTTTCCTAGCTTGAAGAGATACATCCTGTGCTCCATTGAAAATAAATGAAGCCTTTGAGCAATCCAGGACTCAGTACTTCACCCCGATTGGGGTGATGGGCATAACTAACTAACTAACTTCCAGTCTGTAGACAAATCACAGGCTGCTTTTCTGCAAGTGGATAATTCCATAGTGGGCATTTCCCATGAAGAGCACTCTTGCAGGGGACATTGTTTGTCACATGGTTCCAGTGGACAAAGCATAGAAGTACTCAAAGATGCAAAGACCTAAGTATTGCTACAGTGCTTGTTGTCCTGTATGCATCCTGTTCTTCTTTTTTTCTGGGGTAATTACAGAGTTTGAGGACCCTGGGAAGCTGTGTAACTTAATTGCACTTCTTGACTGAATTGCTAACTTTGCATGACACCATCTACAATGCCATCCATTTGTCTGTGAAGAGTGTGGCCACGTAATTTATTGCACAAATCCTTTGGCTCTGTTCCTGGTAGGCCAACTCTATTTCAAAGGTCTGCCTTCTGGCCAAACACATTCAAGGATAACTGACTTTTTGGAGAGTGTTTGGAGGAGTTGATGAAGTCACTGAAGGAGAGGCCTCTCTCAGGAATACTTAATCAAAGACTGAAAAAGAGAAATCTGTGTTAATCTTTCAGAGAAACCAGTTCAAAGGTAATCTACGATGAGATCATGTAGACCAATTTCTGGCTTCACTGCATATAACTTACACTATTTTAGACCCACACCTAGTTACCAATGTGTAATTTACACATCCCCATACAGTTCAGCTCTATATTTGGCCAACTGAGTTTAAGAGGGAGTCCATGTTTTCTCCCAGCTCATACTGAGGCCTCAGTATGAGTTCAGTGGAGGGCAACAAAATTATGGGGCTGGAGCACATGATTTATGAGGAGCAGCTGAGAGGACTAGGGATTATTTAGTCTGCAGAAGAGAAGAATGAGGGGGGATTTGATAGCTGCTTTCAACTACCTGAAAGGGGGTTCCAAAGAGGATGGATCTAGACTGTTCTCAGTGGTACCAGATCACAGAACAAGGAGTAATGGTCTCAAGTTGCAGTGGGGGAGATTTAGGTTGGATAATAGAAAAACCTCTTTCACCAGAAGGGTGGTGAAGCACTGGAATGTGTTACCTAGGGAGGTGGTGGAATCTCCTTCCTTAGAGGTTTTTAAGGTCAGGTCTGACAAAGCCCTGGCTGGGATGATTTAATTAGGGTTGATACTTCCTGAGGGCCCTTCCAACCCTGATATTCTATGATCTTGGCACAGTAGGGAGGCAGAGAATGACATATGCATATTCCAGGGGATTCCTTCAGATCTTGTAAAGCTGCTTAGGGAACATTGGTACATACATGGGGTGATATAGCTTTGTAAGGTTTTTGTTCCTCCATAACTGAAGGTCCTTAGCCATTCATGTAACATTGCACACATTTAAGACCATTATAACAAGGCACCTCCATTGAGTTATCACCTCAGAGTTGTATTTGTGCTGTGGAGGATGGCAGTCAAGTTGAGATCACTGTGCGATGGTTTTTTTCATCACTATTCACTCTTCTGTGCCTTTCTTATCAGAAGCACTTAAGCTTGTTAAAAAGTTTATTACAGTTTTCTAAGTTGAGGAATACTTCACCCATTGTGTGTTTGATTTTTTTTTTAATTGTCATCAGTGCTACCTGCAATTAACAGTTATTAGAGAGCACGAATCCCTGGTTAAAATGCTTCAAGTTATGGGTGGGGGTTGGGAGGGTACTGGAAGTCATTGTTCTCAATGGGATGTTCCCTCCTCCTTTGTTGTTCTTTGGTTTTGATTTTCCACATGTGTAAGAAAGCAATGAAGATTTTGATTGACCCCTTTTGTGTGTGTTCGATATCTGTTACATAGAAAAATAGTAGTGTTTTTAAAACACACAACACATTATATATGCAGCATTTCCCCCATCCTTCCATGTATCCATACAGCTTAAAATTTTTCTGAGTGTTGGGAGAAACTAAAAAATAATTGTGCTATGATGGGATCAGTCTTTTACTCGCTATTTGATTATACGAGGTAGGAAAATTGCAGCCCATTCAAGAACAAAAAAACACCTTTGTTCATCAATAGGAAGGAGGCCAACACAGTTAAACAAAACATCCTGTTTAATAGAAGTCTGAGGTAGAAAATTTAATGGATTTTGAAATTAGAAAAAAATACAATGTTACCAAATAACTGTTGACAACTGAAAATACTGCCAGCATCCTGTCTTTGCAACAGACTCCTTCCCCTCCTCATCAGAAGAGGTGAATGATGGGATAATGCCTCTTGGTAAGAATCAGGGATACCTCCTATTGGGGGGTGGGGACAGTACCTGGTAGGGCTTCAGTACTCCTGCAGGCTCAGCGTTCTCCCACTAGTTGGTTGGTGGATGCATGTGTCACTACAACAGGATCCTCCATCTCAGCAGCAGCCTGAGAAGATGTAGGAAGAGGCAGAAGCTCATGAGCCGGTTGTGGGACCTCAGCAGCAGGTGGCCAGTGCACTCTTTCAGCCACTGGTTCAGTTAGCCCCTCCAGTAGGGGATGCTCTCATTCCCTGTAGTTTGTCTCCAGCTCTATGAATGGATTCATACATGTCTGTCTTCTCTGGAAGAGACTGCTTCTTCCATGCCCAAAGGAATTCAAACTGTTCCCCATGTAGAAGTACTCACATAGAATATGAGGAAGGGACCTCAGGAGATCATCTTTCTAGACCAACCCCCTGCTCAAAGCAGGACCAATCCCCATTTAAATCATTCAACTGAGTTTTGCCCCACATCTCTAAATGGTCCCCTCAAGGGCTGAACTCACAACCCTAGCTTTAGCAGGCCAATGCTCAAACCACTGAGCTCCTCCCCAATTCTTGCTTTCACTTGTCCATCCCTATGATCAGCACCTCAAGAGTCCTAATCTGTCTACCTCTTCTGTTTCTGGGGTGTTACTTTTGGTCTGGTGGTGGTATGGTTTTGCTCTTGGGAGCCATAGGTCCTGCCAATTCAAGGAGAAGAGCATTTTTTTGTTGGGGGGGGGGGGGGGTTGGGGTTTTTTTGTCCTTGGGACAAGCCAATAAATTCTCCCCATTTGACATAATTTTGCTGTAGAAGGCCACCACTTTTTAGCATTCCAGGAAAATATCTCTCACTATCCTTGTTTCTCAGAAAACATTTCCACCCCTTGAGAGAAGCGCAGGGGTACTAATGGTGAAAAACACTATACTAGTGTTTGTAGAAATGTGGAATGTTCTTACTCTCTCAACAGGGATGGGGGAAAGTGTGGTACTTCATTCCAGGGCTATGGTACCAGCTTGCAATTTTTTTCCTAGGGCTTGCCAACATTTGGAGAACATAAAATATTTCAGGATATCAGGAAGGGAAAGACAGGTAGTTTTCTAGTCCTGTGCAGGAGATCCCACAATCTGTGCTATGGAAATGTTCCTGTTAATGTTTACCTGTCTACGTATTGTTGAATACGTCAGCTAAAAATGTGGACCGAGCAGATTTGCACTGCTGGTGAACCCGAAGAACCAGCTGGAGTTTGTGCTCAAATAGATTTTTGCTGAAATATGGTTACATGATTGAGAGGCAAATTGATTGGAAATTGACTATATTCTGACCTAAGATAGAGGGATTTGATGCAAAAGGAGATCTGAACCACCCCCACCCACCCCTGCTTTACCTGAAAAGCATGGCCCTGTGGCTTCCTAATAATGGACAATGGACAGGAAAAAATGAGGCACACTGCAACTTCATTAGGTTTTCTGAAGATTCAACTCAGCACCACAGCCCCTTGCCTCAGACATCTCAAAAGGGACACTGTACTGTTTTTATCCAACATCTGGACCAAATCCTTCTCCCACTCCCATTCTCCTAGCTTGTGTAAAGTGATTATGTGTTTTGAGAGTGCAGAACAGAGGCTGTTAAGATTTGGTAATCTTCTAAGAGGAAAAAATGGCCTCTTTGTCACTACTTTTCCTCAATCAATCACCTGTATGTTTCTATGACTTGTTTTGTTCCCTTCTCCAACCTGGACCTACTCAACCCTCCATGAAGTCCGTGGATCTGAATTCCTGACAAGCTGGCTGAGAAATTGCACAGCCACAAAGGCACAGTGATATTTTTCTTCTGTAAATTGTTTGAAAAATAGCTTTATCCAAATGTATAAAATTGTGGTTCATCACAAATCAATAACCTCATTTTGAACTCTCTGGCTTGAGGACCATTTCAGAACAGAGCAGGGGCTGGATGGAAGGGGGGAGGTTTGGGGCTTACTAAGGGGAGGAGGAATATGAGTGCCCTGTCTTCAGCCGAGTGGCTGCAGGTCAACCACACAGAGGTACCAGTGCATGGTACATACTGTTCAAGGTGTGACATCAGTGGGGATGGATAGCTCAGTGGTTTGAGCATTGGCCTGCTAAATCCAGGATTGTGAGTTCAATCCTTGAGGGGGGCATTTAGGGATATGGGGCAAAAAACTGTTGGATGCTTTAATTAGCCCTGCTTTGAGTTAGATTAGATGATCCCCTGAGGTCCCTACCAACCCTGATATTCTATGGTTCACAGTCCTTCAAATTCCCTTGGTTTGGGAATTTAGCACCAAAGCAAGAAGGGATTTTGGTGAGGAGAGTGTATTTTATTATATTTTACCAGTTTGGGATTCTGGATTCTGCCATGGATTCGTAGGGCCTTCCTCAGATTCATCATGGTGGGGGGGCGGGGAAGGGGGGCTTCTTCAAGGTGTTCCTCCATGTAAAGGTGCAGAATCTTGTGCTCCTTTTGTCCTCTGTGTCCTCCGGTGCATCCTCTAAGGTCCCTGCTGTCTCCTTGCCCTGAACCTTATCCGTGTCCTGTCAGATAATGAGGCTGGTGGGATTGAGCAGGGGATCATGAGCTACCTCAAGCTCCTTACTTGACCGCTTCTGGTCAGGCTCCTTGTAGAAGAGGCATGTATGACAAGCCTTCCCGGAGAGACTGTTTGAGTCTTTGGCCTTCATGTACAGGAGCCTCAGGTGCTTCATGTCTTCCCTTGCACTTGGATGTAGTCTGCTGAATGCCCATTTGCTCCAGCCTTCATGAAATTTCCCAGTTCCTGCTATTCCAGCTGGCAGATAGTGTACTCTTCCCACACACTGATCAGCACTCAGATATTCTTGGTGGGTCAAGAGGATAAATCCATTTCCACATGTAAACTGTGCAGTAGAGGCTGTTCTGCTTTGGTCAGTCACTGCAGCAAAAGACCTAGCTGGCTTCAAGATGAAGCTTGATAAATTTATGGAGGAGATGGTGTGATGGGGAAACATAATTTTGGCAATTGATCTTTGACTATGGTAATACAGGGGCCTGGTGGTATATGATGGAAAGTTAGAGGGGATGGAATGTAAGATGCTACAGAGAATTCTTTGCAGAGTGTCTGGCTGGTGAGTCTTGCACACATGCTCAGGGTTCAGCTGATCACCATATTTGGGGTCGGGAAGGAATTTTCCTCCAGGGCAAATTGGCAAGGCCCTGGAGGTGTTTTGCCTTCCTCTGCAGCAGGGGGCATGGGTCACTTGCTGGAGGATTCTCTGTACTTTGAAGTCCTTAAACCAAGATTTGAGGACTTCAATAGTTCAGATATAGATGAGGTATATTGCAGGAGTGGGTGGGTAAAATTCTGTGGCCTGTGTTGCAGGAGGTCAGACTAGATGATCATAATGGTCCCTTCTGACCTTAAAGTCTGAGTCTGTTACTCCCAGTTCATGGGGAGAGGGACCTAGATTGTGAAAGGGTCAGGAAGAAAGGGGTTCAGTGCATTGTGGGAATGGGGAAGGAGGACTAGTGAAACTTGAGACCCAGTACATGTCTCTTGCCCATTTGTACTATAAACTGGCCCAGGTACAGGACTGTGCCACAGCCTAAGTTGTGTTCTTATCCGTACACCTCAGGTGTACTAGCTTACCCACCACGCTTCAACTTTGGACATGTGCTTCTGTGATTTAAGTTTTTATAATGGGGCGAGGGGTGGTAAGGGCACAAGCACATGTGTGGACATAGGTACAGGGCTAGTGTTGGTTACAGAGGGCTTCTGCCCGGTATTGCAGCTGAAAGGGGGTTGAATTCTGAAATTTCCCTCTTTTTCACATGGAACAATCAGCTGCTATATAAGCTCTGAACCAAGGGTAGTTTCTGGGCCCTTCAGGTTTGCAGGATAGTAACATGGCTATCCTTGTCTTCCCCTGGCTACAGGTGCTAAGGAAACAATTTCAGATCTTCTAGGCTAACAGTGCCTTGAATGTTTAGAAACTTAATGGCCACAGCCCTTTTTCTAGGGGTAGATATTTAACTTTGTTTAGGTGACTGGCTACACTGAGCACCCTCAGACAGAGTGAGGAGAGAGTGAGGAGTTGCCTTGTGGTACAGAGTTGAGTGAGCAATTGCCAGAAATATTCTCTTTGTATCAGGATATTCTCTACCTCAGGGCCTGATTTGACATTTAAATGATCAATCCTTTGTGTGAACTAACATATATCATGAAAATTCAGGAGCAGAAATCTGCTTCAGTCAAGTGGAAGCATGGCACTGCCTCCAGATCCTGGAGATCTTTGGCAGCTGGACCAAATCTGATAAAGTGGGCCAACCTGCAGTTGTCCCATCAACCGTCCTCCATCTTGTTTCCCAATCAAGTGCTGGTGCCCACCATCTTGGTATTGCTTTGTGAAACTGTCTTTACCAGAAATGAAGGCTGAGAGGTGATCGTATAAGCTACTACAAGAGATTATTTCTCAATTTACTCCACCTTCCCACATGGTCATCACAAAAAACAAATGTACACAGGTGTAGGGGTTACTTGGGAATTAGGGTCTTGAGGACCATGTTGGGTTTTATCTTTTTTTTTTTTTTTTTTAGAAGAACCTTTTACTCAACAGTTTTATACAAAATTGTTTGTCTTAACTATCTGTAATTACAGTAATTTCTATAAAGTGTAAAGCAAAATAACTGAAGACACTTCTGGCAGAAGATTGTTACTCTTTTTGTAGTCTTGGCAAAGTTTTTTGTGTCACTGTTCCAGAAGTGGGTCAGGGGACTGAAGAAGAGAAGAGAGAAGGAGAAATGATCAGTAAGCAACAGTTTCTATTGCATCTAAAATCAGAAATCATTTTTTAAAAGTTGGATGTGGCATGAACTTTGGGTATAGATTTCTACCTCACAACCCTACAATACTTTCTTTTGGATGGTGTTTGCTAAAATTACACCCAAAAGATACTTTCATAACAACACATAGTGTTGCTTTAATGCTGCAGTCCTCATAGGAACAATATATTATAAGTAATTGTTTCTTCTTTGTACAATTCCTCTCTATTTACTTTATTTATTTATTTATTTATTTTTATTTATTTATTTTATTTATGTGACATTTTAGATCTTGAATCATTTAATTTGCTGGAATCAAATTTTCATTCTCATCATAAACATGCCTTGCCTTGAATATTAAATCTCTATGAAAGGTTGATTGCCTAGGGATTCCTTGTTAACATATGTTTGCTTTCCCATCACCAATATTGTAATTGTCAAACAGCTAAGCAGCTCAGCAAAAATAGTGAAAGAATTTAAAATCCTAAAGACCCAACCCAAATAACTTTTCTGGGCAAAACATCCCTCCAAAATCAAGACAAGTGTTGCTAGTGACCTGAACAGGCAATAGAGGGCCAGGATTTCCTAAATTCTAAATCCAATTCCAGTGCTGACTTCCTCTGAGGTTTTGGGCATGCCATTTAACCTGCCTGTCTCACGTTCCCTATGTGTTCTGACTAATAAATAGTTAATGTTTGTAAAGCTCCTTGAAGATGGAATGCAGTCAATATACACAAGCTAAATTTTAGACTGATATTGTTTCAGAGAAAAACAAAATGCATTCTTAGCTGCACTACACATTTTGTACAGAAAAGCTTGAACAGGTAAAATGAAAGTAAATATCAATAATATTATTCCATAGAGTTAAACACATACAGTACTTATTAATTTATCTGTTCTTGTCATAGAGAGCATTCACTTGCTGAAAGAATCAGAATCACATTCATTCTACCATTACTTTACACCAACAAGTAATTTAACGAAATCAGTAGTCAAGTTTTAGGCACCTGCCAAATCATCTATGACGAGTAAAAACAAGTCACCTAATTGTCACCTGTCCACAGTGGCAATTCTGAAAAATCGGAGAAAAAATCATGTTGGGTTGAACCAAAAGGTGAGGGTTTTTCAGCATTTTTGGTAAATCAAGAAGGGGGGGGGAGGGGAAATCAGTTGGTAGGGATCTAACAAGTTTTATTTGACCCCTTTTCCACCCCCCAAAAAAGGTTTCACTTTAATTTTCAGCATTTTGTTTTAACATTTTCAATTCTTTTAAAAATAAAGTTAAGAAATGTCATAACTGAAAAGTAATTTTGAATTGAAAAACCAAAACTTTTTTTGTAGATGTCTGACTAAAATGTGGTGGTGTTGGTTATGTTTGAAAAAAGAACTTAACTCTTCAAACAATTTGGATAGAAATTGACAAATTTGTGAAATGTTTTGGTGTTGCCAGATCTGTGTTTTGTTTGTTTTTGGCCAGGAAAAAAATATTTGATCAAAGTGTTTCACCCACAACTAATCCAGAGCAACTGGCACCTAAAAAGGTGAAAATAATCTTAGAGGGAGGTATTTGTTACAAGGTGTTTTTCCTCTTCTGCTCACATCATCTAATGCAAAAAAATTTCTAATAGGAAATGCCGGTATATTTTATAGTACAGAGTATTTTATTACTGTAGTTATTCATAGAGCTCATTATTGATTTGGATTTTAAAAATCCTTGATAACTAGAAAGTAAATGAACCTTTGTCAAAATAGCTATTGATTAAATACAAAGTTGGAGAAGCTGAACATATAAAATTCAGATAACATGTTATCTAGGGTTTAAATGAAAATATCTAATTATTTTCCTAACCATGGGGGGGGGGGAGGGGGAGGAATCAACCATGGCCATCTAGAGAGGTCCTGAAGCATTGTCTAAATAATCAGCACTTACTGACAAAGAGAAGAAGGAATCAGGCAACTGCCATCTAGTATATACCACTTTATATTAAAAACTTTCACATTTATAGTACATAGGATAACATTTTTATATGGCACTAGCATAAGTGCCCGGCGCTGCTCGGGTCAGTCGGAGGTGGGGAGGGCAGACAGCTGACACCCCCTGACCAACCCCAACACCCCCCGGCTCACCCCCCGACCAAACCCGACACCCCCACCTGACCCCCCAAGCAAACCCGACACCCCCACCTCACCCCCCGACCGAACCCGACAACCCCACCTCACTGACTGTCCCACCAAACCCAACTCGGATCCATCGCAGGTGGGGGGGGCACAGAGCTGATGGAGTCCGGGGTTCCATTGGGAGGGGGGAGGGGCAGAGAACTGAGGGATCTCTGGGGTTCCGTTGGGGAGGGGGGAGGGGCAGAGAACTGAGGGATCTCCGGGGTTCCGTTGGGGAGGGGGGAGGGGCAGAGAACTGAGGGATCTCCGGGGTTCCGTTGGGAGGGGGGAGGGGCAGAGAACTGAGGGATCTCCGGGGTTCCGTTGGGGAGGGGGGAGGGGCAGAGAACTGAGGGATCTCCGGGGTTCCGTTGGGGAGGGGGGAGGGGCAGAGAACTGAGGGATCTCCGGGGTTCCGTTGGGGAGGGGGGAGGGGCAGAGAACTGAGGGATCTCCGGGGTTCCGTTGGGGAGGGGGGAGGGGCAGAGAACTGAGGGATCTCCGGGGTTCCGTTGGGGAGGTGGGAGGGGCAGAGAACTGAGGGATCTCTGGGGTTCCGTTGGAGGAGGGAGGGGTGAGCTGAGCGAGTGAGGTGTCTGTTGGATGGGGGTATTATGACATCATCACCACCTAACCGCCCAGCTGATGTGATTGGCCCTGAAAGACTTTCACCCCTGGGGGGCGTCAGAGGTGAGATCCGAAAATGTTTCGACCCTTACCAGCATCTAGACCCCAAGACCCCTCACTGTACCAAATTTCAAGTCTCTGGCTCAAACGGTGCGGGAGGACTTCGCTGTCATACGTACATACATACATACATACACACATACATACACCACTTGACTTTTATATATATACTAGCATAAGTGCCCAGCGTTGCTCGGGTCAGTCGGAGGTGGGGAGGGGGCAGACAGTTGACACCCCCTGACCAACCCCAACACCCACCCTTCACCCACCCTGACACCTGCCCACCCCCCCGACCAACCCCAAGTCCCCCCGGCTCACTTACCCCCCCGACCAAACCCGACAACCCCACCTGACCCCCCAAAACAAACCCGACACCCCCACCTCACCCCCCGACCAAACCCGACACCCCCACCTCACCCCCTGAGCAAACCCGACACCCCCACCTCACCCCCCGACCGAACAGTGTATTTAATAATCTGTGTGCTACACAGTGCACCGTGAGCCGGGGGGGGGGGTGTCGGGTTTGGTCGGGGGGTCAGGTGGGGGTGTTGGGTTTGCTTGGGGGGGTCAGGTGGGGTTGTCGGGTTTGGTCGGGGGGTAAGTGAGCGGGGGGGTGTAGGGTTTGGTCTGGGGGGGTGGGAAGGTGTTGGGGTGGGTGAGGGGTGAGTGTTGCGGTTGGTCAGGGGGTGTTGCGGTTGGTGGGGGGTTGAGGTGGGGGTGTCAGGTTTGCTTGGGGGGATGAGGTAGGGGTGTCGGGTTCGGTCGGGGGTAAGTGAGCCGGGGGGGTGTCGGGTTTGGTCTGGGGGGGTGGGAAGGTGTCGTGGTGGGTGAGGGGTGAGGTGTGGGTGTTGGGGTTGGTCAGGGGGTGTTGTGGTTGGTGGGGGGTGAGGTGGGGGTGTCGGGTTTGCTTGGGGGGGTGAGGTGGGAGTGTCGGGTTCGGTCGGGGGGTAAGTGAGCCGGGGGGTGTCAGGTTTGGTCTGGGGGTGTTGCGATTGGTGTGGGGGGTGAGGTGGGGGTGTCAGGTTCGGTCGGGGGGTAAGTGAGCCAGGGGGTGTCGGGTTTGGTCTGGGGGGGTGGGAAGGTGTTGGGGTGGGTGAGGGGTGAGGGGTGGGTGTTGGGGTTGGTCAGGGGGTGTTGCGGTTGGTGGGGGGGTGAGGTGGCGGTGTTGGGTTTGGTCGGGGGGTAAGTGAGCCGGGGGTGTGTGTCGGGTTTGGTCTGGGCACCCACCCCAACACCTTCCCCCCCCAGACCAAACCCAACACCCCCACCACACCCCTCACCCCCACCACACCCCTCACCCCCCCGACACCTTCCCACCCCCCCAGACCAACCCCGACACCCCCCCTGGCTCACTTACCCCCCGACCAAACCCGACACCCCCACCTCACCCCCCCAAGCAAACCCAACACCCCCACCTCACCCCCCCACCAACCGCAACACCCCCTGACCAACCCCAACACCCCCACCTCACCCCCCGACCGAACCCGACACCCCCACCTCACTTACCGTCCCACCAAACCCAACTCAGATCCGTCGCAGGGGGGAAGGGGGCCCAGAGCCGAGGGATTCCGGGGACCTTCGCAGGTGGGGGGGGGGGGGGGGCACAGAGCTGATGGAGTCCGGGGTTGAGGTGGGAGGGGCAGAGAACTGAGGGCTCTCCGGGGTTCCGTTGGGAGGGGGGAGGGGCAGAGAACGGAGGGATCTCCGGGGTTCCGTTGGGAGGGGGGAGGGGTAGAGAACTGAGGGATCTCCGGGGTTCCGTTGGGAGGGGGGAGGGGTAGAGAACTGAGGGATCTCCGGGGTTCCGTTGGGAGGGGGGAGGGGCAGAGAACTGAGGGATCTCCGGGGTTCCGTTGGGAGGGGGGAGGGGCAGAGAACTGAGGGATCTCCGGGGTTCCGTTGGGAGGGGGGAGGGGCAGAGAATGGAGGGATCTCCGGGGTTCCGTTGGGAGGGGGGAGGGGCAGAGAACTGAGGGATCTCCGGGGTTCCGTTGGAGGAGGGAGGGGTGAGCTGAGCGAGTGAGGTGTCTGTTGGAGGGGGGTATTATGTCATCATCACCACCTAACCGCCCAGCCGATGTGATTGGCCCTGAAAGACTTTCACCCCTGGGGGGCGTCAGAGGTGAGATCCGAAAATATTTCGACCCTTACCAGCATCTAGACCCCAAGACCCCTCACTGTACCAAATTTCAAGTCTCTGGCTCAAACGGTGCGGGAGGAGTTCGCAGTCATACGTACATACATACATACACACATACACACATACATACACCACTTGACTTTTATATATATAGATAGATAGATAGATATAGCATCGTATCTGACTTCAGTTAAATCAGAGTTGGATTAGGTCCATAAACTGTCATGCCCTGGGAATAAGCCAACCGCCAAATGAGGAGAGTTGAGAAAAATCAGGTTATTTCATAACTGTCCACTAAAGGGTTCCTTGTATCTTTCTTTGAAGTACAATAGTCCTATTGAGAGGGAACATTCTGACCTTGATGGAATTCCTAGCAGCAAATCTGAATTAATAGCTATTTTAACTTTTAGTTTCAGTTCTTCTCTAGCCATGTCCTGTTCTGACAAAAAATATTCTCAAAAGTTGAGAATTCTTCATGAATTTCTCTCAGTACTGTGTGTATTTTGGTTTTGCTTTTAGTTCAACTGCCATATACAGTATTTTTGATATTTCTATTCTTTGTTCCTTCCATCTTATTGCTTGCTCATATTCAACTGCTCTTGGATGAAATTCTCTGTTTGCATTGTTTACTTTTTAGAAACTTCTGCACCATTCACTTGTTTCTTTTTGGATCACTTATCTGCCCTTTTCTAGACACATTTTCTTACAATTTTTCCTCTCTGTGTTTTAAGCTAAGGTTTATTCAATCATCTATCAGATCTTCACTGAAAGTATTCTATAGACGACAGAAAACTCAAAAGGATGTTTCCGTAATATTTTTTCATAATAATGATATTCTACTCTTCATGGTTTGTTACTGCTTTTAAGTAGTGTGCTTGTATTTCACATCAGTAACTTGAATGACTAATGCTGTAGTGCTTGTAGGTACACAAATTTCCAGAAAGCAAATTAGTCTGTTCCTATGATTGAATTTGAAAGAGCCCCTATAATCACTCTGGATTATTTGAGTTGTTCTTTTCCACAGCACAGCAGACATTGCCAGTATCTGCCTCTTGCGGACAGTAACATTTTCCTCCTGCTGTCATCTTGTGAGTGCCATTTCAAATTTGCCATTTGGGGGAGGAAGTTTGTCCAATGTGGCTAGCCTTAGCCTTGCTGGCTGTTGCAGTACTGCCAATCTTAAATGTTGAAAGATCACAAGACAGATCCTCCTTCCCACCCCACCCCCCAAATAACATTAATAAGATTAGATTTCAAAATATATTTCTTTCTTAAATCTTTTTAAATTTGCTCTTTGTTTTTTATCTTTGGGTGTAGGCAGTCTTCTTACTGTGTGTGATTGTTTAGAGTTCAGAATTAGTGCATGATTGTACACAAGCTGATCCCCCGACAGCTCTTATTATCTTGAAAGGAAAGCTACTTCATTCCACGTGTTGCAACTGTGGCTCTCCTACCATTCCTAAAGGGTCACTAGTGTTGTAATGTCCTTGTAATATTACTACAACCCCTCTACCACCTTAGAGTATTCTAAGGATTCTAAATTAATTCATTCTGGTTTTACCATGTATCAGATAGTCATAAGCAGTTTACTGCAGGGCTGAAGAGCTATATAAGTATGAATAAGGAATCAATGGTCATGATACAAACATTCCTTTACTTGATTAGACCCTTTTATTAAATAGAATGTTAAATAATATTGCCGCATAAAGTCAGAGCTTGCCAAGGATAAAATGAGCAAGTTATAGCATAGGCATATCAACAGATACATCTTAGCAAAGAACAGCATGTAACCACTGTATTTTGTATTTGATACTCAAATATATATAACATTTTTTTTCTAAATAAGATAAAGAGAAAAATAATAATTAGTATTAGCTGAATAAAGTTAGTATTAGCTGAATAAAGAGAAAAAATAATTAGTATTAGCTGAATCAGAGCAATGAAACCCCACATCTTAATTAGTCTGTGATTGGCATTGAATATTGATGTTACGGAGTTCCGAATGGTAGTATAATGACAATAAATTACTTAATCAAACTGGAATATTTGCAGAATGAAATATAGACTGTGAAAACTATGAGTGGGGTTGGAGTATTGCACTCACACCATTTTAGCACTAGTAATCATAGAAAACAAATCCAGTGATATATGTAATCAGGATGAAGTATAAAATTATGGAAGTGATTCTGGCACTTCACAATGCACTAATAGCGCAATATTTCACGTACAGTGTAATTATTTTGACCTTATGAGAAGGACAGGTCAGCTATTGAAATGAGGCAGGAACAAGATCAAAGTTTATTGACTGTAGACATTCACATGAAATGTAGGTTTATCTGTGAGACATAAGATGAATGTGTAGCAAGATTAATTTTAGATGTGATATTCCCAATTAAAATAGTGCATTTAAAATTTGATTTTCAAACAGGTTGAGTTTGGTATCAATACATTTCTAATGTGATTACCGTATTAATATTGGTTGCTCCTGTCTAATTTCTGTGAATATATTACAAGGGATCCCAATAAAGGTACATCTACACAGTGATAAAAGACCCACAGCATGGCCCGAGTCAGCTGATTCGGGCTCATAGAGCTTGAGCTACGGAGCTAAAAATTGCTGTGTAGACATCTGGGCTTGAGCTGGTACCTGAGCTCTGGGACCCTTCACCTGTGCAGGCTCCCAGATATCTTACGGGTAAGGGATAGGATATGATACAATGGTCACAACTTTTTAAAATAAACAATCACATTTAAACAGAGGAAGGAGGGGAAAAAAATCCTATATAATAAAAGGCCAGAGGACGTTTGTCCGAAGCCATCATGCGCAGTAGAGACGGCCTGGACGAACAGCATGCTGGGAGTGGTAGTTCGGCGGCACAAAATGGCCACCGCGAGCTGCAGAGACGGCCCGGACAAACAGCGGACTTTATAGTAGACTATAAAGCATCAGATGGCAGCAGCCGCTCAGATTGGCAGACCCATCTGGAGAGACTACCAGTCTGTCTAGGCTTGGATACACAGCTTGCCCTAAGCCACACTTACTCCCCATTAGCGAGGGCTAGAGCTGTCACTGAGAAAGGAACAAGACACAGAATCTGAGTTTTCAGAGCCTTCTTACACACAAATCACACCTTTCTGAAAGATCTCAACCCCCTGCTTCCTAGCCCAGCCCACCAAATTTACCCCATAGACAAAGACTGTGTCTGCCCTAAAGTTACAACATGGTGCATTTGGGATTCCACATATTCTGGAGCAATTCTGGCTAAGCCGAAACAGAAGAGAAAATTCAATGAGTTTGCAACTTCTGATATATTTAGCAATTGTACCCTAATGAAATCTCATGAGGCAAATGCTGATTGCTTGCTCTAAACCTGGTACACACACACACACACACACAGTGAATGAGTGAATAGGTGGGAAAACCTTGCTGTGGCAGGAGGAGAGTCTAAATAGTCCTTTGCTCCTCCTTTGCTGGGGAGAAAGGGCAGATCTGTTCCTACCAGCCAGTAAGATAGCTCATTAGAACCAGAGGTGCAGCCTGGCACCAAGCTGGGCTGTAATTGGTTGGGAGGGGCAAGCTGGCCCTGTAATAAATTTAACTTCTTCAGCCAGCCACCACACTTGAAAGTCTGGGTGGAGGATGGAAGGAGATAGTGGAGCTGAATTACCATAGGAGGGCTTGAATTATCGAGGAAAAAGGGCTGTTCAACTGCCCTCCCTCACCAAGACAACATCATCATAATAGCAGTTTTGATTTGGTTGAGGGTTCAAATTATCCCATTACTCTGATTTTATAGTTGCACTCTTTAGCCCACCTCCCTCCATTTGGGGACCGCCTTGTCCATTTCCACCAGGCTTGGGAGCAGATCACCTTGGAGGTCATAACACCAGGCTATGCCATCCAGTTTGTGTCACTCCTTCAATTGTTGGCAAAATTCTGCCTTTTCAAAATTAAAGGCCATTTTTCAGAACATTTGTATGCGTGTCTCAACTCCTTACGTAATAGGTGTCACTTGTGGCTTTGTCTTTCTTCTCAAAAGTCTTTATTTCCACCACTATAACTCTTTTAATGGTGCCCTTGATGTGTACTTTAAGTCTAGTTGATAAACTCAACTGATGAAAAAGATTTCCACTAGCTCCAAATTGTGGTCAGTAACTTTGTAGCAACTTTCTAGCAGGAAAATGTTGTTCACGGTTCGATTACTGGCAAGGTTGCTACTGAAGGAATTTTCTTCATAAAGTGGGGAAAAGAGAAAATTCATTTTTCCGAGTTGGGTGACCTGTGGAGTGAAAGGTCAGTTGCGAGGGAGTTATAACAAAAAACTCCTCTACTAAGAGACAATAACAGCTTAAGTTGAAACCAGAAAGCTGTAGGTTGGAGGTGAAACCTTGTTCAGGAGAATGCCAAAATAGGTTACCAAATCATTCAGCCCATGACCACCCTAGACATCTCCAAGGGATAAAGTTCAGGGAGGACAGCGTGGTAGTCTACATTGCTAGGAGTTAGTCTTTAAGGTGCCACAGGACTCTTTGTTACCTCTGCTATTCCAGACTAACATGGCTACCTCTCTGATTCTACACTGCTAGGATATGTTTTGTTTGGTCTCTTCCCTGTCACCTTTCTCTCTCCTTTTTGCTGCTTCTGTTCTGCTTTTCTGCACTCTCTCCAGCCTACTGGGTTTTAATTTTATCATTTGTAATAACAGGTGACGATTCTCTGTGAGCTCCGGGGCTCAAACACCCATGGGAAAAAAAAACAGGGGGTTCTCAGTATCCACCGGCCATAGGGGTTATGCGGCCTAAGGCCTGGTCGCCAATCAACTGTTTGTGGCCCTAAGGTTATCTGCAGATCTGCCATTGGCTTGTGGAAGGTGCTCTGGGGAGTGGGGGCGGGAGGAGCGAGTGGCAGGTAAGCAGGGGGACACCTATGGGGAGGGGGTGGAGAGGAGCGAGTGGTTGAGGGCTTTGGGGGGAAGGGATGGATTGGGGGTGGAAAGAGGCAGAGCGAAGGTAGGGCCTTGGGGTGGAGTTTTCACTGGGGAAAAAAAGAAAAGTAATTGTCTGTGTTAGCGATCACTGTAACTTAAACACTGTTGAATGTGAAAAGGGTCATACTGGTGGGAGTGTTTTTGTCTGTGTACATCTAATGCCCTTAATCAAAACCTGTGAAGAAAATAAAGGTGACTGCTATAGTGATCCTGGTCAGAGTCATAGCTAAGCACTGATTGTAACTGTTTTCTGGCTAGATTTCATATAAGTACAAAAATACATGGCCAGTTTTCAATGGGAGTGGCTGGGTGATAATTTTGAAATTGAGCTCTTTTGGAAAGCTGGCAAACAGTGAACATTTCAGTGCTGGCTTCAGCGACAAAGAAAGACACTAATGATTCAGCATCCTCATTAGATTTTTTTCTGCGACTGCCACTAGCAGTAGTAGCACCCAAAATAGAACTAAAATCCTGGCCGTACTGCTGGGAATTATGGCATTTAGCTCATATTAGTACCTAATGCTGCCAACAGTCCTAGAATCTGATTCACTCCACTGGCAATTTTCACTTCCCTGCACTCTGTGGGGCTCTCACACACACATCCTTGGGAACGGCTGGTGGGCTGTGAGAGGGTATATAGCTTGGGGGTTCTTCTGACATGTATGGCACTCTACCTACCCAAGGCATGCCTCCCCATCTACACTGCTCTTTGTACTCCTGCTGATTGAGTGTGCAGTGTTCGTACTCTACACACCAAGTGTAGACATACCTTTAACTCATGACTGATTAGCTGAATACACAACAGTCACCAAGGCAGGCCTTTTATACATACATCTATTCAAGACTTATTCAAATTGGATTCTTCTGAGAATAAAGCTGGAGTGGGGATGAGGAAGAACAGACAGACAATGGGTGAAAAACATGCAAAAGAAATCCAATTTGGTAGCTTAGGGAGGTTAAATTGAGTAGATATCATTAAAGGTGGAATAGCCACACAGAAAATCTTCCTGTATCCTTAGTTTTTCACGTTTCTTCTGGCGGTCTCAAGGAATTCTCTGCTCTTTTCCTGCAGACATTGAATGTGATTGCCTGTGTACAGGATCAATGGCCTAGAGAGGGCTGTGGCATTCAAAGCAGTGCCACAAAAGATCCTTTGTGGTACAATTGTGGTCAAATAAAATCATTTGACTAGATGAAAATAAGGCACCACCTCTCTTGCCCACATCTTTTTGGTCAGTAGGAAAGCTCTCTCTGAACCCTGTTACATGTGAATTGGCACTAAATTAGAGAGCTTTGTTATTATGAGCAGATGAACACAAAATAAGCATTTTATGAGTCCCAATATTGCAATTAATTTAAAAGATGTTAACCATGTCCAGCCACGTATTGCAAATTGTTGTCCTGGATACATTTGTATAAATATCTTAGCCTGAAGAAATTATAAGATCTTTCTAAGGTAGGCCTCCATTGCTCCATCCCACACCTTTGTTATACCACTGCCACATACTTTGGTTTCATCTAAATGGATACACGTGGGACAATGTATCAACCTAACTTTTAACAAGAAACAAGCTTCAGTTTTCACCTACCATATGTAATATTTCTTTCTTAACAGTCACATTAATCATTTCTGTGATCTACCTAAAGTGGTCTACAAGCTGCCAGTCCACTCTGCTTCTTTAGCCAACCCATTCAATTTCAGTAGAGTTCCTTTAACAATTTGTTATTTTATTGGATGTTCCTATCAGTTAATAGGTTGTTTTCAAGTTCCAGTTCTTTGTCAGACTCTGTTTCACTTCATGGATTTTCAGGCCAGAAAAAATGATTAGATCATCTAGTCAGATCTACTTATACCACCTGCCATAGAATTTCATCCAATTACTCCCTGTATTGAGCCCAATAACTAAAGCCTCTCTTCCAGAACAGGCATCCAGTCTTGATTTGAATACTTCAGAGGATTGACCAGTTCCCTTGGTAGTTTGTTCCATTGGTTAGTCAACCATAATATTAAATCATTTCTTTATTGCTAATTTGAATTTGTCTGTCTTTAACCTCGAGCCACTTGTTCTTGGTATGTGCTTCTCTGCTAGATTTGAGCCCTTTAATATCTGGAATAATCTGTGGGTTCTGCATCAAATGCTTCACTTTGAGCCAATCTATTCCAGGGCAGGAGGGTAACCATCAAAAAGTCCTTGGGATCAGTCAAACATTCAGAAGTTTATATGCTGCCTAGATTATTCAGCCCATCTGAGTCTACAGCAATGAATGGGAATCTCACAAGAACAAACTTTTGCATAAGATTTTATGCTTACACTGCTAGTTACAAGCATAGACGCTCTAAGTTTTTATTATGGTAACATAGAGGCCCCATTGTGCTAGGCACTGCACACATGCAGAACAAGATGTTACCTGCCCCCAAATGTTTACACTCTAACCACCTTCTTTAGAGGGAAGGGAGATACGTCCTGTTCCAAGTGGAATCCAGAAGTGGGAAGATTTATCTATACATTTTAGAACTGTAAAGGTTCAATTTTCATTTGGTTCTTAAAATGGTTGGTGGTTCATTCTTTTTTAAAAAAATAATTGCCCAAGCTTAGTGTTCCATATTGCTGCATAAATTATCTTATAATGTCCTCTTCACAAACTACCTCTTACCATCACAACTTGTTAAAGTCCAGGTTTCTTGTTCTTTATTTTTTGTCTTCTGTTTTATCAGGCTTAATCATACAGGTAATAATTTCTTTCTAGAACTAGAACATGTAAAAGGAAAAAAAACTTTCAGAGTTTAAGGAAGATTACAAATATGGGATGTTAAAATCAATTCACCCAAGTAATTACCTAAGACAGTGGTTTTGGGTCATGGAATGTAAGACACTGGATCACGGTGGCTCTGGTCAGCACTGCCAACCAGGCTGTTAAATGTCCTGTCAGTGGTGCTGCCGGGCTAAGGCAGGCTAGTCCCTATCTGATCTGACACCGCCCTGTGCCCCGAAAGCGGCCAGCAGCAGGTCTGCAAGCTGCCCCCACCGTGAGCACTGGCTCCGCACTCCCATTAGCCAATGGGAGCTGGGGAAGAGGGGCAGTGCCTGCAGGCGAGAGCCTCCACCTAGGAGCTGGACCTGTTACTGGCTGCTTCTGGGGTGCAGCGCGGTCTGCGATGCCAGAACAGGCAGGAAGCCTGCCTTAGCACCCCAGCTTCACCGCTGACTGGAACTGCCTGAGGTAAGCCTGTGTCCCAATCCCCAGCCCTGAGCCCTGCAAACCACTCAGCCCCAGCCTCACCCTAAATCCTGCACCCCCAGCCTAGAGCCCTGACCCCCTGTCCCAACCCAGAGCCCCCTGTCACACCCTGAACCCCTTATTCCCAGTCCCACCCCACAGCCCCCACACTGCAAACTTCTCCCCCAGTCCTGAGTCCCTCCCATACCCCAGATCCCTCATCCCCAGCTCTGTTGGGTCACAGCCATCAACAATTTTCTTCAAGTGGGCCTCCAGAAAAAAAGTTTGAAAACCACTGGCCTTAAGCCACTGAAACTCTCAAGGTTTCTGACTGGGGGCTTTAAATAAAGGGTCAGCCCAAAAGTTATGTTCGTGTGTATAAACAGGAAGTCACTGAACTCATTTGGGAAATTTATAATTCCATCATTCTATTTCTAGTTCAAACCCAAACTTTCTTCCCAAACCTCTCCACATTCTGACTCTCTCTCACTCTGTAATGTGATTGAAAACTTTACAAACACCAAATTTATTTTGCAAAAGAGAATGGCAAGGGAATGTGTCATTGGTCCATTCACTATGCATAAAAAGAAAGATTGTTAGAAGAGTGATATTTGAAGTCATGGCAGAGCAGAATTGCCACATGGGCTTGCATAGCAATCCTCATAACCTGGGAGTTGAATACTTATGGGATCTCTGAAAGGAAATTATTTCTCAAGGATTTTTTGTTTGTTTCTCTAGTTCTTGCTTCATCCCATATCAGAGATCTTCTTCAGTCTGATCTCTCTTTCAAAAAAAGAAGCTAAACTGCTCTGGGGAATGGAAAAGCCTAATTATTCTTTCAAACTGCTCACAGAGATGAAGAAATTCAACAAAGAGGATAATTCAACTTGCATGGATGTTTTCAAAGTTTAGAAATTTGAGATTTTTAGTTGCAATGAGGAACAGACTTTTGAAACTACAGAGAAAAAGAAATTCCTTTTCACTTCATAGTATGCCTAGCACAGTGTGGGGGTGCTAGTATCTACATGTGTGTGTGTGTGAGAGAGACCAATTAGAGCTTTCCTCTGTAAAGCACAAAAGTTTGGGGTCTTTTAAAAACTAACTTCTCTCACCCTTGATCATAACATCGTTACCTTATTGAGAACTATGCAGAATTCATAAGTCCACCTACTAGAGGCTAAATCCAAATCCTATGTAAAAATCAATGGAACCATTCTTATTGACTTCAGTAGTAATTGGTTCGACACCTAAGTGAAGTACCTTAAGAATGAGCAATTATAGATTGCCTTTAATTTGGATAGCAAAGGAAAATGTGTCCTATGCTAGTCCTACTTCTGTAATTTTCCCATCATGTACAATCAGGAACAGATAGGCAATATCTCAGGATTCCACATCAACAAATAACCTTATGTTAATCTGAGATCAATAAGCACCTATGGCAGGATTCTTTGGTCACTAAATTCACTCTGTGTTGCTTAAGCAAAGTTTCCCTACATCAGCTGCCCCCAAGTGTTGACATTAGTGGGAGAAGGAGGCATATTGGAGGACATGTTGAAGGCACGGTGCAGCTGGGCTCCAGTATTCATAACTATGGAGTTTAGTTAGAGTAGACCCCCTGCCTCTCTAATTTCCACCAGGGCCAAGTGGCCAAGGATCAAGGTTCTATGGCCAGCTCCCTGCAGCTGTTGCTGCCCACTGCATCTGAGCTCCTATGTACTGGAGAATTGCTGTCTAGTGCCAAATGGATAATTATTGTCTGAAAACCTACTTCTGTTTTGATTGCTGATAAAATGTCATGGCATTTTAGAAAATTGGGGTTTAGAAAAATGGTATTTTAGAAAAGTTAGAAGATGAAATGTTCTCACTAAGCACACTGCTTGAACCATTCTTATGTAAATTATTGTTTTGTGCAGCTTTAATTGTGGATGGAATGTTATCGGGCCAGATTGGCATAACTTCACTGACTTCTAGACAACAATGTACACCAGCTGAGGATTTAGACTCTGCTATTTAAGAGACAAAACTTACAATTTTTGGCATATACATTTGGTGTACCTGATCAGTGATGGAGTAGAATGTCTGTGTTGTATAGCAATTATTGACAAATTGTTGTGAATCATAGAATCTTGGAAATGTTGGGCTGGAAGGGACCTCAAGAGGTCGTCTAGTTCAGCCCTCTGTTTTGAGGCAGGACCAAATATATCCAGATCATCCCTGACAGGTGTTTGTCTAACCTGTTCTCAGAAGCTTCCAATGACCGCAATTCCACAACCTCCCTTGGAAGCCTATTCCAGACTTTAACTAGCCTTATAGTTAGAAAGTTTTCCCTAATATCTAACCTAAATATCCCTTGCTGCAGATTAAATCCATTACTACTTGTCCTACCGTCTGTGCAGATGGAGAACAATTGATCATCATCCTCTTTATAAGAGCCCTTAAGATATTTGAAGACTGTTATCAATAATCTCAGAAGTGACAAAGAGTCCTGTGGCACCTTAAAGACTAACTAAAGTATTGAAGCATGAGTCAGAAATGGCGAAAGTAGGCTTCCATACTTTAGTTAGTCTTTAAGGTGCGTGATAGAGGAGGGTCAGGGAGCTGTGGCAGAGTGCTTGAGGGGAGATGTATCTGGGCTCATTAGGGCATGGCTCCCTGTAGACCAGGGAAGCAGGAGCACCTGCTATCAATTAAGGCCTTAACAAACCCCCCCTGCTTCAGACAGACAGGGGTGGGAGTTGGAGTGGCGAGCAGTTTGGAGGAGTTGGAGCACAGAGGATTGGTTTGGAGGAAAGCAGAGGAAGAGTTTAGAACGAAGAAGACCCAGACCCTAGGTAGAGACCCCTGGCTTGTGCAGAGAGAGGGCAGGAAGCCACACAAGCTGAAGGTAGGAGAGGGAAGTAGCCATGGGGAAGGAATAGCTAGTTCAAGCAGTTTACTGCTGTCCTTAGGGCCCCTGGGCTGGGACCCAGATTAGAGAGCGGGCCCAGGTCCCTCCCTCTCCACTCCCCTCCCCTAGGATACTAATGGGGCAGTTAATACCTTGCTCAGGGGCAAGAAATGGTGCCCTGAACCCCTCACAAGAGGAGAAAGCGTGGGACCCACCATAAAGGTGCCGGCAATTTGCCACAGGTGCCACAGGACACTTTGTCACTTCTGCAATTCCAGACTAACACGGCTACCTCTCTGATTCTTGACATCATGCAAAGCACTGCATTTAGCTGTATGGAGTGGAAATCCATCAACCTCCTGAAGAAACTTGTACAAGTACAGACAGATATCATCTTTCTCTCCAAATGCAAACGGATGGACATCATACCAAATGGATTGAATATGAAAAATCCATTCCTAGCGACATACTGCACAGACCACAGTGAGAGATTGCCAGACACTAGCAAAGAAACTGAGGAACCATCTGATCAGCATCCTGTACATCAAACAGGAAAACATCAAAAAAGAGCTTTTCAGCCTGGAGACCTTCATAAACAACCAACCTTTCGCAGAAACAGACTTTACTAAAATAAGACAGGAGATCTACATCACACACTTCACCTCTCTTCAAAAGAAAAAGGACTGCAAACTATCTAAAATCCTACCTACCACATGGGGGCCACAACAGTGGTACCCCTAACTCACCTAGCAATATTGTCAATCTATCCAGCTACACACTCAGCCAGGCAGGAGTCTGTCCTATCTCGAGGACTCTCATTCTGCCCCCCCACACACACACACAAACATGATACAATTCTACAATGATTTGGAAGCCTACTTTCTTTACTTGGAAATGAAGGTAGGCGTGTGTGGATGAGAGTTGAGGAAGCGTTGTTTCAGGTCAGCAATAAAGATGTTGGTATACTGTGGGACTATGCGGGTACCCATAGCAGTGCCACTGGTCTGGAGGTATATATTCTCACCAAATTTGAAATAATTATGTGTGAGGATAAAGCTTTTGTGGCTAATACCCACTTCATCGGATGCATGCAGTGGAAGTATCCAGGGGCAGGTATAAATAAGTAGGCAAGAACCAGGTTAGAGATAACAAGGTTAGTCCAATCAGGCTGAACCAGCTTGTTATCTCTAATCAGGGAGGGTGAGGTATTCCTCTAGCACAGGGGTCGGGAACCTATGGCTCGCGAGCCAGGTGTGGCTCTTTTGAGACTCTGATCTGGCTCGCGGCACTGCTCTGACCGCGAGGCTGGGGGGCGGGGGAGGCGGTGTGGCACGGCAAAAGCTCTGACCGCGAGGCTGGGGGGCGGGGGAGGCGGTGTGGCACGGCAAAAGCTCTGACCGCGAGGCTGGGGGGCGGGGGAGGCGGTGTGGCGCGGCAAAAGCTCTGACCGCGAGGCTGGGGGGCGTGTCGCTCTTCTCCTTCCCTCGCTGGAGTCGGGTCACAGCAGCGTGACCCAGCGAACAAGTAAGCACGGGGGGGGGGGCGTTGGGGGGCGGCTGGGCTGGGAGCGGGGGTAAGCCGTTGCAAGGGGGCGTTGGGGGGAGGCTGGGCTGGGAGCAGGGGTAAGCGGTGTGGGGGAGAGACCGGGCTGGGTGGGTCAGTTGGGGGGGTTGGAGGAAAGGAGGTTTTGGGGGGAGAGACCGGGCTGAGTGGGTCAGTTGGGGTGGGGGGTGGGGGAGTGGGAGGGAAGGAGAGCGCGGCGGCGGCAGGGGGGGGAGAGGAGAGCACGGCGGCGGGGGGGGGAGGAGAGCGCGGCGGCGGCGGGGGGGGTGTATTATATGGCTCTCTGAGCCAAAAAAGTTTCCGACCCCTGCTCTAGCAGCTGAATTGGAGGTGTGAACAGTGAGAGAAGAGAAACTGCTCTTGTAGTTAGCTAGCCACTCCTAGTCCCTATTCAGTCCTGAGTTGATCATGTCAAATTTGCAAATAAATTGCAGCTCTGCAGTTTCTCTTTGCAATCTGGTCTTGAAGTTTTTTTGCTGTAATATGGTGACCTTTAAATCTGTAATTGTGTGTCCGGGGAGACTGAAGTGTTCTCCTACACGTTTTTGTATATTTTCATTCCTGATATCTGATTTGTGTCCATATACCCTTTTTCGTAGGTACTGTCCAGTTTGGCCAATGTACATAGCAGAGGGATAGTGCTTGCACATAATGGCATATATTACGTTGGTAGATGTGCAGGTGAATGAACCGGTGATGATGTGGCTAGGTGTAGATATGTGGTTAGGTCCTGTTATGGTGTTGCTGGTGTAGATATGTGGGCAGAGTTGGCATCGAGGTTTGTTGCATGGATTGGTTCCTGAGTTAGGGTTATTATGACTCAGTGTGCTGTTGCTGGTGAGAATATCCTTGAGGTTGGCAGGTTGTTTGTGGGCCAGGACTGGCCTGTCTCCCAAGGCCTGTGAAAGTGATGGATTGTTGTCCAGGATGTAGATCACTGATGATGCGTTGGAGAGGTTTTAACTGAGGACTGTAGGTGATGGCCAGTGGTGTTCTGTTGTTTTTCTTTCTTGGGCTTGTCTTGCAGCAACAGGCTTCTGGTACACGTCTGGCTCTGTTGATCTGTTTCCTTGTTTCCTCATGTGGTATTGTAGTTTTGAGAAAGCTTGGTGAAGATCTTGTAGGTGTTGGTCTCTGTCTGAGGGGTTGGAGCAAATACGATTGTACCTCAGTGCTTGGCTGTGGACAATGGATCGTGTTGTATGTCCGGGATGGAAGCTGGTGGCATGAAGGTAAGCATAGCTGTTGGTAGGTTTTTGGTATAGGGTGGTGTTAATGTGGCAGTCATTAATTTGCACCGTGGTATCTAGGAAGTGGACCTCCCGTGTAGACTGGTCCAGGCTGAGGTGGATGGTGGGATGGAAGCTGTTGAAATCATGGTGGAATTATTCCAGAGTTTCTTTCCCATGGGTCCAAATGATGAAGATGTCATCAATGTAGCATAGGTAGAGAAGGGGCGTGAGTGGATGAGAGTTGAGGAATAGTTGTTCCAGGTAAGCCTACCTTCATTTCCAAGTAAAGAAAATATTAAATAGCACCAGACCCAGGACAAACCTCTGTGGGACTTAACTAGATGTGTCCTCCAAGTTTGACAGCAAGCCATTGATAACTACATTCTATCAACCAGTTTTGCACCCATCTTCTAGTAATTCGGTTGATAGGATTAGAATTCAAAATGATGTGGTTACAGCTGCCTCTCGATGGCAGTATGGAAGCATTTGCTGCTTGGCAGCTCTTCTGGGTCATATGTTATCTCCTCATGACCCTCAGAGGTGCCCTCTGCTGACCTGGGTTTGTCTGGATAGGCTGCTTGGAAGCTGCCATGAGGTTAGGGGTATGGAATTGGGATGCTGGCTCCCAAGATCACTTTTCTGGGCCATTGCCCAAAAGTCTACAAGGTACAAAAGGGAGCTGTGTTTGACTTTTCAAGTCCAGTAGAAGCTCATAGAGTTCATATTCATAATGTCCTTGGAGCCACACTAGAATGGGAGGTGGCGCACGATAGACTACATTATTTGGAAAGGGATATACAACCTAAAATGTTTGAGAACTGCTCTGGGGCATGCCAGGCAGGGAGTGGCCTGCTTCCTCCATGTCCCCCCCCCCCCAGATAGGCCTTCACCAAGGGCTAGGTTGGTCCAGGCAAACTGTCAATGGCAGTCATGACCACAGGTTGGACTAGGATCAAAGCTGAGGCTGAGAGTAGTGGAGACATTCTAATCAAGTTCTAGGCCTTGGTCAATACTTTGGTCAAGGATTAGAGTCCGAGTCAGGTTTCAGGGGTTAAGAGGCAAGGTTCAAATAACACTGAGGTCAAAACCAGGAGTTTGAGAGCAGGAAGCAGGAATGGTGGTGGCCCTGCAGCATCTAGCCCTGTATTAAGATTCCTTTGTTTATACCTACTATAGGCTTTTGTCACTGTTTCCTCTGAACCCAGTTTAGAGCCCTCCTCGCTGGGTTGGTGCATTGGTGTGCAGAGGCTTGTCCGTTTCTTAGGTGGACCCCATCTCTTCCCAATAATCCTCCTTCCCAGAACAGTATCCCAAGATTGAGGAATCCAAAGTCCTCCTATCAACACTTCCTGCTCAGCCATGCTTTCTTTTCCAGGATGTGTCTATGCCTGCCTGGGCTTGTACCCTGAATTGGTAGGATAGGTGAGAAAACCACCCTTACTGCCTACTGATCTATGGAACTTATGTTTTACACAACTTATCTTCAAGGACAAGGACAGATTTAATGAGTTGAACTTTTGGCCCCCTTCTTTATGTTGCTTAGTTCCGTTAAACTTCTACTGGAGTCAGCAATTGATTGGGTCCAGTGCATTTTAAAATGTTTTAATCTAACTAAGCTTGGTCAATATAAATGAAACAGAATTAGCAAAAAGCAGTAACATTATCAAAACAAAAATGTGAGGCAAAATTTGCAAAAAGGAACAGACACTGATTGCACTCATTCAGAATCAAGAAAGTGTACAGCAGATAAATAATATCTTATAGAAATAGAACGTAAAAGGATCTGAAATCAACCTTTGCCGTTGTACCACATTAGGTTTATAGGATTTCACAGTTCCTGTTTGTCACCATACAATGTTTCACGTTTTAGGACTATCCATCCTTATACTGTGTTTGAAAGGGCTGTACGGCTATACTGCCCTGGACACGCTCAATCCTATCTGATCTCAGAAGCTAAGCAGGGTCAGGCCTGGCTAGTACCTGGATGGGAGACCTCCTGGGAAGACTAGGTGCTGTAGGCTTAACACCTGGCAGTAGGTATAAAATGCCTCCAATGAAAGGTGGCGCGACACATCGGTTGGAGTATATCCCGGTCGTATCACTGGTCCTGTCCGGGCTCTGAATGGAGGCGGATATGTGGATGAAAAGTGGACCCTGCCATGGTGTGGGACTAACGCTAAGAAAAACAATTGTGTTTGAAAGGGATGTTTTTTCTCCCTTCTACTTTCTCGTGAGCAAATATGCCATCCAGCCCATGTGTCTTGATTGGGACAGAGAGAACGGTGCCTACTGCTCCAAAACAATCTTTAATCTTGTTAAGCAAAGACCTTACCCATATCTGAGTTCAGTGATGTGCACATTTCAGAGATGGGTAAAAAATATAGGTGAAATATATAAATAATATAGTAAGGAAAATATTCCCTACTGACTGAGGGATGGAGTTGCTGGCCTCCTCATTAGGGTGTCTGTATAGAGCACAGTAATATGCAGAAATTTAACTTCTGTCAGCCATAGTGCATACTACACTTCAAAAACATACCGTGTGCTTATTACACAATTGTTGACTGTTTTCACAGTTACAGTTTGCTCTCTTAGCAACTAAGGGTGTTTTAAAAGCAAGAATTTGTAAAAGATGTGGATGTTTTTCTGAATGTGAACTACTGACTTTTAAAATCTATGTATATAGACAAATAACATAACATTTTAAATGGTAGCACTGTAACTACTCTTTCTAGTGGTTTATGGAAGCACAGCTCAAGCCAAATTACTGTTTTCAGTAGAAATGATTTCTGCCATAGTACTTATATTTAAATTATTAAGCACAGGAGTACAAGACACTTATGTGACAATCCCTATTCTTTCCATCTCTCCATGATGTTAAACTAATTGAAAGTGAATTCTGCACATCCCGAAGAATGAAACTTTTGATAGCAAAAATGAAAACAAATGCAGCATCTGCCTACCCTGAGTTCCATTATGTAAAACTGGAGGTTTTCCAACCCAGTCACTGACCCTGTTTCTCATGATCACTAGCTCTGCAGGTTTTCTTGTGACAAAGCTCATCCCAGAATTTAAGCAAGCTGAATAATGGGGCAAGTACAGGATTTTTAAAGTAAATATGGTACATGTGAAAAATGCCTATTTAACCACAGCATGACTGAATCTTCCCCTGACTGATGTGTCTAAACCCCACCCACTTTGGAGGGAGGAAAGGCAGATTATTTCCCTTTTATTCAATCCTGGACCATTCTGAGAGACTGCCAATAACAGGACTCATTTGCTGCCAACTTTGATATTTTTTGTGATACTCATTTGTCAGTTAGGAAGTGGACTGGGAGAGACCCTTGTCCCCTGGCTCATGTCACACAGGCCACTGAGCTGATGCTAAGTGGCAATGATTTGGCAGTGATGGTAGAAGTTAGAGACAGAGTTGAAGCTTCAACTCAAAAGTGCTGTGCTTTCCTGAGGTAAGACAAATCCATAACATGTTTATTTGCTATGTAAAGTAAAATGACTTGTCAGGGAGGAAAAAAATGTATGAATGGGTAAAGAGAGCCTGGAGAACCTAAAATCTTTTTACATTTCTTTTCAGGGGCTAGTAGTAGTTTGTGTGCTCAGAAAATATATTTGTGCTGGGTCTTAGCCACAAAATATGGATATAGATTTTGAACTTTGCAGTTTCAGGAATGGTCTTGGTTCATCCCATAGTAAATATTCCACCTCTCCTATTAGTTCAGTTATGTTTTCTCCTCTGCACTGACTTCCCCTCTTATTTCATGTAGAAATAAAGCCTATGCTCCTTGCACTCCAAAAGCTTTGGCATCTCCTTGCATCCTACATCACCTCTCACTCTCCACATTACATTCAGAGTTTTCTCCTCCATGTTTCCTTTAAATTTTTATTTTTTCCCCATCCCTAACTTCATACCTATTTCATGCTACCTATTATTCTTGGAATAGCATTCATTATTAATGTACTCCAAGCTCACACCCTTGAAAGTATTTGTGAAAAATATCTCCTGTTCTGTGAAGCTTCCCCGTAGTTATGTCAGTATGTTGGGTTGGTTTTCTTTAAGTTGTACTGTATGCATGTGTCTTTAATTTATAAGAACTTTAGGAGATAATATCATAGCACCATAAACAGTTACAATGTTAGATTATTTAAGAATTATGTGGTTATTTTTCTCCTGATTTGGTGGCTTTACCTCAGTCCAGTTTTGGTGAGTTAGTAAAATTACTGTTAAATCCTCCAAACAGTACACTTTATAAATTGTATTTTCAGTTTAGGGATCTATTGACACTGACATTGCTAAAACTGTAGTGGGATGTTTACCCAACTATAAAAAGCTATTTTAAGCAAGGATATGTTAACAGGTTTATGCAAAACTTTAAGAGAATAATAGTTTTATAACATATACAGATTGGGGAGGGGGATTAACACTATTTCTGTATCAACACAATACAAAGGAGATCACATTTCTCTCTATTATCTGAATAATAACTGTTACCTCATAACCACAAATCCAAGTAGAGGCCCACAACTGCAAAAGCAGGAACAAATCAAACAAAAATATTTTCCAGCTAAATATGAGTCAAGACTGTAGCACTGTTGCAAAAAACGGGAAACCTCATTCTGAGATGAATTAGCAGGAATGCTGTAAGTAAGACAAGAGAAGTAAGTCTTCCATTTTGTCCTGCATTGATTAGGCCTCAACTGGAACATTATGTCTAGTTCTGGGCACCACATTTCAGGAAACATGTGGACAAATTGAAGAAAGTCCAGAGAGGAGCAACAAAAATTATTAAAGGTCTAGAAAATGTGAGCTATGAGGGGAGATTGAAAAAATTGGTTTGGTTAGTCTGGAGAAGAGAAGATTACGGGGGGGGGGGGGGGGGAATAACATAAAAGGTTGTTACAAGAAAGAGGAAGAAGAAAATGTTCTCCTTAACTTCAGCGGATAGGACAAGTTTAAAACACAGTTTAGATAGGAGATTATGAAAAGCTTCCAAACTTTCAGGGTACTTAAGTACTGGAATAAATTGCCTACCTAGCTTGTGGAATCTCCATTTTTGGAGATTTTTAAGAGCGGTTTAGACAAACGCCCGTCAGGGGTGGTCTAGATAATACTTAGTCCTGCCATGAGTGCAGGGGACTAGACTAGATGAACTCTTGATGTCCCTTCCAGTCCCAACAAATGAAATGATTCTATGATTTCACGATCACACTAATAGAGATAAATTATCAAATCTTCCATATGTGGAAAGAATACATGATGGTTTACAATAGCAAACTACTAACTATTCTGAAGGAAAAGGCAGTCCTGTAAACATCACCTGAAAAAAGGCCTACACATCCAAAAAGTGAACGTATGAAAATCAAAATTAGTGCTTACAGCACAGATGAAAAGGACTGTCAGATTATTGACATTTAAGAATGAGTAACGGATATAAGGAAGAAAGCAAAATAGGCTGTTAGATATGAGCACTAATGTGGAAAAATAATTAAAATATAATTTCTATATGCCAGTTCTGAATATTCAGTAGTGTCTATGTCCAAAATAAAGCCTGATTTCTAGAAACTGTCACACCATTTTAAGGTTATTAAGCCTTCTTAATCAGCATAAAATAAAATGTCTGTTGGACGCTATGGTAATTGACATTTAACCATTATATAGGGACCCATTCCTGTAGTCCTGCTTTCTAAAAACTCCCATTAAGATCAATGGAGTTTGTTTGGATATATATTGGTGTAAGCTCTGAATTTACTCCAATATCTTTACATGCAGTTTTGTCCAATTTCTGATGGAGGTACCCTATTTGTATCAGTCAGATAATCTATAAAATATCATTGAGAAATCTTGTCCAAACCCCATATCTAGTAAATTAATAATGATCAAAACTGATCACTCACCTGTGTATAATGGGTCCTCGCCTGTGGTCCTTACTGAGGCTAAACTACTGAGGTCAAGATAGTGCTTTCACCTTCACTTCCTTCATTTTCTTGGTCATCTTCAGGTCCGCAAAGCCAGTTAGAGTTTTGACTGCATATGGGTGGTAGATTTGAATACAAAATAGCTACATCATTGAAATATTTTATCCAACAAAGAAAATCACTACTATGTGTACAACTTTCATTCTGTTAAACCTAGAAGACTGTAACAAACATAGTGCAAGGTTGTGATAACCTTACTTATGCTAAACTGGGACTATTGACCGATTAAGATGCTTCTCAATTTTGAGTGAGGATATCCTAGTCTAGCCCTTTGCTTCTGTGAAATATCTTTATAGGTCTTAATTGCTCCCTTTATTTGTTGGCGGTCCAGCAGACCCACTGATTCTATTGCAGGATTTCTGATTCTGAATAATAGAAAGAATATTCTGTTTATATCTTGATATTTTTAGTTATTTGCCCTTCAATTTTCCCCTTAGCCCTCATAACTTCCATCTTGCTTTTTACCTGAGAGAGTTGCATTTCCATTTTCTGAAATATATCAGTTTTTCTTGAATAACCTTTTGAACCTTGCATAAGAATGGCCATACTGGGTCAGACCAATGGTCCATCTAGCCCAGTATTCTGTCTTCCATCAGTGGCCAATGCCAGGTGCTTCTGAGGGAATGAACAGAACAGGTCATCATCAAGTGATCCATCTCCTGTCGCCTATTTCCAGCTTCTGGCAAACACTAATAGCCATTGGTGGATCTATCTTCCATGAACATATCTAGTTCTTCTTCTAACTCTGTTATAGTTTGGTCTTCACAACATCCTCAGCAAAGAGTTCCAAAGAGTTGACTGTGCATTGTGTGAAAAAATATGTCCTTTTTGTTTGTTTTAAACCTGCTGCCTATTCATTTGGTGAACCCTAGAAGGAGTAACTAACACTCCCTTATTTACTTTCTCCACACCAATCATGATTTTATAGACCACTATCAAATCCCTTTTAGCTGTCTTTTTTCCAAAGTGAAAAGTCCCAGTCATCTTAATCTCTCCGCATAAAGAAGCCGTTCAATACTCTCAAACAATTTTGTTGCCTTTTTCTATACCTTTTCCAATTCCAGTATTATCTTTTTTGAGATGTGGTGACCACATCTGTATATGTATGTATATTCAAAATGTAGACATGGATTTATATATAGGCAATGGATTTATTCAGAGGTGACATTTTCTGTCTTATTCTATATCCTTTCCTAATGATTCTCAACATTGTTAGGGTTGGGCTTTTTTTTTTTTTTTGCCACTGCACATTGAGTGAATGTTTTCCGAGAATTATCCACAATAACTCCAAGATTTTTCTTGAGTGGCAACAGCTAATTTAGAGGCCATCATTTTATATGTATAGTTGGGATTATATCCAGGTGTCCAGTCCAGCTCTGTGTCTAGTTAGGACTAGAAGAGAAAAGGATTTTGTAAAGGTTTTTTTAAAGAGCAGAAGTTTCTCAGTTTCTTTGAAATAGAAGGAAGGGAGTATAGCTTCAGATGGGACTGTGTAAATAATAGATCAACCCCCAAACATGCAAATCACAGGGAAGGCACGGACAGTGTTTTAGCAGTTAATTATTGCAAAGTGAGAGAGAAAAAGAACATGAATTATGATCAATCTGTGTAGACTCCTGATAATTCTGGGCCATATTCTCCTACTGTAAGAGGTAAATGGCCCTTCTGGGAGCTACTCATATTCTGCAGCTGGAGAACAGGAAGGTAGCTTGGCATGGTGTGGAGATGAATAGATAGTTGGTGATGGCTATAGTTTTCTGTGGCACCTATTAGCAGTTAATTCTGGAAGTGATCTGCCCATATTTTTGCAGTTTAAGACAACTATAAAAACTCTTTTAGTTTTAGTACCACTAGCAAGAATTTTGCTGCTACACTTGTCTGTCAATTCAGTAAAGATACAGTAGATGATCTGGGCTTTGACCATTTTATTTTTCCATATACCCTTATTTTACAAATAGGCATACCACTCTCACAAAGGGGAAAAATTAATAAACTTTTCTAAATGGAAAATTGTTTTATAATTAAAATAGGGCATTCTGTGCTGCATGCAACTTTGAGATGATTTTATTTCTCAGGTAACTCAAAGCATCATATAAACTAAATCTCAAATGTTGTAATATCTCAATAGATGTCTTGTCATGTTTACTTGTTATTTCAATAGAGAAGATTCCTATCATATTTATTTTTCATGAGATAGGAGGGATGATTTCCATATTTGGTCCAGGTCTTTCATCTCCTTGGAGGTTAATTCATTCATTAGACCAGGGGTCTCAAACACATGGCCCGCCAAGCTCACCTCCCCCAGTACCACTTTTCCCCAGTGCGCCTCATCTCTACTCCTCTGCCTACCTCCAGGTGCTTCCCGCCACCAAATAGCTGTTTGATGGTGCTTAGCACTTTCCAGGAGGGAGCAGGGAGCTGTGCACTGAGGGGAGGGGGGTGGAGAAGAGGCAGGGCAGGGGCTGGGATTTGGGGAAGGGTTTGGAATAGGGGGTAGGGAAGGGGTGGGAAGAGGTGGGGCTGGGATGGGGCCTCATGGAAGGGATGGAGTGAGGAGCGGGGCCAGGGGCAATTGGGGGGGGGGTGTGAGATATCAGTGATGCAGCCCTCAAGCCAATGTACTAGTCCTCAAGTGGCCCTCCTGGTGATTCGAGTATGAGATCCCTACATTAGACCATCACTGCTTACCCCTGTAAAACTAATCAAGTGTTTTTGTTTGTTCTTAGACTTCTATTTTGTATTCGGACACACCTACCTTTGCATTCTTTGAACAGTGTCCAGTCAGCACTGATATGTTCACTAGAAGTTCACCCAACTATTCAAGATCATTCTCTTTTATATGTGCTAATGCCTTTGTAATTGCAGCTATCAAAAAAAGGCACATAAAATCCCCAGTCAACTTGACACTCGCACATTTTATTATCTTCTGTTCAATTAAATTAAATTCTGTTTTCAATACTTTTCAGACTCAGGTCACAAAATTCAGATGGTCGGTTCAGTTTCTCATTTCACTGTGTTTTGATCTCTGTGCCTGAGGCAGATGCTGATTCACAAGTCAATTTCTCCTTTTCATGAGCAAGTCTGTTAGTCTGTGACACACAGAGATATGGGCCACACAAGTGCAAACTTGTATGGGTAATTCCCAACACCAAGATGCTGGAATTCTGTCAAGAACTAGAGTTTTCTGCTTATCTGACTTACTTTGGGCCAGTATGTATCTCCAGTTATAGTCCCTCAAACTATGTTCTCATCAGTCCTGATAAGATAATCAAGTTCAGGCTGAATCCATAATCACATGAGATGCTATTAGAAAACAAGTGGTTACTGATTCAGCACATAGCATTCTGACTTTTGAAATGGTACTGACATATTCCAGCATCAAGTTAGGGTGCACCTCGTTGTCTTCTGAATGTGATGTAAAACCAAGGTCTGGCTGGGTATTAGCATTGAAAATCTTGTAGTAGTTTCTGCAAGAATTGTTAGCCAAGTGCTCTGGCAATATTCTAACCCTTTATTACAGTACAATAGGTATCCAAAACTTTTCATACAGTGATTAAATATGCAATTAAATATGTCCTGAAGAGTTCATACTAGAGGTGGTTGTAAAAAGGGATATTTTATTTTAACAGAACCTTTTGGGGGGGTGGGGGGAGGCGCTCTGAAATTTTGAAATGAACATGTTCACTTAATCATCAAAGAAAGTTTTGTTTAGCTTCTTAAATTAAAAAAATAATAATATTTTTTAGACGGGCCTCAGGAAGAAGGGAAAGATATTTTTAAAAGTGGGGAACATATCGGGGAAGCTCACTTTCTCACCTTTTACTATGTAATGAAAACAATAAAACGACTGGGAGGTTGTTTTCCCCCCAACTTCCTGACTGTTTCCAGTTTTCACCAGTTGGATCTGACCTATCTGGGCCCCAAAAGTACTCAGACAACTGCATAGATTTGGGTAACATAGTGGATTTTAAAAAAAAAATTTTTTTTGAACTCTACAAATTATGGCAATTTAGGACTTGTATAATTCTGTCCCATTGCCTCATGCATCCTCTGGCTACCATACTACATTTCAACAGAGGTATTGTCTCTCTCCGTATGGATGAGCTTGGAAATACGTGAAAATTAATATGGCATCAACTTTTGGAATGTCAGGTATATGTGAGGGTGACCCGGATAATATTCTCTTTTTACTGTTTGAAAAAATTGTGTAGGAGAAAACACAACAGAGTAAAAAAAATTATGATCCAAATTGTGAATAATGTTTCCATATTACATAACATGTTATATGTGTTTCAAAGTGGAAGGCTTATTGCTCCTGCTAATGTACTGTGATGTGATATCTTCTATTATACCAAAGATGATGTGGCATTGTACAGCCAGAGGATGGCATGCTGCAGTTCACAAGGAGATGAGGCATGTTCTTACCACATTGTACTGACTTAAATGCAACTGTCTATGATAAAGCTACTTTCTTCTTTTTCTCCTTTTAGAATTTAACATCTCTGACAGTAAATATATAGAAGCTACATGATTTTTACCTTCATGTGATGACCACAGAGGGAAAAGTTATCTGAATATGATTTTCCTACATATACGTGCACATTATCTGTGTGTGTGTGTGTGATGTGTGTGTTTCACCAAAGTTTAATTTAAGGTAACAAAAGACTCCTTTTTCTTAAATGTTTGTCATTTTCAGGCCACTGTTGGTTCACTAGAAAAGTCACTACAAATAGTATACATTTTAATTTTAACTTTTATATTTCCATTTCTGTAGGCTATCTCCTTTGGAGGCTGTCTCCTAAAGAGAATGTTCTAAAACAGTAAAGAGTTGGTGTTAACAAACTAATTATACATAGCTATTTTAATGAGATCTTCAGATGTAATATTAACATTCAAATGGATATGAAAAGCATGGCTGACTGACACATTTATTATTGGACTGTAAATATTGTGATTAGCTGTCTGAAATAAATGTATAATTTTGGAAACCTGGGAGAGTAAGCATTTGATCGATATATTATTGCAAACAAAAAACTAAGTTAAACCTATACGCAGGTTGCAAATTCAAGCATTCAAAAGTTAGGAAATGGCAGAATTAAGGTTCTCTGCAACCTTCACTTGGCCCCCTTCTCTGAGAGAGTCTGTTTTCCACACTATTTTTGCCTCATTCAGTGCACTGAATGGACTATTGTTGTTCATCATGTTGTTTTCTCCCCATCATTCCGTGTGTGGTCCCATGAAGTCAGAATTGTTAATTTCTTCATAGGCTTTTCTATGACTCTCATCACTGTGGTATCCAAAGGATTCACAAACATTAATGAACTTATTTTCACAATACCCCATGAGACAAGTAGCTATTATCCCCATTTTACATATGGCAAACTGAGGAACGGACTGTTCAAGGTAAAAAATATCTACTAAATTTTGGAGCCCAGTCTAAAATACATGGGACCGGATGTTTGAGTATTTAGCATTATTTAGTACTTTAGATATTCAAGCACAGTTCCCATTGACTTCAGTTGCAGCTGCAAATGTTCAACACTTCTGCAAATCAGGGCCCAGGTCTTAAGTCAAGCACTCAGAAAATGAGGAACACGCAATTAGGGACCAACTGTGAAAAGCTTGGTTTAAGTGACATGACTTGCATTACATACGAACTCTGTGGCCAAGGCAGGTCTAGAATCCAATTCTCCAGGGCTGCTTTTAACGGAGTTAATCAGGAGGCTGTCATTTGTCTTCCTGCAAACCCTGTCTCATTCACTGCACACCTTCTAACCTGTCATGCAGTTGGGCCATGCTCACATTGCTGGCTAATAAAGGGGACTGCCACAACCTAAGGAACTGTCACCCAGCATGGACTACACAGTTGTAGTGAAAGCCGTCTCACTGTGGCTGGAGTCTATGCTGGCAGACGTGATCCATCCTGACCAGATCTACGTCATCCCGGAAGGCCAATCTTTGATAACTTCTATCTGGTCCAGGATCTACTCCAAATCATGTGCAGGTGTGATCTATTGCTTAGTCTTCTGCCCATGAACTGGGAAAAGGAGTTGGAATGGATCACAGGTATTTTATGGACACTCAGGGGTCATTTGGTGTCCAGTCCTGCTTCATCTGGGCACTGCTTTCTCCGGGTGCTGCATGTCCTATCAGAGCATCTGGTCAAGCTCAACTGGTTCTTGGCTGAACCCACCATCTTTGGTCCAGGGGTGCATCAGGGCTGCTCTGCTGTCTGGCCAGCTCTACACCATCACCATTGAGCCCTTTCTCTGTGTCCTTCACAAGAGGATGAGGTAGTTCATTTTGTGGGAGACAGACTTGCGAGTGATCCTGTTGGTGTATGGTGCTGATGATGTGTTCTTCATGGGACACTTGGCATGATGGAGGCTTGCCAAACCCTCTATTTGCTGATCTCTTCAGCCCGGGTCAACTGGATCAAGAGCTCTGGCCTGATGGTTGGGAATGGGTGGTAAGCGGGCTCCCTTTCACAGGCAATCCAAGCCAGCTGGTGAGGCATAGGTCCACTGGTCTATCTGGAGGTCTACCTTTCTACCTCCAGTCCCTCTCCACTGGAGAATAGGAGAGATCTAGAGGCTAGGATGACACACCAGCAATGGAGGTGGATGGGGCTTCTCCCATGTCTTTCCTTTCAGGGCAGGCCTGATTGGTGCTCAATTAGTTAAAGAATGCATAGTGACATGATACGTAAAGTTATGATTCTATTATATGATTATTACTGAAATAGGGTGAATTCTGCCTAACACACAAGCCAGTTTTTCAAACCGAGAAATACTGGCACCCCATACAGACATTAAAGTGCCTCACCACCCTCCCAGTGAAAAAGATTTTCCTAATATCCAACCTAAACCTACCTGACTGCAACTTGAGACCATTACTCCTTGTTCTGTCATCTGGTACCACTGAGAACAGTCTAGATCCATCCTCTTTGGAACCCACTTTCAGGTAGTTGAAAGCAGCTATCAAATCCCCCTCTCATTCTTCTCTTCTGCAGACTAAACAATCCCAATTCCCTCTTTTCATAAGTCATGTGCTCCAGCCCCCTAATAATTTTTGTTGTCCTTAAAGCACTATCACTGAAGTTAATTATTGGAACTTCCGACCACTATTATAGGGTCCATGCTTATATACAAACATAAGTATAATCTGACAGATACATCACACACCCTTATATAACATACAAGGTTTATTATTTACTTAATACTTTTACTATTTTGTTTTTCTGTTCTTTTGTTCTCATTACCTATGAGCATCCTCTTATTTCTCACTTCACTGATTAATTCACAGTTTTCATTCATAAAACTGACATAATAGGCAAAAAAAGAAAGTAATAGAGATTCAAATAATATGATTCTTCAGAAATGTATAGGGTTCTGTAGAAATTTCTCCAAAACACAAACAATTTTTTTTTAGGTTTTTGAGTGACCAAGAGGTATTTTATGGTTGGAGATACAAATCGCCATTAAATTCAAGAGGACTCTTCTAGAAGGATAAAGAAAATTGTGCCTTTTTTATTAAACATTGAGTTGCTCCCTGATGTAAGTTATAGTAGTCCAGTTTTCTGGTTGGTCTCTTGATCTTCAAGGGATTGTTTCTCTGTAGCTAAAGCAGAGAAGATGTTAGGAAGGGAGAGGACAAAATATGGTTGTGCATAATTTAATCATGTGCAAATGATATAACATTATATCAATAATTATTTGGCCATTCAAATATCACATTATTGTCTCTCCAGTCTATTCAAAATACATTTGTCATTATCATCTGGATCTGACCACATTCTCCCTGGCTTCTGAATTCTTCCATGGACTCTTCACTTGTTGTTCTTGCTTGGAGGACCCGGTGCAGTTCTGTCACATGACATTTTATCAGCAATCTCCTTTTCAGTGACCCCTACCACTCTGACACTGAGGTCATCCTCAATCCCCTACCCATCTGCTTCTTCTTCAAACAGGCCCTTCTGCCATGTCTCTTCTTTGCATGGAACCTCCCCAAGGATGCTGGAACAATTTTTATAGTCGAGGTGCTGAGAGCATTTGAACCAAACTCAGAACTCTGTATATAATGGAAACCAAGGAGTGCAGCAGCACTCCCAGTGCCCCTAGTTCCAGCATCTATGAACTGCCCTATTTACTCTGGTCTGCCAAGCCAATCCATTTTTCCCAATACTTCCTGAAGATTTACTTTTTGTAAAGAGCCCATCAGAAATGAGACCACAAAAATATTAACAGCAAAGCAAGAAAAAATAATCGCTCATTCCTTTCTCTCAACTTCCTATTGGCTCCTGTCTAAACTGCAGCTGTCTCGTTTAGATTGCAAGCTTGTTGGAGAAGGGTCTGTCTGTGTTTTTGTTTAGGGTTGACTACTGTCTGTATTTAACAAATAATAAACTTAGGAGGTTTGTTTATTAGTGATTTATAACTGGACACGTTTATTTAACTTATCCTCCCAACTTGATACTGTCTGAAAACACTTCCTCAGAGCAGTGCATGAAGTTTCAGTTGTATAGCTCCCCATCAGTTTTCATGGGACCATGAGATTTTAATCATTTTCCTCTTAGGATTCATTCCTATTCTCTGGTAAAGGAAAATGCAGCTGCTTACAATTAAATCAAGCACTTGCCATTTAGGCTTTCACAGCCTAAAATGGACCACATTGATGGAATTTCCCCCCAACTCTTCTTTATGGCTGAGTATTTCTTAACATCTTCCTTTCACTCAGTGCAGTTGATCATTGCAATCAGTAATCACATAGTTCCCTTAACTTCTTATAAGTGCAGGCAAGATACCAGGAAAAAACCTGCTTCATCTACGTTTTCTTAGAATTGGAATCATCACTGCAATATCATTTGCCCATGTTTAAGATTAGTAAAGTGTCCAGAGAGTGGGTCCTCGGGGATATTCTTGTTTCTATTTCCTTGATCAAACCATTTACAGAACTATATGGCAGTGCGATTAAATAAACTCACCACCACACTAAAAGTCGGGGGTATGAACTACATAAGCTTATTTTCAGTTTTGAAAGATGCTATTAGTTGTATTGGCAATGTTCCCAGCTCAATAACAATTAGTGAATTAGTGTGTGGCAAACATTTGTGATACACAAACTTTCTCCAGCTGTTACTAAATCAAAAGTGAATGCAAACACCATGAGATTTGCAAATCTTTAATTAGTTACATTAGAACTGCTGACTATTTCTATTTATACCTCACCAGTCATTACTGACTAATGTCAAGCAATGATAGAAAACAGCTGAATACTTGAATAAATGACCGTCAAAGCTCTCTTCATCAGTTAAAAACATCCAGCCAGTGAAATATTTGCATCACTGCTTCCAAATTAATAGCAGTAAATGTGGTGATTACATTTTTCTTCTAGGGACTGGCACACTTCATAATTTCTAGAGGCCACGTGCATTGCATACACCAGGGATCCCTATATTCCATCCCATGAGCTTTCTGTCTATCACCCTTCTGACTCTGTTTCATGGACTATCCCTTCCCCCATGTCAGGGACTCCATGTGCCCTCTCTTCACTTGCACTGCCCCCATTCTTACATCTCACATCCAACTAGCAGAACTACTCACATCCAACTAGCAGAACTTGCCTATGTATTTTATATATGTCAAATTAGGTCCTTTCACACTACATGGAGAGGAACAACATGCAAGGTATTTTTTAAAAGCTTTGAGGGTTTTTTGTCATAAGTATTATATTAAAATTATTGGTGTGTTATGAACACAGTATATCCTAGATATCTTGTCTCCAACAGACTTCTATGTGGTGTGTACTATGGAATCCAATCTATCTGTGTTCTTTACGTATTCTACTTGGCTCCTGGATCACTATACTTTTGTTTGTATAGGCTTGTTTTTTCCTATCAAGTGACATCCGAGTGGCCAGACTAGATCCAGAGGAAAAATTCACAGAATGAAATAAAACTGTTGGTTGGATTTCCCGGGTACATTCTATTTCTAAAGCAATTAAAAGGCTTTGCCGAGCACGGTCCTCCCTTCCCATAGTGGTAGGGTTTTCTGAAAAATGTCACTGGCTACATAAAACTTAAGTTCCCAGTGATGCCAACCCTAAGGATTCAAATTCCTGGGTCAAACCATAACCATCCCCCCGCATTTTTAAATGGGTTCTTTTGTGGGTTATTTTTTTGTCTTCTGCTCGTTTATGGTTTGTGTTTTCAAGCCTGTTCCTGCAAATATGAAAGCTAGAAAATTACTTTAAAAAAAATGAAAACAGATTCCCATGCAATCACATGACTCTAAGAGCTGGGACTTTAAGAAAAACACTAAATATCTCAAGCCTCATAATAAAATCACAAGAGTTGGTAATGCATGTGGCCCCAAATATGAATTTAGATATTAGAGTGCACTGTGGATTGTCTGAAAAGTCTGTCTGAATTAAAAATTACAGAATCTGATTTTCTCACCTTGTAGTGAGGCAGCTGCCCCATGCCTGAAGAACAAGAGATAAAAGCAGCCCTGGGGAGGGTTGCAGCTGGGGAAAAAAAGAGTGAAAGCAGCTGGGGGCATGGCTAGCCACAGCTGTGGCCAGCTCAATTAGGCCATAGTTGGCCTAGATAAAAGGGGCTGTGGACTAGGAGCTGGAGAAGTCTTTCTAGCAGTAGAGAGAGGACCTATCTGCCTGGGATCAGGAAGTCTCTCTTTAGCAGTAGAGGGAGAAGGATCTAGCTGCTGAGAGCAAGGTACCTGAAGCAGAGCAGTGCTGGTGAAAAGGGCAAAGGGAGCTAGAGAGCTCCAGCCTGGAAACCCCCCAGACTGCAGGCCTTGTTAAAGGCTGGAAAGGTACTGGGTCTGCAGAGGGGCAATTCGAGGCTAGGCAAAGGCAGCAGGTCCTACCTGTTGCCAATGATTAGTGGCCATTACAGACTGCAGTCTTCCCCAGTGAGCAGGGGCTAGATGACAATTGGCAGTAGCCACTGAGGCAAGATGGGGATAGAGGGTTGGGGGTTCCCCTGGGAGGGGAGACCCAGAGTGTGGGGGTAATGATGGGGGAAGAAGCACAGGGCAAAGGGAACCGGGGTCTGGGAGGGACATGGGGCCAGCAGCAAGCAAGACATTGGCTAGCAGAGGGTGCTCGGAGCTGGAAAAGAGCTAATTCTTGGATGGCCAGCAGGAGGTGCCGCACTGGTGAGTCTCTACCTTGCTACACACCTTGTTCAGATTCTGTTGAAACTGGGGAAGTTGTGGCTCTGGGTAAGAAGATTAGCGATATGAAAAGTATCTGCTTCACAGTAACACTAAACACTTCTATAATGCTTCACATTGTTCAGCTTGGTCTCTGTACATTGATTAATCATCATGATACCCCTGTGAGGGAGATAGCTAAATAGGGATCAGTACCTTTGCGTAGATGAGAAAACTAACCTACAAGGAAGTTAAGAGATTTATTGAAATCCCCACAACAACCGACTTGGCAAAAGTAGTGTGGACTTCCAACTCCTAGGCCCCTGGTATTTTCTTGTCTAGACCATTTGTGCTGAGGGCAGCTAGTTAGGGCAAATCACTACAAACTTGCATTAGCACAGCTTCACTTGTGCAGTGCTTCGTTCTTAGACGTTCTAAGCTGACAGGAGAGACCTCTGTCCGCGTAGTAACTTCACTCCCCCCCCTCCCCCCGAGATGTAGTAGAATTGATGGGAGAAGCTCTCCCACCAAGATAGTGCTGGTAGAATTGATGGGAGAAGCTCTCCCACCAAGATAGTGCTGTCTACATGGGGGGTTAAGGACAATATAACTACATCACTCAGCAGTGTGGATTTTTAACACCACTGAGGGGTGTAGTTATAACAAAGTAAGTGTGTAGTGGAGACTTGGTTTTAGTTAGCCTGACTCCTACTGGATGATTGGTGAGATGTATGGACCCCTTAAGCCCTTCTGTGACAGCCTGTTACAAGCACCTTACCTTTTTGTGAAGGAGGGACTGGTCACTACAGGCAGATTATTTATTAAGAAGAAGGAAGAAAGCCCCAAAAGTAAATCAGTTAATGCTACCAGTCAAACACATGGAAAAATGTTGTGAAAATAAAGGTCAACAAGGAAACTGAAAGATTTGTCAGTGGGCTTTGTTATATAGAATAAGTGGAAATACATTTCTGAAATGTAATTTTAAAGAAAGAACTTCAAACATGTGCAGCTTATTATTAATTTTGTGTTGTGGAATCATATCTTCCTTTTAAAGGATTATTTCTTAGCTATGAATCAGTTTTGCTCATCCAAAAGAACATTTTGATTCTATTTTAAGGGATTCTGGCTCACAGGGATACTCTCAGAAGACTGAATGACTGGGGCAGAGGTTCTTTTTCTGCAGGGAGAATAATTTCCTACTGCCCCCTTCACTTGACATGTTTACACCTCAGTGAAACAAAGTGTTAACAGACCAAATTAACCTTACCAGCACACCACTGACTGCCGCTATTATCATAATCTTAGCATATGTTATTAGATGTGCACAGGCTACCTGCGCTCCTTATAAACAGCGCCAGAAGGCAGGGAGTGTTCTTTCACAGCATTTTCAATTTCACCGGCTACAGTTGCTTTTTTGCATTACTTTAATTATATGACTTCAAACATTTTCCAGCTGGGAGTGATCTTTTTCTGGGCATAATGTGTCACAGCGTTTTCTGAGTGGGTGCCACTTTCAGGAAGAATAGGCCTGTAACAGGGTGCTGGCCAAGTGGCGCTGAGCAGCCCCTGTTAGCTCAGTTTCTGCTAGCTCAGCTCCGAGGGAGGGGAGTTAATTGGAGCTGGCAGGGTGTGGCTCTTAGAAGGGTTTAAGGGAAAGCACCTGTGAGTCTTATGGGCCAAAAGGCTTTATTAAAGCTGGCAGTGAGGGGGACAGGAAAAGGAGGAGTGAGTGGCGGCTGTTCCTGGCTAGCTGCAGGAGCTAGCTGTCTCCTGAGCGGCTACCTGACTATATTAAAGTGTACAGAACTGTATATAGGTGGTGGTGGGAACGAGCACAGGGAAATAAAAGGGCAGTGCTGTTAACAACAGAGAGGTCTCCGCCTGATTTGTGCCACGAGCAGCAAAGGGCTTGTCTACAGCCATATTGAACTGAAAAGATTTGATTGCATAACAGGCAGAGAGGGAGAATCATTTGGGGGCAGATTATCAGACAAGTCATTACCAATTATTTATAAGAGGCCAATCACATGCCTCATTCAGCATCATTAAGTCTGGCAGTATAATACAAAAAATCACCAGTCCGGGGGGGGGGGGGGGGGGAAGGTGTGAAGAACTGATCACCTGAAAGAGCTTTCAGATACTGTCAAGAAGAAAGGGGCCTAAACAGAAACTGAGTTTTAAAGGATTGTTTGAACAGTTTTGCAGTATTTCTAAGAAATATTCTGCCATATTACTCCCAAATATTTCAAACTGCAGCCCTCCAATGTGATCTTTTAGGGATTTATTCAGGAAAGGGACGCAAACTCTCTGTGCCCTGAGCTAACATAACTCTCCAGGCTGAAAAATCTGAGTGATTTAGGGCTGAATTAAGTTATAGATTCACAGAAGGAAGAGAGCTCCCTTGCTATAGACTAACATCGTCTATACACAAAACAAATGGGCTCTGTTGACCAACTGACTTTTTTGAAATGCTTACAGCTGGCTGTGGTATGAATATCTGTGACCTTCAACAGCCTGTGAGGTCTTGTGCAATGTGGCATTTTGCAGATCACGACCACTGACTAAAACTCTTAGCCAGTGATAATAGTCTCAGTCCTGGGTATTGTCAGCCTACAGTGCTGAGCGAGTAGACCAACAAACAACAGTTCATGTTTTAAATGCTGCTGGGTCCACTCGGTATGAAGTCAGGTTTTTTGGTTTGTTTGATTCCATTTTAGTGTATTCAGAGTCCTCTGAGGTGCCCCTGGATCTCAAGGTTCCTCTTCAGAATCATGCCCAGCTAGAGTTCTCTGATGCTGGCTGGTCCAAATGTTAAACCAGACCCTTGCTATGGAAGCATGTCCATCACTTCCCTTCTCCTGCCTAAAACTTCCTGCTCCTCCTAAAGCCTTTTCCCTTTTCTTCCTCCTGTGAGTCATTTTTAAAGCCCTTCTTTGTCACCTCTGAATATCCAGTTCCAGACAACGTTAGAATGCCCACTGTTCCGTCAAAGCATAAAGTCAGCATTTCTTCATTGTCCCTACTCTGACATGCTGCACCACATGTCACAAATGGTGGATTCAACATCCCCATAGAAGCATTCCCTGATAGAATTTTGTCATAATGTCACAACATCAACCAGAATCCATACTTTGAACAGAATTCCCCAAATCATTAAAGGGTAGGGTTACCAGGTAGCAACTGTGAAAATATCGAAGAGGTGGTGGAGGGTAATAAGGTGTGTCTCCCCACTCTGAACTCTAGGGTAAAGATGTGGGGATCACGCATGAAAGAAGAAATAACCCCCCAAGCTTATTTTACCAGCTTAGGTTAAAACTTTCCCCCAAAACCCAAACTTCTCCAGTTGGGACTTGGAATAACGCTGCCACCACCAATTTGAGCCCCCAAAACCATGGGTTAGGGTAAATTGGAGCCCCCTACTGTAACACACACCAATCTCCTCCCTTTACCTGGGAGAGATTTGAGAACAAAGTCCAAAACCCTCACTTTCTGTGAGACATGCCCGATCCAAACCAGGATCTATTCAATAGAAACAAGCAGGCAGAATTTTAAAGGAAGATTTTACTAAAAGGAAAAGAAGTATCATAAACCCCTTGTACAGCAATTAATAGAAAAATATCTCACTTACATTACATAGCATAACTAACCCCTCCCCAGGGAATTCTTCCACTGCTAAAGCTAACAGCAAAGAAACACCATGGATCAATTATCAAGTGATATGGTTAAGCATACAGTTCACTTACTGCTGGACTGACTTCTTAGAAACTTATAAGAATGTAGAATAGAGACAGAAGATTGGTTCGCCACACCCGGCGAACGCACCAGAGCCAGAATGAGACAAGGAGAAAGTGAAAGTAAAAACACTCTTTGTTACCTCATCTCCCTCTCCCTCTTACTTCAGGTTAACCCTTCACAGGTAATACAGTAATTCTAAGCTACTTTATACTTATGACTGACGCTTATATAAGAAAAAGTCCACAAAAACAGGACATCTGGTCAACCTATTACAGGGTGTAATTATCAAGATGCCTCAGTGATCCATATATAGTCCATTCAGGACTATTAAATATATTGGTTTAATTATATAGAAGAGGGTGAAGGCTGAGATGCTCAAACTTTCACATGAAACAAAATTACTAAGGGCAGATAATTTGAGGTGATTGCGAGTGCGACTTGGTCTCCTCCTGGGGTGCAACCTGGAACTCGGGTACTGCTGAACCCCCTGTTTTATCAATCTGACATTGTGACAAGCTGCAAAGCCCTCCAATCTTGCCCTCACACAAATATCCACAGGCAGGAGGCCACCCCCAACTCTGTTCATGACTGCTCTGCCAGCACTCTCTAATAATAGATAGGCTTCAGCCAAAATACCTCCATCTCCCAGCCAGGACCATCCTACCGTGGTCAAAACCCTGACCAATACATGAGTTATTACCCAGTCTGCCACTTCCGTGAAAGAACGTGGATGTGCACCAATTCTTGTTTCTGAGCTGAGTTTTCCCCAACCACTTCAATCAAACCACACTGTTTTAGGTAAAAATATAAAATAGCTTTATTAACTACAGAAAGGTAAATTGTAAGTGATTATAAGTGATAGCAAACAGACCAAAGTAAATTACCTAGAAAAAAAAACCCCCAATCTAAGCCTAATATACTAGATAGGGCTTGAATCAAGCAGTGTCTCACGCTGTTAGATAATGCAAACAGTCCACAAGCTCCCAGACACAGACAGACTTCTTTCTTTCCCACCTGGGGCCCTACTTCCCCTGTTAAGTTTTTGTTCCTAAGATGTTTCCAGATGCTTGGTTGTAGGTGTAGTGAGGCCCAGTCATGATGTCACTTCACCCTTTTATATTTTTTCCAACTTACTGGAAAGTTCTTTTGCTGTGACCTAGGCCAAACCCATTGTGTAGTGCTACCTTGGAGAGGTTTCTATTATTGCCAGTTCCTGGAGTAATCCTTGTGAGTGTGACTATTTCCTCGATAGGCCATCACTGTTGTTTAGCCTTTTTATTGTTGTACCTGAAAGGCTGCTTCTGGGTGTTCCCAACCTCACAACATGTTTCAGTAGCACATACATGGCAAAACTTCATAACTTCATATCCAATCATAGCACATACAACTTAACAAGATAGTAATGTTCAACATATTAAGAATTTTAGAATGGTACCTCACAAGGCATACTTTGTACAAAACATATCCTAATAATAGGGGGGAGGAGATAGCTCAGTGGTTTGAGCATTGGCCTGCTAAACCGAGGGTTGTGAGCTTAAACCCAGGGTTGTGAGCTCAGTCCTTGAGGGGGGCCATTTAGGGATATGGGGGAAAAATCTGTTGGATGATTTAATTGGGGATTGGTCCTGCTTTGAGCAGGGAGTTGAACTAGATGACTTCCTGAGTCCCTTCCAACCCTGATATTCTATGATTCTATATTGCCATGGTGAATATGGTGTGCTGAGTATCTCTTTGGGGCACCAAGCGTCACAGCAAGAAACTTATTTATTGTAGTGCCTAGGAGCCCCAGTTGGGGACCATAAGCCCATTGTTCTAGACACTATATAAATGCAGAACAAAAAGACAAACCCTGCCAACAATGAATTTACAATCAAGGTAATTCTAGATGGACTGAACAAAGCTATGCAACTGGGCAGATGCAATTCAGTGTGGAAGTTGAATGTAGCCAAGTCCCAAAGTGTACTACCTATTAGAAGGAATACTTTGAAACTACTCACATTGTAGATATGGATATGTTTTTACTTGAAGCTCTTCAATAGAAAAATCTAGGGCAGCAGCAGTCATAGAAGCAGGTAAAATGTTGAGTTTTGTGTAAAGATAGGAAGAATAATGCTAAATAGAGTAATGTATTTATGTAAATCATTGGTATAACCTTATGTTTGATATTATCTTCCATTCCAGTCATCCCTTGGGGGGGGGAAAAGGATATATCAGTAAAAGTTGGGCATAGTCCAGAGAAGAATAACAAAATGATTGCATTCAAAGAGAGATTTCCACATGCAGAGAATTTTCAAGATTAGGACCAGATTAGAAAAGAAAAGAGTGAGAGGTAACATAGCACAGAAAACCCGACATATAAAATAATGAATGTTATGTGGAAAGTCAATCAAGTATTCCTGACATGTTCTCTAAGAAAGACCCTCAACTCTGGAATTTGCTGATATGAAATAGCCTGAATCTTCTGACATTTAGTGCACTTTACAAAGTCCATCCATTTTCATCGCCTGGCTGATATTTATAGGGATTAATACTGTAAATGACTGTTTCAAAAGTAGGAACATTTAATAGGTGTGTAGTGGGCCCCCTCTGACTGGGAGGGCAAGGGAGCCAGAGACACCCCCTGGAGGGTGGAGCCAAGACCGCCCCGCCCCCCTCACTGGAAGTACAGGGGCGGGACCAGAACTGTAAAAGGCCAGCCGTGCAGCCCAGAAGGGGGAGAACTAGGGAAGGAGAAGGAGGCTCCGCCTGACTGGCTGGTGACCAGAGGGGACTCCAACCTGAGCGGTGCGCCCAACCCTGATGCTGGGGACGACTGGCCTGGAGTACCTGCTGCCGTGTACCCCGAGGAGCCGGAGGCTGACTGGGCGACAGAGGTACCGGTGCTTTGAAGCCAGTCTTTCCCGAAAGAATCAGAGAGGTAGCCGTGTTAGTCTGGAATAGCAGAGGTAAGAAAGAGTCCTGTGGCACCTTAAAGACTAACTACAGTGAAACCTCGATTTAACGGACTAATTCGGGCGAGGGGGTGTCCGTTAAATCCGAAAGTCCGTTATTTAATAATTTTTTTAAATTATTAAATAACAGGACTTTCGGATTTAACGGACACCCCCCTCGCCCGAATTAGTCCGTTATATCAAGGTTTTACCGTCAACCCGCCCGCCCGGGTCCCGGCTGCTGGGACCCGGCGGCAGTTAGCAGCCCGCCCGCCGGGGTCCCCGGCTGCTGGGACCCGGCGGGAGCTGTCAGCCCGCCCGCCCCCGGCTCAAAAGCGCGGCGGCCGCTGCGCGCCGGCAGAGAGCGTGCTGGGCAGAGAGTGTGCCGGCGTGCTGGGGCCGGGATTGTGGAGTCATCACCGAACCGGGAGAGCTCCGCGCGTAAAGTTTGTTTCCACCCTCCACCTGCTTCTGCGGCCGCGGGACGGGGGCTGCCCTCTCCCTCTCGCACATTCCCGGGGCCGCGGGAAGCTCCAGCCCAGCTGCCTCGGCCGCCGATGACCTCCCGCTGCCGCCCGGTGCTGCGCTGAGGACTCAGGAGGCGGCGGAGCCGGGAAGCCCGTATGGCCGCTCCCAGCGAGCGGGTGGCGAGCGCGGCTGCCCCTGCCGCCACTGCGGGCCGGGGGCTGCCGTGAGCCCGGGCAGGGAGCGGGGACTGCGGCTCCCGGGACCCTGCAAGGAGGGTGACTGCTGCCGGGGGCCAGGCGGCAGCCCGCCCCCGGATCAAACCGCGGCGGCTGCCGCGCGCGGGCTCAGAGCCCCGCAGAGTCCCGGCTCCAGCCTCGGGCAGCAGCAGGGAGCCCACAGCCAGCCCTCCAGAAACGGACTTCGGATGCATCAGACTCTGAAAAATTTTGTCCATTGCATCCGAAGTCCGTTAAATGGAGGTCCGTTAAATCGAGGTTTCACTGTATAAAGTTTTGAAGCATAAGCTTTCATGGGCTAATACCCACTTCGTCGGATGCAAGCAGATGACAAAGTGGGTATTAGCCCACGAAAGCTTATGCTTCAAAACTTTATAGTTAGTCTTTAAGGTGCCACAGGACTCTTTGTTACCTTTCCCGAAAGACTGTTTGCTGCTGGGCCCTGTTCTCTGAAGTTCAGGCCCCAGCCCTAAAGACTGTATGTGTTTGCTGGCTGCCTGTGCCATACCCAGGCCATTGCCAGCCTCCTAAAGACTGTTTGCTGCTGAGGCTAGGGCCCCAGCCTTCTAGAGACTGTTTGTTGTGTGTACTGGCTGCCTGTGCTCAGAGGCCCAGGCCCGAGCCTTCAACACTGCTTGTTTATTGGCTGCGCTACCTACGAAGGCTTCTGCCAGACAGAGCAGAAACCGGGTCGGTTCGGGCCGGCCCGAGTGGTCGCTCTCCAACTGGGAGGGCGAGGGAGCCTACAAGGTGATTTATTCTAATGTTTTATTATTGTATTTCAGATGTTGTATGGTTGTTGTTGGCCAGTAAAATATATTATTATGACAGGTGTCAGCAGGTGGACCTGTTACACATGGACTTCCAAGTGCTTTTTCTTGGCATATAAGAAAATGCTCAGTCTTAGGAAGACATGCTGTGTTTGTTGTAAGGGTAAGCTGCATGGTCTGAAGTCCTAAAGAGTAGGCTAGTTCATTATTGACACTGTAGTGGGGTGCTCCCCGCTCCCTGCTGGCCAGGGCTGGGATTGCCCTGGGAAAGGGGTCTGTGGCTGGGAGCCTGCTAATTCCCAGACTGATTGGGAAGCAGGCTCAGCTGTGAGGACACGCCCCAAACACTCAGGCCTGCATAAAAGCCTGCGGGCAGGGGCCCAGAGAGAAGGAGAGAGAGAGAGAGGAGAACAGAAGACAGAGAGAAGTCTCCTCTGGCACTCAGAGGGAGACAGGCCTAGCTGCTGGGACTGAGGGAGTAACCAGGGGGGTGCAGGGCTGGGGCTAGGCACTGGGAGCTAGGGAGCTCTAGCCTGAGGCAGGGAATATCTAAACCTGGGAACTAACAATTTAAGGCCTCACTCAGGGCTAAGAATAGAGCAGTCTCCTCTGGGAGCAGGGAGAGACAGGCCTCGCTGCTGGGAGCCTAAGATAGGGTACTCAAGAGTGGGACAGGGCAGGGGCAAGGCAGCTGGGAGCCGGGGAGCTGCACAGCTCTAGAGAGAGGCCCCAGGCTACTGTGCCTAGCATAGGCCCGACCCACTGGGTACTGGGGGTGCCAGGAGGCAGCCCCAGGCTGGGTAGAAGCAGCTGGCCAAACCCTTCTTGCCTGTGATGAGCAGCCTGATACTGCAGTCCGCCTCAGTGCGTGGAGGCAACTGGTGACTAGCAGAGGCAAAGCCTGAGGCAAGTTGGGGATAGTGGGTGCAGGGTTCCCCAGGGAGGGGAGACCCTAAGACTTGGGGGGTTCTGCAAGGGTGCAGCACCCTCAGTTCATGGGTCCAGGAGGGACATGGGGCCAGAGCAGGTGCGGACATCAGCCGGCAGAGGGCGCTCCGGACGCTGGAAAGAGCTGATTTCCCAGACGACCAGATGGGGGCGCCGCCGGGGTGAGTGACGGCTTCGCTACAGACACCTGTTGGTGAACAGGGAGAAGAGCAGTCCAAAGCTGCTTGAGAAGTCTAGGTGGACAAGGTCCCTACAGGAAGGAGTTCTCTGTCGGTATCTACTGGTGAGCAAGGGGAAATGACTCATGGGACAGACCTCATGTGTTTTTCAGCTTTTGTGGTGGCATAGGGCACTTTAGTTAAAATAAGGTTATTCTAAGTCTGGGGACAGACAGGATTGAACTGAAGCAGCGAGGAGGCAGTAGATTGTGCTGAGTGACCACCACAGAAAGCTACAGACTACCTGAAGGATCCAGATGCGGGCCTACCTACCCAGCAATCAAACCTCAAATCATGTCAGTTAGGTCAGGCGGTAGCATCACCAGAGCAGCCCAGACAGTACTTCCCTTGGGGATTGCAGAATGACCTTCCAAAAATTTTGGACTCCGCCAACACTAGACAGCAAACTGTGGTTGTGGGAGCTGAGGAGGAGGGAAGTGGTTGGAAAGTGTAATACAGTGCTCCAAAATTGAAGCATACCAAAGTGATGAAAAAATGAGCAGGCTTTGACAAGAATTCGCATATTGATCACTTGATCTTCCAATACCGAACTCAATAGGAGTTTTACCAGTGACTTCAGAGGAGCAGGCCATAGGAGAGGGGTAGTTATTTTGATGAACTTTCCCAAATTGACTACTCTCCACCTCAAACAGAAAAACATTTTGGAATTTTTGCTCTGCTTTGAAAGGCTCTGGGTGTGGAAAGTTTCTGAACCATTCATCCTCCTTAACAAGAGACTGAAGTTCAGTGTATTGCTGTATATGTGAGTTTGATTACACTATGTCAATGACATTCAGCCTACTAAAATTTCTAATGCACTCCTTAATAAGCCACCTATATGAGTAATTCTATACCATGCTCTAGTAAGCATAATACAAAGACCATAAATTCAGCACAAAGATAAAGCAATGAAAATGACTTGCTAGGTCTGAAAACATTGTTTTGCATCATGAATCAAACATGCGACTGTCTAATACTAGATACATGCTGGGTTTACCCACTTGGTTTGTCCGGTCTGACCCAGATCAAGGTGTTCACTTGACAGTCCTCATAAATTCCCTTTGGCATTTCTTGCCTGAGTATGTAGTCGGTACTGCTGCATCTCATCTGACATTAGCTTTGACTTCTAATATTTCACAAAGACTTCCTCTAACAAATGAATTTGCAAGACAAATGCATATTTATCACTTTCTTCATATTTATTCACCCTTTTGACGTGGTGTTTTTTTCATTTCGGAGAGATGAAATGTCTTAATGCATTACAATAACCTCATTTGTACTCCTGTGACATCTTGGAGTGCCTAGTGAAAGAATTTCAAGCCCATACTCATATCTGTTAATGCCAGAGAACAGTGATGCTGACAGCAATACTGGCAACTCGAAAAGAAGCATCTTGAAAGCTCATGCAGTATGTTAATGCTATTGATGCAGTTAGCAAGATTTTCTCTTGAGGGTTTGTTTTTTAAAGGAAAGAAAAAGTGGTTTCACTTCAAATTTAAAATGTGAAGAATTCATTTTCAATATCTGTAAGTCTAAAATACCCACCCCCAGGCCTGTCCCTCCCACTCCTTTCCCCTTGCCAGTTTCTCGTGTCACCTGTTTTCCATCTTCGTACTTCCTATTCATCAGTTACCTCAGTGAAATTTGCTAGTCATCACATTCCCATTTATAGTTTTTAAAACTTTTTAAAGGATCATTCACTATGAAGTAGTATAAATCTCCATCCCAGTGAAAGAGCCATATTCTATTACACCCCTTGCAGACTGTGCCATTTGTTTAAGAAATGAGAGAATATTTAGCTTTGGATTAGGAGCACTCATGTATAAAGAGGGATGCTTCTCTGAAAACAATATCAATAAAGTTTGGTTTTGGTTAAAATCATTTTTTTCATAATGAACCTTCTGAGAACAAACTGATACCAAATGACGCTGAGGTTTAGAAATTGTCACCAGTGCAAATTGCTGTTGGTGGAACTAAGAATAAATGGGTATAGGGTCACATAGCAAGCTGTCCATGCAACATCTTGGAGTGTCTAGCCCCTGTTCCTCTGCACATTAGCATTATTCTCAGATTCACTGCTCCCAACTCAACTTACCAGTTATGTCTCAAATCACTGCTCTGCTTAACACACAGCACTTAGATGAATTCATAGTGAAAATAAAAATGTGTTTAATAAACGAGAGATTCAAGTGATAACAAGTAGGAATTTTGGAAACAAATAGTTACATATGAAATACAGAATCAGAGAGGTAGCCATGTTAGTCTGGAATTGCAGCAGTATTGAAGCATAAGCTTTTGTGGGCTAATACCCACTTCGTTGAAATAAACAAAGCATAAATAAAGCATAAAGCTTATGCTTCAATACTTTAGTTAGTCTTTAAGGTGCCACAGGACTCTTTGTCACATATAAAATAAAATCATAACAGTCTATAGTCTAGACTTCAAAAGAAGATACTCTCCTTTTTAATCAAGTATTGCTCACCAGCACTGTACAACCAGAAGGCCTTTTTCATGAGACAAACCATGTTGGCATCTTGTCCTCTAGATCCAGGAGAAAGATACTGTGTGACTCCTTGCATTCTACTTGTTTATCAGACTAATCCTTTTAGCTTCATCACAAACAGGACACCCTCCTGCTGTGTGTTCCTTCCTGCAGGTTTTGTAATAATCTCTTGTTAATTTTGCAATCTTGATTAGCTTGTGGCACAGTATGCACAGACTTTCATTAGGCAGCACACAATGATCAGATGTAAAGCTAAGCTTCTACTACTCCCTGCCTGACCACAACCTGTCAGAGGCATGTCACTGGAGGCCATTTATGTAAGTTTAAGCCAGACAGTCCTGTTTTTCTGAGTTGTCCTCTGTCCAGTTCTGAAACAAAACCAAATGTGGTTTTGTCCAAATTTGTCAGTATCACGCGTGGAGAATACCATTTTGAAGAGTGTGCCACTCACCCCTACTAGCGTGACCTTATACTTGCAAAGTCACACCAGCAACGGTAGGCCATGTCACTCCCAGAAGTACTGTAACGTCACCTCCTGGTGACTTGCCTTTAACTTCAAGGCTTAAAGAATATGATTTCCAGTATAAATATAGAACTCCTTAAATATTATTCATACATAATTTCACAATGATCATGATGACCTGGCTACTGGCTCTTGGTAGAGGCCTTATTTGCCACCCTTTCATGAATTATTGAGTATATATTTGACCCAAGGGATCTCTGAAAAACTCTATGCCTCTGTGTAATTTCTGCCACTTGGCATATAGAAGTTCTTGGATAACAGCAGCCTATTGAAACAAGAAGTATACATGTGTTAAAGAGGCAAGGAAAATGTAAAAAAGAACAGCAACAGGAAGATGAAAGGATGAGCAATCCTGAAAGAGTAAATTGGGCTGGATGTCTTTTCCTATGACATTTCTTTTGGTTTTTTTGTACCTTACCAAATGAACTCTAAATAATGGGGTCTTCTTACATTTTCAGTGATAAAGTTCTAGATTGGTTTGGTTATTAGGACTGGATAAACATTTTGAATTGAAACACTTCTTGTTGGAAAATTTGTTTTTGACTAAATGAAATATTTCATTAAGTGTCTGCTTCATATAGACATTTTGGTTTCAGGTGTTTGCTTTTTTGATTAAAAGTCAAACAAGTTGAACATTCAGGCATACATCTCCCTGAGTCCCTATGGTATCTCATGTCCTTGTTCTCTTCTATGGGCTGGGCTGTCTGGCCAGACTATATCGCCCCGGTGCCCTGCAACAGTACAGCAAGAAGGGAGGTGGTAGTGTTGTGACAAGGTCCCTGGGATGCAACCCGGACAGTGAGACCACTGAGCCCTCCAAATGCACCAACCTTGGCTGCCTCTCACACTGTGATGCTAATTGCAAGCTACAAGCCTCTGACAGGCACTGCACTTACACAACTATCTACAGGCAGGGACAGACCCAACTGAGTTACATGAATGATCTCCCAGATCCTCATGAGAACCTCCAGCCAATTTCCCCCTGGTCCAGCCATACGCCTCAGAACTCAACCATCTTGCACTGGTCAGAAGCCTCACCAATGTAAGCTCATTACCTAGTTTGCTACTTCCTCAGTGTGGAATGGACACACACTAGACTTTGTCATCTGAGCTGATATTTCCCAAGCACTTCAACCAAAACACACTGTATTAGGTAAAATATAAAACAGATTTATTAACTACAGAGAGAGATTTTAAGTGATTATAAGTAGCAGGCACAGAAATCAAAGTTGGTTACCTAAGAAACAAAAATAAATTTTGCAGTCCAATTCTAATTTAAATGGACTAAGAAAGATTTGAGTCAAGCAATGTCTCACTCTAGCAGATGGTACAAGCAGGTCACAATTCCTCAATACACAGACTAGACCTCTTTCCAGTCTTGGCCCAATCTTCCTAATTCCAAGTCTTTTCTTTCCAGATGATTTTCCAGGTGTTGAGATTGGAGGTGGGAGGGAGACCATGATGTCACTGCCCCTCTCTTATACTTTCTTCCAGCTGCTAGAAAGCTGCTTGCCGTGACATGGGGGTTAGGTAGTCCCCATTGATTGAGCAGTCTCCATTGCATATGTGCCTTCACTAAGGAGCCTCTGGGATAGTGGATTCTTTTTTCATGGTCCATCAGTGCCCATCTTGCCAGTTATGGGTGTTCCTTTGTCCTTACTGAAAGTCTGGCTGTGGGCAACTCTGAACCTCACAACATATTTCAGTAGCCCATATAGCAATACTTCATAACTTCACACACAATGATGATCCGTACAATCCAACAAGATATTAATATTAAACAAATCAAGAATTTTACTACGTTATCTCACGAGGAATATTTTGTACAAAGCATCTAATAATTCTATGACAGTGGTGAATATTGGTTTTCCTGGGTTCTATTTTGAGGTACAGATGTCACAAGTGCATCAAGGGAGATGTAGTCAGTCATGGAGTCCTTCCCATAAAAGAATATGGGGCATGAGGCTCTTGAACTTCAACACCCATGATGTATTGAAGCAGCACAGGCAGACACAACTGAATGTCAAACAACCCCAGAAGGAAATGTTTCACTTTAGTCTGGCAAACTGAAATATTTAATTTGTGTGAACCCAATAGGAAACAAAATAGATTAGATTTTTTCCCCATCAAAACTTTTGTTTTTGTTTTTTGATGGAAAGTCAGTTTTTTTCCAGAGGAAAAACCTCCACTTTCTGACCAGCTGTACTGTCTACTTAGCGTCATAACTTTGGCCTCTAATGATCTGCCTACACTTCAATGAAAAACCCATGGCAGCCCCATGCCAACTGACTTGGGGTTGTGTGACTAGGACTATGGGGCTGTTTAACTGCAGTATAGGCGTAAGAACTTGGGCTGGAGTCTGGGCTCTAAGATCTTGCTATAAGCCCCAAGATCAAATCTCTCTAATAACAATAACAACACCTGACACTTGGCCCAAGGTCACCCAACAGGCCAGTTGTAGAACTGGGACTAGCACTCACATCTTCTGAGTCCTAGTCTGGTGAGCTATCCTCTAGGTCCCACTGCTCTTTCCAGCAAGGCCCCTCTTGCATGACTGACTCTTCAAGAAATTTTCAAAGAATCTTATTGAACAGTTTGAATCACTCTTTCACTTTTGGTCACGTATATAGTAATAACTGATCTGCAGACTACCTCTCTCTACTGTGTACAATTTACAATGTGCACCATTTCATGCATTTCATTGTTTAAAGGGGTGGAAGGGTTGTTTGGTTAACAGGTGTTACTACCCTGCCAGGAGATGCTGATGGATCCCTGCTGATGTGTGGCAAGTGTGACTTGTTTACAGTTCTATCCTGGATATAAGGGAGGGAGGATATATTGGTCCTCTGAACAGAGGAAACCTGTGGCCAAGACTGCCCATAGTAGAGAAATGCTAGGTACAACCAAGCATAGGGACAAAGCTTCATGACCGCTTTTTGTTTTGTTTTGTTTTGTTTTGTTGTCTGGGTTACAGATAAATATGAACTCCAAGAAGGGGTTTTTGTAGATTAGAGTTTTAATAGATTCTTTTCAGAGTAGGATAGGATCTTCACTTACAGTATTATACAAGAGGATTTGAGCTCCTGTGGGATGAAAGGTGCTATTACCCTGTATGGAAAAGGGTTTGACTTTTGAGAGGGTTTAACTATTACTATTTTTTATTTTGGGAGTTCCCATGTATTAGGTGCTGTCCAAGCATGAAGGAAAATAATCCCTTCTTACAATATAACAATTCCCTTCTATGAGTTCACATTCTGTAGGACACTCACCTTCAGAACTTGTTTTCATGGAGGGCAAAGAGCACACAATATTTGAAAGTGTTATTCTCCTCTGAGACCTTGACACTATCTGAGGATAGTTCTCAGTCTCCAGAGTTCTTTCAGTTGATAAAGATGCCAGAAATCGTAATACAATGTGCTGTTGTTATGATGACACATTTATGGTGTTTTCCTTCCTTTCTATGAGTACTTTGTACAAAAAAAGAGTATGGTATCTTGTCTTTAAAAAATACTGCCTAGCTTTCCTTGAGTTCCAGTTATTTTTATAAATCAATTAAAGTGATTAAAGTAAGGGTCTGTGAAGGTTTCTCAATTTTTATTTTTATTTTTTGGTTAGGGTGCAAGGGCATTCTTCAGATGAATCAAATATCATAGCTTAGGCCCTTATTCAGAGCTGCAGCCAGGTGTCAAAGAGGGGCAAAAGTACTTTTAAGCCATCTTTACATCACATGGATTCTCCACCCAGCAGGTGAGCCTGGCTGGCACCTGGTACAATTTAGAGCCACTAATTTACAGCAGTTTCCCATAACACCTATGGACTGCTCTGTATACCCTGAAGAGCCAGAGAACAGCTTTCTCTGCTCACACCCCCTACAGCAGAGAGTGGCAATTCAGAGGAGGAATTGTGCCTTTCCAGGAGAGGGGCTATGATGGTTTGTACCACTGTGTTCATCCCTTTTACAGGACTATGATAAATTTTGTACAAAATATTCCTTGTGATGTATCATTTGAAAATTAATACTTTGCTGATCATTATAGTCCTGGTAAAATATACGTGGCAACATTGTGTGTACAGTTATAAGAGTTCTCTGCATGGTACATCTAAGACATGTTTTAAGTTTGGGGAATGGCCACAAACCAGGTTCCTAGATACAAAGGGAAAGCTGATGCCTCAGCCAGGTGTCAGCAAAATCAAATCACCTGGGTTAAATGGTCAATTAGTCAGAAAAGAGTGTGTAGGTAAAAATCTACATCCTGACACAGCTTGGGGTTCTGTCCACACAGACTTTGTCTCCTGAATTTCAGCTAAATATGCTTCTCAGAGAAGAGAAAGAACTATAAGAAGGGAGAGCAGATGCCCCAAATTATCTCTCCCTTTCTCTCCACCTATAGCATCCACAACTCCTGAAGATGAAGCATTAGACTGGGTCAGGAATGAAGAGAAATCAGCCAGTAAAACAGCTGAAACGTGATGAGAGAGACTTTGCTTTGCATTCACTTAGCTTAAGTTAGACATTAGATGTGTTTTGCTTTTTTTATAACCCATTCTGATTCTTACATCTAATTACTTGTAGTCACTTAAAATCGATCTCTTTGTAGTTCATAAATTGTTTTATAGCTTTATCTAAACCAGTGTGTTTGAGTTGAAGTGTTTAGGAAACTCTATTTGAGATAATAGGATTTCTACATATAATTTTCTATTAATAAAATGATGGACTTTATATGAGCTTGTATTGTCCAAGAGAGAGTTGGGCAGTACAAGACTCTCTTGGATTCTGAGGAAAGTCTGAGACTAGGAATTTGCTGGTGTTACTCTTCAGTGTAATTCAAGGGTGACTGGCTATAGCACTCCTACAGTATAACTTGGAGTAACGTACATGCTGCAGCCTGTGTGCGAGCAGACCAGGAGTGGTTGCTTTTACAGCAAAGCAGTATAAAAGGATCCCAGGTTAGAGGTGACACACAGCTGTTCATCAATCCAGATTGTGCTCTGGGTATGTCACAGGGGCAGCTCCACACAGTCCCATGAATAGGGCATAGGGCTGTATTTTAACTAGAGCTGCTTAGGAATCTTTCAGCAAGATGTTTTTTGTTGGACTGTGTTGGCTATTCTGGGGTGGGTCTCTGTCAGTCAGTCCTGTTGAAGCTGTTCCGCCTTGAATAAATAATGAACTATTCATGGAGGGCAGGGAGAGAATAAGAGACTGACTCCATATCCCAGTGATTCGGGCACTAGCTTGGAATGTGGGAGATGGAGCAGCAATGCCCTCTTCTAAATCAGGCTAGGGGTGTCAGATCAGACAGCATGTGTCAGGAGCGGTAATGTTCCATGAAATGTTTAGTCAGGCACGCAATTCTACACTTTCATGCAAAGCAGTTTCCTCCATGTGGTGTGACATCACATGTGAATTCATGCTGCATTGACCTGCTGTGCTTCTGAGGATATCAGGCCCCCTGGGAAGCTGTCAGCACTTGCAACTACCTCACTCTCAAGCTCCATGGCATTTGAGGTAAATAACCCTAATGTGGACCTCTGCAGAGTAACAGCATGGTCCTTGGAGCCCACATTTGCCACACAGTGCAGCTACTATTGCATCGAGGGAAAATGCAAATGTGGGGAAAGCAGTCCAGCAGTCCCTCCTCTGATGGGACACCAAGTCCCATGTCCACTGAAGATAGCTTGGGAGTCACCTACGGTGTAATGGATATATCCAGTTACTCAAATAAACAGCTATGAAGTGAGTAATTGTTTTTCGAGATGTGTTGCATATGTCCATTACACAACTCACCATCCTTCCTGATGCATCAGTCTAGCATCTGGATTCTGGTACAAAGGAACATGAGGATGGATGGGTTGATTTGTACCCTCAACTAAGATCACAAGGGGGAAACCAGGGTCCATGCCTAGCCACCCCTGTCACTCCCAATAGGGAAAACTCTCCAGCACCAGTGCACAAGACATGCACACAGCTACAGTGGAATGGATGTATGCAACACATCTCAAAGAACAACTACAAGAAGGTGAGTGACCATTTTTTCTTCAGGTTCTGAACTTTGGCCACAAGTTCAGAACAGGTTTTCTGCCACTTGCTTGGTAGCTTGCTCTCTGGTGTGAGCCTGACAGCACACACAAAACTGTTTTCCTTATGTTCTTCTCACTAGGTTTTTATATGTGACAACAGAAAGCTCAAAATAATCTTACACCTGGCAGGAAATTCTAACTTTTCCAGGCCTAGGAACCATAAGGAGATGCTAAAACTGGCCTGAGAATGAGACTACTGCCTTATGGTTTCAGTCAGAACATTTTTTGAGGGGGTGTTGAGGGGAGGGGAAGTGTAGGCAAGTCTAAGGCTGCATGATTACACAGAAATGAAAGTGAGAGATAAAAGGCAGTTTGTACTCAGCAACAATCAATTTTACTTCATGAAGCGTCAATAACCTATGCTGCATGCATTGTTTGAAAGTAAGAATGTTTACAAAACAGACCCTAGCTCCACAAAACACTTGGTCTGATAACATTTTTGCGAGTCCACAAGTTTCACTTTGAAGTACTTGCTAACTTTTTCTGCCCTTGCTATTGTGGCATGTTGCTGAATTGCTGAATATTTGTGAGCATGGATATCCTGGAGGCTCTTAGTTATTTTTTTAATAAAAAAGTATCCCAACCAAACTAAATATCTTGGTCTAGTTCATGCTGGGTGTGCCTTACTCAGTGAGCAGGCCCATGTAAACCAATGGTACCCTTAATGGAGTGAAATATCACAGTATGAGCATGGATGGCAGAACTAGGTACTGAGTGAGTTCCCCGGTGTTCCTTTAGATGTCATTAGTGTTTGCATGAAAGGCACAGCAGTTCATAGATTCCAAGACCACAAGTGTCACAGCTGGGTTGTGGGCAGCCAGACCTGGTGGTCAGAGGAGGAGTCCACAGTCATGAGAGAAATGAAGAGTCAGGTCTGGTCAGTATGCCAGGGGGTCAGAGGCAGGAGACAAACTGAGATCAGAACCAAAAGTCAGATGCCAAGAATCAAGCCCGGTCAGGATTTGAGGAAGTCAAGCTGGGGGAGCAGGAAGCACAAGGCACACAGTTCAGAGCAGGGTGGATCCCAGTTGTTCAGAAAACTCCTTGTTCCTGATGCTGGCTTAAGTAGGGCCAGCTGGATAATTGGTTGCTCTGGAGTTCCACCAATAGGACATTGGGGCAGAGCCTCAAACTGGGTCTGGACTTGGTGGGTCCTGGGTAAGCAGTTGTCAGAAGACTGCCAAGTGGAGGGTGCAGCACATGGCTGTTTCTGCACACCCAGGTTTGAGGCCCATGGATCATGACAGCAAGGGGCCATGGTAATCATCTTGTCTGATCTCCTGTGCAATATAGGCCATAGAACTGCCCCAAAATAATTCCTAGAGCATAGCTTTTAGGAAAACATCCAAACTCAATTTTAAAATTATTAGTGATGTAGACTGCACTACAACCTTTATTATTCTCACCATTAAAAATGTACACCTTATTTCCAGTCTGAATTTGTCTAGCTTCAACTTCCAGCCAGTGGATTCTCTGCTAGATTGAAGAGACTTTTATTAAATATAGCCTGTAAACAAATCACCCCTTAACCTTCTCTTTGTTAAGCTAAATAGAATAAGCTCTTTGAGTTTATCACCAAGCAACACCGTTTCTAATCCTTTAATCATTCTTGTGGTTCTTCTCTTGAATCCTCTCCAATTTATCAATGTATTTCTTGAATTGTAGATGCCAGAACTGGACACAGTATTCCAGCAGTAGTCAGACCAGTGACAAATACAAGGTAAAATAACCTCTCTATTCCTACTAGCGATTCCCCCGTTTAAGCATCCCAAGATTGCATTAGGTATTTGGGCCACCAAGAGCTCATTTGGGCTATTTGGGCCACAGAGTCGCACTGAGAGCTCATGTTCATCTTATTATCTGCCACAACCCTCAAATCTTTTTCAGAGTCACTGCTTCCCAGAATAGAGTCCACCATTCTGTAAGTATGGTCTACATTCTTTGTTCCTAGATGCATTTAAATTTAGCTTTATTAAAATACATATTGTTTGCTTGCACCCAATTTACCAAGTGATCCAATTTACTCTAAATCAGTGACTGTCCTCTTCATTATTTACCATTTCCCTATTTTTTGTGTTTAACCAGAGGCACATGTTCATCTTGGGGTGAAGATACTATGAACTTGAACTGTTTTAATGTTTTACCTTCTCAGGTGCTGTCTCTGTGGCATACTGTCAAAAGAAGTAAATGTCTCCTGGGTTCACAGCAAGTCCTCTCTCTTTGTTCCAAACTTCTCCAACTTGTGGCCAAATGCTAAAGTCATTACTTGGACAAGCCTTCCGCTGATTCCATCTTTACATCTTGACTGTTAAAACTGCCTCTCCTTTTGTCCCGAAAGATGATTTCAGGCATCATCTTATGCCATTTAATTGCAGACATAAATACCTGAATGACTTAAAGAAGAGCTCTGTGTAGCTTGAAAGCTTGTCTCTTCCTGGGACCAACATGGACCAACATGGCTATGCCAATACTGTAAACACAAAGAGTGTCAATTGGGTGCCTAACTACTCAATTGTACCCCCTAGTCAAAAGGATATCTGTCATCAATGCCCATAATTAACTGTGTATGAAAAACTGCGTGTGCATTTATTTGTAGCCACAAAATGAGGATACATTCTTTTTAAAAGCAGGCTCTTAGTGGTTACTTTTGTATCATTTGTTTTTTGCTCCGGTTCCTCATTTGCTTTCTTTATGCTCTTTGAATTGCAACAGAAGCAGCTTTATTTTGCCCCTTCTTCAAAATGTAATTGAAGGGCGTGTATGAGTGCGTGTGTGTGTTGCCAAATTTTAAGGCACCCTAGCTCAGTTCCCCACCCTTCCACCCTCCGTTACCATCCCCCCCCCCACACTTTTCTTTTCTCTTCTTTTTTCTGTTTCTGTCCAAAAAAAATCAAGCCTAGAAAAGAGGCATTTTAAACTCCCAGTCTACATTAAGCCATTATCAGTCCGAATAAAAATCTGTGTTTGTAAATTGCCCGTAAAAGAGAGATATCAGAATAATTACATACATTTGATATATTAGTGTTGCAGTCTCTTTAGAAGGATTATGTTTCCCAAATCTCAAAAGACCAGGGAAGTGCTATTAAAAGAACAATTCTTTTTCCCTGTTTGCTACACCTTCTATTTAACCGCTAAAGTAGTTCATTTGCAAAGCACAGAGGTCTTTGTTACACCTACAAGAACATTTACTGTCTAAAACTGCTAAATGGTTACATTAGTAATGCAAAAACTTGCACTGTGTTATTTAATGATAGATACTTCAACAGTAAATTTCCTGTCTGACATGACATGTTGCATTTATTGGCTGAGAGGTTTAAAAATTATGAAAACATGTATTGTAGTACTTTAAAAAATTGTCAGCCCATGTGAAAGTAAAGATAAGGTGTTTGCTGCTGAAATTTTCAAGGAAAAATTAATTGGAATGTTTCTCTGCAAAAATATCCATTTCCAGTGTAACTTTAGGTCACAACAACCTACTGCAAAGCTTCAATTATGTTTAATTTCTAGATAACACAAACCTATTTAGCAGGGGGCAGGGGGTGGAATCAGCTCTGGGGTGCAGAACCTAATCATGAGTCAACTCCTGAGAAACAGATCAGGAGATTTCCTGTACAACCTCCCTCCTACATACAGTCTGTGGCCATATATGACATGTATCCTCTATTGCACAGCAGTTGAATTGCCTCCAGAAATTGAAGCATTGAATTCTGTAAGTTACTGATGAATAGCTGTACAGTTTTTTTTTTAAAAAAAATCAATCATTCACATATCTGCATTATTACAAGATGTGGTAATGGGTGTGGTTTCGAGTTATCTATCTAAAGTCAAGAGGGCTGCCTCAGTTTCTCACTACCCTCAGCAATTTTTTCCCCCAATTTTACATGAGAGAAAAAACTACCAAGCAGCCAACAAAATGGGTCAAATAACTATTCTTTTGGTTTAAAGAAATATTTTGTAGCTGCTACTTTCCACCTTACTTAACTTCCCTCTCCCGTTCCCTCCAACCACACCCAACTTTACATCTCTACAGGTACGGAAGTCTCTCTTGGCCTAAAAACAGATATTATCCCTCCCTGCAGCCTGGGGGTGGAACATGGGGGAGAGAGCTTATATCCGTCTGGGTCAACACGGAAAGAAAACCTTTGGTCCCCTTAAGGATTGCACCCTCCCATCCTTTTTGTGGGTACTTAGGGCTGGTCTACACTAAAGCTGTAAATCGACCTAATTATGCTACTTCAGTTATGTAAGTTATGTAACTGAAGTCGACGTAACTTAGGTCAACTTACAGCAGTGTCTACACCATACTGTGTCAACAGGATGCAATCTCCCGCCAATTTACCTTACTCTTCTCGGGGAGATGAAGTACAGAAGTTGACGTGAGACTGCTCTTCCATTTACTTAGTGGGTCTTCAGCAGACCCGCTTAATCAATACCACTGCATCAATTGCAGCAGTGCTGACTTAGCCAGTAGCGTAGACATGGCCTATCCGGATCGGCGGTAGCAATCGATCTTTTGGTGATTGATTTCTCGCATCTTGTGAAGATACAATAAATCAATCGCCCGCGGTGCCCCCGTCGACTCTGGCACTCCAGCTTGCCAGGAAGCACAAGCTGGAGTTGACGGGGGAGCGCGCCGCTGACTGCCACCGCCGTGAGGATGGCAGGTAAGTCGGCTGCAGGTACGCAAACTTCAGCTACGTGATTCACTGCCGTCAGTCCCACCCGTAATGAGGACCAGCCTTATGTCTCCTGATGGACTTGAGAAGAATGGCTCTGTGACTCATTGCCAGAAAAATGCAGCATAAGGCTGGCTCATGTGCACCCAAGGGAAGATCTTATAAAACCTTCTTCCTCTACCACTATCAACCAAGGGTGCAGAGAAGAAAAGCTCCTGCCCTCTGAGATCGGAGTAGGACTCAGTTTGGGAATCTTGTATTGGAGTTAGTCACAGAGCTATGAAGGATTTTTTCTCTCCTTTCCAGATTGGCTCAGGGAGTACAAGGTTGTTTTTCTTTCACCTCATCAGCCATGAGACCTAGAGGGTAGGTTAGGCTTCAAAATTTGTTTGTCACAACTTGGCACGTACCCAGCACAGGTAATTGTTCCATAGGGGGTCCAGTTCCCTGATAAATCAGAATTGGAGTCGGAGTAGGGGAAGACTTCCCTGAAATAAGCTAGGGAACAGAGTTGGGAGCATCTGGTATAGCGAGGATATAACCCCTCTTCCCTACGCCTCTTAATCCTTGTAGAAGGGGAGGTCCCAACAATGGTGGTGAGACCAGATTAGGTGGTGAGACCAGATTAATGGGGGGGGGCAGTAAAACTGGTCACATTTTCTCACGCCTTGGAAACTAATGCTTCATTGAATGTGACATTTTCCTGGGAGCATAGTGAGTGCAAGGACCTTCTGATGAACCATAGTTACTATCCAGTTCCCTGCCAGCTCACCTGGTGGGCTACAAGGTACCCGGGTCCAGGTTCTTCAGTCCAAGGCACCCCACAATGTGGACTGTCCCAAGACTGGGGATCCAAGGGCTTCCAGAGTCCTGGGCCACTTGGCCTCCACACCTCTCCACTCCTGGCCTGGGGAGTCTGGCAGCCCAGGGAATCAGCTGGCCTGTGATTCTGAAAGCCCTGGGTTCCCTGTTCCTGGACAGTCTGCATGCTAAGCCTGCCAGGGACCCGCAGACCTGGCAACTGCTGAATACATTTGACATGATTCTTGTCTGTCTCACCGCTGCTCACCATTTAATTGCAGCAGTGTCATGGACAAGAATCATGTCAAGTTTGCTCAGCAGCTGCAAGGTTTCCAAAGGCGCATAGTTCATTTCAGATACAGCCTGTGTCTGGGCGTGTTTCCTGTATAAAAATTATATGGACTTTCTGGTTGTGGGATTTTGAGAAAAACTTGCTTGCAGTTCAAATAAGAAAGAAACCTAATGTTAAAATTTCCCACAAACTGGAAATTCCAAGTTTTGGGACAGCTCTAGTGGGATGCTGATGTTAGCCCTGCACCAGTGGCTCAGAGTATAGAAGAGAGTCACCTGCACTGGACAAGTTAGTGCAGATAGTTCTCAGAAGTGTTTTTTACTAAAGCTGCAGATTAGTTACACCACCTCTCTATCTTTTCTTTTGTCCCTTGATGCTTGGCACAATGGCTTTTACTTTACTTTATGTAAGTAAAAGTAGGTGGTGTGTTTCTTCTCCTTATTAAGATGCACTATCAAGTACTAAGGTGGAGCAGTGCCATGAAAGCATGCCATGGCAGATGTGCTGCTCACTCTCCATCTAACAGCAGTCTCTTGATGGGATTTTGTTTTTGTTTTCACTTAGGTGCTGTTTCACAGGGCTATACACAAAACTTCAACGAGTGGAAAGTAAAACTGTTTCTCACAGCTGAATCATCCATTCTAAGCCTGTGCACCTGGACTTTGTCCAGAGCACTAGGAATTGGATCCAACTAAGAACAGCAGGATTTGGTCCTATCAAGAAATGACTCGCACTTGTTTCATGGAATCATTTTCTTCTCTAACAGCTAATGTTTTCCTCCCACTTGTTCCTGCAGTGAAATGGAAATACTAAATTTGGGATATTACGTTCAATACCATTGCAACAAACTGGTGTCATTAGACACAGGATTTAAAAATAAAGGCACCGTCTGGTGAAGGGAAAACATTCATATTCAAGCACAAGTATATTTAATTATAACAAGGGCTATGCTGACAATTACAATTGCTGCTTTTATAAATGTCTGTCATTTCAGTTTGGTCCCAGCATGAAAAATCTTCCCTCTTTTGTACTGACATCCCATCCCTGGAACAAAAGTAAATGAAGAATAAAATTGGGCTTGGAATGTCTAGAATTCTCTTGCTTTCCGTTAGTTATAATAGCGTTCTTTAACCACTGATTTTTCCTCTTTGCTTTGTATAAGGAAAAAAACCCAAACAGATTTAAAACAAGGTCTTTCTGAGAATTAACGTATGTGCACAGTAAAGACTGGAGACATTGCAAGCCCTTCTGGTCAGTCACAAAATATATCATTAGTCAGTTTAAACTCATATAGGCTTTAAATGATATCTGACAGCCTATCATGCAATTACAGAACATACTGAGGACATTCGTTTTTCACGCTGAAAAATCTATAATCAAATGGTCTGCCCAGGACCAACACACAATTTCAACATTCCCTGGGTTTTATCCTACCCAGTGCAATCTTTTCTTTACCTACATAGCATTATGACTGGTGTAAAGCCATACAGGGGGCTAAGCTTTATATTCCAGTGCAGCCTCATAGGGCAAGTAACAATCTTGACTTTATTTTTTACAGCAAATACATGGCCAAATTCAGCCTGAAGTAAGTGGGTGCCTTGGATGTCACCAAGTCAAATGAAAAAGTGAGGTAACTGACAGCGTATGTGATCCAGCAGGTGAGTGGTTAAGTAATAACTTGTCCTCATTCAGTATGTATGTAAATAAAGGGGCAGAAAGGATAATGAAGAAAAAAAAAGTCATGAGCAAAAGGGGATAAGATAGGGCAGGCCTATTTCTTCCTCCTCCCATCCCCATATCCTTCCATACACTTTAACTGATACCCACGTAGTCCTGGGCACTTCTGGTGCCAAATTTAGCCATGGCAGAAGCAGACAGCTTCTATGAATTTCAATTAACCTGCATACATTTTCTCAAAGCAACTAAGGACCATCATACCTGACATCACCAAACATTCCAAATTCAAGGTACGCTTCTTCAGCTGGCTTTGCCTGTCATAAACACAGAGCTGCATGTATATTTAAAAAAAGAAAAGAAAAGAAAGAAAAACTAACAAATCAAAACATTACAATGTATGCACAATATTAGTCACATCAGCTAATATGCTACTGGAAGATGCACAATTGCTGTGATGAGGAAAGTGGTAGAATTAAAAGGTTTTAAGGCCAGGTGGGACTTTTAGAGATGATCTCTTATATAACACATGTCCTAGAATTTCACCTACTTACCCCATATTAAGCCAAAGGTGCTGAAACTAGTGATGTTGGGGTTGTTTCTGCACACCTGATTTGCAGTGGATTACATCATATACAAGGTTTACAGTGTTGTTCAATGGCTCTCAGCGCCCCCACTATACAAATTGTTCCATCACAATAACTTATTTGGGTGAAGTAGTTCTTCCAGAAAGACATCCAGTCTTGATCTGAAGACTTCAAAAAATGGAGAAGCCACCATTTTCCTTACTCCAATGGTTAATCAGCCTCACATATTTTTAATTTAAATTTGTCAGGCTTCAACTTCCAGCCATTCATTCTGTGTCTGAGCGGAATTATGCATGGATATCTGACTTACCCATGTAACTCCAAACACTATCTTGTCACCTGTGATTTTCCACTAGCTGTGTTGAGGAGGGTTTTCTAGGCTGCACAGTGTCCTGCCTACAGTGTGATTTTCCCATCAAGCCAGGCTGCTTAACAAGCCAGCATCTGTGCTTTGCTTTCTCTTTGAAGGCAATAAACAGCTGTAATTACCAGCAGTCACAAATTACCACACAGGACTTTATAAACATACCTTTATTAAGGGGAAAACATTACAGATAAAACATAAAAAATCAATAAAAGTTCTGGTATGGATGATACAAGGTGACCAGAGGTCTCCCATTAGTCTAATGGGCCCTCATTAGGTCAAAGTCCTTCCAATCCGTCCAAAGAGGGATTGGAGACCCTCTGGGACAGAAGGGCCTGTCCATTTGCTGGATCAGAAAGAAGGTTCTGAGTCCGCTTAAATTCAGGCTAAATATTCAAAGTCCTTTCTTTGGCTGTTGGTAAATCCAGTTTGAACTAGCATATGTGAGCCTTTCCAGTGGTGGTATTTCTCTTGTGGTGTTATAACCTGAATGAATTTGACTAATCTTCACCCACCCCCTTTAGTCTGTGGTCGTCCTTCCCCATAAAATTCCTGGCCCACAATAATACATACATTTAATATAGTAAGAGCCTCCAGTGATATTGCAGGAAATTGCCGTATGTATCAGACTGTAGAACCCCATTCCATGATGATTCCCCACTGACCACTATTTTTTGAGATCTGTCAGTCAGTTTTAATTCCATTTAATGTGTGCTTTATTTATTTTTCTGTGGTACAGATTTTTAATCAGAATCTCATGCACCACAAAGTCAAAGACCTTACAAAAGTCTATTACATCTACTCAGTTTCCTTTAACTAACCAAACTTGTAGTCTCATCAAAAAATGAAATCATATTTGTTTGAAAGGACCTATTTTCTGTAAAATTATGTTGACTGGCATTAATTACATTCTCATCATATATTTCTGTATTGATTGAATAATGTATTCCATTATTTTGCCCATGAATAATATTACAGTAAGTGCTCCACAATTTTGACCAGGAATGTCACACTAAGTGCTCTGCTTACCTCTTTTTGAATACTGGCACAACATTAGAACTCCTCCATTCTTCTGTAATTTCCCCAGTAGTCAGACTGATTAAAAAAATAACATCAATGGGCCAGAGACCTCCTTACCCAATTATTTTAGGACTCTTGGGTGCAAGTTATCCACACCTGTTGATTTAAAAATGTTTATCACTGGAGATGCTGTATAACATCCTCCTTAAATGGAATGGACTAGAAGTTAGTTTATCATCCTCATGTGATATGAATACAACATCCTGCTTCTTTTCAGATACAGAACAGAAATATTTTATTGAAATTTCTGTATCCTTATTAACAATGTCTGCATTTATTAACAATTTCTGCATTTCTGCATCCTTATTAACAATTTCACATCCTTAACAATTTTACCATTTCCATCTAGTAGTGGGTTTATACTATTTTAATAATGCCTTTGTTCTTCACATATTTAAAAATATCTTTATTGGTCCTACCAGTTATCAATTTTGCTCCTTGATATATTTAGCTTCATTAATTTTCTACACTTCATAACTTCTAATTTATGTTCATTCCTATCTACTTTTCCTTTTCCCATTTTTTTAGATAAATATTATTTCTGATTGCTGCCTTCAATTCTCCTCTTAGCCAGAATGGACTTTTATCCAAAATTGTCCCCTTTCTTATGGAATCGTGGAGTTTTGGCTGTGCAATAAACGCTTCTTAAACCATTTTTCATTCACATTTTTCCTCCTAACCAATTTTGAACCTGAAAGAATAGAATAGAAGGCTGAATAAATGGTGCTAACGTGAAAGAAATGCACAGGGAATGTGGAGATGAAATCAAGCCCAGCCAGCCACTTTGCTGCTATCCCTCCTCCTCATGTCACCCCCCACATGAGACTTAAATGGAGTGCAGGACCTTGAATTGGCGCTTTGCATTGGGATGAATTCCACTCATTGAGCATTCAAACCTGCTTCACCGGGGCTTGTTATGCTCTGTGCACAATACTGGATCAGTTAAAGTGAACACAGGAACATACAAAATTAGTGCAAGTTACTAAACTCCCTCATCCACATGTATTTCAGACCAATTGACATCATTCTTTGTCACTCAGAAATATGAACAAGAAGTTCTGGAACAAAACATCTATATTTTTATTGTTTTATAAAATGAAATGCAACCAATTATTGTCTTAAAAACCCCTGACCTTGTTATTCTAGTTCTAAGCCACTCTTGAACAGAGTATGTCACTTATACAGAAACATGTCAAATGGTAGGCGTAAGTGGGGAATATAATCATATTACCATACTTGTTTTTACTTGTTAGTCAAGTAAGGATTTGAACTCGGCTCTTCAATAGTAAAATACAATTTCATAAACTGGTCTTTTTAAAAAGGGTACTGAGTTCTGCCCTCATATGCCTAATTTCAAACCAAAGACAATTTTGTAATCGTTATAAATCTCTGACCATTATGAAATGCTGGTATGACTTTGACCACAATACTAATGGTGCCAATGCAATAAATCCATTCAATGGACAGAAAAATCCTACCGTTGGTCCAGATTTAGAGCCCATATTATTCCATGGGAGTTTTGCCAAAAGACTGCGATCCTGATTCAACATTCCCTTCAGTGTTGGCATCAAGGGTCAGACATACTTTGTTCTTAGAAAATAATACTGTACTCTGTACATCAGCTACAGATATTAACTAACTTATTGAAAGACAAAAGTAGAAAAATTGATTAAAGTGCCAATATTACAGGTGAATTGAAATATTCTTTAAAAAATGTTTATGTTTTAAAACATTATCAAATGTAAATGAAGGCACTTGATTGGGATTCAGGAGATTTTGGGTTCTTATTCCTGGTTCTGGCAAAGGCAAGTCACTTCATTTTCCTATTTCCCAGCTGTAAAATAGAGGCAATAATACTCCTTTTCTCCCACCCTTAGTCTGATTTGTAAATCCTGCAGGGCAGAGATTGCCATGTATTTGTCTAGGACAGGGATCAGCAACCTTTGGCACGTGACCTGTCAGGGAAATCCGCTGGCGGGCCGGGACAGTTTGTTTACCCAAAGGTTCGGCTGATCACAGCTCCCATTGCTGTGGTTTGCTGTTCCAGGCCAATGCGGGGAAGTAGCGCGGGCCGAGGGATGTTATGGCTGCCGCTCCCTATGCCATGTATGCATAACGATCCTGACAGGAAGTTTTTCCTAATGTCCAACCTAAACCTCCCTTTTTGAAATTTCAGCCCATTGGTTCTTTTCCCATCCTCAGAGATTAAGAAAAACATTTTTTCTCCCTCCTCCTGGTAAGAAACTTTTATGTACTTGAAAACTGTTACCATGTCCCCTTTCAGTCTTCTCTTCTCCTGACTAAACAAACCCAATTTCCTTAAGCTTTCCTCATAGGTCATGTTTTCTAGACCTTTAATCATTTTTGTTGCTCTTCTCTGGACTTTCTCAAAATTGTCCATATCTTTCCTGAAAAGTGGTGCCCACATTATGGGCATAATACTCCAGTTGAGACCTAAGCAGTGTGGAGTAAAATGGAAGAATTATTTCTTGTGTCTTGCTTACAACACTCCTGCTAATACATCCCAGAATTATGTTTGCTTTTTTTGCAAGAGTGTTACATTATTGACTCATATTTAGCTTGTGGTCCACTTTTCACTCCCAGATCCCTTACTGCAGTACTCCTTCCTAGGCAGTAATTTCCCATTTTGTATGTGTGCAACTGATTGTTCCTTCCAAAGTGGAGTACTTTGCATTTGTCCTTATTGAATTTCATCCTATTTAGTTCAGACCATTTCTCCAGTTTGTCCAGATCATTTTGAATTTTAATCCTGTCCTCCAAAGCACTTTCAACCCCTCCCATCTTGATATCATCCACAAACTTTCTAAGTGTACTCTCTCTCTCTCTCTCTCTCTCTTTGCCCGTCACCCCCCAGTGCCATTATCTAAATCATTGATGAAGATATTGAACAGAACTGATCCCTGCAGGACCCCACTCATTATGCCTTTCCAGTGTGACTGTGAACCGGTGATAACTACTCTCTGGGAATGATTTTTCAACCAGTTATTCACCCACCTTATAGTGCTCCATCAAGGTTGCATTTCCCTAGTTTGTTTATGAGAAGGTCATGCGAGACAGTTTCAAAAGCCTTACTAAAGTCAAGATATGTCACGTCTACATTTCCCCCCCATCCACAAGGTTTTTTACCCTGTCAAAGAAAGCTGTTGGTTTGGTTTGACATGATTTGTTCTTGACAAATCCATGATGACTGACAAATAGCTTAGACAGACAAAGGATAAAAGGGGGAACAAAGGTATAGAAAGGGGGAAGCCACACAGCAGGCCCGATGGAGAGCTGAGAACTGAATCCAGGTTTCTTAATATCCAGTTCTGTTTCACATCTATTCTACTACACTGCCTCCTTATTTAACAGCTATAGACACAAGAACTTGGCTGTGGTGTGTTTTCCCATATATTACACTAATTGATAAACTGCCCTGTAATGATGAAAAACACATTTCCTGATGACCCATAATCTATTCTGAATTCCTTAATTTGCAAAATTCCCATTGGTTTTAAAGTGAGTTTTGCCTGAGAAAGGGGTTCAAGATTAGGCTCTGTAGCAGAGATAAACGAGAAATGTTGACTGGCGTTTGTCTGTTAAAATATATTAATTTTAGCCAGTTCTTGGGCCAGACAGAACATAAAACAAAAGTGACCCAGGGAAATGCTGGCTTTTGAAGCCTGAAGATACTTAAGGGGGTGGAGAAGGACTTGTAGCCAATTCAGCAGAAATGAGTTTTAAAAACGGATTTTTTAAAAAGTAGCATATTTTAGTAATGAAATTGCAGAGAGACTGTATCTGTTGACCTTATCTGGTAACAAGTAGAATGAAGGATCACTAATTCAGAACTGTACATTAGTCCCTATTTCGAAGGCTTTACAAGGCTGCAAAAGCACCTTATAAGTAATGAAAAATACGAAAGATAACCAGGGCAACTGGGCCATGATTAGGTCACATGCTACAGCCTCCAATTTATTCCTAGCTCTGTATTTAGTTTCCTCGTTAGACACCTAGTGGCCACATTTAGTTCCCTTTGCACTGTACTAATCAACAAGCTGGAATTCCATTCATAGTGTTTTTTGCTCTTTTTCTGCTCCTCCAGTATTATTTACTTAACAAACAAAGCAGTGTACTGACCTCACTATAGAATAACTGCTAAAAGGGGTATCCTATCCCCTCCCCCTCTGGAGAATGCAGGGTTCTAATTGCAGTGACGCTCATCCAGTCCTGCCGTGCAAGGTGGGAGAGGGCTTGAGGGTGTGTAAATCGGAGTGTGAATGTACAGCTGTACTGTGGTGGTACAAGTGGAGAGAAGCAGAGGCGCAGAGGCATTTATCAGCTGATTGTAACTCTACTTTGTGGCTTTAAAAAATGTTTTCAATAATCTGTGAATAGTCCACTGAGACTTACTCCAACACACTATTCTGATCATAAGGGAAATTTCAAATATTACATTTCTGGCAGCCCGTTCCCATTAAAGCATGTTTGGGGGCCAATATTATTCTGATATTCTTAAAATACATAGTTGCAAGGTATACCATGAAAAAACTGCTCGAGGGCCAAATTTTCTCAGGTATTCTGTCCTCCCTGTATTTCTGTCCCTCCCATTCATATCAGTAGGAGTAATGCAGTTGTATTGCAGAAAGAGTGACTATTTAGCAAAATATTAGCAGGCAGTTATGACAGGAGAAAATTTCTCTGATATATAATGTACCATATGCTCTGTGAATACACAGTCACAGTACCGTAAGGTATACTCCATTATGACAGACTAATGGAAGCTACAAAAGAAGAAAAAAAATCAGTACTTCTATAAGTGTCTGTTTTTCATATTCCCTGCATTATTCATGTCATTTGTGGTTTTCTACAACTAAGAAAACTCTGAAATGGCTGCTATAGAACACAAACAGTTTTATTTCATATAAAATATACCAGTAAATTTATCATCTAAGTGAGCCAGTACCAGCGCTGGCAGTCACTGTGTAAATTTTCCTTCACAACTCTGTTAAGGTATTTCCATCCTGACCCATAATACTCTTGTTATTACAGTCTAAGGCTTCTGAGCAGAGATTATCAATAACACTGACTTGTGCCAACATGTTTGGATTATGGTGTGCATAAAATGGGGTCTAATATAAGCCAACAAATTAATTTCCCCTTGAACTCCGATCTCCAGAGATGAAAGACTAGTTACACTGAACTACTACTATATCCTCATCTCCTGACTACTAAAAGTGTTAATTTAAACTCTGTATTTCATATTGGCCACTCATTGTTATCTATTATAATTTTGCCTGTTATCTCTGATAACATTTGTATTTTAAAAAGTGGGGGGTGGGGGGGGGGAAATGCTCAAAACTGCGTACTGCTATATTGTGATTTCTTCCTATGAATCACCTGATAACCCAGGCTTCATTTATACCTACACTTTCAATATCTTCCTATATAATTTTAAATTACACAATAGAAAATTCAGTTTGATGCCATCGTCTTAGAGCTTTAACTGGAGTATTTCTTTATTGCATTGTATACAAGAGGTACAAAAACACCAGTCTAAAGCTTTAGATTATTTAAACAAATATTAAAGATATAATCCACAAATTGAACAACCTATCCTCATCCCTTATAGCCAGAATTATTCAACCATAAAACTGATGAATCATCCTCCCTACAGACATAAACTCACTCTATGCTTCCCTAGTTCCCCAAAACTATGAACATATACTAATGTGTACAGTAGTGCATACCAAAGATAATTAGAGAAGTCGGATCAAAACTGTAAATAACTTAAACGGATTTTTTAAATGAACCAATTCAATTGAACTGAAATGCAAATTGTGTAGATTTCCAGTGCAATTCTGATTTTCAGTCAAGCATGAAACAAATGGATTGAAACATGCAATTATTGGAAGATGATATAAGGTGATGTGATATTTCTCAGTACCACACGTTCGAACTTATGACAAATATGTTATGACTGAGAACAGTCACAAATACTAATTCCATGAGCTATTTTATTCATCACGTCTTCTACTAAGGTGGTGTTTTAAGTGAGTTTGATGTCAGTGGCACTACTCAGAAGACCAGAGTTACTCATGGGCGTATGGGTCTATAGGCTCCCGAATTGCCTGTTTAAGTCAATGTGCTGTCCAAAAAATTAGTAACATATCAGTGACCCTATGCCATTTCCATAGTTCTTTCTTGCCAGGTGTTAGGATGGAGCTTTTTACCCCCAAATCTCAATAAAATTCATACTGAGGGAAATCCCATGCAAGGTATAAGGAATTATACCGGTAAGTGTCAAGATGATTGCTGGTATTTTTTCAGGCTTATTGTTCAATGCTCCTGAGGGCAGCAAATGCAAACTTTTGCATCAACCCATGAAACTCAAGAATTAGCGTCCAGAATTGTAAGCTTTTTACACACAAAATTCTTAATCGAGTAATCAGGAGTTTGCAGGATCAGACCACTGATGCTTAAAAAGCCAATTCTGGGACTCTGATGCAGCAAGCTTACTACATTTTATTTTTGAGTAACTTAAGGTTTTTGTTAATGGTCAGTTTAGATCTGAGAACAGTCATGCTATATTAAGAAGGGTTCTCAAACTGGGCGTTGTGACCCCTCAGTGGGTTACAAGGTTATGTGGGGGTCACGAGTACATGCCTCCCCCGTACCTAGCAAGTGTGCTGTGAAGTCTGCACTAGTAAGCCTGCTGTGAAATATTGACAAACATCCAATATCACTTTTCACAGCAGATTTACTAGCTAACAAGTCTGCTGTGAAAACTGATATTTGTATTTTTGTTAGTCACTTTTAAAAGCCTCCCAACTAACTATCAAGTTCACTGTGAAGTCTGTGCTAACAAGTCTTCTGTGAAAAATGATATTAACAATCATACAAATATCAAATTTAAATAGTGTTCAATATTAAAAATGTGGGTTTAATTTATAAGGGGGATCACACTCAGAGGTTTCCTGTGTGAAAGAGTTGCTAATACAAAATGTTTGAGAACCATTGTGCTATAATCTATTGGTCTGTGCTGAATGGAGCCTGACTATATTCTCATGCTAAAATGCATTGGGATTGAATACTGATATTTTAACATGGTTTCTTTCATCTTGCATGTTCTTCTGTAACATACTGTATTCAGCATCAGTTAGGCTCCTTAGTTTAATATTTGTCACATAACTAATGCATTTATTCATCAAGTCATTAAACTAACTATTTTTATATTCTAGGTATGCTATCCTTGCCTACTTTTCTTGCTGGCTGCTGTAAATTCTTATTCTTATTAATTATTTTAGTAGAATTTTTAAATCTCTAGAGTAGGGTTCTTGTACACTGAGGGCTCTTAGGGAAGAGAGAATTACTTAATTGTATTGTATTGTAATTATGCCTATAGTACTATGATGGGGTATTCCATGGTTTTTGTGGCTCCCTACATGTGGCCCCATAGTCTTGCTACATCCCCACTCCAAGAAACAGTGCAGTGACAGGAAAGGAGTAGTGAAGGTGGGTCCTCCAGGCCTGCCTAGAGAGGCCTCATGGAAGCAGCCAATCAAAATCTAGCAGGCTTAGACAAAAGGAGTTGCAGGGGTCTACCTAGTTAGTGCCTGGCTGAAACCAGAGGGGAAAGGAAATGGGATGGGATGAGATAAGTGGAGTGGAGTGCGTGTGGGCAGGGTGCTCCTATGTCCGAAGGAGCTTGAGGGATAACCAGAGTTTATTTCTGTCTGTTTTTGCTTACGCTGTCTTTTCAGGGAGGGAGAGAGAGGACTTATGAACCTTAACCCTGAGCTAAGGGTGAAGCTAAAAGGGGCCAGTTAGGAAAAAGTCCAGGGAAGAAGCAGCAGTGAACTGAAATTGAACAGTGTATGGCTGCTGTGTGTTGGTCTGTGGATTGGAACCTGGAATGCCTGGGTTCCTCTGACAGCCAGTGTTGCACTAACTCCTAGAAGAAGATAGGGCTTCTTTGAGAGTCTTCATTTAAAGGGCCCAGAGCTGGCACTGAAGACCCTGGCAAAATCAATGGGATTGTTCATTTATTGGACGCTTGATAACACTGGAAGAGGTTCACTTTGGACTTTGTGACTTGGCCAGATAGCCAAGCCATAGAAGACCCACCAACATCCCCCAGTTGGCACAAAAAGGACTGCAGTACCACTAGGAGGCACTCAGTAGGTGAGTTCCCCCCTTATCGTACTCAAGACATTTGGGTGTTTATAAGTCCTTGTCTTAAAGCAGTGATACTCATACTGAGGCTTGCGAGCTGCAAGTGGCTCTGTAATGCATCTCCTGCGGCTCTTTGCAGCACATGGTATTAAAACAGTGTTTGATTTAATTATTAACCAATCATGATGCTTTTTACTATGTTGTAAAATAGTTGGTCTGTGAGAATAAAATATAAGTATATTCACACTACTGTGGGTCTTTTGGGTAATATTGGTCCCTAATTTGGCTCCTGAACCACTGAGATGTATCACATCGCTGTCCTGAAGAGTTGCTAATTGAGGTGTGTGTTTTTTAAAGATCTGGATTAATACCCACTGAGCAAGGTCAGTGTAGGTCAGTTTACTTAGAGTAGTGGTCCCCAAACTTTTCTGGTCACTGCCCCCCTTACCTGGTCTACACTGTGGCCAAGGGTTGGAAGCTAGAGTCCAGGGCTCGGAACAACGCCTGGGGCCGGTGGCCAGGCGAGGGCTGGGGCCTGAGTAGGGCTGGGTGGTGCTCTCTCCTCATCTGCTTGTGGGGGCTGGCTGGAGCCCTGCCGCACCCCCTAGGGGGGTGCACTCCACAGTTTGGGAACTATTGCTCTAGAGGGAACATGCATTGTTTAATTTTCATGTCATGCATTTATTACATCTATAAACTGCCTACACTTATGGATTGTCTCATCTATTTTTCTTGGATGTCACGTTGCCTGCTCATATGTTATTCAGACATGGTATGGGAAATAGGTGTCAGGAAAAAATGTTTTTAGCAGGATAATTTAAATAACACAGCAACTGTTGTCTTGTTAACAATAACTCTTTTTTTTTGACTGAACAAGAAAGCATTTATTCCCTCAGAAGCTATCCAATGCATTGCACCTGTTCATGCTTTGGTGTCGTAATGATTCAATCAAAGCTCTCCTGGCTTTCCTGTCTGAGAACTGCTGGCCATTCTGGCTAGGGATATAAGAACGTTTGTTCATATTATTGAAAGCATAAATGTTGGTTAGAACCCAAGGACAGAAGGTGGAACATTTCCTCATAATTTGCTTTCTCATTTTTTTCTTTTGTTTCTTGCTTGAACTAATCCTCCCTTAAGGGTTTCATCATTTCAGTTTGAAAAACTTTTCTTTGTTCTTGTTGTCAAACAACTTGTATCCTCTGTACAAGCTTCTGGAAAAGGATTTCAGAGAACTGACTCACCCTGTGTACTTGCCTGTGTTTTAAGCACTCTAATTAGTTATGCCAGACAGTGCTGATTATTTTCTCCCAAGTGGGTCAAGTATTAGTAGTAACTTGCATTTAATTAACCCTGCCTGACTATATTAATTTCTCTTTCAACTTACTCATAAATATAAACAATGCTTCTTCAGTTTCTCTACACGGCTTAGTAAAGTCTAAATCAATTCCAAACACTATGAGTGGAAGTTGAGGATGTTCAGTATCTGCCAGGTGGCACTTAGGAATGAAGTCTAGGTGATTTTTTAGTAAGTGGATGAAAACAAAACTAACAAATCTTGGTAGAGCTTTCTGGGCTGGATCCAAGTCCACTCAAATCAATGGGTGTCCTCCCATTGACTTCAGTGGGGTTTGGCTCTGGGCATCAATTAAAACTAGGTAGGCTTGTCTGCATTCACCTTTATATTAATAATAATAATAATTAATAATATTTAAATAAGACTGGTGTGCTTCCAGAAAGTCAGGCAACAGAGACTATAAAATAAAAACAATTGAGTAGGGACATGAAATAGCTCAGTTTGCTGCTTACACTGTTACTTTCTACAGCTAATCCAGCCACGTGTCTTCTAAATTTGATTAATTTATGTACGGATTTTAGGCAGATTCTGGTTTCGAAATCAACTATGACAAAACACAGGCTTTTGCTATGTATCTCAATCTGTTAAAATGGTTTTGCGGATTAATTTCCACTTCAATGGGCTAATTCTTCTATACAGTATTTATACGAATTTAAAGATTACGTCTCTACCAATTGACGTGCACTATTACAAAATATTAAGGAATATCTAGAGAGATGGATTGGAAGAATGTATTTCTAAACATAAATGCATTTGCTAGCTTAATTAACTTTTTCAGGTTTTATGTTACCTGAATCCTCTTTAGAAATTGACTAGGAAATATATTTGGTCTACCAAATGCCTTAAATGCCAAATGCCTTAAAATCGGCAGAGTTCCTGTATCATATGTAGGAAAATGATAGATTTATTTTCCTAGATTTCAAACTTCGTTGCTTTTTGCCTCAGATAAGGACTCTGCTAGATTTCCATAATAGGATCTTTCAACAAAATTGAATTACTAGAGAGTTGTCTGATTTAATTCATTTATTCCAAAGGAAGTCTGGGAATTATTTTTTTTTGTATTTAGTGATCAACCCTTATATCATTCATTTAGCTATGACCAAAAAGTGTTTAATATCCCCAGCTGCCTTCCTCATTTAGCACTTCTTTCTCCTATATATAACATTTATGGGTTGTTTTTTTTGTTTTGTTTTGGTCTCTTCAGAGGACTTCATTTACTGTTTAAAACTGGTATAATCTCTGTCATTTTATTAGCTTTGGGTGGCTACTGTACGATCCAATTGCAGGATTAGAGTCTGAAAGAGTTTAATATATTATTGTACAATATATAGAGGAACAACTAACAAATGTTTTTAAGTATAAAGAAAGGTGCATACATTGCTATAGTTCCAAGGCTGTAGTAATTTATCAGCTAGCACCATTAATGTGTTTATTTAAATGGTTAACTCAAATGTAATGAGAATGAATATGTGACTTGAACTCAGAATAATCTACCAGTACTATTAATCTTGGTGTCAAACTTTTCCAAAGAAGAATTTCTCTGCTTTCCCATAGCCTGAATCCTTGATTGCTAATTACTAGTATTTAAACTGAGTAAGATTACTGTAGGTGGGAGGCTAGCAGGTGACAAAAATGCAAGTAGAGATCTATTCAAATGATGCATTAGAAGTTCAGAGTTATGAGACGGCAGATTCGTATCTGTTCCTAAACCATGCAGGATTTATGGGAAGGGGAAGAAGAGGGAAAGCTATTGACTGGCAAGTAGTGATGCAATTTTTTGTTTAAAAACTTGGAAGTGAAATATGTCGTTGAACAAACTTTTTTACTTCAGTTCTCCAGGGGGAAAAGAGTGAATTTTGTTACAGGTTAACACACAATGATTCTTTCCCCCACCTCTGCTTTTTATCTTTTGGTTTAATCAGCAAACTGAAAAAACAATTATTTTCATGCCCATTTTGCATATTTTAGGGAGGTGAGAAGAGAAGTTTCACTTTCTTCAATTTCTTCATCCCTTCACTTTAGCTGGAGGGTCCCATACTCCTTTCCCCAAAGAAGCTCCAAACACTGTTTGAATACTGGGTCCTAGGGTACAAGAGAGGTAATTTTCAGCATACAATTTGAGAGGTGCTTGTGGATTTGTTTATTCGGTGCAGCTCATCATCCCAGTGTGTGGCAGAGAGTCTGGTATCTGTCAGTAAATGATATTTAATATGGAGCAGAATTATGCTAAGTGTGATTTGCATAAATCTATAATGAGATGTTGAATTGATTTCACCTGGCATGCCAGAAGCTGTCTGCTTACAGGAAAAAGTTAATCAATTTAAAGGATGTTAATTAGCATCTCTAAAGACCTTCTTCATAACAATAGATGTTCATTCTGAAGATTCAGAATGTTTACAGAAACCTGTTGTGGATCAATCCATAAATACCTATGTGGGAGCGGGGAGAAAAGGATGTTGGTAGAATAATAAAGAGAAGCAACTGGGTAATCACATTTGTGAGGAATATCTAGGCAGATACATTGGCCATGTCAAAGGATATGTCTTGAAAAGTTCTTGAATTGGTAAGAGATTGAGATACAGACAGAAGAGTCTGTATTTCTGACAAAATTGCTAGAGGGGAACGCAGCATTCTAGAACTGTAAGGTGTTCTTTACACCATACCTTTTCACCGTACCTAAGCCAAAGTAAGCCTACTTTGCTGATGTTTGCAAAATAGTCAAGCTAGGTTAGAGCGGACAAACCATTTCTTTTGCTTTAGTATGGTGATGTTGGATTTTTCTTTGTTTAATCTAATTTTTACGGGACTATATGATCATAGAATTTTTACATGGGGAACTTCATGGAGACCGAAGAGAGCAAAGTCTTCAGCCTCAAAACAGAAAGGTAGCCAAGATAAAAGAAATTGGGAATGTTAGTCACAGATCTTGGTCAAAGGGTCCTATCCAAAAAGGTGTGTTGCATACAGAACAAAGGTCATGAGAACACAAGACAGATGCCTACAGACTAAAGAGGGACATGAGTAGGAGGGGATGCAGGGAACAGTCTACATGACTATTATTTTTCTGGCATTCATCTCCTTTGAAGCAGTCATCAAGCTGAATCAACCTGTCATGTGGCCTGAGGGTAGGATGGAGATGTAAATGTCTATTAGGTGTTTCTGGTCACCACTGTCTAGGGTTGCCAGCTTTCTAACTACACAAAACCAAACACTCTTGCCCTTCCCTCCACCCTTTCTCAGAGCCCTCCATCCCGCAGTTCGCTCCATTACCCCCAGTCACTCATTTCCACTGGGCTGGGGCAGGGGGTTGGGGTGAGAGTTCTGTCTGGGAGTGTGGGCTCTGGGGTGAGGCAATAAATGAGGTTTAGGGTGTGAGGGAGGTGCATGGGGGGTTGCAGGCTCTGGGAGGGAGTTTGGGGAAGGGGCCTCAGGACTGGGGCAGGGATGCGGGGTGCACGCTTCAGGAGTGAGTTTGGGTGTGGGAGGGGGCTCAGGCCTGGGGAAGGGGTGCAGGCTCTGGGAGCGAGTTTGGGTACAGAGGGATCTCAGGGCTGAGGCTGGGGATTGGAGTGTGGGGTCTGGGAGGGAGTTTGGGTATGGAAGGGGACTCCAGGCTGGGCAGAGGGTTGAGGTACTAGAGGTACAAGCTCCAGGTGATGCTTACCTCAGGGCAGCTCCTCGGAAGTGGCGACATGTCCCTTGGCTTATAGGTGTGGGGTAGCCAAGGTGTCTCTGTGCCGTGCTCCCCACAGCTCCCATTGGCTGTCCTTCAGAGCCAGGGGTACATGTCAAAAACCGGACACCTGGCAACCTGCCACTGTCAGCAGTTTCTTTATCAGATTTCTACTAGATTGGTCACCTATTGAGCTATAGTTTCATCTTCTGCCAGTCACTTTTACTAAAGAAGATTTACAGCGCTTCCCAATTCCTGCTTTCTTGAAACACTGCTAATCCTTTCCATGTCTCTCTTAGCCTGACTCTTGCCCACTTGATGAGAGGAAGTTGGCGGATACAACAGTACCAGGCCTGGAAAATCTAAGCATAAATATACAGTTGTATCATGCTGTCAATGATATAAAAATATTTCAAGAAATCTTTGTCTATGTTACAGTACCCAGTTGTGTGCGGTCAGTCAAGGTCTGCCACTATCAACACAAGAAATATGAATCAACCCACTAAGTTTCATTTTATTATCCTTTTTAAACTCAAAGATCTCATTAGTAATTCAGCATCTGAGGTCCTTCAATCTGAAAGATGTTTCCTGCTGCCTCTAGAATTAATTTACACTATCAGTTGCTGACTTTAGCAATCTCTTCTTCATTCCAGTCAGACTTACATTAAAGAACTGCTGCTTGAATTGCTTAAACTGTACATTAGTCCTCTTCTCAGCATCAGACCATGACTTATTGTTTTTAATCTAGCAACCCATTTAGTTTGTTTTCCTTACCTTTCCGGACGCTGCAGCTTTCTGTGAATCTTTCACATCTCAATTTTTAATTTTTTGGAGCTGTCCGACTTCCACTCAACTTTTACCTCCTAAACTTGAGATCCCTTTGGTTGACATTGCTGAAGGTGGACATTCAGGAAGAATGTAGTCAAACCTACACCCACAATCCTCTAAACAGTGTTTTACTAGTAACTCATAAAGTGCCAGAATGTCTATTAAAACATATTAGTGGTGGGTGAAATATTAATTCAATTGTTTTCAGTTCAAATAACTGAAAAAATTGCAGCACACTTCTGCATTACTGCTTTCAAATTATGACTAGATAAGTCACATGGCTCCGGGTCATTGTCTGGCTGAACCTATCTCCTGTGGTAACAAGGGTTAGCATCAGCCACCTCATTTTGCTATTTTTTCTTACCAGAAGTGGCTGTATTTTTGGTGTGTTTTGTGACCGGGGTAGTGAGAGGGGGAAATCTTTGCATCAGCAAAAAGTGACAGTGTCTTGCTTCCTGCTTCACTGCTAAGGGAAGGCTGTTCATACATGTTCCCCATACCCAAAGAATGTCCATGATTTAAGGGTTTAGTTATAGTGGCTTTGCTGATGGCCTTCTGACATCAGGAGAATAGTCCATCCACCAAAAAAATAGCAGGACATCAGTCTTTCCCTTCTAGAAGACACCTGCAGAAAGGTGATGGGAATAATCAAGGGAGGTTCTCTTCCAGGCAGTGCTTAATTTTGTGCGAGGACTGAGCCCCAGAACCTCTAGGGTTGGCAGTTCATAGCTCCAGCACACCTGGGCTTGCTGCATTAGTTATGAATGTAAAAGAGTTGCTTGAACCCTGACACCTCTTTTATTACGAATTAAGCACTGCTTCCAGGGCAGGCTCGGAGGAGAGTGATCATCTCAGAACAGCGGATTACATCTCCTGGACGGGTCCGCTCATGGATTTGAATAAAGATACAAACTGAATGTTTGGGGTTCCTTCATCATTAGGTCTATAACTTTGCTGTGATGAGAGTGGCTTACAGTGTAATCCTTTGTGGCCCGTACCTATGATTGTGCACTTCAGGGTTACACATGCTCTCTATGCAGCTGGGACCAGATCATTCTGTCTAACAGTGTCCACGTGTCACCAGTCTCCTCATTCTCCAAGCTGAGGGTGCAAAGGATGCTGCTGCCATGTCAGTTCTACATGACTGAGCACTGGAGATGTGAGTTTATCCCACCAATATGTGGTCAGAAAGCAAAGTATTGAAGTTTTGATGGGATGTCCTGCAGATAACTGATGCCTCAACTTGCCTCTCTGCCCAATAAGAATGGGGTTGTATGGGTACAGTTCAGTAAAGATCTCCATGGCACTTCTAGAGATGGAATCAGAGTAGGTTCACAATTACTTTAATACCTATCTGGGTGTGTGTTTGTACAAAGTTGGTAGTATTCTATATAAAACAGTGTATACATCTCCAGTGCTCGTCATATAGAATTAAAGTGGCTCTAATATGATAGGAAGCCACTTTCATCTGAACCACCAGCTTGTAGTCAGAGGAACATTAGCACATTCTGTCTTCTTTGCAGATTCCAAAGACAAAGGCCTCAGCTCTCCACCCTCTGTATAAGAAAATGATATCATTGTACGGTTAAGCACTCCAAAATCAAGAAATGGCAAGCTCAGCTGTAAGTCCAGTCTTCTGTCTGCCCTAGGACATGCAAAACATTTATTGTTGTGGGCACAACCTTAAATTTAGCATTCTGATTATTCAGTGAATTTCCTAGGATGGTGGATTTTTTTGTTGGTTTAAAGATGGAAAATAAATAAAAAGCAACTTCATTTTTCAATGCTTGGATCTTGAGTTCCCAGTTTGGTTGTAGAGTCCCCAACTTATTGCATTAGCCTGCACAGTGACCAATAGTGGTAGAAAATGGCCACCTGTGGCCATTTTGCCAATTTGTTTTCTCTCAGATAACTAGCAATGTTCAAGTTTCTTATAATCCAGTATTTTAAAGTGCTGTGTTGTAAGACCACACTGGCATTGGATGAGTTAATGAAAACTAGATTATTTCCTTTGCAAACATAATGAAATCCTACTTTTTTCTCCAGGTTTTTTGTGGGTAATTGAATAAAAATGGCACTTTACAGACCCCTGGGATCTGGGCTTTTCATGGGCTTTAACTTGGCAGCTTAATTTTGGTTTTGTGTTGTATATTTGCATTTAAAAATATTCATGCATTATTCTAAAACTGATAAGTGAATTCTCTAGACATTGTCCTATTTGTGCTTATCTGAATGTATTCCCACTAGGGCATCTCCCTCTGTTTTCATCTTTCCCCCATAACTATCACTGTATCCTTTGCCTTCTAGCTTGGCTTCAAACAGTGTATACACTGACCAAGCTCAGCATGAATACCATTGTGACAATGCCCTCCCAGGTGAGGCGCATGGTGAAGGACCTTGGATATGTGGGCATGAGAGTTCCTTTTCTGTTCCCCATACCCAACAAGTTAATAATTACAGATGTCTCCCTGATAAGCTCAGGAGCCCACATGGACAATTACACAGCACAAAGTGCTTGGACTTCTCAGGGCTGGTCAACACTAGAAAATTAGGTTGGTCAGTCAAGGGTCTGGGAAAAATCCACATCCCTGAACAGCCTAGTTAAACCAAATTAAGTCCCTGTGTAGACAGCTAGGTCTGTTGACATAGCACTATTACCTCTCAAGTGTCCATACTGGAGCACTACTGCTGTGCCACATTAGGGTTTTAAGCATAGACAAGCACTGGAAGCCAAAATGAGCACAAATCTTCTGGAACGGCGACAAATTTGAGAAACGTGCAAAGGATTCCTACCATTCATACAATGCCAGCACATCCTGATACTATTGTTAATAACTACTGTTTTCCATATAAGCGAGCAAGGAAGGATACGTTCTCCCTCACTCCACCTGCCTCTATATAGAAGCAGGGAACTGTTCCCTGCATATGGAACTAGGGTATAGAAAACTACATTATCCTCTAAGCAGTGTGTCTCCTGGGCATCCAGAATTCATTGACAGACAACTTCTGCAGGCATTTTGCCACCAATAGTGAGTGGGAGTTACATGATTCAGTAATAAATGGCATCTTCACTCAGAGTTTTTTGCCTCTCAGGCAAACAGGAAGTGGAACACATGCTGTTCAAGGGAATTTAAGGTCAGTACTCCATGGGCAATGCTCTCCTCCTGGCTTGGACTGATCCCTTCAGCTATGTTTTCCCTTCCATCCTGCTACCTTGGGTTCTGTGAAGGATTTGACAGGAGAGGTCATAAGTCGTCCTCAGTACTCTGAGATGCAGCAGACAATTCTTGTTTACAAGACTTTTAGGATGAAATCTGTATTGACATCCAGACCTTTCCAGGACTCTTGACCCAGAAAAATGGCAGGGCCACATATCCCAACACAGATGTTCTTCATCTCATGGCTTAATATTTGGACGGGCATCAAGCCTAGAATATTTCTGCTCTGAAACTGTTCAAGTCATTCTTAATAGCAGGAAGGGCACCACCAGAAAATGTTAGCTAGCTAAGTGGAAATGTTTGTCCTCCTGGGTCCAGAAAAACCATACATCTTTGGAAACGCCAGATATGCCTGCTTCTTACCTCAACATGACAGGCCTTTCCCTTAGCTTGTTATGGGTCCACTTGGTGGCAATTAGCATATCACCCACCAATAGGCAGTTACGCTACCTTTGCCTGCCCAGTAACAGCTCATTCTTGAGGGGCTCTTTCTGCCTGCTAAATTAACAATCCCTCACTGGGCTCTTACTTTAGTTCTTTCAGCACTCACTAAGCCATCCTTTGAACCAAAAGCTACAGGTTCCATGTCTCACCTATCAGGGAAGGTTGCCAGATGTTTTTAATGGCTAGTCCACCATACTCAATATTCTGAAGGGATAAGACCTTGCTACATCTAGATCTAAATTTCTTTCTTAAGGTAGTTTCAGAATTTCACATAAATCAGTCAATATACCTTACCTGTGTTTTTCCTTAATTGAATAGACAATATGAGGATTACATCTAATTTGCTAATATCAATTTTGGATCCTAGATTAGTCAGTACTAGTTATGAATCCTCATGGTCCCAGGCCCTGAAGTCTGAATCCTAATCTTACTAATGCTCTCTTGAGATTCACGGGGAACATGCTGACATGTCTTATATTTTAAAACATCTGTTGTGTTAATGAGCAGATAAGAAAATACAACCTGAAAGAGTTCAATATACTCCTTTGTGTCCTAGATTTAACCATATAAAATCTGCACTTAAAATATTACTGTGTAATTGGTGTCATTATTTAATGTTCCCCTTTCACAGTGAATGTTTGGGAAGACGACTAAAAAAAGATTTTTTTAAAAAAGAACACCCTGAAAAGCCTCCGGCATCTTTGCTATAGGCTTATGTCGGTGGTACAGCACTGAAAGTAAAGGCTTTCATTTTTAAAAAAATGTTTTAACAGGAACTGCCTTCAGGATCCTTTTGAAGTCAATGAAGCCAAAAGCTACTAAAACTTGACAGCTGCTATGCTAACTAGTGATGGGTTGTCTCCCCTGGAACAGAGTTAAGGCTTGTTGGCTGGGTAATGGGCAGGAGCTTGCATTGCCACAGGCTGTGAATTTGTAAAGTTTTTCATTCTCCATGACTATCAATACCGTTCCTCATATGAGCATTAAATTACTCGGGATTTTTCACCCTCTCCCCATGTTAGCCCTAGTAATATGGAAGGGAGGGAGAGGAATCAGCCTCTTGTTTCAGGGTACTACCTGAAATAAAATGCACAATCTCCATGGAAGTCAAACTGCTCCATAGATTGTAAATCACAACACCTGAGCATGGTGGCTATCATGGGTCAGGCAATGACAAAGTATCACTCAAGATAGTTTGCAGAAGTAAACATAGTACTTACTCAAGAAAGGGTATCCTTTCTTAGGCTCTGTTCTGACCTGGAGCTCTGCATGGGTGAGCTTTGTAAACAGTGTGAAGATCTGCTAATTTTAGCGGGGATCCAAACAGGCATAGAGGTCTGCTTATAGGGAGGTCTACGCAGAAGCGGAAAAATCTGGAGTGGAATCTTACCCCAGTTGAAGTTTATGGGTGTTCTATCATTGACTTCAATGGGCGAAGGGTTTCACTCTGTGTCTTTAAAGAAACAAATGAGAAATATTTCTCAGTGGAATTTTATCCTTAGAAAATTACTGCTCTTCTGCCTTACTTCAGCTGAGAATCAGTAATGTATATTTTGTTGGTGATTGGGGTTTCAGCAGCTCTTTATTACTCGTCATTACCATCAAATCCAGAGTTTCTTTAGAAGAAATAACTCAACTTATCTCTTTAAGAATGGACTGAATAGATTTAAACACTGAAGGGTGTTTCCATAGGAACCAAAGTTTTGAATGAGACAATACCATTTTGAAGGACACTAAACATGTTGTACAGAGAGATCATGGTGCTTATTTTATGGTAACCAGAAAATAACACTCAAAGTTGCTATGCATTAAGGAGCAAGGAAGGTATTGCTTTGTTGTGAGAATGTTTCTAAGGTTTTGAGAATAGCTGTGAATGGCAAAGTAGTGGGATAGCAGAGGAGCGGGAGTGGGGAGAGGGACATGCACAAAGGGCAAATGTTTCTTTGCATGTCTGCATGAGTTCACCTGAGTGGGAGAAGTCAGGGGAACCAGCAGGAATGGGGATGGGTAGACTGGGAACATGAGTGGTGCATATAGCAATGACCCCTTCAAGTTAATTATGCCTCTGACAGTCAATGCTGCTTATAACAGCATTAACCTCCACTCTTGTGCCAGTGCTTGGTGAAGGGAGGTAAGATGGAGAATAGTTCGCACCTGTATGTACTACAGGAACACTAGATGGTGATTCCCTGAAGATGGTAATCAATGATCCTAACCACTTTGCATTGTCAGACTCTACCTACAAGATGTGGCAGAAGGAGCTAAAGGATCAGATTATCAGCATAAGAGTTTCTTTTCTTGGTAATTCCTCTTCAGAATAATTTATCTATTTGTGTGGCAAGTATAAGCCCATGATTCTGGGCTTATCCATTATCTAATTGTTGTAAAGATATAAAATTAGTATTTTCTCTGTCCCACTTATGTTTTCATGCCTCAGAATACACTTAAACTGCAAGAACCCAGTGTAATAGCACACCTTGATACTCTGGCAGAGTATACTCTAGTTACATAATGCTTGTACAATGTATTGAAGATAAAGTGCTGTATAAGTGTTAACTTTGTATAAAGATACACAGGTGATTGGAATCTCAGCTAAAATGCTTTTGAATTTTCTATACCAATAGAAAAGAAACTTGGCCGTATAACTTGCATTACTGGGTATGAGTTATAATGTGACTAAGTATATATAAAATAGTTAAATATTAATAGCTACTGATATCTTCTGCACTACAGTATACTGTTGGACACTTATTCCTCTCTTTTTCATAGGCATTTTTGTGGCACTCAGCATAGTTTTGGAGTGATTCTCAGGATACAGTCCAAATGCACATTTATTGCCCTTATTTCCTCTTTCTTTTGACAGACTTGCCTGACCACATCTTTTAGTGTGCTCTATGATTTTATCATATCTTTCAAAACTTTCACCATCAACAAAATTGTGACAACAAAAAAAGTTTAGTTTCAGTTTACAGAACTGACAAACATAACAGACTCCAACAGAAAGTACAAATAGTACATTCATGTATGTCTAGAATCTGCTTTTGCATGACTTGCTGTACATAAAGGCACAATTATCATGCCAACTAATCAAGTCTCTGTTAGTAGTAGTAGTTATTTATTATTTAGATGGTTGTCACTGCTACGTGGCAGGCATTTTTCAAATACTGGAATAGAGTGAAACCATAAAAGACAAAAACCCAAAGCAAAGAATAAATAAGCGGTTTTCTCATAAACACAGATGACTGTTAGAGAATGTGTAAATCTTGAATGACATTTGTTTAGTGGGCAAGTAAAAACTGCATTTAAATTCTAGAAACCTAAATTTCACTGTAAATATTCCAGTTTTCATAACAGCTTGATATAATTTGATAAGCAACTTGTTATCTGAAATAATATTTGGTCACATCATTTTATTGCAGAACTTGCATAGTGTATCTCAGGTCAAAACTTTAGTTGCTATGACAATGTTCTCCTCCTGTGAGGGTTTTTAATTGTCTTGTGCAGATATCCAAAAGTATATAGGGAAAATGGTTCTTAGGTAGGCTATAAACTTTCCTTGTAATAGAACTCTCTTTGTTATCCTTATGGAAAGCACCTGGTGGCTCGCTGTATATGCATTGTTAGGGTCTGGCCACTCCCCTTTCCCTCAGAAACTTATGAGATTTGGTGCTCACTACACCGTATTTACTGAATGTTCATTTACCCCTCTTACCCAGGAGCCTGGCATACATTCAAGGAGTTTTGACCTACACTTATTTCCCCCTTTTTTCCTGCCCATCATGGCCTTAAGGCAAATTTAGTCCTCTATGTATGCAATGAACTAAAGTTATTTCAGACCAGTATTATCCTTTGTGTTTTATGAAGATAAATAAGAATAGTCATTTTTGGCTAATACTGCTTCTAGGGGAAAGTTTCCTTTGAAATTTAGCTGGTGTTTTGTCTGAGTAAGGACTGCGTGATAAGTCATTTTTAAAGGGAGAAATGACTGTTTTGAGGTGACTGGAGGCATCAACTGGGATTATATTTTCAGAGATGTAGAAGTAGTGGTTATTTGTCAGAGAGATACCCAGCAGAGATTCTGGTATGTGATGTCCTTTTCTCTCTGATAATTCAGTCAATACATATTAATTTATACCAGGGATATTTTTATTGTCTAGCGCACGACCACACTTACTGCTTATTTGCTAAATCATAGAATTTCAGGGTTGGAAGGGACATGAAGAGATCATCTAGTCCAACCCCCTGCTCAAAGCAGGACCAATCCCTATTTTTGCCCCATGTCCCTAAATGGCGCCCTCAAGGGTTGAACTCACAACCCTGGGTGTAGCAGAAAAGCATTTTGGAGAGTCCACAGCCATGGTGCAGTCTCCTGTGATTGAAGGCACTTCTCCCTCTCCCACTGGTGAAGCCAGTATATAGTTTAGGAGTACTTTTGGATTCCTCACTGATGCTAAGCTCTGACATAGCAGCATCCACGAATAATACTTTCTGTCATCTCCAGTTGACTAGGAGACTCCAGCCCACCCTGACACATGATGACCTGGCCTTAGTTATTGAGGTCTTCATCACCTCTTAGATGAACTACAGCAATGCAATATATGGGGCATGAAGTCTTCAGCACAGTGGTGGGCAACCTACAGCCCATCAGGGTAATGCACTGGCAGGCCGTGAGACCGTTTGTTTATATTGACCGTCCACGGGCATGGGTTCACAAAGCTCCAGTGGCCATGGTTCACTGTTCCTGGCCAATGGGAGCTGTGGGTGGCCGGGCCTGCGAACAGTCAATGTAAATAAAGTGGCTGGCAGCCTGCTAGCGAATTACCCTGATGGGCTGCATGTGGCCCACGGGCTGCAGGTTGCCCACCCCTGCTTCAGCACTGAAAATGCAGCTAGAACAGAACACTGCAATGCATCTCCTCAGCAACACAGGCTATCTCCAGCGTATCAGACCAGTTCTCCACTTTCTACAGTAGCTTCCCATAAAATTTATAATCAGGTTCAAGGTCTTGATACTTATCTTCAATGTGTTCTATGGCATGAGCACAGCAAATCTAGCAGACCCCTGTCAAAGAATGGGGGGAAGACTGTGGCCGACAACTTCACCCCTCTGTCATGATGGATTTATCTACACTAAGTATAAAACTCATCTGTGTAGGAGATAGAATTTTCTCAGGGGGCCAGTCTGTGGAGTGAAATCCCTAAGGACCATCACAAACCTCATTACCTTCCACTCCAAGTACAAAATGCATTTCTTCAAACTGGTCTTCCTGACATCTATATATATAAAAGTCAAATGGTGTATGCGTGCGTGCATGTATGTACGTTCCCTTACTCCTTCCACACCGTCTGAGCTAGAGACTTGAAATTTGGTACAGTTATAGACATAGTTATGATGTAATAATACCCCCCTCCAACGGCCCCCACACTCACTCAGCTCTCTGCCCCGTCCCTCCCTCCAACGGCCCCCCACTCGCTCAGCTCTCTCCCCCCTCCCTCCACTCCAACGCCCCCCCACTTGCTCAGCCCTCTCCCCCCTCAGGTAAGAATCAAGCATTTTAAAAATCTCACCCCCCTCTCCCGCCTCCAGCGGCCCCGCACTCGCTCAGCTCTCTCCCCCCTCCCCCCACTCCAATGCCCCCCACTCACTCAGCTCTCTCCCCCCTCCCCCCTCCAACGGACCCCGCACTTGCTCAGCTCTCTCCCCCCTCCCCACTCCGACGGACCCGAGCAACGCCAGGTATTTTTGCTAGTAAATGAATAAACTTGTCAATGACAAGACATGCCACTGTACGCCCTTCTCACACGGATGAAAGAACACAAATGATAGACATTAGTTACATAATTTGAATGCACTATTGGAAGCTGTAGTGAACCTGCTTGCTAAATCCAAGTTACAGCTTGACTGGGTCATGTTTGTAGTTTTCTTCCCATGCAATCATCTCCTTCCCATACACTTTCTATAACATATGTGCAACTACAAATGCTCAGTTAAGAGTTTGTTTCTGCACATGAACAAGTGTATTCAGCCCCTAAGGGGAAGATGAGCATGGGAATCACAGAGTTCCAACATCTTGAGTGTGATCATTCCACCTAAAGTGGCAGTGAGGATGAGAAGATGAAGGGTGCAAGGGAGGAATCTTGAGCAGCAGAAAGAAACTTTTCCCCTGATGATTTTGTGCTAGCCCCAAAATATGGAACAAGGTGTATGTGATGTGTTCAATTACAGAGGCAGAGTGAATCAGTACCTAGGACCAGTTATCCTATCAGAGTCTCTTGCCACCACCTGCACATGGCATGGAGAACTTCAGTGCAGTTGCAGGAAGGAGGGCACCAGAGTTATATCAGCAGGGAGAGACTGGCATCAACAAACGTTGGTGGAGAGCAGTCTCAAAATAGCCAGAAAAAAATACTTGTGACCAAAACAAATCCTACCAATAAATCTGACTTAAATCCTTTCTCTTAGGCAGGCAAGCAGCTATTTTGAAATGTGGATTCCATACACATAGATATCCTTTGTGTGAGAGAGGCTAGGTAAAGATTCAAAATGTTCTATAACTTCCTAGACCTGCCTGTCCCTTTGCTCTGTTTCTGCTTAAAAAGTGCTTTCAACCCTCTCCCCAAGAGAGTCAACATTCACACAATTTCTTCAGGCACTACTCCTCTTTAATGAAATCTAGGTCAATCAGGGTGCTAGATTTGTGAGCAGGATTAGCCCATGTTTCCACCATCTGAATGGCAATGAATATGTGTTACAGACTTTCAACTTTTACTGTTTCAATTTGTAATCATGTATTCTTCATGCAATTTTATGCTGCTTTTTGCAATATGGCATTTTTCCAATATGGTTCTGCAACTTGTTTGCAGCTCTAATAGTGAAACTTATTTTTATGAACTGAATGTACACCTGCTACTTTTTAAAGAACCCGGTACAGCATTACACTGAAGGTCAGCAAAAGTATTTAAGTTAGAGATTTAAGCACATGTTCAAATTTGAATTTTATGGGACTATGTAGTACAAGTAGGGACTACTCAGTGTGTGTGGTTGTAGAATTGTACTCTGGAGCTCTAGCTATACAACTACTTCAAAAGCCCAGTCTCACTAGTATATTTCCCATTTCTAACTAACACGGTTCATACAAAAGCAGTGGAACTTCAAATTAGGGTCCATTTATACTGCCAGCTGTATTTTCAATTCATCACATGATCAAATTTGGGATCGAGAACGGTAATCCCAGCCTCAAGCTAACCAAATTCATTAGTCTTTGATAAAATTGTCTAAGAATTTGGGCATTGTCTCTAAGGCTTGCTGTAAGGAAGGATCATAGTAAGTTACACAAGGAGATAAAGGAGGCTTTAAGAAATTTATATTGCCTGTCAAAGATGTCTTTTTTTCCTTTCATTGAGCATAATTTATGTGCTTCTGATCACTTAATCACTGTCAAACCCTCACAAGCTTTTATTCTCTTTAAGAAAAACTGATAATGTGAGCTAAATGTAAAAAGATTTCACTAACACAGTTTTCTACTAACTTTCCTGAACTACTGTTGTCTGGGTTTTGTTTTGGTGTGCTTTTAAAAAAATAAAACAAAAGCCATCTGTGATTTGCATGATCACCTAAATCTGATCAATCTTTTCTTTAAGATTATAATTTATAAAGAGGCTAACATGCTTTAAAATATCTAGACAGGGGCTTCTGGGCTGAAATTTTCCTTTGTAGACAAGTTTTATTTCCCTAGAAATAGGATTTGATAACGGAAGTAATGGGCTCTTAACCACAGTGTCATCACCAGGCTTCAGCGCAATAGATTTTGGCCTCCTGAGAGTGTAAAGCATTATTGGTGTATGTGCCTATAATTCCTTTTAAAAACAAACCCCTCACAATAAAAGCTACAGTGGTTTACAATGAAATACATGACTCAGGCACAGCTTTCTCTTCATCGAAATCCCCAGTGGACTTGAACAAAGAAAAGATCTCCATTAGCCAATGGGCGGTTATTCTTGTATATTGCTATTTAAGTCTCAGAATGAAAGGAGGGTTTTAAAATCATTATCTCCATATCTACTAGGAGAATTATGTGCGTGTAACATTTACAATAAATATTGTAAAAGGGTGATTTCACTTGAGTCACAATGTGGTCTTTCCTGATTGCATTATATTTTAGTAGTGTTATTAATATTATTCATAGAATATGAACAAAATGTATATTTTTCTATAAATATACTGTAGTCATTCACTTATATTAAGGTTAATTAGGGTTGCACAGCTGTGGATTGTTAAAGGAAGTTTGCCTTATCAAACTCCATTAATTATCTCCTCTATTGTACAACATATTTGCATCAAAGCTATAGCGCAGGGCCAAGTTTTAGACTCACTGTAAATATAAATAAGATAGATAAACACTGTTTGCCATGTAATTTGGTTGACACTGGACTTACCATTTTAAGGATCAGTCAACTCAGTGTAGGTGAGCTAAGATTCCTGTCCCTATTTCCCTGTGACACCATTTATTTCTCTATCTTGCTGTATGGACCCAGAAGTTAATGTAAAACTCAAGTCAGGTCAGGCAGAAATTAAACCCAGCAAATGTGTATAGGTTAGCCACTTGGTAATAGCAATCACAGTGTAATTAAATTTAACATCCTTCTGGGGGAGGAAATGCCAAAGAAACCTCAAATAGTACAGTAACTCCTCACTTAAAGTTGTCCTGGTTAATGTGTCTTTATGTTGCTGATCAATTAGGGAACATGCTCATTTAAAGTTGTGCAATGCTCCCTTCTAACATTGTTTGGCAGCCTCCTGCTTTGTCCACTGCTTGCAGGAAGAGCAGCCTGTTGAATTTAGCTGGTGGGGGCTAGGAACCAGGGTGAATCAGCAGCCCCCCTATCAGCTCCCCAGTCCTCTAAATTCCCTGTGCAGCAGCTGCCCAGCAGATTATCAATTGCCAGCAGTTCAGATGTCCCTCCCCCCACTGACATGTGCTGCTCCTGCCCTCTGCCTTGGAGCTGCTCCCCGAGCTTCTTGCTGTGCAGGGGGGATAATTTCAGGGTGTCCCCCTCTCCCCTGCTCCTGCACTCTGCTTATCCCTTCTTCATATAGAGCAGGGTGTGTACACAGATGGAGAGAGATAGTGAGAGCTTGGGGTGGCAGCTGCTGTCTCAACTTTCTGATTGACTTAAAAAGAAAATGCACTTAAGAGTGGGGTCCGCGTACTGAAAGGGACAATGCACATCTGTCTCATACACACAGGTGTATGTGTCTGTCTCTGTCTGCCATGCTGCTTCCCCTCCCTCCATTCGTGCTACCTTCTAGAAGTGTGAGTCTACATTAATGTGTTAACCCTTGAGGGATCAGCCAAAAGCTGGTTCATCATTTAGCAGTAAGGCATTTCCTGGGAAATATCCCACCCTCTAACTTCACCACCTAACCAAGCTTCACATTCATCATCTCTGTGAACAGTATTAAATTGTTTGTTTAAAATGGATACCGTGATGCCCTTTTTAACACACAGTGCCACTCCCACTATTCTTTTGCCCACTTGATCCTTCCTAAATAGGTTATAACCATTGATTTTAACATTCTAATTCTGTGAATCATCACACCAGTTTTCACTAATACCAACTGAATACAATTTATGCTCATAAGTGAGCAATTCCAGTTTCTCTTGTTTCTTACCAAGGCTCCTAGCATTGGTGTACAGGCAATCAAGGAATAATATTTAGAGGCATCCCCAAAACTTCAAATCCAGATAGCACTAAATTTTGGTAAAGCTTGAATCTGGATCTGAACTTTGTGGCTCATTATTTTTAAATCTCTCTGGGCCATGGATTGTTACAGAAGCTGAGTTTTGGTTTTCCTCTCCACATTTTTTTCCTGAGAATATATTTTGTCTCTATAACAAGAATTGCAACAGTATCTTCACATCTTATTTTACAGATTTTCTTTTCAAGATATAATCTTTGAACAAATTTATTTGTTTTATAATTTTTCCTTTAAAATTAAGAGGCAAAGATGGACAGATGAAGATGCACAATCAGCTAAGCAACAGTCATCTCACTATCCTTTAAAAAAATCAAAACTTTTAAAATTCTCATGTAAGCAGTGTCAGGATGAGTGACATCTGGTGGTGATTTGCAGGAATTGCAGTGACTTTTGGAAAATAACATCTTATTTGCATAGACACACCCACCGCACCTAGCCTGCACTCTAACAGCCCAAATGGTCACTTTGGCTACTGTGGGACCCCCAGTTTCTGTAGTATTGGGGCAAGAATGATAAGGTGTTGATTGACCTGTTTATGTGAATGAGGGGTTGGGACATGTATTTGACCTTTGGCATGCTGGAGGGACTCGCCATCAGCTGGGTAGCGCTCACTAGACAAGGGACAGGGGTTCCAAAACCCACTGAATTGAGAGAGGCTGTGGATAGGTTTCTATACCTTGTGGTGAGGGCCTTGTCTGAGGGCCTTACAGGCCTAATGAACCTGGCCTCTCTCCCCTGTAGAATGTTAGAGCTGACTTTTGCTTCCATTAGGAGTCTCACTTCAGCCCTCTGCACTAAGGCCCCTCTATGAGCTGAAATCACTAAGCCCTGTAGGGGGGTTGAAATTGTATTGCTGAGCAGTGGCTGGAGTAGAGCCAGTTGGATCACCACTAGCGGAGTAGCTGGTGATGAGCAGCAGTGGATGGAGCGGAGCTGTCCGGGTCACCACTAGCAGAGTGGCTGGTGATGAGCAGCAGTGGATGGAGCGGAGCTGTCCAGGTCACCACTAGCAGAGTGGCTGGTGATGAGCAGCAGTGGATGGAGCGGAGCTGTCCGGGTCACCACTAGCAGAGTGGCTGGTGATGAGCAGCAGTGGATGGAGCGGAGCTGTCCGGGTCACCACTAGCAGAGTGGCTGGTGATGAGCAGCAGCAGATGCCGCAGCAGACCGAGCGGGAGCAGTTTGGGTGACTGCTAGCAGAGTGGCTGGCAATGTGCAGCAGCAGCAGCAGCCTGTGGATGGAGTGGAGCCATTTAGGTCACCGCTAGTGGAGTGGCTGGCAGCATACAGCGGCTGACAGAGCAGAGCGGCTGGAGAAAGCAGAGCAGTTCCTGGGCACCTGATGGAACGGCCCATGGTGAGGACTGCAGCACGACTGGAGAGGCGGGGCAATCGGCCTCTGACCACGTAAGGTGCCCCATAACCTAACCCCCCTTTCCACCCCGGTCGGGAGGGACAACTCTGCTAATGAACTTTTTCACTCTACTGGGGCTGTTGGACTTTTGGGACCTTCGGTGACTTTGGGGCTTGTTGGACTCAAGAACCCAAGGGAAAGGACACAGCCCATTTGTGTGTGGGGGGGGGTGGGATTCTGGTTCATGGTTTGGTTTGTGACTTTTGTTTGTGGTGTTTACCCAATAATATGCCACAGTGCTTCTCTCTATCATTAAAAGGGTTTTTGTACACTCAGACTCTGTGCTTGCGAGAGGGGAAGTATTGCCTCTTAGAGGCGCCCAGAAGGGTGGTATATGGTTGTCCCAGGTCACTGGGTGGGGGCTCGAGCCGGTTTTGTATTGTGTCATTAGAATGGAACCCCTGGATACTGAACCCGGCCCTTGTTGCTGCCAACTCTGATGGGCAGAAGGGTTACACTCATATGGTGCATTTAGTCTACTGAGGGGAGAAACTGCCTGACAAACAAGCTGAATTTTTTAAAAGAAAACAAGTCCTTATCAAGCTAAACTAAGCTGGTTTATTAAGTTGATTATCGTAATTGGAATCCAGACAAAAGAAATTAAGATATTTCATGGCTCATTTGTGATGGGGTCTTTATTTCAAATATTAAGAATCTAATTTGTGGCTGGATTCTGTGAATGTGTTTACAAAGGTAGTGGATGCATCACTTTGTTCACAAAACGTCTCCATTAGATGCTGATACCCTTACACTGAATAGCAAATCAGAATTTAGCCCTGTTTCTACCAATCAGTTGGCAATTGTATGTGCAAACCGGGTAGTTAGAAATCAGGCAATCACAGTTCTACATATAACTGTTGGGATTTGTTCAGCAAATGGCTATACCTGCATAATGTGTGAAATCACAGATAATGTGACTAAAAATGTGATCCCAGTGTTTGCAGTCATGAGTCTCAGACAGTGTGTTCTTACCCAGTAAATGACAGAAAATTGAGCTTGGGAGGGGATTTAGCCTCCAGTGCTAAGAGCTCTGGCAAACAGTTGAAGCACCTACAGTAAAATCATAGCAGTTTTCTATGGTTTCACAGAGATAATAGTTTTGATAAAAAATAAGGAAATAACAGATAAAAAAGGATAAGAATTCTACAGTTTTTAATTTCCTTTCAGCTTTTTCTTCTTGTCAAAACTGTTGCTAAATTTAATATTCTAAAAAAAGCAAGCAAATGGCAATTTTTCTCACCTTTATTGGTTGACTCATTTAAAACTGAGTTGGACAAAGCACTCAAGACGACACAGGAAGGGAATAATCTTGTTATGAGGTGGGACAAGGTGACTAGACTGTCCTTTTTGTTTCCAAAGGTCTCATTTTCCTCTCCCTTATACTGGTGTAAATCAGGAGTCGTTCTGTTGAGATTAATGAGTGTGCAGCTCATTTAACATTGGAGAGAGACAGAATCAGGTCTCTGACTCCTTTGAAAGTACTTATAGATATGGCTCTCATTCTGGGAGCAGAGTTTATCTATGCAGGAAGCAGACTCCAGTGGCTAGACTGAGCCTCTCACAAACTGCCTTTGTGACCTTGAGCAAGTCACCTAGTCGCTCTGTGCCTCAGTTACCCCTGTCCCCCAGGACTATTGTTAGGATCAATATACTAAAGATATTGAGGTGCTCATATAGTACAGTAATGGGGATGCATATGGGTACCTGCGGGGGGGAATGGGGAGACTGAGGAAAAACTTGTGCAGACAATCTGTGTCGGAAAAAGCCTTATTTACTTGATGAGTTGATGGAAGAGAGACAATGATCACATCCTATGTAAATGAAGTGAAATGCTGCTTTAGTGTTAGAGTCTAACTGAATACTGACATGTACAAAAGATGGCTAATGGAGAGTGTATTTATAATGTAGCCAAATTTTATGTCCTTTTAGAAAACAGAGCTAAAATGTGATGATAATTCTAAATATGTACAGGTCAAATCCCATCAATTGAAACTGCATAATACCATGTGTGTCAGTAGAGAAGTTCATTTACTCTACGAGCGTCAGCTAATGACATGTCGATGTAGACTGGTGTATCTTAATATATCTAGATTCACTTACAAAGTATGGGATGAGCCTCACACAGGTGGAATTCATGCTGAATATGACAGGAGTCATGCCTATGCAAGGATTTCAAAATTGGGCTCTGTCCTTATGCATTTTATTGCAGGATCAGGACTTATGTCCTTTTTAAAACAGATATTCAGAAAGTTATGAAACACTCATGAAAAAAGATCCCAAAGGACAAATGCTGTTGACAGTGCTTCAAAAAATTATCCTTTTTTTTAAAAGAAAAGTCATTTTTTCGTTGATAAACAGTGTAAGTGTGTCTATTCCCTCTCTCTGAACGCCGGGGTACAGAGGAGAATCTCTTCTATGGTCCCTTAACTATAAACTGCTTCCCCAGCCTAAATTAAGTCTTTACACCCCCAAAACCCACACTCTACCAGTTGGGAAATTGGGGTACCCAAGCTGCCACCATCCGTGTGAATCTCCAAGACCCTGGAGGGGGGCACATGGACTCCCCCAAACTCCCTCTCTCTCTTGAGAGCCAGGACACTCAGATGCTGCTTCACTTCCCCCTAACCCCCCTTCTTCTTGTTACCGAGATAGAAGAGAACAAAAAAACCTTCGAGCCCAGCCCCTCCTTCCTGCCCTCAGGAGAGTGACTCAAAGACTCAACTACTTGGCCCCCTTCCTCCCCCCTACCCGGGACCTGGGTCACATCCAAAGCTAGGACACTTTAAGGGAAATAACCAAACACGTTTTCTAACTAAAGAGGTTTAATAAAAAAAAGAGAACAAAGCATACACTTACAAGACCACTTTACAGATATAGAGCTCTCTCACCCCTCCCTCTGAACAGGCTAGTGCCACCCTAAATCTGGTACAAAAACTTATGAAAATCAATATGTTACTTACAATTCAGCTACTTATGAATATAGGAAGGAAAGAATAGAAGTTTGCTCTCCATAGCTAGAGAGCGAAGAAATGGGTCTGGCCCCAAGCTGGGACGGAAGGAAACTGAACTTAACCTCCCTCCCCCTTGCCTTGTGAAACGGGAGCTCTTACATCACTCCCTCTCAGGTAAAGTTAACCCCATACAGGCAAAACAACACTCCACACTTATGACAAACAATTTTGTTACTCAAACTCTATGGAATATACCAGTAGATAGGTAATTATAACTTCAAGTTCCACAGTGACATTGCATGTGGTAAATGTCACACAGGAAATGAACAAAGAAATGAGGTTATATTAGAAATAGTGTGAAGAGAATATCTTAAAACCACTCTTTGAAATTGACTCCCCAGTCTCTGTTTCATAATTGTATAGTCCTAGTTATAACATTTGGAAAAATGACTTCCAAGTTATTGTTTTATGTAAAATATTCACTCTACTGGGTTCAGTAGCTTTGACTCTATGAATATCAAAATTTTATCACCCATGCTCTGTAAGATTTTTTGTTGGCTTTCTTTGCTTAAATGATCGGTTAGAGGGTTGGAGAGCACCGCAGTAATAGATTTCTCTGCTCATTGTTTTCTCATTTTAAAGTAGTCTCAATTGATGGGGTGCTGGAAAATGCTTTAAGCTGTATTGTAACTTAACAAGGACTCTTGCAAAGAGGCTTGGAAGTCTGGGACACGTACTGTAATAAAACTGCAGCACCTATCGTCTCCATAGAAGTCAGATGGCTTAGAAGAATGAGTACACAGTAGGGGTTTCAAAACTCCAGAGTTCTAGTCACACCTCTGGTACTAACTATGACTAACCTTTAATACTTAGCATTCATATAGCACTTTGAAAACACAGCATAGGTAGGCCTCAAAATTATCCTGTGAAATACAATACGTAAACACCATTATTCATGTTTTAGTGATGCAAAGACTCAGGGCTCATCTAAACAAACTTTTAGCTTGTGACAAGCTGGGTATAAATCTACCCCACACTAGCCTGTCGGGTCCATGTGGATCCTCCTGCCACTCACTAGCAGTTCCCTAGTGTGCTGTGATCTATCCCACTTTGAAATAGAAGTACACTAGAAAATTGTTACATTGTGTCTACACTGCAATTAGACACATATGGCTGCCCTCTGCTAGCTGACTCAGTTTAACTGCAGTGTAGACATTTCAGCTCCAACTGCAGCCTCAGCTCTGGGACCCTGCTATCTTGCAGGGTCCTGACGCTCAAGCTCCAACCCGAGCCCAGTTGTCTATATCTCCATTAAACAGCCCCATAGCCCAAGCCCCCTGGAGCCCAAGTAAGCTGCCATGGGCCAGCCGTGGGTTTTAATCGCATTGTAAATATGCCCTGAGTGCACAGCAATAGAGTCCACAGGGACACTTAGTGCATAGCATACTACAGTGAGGTAAATGTACATCCCAGCTTGCCATAAACTAAAGGTTTGTGAAGACAAACCCTGAGTGTAGCAAAGCAGTCTGTCCCTTTTAATAGCAGTTGGGTTCAGGGTTTGGCCTCTTCCAAGGTTTGGTCCTTTTAAGAACAGACATGCTGGGACATGTAGGATACATCTTTCAAAAGTTCCTAAATGACTCAAGTCTAAATCCCATTCTTTTCCTTAGCATATTCTCAGCATGTCAGGTGGCATGTGACCAGGATTCATCACCAAATCTGCTCCACTGGATGGATTATTAGCTTCCCCAGCCTGGGTGCTGATGGGGAGTGTGATGTGAGTACTGCTCCATGCCCCTCTAATTCCCGTTGACTTCAGGGGGGGACTTTTAAAGGCACAAAATGTGGACAAGAAAAATCCAGTGGAAATAGTGTACTTAGACTTTTAGAAGGTTTTTGACAATGTCTCACCCAAGGCTCTTAAGCAAAGTAAGCAGTCATGGGATAAGCGAGAAGGACCTCTCGTGGATCAGTTAAAAGATAGGAAACAAAGGGTAGGAATGAATCATCAGTTTTCAGAATGGTGTGAGATAAATAGTGGTGTCCCTTAAGGCTCTGTACTGGGACCAGTGCTGTTCAACATATTCATAAACAATCTGGAAAAAGGGGTAAAGAGTGATGTGGCAAAACTTGCAGGCAATATAAAATTACTCAAGATAGTTAAGGGCAAAGCAGATGGTGAATAGTTACATAGGGATCTCACAAAACAGGGTGATTGGGCAATAAAATGGCAGATGAAATTCAGTGATGATGAATGCAAAGTGATGCACACTGGAAAACATAATACCAACTGTACATACAAAATGATGGGGTCTGATTTAACTGTTACCAATCAAATAAGAGATCTTGGAGTTACTGTGGATAGTTCTCTGAAAACATCCCTTCAGTGTCCAGTGGCAATCAAAAAAGCTAACAGAATGTTAGGAACCATTAGGAAAGGGACAGATAAGACAGAAAATATCATAATGCCACTATATAAATCTGTGATATGCCCACAGCTTAAATACTCTGTGCAGTTCTGGTCACTTCATCTAAAAAAAAGTTATATTAAAAATGTAAAAGGTACAGAGAAGGGAAACAAAAATGATTAAGGGGTGGAACAGCTTCCTTATGAGGAGAGATTAAAAGGATTGGGACTATTCATCTTGAAAAAGAGATGACTAAGAGGGAATATGCTAAAGGGCTATAGAATCATGACTAGTGTGGAAAAAGTGAATAATAAAAGTGTTATTTACTCCTTCACGTAACACAAGAACCAGAGGTCACCCAATGAAGGCAGCAAGGTTAAAACAAACAAAAGGATGTACTTCTTCACACAATGCACAGTCAACCTGTGGAACCCAATGGCAGGGAATGTTGTGAAAGCCAAAACTATAACAGAATTCAAAAAAGTAGATGATAAATTCATGGTGAATAGGTCCAAGAGTGGTCAGGAATTCAGCCCTATGATCTAAGTGTTCCTAGATTACTAGAAGCGGAGAGTGGATGACGGGATGGATCACTCCATGACTGCCTGTTCTGTTCATTCCCTCTGAAGCACCTGGCATTGGTCACTGCTGGAAGACAGGACACGGGGTAGATGGACCATTGATCTGACATTGTATGGCTATTCTTATGTTCTTAAATTTAAGTTAGGAACCAAGCTGTCATTGACTTTCAATGAGAGTTGAAAGTCAATCCAAATGACTTTTGTACCATTGAAATTCTCCCCTGAAAGTCAATGGGACTTAGGACCCTAAGTCATTTAGCCATTCTTGAAATTTTTACCCATATATCCCTAAGGGATCTGGATCATAGAGTTCTCATGTGGGGATCAAGGATCAGTCACATGACTGCCTATAATATGTAAGGGAAGTTTGTGGCTCAGTATGAAATCAGAGAAAAGGGAGCAGGATTGCTGAGTCACTCCACGGTGTCTGTTCTGGGAGAGCAGACTGGGAGTAAGCTTTCCATGGAGAGAACTGGGAAAGGACTTGAGGTGAAAGCTAAGACAAAAATACTGAAAAGACCTTCAAAAGAGAGGCTCACATTCTGGGGAAAGAGGAATGTTGGGCCTGGGAATGTTGGGCAGGTGAGGGTGGGGGTGGTTAGGGTAGGTGGAGCGGGTTTAGGTGGGGGGGTTAGGGTGGGGGGGTCTCGGGAGGGTGCAGTCAGGGAACAGAGCCGGGGTGCTAGAGAGGGGATGGAGTTCTGGGGGCAGTTAGAGTAGGGAGGGTCTCCGGAGGGGATGATCAGGGGACAAGGAAGTGGGGGGTGGATGGGTCAGAGGTTCTGAGAGGGGCAGTCCGGGGGCGGGAAGTGGATGGGGGTCAGATAGCAGGTGTGGCCTTCAGCCCTCTGCACAATTTTGAACCTCCCGTGTGGCCCTTGGGCCAAAAAGTTTGCCCACCCTTGGGTAAGTCACTATACTCAAAAATGTTGGAGGCATTCTCCCTTTGTGCGGGAGTACAGGATTTCCCAGAGACAAAACACTAGGAGCATCCCCTCCTTGTACCAAACTTCCTTTTCCCCAAGTATTGATTAGTATCCATAGTGCTGGATGGCTGCTTCCTCCTATTTTCACAGGCTTTTGCTCTTCAGTTGTGCTGTATGATAACTTTAAGATATTTTCTGTATGCAAGATGCCATAGAAATATATGAAACACCACCACCACAACATACTATATTTAATTGGAACAGATTCATTATTGGAACATCTTCCAGAAGATTGCTTTAGCTTAATGAGAGTAATGGATAAACAGAGTTCAGAAAGTCTTGGTCAAGAATGGCCAGTTTCTGGGGCTATCGGTCAAGAGGCTGACTTTTCAATATTAAATGTTGCATTATTGCTAGGTCTTTGCATGGATTATGTAATATGGAGATAGTGCTCTATGAACAGAACCTGTAGTTCTTGCTCCAGCAAACTCATTGATTTCAATGAGAATTTGCCCGAGGAGTGATGCGGGGTTGGGGGGAATGGATAGACCTTTAGAATCTGGCCCAATATTCATAACGGAGTGTGGCTAAGAATATTCCTTATAGAATACTTGAGGAAGATACCTAACAGAACATATAACTTAATTTTAAACTTATTAATATTTCATTGTATTTTAAGTACTACAGTTACTTCTGCACATTGTTATGACATTGTGACAAGGGAGGACTATAAAATTAGACCTTTTGTGAAAGGCAATAATTTGTTAATGATAATGAACCTGGTGCTCAGGAAAAAAAATGCCAGACTGGGTAATAAAATTATATATATATATATATAATATTATATAAAAAGAGAGATTTCAAAGGAAAGTTACAGTCTGGGCAGCAACAGTGTAAGCTTCCCTACAGTGCCCCAGAAATATACACCACCACTGACCTGGAAGGGAATACTTGTATATGGCCCTGATTCAGAGTAGCATTTAGGCATGTATTTAACTTTGGTCATCTCTTTTAAGTCCTGTTGACATCACTTTCCATTTCCAATCATTGACTTCTCTGATAAAAGTAAATCAAGATGTCTCTGTATGTCCTGGTAGATTGGTGATTTGGATTCTAGTCCATAGGAACGGAGACCACCAATACATTTCATATAGTGTACTATAGGAACCCTCTTTCTGCTGCCTTTTGTGACAGAGTGCAGGGATTGAGAAAGTCAAAATGCAAGAGAATGAAAGATATGGGGGTATTTCTCGAACACCCAGAGTGGTGTGCAGAGTGGCTGCAGTTCCAAAGTCTAATGGCAAAATCCATATGTATGTGGATCTCACACCTCATAATAATAGCATTTGCCAAGAACGAGATGCGATTCCCACACTTGATCAGACATTAGCTCAGATACCTGAAGCCAAAGTCATTTTAAGTTAAGCTGCTACAGCAGACTCCTCTCAGAACCCCTGCTCATCAACCCCCATTTCCATGTGCAGGTTGTGGAGTCTTCCTGGGTGCACCAGAGGTTGGTCCTGTCTGGTAGCACCAGATCTGAAGAGCTTCTGGACTACAATCAGAGGGATTGTGTGGACACTGTGGCACTCAGCTAGTGCATGGTGCTGTCCACCCTGTGCATCCCCTGTCATGTGCTCTAGGAGGTGAGGGCAACCTTGCCTCCTGCTCCTCTCATTTTCCTCAAGTGGGTCCTGCAGGTGAGTGTTTCCTGCCCACCCCTGACCCTTTGAAGCTTCCCATTAGGACCTCGTTACTTTATCAGGGCTGGTGCAGAGTGCACACTCTGTGGCAGGCAGGAGTATAAATTAGCCCTCCAATCTGAAAGAATTACAAAAGTGGGAGGCTGAAATAAAAATTCTGTAGCAACAGAACTTTACTGTTTGGTGAAGATCAAAAAGCACTACCTTAACTGAGACCAGGAAGAAAGAAGGTGGAGCAAAAGTTCCCAAAGAGTTCCAAATGTCTGGAACTTGGCAAAAAGCTCCCAGATCCTACCTAGCTGAGTCTCCAAAAGGACTTCTCCGAAGGAATTGGGTTCATCTTCAACATTTCCCAACACAATGAAGAGAGGATCTGGGAGGTGCAAGTACTATCTCACAAAGTGAGACCCCTCCACACACAAACTCAAAGAAATGAGAACATGGTCTAGAACATGGTCAGACCCCCTCAAAGATTTGATCTTTAGAATGCTGCTCGGGACTATTTTAAATGCAGTTAACAAAGGAACATAGTGGTGTATGTGGTTTTAAGGAATGTGAAGTTTATTTTTATTAAATATTCCATTGTTTCCACTCTCTGGAACTTAGCAGAGCGGATATGTAGTTGGGGGGGAAAGTTTCCTTGGTTTATTTTCAGCAATGTGACACTTTTTTTCACATTTCCTTCATTGAGCAGAACTCTTTGAGTTGTCACAATTAAATAATTGAACAGATACTTCATAACAGACAACACAAATAGAGGATGGCAATAGTTGCTCAAAATGGCATGGTCTCCCCTGGGCTGTGCTGCCACATTGGTAGAACCATACATATTTTTATATTTTGAGACAGCTGTCAGCAAGATGTTGACTGTATTTTTATATGACAGCATTTTTTTTTCATGAAGGAAAGGTGCTCTAAACCTTGATTTCTCTCTCTCTCTCTATCTAGGTTCTTCTATGGACTCCATCATTATAATATCTGAATATCTTCCAGGTATTTAAAAACAGAAACAGTTGCTTTTTCTTTACCCTCCTCTGGGAGACATAGTCTTATTAGTCTTTTTTGATTTTTTGCTTGTTTCTGTTTGTGTAGGAGAGTGACTGATTGGAGTGTACGTCTGTTCATGAAAAACGTTGCTGAAGGAATGATAAATTGAAGAAATGAACTTTAGATTTAGTTCTGAAGGTGGTTAGTTCTACATAGTCCTTCTAATCTCTTGGGGAGGGTGTACCATAGTCTAGGTCTGATGATGGCCAATGGCTTGTCTCTTCCACTCTTGAGTTTCCCATTATTAATCAGCAAGATGAGATAGAGCTATTGTGGAAGGTCATGGTTGCAGAAAGTGATCTATCAGGTAGCTAGGACAAGTATCAAGGAAAGCTTTGAAAATCAGAACAAAGTTCTTAAAGAGGACACTCTGTTCAGTGGAAAGCCAGATAGGAACTGATAGGAAAGCATCAGATTTGTTCATAGTGATCTGGGTTGCTAAGCACATAGTCTGCCTCATTTTGTAACAGTTGGAGCTTTATTTTTTCCTATATGTAATTAATTTTAATGATGAAAGCCTGAAATCAAAAATGCATAATTTGCATGGCCAGGCCTGTGTCTAATAGCGCTCACAATCTTCTGAGCAGTCTAAGATGAAAATTGGCTTCTTTTTTTTCCCGGTCACGGTAGCTATTTGGGCATCCAATTGCAATGAGGAGTCCAAAGGACCACATGGCTGTAGACCAGTGGTTGGCAACTGTGGCCTGGGGGCAGCATGCATCCCATCAGGGTAAGCTGATTGTGGGCTATTAGACATTTTCTGGATGTTAACCATCCATAGGCATGGCCCTCCACAACTCCCATTGGCCAGGAATGGCAAACCACAGCCACTGGGAGCTGGAAGATGGGGGAGGCAAGCCTGTGAACGATCAATATTCGCAAAATGTCCATGGCCCACAATCAGCTTAGCCTGATGGGCGCATGCGGCCCACATGCTCCAGGATGCCCACCACTGCTGTAGACCAATTTAACTACCCAAGGACAGATTGTAAGAGGGTGGGATTTCCCTGGGAGATGATGATTAATGCTATGTTTTAGTCATGGGTAGTTGTAGTAAAAGTCATGGACAGGTCATGGGCCGTATACAAAAATTCAAGGCCTGCAACCTGTCCATGACTTTTACTAAAAATACTCACCCTGACTACAACTTGGGCAGTACGGGGGCATGGTGGATGCTGGGGGAGGTAGCCCGGGATCCCAATGGTGCTGAGGGGGAGCACCGCTTGTGCTGGGGGAGGGTTGGTGGAGCTGGCAGGGTCATCCCTGCAGCTCCTAGATAGTTGAGAGGTCAGGGGTCTCTGCTACTCCCACCACAAACACTGGCTGCTGCAGCTTCCATTGACTGTCCCTCTGCCGCCTAGGAGCTGCAATGCCATGTGGGAGCCAGGGAGCCCTCCTCCCTTCCCCCCCCACCCCCCCGCAACACCCAAACTGCTGCTGGTGGTCCAGGGGCTGCCTGGCTTGGGCAGCCTCTAAGCCAACACCAGCTGCTGCAGAAGTCACAGAAAGTAATTGAATCCATGACTTCTGTCACCACCGGGACAGATTTGCAGCCTTAACGATGATTAACTAGGGAAACAAATCTTGATGATGGTATGATTGTCTTGGCCACTGCACTAATCCTCTGACACAGGTAAAGGAGTGCCAAGAACAATGCATTGTGACGCATACATTAAAGTGACTGGTGCAGCCCTGGGAAATTAGCTTTGGTCTGCACTATACCTTTCATGGCCATGCAAGTATATCATGACTCTCCATTTGGAAAGACCATTTATTTCCATATAATTTTATTACTATCTTATTTTATATAATTGTCAGTATCTAGTAAATATAATATAAGCTAGGTTTTCCTAAACTGTATATTCTATCAATATTTATTGAAAACCTTAAAAATATGCAAGCTGAGTCAATGAGTTTCTTTCTGTTTGTGTTTATTTTCAATGTGGAGTTATCAACTATTCTTTGAGTCTAATAGAATTGTTTTAAAGGACAAAACTGATATATTTTAAGCTCCCTAAGTGAAGTTTATCTTATTTCTAAAATATGTGAAGAAAAGATGAAGTAATATAAACATAGGTCAGTACCCAGATTCAGTTGTGGATCAACTTTATTTTGGTACGTGATTCAATTACATTCTAGCATTCAAACAAGCTAGACAATTCCCATTTCTATACACTTAACTGACTACCAACAGGAACACAATTATTTATAGATCACTTAACAGAAAACAGTTGCAAGCATGCAGGAGGAAAGGGTGTGTTTGTGTGGCAGTCCTGTGCACTTAAGTTTGAGAAAGAAAACTGTGTGTGGTCCTGACCGTTAAGGCCAGTTTGCACATGGTGACCTTAATTCTCATATTGCAGCAGTTTCATGGTGGAGGAACTGTAAGAAAAAGTTAAAATATAAGAAAATGTCTTACTGAAGCTAGGTAACTAGCTCTGAGCTGCTTTAAGTTTTTATCTTGTGTTATGCATTCTTGGAGGCGCCACTGGGCCTCACTCATATCTTGTCCTGTATATTTCATAAGTTTGTTTTAGCACGTATGTTTTAGCTCATATCTCCATGTATTCTTACCCCATATGTACCATTTCAAGGCAGGAACTTTATGTTTGTACGTCTTGTTCTTTCCAGACAAATAAGTAAATAGATAGAGAACAACGTCATGTTTTTCACCTGTTAATTTGCATGAGACCCTTCTTGCCTCCTCCTCCATGTAAAAAACCATATAAAAAGTCTTGTAATGATGTATGAGGGGAAGCCATAATTTGAGAGCTATCTCTGTGGCTTCACTTCGCTAGCAAATAAACTTTTGTATTCAAGCTTTCTCCAAGGCCTGCCTGTTCTTTGAAGGTAAATTGGGACACCTCCAAAGGAAACGAGCCATTTGTGCAACAGAACTGTACAGATGTCAGTGGAGTGGCCAGTTGATGCTAGTGTAAGGGAAGTTAGAATCATAGGCCAAATTCTGCTCACAGGTGCACCACTGGGAACGCAGAGTTACTTCAGTGGGCCCTCTCTTGATTTACACTAGTGCATTCAGCAGCAGTATGGTCCAATGTCAATATTTTCATATTGAGACATACATATGTTAGATATACACCATTTGGCAAAGTTGGAAATCTGTTTGAAGTAGTACTGTTCTCTGTGTATCTCATTCTTGTTCAGCATTTAGAGTGGACTTTGTTCATATAAAAATATATTTAAATAATCCCTTACACAGGCAGTATGATGCTCTGAATTATTCTTTACAGCTCCATGATACTAGTAGGAATTCTGTAACAGCCATGTGTGGGCCATGATTTCAAGATAATGATTTTCTGACGACACGTGGGTCCTTAAGCTAGAGATTTCATTCACAAACACAGGTGGTACATCAGTGGAGAGAGACTCATGCAGACTTCTTTTGTCAGTTTCTTAGCAATGTTTCACAACAGACTCTTAACTCAGGCCAAGGAGTCAATTACCAGTCCAGAAGATCCTTTTCCTTTGCTTCCTCAGTCTGTTCTCTGATGAAATTTTATAGCATTGCCAAATTATCACCTATCAGCCAGCCATTCAGGGGGCCAGCTCCATTCTAAAGGTGCTCCAGGACTATCCTCATTCTGGCTTTGTCCTCTTCTTTCCAAGTAACCAAATAGTCATAAGATTTCCTCTAAATGACCTGTGATGAGTCTTTATCTTTTCTGAGCTTTCTGAGCTTTTCTGAGAAGATTAATTATTCTTCTCATCCCTTTCCCCATTCAGTTATATGCATATTTCTATCATAGGCCCGTTGTGTAGAGAAGGAAATAAAATGGAATTAATACCATTAAGACATGTCATGTTCAAATCTCCCACATCATTGTCCTTTTTATGCTCCTAGTGTGTTTGATAAGATATTTTCTAGGAAGTAAAACACCAGAATGTGAATCAGTTTGTGCTGAAGGAATCTTCTTCTAATGTTTTTTGTTGTGGTGCATTAATGTACGTTTCAATTTGTGTCATGCCAAAGAAAATACCTCGTAGTTTCATATAGTCTAGTACACTAAATTATCCAGGAACAGAATTTGTTTTATGTCAGCTAGATAATGCTCTAATTTTTGAAATGTTGAAAAATATGATGATCTGGTAGATAACACAAATCACACTTTTAAGGGCATCTTTTCCTTTAATAAAACTGTGGAGTTTGACCTGTAGTGATACACAGGTAAAAACATCCCAGGACTTTGTGCAGGGTTGTCTAAAATCTAAACCACAGTCCAAATTTCACAATTACATTTATAATGAGCCGAATCAAAACCCCATGTCTGAAGGTCCCTGTGACGGGGCGGACCAGCCCCGCACGGGCCAGGGCTGCCCCTGGCCGGAAGTGCTAGCAGCGGAAGTCCCGCCCCCGCTGCACTGGGCATGCTCCAAATGCTCAGGCAGTATAAAGCAAGGGAGCACAGCTCAGTCTGGGCTGGCTGCCGTAGGAGGAGGATGTGCCGGCCGAGCTCCAGCGGAGGACCAGCCCCAGTCACACCAGGAGCCGGAGCTGGAGCCATGGCAGGACCCTGCCCTAGAGTCTGATGCCAGCCACAGCCAGTCAGGAGCCTTAAACCACCACCTGCCTGAGGGGGCGACGGACCTAGCCACATACGGGGGATCAGCAACCCACCAAGGGACCCTGTCGATGGACCAGGTAGGAACTGACCCCAGGATAGTGAGGGAGTGGTATTGCCCACCCGAAGACACTCAGCGTGTTGCGGTAGGACCTCCCCGCTGAGTGGGGGTCAGGCGCAGGCCGCTAGGCCACACTACCCCAGTGAAGGGGGATTGTCACTGACTCTGGCCGTTAGGCCACACTGCCCTAGTGCAAGGGGATTGCTATTGACTCTGGCCGTTAGGCCACACTGCCCCAGGGAAGGGGGGTTCTGATAGACTCTGGCCATTGGGCCATACTGCCCCAGCCGAGGGGGCTGATATTGACTCTGGCCATGGGGCCGCACTGCCCCAGCCGAGGGGGCTGATATTGACTCTGGCCATTGGGCCATACTGCCCCAGCCGAGGGGGCCGATACTGACTCTGGCCATTGGGCCACACTGCCCCAGCCGAGGGGGCTGATATTGACTCTGGCCATTGGGCCACACTGCCCCAGCCGGGGGGGCTGATATTGACTCTGGCCATTGGGCCATACTGCCCCAGCCGAGGGGGCCGATATTGACTCTGGCCATTGGGCCACACTGCCCCAGCCGGGGGGGCTGATATTGACTCTGGCCTTTGGGCCACACTGCCCCAGCCGAGGGGGCTGATATTGACTCTGGCCATTGGGCCACACTGTCCCAGCCGACGGGACTCGTCAGGGACTCCGGCCACTAGGCCTCATTGCCCCGCCTGGGGGGGCCTGAACCCTGACAGTCCCACACAACTTCAAGGAGTTGGGAGAATTATTCCAGACCTGAGTTTTATGGCCTAGGTCCAATTCTGCCATGTTGTACCTGGTTTTCTACTGTGTTAAAATTAATCAAAATACGAACACTTTGGGGCTCAGCTTGTGCCCTGCTCAACAATTATTTCCTAACACTTTCATGTAAGGATAGTATCCTTAACAATAAAAGGGACCTGTGTTAAACTGCAAGGAGATGAAAAACTAAAACCACAAAAGCCCCACAGTGTTACAGACATGATTTGGATAAAAGTTATCTCCATAGACTGGGTTTGAATCAAGTCTAAGATTCTAGATTCATAGAGTTAAAAACATGAGGAACCATCAGATCATCTAGTCTGACATCCTGTATATCAACAGGCCATTACATTTTATCCAACTACTCCTGGTTTGAGCCCAATGACTTATATTTGGTTAAAGCGTATCTTCCAGAAAGGCATCGAGTCTTGATCTGAATATATCAAGAGGCAGAGAATCCAGGACTTCTCTTGGTAATTTCTTCCAAAAGTTAATCACCCCTCTTCCCCCTCCTAGTTAAAATATTGTCCCTTATTTTAAAATTGAATTTGTCTGGCTTTAGCTTTCAACCACTGATTTTTTTGTTATACCTTTCTATGCAAGATTAAAGAATCCTTTACTAACAGGTATTTCTCCCCTCCACCATAAGACACACTCTCCAGAGATAAAATAGTCTCTCTCCTGCTCACTATGCCCCTGTTTATACATTCAAAGATTGCATTAGCCCTTTTCAGCACAACATTGCATGTTACCAAGTCCAGATCTCACTGTATGATTGTCCTCTCCTCCTCATTATTTACCGTTCTGCTAGTCGGCATCATCTGCAAATTTTATATTTACTTTTAGATCACAGATAAAAATATTGAAGTGTCAGGCCTCGTACCAATTCCTGAGGCACCCCATTAGAAATACTATTCCATGATGATTCTCCATTTGACAGTTAGTTTTGGAGAAGTGTTAGTTCTTAATTTAGCTTTATTAATATTGTATTAGTGCTAATTTTTTAACCATGCATTATTAAATCAAATGCCTTACAAAAGTCTAAGTATATTACATCCAGACAGTTTTATGTTCATCACTCAAACTTGGAATCTCATCAATGAATGAAATCAAGCTCTTTGATGAGATCTATTTTCCATAAAACCATGTTAGTTAGTGTTAATTATATTTGTATCCTTTAATTCTTTATCAGTTGAATCACATATTACCTTTTCCATGATTTTGCGCCAGGATTGATGTCAGGCTAATTGACCTATACTTACCTGGGTCATCCTGCTTGCCCTTTTTGAATATGGCACATTAGCACTCTTCCAGTCTTTGCAGATAATTTCAAAATGATGGGATTTTGCTCCAATTTGGAATGAAGTGAAATTTTAAAAACAAAAATCCTTTAAGAAACAGAACATCCATTCTCTTCACTGGTCTGATTAGAACACTGATATCTTATTTCCAGGAGCAGCTGTTTCTGAGAAACCACCTCAGATAGGAGCAGGACCGGTGCAACCACTAGGCAACCTAGGCAGTTGCCTAGGGCGCCAAGAGTTTGGGGGCACCAAAAAGCACGCTCAGGGGAGGCAGCGGAGTTGAGGTGAGCTGGGGACTGGGGGGGGGGGGACAGGGAGGGCCACCCGCATCAACTAATGGGGGGAGGGGTGCAGGGGAACCACTCCTCATCCCAGCTCACCTCTGCTCCGCCTCCTCCCCTGAGCATGCCACCACTGCTCCACTTCTCCTGCCTCCCAGGCTTGCTGCACCAAGCAGCTGATTGGTGCCACAAGCCTGGGAGGCAGGAGAAGTGGAGCGATGGCGTCGTGCTCAGGGGAGGAGGCAGAGCGGAGGTGAGCTGGGGCGGGGAGCTGCCGCAGGACTCCCCGGGATGGGGGAGGAGGGCAGGGAGCTGCCGCAGAGCTCCATGGGCAGAGAGGGGATGGGAAGGTGGAAGTTTTGCCTATGGCGCGAAATATCCTTGCACCGGCCCTGGATAGGAGCATGCAAGTGCTTAACGGCAAAATAAGAAAGACAACAAATCTGGAGATTTTTTTTCCTATGTGTAACAGAATTCTGAATCACAAGACTCTCAAGGATTTAGTGTAAACTTTGCTGAAAAAACAGTATTTCATGATGTTTGTTGATTTCATATTTACTAGAACTATGCAAATATTTCATAGCAAGTTAATTCTTTTTTTGTCTAGGAATTGTCCATGAGCAGTTATGAGTCTGTTCTGAAATGTATGAATTATTTGGAATTGGCCACTGAATAAATTCTGCAAATGCTTCTTGATTATTTTTTTTTAAATCAGATTGCAGCTGCTCAGCAGATTGGAATATTCTATTGAGCTTCACAGAAAATGGATTAGTAGGCAGAGGGCAGATGAGATAATCAGAGGGCTATAACATTCTTTTGTGACATGACTCAATTTATCATATGGATTCAATATCAAAATGTAGGGTATGTATGAATGCATAAAGTTCATTTTTTTAAACAAATAGGTTTTTCAAATAGCACCGCTGATGCAGTATAATTTTCCATCTTTGTTTTGCTGTTGTATTTCTTTAAAGACTATTAAAAGTATTAATATCGCAGAGCTACGTGGAGTTACTGTGATAACCTAAGGTATTGTGTTTAGTAACAATTTGGAAGCACCAGCATCTGCCACTCCCTTCCTGACCTTCAAGAATTTGTGCCGTATTGCATTTTTCATTCTAAGCCAGAAGTCCTGTGAGTCTCTCAATTTGTAATGAGCTCACTGCTTGAAGCTGAGGTGCTTGCACAAGTTCTAAGAAACTTGATTCTGATTCCTTTTCAGTTTGATTCAAATGCTGGACAGTTCCTCAAAAGTAGGTATAACTAAGAAATTTGGTAAGGTTTATAGAACTGAACTGATTTACCTAAGGGAAAGGCTACATTTAGACATCCATTTAAAAAAAAAATTGAGCCCAATTGCCAGTAAGCAAGGGCATTGCAAAGCAAAATTGAGTTACTTCAAATAAAGCGAAGGATTTAATGCCAATTACCAGGCTGTTTACCTAAGGTGATCTGACTTCTTTTCTGTAGGAAAAGGTAAATAAAGCCTCAAATTGAGGACACCTAGTGAGCATAACAATGGATTCCGAATTTGACCAGAGAGGTCTCAAGTCAACTGTTTGTTTCAGAATCAATTTGTCTTTCTAATCTAGGTGACTGAAACTGGAAGAAAACAAGTTTGCAATGAGAATATATAGGTGTGGTTTCACTTGAGAGAACCATGTTATTTGTGTATTTTTCTTGTGAAATGCAGACTTGGGGTATTTATGTGTCAGGGTGAAGTGCTGCAAGGGGTCTTCAGTCCTGGCTCCTCCTGCTGGCCACCTGCCTCTCATCAAGTCTTTGGTGGCTCAGTCCTATGGCCGAGACACATAATGTCCAAACCCTTTCTGTGGTAACAAAAAGGTCCAAACAAGAGTCCTAACAAATCCAAAGGACGTCATTTTTCAGCCTCTCTTGGGCCAAACTAATAACTCCTTCTCCAGCAGAATTCCCCACGCTGCCTCCCTCCCTTCCTCCCTCAGGGACACTGGCAGTTTATCTTTGGGGTCTCCCAGCTCCCACTTACAAGTCTTATCCCAGGTAGGGTTGCCAACTTTCTAATTACACTAAACCAAACAGCCTTGCTCCAACCCCTTCCCTGCCCTGAGGCCCTGCCCCTTCTCTGAGGCTCCACCCCTGCTCACTCGTCTCTCTTCATTCTCATGTACTCTTCCTCAGTCACTCACTTTCACTGGACTGGGGCAGGGGGTTTCAGTGTGGGAGGGAGGGAGGGTGTCAGCTAGGGATATGGGCTCTGGGAATTATGGTTTTGGTGTGCAGGAGAAGGCTTTGGTTGGGGCTGGGAGATTTGGAGTGTGGGAGAGGACTCTGGGCTGAGGCAGGGGGTTGGTATGTGGGAGGGGGCATGGGCTTTGGGTTGGGGCTGGGGCTGGGGGGTTTACAGTGCAAGAGGATGCTCCAGACTGAGGCCAACAGGATTGGGTGGTGAGGGCTCCAACTGGGGATGCAGATTCTGGGATGGGGCCAAGGATGAGAGGTTTGGACTACAGGAGGGGGCTCTAGGCTGGGTCAGAGGGGTTTACAGTGTGGAAAGGGATTCCGAACTGGGGCAGGGGATTGGGTGCAAGAGGGGATTTGGGGTGTGGGCTTCAAGAGGGAGTTTGGATGCAGGAGGGAGCTCAGGGCTGGAGTGAAAGAGGGGGTGCAAGGTCTAGGATGAAGTTTGGGTATGGGAGAAGGCTAAGGGCTGGGGCAGAGGTGTGAGCTCCAGGTGATGCTCACTTGAAAGCACTTGCCTCAGCTCCTAGGCAGAGGCATGGCTAGGTGGATCTGCATGCTGCCTCTGCCCAAAGACACTTTCCGCACAGTGCCCATTGGCCATGGTTCTTGGCCAATGGGAGTGTGAGCTGGTACTCAGGACAGGGGCAGCATACAGCACCCCCGTGTCCACCCCTATGGCTAGGAGCAGGAGGGACGTGTCACTGCTTCTAGGCAGCCATGCAGAGTCAGTAGGGAGCCTGCCAGCCCCATGCCAACTGGACTTTTAATAATCTGGTCAGTAGTACTGAGCAGAGCCATCGGGGTCCCTTTTCAACCCAGTATTCCAGTCAAAGACCGAATACCTGGCAACCCTAATCCAAGGGCTTCTCCCCTGGGAGTCTAATGTGCTTCCTGTGGGTTTCTTCTACCCATTGTAGACTCTAACTCAAGGCTACCCCCCCAAAAAAAAATCTACTCTGGGTTTCTTCTACCAGATCTCTCCTTCTTCCTCACTTGCTGGAAGACAGTTTTCACCTGTAGGACTCTGGTCTGGAGGCCTATGCCTACACTCTTTTCAGAGCTTCATGAGAGGAGGTTTGCCACTCTTACCCTCCCTACGGGTCCTGACAGTTCTCTTGGGGTTCTCACTGTCAATTCAGAGCTTGCACCCCCAGAAGCCTACTTTACTTCCTGTAAGCATTTTCCTCACATTCAGTAGCTGTAGGACTTTTTCCTTCTTTCATACTAAACAAGTTTTCCTTTATCCTGTTCCAGCAGCCTCTTTCTACCTCAGCTACTCTATTAGTAATGAGCTAAAGGGGTGTCACCTGGAACACCTAACTGCTCCCAGCTGTAGCTAACAGGGTCATCATGGGCCGATTAGATTTTAATTCTCCTAAAAGGCCATTGGCCTGTGACCGTTTCCAATCTCCTGACAAATTGAAAAGAGCGGAACAAAATCAGCTTCATTTTCTACCTTCTCCATTTTCAGATATGTTTTTAATATAAGGGAGCAGTCATTTAAAAAAGTTTTAAATGAAAGGAATTGGTGAGTGGGTCTTTCCAGCGAAGATCCTTAAGGCTAGGACATGCTTCCTCCCAGCTTGCTTGGCCTTTGCTGGTGTGCATCTGCTAACTTCCTTGACCCGATGTAAAGCCTATTTTTTATCATTTCAGAAGTTGGCTGAGGGATATGCAGTATGGGGTTACATTTATTATTTCTGTGCAGGGCAAATTAGGCAGTTTATTGTGTATGTTTTGACCTATTTTCTACAATTACATTTTTCCTTTTGTAACCCCCATCCCCAAATATAGAATGGGCACTTCCATCTATAACTCTGAATACATAAGGAGGATCATTTTCAATCAGAATATGGCATAGTGCTTATGACTAACATTACTTTTCCTTCTGAAATGGAATTTGAGAAGTTGGAAATAAGATAATTGTCAGCTGTTGGTGACTGAATTTTTCTTTTGTTTTTATAACTAGATTCTTAGCTTGGTGGTTAATCTTTGCAGTTTAATGACAGTCTGTTGCATCACATTTTGCAGTGAAGCAAGTGTAGCTATAGAATTCCCAGAGTCCAGTATTTGGTGGGTTTACTGAAGTTGGCATTGTGCTAGAGGCTGATCAGTAAACACTTTTTCGGGTTGGGAGGGGAGCTAAACCTGCAGGAGCAGAAGGTATCTAAAGTCCCAGCACTTGGTTTGGAGCATGTTTGTTTTGGAATCTGGTTTCTTGGTGGAAGAAGAACACGAAGAGCTTTCCCAGCAGAATGTTCGTTTAATGATAGTCAGCCTCCATTTTAAGTAAATGATGCTTTTATTCAAGTAGTTAAAGAGAACTTTTGCTCTTTAAATATAATGTAATTTGTGAGGTCTTCAGGCTGGGGTCTCCTTGCTTAGGATATTGTGTTGCTATAATCGTTATTTAAATGCTTCCTTTGCTGAAAACGTAAATGAGATGACTTTGTTTAAAACATTCATTAAGGCCTACGCCAAAATGTGTTTTATATGAAAAATGGCTTTGCTCCGGAGAATGATTGGTATGTCAAGAATTTCATTTCAGGCAACATTTTTGTTATTAGAACAAGCTTCTGTTGTCTACATATTGGTTTTGTTCAGAGAGAGATAATGCAAGATAGAAAGGAAGAAAAAAACCACCACCCTTCCAGGGTTCTTATCTGCCATGCAATACTTCTATTGTAAGCGCAGATAATAACAATTCTAATATTTTTTTTCATTTCCTTGGGTGCTGCCTCTTACTCACATCTTATAATGCCCCCTCATGATTTTGCAGCTGCTTCTCTGTAGAACTAGAAAAATAATCAAAGTTCATTCTTCAGTAAGCATATATTAAAACCTTAGAATTGTGTATCTTAAAGGTGAACTATGAAGAGAGTTGTTTTTTTCTCTTTTTAAATCCTTTTTCAGAATTCCTTGATCAGATACAAAGATGACCCATATAAAGCTTCTTTTCATTATTGCTTTTTGCATAGGGAAAGGCTGAAATAGCTGAGCTGCATTTCCCTCTCTTTACGGGAGGACCCAGCCATCTTTGGAGTGGGGAGGGTAGGCAGGCTGCAGCTTAGATGCCAGCATCATGTGACCTCACCATGCAGGCTTTTTAAAGAGGCCAAGGAGTGTCCTCCTACAAACAAGGGGAAAAGTGAGACTGATATTTCAAATCCAAGCCATGACAATGCAGAAAATGGGGGGAGGAGTTTCTTCTGTTTTTGTATTTCTGTGTGTGGGTGTGCGTGAGTGTGTTTGGGTTTTTAATTTTCAGTTCCTTCACCTTGAGATGGTATTGTCTTTTTACTATATTTTGTACATGGGTGATGGAGCCTTTAAGCTGTTTTAAACAGTGAGTCCCTGGATGGATCAAGAGGCAGGATTGTAAGTTTTTCAGGCAGGGTGCCTTTCTCTTTGGATTGTAGGATACCTGGCATGCCCTACCATTACATACACTATGTTTACAGCACTCTAATTTCCTTAACAGCTACCACATATTCAGAGAATGTGTGTGACTATCAGCAGCAGGTAATGTAGTGACACCGAGCAGCTGAGGCCGTTATAGTTTATTGTGCTGCAGTGGAGGATCCTAGCTTTATCACTTGCATTTTTGTTTTGACTATTTAAGGATTATCTTATCCCTAGTGACCAGAAAAAGAAAAAATATAAATGAAAATCACTTCAGCATTTTCCTGGAATATAACTTCTGCATGTACCAATATACTCTATCTTTTGGTAATGGACTGAGATGCCCAGGCAAGTTAGTCTCTCATGAGAGGAGCACAACTATGAGAAGTGATATTGTGTATATATGTATATAATATAAATATAAAATATGGTACACTTCATGGAATTAAATAAGACAGTCTCTCAACTCTTGTGAGAGTGATCAGCTCTTCGGAAAGTGATCTTTATTTTTTTCCCCATGTTCTAGTAGGTCATAGAATATATTGCATTGGACATTATATGTCTTATGGCAGCAGCTAGAGATCCCAGCTATGATCAAGATCCTATTGGGTGAGGCTCTATACAAGCAAACTCCCAAAGAGTTTATGGTCTAAAAGGATAAGACAGGCAAAAGTTGGGAGGGAGACAGGCATGGGGAGGTGAAGTGACTTGCCAGAGGTCACACAGCTGGTCAGTGATACTGAGCAATGGAACCCAGGTCTCCTGTGTGCCAGTCCTGTACCCTACCTAGTGGACGATATTGTCTTCCCTGATGAGTTCTAGGATCTCTCTTAAAAACTCTTGTGTTCCCTCTCTAACTACCACCATGCCGTATGTCCAAACACACGCAGTCTCTCTCTAATACACACTCCATACGCTTTAACTCTCACACGTTTCAAACTACAGTGATTAAATTAGCATTAAAATATGAGACTTTACCACATCCTTATATCAAAGGCCAGACGCTGTGATGAGTGTAGTTTTCACCCTCAGAAAAGAGCTATTATCTCAGAAATAGCAAATTGTAGGTGCTATACCAAAGTTGATGTTCCCATATTATATGCAGATAGTGCTATACATACAGTGAAAAGCATATTAACTTGTGAAGTTGGTGGTGGTTTTATTGCGGATATTTATTTATTTGTATTCCTACAGTGTCGATTAGTTCCAATCAGGACGGGGGCATCATATTTTATGAAAGAAACTAAAACATTCCTTCCCCAGCTACGGTGTTTATATGATACTAAATGTGGCAGTCCAGTAATGATAAAATCACTAGATTAGGCTGAGATAAGACATCAAACAGCCTTAAAAAACCTGTTCTTTGCATTACATACTCATGTACTCCTCACACGTGGTAGGAGCTACTCCTCACACGTGATGATGAATAGGGGGTGGGGTTCCAAATAGAATGGACCTAGGTGGCAGATGACAAAACAAGGACCAATGGCTTCAAGTTGCAGTGCAGGAGGTCTAGGTTGGATATTCAGAAAAACTATTTTAATAGGAGGGTGGTGAAGCAGTGGAATGGGTTACCTAGGGGAATGGTGGTGGAATCTACATCCTTTGAGGTTTTTAAGGCCCGGCTTGACAAAGCCCTGGCTGGGGTGATTTAGTTGGGCTTGGTACTGCTTTAAGCAGGGAGTTGGACTAGATGACCTCTTGCAGTCTCTTCCATTTGTAATCTTCTGCGATTCTATAATCTGCTCATGTCTGATATGCCCCTGATATGCCAATGCAAAACAACACCATTGGGGAGTCCTACCTTGACCTCAATATTTTAACACTTCACAACTAAATTTAAGTTTAAATTGTAAATATATTTTCTCATATGATGTAGTTCTTATTATAACTTTACCATAGTATTTTGTTTAAACCTCTCAGGAGTCAAGGGTCACATGATTTAGAAAAGCTTAAACAATCTGTCTATTTAGTGGTCCATTGCTGTGGCACAATGATACTGGCATGAAGTCAAAAGCTAGAGCTATTTAATGGCAGAGTTTAGAGGAGAACCCAGGAATCCTAGTGCCCGGTCTGCTACTCTAACCACTAGTCCATTGTTTTTTATTCAATGGACTTTATAATGGTAGTTATAAAAGTTTCACTATCGCAGTTCTTCAAAGAGGCTTCACAGCTGTTTTTCGTTATATACATGTATTTGCTTTCTGAAGTGCACTACTCACAATTTTCCCCAAAGCATGTAAATGATGAAAAATGTTATGGGGTGTACTGGCGTAGATCATACTGACTTTTCTTTCTTCCTTCATTTCTAAAATCTTCTGATTGCATTTTAAAATACCTCATTCCTACTAAATAACCACTTCCTTTGCTGAATAACTGGACCCAAGACTTTTCCATTGCCTTCCAAACTTTCAAACTTGTTACCTTCATACACTTACCCATTACAGTTCAGTATTCGGTGATATCCAGCTGTTCAGAATCCCTTTAACTGCACATCATGATTTAGCAGTTTCTCATGGATTTTGTGAAAGGAAGATCAAAATAAGGAATCTAATTACAATGTAGAATTTATAATCCACTTCTTTTTCAGGTCCCTGGAAACCAACCAGGACCAGTTAATGCCAAAGTATAGGGGGCGATTGGCAGAACACCCATATATCAACCAAGTCAGCTAATTGTTGGAGTAATCTGTAGGGAGGTTGCTGAGTGAAGACTATATTACCTTGAATCAATGTTATATACAACTATTAAACAATGTAACTGAGATTGATTGACTCATTACCTCATCTTTCATTCTATATCTTCCATCCCCCTTTTTTGCTTTCTGAATTTCATTTTTCAGAGTGTCTCCTCTTGGTGCGGTTTAAAGTGCATCTCTGTCGCCACTGGCAGCTCCATCATTGCAGCAGTCCTGCCAGTCCATGAGCAGATTAATCAATTTGATACAATTGTCAGAGCTCCTGCGAGGTTTAAGTGATGTTAAAGTGGGACCAAAGAGTTATTTTTACCTTTGATGTGACTCAATCCAGGATTCGTGTGTGTAGCCCACAGGAGAGTGCAGATCTCCAAAGGTGAAAGGTTATCGGATTATATCACTGTCCACTTCTCTTCCTTTCCTTATAGGGAAGGCAGGAGCAGAAAGATGTGAGTGTGGTAGAAACTAAAATAAGTATTCCTAAATCATAAATAAATCTGATTGAAACATTGGAATCTGATTGAAACAATCTCCATTACACTGGTAAGCCTCAAACCTGCTAACACCTACTCCATCTCTTAATTTTACACATATGAGTATATCTCCTCGGTGAGATTCAGCACTGTGATTCTAAGGGAATATCCACACTACGAATGAGAGGTCTGATCTCCTTCCATAACACTTCCAAAATCTGATCTTTTCTTTCTGTTCACAGGACTTCTCTAGGTTATCAAGTAGGGATTTGCAGTCTAAACCAGTAATTCCGAACTGCCCCCTTAAATTGGATACTTAGAGAAAATGTGGATCTCCATAGTAACTCTGATTCCATTCAGTGCTATGTCATGCTTATGGAAAGAGTTTGATATTTTGATAAGAAGTTTCAGCTCATCATCTTGTGGGTAATTTTCCAGAAGAACATTAGTATTCACACACTTCAGTTATTATTTCACTGACAGGACCATGTCTTTCTGCCAATGTAATATGGTCCTAATGGCAGACAATTCCAACAATCTGTTTCTATCCAGAGAAAGGTTAACACTGTGTGTCTAAATAGAGTGTTACAAAACCACTAAGACTATACAAAAAGATAAGCACATTAATAAATAAACCATATTGTAATACACAGCCAGCACATCTTGAGAAAGTCAATCTGATAACAGGTAAGTATAAATAAACTCCACCCTTTCCTCCAGGACATGAATGGATGTGAAATTACAGGTCCAGGAAGATAAATAGGAAACACAGCTGCACCTGTCATCTTTCAGCCTTTTATTGTTATGGAATAGTCGGACAATCCAAATGGACTATGTAATGTTTACCTTGACAACTGCAATCCTAGGAATGGTTATCAGGCTTAGGGTACAACTGGAACCTGGAACTCCTGAGCTGTCCTATTGCAAGTTCACCCAATGCCTCATTAGCTGCTGGCAAGAACCCATCCCAAACAGCCACATAATATGTATGACCCTTGCTTCCGTCTGTTTAACTTCATCGTTGACATTTGCGTCTTTTATTCCTTGTCCCTTTCCCCTCCATTACAGTTCATTAGTTCCAGCTAGGAGGATGCCCAAGTGGTTCCTTGCATGTCTAATGAAAGTGCTGTGGTTTAATAAGTTCTGCTATCTCAGGCCCCAATTCTGCCATTTACAACATGCGGGCAAGTTTTAGTGGGGCTCCATGCTGGTGCATTTTGCAAATTGCAGGATAGGGGCTACACTTGCACATTCAGCAGACACTTTAATGAAGCCCAGCTTCTGCAAGCTTGTGAAATTAATACTCAAAGTGCTAGTTTTCATATAGTTCCTGCTTGACACTTAGTTCGATTGCTATGAAAAAGGTCACATCTGCCAACTGTAATCACATACTCAAATCTGGGATACCCTATATATTTCCTGCTAAAGAGAGACTACGGGATGGGGCGGGGGGAGGGAAGAAGGGAGAGATTAGAAGAGAGCTTGCTTTTGTCATTGCTTGGTGGAAGAAAGTATGAGTGGATGGCCTTTTCAGTAACTGAATGTTGTAAACTAGGACCCAGATCCTGCAATGTCACAGGCACAGGCGTCCGCTCACTCGCTTCTCACGGCATGACCAGGGCCTACAGTGTAATTGGAAACAGACAATTGAAAATTGTCTGTCTTTGTACTTTTAACTCTTTCAGATTCAACTGTTTGTAAAGACAGGGCCGAATTTGGGGCTGATTTTTCACTTATGCCACACCATTTTTGTCACTGGCGATTGCACAGCTTTAAACAAAGCGAAGAACATAAGCTATTTAGATAATGCTTTCTTAGCCAGAAGGCTGAGAAGCTTTCTAATTGCTTTCTAATTGGATTCTTTAGTGGATGCTTTGGATAAAGTTGCCTAACTTCAGAAACAGTAGTAATAACTAGTAAGGTATTGAGAAAGCATGAGTGTTTAGCTGAATATGTTTAAGTTCTTCTCTCTTTCACACAGGCACGAGGGGAGACTGAGTCTGCAGCAGGAATGTCCGATCAGAATTAATATATGTAAGCAATAACAGGGTTAGTATTTCCTACTTAGTATATGCACAGTTTGAAAGTGCTAAGCAGAGTGCCTTACCACACACATGTATGGCATATATTAATACAAATACCTCCGAGTATAGAACTATACTTATAAAAGGACTCTTTAAAAGGCAAACAATCCACACCCCATTTGCATTGCTCTGCATTTTACAACTGTACACTTGGACTGTAAACATTTTGGGGGAAGATGCCCTCTGACGATTTTCAGTTCATTTACACATAGCACAGTCCTGTATGACACTATCAGTAAGATGGTATGCCATGAGTAAGCATGTAAATATAATGAAGTATTAAGCCAACAAAGGAAATAGTGCTACAGGAATCATGTTGGTTGTCCATCTGTTCTGTGTTATATATATCTGCATCCTTCAGGAAGGATTTTGGTTAATCTCTTCTGGTTTGATTTTGATTTTGATTGGTTAGAATATGTGTGCATTTGTTTTATTTGCAAGATACCACATATACTTAACATTAAATGTGTTAGGGAATCATGACTTGTTTTCGCTATCCGCTAACCCCTTTCCTGCAAATGATATGAAGAAAGCTTTATTTTCAAACAGCCTTCATATTAGAGTGGAATTAGCTGCTCCATTTTCAAATTGCCACCTCATGCCCATCAGCTGGAGGATGTGACTATGTCCTTCCTAAACATGTCTCTAACCTCCTGAAGGAAACATCAACTTAAATTTCCATTTCTGACCTTGCTGAGAGAAGGGGCTGACTCCCTTGATTATTTAAGGTTTGCCTTTGCTTGTCAGCTAAAAGATACTGTAGAAACAGAACAATTTTGAAAGTCCCTTTTTCCTGTGCACCAGGGTTATAGTTTTGAAAACTGGCCAAGTGATTTAAGAGCTGGAATCCAATTAGTCAGTGGGACATTGGCTTCTAAACCACTTAAGCTCATTTGAAAATTTTACCCCAGCACATTTACAAATCTATATAATATCATCCAAAGGATTTTACTTTAGTACTCTCTGACACTTCATTTGCTGACTTTCTAACTGTTTTATAAAGAAAGTATAAAACTTGGAATTTGGGAGGATCTCCCTTAAACTCATTTCTGCATAATCTCCTAATAAACTCTCTTTTTTTACGCATAGAAAAACTAACTTATAGAGAAAACTTCTCTCTCTAAAGAAAGGCAAATCTACATGCTCAGCTAAAAAGCAGCTTACATTTGCTTAATGCAAACATTTATCAAAAACCTGGCATATACTTAGATGTTAAAGTCAGTATAATGATGGTGTATGACCAGGAGCCGATCCTGCTATCACTGAAATTAATGGAAGTCCCATTGACATCAACAGGAGCTGGATTGGGCCTATAAATAGTCATAGAGTAGTGCAGGAGTTTGAATATTTGTTTTTTTTCTTGTGTACTTTATCCTACCCTGGTTTTCCAGTACTCCACCTAGCTTTTCCTTTCTTCCCACAATTTTTAACTCTTGTTGTGGGACCCAGGAAGCCTGGCAGTCTTTCCATTGAGGACTAGGCTGGTGTAGGATATTATAATTGTACTAATAGTTGTAAGAACTTATGTAAACTTTAATTTCATTCTATAACAGAAAGAAATGACTGTCTGAAACTGTGTGATGTTCCCAGTATGCATTACAAAATCCTGTCTCTTACTAACTAAATTTCATAACAGGTTTTATATGCTGTTTGTAATTATTCAACCTGGGAGTCTGTAGGACAGGAAGGAGTGGGAGGAGTTGATCCTAGGCTGAGTTAGAGCTACAGAGGGGTGCAGCAGCAGCAGCTTTGTAAGAGGTTTCACTGTTGTTAAATAAAGTCTGTTAATACCTTGCCTGCTTGATACAACACAGGTCCTAATTGTAATGCATACTGGGAACATCACACAGTTTCAGACAGTCATTCCTTAGGGGGTTTCTGTGATCGCTACCCGTCACAGTGGCGTAGTCGTGTAGAACTGATAAATGAAATTGTTTGTAAATTGTTCCATTTCTTATATTTGTCCATATTGTAATTCAAACTCCATTTTAACTTGTCTTAAACTCCATTTTAAAATGCTCATTCCATTTTGTAAACCTTGCTGTAAAGGTCGTTCTGCAAAACCCTAATGTAATCTGATTAGTTTAAATGTGTGAATGAGGTATGCATGGATGATGGAATCAACCTCTAAGCCCGTCCTGATGAAAAAGTGTGAACACCAATGGCTGAAGATGCAGCCAATAGCAAAGTAAGAGGAGTCCACCCTAAAGAGGAAAGAACAAAGGTCCAATTGAAGGAACCTCAAAGCCAGGTCAAGGCTGAAAGTCACGTCTGCAATTGACGGGTAATCAATCACACAGATCCCAGAGGCAGCATGACACAGCAAAACCTAGAGATGCTGGATTCAAACTAAAAGCCTATAAAAAGGATGGGTAAAATAAAAGACTTTGGATAACATTCTGCTGCCAACATCAAGGGGTATCGATGCGCACCCGACAGAGACCCAGCCTCTCCTTGTGCCCGGCACTCTTGGCCAGTTAGCTGCCACAAGCTACGATCCCAAGCTGTGACCCCAAGCCACGGACTCAAGCTACATTCAGGACGGGGAACTATACAGCAGCTGCAGAACATCTAGTGTGTGTGTGTATGTGTTGTGTATACATAGGTATTAAATATTAGCTATTGGTTATAAATCAAATTGTGTTATAATAAACGTGACATTCTTGTCTTATCCCCTGAAAAGATCCTGTGTAGTTTTATCTGTATAACATAGTCAAGCAGGATCTGTGCACAGCTGATTGCTTTGAGATACTGGTAGTGATTTTAAGCAAGTTTTAAATGTGGTGGCTGGAGAACAGACAAAGTGGTTACTGGTTTGTTATTTTCTGTTCCCTTATTTCAGTTAAGGGAAATAGGGACAGAAAAGGAAGTTGATAAGTAAGAGTGAAGGTCAGAAAAAGCTAGAACTGCAATTTGCCCAGAAAAGCTGAACACTGGGTGCTGCAAAGGTCTCTGTTAACTAAGCAACCCCTGAACTGAATGCATCCCAGTTTCAGTGAACTGCAGACGGGGTGTAGCCCTGTACAAGAAAGCAGAAAAATGTCTACCAGTGGAGCAGCTGCTAAACTTGAGCTGGCCAAACTGGAGGCAATAGAGAAAGAAAATGTTACCAAAAAATGTAAAATGTTATGATATACAAAGCACACGGGACCTTTTATAAGAGGGAGGCAATAAGCCATAGTTTATTAAGAATACAACACAGTTAGCATATGCATTTCAGTCACACACACATCATGCACACAGTCCTGCCAGTTGATATTCATAGTTACCAGTATCTTCTTGTAGCTTGAGTCAATCTAATGGCCAGTTAGACTGAGCACAAGTGAGAAGCTGGGGGAGGGGGGTTCTATTGGTCATGAGCTGATGCTCCGAGGCTTTGCAGGACTGAACCCAGAGTTTCATGGCAAAACACCCAAGCTTTATACTTGTAAATTTCCATTTGAGTCCATGCAATTTGCAATGTCATCCTGTAGTCATTAGTTCTTCAGTGGTGTTAATCTTGGGGTTTCCCCGCTATCATTCTTTGATGGTTATTGTCGGGCTTCCCAGCATTATCTTATATTTGTTGTCTTGCTTTCAGGGGTGCCTGCTCACCTCTGAGGCCCGTCAGTGCTGCTTAACATGTTTAGAATCCGATACAATCCATGTTTTCTGATTGTTTCCTGGTCTTTTTAAGTCTCTCACTTTTCTTGACCAGCTGGATATCTAGCTCTTCCTGGTGCATTCCTCTTTCACACAAACAATCACACAATCCCTTACAGACATCTTTAAAGGTAGCAGAATTCAGAATACCTTGTAAATTAAGCCTTGCTAAATCTTATAACTAAAACAATTCACATTGGGGGCTTCAAGCCCTCAACATTTCTTTAATCTATTTATCATAGACACAATACAAAATCCTGTCTCTTACTAACTAACAGGTCTTAATTGTAATGCATACTGGGAACAACACACAGTTCAGACAGTCATTTCTTTCTGCTATTGAATGAAATTAAAGTTTACATAAATTCTTACAACTATCAGTACAATTATAAAATCCTGCTCCTACACTGGGACTCTGTTAAGATGTTTTATGACCTGATGCATAAAGCTCTCAAAATACCATGAGTGATTTCATAATCTGAATTGAGCAGGAGAAGAGGCCAACCCAGGATGCCTGAGCTAGAGAGTCCAGGATCCTTCAAAGATAATGAGGTGCAAGTGAAGGTTTGAAGTTTCAGAAGAGTCACAGCAGTGGTACCCATCTCTTCCCCAAATTTGCCAGACATTTCTAATTTTTCACGAGTCTTGAGTAAAAGATGATGATCAGGCCCATTCTGACCAACTTGACAGGATATTTTTATTGTGCCAATGCAGCATAAGTAATGTCTTTAAAAACTAAATGACTTTCTTGCGTAAGAGATTACATTTATAAATTAACAATCTATGATGATGTCTCACTCTAACTATATCATTTTAACTAATATTTTCGAAGTTGTTACTCTGGAAACCTAAATCTAGGCCAGTATTTTCAGTAAATTCAATAAATTATTCACTGAGTCACTTATTTTCTCAGAGTATTCGGTACCACAAAATTTCTATTACATGCCACTGAACTGTTTTAGCACTCAATGAAAAACATTTTCAGAAGCACTGCAAAAAAATGCCTGGACACAACTACATAACTTTAAATTGACTATTTATAGGGATGGCACAATGTGGAGACTAATCCATAAAGATGTATAATCCAGGACACCCTCTCATTTGAATGTCAGACATGTTCATATCTATAGCACTTCACTCCACAAACTAAGATGCAGAAATCCTCCTTTATCTCACTAAGTATTGTATATTCCGGAGCCAAAGCCAATGTATGACATTGTCTGAAAAATGTAGTGTCATTTTGGATCATCATGGTGGTCTTGTTAAATTATGAATTGGTCACAATAATGAATTTGCACTCACATTAAGCTTTTCAGGCAGGGGTTTCAAAATGTTTTACAAAACTGAAAGTTAAAAACCTTCAAACTCCCATTTTTCTTGTTGAATGGTCCAGAACATTGCATCTTGCTATAATCTTAATGCAATGTTTTGGGACATCACCATGGGGTGGGGGGAAACTATAGAATCTCTTTCTTTAGGAATTTTGGGTAAGTGTTACTATCCACATCTTATTGATAGGAAAACTTAAACAAACACAACTTAAATGGCTAATCCACTATCCAAGCTGGGAATGGAATCTGGCACTCTTGTGGTTAGTGCCTAAAAACCTCTGGGTCATTTTGCCTCGTGATCCAGGGTAGTACTAACACAGGCTGCTTTATGAGTAATTATTTAGTGAATGCCAATGATGTGTTTGAGACTGTACAAAAAATACAGTTAGGCATGATATCTGCACCACGGAGTCCACCTCTAAGGCCACAGCCCTGCACCATGACCTCCTCACGTGCAGATCCCTATTTATTCCAGTGGGTGCCGTTGCTTGGGCACAGAGATCCACCTAGTAAGGTGCTTAATGTCAGAGCCAATTGAGCTACTATAATAAAATAGTATACTGGTCAGATTTCATTGATGTGGAATTCTGGTTTTAAAAATCTTGAGTGAGGTACTCTGTTTTTGCATGAGTTATTAGCTTTGAAGAAATGAATTTTAAGAGGGTTTTGAATAAAGTGAAGGTGGGTGTTTGGCATATAAAGGTAAGGACTGTGTTCCAAGAAAAAAGGTGTGACACAGAAGAATAAAGAGAAGTAAGAATATGAGCTGTATACAAACCAGGCTCGGAGGAGGGCATGCTGGGAGGACCAGGAACATCAGGAAGGACTTCTCTAGATACAATGCCATGTAAAATGCACAGAGCACTGCTGCTGCAGATCAAAAGTTAAGAGGAAAAATTTTCAATAACGACCTGTCAAAATTGACACCAGCAACATGCTGTTTTTGAAAAGCTACCCCCAACAGCTGTATTGGTAATGAATGACTTGAGCTGAGCTGCTACTGTAGAAGTTTCTGTCACATTAACCAGATGATACTCATTGGCTGTGGCAGGTGTTGTTGAAACTGACAAATTTATTCTGTCAATTTTATCTTCCCTTTCCCCTTAAGTGTTCCATCTGCATTTTCATCACTGTCACAGTGATCGTCAAATAGAGATCATCTTTATCAATTACACTCTTAGCCAAAATCTTACATTGTCTGGCATTTAGAACCCCTTTTGTTTAGAACCACATGAGGGCTCACCACTGACTAAAATCATTTTGCTGTTTGACTTTCTTCTACACAGTGTTCTGCTGGAGAGAATAAGCTGCTGTGTTTGTTAGAGCTGTTTTATTGAATTTAGATTGGAAATGTTCAGTATCGAATTTGTTAAAACTAATTATAAGATACCTATTTTTGAATGTTTTTCTGCTACATTTGCAATACATTGGATTCATAGATGCATAAATTAAGCTTTGGTGACTAAGGGACGGGCAGGAAGAATAGACTCTTCAACAATATCACGCTTCAAAAAACCTGGTTAAATAAATTTGTCTTTGCTTCAGTATCCATCTTTTTATAAGGCCTTGCTTTTAATCCGTTTTCCAGCTGTTTTCAGTAAGATACAAAGAGATCAAGTGACTTAGGGCTAGATGCAAAAGGGGCATTAGGCTGAGTATTACAGCACTGAACTTTGAGGTGCCCAGCTGTCAGGTGGAACTTACTGCTCTGAATTACACACCCAGATGCTCTCCAAAAATCCCTGTGGAGAGTTAGGCACTTTAAAAAGATTCACAGGTGGTAGCCAGTTTCTCTACCCGAGTGGGGGGCTGTCTAAACTAGCCAGTAGGAAATGCTGAGGAGAGCATTTCCCTTGCCAATGATGAGTGGCCATTACAGACTGCAGACTGCCCCAGTGAGTGAGATGCTAGATAGGGTGACCAGACAGCATACGTGAAAAATTGGGATGCGGGTAATAGGAGCTTATATAAGGAAAAAGACCCTAAAACTGGAACTGTCCCTGTAGAATTGGGACTGTCCCTGTAGAATTGGGACATCTGGTTACCTGAGGGCTAGATGCTGACTGGCAGTCACCACTAAGGCAAGGTGGGTTAAAGGGTTGGGGGTTCCCCTGGGAGGGGAGACACAGTGTGTGGGGGCACTGCAGGGGCCAGCACTCCAAGGAAATGGGGAACCAGGGCCTGGGAGAGACATGGGGCCAGAGGCAGGCAAGACACTGGCCAGCAGAGGGTGCTCCAAGGCTAGAAAAGAGCTAATTCACAGGTGACCAGCAGGAGGCGCCACACAAGTGAGGCTCAACCTTGCAACACCTAGCCATCTTGTATCCCTTAGCTGGTGATGGTTGGCCATCTGCTATTCCAAGATGTTCCCCGAAGAGAATGAGAGTTGGGAGCTGGGGAGGGGAACTAAAGTTTTGCTATATTGCTCCTGGGATGAGGAATAGGAATTGAGAACTTGTGATTGCAGCTTGTATTCTAATGTGAGTTCCACAATTCTGTGGAAATGACCACATAACATGAGCCTCATTGGACTATCTTTTCTTTTTAACTGCAAAAACAGATATTCCAGAATAAAGGATTTAAAATCAGAATTGGGAATATTAATCCTCACTGTCACCCACACATAAACTCAAGCATAACATTTTCTCTACCTGTACAGCTGTTTTGTTGTATATTGTTGTATCTGACTCTTGTTTGAGTCACTGGAAGAATTATGAATTTTAATTTATATTGAACTGTCTGGCAGAGTAGACGTAAGCAGGGCATGTATATTTAATCTCCACCTCCAATCCCATTTACTTGCTACCTCATTTTGTGTTATCTCTTTGCTGTTTGACTTGGTGTTATTAGTGCAGGCAGCATATGGCCTCTTGCTTTAACTGAGTCAGTGAGTGCTGCAAATATTTGCTGAATAGGTGCAACCCGCTAGTGCACAACTAACCCCTAAAGATGCCTCTTGTGTATTTTTCTTGACATTCTATGTAGTGATAATGATAAAATATACATGCAGTGACCTAGCTTGCCCCAAGCCAGGGCTGTGCTCAGACAGAAGCTAGAGCTCAGCTGTGAGCCTTGCTGAGTATCTGGGAGGGAAAATTAAAGGGAGTGTAAAGAATCCCCATGTTCCTCTGCACAGGCTACTCCTATGAGCAGATCCTGTGTGAAGAAGGCAGGGAGTGGGTGTAGCTTTGGCTGGTGTGCTGGGGAAGCAAAGACAACACAGCTGAGTCAGTATGGAGGGGGAAGAAAGCTACACCAGGAAAGGGGCGGGTGTAGTTTATTTTCCCCTGGGAGCAAGGGGAAAACTGGGCATCAAATTGTGACAGACAGATTCCCTGCCCTGCTCCTGAACCATCCCTAGAGTTGCTAATTTTAGTTGGATATATTCTGGGAGGTTTCAACAAATGACATGATCTTTAATTAAAGATCAAGCTTTAATTCATGGAGACTCCAGGACAATCCTGGAGGGTTGGCAACAGTAGCATCCCAGCTACACACCCTTCCTTAAACATGGAGAGTTACAAAGTACCAGTCTAGCATTATAAAGCTGCTCACTACAACCTCTTGGATCACTAATGTTTCAATATGACCCATTTTCAGCATTCTCTAACACCAGTGTAGATTTTAAGGCCAAAGGGGACCATGCAATTATCTAGTCTGATCTCCTGCATAGCAAAGATCATAGATTTTATTTTGCCTCATTTCAAAGCAATGTGAACAATGTGGGTTTCAAAGTTCTGAACTGGAACATTATTGGGTCCATTTTCTGCTTAGGGGAGTCTGTCATGAAAAAGTTCCAGTGAAAAGATAGTGAAAATGTAGCCAAGAGCAGGCAAAGTGAAAAAAATAGAGAAATTCTGCCTGGGAAAACAGAGCAGAATAAAACTTGGAGTTGTCTCACTTCATGAGTCCCTGTCATATTCGTGAATTAGTTCACCCATTGAACACAATGTGCTCAATTATAAATGTTCTCGTTTTAATGTTTCTTTTGTCTTTCTGGAAACTTAATCCAAAATCTTCACATTTGGGTGCCTAATATTAACCTCCTAAAGTTGTATTCAGGTACTTAAACAGAACTTGCCATTTTGACTGGTGAGCAAATCACACAGCAAATTGACTGTTACAATCTAACAGCTTTTTTTATCTTATTTTTCTGTTCTCCCACAACACAAAAGGGATTGCTGAGATTTTCCTGAAACTTTCCAAGAGAGTTAAATTCTGGGCTGAGACTGAGGATGAGGAGTTGTTCACCTTTGGAAATTAGTCAGTAAGTTAAGAGCAACAGGACAACGATCATAGAATTCTTCCTAAACATGGAACTGTAAGTATGAGTAGAGTAGCTTCCAACTACCCACAAGCTGAACATAAGCAGAAGCACATTATGACATCAGATGCATTTGCTGGTAAATTGTCTATATTAGCGCATTTTAAAAATTCATGCCTACAATACAACAGTTGCTGCTGTTACAAAATGCACATTCTAATAGTGTTTTAAGATTGACGTCTATCAAGCTGTTTGGTAGCTATGCTTAATCTCCTTTAGTATTTCATAGTAATAATACGGCATTGCTTTCCTTTCGATAGCTTCACCCCACATATTGAGCTTGTGAATATACTACAGATTCTTTGCCATTTTATAGCCCTGACTCCTTTCCTAGCACTCCATACATCTATTTTTCTTCTCTTTCTCTTCCCTTCCAGTCAAGGACAGAGTAAATAAAGGAGTTTTTAGGCCTTCAAGGCTGTGTAAAATGGCTGAATGACAAAGTAATGAACACTCCTTGTAACTGGAGTCATAGACACGTATTTATTGCTAAGCAACACAGGCTGATGTCAATGAGTTTTGCCAAATGCAGATGGTGAGTAGGTTTGTTGAACATTTGAAATCATTTTAATATAAATCTTGAAATTTGGTTCTAACATAAACATAAAATATACTCAGCTGGTCAAAATGAAGGTCTTTTCAGAGAGGCAGTAGAGGGACAACATTAGTTTAATTTCTGCACGACTGTTCTGTGTTTTAGGGAGCTACTTGTAGGTGAGATTATTCATAGATGCATCTACTAAAAATCACAAGTGAAGCTTTGAAAAATACCTGCAAACCTTCCTAAAGTACTGGTAGTCTTAACAGTTGCTCTTAAAAATATGGGAAGAACTATGTTTTATTTTGAGGTTGTTTTTAATGTAAATAATATTCCTAGGAGTTACTTGGTTTCTCATGAATGTAAGACTCATAGTATTGTTCACTGAATACCAGTGGCACCATATTCTTTCCCACACAACTCTGCCAGAACATCTCACTCCAAATATAACGGCTGTTCCATTGCTGAGTAGTGATGCATGATCCTGCTGAGGAGAAGTTGTGCCAAATGATATAAAATGCTTGTACTGTGGGAATGTGCACACCAAACTCATGTGATAATCTCCATCTGAGCCCAAAGCTTCTAAGGGGGGGAAAACAAATTCGTTCATCAGATCCAAGTGCCCCCCCTCCCGCCCCCATGACAATCATGGTGATCAGCTAAATGTTGACACAGAACTTACCACCAACATGAAGGTCAATACACCAGAGGGCGACTTAAAGAACAAATTCTCCTGTCTCCCAGGTGGCTTGGGCGGCTTGCTGGGAAACAAATTTAGGGATCAAAAGGATCCCCTAGGCCTAAGCGAGGAGGCAGCCTGGCTACACTGCAGTGGGGCTGTGTTTGGCCTTAGGAAACAGAGTGCAAGCAGCCAAACAGTTCCTCAAGCTTACAAACAGAACAGCACAGAATCGGTGGCAGTATCAATGGAAAGGCTGCAAAAATAGCAGCTTCATGGGATAGAAATCAGTTAACTAAATCAGTTGGCAGTGGTTCTAACATGTAGATGTGCAAAATGCTCTAGCTTTTTTAGTTTGGCATATGAACAAACCATTTTTATCTAAAATTGTTCCAATTCATTGTAGAATAGAGGTGTTAGTTTGGGCAAGTCCGCGCACGGGTCTCTTGCATCTGATGCAAGGTGAGAGTGGTTAAATTACCTTAGCTTCCAATACCTGGGTAAAGAAGAACTTAGAATGCAGCAGGGGTTAGTAGGGGAACATTTATTCACTTTATATTAGGTTAGTTGGCTGTTTTCAGGAAAGTATTTGAAGCCACTTTTTATCTATTCAGATTGTTTGGGGACAGATTAGAATTTGGTGAATTCACTAATGGAGAAAACTGATTAATTTTAGGTGATTGTATGTGTGGGGAGTTCTGTTTGGGGTTTTAATTTTTTTCCATTTTTCATTAAACTTTTGTGAAACCAGTCCTATTTACTCTGGATGTACTTGATAGTCATAAGTGTTCACCTACTGTTCAGAAGAAATAATTTTTGAACTGAGTTGTTCACTTTCACAGTTCATTGTTAGCTGTGTGGTCCCATGGTATTATTTCTGCTATTTTACTGGACAATTGACACTTAACTGGAAAAAGATGAATAGCAAACAGAAATATAATGTATATTGAATAATGAAACTTTCAGAATTCACAGATATTTCATAGACAATCAGCCATCCAAATATTTGAATAATAAATAATATGACCTCAGTAACAGCAGAAAATGAGGTCATATTATTTATTATTCAAATATTTGGATAGCTGATTGTCTATGAAATATCTGTGAATTCTGAAAATCAGCCATCCAAATATTTGAATAATAAATAATATGACCTCAGTAACAGCAGAAAATGAGGTCATATTATTTTCAATTTTCACCCAGTTCTAATCAAAATAATACTTTATCCTGATCACCAGGCATGTACACTATGTACAGAATTCTGTTCTTTTCTGTCTTTAGTACACCGCTGAAATATCTAGCAGTCATGTCAGTTCTCTTTAATAGCTATTACCTCACTTGGTAAAGATGAAAAACAAAATATGAAATCTAGTGGTAAAGGGCTGTGAAAAAAGAAAACTACTGAAAACTGTAATCAGTACTGTTTTTAAAAAATCAGTCAGTTTTATCTGTGAAATACGTATTTCAAAGACTAATACCATAGATTTAGTACTTGGGAAAATATGTTGACAACATCCTGGAGTCTGAAGTATTTATTTAACTATGAAACAATTTTATAGAATATTCAATGACAACATTGAACCATCTCAGACTATCTCAAGGTGAGAGTTTTTCAGTCTCCATGTCCATTGTCCCAGACTTGTGGGAAGAGAGACAAGATACAGGGGATGTGGTTTATTAACTTAACTCATCTAGCAACTCTCTGGCCAATACTTGTATAGTGCAGGTCAGGATTCCTTCCTTTCATCTGGTGGAAGGCTGCCATTAGCTTCCCATCCCTCCATAGCTAATCTCCAGCCTGTTGCTGGGATCCTACTACCCTTCCCTCGAATAAAGGTTAAGGGGCTGGTAAATCAGGATTGTCTCTTGTCTGCCACAGACATCAGAAGCCCCAACCCTAATCCCCAGTTTCTTTCAGGGATCCAATTCTGGTTTATCAGGAAACCAAATTCCCTATGGAACAACTATCTTCTCTGCACGTTGTGGGCTGCTCTGCTGCTCCTTGCAGCAGTTGTTAATCCAGGCATGAGAGGAGGAACAGGCTGAAGAGACAGGGTTTAGCTGCCCTCCCCAGGTGCTCAGGGGCCAAGGGCTTACCAGGATGACACAGGGCCACCCACCAGCTTCAGTGATGCCTTTCTCCCCCCAACTGGTCAGTCACCCCTCTCCTCCCCAGAGGGATGGGGGACCTTAAAGGAGCCACTACCCTCTTTTCCCAAAAAACCCTTGAGGTTGCAGAGAGTGCATTCTCCTGTCAGCCTGGCTGAGGCTGGCAACAAGGGCTCAATTTAGTGTCAGGCATTGATGACAGGGTGTTCTGTGTGACATGGAAACTTATAAAAAATTAGCTCATTTTACTAAACTTAATTAATTGAATATTGAACAAAGTGGCAACTTGGTCAACAGAAGGAACAACACTACTGGTTTTTTGTTTTGTCTGTTGGATTTCCATTTACTGATTTTCACTGGTTATTTACAAAGTTCTCTCCCCCTTTAGCTCCTCCCAGATAGCAGCATGTACACTACAGACTCCACCACTGATTCGAGAAAGTATCACTACCCAGAAAAACACTTACCTACCTGTTTCTTATTGAAGTAAATGGGACATAAGCACACCCTTAAAGTTAAGCAAGGGGTGGGCATAAACATTTGCTTACATGCTTTCCTGGATCAGGGCTTCCATATGACTGTCTTGCCCAGTGAGGATTTCAAGCCCCTTCTGCCTAGCATGCACATTCTGCTTTCCAGCTTTGGCTCCATTTCAAGCTTATGACTCACCAGACATAGCCACATGTGACTTGAAGTTTGCCCCAGTACATGCTTCTGTTGATAAGGAACCTGATATAGTGCACATACATGCCCAGTGCAGTATTTTTCAATGTACTATCTTATTTATGTCTCAACCAATTAATCCAAACTTGGCAAGGCACTAATTTCTTAGTGTGAGCTTGTATAACCCTTCTCACATAAAGAAAGTGAGGAATACTTGTAGCACCTTAGAGACTAACTAGTTTATTTCAGCATAAGCTTTTGTGAGCTATAGCTCACTTCGTCGGATGCATAGAATGGAACAGAAGTAAAATGCATTTATACACACAGAAAGAAAAAGAAAAGAAAAAAATATATACATTAGCATACCAATTCTAAGAGGGCTGTTAAATGTAGATGGTCCATTATCACTAGGAGAAAAATACACCTTTTGAAATGGAGATCTGTTGTCAGTAACTCAGGAAATGCAATTAATTACTGTAATGAGAGAATCAATCTGAACTTCTGTTAAGCCCCTGGTTAATAGTGTCCAATTAGAAAATTAATTCCAGTTCCTCAGTTTCCCGTTGAAGTCTGTTTTGGAAGTTTTTCTATTTCAAAACTGAAACCATCAAATCTTTAATGGAATGGCCAGGAAGATTGAAGTGTTCTCCTGCTGGTTTTTGAATGTTATGATTCCTGATGTCAGATTTGTGTCCATTTATTCTTTTGCGTAGAGACTGGCCAGTTTGGCCAATGTACATAGCTGAGGGGCATTGCTGGCACATAATGGCATATATCACATTGGTCGATGTGCAGGTGAATGAGCCTCTGATGGTATGGCTGACGTGATTAGGTCCTATGATGGTGTCAGTTGAATGGATATGAGGACAAAGTTGGCATCGGGCTTTGTTATAAGTATAGGTACCTGGGTTAGTGTTTTTGTTGTGTGGTGTGTGGTTGCTGGTGAGTATTTGTTTCAGGTTGGGGGCTGTCTGTAAGCAAGGACTGGTCTGTCTCCCAAGATCTGTGAGAGTGTGGGATCATCTTTCAGGATAGGTTGTAGTTCTTTGATGATGCATTGGAGAGGCTTAAGTTGGGGGCTGAAGGTGACGGCTAATGGTGTTCTGTTGTTGTCTTTGTTGGGTCTGTTCTGTAGTAGGTTGCTTCTGGGTACTCTTCTTGCTCTGTGAATCTGTTTTTTCACTTCCCCAGGTGGGTATTGTAGTTTTAAAAATGCTTGATAGAGATCTTGAAGGTGTTTGTCTCTGTCTGAGGGACTGGAGCAAATGTGATTGTATCTTAGAGCTTGACTGTAGACAATGGATTGAGTGGTGTGTTCTGGATGGAAGCTGGAGGCATGTAGGTAAGTGTAGCGGTCAGTAGGTTTCCGGTATAAGGTAGTGTGTATGTGCCCATCATTTATTAGCACAGTTGTGTCTAGGAAATGGACCACTCGTGTGGATTGAGGGTGAGGCTGAGGGTGATGGTGCACTTGCCCACACAAATAGCCCCATTAAAACCAGTGTGTCTATTCGCATGTCATTACTCCACAAGCAGGCCCTCAGTACTGCCTATAGCAACTCTGAAGTTTTGAATCCCAACATAAAATCGTAGTTGTATTTTTCAGATAGTGTGAAAATTTCCTGTTCTCATGTTCAGATAAATACAAATAATAGATTTAATCCCATTTTTGTGAGGCAAAAATACCTTAATTGTTACAAAAGTTTACAATCAGATTAAAGTAAGATTAAAAGCTTGCAATCAAGAGGCCAATTGCGATGGATAAACCTGTCTGGATGAAATAACTTTTGAACAATTATTGAAAACAACCCCAAACTCTAGACCTTTAACTCTAGACCATTCTCTATTGGCCATGTCATCTTTAACTCCAGCCCCGAACAATGCTGCTGCCGCGGGCTGATGGCATCCGGCCCCTGCTGCTGCAGGCAGCCCGTGCCCCTGTAGTGGCGGGCTGCCGGCACCCCCATAAGGCCGGTCCCGGCTTCGGCTCCTGCCGCGGTGGGCTGCTGGTGGCCCCACGAGCCCGGTCTGGGCCCAAGCTCCTGCTGTGGCAGGCTGCCAGCACTGCCACGTGCCCGACCTGGCCCCAGCCCCTGCAGAGGTGGGTTTCCGGCGCCCCCATGAGCCTGGCCCCTGCCGCAGTGGGCTGCCAGTGCCTCTGTCGGGCTGCTGGAACCCACCCTCACTGACCTCGGGGGGCTGCTGGAACCCCCCTTCAATCCCAACCTCTGCCCTGGAGGGTTGCTGGAACCCCCCCCCCCCCGCCCCCCAGTCCCTGCCGCAGTGGGGGGTCACGCTTAGAGGCCCGGTGTGGGAAAGGGGTCACCACTAGAAAAAGTTTGAGAACCACCGAACTAGACTATGGATTAAGTAATATGAGAATAAGAGAGTTTCATGAGATCTGTGTTTAAATATATCACCACTGCCTCACAGCTATGGAGCTTTGAAAAGTTATTGTTTTTTCAACAGAAGCATATGCAGCACATGAAAATGTAAAATAGAAGAATCCCTCAAAGTAAGCAGGTTCTAAAAAATTCTACTGAATCTAAAGAGCAAGTTTTAGGGGAAACTCTCTGGTTAAATGCTGATTGACGTTACTAGAAACTCATACCACCTGCAATAATATATTAATAAGAAGCATAATATTTTAAAATGCATTAAAATATTATGCAGAGTAGTAACCCCACATCACATATGGATGTCTCTCTCTGCAGGCAGCCTGTATCACAGAAGTGCTACGTACGTGTGCAATTTGTGGTATGAATGTGTAGACGTGCCAAAGCGCCTTTTTAATCTGATTCTTCCATTTTAGAAGTCACTTACTTCATAGAGAATGGGGTACAGAGACCATCCCAAATTTATTAATTGGTTGCAAAGTACCCTACATTACTAAAACATGTGAATACTTTTTTTTTTTTTTTAGTAAATATGGAAGACCCTCTTGTGAGCATGGCATTCAGTTCCTTATAGTTGATGTTCCAGCAGGCATTGCAATAAATCCAGTTTCTGAATTCAGTCCTCTGAGGACCTCAAGGTAGGCCAAAACCAAATGAATTTGTTTCACCCTTTGAATGTGCTGTATACAGTATTGCCTAGTAATTCACTAACAAATTTGTTACTTGGTTTTCAAGGGGGCATAAAGGGAAATAATTGGCCTCAGAGGAAGCATCTTTCAGAATAAACCTGTTTTTTCTGTGTCCTTTTAGAGAAGGAACGACTGGGTGGGGGGATGGGGAAGCAGTGGCAGGTGGTATTTTATTACTGGAAAATCCTCTCTCAATTTATTATTAGTTTGAAACTCAATAACTCAAGTAACATCTCTCCTAGAAGTTTTCTTTTCTATGAGGCCCTATGAACTCTAGGGTCTGTTGATGTGAAGGGTCTGAGAGATATAAGCAAAGAAATATTTTCCTCTGAACATCATGCTGAAATCAAAGATTCTCTATTGTGAAATGACACAGTATATTTTCCATCTTTTCTTTTTGGGCTGATGCCTCAATAACAACTCTCTAAGCTAAAAGAAAAGTAGCTGTTGACCATGAAAGCTCTAGAACTTTAATTTTTAAAATAAAATGCTCTGGCTAGTAAACATTTTATTCTGGATCTTCAGCGGGTATAAATCAACGTAGCTCAACTGATTTTTAAAAATAAATGATCAAGTCAATGGAGTTGCACAGATTTATGCCATATTAGGATCTAGCCCTTTAAATATGTGTAGTGGGCTTAATACTAAGGCTATTCTAGCATACCTTCCAAGATCATTGTCTTCTATTTTCTGATGTTAAGCATGGTTTAAAGCTAAACTTAGTGTCCTTTTTATACAACTAGTCTTGTGTTTGCACTGGAAATAGTGCCATCAAATAGATAATCCAGATGGTTTGTTAGGGGGCTCTTTAGGGAAAAGAATTTTCTCAGTGCCTCATGAATGACAGTTGCTGAATATGCTAGTTTCTCTAAACTTAATATTTCGGTGTTTTTTACATTATCAAAATAAACGGGGCAATAAAGAAATAAGCAAGGAAGCTTCAGTTCAGTAATAAGGTCCAGAGAAGCCTGGGATGATGATATCTCATTATCCAAACAGATCATTTGCAAATTTGCAAAATTCACTGAGGTAAAACTTACATATTTCCATTGATTGTGTAAAATAAATTCGCAAAGCAAAAAATCAGTGTAGTGTAATAAATGCATCCAATCTAACCTTCACTTTAACAAGACTGCAGAGACAGAAACAGCAAATACATGATAATATAAAAAAACAGAATACTGTTGCTAAACACCCAATGTAAAATTCAGAAACTCCATTAACAATAGAAACCATTCAGTGAAATAGTTCCAGTAACACATTTGCTGAACTGAATGCTTGCTAATGCTTAAACACCTCCGTAAAACAAGAATAAAAGAAATGACAAAGTACTTCATTTACAGCCAAAGCTGTTACAGCAAAGATGAGATTAGATCTCTTTCTAAAATGATATTTTTCCCTCCGCTTCTGGGAGAAGTTCGGAAGCCTTGTGTACAGGGGGTTCGCTGTGAGGGGTCATGGTGGTCCGTTCTGGCCTTGGAATCTGAGTTGCCCTGTTCATTCCCTTCTTTTGTGGGCCATTGGGAGAAAAGTGTGGCCTTCATAGCCTCCATCATGCTCATAACACTCACAGCTCTGAATTTAACCAATGACAATAATCAAATCTCATGCTTCAGGTCTTCAGTTGGTCACCTCCAGGGGTCAGGAAGAAATTATTTCCCCTGATGCAGAGTTGGTGTATTCTGGGGTGTGTCTCTGTGTGGGGTGGAAGGAGTTAACATTCTTCTCTGAAGAATTGGAGGTGGACACAAGACAGTGTCGACCAGTGCTCTGTGGGAGATGCAGAGAATACTTGTGGCCCACAACAGGTTAGTGTTCTGAGGATAGAAATGCTAGAGTCTAGTCATTGTGCTCAATGTAGGGATATCTGGATTAAATATAATAGTCTGTGATATACGGGCTGTCATACTAGATTATCTAATGGTCTCTTCTGGCCTTAAACTTTATGAAACTAAGTGGTGCTTTAATATTGGCTTAGAACTATCTCAGCCAATCAGAGCACTGCAAGTTGCTTCATTGTTCATGACTATGGGGAATCTTGTTTACATAATGGCCATACCGTTATTTCTGAATATTCTACTCTGACTTCTGTCTCAGAACATATGTCCGTATGTCCTCATAAATAAAGTCTCCCCACCTATCTTAGATATGAGATAAAATGGGTCATTATCCAATTGCACATAAATGAAAGTATGTGCACCCTTCTCACATCCAGGCTCTCTACCAGGCTGACAATTTCTCAGCAGAATCAAGCCAATAGAGACCAGTATGAAGAATGAGTCCTCAGATGCTCCAATGTCAAGACACAAGATGTTCCACTAGGGCATGGAAAACTCATTCAGGTGACTTCACTAGTCCCTCAACCAAGATTTTTTTGTTGATTCATATATTTTAATATCAGAAAGGACCAATATTACCATCTCATTTGACCTGCTATAAAGCACAGGCCATATAACACAGTAATTCCTTCATTAAGCCCATAAATTCTTTTAGAAAGAAATCCAGTCTAGATTTAAAGCCTTCGTGTAATGGAGAATCCACCAGGTTTCTTAATAATTTGTTCCAATATTCTCACTGTTAAAATGTACACCCTATTTCTAACCTGGATTTGTCTAGTTTCTGTTTCTAACCCATGGATCTTTTTATGTCTCTGTCTGAGAGATTGTAGAGCTCTGGCTCTTTAATCAGAAAGATATCTCATAGAGCTGGAAAGACCTATAAAGGTCATCAAGTCCAGTCCCCTACCTACACTAGCAGGACCAAGTAGGGTCCCCTGACAGATTTTTTTGGCCCCAGATTCCTAAATAGCCCCCTTAAGGATTGAACTGATAGCCCTGGGTTTAGCAGGCCAATGCTCAAACCACTGAGCTATCCCTCCCTAGATCATGTCCATATCTATGTACTTCTGAACCACAGTCAAGTTACCTCTTAACTGTCTGTTTAGATTAAATTTAATAGATTGAGTTTCTTTAGTCTCTAGCTATAAGGCATATTTTCCAGATCTCAAATGATTCTTTCCGATTTATGAACATCCTTACTGAAGTGTTGACACCAGAACTGAACCCACTGTGCCGGTAATGATCTAACTAATGCTGTGTACAGAGATAATACCACCTCCCTACTCCTACTCATATTCATCTGCTTAAACATCCAAGAAACATGCTAGCCTTGTTACATACAGCATTGCGTTTTGTTATCTACTATTATCCCTGAATCCTTTCCAGTGTCACTATATCTAGGAGACAGTCGTCTATCTTAGAAATGAATCCTACATTTTTTCCTTTCTGATGGATTCTGCTTTTCTGTTCCCTCCCATTCAGGGACAGAGAAGAAGTTTGAAGGGGCAAGACCAGAGACTTTCAAAGCTACACAGCTTCACCTTGCCCTAACAAAAAAAGTTAAGCTGGGCTGGAAGGATTTGGCTAACTGTGCTGTTTCCTCATCCCATCAACCTATTGCCTGAGCAGCTGAAGATCTTTGAGCCTGACAGACCTATCACTCTGGCTCTCAGATGTATACTGGAACAGTCAGATGGCTTTCTAAGCAGTTTCCTAAATTACCCCCTGCCCAGTTGTGTAGCAGATGTTAAAAGGAGATCTTCCTCAGAAGATTTCGTAAGTTGTGTGCTACATGCTGGAATAGGGTCTGTGTTTCTCCCAATTTAAATATAAAAGCAATTATTTTTAGTGGAGGCAGAAGTGGAGACTGCAACAAGAGTGTTCTATATTTGTACAGATGTAAATAATTGTTCTTTGGAGGCTACCAAAAATGAAACAGAAGAGAGACAATGGGTAACAAAGGAGAGGGGAAGTTGTTATAGTGAAAAGCAATTTGAAAGTTATGTAATTATATAACTTCATCCTTTTAGCTTCTTAGCTTAAAGGGGAGATATGTTTCTGAATGTCTGAATGGATTTCTCAGAAGTTAATAACTCCATAAAAGTGACTTCACAAAAGTCATGGGAGAATGAGATATGGCCAGGCAGCACCATGGTGTTCTGGCTTGCCTTAACCTAATATATCTCCTATTCAGCTAATATCTTTCCCATCCACTACAGAACGCAATCAAAAAAGCAATCCAAAAGAACAGAGGAATGCTTGCCTTTGGAGTTCTGCTAAGACGTATACAATTATTCAGCAATAGTAAACATCAGTTTTGCCACCTAATTCCCCATGTTTTGTAAACTTAATAATTTATAATCCATTTTCAGATTTTGATTTGTACTCCTTTAAGCTTTTTCCATTAAAAATGGCCCTGAGACACAACATTCAGATGCAAGTCAGAACTACAGAAACATTTTGGGGTGTCTGGATACAGAGTGTTGATTTGGGGCCATCAAATAGATTAAATAAAATAGGGAGGAAAAAAATCTCCTTGAAAAATTTCATACAAAATTCTGTTAGTGCTTGAGCCCAGAAATATATGCACTTCTGTGGTCAGTAATAGAGCATTGTGCTTTAAAATTTGAAAGATGAAGATTATACACTAATTGGTGCTCCTTAGAAGCAATATTTTAGTCTCTCTAAAATCTAGCTCCTAGAAGAACATGTATTGTTTTTGCTCACTGAGATTTTCAGGGACAATAGCAAGTTACGTCTGATTAGCTTTTAGTTGCAGGCATGCACATAATTCCTCTTCATTTAAATGGCAGTAATGTTAAGCTATCTCTCTCTCTATGATTTTAAAAGCATGCATTTCTTCTTCATATTGTACTTAATATTATATGTTGTTCATATTTTACCTTCACTTTTATGACTATTAAGGTGTTAGTTTACTTTCTGTAACTCTCTTGGTCTGAGGAAAGGAAATTGACGGCACAATTTTGCTTTTGCTTGTAGCCAGTTTCTAGTCATTCCCTCCTTTTTATGCATTAGCATAATATTTGGATTTCCGACATAATACCAGATAGCACTCAGCTGCTTTGGAGGAGAGGGAATGCAAGGAGTCTCCCTCCCCCAATGCAGCAGCCGGGTACATTTGCAGTCAGGACTGCAGTTGTGCCCAGGCACTGTGTAAGACGATCCCTCCTGCCTCCTTATGGATGTCTTATGGACAGCTTTCAGATCAACAGGGCTAAAACAGAGGTTGTAATTTTCCTTCCCCCACACTCTTTCCCTTCTCTTTTTTTCTTGATCACTGTGGACAAAATGGACACTCAGGTCCATAGACTGGGCATCAGCTTCGACTTGGGCTTCTCTCTCTAAATCTTGCTTATTCTTTCTGCATACCATTGCTTAGATATGGCCTTTGCTCACAGTTGAAACCTTTGTCCAGGCTCTCTCATCTTGCCTCAGTTTCTGCAATATCCTTTTCTCAGGCCTTGACAAATCCCATCTTGCAACGCTCATATCCATTCAAAATGCTGCAGCAAAGATCATTTCCCTAGCCTGTCATTTTGACTACGTTGTGCCCCCTCTCCCCCATCCCCCACTTACATTCCTCCTCTGGTTCTCCCTTTTCTATCATGGCAAAGATAAGCTACTTGACTTCACTTTCAAAGATCTTCATGAGCTTTCTTCCCCCTGCCAATTATGTTTCATTTGCTATCCAGAAATCAACTCCCACCTCTGTGGGCCATGATCCAATCTCAATCACCTACTTGTTAAATCTTCAAGCAAGCCCCTTTTCTCCTATGCTGCCCCTCACACTTTGGAGGGGTTTCCTTTAACCATCTACAAAACTATCTTCTTGTCCTCCTTCCAAATCCTTCTTAGCAGCCTCCTTTGTCATAATGCCTATAAAAAAGCCTGACAACTGTTAAGCAGTGGTGTACCGAGACCCCTGCCTATCATGCTGACCAATATTGTCTCATTTCCTTATGTTCTTGCTCTCTCTCTCTCTCTCTCTCTCACACACACACACACACACACACACACACACAAGCTGTAGTCTCTTGTCTTTTACTTAGATTGTAATCTCTTTGGGGCAGGAACCACCTTTTTGCTCTGAATTTGTACAGCTCCTAGTGCAATGGAGTCCTGGTCCATGACTAGGGCTCCTAGGCAGTAGAGTTATATATATCTATATAAGCAATAAATAATAACATTTTACAGATAGGGAACTAAGGCTCGGAGTTTAAGTGATTTTCCCAAGTTTGCACAATAAGTCTGTGACAAAGCCAACTCTTGGCCACATATATCCTGAGTCTTAGCTCACTGTCTTAACCACAAGTCTGTTCTTCCCCTGGAAGGCTAACATTCAATGCGATACTGTACCACATTTCTAATACAGCACATCCCTTCTCAAACACTGCCAGTTTGAATGGTAGAAATGAAGCAACTGCTTTTAAAATGCCTCTTGGGAAATTCATTATTACAAAAGTGCTGAATTTAATGTAAGAATTGCAGTCCAATATTGCTAATTGACACTTTTCCCTATTTTGTGCTCTTTATCAACTGACAAAAATATGCTCTATGCAAGAAAATAATTTCAGAATGATTTTTATTTTATGTTAAGAATCAGAGAGGTAGCCGTGTTAGTCTGGGTTTGCAAAAGTGACAAAGAGTCCTGTGGCACCTTAAAGACTAACAAAAGCATTGAAGCATAAGCTTTTGTGGGCTAGTACCCACTTCGTCGGATGCATCTGACGAAGTGGGTACTAGCTGATGAAAGCTTATGCTTCAATACTTTTGTTAGTCTTTAAGGTTCCACAGGACTCTGTCACTTATTTTGTGTTATTCATTCCAGGTTTGTAAATGACTTGTTTACCTGTGGGTTAGAAAAAGTGTTTTAAAAATACTTAACGAAGAAACTATGATGGTATTTCAGAGGTTAATTTTCAGTTCGGCATCAGAAGAAAATGATGCATCTTTGAAAGGTAAATTGAAATATAATTTTGCAATGAGTGCATTCAATTTTATTGTGATTAGAATTATTAATACTATTGTGGGATTATTTGGCATAAAATATAGAATCAACAAAACATTATAAATGATCATTTCAAACACAAATTCTACTTGGAATTAAACCAAATAAATTACAGCAATGAAGCAGAGCAGGGTTACAATGTAGAAAGCATACTAATAAAGGGATTCAGACCCTATAATCTGATCCTAGTCTCTCTTTATATTTCTTAAGATATTGATATTGTAATCCTGCCAGCCAATCATACTGTAAATCTATTTAACTAATCTCTCAAAATTAAAGTTCTCATATTTCATGCCATGATACGTATCTCTTTATTATTCCCTGAATAGGAGTTCACTGCACTTGTAGCATAAATATTGACCCAGCTTCTAACTAAGGATCTTTTTCTGCACCACTGAAATCAATGACAGGTTTGTCACTGACTTTGACAGGAATAGGACTGGGCTATAAATGAATATCATTCTAAACTAAAAAGATACACTTACAGCATTGAGCAAGGAGAGACAAGTAGTCCCCCTCTCCCCCCCCCCCTTTTATCTCCACTGTCATCAGAGCAGCCTTCCCTCATCCTGGATACTGGATCACACAGGAGCATGTCCTGCCCTGGAGCCAAGACTCTGACTATCCTTTAAATATGTTCAACCCATGCTGTCTATCTGCACTGTCCCAACATGTGTGTGTACACACACACACACACACACACACACACACACACACACACAGGATTCCAAAAGCACCTCCAGCAAGAGCTACTTTTCTGTTCCCTACCTGTCATTCACCCACTGTATACACTTGACCCAGTTCCCACTGAAATGAATGAGTCTTTCCATTGACCTCAATAGGAGCTAGATAATTTCAGTAGATAGAGTTACAAAATTTTTATTAGTAAATCAAGGTTTTAAATGCAAACAAAGTAACAACATAGAAAATATTTGTAAACCTAGAAAGGCAAGAATAAAGCTAAAATTTTAAAAAGCAAGAGCTATGTTTTTAAAATAAAAAAGCTGCTACTAAATATAACTGAAATGGGAGAAAGGGTTAAGATTTAGGTACATGAGAGAGGACGGGTCAGATTTAAATGTGCTGTATTTTCTTGGGTGTTCATAACATGTAGCATAATAGAGCCATTAGGCCTAGAACAATATGAATAATATCACTAATAATTTGCATTAGGAGATGTTCTGATCATTATTACAATGTTCCATCTTGATGTTTTGATTTCATTTTCATTGATTTGTTGAGCATCAGCAATCTGGCTGCAAAATCTGTTGTCTTCCAAGTAGTCGTGCTCAAATAAAATCACAAACAACTCTTCATGCAGAATAATTTGGTATTTATTCTTTTTCCTTACTGAATGATAAAAATTACCTTCCCTCACTCTCCCAAATTCTGCATTTTGCTTGGTTTATTATTTATTTATATTACAGTGTCACCCAGAGGCTCCAACTGATATCTGGTTCTTACATGTAGTACAAGACCAGTGTAGACCTGAAGATCTTACAGTCAAAATAGACAACATACAGAGAGAGGAAGCAGAGCTGTGAAAACTACGGAATTTTCAGTTTACCAGCTGTTCCAGACAATAATATACACATTAATTATAGTAGATCCAAAACAAAAATTGATCGACATTTTCAATGAAACAAAAAGGTGAAAGAAAATTGTTTCCGGTTCCAGTTTAACATACACTATATATCTTTTCTGTCATTATGACAGATCAGAACGTAGGTCATTGATTACTATCAACAGCTGAATCCTGAAACATGTAAAATTATATTAGGAAAGATACTGTAAAGAATCAGTGCTGAAAGTAAAAGGAAATGTTACTGCAAAGGAAGGTAGAGAGAAGAAAAAATCCAATTCCTCAAATATATTTTAGTATCTTGTGTATCCTTGCTAGTCAGGCAGACAGCTGTGTCTGGAATGCAAAAGAATTAGAAGTGCGGTTTGTCATCTTGTATTTTATAGAATACTAGCGAAAATACCCGGCGTTGCTCGGGTCCATCGGAGGTGGGGAGGGGGCAGAGAGCTGACTGAGTGTGGGGTCCATTGGAGGGGGGAGGGGGCAGAGAGCAAACCTGACACCCCCACCTCACCCCCCGACCAAACCCGACACCCCCACCTCATTTACCCCTCGACCAACCCCGACTCACATTTTAACCCCCTAACCCAAACCCAACACCCCCACGTCACCCCCCCTACCAACACCCCCTGACCAACACCCACACCTCACCCCCCGTAGACCAAACCTGACACACCCACCTCACTTTCCCCCCCAACCAAACCTGACACCCCTACCTACCACCACAAACACACCCGACACCCACACCTCACTTACCTCTCGACCAACCCTGACCCCCCTCCTCACCCCTCCAAACAAACTCAACACCCCCCCACCTTACCCCCCCACCAAACCCAACACCCCCGACCAACCCCAACACCCACACCTCACCCCTCACCCACCCCGACACCTTCCCACCCCCCCAGACCAAACCCAACACCCCCGGCTCACTTACCCCCCGACCAAACCCGACACCCCCACCTCACTCCTGGACCAAACCCGACACCCCCACCTCACCCCCCGACCAAACCCGACACCCCTACCTCACTTACCCTCCGACCAAACCCAACTTGGGTCCATTGGAGGTGGGGAGGGGGCAGAGAGCTGAGCGAGTGTGGGGTCCATTGGAGGGGGGAGGGGGCAGAGAGCTGAGCGAATGCAGGGTCCGTTGAAGGGGGTATTATGACATCATAATTATGTCACAGAGAACAGCAGCTGCCCAGCTGATGTGATTGGCCTTTAAAGAATTTCACCCCTGGGGGGCGTCAGAGGTGAGATTTGAAAAATTTTCGACTCTTACCCTGATTAGGACCTTAAAACCTATAACTGTACCAAATTTCAAGTCTCTAGCTCAAACAGTGTGGAAGGAGTAAGTGCACATACATACACGCATACATACACGCATACACCATTTGATTTTTATATATAGAGATTGGACATGGTGGGAGGATGATGTTTGCCATTATTTTTATTTCTAAAATGCTAAAAGTTGGATCCTACAAGCTCTCTGTATGCTGAATTCTCTTGTACTTACAAGTCCTTAGTGCATTGAATTCTATGAGTACACCCTTAGCTCTGAAAGTATATATAAAGTAATTACACATCTCATTTAAAAGCATCATTTATTGGGCAAAGGGGAAGTGGGGGGAGAGCCCAGGAAGCAGCTGTGGTTGCATCAGAATAAGAGATGGGGAGCAAGGAGGGGAATGGAGTGCTATGGTGTGGGTATATGGTGGGAAACGGGAGGGAGGAATTGGGACTATGGTGAGCACATAAGTGGGTGTGGGGGTCTGGGGCCCTGTCTAGTATGGGACAGTTGGTTCCAATGGGGAGTTGAAGAAGACAGTGAGGTCCTATGAATGGGAGTGCTGAGAGCCATTGAACCAAACTGTAAACCCTGTACATAATGGAAACCACTTCAAGCCGGGGGTGGTGGTAGCACCTCTAGCACCCCTAGTGCCTATGAACACTAGGGGGGGAGTCTTTAAGCCTGGTGGGTGATGTGGGTTGGGTGTGGGTGTCTGGGGCTTTGACGGGGAATAGGGAAACCACTCTTCCCTACCTCTGAGGTGGGGAAACTATGGGATTGGATTTCCTTCTGATGGTGGGAAGTGAAGGGCAAGGGGGAGCAGCACAACTGCTGTACTGTTTTGCGTTGTTACCAAAAATAAAAAATCGCTCTTAGAGATTCACTCAGAGCTTAAACTGAAATGTAGGGGCAGAAATGACTTCTTATTATCACCAATAATGAGGGGGACAGAGAATTGTTAAATTGCTGAGAGAAGTTGGGTAATAACTATTTTTAACTCTTTCAATTGAAATACTATAAAGACACTTATATGAGGCTGCTAGCATTCTAGACCCATAACTGATAGTAAAACATACCCCAATAGCATCAAAACAATCATTCAGACAGGAACCTTGGCAGCCAGCCACTTACAAAAAGAAAAACTCCTTTCCAGCCCTTTGTCATCTGGGAAGCAGTCACTCAGTCCTCTCCAAAGTCCTGTTGGATAGCTGTCTTTTGCAACATGTCCTGAAAGTCCCCAAATTCAGGCTATTTCAGACCAAGCAGGAGAGCAAGTGCTGGTCTTTGAGGCTTCCCAGGGGCCCTGCGAGATCTCTCCAGAAAGTGAGGGGAATCCAGCTCAGGTCCCCCTGCTGACTGCAGATGAGGTGGTATGGTGTGAGGGGAGGCTAGGCTGGTCCCAGGCCACTTTGGGTAGGTCTACATAGCAAAACAAAAAACAAAAGAAACCCAAACCCAGAGCAGCGAGTCTTAAAGCCCAATTCTACAGACTAGGGCTTGTGCAATGGCACTAAAAACAACTGTGTAGACTTCCGGGAGTAGGCTAAAACTTGGACTCTAAACTCTACCCCCTTCCCTTGGCTTCAGAACCCAAGCCCAAATGTTTATATGGCTAGTTTTAGCTCATAGCACTCAAGCCGGAGTCTGCAAACCTGAGCTCTGAGACTCACTGCTGCAAGGTATTTTTGCCCATGTAGACTCACACTTAGGGGTTTGTAGGTCATAACCAACATCATGACCTCCACCCAGAGACCAATGGGCAGCCAGTGCAGGTTGCCAAGCACTGATTTCATATGATGCCTATGCAATGCCACTCTTAGTAAGTGAGCTGTTGGGTTCGGTACCAGCATCCATCTCCAGATAATTTTAAGGTGTAGCCCTACATAGAGCACACTGCAAGCGGCTAACCTTGAGGTAACAAAGGCATGGGTAATGGTGACAAGGACAACAGCCAAAAGGAAAGGTCTCAACCTCGCGGACAGATGAAGTCTGAAAAACTGACCAAGTTACTGCTGTAATATGATTGATCACAGTACCTGGGGGCTAAAATCACTCCCAAATTGTGAACCCTAGTAACTAATGACAGATGTATTCCTTCGGTCAAAGGGACCAGTATTACCTCTTCCATCGCAGCCTTTTATAGGGTACGTAAAAGTAAAATTACAACCAACGCAGACATTAAAGGAAATCAATACTTGTCAATGAGCATTGTGCAGCTATACTGAAAATCTGTGCCTCTACTCATCTAGTAGATCAGAACAAGTAAAGCTTTGAGCTAAATGAGCCTGTTAGCCCTGAAAGGTTTTCATGGGAGTTAGAAATGTCCACATTCATAAATACAGACCTCTGATAAAGAGCTATATCCGCATTCAAGCAAACATTTCAGAGTATATTTTACCACAACCTCATTCCATATCAATGTGCTTGTTCCTCTGTCTCCCTTCTCATTCTGTCTTGTTTCCAAGATATTTTTAATAATAAAGTTCATTATGGGCCACTCAGATGGAGAAAGGCAAAGAGCTGTCTAAAAGAGAAATACCTCCACATTTTAATATCAAGTTCATGCTTTAATGACATCTTTCCATGCAATTTAACTGAATATTTAGGAATGATGAAAAAATGATGTACATGAAATTTGTTCCTCTGTTTTTGTTTTATTTTTCAATATGGGTAATTTCATAAGCTTATAAAGCCCAATGCTACCATCTTTATTTTGGCAAAACACCCTTTTTGGAGATATTTGTTCCAGATTTCTGCTGATTGATTGTTTTCTAAAATATAGGGCCTGTTTCGGGGTCTGTGAACAAGAGGGTGTGCTCTGGCCTGTTTAAGGATCTAATCCACCTTCTTTGCTCAGACACAACTCCCCTACATAAGGAAAGGTTAAAAATGTTCAAAATCTCATCCTTCTAAGTGAACCACAGCTTCAGAAAAAAGCTCAGAACAACCCCTTTAGGATGTTACTTGGAATCTGATTAATAGAACTTGATTACATTCACTGAAAAAAGCTCTCTGAATATTTTATCTATTTTAAATTGGATATGAATGAAATCTGTCATTTCCCATGGAAATCAATTCTCTGTTCACATACTACAATATAAAATTCCCAGTACAACTTTCCTTTAATTGAAATAAATAGTGCCATTTGAAAACTACTCAGACAGGAGAATGCAAGAAGGTGTTATTGTCCAGCTGTTTCCTGTGGGAACTGAGTTGTAGCAGTGCCAACTTAAGAGCTAGTGAGGAGGTCAATGATTTAATTAGAGTGAGAAGTGATAAAAATTCTTCCTTCATAAATGAAAACTAATTGTGGTTAGACTAGGACAAATACAGAGGAGCATCCATGAGCCTTCCTTCTCTGTAATACTCTGGAGTCCTAGTCTAAGAAAAATTACAAAATGATTAAATTCTCTAGTATTCAGCCTGAATCTGCTGTGATAAATGGTTCCTTTGTGGTCTCAATAATAATTCTTTCATTCGTACCATTATGTAAAGTAAAGTCATAGTAAGTAGCCCCTAAACTTTCAAAAACATCTGCCAATTTTGGGCATTTCTGGTTTTGGCCACCCAACTTGAGACATCTATGGCCTGATTTTTCAGAAAGAGTGAGTATTCACTTTTCCCTTTGTCCCTGGCACCCAGTCTAGTCAACAGGATCAGTGAGTGTTTGGCATGTTTGAAAGTCAGGCCAAAGATGACTCAATGGTCGTGAACATTTGTGAATAGCTAGGTCCAGAAGAGAGCATGCCAACAGCTTAATCTAAACTTTCATCTAACTGTGAAGCCTATTTCCGTGAGCAGGGAAAGACCTGCTAGTAGAGTCCAAACTTACTCCACACCCTAGCTTGAAAAATAAAAAGCAGGTATATTTGAGTCTGACTATGGAAGAGGCTTAGGAAAACAGTATTGCCAATCCCAAGAGTTCAAAAATCATGAGCAGACCTCTCCTCTGTCTCCCCCCACAAAAAAAAAATCATGAGATTGGCCTAAAAATCATGTGCTTATTTTAACAGGATTAAATCATGATTTTTATTATGTCATCTTATTTTTGAACTTTCCCTGCATACTCCCACTGTGTGTGTGACAATCACAATAGGGTTTGGTAGCAGGAACCTGCCAGGAGCAGCAAACAGAGAGGGCTCAGAACAGAAAGAGAAGGGGCTGGAACTAAGGGGACAGGTCACAGGTATCTGCCAAGGCTGGGTCAGTGGGAGAGAACAGAAAATAACGGGTAAGCCAGAGCACTAAGGATCAAGTAGTATGGTGATCTGGGGGGAAGTGTGTGGGGGAGACGTAAGGAGCTGTGTAGCAGGTAGCAGCTGGGGTCATGGAGCAGTGAGGGCTGAGATGATAGGACGGAGTAGGGAGAAGGAGCACAAGGGAGTTGAGCATAGGGTGTACTGGGGGTGGGGCGAGGAAAGCATTATAGTTGCTGGGACCAGGGAGGGGGAAGAGCAGGTGGCTACTGGGAAGATGTGGGGTGATGAGTGCATCCACTGTCTCCCACACACCATGATGTCAAGAGCTCTTCAGGTCATCAAATGAGTACCAGGAGCAGGGATCAAAACTGCATAACTAGTGATAAATTCATGAGTGTTGGTAAAGCTGTGGGAGCACTTGTTTGGCAAGGGAGTTTAAGCTAGGCAATACTAAATTTCACAACCAAGCTGCCTGATAAGCCTGCTCCATCAACATCTGCTGGAGAATTGATATCAGGATTACCTGACAAACTGCCTCTATTGAAGTCAGTGCCTACATGAGGATCTGAGTTTTGCAGATATCTTAGCCAAATCAATTGTATCCAGATTAGGAAGGAGGAAAATATTCTGTATATGCTAGTTCAGGCAGTTCTTTAACACTGTGTTGCCTCTTTCCATGGTCCTGAAGATGATGGAGACATTCTTCTTCTTCATCATACCAGGTCAGAATAGTGGAGTCTTTTGTGAGGTTTTTCTTGTGTCGGTTGACAATGAATTGTGGAAAACCATCCAAAAATCTCTTTCCCAAAATACACAATATAAAACCAAAGTCAAGAGAGGAAGTGTGGTCCAGTGGCTAGGGCACCCGCTTAAGACACTGGAGACAAGAGTTTCAGTCCCTGGCCTTCCACAGACTTCTTGCGATTTTGGGCAAGCTACTTAAGCTGTCTGTCCTTCCATCCCCCATCTGTAAAATAGAGAGAATAGCACTTCTCTGCCTCACAGGAGTGTTGGGCATGTAAATACATTAAGAATTGTGGGCACTCCATTACTATGACAATGGATGCCAGAGAAGTACCATTCTGAATAGCAATATGCAGAATAGTGGCGGTTTAGGGCAAGTTCCTCAAATTTTAGGCACTTAACTCCCATTGAGTTCTTATGTAAGAAATAAGACACATTTGTGAAACACAATCTGTGAACTTCCTGTCAGAGAGGACTGGCCATCGGGAATGGGAGAAGGAACAAATAATACATTGCTTAAAGTACTTCCACAATAAGTATTTAACAGATATAATGTCAACTACATTTAAACCATATTTATATATATTTTTATTATTATAATTGAAATATTTAAAGATAATCACTATGAATTAGAATAATTATGGATCTTGTTACCATCAGGGCAAAATGTAAGGCCCAGCTCTTTGTCCTCTCTTTCCTATGATGTTAGTAATTATAATAAATTAAACAAACCCACCAAAGAAACCCCCTATCTGTATGTTCATGGAAAGGAGGAGAGAACTAAAAGGAGACTCCAAGAGAAAACTACATTGAGAAAATTACTTGTCAGATGTATGTAATATAAATCACTCAGGTACCAAATTTATGAAGGTGATTCTGGGCCAGTTTGTGCAATAAATGGCCTACTAAATGGCCATAGCAGATTCCTATCCTTCTAGAGAAAGGAGGTGAGGGCAGAGAAATAGATTGTACATATAATTGACCCTCACCATTGCAAATTACTATTTCCTACCCTCCTGTTTGCTGCTCGGGATCAGCTGTGCTGGCTGGTGCAGAGGAGATGGAAATAGACAGGGACAGAGCTGGGGCTCTGCCAACTCACTTGCTCAAGGTGGGGTAATAACAGGTGTGCAGAATCTTCTTATCCCTATGCCCCCAATATTCAAGATTATGGGAGGCTCTTAATCTCTTATACTTTATGTAGTCCTATAGGGCTGGCCGTGATCTAGCCCATAAACATCAAGGTCCTGATCTTGTAACAGGGTGCACAAGAGCAGTGGTTCGCAACCAGTGGTACGTGTACCCAGGAGATATATAGAGGTCTTCCAAGGAGGCACATCAGCACATCCATATTTGCCTTATTTTATAATAGGCTACAAAAAAAAGCACTAGTGAAGCCAGTACAAACTAAAATTTCATCCAATAACTTTTTTTACTATACACTGAAACGCAAGTATGATATTTATATTCCAATGGATTTATTTTGTACTTATATGGTAAAAAATGAGAAATTAAGCAATTTTTCAGTAATAGTGTGCGGTGACACTTTTGTATTTTTATGTCTGATTTTGTAAGCAAGTAGTTTTTAAGTGAGATGTAATTTGGGGATATGCAAGACAAATCAGACTCTTAAAAGGGGTATAGTCGCCTAGAAAGGTTAAAAGCCACTGCATTAGAGCAGACCCCCTGTACAGTTGTAGAGTCAGTGGGACTCTGCAATATTAGATAGCAAAAGAGGAGCAAGGCTTAACTAGTAAGTTGCCTTGGGTCTGGCCTTCCATATACCAACATTCGCTCTTTTCCTGATCTCCAGGTGGTAGCTGGCAAAAGCTGTGGTATAGCTAAGCAGCCTCTTGGAAATACAGCACAGCTCATGGCAGTACCATACCAGAAATGGCCTGAAAATAAGTGTCTATGGACGATTCTAAAGGAGTAACCAATGAGTATTCATATGCTGGATCAGACCTTTCAAAAGGGAATAAAACAACTGTAGAACAAAAACAGTTGTTTTGCTCAGTAGGGTCTGTATTAGAATCATTGCAGGATTATGTATTCAGCTTCTTTCAGTTAAATTGATCATTGGCATTTTATATACTGCTCATTTTGTTTGTTTATTTTCTTGAGCCCTTATTCTTGTCACATTCTTTCTTCTTGGTTCTTTTTGTACTGCTCTTTCAGGCTGATCTGCATATTGATTTTTGCTAGCAACACCAAGACTTCAGATTTCACTCTAATTAAGTACTGTTGATGTCACTAATTGATCCAGCGCTATGGGCCAGGTTTTTAAAAGTATTTAGGCACTTAAAGATGCAGATAAGTGACTAAGGGCTTATCTTCACTGCTGGTGTAAGTTGACCTAAGATACGCTACTCCAGCTACATGAATAACAAAGCTGGAGTTGACATAGTTCAGGTCAACTTACCCCGTGTCTTCACTGCACTACATCGATGGGAGATGCTCTCCGGTCAACTTCCCTTACTCTTCTTGGGGAGCTGGAGTACTGGAGTGGACCAGACCGTGCTCTTCCATCGATTTAGTGGGTCTTCACTAGACTCACTAAATCGACACTCACTACATGGATTGAAGCAGCATCGATCTCCCTAGTAGTGAGACAAGCCAAAAGAAATTTTAAAATCTGACCCTAAGTGCCTAGTGAGCAACAATCAGATGTTAATTTTCTCCAATTTCCCTTCATCTTTCTGGGATACTGGGAGCTAAAATACTGCAGTTAGTTGTCTTGGATTTTTACCATAAAGTACTTAGATAAGTAATATCATTAATATTGATGAGATGACAACCCTTTAGATCACACCACAGGCTGTAACAAATTCAGTTCTTAATGTTAGCGAGAAATTCAGTAAATGATTCCTCTGGTTTACAACCTACATAAGGTCATAGTAGGCAGACTTTTTTTTTGTATTTACTGTATCAGACTCAATCTGCAAGAATGACAAAAGTGAAGAGAGAGAAAAGTCATCATAATTGTGCAGCTTTTCAGAAGATTTCAGTACTTAGGGCAGAATTATCCTCTCACAGCTGCAAGGTAAGCTCAACATCTATATTTTGATGTCCTTACTGAACTCCCAGCAACATCATATCATATTTTTTACATCATTGACAATGGTGTGTATGTGTCTGTTCTTGATGATGATCTTATCATCTGATTTCAATATATTTATGTTTATATAATACTTATTCCTTCCTTGAGTGCAAGGGACTGGACTAGATGACCTCCTGAGGTCATCTAGATGACCTCTTCATCTACCTCTTCCAGTTCTATGATTCTGTTCAAAGTGGTATGGTTTTCTTCTTGATCAGTTGAGCCATACTCTGAATTTATACCTTTGGGAGCCGTGTGTGTATCTGAAGTCAGAATACGGCCCATTGATTTGACTGATGGAAAATCCAAGAGTTTTAGACATTTTTAAAAAATCTGATTCATCTGGCATGAATTGGAGATTTTAATTCTTGTACTTTCTTAGACTTTGAACCTAATCTGGCATCCTTATCTGGTTATTTTACTGGCAAAAGCCACTAATGTCACCAGAGCTACAGCAGTATGGAGGGAAAACCTGAGCAATACCAGGAAGATTGAAAAGGAGAATTTTTTCCATTTGGAACTTTCACAGAGAAAAAACCTTGAAATGGAAGTATTAAAAACACTTTATTGTCATGTAATTTACTATTACTCATGCCTGTGGTGAAGGTAGGCTTATGTATCATCCTTTTTATGTGTTTGGATATTCTATCAGGGTATTTGTGGGAGAACTGATTTGATTGATGATGTGATTATGATATTTGTTTTGTTTAGAGGGATAATTTTTGTTCATTTTGCTGATGGTTTAACTGTACTGTATTTTTGTAATATTTTTATTTGTTTGAAAATCTACTACATTTTCTTCTTTTTTCTTCAATCATTTATTTTGCTTATAATTTTTGCTAAGTATTTATTACTGACTCCCGGAGACATTTATGTTTTCAGAGATTTCTTTCCTTACAACCTCTGTGTTTTGCTTATTCCTGCAATTAATCCATAATCTGCAGTTTAATGCTGTGAAAATGACTTTGATGCTTGATTTTAGACATTGCAATTTTTCTGCAGTTTGAGCTGGAAGAGAGATAGAAATCCCCTTGTTTAAATATGTATCTTTGTTATTTAGAAAAAGTGATGTGGTAAGAGAAATTATGAACAACATGTAAAAAAAGATTTTTTTATTTTAGATATGAAAAATCCTAGTGTTTTCCACACAATGGCATCTTTTGAAAATACTGCTTAAGAGCTCACTCCAAGTGCCATTGAAGTCAATGGGACTCCTTCTATTCTCTTCAGTGGGAGTTGGATCATACTCTAGAGAACAACATTGCTGGACTAATCACTCACCTAAACTCTCATAAGTACACATGAATGGGAATACATAAGTAAGTACTCATCCACTGGAACATTAAAAAGCTTTACTGTGCCTAAAATAATGCAGGTAAGGAAGTCTCCAATCCAATCCAAATTATTAGGACAGTGATATTCAGACCTCAGAGGTTCAGGAGCCAAATTAGCAATCAGCATTACCCAAAAGAGCCACAGTAATGTGAATTCATCATTTCATTTGCCATGGTACTACATAAAAGTATCCAAGGAGAAATATGAAATATATATATATATATATATATATATATATATATATAACAGCAAAATGAATAACCAAGTATTATTATTTTATCAACTACAATTGCTTAATAACATAGTAAAAGCATCCTGATTGCTTAATAATTTAGATTGGTTAATAATTAAATCACACAGTGTTTTACTATCATATGCTGCAAAGAGCCACAGGAAACACATTAAAGAGCCACTTGTGGAGCATGAGCCTCAGACTGAGTATCACTGGATTAGGACCTGTGTAAAAGTACTAAAGTAACTTGGAAACTGAGTCAACAAAAACCATAGGCCAAAGTTCACCCCTGGTGTAACTCCTATGACTTGACAGGACTTGTTCTGGCTTCTGATGCTCACACTTGTATTTTTATAGGCATATCTGTGGTGTGCAGCTCTGAATTAACTGGATAACTTCAGTAGAGTGATGACTTAACAGTGCAGGGTAACTTCAGAAACTGGTTTATATATATAGGAGATGGGCCTAAGAGGTGCTAAACACTCTTTGCAACTCCCACTGAAGTGTGGTTTACCTCCTAAAAGCAACTAAAGCAAGAGAACTACTGCATGGCTTCCTCAGTGGGAAGTCACAAATGCTCACACAAAATCAGGATCAGGCCATAATCTATGTCATATACTAGGGAGAGGACACCACATTGACTTGCAGAACTATTTCTTTCATCAATGTATATAGTAACATAAGTTAGTGGTGATTGCCATGTGGTGACTGCAATGGCAAATATCTGCGGTTAATGAACTCTGAGAGAATTCTACATGATCTGTCTGTTTAAAATAAAATAAGAGATTTGAACGATTATCTATTCTTGAATATTTGGTTTTGATTTTTGTTGTTTTGATCACAGAAATACTACTATTTCTAGTACCTTTAATTATTATATGAATTAACTCTTCCCAAACTAAATATTGGTTTCTACACTCACTTACAACTGTACTCACTGAAAATAATGTGGTTGCACAGCAGAGTCCAAAATCTATGGCTTTTGTTTATGCCCAAGTATAGCCTTCTTTTGTGTGACAGTTACTAATAGAAAATAAAGAAGCACTGACAGTCTCACTGTGAGACAAATGTTGACAAAAGATTCTGACAAGTATGAGATAGCTGTAGTACCTAATTAGTGTCTGTACCCACTAATTAGAATACCCACCCCTTTGTGACTGGTAAGTTACCATATGGTTGTTTCTCTTTTTGCTGCTGATGCTTCTCCTTTGGGCTGCAGTTGCATGCCTCTTTTGTGAAAGAGTTCAATAAGAACATGATATTCTTGAAAAATTCATCTAGGACAGAGTGTCTCATAAAGGCAGAGTGATTGGGAAATGCCAATCTTAAATACTTCTGTGTGGCATGTAGGGATAGTACAGGAAAAAATAATCCCCCTTAATAAAGATCAAAAATGTTTTGCCCTACATGTTTTCTGGATGGAGAGACCAACTGAAAATAGGGACCCCAAACTCAGGATGTTGTTACTTACTTCAAGTAATTTACAAAGCCAGCACCACGAATGATCTAATCTTTGAACAAGCCCCAGATATGGCAAATTTGCCGCTTTCCTGGTTTATCGCCACTTATACGCAGAGGTCAGGGCCTTCCATCAAGAAGGCAGGCTAACCGTATCTGTCCATCTTCAAAGTTTCATGGACTCTGTTGGCACTCCCAGGTGGCAAATGATCATCTGCTGCACCAAAGCATATGAGAGCTGGTAGTATGCTATAGCCATCTATTATCCAAAAATATTCAAACATCAGCTATCCCTGTGTTAAGAGTATAAGTGGTACACAGGATTTTGCACTGACCTGCTATGCTAGGAGGGATGTCCCTCTTTAAGTCCCCCAGGTATAGAACAGACCAGAGACACCTGATTCCTGAACTGTAGAAGATTATGTTATTGTTTATTGGTGTTTTAAAAATAACTCTGTATATGGTCTATAATTCACCATACTTCAAATGAAAAGATTTCATCTCAGTTACTTTTGTCTTCTCTCTCCATATTTAAGTACCCAATTCCTGATTTTTTTTTTCATGAGTTCAAAAAACCCCTGCATCTCCAATCATTATGTCCTCTAGCATCAGGAATAATGGGTTCCAATCACTTCTCTTCCCATCATTTTCTAGAATACCCTACTCCACTGCAGTCTAAGCCATTTTATCATGTTTGTTCCTTTTCTTTGAAACCTTTATTGCTCTTTAATGTCCCTTTTGTAGTGGATTGCCCTTAAATGTCCAGAGTACTCTAAGAAACTATATTTTCCTTAAATGGCACTAACAGTGGCCTGGCAAGTCTCTAATAGTAACGCCCCTGCAGGGGTGAAAGTAAAACCAAAAACTTACCAGTGCGGGACTCCCCCCACCCCAGAAGAGTCAGGGCCTCAGGCAGAAGGGACGGGGCTAGGAGGTCAGCATCCCCCAGCCAGCCCTTCTTGGTTGTCTGGCCTGTGCTACCTGGGGCTCCAGCAGCTATTTAAAGGGCTAGGGGCTCCAGACCCTTGTAAATTGCCGGCCCCAGGGCAGCTGCCTTCCTCCACCTGCCCCTGTTGGCAACCTGGGGGGGCAAAAATGGCAGTGATGTTAAAACATTGCTGTGGCAGCACACTTAAAGCACTACCGTGGCAGTGCTGTAAAGTGAGGCAGTAGGGGCGGCCCCTTTTCACCTGTACAGCGCACCAGGCCATACCACCTTACTTTCACCCCCTGCTCCTCTGGGTGTCTTTGGTCTCATTTAAACATTTCCCTTTTTGTGTCTGAAATCTGCATTACTTTGCAGTTCTGTTTGTCATTCCTAGAGCCACTGACTCTGTGTTTAGCAAAGTTTTCTGTTAACTTAGGTCACTGATTAGTGGCCTTTTTCTGCAAAGGGCCACACTGAAATATGAACCTGGCTTGTTTTGCTCCAATGCTCTTAAATCTACTGCTACTTTTTCTCTCAAGATTTTTTTTTTTGAAAACCATATTTCTTGTAATTCAGGGTTTGAGGGCAAGATTCTATGTGTCTGGGTACAAATTAGATTCATGTTCTAATAGAATTACACAGGTAAAGAGTGTGGAGTAATTGAAAATAATTTTGAAAATGTTCAGGAAAAAAGGAATGAATTATAAGCTGAACAATTTAATACAAAATTTTTATGCTTATAGTAAAGATATTTTGATTATGCCCAGGGATATCAAAATTTTGGTAAAATATATTAAGCAACCAATATCGGGACTTCCTGAGGTATTCAAAGGGAAGGGAAGCCCTGGTTTTATATCTGCTACTTTGAATTCTGGAGCTATTTTTGATCCACCTCTCTTTTATCCTAGATGGATTCAGAAACCAAATAAAAGCTCATTAATGCCTAAATTGGCCAGATCAAGTATTTTTTCGACTGTAATTGTAGTCTTTGCCTCTGCTCTAGAGAGGGAAAGAATTACAAAAATGCAAGATTACTTTATACTTTGATCACAGAATTCATGTCTTTCATAATCTTTCTAAGACAATTCAGCCTAGAAGTTAAAATATATGATTGCTTACAGACAGTTCTACAGCCATGAAATCTGTTTTTTATCCTTCAAAGCTGTGTTTTTCTAAAGACAATGAAAAGTTATTTTTCTTTTACAATGATTGTGAAGTGTTTCTGATCTCTCAGAGGAATACAAAAGAGTCTCTTTCTCCAGCTACAGAAATGTTGATTTCTGTGCTGTAATTGTGATCAGATCTTCACCTTACACAGTGAGTCTAGGGTTATATCATGTTTTTTCAAGCTTAATATGCAGTTGATTAAAAAGCTTAGATTTCTTTGTTGCTCTTCTATCTGATCTTTCTATGCCAAGGTGTTTAGTGGCCTGCTGAAATTTGTAGTGGTGAGATAGTTTAATTGTACTATGTAGGCACTTTGTCTTGAATGCCATTCTAATTTGGGATATCATTTTAAAAGTAGTATGAAACTCATTTGAAGGCTGCCTTTGAAAAGAGTCACTGAAAAGTACCCCTTGCTGATGTGACTGCACTCCCACTCGCTCGAAACTGTTTATTCATCACCCTCTTTCCTCTTATGCCACCTACATCTAGTGAGATTGTAATTTCTGCTCGCTTCTTTACAAGTGCACTTTCCTACTTCACATTAATCTATTGAGGCTGCTCTTCAGCTGTTCTCTATTCTATTCTGCTTCATCACACATTCCAAGCTGGTTTTTTTACATTTCTGTGAAGCAACAGACACCCTTGACTTCTGTTCTCTGTAGTTCTAAGGCAAGTCTCTTAATCTGACATTTACTTAAAAAGAAACTTTTGAACAACTTGCCTACCAGGCCCTGATTTAGAGAGATACTAAGCACATGCCTCACTGAAAGTGTGTGGGAGCATGTCTACACTGCAGTTCCATACCTGTGATTGGCCCGTGCCAGCCAATTCAGGCTCGTGGGGCTTGGGCTGCAGGGCTGTTTAATTGTGGGGTAGCTGTTTGAGCTCAGACTGAATCAGAGCTCTGAGGCCCTTCTCCCTCACAGAGTCGTAGAGTCCAGGCTCCAGCCCGAGCCAGAACATCTACACTGCAGTTAAACAGCCTCTTACCCAAGAACCAGAAGCCCAAGTCTGCAGGCATGGGCCAGCTGCAGGTTTTTATTTGCAGTGTAGATATACTCTGAGTGGGCCCATTGAAGTAAAACAGATAACCCATGTTCTTAGAGTGAGGCACATGCTTCACTATCCCACTGAATTAGGAGCATACTTATAATTTCCCTCAGTCTCTGCAGAAATTATTCTTTTTTCTCAACTATTTGCTTGCCTCTTTGTCTTCTGCAACCCTAAAATCATAAGAGTGGTGTCTTGCTTTAATTTATTTGCTGTATATTCATTAATGGCTGTAGAATATTTTCTAGCACCATGTTTACTGCTCTGTGATTTCCTAGTACCTCCCTGCTCCATTTCTTTAACACTGGTTTTATGTTTGTTTTTCTCCTGTGCCTCAGGGCCTGCAACATTTTTAGAATTGATTAAAATGTCTGTACTTGGTTTAATACAGAATGTGTACCAAAGATCTGCCTCATGATTCAAAAGTGTGTCCTATTGCATAGCAGCTCTAGCTGTATGTAATGATCTGAACTACATCACTTGCTTTCAGGTGATGGCTAATGCCCTCCATTTTTCATTTTCCTCCCCAAGAAACTTCTTTCCTTTTTGAAGTCACTGGATCTACTTGGGTTTTCTGGATTTTCTTGTGAACAGTGAATAAAAGTGTTCATTTAAAGCAAAACTTTGCCCTCACTCACCAAGGGTACATGGAGGGAAAGCACTATGAATCAGAAGGCCTAGTAATCAATCTGCTAATAGAAGATAGGATGGCTCAAGGGAATCAGGGATGGCGTAGGGAGATGTCAGCATGGGATTCCACAGCACTACAAAAAGGAGTGGTAAGCACCATCGCTACCTCACAAACTCTAGCAGGGGCTACGAGCCAGGTCAGAATGCTCAGATGATCTGTGTGATACAAATGCCCAGATAGACAGAAAGTCTGTGTGGCTGGACATGCCCTTCGGAGCACTGGCAACTAGCCAAGTCCCTTTCTAGTATTCAAATGTAAGCTATTGTTGTACTTTACCCAGCTGCTTAGGTGCAGTAAGGCAGCGGTTCTCAACCAGGGGCACAAGTATCCCTGGGGGTATGCAAAGGTTTTCCGGACTGCACAGCAACTCATCTAGATATTTGCCTAGTTTTACAACAAGCTACATAAAAAGCACTAGTGAAGCTAGGACAAACTAAAATTTCATAGACAATAACTTGTATTCTATACACTGAAATGTAAGTACAATATTTATATTCCTATTGTTTTGTTTTATAATTATATGGTAAAAAATGAGAAATGATAATTTTTCAGAAATAGTGTGCGGTATCACATTTGTAATTTTATAACTTTTTTTTTTTGTAAGCAAGTAGTTTTTAAGTGAGATGAAACTTGGGGGTACACAAGACAAATCAAACTCCTGAAAGGGCTACAGTACTCTGGAAAGGTTCAGAACCATTGCATTAGGGAACAAAAGAGGATTTTTTTATTGATTTAAATATCCTGTGCCTGGATGACAAATGGGAGAGATGGAAATGCTGTTAAGAGTACAGGAAAGTGGTAGCTGCGAGGCTGTTAAGAGCTGCTACCTTAACTATGATTACTCTTGACTACTCACAACTATGTCTCCTATTACCTGCATGCTGATCAACCAGCAATGTTACAACAGCATTGTCACACGTACACTTTAACTCCAGACATGAGAAACACAGAGCTCACAGACTCCTGCTATTTCAAACCTCAGTGCCCAGCTCTTCTTTTTCTTAACATCTTATTATTATGTTCAAGCCCTGTGCAAAAATCATGATTGTATCTAATAGCAAGACATGCTGCTTTCATAAAAAAGGATTATCACACTGTGTGCTAAGCACCTGTAGGATTTTAGTAATTTACTGACAAGAGCAATGAAGGACATGCTCATTAAACACAGATGCAGAGTAAAACTCCTCTACTCAGAGTGGAGACGGAGAATGGTTAATTTCACCCAGTGAACATTTCTGATGCCCCATCCTCTCCTGGGGAACTAGTGGCCATTCAGAAGAGTAAGAGGGAATGACCTGCACATGCCCTAAAATCTATGGGGAAATCCACAGATCTCTGGCATGCCTGAACCAAACATTTCATGCTGCTCCCTGGACCCCATGTCCTTTAACAGCCCAGTTTAATCAGGAGTCATGCTGTCAATATGTTCTACCCCTTCCCTAAGAAGCTAGATGCCAGAATGAAGTTATTGATGGGTAGAGTGTCTGCCCCTAGGCCTCTGACCATACCTTCCTAGCTTCTATCCTGCAGAGGGGTTTCTTCCATCTTGAAATGCAGGCTGTAAGAGTAATCTCTGCTGTTCTCTTTGCATGTTTACTAGGCAAGTTGGACTAATTTCATTTCTGCTACACTTCACTCTGCTGTATATCTTTGGAGGTGGGAAGGGAAAGGTGCTTAAATTTAACCTATTGGTGAATCCCTGTGCTCCATGAGTATTGCCACTTTGTACTGTACTGTGCCTTTTCATTCTGCAGATCTTCCTATGGGAATGGTTTACCAGCTATATATTTGAAATACATGGTCCTAGTAAATCCTGTAACAAGGGGCTATATTAAAGTGGTTTCTGTTTAATCCAAGATTTCTTGTTCTGGCCTTTAGTCATTCAGTGCAATCTCTACCCTGATTGTCTTCCCAACAGTGACTACTATTATCTGAGGCATATTTATTTGTAGTGGAAGGTCAAAGAAAGACACGCATAAACTTGCACAGGTAATCGCTTGATGGATTATCTCTGCTACTATTTCACAAAACTTTCACATCACCAATAGGGGCCAGTAGTATGTAATGTCAGTCATACATTACATACAGACTGGAAATAAAGGCTTAGTCTAATGATCTGAGAACAAGGAACGTTAGAGTTCTAATCCCAGCTCTGTCACTGACTTATTTTATGGCTTTATCTGATGAGTCATGTATGCTCTTTTCCTTGGTATAAAACTGATATAACACTTAAATTCCCCACAAGGATGTTATTTTATTTATTTATGGATTTGATCCTCCTTTCCTTGGACACTCAAAATGCCTATCAATATCAGCAGTGGGTTGGGATGAACAAGATCTGGCCCACTGTTTGAAAAGAGCTTTGAAAATGAAAGGTACAATACGTAGTGTAGGCTAAGTATTATTAATGCTTTCCTTGCTTTCAGCTTCACAAAATTTTCTAAAAATCAGGTATAAAGAGGCATTTTAAAGGGCACTGCAGCACTTATATCAGTTAAGCCAATGTTTAGGGGGAAAAAATCCTATATTTTGAAAAAACAATGCTATATTTTTAATAATTAAAAAGAACAGTTTCTAAAAACTTAAGATTGGAATGGATAATTACCATAAGAAACCATTCTAGATTTTATCAGCTTTCTACAAATGTATTTTGACCATTGGTTATGCTTGCAACTTGTGGGCTATATTTGTATTTTGTGCTATATTTGTATTCTGTGTATCCTGTATTTAATGGGAGCTTTGGATGTGCAAGGATGAAGACTCAGGTATTTGCTGTTTAATTAAATATGTACATTTATATTGTTTAAATGATTCTCCTAACAAGCATATGTGGATAACAATTGACTAAATCCAATAGATTTCTCTTGTCCTGTCTGATAGGCCTACAAATAAAGCGTATTCTAGCATATTTCTTTTTTCAATCTGAGCCTTAATTACTGTATCACTTGGGTGACTAAGTAGGCTTTGTTTATTCTTATTGTAATAAGCTGTGCTTTTATTAAGCATGGAATTTGTACTACTGAAATTTATCTGTGATGGTACAGAAAATAAACATCAAAGTTATACTAAGGACAGTGGAGGACTCAAGATTGAAGCACTATTAAAAATCTGACTGCAGCTCGCAATTTTAGCCGTCATCAATCACTGTCTTGAATGACACATCAAATGATCTTTACCTATAAGGACAGTATTGAGGAAGCCAAGTGAACCAGTAAATATTCTCATTAGTAACACAATTGCTACTAAACACTCTTGAAAACACAGTGAAGCTTTTTATTATTTGTATTTCATTTTCAATTATACATAGGAGGAACACTCAATGCACTTGTATCACAGCAGGTGGCCACAATCTGAAACTCTAATTTTGACTGCTGGACTTAAGTAGAATTGTCTTAAGATTTTAGCTGAATAAAGAAAAAAAATGAAATAAGATAATGAACTGAGTTATTTCACTGATGTCTGACATCAGTTTATCCAGGATTATGGGTATTTAGTTTGCAGGTGCTGTGGCTCTTTTAACAAAGCAAGCTGCTTTATCAGCCTACAGAGCAGAATAATAGATATTAAGTATTTTAGATGGTCTATATTCTCCAGTGTTTGATGCAGTAAGGGTGTGCAATGGACACAAAAATAGAAAACTTCAGTTACAACATCAAACCATACTTAGTCCCAGCTGGTTAAAGGTAAAGCACATAGAACTTTTTGTTTTCCCTTAATATTTGTGTAGAGGTGTTTAACTTATGAAGGAAACTATAATACAAGAGATAGCAATTGATAAAGGATAAAATGAGGACACCGCCATATGTGTGATGCAGTTGAATACGTCTAGGAGTCTTATTAATACAGTGTTTGTATTTACTATTGTTTTGAATACAAATATAACATTTTGCACACTTCTGCTTCTCACACATGTTCTGCCCAAGGAATCATTTACATGGTTTACTATATTCCTATTTTTAAATGCGGCAATTTTCCTCCTGTCCCTTTTTAAGTAAAGTTAACAATTCTTTCCACTGAAAGAAAGAAATTACAGGTGCCCATCAGTACAACTATGCTAATACAGACACAAACAACTATTATGCACACCCTTACAACTTGCAAGAGAAAAGTTAAAGATAAATAGATGTTTTACTCTCAAATTTTGTTTCCGTCCCCGATGAGCTCTAAATCTTGATTTGCAGTTGCTCTCTTTTAGTAACTGATATGTGGTTTGAAAAGCATCTTTGCAAGAGTCATTACATTGAAATGAAGGGCAGAACAATTTGGTGGCAGTATGCATTGATGTTACTGCAGCATCATGAATCTGACAACTGGGGCTGGGGGAGTTCAAGCAGTGTGTCTTTACAATAGCAACTTGCTTCTGCAGACAAAAAGGAAAAAAATTCATAGCATTATTAGTGTCACAATAAAGGCAGTAAGTACTCTGCATAACATGCCACTGAAAAGTATATATAGTCCATCATACCATGCAAAATGCACAGGTGTTCAACATGTGAAGTCAATAGAATCCTTTAGGGCACTTAAATTAAGTGGAATTGTGCATAGAATGTTAATGTTAAAATCATCTTACTTCAAATGATCCTGAGCCTTCAACCTTTATTCAGGCAAACCTGTATTTGAAGCCAAAGGGAATTGTGGGTGTACAAAAGCAGCATGGGACCCAGAGTGTACTGAAGTTAAGGTCACTCCTCAAACAGATTTTGGTGGTTTTGGATCAAGCTCCAACTGCACAGTGAAATCTTCTGATCTTTCTGTCTAGAGAAGGATCTACTTATCAGTCTCCTGAGAAGTGCAAATGAGAGGGTTGTGCTGGCATTTACACAGTTTAATATGAACTATCGATCTGGAAGCAATATTTATTCATCCCAATAAATATTACATAAACTCTGGCACTTAGTTACCTAAATATTGTCTCAAAAACTCCAAAATTCTTTGAGCAACAACCAGAAGCACTGAAACTGGTTACCTTTCCCATTTCTATTTGTTCTAAGAACATAAGAACGTCCATACTGGGTCAGACCAAAGGTCCATCTAGCCCAATATCCTGTCTACCTACAGTGGCCAATGCCAGGTGCCCCAGAGTGAGTGAACCTAACAGGTAAAGATCAAGTGATCTCTCTCCTGCCATCCATCACCCGCCTCTGACAAACAGAGGCTAGGGACACAATTCCTTACCCATCCCGGCTAATAGCCATTTAAGGCCTTAAGTGGATAAATTCATGGAGGTTCTTTTAAAAAACCCTGTTATAGTCCTAGTTGTCACAACCTCCTCAGGCAAAGAGTTCCACAGATTGACTGTGTATTGTGTGAATAGCTTTCTTTCATTTGTTTTAAACCTGCTGCCCATTAATTTCATTTGGTGGACCCTAGTTCTTATATTATGGGGAAAAGTAAATAACTTTTCCTTGTTAACTTTTTCCACACCAGTCATGATTTTATATACCTCTATTATATCCCCCCATAGTCTCCTCTTTTCCAAGCTGAAAAGTCCTAGCCTCTTGAATTTTTGAATTTCTCCTCGTCTGGGATCTCTTCCAAACCCCTAATCATTTTAGTTGCCCTTCTCTGAACCTTTTCTCATGCCAGGATATCTTTTTTTGAGGTGAGGAGACCACATCTGTATTCAAATGGTAGATGGCCCATGTATTTCATGTAATTCTTGCAAAGAGAGGAGTAATCAAGAGACCTGAGCTACATAAGGGTTCTTACTATATTGCATTACAAATATTACTGGAAAGAGAGCAGGTTTCTGAAGGTGCATAATGGTGCATGAGAAGGGGATTGGAAGTGAAAGGAATCTTATTGTAAATGAGTGCAAAGGGAAAATGCTTTGCATTTTCAAAGTCCAGCATGGAGAAGATACACCAAGGTTCGTTTAATATGACCCAGTGTCATTGTCATCAGATTAGCTTCTGTTTGCTCAGTCTACTGTTCTGAATTAACTTCTGCTTTTTTTTCCCTAGACAGATTGGCAGAATTGGATTAGAGAGCAAAGGCATCTTTAAAAAAATAGGGTTATTTAACTTTAATTGGGCTAAATGATTGTATTAATATGTGGAATAACAGCAAATTGGTGTGAGTCACTCCTTATGGGCCTCCTGTTGGCTGCAGTTTAAATATGTAAAATGTCAGCAACGAGTAGCGGCAATAAAAGGAAAGCAGCTTGCAGGCTTTGGCACGAGCGCACGTACAATTTAGTTTGATTTGTTAGACGTGATTTGACAATAGCTAAACAGAAATAAGTCACACAGCTGCGGGAAAACAAACACAACGGGGTTGCTATTCTCCTACTCAATAGCCCCTCCCTCCTCACCCCCAGCTTCAAGTATAAGCGAGTCAGAGGTAGTTAGCCTCAACCCATCATTGCCAATTCTTCCAGGTGCCTGCTCTGTCCGAGTACAAGCTAAGATCTGGAGCCTTTATAAAGTCCACATGGCTCATTCCGTCATGTTTTACATTAAAGAAACAAAGAGCAAGATAGCTGTAGCGAGACATTGCCAAAGGACTTGCAGAGACAGCGGATACACAAAGTTCTCCTAGGGCATGCTGGGCGACAAACTTCTCTGATTCTAGTTCAAGTAATGCCAAACTGTAGATCTGTCCAAAGGAGGTGTCCGAAAGCTCTCCAACTCCTAACATAGTGCTCTACGGGCTCTAGAGGGCATAATCCAGGAGACACAATTTTTTTTAGGGCATTGCTACTTAGCGGGAACAGAAGCAGCAGTGTCATTACCACGGCTAGAGGAGAAACTGCTTTACAGATTCGCCCCTCTGAAGGGAAGCTAAGCCCCGCTTGCCTACTTGAACTTCGCTCTACCATGAGAGCAGCCTTTTAGAGAAGGGATAACATTGTAAGAATAGTCAACCTACCTGGAGAATCAGACACAACATTGTATTCAAGCAGCCCTGGAGAACACAATGCATTCAACATTCAACTTGTGCATCTAAAACGCATCAGTTTATGAAAAGCTTGTTTGAAGTCTTCATTGGACATTGTATAGATTATGGGATTGATTAAAGAGTTGAGATATCCTAGCCAGGTGAAAAAGTCAAAGATGGCCATGTGGAACCAGCAAGCGTCCTTGCAAATAGGCAACACCAACGTGATGATGAAGAAGGGCAACCAACAGACGATGAAGGCTCCTAAAATAATCCCTAAAGTCTTGGTAGCTTTCCGCTCTCTGGCAGCCGTGAGCTTCTTTTTCTCCAGAAGGGCATCCGAGATCTTCACCTTGACCTGATTCATATATACAGGAGATCCCGTTTCACTGGAAGCCTCTGGGGCCCTGGAGTTGATGGAGGTGACCGATGAAGACGATCCGGGGGAGTCGGTTATTAAATGAGCCCTTGTTAATCTTTTGCCGGCTTTCGTTGGCGTCTGTTTCAAAATCCGAGATCGGGCTTCCACATAGATCCTTCCATAGAGGGCTATCAACAGCAAGGTGGGGAAGTAGAAGGCTCCCACGGTGGAATAAACGGTGTACAGTATGTGGTCTGTATTCACCACACAGTCCGAAACTTCTTCCGCTTTCGCTTGACGCCAAAACAAAGGCGGCATGGAGATGGAGATGGAGAAGACCCAGACCAGAGCGATCATGCCCGCTGCCCTCTTGGGAGTCCTTTTCGAAGAATATTCAACGGCGTCGGTGATCGCCCAGTATCTGTCCAGGGCGATGACACACAAATGGAGGATGGAGGCGGTGCAACAAGTAATGTCCGAAGACAGCCAGACATCGCAGACGATCTGGCCCAAAGTCCATTTCCCGGTCACCGTATACATGGTGCTAATGGGCATGACCAGGATGGACACGAGCAGGTCCGTGACGGCCAGGGAGGCGATGAGATAGTTGGCCGGGGTGTGCAGTTTCCTGGTCTGATAGACGGTGGCGATGACAAAGGCATTGGAGAGCATGGTGGCGAGCGTGATCAGAGCCAAGATGAGGGTGAGGACGATCTTCCAGGAGAGCGGCGTGCCATCTTGATAGATCCCGTCCTCGCCGCTGCAGTCGTGGTACGAGTCATTGGGCTGAAGCACCTGCAGGTTGTCGGGGGCTGGCTGGCAGGGAGCCGCCTGCTCCATCACTTTCCCAACCAAAGCGTCAGCCGGCGAACTGACGGGCGTTGAGTTAGCAACCCGCGGCGGCCAATGGCGGGGCTGCTCCCCCCGCCTGAGGAGCGGGCTGCATCTCTTCCAACCCCGCCGGCCCCGGCGCGGACCGGGGAGAGGCGCCGCTCCCCATCCCCGCCCGAGCCGGGCCAGCCGAGGTGGGGTCCGCTCGCTTCTCCCGCGCCCGGGCGCCTGCCCGCCCAGTGGCGCCGGCTAAGCCCTGGCTCCGCGCTCGCCGGTGCATTAGCGCGCTGGGCTGCGCGCTTTGGAGGGGTTCCCAGCCGCGCTCCCCCGGCAGCCCGCAGCCTCTGGGCGGGAGCCGCGCGCAGCCTCGGGTCCCGGGGCGGAGGTTTCCCTGCCTCTCGCCGCCCGGGCTGGCTGAGGGAGCCCCGCTCGCTCGTCGCCCCGCGGGAGCCGGGCTGGGCTGGCTCTGCCCCGCCGCCGCTGCTCACTTCAGCAAGTGGCGGTGAGGGGCGGCGAGGGGAGGGGGGGCCCAGGCGCCGCCCCCGCCGGGGCCCCTCTATCCGTCATGCACTGGGGGGCGGGCAGGGGCCGGGCTCCGGCAGGCAGCAGGGCGGCCGGGAGTGAGAGGCGCTCAGCCTCCGCCCTTTATATACAGCCCGGCTCGGAGCCGCCGGAGCAGCGCAACTCGTGCGGTGCCAAGTGCGGGTTCCCGGCGGCTCACCCTCCACTCCCCCGCCCCCCGCCCGGGGAGGTTCCCTCCGGGTCCTAACGCGCCCCTCAGCCCTTCCTCACCCCCACCCCGGGCCGTGGATTGCTTCTCTCCCACCCGGGCACGGGGCATCACTCCCACTCCCCGCCCCGCAGGAGAGGGCGGGCCGAGGAGCCCCAAGCCGCCCGTCGCTCAGGTGGGTCTCTCGCCTGCCCCTCCCCCGTCTCCTACCTACCGCTCTTGGGCGGGAACTGTGAGCCCCGGGGTTTGTCCGAGGGGACGTGAAGCCTGCAACGCTGTATTAGACCGAGACCCCGGGCTGCAGCGATCCCTGATGGGGGCGGGGAGGGCTTGTGCTTTGGGGCGGGATCCTGTCATTTGGTACCGTCTGTTATCTCTTATCCGCCCCCTGATGTTAACGCAGGCTGTGCAGGCTGGGGTGACAGTGCGGCCCCTCTGTATTGTAGCCCCCTGGGAGTGGATCCTTGCCATAGCTGCATTTGCTTTTGCTGGAAACTTTCCCCCCACTGATTAAACATAGTTGGGCCAAGCCCCCAACCACAGAGCACTGCCCGCGGGTGATGCATCCCGTTCACACGGTGCGTGCATCCTCGTTCCAGAACCCGGAGCCCGTCCATTGCTAGGGAAGTTTTGCATTCAGATATAGTCAGGATCCGGTTGGGAAAGGCAAACAAAAGCGCCCAAGCAGACGGGGCGGGGGATTAGGCTTTACGGTGGCAGTAGGTGATGTTTATTAGCTTGATAGTTATAATCTGTTGTTTGCCAGCCTTCGATGGCCGGCAAGAAACCGGTGAATTGGTCTAGTTTTATCGGGTTCCTCTCGGAGTCGGAATCCTCCCCCCCCCTCCCCCGCCCCCCCACAGACCGGGGAGCGCTCTAATGGGAGCCCAGCGCTTTCATGGGCTAACGCTGTGTAAATCCCCGTTTATGGTGTGGGTTTAAAGTCCTAAACAGCAAATAACCTAGTGTTAAAGCCCTATCACGCTGTCATTTAGACCCTCCTCTCTCCCCCGCGTTCACACTGTATTTAATGGAGAGGATGCTTGAATCAACACACGCACACACACGTCTGACTAAGCTTGAAGTGTGTGTGTGTGTGGGGGGGGGGTGATTGCAGGCTGGCCACACAACGTACAGGATTTCTAACTTCTGGGAGCTGTTGAGAAGTGGTCCTGTCAGCTGTTTCAGTCATTTCCCACATGCAGTCAAAGGAAAGTTTTGCAAGGAAAATAAATGTAAGAGTCTTTGTTGACTCGGTGCTCCCGCTGGAGTCCCTAATTGATGTATAGAAAACGAATCGGGGAAAGGGAATTCTCTTCCTGCAGGGTCTATATGTACGTGTGTATACAGTACACACCCACGCACCCACGCACACACTTGATTTGTGCCTGTTATTTATGCATAAACCGTCAGAGCACTTAAAGTCTCGTTGAATCTTCCGTACCCGGGCGCCGCAATGTCGCCTGGCAATTGAACCTGTCAATCTTTAGCTGGCAAGCTCCGCTTTCCTTTCCCGGGAGCGCTGAGTCCGCAAAGTCACCCCCACCTCCAGGGAGCCTGTCGTTCAAGGCCTGGTGCAGCCCGCACTCCGCGGCGGCCCGTTTGTTCTGGTCGCCCGTTTGCGCCTAGTTAGCAGCGCCTTCCTGTGGGGACGAGCCTTCTCGTCGAGGGGGGCGGGGGGTTCAGGTATGCTTGCAGGGGAATGCTGTAGAGGACAAGTCTGAGCGAGTCCTGCGAGACGAAGGGCGTTAGGGTGGCAGGCTGCGAAGCAGCGGCGGAGGGAGCAAATATAAACGAAAGGAGGGGGACGCCTGTAAGAAAGCGCCCCAAATCGAAGCCCAGAGAAAAGGTTGCCCGCAGCTACCGGGACTTCGCAGGGGCTTGTGTGCTGAAAGAGCTGCCGTCGGTAGGGAACTGTCCAGGAAAGAGACCTCCTGAAACAGGCTGGCGTCCATGGGGCATGGCAGCCCCAGAAAAGCAGTGAAGCTGGACAGCAAGACAGGCACGGGCTCAGCCCCCCCCCCCCTCCCCTGCCGCGCCTCACTCCCCAAACAGGGTGACCTGCCTTTCGGACGTATTGAGCACCCACAAATCTCTGGAAGGTAGGGGGTGCTCTCGGCATTTGGCAAGACAAGCCAGAAAGGCCCGGTCCTGCCCTCACTGAAATCATCTCGTTAGAAACTCTGCAGAACAGACTGGAGCGTTAATCAAAATCTTGGCAGCGAGGAGAGTTTGAGTTAATTGAGTTTTGATAGTCCAGGTTTGGCTGTACTTGCATTGGCTTCTGGTGGCAGTATATATCTTCCCTAGTCACCCCCAAGAATCAGCTTCTGCTGTTTGCCACTTTTTTTCAGCACGGAACCAATAGAGAGAACCAAGATTAGTCACCTATTGGTGTATAATATGCACTTGATTACAGGGTCAGAAGTTGTTTTTATGGAAGTATTTCATTTTGTGTGTACACCCAACGGTGTATTTAGCTCTGCTTCCCTTGACAATTTAGCAATGAGTGATTAGCCCATGCCCACATGTTACATGGTGGGTAAATTTAATCGCTGCTTAATTGCTCTTCCAGGGATGCAAAGGGTAGAATACCGACCCTCAGTCTTTACATCAGTGAAGCTTGGTCTTTCACCCTCTGGCCTAGGGACTGGTTTATGTACATGCTTCAACAGTGCCTAGTACAACGGGGTCCTCTTTGTTGCTCATTACTTGTAACAAATAGTAATATTGAGCCTTTTGTATTCTTTGGGACTCTTTTCTGTGGGAAGAGATGTTACAGTGTGAGTTCTTCCTGCTGCAGCACAATTTCCCCCTCTCCCATTTAACATTTTCTATCAATGTTGGTTAAACACCTGTAGGCAACTTCCCTTTGAATTCCCACCCCACAGTTCTCATGAGAATGGCCAAACTTGGCCAATTTATTTTGATTTCAAAAACTGTTTGTGTTTTGCAACAGCATGTCTTCCTTCGGTGGAAAGAATTCCTTCATCTGTAATGTTGTAGCTTTATGACCTCCAGGATAACCTTTAATCAAGATAAATACCACGTGGCTGCAGAATGAGCTCTGGCCTCTCTATTGATGCATTTGTTTACCCTTATACAAAGTTTTTGTTCCTCTGAGGGTGCTCTTGCAGGTGTCCTTCTCCCTTCATTCTCTGTATTGTACATCGATATTCATCAGTCCCCGCTTTGTTTGGCAGGAAAAGTCTTTCTTTCTCACCTTTTTTAAAGTCATGCTATACAGCTTTGAATCTTATGATCAAGAGCGTATTCAGCCATGGCCAAAATCATTATTGGTGTAATTTCAATGATTTCACTAGAGTTACACCAGGGAATAATTGGGCCCCTATATTTGTCCCAATTTATTTCAGCAATTATGCCCTATATTTCTTACTGGGACTACTGCTTGAACTGGCAATATCTTACTGACAGACAATAAGGTAAAAGACAACTTCCTAACTGGGCTCACTGTAGCAGATTATGTACTGATGATCTGTTGCAGGGGGCTTATCTCGTTGCCGGGAAAAACGAGGCCTCACACAGGTGGCTAGTTGGAAAGTGGTGAGTTTATTGGAGGGGGCGGCATTTCGTGCTGGGGGGCTTATCTGCCAGCACGGCCGCAATACAAGATGACTGACACGCCTGGGCGATGTCCAGAGAAGCCCAAAGAGGAAGCCCAACCCAAAGAGGTGTGTCAGCACAGATATACCCATGCTCATTTGCATCTCATACATACTGATTGGTTAACACTTGTTGGTTACGCAGTCCTGCCTTAGTTTCCCCATTTGGTTTCCCACGCATTCATTCTCACACAGACAGGGTAAACACTCATGCAGCTGGGAACTGGTTCCCAAACACACAGATAACAGCAAGGTCATTTTCAGATAATACCACCATTATGCACTCTCCTGGAGTTGACTTAGAAGCGTAACTGCACTTCCTAGTGATTGCCCGTTACAATGTCTTCCGGTCCCAACATGATCTATGGAGGGGGCAGGGAAGAAGTAATATTCCCACCAGGAAGTGGAGCTACTCCATAAGGGTTCCTGGTAAAAAGGGGAAAGAAAACTTTGGAAAACTGCATCCATTCTCTTTGGGCTGTGAATGCTGAGTCTCAGGACCTGGGCCATAGTGAAAGATACTGCAGACTTGCAAGGGTGTCTTTTATTCTCTCTCCACCCATGGAGTGCACAGTCCAAGTGCTATTATATGATGTGTTGCCACAGAGCCAAGAATTGATGGAGGCAGGAAACAGGATAATAACAGGATCTTCAAGAAATTGTTGGCAAGTGTCATCTTATAATGGAGTTTCAATCTACACAATTTGAATCACATATATTATCACAGTAACGGTTCTAATCCATAGTTATGCCATCCTACTGAAACCTGCATTTCAAAGCAATAGGCAGAAACTCTCGCACCCTTCTTTTCTTTTCAACTGTGCCTAAAAAGATGCTTATGGGAAGAGATTCAGCTTCTTGCAGCTTTTGGCTTTTACACAGAGGAATGCATAAATTGTCATTTCATTCTGTAGGGGGTAGTAGTTCTGATATTTCTTTTATCCACATTTTGACCTATTCAAAGAGATGAATTAAGGAACTGGAAGTGAAAAAAAGATAATATGATGGTTATTTTATCACAAACTGCCAGCATATGGTACTGATGTGGCACAAACTTGGTTCAGTGGCTTGTGAAGAAGTCAGAGGGAAAGGCAAACATGTAGGAACAATACTATGAATACCACAAATTAAGAGTCCAATCCCACAATCAGGGTGGATCTTTTCACCCATTTGGAGTCAACAGGGCTCTGCATAGGTCCATTGGTCTATCTTAATGAATCAAACTTTGGGATCAGGACCTATGGGTTTTGTTGTGTGCTCTTAGGCTTTGTCACTCCAGTGTATAAGGCAACTTAAGCCTCCCTTATACGTATATTGGTATTTGGTTGAGTTTGCCAGCAAACACCACCAAAATATGTGTGAAGTTTCCTGATGTTAACTTTGAAATATAGATGAGTCCATTCATACACCAACACTTTTAAGTCATTAGTCAAAATAAAAACACCCAGCTTGAGTTACTAAAATTTAATTATAAGGAACAGCTGGGGATGGTTTTGATTTTGACTCTAAAGGCCTATAAAAAGAAATAAGCACATGTGTTGTTGCTCACATTCTTTTCCACACAGACATATACACACTCACACTTAATTGGACTCTTTACACAGAGGAATAAAGCCCATTTTATTTGAATTTCCACTTTCTTCTTAAAATCTGTGCAGTCAGGAAGATCAGAGCATCCATAGGTGCAGAAGAAGACACTCAAACCTCATATAAATAGGGTTTATCTTGCACTACAAATTACTTTTTAACTGGACATCCAGGGTCAGATGATAAGAGAGCTCAATCCTCCCTTGCACAATCTCTGCCACTTCATCTCCAGACACTGCACCCTGCCTAACTGGCTTCCTCTAGCTCGTAGAAATGGTATTAATTCTCAGTGACTGCTTCCCTTTCAACCAAAATGTACTCATAGATGATGGTTAGTTTATCACGCATGAATTTTTGGCAAATGCTGCATGACCACCTAAGACCAGCTCACCATCTCCTCCTTCTAAGCTGGCCAATGTCCTCCTGGCAACAGAACAGAGGAAAGGACACTCAACTGGAAACAGAAGTAGTCACAGCATAATCACAGGTATCTTCTAAAGAAGCCTTTTGTTATGAGAGCCTCCAGATCTGGTTGGAGAGCAGCATGTACAGTAACTCCAGTGAAAGCTTTGCTCTTTCTCCAGGCCCCTCATAAGCAAGGTTCCCTGAGGAGGGACCATCCTCACACTTTAGACCATCACAAAGTATGCATTTTAGGTAAGCAATGTTTGACATTCAGCAAGAGAAGTAATTAATTTTATGCAGATTCTTGTGGAATGGACCGTAGGAAATGGTTCCCATCTCTAAACTTTCAGATATCAGGGTACAGTTATGTGCTAAGTAACTAGCATGTGTGAACTGTCCCTTTAATGCAGAACTCTTTCTTCAAAAGAAGAGCTAGATATCTGTTCAGCATTTAGGCCAGCTTTTCACCATCTCCCAGAATCTGATGGTAATGCTTTAAGAGGAAGTAAAGTGGGTAGTGAGGACTCCAAATCTGGACTATCTGGAGGCATCTAATTTGAAAGATATTCTATGCTGAGCATTCTATGCGGAGACTCGACAAAAGGTTAACCTTCCGCCATCAGTTATGAAGTGGATATCAGAGGGACTTTAAATCAGGTGTAAACTTGCCTCATTTCAGAAGAGAAAATCTGCAATGGCTTAGTTTAGGATCTAGATTAGTTTTCAAAAATCTCCAGTACTGAAACTACTAAACAGCAAGTTTTTGGAAACACTGCACTGAATTCTTCAGATGTGTTTTAAAAAGACAACAAATCAAGAGAGAACAAAATGTACAGGGAATGTGTTCAGTGCTGTAAATCAGAGTGAAGAAATAATCCTGGGAATTACAGGCCAGATCCTCAGCTGGTGTAGAGCAGCACAGTTCCATTGACTTCAGAGGAGCTAAGCTGATTTACTCTAGATGAGGATCTGGCATTTCTAAATCCCTAGTGAATATCTATCTAGGCAAAAAGGTATCATATGTTAAGTGCTCTGCTAATGCTAATATATATGCTTTTGCTATAGCTTCTTTTTTCATGAAGGTAACCAGACTTAACTCCCAATTTTTTATAGCTTTTGGCTTTATATTGGTCAGCTGGAGTGTCTTTTGAAAACCATTGATGAGGAAAAATCCAAGCCTACAAATACATCATCAGGGAAGATTATAACTCATACTGACAGTCCCCGCATTCTACCCTATATTGTCTTGTTGAGAAAGATCCAAGCTTATGTGTACTTTCCTATCTTGAAGCTGTACTAAAGGATCAAGGGAAAGAACCGCTGATTTAGCCATTCTTTTTATGACAGCTGCAGATTCTCTGCAAGCCAGTCAGTTCCAATACAATCAGGTCTTAGACTCAGTCTCACATAAAAAATGCAAGTATAGATGTTGCCACGTGTGGGACTCAATCTGTCAAAGAGGTGTGCAGTTATTAAAGGATGTGATATAGCCACAGTTCTTTCTGCAGCTCTGTGGGATGGGAGACCAGATGTCCATGAAACATTACTGGAAACTCTTCAATGAGTATATACAATTTTCCTGTGATGAGTTTAAGGTTCTCCCAAATATTGAAAGTAATGTGACTCTTTACCCTCTGCTTGTAAGAATAAATATTTCAATTTATTTGAGGGGAATGAGGGCATAATGTAGCTCGATTTATTTGAGGGGAATGAGGGCATAATGTAGTTTAATGGAACTGTGCAAGTTTATACCAGACAAGGATCTGGCCTGCTATTTCCCCCTACATTTTATTTATTTACTAGCACAAATACCCAGCATTGCTGGGGTCCATTGGAGGGGGGAGGGAGGGGAGAGCTGAGCGAGTGCGGGGGTCATTGGAGGGGGGAGGGGGAGAGAGCTGAGCGAGTTGGGGGGCTGTTGGAAGGGGGGAGGGGGTGAGATTTAAAAAAAATTCTATTCTTACCTGAGGGGGGAGAGAGCTGAGCGAGTGGGGGGCCGTTGGAGTGGGGAGGGGGGAGAGAGCTGAGTGAGTGCGGGGTCCATTGGAGGGGAGCAGGGGGGAGAGAGATGAGCAAGTGTGGGGTCCATTGGAGGGGAGGGGGGAGAGAGCTGAGCGAGTGCGGGGGCCGTTGGAGGGGGGAAGGGGCAGAGAGCTGAGCGAGTGCGGGGTCCATTGGAGGGGGTATTATTACATCATAACTATGTCACAGAGAACAGCAGGTGTTAACCTGCTCCCCAGCTGATGTGAATGGGATTTAAAGAATTTCATCCCTAGGGGGCGTCAGAGGTGAGATTTGAAAAAATTTCTATTCTTACCCTGATTAGGACCCTAAAGCCTATAACTGTACCAAATTTCAAGTCTCTAGCTCAAACGGTGTGGAAGGAGTAAGGGAACGTACATACACGCACGCATACACCATTTGACCTTTATATATATATAGATTTATCCTATCTATATTTCTCACAGATGTATTTTCAAATAGATAGTATATATCTTCCTTAGCTGGTCAAGGTCAGCTTCTATTTTTCTTTCCTTACAGGAAGAGATCAGACTAAAAGAGTCAGTTCTCAGGTCAGAACCCTGTCTAGATAAAGGTTGCTATTACCTCTACTGACCTTCCAAAATATCTCTTGTGGGTGTGTTCTTCAGAATGCACTGGACTTTAAAGATTTTAGTAAACTGAGCCAATTCTGCCTTCAGTTTCACATAGCAGAAGACAAATTTAGGTTCCTTTATTCATTTTTGGATCTATATTTCGGACATGAATTGTTCTGTTTTTTCTTTCCCCTTTTGGCCAAAACTTTTTACTTCCCTCTAAGGCATAGTATACAGGTGGAATGTACATAAAATAATTATGTTCTTCATACTGCTTAAAGACATCACTGATTCCAAGCAGCAAGTGGAATTCAAAATAGGATTAGATGTTTGTTTATACAGGTGATCGACATTACATTAAATACAATTATGGACACATTAGAAGGGGTAAAAAGCATTAACTGACAAGAGATTAGAAAAAATACTCAAGATTTTGGCTGTGCTGCAACTCTTGCTAATTGATTGACAACTAACTCATTAACTGACACAATAGTAGATTCTAGTGTAGATGTACTCAGACACTTATTTGTTCATGGTCATGTGTTACTCTAGGCTGAGTCCTACAGTGAAGAATGATCAGGAACAAACATTTGTCTTCTGGAACAATCACTGTGAGTCAAGCATCGACATATCCTCTAGGGTTTCTTGCATCTCTAAAACATCTGGTACTAGCCACTGTCAGAGACAGGATACTGACTTGATAGAATCAATTTCTGTTTTCCTGTAAAAAATTGTCCTGTGGCTTATTACATATTTTCCATTTGGGGAATAGTGAAGGGTTTTGCTGTTTAGGGTGGACATTGAAAATTGTGTTGTGCCTTCTTTATGTAACTCATTCAAAATGAGAATGGGATGTCAGGGAGGCCTCCTGAGAGGTGGCATGTGTCTGCTTGTTCACATCTATGGCAATTCTGCGTTTCTGAAGTGTAGAGATTTAAAGGTCAGGAGGATAACTTAAATGTGAAATGTAGTGTAATTTCCCCTCTTCAGATAAACAGAAGATGTTCTTAAAGAGGCAGGATTGTGGGTTGTGCTTTTGGAGGCGACAGCAGCAAATAGAATCTCCCTCCCCCTCTCCTCATTTGCTCATCATCTGCCTCCAGAGATCAAAAACTTCAGGGCTTCTTCAAGGAAAGTTTTTTTGAGTAAGGAGTGAGTATAAGGCCTTCTAAGCAATCAGTTTTTAAATGATATACATAGCATTGCCTGCTATTTATTCTTATCATTGTAATGTGTTAAAATGTGAATGCCTCTTGAAGATTCAATGGCTGAACGTTCCTATATTATGAGAAGCTTATTGACTTGCTTTGACATAAATCCTGTAAGTTTGCAATAATTTTAGTTTCTGCAACAGGCACACCATGTGTTGTCAAGAGGTTTACGGTTCTTCTGTAGGATTGAATAAGTCACTTTTCCTTCAAAAGACATGGTTTTTGCAGGATTGCCTACTCTTCACTGTTTTGATTGCTATTAAGTTCTTGGAGTTCTCCAAGATGTCATACTTGGAGAAGTTCATGTGGGGGTCATTCTATTATTTACTACCTCATGATTATCCTGCTGAAACAACACTGAGGATGTATACCCCTGAGCACTAGAGGTGACGCACATTCACTTTTATATCCCTTGGCAAAAATAGGCTTTTAACGTGGATTCTATCAGTTGAAAATTATTAGAACAGGAGAATCCAGGAAGTTCATTTCTTCTATTGAAGAACTGTTTGAGCATTCTTTGTCTTTTTGTTTGTTTGTTTTTTTAGTTAGTTATTTCTCCAACTCTCCATTATTGTGTCTTGCTAGTTCCCTTGGAGCTTTATTTCTTGCTCAGGATCAAATTCTGCTCTCGGCTACACCCATCCAACTGGCCTGTAGATTTGCACCCCTCTTCATTTTCATTTATGTCTATATAAGTCCCATTGAATTTTGTCCTAAAGTTTTATCACAGGCTTAATGTCAGTAAAATGAAGAAACAAATCACTTGGATGCCTAATAACAATACTGTCAAAACATCAGAATAAATTAAGAGGAGGAATAAAAGCAGGGAATAGGCTAGGTGGATCTTGGTTTTAATCCTCTGCTGAAGATTGTAAATCAGGCCAGAGTGTGTCATACCAGTCACTTTGATTTTAAAACGATATAAACACAGGGAAGGCACAGCAGATTGCAAAGAGAGTGATAGAATAATCTGAGGATATTTAATAAACTGCTATAGCTAATACTAGCTCTTTATAATGAAAAATAGTAGATTACACAGGGAGTGGTTTTACTGAATTACATAAGATTCTGATGGGGATTCATAGAGTAGATGTGACCCTTCAAGGAAAGTTTATTTGGGCTATTTTGAAATGCAGGACCCTGAGCGTATTGCAAATAATCCGTGGAAGGTCTGAGGGCACCAAATACATTTCTTTACACAATCAAGTCCAACCTTTGCTATTATGTAACCAACACAATCACATTAATTTTTCATTGATATCTGCATATACTTTTATTTATACCAAGATTGAAAACAGCATTTCTTGACTTATTGAAACTTATTAAAGAGCTGGGTCAGATACCTACGTAGGTAGGCTCTAGGTAGGTTTGGAGGTAATGTCAGTATCTAAAGAGTGGCATAGTGCCATTTTTTTCAGAGTGGAGACAATTTGAAAGCGGCATTAAATAAGATTAAATTGTTAGGAATTAATACAACAAACTTGAAAGAAATAGTGGGTCAAGACAGAAAGTCTGGTGCTATTGGTTCATGGGGAGATTTGCCTAAGCTAGACTTGAGTAAAACTGGAGTCCCTGGTCATCCCAATTCAAATACACACACACAAGTGGAGCCCTTCATGCACAGAATTCACACATCAAAGGAAGGACTCCACCATATCTATGCTACTAGCCTTCTGTGGACCCCCTCACAACTGGGCCACGGTCAGTGGAAATGGTTGGAAAGGGCATTTCTTGCTTCTCCTTGGCATAGGTGAAAAAGATAAGATAGGTTTGGGCATTATCTGGTTTTTGTAAAATATCTTTGGAAGAAAGCAAAACAGAATGAATATGATTCATAAAATGAGGAGTCCCGTTGATTCTAAAATATTGATAACAGATATTTTGGACATTGTTAAAATAGAGGTAAGCAGCAAAAGGATTTTTTTTTATTGAGCAACTGTAGTGACAAAGATGGTGATTTTGATAAAGGTAAAGTAAATTAAATGTAACCAAATGATATGCTAGAAAGGCAGATTGAGAAAATCTAGAACAGGTCACTTTGTATTTTAGGGAGATAAAGTCACAGTTCCTAGACCTACTATAATTTAGGAGATTCACAGATTTCAAGACCAAGACTTATAATTCTTTAGTCCAGTGATACTCAGACTGAGGCTCGCAAGCCACAAGTGGCTCTTTAATGTGTCTCCTGTGGGTCTTTGCAGTACATGATATTAAAACACTGTGTGATTTAATTATTAACCAATCAGGATCCTTTTACTATGCTATTAGCCAACTGTAGTTGATAAAATAATATTTGGTCAGTTATTTTTCTGTGAGAATATTATAGAGATATATAAAATTAGTAAATGAAGCAAAAAATTCAAGCTACTGTGGTTCTTTTGGGTAATGCAGATTTCTAATTTGGCTCCTGAACCAATGAGATCTGAGTATAAGTACTTTATTCTATAGCACAGGCCATATCATTTCTCCAAGTGATTCATGTACAGAGCCCAATAACTTGTTATTGAACTAGAGCATGTGTTTTAGAAAGATACCCAATCCTGATTCAATGACTCCAAGTGATAGAGAATCTACCACATCCTTTGTTACACTATTCCAGTGGTAAATTGCCTTAACTGTAAAAAAATTCTGTTTTATTCCTAGCTTGAACATTGATGACTTTAGTTTCCAGCCATTGGATTTTGTATGCCTTTGTCTGCTAGACTAAAGAGCCCTCTAGTATCAAATGTCTTCTAACCTGTGTTGGTCTCTGTAGACTGTGATCAAGTTGCATCTTAACTTTGTGATAAGTGAAGTAGACTGAGCTCTTCAAGTCTCTTATTGTAAGGTTCGTGTTTCAGATTTTGAATAATCCGTGTAGCTCTTCTCTGGACCCTTTCTAATTTTTCAGTACACAAAACTATAGGAACATAGGTTTTATACAAGTTGGTTGTGAAAAAAGATCTGTTAAGTCACCTAGGCCATGCCCCCTGCCCCAAAAGGATGTTGTCTACAGTATAGTCTCATGTACTATATCCATTCTAGTTTTAAATGTTTCAAATAATGGGGCTTCTGTCATTTCCTTGTGAAATTATTTTGCAGACTAATAGATACCATCTTTGGTAAAAAATGCCTGATATCCATCTTAAATTATATCTTAATTTCATCCTGTTACCCCTTGGTTTTAAATTCTTGAACCACCTTAAACATTCTTCATTTTCTTCATGTTGATTGTGATCATATATCCCCATTTACTAATTTGCTTAGCCATACCATACGTATATAGGGTCCAACCTTTTGTTGGTATAAGAAGCCCTATATCTTTTATCTTTAATGGAGCTATTTATACATACACCAGCTCAGATTCTGGACCTTAATTCTTTTAATCTGTTCTCATAAATGAATCCTGCTAGTCCATCATTTTTGTTACTGTCTTCTAAAAGGTAATATGGTATCTAATAGTTTACATATTTTAAATGTTTTATCTACCTTGGTCCTCTTTGTTTCACTTATAGGAATAAATTACAAAAATAGAAAACAATAGATAGTCATAGCTTCTGAAGATTATATATTATGTTAGTACAGTGGCTTACAAAATGGATCCCTGATTTTGATTCAATACTCAAGGCGTTATCACAAATATAACAATAAGTAAAAATAAGAATGAATGTATCTTTGTAAACTTGAATTCAGATAGCAAGGAAAGAGTTAAATCTCATGTGGGTTTTGTTGTATATGATATAACATGTCAATACCTTTGATATCTTAATAATAAATTGCTCAAACTATACAAAAAATCTATGGTAGGTGAACACATTGAAAATTGTTAGGTAGGACTTTCTGTTGGCTTAATGGTAATGTCAGTACTGCCATTTGAGAAATCCAGGTTTGATTTGGGTTCTGACTTGTGCAACTGGCCAGTAAAGGCTGTGGGTGTTACAAAAATTATAGAAGTCTGATTCAGGCAGTGTGTTGATTAGCTCTACTACAGAAGGGCTATGCAGTCTTCCTTGGGTACAATTAGACTGGGTGTATTGAAAGGGGAGACATGTGAGACTCTTACAGCATTGCAAGAGATGTGGAGGACCCCAAAGGAGAAAAATTGGAAACACATTAGTCCACTGGCCAAAAGGCTAACAAAGGGGAAACAGTACATTTTATACCATAACATATATGCTATATAAAGATAATACACTAGACTATTAAGCAGAGGCAATTTTTTGCCTTAATAGATACTAGATCTAAGTATTATTATTTATTATTATTTACTAGTATCACCAAAGATAAAGTATAGCAAAGCTACAACGGGGCCTTTTGTAAGGTAAAATAATTGTCTTCTGTAATTTCCATAATATCTGTCAAGAATCAGAGAGGTAGCCATATTAGTCTGGATCTGCAGAAGCAAGAGTCCTGTGGCACTTTAAAGACTAACTAAAGTATTGAAGCATAAGCTTTCGTGGGCTAATACCCACTTTGTCGGATGCAAGCAGTGCCACAGGACTCTGTTGCTTCTGCATAATATCTGTGTATTTAGTGAGCCTGCTAACTCTGCCACATCTTACTTCGAACTTCTATTTTATGCTACTGGAGCATTTGTATGACAGGACAGCACTTACCAATCTGAGGTTTAATAGGAGTTCAGTTGCAGAGGCAGTTTTCCGAATCAGTATGAGGATATTATTAACTCCTCATACTGGTGGTGACAAAAGCTAAACAGAGATTTATTCAGTTTAAGATCATGCACTGGGTTTAATGGATACGTGGCCACTTCAATACAAGTGATTTAGTAGCAAATGAGATCTTCTGCTATTCTGAAGCAGAGAATGGGGATTTCCTACATTTGCAGTGGACCGATCAGAAAGTCAGCTTTCAGTAATCAGGAATGTACTGTATAGAAAGAGCTTACAGGCTTAGAAAAATACTACTTCCCTCCCTGTGTAACTGCTTCTTGCACAACAGATCATATTTCCAAAAAATGCTCATATAAAGTTCACAGCTTCATGCTCCTTAAAGTCAGTGGGAGTGTCCATACATGTTGGACCAGATTGTGACTACTTTACTCTCCCTGAATGGCTGCTCAGTAGTGAGAGTAAGGGGTTCAAAATCTCTCTCTGAGCATTTTGGAGTCAAAATCCACCTATGGATTTATGTGGAGAATTTTGTCCGCAGAGGCAAGCACTATTGTGTTGTGGTCCATAGCAGGGTATGATGGAAGATTTGGTCCTGTTTACGTCTTCTTTGCTCTACTTACATATGTCAATCTAGCAGCAAAAAAAGATGTCACTGACTTAATTGCATTTGCCTCTATAACAAAACATTTGCAGTGTTAGATTCCTAGACTTTAAGATCAAAAGGGACCATCATAACCATCTAGTCTGACCTTCTGCATATTGCAGGCCACTCACCCACTCCTGTAATAGAACCTCCACTTCAAGTCCTCTTAAATAACTCCTTGTTATTACACACTGGCATAATTCCTGATCTATGCAGCCTCTTGATCTATTGTGTTGCCCATTTTCCCCCTCTGTACTCAGAAATTGATCTTTCAGCAGCAGCAGATGGCCCACGATGAATTCAGGAGGCAGGGCTGCATTTTTTTAAAGAATTTAAACTTCAAATGGGGGCTCGTTCCATTGGATCAGTTTTGACTGATGATATCGGAGTTGGATGAGTTTGACGGTCTCAAAAGTGAGTGTTCCCTCCAATGAGGTCAATAGTCAACATTTAAATAGGCTAGCCCACAAAGAGCATATTTTATTTCAGATGAGTCCAATGGTATCAAATATATGTCTTGTATTTTCTAGAAAAACTAAATGATACCAACAGAAGTGAGGAATTTTATTATTTGTAAATAAAATACTGTAAAATTTAGAAAAAGACGTGCTCAGGATCTAGCATAAACAAAGAGCTATACAACTTCCTTAGTAGACAGTTTATTTAAATGTCTCATCAGTCTATAAACTGTAAAGTAACGAGCTATTAAGCCCACAAACCTTTAGGCTCACACAGATTTATTTCCCAGCTGATGTGTTTCATATAATCAGAGCAGGCAAATTAAATTGATTTAGAGATATTATTTTATTAATGATTTAGATGTATTGCAGAGATTAGCAGTAGCTGTAAAAATGCAGTTTCCTGGAAGACCATATCACTAATCTGCCACATAGAATAACAAATTTCCGTTGTGATAACGTGCCTTCTTCATGGCACCTATAAACTGGGTAAAAACAAGTCGTGTTAAATGTTTCTATGGAAGGCAAAGATCCTATATCTATTTACCTCAATGTCAGTTGACTGGATCAGTGTTCCCCAACCTGGGGATGGGCTATTTGGTGATATTTCAGACTAATTTATGTGGGGTCATGAGGAAGCAGAGAAGGGGATATCAGTGTAGGTAGGGAAAACTGCAGGGGACACACAGTGAAAAATAAGCTGCCATGCCTGGAGCTAATTGGGCAGGGGGCTCCTTCAAAGCTGCCTGTTTCCTTGCCTGCTTCTGCTGAGGCCTCTAATGTCACAGGTTGTGAGAGCAGCCCACTTATACTCGAGTGCGAGGAGAAGGCTCAGGCAATGGGCCGCTAGCCCACATTGCCCTGCTTTGCTGCTGCACTCAGCTCAGCCTTGGATGGCACCAGTGGATGTCCAACAACAGCATTTACCCCTATAATAAGCAAAAGAATAGGCCATAGGGAGCAATAGGAATAATGGAGAGGGGACCCCAAAAATAACATAAAGAAATGAAAAAGAACAGTAAGAAAAAGACACAGAAAAAACTACACAAAAAAAGATGAAAGGTGACCAAAATGGTTAAACTTGTCCACCTTAAACTGTCTTAATTAATGCTTCTGACAGCTTAACTGTGTTAGATTCTTCGACCAAAATGGGAAAAAGAAGAGAAGGAAAAAAAGAAGTGAGAGGAAATGGACAGAAAAAGAGGTGGCAGATGTTTCAGGACATGGCACAAGGAAATGTGGGTGCCCCCACCTACCAATCCATCTCTAGGTGGGGAATCAAGCAGAAAAGGACAGAAGCCACAAGCTGAGATAATGGAGATGGCATGGTGGCTCTCTTAAAGCTAAAGTGAATGTGCAGTTCCTAAATTCTAATGGACTTTTCATCTTGCAATAGTAAATATGGCAGCTCTGAAATGTAACGGTTCTCTGCCCAGTGGTGTGAAGGTAATAAGCTGTGAGAAACTGAAGGCTGGGAACAAAGGTGTGAGCAGAACATTTCATTAGGGTGTGCACCCAGGGAATTTTATTTATTTATTTTAAAGGCGCCGCACTCTGCATTGAAAGCCATTTTTTTTTGAGATATTAGGGTGTGCCTGTGCGCACTATGTGCGCACACCTAGGTTGAGAAAGACTTTGAAACACCTTTTTCATAGGCCAAGAGAACCTACTGGGTTATTTACCTTGAGGGGGAAATAAGTGGTTCCTAAAACAGCTTTTCCCTAGGCATCTCTACAAACACATGGAGTACGGTAGCACATGAAGTACTGTAGTCTGTCCACATGGAGGATGCAAGGATATTCAGCAGTTAGAACAGAGGGCGATGGAAGTCTGGATGAGGTGAAAAAAAGAGTAGGGAGCACTGAGACATGTATTTTGCACATACTTAGAAGTCTAGGATTTCATACATCATTTAAAAGAGTGTGTGTCAGGGGGGATTAGAAGAAGCCAGATCAAACTTTTACTGTTGGGATCTTTGGTGTGTTTTTGTCCAATTTCTTTACAGTTTTGTAAATCAGTTTTATTACCATTTAATTAAATTACCCAAATCTAAATGGTAAGATCCAACATACCATCTTAAAAGGCCTGCTTGACACAGTGCTATATTCTCTTTATAGACTAGAAATTAGAAAGTAGCCAAAGTAGAATCTATTGCCTATCCAGCCTGGGGAGAAGCTATGCTATGGTACTACTTGTAAGCCATGCAGTGTGGAGAGACATGTTATAATGTTCAGTATAAATGAGTGATTTGGGCATAAAAATAAGTTATTTGAATTGCAATTTGCAATCATAACAGTTGGTGGCAGCTTTGAAACAAGTTTTGCCTTCAAATGTAACTTTGTCCGCAAATTTGTAGACAATTACATTAAAGTATTAGATCACTATTCTATATTGATTGAAATGAATGTAATGATACAAAAACAATCAGTTTTCTTTTGTGTTGTTCAGACACCTCTGTTAGACAGAATTTTATGATCCACATTTATAAAACTGTCAAAAGTACTCCAGAAGAGAAACGGGGAAACCAGTGTCGGAGAGAAATGTCCAGAAAGGACAATAGTGACAATGACAACCCAGCGAGTCATTATGAGCTACTTGTGTATACACCATGGCAGTATGCTCTAGGCATTAGAAGAGCCAGGCCTGCAGCAGTGGCATGTTTCTGAGGGTAGTCTACCACAATGTAGCTCATGTTTAAAGAGCTCTTTCGCTAAAGTGTAGAAGTGCAAGGTATCTGATATGTTTATAGATTTTTTAAAAATGATCCCAGTAGACGTATAGGTTTTACCAAAGACTTTAATCGCAAGTTTCATGTGATGAAGAATAGCAGTGTGGCAGGGCAAGGGCAAAACCCCTTGAATGCCCTACCGCTGCTGGCTAAGCCCTGCTTTCTGACAGAAGGGCCAGGGGCAGAGGCTCGAAGCAGCCAGCAGGGAGCCCAGCTGTGGGCCCTAATGAGGGCTGGCTCACAGCAGCAGGCTAGGCTAAGGGGTCACAGCTGAGGCTACAAACTGAGAGGGCTAGAAAAAGCCCTGAGTTTACTCAGTTGGAGGCAGGCTAGGAAGGGAGCAGGAGGTTGCTATGCTGTCTTTGTGCTGCAGGCAAGGTGCCTCAGGGGCCTGGAGACCCTGGAACCAGGACAGAGAGGGTAACTGATGGAGGGAAGCACTTTTCTTGCATTGAAATCACTGAGTCTACACTGTAAATGAAGGACACTTGGGGAGCACCAGAAAAGGGTGAGAAGACCTTTATTTTGATCAGCCAGGGCACGGGGGAAAGCCAGAGACCTGTGTGGACCCTGTGACAAGCAGTGAGATACAGTGATTGTCATTACAATTGTCTTGAGGTATATGGATGGAGAAAATGTTGTGCCTTCCTGGGTGCTGGCACTATGATTGTGATGGGCCATCTCATAGGGTATGCAAGGCAGGGGTGTGGCTCTTTCCAGCCAGTCCCTACTGCACACCCTCAAAATCCTTCACAGAGTTCTCCTTGGAATAGGTGCCGATTCCATGGGTGCTCTGGTGCTGAAGTACCCACAAAAAGTATAGTAGGTGCTCATCACCTACTGGCACAACCCTGCTGATATCTGCTCCTCCTGTACCCCATCCAGTGCCTCCCACATGCCAGTGATCAGCTGTTCATCAGTGTGCAGGAGTTGATGAAGGGGGAGGAGCAGGGGCAGGGAGAGGTGGAGCAAGGGTGGTGGGGGCAGAACAGGGTAGGAAGAGGCAGGGTAAGGGTGGGAAGAAATGGGGCAGAAAGAAGTGGGGTGAGGGTGGGGCTTTGGGGGGAGGGGGGGCCTGGGATAGAGAAGGAAGGGGTTGAGTACCCCCAGAAAATGAGAAAGTCAGTGCCTCTGCTCTTTGGGGTAAGAGATGTCACTCTACCCTTTACTTACTGCTGTGTATGATAAAGGAACAAGTGTAGCCCTGAATCTCCCTAGTGCCAAGGATAATGTATCCAGCACAAAATGCTCTTAGGTTTCTGTGGCTTTGGGTGTCTGTCAAAGTCAATGTACCTTCACTCATCCATATTCAGTCAAGTTCCAAGAACATCTGAGAATACTGACCAGATATTTCAAATTTTTGAGTGTTTTGCCTATTCTTAATCACTTACAAAAAGCTCTAATGATAAATTTGTTAATTTTGCCTCTGTAAAAAGTACTTTTAGGCTATGCTTTTTGGATTGTGAGGCACAAAGTTTCCAGAACTGATGATTCCTGTTGAAAGGTCTATACCTGATTATGTTTTAGCGTATGAGATCAGGCTGTAATTCTTAGTGTCACGTGGGTTGTTTTCAAGTTCTGGAGAAATGTAGTCTTTTATTTGGAGGTATAATATTTTATTAATGTAGGTTGGGGTATGAGTTTCATGGTTCCAAAAGGGATATGCAACACTTTCTTTTACTCCTTTGATTCCCACTTCAGGATAACGTCTGCTCCTTATTTGCTCAAAGTCAAGCCTCACTTTAATAGTTTTATATAACTGTGTCCCAGCTTATCCATTCATAAAACTGCCATATGAGCAATATAAACTCTCCCCAGGAATACAAACAGCCATTGTTTTCCTTGTGAGACTGGGAAATTGCTCCTCACTGCAGCTCACATAGGAACTTGAAGCATCTTTATTTGACACTTTCTCTTCTTTATTAACCAATATTTTTATTCCCTGAAAACATAATGCACAAGCAAAGACAGAAGCACAGCAGCCTTTCTAACTTAGATTCCAAGTCAACTATCAGTTACCCCCTTTGATTTGCTATGTCTACAGTAATTAGATTTTTGAAGATGCCTCAGTCCTGAAGGAGGCTTTGAGCACTACTCAAATATAAATAACAACAATAGTCTCTGATGTTTGGGGTTCCTAATCATGCTTCCTCTTGAAGTGTTGAGCAAAGGACTTGAAGAACCAGCCACAGCTGGCTCCTGGGGATCTTTCCAATTTGGCTAAAATGCCTACAATGCATTGTGTTCAGTCTCTAGTTCCTGTCTGTTAGAAGTGACCGTGTCCATGTCTGCATGTGATAAGCTGTATAAACCCCACATCAATGATGAAGTGGTTAAAAAACTGCTATGGGAAAGGTGGCCCCACCCCTCTAGCCCTGTTCATCATTATTGGGGTGGAATAAGGGCTTAAGCAAGACATTCCAGACAATTGCTGACAGCTCTGTGGGGAGAGCAGACAGTGGCTCTATAGCTCCCAAGACAAACTCCTGGAAGTCCTCCGCGGAACAGCCCTCAGGAAGGACACTCACTGGTCCCCATGCACCTACAAGGAGACAAGACTCCAATATACCAGCCAGATGGGATAGGTTTGGAAAGCCCCAATGAGAGCTTTAGGTGGTTGGTACTGCTCCCTCTAACCCTTTTGGGGTTAGAGAATCTGGGAGACCAGGGGAGTGGGAGCAAGATGCCCAGCCTCCTTCAAAGACAGACTATTTCACTCAATTTTGTATCACAGAGACTCTTGCTTAGGCGATATGGGGACACCCTACAGATTTCTCAGTGCCCAGACAGGAGGAGGTGCCTGTCAGCAGCCTGAGAAGTGTGACATTATAGAAAACACTAAGGCCATACGTTGACTTCGGCTTCATTATTCACGTAACTGAAGTTGCACATCTTAGGTTGAACCTCCTCCCACAGTGTAGACCTGGCCTAAATCTCGAATGGAGACTTGCTGAATTTCATCTCTTCTTTCTGGGATGATTTGCAAATATTTCCTGTTCCTCCTGAATGTTCTGTGTTAGTCTTGCCCGTACCAGATATAGAAGGCTGGTATTCAGCTTCCACAGTGGCAGGTTTTGCAACAGTTAATGGCTCTTTATGTTGGTTTCAGGACAAAGCTCTCAACTGACTGTAGTTGTTAGAATGGTTTTCACAGCGCCTGGTTACCAAACAAACATATGGACTTGTACATTTAGAGACATGGCCTTGCGTAAGGATATTTTGCTGTATTTATGAGAAGATGAGTATTCTATTTTCAAACAGTAACTTTCCACTTGATACTGAAGGGCTAATTTTATCCAGGAATATTTTTTTTGGAGAATTCCAATATAATTAAGCCACCTACTTTTCATGAATTAAAATGCTGTCTGGCATTCCAAATTTTTAGTATTGTGCATTCTGATTTGGTGTAAAGTTAAAATGAACCTTCAATTCACATTTTCTGGTTTACATGAGCTTCAGTTTCCTCAGGCCTTTGCAATCTTCTTGCATTTAAAAAGGTGTCTTGACAGTGCATTAGCACCTACCAAGTTCCTTGACAGGCTAGTGTCTTTGAAAAATGTTTCAGACTTTTTGCGCACCCATACTGGATTAAAGCACTCCTCTTCAATCTGAGTGTTTTGTTTGATACTAAGACGTCAATGTCCATAAATTGCTTGTAGATGCCTTCAGATTACCATTGTGACTTGGCAGTGTTCCTTTAATCAAATAACTGGCACCTATACTTACAGCAACTGGTTTACTGGCATTGGAGACAACAAATATAGGAGTAGTCTGTTGGATGGCTGTTCTTGTTATGTGATCCAATACCACATACTTTCTTTATTTTTTAAGGTATTCAGGCAAAGGATCTAATACGTCTGGCAGTTTAAACATATATCTGCCTAGATAGCGAATCACCTCATAATAGAAAGATACTTTTCACTTGTGGAATGGATACAAGAGAATGAATTTCTTACATGGCTTTTACCACCTTTGGATTCAGACTTATGAACTGCTCTTTTATATGGTGCTTCAGTAAATCTAGTGGTTTCTGGCACAGCAAGCACTTGACTTTTTATTCAGCTTTATTGTGTCCACCATGCTAGACCAATTTATTTTGACCATATTCTCCTTCCATATACTCACCAGAGACTTCGCCCTTCCCCGCATCGTGAGGGAGACAGGTACTCCAGCAATACTATAGGATGTCTCTGGGATTAGAATCATGTAAACTAAGTTATTGAAAGTAGGAAACTTTCCTTTTCCCAAGACAATGCCATGTGCCAATAAACATTTGCAGCATCTAAAAGGGAATGTACTTGGTGTGCTTACTGGTACTCACTTTGGAAGGAAGCAATCCATTATAGGTAGGGTGTCTTCCTCTGTCTGGACCACTGTCTTCCGTTTGGTTTTGGTTCAGCACATATATGAATTGTTCCATTCTTCTCAGACACTGTAACCATATGTGCAAGATACACAGTGAACTCTGCAATTTCTTTTATAACCCCACTTAGCCATCTGCTTAAATTCCTTTTTTTTACATTGCACAGCGTTGTAATTGAAATCCCCCTTTTTTGAGGGGTGATAGCATTTTAAATCTCAGAACTAAACAAGAATTGGGAAGTAGCGCTGAACCACTAATCACTATGGGGTGGTTCCAGGTCAAGTAAAGTGTTTGCATGTCTCTCTCAGACTCCTAGACATGTAAGGCTGGAAGAGACCTGGTGAGGTCATTTACTCCAGGCCTTTGTGCTGAGGCATAACCATGTTAACTCCCTGACAGGTTTTGGCCAACCTGTTCTTAAAAACCTCCAATGATGGGGATTCCATAACCTCCCATGGAAGCTTATTCCAATGCTGAACTATCTGTATATTTAGAAAGCTTTTCCTGATATCTAACCTTAGTTTTCTTTGCTGCAGATTAAGTTCATTACTTCTTGTCCTATATTCAGTCCACTTGGAGAATACGTCATCACTGTCCAGTTTATAACAGCTCATAACATATTTGAAGACTGTCATAAGGTCCTGCCTCAATCTTCTTTTCTCAAAACTAAAGATGCCCAGATTATTATTTTTTAATTTTCCTTGTAGGTCAGCTTTTCTAAACCTTTTATCATTTTTTGTTGCTGTTCTCTGGACTCTCTCCAGTTAATCACAACTTTCCTAAAATGTGGCATCCAGAATTGGACACAGTACTCCAGCTGAGACTTCCCCCGTGCCATTTACAGAGGGACAATTGTCTTCTGTGTCTGACATAAGACACTTCTGCTAACCTGAGAAAAGGTATTAGCCTTTTTTGCAATTACATCATATTGTTGACTCCTATTCTGTCTGTGATCCACTGTAACCCCCAGATCTTTTCAGTAGTACTACCTCCTATCCAGTTATTTCCCATTTTGTAGTTGTGCATTTGATTTTTCCTTCCAAAGTGTAGTCCCATTGCACTTGGCTTTACTGAATTTCATTTTGTCAATTTCTGACCAATTCTCTGATTTGTTGAAGTTGTTTTGAATTGTAAGCATTTTGGAAGACAGAATTACAACCCGTCTTAGCTTGGTGGCATCTGCAAATTATATAAGAATACTGTTCATTCTATTATCCAAGTCATTAACAAAAATGACTAGAAATGGCCTGCTTTTCTGTCAGAACTTTCAGAATCTCACTATCCTCAACCAGGTGAGCACAAGACTGTTGTCACATTTGATCAGTCCAACAAGGAAATTGCAAAGAAATGAAAGCAATGTTCTCAGTGCCAGCATATTTTCCTGACAATGAGCTGCATGGTGACTAGATATGTTGACTGATTATGGAGAGTGTATAAGAGGGGAATCTTTCCTGCCTCCCTTTCAGAGAGGAGTGGAAACCTGCTATTACCCCACCGCTAGATGAGATGCTGATGCTGTGTGTTAAGTGCTAGTTGATTATGCAAAGGTGAAAAGGAAGGTTGGGCTACTGGTCATTATTTAGCAGCTAGTTCAGTTCTAACCGTGTTCGGCCATTTGGGAGATTTAGGCTTGGAAATTACTTCAGGAATTTAGCTCTCTGTGCTCATAAGGAGTGGGCACAAGTGAAAACGAGCTCTTAATGGATCAGTGAAATGATTATATCTGTCTTTCTCTGAGTCCTGACACGTTCAAGGAGTGGCACTAGAGAAACTCTTTCCCTTCCTTCTGGTGGACTGATCTAGTATATTGGTCTGCTGAATGGGTTATTTCAAAAGAGATAAAGGATGCAGGAAAGAAGATCAAGGATTAAAGCCTTAGGGCTCAACTGTACCTGGAAGGGAGGCATTGCAGAGTTTTCTCAAGATTTCTGGTAGGTGATTGTTTTTTGGTTCAGGTTTGAGTATGTATGTATGTCAAATATCCAGGGACCGACCACCAAAAACTGAAAAGAATTAAAAGCATATGTTTGATCCCTATGATGGGGTGAACCCCCAACCCATGCACTGGCCCAGGACAGGAAAAGTTTAGTGTTCTCTCCTGGAGGCAGGAGTTGAAATTGGCCCTTCCTAAGAACACCATGAGTAAAGTCAACCCTGGAAGAAACAAGAAGGGCTTCCAAGTTGGGTGACCCTGACAAGAGAATCTTGGCTCTAAGGCAGAGAGGATGGAGCAGATGAGGCAAAAGTCATAGGAGCTATCAGACCTGGACTGAACTTTGTACTGTCCCACTGTTCCTTTTTGACCCCCCCCCCCCCCAAAAAAAAAAAAGTTAAACTGGAGGAAGCTGGTGAGTTTGGTGTATATGCAGGACATGTGAACTGTCTTACAGCTAAAGCAAAAGTCACCTACTGACAGTCCTTCATTCACTTTAATGGTGACCAAGACACTTCAAGCAGTAACTTATATTTTCTAATATTTGAGTAGCGACACAGCCAGCCCTCAGAAAGATGTGAAGGAAGCCAGTTTGATTGCTAAGGGATTTTATACCACAGCTCCATAGTTAAGGTTAAATTAGCTTCCCCATGTAAGACAAGTTTTCAATCCTCCCATCCCTGAGTTATCCAAGAAGAAACTAACCTTTTGGAGCTTTCTTATGCCACATATCATTCAGGCTAATGTTTTTCTAGGAAATTTGGTAAAAATCAGAATAGAAATTTTAAGTTTTCCACATTTTCCTAAAATTCAGTAATTTGTAAAGGTTTTGGGGCTCATACTACCTCCAAAATGCCTTGGCCAAAAGACTCTTCATTTGTTTTGTTGTGTTGGCTTTGTTGAGGAGAATTGCTTTGTGTGGTTTGTACGGTTTTCTGGTGGTGGTAGGGAGGTGTGGAAAGGTCACAAAGATATATAATAATAAAAACAGTTCTTAGTAATCTGACCAAGATAGGTAAGGAAAGGTTTAACTGGATGTTTTCTTAATAATAATTAAGGCTCTGTGTTTGTCAGAGAGGTCACAGATTCCAGCCCAAGCACCTCAGACCACCCCTGAGCCAGTCACACTGGTCGCTGCTGAGGCAGTTTGGGTTTGGGAGGGGTCTCAGGGCTAGGAATTGGGGTGTGGGATGGTGCTTACCTCGGGGGGGGGGGGGGGGGGGATATCCTGGCATATCCGCATAGCTGCTGTTCCTGGCCAATGGGAGCTGCACAGCTGGAGCTCATGACAGGAACACTGAGCTCCCCGTCCTTCTCTCCCCCATGAGCTGCAGGGACATGGGGAGTCAGGAAGGGAGCTTGCCAGCCCCACCAACCCTCTCCCCTAAGCACCAGTCGGGGGGCCCAGGCCATCCCCCCTAGAGCAACTTTGGCCCAAGTTTAGTCAGCGGTATAGTGCAAGTCATGGACGGGTTGTTTACTGCCCATGGCCTGTCCATGACTTTTACTAAAAATATTAAATAAATACTAAAACTAAGCCTTAATAATATGTAACTCTGTGTAAGAGCTTTTCATTTGTAGATTTCAGAGTGCTTTACAAAGGAGGTCAGAATCAGCCCCATTTCCCAGATTGGGAAACTTGGGCCAGACACTGCTCCTCACAGTGCCTCAATGTCAATCAAAAAACCAGTGGCAGAGCTGTAAATTGGACACAGGACTTCTGAGGCCTAATTCAATGCCATGTCCACTAGGCCACACTGCCTCCATTATGGTATGGTTATAAATTTAATTATATACATTTTCTATAGAGGGGATCAATTTTTATCTATTTAATCTAATTTCCTATATTCATATTTTGTGCGTATTTGCGAATTTTATGGGGAAATAATGGGCTTGGGTGGACCGGGTAAATTGTGTTGGATTATATGGCAATGGTTTGATTTGGTTGTTTCCAGAAATTGTAATGTTTTTGTTTGTATTTTTTTTTTTGGGGGGGGGGGGGAGTTAGGTTTAAAATGTTGTTAAAAGAGTACAGTATTCAGCTAATATCTAAGTGCTAAACTCCAGTGAAATGTTTCAACCAGTTAGTGTTTTCTTTGCTAATCTTACCACGTAATTAAGGATAATCAAGTGCAAAGAAAGTTTAACAGAGGTTAGGGGGCTAAATTCTTTGCAGCCTAAATTAAGGTCAGGGACAGCTACAGTAACAATGGGAGACAAAATATTTATTCAAAAAGGGGCTAGTTGATTTATGAAGACTGACATTAAAATTGTTGGCTTTATCAGATAAAGAAGTTTACAGAATGCTGAAATGTGTAAATTAAACCTAAAAAAAAAATTGAAATGTCATATCTGTGCAACTTGTTAATGAACAAATATTCATTATACATCATGACTTTCTGTGCCAGTATAGCAGGTGTCACCAATCCTAGGGAGCAAAGGGAAGATAGAATAATCTCTCTTTGGGTACTTAGTATCCTCAGGACATTGAAAAGTAGATTATCCCATAATGAAGGGTTCTCACATTCTGTGAACTCCTTCAGAGAATGTCAGGAACTCTTTTGTTATAGTATTACCCAGGGTGCTGTTCAGAGCTCACCAGCTCTGGCAGCTGCTGCACAGAGAGAGAGCCTAGTCACAACATGCAACCAACAGGGCCCAGCAAACCAGGGAAGAAATCGGGGCGGGGGGGGGGGGGGAGAGACATGTCACCACATTCCCGCACCATCACGTCTAGTCATTCAGAAGTTATTGACTAGATCTCAGCAAACCTTATTGCTAGTAAGACTGACTAATAGAGGAATAACTAACAATCTAGAATTAGTTTAATTTACATTATTTTATTTATCTAAAGGTTTTTAGCAGAATGTTAGATGCAAGTCTGACAGTATAGCAAACTGACTTATAAGGTGATATATTGCCTCCTACAATATATAAAAATATTAGCTCATTGTTCAAATTAACAAAATGAGCCAATTATGATGCCTTAGTAAAATAGCAAAATGTAAATAATTCATCGCTGTAGTGTGCTACCTGGATACCCATCAAAATGAGAGAGATTTTTTTGGAAATATAAAAGTGAATGTAGAATGTTCAAATAATCACATTCAAACTGACCTAAACATAGCCTCAGTAAATATATTAATAGATATCATAAGCACTAAACTGCATACTTGCCCTTACTGAAGTTGAAGGTTAATTACATGAGATCCTTATCTGACTATGCAACTAATTCTACAGATATTCTGATTTTTTTATTACCTGATTTTGCATTTTGAAAAAAATGCAAAATTTTCAAGATATAGGCATCTTTAAAAAATTGTCAAAACACTTTACAGGCAGCTGTTAAAATTCAGGTAAAAAGTTAGAAAAAACAATTAGACTCTACAATTTCTGAATATGCAGTTTTGTGCAGCTTCTGTATTCCAAGAGTCTCCATAGGGTAGGTAGTCACTCAAAAATGGGATCAAGGATTTTCATCAATAAATACCCTGTGCAAAATTCTAAGAGGTGAAATCTTCTTGTCTACTAACTTTCAGTTCATTTGCAAACAGTGTTGAGCAGGACCCAGGGACTCCAGTCAGGATTGAAACACTATGGGCCTGTACAAACCTAAAACAAAGCCCTAAGGAACTGACAGTCTAAATTAGAGAGAAAAGACATACCTCACCAGTCTATTAGAATTTTTTGAGGAGATCAACAAACATGTAGTTAAATACAGGAAACAGGTATGCATAAATGGTCAGTTTTCAGAATAGAGAAAGGTAAATAGTTGTCTCCCAGGAATCTGTACTAGGACCAGTGCTGTTCAACTTAATCATAAATGATCTGGGAAAAGAGGTAAATAGTGAAGTGGCAAAATTTGCAGACAGTAGAAAATTACTCAAGATAGTTGAGTCCAAAGCAGACTGTGAAGTTACAAAAGGATCTCACAAAACTGAGTAACAAAGTGGCAGATGAAATTCAATGCTGATAAATGCAAATCAGTGCAAATTGGAGAACATAATCCGAACTATACATATAGAATGTTGGGATCTAACTTAGTTATTACCACTCAAGAAAGATCTTGGAGTCATCCTGGATAGTTCTCCTAAAACATCTGCTCCATGTGCAGTAATAATGTCTGCAAAAAAAAATAACTAGCAGAATGTTAGGAACAATTAGGAAAAGGATAGATAATAACACAGGCAATAGCATAATACAATTATGCAAATCCATGGTGTACCCACACCTTGAATACTGTGTCCATTTCTGGTCACCTCATCTCAGAAAAGATACATTAGAATTGGAAAAAGGAGTAAAATAAGAGATGTGAAGCTGCTTCCATCTGAGGAGAGATTAAAAAGATTACTGAATGAGGGAGACAACCTAGTGACACCGGGTGTGGAAAAAGCTAATGTACTCAATGCTTTTTTTGCTTCTGTCTTCACAAACAAGGTCCGCTCCCAGACTACTATACTGTGCTGCACAGTATGGGGACGAGGTGACCTCCTTATTTCTGTGCTGCTGCCTTCAGATCTGGGCAACCAGAGAGTGGTGTCTGCTTGCTACAGCAATGCTGCAAACATATATTGTCATAGACTATCAGGGTTGGAAGGGACCTCAGGAGGTCATCTAATCCAACCCCCTGCTTAATGCAGGACTAACCCCAAATAAATTTACTTGTCAAAAGTAAATGTGAGCTAGTCAGTTTATTTATAACATGCAAACAGGAGTTCCTGTTTGCTGAAGCTCCTGAGGTTGGCTGGCCTTTTATTTTGGCAATGAACGCAGTACTGATATTACTGTCATTTCTTTTATAGTGGTACCTCAGGATCCTAATCACTTAAGCACTGCGCACACATGAAGTAAAAGATGGTCCCTGCCCTGAAGAGTTAAAGTATTGTGTTAAACTTGACCTAAACAAATAAGTCTGCATGGGATTCAATCAAATTCTGGATATATGTTCCTGGAAACCCTGATATGCAATTGCAAGGTGCACCACTAAATGGATTACCAATATACAAACCTGTTCCTGGAAAGAAAATATTTTATTTAAAAAATTAAGAGGATCATAATGGGGAATGGATTTCAGGAGGAGGGAAGTCAGAGTCCAAAAGCAAACATAACATCTTAAATACTTTTTTTAATAATTAAAACTCTTTTTAAATACAGCATAAGTGGGCTGGTGACAACAGTCATATCTGTTGTAGTCCTTAACTTCTGATTTAATTTCTCATGTCTCTATAACCAAACATTGCTGTCAGTGAGACCACCATGAGAATAACATCAGGAGGAATCTAAAATAATACAGTCCCTTTCATCGACAGCAATGAAATGTTTGTTATATGTTTCAACCAATCTGTGCAAGTGCTTCCAGCTGTCTGTCATTGGGGACATGGATTCACAATTCGGTGAACATACTACTTCAATGTTTAGGTGACAGTGTTTCTCAGTAAATTATTCTTCTCTAAATTTGGAAAACTTGTGCACACTGTGTAACAGTTATCTGGGGTTCTTCCAACCCAATGCTCTTGGTAACTTTTCCTCTGTGCGAGCTTGTGTCAGGAAATAAATTAGGGGAGACACAGATGCCCAACTAATAGCTGGCTGGCACAAACAGGACAACACATGAGTACTTTCACTTAAAGCTAAACTTTACTTGCACACGTCTGCAAGAGGTTAGTAAAAAACCCCGCATCCCTTCATAATTAGCTGAAGCTGAGTGTGGCTCTCAAGTGGTACAGCAGCAGCACATCTGCTGCTGGGGAGTGCAAGATGTATCCAAAGGAAGAGTCCAGAAAAGTCCAACTACCTCAAACCTTTCCCCCTTATTTATACATTAGACATGTCCCTCAAAGAAAACTTGTTAAGCAAGCAGTTCCAATGGCCAAGCGAGAGGCTTCCTTCTGATTTGATTAAGCAGGTGTGGGTTTTTCCAGAGTTTGCAGCCTTCAGGCCCCCCAGTAGACATTCCTGGGGCACACCCTCCTCTTCTGAAATGTGTGTATCAGCAACTTCAGCACAGTTCTTAGCAGGAAGGACTCTGGGTCAAGCTGCCCTCTCTGTGGCACCTAGACTCCCTCCCCTCCTGCCTTGGTCAAGCTGAGGCTGTGACTTGGCCAATTTACAGCCTGCTGACTGGGCTGCTTTTAGCAATAAGTCATAGTGGTTTCAGGCACTTTACAGGTTTGCCAAAAATCTCCCCGTACACAGTAACCTGGATTCAGATATAGGAGTAACAGATTTATATTATGAGTATATGAAACTGTCTGATATTAAAATATAGCTGGTATATCTTATCCATGCCCAGCTCCCTAGCAAGCACCCAAAAACTTTAATAGTTTCTTTCCATGTTAAACTATCAGTCATTTCTGGCCACAAAAGGCGGTGGGATATAATGGATCAGTGGGTGAATTTTTTTTTCTGGGCCATTCTTAGTGTCAGTCCTGGATCTAAAAAAGTTGAAATCATTGGCTTAGGGTCCACAATGTAAGTAACCCAAGTGATATCCTGTGGGTGGTCTTGCAGATAAATATCTTTGCATATATTGTAGTTATACAAGGGTCAGTCTTGTAAGGAAAAACCTATAGTAACAAATCCATCAGAACCTCACTACAGTTTCCAGTCATAACAATATCCCAGATGACAATATGAGCTGAACTGTAGTTTGTTAAAATCAATCAGATAGTTTAAAATTAAAAATAATAAACATATGAGGTAGAAAAGAGAGAACAATTTGGAAATACACCTCTAGCCTGATATAATGCGGTCCAATATAAAGCAAATTCTGATATAACATGATAAAAGAGCGCTCCAGGGAGCGTGGCTGTGTGCTCCTCTACCTCGATATAATGCGGTTTCACCTATAATGTGGTACGATTTTTTTACTCCCGAGGACCGTGTTATATCGAGATAGAGCTGTACAATAAAGTGTCAGTTCTTGTACAATTTTTTAAATGAGTTGGTAAGTATAATAATGCCCAGTTAAGGTCAACCAAATAACCTTAACTCTGCTCATGTTGTACTACAGTGAGAACAATGAGAAACTGTGAGATGAGTTAATCAATTTGTCATACAAGTTCCATATCAGCAGCAGCTCCAAGAAAAAAATAATCTTATTTATGCAGAACTAGATAGTGATACCCTTAGTCATACTATACCTTACTTCTTGAATAGACCACTAAAATCAGTGAGACTACATGAGGAATAAGGTATTAGTATAATATCATAGTCTGGCCCACTGTGGTTGTAAAGACACCAACCTTCTTGATGTTCATACATTCCACAGGAGATGACATACTTTGCTAGTTCATTACTTGAAAAAAAATCACAACTAAAAATCATTCCTCATTTTTCACGTGCTGCCACTGACACAGATATTACTAAACCCGAAGGTGGTATGTTCAGAGATAAAAACCTCCTAAGCTAAAATCATAGCATTTTGAAGTTGACATAGAAGGAGAAATGTAGTAGGAGGGAGTGTAGTGACTAAGTACCATACTTGTTATATGAGACGTGTGCACAAAACTAGTTTTAAATCTAGTGCAATGTGGTTCATATTTTGGATACTGCACCTTCGAGGAGTCCAAGGTTTCCTCTAACATGTAAGTTGCCTACAGCATTATTCTTCTTGAAGACCTTAGAAAAGGCCCTTGATCTCAAAATAAATGTAAAAAAATTGCCCCAGATCCATTCTCTGGTACAAGCCCCAGTAACTGGCTAGTGATGCATGCTTCCCCAGAGCGCAGGACAGTGCGGGAGCTAATCTGCAACTTTGACTGCAAGCATAAGTCCGGGAGAGTCCTCAACCCTAATGCATCCCCTCCATGAAAGGAGAGAGAGGGAGATCTACATAGTCTGCCCCAGGGCCGGCGACAGGGGGTAACTACGGGTACAGCTGTACCGGGCCCCGGACTTAAGGGGGGGGCCCTTAAGTCCAGGGCCCGGTACACAGCTGTACCCGTAGTCGTCGTCCCCTTGTCGCCGGGCCTGGATGGGTCCCGTCACCCGGCCAGGCAGGGAGGGAGGTGGGATCCGGAGGGGGGAAGGGAACGGCCCGGCTGGAAGCGAAGAGCAGAACCATAGAGCGCGGACTCCGCGGAGGGCTAGACAGGCACATTCTCGGTCCCTTCCAACTGCCTCGTCTCGGTGCTCACTGGCAGTAGGGCACGTGCGGCCTTCTGATTGGCCTGGAGGGCAGTGGCTCCAGACCTGGAGACGCAGACCCGGGCCGGGCCACGGGGCTGCCGGAGTCGAGTGCGGGGAAGAGCTCGCCCTGCTCGGTCACTGGCCAGCTGGAGGCCGCGAGGTAGGCGCCTCTCCCCGTCCCCGGTCGCTCTGTCCCCCCGAAACCCGTATCACCTCCCCACGTCTGAGCCCCCTCCCCGTCATCCCCTCCTCACCCAGAGCCCCCTCCCCATCCATCCCCCTTCTCCCTCCTCACCCAGAGACCCCCTCATCCATCTACCCCCATCCCCATCCATCCCCCTTCTCCCTCCTCACCTAGAGACCCCCTCATCCATCTACCCCATCCCCCTTCTCACCTAGAGCCCCATCCCCATCCATCCCCCTTCTCCCTCCTCACCTAGAGACCCCCTCATCCATCTACCCCATCCCCCTTCTCACCCAGAGCCCCCTCCCCATCTACTTCCCATCCATCCCCCTTCTCCCACCTCAGGAGCGATCGGAGAGCGAGTACCGCTTCACGGGAGCGGGGGCCAGGGAGCGGGGCTGGGGAGACCCAGGGCCGGGACTCGGCGGTTAGAGATGGCGGGGAGGCTGGGCAGGGGTAAAGGAAGATCACCCCCAACAGCTGGGTGGGCCAGGCAGGAATGGGTGGGGAGGAGAGGAGGTTAGGCTGGGGGAGGAGATTAGGTTGGGTGGGCCGGGTCAGGCAGGGGGGGAAGGAGAATAGGCTGGGGGGGGAGGCGGGCCAGGCAGGGGTGGTGTTCTAGAGGTGGCCCGCACGCACCGCGTGCCTCACGCCTCCGTGCTACCGCCGACCGCGCCTGGTACCCCCGCGACATGACACCCCCGCTATGCCCGACTTTGCCTCTGTAAAAGTGAGAAGACTCATATAGTGTTTTTAAAAAATATTTATGTTCATCATTAACAATAAACAATTTAACTAATGATTCACTATTTTAATTACCTACCAATACTACCTGTCTAGCTATATTCAGAGGTGTACTATATAGGTACATAGTTACTATTAGGCAGGCCCGGCGACAAGGGGGGACTACGGGTATAGCTGTACCAGGCCCCGGACTTAAGGGGGCGTGTCGCTCCACCTTCCCCTCCCAGCGAGTCGCGTCCGGAGCAGCAGGACCCAGCGGGCGACCCACTTAGGCCCGGGCGGGGCAGGGCGTGGGCGGCGGGAGACCGGCCGGGGGCCCACAAACGATCAGAATACAGGGCCCCAAAATTTCTGTCACCGGCCCTGGTCTGCCCCCACCTTGCCATGATATCTCCAGGTCACCTCCATCTTGCCCCAATATATATTGTGATAGAGGAAGGCCAGGGAGCTGTGGCAGAGTGTTTGAGGGGAGATATATCAGCTCCAGGTTCATTAGGGCGTGGCTCCCTGTAGACCAGGGAAGCAGGCAGCAGGTTAATTAGGAGCACCTGCTGCCAATTAAGGCCTTAATAAAAAACCCTGCCTCAGGCAGACAGGTGTGAGTGTTTGGAAGGAGTTTGGAGGCGTTGGAGCAGAGAGCAGTTTGGAGGCGTTGGAGCAGAGAGCAGTTTGGAGGAGTTGGAGCAGAGAGAGTTTGAAGAAGTGCTGTGGTGAGCTAAGAAAGACCCAGACCTTAAGTAAAGGAACACCTGGCTTGTGTAGAGAGAGGGCCGGAAGCCCCCCACAAGCTGAAGAGTAGGAGAAGGAAATAGTCCAGGGGAAGGAGTAGCTAATCCCAGTGGTTTACCGCTATCCTCAGGGCCCCTGGGCTGGAACCCGGAGTAGAGGGCGGGCCCGGGTCCCTCCCTCTCCCCTTCTCCCCTCTAGGATACTAGTGGGACAGTTAATACCCTGTTCAGAGGCAAGAAAAAGGCTCCCTGAATTCCCCCACAAGCGGAGAAAGCGCAGGACCCATCAATATCGTGGGAGTAATTTGCCACAATATATATATTTTCTGGCATAGGACCACTAATAAGAATTTTGACGTGGACTGATGTTTCTACAGCTGGAGAGATGGGGTATGGGTAAAAATCAGGCTTAGAATCAAAAGCTAAATATAACCATTAGGAAATGGATGTATTTTAGTAATGGTAAACGACAATATTGGCATGGAGATTGGTGACTTATGTGGGTACAGTGGTTCAAACAAATCTGTCAGATCTTATTAATCTTTTATAAACTTGACATCTCTCCTCAGTGTTAATAAAAGACCTGAAATGCCTGCAACATGCCCACAGGGCAGTTTGACACTGATGTTTTGGGAATATTCGACTTCCAAAAGGTGACCTATGTCTGCAAAAGACAAAAAGGCTGCTGCTGTTCCATAATACATTAAAAATGCAGAATGTCACCTATTCAATAATGCAGAAAAGATTGTTTATTAAACATTTACGTCTGTAAATATTAATAGAATACAGGCAGTCTTTTAACCAATAGGGGAAGTAGTTCACATTAACTAAACAGTCTCTGCAGTTCATTGGAATTTACTTCAGAAGTTTCACACAGTTAATGAGTTACAAAATAAAACAGAAGTGATAACAGATAGCTGTTTGAGGATTTTTGTGGTTCTTTGTTGGTAAAACCCAGGGGATAAATGAGGTTGTCTGGTAGAGCTCCCCTGGGAAGGACACATTTCTGATGGGGATCTAGCAAGGTAATATGGCTGGAGTCGACCTTGGCTCACTAAATGGGAATGGCCTAACTACTCCAGTTAAGACACAACAGGTTAGATTGTCTACTGCAGTCCAGCCTGTTTGTACCTTTCGGGCAGCATAAAGGGTCCAGAAAGGACACAGATCTCATTATCTGAATATTCTCCCAATTGTGGGTAGTTTGTTCTGGTGTATGCCAGGATGGCTGGCTAACACCAGAAGCACTGCCTAGGGCAGGAGTGGGCAAACATTTTGGCCCAAGAGCCACATCAGGGTTCAAAATTGTATGGAGGGACAGGTAGGGAAGGCAGTTCCTCCCCAAACTGCCTGACCCCGCCCCTATTTGACCCCCTCCCACTTCCCGCCCAATGACTGCCTCCTTCTGAACTCCTGATCCATCCAACCCTTCCAGCTTTTGTCCCTTAACTACTCCCTCCAGAGACCACCACCCCTAACCACCCCCACCAAGACCCCACTTCCTATCTAAGCCCCCCTGCTCCTTTTCCCCTGACCGCCCCCTCCAGAGACCCCCCCTGCCCCTAATCACCACCCAGGACCCCACCTCCATCTAACCCCCCTGCTCCCTGTCCTCTGACTGCCCCAACCCCTAGCCACACCCTCGTAGCCTGACAGGCCCCCTGTCACTCCCACACCCTATATAACCCCCCCATTCCCCATCCCCTGACTGTCCTCACCGAGACCCTCTGGACTTATCCTACCACCCGCCCTGGCCCGGTCCCCTTACCATGCTGCTCAGAACAGCTCTGCCCCCAGAGTGCGGCTCACGTGGCGGGCTGAGGCTGTGGGCGGGGGAGAGGGGAAGTGGTGGAGGAGCTATCCTCTCCAGCCAGGAACTCTGGGGGCTGGACAGAGTTAGCCCGCAGGCCGGATGTGGCCCGCAGGCCATAGTTTGCCCACCCCTGACCTAGAGGAGGCTTTGTGTGTCTGGAGTGCTACTGCATTCCAGCTACTCTTGGCTAATATAATGACTTCTGGAGGGGATAGAGCCCTAAGGTATTCTAAACTATGCCAAGGCCAGTGTATTACAAAGCCTCAAAATCAGAGAGCCACAACTAGGTACTCAGTAGCCATTTCCCTTTAGCTGAGTTAGTAGATTCTGGGTATAGCTAGTATCTAACCCAAGTTTTTTAGATTAGTTCCAAAAGAGAGGAAAAGGGATAGCCTGTTTACAAGAAACCCTCAGAACAGTGGAGGAACTTTACAAACTTTAGAGAGTTTGAAGCAAAATGGAAGCAGTTGTGATCTTAATTCATAAAAATACATCCTGATTCTCTTCTTGAGATTCCTAGCATAAGAGGACTATCACTGAACCTCACCTAAGCAGTGTGAAAAGATGGATTATGTCCATCCTGTGATTTGGGCACCACAGAGTTTCCAAGGAAGGTTCCTGGTTGGAAAGAGAGCAGCTGCTATCTGTAGTATCCTCCACTGTAATAGCATTGGTTATCCCACCTACAAGCAGGGGTTACGGTTGGTAGGCTTGGGTGGACAATAACCATAGAACTCTTAAAGGAGCTGTGATACCAGTGAGGATCGGAGCCAACTCATTCATCTGTCCCCTCCCCCAGCTCCTCCTCCTAAGAGACGTTTATAAGGAAAACATTGTGAGCTGAACCTCATCAATGATTCCTGGCCCCTTGTCTGGCTCACTCAGAAGTGTGTGATTTGGCTCTTTGACTAATTGTAAGCAGTGTTTTGAAAGATAAAGATGACTGGGGCAGTTCATTCAGCTAAAGAACTGTACAGTAGGAACCAAAAGCCATCCATTCTGCATAGGTAATACTTGATGTGTCCCCAATGAGCAACCTTCCCACTTTCAACATTTGGGCATTTTCTTTTATTGTTAGTGACTTTAGCCATACCCACTTACCAAAGATATATCCAGCAGATCTTGCAAGTTGGAAGGCTGTACCCTGCGGGCCATTAAAAAGGTATGAAAAATTCAGGCTTGCGCATTTGGCAGAAATAAAATGGAAACAGCAGGGAATACATTTTTCCTTCCCCAGGCATAATTCATATTCATTTATTGATTGTGTTCTAATACAGAGCTCTGCACTGGATAATGTATTCTCCTGTTCTAATTATAATGCTCTGTTTTCAGTACACCCATTAAAGCCAGTGCAAACAATGTAATGTGAATAGAGTGTGTTCCTTCCCCCTTTCTGTTTTCTCTTATCCCATAGCAATACAAATAGACTAATCTCCTTTTCCAATCCCATTCAGTCTTCACCCCTGGGTAATATAGAGAAGTTATTTTCCAAACAACTATCTCTCTATCTGAGCTGCCATATATATAAGAAAGGTCCTCAATTAATAATGGAACTTGCAGAGTTTTCACTCTGTTTTTTGGCTGGGGTAGCGAATTCTCACAATCTGACACTATCTTATTTATTTTCTTAAAAAACATGAGGGACTCAATTCAGATTCTACACCAATGTAAATCAAAAGTAACTTCTGCAAAATCAATGGAGTTATATCAGTTTAAATTGTGTGAGATGAGATTCAAGTTGTGCTGGTTTGGAATGAGAAGCATCTAATAGCCATAATTTGATCTGGCAGACTAATTTATATAGATGGTGTTTACTTGGCTGACCCAGCTAATGAAAAGCAGGGAGGTATCCTAGTTCTAAAATTCTTCCGTTAGCCCAGGTTTCTAAGATCATGTCACATACAATTCTGTGGAAAATAGTGGAAAGTCCCAGCTTTTTAATAGGGTGTCTACTGTAGAACAGTGAAACGTGAACCACATATACAAGACCAAGGTACATTGGTGTACATGTGTATAACAGAAGAGGGTTAGCTACCATTTCCAAATTGTATGCCATGCTGGAGATTCAGAGCACAAGTGGCAGCAAATGCCAACATATTTTCCCCAGAAGTTGTGCCACACCTCAAGGATGACCGTATTTATCCCACCTTGCCTTTGCCGTAACAGCTTACTGTGCTCTGCAACATTAATGTAGAATGAAGTATCGTATTTGGTTTAACTTTTAACTTATAGCATGTCTGGAGTAGGTCAGGATGTTGAAGTAGTTAACAATTCTGAAGTACAATAGTGCAGGGAAGGCTAAGAAGGCTGAAGTTTGAGAGGAAAAGATGAGTACAACTAATTAATTTGATATGTTCATTTTTATTAATCAGCATTCATGCATTGCATTCTTTCTTCAAAGCACATTTTATATTATGAAATAACAGAAGCTGAAGCTAAAGCTACAGGAAAGTCATTTCTTTTGAATTTGCACCAGTCTCTAGATTTCCTCCTACTAGATTTTTTCAATATTTTTTTCAGTTCTATTCTCCATTTTCTTAATTGTATTGTATTCACTCAGTTCTACTCAGTTTCATGTAATCTTGTATAACTGCATTTTATTACCACCACTATGATTTTCACTTCTTCATCACCCTTTGATTTCTATTTTTTTTTTATTTCTAATTTCTGTTTTTTTAATTTCTAACTTTTAATCACTAGGCTTCTTATTATTTGACCCAATAACTGAATCCTTTCTTTCCCAGTTTACAAGCTAATCTTTTTATGAGCTCTTAACTCTTAAAGTGCTTATGCTTGTTGCCTTGTTCTCTGCTTCTTTTCCATTGCTTTCTGCACTGGCTACTCATTTATTTTCCCTTTCATATAATGATCTCTTTTTTTAGCAATCATACATTTGTCATATGTCTACTTTTAGATAATCATCATTAGTAAAGTAAACCCTCGTTAAGCACTGTACCCTAGCGGCATAAGCTTGGGACTAGGAGTCAGGACCTGACTCTGTGGGTAGCTATGGGCAAGCCACTTAACCTCTCTGTGCATCAGATTTGATCATCTACTAGCTGAAATACCCGGCTGTGACGGTGCTGTTCCTGGTGGGATCCAACAGTGAGTGTCAAATCAGGACAGATTGCTTCCAAAAGGGCATCTACAGCCCAAAGCTGGGGTTTTTTCCACACTAAGGCAAACCAAACCAGCCAAACAGAAAAGACTTGTGGTTAGCCACTGGCTAACCACAAGTCACACAAGCAATTCCCTTAGACACTCCAGCTTCCCAGTATCACCACCACCAGCCACCTGTCCTGGGGATCAATGGTTATGAAAACCAATACCCCAAATAAAGAAAACGGTTCTCCCCAATTCCAAGGAATCAGGCCCCAGACCCAGGTCAATATACCAATCAGATCTTACCACAAATCACGCTGTAGCCAATCCTTTAGAATCTAAAATCTAAAGGTTTATTATAAAATGAAAAACGTATAGGTGAGGGTTAAGAATGGTTAAAAGAAATCAATTACATGCACATCTCTTAGTTCAGGCTTGCAGCAAAGGTAGAATAACTGCAGGTTCAAATCAAAGTCTTTGGATGCACCCCATTTAGGGGTGGGTCAGCACCTTAGTCCAGAGTTCCCAGAGTAGCCAAGTTCCATCCAAAGCTGGAAACAAGGCAGGCTGAAGACTGGAGGTAAAAGACAAAATGGAGTGGCTGTAGCAGCTTCATTTATAGTTTTTTTTCTCTTCCTGCTGTGAAAAGTCCAGCCCCATGGAGTTCTGGAGCCACATGGGCAGATCACATGACCATGTATGACTCATATTTGCAGGCAGCAGCCATTATGCCCAGGCTTCTTCTTGTAGACTTCTTGTCTGGATTGGAGCATTCCAAGCTCCCAGAGTCCATTGTGTTGCTGATAGTCCCTTAATGGGCCATCAGGCAGCCCAAGCCAAGCTGACGCCCAGTATTCAGGAATCTTCTTCCCCAGCAGAGCACAATATTTGTAAAGACAGACAGTCCAGAGCCAATATTATAGTTCTAACTCCAAAATTGATACACACATATCACTGGCATATTCATAATCAGCCATTCATAACCTGGTTGTAGGCACCCATTATGACCCCCTGTACATAAGATTTGGTGCCACTATAGGACCCTGGTTGCAGCAATGATTTATAGGGTCCCAAATTATTTCAGTCACGTGACACCAGCGTTGCTCGCAGTATTTGTAATTGGAAACTGGGATGTTGCTCGGGTATTTTCCTTTAATCTTCTTTGGCGTTGTTCGGCTGTTTCTGTGGCCCTGGATTGATAATTTCGTATTCTATTATGATGTAGCTGTTTCTCACATTGTTCAGAAGTCTCATTTTGTCTAATTAATATCATTCTCTTGCATTTACGTGTGGTTTCTCCGATATATTTTCGCTTTTTATGTGGCATAACGAATGGGGTTCTTTTAAAGAAAAAAACAGTGTATTTAATTATGTTTGTGCTACACAACACTAAGCTCTCTGGTTATCTGTATTATTACATCATAACTATGTCACAGATAACAGCATGTGTTAACCTGCTGCCCAGATGATGTTATGTGAGCTGTGTAGTTGATGTTAATGAGCTTTAAAGAATTTCACCCCTAGGGGGAGTCAGAGGTGAGATTTAAAAAAATTTTGATTCTTACCCTGATTAGGACCCTAAAGCCTATAACTGTACCAAATTTCAAGTATCTAGCTGAAACAGTGTGGAAGTAGTAAGGGAACATACATACACACACACATACCATTTGACTTTTATATATATAGATAATAGATAATATGGAGAGAGTAATATTTAACATGCCTACATGACAGAGACAGTGGGAGAAATAGTTGATGAGTCAATTTCCCTGCTGCCAAAAGCCAGTGGAATTATGCCAACAGAGAATTTTGCCAGTGTTGGTACAGCACTTCAAGGATGTGAATCACTGTCATTATTACTTAGTATTAATTATTTTCCAAGAGTGATGTACACATAGCAATGCAATTCCAGGCTGTAATTCTAACAAGGGTTCTAGGGACTTTAAATACAGAAAGCAGATTTTGCTTGGCTTGTCAATAAAACCTTCAGATTTAAACACTTTTCCTCTTTGTCCCTGACCACATTACACTTAGGAAAAACACTGAATTCAAGACTACAGTAAAACCTCCATTTAACGGACTAATTCGGGCGAGGGGGTGTCCGTTAAATCAAAAAGTCCGTTATTTAATAATTTTTTTAAAATGAGCTGTCGGAGCAGCACCCCGCCCGCCACAGAGTCGGGGCGGCAGCTCCGCAGCCCGCCCGCTGCCGGGACCCGGGTGGCAGCCGGAAGCCGGCAGCCCGCCCGCCCGGGTCCCGGCTGCTGGGACCCAGGCGGCAGCCGGGAGCCGGCAGCCAGACCGCGCGCTTCCGGGACTCGGGTGGGAGCCGGCAGCCCGCCTGCTGGCGGGACTCGGGCGGGAGCCGGCAGCCAGCACCCGGCAGCCAGCCAGCCTGCCCGCCCGTGGCTGGGACCCGGGCGGCAGCCGGGAGCCAGCAGCCAGCCCACCAGAAATGGATCAGGAATGCATCAGACTTGCTCAGAAATTTTGTCCGTTGCATCCGAAGCCCGTTAAATCGAGGTCCGTTAAATCGAGGGTTTACTGTATTCAGTTACTAACTAAACCTTTCAAGCAATAATGTAACGTGAAAAGCAGGCAGAGCTAAACTTTGCTGAAACCTGTTGACATCAGAAGAATTGTATGGATTGGGATAGGTTGAAGAAATGGACAGGTAGGTGAAAGATTACATCTCTGTTTAGAGCACCATGGTAGTGAATCAATGGAGATCCAATGAGAAAGCAAAATCCTGATTAAATAGATTGGAATTAGATCTAGATGGGGATTTAAAGTGCAGAGTGACTGGCATCCTGATATGCCAATCCACTCCTTTTGTGTACTCGGTCATATTTTATTTTACCATTTTTCCCCCTATTTTCCTTTTCCACTGTCAGTTCTGCAAGACAACACAGCTAAGAGAAAGGGGTTTGGATTCTGCTGCTTCTTGTTTATCATTAACAAAATTCTCCTGGGGAAATGCTGCACCATGACATGCGTGAAGAAATCATGTCCCCCACATGTTTCTTTGTTTCCCTGCAAAAAAAAAGACTTTCTGACAGAGAAGCAAAGGGAAGCCGAAAGAGCAGTTCTGCTCCCCTCCCCAGCAGTGTGGGCACATTGTTGTGGGGACCTGGAGCAACCAGTGGAGAGGTAAATCACTGTGGGGAGGGTGGGGTTGGGGACACCCCAAATTGTGGCTCCTACCCTGTGCCAGGCTAAGCTGCACGTCCTGGTTGGGCAGGGGCAGGGGAGGATGAGACTTTCTCTTCCCCTGAAAGGAGCAGCAGGAGTTGAGGCCAGGGCTGAGGCCAGGTCAGACCCACTACCCAGAAATCTTCCCCACTGCAGGAAGCTACAGACACACCCCTCGCTTCCTGCCACTGTTGCTCCTCAGCTGCAGGGAGAGGGGTCATTGTACAGGGAGCTGCTCCTCTGTCTGCCCAACCCCTGTTCATGCAGACCCATCTGTACCCAGCCCCCCCATGAGCTCATCCCCCTCCCACAGACATTTCCCACCAAACCCCTTGCATCCAAACCCCCATCCTGCTGAGCCTCACCCCTTACATCCGGAGACTCCTTGCAACTGGCCCACCCCAAGGAGCCCCCTTCACCCCTATCCCACTGGGCCCCACCAGCTGCACCCAGACCCCCATCCCTCCAAGCCCCATTCCCCCAGCACCTGTACCCACATGCCCCATTCCCCCATACCTAGACATACACACCCCCTTTGCTCCTGCACCCGGAACCACCACAATGAGTTCCTGTGCATGCAGACCCTCCATGCACCCTCACTCCTCACTCTCTGCTCACCGAGCATCCAACACGCAGATTGCACCCCACAGAACCTTCTCACCCCACACCTGGATTCTCCCACATTAAGCCCCCCACCAACTTGGATCATGCTGGTCTGAGCCTGCCTGTGTGTACCTGGTGTGTTTGCTGCCAAGAGGCCCTGGCAAGCTTGGTCCTTGAGCTGTGTCAGGCTTGGGCGCAGCATCACTGCCGCCTCCTTGTCCTGAAAGAGGGAGGAGCTGCAGGTGATCTCCCATCTGCAGGCAGCCAGCGGACTGTGCTCCCCACTGCCATGCTGGAGCCTCCACATTTGTTTACTGACAAGTACAATTTGCAGAATTTTAAAATATTGTGTGTAGAATTATTTATTTATTTGTTTGTTTGTTTTGGGGGCACAGAACTCCCTGTGGAGTAAGTTGATGCAGAGACTGCAAAACAGTGTTTGTGGTGCCTCCTAAAATAGAGCCAAGTAGTCACCTCAAAGAAACATTGTTTCTTCTAATATATCTTTTACTTACTGCACAGGAGTGAGGCAAGAATAAATTCATTAACATTTGTAAAGAGCTTTCACTTCAGCTGGGAATGGAAAGCTATGCTAATGCTATGGAAAAGCAAAGATTTCTTATTAGAACTTTGCATTCACTTTTTGTACTCGTCTAGGTTACCCTTTATTTCAGATTGCTGCTGCTGCTGCCTTTCACTTTTAGACATCAGGTGTAATTAAGGGATACACAATAGGTGCTTTGTTCTGTTATCCTCACTCTCTGCTCTACACATTTTAACCAGCTTTGTACAGCATAGGGTTAGATCAGGGTCACTTTCAACAGGGAGATCTGTTTGGCAGCTGTCCTAGGATTTTTGAACATATTATAATAAACAGATAAGTTCCAAGTTTGAAAAGTCACTCAGTAAATTACTATTGTAAACAGATAGTCGGCATCACAAACATAAAAACAGTAATGCTTTCTAGATTTGCCTGAGATAGCAATGTTAGTGTATATTTTTCCAGCACTTCTCTATACTGAATGAAACAAAAATATGAGGTCGTCATTTAGGATGCTGAAATAATAATAATACAAATCCCTTAGCCTTACAATGTATCATGTGATTTTATCAGGAATGAACAAGATGCTTGGTTAAAAAAGAAAAATCTTTAGCCCAAGTCTAGATCATCCCTCTGACATATACACATGGAGAATACCCGCTGTGTACAGGTTTCCCAACTACTGCATGGGGTCTTCCTCTTCCAAACATCCACAGCTGTAGCGCTGTATGGGGGTGGGGAAGGTCTAGTAAAAGGATGTCTGCAGAAGGGAGCAGTAATTATATTCTTCACATTTCAGCCAGGAGTGCGAAACACAGGTCAATATTAATGTGGGGTTTTTTTCTGTTAGTCAAGCTCCTGGTGATACTCAAGCAGAAGCCATGACTCTCCTCCTCACTTCCTGAAGAGTATGTGTAACCCATGTGCCTAATAGGGAGACATCCCAGAGATCTATTGGGGAGTGGGTAGGAATGAATTGTGTCTGGATCACTGTTGCTAGGCAGATGCACAATGGACTCTCCACACTCAAAAGTTTCTGGATTTAGGTGTGGTAGTTTGGGGCATGCTCAATAGGTTCCCTGTTGCTGGACTCACTCCATGAGGGCAAGTGGGCTCAAGGCAGCTGCTTTACAGAGGAAAGGCTGTCTGCACTGGGTGCATTGGGAAAAGTTGAGTCCAGGAGCAGAAAGCAGGCTGTCTTCCCTAACTCTAAAGCATTTTGCAGCAGATTAGTGATATTGTTCCCCTCCAACTGTGCTTTTGTGCAAAACAGTTGAATACAAGTTACACACATAAACATGGGATATCAGGATTTCGGAGATGGAATTTACAGCAGAATGTGGCCTACAGGGCATTTATTATTGGTGCTAATGCACAAGAAGGAAAGAATCCGGTTTGACTTTTTTGGCTCACACTGTCTTTGCAACATTGCCAAGATGACATATTTTGCAACATCATTGTAAGCTTGTGACCAGAAAGAGAACTAAAAGCAATGCCCTAAACAGCCCAATGCTAGTACAAGTTTGCCAGGTCTGAGTGGCTGACAGGATTGTGTGCTGTGCCTGTATTGTGCCTGTATTTCCCAAGCAGTGAGGTTGCAAGTGATAGTCAACACCAGAGATGGAATCTGACTTTTCTACTTTGTACTATGCTTCTCTTTCCCCTTTTTGTGTGTGTTTGTCTTTTGTTTTTAAAGTCTGAAAATAAAACAAGCATCGATAACAGCTCCAGCCCTTCGTAGCCAGATTTGTCTCCTGTCCCCAAAAAGGACAGTTATTACCATCTTCAATACCATCCAAAAGACTGTTAAACAAAGGTGTTTATCTTTCTAAAAACCTCTCTCCAACTAAAAGGAAAAGGGATATTGCTGAAATGAAGCCATATTTTATAGTTTACATTTCAAACCCTTTAACCATTTTTCCTTCTTTTTCTCTGTCTTTAAGGGTATGTTTGCCATAGAACCCTAGAAAGGTGGTGCTTCACAACACCTTGAAGTCAAGTCCAGCCCCCCTCCACTGTGGCAGGAAGACCAAGTAAACCTAGACCATCCCTCTCACGTGTTTGTCCAACATGTTTTTAAAATCTTCCAATGGTGGGGATTCCATGACCTCCCTCGGAAGTCTGTTTTAGAGTTTAACAATCCTTCTAGTTAGAAAGTTTTCCCTAATATGTAATCTAAATCTCCCTGTCGCAGATTAAGCCCATTACCTCTTCCCCTACCTCTGGTGGACAGCGATTGCTGTTCTCTTTATAGCCCTTCACATATCTAAAGGTGGTTACCAGGTTGCTTCTCAGTCATCTTTTCTCAAGACTAACCAGGCCCTTTCCCCCCCTTCCCACAAACCTTTCCTCAGAGGTCAGGTTTTCTAAACCTTTTATCATTTTTGTTGATCTCCTCTGGACTCTTTCCAATTTGTCCAATCCTTCCTAAATTGTGCATACAATACTCCAGCTGGAGTCTCACCAGTGCCTAGTGGAGTGGGACAATTATCTCTTTTGTCTTATGTACAACAGTCCTGTTAACACACCCTGAAATCATATTAGCCTTTTAGGCAGCTGCATCACATTGATAGCTCACATTCTGATCCTTTTCAGTGGCACTACCCCCTTCACAGTTATTCCCCAGCTGGTAGTTGTGCATTTGATGTTTTTCTTCCTAAATGAGGTACTTTGTACTTGTCTTTATTGAATTTCATCTTGTTGAATTCAGACCAATTCTCCAATTTGTCAAGGACATTTTGAATTTTAAACCTGACCTCCAAAGTGCTTCCAAGCCCTCCAACCATAACGTCATCTGCAGATTTTATAAGCATACTCTCTATTCCACTATCCAAGTCCATTAACGGAAATATTGAAGAATACCAGGCCCAGGACTGACCCCTACAGAACTCCACTAGCTATGCCCTCTGAATTTGTCAGTATACCATTAATAATTACTTTTTGAATATGGGCTTTCAATCAGCTGTGCACCCACCTTATAGTAAGCTCATCTAGACCACTTTTTCCCTAGTTTGCTTATGAGACTGTCATGTGGAACTGTGTCAAAAGCCTTACTAAAATTAAGGTATATCAACTCTACTGCTCCCCCTCCATCCACTAACTAATCCCATCAAAGAAGGAAATTAAATTGATACTAAGCAGGTTAAGGTCTCTGTATACTAAACACCAACCTCGTTTAAAAATTGTTTAATGTAGGACAATGGTTGCATTATGTTGAGACCTTTGGCCTATCTGTTCCATCTAGCTTAATACAGCACTAGCTAGTTGAATTACTAAATGTGCCAACAGGCCAATAACTTCAATTTTATAAAGTCACACCAATACTATGACATTTTTGTTGACTAGATCTTGGTATAAATTTGGGAGTTAAAGGAATTGATACCTATTAGTTGATGTACTTTCTGAGTGGGATTGTACTGTATTCCTATTGTAGTACCATTGCTTAGGCCATGGTTACACTTACAGGATTATAGCACTTTTGGTTATAGCTGTCCCCATATAAAGCAATAGGTATAGCGCTATAGCATGTCCTGACGTGGCCACATTTGCGGCACTTGCAGCGGCACAGGGAGTGGTGCATTATGGGCAGCTATCCCAGCATTCAGCTGGGTGCAACGTGCTTTTCAAACAAGAGGGGTGAGGGGGAACGTGTAGTGTGTATGCAGAGGGAGAGAGCGAGGGGATTTTCTATGGGGTGAGAGTCTTGTAGAACCTGCTATAGTTTGTCAGTCACACAGCTCCCTTTGTAAACACTTGCAGTGCTTATCTACCGAGTTAAGAGAGAAACTCTGAAAAGGTACTTCTGCATTCCTCCCGCTGAGTTCAAAACAAAGCGAAGAGACGTCAATTGCCTTAAATGGCTCAGAGGTGTGCCAGAGATCACTTATTGCATAATGACTGTTTACACTTGCGATAATACACTACAGGGAATACGCAATAGCTGTTATTCCTCAAGGAAGGGAGGATTACCAGGAGCAGTATAACTGGGTTTATAGCACAATAATGCCTTGCCAGTGTGGACGGGTAGAGAGTTATAGCGCTCCTGGAGGCTTTATAGCACTATAAAGTGCCAGTGTAACCAAGGCCTTAGAGTGTTAAGGCCTTGTGGATCTCTGAAAAAAGAGATGTGTGAGCATGTGTCTGCGCATGTGCACACACACACACTCTGCTGTCTCTTAAATCTCTCTAAAATATTTAAGCAATAGTTGTATAATGTGACAGTATTCCATTTTAAATCAGAAATACATGAATGCTCCCATTATAAAAATCCTCCCAATTAAGACATTTAAAAATTCAGATTTCACTGCACAATATTAAATTATAGTGATATATATTATGATACATTTTTAGAATGGAGTGAGATCTTCACAAGGCATCATTTGACCATAAAGGGAACTAGCAGCTTAGCTATTACCACAAATTGTCCTGAAATTGTATGTTCTAAGATAACTAACTTGGGTTGGATTTGGAAGATTACTTAAATGGGATCTGGGAGGGTAACTTCACTTGCTACAATATTAGAAAAGTCTATATTGTCTGTTTATTTCTTACAACTAAGTTACATGGTCTGCAATCTGTTAAATATTGGTATTTGAATATCATCTGTTGTAAATTGATATTGTTCTTGACTTTCATTGTCTTACAGTGGACAGTCTGGATAATTAAACTTAGAAAGACTCTTGCCTCTTGACTGGTTGATGTGATTATATCAAATAAGGGGGGGGAGGGATAGCTCAGTGGTTTGAGCATTGTCCTGTTAAACCCCTGAGGGGGCCATTTAGGGATCTGGGGCAAAAAAAAAAATCTGTCAGGGGACAGTACTTGGTCCTGCTATTGTAGGCAGGGGACTGGACTCAATGACCTTTCAAGGTCCTTCCAGTTCTATGAGATAGGTATATCTCCATATATTACTCATGTTCAGTTACATATATATCTAAAATTAAGTTCTTGAGCAATAATATGGCATTGCTGACAATTCTCCTCTTTCCCAGTTGTATCTTGGAAGTTTATTCCTATCAGCCAAAAAAAAATACACCTAGTCGGAATGCACTTTACTTGGATTGATAGAAAAGTATTATCACTAAAGTAAAACTCATTTAGAACATGTCACAGTGCTTTAGGTTTCATGTCTCTATAACTTGGATAATTTATTATTTCAAAAATCTAGGGCATAGGGGCACAGTTGAAACCCGTGAAGATCAATGGAAAGTTTACCATTGACTTCAGGGAGCTTTGGATCAGGCCCATTTGAACACCGTTCATGTTATTTAAGCAGCAATCAGGAATGATGACTGCAATCAGTGTCTGGAGATTTATTTGTTAGGAAATAGGATTCCTTAGCTTTGAGTCCTGTGTATTGATAAAAAGAGTAATTTTGATTTTAAAATATTTAGATAGCTTTTCTTTATCTTTGCAAGCTCACCTGTTTTGGTTAGCCCCTTCTTCTTTCCAAGGATAGAATACAGAAGCAATGTTTTATCATCTTTCCATTTCTTAAAATACAAATTACCTTTTTTTCCATCAGGCCCATCTAATCTTTCCCCCAGTGTTGCATTGTACTCGCCTGCGAAACTCCACTTTGCAAAGTGTCTCATGATGCTTCTTACACAAGCAGCTGTCAGAAGTCTCACTCCTGACTGTTTCATGGTTGGGAGTTTCTTTAACAGGTTATGCCACTCTGGAAACAATTGGAATATTTCCTTTAAAAGTGGTTTTGAATGCTCAGTTTCTCTTTGCTGTTCTCCCAGACTTTCTTCATAGGTTTTGTGCTTTTTCATTAAATGTGCCGGTTTTGGAGATCAAACATACTGGGAAGTACAGCTGAAAAGTAGTTTCTAGTTCCATTCTTCTGCAGTCTTTATTCTCTGTCTTGTCATTCCCCTGATTGTGTTTACCTGCTCATCAAATGCCATTGCCAGTTGCTTAGCACTCTCCAGCTGAGGTTGGTCACTGTGTTTTATTTCAGCCCATTTTTCCCAGCTCATCCCTCAGATAGGATATGGTATCACAGTTTGTTCATTCAAAAGGTGATAGAAGCTTCTGCAATAACCAAGCTTTTGTGTCCTTTGTGGCTGAGCGAAGCCAAGCAGCTTGAGATCTCTTGCTTATGTTTAGCAATCTTTGCCACTTGGAGTCAAGACATAGTAGAGAGACCCCAACTCCTTCTGGTCAGGAATTTTTATTCCCATCTCCCTAGAGTCCAAGCTTATGGGGCAAGTCCTTTGGCATGTAACCTCTCTTTTGGGTGGATGGGGAGAGCAATCAACAAAGTCTTCGTTCCATAGTGACCCATTTGGATTTAATAGCCCTTGTGATGGGCAGGAAATAACACCTTTTGTAGGAATCCAGCATTGTGCAGTAGGTGGAGATTTATTTTTCCTTTTTGACTTCATAGCTTCAGAACAAGCATTTTTCTTGTTACTAACATATGTGTAGAAAACCTTCTAATTAGCCTTCAGATCCCTTGCTAGCTGCAACTCCAATTGGGCTTTGGCCTTTCTGATTACAGCCCTGCATGCTCCTCCCTAGTCATCTGTCCAAATTTCCACTTCTTGTAAACTTCCTTTTTTAGTTTAAACTCGCCAAAAATTTGTCCGTTAAGCCAAGCTGCTTGCCTGCCATATTTGGATGGTTTGTTCCTGTGCCTTCAATGATATTTCTTTGTAATACGGCCAGGTCTCCTGGACTACTTTACCCCCTCCCCCATTTGCCTCCCAGGGGATCCTGCCCATCATTTTCCTGAGGGAGTCAGTCTGCTTCTCTGAAGACCAGGGTACCGGGTCTGCTGCCGGGGGGGGGGGGGCGGGGGGGGGGTTTACAACCCTAGAACACCTTGAGTCACTTTCCTCTACCCTTCCAGCAGCCTTCTCCCTTCCAGAAAGCATCCCCCCTCTCCCCTCCGGGAAAGCAGCAGCCCTTCTGTGCAGCTCCCAGATGTTCCTCTGCTCCTGCCTCTGACTCTCTCTGCTCCACTGTCTCAGGTGTTCTGCAGGAAGGGGGCTAGGCCACACCATATGACTGATCAATCTGTACAGGCATGTTAACCCTGCATGTCCCCCCCCCCCCCCTTGTCACCTCTGACCACAGGTGGTACGGTGTTTTTTGTCATTTTCTCTGTGTCAGTTGATTAGCCTCAGATCCTACCTCATTTTCACTTGTGTTCACTATGTTAGAAATCCAATCGCTGTTAATCTTTTTGGTGAAAGCTGAAACAAAAGACTTCTGCCATTGCCACATTTTCCCCCTCCCATTGAGAAATGGGCCTACCTTGTCCTTGATCTTCCTTTTGTTTCTAATGTATCCGTAGAATGTTTTCTCATTACCCTTTATGTCTCTAGCTAGTTTAATTTCATTTTGTGCCTTGGCTTTTCAAAGTTTGTCGGCTATGTGCTTGTATTTGTAATTTGAGCTAATTTCTACTTTTTTGTAGGACTTTTTTTTTGAGTTTCAGATTATTGAAGATTTTCTGGTTAAACCAGGGTGGTCTCTTGCCACACATAAATGATCATTATGTTTTATACAAACGTCCCTGAGAATAAAGAAGGGAATAAGAATAATGAAAATTCTAGTTAGGCAGAATTTTCTCTCATTTAAACAGAGTGAGTTCACATTTTTCTATTAAATGACAGCTCTGTTTCAGTACTGAATAAATTAGTGATTACAACAAAGCATTGCAATACAAAGAGGGTACTATTATCTTGTTCTCAATTGTTTATTAGAAATAAAACTATTTTAATTAAATGTTGTTTTAACTAACCTGTTTACAGCATACAATAAGTTTTAAATTATGTATTTTTGCTAAAAATGTTGTGGTTTTACACTGGAATATTTGTAGCTCCATGACTTTTTAAAAATAGAATTGTTCATTAAAAGCCCAGAAAACAGCATTTCTTGCAAATAAACTCCAAATGGCTTGCCAGAGTCACTATCGAATCATAACAACATCTTAACAGAATACAGAATTTAAATGGTTCTATGCCTGCAGAGCTCCCATGAAATCACAGAGGAAAAGTAGTTCACATGAGGATATATAGGAGATAGTGTTCAGCAGAAATAAGGGGAAAAATAAAATTCTGGATAACCAGGGCTGGCGCAAGCACTAGGTGACCTAGCCGGTGGCCTAGGACAGCAGGATTTGCGGGGTGGCTTTTTGCCACCCTCGGCGGCATTTTGGCAGCAGTTCCTCCGGCAGACCATGGAGGGGTGGCTCGGGTGGCAGTTATTAGTGTGGCAGTCAGGAATCCTTCGGCGGCAGTTTTGTGGGAGGTCCGACTGTCCAGCGGCTTCGGTGACATTTCGGCGGCGGGTATCCAAGGCCACAGGACCGATGGACCTCCCACAAAAATGCCGCTGAAGGCCACCTAGGTTTGGAGGAGGAAGCAAAAATGCTGGCGCCGTCCCTGTGGATAGCTAATTCTATTCTTGCATTCATAGCATCACTGCTAATGTAGGCCGTAACTCTTAAAAATTATGGACCAAATTCAGCCCTGTAAGCAGGTGTGATACAGTTGAAGTCCGTTAAGCAGCGTCTGTGTACAGCAAGGCTGAAATTAATGTTCTATCATATATACTAAGATAAACTAACACCGTGCATTAATTTTTGTCTAATTTTTCTCCAGATAAATATTTTGCTTTTGAAACTGTTAACTGACATTTTGTCACTATTAAATTGAACGTTTGTAGTTAGGTTTAGATTACATCTTTGTTACAACAGTAAGAAAAATGTGTAGGTCTAAATTATCTACTTCCCAAAAACAGAAGATGAGCAAGAAAGCTCCATGATCTTTTTTTTCTTGTTATTTTGACACATCATAATCTCAGGAAGACAAGATTGGCAACAGTGCCAATTAGGTTAGGACTGTTCCTTGTAAATACATTCAAGGCAGAGCATTATGAAGACCAAATCCATGGCTCTCAGAATATCCTGGGTCAAGACTATCACATAACTGCACAATTTTCTGACAGTGCACAGGAGAGTGTGCTGTCTGCTGCTTAGAGGGACTTCATAGACATGCATCCCAGAACTCCCTCTTGGACCTCAAAATTCTCTACAAAATGGAATTCCCACTGTCCATTAAGCTCTGCCTATGGCTTTTCATTCTTCTTCTTAACATGCAGCTTGTGCTAAGGTCAGTAGGAGGGCTGGATAAAAACAGAATTTAGAATACACCTCTGTGATAATATCTGATTGCTGTTCTCTATGATTGTAATTACGTCTGTGTCGCTGTTCACATTTAACAAGACAAGACTTGTTCTCCTGAATCTAAATTTAATTTTTTTAAAGTTGTTTCTAGCCCTCATGGTTGTGAAGAGAGACACCTTGAAAACATGAACCAAGTGCAGGCCAATCCAGCATTGTCTGCCTGAGTCTAGAGAGTCTTAAATGATAGTTCTAAATCATTCAGACTCTTCCTTTCATCACTTGGAGTGTTGACTCTGAAACTTTAAGATGATAATGTAAATGTTAACTCTTAACTATTGGGGTGCTGATCATTTTAGCAGAAACATTCAGCAAATGTGATTCTCTCACAATTGTCACCTTAGGTACCAAAAGTCCCAGCTGTCCCATATCACCTACCTATTCATCAAGTTTCCCTGACAGCTTCTACAAGGAAGTTGTGTGTCATCAATATAAAAATTCCATGGCATAATGGATTCTGAAAATGTGGACACAGCATGAAATAAATTAGAATTAAAAAGAAAAATAAGTAACACTGGGATTGCAATTGTTCTTTTTATATTGAGGTAGTGCTCAGTGAGAGCCCATCACTAGGTACTGTGCAAACACAGAGGAAGTCACGTTTTCTTTCAGTATAATTTGCACCAAGACATAGCAGAGAAGTATGTCAAACATAAAAAAGAAGGGGTAGATGGGTGGGACAGATATTAAGGGGAACACCAATAGGACCATGTGCTTACATAAGCAAGCTAAGTGCGTGACATGTTGTTCTGAATCTTTTTTTTTATTTAAATGTATATATGGGGGGTAGCGTTGAGTGTGCTTGAACGACAGGATGGGGAATTAGAAGCAGGAGGAGGAAGGAACATGGGAATGATGGCGGAAGAGAAGGGGATATGAGCAGAGCAAGGTAGGAAGAATTAAGACTGGTAGGAGGAGGAGGAAGGCTAGCGGTAGAGGCACAGTGAAAGCGGAGTGCAGACCAAACAACCAGTGAGCAGTTAGAAAAGCGTTCAACTAGAGTTCAACTTCCACAGTGTATTCCACTGACACCATTGGTCCATTGGTGCTGACAGATGGTGACTCTTCCTTCTCTGCTCATGCTGAAGCTGCTTCAGGATGTTTGTTGCTGTGGAGCAGCTGTGCCTGTCATGGACGAGATGGTTGTCATAGCAGGGATAACCCAAGGAGAGGATGTTCAGTCCAAATCTTTGGTGGGAACACACAGTGATTTGTATTATTCATTTTCATACTTCATTTAAAATGACACTGATGTAGAATTTCCAGAGTGCCACACCACCATGCCACAGAAAATAGGGACTTTACCATGGAATGTTAAGTCTAGTGTGCTGCAGAATATACAGGGCCTGGTGGGTGGCAATACAGCTCTGCTCATATGTGATCTTCTGTTTGAGTGCAGTGTGAGTGGCAGTTTCTCAGCATGTGTTAGTTTTATGGCTAACCCTGAATCAATCAGCAGCTCCATGCTTGTAGCTGCTAATTGCACAGTTGTTTGGGGGCTATCAGTGCTGCCAGCTTGATGGATTGTGTACACAAAAGTTTCTTCCTCCACCCCATGTGATGCATCTTGATCAGACTTAGTCTCGATCTACACAGTCACCCTTTTAGAAATGGTGGCTGCTGTTTTTATTTTGTCTTCTATGAAGTTCTGAAGTCTTTTGATTTGTAATGACATGGGACAAGACCTATGTGATTTACTGATTTTTTTTTAATGCACTGGCTGAACAGAAAAATTTAAACATGAACAGTATTTGGGTCGACCCAAAACATTTTTTTTTCAAATTTTCTCTTCATAGTAAATTGCAGATGTTCAGCACCTCTGAAAATTGGGATCCCAAAGTATTAGATGCCTACATATGGATTTAGTTACTGAAAATTAGGCACTCACATTTGAAAATGTTGGCTCTTAGTTATACTTGCACTTAACATTGTTCTCATAAGAACAGGTTTGGTCTTATTTCACCTAATGTTTTGGCCCCAAAATGAGCACTGTAGGTTACATGGCAGCCCCAGAACCAGAAGAACTCTTAATGGTGATAGTGTAATTCCTTGTGTTTTTCTTAAACATTATACCACCCTCAAGCCAGTAGCTCAGTGTTTCTCCAGTGAAGTCTGTACAAGAGATGTTCTTCTGTCAGGTGCTAGCTCAGGGTGTCAACATTTGTTTCCAACTGCAGAGTGGTTTGATGTGGACAGAGAAGCAAAATGAAGAGAGGCACATGCCTGGAATGAAGCAGCAGGCCACAATTTTTATTAAGCTTTAAAACAGGGAGGGGCACTATCTGTCCATCACCCACACTTCCTATACCAGGCTTTTAATCAGTTCTAGTGCAGGGGTTACAGGGCTGCTTACCATATAACCCATAATATGGGGTAGGCTCTCTTCAGTCTATCCTCCCCAGCCTCTCTCTGAGTCCGAGCACCCTCCCCACCATGAGAAGGACAGAGGGTGCAGCAGAGTGGAGACCTCAGAAAGTGAGGGCCACGAGGTCTGACCTCCACCCATAGAGGCTAAAAGGCCTCACCTATCACATGTGCCCAAGGCCCATGACCAAAGTCCCAGGTCTTTTACCTCCTGGAATCATTCATGCTGTTCTCTGAACCTCACTAGAAATCAGCCGCAACTTGCAGCAGGTGAACAACTCCACTCCAGTACCAGTTAGCTCGTAAGTACATTACTTAACCTATTGTGGCTTGAAGGTGCTGCAAGAAGGGCTAAAAAACTCCCTGGTCCTCTGCAATTGGCTCACGGGAGAAAAAAAAATCCTTCCTAACTCCCTAACCAGGAAATTATTTAGATCTGCACCATCTGTCACTTGGGTTCCAATTTGGGGTGAGTAGGGTGGGCTGCTGAAACAGAGCTAAAAGAGACTCCACATGGCCCCTGGATGGATTAAATCCTGGGAGGTGGGAAATGCTGGCCAAGCAGTGCCCCTCTGACCAATGGGAGCCAAAGAGTTCCAGTGGGGGAGGAGCTACCTATTGGTCCTGGTCAAGTGTCTTCCTCTCTTGCTGCTGGAGTCCTCCTCCTTACACCACCAGCAAGTTCCCCCACCCATTGATGCGGGTGGGTGGCATTTATCAAAGCTTTCACCTTCTCCTATGAATTATTTCCACTTTCATTTAAATTTTCAAAGTCACTCCCTCAGTCCTTCACCACAGTGACAGAGTGCAGGAGCTTGTCTCACATTGTACCCTGCTTGTTAGCAGGATTCTCTTTAAAGTCCTGGCATAAACAGGAAGGATAGTGATAGATGATGAATTACACCAGCCCTTGATTTTCTTGTGCACTAAAATTAATCTTCCTATTATTTGTGAGTGTGAACTCAGACTGTGATACCACAACTATTGACCTGTGCTGAAGAGCAGCATAATGAAACATAAAGTACCTGATAATGGACTGTCTCCAGGCAAGTTTCTAGTGTAATTCCCCTTTTACTTCTTTTTCTTAAGGAAATAAAGCAATAGTCATTATATAGGAAAGAATAAACTATAATTCCACCCATATAAAAATATTCAGAGTGCTCAACTAGCAAGGAAGGCCTATTTTCTGTGTGAACATTTTCTTTTTTTCTTTCTTTCTTTCTTCTGATTGGTACACTCACTCAATAAATGATTACTGGATTCATCCTCAATGCTCCTTAACTTCGTTCAGAAGCTATTTAGTCACTAAGTAATTTGCCAGATTTGTTTAACAGACTTTTAGATGTCAGGTGTGCACTGTAAACACTGGCTCTTAGGGGAAGGAAAAAGAAAAACAGGAAAATTGCTGTCACAGACTTCACTCCAAATCCCCAATCCCTTGTCGAGTCAGCGCTTTAACTGATGCCCAATATTACACCACAGATTATCTCGAGAAAGTCTTGGGTGCTAGGGATAGATTTGGTTGTTTGTGCTGGCTAATGAGACGTTAGAGATCTGCCCATACTAAGGGTACTTTATTAATTTTCCTTCTAAAGGCCTACTCCATGTATGTGTGAGATTTTTAAGAGAATGGATCATGCATGGTCTGGTATTGTTTTCTGCCTCCTTTTGTCTCTTTGGGCTTGTCCTCACTGGGGGGGGTCGATCGACGGCAGATACGCAACTTCAGCTACGTGAATCACGTAGCTGAAGTTTGCGTATCTGCCGCCGACTTACCTCTTGTCCCCACAGCGGCGGCAGTCGGCGGCACGCTCCCCCGTCAACTCCAGCTTGCGCCTCCCTGTGAGCTGGAGTTCCGGAGTCGACGGGGGAGCTCCGGGCGATCGATTTATCGCGTCTTAACAAGACGCGATAAATCGATCGCCAGAAGATCGATCCCGCGCCGCGCGAGTGAAGACCAGCCCAGGCCTGATCCATTCCTTGCTTCCATCCAGACAAGTCTCCTTCAGAGCATGGAACACTGTACGCATGTGATCTCTGACTCATAAGACTGACCTGGAACACAAACTCACCTTGTCCGGGTAGGGTTTTGTGGCAGGAGTTCTGGTTAACCAAAATTGATTATAATTTGACAAAAGTCCCCAGCTTCCTGCAGTTTTATCAGCAATACATTCAAAAAGTACAAACTATCCCAGGGAGCTGGTATGTTTTCCATATCTCCTTTTCCTGGGCAGAACACACCTTCAGAACAGCATTCCTTTCTTCAAGGGGCTGAGCCTAAATGGGCTCAGCTAAACCTAAAGAGTTTCAGCTAGTAGTGACTCCTTGAATTACCTCTCAACCCTGGCAGGAAACTAACTGGTCATTGGCTGGCTCCTCTGGCTCTCCTTCAGGTGATACCATTGGGGTGGGTTGCAGTGGAGCTCAGAGGATACTGAAGACGTTTGCATCCTCTCACATGGATAATGAGCTGAGAAAAGGAAAGTGGACTTCAAAGCAGGGAGCTCTGAAGATCCACTATGACATTAGCAACATCTTTTATTGATCATAAATGTCAGATTAGAGCGAAAAAAATCTTTCAATAACTCTGCATTTTGACTGAAGACCTCTGCTCTGGCAAATTCATCTTCACTAAATGCCATGTACTACATTTATACTTACTGTACATAGCTAGTAGGCATGGCTGGCAGTTCCATGATATTTGCAAATGAGGCAGATCAGTCAGTCCTAGAGTCAGAAAGCAGTTTCCTCTCTTTATCTTGCTGCTGCTAAGCTTCTCTCCACTGTCATTTTTCCTCACTAAGCAGCAGCAGTTACGCATTCCTCGTTACACACCACAAAAACAATTTTCCTGAGGTTCCTCCAATGTTTCAAACACTTCCTTGGATACCATTCTATCTCTAATTGTTGGAAAGCAAAATTAGTCTGAGCAGCAAAAACCTGATTCAAATTTTGGAGCATAATTAAGAGAGTCAGGATACCCAGGGGAAGACCTCTCTTCCTGCAGCTAGAAAGTGATATTAAGACTTTTTTCCACTCTAAGGATGCTGAGAAAGAAGTAAAGAGGACTAAGAAAATAGACACCCTTGCTAGGCTGAAATTTGAACTGTACAACATGAAAAGTTTCATAGATAAGAAAGGTAACAGCTGTTTGAGCAAAGCTTCAGGAGGAAAGGGTCCCTCCCTTCCCCCTTAAATAGTGCTTTGGATCCAAGAGAGATTAAAGAGGCAGAATGTAAATAACTTTATTAAGAATTGTTTTCATCAGCAGGAATTGAAAGTGAAGAAAAATGAAAGACAGTTATTTATTAAAATAGGAGAGCATAAATAATGTGACTGCAAAAGTTCTGAATTTTCTGGGTTTTTGTTTTTTTTTTGCTGCTATTTAAACTGCAGTTTTGTTTGTCTGGTATATCTTATCTTGATGACAATTGGGCTACTTAACAAGACCTCTATGATCGTACTCAAATGTGTCAGGGGGTCAGAATCTGGATCTATGAGATTGGAAACTCTTTTTGAAATTGGAAGTTTTGGTTTTTTCCTAAGCGATTTGGGCTGAGTAAAGATTTGGGATGAGCCATGCAAACTTAAGTGAAGGGATAACAGGACCTCTCAATATCTCAAAACAAATTCAATATGGAAAGATGACGTTTATAGTCCACAAATATAGTGGAAAACTTAGCTCCCAGCAGGAATGAAAAGCCCCATAATACAATTAAATGATAATTTTCCCATTGTATTTGGTGAAAATGGGGCAGATGTTAAACTAACTAATCAGTAAAACTGGTTGCTTTTTTTTTTTGACAAAAGAGTTTTCTATCAAAAAATGAAGTTTAGTCAAAATGTATCATGGGAACATGTGAATTTGATTAAATTTTCTCATTTGAGTTCAATAATGATGAAGTGTTTCATGTCAGCAAGGTAAAGGCTTTACTTTGACTTTATAATTTTGATTAATTTTGTTTAGACTTCTAAAATACAGTAAAATTACACTACCGGTATATTTATATACTATTTAATATTTTCTAAAACACATACTATACGTAATATAAAAGCTACAATGAATCAAAAACATAAAAGAATGTTTTTGCCTTGTCAAAATTTAAACAAAACATTTTGATGGTTCCAAATTTAAATATTTAAGAATTTTTATTCTTCAGGAAATTTTGGCTTTTTATTCCAATTATGAAAAATTGACTTCAATGGAACTCTGCACGGGCTCAGAGATCTGGACTAGGGGGCTTGTGATGTGAGATCAAAGCCTAATACTGTATCCACCTGAAACAGGCATAGTGCAGAATTGATCCTAAATTTCCTATCTGTCTGTTTGGGCTGCTGTACCTGCATGGAGCCCCATTGATTTCATGGAGTTGTATGAGGGTGTAGTAGTCCACCTAAGCACCTCATGTTGCAAGAATGGGGCCTTACATCAGCAGAATATAATTTCCCAAATTCACCTTTTGATGAGGAAATTTGGGGTGAATACCCCTACTTTTGTAAAAAGTGCCATGGAAATTTCAGTGACCACAAACGTCCTGAACTTGGTGCCTCATATCTTACAGATAAAGCATACAGTAGCACCGAAGGGCATTGTTTCCATAGAACACCAGTGTGGCGGGTCCGCTTCCGCAGCGCCCCCTGAAGGCTGGGGCTAGGCGTGGCAGCGGACCTCCACCTGTCTTTGACCCCCCCCCTCAAGGGAAAGGGGGTGGCATGGCCCAATGGCCGGAGTCTATGGGATTGCTTCCCCCTCCCGGGGTAGCGTGGCCCAATGGCCGGAGTCAATAGGATTGCTTCCCGCTCTCGGGGTAGCGTGGCCCAGTGGCCAGAGTCAATAGGGTTGCTTCCCGCTCTCGGGGTAGTGTGGCCCAGTGGCCAGAGTCAGTACAATTGCTTCCCGCTCTCGGGGTAGCGTGGCCCAGTGGCCAGAGTCAATACAATTGCTTCCCACTCTTGGGGTAGCGTGGCCCAGTGGCCAGAGTCAATACAATTGCTTCCCGCTCTCGGGGTAGCGTGGCCTAATGGCCGTAGGGGTAGGGGGACCCGGGCCCTCCCACTCCACCGGGTCCCGACCCAGGGCTCACCTACCAGCGGGGCTGGTCTCGCCCCACGCTCGGCGGGGATCCGCCCGCAACACGCCGAGCTAGGCTGTCCCTTTAAAAGTTCCCTGGGTCACTTCCTACCCTGCCTTCGGTGTCCGGGGGTCCGTCGGAGTGATCTCCCTCCGGGCCGACGGCGGGTGGGTCCTCCAGCGGCGTCACAGCCCGGCTGTCGTCTGGGTCCCAGGATGTTGGCTGTTCCTCCTCAGGAGCTGGTAACACAGGTCCTTCCCCTCTGGTGGTCAGCCCCCACTGAGCAACTCTGCAGGCTTTTATGCTGGGTCTCCAGCTGGAGCATGCCCAGCAGAGCTTCCGGGGCGTGGTTTCCTCTGCCCCGAGAGAAGGGTTAACCCTTGCTGTACCGGTGCGGGGCCTCTCAGCCCCGTCACACACCCTCCCCCTTAAAACAGCCGCCAGAGCCGGCTGCACCTGGGGCTCCCTTTCCTCTGCCTCCTCCCCAACTCGGAAAAAGAAATCTGCATTCCCGTGGGCTTTCCCTGGCCGGTGGGATACCTGGAAGGAATAGGGTTGGAGGGACAGGTACCACCGCATAATTCGTGCATTTGAGTCCTTCATGTTGTTAAGCCATCTAAGGGGTGCGTGGTCCGTCACCAAGGAGAAGGGGTTCCCCAACAGGTAATACCTTAGGGCGTCCACTGCCCACTTGACCGCCAGGGCCTCCCGCTCTATGGTAGAGTACCGCACCTCTCGGGGAAACAACTTACGGCTCAAGTATAAGACGGGGTGTTCTTCTCCCCCCTCCTCTTGAGACAATACAGCCCCCAACCCAACCTCCGAGGCATCTGTCTGTAAAATAAAGGACTTGGAGAAATCCGGCTGTGCTAGCACAGGTTCCTGGGTCAGCCGTTCCTTCAGGGCATTGAAAGCCCTCTCGCAGGTGGCGGACCACTGGACTTTCTTCGGCTGGGAGCTCTTGGTCAGGTCAGTGAGGGGAGCGGTGAGCGTGGCGAAATTGGGTACAAACCGGCGGTAGTATCCAGCCAGTCCCAAGAATTGCCGTACCTGTCTCTTTGTTGTCGGGGGAGCATAGCCCTTCAAGGCCTCCACTTTGTCTACCAGGGGGCGGAGTCTGCCTCGGCTCACGGTGTAGCCCAAGTAGGTCACTTCTCTTTGGCCTAAGTGACACTTGGCTGGGTTCGCTGTGAGGCCGGCCCGGCCCAGGGCTCGTAGCACCTCCGCTAGGTGTTCGAGATGTTCTTCCCAGCTGGCGCTATAGATGATGATATCATCAATGTAGGCCGCTGCATACGAACTATGCGGGTGCAGTACTTGGTTCATGAGCCGCTGGAAGGTGGCCGCGGCCCCATGCAACCCGAAGGGCATCATGGTAAATTGATAGAGGCCGAAGGGCGTAGGGAACGCCGTCTTCTCTTTGGAGGTAGGCGTGAGGGGGATTTGCCAATACCCCTTAGTCAAGTCTAGGGTGGAGATGAATTCTGCCTTGCCTAACCGTTCTAGCAACTCATCCACCCTCGGCATGGGGTAGGCATCAAAATGGGAGATTACGTTTACCTTGCGGAAGTCAATACAGAACCTCACGGTCCCGTCAGGCTTGGGAACGAGTACTATTGGGCTCCGCCACTCACTCCGTGATTCCTCCACCACTCCTAGGGCCAACATGGTCTCGAGTTCCTTTTGCACCATCTCCCACATCTTTTTGGGAAGCGGTCGGTGGTTTTCCCTCACCTTGTGGCCCGGGATGGTAGCGATGTGGTGGCTGATCAACGGGGTCCTCCCTGGTTGGGCAGAGAGGACGTCGGGGAAGGCCGCTATCAACCGCTGTACCTGTTCCTGCTGCCCCGGTTCGAGCTCCCGGCCTATGGCGGCAGCCCCTCCCTTCTCGGGCTCGCCCGCCGAAGGCCCCAGCTCGGGTTCCGGGGGGTAGGGAGCGATCATTAAGCCTTCCCGGTCTCTCCAGGCTTTGAGGAGGTTCACGTGGTAGACCTGGGTGCCCCGTCTTCGTCCTGACATGCGAACCTCATAGTCGACTGGGCCCACTTGCCGGGTCACCTCGAAAGGGCCCTGCCACTTCGCCAGCAGTTTGGACTCTGAGGAAGGCAACAATAAGAGAACCCGGTCTCCTGGTTCGAACCTCCGCAACTCAGCCCCTTTGTTGTAGTGGGCCTCTTGACTTTGTTGCGCCTTCTCTAAGTTCTCCCGGGCCAAGGTACCCAGTTCCCGGAGCCGCTCTCGCAAGTGCAGTATATATTGGACGGTCCCCCGAACCCGGGACTCCTGTTCCTCCCACGTCTCCTTCAGGAGGTCTAGGATCCCCCGGGGCCTCCGCCCGTATAGGAGTTCAAAGGGGGAGAATCCGGTAGACGCTTGGGGGACCTCCCGTACGGCGAAGAGAAGGGCAGGGAGTAACTTGTTCCAATGTCGCGGGTCGTCCTCTACAAACTTCCTCAGCATGGACTTGAGGGTCCTATTAAATCTCTCCACCAACCCATCTGTCTGGGGGTGGTAGACTGAGGTCTTCAAGGCACGGATATTTAATAGACGACATAACTCTGCCATCAGCCGTGATGTTACATTTGTCCCTTGGTCTGTCAGTATTTCCCGCGGCAAACCAACTCGGGCGAAGATTTGCAGGAGCTCATTGGCGATGGCCGGGGCAGTGGCGGTTCGTAATGGCACCGCCTCTGGGTAGCGAGTGGCGTAGTTGACCACCACTAGGATATACTTGTGGCCTGAGCTGCTCTTTTCCAAGGGTCCCACCAAGTCAAGGCCAATTCTCTCAAACGGCACACCGACCACCGGCAAGGGGATCAGGGGAGCCTTGGGTACCCCCTTCGGGCTGGCTTTCTGGCACTCGGGGCAGGAGGCACAGTATTCCCGTACGTCGTGGTGGATGCCGGGCCAGAAGAACCTCTGGGCGACCCGCTGCAGTGTCTTCTCTCTCCCCAGGTGTCCTGCCCATGGCACCGAGTGAGCTAGCTGGAGTACGCGCCGCCGAAGCCGCCGTGAGACCAGTAGCTGCTGCAATACCTCCTTGGTTTGCGGTTCCAACACCCGTCGATAGAGCAGGTCGTTTTGGATCTCGAAGCGGGGGCCTTGCTGTCGGCGCCCGGGTGCTCTCCCCTCCGGATCTGGAACACTCGTTGCCTGTTCCCAGGCTCTGCTGAGGGTGGTATCCCCCCTTTGCTCCTCCAGCAAGTCCACGTTGATGTCCCACCACTCCTGGTCTTCTCTGGTCTGGGTCTCAGGAGGGGCCTGGCGTCCCGCATCTATGCCTGCCACCCCTGAGGGTCCCTCGAGGTGGTCGTCTGGAGTCTCTTGGCCTAGGAGCCCCGGCCTTTCCCTTCGCGCCCCATTTCTTCGCGCTGGCTGTGTAGTCCACTCCCGCAGGAGCTCCGCAAAGCCCGGCCAGTCCCGTCCCAGGATCACTGGGTACGCCAACTTCGAGGCCACCCCGACGAGACACCGTCCCTTCTGCTGGGCTATCTCGAGCTGCACCCAGACAGTGGGGTAGGGCTTCACATCCCCGTGGATACACTGCAAGCGTATAGGGGTCCCCTTTGGGCCAGCGAGTTCTACTAGCCCCTCCCGGATGACTGATTGGCTGCACCCAGAGTCAACCAGGGCCATGGTAGGCATCCCCTCCACTTTCACAGGTACCACAATCTTACTCGGTTCCCACTTCCTGGCGCGTTGGCCGGCGGCCCACACCTGTCCATAATTGCAATCCATGTACGGGCAGTCCCTCCGGAAGTGCCCTATCTGCCCGCACTCATAACACCGGTCCCGATCGCCTTCCTCAGGCCGGGCACTGCGGGCAGAGTCGGTCCTTTTCGTCACGCCTTCTGGGCCCTGCGGGGGGTTCGTCCCGTGGGTGCCCCTTGACTTGGGCGTCGCCGGGCTCTCGGGTTGCTGCCCTGGCCGCCGGGGGCCCCCCCTCTCTATCTTGTGTGCGTCCAGCCCTGAGGTCGGGGTTTTCTCGCCCGTCTGCCCCACCTTGGAACCGACCCTCGGTTCACCCTCCGCTGCCAGGTAATCCTCCATCAAGGAGGTGGCTTCGGCGAGTGACTTTGGCCGGTGCCGCTGCACCCACTCCCTTCCCCTAACTGGGAGGATCTGGAGGAACTGCTCCAGGGCCACTATTTCAGCCACCTGGCCTCCGGTCCGGTGTTCAGGTTCCAGCCACCGCCAGCAGAGATCGCGGATGCGTTGGGCCACCGCTCGGGGTCTATCCCCCGGTGTGTATCGTGCTCGGCGGAGACGTTGGCGGTACACCTCGGGGTTGACGCCTGTTTGGTCCAGAATGGCTGCCTTGACCTTGGAATAGTCCAGGGCCTCCTGTGGGTCCAAATTCCTATAGGCGGCTTGGGCGGGGCCCGTCAGGTACGGGGCGAGGATGGTGGCCCAATGGGCGCTGGGCCACTGGACGGCAGTTGCAACCCGTTCAAACGTCACCAGAAAGGCCTCGGGGTCATCCCCGGGCCCCATCTTGGTTAGTCGCACCGGCAGTCCTCCGAGGCCCTCGCCCGTTCCACCACCGACAGCTCCTAGGGGTAGACTCGGTGCACGCCCCACGAGTGTGGTCATCTGTTGGAAAATCCGCTCTTGGCTGGCTTGTTGCTGTGCGGTCAGCGCCTGTATTAGCTGCTGCTGCTGCTCTTGCTGCTGCGCCGCCTGCTGCTGCTGCTGGGATGCTAGCTCTTGGAGCAACTGCCGCTGCTGCTGCTGCTGTTGTGTTGCCTGCTGTTGCTGGTTGTCCAGCAGCCATTTCAGGAGCTTCTCAAACTCCATCTTGTCCCTAGGTCCTCCTTGCAGGACCGGTTCAAATAGTCCCTGGTCAGGTGCCAATTGTGGCGGGTCCGCTTCCGCAGCGCCCCCTGAAGGCTGGGGCTAGGCGTGGCAGCGGACCTCCACCTGTCTTTGACCCCCCCCCCCTCAAGGGAAAGGGGGTGGCATGGCCCAATGGCCGGAGTCTATGGGATTGCTTCCCCCTCCCGGGGTAGCGTGGCCCAGTGGCCAGAGTCAATAGGGTTGCTTCCCGCTCTCGGGGTAGCGTGGCCCAGTGGCCAGAGTCAGTACAATTGCTTCCCGCTCTCGGGGTAGCGTGGCCCAGTGGCCAGAGTCAATACAATTGCTTCCCGCTCTTGGGGTAGCGTGGCCCAGTGGCCAGAGTCAATACAATTGCTTCCCGCTCTCGGGGTAGCGTGGCCTAATGGCCGTAGGGGTAGGGGGACCCGGGCCCTCCCACTCCACCGGGTCCCGACCCAGGGCTCACCTACCAGCGGGGCTGGTCTCGCCCCACGCTCGGCGGGGATCCGCCCGCAACACGCCGAGCTAGGCTGTCCCTTTAAAAGTTCCCTGGGTCACTTCCTACCCTGCCTTCGGTGTCCGGGGGTCCGTCGGAGTGATCTCCCTCCGGGCCGACGGCGGGTGGGTCCTCCAGCGTCGTCGTCTGGGTCCCAGGATGTTGGCTGTTCCTCCTCAGGAGCTGGTAACACAGGTCCTTCCCCTCTGGTGGTCAGCCCCCACTGAGCAACTTTGCAGGCTTTTATGCTGGGTCTCCAGCTGGAGCATGCCCAGCAGAGCTTCCGGGGCGTGGCTTCCTCTGCCCCGAGAGAAGGGTTAACCCTTGCTGTACCGGTGCGGGGCCGCTCAGCCCCGTCACAACCAGAAAGAAGACTGACTCCTTCTAAATAATCAACCCCACTTCTGCTGCAGCTAGCTTCTCCAGTGTGGACAACCATCCAACTACTGACCGGGTCTGAACCTCTGATTTGTTTCTTGGCTGTGAGAAGATTACAGTCTAAGATAACATAGCTAAAATAAATACTGTAATTTAAAATGTGCTTATATCAAAACAATATAATTCCTGCAGTGTATATATGAATTAAAAAAAAATCTTATTTGAAATTAGTACTTTAGAGTACTGTAGTTTTCCAAAGCCACAGTTTTAGATGGTGTTATTTGCCTTTGAGTATATAATGATTTGGCTGTTTTAGCAGATGACTTTTCTTTATTTTTAGACAATTCTCTTTGTAGTTCTGTTTATGGGGGGGTGGGATAATTTGCACCTAGAAGTGTGTAATTTCAAACGACTGCTCCTTTTACATATTGTAAGAAACTTGAAAGGACTGAGGAAATACAATGAAAACATTTTTTTCCCTTCTTCTGGCCTTCTTCAATGTCTAGACAACACTACATTTTTTAAAAACACATTTTATCTCCTTACTCCATGTCATGAAGAGGGAAAACACATTTTTTCCTAAAATGAAATTGCTCTTAGGTAGCTAATCGCTCTCCGACAACCAATCTTCAGCTGAGAAAGACAGACCGTTTTGGAGATCTTTCTCAGGTAAACAGTCCCAATCTTTTCTCTCTTAGAAGACGAGTTTGTCCATGCTCTTAATCTTTCTCATTGCCCATATCTGAACCCCTTCTAATTCCACTATATCTTTGAGATAGGATGAAGTAAATACAGTTTTCCAGGCAAAGAGGACTGGTTTTATAGATATGAAATCATGTCTTCCATATTATTCCCCATCCCATTGCTTGTGCATCCTAACATTGTGTTTGTTTTTCACTGCTGTTGCACACTGGGCAGAAATCTTTATTGAGCAATCCACCATGGTGCCTTGATGTTTTTTTCTGACTTGATACAGTTACTTCAGAATCTTTTATTGTGAAGGTTCAAATTATTCCTTCCAAGTCAACTTGTGGAACTCTTTGCCAGAGGATGTAGTGAAGGTCGAGACTATAACACGGTTCTAAAAAGAATTAGATAAGTTCATGGAGGATAGGTCCATCAATGGCTATTAGCAGGATGGGCAGGGATGCAAAACTATGCTCTGAAGTGTTCCTACCTTCTGTTTGCCAGAAGCTGGGAATGGGTGATAGGGGATGGATCACTTGATGATTACCTGTTCTGTTCATTCCCTCTGAAACCCCTGGTATTGGTCACTGTCAGAAGACAGGATACTAGCTGGACCATTGGTCTGACCCAGTATGGTCGTTCTTATGTCCAATGTGAATTATTTTTTATTTGGAAGCACTGAATTTCATCTGCCATCATTTTGCCCATTCAGCTAGTTTGGTTAGATCCCTATGTAGTTCCTCATAGAGTTCCTAACACTTTGAGCTGCAGCTGTAAGTTCCATCTCAAAGAGACATACCTATGCTAGCTGTGATTGAGCTAGTCTAAAAATAGACTATAGCTGCAGCAGCTGGAAGAGCTAGCTGCCCCAAGTATGTAGACATCCAAGGTTCTAGGCTACATTCTATTTTTAGCACTCTAGCTTGATCAGATCTAATGCAGGTATGTCCCTTCAATCTGGGACCCCAGGGTAAGCACCCTTAGTGAGCCCTGCCACTTTGTTTACCTGGTGTTTCGCTGAGCGCAGCTCCCACTGGCCGCATTTCCCCATCCTGGTCCAAGGAGGGCTGTGGTAAGCAATGCGGTGCTGGACGCAGCTTCCCGCGGCCCCCATTATATCGGGACGGCGAACCACAGCCAGTGAGAGCCCTGGTCAGCGAAATGCCAGGTAAACAAAGCGTCGGGGCCCACTACGGGTGCTTACCCTGCGGTCCCAAGTGCCAACGTTGTCGATCCCTGAACTGGAATTTACACATTCAGGGATAGACATATCCATAGCCTTGTCTGATCTTGGCTGACCTAAATAATTGTGGGTGATGTGTAAATTTTGCCACCTCACTGCTTTTCCCAATACAGTAAACCCTCGATTTAACGGACTTCGGATGCAACGGACAAAATTTCTGAGCAAGTCTGATGCCTTCCTGATCCATTTCTGGCGGGCTGGCTGCCGGCTCCCGCCCGGGTCCAGGCAGCGGGCGGGCTGGCTGCCGGCTCCCAGCTCCCGCCTGAGTCCCGCCAGCAGGCTGGCTGGCTGACGGTTCCCGGCTGCTGCCCGGGTCCCAGCAGCCGGGACCCGGGCGGGCTGGCTGATGGCTCCTGGCTGCCGCCTGGGTCCCAGCAGTAGGCGGGCTGCGGAGCTGTCGCCCCGACCCTGTGGCGGGCGGGCTGCTGCTCCAACAGCTCATTTTTTTAAAATTATTAAATAACGGACTTTTTGATTTAACGGACACCCCCTCGCCCGAATTAGTCCGTTAAATGGAGGTTTTACTGTAATTGATTAAATAATTCTCATCTCTGTCCAGATCTTTGTATCACTTCTATCTTTACCTTTTGCCATGATGTAAATGGGCCATTTATTCCTATTGTTTTTCGATCTCTCAGCCAGTTTCTAATGCACCTTGTGCCTATTAATTTCATTGGGTGGCAATTATTGTGTTATTTTATATTCTTGTGATTTTTCCCATTCACTTTCTCCACATTATTCATGATTTTATAGACTGCTGTCATATCCCCCCCCCCCCTTAGTTGTCTCTTTTCTAAAATGAACAGTCCCAATCTTTTTCTCTCTCCTCATATGGAAGCTGCTGTGAATAATGCCGTTCATTGTGGGTAGTCATTGTCATCACCATTATGATCATCCTCGTATTATGGACAGAGAGAAGCAGAGATGCTTGTCTTACAGCTGCTTTATCCTAAACTTACCCTTTACCATTGAAGCTAGGTTTACATAACACTCTTACCAGACTTTCTAAGGATCCACAGTTAGGCCTTATGAATTTATTCCCTTTAATTTCTGTGTAATTTCACAGCTGTACCTTGAAAGAAAATCTGTATTTATTTTATCCAATCTGAATTCAATCAAGCTGCTATACATTGGGACATACTGCCTGTTATCTTTACTGAACGCTGCATTATTTGTCTTTTATTTGTTCAGAAATATGGGAAGTAAATGTTGAGTGCTGGCCTGATAGAGAGAACAATCCCCACAGAAATTATGCTGGTGTTGTCTACAAGTAGGCTGGAAATGGAAGAAGGCAAAAATGAATAGGGCAATGATATGTTAATATTTGACAGGAAACAAAGATAACTATAAAGAATTAAAAGTTATACTTACCTCTTTGAATGACAAAGGCCCTGATCCTTCAGACACTTATGCATATGTTCAAACTGACTCAAGTGAGGAGTCCCATAGACTTCAGTGGAACAACTCACATGAATAAAGTTAACGTGATTAGTGTATTGGTATAAATAACTATGTTTTATGATCCTCCAGACAGTCAAAGGATACCAACAATTTATGACTGAGGCAGCACAAAGACTACGTTAAAAATCACAAAAGGGCTAAAACCCCTAAAAGCTGTAGCTAAAAAGTGCAAGAATAGACATGTTAAATCTACATGTAAGATATAGCTCGCAAGTCCATACTCAGAAACTAATGGAATCCAGATGCATTTTGCTTTTGGCATTATCCAGAAATAGCCACCAATTAATCTTTTGTCTACATACTATGCTGAAGCTTAGTGTGTATGGTGGGTATTTTAAAATTCAGTAGCATCTAGCTCCACCATGCATCACTTTTAAGCAATTTTTGATAACAGCAGAAACACAATTCCTATGTGAATTTATTAAGGTAGAGAGCTTATAGTATATTTCCCACTTAACTTTGAACTTTCATTAATCTAAAGATTTTTTTCCATTGATGTTACTGATGGCCTCCTTGCATCAATTTTTGTGTATGCCTCTTTCTTTCCCATAAAAATATTTTATGGGCATATAAATTTGATCAGAAATATTGTTTATGTATAATGTAATCACAAAATCTTTTTTCAAGACTGTTTTAATGTAATTTACTGTATTTATTTGCTACAAAACTTTCAGCAAGTACAAGGATTTAATCTAAAATCAACCAAACTGATGGTTGAAAATAATTCTTCTAACAGCTTTCATTTGTGCTTGATAGAGTTATGGCAAACCCTTCTAATTTATACAATACAAACCATGAGCTAAAATTCCAAGTTTGTTTATACATTCTTTCCATATTAATGAATTTAATATGCAGGTTGTGTTTCAAGAAAACACAGTTTGAATAATCTGATTCTATATACCTTTTTTTAAAGAACATATTTTTATGGGTAAAGATTTAATGTCAGACTCTTGAAGGAAGCCAAATTGCCATGGCAGCAGACCACAGGAGGAAAATCAATTAAAAAAATGCATTACTTTTAGCAACTTACTGCTACAACTCATGAGCAAAATAGTAAATTATATTTTCAACATGGGGCATACAAACCCAATGACATCTGTAAATGCAGCAAGAGCTGCATCTACTCTAATCTGCCCCCAAGCCAGCTACAGTTTTACCCAAAAGAAGAAAACTCAGCTGCATGAGTTGCTTTCCTTATTTTCTTTGGGTTTTTTTAAAGTATCAGTTGAGCTGTATACTGAGCTGATATCAGTGTGTGTCTTTTGACTTTTGATTCACTATTCATGTGAATATAAATAAATATGACTAATGCTTCTAAAAAGCTGAATATAGTGTAAGCTCTGCTTTCAGTTTGTTTTCTTCTACATTTCTTCCTTGTCTGTTATGTGTAGTGCTACATCTATGTTTTATAAGAACAAGGTGCAGGAGGTAATCTCTTATTGGAGCAATTCTGTTAGTAGGAAAGACAAGCTTTCAAGAAGTTGGTCCAAAGATATAATCTCACCCACTTTATATCTCTAATATCCTGGGACCAACACAGCTACAGCAACTTTGTTTCATGTCCTTTTTAAGGTTTATTTTCCTAGCCACACAACCCTTCATCTGTAGGTCTTTCCACAAAATGGTGAAATGACCATTTCTTTAACTTCTGTTCATTTACATACTGTAAGCCTATTGATTTAAAAAGCCCTATAGTAATGATACCATAGCCACCAAATATGGCCTCTGTTGATATCCCAATATGTCTTTCCCTTCTTCCCTCCAGAAGCTGGCAGAAGATTTGTCTATTTTTATAGAAGATTTTCATAAAATGAAGACTGTGTGTATATTACACCCCTACTTTTGTGTATGCAACTATCATAATCCTATGTGCAAATCTGCAGCAAAAAGGAGCCTAAGTGCAGAATTCCTTATGTAATCGTGAGCTGTTTGTTCATTGAAATGCCATAAATTTCCATTCAAATGGAAATTTGTGTGCACAAAATCTACATTTTATCAAGCAGTTATGATCACTGTACAGCTAAATATATGCCCACTTTGGGTCTCTGTCCTGCTGTCACTAATCCACGTGCAATGTATACATATGAGTAGTCCCATTGAAGTAAGTGTGACTACTCCTTTGTGTAAAGTTAAGCATGAGCCTAAGCGTTGGCAAGATCACTGTTGCAAGGTACACTGAGTCCAGCAGAAACGAGGCTCACACAGTAGCTGATAAAAGTGGTGAGTTTATTGAAGGCAGACAGTGACAGGGGCCCCCTATCATTGCAGTCACTGAGAGACGGGGAAAGCCCGACGCACCGAAGCAATGCTCGGGATGAAGCCCAACATGCTGGGGCCCGCTGACACAGAAATACCCATGCACATTTGCATCTCATACATAGCTCATGAATAGCAAGCACTTGTTTTGCAGTACTGCCTTAGTTTACATTTCTAGTCTCACACAAGCTGAATCTCACACAGGCCGAGTAAACAGCTCCCAGCTGGAGCTGAGAAGCTCTTCTCAGACATACACACACAAGATAACACTGAGGCAAGGCTGTTCCCTGCGCCGACAACCTTGACCGACAGTGCCCTTTCCTGGAGACGCAGTGGAAGCGGATTGCATTTCCCTAGCAATGCCCGTTACAATCTCTTCCACATACTACAATCATGTACATTTTTCATATTCTACTTTTAAAGAAATTATTCACATAGCCTGACCACTCATACTACAATGCACCCAGATCGTTATTTGGCATGTGGATTACCACACCAAATAATAAGACGAAGAACACTTGTGGCACCTTAGAGACTAACCAGTTTATTTCAGCATAAGCTTTTGTGGGCTATAGCCCACTTCATTGGATGCAATGAATGGAACTTAATGTTTCCTAATAGCTTTCTTCTTCACTGTTTCACTGCAATGTAGATTGTTAGTTCGTTCTACCCTTTTTGTTCTTGTTAATCTGGTTTTACATACTCTGACACTGTTAGATCTATTGCCATAGACTAGGCATATTTTGCCTAGTTTTTGTCATTTTATGTCTTAAGATGTGCCATATCTTACATGCTCCCCTGTTCTTTCTGAATGGCATCTCTGCAAGTTTTGTTGCAGCACTGATTGCTTTTATGGCCTTTCTATTCCTTCAGGAGAATATTTTTGTGTTTGTTTCGTTCTTCTAACAGTATTTTCTTTTTTGTATGTTCTGTCTTAAACTTTCATGTCGTGTTGGGAAATTTCTTAAACTTGGAGCTATGGGAAAGATTAATCATATAAATTTAGCCTCTTTCTGCTCACAGAATATCCCCAAACAGATCAAAATTACTTTGATTTTGTTCTGTGTTCATTTGACAAATTGTTTTGCAAATGTTTTTAACTCACCGGATTAATTGCAGATTTCCTGTTTGAGTCGTGTTGCGTATTTGAGAGATTGGTCAGACAAGTCACATGGTTTTGTTTCTGTTCCCCAGTTGGATGACCAACACTCGTGCGTGTGAATGTAATCTTCAGCACCTATGTATATTCATGATCTAGAGTTGACATTTTGTTTCTGTGAACATTTGGGCCACTATTCAACAATATTTCATGAAAAGTGAATGTGAGTGCCATGAGCATGGGTGAAGCAAATTCAATTAAAAATTTAAATTGAATTTTCACATATTATCTGTTTAATCCACTGAGTATTGCATATTCCTTTGCAGCCTTTAAAGCTGAGTGACACTCTGAAATATATGTGTGGAAATTTTCATTATTTTTGAATTTTGTGGCCAGACATTAAGATTCTCTCTTTTTTTATCATGTTCTAAGAACTGTCAAAAGAGCCAATTAACACTAGTGTGACTCACTCATGTACAGTTTATCTTTTCCTGGTACCTTCATAGAAGCTTTTCCTGCATACACCTGAAAAACAGCATTACAAAACAAAAACATTCAAAATGCTTGATTATTATTATCTATTATTATTTTTATTATTATTATTTATTATTTATTTTTAGAGCCTGGTTTGTCTGCGTCAAACATCTCCTCTGAGTACCGACAGTTTGACTCAGCCTTCAACTTTTGACCAGCATAACTTTCCCTCCACCTTACCATTTGGAGCCTGCTGAGCCTGTTAATATTAGCTCCTTCCATCAAGCTCATCTTTCTGCTACATCCCCTGATTCTAAATCCTCATCACTTTGTCAGTCTTCTTTCTTTTAGATATCCTGAAGAGAAAGCATCCTGTGAGTAATCCTCTGTCACTTTTCTAGTGCCGCCTCTCTCATCCTGTTCCTTGTCACTCTGGAAGACTTCCAATTGTATAGTATATATTGCTCTTCTACACTGTGAATCTGATGTTGCCCTGGTACCAACACTATATAAAAGTTACCTAGTAGCTCTCCTGATTTTTAAATTCAGCTATCTTTATTTTATCTGTATGTAGCTTTTAAAGAGGGAAGCCCCGTCTTCTTGTTCAACCTCTGGAACCATCTAACAGGGCTTGATTCTGTAAGCCTTTATGCAGTATACAACAGGTTGCCTGCATGCAAGTGGAGGTTAGGCCTGGGCACCAAAAAGGTTAAGAACATGGTGTAATCTTCTGCATTTAAAGGCCCATAATCATGGAAGCCTGTGTTCTCTAGTCCAAGTGAGCATAGCCTACTCAAGGCTGAATATGAGGTGAATCATTAGCTGTAGTATTCTGCACTTTACGAAGTTAATTATCAAGAGTACAGAGAAAAAAAGGTGTAATGGGACACAACTGAGAATATTAATTCAGCACAAATTTCTTAGAGCAGGGCAATTATGGCCCAAAGCTGGGATTTCTCCACCTCTAAGGCACACCAAACCAGCCAGCCAGAGAGGACTTTGGTTTACCCTACGGGCTAACCATAAGTCACACCCTTAGACACTCCAGTTTCCCAGTATTACCACTAGTGGTAGTCATTATGGGGAAGAATGGTTATGAAAACCAATGTCCCAGGTCTTGGCTACACTTGCAAGTTATACCACAATAAAGCCACCCAGAGCACTCTACCTCACTCGCCAGCCACACTGGCAAGGCACGTAGAGTGTTCTGACTCCGTGGCTAGAGGGCTCCTGGTACTTCACCTCGGCAAGAGGAATAATGTCTCATGTGTCTTGGGTGAGATGCTCCAGCATCAGTGTGAACGAGGTGTTGCATTACTGCGCTCTGATTGACATCTGGAAATGTCCCATAATCTCCTTAAGTCAAGTGGCCACTCTTGTCATTGTTGTGAAATCGGCTACAGGAATGCAGATGTGACCTTTCAAAGCTCCGTTTCTGACAGCTGGCTTGCTTATCTGCTCCGAGATGAAGACAACGTTTACTGAGGAATGTTGTTTGCTTTGAGTGAGTGAGAGAGAAGTGGGGGAGGAGGAGGGTGGGGTCTGAACTTACAAGACAGCATGCTCACACACTCTCAGTCCCCCCAAAACCTACTCTCCCCCCCCCCCATACACACAACACATTCCCTGTCACACTCCACCCCACACTCTGCATTTGAAAAGCACATTGCAGCCACTTGAATGCTGGGGTAGCTGTCCATAATGCACTGCTCCCAATGCTGCTGCAAGTGCCACAAATGTGGCCACGCTAGTGTGCTTGCAGTTGTCAGTGTGGACAGACTTCGGGTCCATCTCTGGCTTTTTTGCTGCCACAAGCAAAAAAAAAGGGGGAGGGGAGCCAGAGCGGCAAAGCAAAAACTAAAAATAAAAACCAGGGCGGCCAGAGTGGCGAAGCAAAAAACAAACAAACCAGGGCACAGGGCGGCCAGAGCGGCAAACCATACAACAACAAAAAAGGCAGCCGGGCCGCCCTAGGATTGGATGGAATGCTGCCCCTTAGAATCTGCCACCCCAAGCACGAGCTTGCTCGGCTGATGCCTGGAGCTGGCCCTGACAGACTGCAGCGCTTTGCCTGCTCCGCTCTCCGAAGGCTGATTTAACTTCAACCGCTCTACATCTGCAAGTGTAGCCAAGCCCCCAGTAAAAGAAAAAAGGTTCTCCTGATCCCAGAGGACCAAGACCCAGACCTAGATCAATATACAAGTCTCTAAAATCGAAAGGTTTATTCATAAAAGAAAGAAATATAGATGAGAGCTAAAATTGGTTAAATGGAATCAGTTACATACACTAATTGCAAAGTTCTGGGTTCAGGCTTGTAGCAGTGATGGAATAAACTGCATGTTGAAATCAAGTCTCTGGAGTACATCCACAGCTGGGATAGATCACCCAGTTCTTTGTTCAGAGCTTCAGAGCAAGTTTCCTCCAGAACTATGAAGCAGGATTTAAGACAAAATGGAGATAATGCTGCCTTTTACAGTCCTTTTGCCATGTGGTTTGTGCTTTCTTTGTTCCATCACAACCCACCCAGTACATGGAATGGAAAAACCTTAGACTTTGGTTCATAGGCATGTCCCTGCATGTCTTGTTGAGTCACAAGGTGTATATGCCTTCTCTCAGTGGGTCAGTTGTATAGCTGATGGTCTTTAATGAGCCATCAAGCTGGCGAGGCAGTGCTGATGCCACATTGTCTGGGGTGTCACCCAGAAGCATAGCACAAGTTTGAAATACAGACAGGATAGAGCCAATACTTTAAAACAAAAATGATACATAAATGCAGATAGCAAAATCATAACCAGCAAATCATAACCTTTTCATAGACACCTCACACGACAACCTTTGTACAATATTTGCTGCAAATATATAACCATGATTGCAACAATGATCTATACGGTGACAGTATATGTCCAAAACTTCACGAAAGGTGATAGAGCTTAAGTAGAATCCTTATTATTCCCAGAAGGTGCTTAGCTATGTATTGTTATGCTAGGGGTTGGGTGAAACCTTTTTGAATAAAATGGGCATAACAGCTGCCCTTCCTTTAGGATAAATGTAAAAAGCAATTAGGCTTCTTTATGAATAGAAAGTTGAAACAATAGGCCACGTGCAAGACTAGAGTGTGAGTTGGGCCTTAAGGTTTGAATCCAAAGTGAGAGGGCTGGGTATAGTTTAATGGAGCTGTGTGTTTGTGAGGGAGGGAGAAGTGGGAGAAACACCACGGAAGAAGACAGGGAAAGCAGATAGGAAGCCCCAGAGAAGCATTTGTAGCATGACCTTGAGAGAACGCTAAGAGAGGAAACTTCTTGGACAGAGTGCTGATTGAAAGGGGTTTGGAGGTGTGAGCAAAGAAGCCATTTCCCATCTCATTCCTTCTGTGTTTAGGGAAACAACACTTTATACACTCTTTGTAAATAAATAGGATTGCATCAGAGATATCTGACTCCATCATCACTTTTCCCCCTAACCAAAACAACCCACAGGGCCCTGAATTTTGACTAACTGCTTGGGTCAAAGGGGATAACATGATTATTACAGCACTGAATATAGTAGCTGTGCAATTCTTAATACTTTATACTGCTTCATCTTGTACTGTGGAAATTGGGAATTTATTGATCTGCAGGGAATGTTGCATGGCTCATCTACATATTTTCCTGGTTGTTTAGGCAAGGTTGAGATAACTTCTTGGGGAGAGTTCTTGTATTTGGTTGCCTGGTTGGTTGATGAGGTAGTTATCTGAATTGGGGTTGCGTTAATCTTACTTTACAAATAAATGATACAAATTATGTTGAAAAACCTAGAGGTCTGGAATAGATACTTTTGGAATAAAAAGCAATAAAATAGTTTGTATGAACATCATTTAGCCACTACATGGTCATGCTGACACCATTTCCTTTGATTTTATTGATATTTCCTTTGATTTTTCCCTTATTAACAATGGACCAGTTCTGCCTGGATGTAAATGAGCACAACACCATTGAAGTCAATGGAATTGTGTGCAGCTTGAATTTGACCCAGAAAGTCTGATCTCTTGAGTTTGTCGTGTCAGAACTAAGTTTTATGACAAACCATTGTTATGAAAATGGTCACGTTTCCCTTTCAGCTATACCAATGTAATCCCACTGAAGTCAGCTGAGAGGAGAATTTAGCCTCTGATTGCCAAGGCAGCAATTTTTTCACTAAGCAATCTTAAGTATTCTGAATACCAGCGTGACTGAATCCTATTGGAGTACAATTATACCAATAAACTTTCTTTTTTAACATCTTTACAAAAAATATTTTGGCTGGAGATTTGCAAAGCAGACAAGTCTAGAACTGGCTCTAACTTACATCTATACTTCTAAAAGTGCAATTTCCTATCTTTGACTGAAAAATAACACACCGGAACTGGCATAATTTAAGATGCAAAACATTTCAGTTAGTGTGAAGTGCCCTCTAGGCATTTTGTGTTGATTAAGGCAGTGGTTATCAAACTTATTTGATCGCACCTCCTTCTTTTCATCTGTAGTATTCCCCCACATCTCCAAGTATATATATATATATATATTACCACCCTTACTTCTCTGTTGCTTCTAGCCACAGTGCTGAGTTCAAATATGGGCACCTGGCCAGCAACTGCTGCTTTCACTCTCCACTTTGCCTTTAGAACTTAATGGCCAGATGCCTACTGACATGTCAGGAGGAATCAGCTTTGCTAGTTATTCATTGCTGTGAATAAAATGTATGCAGTATGGTTTTTTCCCCCTAAAGTGTCTCTCTCGCATACAGCATCCTACGCCCACCCAGTTTGAGAACCTCTGGGTTAAGATATTGTGCTGTTGTTGTATTCCAAGCCTTAAGACCATAAGATCTTTGAAACAGATGTTTAGTAAATCTCATCTATAATATTACAGCAGTGTATACCGTGACAGCACTATTTAAATGATAATTGTAGGTGCTTACAGGTAGTTTCATCCAAATGCAATATCATATAAAAAAGAATTTAAGCCTTAAAAATGGGAGTTTAAAATAAACTATAATACACCTTTAAAATAGCACTGCTATTTTTGCTGCTCTATTATAGGTAATAGGGTATCAGCGCTGTCAGTTTTCCAACTTGCCTAGATTTTTATTGGTTAAGAATATGTATATGTCAGAATCTATGGCAACTTTAAAAAGTTTTTATTGAAGATCATTTCAGGCAAGTAGTGTAATAAACTCACTAATGTGTACAACTACCTGCTATTGGAAGAGTCAGAACTGCTCAATTGTGTACCGCTGACTCTAGTAGAGTTTCTTCTTTGCCTCAAATGGTAAGAAAATCTGAGTTCAAAACCTGTTGCCACAAAGTTCTAAGTGTTCGCGGTGTGCAGTTTAATGACAACAATGAAATCTCAGAAAACAATAGATTCATTATAATAGATTGGAGATCTGGACATTTGAAGTTACAAGGGTATAACTGAGAGCAGAATTTGGCCTTTTGTTTAGGGAATTCTCACTAAAATAAATACTCTGTGTAGTTAAGATTCTTTTTGGGGGGAAGAATCATATTACAAAAACATTGTTATTTTTAAAGAAGTAATAAAAAGGGCTGACTAGAAAAACTTCAACAAACCATTTTCCATTTGAAGATGCAGTTCTGCCAAAATTCAAGTGGTTTGCAAAATTATGAATTTTGCAGAAGATTCATCTTGGAGAAAATGAAAAAAGCCTGACTCCAACCATCTCAGCCCATTCTGACACTTTCAGAACTAAACATTCTGATTTTTCCCTTTGAAGTAACTTTTTGGTTTGTTTGAATTTTATATTTTGTTATATATCATAAAATAAAATGGTAAAAAGTAAAACACAATGATTCAGATTTGTCAAAACAATCTGAAATGATTTTCTTTTCTGAAATTTTCTTTCACAGAGAATTTCAGAATCTGGGGGTTCTGTTTTAAATCAAAATAAAACAAATTTTGAAATCTTAGATTACTCCACAAAATGGAGTTTTCATTTTCCACACAACTCTAGTCCCAGTATGGGATACTGTAATAAAGGACTACCCATATATACTATGAATGTTCATGTCTGCTTTCCCGATTAAAACCACCAATTGAAATCATGGCTATTTCATCAACATCTATAAAACATTGTTGCTAGGTGACATCATTACCAGGTGAAAAAAATACTGTGTCAGGATCTCTGGATATAGGACCCAGGTTTGCAGAGCCTGTGACCCCTGACATTGCCACCAGAAGGGCAGGTAGAACCACATCCTTGGGTACTAAAGGAAGTACCACCCAAAGGGTTCAAAGTGACAGTACCCTCTGATTGGTCAAGCACACTAACCCTAGAGGTTGCCCAGGAAGTTGTCTGGGCAATCGCATAGACTTCTGGCTTGCTCTGACTCCTCACAACATCTTGTCTTCTGATTGCCAGCCTCCAGCCTCAACCTGACTCTGACCCTGACTTTTGCTTATTGAACCCAGCTCTGTCAATTCCTCTGACCAGGGCGGGCGACAGGAATTTTAGGGCCCCGTACGGCAGACCGTACGGGCCCCCCCCCCCCCCCCCCGTCTCCCACCGCCCGCAGGGCTCCCCCCCCCCCCGCCAGTCTCCCGCCACCCGCGGCCCCCCCGGCCGATCTCCCACCGCCCCCGCCCCCCCGCCCCCGGCCAGTCTCCCGCCGCCTGCGCTCCCCCCCCTCCTGCCTCCTGCACCCCCCCGGCCGATCTCCCGCCGCCCGAGGGCCCCCCCTCCGCCGGTCTCCTACCTCCCGCGGCCCCCCCCGGGCGATCTCCCGCGCCCCCCCCCCTGCCGATCTCCCGCCACCCGAGGCCCCCCCCGCCGGTCTCCTACTTCCCGCCCCCCCCCCCGGCTGGTCTCCCGCAGCCCCCCCCCCGCCGATCTCCTGCCTCCCGCGGCCCCCCCCGGCCGATCTCCCGCGGCCCCCCCCGCCGATCTCCTGCCTCCTGCGGCCCCCCCCCCGCCGATCTCCCGCGGCCCCCCCCAGCCGGTCTCCTGCCTCCCGAGCCCCCCCCCCGCCGATCTCCCACCTCCCGCGGGCCCCCCCCCGGCCGATCTCCCGCGCCCCCCCCGGCCGGTCTCCTGCCTCCCGAGCCCCCCCCCGCCGATCTCCTGCCTCCCGCGGGCCCCCCCCCGCCGATCTCCCGCGGTCCCCCCGCCGGTCTCCTGCCTCCCGCGCCCCCCCCTGCTGATCTCCCGCCACCTGAGGGCCCCCCCCACCGGTCTCCTATTTCCCGCGCCCCCCCCCCGGCCGATCTCCCGCGGCCCCCCCCCGGCCGGTCTCCTGCCTCCCGAGCCCCCCCCCCCCCCCCGCCGATCTCTCGCGGCCCCCCCCCGGCCCATCTCCCCCGGTCCCCCCCGGCCGGTCTCCTGCCTCCTGCACCCCGCCCACTCCTGCCTCCCGCCCCCCCCGCCGATCTCCTGCCTCCCGCGCCCCCCCCCACCCCGCCGATCTCCTGCGCCCCCCCCCCCAGTCTCCTACCTCCAGCGGGCCCCAACCCCGGCATGTGCTGCGGCCGCCTGGCCAGCCGGGAGAAGCAAAGGGGGGCGGGGCTGGCTGCTGGGTGCCAGGGGCGGGGGCTGGTGAACGCGCCTCGCTCACAGCCCCGGACAATGGTTACAGCTGTACCGGCCTCAGACTTCAGGCCCCCCCCCCTGAAGTCCGGGGCCCGGTACAGCTGTAACCGTTGTACCCCCCTGTCGCCGGCCCTGCCTCTGACCTCTGCTCATAGACTACTGTCGTGTGACTGTCCTTGAGGTGTGGACATAAGCCCAGCAGTGAGCACTAGGCAAGACCACCTACATCCCAGTCCCCTACATATTACTTCAATGTTTCATTTTATTTCTCTTACGTGCACCATGCACCATGTAATTTGTATACTATGTGGTTTATATGCATTTGATGAGCTTTATATGTTATGCTCCTGTAATTATTATTTTTCAGAAAATGTATAAAAAGGCACTTTAAAAAAAAGAGGAAATTTGGGAAGTAGATTATTCCCTAGAACAGCTAAAAGAATAAATGATAGGGACTATCAAAATTGTTAACATGTTCCTGGTGACTTTTTCCCATTACCTTATTGCATTTGAAGATAATAGTTTCTCATTTTAAGTTTGTTTTGTTGTTCTTTCAGTAGATGCTGTCCTACCCATTACAATACCTTGAAAGCTCAAAGCTGGAACAGATTTGCCTTCATCTCACTCAGTGAAAATGCTTTTGATCTATAGAGGTCTCTATTTGCCTTTAAAATGTCAAGCAAGCTGTCAACACCTTTTGCTGCTGTCACTATGCTTGTCCTGCGCCTCTTTGTTGACCAGTCTGTTCTGACATCCCTCTCTTGTACCTGATGTACATTTTGACCTATATTATCAAAACATAGTATGTGAGCTACATGCATAAAATGTTTCAGATGCTTCATTGTTGCTCATTGAAATTGGAAGCAGGTAAAGGACCAATGTCTGAAAAGTGGATGTAACAGATCTGTACGTTTTTTATACTCCAATCTACAAAGTATGTGCCCTGTAACTCATAAGGAGGAAATGGGATCTTGTGTTACACCTATTATAGCTATGACTAAAATGTGTAGGCATGGCTGCTGTTATTATTACTTGTTTACCATAGCACCTAGTTGTGGGGCAGGACCCAGTTGTGCTTAGTGCTGTATAAAACACAGGACAAAAAACACTCCCTGTCCAAGTTCTTACAAACTAGGTATAAGTCAAGTGATAGCAGAAGGACACCGCTAGAGAGGGGGAGGGATAGCTCAGTGGTTTGAGCATTGGCCTGCTGAACCCAAAATTGTGAGTTCAATCTTTGAGGAGGCCATTTAGGGATCTGTGGGTGAGACTGTGGCCTGCATAGTGCAAGAGATCAGGCTAGATGATCATAATGGTCTCTTCTGACCTTAATGCGTATGAGTCTATGAGATGTGGGAGTACAGGGAAACAATGAGACTATATCGGTTAGCAGTAATCTCAGCATCCAAGCAGTCTAACCCTTGTCAGTTTTTTGTAGACATCATGGCAAAGAAAGTTTTAAGGAGGATTTTGAAGGAAGATAATGAGGTCACTTCACAGCTGTTTATGCGGCGCTTCTCCCAAGCATGAGGGGCAGGAGGGAAGAAAACCTACAGGTACAGGTTTGAAAATTTAATAAGTGGGTGATGGAGGTGGGTATTATGGCCCAATCACAGGTGAGGGTTAACATCTCAATGGTAATCAGGATGGGGATAGACTGCAAAGAGCCTTGAACATGAGGACAAGCAGCAATAGAGAAGGGGGAGCCAGAGAGGAGTGAAAAAAGTAGACAGGGAAGACAGATAACACATAGCAATCTTCCAAAGTCCATAGTAACAGCATAAGTACACAGTCATGAACAAATAAACCAACACTCCTTTGGTATCTGACAACCTACTTGCTCAAATACTATAGTGATGTATGGTATAAATGCACAGAAAGAGAGAATTGCATTGTAGATTTTCAACAGTGAAATACAGTTGGCAATGCCTTTCATAGTTGTTTATCCATCCCAGAATTTAGGGAATCCTCTTTGGTGGCATAGCACAATCTGTGTTTAATTAGTCTAGGACATAAAGAGCAGATAGATTAACAACTGTGATCACATCAGGTAAATACAATTAAAGAACCTATAGCACTTTTCAAAGGAGTAGAAGTGTTAACACCTCATTTCTGGCCACAAATATAGGTAATTATATTTTTCCTCTTTAAATTCCCACACAATTCTAGTTACGGATAGCATTGGTCACGTCCTTTCCTAAGCTGCTGTTTTATGTTGCCATGCACAATTGAACAACTGCCTTACTAGACCCCAGAAGTGAATACATTTCTGTGGTGGATGAAGTGAACTTTAAAAAACCCTGACCTACATCACATGGGATATTTTGACTGGTTTAATTAGATAATGTTAATAAAGTGTTGTGAGATAATTGGATTAAAAGCATATATAAGTAAAAAATTATTATTAATAATAATAACACAACCTTGATCTAAAGGACAATTTGAATAAAGAGTAAAACAATGAGATTTCTCTGTGAGTCCTCCCCAAATTGTAGTAAAAAATCTACCACAAATAGTTTTTAAAATCTTCAGCATTAATACAAATCTGTGATAATATAGCACGTATATTCTTGCCACTGAGCAAAATACAGTGGAAACAGAATTGCACCCACTTCGTGTTTTGTGACATTTTCACTGGATGGTAGGCCATGTAGGCCTATTATCACAAGAGTTGAAAAAGCAAATACAACTAAAGAGCCTCAAGTGTGGTCCTGTCCTGGCATGCTGGATTGTATGGTGACTAGGAACATTTCATAGCAACCTTTTGGCCAGTAAGGTTGAAAGTTTTTTCAAGGGAGTCTGAAAAGTTAGGTACTCAACTTCTGCTGAATTTCAAAAGGATACAGACACCTGACTCCTTTCTGCTCTTTCAACTACCAGGTTAAATTTTTATTTCAGTTAATATTTTTGGATTTAAAAAGAGAAATATTAAGCTAAAATTAAAATATAATATAAAACTATTCAAAAGATGTAATTACAGTGCCAAAAGTGTCCTGCCTTTAATAGTAGACAATATCTGCATAATTCTTTCTGTGATTACATTTGAACTCAGTAGGCCAAATTACATTTTAGTTACTGTGTAACCCACACACCACCTGGATGTGGTGCTCTGTCCTCTCTAGTGGCACTGAGACCACTTAGAGATTAATGAATCGGTTACAGCCTTACCCAAGAGCTACTTGGCTTTTAGCTCATGCAGTAGAGCAGGGATTGGCAACCTTTGGCACACGGCCTGCCAGGGTGAGCCCCCTGGCGGGCTGGTCCGGTTTGTTTACCTGCCACGTCTGCAGGTTCGGCTGATCCCGGCTCCCATTGGCCGTCGCTCCAACTGGCCGTGGTTAGCCATCCCAGGCCAATGGGAGCTGCAGAAAGCAGCGTGGACCAAAGGATGTGTTGGCCACTGCTTCCCGCAGCCCCCATTGGCCTGTGACAGTGAACCGTGGCCACTGGGAGCCACAATTGGCCAAATGTTTGGATGCAGCAGGTAAAAAAACTGGCCCGGCCGGCCAGGGGGCTTACCCTGGCAGGTCACATGCCAAAGATTGCCAATCCCTGTAGTAGAGGTTCATGTATTAAGCTTCAGAGGTCCCAGATTCAATCCCACCCATCAGTGACCAAAGTCTGTCTGTGTTACAAGTGGGGACTCATCTGTGAAGTCTCTGAAGCTTGGGATATGCTTCCTCAGCTAGGGGAAGTATGGAACCCACACATCCTCCTGGGTGTGATGTTCTGTCCTCCCCCCCACACACACACCGAGATTAATGAGTCTGCTACAGCAGTGGTCCCCAACCCCCAGTCCGCGGACCGGTACCGATCCGTGGAGCATTTGGTACCGGGCCGCGGCCGCCTTCCCCTCCGTGCCGCCAAGTATCATGGCCGGCGCGCTGAAGAAGGTGAGGGCCGGGGTCGCGGGCTTCTCCTTCACCGCCACGTCCGGCTCCCCCTCCCGCAGGGCTGGGTGCGTTCCCCGGGGCTGCTACGGGGGGGTCTTCTCGCCGGAGTCTAGGGGCTGCTTGCCTTGGGTCCGTGCCCGCGCTTCCCTTCCGGTCCGTCTTCATATCCGCATCCGGCGGCTTTCCAATCCGGCGGCTTTTTGGCGGACATTCAAGAGCCCGCCGCTCCGAATTTAAAGAAAAAAAGATGAAAATAAACTGAATTCTGCGGCTTTTCGGCGGACATACAAGGTCCGCCGCACAGACTGAAAAATTAAAATCACCCCCCGGTCCGCAAGCATGACTCGCCCGTGTTGACCGGTACGCGGGGATCAAAAGGTTGGGGACCACTGTGCTACAGCATCACCTACGAGCCATGTGGCTTTTAGCTCATGCAATAGAGGCTTATGCATTTAGCTCCAGAGATCCATGGTTCAATCCTGTCCGCCAACAACCAAGGTTTGTCAGTGTTACAACTCCACATAGGTAGCCATCCACTAGTTTAAAAACAAAATTTCATTTAAAAACATTAAAACTTTCACATGCAGTCACAGTTCTCTTTGTTGTCCTAAATGCAAGACTTCATATGGCTGACTAAAGCGTAGCATGTAAATGGCTGGTTCACTTATTTTCATTTTTCTGTCCTTTGTACTACACTATAATGGGGATTATGCATTTGGAGTTTGTTAGATTATAATTACTTATGTCCATAGCTCAGAGAGTAAGAGAATATCGTATTATTTCTCACTTTCTGGTTCAGGCAAGAACTAGCCTAGAATCTCTGACACAGTCATCACTCTAACATTTTAATTTGTTCCCTCCCTGTAGCACCTAACAGATTTGTTACATTATGTTTCATTTTTCGACACAAAAACATGAATCTCCCTGGCCTCTGGCCCTTTTTCATAAAAATGAAATACACATTTCAAAATAAACTTCAGCAGATACTCACAAAGGCCCAGAGCTGTTTGCATTCTCCCTGTGAGTGCAAGTGCAACATGATACACAAGACCGACTGGCCAATAGGAAGTTTAGACTCAAAATTAGATGAAGGATTCTAACCATCAGAGGAGTGAATTTCTGGAACAGCTTTCCAAGGGAAGCGGTGGGGGCAAAAGACCTATCTGGCTTCAAGACTAAGCTTCATAAGTTTATGGAAGAGATGGTGTGACAGGATAACATCATTTTGGCAATTGATCTTTGACTATGGTAATAGCTGGGCCTGGTGGCATATGATGGGAAGTTGGACGGGATGGGATCAAAGTTACTACAGAGAATTCTTTCCGGGGTGTCTAGCTAGTGAGTCTTGCCCACATGCTCAGGGTTCAGCTGATCGCCACATTTGGGATTGGGAAGGAATTTTCCTCCAGGGCAGATTGGCAGAGGCCCTGGAGGTTTTTCGCCTTCCTCTGCAGTGTGGGGTACGGATCACTTGCTGGAGGATTCTCTATTCCTTGAAGTCCTTAAACTAAGATTTGAGGACTTCAGTATCTCAGATATAGGTGAGAGGTATATTGCAGGAATGGGTGGGTAAAATTCTGTGGCCTGTGTTATGCAGGAGGTTAGACTAGATGATCATAATGGTCCCTTCTGACCTTAAAGTCTATGAGTCTATTAGTCTATGACTGCATGTTCTGTGCATCTGCAATGGGAATGATGGTACAGGAGGATCTGAAATTCACCCAGGGAGATATGCCATTCCGTGCACATAGCCAGAATAAGTGTTCTTTGTGTGAGGAACTCAAATGGGGACAGGAGCAGGCTGTGGATCTGCATGGCCACTAATTCATCTTACACCTTACAATAGTGGCCTCAGGATCTGTGTTTCCCCTATCACCGAATTCTGGGCCTTTGAATCCATGTAACGGATCCATCCAATAGTCCCTTGGCCCATGATAGCCTATTATTATAAGTTTGCTTGAAGACCTCTCCAGGGCACACAGCGTCTTCAGTAACCACCTACCTCTTGTGGCCACTCCACTTTTAGCCTTTTCTCTCAGAAGGGTACTGCAAATAGGATGGAATTCCTTATATGGGCTGCCCATATTTGGGTGACACTTATCTTCTGTGCATTGTGAATGAAAGCACAGGAAGGTTCTGTCTTCTGCTGGGAATGTCTCTCTGGTGATAAGAATTGTGCTAATCCTGTACCACTGATTCCTCTCTAGAGAGCTAAGACAGCAACAAAACAGTGGATAGCGCAGAGCTGGGAGAACTTTGAGGAGACAGTGTGGCGAGAGCAGCAGTCTGCCTGAGGGACTCCAGTGTGGGCCTACCTGCCCTGCAATCAAAGCTGAAATCAGTTGAGCTGGGTCAGGTGGTAGAGCCCCTGGCACAGCCTAGGCAGCACTGACCTGCCAGAATCTTTGGATTCCACCGATCCAGGACAACAAACTGTGAGTGGGGAGCTGAGGAGGAGGGAAGTGCTAGAACATATTAGCCACTCACAGCTGCCAAAGAAGGACACAGGTTGGAACTATTGTGAAGACACCGTGGGGACAGTGGAGGAGTGTTGCAAAATAGATATTGTTAATGCATTAATTGCTGGGTTTCCTGAGTTAATTCCAATCTCCACTCCCCAGGTTTCTGAGTTTGGGATGAGAGAGGGAGAGAGAGGGAGAGAGGTAAGGGATCAATCCAGTGTTATGTAAGTTTAGTAGGAACCCATAGAAAGTTGTTCCTGACAACACCTGTAGAAGGGTTACATTTGTCTTTGGCAAACACCAGAAGACAAGCCAGTTTTAAATTTACATGGCGGGAGGATTCTCCCCCATCTTCCTTCAAAGGCTTTATCCCTCCTGAGTAAAGTTTCAACTGAAACTTTAGCTTGAATACATATTAAGTATTTTAGCCTAAATGTAGTGCAGCCATTAGTTCTGACTATCATACTAGTATTGTCTCGTCTTGTTCAGTCCTGTCTTTCTATTGCATCCATCAGTTTTCTCTATATTTCTAGCCACACTATATACTGTTGTATTCATTCTCAGTCGTCAGTGGTATTCTTATCATCTCCCCATTCCATATTCTTATCAAATGTATTTATTGTAATGTAATAAATGTATTATATCCACAAAGGGATTTAAGTGCCTAGCTGCCACTTTAGTTGCCTCTGTGCAAAATAAGGTCCTCAAAAACCCCCTTGTAGAGGCCTATTTTTTGCCACTGGGTATGTGTACAGACAGCTAAATTCTGCTGCCCAGGGACCTAGGTCATGCCTAAGCCCCAGTGCAATCCTCAAACTAGGTGTTTCCCTACCTTATCTTGCCAGCGGGGCCTAATCCAGTGGGCATTTGCAGAAGCAGGAAGAAGGAATGGTTGTATAATTTTTAGCTCAGTAGTTAGGGCAGTCACCAAGGCTACAGGAGACGTGGGTTCAAGTCTGTCCTCTGCCTGATATGGAGCATGGATTTGAATTGGGTCTCTAATGTTGCAGAGGCCCTAGTCACAGGCTATTCTATGGTAGATGTTTTTTAGTTTTTCCTGTTGAAGCTGTTTCGCATTATATAAAATACTTAAATAACCATTGGAAAAGAGGAAGTTGGGTCTATCACATCCCACATAAGTACTCTAGTTACTGGGCTATAGAGTCATTCTTGCTCTTTCTCTGCCCTGGACTTAGTATACCAAACTCCCTTTGAGGGACAGGGCTTAGTACCTACCTCCCCGCACACAGGATTTCTTATTGGTTGACTTAGATAGCTCCCCTTTCAGCTGGCTGCCTTTTGTGGATCTCATTTTTAGTTGCCTAACTTTCCCCATGCACTGTATAGGCAGTCTGGGCACCTAACCCAGGATTCATGGATTCCCCTTGAGGACAGAGCACCTACGTGTTAGGTTCTGCAATGCTGCATTTAAGTCCCCTTTGTCAATTTAACCTGTTGTGCATTTTGACTCTAAACTCCCTTCTTACAGAGTCTGAGAGCATTGCTTTGCAGAAAATTAATCTGAAATTTAATAAATAATCCTATCACATAAACAAACACAAGTTAAAGGGTTTAACATGCCATAACTATAATTCAAAAGAAAAAGCATATTTCAGTACAATTACCCTTATCTATATTTTGGCAAGTTAGTTTGGCATGTTAATGATTCCTTGACATTTGAAATGTACCTGTTCTCCAATAATGCCCGTCTCTGAATCAATAACTTTCATAAAGCTGAAGGCAATAGCTTGCTAAAAATTTCAACAGTGCATCTTCTGAGAGGTCTGTATGTCTAATGAACTTAAAGAATATTGCATTTCTGTGTAATTTCTTCTGTATTTTAAATGCTGCACTTTTAATTAGCTCATTGACATAACAGCCACTACTATAGAATTTAATTGCCTTTGCACTTTCTCAAAGTTACCAGTGGTGCTGCATTCCAAAATCACTACAATGGGTGAAATCATTCTTTTCTACTGGAAAATATTTGTGAGAGAAACAGGGATGAAGAAAACTTGGTAGAGTTCCATCACAGAGTTTTCCCGGAATTATTGGCAAAGACCAAGTGCATCACCCCAAGGGTGGCTCAAAGATGCACATAGAAATGTAACTTGATCTAGCCTCAAATCCTGAATCTTGACAGGGGTTAGATTAGATGACCTTTGCTGTCTCTTCTAACCCAGTGATTCTACTACAAAGTAGAATTAGAATGATATCTCTACAAAGACATTTGCATTGCAGCCAGAGGTATGAGTGAAGCATGTATAGACATTCCTAGGTTAGTATCACATTTGCCGTGGAGCTGAGGATGGAGGGCTAATCAGACCATGGCCCAACCACTTTTGGCTCAATCTGTATAAAGGGATTTTAAAAATCAATCAAACACGAGAGAGAATAAAAAAAAAGAGAGAAAATAAGTGAAGATGGATGAGAGTCTAAAAAATGAAGAGAAGAAAGTGGGAAAGCAAAGTAAGAGATGAAGAGGGAAGTGGGAAAAGATATGGATGGGGCTGAAGAGATATTTGCTGTAGTTCTGGTGTGTGAGCTTGTTAGATCTGCTGCAGGGCACAATGTGCTCAGTGGGGATGTAGTGCCGGGCTCACTTTCCTGTCCTTGCAGATATAGGGCAGGATTGCTCAGTAGGCTGGAAGGATTTTGTGCAACTTTTCCGCTTTGGAATTTAGGGAATTGCTATTGGGAAGGTGGGGGAAGGTCAGTCACTGGTTCTCAGAGTGTCAAAAGAAGAAAAAAAGAAAAAAAAGTAAATAGGTGATGGCCAGGGGAGTCATGATACTAGCAGTGTCTGGGATGTGGCCAGTCAACATAGTACAGACTTGCCTAGTGCTGAGGCTGCTGGTGTGAGGCTTCTCTTAATGAGAAGTTACCTCAGAAAAGGTTAATTTCAGTTATGGTGATGTCAAAGAGCACGTTGTAGAGGTGCCCTTCATTTGCTTTGTGCAGGACTGGAGTGGTAACATCCACAGCACGGCTTGGAATAGGAGCCCAGTGAATTATGATTGTCAATAGTGGCATCCAAATGTATGCATAGGTTTAGGGTGGTGGTGGTGGTATATATAGGCTAAACCTTTTCCTTTTATCCCTTCCCACAGGTTTAAGTGCTCAGGGCTCAGGAATTGGTGACTGGATGTGTGGTCACAATACTGTGCATTTGTCCCACAGTGTCTCAGTTGGTATTATTCTACTTTGAAAATATTATTCTGTAATGCACACATGTCAGTTTCCAAGAGTGGGTTCCACTAGCCCTCAGGATGTGTGTATCCCCCGTATATGTCACCCAGTACAAACCTGGCTGTGAGTTTCAATCGTCATTATTTTATTTTCTTCTTCCCAATATTATGATGAGGTTCGAATAAATAGATGTCCATGTTAAATGTTTCCTTATTCTGTGCCTTTTCAACAATACTGTTTCCAGAGATGATGATAAAATCAATATGTACAACTACGGATGCTGAGAGATCATCACTGTAGGGGGAAAATGATCATTTGACAAAGATTTCACTGTATACATTCTCATTTTGGATTGCAGCCAACTCTTTCTTGGCAAGATCTACTCATTAAGAGATTGATCCTGCAAAATGCTGAGTGCTCTGGCCCTGATCCAGACAAGCACTTAAGCACATGCTTGATTTTAAGCAGATGAGTTGGCACATGGAAATCGAATCTGCTTAAACACTTTGCAGGTGTTATATTGACTTTCTTTAGATCATTAATCAACAAGACATCAAGTGGTCAAGCTCAATTGGTTTATTAATAAAAGATTAGACATCTAAAATTAATCAGCACGATACAGAAAGAAAACACACTCCAGGGTCCAACACCTGAAGCCCACGATGGTCTGAATTGTTTCACAGTTTATGGGTTTTATAGACCAATTATTACTTGTTTCTACACTTTGTGGTTAATTATGTAACTAACAATGACCAATCAACAGCAAATTTGGTTGTTGGGTCTAGAGTGTGGGTGCTGTTGCTGGCCTGTGATATACAGCGGGTCCGACTAGATGATCTGGTGATCCCTCCCGTCCTTAAATTCTATGACTATGACTTCCCTCCTAACCCCGATTAAATTGATCTGGTTGTGCAATACAATAATCAAAAGGTTATGATCTGTAGATGTCAAAAGTGGATTTGTTTAATCAAATCAGCTAAGTGGTAACTAACTAGCTTCACCAATGGAGGTCATTGTGTCTTCTCAGTGGAAGACTATTTGCTTCATACAGCTCATCTGAGCACAAGTTTCGTTAGCAAAACCATAAAAAGCTTCCATGTGACTTTTACTAAGTGAGATTTTATGTTATCTCATTCTATTTACTTCTGTTCATTAATATAGATGGAAATTTATTTTATCAAGTACAATGAGTTAAGAAAATTCAATAACAAATACTTTTAAACAGTCTAGATATTGGCATAAAAACAGGATGTGACATAAAGAATAATCACAAATGACATGAATTGTTAATCAAATACTTTAATATAAGACTAATTGGTTTGTTATAATACCTTGGGGAAAATGCAAGAAAATTCATTTTCATACTACACTGGTAGTTACTGAACAAGTCCAGTGGTTTATATCTTTGTTTTTTTATGCCTTTTTGTTTTGTGGTAATTGGCTCATTGTTATCATTACAGATGTCGGAACATAGGACATGTCGGTTAAAGCTTTTATAAATTTCCATTTTCCTATCTTCCTTAATTTACAGAGACTAACAAGACTTGTGTGCACTGATGACAACACAAATACAAACAAGTTAATTTTATCCTATTTAAAATTAAGTGGCAACAAAACATTTTAAATACATGAGAGGTACTCTGATACTACAGTGAGAGGGGGCAGATACGAACCGTGATTAGAAAGAAAAAAGAGATTAGATACATTCATTTATCATTTAAATTATGATCCTAGTATTTTCTAAATTTTCCATATTTTTCTATTTAGATATTATGCATTTACTGAGTTGAATGATTGCATAGTTTATAAGCAACCCTCAAACACCTCTTAAAGTGACAGCTCTGCTGATTTTTGTAAACACGGCAACCTCTGCATCATCCCATCCGAGAAACAGAAAGGGAAGAGAAGGGTGATCATACTTGTCCACTCATCAGCACTTCAAAGAATCTATTCTGAGCTTATCGTGAAGTTGAGTTGAAGTTTGTTAGCTTAGAATAGCTATTAAAACATACACAATACACAGAAAAGTATCCAGCTAGCTAGATTAAAATACTTTGACAGATGTCAAACACTGAAAAAATTCAACTGATTTAATAATCCCTTAGCACCAGCGGGTCCTAGATGCTTGCCATGAAAATGTATTACCTTTGTTGAAGGAAATACCAGTCAAATTCTATTTGTGTTAAGTAAGTGAATTTGCAGGACTTTCAAAACATTTCATATCTATTTACTTGACTTCTTATTTTTTAATAAAATACTTTGCAGGCACCAAGAGAATTTCTCTAGAGTGAATTAGAAAAATTATTGGAACATAGGACATAAAAACTGATATGCTAAAAAAAAATAAAACAATAAACTGTTCCATCCCACTAGACATTGATGATTTGCTGCCCTCGGGGGACAAGGTATACAGACATGGGGCTCAGTTCACTTCCAGATTGCAATGGTTTTCACTATTGCGTAGGATTTCCCCAGGGTGTAAATTTTCTGCTACAGAATTTCTACCTAGAGATGGATTGCAGCTGTTCTATCCACCTATTACTCCTCCTCTGCTAGCCCAGAGCTGGACTCACTGTTACCTCAAAAAAGCACAGTAGGGATATGACCAGCACAGTGCATCTTTGGGCAGCTTCCACTAGCTGAGTTTTTCTGCAATCCTGGTTCAAGTTTAAAGAGGCTTTTCACTGGCAGAATCCTTTACACGATGGGAGTGAAAACAAACTTGGCCCTCTCTGGGGTACCAACTGATGCAAAGGGTGCAATTCAAACCACCATGTGCTAGCAGTGATAACAGTATCTGTGGGGTGTGTAAATTCCAGTTTTTGATCAGAGGGTTAACTGGAGTCTGGCAGTGAAGAGCCTTACCATTATTGGGCCTGGACCCAAGTCGTGAGCTAAGGAGAAATCTCTTTTGTATTTAGAGATTTTGATTACTAGAAGTATTATTTCTTGGTTTAGTTGGAATTCATGCTGCACAGAGCCATTTGCTTTGCATTATTCTGTTACCTGAATCATTTTCAGTGCTGGTGAGTGATCATTTTAACTGTAGACAGGGACGAAAGTAGGCCAGTATGGGCTGGTACGGCATACTGGGAAGAACCCATACCAGCCCTATTAACCCCACATTAAAGCGCTGCCGTGACAACACTTTAACATCCGTGTCCCTCTCCAAACCAGTCGGCAGCCCTGCTGGTAGGGTCTGTACCCGCAGGGCCCCTAACAGGGGAGGCAAAAGGGGCAGGAACATTAAAGTGTTACCATAACGGCGCTTTAAGGGTCCTTTGCTGCGGCAATGCTTTAACATTGCTGCACCCTCCCCCGTTGGCAGCCTTGTAGGTAGGGGGGCGCAGCAACATTAAAGCACTGCCATGGCAAAGGATCCTTAAAGTGCTGCTGCGGCAGTGCTTTAATGGTCCTATGCCTGACCCTTCCCCCTGGCAATGGTGGTGGGGTGGGCACTTATCGGTACGGGATGGGCGGAGCTGTCTCTGACCTCCAGCCCCACCCCTTCCGGCTGCCAGAGCCAGCCCCGACCCTAGCCCAACCCCGTACCAGTAAGTCCCTACAAGCACTTTCACCCCTGACTGTAGCCAATGGAATCAATAGATAAAGACCCCTCTAATGTAAATGGAGTATTAACCTTCTGAACTCTGACACTGCTCATGTGACTGGAAAGAGATTTTCAGTTTCCTGCTAGCAATCATAGTCTAGCCGTTATCTCCGCTGTCTTCCTATGTGTGGGCCACACTGAAGTCAGTAGGAGCTGCTGGGTGCTCAGCACTATTGAAAATCAGGCTATTCATTTAGGCACCTAATTATGGACTTGAAAAACTAATTTTAGGCAACCATTTCTGATAAGCTTGGCCAAAGTGTGTTGACACCAGCACTGTAAAAACAACCTTTATTTGGCTAACAGCAGTCATCCAAACAACATTTGTGAAGTAAATAATAATTGGGCTGGGCATGCAACAGTGTCAGTTGGTGGACCAGAAGATTACTGCAAAGTGTAATACAGGGATCGGCAACCTTGGCACGTGGAACCTCAGGGTAAGCACCCTTAGCGGGCCCCGTCAGTTTGTTTTCTTGCCGGTTCGCTGACCGCGGTTTCCACTGGCCATCGGTGGCAAACCGGCAAGTAAAGAAACTGGTTAGGCCCGCTAAGGGTGCTTACCCCTGCGGTTTCACGTGCCAAGGCTGCCAATCCCTGGTGTAATGTGTCTGCTCTGAAGAAATATAAACACATGGGCACAATGGGAATGCAAGATATCAGCAAGGAGAGAGGTGTGCAGCATTTTTAGGGTTTCTCTGAACATGAAAGGTAATTTGGAATAAGGTAAACTGTGAATTTAAAACAGATTTACTGTTCCCAATTAATTACTGTTCCATAAGTGGATGCTCTTATTCTGCAATAAGAGTGTCTTAATTACAGATGACTTTAATCCAAGTGAAGGAAAGACTGTCATTTTGCATAGAGGGACTTTGATACCCCAGGCAGGGAGGACTATAGTGACCTGGCTGGAAAGCTCAGTCACTAAAGAGCACCCTGATTCCCAGAGGAAAAGAGAGATCACAGGGAGAGGAACCGACAGAAGGAGGCGTGGAACTGTAAAGACCTAATCCCCAGAGAAACCAGGAGGAGGTGCCCTAGTGATGAGTGAACCCCATGACGCAACCTAAAGTCAAAATTCTTGCAAGAGCTCAAAGAAACAAACAGGAAAAGTCCAGAAAGGATCTGCCTTGACAGAAGGCCCCCTTGGAACTGTAGACATTTAGCTAATTACAGGACCATTTAACTGATTATCTTAAGCTATTTACATTTAATTCATCTGTTTTCTAGTTCAAAGACTTCAGTAACAAGAAGTCAATGATACATCAAGTTATGAGAACAATGCATCAAAACTAACCTGCTTTATCTGATTAAGTACATTGAAAGAAGAGTATCACAGCTTTCAGCACATCAGAAAAGATTGGGTCTTTTTTCATTTTCTCGCCTCTGGCAATGTGTTACATGGGAAAAGAAAAAAGTTGTCAGTTAACAAAACTTCTAACTTTGATAAAACTAGGATAAGAAAGAATATAGAAACATTTTGAAAATTAACATGTTAAGAATACAGTAACAAAGGCAGGCTTAGGTTTCATGTTAACGTTTCAATATTTTGGTTATTAGTCTGTAATATCAGCAAATGTTGGAGGCTTGAACTACAAAGTAAACTTCAGTCTAATCAGTCTTACTTAAGATACCAACATTTGGGGAAAAGGGACAAGTATAGGCATTTGAACATTTCAAAGTCAATGGAACTGTGTGTGGGGAGAGGAAGGAGGAGGGGATGTTTTTTAGATTTACTGTGAAACAATTATGCTCCTGCGAATTCTAAATTCCCTCTTTACTAAGGATTAAAGGCAGAGATAAATTCTGTATATACGGCAGTTGACAGTTAAAATGCTTGGAAGCTAATCTCTCTGTGTGTTTACTTTTCATTCTGTGTGGGGAAAGTCAGCCATGGGTGGAGCCTATCTGGGAGCAAAAAGGACTCAATCTAGCGGTCTAGACCATTCCCAAAATAAAACCACTTTGCATATCCTCTTCTTCCCTTCTAGGGGACTGGGAGGCAGCCAGACAAGGAAATCAGGTGGAGTCCACACAGGCATAGTTTACCAATTATACCAGTCTACCCCTGCACTATGTAAACTCTGGGGGAATTCCTGACACTGAACAGTCCTAAACCCTGTCCTTGAAAGGCAATTCCCAGACTAACAACAGTCATTAAAAAGGACTAAGGCTGTAAATATTTATCAGCTATTTTGGGTGAGCAAGGGAGTTTCAGTAGAGCATGGTGTATCAAATCCTGAAATCTCTGTTCTCTTTTTATTTGGGAAAAAATCTACCCAAACCAATAGTCCTGTATTTTTGACACACTAAGTTCTTTTGAAGTCCCCAACCCCATAAAAAAAATTATATGGATACCTACCTCAACTCCAATTTAATGAGTTTTTACTTGGAGATTCAGGATATACTTTCCACTGAGACATTAAATGTTATCATTATTTAATTAATTGTATTGTGGTAGCACTTAGGAGCCTCAGTCATTGTGCTGGGTGCTGTACAAACACAGAACAAAAGGCAGTCCCCTACCCCAAAGAGCTTACAGTTGAAGTCACATAGTTGTGCTCAGTGATAAGGTTGAGCAAGCGCAGCTTTGAGAGGCAACTCAGGGCCCAAAGGAAAATATGTATGTCATGATAGTTAAATTTCTACATTTCCTAGAAAAAGAAAATGGCAATGTCTTGCTTTGTTAGCCTGCCAACTTTGACCTCTAGCTTAGTTCTTGTTCCAGACATGCCCCCAAATCTAAACCTATAAAATTGATTTTTAAAAAATTCAGTGAGGAAACTAAGATGTGTGTGTAATAGTAGTTCTCAAAATCCCAGTGGGTGCCTACCTGCAACTTTAAGCATCTAAATACCTTTAGAAATCTGTCCCAAAGAGCCTGTATCCAAACACACTAATCTTTCTGCACTATGGAAAAATAATTTTCAGTGAACTACTGAACATGGAAGGCTTTTGTCAAGAGAAATCTGGCAAACCTGAATCTATCCCTACAAACTGAAATACTTAATTGTGAGAGATAAAAACTGCTTGTTTGGCTCCCAAATCCTAAAACTATTTAGTATGTAAAAGTTACTATATTTTTTCTTGTCCTTCATATTTAATGTATCTAGAGAGAGAAATACACATAATCACTGTGACAGAATTTTGGTAACAATAGCAGCCTAGAGACAGCCATAGTTGCATTTTGTGTACATTTAAAAATAAACAGAGCTGTATTAATATCCAGGATTAAAAATAACAAGTGGACAACTTGTTCCTATGTGGAGCTAGTTAATTATTGGATTTTGTATTTAGAAAGCTTTACAAAGTCTTTACCTTCTGATAAGTGTTTTTTATGACCACCCAGTAGCTCCACTCAATACAATCAAGTTTTCTTGCAGTGAATGCCATGCAAGCAAAACCCTACACCTGTGCAGAGCCCGGAGTGGTAGAAGGTCAGTTTGCTCAGGGCCCATTGTGCTATTAGGGCCTAATCTTTCATTTTATACTTCAATTCACTCTGTTCTACAAGGAAATTTGTGTTCTGTCAGGCAAACACCAATATAAAAATAATTCCTTTTGTATAGTGCAGAAGGAATCTTAGAGTCAGGACTTGAAGGCTGGGATTCTTAGAAGTGCTCAGCATAAGCCTAACTCTGCTCCTATTGAAGTTAATGAGAGTTTTACCACTGACCTTCGTGTGACTGTAGCTAGGGCAACATTTAGCATTTCTGAAAATCACACCTCAAGTGTGTTTGTTTCTGACCCACATCACTATTTTGCTAATTCAAATGATAAGTAGTGAAAAATAAAGTGAAGGTAATTATTTGTTTAAGCCATACTTGCCTCTGATTACAGTCATCTGATTCCTTGTTGCAGCCATATTTGCTCTTCTCATCTTTCCAGTAGGAAGTAATTTTGCCCTGGTATCAATCAAGATTCTTCTGTTCCCAGCTAAATGTCCTCCCTTCTATCTTTTCATGAGGTCTCCCATCATTGTGGTAACTGACTGCTTACTACTTAATCTATAAATCAAAAACTCAAACAGGAGATAGAGGCTCTAGAAAAAAAACTAGATTCTAATAAAAATAAAATATTAATTTTATTGTAATAAACAATATGGCACAAAGGTCTTAATATTCTAATCATTTGAATATAAGTTGTAAGTTTGGCATGCAGAAAAAAATGGATTTGTGATTTTTAGAGAATCTAGTGAATGTAAAGAAATGTACAATAGATATTCCTGCCTCTAAAGCTTGTCAGTTTTATAACTTGTGTTACTTTTAATAAATTGAAATGTTACTTTTAATGAACATTATGATCGTGTCACTATCAGAAAGCCAAGAGAGACAAATCTGAATGTGCTAAAGTATGGCCATGATCTCGTACTGGATCTGTTCAGACTAGCCCATGTCTTTAGTGGGCCTCTGTGGAGGTATAAAGGTCTACATATGGTTTCAGTTCAGAGGCCTCTGTTTGGAGGTGTTAGCTGGATTCCATTTAAACACACTTTCAACCTAAATTGTATTTTTAACAAACTGTTGTTTGCAAATATTATACCATCTTTAATATTCCTATTAACCCACTTATGTAAAATACATTTTTATGTTTTGCATGAATGCACTTTTCCTGAGCAAGCCCAACAAAACAAAACAATGTGAAGTTTAGAAGCCAAGCCATTTTGACAAGTCACTAGCAAGAGTATCAAAAAGTTAATAACAAGTAAATGTTTTAAAAACACTATCATGGACAGGTGTCTTCTGATTTTCCCCCAGACTTCACAGGACATTTCCACCTCGTTTATGATGTATTTTTAGGAGGATCAGTTTGTTTTGGGAGCATTTAGGGGATCTACTTTGTAAATACAGTTTGTAATGGGAAGCCAGCTTTGCCTCTAGTTATGAAGTGGTTACTATAGCTCCATAATATTACTTTAAGGCTAGCCAATGCACAGCAACAGCCAGTGCCCATTTGAGTCAACAGAGTCTTTCCATTTATTTAAGTCAGAAGTTGAAAGACTTCTAATGTCTGCTCCAAAGAGCTTAATTCTAAAAGATGAAACGTGTGAAAGACAGCTGACTGGATACAATATAGAAGCAATCTTTTTATAGTATCAGAGGGGTAGCTGTGTTAGTCTGGATCTGCAAAAGCGACAGAGTCTTGTAGCACCTTATAGACCTAACAGATGTTTAGGAGTATAAGCTTACGTGGGCGAAGACCCACTTCGTCAGATGAATGTTGTGGGTCTTCGCCCACAAAAACTTATGCTCCTAAACATCTGTTAGTCTATAAGGTGCTACAAGACTCTTTGACTCTTTTTTATACAACATGAAAAAGATACTATGAAAAATAAAATTGTACACACTTAATAGTTTATACTAAGATACCAAATTCTATCGGCAGTGATTCTAATTCCTTGATGTCCATATCATTTACTATAGGCTCCTACTGTATAGTATTAGTATTAGAAACCTTGGTTATCTGGCACGATGAGTTCACTAGTACCGTGTACCACTTCAGGACACTATCCTGCTCTCAGTAAAGCTGATGGAAGATTTGTGCCCTATGTGACAATATCAGCTAGGTGATATTCTATGGTGAAGTTGATTTACTTCATTTTTATTTATCGCCTCAGTTGACTGTGGGTCATGTATGTAGAAGATGGAACCAAAAAACCGAAATGAGCTGTGATTCAGACGTTTAGTTAATCTCTGTATAGACATTCTTATTTTGGAATAATAGTGCTCTATTTTGATACAACTTAAATCAGTAAAGAGCTGACGTAAGCTATGCTGAAACAGGGAACTCTTGTTCTGAAATATGTCCACACACAGAGAATTTCACAAAAGTAACTAAAGATGTGAATTACAACTGATTTAGTTTTTTCAGTTACAGTTCCCATGTAGACAAGCCCTGAGTTCCAAAATGTCATTAGCAGCTATTTACCAACAGGTTAGATATTATGAAGCAAGTAACTTGAGTGAAAAGATAAAATAGTGGACGCTCTAAAAGGAAATGGTTACTGATATTATCTTTAACATTATTGGATCTTTTTGTATCAAAGTTTTCCTTTTCTGTGTAATTTTTCTAACACTAACAGTTTTATAGTGTTTATTATTTATTTAATATAGCAAAAGCTTAAAAAAAAGTAAACAACATACCACTTTCATTCCCCCCCCCCTCTTTTTGAAATTAAGAGGTCTTTTTGGTGTGCAGCTCACTAAAAAGCATCTTCTGAACACCTTCAAAGCAATTTCTAATAAATGATCATAGATATTAGAAAAGGACAAAACCCATGAGCCTTTACCAATCTACATTGAAAAAAATAGTTCTATAAACAGCTTGTGCCTTTAGGCATTTTGGTTTTATGAAGTACTGAATTTCAAAATTATTCTGAGGCGTATTTACTTGAATGCTTTATCTAATATAATTCTCTTTCATCACTTTGCCTTTTAAGCTTGAACTGTTCAGAGTCACGTTCAGGGGGAAAAAGTGTTTCAGTACTAATACTTCAAAAATCCCTTTCGAGGATCTACTTTCAACACTCATTGTCTAAGCCCTTATAAAAATATTATTTGAATTACAGTATTGCACTTATGCCTCTACAGTGAAGGGCCTTTTGGTATTTCCATTGACAAAGTTCTATTTTCAAAGGCTTTTACAACACTGTTGGATCTATAATCCTCTTGGGGTTTCGTATATCTGTGTTAGGACCGGAAGACATTGTGACGGGCAACTACTAGAAAGCGCAGTTACGCTTCTGAGTCAACTCCAGGAGAGTGCATAATGATGGTATCAATCTGAGAAGGACCTTGGATTCTTGTTATCTGTGTGTTTGGGAACCAGTTCCCAGCTGCATGAGTGTTTACCCTGTCTGTGTGAGAATGAATGCGTGAGAAACTAAATGGGGAAACTAAGGCAGGACTGCGTAACCAACAAGTGCTGAACAGTGTGTAACCAATCAGTTTGTTGCTTGCTATTAATGAGATGAGTATGTATGAGATGCAAATGAGCATGGGTATATCTGTGCTGACACACCTTTTTGGGTTGGGCTTCCTCTTTGGGCTTCTCTGGACATCGCCTGGGTGTGTCAGACGTCTTGTATCGCGGCAGTGCTGGACTCGAAGCCCCCCCAGCACGGAATGCCGCTCCCCTCAATAAACTCACCACTTTCCAACTAGCCACCTGTGTGAAGCCTTGTTTCTCCCGGCAACGAGATAAGCCCCCTGCAACAATCTGACAGGATTTTGAAGGGTTTCTGTGAAACCATGTAGATATTGTGCAGGTGACTTATTTAGCAAGTGTTTTGTAGTGAATGTATACAACTAATGTAACTTAAGGGTATCTCTTTTAGTTACAAGTGGTGGAAAATTTATTTTCTCTTAAAAACTTGTAAATACTGTAGCTTGGAAATGTACAGATGGCATTTAGGGTTGAATATGGATTAATGACTTTGATATCTGTAAGAATACACATATTTAATTTATAAACAATTTAAGTTGTTAACCCAGTTTGATGAGGAAAAAATCATGAGCAACTTTACCACATGCATATATTTGGAGGATATAAATGTTGATGTCACATGTGGCTACAACCTGACTTAAAGATGTCTCTTGCTCCAAATGAGAAGAAAAGGATGCTGGTGCTTGTTGTGAGACTCTCTAGTTTAAAAATCAACATTGACTTGGCTCTCAGTTGCTGGTAGGGATAGCTGTAGCCTTGTGTGACATTCTCATTCATATCCTCAAAAGCTGCCTGGTCCTCTAGCAAAGAGAGTGAAGTGAGAATCTGAAATACAGTGAAACACTGACATGCCAGAATACTAGCACGAGGAATGATGTGTTTGTAGAACACCTACTTATTAGAGAGAGAGAGACAAGAAAATGGAAACCAACTCCGTTCTATTGCTTAACATCTCCAAATTCTCCACTGCTTTCTACTCTCCCACCTCACAACCTGGGGTACCTCACAATGCTTTGCTGTTGTAGCTTCCAGCCTGTGCTGCTCACCAACAGCTTACCTGGCATGAAGGTCACACCCTGAGTATCGATGTATAGCTGCAGCCCTAGTCCATCAGGTTGCTGACCCCATCAGCAACACTCCAGTCACACTCTAGCTTTCACCAGCCCTGGTTACTACTTGCAGGGTGACCCCAACATACTCCCAGTCCTGAATTTTCCCAAAATCATGTGTTCTGCACTGTCCAGCCATATCCTGGACAGTTCAGATATTAAAGGTTTGTTGTCCCTGTAAAGGTCAATATTTAAAAGTCTGCTGCTTTAACTGGGGTTACCAAACAGTTCATTTTAAACCCAACATTGGATTAGTTTAAGGGCTTGTCTATGCTTAAAATACTGATGTAGCGGTGCTGTTGTAGTGCTTAAGTGAAGATGATACCTACGCTGCAGGAAAGCTTCTCTCATCTGTGCAGGTACTCCACCTCCCCAGGAGGCAGTAGCTTTGTTGATGGAAGAAGCCTCCTGTCAACATGGTGTTGTCTACACCAGGAGTTAGGTTGGCATAACTGTATCACTCAGGGATGTAAATTTTCCACTTGGCCACCTGACAGGTGATTGCTAATCAACTTTGACACCTGGCTAGAGAGACTGAGTTGTCCTTTGTCTTTGAGAAATCAGTTTACGCACTCACCAGACTTGTCTGCTAAAGACATTATAGTTATAATTTAAGCTTGTTTTCATCACTCAATGTACATTTCATACATATATTACACAAAAATATGAATAGTGTGTTAGTTTTTAATACCTCACAAGGCATATTTCGCACAAACATTATGATGAGGTGTGTGAATACAAGGGTGCTTTTAATCAAGCAGGGCAAAATGCTATTTTCTTTAAAACTAACAAAAACAAGTCCTGAAAACAGAGACTGGAGTAAGTACTTTTGGGTTGGAGGGAAATACATGTTCAGCAAAAGATTTCTCTGGTCTGGCAAAAATGCTAGCTCCAGGGGAGAGTCCCCCCAACATGGGCTGTGTCTTAAAAGCCCTCTGTACTCAGAAGCATTTATAATACTGCTTTAGCAGCAAGACATACTGTTCTGGGGGCTGTCTAAGAAATGCCTGAAATTAAGAGAATTTGAATGTATATCAAAATAGATTTTGTAGCTCAGAGCATCTCTCTTCCAATGGCTACAGTTATGGTTGAGGAGGCAGTTCTATTATAAAATTATATTTTATGGCATTTAGACTTGTCAAAAATATGACCCTTAGCACTAATATTTTTCATGTTTCTTCACCATCCAAACACAAATTATTTTTGGAAAATGTGTTGGAGTTCAACCTTTCTGGTTGTGAGTTATAAGAATATGAAAAAAATTGTGGTTTTCATCAGCTGAAAAATGTTTCAGGTGTCTTTACACACTAATTCCAATACCTTCAGTTTATTAGTGGGATCACTACAGGCTAACAAATCTGGTTTGGAAATAATAAAGTCACACAGTTTAAAATTGCAAAACCTAATCATAACAGTGCAACATTGCACATACATATTTGAGTTTGAGACCCACTTTTCCCCTGAAATATGTGCTTGATTTCTAATGAAGTCACAGAGAGTTTTATATGCCTATATATGAGCAACATTTGGCCATAAAACATTAACATTATATGCAAACCACAAAATACTGGAGCTGGACAAGGAATTAAAGATATGTCTCTAGGAAAAATAACTATGTTCCAAACTAACTTAACCATAGATACAAGAGGATTATCTCTACAAATACTTAACATGGTACAATTTCACCCTAGGTAACAAGAGATCAGTTCAGAGATAAACTGATTAAATTCCAGTTTAACTTCTTACAAACCTGTAGTGAGTTTTATGTAATACATATATCAAGATATTACATAGAACTCCGCTTTCTTTATGTTCTCATGCTAATTACCCAGATCAACAAAGTAAGCAATTGTCCCTTCTAAACTGCAGTTTTCTTCATCCCTTTCTCCATAGAACCCAAAAAATTTAAAACATTTTTGACTAAATATATTACTTACCAGTTAAGTGTATAATAAAATCTAATGCATGTACAGCTTAAATCAAATGTTGCAGTTGAAATCAATAACCAAACATGAATATGAAAAATAAGTCTTATTTAAACCAAACCCTAACATAAAAAGAGCACTGCAATTAATATAACAGTTTTTGTTTATGAATTATGCATGTAAAAAAGGCTTTGTGGATTTAAAAGGAAATGTCCCACAGAGGGGTTTTAGTGATGATATAAATCACGACAGTTCAATTTAATTTCAAAAGTATGCATGCTGTAAAACCTAGAATCAACTTAATTTCATTCTCTTTCCATCCATTAAGATGTTTGTAGAATAAACTGCTAAGCTATCTCAATAATTCTTTCAGGAAGCAGACCTGACAACCTTGTAAAACTTCTATATTTTCTTGTGAAGTTTTAGTCAGATGTAGTTTTTCTCTTTGAGAACAAATATGGTTAAAGACAGTATAAGCTATAAATCCCAGCAGATAGGTGATTGTTCATTCCATGAGAAAATTTAAGATGCAGTGAGGGAGGCTGACTGGTATCTTTCCATAGTGGTAAAGGCATCAGCTCTCCCTTTGTAGTAAAGCAGTGGTGTCCGACTTGAGGCCCCACTGGTGGACCTTGAGGATCTAAACCAGTAGTCCCCAAACTTTTCATGGCCACACACCACTTATCCTTACCCATGAGAGCTGGGGCCGGAAGTGAGGCTATGGCTCCTTGTGGGGTGGGGGGCAGGCATAGACAGGGATAAGGGGGCTGAGGCTGGGACCCCAGCTGGGGGTAGGGCTGGGAAAAGAGCTGCAGACAAAGGCAGGGTGGGCACTGGAGCAGAGACAAGGCCAGAGATCGAGGCTGGGTCCAGGACCTGTAGTGGAGCAGCGGCCGGGGGTTTATGGCTGGGGGCTGAGCTGAGGGTAGGAGTGGAGCTGTAGCCAGGGGTCAAGGCTGGGGGTGTGGCCGGAAGTCATGGCTGGGCCACGGTCAGGGGCTAAATCTGGGGGCAAGGCTGGAGCTTGGAAGTAGAACCATGGCTGGGGGTGGGTCTGGAGCAGATGTGGGGGCAGAGCAGGCCTGTGTGGTGCTTCCTTCCTGCCCCTCCTGTCAGATGGCCTAGGTCCTGCCATGCTCCCTCGAACGTTCCTCCATGCCCCCCCTAGGGGAATGTGCCCCACTGTAAACAGTGGTCTTCAAGGACAACTGTCTTAAAAAGAAAACTTATATTTGGTTAAGATTAGGAAATGTTTCCTGAGCCATGCCATGTGATTTTAATTGATACGTTTGAATCAGCCCCATCAATAAATGGAGGAGGTGGTATTAGTTTATTCATTATTATTTGTATTGTGGTAGTGCCACCACTTTCCGGGCAATCTCAGGAACCACAATGGTGTGATCTGGCAATGCTGTGAGCAGCTGCACTCCCTTCCCTGCTGCATCTGTTAGTGGATCAGCTTCTGTGAGGGAGGAGAGGGAAGTTTTTATTGCTCTATTGCCTGTCTCTCTGGTGGGTTATAGGAGTCCCAAGAAGAGCAGGATAAGAGCTTGACTGGTTCTGCCTGAGCCTAGGGAAAGAGTTAAAGCTTAGATTGTGACTCCATCTTTTTGAAATAATATGATCAGCCATCAGCTGGAAAAGTTTGAAAACTACTGAATTACAGTAGGCTTCGTTTATCTTTTGATGCCAGTTGACATGTTTGAAATTTGTTGGCCAGGCAACAAAATGACTTCTAATCCTATGGCTTTTTATGGCAAACTGCTCCACTTCGTCTTAAAAATGTTACCCAAGCTGTTTAGGTTAAATATTGCACTGAGAAGACTAGCAGTATTTTATTAACCTTGATACTACTCTGTGAACATTTTGGAGTTGTTACCTCCTTGTCTGCGTATGCTGGACACGGAGAAACCTTTCTTTCTCTGGACTTTGAGATGCTAAATTTTTGGCCATCTAATTCAATAACCATGTTTGACACCAGGAAAACTTATTATCTTAAACTTAATAAATGTACTGACTTCAATTCAGATATGACAGTTTACAACAGCTGAGAGTCTGCCCTGCTATTTATACATTCAGTTTTTCAGAGTATCAACATTAAAGACTAAACTAGATCAAATGTTCATTCCACAGGAACAGGACTATGTAGCATCCAACTATATATGTGGGGTAAAGAATGTAAAATAAGCCCCAAAGGGAGACCAGTTCTCTGGATCTACTATAAATGAGGTGTAAAATGTTTTTTTTACCAGATGTGAATGTGTAACATGGACATTTTATATCATGGGTTAACTATTTCATAGCTACTATTTCTTCCTTTCTGATTCTGAAAGTTTTATGTGACTTTCATAATTATAAAAAGAAGCTAAAAGCAATGGCAACTACTATTTTATATCCTTTAGCTATTTTAATTATTTTTTTGGCCAGAAGTAATTTTGTATGGAGAGAATAAAATAATCCCCAAAAGTGTTTTGATATCCTTAGATTACTGGTCAAATGTAAATGCCATATTGTCCCATCCATTTTAAAGCAAAAGTCCCCACAGAAGTTTGCCTGTCATCCTGACCAGTTGCTGATATGTTTTATGCTTTGCTTTAATCCCTACTAGTGTCTTCCAGATTGCAAACTTTTAAGGCACGGACCCTCTTTCTAATATTAGCACGGTACCTAACACAATAGGGCCTTTTGGAATTACCAACTATAAACAATAATGATTTTATTAGCATAATAATGATACAGAAGGTGTCAAAATGTAACTAAAGTATGATTACATATCTGCCCAGGACAGAGTTTCACAATAACCAGTTGCAAGCTATTACATATTATGAGGTTGTTTTATTTGTTTCTTTCACTTCTCCCAAAATTATACTTATATATAGCAAAGAACCAAATTGAATAATATATTTCACTTTTAACAGAGTGTGGGCCCAAACCTAAAATTTAAAAGGTTCTTCCTCCCCCAAGCAAATAATTCCTGTGTCTGTACCTTCCACAATCTAGTAACAGTGAGTTTGTGCCCTCCAACATTGTTTATTTGTACGACTGGACCGGGAACCCATTATGTTAGGCACTGAAGGAACAGAACAAAATGATAGTACCCGTTCCAAAGAGCTTTCAATCTAAATATAAGTGTAGGGACAACCGCTAGATAGAGACAGATTGAGGAGGAGGTACAGCTCAAGTTTAAGCACCTCATCCCTCTAATATCAGAGTGCTGCAGAAGTAGGGTACTTGGATATCAAATGTCCATTATATCATCTGTGTCGACACCAAAATATTACAAGCAGGGTCATTTCAGATGAGAAATAGACAACTCCACTCCAGTGAGATAAACTAGATGAGTGGCAATCGGATAACTATTCTCCTCCAGAAACAGTCCACCCAGAGAAGAGGTGGATTTAGCCCACATGATATTGTAAGGGGGGAGGTAAGAGAAGGTCTGGAAAAGAGCAGACCCAGGCACTGGCCAGCTGGTATAGTGTGAGTGGTGTAGCAGGCAGGCCCCTTCCAGAGCTGACTCCTGGCCCGGGAATAGCAGAGCAGGTGGGGAGAGGAGGGTGCTGCAGGTTTGTTGGGTGAGGTTTTTGTATGAGGGGGGAGACAACGAGATCCTGGGTGCAGTTGTCGATTCCCTAGGAAGGTTTCACCTGTGAAAGGCAGCGCACCCACCTAGTCAGCGGGTTTGCACGGGCAGGGAACCCCGCCCGCAGTAAGTCTCCAGGAGTGACCCGCCCCGGGCCCCACCTCGCCGCCTGCCCCCTCCCGCGTGGGGGCTGCCCACGGGTGCCGGCCCGGCGGTGCCCTGCAGGGGGCCGAGCAGCGTGAGGGCGGCGGCGGCTCCTAGCCTCGAGGCCTTCGATGGAGCCAGTCGGCAGCGCGGGCGTCCCGGGCTCCTCTGCAGGTGGGGGTCTACCGGGGGTGGGGGTCTGGCCCCTCTGCGGCCGCGGTGCCCACTCTGCGGGTGCGGCCTGGCCCCGAGGACGCGGAGGGGCCGGCGGGCTGCCCCCGATTGCCGCCCTGAGGGGCGCAGCGCCGGGAGGAGCCGGCGCTGATGCCGGGGGGCCGCGGGCGACGCGCAGGCCTTGCAGACCAGCCGCCTGCCCTGCCGCAGGCCCCGTGCGCTCCCTCGGCTCGCCCGCCGGGGGCGGCCCGCGGCGCCGCTTCTGGGCTGCCTGGGCGCTGCCCAGGCGGGCTCCCCCCGCTCTCCGCCGGCGCGGCTTTGTCAGGGTTGGCGAGCTGCGCGCGTGGCCGGGCTGGGTCCTCCCCTTGGGTGCTGGCGGCCCAAAGCTCTTCAGGGGATGCAGGGGAGCTCCCAGCTGTGGTCAATATCAATAAAGAACCCAGGACCTGTTTTCATAGGATTAGGGCCGGTATCCTGTCTGCAAATCCCAGGTGCCCTGCTTGTAGAAATTCTCCGAGCCCTGCAAATCTGCAATAGGGTGACCAGATGTCACGATTTTAGGGAGTTTTCTTATATAGGCTCCTATTACCCCTCCAACCCCTGTCCCGATTTTATCCACCGACCATTTTTGATCCACAGGGAGTACATAATTCATGGCCATGGGTACTGATCTCTTGCTATGAGCTGTTGTTAACTGCCGCCTCTGATTCCAGGAACTGCGCTATTTAGGGTCTAGGTCAGAGGTAGGCAACCTATGGCAGGCTGGGGAAGGCAGCAGGGAGCTTTCAGTGGCACTCACACTGCCTGGGTCCTAGCCACTGGTCCGGGGGAGCTCTGCATTTTAATTTAATTTTAAATGAAACTTCTTAAATATTTAAAAAACATTATTTACTTTACATACAACAATAGTTTAGTTCTATACTATAGACCTATAGAAAGAGACCTTCTAAAAACGTTAAAATATGTTATTGGCACCTGAAACCTTAAACTAGAGTGAATAAATGAAGACTCAGCACACCACTTCTGAAGGGTTGCTGACCCCTGGCTAGGTGAAGAAGTTCCTTAACTACCACACAAGGATGTTGAGAGGCCTAATTAATCTCTGTAAATGAAACTCATGAATGAAAAGTCTGATGGCAGTGCAAAGCATTATAGATCAGAAAGATTCAGACATTTTAATCCTGGTTTCTACAAAAAGTTGTGTATTCTTGGCTTATTTGCATACTATAGGTAAAACTGCAGCCAAGGTCTCATTGTCCATCCCTTTGCACCAGTGTTAAACCTGAGCAATTTGCATCTGATCTCAAGAAATCACTATTCTGTCTGCCACCACATACACATTTCCAAAAATATCTCCAGCACACACTTCAGTCATGCCTGTTTTGCCATTGCCATGTGACATTTTCAGGACTGATTCTAGCCAGCGTACATTAGTCACTGTAACCTATTCCCAGCACACTTTCCCCCCTATCTTCTACAGATACTCCCTCATCTCCAAGCTTTCCTGTTTTACTGTTCTGTAGCGTTACATCCATTTTATATATCAGTAACAGAGTAGATAATTATGGCCTTAAATTCAGACAAATTGTTTCTAGTAAGAGGAAGCTCATTAACAGACATTAATCTGGTAGATTTGTAATTGGTGCGACATCTCATAAGATTCTTGTTAAAATTTAAACTTTTATAAGCTTGTTGGTGTTCACTTGCATAATTATCTCTACAGCTGCTAATATAATAATGCATAAATAATGGCAGTGTCCACCAGCTTATTTAAAGTTTAAAATGGGAATTAATCCAGCGAAGTTCTGTTCATAGTAACTTCATTAAAACAAAAAAGTTTCTGAACTGAAAATTGGCATGTGTGTTCTATACATAGGAATTAATATTTTCCTTCTGTGTCAAAATGTAAAGCAACAATTTTGTCCTTAATTAGATAAGTACAAAAAAATGGGAGGAATTTTTATTCACATTTTTAGTCTTAAACTGCAGCAGTTTTTCTAGAAATGAGACTGTCTTTGAAAGTAATTGGAGGCACAGAGACTAAATGCACTAAATAATTCTATTTTAATATAGTCAAACAGTCCGTCAAACATCACAAATTCGATAACATTTATGTTAAAGATAGGTCAGTATATCAACACTGAGTGGATTTGACTTTCACTATTTTATTATAGGCAGGTCTAGCAAGGGGAAGAACACTAATTGTTTCTTAAGATTAAGGTAAAGATCAAGGCACATGGAAAATTATATTATGGGAGGGAGAATGGAAAGTGAAGAGACACTTTTTAGAATATTCAAACAGGCATTGCTTGTATTTTGGGAAATAAATCTGGGCAAGAGTTTGACACATTTGCTGTCAAGACAGAAGGACAAACTAATATTTGGCATATTTACTGTTTTATTTATTTCTATTACTGCTGTGTCCACAATATGCTAGGCACTCTCCAGACATATAGTGAGGCACGTCACTCTCCCAAAGAGCTCACAACTGAAGAAAACAAGTGAGGGGGTTGATGGGGAAGAGAAGAGACAACATACTATCAGTATGTATAGTATAAAAAGGAAGAATCCCAGTTGCTGCTCCAGCTGATTTCTTGTAGGTATTATGGTGGAAGTGATCATAGTAGGGAGGGGTTGAAGAAGCGGTTAGGGGCCTGCCTTGCAGTCCAGTTCCGACAGAGCATTCAGTGTGGAACACTGGCTTAGATAGAAAAAGAAGCCAAAGGACCAAGGGGACCCGGGCGGGCGGGCGGGCGGGCTGCTAGCTCCCGCCAGGTCCCAGCAGCCGGGGACCCAGGCGCGGGGGGGGGGGGTGTGTGTGACAGCTCCCGCCCGGGTCCCAGCAGCCGTAGGTACCCGGGCGGGCGGGTTGACGGTAAAACCTTGATATAACGGACTAATTCGGGCGAGGGGCTGTCCGTTAAAGCCGAAAGTCCTGTTATTTAATAATTTTAAAAAATTATTAAATAACGGACTTTCGGCTTTAACGGACACCCCCTGTATATAGATGTTTTGGTTAAGGCTGGAGCTTGGGCTCTGAGATCTGGTGAGGAGGGAGGGTCTCAGGTACTTTTGAAAACTGTAGCTTTGGTGAAAGTAGAAAAACTGTTGTTATTCTTGGGTAACTTAAATGGCTTATTTTTAAAACCTGAGTAGCTTTAGAATGTAAGTGTTTGACAATATCAATCCAGCTCACGTTTTGATAAAGATTTGACCTAATATTTTAACATTTATCATTTGCAAAATAACTGAACACACTCATAAAAAGATGAGTATGTTGGAGCTTTCATTTTGGGCTCAAGTTAGTAAAACTTAGCAAATATATCCATAATGTATGTCTGCAAGTGTTATTTAAAAAGGCCATAGTGAAGTTTAAATACACATTTATACACCAGAAGCTGCTTAATTGGAACATAAGGTGGATCTGAGTCCATCCTGATTATGCAGCTGTCTCATTATTATTATTATTTACTTTTTTACATAAATAAAACACTAGCATCATGCTACGTGCACCAATTTAAACCAACTTTATTTAAATGTTACTTAATGTCATAAGACATAGAGCCACAAAAACAGAAAACTCAATAATAATGGGGGATTTCAGCTATCCCCATATTGTCTGAGTACATGTCACCTCAGGATTGGATGCAATAATAAAATTTGTATTTTCCATGTTGAAAAGTCTGTAGTCAGAGCAGTTGTCTAGATATGCAGGGCCATTAAAACTGTTGTGCTGCACATGATTGTGACTTTGGGCAATGTGCAGGAAATACGAGATGGATACAATGCAATGGGCTTCTCTAATTGTGTTGGTGGTGGCATTGCTCCTGAGTACATAACCAGAAAAGGGTACTTTTCCACAGTTATGCAAGCTTTGCTGCATCACTGAAGATATCTCACTGACATTAACATTGGGTAGCCAGGGGAGATCTTTTGGAGTACAGGACCTTTCAAAAAGCTGCTAGCAGGGACATTGACACTGCAACCCCTCAATGTGGAGACCCAGTCTACCCTTTTCTTTGCATCATAAAGCCATACCTGGGGACAGGAGCAAGGAAAGACTTAATCTGAGCAGGTGCAATATGACCAAAGGGTATATGTTTGACAGATTAAAGGGCCACGGGAGAGAGTTTAGCACTAGGCTGGATCTGAGTCAAATGTTCTCATTGTTACTGCTGTGTGTTGTGTTTTATATAATACTATCGAAATACCCGGCATTGCTCGTGTCCGTCGGAGGTGGGGAGGGGGCAGAGAGCTGAGCGAGTGTGGGGTCTGTTGGAGGGGGGAGGGGGCAGAGAGCAAACCTGACACCCCCACCTCACCCCCCCCGACCAAACCCGACACCCCCACCTCACTTACCCCTCGACCAACCCAGACGCACATTTTCACCCCCCCACCCAAACCCAACACCCCCACGTCACCCCCCTACCAACACTCCCTGACCAACACCCACACCTCACCCCCCTGTAGACCAAACCTGACACACCCACCTCACTTTCCCCCCCAACCAAACCCGACACCCCTACCTACCACCACAAACAAACCCGACACCCACACCTCACTTACCCCTCGACCAACCCCGACCACCCTCCTCACCCCCCCCACCAAACCCAACACCCCCTGACCAACCCCAACACCCACACCTCACCCCTCACCCACCCCGACACCTTCCCACCCCCCCAGACCAAACCCGACACCCCCACCTCACCCCCGGACCAAACCCGACACCCCCACCTCACCCCCCCACCAAACCCGGCACCCCTACCTCACTTACCCTCCGACCAAACCCAACTCGGGTCCGTCGGAAGTGGGGAGGGGGCAGAGAGCTGAGCAAGTGCGGGGTCCGTTGGAGGGAGGAGGGGGCAGAGAGCTGAGCGAGTGCGGGGTCCGTTGGAGGGTGGAGGGGGCAGAGAGCTGAGCGAATGCAGGGTCCATTGGAGGGGGTATTATGACATCATAACTATGTCACAGAGAACAGCTGCCCAGCTGATGTGATTGGCCTTTAAATAATTTCACCCCTGGGGGGCGTCAGAGGTGAGATTTGAAAAATTTTCGACTCTTACCCTGATTAGAACCCTAAGACCTATAACTGTACCAAATTTCAAGTCTCTAGCTCAAATGGTGTGGAAGGAGTAAGTGCACATACATACACGCATACATACACGCATACACCATTTGACTTTTATATATATAGATTTGCGAGGCCAAAAGGGAAATGTTTTGAGAAGTCTGGCACAAGGGCAGTTACCAAAGCCTCTTGAAGCACATTACAACTGAGGGAGGCCTTATGTGCTCACTTTGGCTAGCTATGGCACCCTGCCTGTGTGCTGTTTTTTGTTTTTTGTATTCTTTGTGAACAAACAGTACCTGTCCAGATTATGAATGATTATAAACATTTATGACTCTAATGAGGGACTATTGATTTGGAAGGTTAATCTCTATTGTAAGTGGTGTAGCTGCCCCATAGGACCACATCTTAGCAGAGTGTGGTTGTGGAGGTGCTCCCTGTCTCAATTTTCCTTCACAGGCTTTTCAGTCTCAGGGATTCGTATGGTTTAGCCCTCTGGCTGGGTCCCTCTCACAGTTCGGTCCCTTTCCAGGGTAACAGAAGTCCAATCCATGTAAACTTCTCCTCACTTGTGCTCCTCTTCAGCTTGCCCTTTGCACTCAGTTCTCAGTTCCTTCTGGGTTACCTTTCTGTCTTTCCTGCTCGGGGATATAGCTCTGACTCCCCTGATTCTTCTTGACCCTGCTTTAGGGCCTGTTCATAGTAACCCAACATAGTTCCTCTACCAGACTGAGCTCTCTGGCATTCTATGGGGCCCAGGTATTTATCAGTTAGTCCTTTCCTGCTTAGCCTGAGAGGCAGCAAATTATGGCACAGATGGTCTTGTTGAACAGGGCTGACTAGCCCGAGGCCTCTTGGTTCTTGAAGGGCCAGGCCACCCCATTCCAAAGACAAAATAAATCCTGGTTTTCACCACACAGAATTATTGCAAAGTAATAAACAGACTCCTAAAAATTATTTGAACTTTAACTAGAATGAAAACAAGGGACTCCAGATGCTTCAGAAGTAAATGTATTCCAAGTTCGGTCAAGGAAGCAAAATACTCTGTCTGTACAATGAAACCAGCACTAACAGCCTCCTCCCATCAGGCAAATCTCTGCCTTCAAATATGGTTCTGCTCTGCAAAGTAACTTTGTAAAAACAGATTTTGTAGGAATCCATGCTTATTGTCTCAGTAATTTCCATATGGAATTTATTCAGTTTAGAAGACAAGATGTTTTGTTGTTTTTTTCTATCTGCCAGTAGGGTGACCAGATGTCCCGATTTTATAGGAACAGTCTCGGTTTTTGGGTCTTTTCCTTATATAGGCTTCTATTACCCCGCTACCCAAAGACTGACCCCTATGTTGGTCCCCATTGACTTCTAGAGTCCTATGAAGATCATGTGTGTAGAGCACTTTTCAAGATCAGAGTAGAAGATTTGCAATTGTTGCCATCTGTTACACCTTTGCAGATCTATTGTTTCAGTGCATTTACACAGGTGTAATTTAGATCATAATTTTGAAAGCAGTGGAGTTGCACACACGGCCTTCTAACTGGAAAAAAGAAAACTTCTGTTCGTGTATGGATCCAGAATTTTTTTTCCAACCTTCTTCCTTAACTCTGTTCACACCACCAAAAACTTTGTCCGGGCCTTAGACATTTTGTCTCTTCACTAGAGCAGCCTTCTTCTCCTTGACCCTTTGCCTCCCTCCTGCCTACTGAAAGTACTGCTACCAAAAACTCTTTCCACAAAGACCAGGTTCCTTACCGTATTTCTATTCGTTGTCATTACTTTGAAGGCCCAGTATGTCTTCGACAGTATCTCTTTTCTCATAGTTTGCCGAGGGAGCTTTTGGAGAAATCTTTTTCACCTGTTGGCATCATTCTGTAATAAGCCCCTTAGTAATAGGGGCTTATTTAAAGTTCATGAAGAGCAATATGCACTATGGGGATGTATAAGTAATTAGAACAACTTGAGACATGTCAGATTCAAAGGATGTGTTTTGAGGATGTTGAAGGCAGGGATCTAAAAATTAGGTTGTAACTAACTTTTTGGGTTCAATTTAAAACACCACCACAAGAGGACCTTTGTGCATGGATCCTTTTGCAGTATCCGGGCCTAAATTATGGAGTCACTGTCACTGGATCCAAACATATCAAGTGTACAAAAAGACAAGCTAAGGGCATTTATAAAGATCTTTTTAGAATATTCCTTTATTTTTAACCCTTTACAAAATCATGTACTGTATAAAGTATGTACGATCCAGTACACGGTCTGCAACCATTCTGCAAGGACTTAGTGTTGGGATAATATGTGCATTAAAATATTCCCTAGAATATTTTCCTCCTAAGGTAAGCCTGTTTGAGATCCATACTATTCATACTATTACTTTCAAACTACCAAACTGAATTTGATTACTGACATTGCCTGCATGTTATTTTTACATGTTTCATGTTCATACTATATGTGACTGTTTAGATGGGTGTTTCTGTTGATGGATCTAAGGCCAAACGAGAAAAAAATAATTAGCCTCATTGTGGAATATAGCCCATCAGTAAATGAGAAACATAACATAACTCATTAAACAAAAAAACCTTACTGTGACTTTTTCATTATATGATAGGAATAAAAGTCAGAAAAGAACATCAAGTATGGTACTTGAAAATATCAAAGTTGGCACTGGCTTTGGCAATTATCCACTCAAAGCCTCCAGAAAAAAGCAGCAAAGAATACGCAGAGCATCTTGCCAAAATTATTTCTGGACAGGATTTTAAATGGAGATCAAAAGTTGAAGAATTAGAAGCTGAAGTCCTTAGATTACGCCAGGAGCTTCTTTTGAACAAGAGCTGTCCAAGATTCTGCTTGGAAAATAGTAAGTCTCTGAAGTTGTTTTTGAATAACATCTATATGCTCTGCGCTAACATTTGAAAGACAAGCAAAAACATTCCGATATTTTATCAATAGTATTTTTTTTATGTATGGGCAAAAGTGTCTTAAATGCAGGAATCTTTATTGTTTATTTTCCAAGAAGTGTATAGCGGTGAGGCACTGGTTTCAGTTATAACAGGAATTAATGTAGAAATGTTGAGATTTACTTAGTTAATAAAAAAACCACAACTTAAAATATCATAGGATTTGGCTGTCAATCTACAGTCTGTGTTGTTGCTGTCTTCTATAGCACATTGGATAATTTCAGAAGGTATCATGACAAGACTTTTTAAATTTTCACAGCATAGCCTACTAGTTTTAATTTAACGGGGACACTAATGTACCATATTTAAATTTGGAACTCTATCTTATGAACTTAGTTTTCTATCTAACCACATTAAACAGGCTTAAAAATCAGTATTTGGTACTCATATGTAATATATTGATCTGTATGAAAAAAATTGTAGAGGATAAAATCCTAATCATTTTCTAATTTGTATCTTAAGTCTCAGAAGTTCTGAGACCAGAAGTTGTGACTGGTTGGTGGGGAGCAAGACTGAGATGCAAGATGCCGCAGTGTTTAGTGAAAAATGCTGGTAGATTTCATGCACTTGTATGTGATTTGGCTTACAGGACAGTCTATTTTAAAAACAAAATGTGGTCAAGTTTTATTTAGTGGCAGTATTTTTTTCACACCAGTGTTTTTGTTTAACTTTTGTCTATGGGAGGAGTTTCCTTCCCCTTATTTTTGAAATGAGGAGGAGGGGATGAATTTGATTTTCTTTCAGCTACCAGCCTTAATGGTGAATAGTTATTTGGTTTCATAGTTGTACAGATATAACATCCACCATAAAAAAATAAAAAAGCCCATTTTATAGTGTTCATTTCTCTTCCGCATTCAGTTTTTATATTGGGGTCTCCATTCTGACAATTTCTGGACTTTCCCCTTTTCTGTATATTTCTATTTTCGTTCCTGGTATATTTCCATCCTCCTTTTTCCATACCCCCATCCCATACACACTACCCTACTTTAAGCAGTATTTCAAGAAGAGGAACTCTCAAGCTCTTCTTGTCATAGATTGTCAGCGATTGACTTAGTATTCTGAAGAGCGGAAAGATAGGAACGTGGGGGGCTCATTGTCAGGATAGACTTCTCTGTATTGGCCTCCAAGGATATTATACCTGGGGATGTGGGGTCTGCAGAACATGTCAACCAACTGGAAATGAAACCAGTTCACCTGGAACTTCTGCATTTCAAGCTTTATATTTTGGTTTTGCCGTGGAGGCGTCTTACCTACTCAATCAACAAGTGGCTAGGAGAGCACTGCTTTGAGAGACACTGTTAATCCTGAGGCAAAGAAGAGAAGATATGTTCTGGGGAATGGAGTCTCCATCAAAAAATATTGAGTCTCACAGCCCTTGTTTAGTCACAGTGAAGGTGGCTCATATACCTGACCCTGATGATTAGCCATGTTAGCCTTCGTTTCATCCTTATATGAACTTGTAGAAGAGCAGTCCATTAATCTTTGCAGATCTGGCATTCAACTCCAGACATACAACTCGGACATCAGTACACTTTATCAAATCTTACTGACGTACAGAAGACGGTGGAGTTTCCCTTCATTGTGCTGTGCCAATGGAGGGCATTTCCCCTTTTTATATGCTACCTATGAATTTTCTAATTTTTTCCAGTTCAGCCGGAAAAGAAAACTTGTGTCACAGTACCTAAAGCAGGGGCGGGCAAACGTTTTGGCCCAAGGGCCACATCTGGGTGGGAAAATTGTATGCAAGGCCATGAATGTAGGGCTGTGGCAGGAGGTTGGGGTGGAGGAGGGTGTGGCAGGGGACTCAAGGCAGGAGATTGGGGGGGCTCAGGGTAGGGGCACAGGAGAGATGTGGGGTACGGTATGGGCCTCAGGGCAGGGAGGATGGGGTGCAGAAGGGGTGCGGCAGGTGACTAAAGAGGGTTAGGGGGCTCAAGGCTGGGGCTCAGGGTGAAGGAGGGGTTTGGAGTGTGGGCTCCAGCCCGTCACCACTTACCTCGAGAGACAGTGGCATGTAGCGGGGCTAAGGCAGGCTGCCGCCCTGCCTGCCGCCTTGCCTGCCCGCCCTGGCCCTGACCCCGTGCCACTCCTGGAAGTGGCCGGCAGGGTCTCCTTGGGGTGAGGCGTTGGATGTCTCTATCTCACAGAGGAGATCATCTACTGCAAGACCAATCATCCATCTGGGACCAGGAAGTTTTTAAAAGAATACTTTAAAGTTATTATTGTTTTCCTAGACCCCAAAAGAGAAGTCAACAAACAGAGCAGAGGTGGGCAAACTGCGGCCCGCGGGCCATATGTGGCCCTCTGGCCATTTTCATCCGGCCCGCGAGCCCAGCTCCTGGCTCAGTGCTGGGCGCAGCAGGGCCCCGTGCTCTCGGGCTGGCTGAGCACAGTGTGGAGCCGCTGGGCCCTGCGCTCCCAGCCAGAGCGCCGGGCGGGCAGAGTGCGGCCACCAGCTGCGGTGCCCTGCGCTCCCGGGCCCGGCTGCTGGGCGGAGAGCGGCCGGGAGCCGTGGGGTTTCTGGGCCCTGGGAGCACAGAGCGTGGTTGGGAGCCGCAGGGCCCCATGCTCCCAGGCTGGGCCACCAGACGGGTGGAGCCCGGGGAGCCCATGCCAACCCGTGGGGCGCTCAGACTGGAGCACCAGGCTAGACACAGTAAGTAAGGCGCGGGGGGATAATTGGTGAGGTTCAGGGAGATGGTGGTTAGGGTGGCAGGGTCTGGGAAGGGGGCAGTCAGGGAAGAAAGGGAGGCCTAGATAGGGGCTGGGTTCCTGCGGGGGCAGTTAGAGTGGAGTGAGTTTCCAGAGGGGGCGATCCATAAATCGATCGCCCGCGGCTCCCCTGTCGACTCTGGAACTCCAGCTTGCCGGGAGGCGCAAGCTGGAGTCGATGGGGGAGTGCGCCGCCAACTGTCGCCGCCGTTGGGACAAGCAGTAAGTCGGTGGCAGATAGGCAAACTTCAGCTATGTGATTCATGTAGCTGAAGTTGTGTATCTGCCGTCGATTTCCCCCTCCCCCACCCCCCAGTGAGGACAAGCCCATCATTCAACAAACATGGCTTATCCAGTTAAGCATTGAATTCCAGACCTCAGGAATACTGACAATCTCAGGGCAGAGTAGTTATACCTCTTAGATTGAGATCCATTAGATTGTCCATTAATTGACCAGATTCTGCACATTGATTATCCAGTCTTATCCAATTATTATGCTTGTAAGAGGCACACGGAATCTTGTTCAAGGATATAAGGCAATATACCACATTTATTGAGAATACAGTCTAAACATTAAAATCAGCAAGTGCTTCCATTCTCTCTCTCACGCGTGAACCTCTCCCCCCCCCCCCCAAAAAAAAAGTTCTTCAGCTGGATCTTATAGTTACCAGTCCTTAGTGTTGCTTGGTCAGTTTCAGTGGCCAGCTGAAACTGCACACAAGGGAGAGGAGGAGCTGAAGCTGGGTCTTGTCGGATACATCCGAAGCTCCGATGTTGATGCAGAATGAACCTGCAGTCCCATGGAAATACACCCTTGTTTTATAGTAATAAGTTCCCATACAAATCTATGGACCTTACTGTGTCAAATTAGAGCTGTTAATCATGAGGTAGTCAAGGTTTCTCCCAATGAGCATTATTTTGGGTGGTTACTGGGAGTATTCGCAGTGGTTTCTATTCTCATCCCTCTGGCTTCACTCTTTATCTTGGCCTTGAGGTGTATGCCTCTTTTGCGGGGTGGAGTGGGATGAGGGGGTGTCATCAATCTGCCATCCAGGTGATTCTGATAGTAAGGTTGGTGTCTCTCGACTTCTCCACTCCCCTCTCAACCATCCGGCCCCATTAATACTGGTGCCTCCTCTCTCTTCTCTGTTAGCATGCCATACATCCTTCATTCACACACAAAACAGTAAATAATTTTAAAAGCAAGAATTACAGCCATAATGCTTCCCTCTGTCCAAAAAAAATAATCTTTAACATGTAAAGCAAAGAATAAAACCAAAACAATTTCTTCTTACTAATTCAAAGCTAGCAAAGTAAGCAACATTGAGTACAATTTACTCGGGACAACTTCCCCCCATTAGGCTTTTAGCCTACACAATGCCATTTCCTTTCTTTTGGTAGAACTCTTCTTCATATCTTGATGCCTAGGTTTAAAGGTATATCTGCCTAGTTTTGGATGTTGTTCTATAAAAGGTGATCCTGCTTTTCACACTGGAAGTAAACTGCTATGAAAATCCACTGTAACAGACTTCTGGGGCTTAACATAAAGAAGAATGGGAAATATTCCCTGTGGTTATATAAAAATTCCCCTTTTTCAAGTAATAAGACCTGGCTCACTCTGCAGATATATGGATCATCCAGAAGAGAGAGAGAAATTGACATCCAAAGATTTGGGATGTGCATTGTTAAGTGAGATTTACCATTTACCATATTCTGCTGTGGAGAAATATACATTCTTCAAGGTATATTTATCAGAATCTGTCATTTTAGGAAAGTGAATTTGAGTTATTCTGACTCCAAGACTTGGGCAAATACCAAACGATGAGTGTGTGCAGAATAAGAATTAGAATTTGGGAGTTCTGAACGCCTGATTCATGCTCATTTCTCCGAGTCTATTCTTAGATAGGAAATCTGTAATACAACCAGTTTTCTTGAATCATAGTCCTGTGTCTTTTAACCAGAAAAAGGCATCCTTTCTTTAATTTTTTTGTAAAGATCTAAGAATCTTGTAAGCATTTACCATCTGCAGAACTATTCTGAAATAATACATAGAGAATATAAATAGGTCCTGGTTCTACAAAAGCAGACCTTGTTTCAAAGGGACTATAACTGCCATAACCATGTTAGTGTACTAAACATATAAAAGTTCTTGAAGTTGTGAAGGAGGTTTTTTTGCAAACCCAGCAGCTTAGCTTTTAATGAATTTGATAGTTACAATAAAAAAATAATGTGATAGAGAGAGGCTTACATAATAAGGCAGTAAAAAACAAGCCCCAAAAATAAATGGAAAAATGAAGTGAATAAACCTGATTCATCGTTTATGAAAGTCTAACTAGCAATATTTCAGTCACTGAAGACCTTCATGAAAGGTAACAGGGATGCCTTGATGTGAATAGAAAAACAGCGATAATAAATAAATTTTTAAAAAAACTTTCTGGTTTTGGGCATGTGGTTCCCCTCTCTTCTCTGAATGTTATATTTGATTTGCCAAGTGAGTATTAACAATTTTGATCTGTTTTTGTTCCTAACTGTTTTTTATTATTAGTTTCAGTGTGTTTTATTAGATCTGATTCTTGTTGGCAACCATTTGATATTTGGGAGAAGTTGAGCTAAATTAGAGGTTCCCAAACTGCAGTTCATGGAGCCCAAGATGGTGGTAACAGTGCTAGCTGTCTCATGATGTTGGATCTTCCTCCTCCTTTCCAGCAATGCAAAAAAAAATGTATTCCTAACAGCTAAGCAGCTGTTTTAATTGCCATAGGGATATGCCAAATATTGAAATTCAAGTATCTTATCATTGGGTACCCTTCTCTGATCAGCTATGATATTTACAGAACTAAAGCCTTTCACTGCTTATGACCGTTCCACCTCATCTCATCTTTTAAAAAGAAGTAACTTGTAAGAGATTTGTAAAGCTTAATTTATTCTAAAAAAAACCCCCAACTTTATTTCAGAAAATCATTTAATATTCCAAAGCGAGAACATTGTACTTACCTATCATACCTTTTGCAAAATCCAAGAATTTACAAGCATGGTTATGTATCTAAGTACATAGACATAAAATTCTTAAAACCACCTACATTCCATTTTGTCAACTAAGGCACTTAGCGGCCTAATGGCCATTGAAGGTCAATTGAATTTAGGCTCATCCTTGATTAAGGTGCCTTTGAAAATGTTAGCATAAACAAATTGCCCACATAATAAATGTAAACACGTTTTTATCAAGTAAAAAGAATGGGCATTTCAGCCCAGCTCAGCAATTTTAACTCTGACCCCTGTATTTTTAAAAATATATGTATTTGTTGTCATCTTCATTTTGGTATCAAAATATTTTCAAAGGATACTGTTAAGTGACACCTGTCAATTGATAATAATATACTGAGGTTTTAAGATTGCCAAGGAAAGAATAGTATTTATTTTTGGGCAGAGCTAAAGTTTGCACACTTTAATTACCAAGGGGAAAAAGTGACACACTGTGGAGGTTTTTATATTCACACTATTCCTCAGTCTGAAAATATGGATACTCCACAGCAGCACATCTGTAAACATTTATGGAGATTGGTCATCATGAGATAGAAGTGTTGGTGCCCAAATGATTAGGAACTGAGTCATGTGCCCAGTACTTTGTCTCTCCATGATAAGAGCAGCTTACTGTATATCAGGGGCGAAGCCCTTCCCTGCAGCCCGCCAGGCTTCCTGTTCCCCCCATAGCAGTTTGCGGGAGGGAGGGGCCAGAAGCAGAGGCTTCTCTGCTGCCTGGCTGGGCCACCCGTGTTTCTAGCTCTGGACTTCCTATATTGCTCTTGCTTTGTTTGCCAAACAGCTGTTGGTGGTGCCTAGCGCTTTCCAGGAGGGAATGGGGAGCTGCGTGCTCAGAGGAGGAGGTGGGGCAGGGGTGGAACCTCTTGGAAGGGGTGGAGTGGGGGCGGAGCCGGGGCAGCAAGGGCGGGGTGTGTGTCAGTGGTGCGGCCCTCGGGCCAGTGCACTAGTCCTCATGGAAGGGGTGGAGTGGGGGCACAGCCGGGGCAGCGAGGGTGTGTGTGTGTGTCAGTGGTGCGGCCCTCGAGCCAGTGCACTAGTCCTCATGTGGCCCTCATGGTCATTTGAGTTTGAGACCCCTGCTGTATATGCTCTGCCTGTTTGCGTGGGGAGGGGGATGACTTCAAAATTAGTTCTGACAGATCATTCCATATCTCTTCTCTTTTGGCATCTCTTCTGTTCCTCGTCCTTGTCCACCCACCTCCCCTTTCCCCCCCCCTCCCCATTCTGCTGATCTCAGCAGGGGACTTATTTTGCCTCCGTCTTCAGAGATAAGTTCAGCTCCCAAAGAGGATGGAGCTAGGCTATTCTCAGTGGTGGCAGATGACAGAAGATGAAGCAGTGGTCTCATGTTGCAGTGGGGGAGGTCTAGGTTGGATATTAGGAAAAAACTATTTCACTAGCAGGGTAGGGTGGTGAAGCACTGCAATGGGTTACCTAGGGAAATGGTGGAATCTCCATCCTTAGAGGTTTTTAAGGCCCAGCTTGACAAAGCCCTGGCTGGGATGATTTAGTTGGCATGGGTCCTGCTTTGAGCATGGGGTTAGACTAGATGACCTTATGAGTATTTCTGACCAAACTAATACTGTGCTGAAAAGGCCAGAGGCTTGAGCAGTGCAGGGAAAGATTTAAATTGGTTTGGTGGCAGAGTTCATGAGAGTCAGATAACTTACCACTCTCCTCCTGTCATTGACCAATGAGATGCAGCTAACCTGTGGTGATTCAGCTATGGTATAAATCCTTCTTATTCCTCTCTTCTCCTGGGAGTAGAGCATCTCTTTTCTTTACCCAACCAACCAGCAACATTTTCCAGACCCAATGCGCACGTGCGGAGGCTTTTTCTGGGCAGTCCTATTTTCATCCCCACTTCCAGGGACAGTACACTTCACCCGCAGTCTAACCAGATGTCCCTGCCATTGAGACAGGAGCAGGGTTATTTCCCACAAATGAGCTCCATTATTCTCATTTTCAGAAAATTGTGCTTGTCTCTGTAAGGATAAAAAGTTGTTCTGTACATATTGAATGTAACTTGATACATAGAGGTCTTAATAATTGGTCTTTGGTGATTCTTTAAAAGTACAATGTTTTGATTGTTTAGGTTTTTATCTAGGTCTTGGGAATCTTGCAAATGATGTAATAATGTATACCATTATTGGTATAGGATAAATTGTCTCAAAAAATGACAGAGGCTTCCTAAAACAGTTGTTTTAACCAGTACAGTAATCTAGTTCTTCATGTTGAAATAATATAGGCTTTTGCACCTTCAATCAGTTTTAGCTTTGCTGCTGTTAGTTAGATGTGCATTAGAATGGTTTTGGGCAGCATGTGTGAATAACCTCTGCACAGGGCAGGGCAGTGAGTATTGTCCCCATTTTCTGTTCTATATAAGTTTATATACTGCGATCATCACCGTAATATCAGAGTAACTTGCAGTAGAGCATTAAGCAGTGTGACTACACATCTGTCTCATATTGTTTTTTCTCTCATCCTCTCCCCAGAGGGAGACGTGTGTGCAGTGGAATGCTTATGTATTGTTTGGGTAGTGATGTGTGTGACTTTTATTAAAAAATAAATATACCTGTTGCTATGTGTTTACATTAGAGAAAGCAATGTCAAAAAACATGCCTTGCACCTGCTGAAGACAATAGTGAGACTTATGATGATCCTTACTTCCTGGGAAAGATACATTCACTGACCAGTGTCATCTGACCAGTTCACCCAATGATGCCATGTAGATGTTGAAAAGGACTGGAAAGAGAATTGATCTTTGTGGAACTCCACCAGTGAGAGGCCTAGCGGTGAATGTGCAGTTTCCCATCACTGCTTGTTATGTGCATCCCCCCAGAAAGGACTCGGCCCATTAGCACATTATCCTGGATCCCTGTCCCCTCGCTCATGTGAGACATATCATTGAGGATCAGTATCCATTAGCCAGGAATGAGTAGCGATGGTGTCCCTAGCTTCTGTTTGCCAGAAGCTGGGAATGGGTGACAGCTTCTGTCACCGCTTTGATCGCAGTGATTGGTGGATCGCTTTGATCGGTGGATCGCTTTGATGATTACGTGCTCTGTTCATTCCCTCTGAGGCACCTGGCATTGGCCACTATCAGAAGACAGGATACTTTGGTCTGACCCAGCATGGGCACTCTTATGTTCTTGAGACAGCATAATATCATGGTCAACAGTGTCCAGTGTTGCAGAGGAGTGCAGAAGGATGAGAATGTATGTCGGTCTTCTATCCATTGACAGGAGGAGATCATGTATCAGTGCCATTAAGATGGTTTCCGTCCTGTGTCCTGGCCTGAAAGCGGATTAAGATGGGTCTAGAATGTTCATTTCAGTTAGAAGAACTTGATGTGGACATTTGCTAGCTTCTCTACAGTCTTGTTCAGGAATGGGAGGTTTGACATTGGGCGAGGACCGATGTACCCAGGGTATGTTTCTTCAGTGTTGATTAGGCTATTGTGTGTTTGAAGGAGGAAATCAAAATTCCTTCTCTGGATGAGGTTGTTGGCTATTTGAGGCCTGGTCTTCACATAAAAATTAGGTAGACCTAGCTTTGTTGGTCAGTAGTATGAAAAATCCATACCCCTAACTGATGTAGCTTTGCTGACTGAACCCCCAGTATAGATGCAGCTATGATGATGGAAGAATGCTTCCTTCAGCATAGCTACTGTTGCTTAAGAATATGGTGTTCCTACTCAGTGGGATAAATCATTATGTCAATGTGGGCTACATTTACTTTATGGGATTATGACAGCCTGGCTATGGAGATTTAGCTATGCCGGCCTAGTCTCTCTAGTGTAGACATACCCTCAGTCAGAAGGAGTGTCACCAATTGTTCCTGACTCTTGTGCTAGTGCATGAGATAGGAAGTACATGGCATCAGAGACTAGTATTGTAGAGTGTTTTTTAAATGCACAAAGTAAAGTGGAAAAATCTCTGAGAAACGTTCTTCTCTAATTTTTTTTTCAGTTCTCATATTTTAGGTGTTACTTATAACAACTGTAGATAACACATTTCTGTTCAAAAATGTTCTTTGACTTTTTTTCTCCAAATTGAATGTTTCTCTTTAAGGGTTAATTATGATCAGGTAAACACAATTTAACCAGTTGAATCTAGATTAGCTTCCAAATTGTTTAAGAACATATTATTTAAAGCATGTTAACACATTCTAGAATGGTACGGTAATACAAATAAAAAGTTAGTAATAATCCATTTTCCAGGCATAGACGAAACCCAAGAATTATTTTTTTCTAACACCCATAATGTGATACCTGCATAGACTCATACTTGTGAGCTGTCCTCCCATTGTTAATGTGGAAGAGAGCGGAGGAACATGGATGTGTTTACCCATGCAGAGCATAATTTGATTTGCTTGAATGATAAAGTAAAGAGGTCACTTTCAGGGAGATTTGACAAAAAATTGGAAAGAGATTACTTAGTAGATACAATTATGTTAATTAACTTTAAAACTTAGAAAAATACTATTCTTTACGTGGAAAAAGAGTAGTGAAAAAGGCAGTGGGAGATGGGGAATGGCATACAATTCTTTCCTTTGGAACAGATAGGCGTTCAAGTCCTATTATACAACCAATTAAACTTACTTATATGAAGTCTTTGAACCATCCAAATATTTTAAATCAGATTAAATCTGCTAAACTGATCAAAGGACTTTATCAGAGCTGCAGGTTGGGCTACCTATTTAAGGCAGAATCTCAATAAGCATTGTTTTCAGAGATTTCTAACTTTATTAAAATGTGTTTTAAATTCCATTAGTATTAAAGCGAATGACTGGAAAACAACTTAACTGTATTGTTCAATTTTTGCACTTAAGATTTATGTTAAAAACATTGGGTTAGGTATGGTACATTATTTGTGAAAGTGTCTCAGAAATATAAATATAACTTTCATGTTTGTATTTCAGGAAACCCAGATGCCTTTACTGAAATTCTGCTGGATCAGAAACATATAAACCCTATAAATTGCTCAAGTCAGCTAGAAGATTCTGGGTGTGACGTATCTAGTGACTGTGTATTTGACACTGTAGACACATCACATAACTTTGGGCACTCTGAGCATAGTTGTAACACTTCATCTTGTACATTTAATTCGGAAATACTTCCCATATTGAATACCCATTGTACTAGCAAGGAAAAATCGCTGGCTGCTCACATGCAGTTCTTGCAACATCTCCTTGAACTAAGAAAACTGACAGAAGCAGGAGGTCTGAAAACAGTCTTTACAAAGCTTGAAAGTGACTGCTCCACAATATCAGATTCTGTCTCTCGATTGCTTGATGGCATGCTTACTTTTTACAAGAATCCTAAACTTCCTGTCTCAAATTTTCTGACAGAAGCAGTTTCTGTTTTGATCAATTTAATAACTGATGCTCATTTATCTAATCATGTTCTGAAAGGGTGTTTTGAGAAGCTAGAAGAATTTACGAAAAACCTAGTTCAGATTATTTTAAGCAACAGCAATATCAATAGGGTAAGTGAAATGACTTCCAACCTCACTATTTACGTCAATATGAAATTCAAATATACAGATTGCAATAAGATCATTGCTAGTTAGAAATAAAGTATTATGACTCAATGGAACTTTCAACAGAGATTAGGAAAAAGTAAATATGTAAAAGAGAGAACATGTTGTAGCACATGTCTTGTTGTTGCTTAAGAATAGGATTTCAGTGAATATCAGCATTTGAAAATCTTTTATTTGAATGTATGCAAAATTCTCTACTCCAGCCCCAAATTTAGAGTTTATCTTCCAACTAGCCAGTTCTATGCAGATCAAAACAAATTTGTGGAAACCAGAATAAATACTGTTTTTTGCTTTGCTATATGAGGCGATTGTGTAGGTTGACACAGGCTACTAAATATGTCAATTATTATTTTTTTGCCTGCATTAAAGATGTGGGGTCAGATCCTAAGCTAGTGAAAATCTGCATACTTGCATTGAAGTCTGTGGAATTATACTGACACATTATCTGAGGATCCAGTCTGCTGAAACTTGAAAATAATATTTGAAAATAAAACACAGGAATTAAGAAAGGAACATAGGAATTGAACGCCCTCTATTATAAGAGTATAAGAAGTACAAAATTTGCCTTTTATATACTGTACATCGTTTTATATTTCTTTATCATAGTATTTCTGATTAGTTGTTTGTTACCCTAGAATTTGACATTGTTGCATGTATCCCAGCACTTGACAGTACTGCTGTCAGCCATTTCGCATGTTCAACCACTGCCAGCTAAAAAACAAATATCACATAGCAAAAAATAATCTTAGGCCTTTGTAAGGCAAGGTCAAACAGCGCATACTTTCAGTTTTCTAATGAAAATATTTTTTTGTTAATTCCATTAGTATTAATAATTAATAATTGTGTTTTATTTTAAAAACTAACCTTAATTTTAAATACTCCCAACTTAAAACATTTTAAAATAATAAATTTACTAAATATAACAGCATAAAATTACTATACTAAAATCACTCTAAAATATATATTATTAAAATTAACTATAAAACATTACAGAATTTGCTTTAATACAGTCCAAAAAGCATTTCTTCAAGCAAAAAGCTACCGTATTTTTCGGCATATAAGACGCCCTTTTAACCCCCCAAAATAATCTCAAAATTAGGGGGGGCGTCTTATATGCCGAATATATGAAACACTTACCGGGCATCTGGAGCTGGGGCGGCTGCAGGTGGCCCGGCGGGCGGGGCGGCGCTTCCCCCCCGAGCCCACCCGCATGTGTTCGGGGCCGGCGGGGAACGAGAGCAGCTCGGGCCCCTGGGAGCGCCCGCCCGCGCGGCGGGGACGGGAGAGCGGCGCGCTCCCAGCAGCCCGCCCGCGCGGCGGGGACGGGAGAGCGAGGCGCTTTTTTTTTTTTTTTTTTTGTCCGGCTTTTTTATTGAAAAACTCGGGGGCGTCTTATAGGCCGGAGTGTCCTATAGGGCGAAAAATACGGTAACCTCTAAATTTCCCATCAGCTAACTTTAAAAAAAAGTCCCTAAAAGCCTGGCTAATAATCACCCCAAATAATCTCAAACTATAAAATAACTGTCTAAAATACCTAAATCTATTGCATGCCTGTGTGTGTATAATACTTAAAATCTAATAAATAATAACTTTAAATAAAAGCATACTTGCTTATATCACATATCAAACAAATAAACTATGCTCTATATTAATTTATTCCTAACACTACCTAAAAAAAACCCAGTTAAATTGCACCTGCTTTAAATTCTAAAATAACAAGTAATCTCTTCCAAATTAAATAGTCCCTGTCTTTCTCCATATGGAAGTTTTTCCAATGCCTGCCCTTGTACTTTTCCATTTCTGCTCTGTTCCCTTGAGTAGTGAGAACTAAATGCAATATGTAGCATTTATTTAGTATTTTAAGTACATACAAAAACCCACTTACATATAAAAGACTAACTATTGTACAGTATGTTTTACTGAGGGGGAGAGAGTTCAGCAGGACTATTTGTGCAGAATTCTTTCCCTAAACAGAGCTTTAAATGTCTAATTTCAAGACATTCTCATAATTGGATTTCTTTGTTCTGTTCCGTTTAGCTAGTAAATAGATGGGATGCTGGTCAGTGGTTTGGAAGGGCATGAGAATTCCAACTATTCTATACTTGTGGTATAAGGACTAGAGCAGCATAGACCTGACTACACTGAGGCTTTCCTAAAGCAGCTGACTCCTCTTTTCTCTGCTCCTGGTCCCTCCACTCTCGGCTCTTGGTGCAGAGTGAAGTTCTCAGAACACTGTACCTCTGAGCAGAGAAGCCAACAGCAAAGATAATGAGGATAATTTACAGAGATGGGAGAAGAGCATATGTTGAGTGGTTTTCAAGGGCTTCTTGAGGATTGATTGCATCCAGAATTTCTGTATTTGGAGGTGGATGGATGAGAACAAGTGGAGTTCTACAGAAAAAAACAAAACTGAAAAAAATGACACATCACAACAGAACACCAAAAAAACAAAAACAATCAGTGGAAACTAGGTGGAGTTTATTAGTAGAATCAGGAGGCTCTGCTAGGGAATCCAGGAAGAGGGATTTAGGATAGGGAGGAAGAAGAGAGATGGAGCCATGGCGTGAGTGGGAGGTGGAGTTAGCATATTTTACATAGGAAGAAAGCTGGGGTGGGAGCATTGTTTCCCATTGGAGGAACCTTGAAAGAAGCCTCATGAGTTGCAAGTCAGCTTCATCTATACTATTTAACTACATTGAAATAGACAACTTTTTGCCAAATTACAAATGATATACGCTCCACAGTATATTAATAGAATTCATTACTGCATTCATATAATTTGAGTGAACATCTGTTAAACATATATTAATTAGTTAACCATGCTGTAGTAATTGCTAAGTTTATGAAAAGCTATTTAAATGGATATAGTTAATATCAGTAATGATGTTTTAGTGATTCTTCAAAAATAAACTGTTTCATTTTCTTCTACTTAGTTTCTGTTTGAGCCTCTGCTTTGAAAAAATAATAGAGTGCAGTGTAGAATTTTTAATAGAAATTGTATGACTAATATGCCTTTTATCTGATATCACCCAGGGACATTTTTTGCTTAGTTTTTAATTATTGTTATTTACCCAAACAGTGATTGAGATATGGAGGATATTGATTTAAAACAAGATATCTAGTAATTACGATGCTGTGAGCTGTGTGTGGCAGACTGGCAGCTGGTGACAATTCAGATCACTTAAACACCTTCAGAATAAAGTAGAAACTTTTGTTAATGTCTAATCCTAATGTTTGTGAGGATGACTGAAAATACTAACCCAATATAAACTAGTGCAGCATTCTCTCTTTGACGTTGCAGACAGTCTGAAATAATAGTTGTAAAAGGTGTGAATTTCCCATTCATTTTTAACAGAGAATAACTAAAACCTAGCAATGAGTAGTGGCAATTTAGAGTAACACTTAGGGCTTGGTTACACTGACACTTTATAGCACTATAAAGCCTCTAGGAGCGCTATAACTCACTACCCGTCCACACTGGCAAGGCACGAATTGCATTATAAGTCTGAGTTTATAGCGCTCCTTGTAATCCACCTCCACATGGGGAATAAGGGCTGTAGCGCTCCCGCTATAGCGCTACGGCGCGAATGTTGACACCCATTGCACATTAATTACCCTCCAGCCTGGCCCATAATTCCCGTTGGAGCCACTCTGGTCACCACTTTCAAACTCTTTTGTCGCATCCTCAGGTGACCACACGTCAGACCCACCCTTTAAATTCCCAGGGAAATTTGAAAATCCCCTTCCTGTTTGCTCTCCAGCCAGGCATGGAGTGCTCCTCAGGGAATCTTTGCAGGTAACCATTTTGCTTTGCCATGACTCTACGTGCCATGGCTCCTCGCAATAGGCAATCTCCACCGTGGAGCAATAGCGAGGTGCTGGACCTCATAAGTTGTTGGGGGGAAGAGGCTGTCCAGTCTCAGCTGTGGTCTAGCCGCAGGAATTACGGTACATATGGCCAGATATCACAGGCCATGATGGAAAGAGGCCATGAGCGGGACACTCTGCAGTGCCGGGTAAAAGTAAAGGAGCTTAGGAGTGCCTATCGCAAAAACTGCAAGGCAAACAGCCGCTCCAGGCAGCCCCTGAGACTTGCAGATTCTACAAGGAGATGGATGCAATACTTGGTGGTGATCCAACGTGCACTCTATCGACCGCCGATGACACTTCCCAGCCCACCAGTGAAGGGGGGAGGGGGCGGAGAGGAGGCCGAGGAAGAGAAGGACGGAGCTGAGGAGGGCAGAGCGGAGGAGGAGGCAGCGACAGCCGCCGCCGCGGCAGCGACCCAGGGCACGGAGGAGTCACAGGACACATGCAGCCAGAGCCAGCGACAGCGTCCAGCAGTTGCGGCGGGCAGGGAAGAAGCATCGGATTACGCAGGTACAGCTACTTTTCTATTGGGAAGGCAGGCAGCTTGGGCGAGGGTGGAAAGGGATGCTTGCCTACATGTGGAATAATGCATTGATGTACTCTATCACATCGCGGTAATCGTCATCAGTGATTTCTTCAAAGGTCTCAATAAGAGCTCTTGCAATGTGCCTGCGCAGGTTTCTCGGGAGAGCCAGCATGGCCCCTGTCCCGGCCATGGTCACTAGTCCCCGCCACTGTTCTACGAGGGGTGGGGACAGCATCGCTGCACAGAGGCAAGCTGCATATGGCCCTGGGCGGAAGCTGCATCTCATTAGAATGCCCTCCCTTTCTTTCTCCGTCACCTGCAGCAGCGAGATCTTCCAGCACAAACACCTACACAGAGAATGTTGGGACAGTGCTCAGAGTGCAGTTCCCACAAATGCCCTGTGCTCCCCGCAAGCCATAGGACAGCACGGCAGGGAAACAATCATTCCCCCTGCATCCGGAGACAACTCACCATGGCAGGGGCTCCACTGCTCTCTGTGTGCGCTAGCTGTGTGTGGGAAATGAGACAGAGGAACGGGGAATGCGGTGGAATCACCGCACTGTTGTGTACAAGGGAATCCTCTGTTTACTTTTCACTGTCTTTCCCTGTCTAGGTCCAACCTTGACCATGCCATCACCATCAGTCTTATCACCAGCTGAGAGACTGAGGTGGCTGAGGAAGAGACCACGAAAGAGCAAGAAAGATCTTGTACAGGAAGTAATGCAACAGGCTGTAATGGAGAATCACATTGCACAGCAGTGGTGGGAGAATGAGAGCAAGCGGAGGGATAAACAGATCCAGTTGAGGGAGAAGGCTCGCCAGCAGAGCGCTGAAAAGCTGTTTAGATTATTACAGCTGCAAGTAGAGACTATGCAGCAGATTGCCGCCATTCAGGAGGAGAAGCAGCACCGTGCTCACCGCCCCCATTCTCAGTTTCCCCCTAACCCTTCCCCTTCTGGCCCTCCGGCCCCTCCGAGCCACTGTCAAGAGCTGCCTGGCTATTACCACCCACAGCTGCCTCCAACCCCCCTGTCTTCACCGACCAACCCCCAAACCCAGGATCCTTATCCACTGCGCTCAACCCCAATAACATGATTTATTGCCCTCCGCAAATGGGGTTCGGCGAACACAGCAACTCGGAGGGCATTGGAGGGTCTGAGACCCGGACATATGCCAATCCCTGACTGACCTCTTCCCATCCCAGTTGCACCACCACCCCTCCTCCCTCACACAATCTTCATAACCTTTTATTTCAGAAACTGAAATAGCTGCTCAATAAATGAATTCATTTTAATAAATGGGTTTCTTCGGTGCGCATATATTACTAACGGCTACAGAAAAAGCAAATGCCTTATATCCTATTAAAAGAATGCTCCCTCCCTCCCCTCTGCAATTCCCATTAGAACTGGCTTTCAGCATCAAAATGCTCCCTCAAGGCATCCCTGATCCTTGCAGCCTTGCGCTGAGCCCCTCTAATAGCCCTGCTCTCTGGCTGTGCATACGTGGCCTCCAGGTGTTGAACCTCCGAGGACCATGCCTGAGTGAAGCCTTCGTCCCTCCGCTCACAAAGATTATGTAGGGCACAGCATGCGGAAATAACCACGGGGATACTTCCCTCTGCCAAGTCTAGCTTCCCATAAAGACAGCGCCAGCGCACTTTGAGACACCCAAAAGCACACTCCACAGTCATTCGACAGTGGCTCAGCCTGTAGTTGAACCTTTCCTGGCTGATGTCCAGGCTTCCTGTGTAGGGTTTCATGAGCCAGGACATTAAAGTGTAAGCGGGGTCGCCAAGAATCACAATGGGCTTTTCGCCTTCCCCCCACGGGGATCCTCTGGTCTGAAAAAAAAGTGCATTCTTGCAGCTTCTTGAACAGGAGGTGTTGCAGAAGATGTGTGTGTCATGCACCTTTCCCGACCAGCCTGTGTTAAAGTCCGTATAACGCCCACGGTGATCCACAAGCGCCTGGAGAACCATGGAGAAGTACCCCTTTTGGTTAATGTACTCTCCTGCTAGGTGGTCAGGCACCAGAATAGATATATGGGTCCCATCGATCACCCCTCCACAGTTAGGGAAACCCATTTGTTCAAAGCCAGCCACGATGTCACGCACGTCACCAAGAGTCACGATTTTTCGTAGCAGGAGGCGATTAATGGACCTGCATGCTTGAATCAACACGACTCCAATGGTAGACTTTCCCACCCCAAAGTGGTTGGCCATGGATCAGTAGCTCTTTGTGGTGGCCAGCTTCCAGAGTGCTATAGCCACCCGCGTCTCCACCAGGAGGGCAGCTCTCAATCTGGTGTCCTTGCGCTGCAGGGCGGGGTCGAGTTCAGCACACAGTCCCATGAAAGTGGCTTTTCTTATGTGAACATTTTGCAGCCACTGCTCATCGTCCCACACTTGCATGACGATGCGATCCCACCATTCAGTGCTCATTTCCCGTGCCCAGAAGCGACATTCCATGGTCGTGAGCATGTCCGTTAATGAGACAACCAGTTTCGTGTCCAATGCGTTCCTCGGCTCGATCTCCTCTTCAGACCCATCACTGTCAAGAATGAACTCCGCTGCGCAGAGAGTTGTGCTGGTGACACTCGCCAGCATGTTCCTCAGCAGTTCGCGATCCATTACGGCACACGAAATTGGATGACGGAGCGGGCCTTGCTGAAACCATTGAGAGATGGTGCCTGAGGTGGACGGAAACACAGGGATTGCTGCGATATGACCCAAAGCATCCCGGGGAGTTGGAACAGGATGCAGAATGCCTGCAAGTGACGCCCCCATTCCTACAAGGCATTGTGCCAGATCGGGAAGAGGTGCTCTGTGGGATACCTGCCCTAATGCGCTGCTCCTAATGCCACCTGAAGTGCCGCAAATGTAGCCATGCTCTAGCGCTGGCGGGTCTAAGTGTGGACATGCTCTATCGCAATACCTATTGCTGTATATAGTGACAGCTATAACCAAAAGCGCTATAATCCTGTAAGTGTCACCATGCCCTTAGCTATTTCACTGATGATCGTGTTAGTAGAAGTATCCAGTCATTCTTATTCAAGTGTTGGTTCCTATGTGTAATCCACTGTGGGTATGAATGCACTTCATGTACCCAGAATGCCACAGAATCCAAAGACCTGCTTCAGAAATTCAGTCCATCTGAGTGGATTATATTAATTTTAACTGTTTTAGAGCACCAAAGGATTTCAGCCGTTTACAAATAGTGACTTAAATACTTTAAAGAAAATTGCTGAGAGGTGGGGAAGAAATATCCCCATTGTATAAGTAGGGAGAAAAAAATGAGGCGGACACATTTGATGTAATTTACAAAAATCCCATTTCTTCTTCGAGTGATTGCTCATATGCATTCCACTTTAGGTGTGCACGCGCCGCGGGCACAGTTGTCGGAAGATTTTTCCCCTAGCAACAGGCTGGGTCGAGCAGGGAGCCCCCTGGAGTGGCGCCTTTATGGCACTGTATAAGTACCCCTGCGACCCAGCCCGCACCTCAGTTCCTTCTTACCGCCCGCGCTGGTTGTTGGAACTTGGGAGCTCTGCTATTAGCGATCTCCCTTTCTCCTAGCATTGTAGTGTAGATTAGTTGTTAGTTTGTTCTTTGTTGTTGATAGTTCTAGTTAAGTATAGCGTTAAGGCAGGGACGTTCCCTTCCCCTGCCGCCTGGGGCTTCTGCCCCCTGAGACTCCGGGGTTCAAGCCCTGTGAGAAGTGTGGGACGCCTATGCCTGTTGGTGACCCACATGCTGACTGCCTTAGGTGCCTGGGGGAGTCTCCTCTGGTCGAGAAGTGTAAAATCGGCAAGACCTTTAAGCCGCGTACCAGGAAAGACAGAGAATCTCAGATGGAGACGGCTCTCGCCCCAGCACTGGACTCCAGCGAGGCACCCGGACCCGCTCCAAGGGCGGCGTCCGCTAAACCATCCAAAGCTCGGCACTGGTCCTACTCCTCTGCCCGCAGGAAGAGGCCCGAGACGGCTGTCCGGGCACTGACTCTGCCGCCCTTAGAACAGCGTCCCGTGAGGGAGCGTTCAGGGCAACTGTTACCGGCACCGTGGACTCCGGCGCCGTTTCAGGCCCCGTTGAATCCGGTGCCGCCCGCAGAACGACATCCCTTGAGGGAGCGTTCAGGGCAACAGCCGCCGGCACCGGCACCGTGGACTCCGGCGCCGTTTCAGGCCCCGTTGAATCCGGTGCCGCCCATGGAACAGCGTCCCGTGAGGGAGCGTTCAGGGCACCAGGCACCGTGGACTCCGGCGCCATTTCAGGCCCCGTTGAGTCCGGTGCCGCCCGTAGAACAGCTTCCCGTGAGGGAGCGTTCAGGGCACCAGCCACCGGCACCGGCACCGTGGACTCCGGCGCCATTTCAGGCCCCGTTGAATCTGGTGCCGCCCGTAGAACAGCGTCCCGTGAGGGAGCGTTCAGGGCACCAGGCACCGTGGACTCTGGCGCCATTTCAGGCCCCGTTGAATCTGGTGCCGCCCGTAGAACAGCGTCCCGTGAGGGAGCGTTCAGGGCACCAGGCACCGTGGACTCCGGCGCCATTTCAGGCCCCGTTGAGTCCGGTGCCGCCCGTAGAACAGCATCCCGTGAGGGAGCGTTCAGGGCACCAGCTGCCGGCACCGACATCGTGGACTCCGGCGCCGTTTCAGGCCCCGTTGAATCCGGTGCCGCCCATGGAACAGCGTCCCGTGAGGGAGCGTTCAGGGCAGCAGCCGCCGGCACTGGCACCGTGGAATCCGGCGCCGTTTCAGGCCCCGTTGAATCTGGTGCCGCCCGTGGAACAGCATCCCGTGAGGGAGCGTTCAGGGCAACAGCCGCCGACACCGGCACCGTGGACTCCGGCGCCGTTTCAGGCCCCGTTCAATCCGGTGCGGCCCGTAGAACAGCATCCCAGGAGGGAGCGTTCCGGGCAACAGCCGCCTCAGCACTGGTCACGCTCCCCGGCCCGCAAGGAGAGGTCTGAAGCGGCCGAGGCAGCAGCGATAACTCAGCCCGCAGACCGACATCCCGCGAGGGAACGTTCAGGGCAGCTGTCGGCCCCGGCACCGTTGACTCCGGCACCGAGCCAGGCCCCGTTCAGTTCGGAACCAGTGAGTCCGCTCAGAGTGCCGGCACGGCAGCAGCTTCTACCCTCCATTCCCTTTGCTGCTGCAAGGGGGATGTTCACTCTGCTAGCCTCCCCGGTGCCCCGGAGACCAGTTCAATCACGGGGCGAGCCACCCGTGATGGTGCCACTGACTCCCGCAAGACTCTTAAAGTCCCGGCACCAGTTGAGCTCCGGAAGACGGTTGCGCTCCAGGCACCGATCTATATCCCGGTGCCGGTCGCGGTCTCGGCTCCTGTCAGCCTCGAGACCAACATCTAGGTCTCGTCGTTCTCGCCCCTGGCACCGCTCTCACTCTCACCGGTCAGAGTCCCGGCGCGGTTCGTACTCCGGGCACCAGTCTCCGAGCCAGCACTGGCCATCATCTCGGCACCGATCATCATCCCGGCACCGGGCACCATCCCTACACCGATCCCCGTACTGCCATATGGCCATTATCTGTCAGACTCCGGCGTCCATTCCACCCACAGCCAAAGGGGTGGAAAGGAGGTACTTTGTTCCAGCCCACGGCTATGAGTACCTGTACATCCACCCTCAACCTTCCTCCTTACTGGCGGACTCCGTTAATAAGAAGGAGCGCCACGGGCAGCAAGCCCCGGCCCCCAAGGCAAAGGAGGCCAGGAAGTTGGACCTTTTGGGCAGGAAGGTATACTCTGCGGGTGGCCTACAGCTCAGGGTGGCCAACCAACAGACCCCCCTGAGCAGACATACTTATGACACTCTAGCCCCGGTGGGCAGGACCAAGAGTGATCTTTACCCTGAGGCCAAGCAGGATTTTAGAGCCTTTGTCCAGCAGGGTAAGGACGTGGCCAAAATCTCCCTGCAAGCCGCCCTGGACTCTGCCGACTCCACCGGCGGAACAGTCCTGCCGGGGGTCACCCTAAGGCGCAGTGCGTGGCTGCAATCCTCCAATTTACCCACTGAAATGCAGCATACTGTTCAGGACCTTCCCTTTAAAGGCGGGGGTCTCTTCTCGGAGACCACGGATGCACGCACACAGACCTTTAAAGACAAGAGGATGATCCCCAAAACCCTGGGGCGGCATACACCAGTCACCCAGGGAGGGCCCTTTCAACTCCCAAGGAGATGGTTTTATTCCCCTCCTCGCCCGCCCCAAGACTCTGTTCAGCGTGGGGGGTGGGGTAATCGCTGTCGTTCTACGTCATGGCAGGCGGACAAACGACAGCCCCATAAACCCTCTCAAGGGCCCAAGCCCAGTCGGACACCTGGATCCCCCCGTCGGCGATCGTTTGTCCCATTTCCTCCGTGCCTGGTCCGACATTGCATCGGACCAGAGGGTCCTCGTCACGGCGGAGCGGGAATGCTCGATCCAGCTTTCCACCCGCCCTCCGCCCCACCCTCCCCCCACGTCCCTCTCCAGGGACCCTTCTCACGAGCAATCTCTCCTTCAAGAGGTAAGGTCGCTCCCCTCGTTGGACACTATCATTCACCCTGCACTCGGGGTCCTTACCAAGGGCACGACGGTGGTAGCGGCGCTCTTGCACCGCCGCGAGGTATACCTCTATCCGTACCTGGACGACTGGCTGATACAGGGCACCTCCACGGACCAAGTACGCATACATGTGTAACTTGTCATAAAAAGGATCGGGTTCATAGAGGCCCCCCTAGACCCTACCGTGACAGGGGCATCCCTCCCACGGCCTCGTTCTCTGGCCATTCAGTCGGCAACCCACGACCTGCGATCCTTCCCAATGGCAGCAGCCCGAGTGTTCCTCAGCCTATGGGGTCACATGGCGGCAGGCACGCATATCAAACAGTACATCAGACTGCGACTTTGCCTGCTTCAGCCCGGACTGGCGTTGGTCTACAGGCCGAACGTAGACAGCATCAACGCTTTTCTCATCACCCCAAGAGCTACCCTCGACGGTCTGGCCTGGTGGGAAGATCAGGACATTATTTGCCAGGACGTTCCCTTCCTCCCACACAACTCCTTGTCCCTAGTAACGGACACCTCGTCTCTGTGCTGGGGAGCCCACCCCGGACAACTCAGAACTCAGGGCCACTGCTCAGCGGCCGATCTCCGCCGCCACATCAATGTCAGGGCACTGAGAGCCGTTCAACTAGTGTACCAGGTTTTCTGGGGCGCACTAGCAGCGCACCGCGTAGCGGTCCTAACGGACAACATCGCAGCCCGATTGTATATCAGCAAACAGGACGGCATGTATCTGAACCCCCTTCGCCAGGAAGCGGTTCTCCTTTGGGAGTTTTGCATAGCCCACTCTATTCACCCGGTGGCCTCTTTCCTCCCGAGAGCTCAGAATACGCTAGCGGACCACCTCAGCAGATCGTTACCGTCGCACAAGTGGTCCCTTCGACCAGAGGTCATCCGGCCGATCTTCCTAAGGTGGGGGTTTCCCCAAATCGACCTCTTGGCGATTCGTCAGAACAGGAAGTGCTTCCAGTTCTGCTCCTTCCGCGGCAGTTCTCGGGGCTCCCTAACAGACGCCTCTCTCCTTCCCTGGGTGGGCCATCTACTTTATGTGTTCCCTCCCATCCCGCTCCTACACAAGGTGCTATGCAAGTCCAAGCGGGACAAGACATAGGTGATCCTCATAGCCCCGTCCTGGCCCAGACAGTGCGGGTACGCACCCCTCCTCCAGTGGTCCACGACCCCTCCTATCAGCCTCCCGCTGTGGACAGACCTGATCTCTCAGGATCACGACCATCTACTCCACCCGGACCTGCAGTCCCTACACCCCACAGTGTGACAACTGCATGGCTAAGGGGTCCGGAGCTCTTGTGTTCTGCCGCGGTCCAAGGTGTTCTTCTGGAAAGCAGAAAACCATCAACCAGAAGTACCTATACCGCAAAGTGGACCCGCTTCTCTACTTGGTGTATGCAGCGCAACACCATCCCCAGGGAAGCTTCCATGCCAGTCATCCTGGATTACCTCAAGGGGCTAGATAAACTCTATCCGCAGGTTAAGCATCCTGTCCCGCCCTGGGACCTGAATCTTGTGCTTTCCCGCCTCACTAAGCCCCCCTTTGAGCCTCTCGCCACGTGCTCCTTGCTATACCTTTCCTGGAAGGTAGCCTTCCTTGTAGCTATCACCTCGGCACGCAGAGTGTCCGAGATCAGGGCGCTGACCTCAGAACCACCGTATACGGTTTTTCATAAGGACAAGGTGCAGCTACGCCCCCATCCAGCCTTCCTTCCTAAGGTGGTCTCTCCCTTCCATATTAACCAGGACATCTTCCTGCCAGTCTTCTACCCGAGGCCCCACACCTCGGGAAGGGAGCAGCAATTGCACACGCTCGATGTCAGAAGAGCTCTCGCTTTTTATTTAGACCGCACAAAGCCGTTTCGGAAAACAACACAGCTCTTTGTTGCTGTGGCGGATCGGATGAAGGGCCAACCGGTCTCCGTCCAAAGGCTCTCCTCCTGGATTACCTCGTGCATTCGCACCTGTTACGAACTCGCGGGCAGGCCCGCCGAGCAGATAACAGCTCACTCCACGAGAGCGCAGGCGTCCTCTGCTGCCTTCCGGGAGAGAGTTCCGATCATAGACATCTGCAGGGCGGCTACCTGGTCCTCCATCCATACCTTCGCCGCCCACTATGCCATAGTCCAGCAAGCCAGGGACGATGCGGCGTTTGGTTCAGCGGTCCTACGCTCAGCGATGGGTCAATCCGACCCCGCTTCCTAGGTATTGCTTGTAGTCACCTAAAGTGGAATGCATATGAGCAATCACTCGAAGAAGAAAACAAAGTTACTTACCTGTAACTGTTGTTCTTCGAGATGTGTTGCTCATATCCATTCCAAACCCGCCCTCCTTCCCCACTGTCGGATTAGCCGGCAAGAAGGAACTGAGGTGCGGGCTGGGTCGCAGGGGTACTTATACAGTGCCATAAAGGCGCCACTCCAGGGGGCTCCCTGCTCGACCCAGCCTGTTGCTAGGGGAAAAATCTTCCGACAACTGTGCCCGCGGCGCGTGCACACCTAAAGTGGAATGGATATGAGCAACACATCTCGAAGAACAACAGTTACAGGTAAGTAACTTTGTTTTCTTGAGTTATTCATCACTAGGTTGGACAAAGCACTAGAAAACACACTAGAGGAACCAATATGGCCATTTATTCAAGGTTCCTAACTTTGAATTTGGCACCCTAAAGTTAGGTACTTCATTTACAAAATTTTGGTCTGAAATTTTAAATTCATATTTAATTTTCTTTAACAAAAAATGCTTATTCGTCAGTATGTGGGAAACACTTAAAAATTAAGGGAAATACTTCTAATTTAAAATATAACTCCCCCCCTTGTCTTGTAAAACTTTAAAATAAAAAAGACCAAAATACAGTAGCTGTTTCCTTTTCCCTTTTCTTCAGCAAATAGTTCAAAAGTACATGATTTTCAGAGAGATGCACAGATTTTTTTTGAAGGTGTTGTATAGATCAGTTCCAGAGTATCCATGTAACAGTATAGTTGGTAATCTGCAGGGTTACTTTGTCTTTTTCCACCTAAGGTGTTTACAGAATCTTTAAAATCTGTTTGGATTGGCATTAGTCTCTTCTAGGTAAACTTCTTAAGTCTTTTTGTCCTCACTAACCTTCTCAGTGATTACAGTCTATGGTGAGTTGTGCTTCAAGGGCTTTGCTGGCCTTCTGGTTTGAAGGCAGTTGTGTTGTTTGTTTAATTTTTTTAATGGTGTTTTTATTTCTTCCGTTTTAAGACAAGGGACAGTATCCCAAAAAAACTTTAGGATACTGTAGGAAGCTTTCAAACTGAATAATTCTGTTTCATGCAATTCATTTTCAGAATTATATACAATAGTTCTGTCGTGGAACTTTTTTTTTTCTCTGCCTCTTATCTGTTTGTTACCAAAACTTATCCCTAAGAACATTTTTTTAAAACTAGGTTACAATGTAATTGCATGTTACATACAGTAACTGTTTGTTTTTAAGTGTTTATGAAGTTGGAATATGCTTATAGTTAAGATTCAGTGAAATTATAGTTAAAAATATCAAATTGTCTATATAAACTTACATTTAAATGAAGTTTTTCTTTTGGAATAGAGAACTACTTCTCAGTGGAACTATCTTACAGTATTTATTTTCAAAATTTTGACAACTGGAAAACAATTTTTGGTGACAACGTCAGCCTATTCAATTATGATAGGTTAACAGCATTTCACTGACATAAAATAGTATATATAGTTAGGTCCATCTCATAGAAGTCATTGGCGGCAAAGGCTTTTATTAGTTACATCATCTAGTATGCTTTGATAATAGTCAAATATAGAATAGTACCTGATTACAAAAGGGGCCTTGTATCTACTTTCCTTTTATGGCTCCTCATAATTAGAATTGAATATAGCAGATGTCATTCAGAAACAACAACGAAAGTCCAACATAGTAAAATACATCCTTTTTCCAGCATACACTAGACATAAACTGAAGATTTATCATTTAACTATTGGGTGCAATTATAGATGACAATCCACTTGCAGTAAATGTCTCCACTCTGCCTTCTACAGTTCTGAACCATGAAAATAAGTGAACTGTCATTTAGCTTACAATGGAACCTACTGTTTCCAAATTATTGTTGAAGGAGGAAACTCACTCCCATGCCTCAAGTCTGTCACATCAGTTACTTCAGTGATGGCATAAACTATTAATAATTATGGTAATTCCCTGGTGCTTGGAATCTGACTTGTTTTCCCCCATCTGTATGAAGTCCATTGTCCATAATAGATGTTTCATCTGTTGGCAACACCTTAATTCACCTTTTTAAATAAGTACGATTGATAGGGCACTTAAACTAGTACTTAAACAAAGCTAATTGAAAAATCCATTGAGGAATAACAGAAGACACATGGCGAAGTATATCACCATTCTGTGCTGAATGAATAATTTTTTTTGTATTTTATTTTTTTGGAGACTAATGATACCTGCAAGATTGTGGGTGGGGGAGACAGTCCAAAGAGGTAGCAGAATGCTACGCACTCCCTTCATTGTTCCTGTGAATAGGATTTACAGTGCCTATTTCCCCTCCCTTGGAATCCATAAGTAAGGTCTAAATAGCCTGGCTCTATTGATCTCCCAGACCTGCTGTAAGATGTATTTATTTTTTCCACACATGGCAGGGGAAGTTATTTGACTGTGCCTGAGGTTCTTATGAAAACAGAGTTTTTGGGGAGTCTTGGAGTTGAGCTGTGTAGATTGTATAGTTCAATATTTATTATTTATCTTCTTTCTATAATTTGTTGAATGCAAAGTCTCAAGTGCCTTCTTAAATTTACCATAAATTCTCTGCACATGGCAAAATAATTGGGCTTTTCTCTGCACTGTCTAGAGGATTTATTGTTTCATCTGGATGTTCAGAAATTTTGGAAAAATGGATTATCATGGGGCCCTGCCGTCATTAGGTTTTTAAATTAGGGTGCCTTTTATATTAATGAATGACTTGGCTTGTAGGTCTAGAGTTTATCAGGAAAGAATGTCTACAAAATCCAGCATACAATTTAGTTCTTCATTTTCAGAGTTGCTGTAAATGATGTTTTTGGTTTTAACATGGCCTGTCTTCTAGCTTGCTATATTTTTGTTCAAGTTCTTCCTCCCTGCAAAGAAGGAATGTAAGAAATGTTTTCCTTACAACACTTTGTCCTCTCCACTGCTTTATTCCACATCTATTTGTTGGTTTGAAGAGAGATGGTATTCTCTTTAAAATCAGAGGGGTAGCCATGTTAGTCTGGATCTGCAAAAGCAACAGAGTCTTTTAGCACCTTATGGACTAACAGATTTTAGGGATCATGAGTTTTTGTGGGCTAAGACTCACTTCATCAGATGAATGTTGTGGAAATCTCTAGAGGCAGGTATACATTTGTAGGCAAGAAAGCAAGGTAAATTCAATCAGGGTGTGTGAATTTACCTTGCTTTCTTGCCTGCATATTTATACCTGCCTCTGGAGATTTCCACAACATTCATCTGATGAAGTGGGTCTTAGCCCACGAAAGCCCATGATCCCTAAAATCTGTTAGTCCATAAGGTGCTAAAAGACTCTTTGTGTCTTTAAAATCAGACAGTGATAGTCATCTCTTTTAACCCCCTGTTGTTTGAAGAGGAGAATTTTTTCTCTCATGAACTTTAGCTCTTTGAGGTGCACTCAAACATGCACCCAGTTGCAAGGGAAGGATGGACAAATATGCTGTTTATTGTTTTGCTAATTGGGTTTTGGGAAAAATTGGAAACTTTTCAAGTTGAGGAGAAGTTTGATCCTCAGCTGCAGAATGGGTTACCTAGTTACCTTTTGCAACTGCCCAGCAAAAATATAGGATTGTTTCAAAATATAATATCTATATATATAAAAGTCAAGTGGTGTATGTATGTGTGTATGTATGTATGTATGTACGTATGACTGCGAAGTCCTCCCGCACCGTTTGAGCCAGAGACTTGAATTTTGGTACAGTGAGGGGTCTTGGGGTCTAGATGCTGGTAAGGGTCGAAAAATTTTCGGATCTCACCTCTGACGCCCCCCAGGGGTGAAAGTCTTTCAGGGCCAATCACATCAACTGGGCGGTTAGGTGGTGATGATGTCATAATACCCCCCTCCAACAGACACCTCACTCGCTCAGCTCACCCCTCCCTCCTCCAACGGAACCCCGGAGATCCCTCAGTTCTCTGCCCCTCCCACCTCCCCAACGGAACCCCGGAGATCCCTCAGTTCTCTGCCCCTCCCACCTCCCCAACGGAACCCCGGACTACATCAGCCCTGTGCCCCCCCCACCTGCGAAGGTCCCCGGAATCCCTCGGCTCTGGGCCCCCTCCTCCCCTGCGACGGATCCCAGTTGGGTTTGGTGGGACGGTAAGTGAGGTGGGGGTGTCGGATTCGGTCGGGGGGTGAGGTGGGGGTTTCGGGTTTCGGGGGTGGGAAGGTGTCGGGGTGGGTGAGAGGTGAGGTGTGGGTGTTGGCTTTGGTCAGGGGGTGTCAGCTGTCTGCCACCTCCCCACCTCCGACTGACCCGAGCAGCGCCGGGCACTTATGCTAGTATATATATATAATTTCATGAGACAACAGCAGTTCAGTAGAGATTCCTTTTATTTAAGTGTGAGTCATGAATTTCAATTGTAGGGTGTGTTGCACGTTCTGAAAGTCCAACAGTTGCTTTTTACCAATAGGTTATGCAGAAATATCTCATATATAGACTGTATGTCACAGCAACAGAATAATTTCAGGATAAGGTCAAGTCTAGTACAGATTTTACAGTGAGCCAACTAGTAGAATCTCTTTCCTAAATTTGCAAAATGCTTGCTAGAGTGCTATAAAAGGTTAAACCCCATGTGTAATTATGTCAGAAAGCTTATACAAAAAAGATTTGTAGTACTCTGTAAAAGCATGAATCAATATTTCAAAATAAGTATAGAGGTAAATGTTATCAAGGAAATATTATGAAATGTGAGCAAGCAACATAAATGGAACTCAAAAGTGAATTCTGTATTATTTGTCACATTTTAATTCTAGATAATGTAAATTAACACCATAGGGAAATGTAATACAATTATTGTCTTAACTATTTTTTCTGCTCAGCTTTAAAGTAGATGGGCTGTATGCAAGATAGCATGTGATTGATAATGGGTTTAACAGGAAAGCAGATACAAGAACTGCAAGCATGAGATTAATGTCTTTATCACTAAGAGGCTTGACAACAGGGTAGCCTGAATACGTTGGGAAACATCATTATGTTGAAATATAGCATAATGAAAAACACAAAACAGAATTTTGGATAAGTCAAGAACAGGCAACTAAATTATGAATTGTGTGTGTGTTTATATATAAAAATACACCTTAAAGTAGTCAAAAATAGTGCCTGAAAGATCATGAATGTATGTCATACTTGGGTATAATTATATGCATCAACAAGGATTAAGATTTCCAAATAAAGAGGAGTCATAATCTTATATAGATAGGTTTATTATGTGGCACAATAACTAAACTAGCTATAGGTGACACTAAATTGCTGTATACAATTGTGACCTGCTATCTGTGTTGTCAGCAGTCACATTGATATTACCTGACTCATCATTGTACAAGAGCCTCCCTATTCAGGAACAGATAATATTTAAAAATAGATTAAGGTTATCCTGTTTCTCCAATTTCTTTCAAGTACAGTAGAACCTTAGAGTTATGAAGACCAGAGTTACAAACTGTCTGGTCAACCACACACCTCATTTGGAACAGGAAGTACACAATCAGGCAGCAGCAGAGACCAAAAAAACCAACCAACCAACCAAATCAAAAGACCAAGTACAGTACAATACTGCGTTAAACATAAACTAATAAAAAGATATAGGGAACATTTTAAAAAAAAGATTTGACAAGGTAAAATAACTTTGTGTGGGTTTCTTTTAAATTAAGATGGTTGAAAACAGCATTTTTCTTCTGCATAGTAAAGTTTCAAAGCTGTATTAAATCAACATTCAATTGTAAACTTTTGTAAGAACTCTAACATTTTGTTCAGAGTTACACGCATTTCAGACTTGCGAACCAGCTCCATTCCCAAGGTATTTGTTATTCTGAGGTTCTTCTGTATATAGCTAGTGGGCTTCAGTTCTTTGAGTGATTGTCTCCACTGAGGGGTGATGCATGTACACCATGCGTCTGGAGTTGGAGAATTTGAAAATAGTGTCTGTTAGTCTGTGCATGCACCCTGGCTCACCTTGTGACACTGAACGACGGGATAAACAGCAGAGCAGACAGATTACTTCTCCAGTTTCTTCTCACTGCTGTCCAGATCGGAACCTCTCTGTGTCTGTAGCTTCTTCTTCATCTCTTAAGTCACCCACAGTGGATATAATAAGGACCTTCACTTGAATAATAAGAGGAGGTTACTTACCTGTAATTGGAGGTTCTTCAAAATCCATGATCTCTATCTGTATTCTGCTGCCCACCCTCCTTCCCCTCTGCTTTGGTTCACCTCTGATTCACAGTGGAAAAGGAACTGGAGAGGCCGTCGGTCAACCCCACTCTTGAGGTAAGCCAGGGCGCTTGTGTGGACCAACAGACACTATTTTCCAATTTTCTGGCTCTGGATGCATGGTGCGTATGCATAACCCAACAATGGGATACAGATATGGACTGGACATCTCAAACAACCACCAGTTACAGGTAAGTAACCTTTTCTTTCCTTGAATTAATTGAGACCCAAGGGCTTTTACGGTTCAGATAACCCCTTTTCAGAGAGAGGTGTCTTAATACAGTCTGATCAAGCTAATTCTAAAATGAATAATTTATATCTTGGGATTTTTCCAGTCTTAAAGAAATACCAAGAAGTCCAAAGTCCAATAACTTTTTTACCAGTACATTTTTTAAAAAAAGGATAGATTCCTAACAGCATAGGTTTTATTGGATCCAAACTATTAATCCAGTCCAAGAATAGGCTGAATGGATTTTTTATTTTTTTTTACTTTTTCTGTGAGCTCAGTATATTTTATATTTTTGTTACCAAAAAAAGACACGTAATATTTTCAGTTTTACAGTATATGAATATTTAAGGACAAATTCATTTTGTCATTATTTTCAGACAGAACTAAAAGATCCATGAATTGGCCACTGAGAGATTAAATTATATTTATGTTCACTGTAGAGAACTTTATTTAGACAATGTTGTTTGCATTTGTAGCCATGTTGGTCCCAGGATATTAGAGAGACAAAGTGGGTGAGGTTGTATCTCGTCTGGACCAACTTCAGTTGGTGAAAGCTTATCTCTCAAACCAAAAGAAGTTGGTCCAATAAAAGATATTACTTCACCCCTCCGGTCTCTCTTACTTAGACAATGTACGATTAGCCTGTATGCAATAAATGATGAAGCTGCCTTGAAAATACTCAAACATCCACCTGCACCAGTAGGTTTATTGCCTCTCTATCAGCTGGTACAGAAATTAATAAATATGTAAAAGGCTCAATATTTACAATTTGCATCATGCACTTATTCATAAAACTGAATGCTTTTATGTTGTCTCCAGCAAATGGAGGCAATTCTGTGTTAGGTAGCTAGATTTAAATATAATTCAAGTTTCATGATTAATCCAAGCTTATGCAATTTTATCATAACTGGCACCCTGTGTGGTAAACCCAGGGCAGGCTACTGCCAGAAGGCTTTGTGGTGAGAGAGGTAACCACAGGTTAATTGGGTTCAGCTGAGCAAGGCTGCCACTGGCCAAAGCAGGATCAGCTGAGCCCAATTGAAAGGCTGACAGAGACCTTTGTAAACCTTCCTCCCCAGCTAGGAAAGGAGGAAAGAGAAAGGGAGTGAGGCTGCCAGCAGGTTGGGGGCAGCAGGATAGGGAGCCTATCCCAGAAGGGAGACCGCTTTCCCTAGCCAGAAAGAAAAAAAACCCAGCCAGAAAGAAGTGCTTAGGGGAAGGGAAAGCCTGCCCTTGAGCTTTCTAGGCGGTTTGCCTGGACAGCACTTGCCTCACCAGAGCACAAAGGACCTCAGCTTGGTGAGTCAGGGAAGCCACTTTTCCACACCTGGGATACAAATTATTATTCATTTGAGTCTCTTTTTAAAAGAGGGAGGGATTCATTGGCAAATTGGTATCATCCTGTATAGCAATACAAGTGATCCATCTAATTCAATAGTGTTTCTGACAATGAATTATGCTGGATGTTTCAGAGGATTTTGCCAAAAAAACAAACTCACTCCATATTGAACAGGCAGAATGGTCTCCCTAAAAGATAAGTTTTTTTCCCCAACCCCAAGCAAATAGTGGCTGGATTGTTCCCTAAAGCAATTTCCATAGGTTAATTGTGATGTTAAAAATACATTTTAAAACCTTTCCTTTTCTGTTTTAAATTTGTTTTTTTTAATTTGTTGGATGTCTCCTGGTTATAGTATTGTAAGAGGTGAAAAGAAGTGTCTGACTTTCTCTAGTCCTATATCTCTATCATGTTATCTGTTATTTGTCTGCTTTCTAATTTCAATAATTCTAACCTTCATATACCTTTCACATATGCAAGTTTTTCCAAACATCTGTTTTCAGTCCTCTAAACCCTTTCTATTTCTAGTGAATGTTTTTTGAGATGTAGTGACCAAAATTAAATAGTTTTACCACAATTAACATATAATTATAGTACCATCAATTTATATAGTATTTCCAGTGTTTTTCTATCCCCTTCTTAATACAAAAGAACAGTTTGTTTGCTCTCCGATTATTCTGCTGTGTACTGAGCAGATGTTTCCATTGAGCTGTCAACAAGAACTTAGATCTTTTTCCTCAGTGGTTCCAGTTAATTTAAAACCCATGTATAGGATATACTCACTAGGTTTAAGGATCTGAACCAGTAAAGCCTTAGTTAATCTTAGGCTTTTTGCAGGCAGGAGCCCAAAGAACTGAACTCTAGTTTGAAATATTCTCAAAGAAGGTTAGTTTCTTGTTTTGCTGTTCTATAATAGAAGCCATGTTCTTTCCCACTTCTCTGCTGATAAAGGAGAGCCTGAGGTGTCCCAAAGAGACTTTTATGGGAGAGGTCAGAGAATGTGGGGCTCAAAACTTCCAGTACAGTAACCGCTGAGAAGTGGATGATGGAGAAGATTTCATTGTTAGACTTCTCTGTTGCCCTCTTATTTCATGGCAATGGAACTCTTACTGTTTGCTTCATTTTGGATTAATTTGAAATAAGGTTTATGTTAGTTATAAACTTGGCCTCTGAGATTGTTGTTTCCTTCAGGGTCCAGAGGAAGCTACATAGATGTTCGCGTCATGTGACAAAGCCTCTTTGGATGTTGGTAAAATCCAGCCTTATTAGGTGAGCTGGACCCAGGTGAATTATACTAAGATCCACAGCACCTCATGTGAATGTTAAAAAGGCTGCAGTTAGGAAAATCTAGGACTGGGCCCAGAAATCAAACTATGGAACTGAGAGAGTGGGAAAGAAGTAGACAGCTATCTCAAGGAACCCATTTGTGAGTAATGGACCTGAAAGGGCTATAGGGATATAGCCTGAAAGGGCTAAAGGACCTCTGCAGTGTTCACCTGGCTTAGGAGCTCTGCAGGCATGTTGAGCTAAGGGTGGAGGGAAATTTCTGAGATGCTTGGATATTGGATTACAGGAGTCCCTGGGATCAAGGAGGTCAGTCAGTCTGCCTCTCAAGCTCAGCTAATGTGCTGCTTCTAGTGGTTTCCTTCTCACAAACTGTATGCATAGTTTTGCAATGTAACGGTGCTCATACATGTCACATGGTCCATGGTTTCTTTAGCCTCACTATTTTCTCTTTCACTCCTTTTAGAACACAAAAGTTTTACCGTGTGAGGTAAATGCCACCTTATTTTCCTGGTATGCTTGTGATAATTATGCAGCCTTATCGTGGTTGAGTGTGTGCATGGAGATGGTACTATTTACAACTCTGTATGGGAGGGATCTGATGCCTCTCGGTCTCCACCATCTAACTGTTGTATCATCATACCCTTTTGGATGAGATGTTGCAGGCTGCTGCTGGAGAAGGATAGCAGTGTCTTCATTCTATTTTAGGGGACTCTATATTGGGGGGGGGGGGGGGAAACGAGGTGGGATGAGGTTTGGAGTTTAGGAGCCAGAGACCAGCTGCTATTCTTTCTGATTTTCTCTGATTTAGTGTTCTTCTCTTCATCCGATGTAATACCCTGTTCTGAATTTTCAATTTTCTTCCAATAATTTTGTCATTGTAATGTGGAAGGGGTCTCAAACTTTTTTTTTTTTTAAAGCAACATATTTATACAGACCTTTAGTCTTAGAATGCTAGTTTTGTGGGTGTAAGAGATCAGGTAAGTACTCCATGGATTATTTCTATGTCAGAAATTCCAGTTGAATTTTCATTTAATTATTGCACCAGTAGCTTGACAGATGCTTTGTGAAATTCATAATGTTGCAGTTTTGCTTTGTTCCTCTACTTCCTGCGTTATATGGTGTGTTCATATTTTTTGAAGCTTTCAATTTCAGAACTCAGTCCTTCCAATTTCTTTAAGTACCTAATTTCTTGATTATATCCTCTCTAATGTAATCTATTTCAGCTTCCCAGCGTTTTGTGGGATCTAGCCATACCTGTATTTATCTCAGGAAACAAACTGGAGTCTTTATTTATTTATTTATTTATTTATTTATTTATTTTAATCATGCATGAAAATGTTCCTTAATAGAGGAGTTTAACTGCTCATTTCCTTTGGTTTGACTGATACCCACATTTATTATTAATTCCAAAGATCCATGGTCCAAATGCTGTAATGTCTATTTGTCATAAAACAGTTCCTTGCTGAAATAAATGTGACATTATGAAAAATTGTTCCTGAGAAAATATTGTGTAGAGTTGAGTGGAAAGTAAATCCTTTATTTGCCTATAGATCTTCTAGACACATGAATACATACAAAGACATCAGCGAAGGTGCTAATGTGATTTTAGTTGTTTTAAGACAGGTGATATTTTTGTAATGGTGGTGGCCTACATCTACCTAAAACTGGACCTGTGATTATATTTGAATATGCCTTTTTGATAATGGCAACCCATGTTATATAATTAGGAACTGATGCAATTAATAAACACAATCATCTAGGTGATCCCTTCAGAGAATTACTGGGGATTATCTTCAAGGACTGATGAAGAACCCAGAGGAGTGGAGAAGGATAAATGTAGTACCTATCTTTAACTGAGACCTGGAAAGATACTGGAACAAATTATAAAACAATCAGTTTTTAAGCCCATACAGGGTAACTGGGTGATAAGCAGTATCCAATATGAATTTAAGAAAAAAATCATGGTAGGCCAACCGAAATTGCTTCTTTGACAGGGTTACTGGCCTAGTGGATGGGGAAAACATAGACATATTTTTGATTTTTATTAAGTCTTTTGGCACAGTTTCACATGACAGTCTCATGAGCAAACTAGGGAAATGAAGTTAGATAAAATTACACTAAGGTGGGTACACGAGTGGTTGAAAAACCACACTCGGAATAATTATCAATGGTTCAATGTCAAACAGGGAGGACATAGCTAGTGTGGTGCTGCAAGGGTCTATTTTGGGTCCATTACCATACAGTATTTCATTAATGACTTGGATGAAGGTGTGGAGAGGACGCTTATAAAATTTGTGACTGACATGTCTCTGAGAGGGGTTGCAAGCACTTTGATGGACAGTATAAGAATTCAATATGACCTTGGCAAATTGGAGAATTGTTTTGAAATCAGAAAGATTAAAGTCGGATAAAGATAAGGGTAAAGTACTCGGGAAGGAAAAATCAAATGAGCAAATACAAAATGGAGACTAACCGGCTAGGAGTAGTACTGCAGAAAAGAATCTTCAGGTTATGGTGAGCAAATTGATTGTGTCAACCAACATGATATAATTGTGAAAAAGATTAATATCATTCTCAGGTGTGTTAACAGGAGTTTCATATGTAAGACCCAGGAAGTAGTAATTCTGCTCTGCTTGGCAATGGTGAGGCATAGGGTGTCCAGTTCTGGATGCCACACTTTAGGAAAGATGTGGACAGATTTGGAGAGAGACCAAAGGAAAGCTACAAAAATGATAAAAGGTTTAGAAAATTTTAGCTATGATGAAATTTTTTTAAAACACTACGTTTTTTGTTTTTAATTTTGAGAAAAGAAGACTGAGGGTGGGCTTGGTTAGGTTACCAAAGGTGTTTGTGGAATCCCTTTTATAGGTGGTTTTTAAGAACAGTTTAGATAAACACAGGTGTAGCCCCTGACTCAGTGCATGTCGATAGGCTAAAATACTTCTCAAGATCCCTTCCAGCCCTACATTTCTGTGATTGATTCTATAATTTAAAGGCTGATCATATAGCAACTGAAGTAAATGCGAATTTAGTAGGGCTGTCAAGCAATTAAAAATGAATCACAATTAATCACCTCTTTATGAATCTTTAGTGTATTTGGCATATAAATATCTCCCAGATTGGGTCGGTTTCTTTACCTGCTGTGTCCGCATGTTTGACTGATTGTGACTCCCACTGGCTGCAATTCGCCGCTCCAGGTCCATGGAGGCTGCAGGAAGCTGCGCGAGTTGAAAGATGCTCGCCACTGCTTCCCACAGCCCCCATTGGCCTGGGACAGCCAGCCATGGCCAATGGAAGCTGCAGTTGGCCGAACCTATGGACATAGCAAGTAAAACAAACCTGTCCGGCATACTGGGGGCTCACCCTGATGGGCCGTATGTCAAAAGTTCTCAAACTGTTCCGTGGGCTAGTGGTCCAGATAGTTCCCGCTAAGGTGCATGCGTCGGCAGCTGCATGTGAGAAAATGAAGGGCCACCCACTTAATTAGTGGAGGCGTGCAGGCATGGCTCCACTAATTAGGTACCTGGCCCCTGGAGAGGACGCACATATAAGGTGAGGTGGTGGCTTTGAGGGGAATAGGAGGCAGGTGGGAGGGGGCAGTGGGGCAAGAAGAGGGAGTGGGGGGAATTTGGGACATGCAGGGCTGCAGCAGTCCGAGAAAGAGGCGACTTTCCCTAGCTCTAGGGCTGCGGTTCTCTGTGAGAGATGGTCCACCTTCCCAGCCTCAGATCTGTGGCTGCTGCAATGGGGAAGAGAGGGAGAAACCCCCCTGCATCCCAGCCCCACCTTGGGGTTGCCACAGCAGAGGAGAGAGGGCACATATATTGCATTAGAAAGGTAAGACTACTGATACTAAGATATGAGTTGTGTACTTTTATTTTTAGAACAAAAAACCATTAATAATTAAAGTTGTTGTTGTTTTTTGTTGTTTTTTTTTATGTAGCAGTTTTATCCAAAGCACTTAGTTAGCTACCGGTATAGACAACATTTGGGAAAATCATTAAGTGGTTGGCCGAGACCCTCAGCAATTTTCAAGTAGTCTGCAGAAAAAAGTTTGAGAAACACTGTGCTACAGTACTTGTATTAGGTGAATTGAAAAACATTATTTTTTATCTTTTTTTTTTACAGTGTAACTATTTAATAAAAATATAAAGTGAGTGCTGTACACTTTGTATTCTGTTATAATTGAAATTGATGTATTTAAGTATATCAAAATTTGAAAATGTAGAAAAACATCCAAAATATTTAATAAACCTCTGTTGTTTAACAGTGCGATTAATCATAAAAAAATAATTTTAATAAAAATATTGAGTTAATCATGTGAGTTAACTGCGATTAACTGACAGCCCAACAAGTTAGCTTCATTGGCAGCAGGATTCATTGAAGTCTGGGAGCTTTGGGTGTCCAATGCCTCTGCAAATCAAGACAAGAATTTCTAAAAACATTTGTAAAGATTTAATATTTTATTTCAGTGGCTTTTATATACCCTGGAAAGAATCTATAAGGTAAAAATAAGAAAGGAAAAAAGTGAAGAAGTGGAAGGAAAAAAAGATATCATTAATGTGTTAATTGTTTAAAAAAATGTTCAGTATGCCATATATTCTTTGGAGAAAGATAACATCAAAGGTCTAGTCCTAAACTCCTAATGTAGGTCGAACTCTCATTGAAATCCTGTTTCTCTACTTTCACTGATTCAGGTGGCATTTGTTATGTTTAATTAGTATGTGGTATTACCTTGGTCTAGGATGGAATTTCATTGATGTATAGAATTATTTTGAAGAGTATGGAATCTGTTCTGTAAGACAACTTTTAATTAGTGTTGTAAACTTTGCTTGTCCTTCTCCCATAGTAGAGCCCAATGTATTGTAGAATTATCTGGTACAAACAGTAGCAAAATCTGCTTTATTCCAAGTATAGTCCCTTTTTAGCTTTCCAAGGATTTTAAATAAAAACGGAGTGGAGTGAATTAAATTTTATTTAACATACTCAGACCAGAGGTTTTGTGTAGTATTATGAATGACCAGTACCAGGGAAAAAAATCAGTAAGTAGGGGATGATCTTTGCTGTTTAATTTAAAGAGAGTAATTCAGTGTCTAGACTCTATCAGCAGTCATCAACTTATTGAGGGAAAATTTAGATCTCTTCAAAGGTTTATTTAATTCCATGACAGTCAACTTGCTTATTTTTCTTCCTATACCTGCATCAGTGACCTTTTAATCTTTTAGTTTTAAGCAGTAATTGCAGATTTTTCTCATAGAACATTTGCCACTACTTACTGAATAGGACAACTACTTGTGCAAACTGCTACAATGTAAAAAGCTATTGTTTGTTAAATCTATTAAAATAATATTCATAAAGTGGGACTTTGTAGACTAGCTACAAATTTGTATAGAAAGCAAGGAATACTTGTAGCACCTTAGAAACTAACCAGTTTCTTTCAGCATAAGCTTTCGTGGACTATAGCCCACTTCATTGGATGCATAGAATGGAACAGAAGTAAGATGCATTTATATACACAAAGAAGAAGGGGAAAAGAGTTGTATATTAGCATACCAGTTCTAAAGGCTGTTAAATCTGGATGGTCCATTATTAGCAGGAGGAAAAAATACTTTTTGAAATGCATTTTTGTGTCTGCACAAGATAGCAAGTGTTGAAGATAAATTAACTCAGGAAATGCAATCAATTAGTGTAATGAGAGAACCATTCACTGCTGTTAGGGTGCCCATGCATGAGATGATGGGGCATCCAGGATTTCCAGGTTTTTGGATCTTGGGTAGTAAATAGAATGTCCCTGGTCAGGGTTCTAGGCATGTATCTGTATAGATCTGTTCCTGTTCTTTTTCAGGGAGATTCTTGAGCAGATGGTGTAGTTTCTTTTGGTGATTCTCAGTGGGATCAGAGGATAATGGCCTGTAGCATGTGGAGTTAGAGAGCTGTCTAGCAGCTGTGGCAAATTACTCCCACAATATTAATGGGTCCTGCGCTTTCTCTTCTTGTGGGGGAATTCAGGGAGCCTTTTTCTTGCCTCTGAACAGGGTATTAACTGTCCCACAAGTATCCTAGAGGGGAGAAGGGGAGAGGGAGGGACCCGGGCCCGTCCTCTACTCCGGGTCCCAGCCCAGGGGCCTGAGGATAGTGGTAAACCACTGGGATTAGCTACTCCTTCTCCTGGACTATTTCCCTCTCCTACTCTTCAGCTTGTGGGGGGCTTCCTGCCCTCTCTCTACACAAGTCAGGTGTTCCTTTACTTAAGGTCTGGGTCTTTTTCTTAGCTCACCGCAGCACTTCTCCAAACTGCTCTCTGCTCCAACGCCTCCAAACTCCTTCCAAACACCCACACCTGTCTGCCTGAGGCAGGGGTTTTTATTAAGGCCTTAATTGACAGCAGGTGCTCCTAATTAACCTGCTGCCTGCTTCCCTAGTCTACAGAGAGCCACGCCCTAATGAACCTGGAGCTGATATATCTCCCCTCAAACACTCTGCCACAGCTCCCTGACCTTCCTCTATCACACAGCCTATTGTTCATATTCCAACTTATTCATGATGACAACAGCACCTCCTTTGTCAGCCTTTTTGATTATGGTGTCAGAGTTGTTCCTGAGGCTGTGGATGGCATTGTGTTCAGCATGGCTGAGGTTATGGGGCAAGTGGTGCTGCTTTTGAACAATTTCAGCTCCTGCACGGTGGCAGAATGGTTCTCTCATTACACTAATTGATTGTATTTCATGAGTTAATTTATCTTCAACACTTGCTATCTCATGCAGACACTAGAATCCATTTCAAAAAGTATTTTTTCTCCTGCTGATAATGGACCATCCAGATTTAACAGCCTCTTAGAATTGGTATGCTAATATACAACTTTTTTTTCTTCTTCTTCTTCTTCTTTCTGTGTGTATAAATGCATCTTACTTCTGTTCCATTCTATGCATCCAAATGAAGTGGGCTATAGTCCACGAAAGCTTATGCTGAAAGAAACTGGTTAGTTTCTAAGGTGCTACAAGTATTCTTCGCTTTCTTTACGGATACAGACTAACACGGCTGCTATTCTTGAACCTGTTACAAATTTGTATGACGTTAGAGCTGAATTCTGTATAATGTTTACATTTCCTCTGCTTTGACTGACCATATTGAATAGTATATAAGGAAATTATCATACAACTTCATATACAACTTTTCATTGTAACTATAAGTCCTGCATTAGTGTGCTGCTCTAAACTCTGCAAGCTCTCAAAGGTCCCAAAGATCACAGGGGCTTACCGGCTGTTCATTCCGTTCCACAGCCATGAGAGCTGCAGCAGTGACTGGGAGAGGGATAGCACAGGAGTTGCTATAGTGGCTCTTCCCTACATTGTGGGGAATCCTCCTTTGACCACTCTGGTTTTGAGTCTGTCTTGTACTGGAACAGTAGCTGAAAGCCAACTTAATACATTGGAGCATTATGGTCACATTTCAGTTGAAGCTTCACTTTGAAGGTCAGAAATCTGAATACAGCACTGGCAATGACAAATTATTTAAAGCAAAGTGGCTAGGAATCCTGTATTAAGGCTGGAAATGAAATGCTGGGTGTTGTAGGTAATAAGTAATGCTATAGTTGTAGGTAATATTTTTTTTTTAAAAAAAAGGCTTATTTTTTCCATACTAAGAAACATTTGCTGGGCTGATAGAACATGTTGTGTAAATAATACAGAAATTGACTTTTTATAGCCTGAAATAAATGACATTGGAAATCATGGTGATTTGGTATTCTTGACTGACAAAGGCAAGTTAGTTTGTTAACGTGCTCAAGGTTATACTCTAAAAGATGTAGAATTTTGTAAAATATGTATCCAGATTTAATGCATAAAAATGATAAATGAGTCAGTAAAGATGACTTGCACACTAAAAATATGAAACATGTATGTTTGTGGCATTGCCTAAACCTCTGTGTAACAATTTGCAACTTACTTAACCTTATCTAGATCTACAGGGACTATGCAGGCTGTCTAGAAGGCAGAATGATCCGCATACAAGTGCTGCTCCAGTGATATATTATTAGTGGATACACTGGAAAATCTTTCAAAACTGTAGTTTGTCTAAATTATTCCTGCAAAGAGCAACCCTAACATTGTGAATGGCGTCTTGTACAAATGCCCCATATCATTGTGTCCTGGTTTAAGACCTATAAGATCAACATGCCTGTGATCTTCAATTACAATTGTTAATGGAAATTGAATAATTTGTCTTGCATGAAGCAGGCATAGACTAGTTTTCTGGTGTACTCACACCCTATCTCAGCATGGAGGTACTCTTATGCTGTTCAACTAGTATTGTTTATAGTTTGGGGGGGTGTTTTATTTAAAAAAAAATCCCTTCCTTCTGTATGCCCTGCACTGAGATAGTCAAGAAAACAATGGATGGTTACTTCCTGCATGATTTTCCTCTTCAGTAAATGTGTGTGTAAAGTAATATGGTGTGGTGGGATATTCTGAAAGAGTCAAGATGTGAGATGTTGTTTTATGGCAAGTCTATAACTGAAGACTGCTTGCAATCACCTCCACACATGTTTTATAAAGCTTTAAGATAATATTGTTGCTAGTTTTATATGATTTCTTAATATTATAAAGTTCCAAGTAATTTTAATTGTTTGGAGGTTTATTTACCTTTTCCTCAGATAAATATCATATTTATACTGTTTCCATTTGGTAACTGTGAAAATGTAATCATATTAGAGGACCTTTCAGTATATTTTGTACTGTCATGATGATGATGTATTGTTTGGTTTCTTGTGGCAGTAGAAATGACTTTACTGAATGAATTTGTGAATGAGTTTTTGCATACAGTAGAACCACAGAGTTACAAACACCTCAGGAATGACAGTTATTCATACCTCTGAAATGTTCATAACTCAGCAAAATGTTACAGTTCTTTCAAAAGTTTACAACTGAAAATTGACTTAATACAGCTTTGAAACTTTACTATACAGGATAAAAATGCTGCTTTCCCTTAATATTTTTTTGTAGCTTACATTTAACATGGTACTGTACTGTATTTGTGTGTGTGTGTGGGGGGGGGTGTCTTTGCTGTTGCCTGATTGTGTACGGCTAGTTCCAAATGAAGTGTGTTGGTGACTGGTCAGTTCCTAACTATGGTGCTCATAACTCTGAGGTTGTGTTGTACCATGACAGCCAGGTTTTGTTTGATCTGGAAATATACAGATAAGAATCTGTGTATTATATTTGAAAACTGCAAATATACGTTAAACTAACTTAAAAAAAAACGAAACAAAGCAGCACATGGGGATTAAATATATGGCTACCCCCATTTACTTCCCTTGTTTAGGCTCACCGTTTGCTTTAGGCTTTTAGGAGCAAGCAGGCCTGGCGACAGGGTGGTACAACAGGTACAGCTGTACCGGGCCCCGGACTTAAGGGGGGCCCCCCTTTAAATCCGGGGCGGGCCCGGTATGCAGCTGTACCCCCTTGTCGCCGGGCCTGTGAGCAAGGAGCGGCTCCGGGCAGCCACTGCAGCGCTCGTCAGCCCCCTCCCCCGGCACCCAGCAGCCTCCCCCGTCCCCCTTTGCTTCTCCCGGCCGGGCCACGTGGCCAGAGCGCATGCGGGGGTTGGGCCCCGTGGGCGGCGGGAGACCGGCCTGGGGGGGGGGGGACGCGGGCGGCGGGAGACCGTCCGGGGGAGGGCGCACGATCTGCATATGGGGCCCCAAAATTCCTGTCGCCGGCCCTGGGAGCAAGTTGTTGAAAACGTTGTTGCATGTGCAAGCTCAAAGCTAGACTTTTTTCGCAATGTAGCTATAATTTTGAAAAAACACATTTTAATATGTACAACCTGTTAGTGTTATAGATTTGTGTGAATTTTCTTCAGCTCTGCTCACATTACTAATAGTATTATACAAGTAGGTATGTGTTGACTGATGTGTAATGCGCCTGATTATGGCAAAGTAGTCAATGTAGCCCTATGTCAACTTGTTAGATGGCTACTAGGAGGGGTAGAATGAATGATAATGTATGTACACAACCTGTTCAAATGGGGTAGGGCAGACTAAGATAGAAAACCGTATGGCATTTCTTTCCATCTTGACTGATTGCTTCATTGCTGCTATAGGTGGGCTCTAGCTGATTGGCTGGACCTGCTATCTCTCTCCCGCTCCTCTCTGTTTCTTCACTCCATCCTTCTTTCTATCCTCCCCTAGCATTGTTGCCTCCCTCCCCTCATTGTCCTCTCTCCATTCCTGTGTTCCTTTTAGTTAATCCACTTCCTTAACCACCTTGTCCTATAATTGGGGAAGTAAAATCTAATTTTGTTAATGTTTGTAATGGTGTTTGCGAGCTTGAAATGGAAAGTGCGATTAGAAATACAAAATCTATACTTTAAAATCTTTACTAAAAATTACTATTTTCTGCCCACAGTGAACTAATTTGTACAACCTCTTCCCGTCCCCACACAATATTTTAGACTGATTTGTCAGCAACCTGTTCTGAACATTCTGCCATTGATTATTGTTGGTGATAGTATGCTTTGCACTGTATAAGGTACTGAAGATATGACTGTTCTCCAAAGATCTCTGTTTCCTAACGGACCACGTACAAACCTGTTGAGACAGCTAGAGTGAGATATTAAATGTGAGAAACTTGAGTGTGTTGGTTGGGTCCTGGGGTGGGGCTGAGCCTGGTCACAGTAGAATCCAACAGTTTCCAAAAAATACCAAGATCCTCCCATTTAAAACCTTACTGTGTGTGTGTGTGTGTGTTTTAATTGATGTAGTTTTTAGCTGTCAAAAGTAAGTTTTGAATTTATCTTCATTTTTCCATGTCTTCCTTTTTACGTATTTATTTTTTAATTTAAAAGTGTGTATGTATATGACAGTAAAGGTTGGGACAGATGTTGAAAAGATGGAACTTACAGGTACTTATATTTAGTTTCAGGTGCAGTATCCTGTGTCCCACGCCCTTGTTTTGCTGGGAAGGTGCAACATATTAAGAAAGCGTATAATATCTCTGCTGTTATCTGAAGTAAATCAATTTGCTGATGAGTTGCAGCAAGCCCACCAGGTACTGTTCTGTTGAAAATTTTATATTGTCATGAAGCAAAGTAAACCATAACACTTATTTAAATGGTACAACTTTGAAACAGAGCTCTAGTATTCAAATCTCTTAATTTAAACTAACAAAAAGATCCACAGAAGTTGTTAGGTTTAAATCTGAAAGTCATCTTCTATCAAGTTTTAAATATTTTTGAAAGTTTAATTTTTTATTCTACAAAAGTAGTGTGTGATTTTCTTTTAAGTGATAGATCAGCAAATTGAAGAAAATTCCAAGCTAGGACCAAGTCTCAAAATATCTTAAATTCAGATACATTCACAGTAGACCTCTGATCTGTTTAACACCTGTTTTGGTCTGGTTATGCTGTAGAAACTGGACTTGTTGTGGTTGATACTTTCCTAGAGATTCATGGAGTTCAGGCATTTATTTTTAGATCGATCAAGTGTCTTTGATACTGTTGAGCACAGGATATTATGCTGCGTTTACTCCTCATTAGAGCTGACTGGGTTGTTCTTGAGTGGCTTTCTGGGAGATTGTAAAGGGCAATTGTTTATCTGTGGCTATTGTCCTTGTATGTTGTCCCACAGAGTCCATCTTTTTATCCATTCTGTTAAATGTGTGCATGGGGTTTATGGGGGTTACGGAGAAACCTTCAGCCTGTTAACACTGGATTTTATGTATCTTTTCTGTCCCTGCTGGTGCAGTGGAGCAGTTTTATCATTGGCTAACAGAAATTATAGACATGGACTGTGAGGAGATTGACCTAGCTGTGGAGCAAGTAGTTAATACAAAACTGAGATGATGCTTTCAGGATGTGATAAGCAACTGAAAGAATAGTAAACATTGTATCAGCATTCCTCAATGTTGGGGTATGCAGACGTGCAACCTGGGGAGTTTCTTGGATACCCAAAAAGCTATGTGCTTATCATGATGTGGCACAGACAGGGAAGCTACATTCTTTGCTTTGAGACTGCTTTTGCCCCCTTGGTTATCTAGGTATAAAAATATTTATACCAGGCAAATTGCCCTAATCCTTTTCCTTGTTACCACAAGATTAGATTATTGTAATGAATGAGGTATGGACAACAGAATGTAATAGAAGTTGTGGCTTGGGCAGGACTCATTTTATAGAAGATTAATTTAAGATTTATTGTACTGGCTGTATTTTGAAATAGAATGATTGTATACTTGGGATAAGCATATTTTTTCAAGTACGAAACAAGTGTTTAAAAAAATTACCTCCAGGGGGAAATATTTATACCATTAGTATCTGCTGAGCAGATATGAGACCAGAGAAATTCAGTAGATCCCAGGGCATTATTGTAGTTGCATGCAGTAACACAGAGACTCCACTATGCTCCTAGTGACCCCTAAACTCCTCTTAGAGTATGGCTTCCTTATACACTGCTCTGGAAAGTTCTATACACCAAAAAAAAAAAAAAAAAATCACAGGAACATCATATCTGGAGAAAAAGGAAAGCCCAAGGTATTGAAAAGAATCCTCTATGACTCATTAAAGTAATAGAAAAATATTCTAATAGAGTTCCATGTCATTTATTTCTATTACAAATGTATAAAGACCTCCCTCTTCAACATTAAATATTCCAAAAAAACAGTCTTAACTGTGGTGCTTTTTTCATTATGATCAGTTTGAGATGCATTTGTTGAACTACATAATTACTTGTGTAGTAATTATGATGTGGACATACCTTTTGGCTACTGGAAAAAAAAAAAGATTGGTAATTACCAACATGAGATTACTTTGGAAACGCTATTTCTTTATAAACTCCTGAAATTTTTTATAAGGATCAGCAAAAAATGAATGAAAGGAAAAAGGGATAAGATTTTCCTGCATAATTGTAAGGCATTTGTGACGTGCTGCCATTTGTAATATCTAAGAAACTGAGCAAAAACCTGTACATTTCATTTAAAAATAGAAATGTGTAATTAAAATTTTATTTTAAAAATTAAATAACATATTCTGGAAATGATAAAATCCCCCCCCCCCGTTTAAATATCACAAGATTATGCACCCATTATTTCATCACATTGCTGTCACCAGTGCTGACACAGCACATATCAAGTGTGTTACATCATCCATTATGCTCCATGTTGATGGAAGGCTCATGTTGGGTTATTGGGAAAACACTGCTGAGCTCAAGAATTATAATTCTATTTCATTTTGCCATACAGAATTTTTTTTGTGCTATTGTGTGTTGTATGTAAGACTTGGTTGGAAATAATCCTATGTTTGATGCAGAGATTATGACAGAGTTTATAAATTGTGTATTTTGCAGATGATAGATAAATGGCTAAATTAATATGCCATGGCTTTTAGCCTTAAATTATACTCTTTAATTGTGCAACGTAGAGATGGATTTTCCAATGGAAAATTCAGTTACTGATAGTCCTGTAAAGCCATGATGTGGTTTGAGAGTATTGCACTACTAAATTCATTTGTAAATGTAGAAGAGTTGATACTTTAATCCATAAACAATTTTATACATAATAGCCAGTACAATAAATTGTAGGGTAATTCCTGTGCTTGCCATATTAAATCAGAATTCTAAATGAAAAGTGACATCAACTTTAATCTTGTCACATTGAACTAAAATTTCATTCTGTTTACTTGTATATAAAAGTTGTTTTCAAAATTAATTTATAAATTGTGTATTCATGTTTTTCCGTATAATTGCTGATCTGATCTGAAAATTAATCCTAAAAATAGCCTCAAATGTGCACAATTAGCAGTGTTTCAAGAAAATGTTCCTATGATCAGTTATAAACACAAGTGTATATACCGGTATATATTTTCCTACATGTAATAAATATTTTGGGAAATTATGTTTAAGAAAAGTATCATAGCTCAGAAAAGGATTAAAATAATTAATACAAAACTTGTATACTATTCTGCTCAAAGTAAAAAGATAAAATCATTTAAAAATGTACAGAATTAATGTTAAAGATCTTCCTCCATCAACATTTAAATGACAGTGTGCAGAAAGACAATATTCTATACCAAATGTCACTAATTGACAAATGGCCAGATTCTGCTTCATTTCTCAAAACTATCATTGAGTTCAGAGGACATCTTGCTTGATTGCAGGATCAGGCTCCAATAGGCATTTCAGATATCCTGTTTAAACAGAACAAAATTGAGAATCTGAATCTTACTTCTGATCCATCCAGGTTTATAGTATGTGACATATTTTGACTTAAGAATTCCAGAAGATCTACAATGAGTGGAGCTGTGTCAATTGAGCCTAGACCTGTCTTTACTTCTCACAGCTTTTTCAAAGCTGTATGTTGAACTTGAATTTTACAGACTAAAAAATAGATTCTGTATAGGAGAATGTTTCAAATGAAACAAGAATTGTTACCTGAAATTATTATACTGATCTTTTAGAACCCCCCTGAATAGTTAAATCTCCCTGTGGTCTTAAAGGTCTCAAAAGAAAGAGAAATGTATGAATAATGAAGGTTTGCCTAACATTTTATAACACATCTCTCCATATTTTAATATATAAAATAAAAGCAACTAAGATGCTTATACAGCAGTACACCACTTTTAAATTTTTACTGCCTTTCAGCATCCGAACACCATCTTTTCCCCAGCTTTTGTTCAGTCATTGCTTATTGAATTATATCTAATTAAAGGACCCAGTGCTATAAACTCTGAAGCAAGTGAGTAACTTTACTCACATTGGCCCTGATTCTGTAAAGTTCTTAATCAGATGATTAAAGTTAAGCACATATTTAAATTATTTGCTGAATCAGAGTGTAATAGGGTCTTTGGTGGGCTGGGAGGTCTACTGGTTAACGTCCACTCTCTTGTGGGACAGTGGTAGGGGAGCCCGGGCCCACCTGCTCTACCAGGCTCTGACCCAGAGCCCTAGGAAGCATAGCAGCATTACAGTCACACTCCCAGGGTCACTTCCTACCACTTCTCTCTGCTTCTGGTACCAGTTAAGAAAAAAGGAAAACGAACAGTCAGCCTCAGCCAGACTCAACATACAGTCCTGTTACTTCAGGGAGCCACCACTAGCCTCTTTTGGCAAGTGCCTTTCGGGTAGGTATGTACTCCTCTCCAGCCTTCTAAGCTTTTCAACCCCATCTCCACTTGGAGCATACTCTGCTGTGCCCAATACTGTCCTTCCACCCCTTCCCTCGCAGTGTGGGTTTTGTATACCCCATCAGACTGGGACATTGTTTGCTATTTAGGTACATAGATTAAAGGACACAGAATTGGGCCACTTTGATTGTTACTTTTGTGGCATATGGCTTGTTGTCTTTGACTGTAAAGTAACATGCCCACCTATGGTACTGTATAATTGTGATTGATTGTAAGAGCCTTACATCATACCTACCCTGCAGGCACAGAGTGTCTTGATGTTTACAACAAAAAAAAAATCAGTGTTGCTTAATATTTACTCACTCTGTGCAGCAGATGGAATTTATGGCTCCAGAACTGTATTATAGAATGTAGATTATTCCTTCAATACAGAGTGCTTATGTAGCACATTTTCCTTGATGATGCCTCATAATCACTTCAGAGACAGAGGATCAGAAATGGAAAGCACATATTGATTGAAAGAATGTTTCTAACCTGCCAGGCTTTCAGAATTTCATTTTTTAAAAGAATTGTTAAATAGAAAATAAATTCAACTTAATTGCTGAGACCTTTTCTGATAATACTAGGTTTCATCTCACTAGGATGTCTTACCGAACTTTTGGGAACAGGTGTGGGCCAGACATGATGTAAGCTATTAAAAATCTGTTTCGACTCTTGTTTAATTATTCCTACTGGGTAGTTAGCGTAGTAACATTTTTGCACAGTATATAAATTGTGTACATTGTTTTTCCAAATATGCATAGTTGCTGTCTTCACATGTAAAATATTTATTTTAGGCATTTTTAGTGACATTTTTGAAATGGTATTTTTCATGCTAAAATACTTTGTATATCTTTATATCCATATATAATGTGTGTATACACACACATATTATTAAAACTACCACTTCAACACTATTTTGGAAGACAACCAAAAATATACATGTAAGCACATAGTTCTTCCTGTCAGTAAGGACCTGATTCTGCAGGCCTTCTGTATGAAAAGCTATCATAGACTTAAGTGAGAGTTAAGTGTACAAAAACATTATATGATGTCTTAACCTATGCAAAGCTACATAAGAAATTCCTATTACGTATCCGGTGGAACTTGAAGACATATTATAATTCTATAAGCTCCACTTATAGGAATTCATTTGTTAACTTATGCCCCAGTTCTGTAGAGTATTTAAGCACCTACTTAAGTCTGTCCATAGTAAGCTTGGAAGCTTCTCTCTTTCACCAACAAAATTTGACAATAACAGATATTACCTCACCCAGCGTGTGTCTCATTCAGCAAAGTGCTTTGTTCAGTAGAGATGGATTGCTGGATTGGGACCTGGGCAAACAGAAAAGATATCTGCAGAGATTCATGTTCTAGCCTAGACCACATGCAGAGGTTATTGCATCAAATACGTTCTGTTAGACTGAGAACAACTATTTGTGGAAGAACAAAGAGTTTTCGAAAAGAAAAGTGTAAGTGCCATGAGTTTAGTGGAACTGAGAGCATCTCATATTCTTCTGCTGCTCTTCAATACTATCTAACAGGTAGTCAAGTCACTGTAATAGCACACACATGTCAATAGTTTCTTACTGAGATAAACAAGGAGGTTAATTAGTGGGCAGGGAACCACACTTTCTGAGAGCTATGCATTTCAGTGAGATACTAAATGTCTAGTTGGACTGGTGGTGTTATAGTTGTGTTAGTCCAAGGATATTGTAGGGACAAGGTGGGCAAGTTAATATCTTTTACAGGACCACTTTCTGTTGACAAGAGAGACACATTTTCAAACTTAAGAATCTGTTCAGGATCCACGAAGCAGGAGACTGAAAACAAACTAACAACAACAGTGTCCCTGTTGACAGGGTAGCTGGCCCTTAAATGAAACCAGACACAACCTTCTTGTTCCACTTCAGATGAGGCCTAGTTTGCTATAATGAGGAGTTACAAAATGGGAGAGAGTTACAAAGGTGGGAGTGTTCAGAACCCAGAGAGCAGAGGAAGAGATGTCAGAAGATGACCAGACCTGGGTTAAGGGGTTCAGGGAGGAGGTGCCCCTGCAGGAGGGAGAAAGAAGAGTTCCCTAATGACAGTGGAGGTAGATCAAGCTTATGAAAGCAGAAGGTTGGAAAGAATTTGTGGGAGGGGGGTAAATCATCTGCAAACTTCTCCAGGCCAGAATGCAATGCCAGAGGGGGCTAAAGGCTGGGAAATAATTGGTGTGTTGAACCCACTGATGTATCTGGGCAAAAAGCTGAAGATGTATCTCAAAAAGAAACATGGTGGGGAAGCACCCTATTAGAGGGGCTGTCGTGAGGCAGGGTGAGAGATGCTGGAGCTGTACCTAAGGTGAACATGGTGAGAGAGACCAATGCTGTACTGGAGAGCCAGAGCATGGTGAAAGATGCCAGAGCTGTATTTGGTGTGCTGATGGACTATTGGGGCCTTGAAAGACTGAATGTACTGTTTGGGCTGTGCTGAGGAATTCTGGATTGTGGTTGTGGAAATTTTGTAATAAATTAACCCCACAAGGTCCATTCATATGCAGAGAGCTTGCATACAGTTACGAGGGACTCCAGAAGATGGGGGGAAACTGATGCAGGAACACCTGTTGTGCCGCAACCTGCTGCTGGAGGACACCCCAGGCAGGGCTGCCTTTTTACATATTGAGGAGAATGCGGGTACTTTGATCAGACCCTGGCCAGGGGGGTGCAGTGCAGCTGAGATATCTAAGGATGAAGGCTTCGGGGGCCGTGGACAAGGAACATTGAGGCAAGTGCTGCTTGCAGGACCACCCTGAGGCCACAAGAGAGGTTATTGGAGATGATCTTCCTATGACAATCCCCTTTAAGAAGGCCTCAAAACTGACCCTAACCATTAGAGATCCTAGTTCTCATTGTTCTAGCAGTCAGGTTGGTTATCTCCCTTTTCCTTAGATGTCTGATCAGGGAAGGAGCAGCGTAACCAAGTTCATAAGGCCTTTATGACCGAGTCTAATGTCCCAGTAACCAAACTTCTAGTCAGAAAACAGTTTGTAAAGCCCAGGGCAGGCTAGTGTCCTGGGTCCTGCAACCCATAGCAGCCAGCCTGGCTTCTGTTCCCTTCTCTTTCTTGCTCAGCTTCCTTTTCCTGTGTAGATACAACCCCATCCTCAGGGCAAAGCAGGGTTCTCCTTGACTGTGCCCTGACTGTTTTGGCTGGAGGTTACAGACTGTACCTTAAAGGGATAATGCACCTGACTACATATACTCTCCCATCACCCAAAAGAAGGGAAGGGTTCTTATCTGACATTCTGCTCCTTTTCAATCAAAACTTGATACCAATCACAAGCTCCATAAACAGTGCAGACTGGGGATCTAGTTTTATTGCTAATGTCTTCTGCAATTCCAGATTAGATTGCAAGATATATACAAAATAATGTGGCATGCCAGACAAATAGGGAGGTGATAAATGGGCCATACAACCACGCAGTTCGCCCTGACATTGTCATGGAATCTAGTAAGGAAAGGGGAATTTAAAGTATTCTTAGGCAGCTGAGAAGTAACGTTGCTTTGGCTATACTTAGGTATAGCGCAAAATTGAAGATGACACATAATCAGAAAACTCAGGTGCTTTTTGGGAACAGAAGAAGCTGAGTTATCGATTTCATGAAGAGAGAAGGGATCTCTTTATTACTGTTGACTAGAGAATTATTAGCTGGAAGAGTTCAATGTTGGTGAATCATCTCATTCACTAGAGAATAAGTGATGGGGGGCAGGAAAGCTATCATTGTAAAAATCAGAATGTACTGTATCATAACAGACAAATGGGTTTGTGTTATTGGAATCCTTTGTTCTTATATTTTAGGTATGATTTGAAAAAGACACACCATGCCATGAGTATAAATTACTATAAATATATTTTTTTTAATTCTTGCATCAGGGAAAAGGAATGAAATTAACACCTAGCTAAATGCCGTTTTCTGGCTTTACTTTCATACCTTTGTTAATTACTTCCCTTTTTTCCCCCTCTGACTATTGCTTGCTTCCTTTGTGTGATGGATAACTGAATGAAAACAAGACAGAATTTTCTCTCCTGTACATTGATGTTTGCATAGCATATATTGTACATCCACCAAGATAATTCTCTTGTTGCTTACTATGTCTATTATGGACTATAATAGACTATAATACCTATAATACCCCTTTTAACCTTCTTTGTTCACTAGGCATTTCTGCTTATTTACAAAGAGAAATGTACTAGAGAAAAGCAAGCAATGCTTCCTTCACACTTGGATTAGATTTTGAACCCCTTATTTGCATTGAGTAGCATTCAAGGAGTCAGTGCAAGTAAGGGTATTACAAAGGGAAATATTGTACATTTGTGGTAGTTAAAATATTTAAATTACAGCTGATAGAGGGTTTTTTAAAAAACCCTCTATCTCGAGATATGTTTAATATTATACCTGGAATTAACAAAATTGGAAAAATCTGAGATTTGATTATTTTAATTATGTTTTTAAAAGATTGTTAAAAATCTTTGTTGTTTGTTTTAAGACAGCCGGCATTGAAGTATTTTATAGAAACCAGTATCAATATACAGTTCCTACCTCAAAGACCTTGTCATTGAAATTTAGATATGAAACATGATAGCAAATAGTATTGAGGCACTGGGGGGAGGAAAGACAAGGAATGCATCGCACAGTTTTATTAGAAGGGTTTTTCTTAGCTTTTATAGCCAAACCAATCTGTGTGGTTACAAATACTTACAACAGAGATTTAAAATATCAGTTTTTTAAATATGCTATTTGTTACCTTTTTGATTCTTTAAAATGTATCACATTACTATAGTGAACATACTATTGAACTGTTTCCACTTTTATGGGAAAAGGTTGCTGGTATTAATACATAAGCCATAAAATCTATATGTCTACCATTAATTATGGTTGTTTACCATAGCTAATTATTAAATTGCCGATAAATAAAATTTGTGTTAAGTATATTAAAATACAAAATATAGAACTATGGAAAGATAATGAATTGCCAGTCCGATCTGAGTTTCATTTTTCATTTTAAAAGTGTTGTTGCTTTTACAATACATGATTTCTTCTTTTCTCTCTCTCTCTCACGCATACGCACACAAATTCTGCGAAGCGAGAACTTTTAAACTTACTGCATTATATTTATTCACCTATCGAGCATATGAATAACTCACTACTTAGACACCTCAACAAGGTAGCTGACAATTGTGCAATGCTTGGAAAAATGTGAATTGTTGTATAGCTAAGGCTTGATATCAAACATAAAGTGGTACAAAACCTTATAACTAAGCACTGTAAAGCCGCCATCATCATAGCACAGGGCCGATTGAGCAGTTAAATACTTAAGATGACACATGCACTCATTTTCTTTACAACCACACTAGGTGATTAAATTACTCTTCTCAAAATACTCTGATTTATGTCCTCAAATATGCACTCAGAAGGTCACTTGTGAGCTGAAATGCAGTTACAGTTGAACCTCAGAATTACGAACATCTTGGGAATGAAGGTTGTTTGTAACTCTGAAATGTTTGTATCTCTGAATAAAATGTTATGGTTCTTTCAAAGTTTACAATTGAATATTGACTTAATACAGATTTGAATCTTGAGTATGAAGAAGATAAATGCTGCTTTCTCTTTATTTTTTTAATAGTTTACATTTACAACAATATTGTACTGTATTTGCAATTTTTTTATCACTGCTGCTGCCTGTTTATGTACTTCCGGTTCCAAACGAGTTGTGTGGTTGACTGTCAATTCATAACTTTGGTGTTCGTAACTCTGAGGTTCTACTGAAGTTCAAAAATAAATAAATAAAACAGAGTTAAACTAATTCCAGGGAATACCTGTTCATCTGAATCTATATCAGGTGTTCCAGTCACACATTTACAGTGGGGTTTGTCTCCCTGATACAGTATAGAAAATCCAGACAAACAGGAGAATTGGACTACATACAGAGCACTGTCTAAGGCACAAATTAGAGACTAATATTATCTTTTATTTTTTTTTGTTTGTTTAATTTATTTCTTTATATAGTAACCTTAGATGCTACTCTCTAAAATGGTATGTAAATGATATACTGGTGGCAATTTTTTTTTTTGTTTGTTTCAAAGTTAAGTATGTCCCTGGTACATGCTTAAAGAGGAATGTTTGAAAATTTAACTTGTATGCTTTGTAGTTGCTGGCATCTGCTACCCCTGGAACTGAGTTGGTCAAAAATCCTATTGTATCTCTAGGATTCTTGTTTTGAAATAAGATTTGTTTGGCTCAGTACCTTCCTCAAAATTAATTCCTTTAATAAAAGTTCTCTCTTTTATCTGGGTTTTCAGAGTGTAAGTTTTATATCCCACGTTGCAATTGTAAAGAACCCTTTCTGATTACCAGTTCCCTTATTCATTTACAGTTTTGAATTACATATGTTTCCAGTAATTTATCTCAAAGTAACACTAGGAGGTTAATTGCAGAACATTAGATAAAGCTACTTTAGATTTCCTAAAGTGACTTCCAAAATTAACTGGAAATAAACCCATAGTAAATCTATATAAATCATTAAGATCTGAACAGAGGGAGAACTTAAACTCATACTGCTTTATAATAAGAAGGCTTTTGTTCTTAGTTCAGCCTTCACAATTAACCTTCAGAGTCATATCAGGCCAAAAAAATTATTCTTATTCCATTTGGGAGAGTGAAATCTTTTTGCAATATAATTTGCTGTATGTACAAATGAAGCATGTAACAAAAAAAATTGTTCCTGTTTATAAAGTGCCTTCTTGTGTGTGCAACTTTCCTTCATATTATTCAATTGTGCAGAGAAGACAAGAAAGAACATTGAATAGCGGAAATATAGTAGACTGTGTTTGGTTATGTTTTGGCTTTAGCACTCTATACTAATTCAGGGATTATTCCTGCAAGCAGGAGAAAAATGAGGATCCTTTAAGACAAGGGCATTCTTTAGTGCCAGAAGCCTCAGTTGTATTTCCTTCATTAGCTGGGGAACAGGTCAATCAATGTGTCTGGTTTAGAGATATTACCTAATTCAGATTACAGTTACTAGTCCATCTGTAAGTGAAAGCTAGTACTGAAGTCAGTACTTGTGGCTACCAGTTATTTCTTTGAAGAAATCATTTGGGAAAGTTACTTCCACTGCTTGCATCCGACCAAGTGGGTATTAGCCCACGAAAGCTTATGCTTCAATACTTTAGTTAGTCTTTAATGTGCCACATGACTCTTTGTCACTTCTGCAATTCCAGACTAACACATCTACCTCTCTGATTCTTTGGGTAAAATGGACATCTCCCTCACATTGGCAAGGGAAGCAGAATTCACACACTCTATCGTGCAAGCAATTCCTGATATCACTAACCCATCTAAGCCAATTACAGCCTTTTTGGAGCCAACAAAACTCTCCCTCAGAGACATGTGGAGGAGTTAGAGGCCCTAACTTGTGTGGCCATGCTACCCAAGGCCACCTTACACAGGGGCCTTTAAGTGATAGGGAGTGGCTTGAGCAGCTCTGGGTCAATTTCATCTATGCGAAACAGACATCAGTGTTTTAATGGGTTTTGAGATTTACTTTTCTGACTGCTCTGAGTGTGCGTATGCTTCTGAGCACTAAAACAGTGTTTATTAATTTTACACTTTTCATTGATCTAGCAGTGCAGCAGAATTCTCAGTGTGAAATATTAGACCCCACCAGCGGTGCAAACATGCCCAGATTGTATTGGATTTATAGAGGTAAATGCGACTATTGCCAGGCTTCATTTTCAACCCAATTGTTGCTTGTAATTTTCTACTTTCTCTAATTTTACTTTAACTTTTCAGATTCATGGACATCTTTAATAAATTGGTCTCATAATTCTCACTTTAGGATAAACTCAGGCATGAGATCCACCAGCAGACAATTCATTTCCCTTTCTCGATGATCTGCCCATGTGTTCATCCAAGTACAAGGATACACTTTGGGAAAACATCAGACTCCTTCCAATGGACAAGATTCTTCTTGTCAGCAAGATCCCAAGTCACCCTTTAGAACATGTCGAACTCAGCATTTGGATTTTCTTAGGAACAATTACTTGTTACATAAAGCTTGATTCTAGCTTTATGTAACAACTTTCAGCTAAAGAGAGGTGGAGGATTTTCCCCCCGTTATGGTAAAGAGTGGTTTCAAATGTTGTCACGGTGTGTCTCCCCACTCTGAACTCTAGGGTAAAGAAGTGGGGACCCTGCATGAAAGAAGAAATCACCCCCCCCCCAACCTTATTTTACCAGCTTAGGTTAAAACTTTCCCCCAGAACATAAACTTCCCCTATGTCTGGGCTTGGAAAATGCTGCCACCACCAATTTAATCCCCCAAAGCCATGGGTTAGGGTAAATTGGAACCCCCTTCTTTAACACCCCTCAAATCTCCTCCCGTCCTCCTGGGAGAGGTTTGAGAACAAGAAATCCCTCACTTGCTGTGAGATGTGCCTGATCCAAACCAGGATCTATACAATGGAAACAGACAGAATCTTAAAAGGAAAAGGAGGAGCATAAACCCCTTGTACAGAAATTAATAGAAAATACCCTTAACATCACTCAACCTCCTGACCCCCTCCCTTGGAATTTTTCCCTCTGCTACAGCTTAACAGCAAGGAACACCATGGATCAATTATCAAGTTATACAGTTCAAATATACAATTCACTTACTACTAGGCTTGACTTGGTTAGAAGATTATAGAGAGATATGAAAGGACAGAGCTGTGGTTCTTCCCATCCAGGCGAATGACAGACAGACGAGAGACACGAGCGGGGGAAAACGAAACTAAAAACCACCCCTTTGTTCTTGAGATTGATTAGCATTTCCGTTACGTCATTCCCTCTCAGGTTCCTTCAGGTTAACTCTTCACAGGTAAAACAGTAATTCTAAGCTACTTCATACTTATGACAAATGTGTAAATCAAAAGGAAATGATCAATGACAATCACTGCCTGGTGATACTGTTCTGTTGGGAAGTGATGACATATGAGGCTTTGTTCTAACCTTGCAATATAACAATTACTGCAAAAGCCATGGATGTATATTATGCTAATATTGGGAACACTGACAGTATCTTTGATCTTCTAAAGTATCTAAAGCATCTTTGAGCTTCTAGAATGGAATTTACCATAAGGAAATCTCTGTGGGTTCTGAACACTCCCGCTTTTGTAACTCCTCCATTAAAGCAAACTTGGCCTCATCTAAACTGGAACAAGAGGGTTGTGTCTGGTTTCATTTAAGGGCCAGCTACCCTGTCAAAAGTCATCTGTGCACATAGTTCTTGATTCTATCTTTCAAGAGAAGGTTATAGTTCAAGTGCTATATGGGATGGACTACAGGAATCCTCTTTCCATCTCAAACTTCAAGAAGTTGAAGTGAAATATCCATGGAATATGTAGTGTGTGTGTGGGGGGGGGGAGTTCAGGCATTCTGTCTGTGGAGTCAAGAAACTTAAATGTTTCATAAATATTATAATGAGTTGTCTGAGTTACTTGGCATTAGACAATACTTTCATCATACACCTGGTGCATTTAGCTTGCCAAGTTGATTGAAGGATGTTCTGGCCTAGAAAATGTTTTGAAAAAGCATTAAGTCCAAACCTCTCTCACTTTGCAACAACTAAAGCATGAAGGTACCAGGAATGAAGCCAAGTAGAGCAGGAGCAGCAACAGTACACTTCCAAGCTGGGAATGCTCCTGACAGAGAATTGTTCTTTCAGCAATGACTGACTCTGAAATTATTCATGCAGGACGTGCAAAATAGTTAATTTATCCCACTGCAAAGTTACCTTCCTAAAACCTTTGAAATACATAAAGCACAAGTAGTAGAATGGAAATATGCCATTAGACATTGCACAGTGGTGATGTTTTCCAGTTGCTACAGAAGAGCCATATGAAGCCTTGAACGCGAGAGAAACTCTTTGCTTTCTCCTTCCAAATAACCAGAGGCCATTTACCAAGTTTTCTATCAGAGATCACTGACACATGATTCTGTATGGTATCTCCATAAGCACTTTTAGCTAAGTCTGGATAGTGTGTTACACTTGTTTCACGTAAATGCTCTACGGTTGAGAGGCTAACTGTGTGCTGACTGCTAAAAACAAAACAAAGTCCACAGGTATACTGGGTATGAAGGATGCTTCTCCTGAAGTAGCTCTGGGGTTGTGAAACTCAGCTACACTGGCAGCTAACCATATTGTTAAGGTTGGCTGACTTTTTTCATTATAAGACCCTATTTTCAGATGTTTATAATTTTGCTAAACTTTAACAATCTGGAGTGAAATTTTCCATGCCAGGTGACTGCTTCAGACATTTTTTAGGGGCTGCGGGAAGCGGTGTGGGCCAAGGGATGTGCTGGCACTGCTTCTGCAGCTCCTATTGGCCTGGAACGGTGAACCGTGGCCAGTGGGAGCTGCGATCAGCCAAACCTGTGGACACTGCATGTAAACAAACCGTTCTGGCCCATCAACAGATTTCCCTGGCAGGCATTATGCCAAAGTTTGCCAGTCCCGGAAATAGATTTAAAAAATATTATTTTCTTCAATTAAATAAATATTCTTCATCAGTTGAGCATCATTTATCTTGTGCACTGAATGAGTTAGGGGCCCTGTGGGGAAAAAATAGAAAGTGATCATATAATTAAAGACTGTATTATACTATGTACATACATGCAAATAGGCCGAATTAAGATTAAACAGGCAAAATACTCATTTGCTTTTAGACTTTGCTGTTTGACTGAAACCAGCTATCTACCAGTATATAGAGAAGCTGTATAAAAGTGAGAGAATTGATTTGAAATAGTAGAGATAATGGTATGACTAGTCCTTCTATAAGAATTAGAGAGTTCTATAGTTAACTTGCCAGTATTCCACTAAGAAAGTGATTATTTTTGACTACTTTTCATGATAAATCCTGGTAGGCTACATCTACAGTCGAAAAATGGCATACTTTTACAATGATATAATGAGATAGCAATCTCACTGTAAAAACACCACTCTCCCCCAGTATAGATACCATTGTATTTATCATTGGGGGAAAAAAAGTTACATTTAACTGTCAGTGGAAGTAAAATGCCTCAGAAGCTTCTTCAAGAATATGTGATTTAAAGCTTAAAGAAAAGAAACAAGATATAGCTGCTGTACTGGGTTTTTAAAGACTGTATATGGAAATTCAACATAATTCTTTTTTTTTTCTATAATATTTTGTCACATTAGGTCATCACTTGATGTCATCATTGTAGTTTACTTAATGAGGCTTACTACTTATACTGTAACTTTTTTTTCTGAGCTCATCTATTTTTCATGCAAATAATGTTAGCGAATATATAAAACTGAGGTGGTTTAATGACATATAGACTATTGTCTATCGTTCATTAAAACTCATTTTAGTTTATAACAAGACTAGACTTGATTTAAGTGTTGAGTGTTTTCAATTTACGAGAATAGTGACTTAGTTTACACGCTTTTATTTCTTCACTTTTATGGTCACTCTCTTTACCCATTTGATATTTTTTAAAAAACCTGTACGTACAGGAAATACAGCACTCTCCATCATTTATAGGAACATTGCACATGATTTTCCATATATTCAACTTCTATCAATATATTTCTAAGGGGGAACAAAGAGACAAAACCTAGTTGTTCAAACAGTGTTATAAGGTTGACTTAACAAACTAAAGTATTTTTATTGTTTTGTAGTATTGTTCTGTGCATACCTAGGAGTTGTACTTGGATGACAGTTGCTGTTTTGTGTATGTCAGTCATTAGTAGAGATATTGCATGAACTTCTGCTCTACGAGTCTGATGCAAAGCCCATTGAATTCAATGGAAAGGCACCATTAGTACCAATGAAGGATCTTAGTGGAATTATACCACTGTTACAGATGTCAGTAGAGTTTCAGGAATGTAACTGTGTGTGGCATTGACTTGATTTATCTCTGAAGTTAACAGAGTACAACAATCCACAAGTGGAAACTTGAAATACTTTGAAATTAATGATTTTATTAATATAGTGAACTTTATATGGAGCCCACAGTGCTGAACACTAACAGAAGGCTAAAGTAAGAACATTATTTTTATATTGCCATGCTAATGGAGAAGGGCTTAACAAAAATGTAAGAATTTTTTTCACATATAAGTTAGAAACGTCTTAATGTGTTTGCATACAGTTTTAAACATATATTAGAAAGACAAAATAAATAAGGTATCTAATTTGATTCTCTCCATTGTTTATAATGATTATTTTCCTCACAGCTTAATAGCAGCTCACAATGTCTGACTTTCTAGCCCTGAAATGTATTTATTTTATTTCTTTCAATTTAGGGAATAGTAAAAAAATGTCCTTTATGAAAGCTCTAGGGTGCCCTGACAGTAACTTAAATATTACAACTGTGTAAGACACTGAGCAATGTTCTTTCTAAAATGTGAACAGGGACAAATTAATTCTGCCAGCCAGTGAATCAGCCACAACAAGGCTTCTTTTGTGCTCTTGCTTCATCTCCAGGAATATACCATTACCCTTCTCTAAAAAGTCTTTTAAATTGCACACCATTTGTTCTTTTGTGGCAAGAATGTGATTTAGCATTCTGCCTATGCATCACTTACACATTAAAATCTTAAGTTTAACGCATGGATTTATTGCTTTGGCAAATGTGGTTCAGTTGAAATGTTAGAAAATGTGGTTAAAAAGGGTGAAAAAATCAATTAAAACAAGTAAAGATTATGAAGCAGCTAAAACTTTATAAAGGAACTTGAGTCAATAAAATTAACCCAAGCATGGGGCTTTTTGTTCTAAACTTTAGTTTAGAAAAGTTAGCTAGTGGTTACAGAAATGTTAGTGTATCCAGTTCATGAATGTGCATGCTCGCATATTTTAAGATATTTGCAAAGGCACACAGCATAGCCAAAATATGTTAGTTTGCATTTCTGCCATGTTCTGTACACATTCTGTATGCTGCTAAGCTTGTACTAACTCACAGGTTATATCTTTGGGGCCCTGATTCAAAGCCTGCCTTTAATGGAAGAACTCTCACTGATTTCAGTGGGGATTGGATAGAGCCTTTGATCTGATGGTTTGGTATTCTTAACATGTTTTTGTGAGGGAGCTACATGTAAAATAGTATTTAAAATGATACTCGGGGTTTAGTTACAGAAATATAAATCAGTTAACTTTTATTAATTTGCATGTTCACCATATTCACTTTTGAGTTTCCATAAATAAGACGAAGAACACTTGTGGCACCTTGTAGACTAACCAGTTTATTTCAGCATAAGCTTTCGTGGGCTGTAGCCCACTTCATCGGATGCATAGAATGGAACAGAAGTAAGATGTACTTTTTTTTTTTCTGTGTATATAAATACATTAGCATACCAATTCTAAGAGGCTGTTTAATTTGGATGGGCCATTATCAGCAGGAGGAAAAAACCTTTTGTAGTGGATTTCTGTCTCACAGGTGACAAGAATCTTTGAAGGGAACTTAACAGGGAAATGCATGTAATTAGTGTAATGAGCCACTCATAGTCCCTGTTTAACCCTTGGTTGATAATGTCCAATTTTCAAATTAATTCCAGTTCTTCAGCTTCTCATTGGAATCTGTTTTGGAAGTTTTTCTGTTTTAAAATTGACATTTGACATTTGAGTTTCCATTTTGTTCCCCTTAGTTATTCATGCTGCTTAGCAGCAGTATGTTCTGGGGCACTTGTGGAGAACGTATCATTTATTTTTATGAAAAATTGTATAACTCAGTTTCCCCTCTCACATTGAATTGTTACCTGCTAGATGTAAAGAGGTTAATTTCTTTCTTCAAACAGGACAAGCAGTGCAGTGACTATGGAGAGGTATTGTAAGCATGAATGAGCTGTCAGAAGCTGTGAAACCTGGGAAGTAAGCTATAGACTAATAGGGTATTCAAAGACCATTGTATCAACTTTATAAGTATTATATGTATCTATATGGACTAGGGGGAGTGGCCTGAGTTTACTGCAGGAACTAAAGTCACTGGGAGGGGAATTAATGTGAATTTCTAGGCTGATAAGAAACTCTGGAGGCACCTCATCTCTGGGAGGGAAATTGCATAGACTTGTATCTGATTAGAGAAGCTTGGCAAACAGGACTGAAAATGTTTGTGACCAACTTGATATAGGAGAATATACAGAAAATAGTAAGCTATTTGTTGGTTTCAAAATACATTTTCTCTACAATACTTTTGTTCTTAATAAATCTTTGCTTTATGAAGATGGGCTGGTCACTGCTTAAATCTGTCATTGTTCCTGAGAGAACAGCACTGCAGTTACTGAACTAAATTCAGACTTGGTGTGGTGATCACAGTGAATTGCAGAAGAAATTACAGTCTAAATCCAGCCTAGAGGGAAAGAGTAATGGGATTTTGTCCTCATAAAGGTGATGTCTAGAGACCCGAAACCTAACTGCAGTGCCCTCAAAGAGGACTACAAAGAGCTGAGAGGTGCAGTTACCTTGGCAATTGTGACATCCCTATCGATGGCTCACTGTCTGCTCAGTTTTATAGCATTTATTGTAGTTCAGAAAAATCAGCTCTTCAGAAACATCTTACTAAGAACTTTTCTCAATGAAATACTTGTACTCAGCAGGAATTGTCGATCATGGGGTTACCACTGCTCTTGAGAATAATATGCACTTTTCCAGCCTGTCATGAAACTTCTGCTCTGCATTTAAATGAAAGATGTGACATTTATTTAAGGTGACAATTATTTTTGTTTATTTTCAGAATACATCTACGAACATTATTTATTTGTGCCCAGAACTGTCTCTTCAGTTTTACTTTTCTAGAGAATCTCTTCCATGTACATAAATGATTATTATTATTATTGACTACACTCCAGAACTCATTCAAGGTCATTACTGTTGTTCGTGGGCTTAAAATAAAAAGTTTAGCAAAAACTATTGTGGAAGAAAGCAATTCTTCACTCTGTGTGTGTTAGCAACAAGTCAGAGACACTTTTATTAAGAGCAATTGCAAGGGAAGACCACAGTTGGTCCCCTGTCCATAGGCAGATCTTCAAAAACAAGCAGCTTAAAGACAAGTATTTATACTTTCCCATTACATACATCAACAACCAACAGTTATTTCCTGTTTATACATATTCCGTCCTGATAGCCTGCTTATCTCAACGGTTCTTGCTCAATGTCAGTATTCCACCCTTATCTTCCTGAAGCAATGCTAAAACAGCATCTATTGCAATATTTTTCTCTGTCTCCAAGTCAACTAAGATGGCTGCACTCAAGATCCTCATTTTTTCCACTTCCACACTATTTAAAAGTCTTAAGTATTCTTGTCTCTTATGGTGTTGCCTCTGTTCCATCAATGACAGCCAACCTTGGTTGTCCATCTATCTGTTTCATCGGTTAACATCTCCATACTTTCTTCCATGTGTCCTCTCATGCATGGAATGTTCTCCTTGAACTAATGTGCAAGAACTTATTCTCCTTTAAGATCCTCCTTTACATCCATCACTGTTGTGATTCCTGTAAAAAAACGACTAGCTAATAATGTGTCTCTTGAGAGGAAGGTGGGCATTTTTGATAGTATTTTTTCTTCTGTACATGAAAACCAAATGATTTGTTTGAATAGCTAGCTTATGTAACTTTGTGATCTCGTTAACATTATCCTTGTACTCCCTCCCTCTTTCTCTATGGCTTGTTACACATACTGAGTTTTGTTTCAAATTAGAATGTAAGCCCTGCAAATTGGTCAGTGCTAACAAAGCCAAATCGATTAGGGTGGATGTGGCCCATTCCCAGCAGTTGACAAGAAGCTGTGAGTATCAACAGAGGGAAAATTATTTTTTGTAGTCACACAGCCACTTCCAGTCTTTATTCAAGCCTAATTTAATGGTGTCCAGTTTTCAAATTAATTCAAGTTCTACAGTTTCTCGTTGGAGTCTGGTTTTGAAGGTTTGTTGTTGTTGTGTTTTTTGTTGTTGTTGTTGTTGTTAAAGATTGAAGTGCTCTCCTACTGGTTTTTGAATGTTACATTTCTTGATGACTTATTTGTGTCCCTTTATTCTTTTGCATAGAGACTGTCTGGTTTGGCCAGTACAAGTGGCAGGGGGCGGGCGTTGCTGGCACATGGTGGCATATATCACATTGGTATAAAACAGTTTAGGCTATATAGAGAGAGTGCAATGCCACCTTAATTTCATTCACAGTTACCCCTTGGAGAGTATTGCCTCTATCATTAGAAAGAGGGGCCAGCGGGGGAAACCCCAAAGTAGTGGCAGGCGGAGTGCACTGCCTTGGGGTTTCCCCCGCTGGCCCCTTGCCGGCCGGGGTCCTGCCGCCTGCCCCAGTCAGCTCCCGCTGTCAGCCTAGGTGTAGGGGGTGATCTTCCTTTACCCCCGCCCAGCCTCCCCCCATCTAACCGCCTTTCCTCCCCCACCCCTGCCTGGCCCATCCCACCCAACCTAACCTCCTCCCCCCCTCCCACTCCCAACCCAGCCTCCTGCCCCCCATGCCTGACCTTCCCAGTCCAGCCTCCCCCCACCAAACCTCCTTCCCTTCCGCACCCACGCCTTGCCCACCCCATCCAGCCTAGTCTCCTGCCCCCCTCCCCGCCCGCCCAGCCTCCTCCCCCACACTCCATTTACCATCTGCTCCCCGTGGCTCCTCCGTTCACCGCCCGGCTAACGGGCGGCTCCCCCAGGCGCGAGCCGCTCCCGCCTGGGGGCCGCGTGGTGCCGGCAGCTCCTCCATGCGCGAGCCGCCCCAGCCTGGCGGCCCGCGCGCATCCCTGGCCGGTGGCTGCGGCGCATCCCCGGCCCTGCCACAGGCTGGACAGAATCGTTTGGCGGGCCGTATAAGCCCCATGGGCCAGAGGTTCCCCACCCCTGCCTTACAATATATTTTTACTAGATTTCTAAACTAAAAAATAACTGTGTTTTTTAGAGCCATGTCAAACCTGTGATTGCCTCTTATCCTGTGTTCCTGTTAGATGGCAGCTGAGACATAGAAAATTCTAAGTAGGATGAACTCTCACTTGGACGGACATTAATCAGAGTCACTTATCAATGCCTCTATGCCATGTGCAGTATCTATAATAATATTTGGCTATTTGTAATCCCTTCCCTACTATTCTTTGCAACCTTCTCTTCTTTTTTAACTGGGAGTTGTTAACTGTCAACTGATGGTGTGGCTTGCTTGAAAGCTGTTATGTTCCCTTCCCAGGGGTAGACAACCTATGGCACGTGTGCCGAAGGTGGCACACAAGGTGATTTTCAGTGGCACACTCACTGTCTGGATCCTGGCTACTAGTCTAGGGGACTCTGCATTTTAATTTAATTTTAAATGAAGCTTCTTAAACATTTTTAAAACCTTATTTACTTTTACATACAACAATAGTTTAGTTATATATTAAAGACCTATAGAAAGAGACCTTCTAAAAATGTTAAAATATATTACTGGCACGTGAAACCTTAAATTAGAGTGAATAAATGAAGACTCGGGACAGCACTTCTGAAAGGTTGCTGACTCCTATACTAGATCCTTTGGTTTGGTTGTATGTTTGGGCTGAGTTCTTCATCTTGATTTTAAATATTTTGAATTGTTCTTATGTATGCTTCTTAGATGCTTATCAGTAGGTGCCCCACAATTCTATATAATGAACAGCAATAATTCTTTATAGAATAAGGCTAAATTAGAAAATGCTTCTGTAATTAGTTCTGAGAGTGGGAGTACAACTGGAAATAAAAAAAAGGATGTTCAATTCAATGAGTGTGGTCATCTTGGCATTTGTATAAATTCTAGTTTTTTCACGGGTTTGCGAAAGAACTATTACTCCTTTTACCTAATTATATTGTACTTGTGCCATTTAACTTTATGAAAAAAAGTCATACCTAAACTCATGTGGGATTAGTATAAACATAAAACAAGAAAAGCTTTGTTGCTGCAGAATGATCCCTGTCATTCAGTCACTAATTTCTCAAAGGAGTGTAATAAAGAGACGCAGGGGGAGCATTCAGAAAGACTAGATCATTGACTGAGATTCAAAACTGCTTACAAAGATAAATATTATACAGCCAGCATAACAGCAATTGCACTCTGTGTAGAATTTTAATATGCTACTTTACATGAGCTAGATCTGTTATAAGCTCATTTTTATTGATAAACCATTGTAATTTGTTTTCAGTATGAATCATGACATTTGCATTAATAAACTTGTTTCACATACTGTATTGTCTTTTCTTGATGTGATAAGTGCATTCCTTATGTAGCTAAAATAAATTATACTGCAGAGCAACTGTATTAAATTAAAAATCACTAAGCATCGTACAGTTTTGTGCCGTTAGCCTTTCATCAATTGGTGTCGCAAATTTATGTGAGCTCTCATAAATTTAAATCTGAAGAGGGTTATTAGTTATTGTACTTTTATCAGTAATTGTGGTTTATGATTATTTTGTTTCAACTTGAACAGGTTGAACTTGTTCCTGAAGATAAATTAATTTTTTGTCATTTAACAAGAACAGAAAACGGATCTTGAGCTAGTTTTTTTTAAATGCAAAGCAACTGTATTAAGATATCATTAAGATTATGAGATTACCCATAAAGTAAGAAATTCTGAGTTAGGGAGATTTGGCCTATTGTGGTGATCTCGTCTCAAGGGGAAAAAAGTAGTGAAATAAGTGTTTTCAGATATGGGAAACAAGAATAATTAAAGGCATCAAAAGGCTTCCTTATTACCTGAGATTGAAAAGATTGGGACTGTTCATTTAAAGAGGAGATAGATAAAAGGATTATTGATGGAAATATACTAACAGTGAATGGTATAGAGAAAGTAAATTGGGCATTCCTATTAACCCTTTTTCTTGACAGAAGAGCTGGGGGTATTTATTGAAATAGAGAAGCAGCAAATTTAATCTGATGAAGGGATATTTTTTTCTCTGAACAAACCAGAGAAGATTCTGGCAGATTCTCAGTTTCAGTGTGCTCACATGAGACTGGTAGAACTCAGTAAGGGCAACAGTAGCAGTATGGAGCATTTGCCATTTCCCCTACTGGTGGCAGAACACCTGCTGCTGGACTTAAAAACTGCCTCTGAAACTTCCCAGTAAATCTCTCTCCATAATGGCACTCAGTGAAGATGCTCTGTAAAGGAGCTAATCCACTGCAGTCACTGTTCTTCTTTTCTGCTACATCTTTCCTCCCTGAATTGCTCAAATCAAATCAGGTATCTTTTCTGATAAAAGTCCCTTTCCTCCAATTGGTTCCAAGTATGTTTTACATTATTTTAATGGGTTTTTTTGCCTTGGGCACTTTGACTAGTTTTCAGATGCCGCACTTCCATGCCTATTTTTCTCTCTGGTTCCCTTGTTCAGGTTTCTGTTAATGCTTCAGTGCCTTACCTCCGTGATTCAGGTCCCACTTCATTGCTTTTTGTTTGTTGAAAAACCTGCTTTGGAACTTTATTGCTTCTATTTTCAGTATTTCTGTTGCTGCCTCAGTGCCTATATTTTTTGGTGCTTTGATGCCTTCATTAGCACCAATGGTTTTTGGAGCATATCTCAGCCAGTGATGGCAGTAATGTAGCTTTGGTTCCTGTGTTCTCTGGCTCTCTTGCAGCTTTGGAGCTTGTTCTTCTTTGAATCTAGAGCATCTGCCCTGAAACTTCAGTGTCTGAGACACTCACGCACACTTTATCTGTGCCTCAGTGCACCAACGTTGGCTCAAAGGCGTGCTATGGTTTTTTTTTCTTCTTTTTTCCCTTTGGCGACATTTTCTGTGACTGTTTCAACTTCATCAACACCTAAACAGGAAGGAAGGCTATTCAGCAGCTTCGTACAATGTCCTTGAAGTAGGACTATTTGTCTGTCATGGAAAGTTGACCATATATGTCGTACCTTCTGTGCCATGCTAGAGTTTTTCCATCTGGCCTGATGTACATTTGAACTGCACTTCTTTCTGCAGCCAGGAGGACCTTAAACGTCACAGATGCAGGGGAAGAATTTCCCCTAGTAAAAAAAAAAAAATCACTTTTGACTTTTTATATTGCTTTTTATGCCATGTACTTCATTTTATTAGCTGTACTGATTATTATTCCTCATGGGTGTTTAACTTTATTACAACCAGTAATTTATTGGGTGTCAACTGGAGTCTCGCAAGGCAGCTTTGTGTTTCTTAATTTTGATGGGGTTTGACTTTGTTTAATCCCTATCTGTTTAATGATTTAATTTATGGTGACTTCCTGTCACAGTTTTCTAAATATGCTCTCAGCATTCAGCTGAAATCAATCTGAAGACCTAGGTGGTCTGTATTTTTAGCTTGATTTGTTAATATGAACTTTTATATTATTGAAATTTTGCAGTACTAATTTATTGAGAATAGAGTGGCTTTAATCATGCTTAATTTAAAAAATCATGAAAAATTACATTAAATGTATTATATTTGATAGTTCTACAATATCTGTCTAAAATAACAAAGCATAATGCATGAGCAGAGCAGACTGTTCATGTGCACTTAAACATTGTAAAGGAAGCCTTCGTTATTTACATATCTACAAAGTTTAAGCATTTGCTATCTGTAATTTCACTGTTAATTATTGGATAGCATTTCCTACTCACAAGCAATGAATGTGGGCAGAATTGAGTAGCATACATTTCTAGTTTAGCACATTTTTAATATCTTGGGACTTTTTTTGTATGGCAAGATGCAAGGATTTCTTTTAGTTAAAAATGCACTTTAGCAAAATTAAATCACCACCTCTTTTGTGAGGTTCAGATATTATTTTGAAAGGTTAGTCATTCTCTGCAAGACAAACCCAAGAAAGAAACCAACAGACCACCACTAGCCATCACCTACAGGGGAGGTTTTAACTGAGCACAACACATCATCACGGATCTACAACCTATCCTGGACAACGATCCATCACTCTCACAGGCCTTAGGAGGCAGGCCAGTTCTTGCCCACAGACAACCTGCCAACCTGAAGCAGATTCTCACCAGCAACCATACACTGCACCATAGCAACTCTAACTCAGGAATCAATCCATGCAAACCTCGATGCCAACCTTGCCCACATGTCAACACCAGCAACACCATCACAGGACCTATCCAGATCAGCCACACTATCATTGGTTCATTCACCTGCATATCTACCAATATAATATATGCCATCATGTGCCAGCAATGCCCCTCTGCTATGTACATCGGCCAAACTGGACAATCCCTACGTAAAAGGATAAATGGACACAAATCAGATATTAGGAATGGCAATGTACAAAAGCCTGTAGGAGAACACTTCAACCTGCCTGGACATACAATAGCAGATTTAAAGACAGCCATATTGCAGCAAAAAAACTTCAAGACCAGACTTCAAAGAGAAACTGCTGAGCTCTAGTTCATCTGCAAATTCGACACCATTAGGTCTGGACTTAATATTAACTGTGAATGGCTCTCCAATTACAAAAGCAGTTTCTTCTCTCTGGGCGTTCACACCTCCAAATCACCTCAGGAAGTGGGCCTCAACCCCCTGATTAAATTTACCTTGGTTTCTTGCCTAGATATTTATACCTGACTTTGGAGATTTCCACAACATTCATCTGATGAAGTGGGTCTTAGCCCACGAAAGCTCATGATCCCTAAAATCTGTTAGTCTATAAGGTGCTACAAGACTCTTTGTCGCTTTTGCAGATCTAGACTAACATGGCTACCCCTCTGATACGAGACACTCATTCTCTGCAGTTCTTAAAGTAGTCACAATTTGTATATTCTAAACCTAACTTTCCATTTTGTCATCACACATTGTAAATCCATTACAAGCTATTACTTTTAAGCCTGTGTCCATCTAATACAGTTTGAAGAAGGTTGCACTGTTGCTTATGAAAAAGGAACAAATCTTTTGCGGGAAGCCATTCTTCATACCAAACACCTGTAACTCCTCTACTCTCATGCTATGACATTTTATTTATTTTTACTATAGTGAGGTGTAGTGGCCTCTCTCCAGACTTGAGTCAGGGATCCGCCCAGTTAGCAGAGTCAAACCCATCCCACTCTACCCCTTTTAGCCAGAAGTTCTGGGGTGGGGCAGGGGGTAAAAAGGGAGATCCCTACAACTCAGCTGAGCAAGACAGGAAGGAGGCAAATGTCTCCTGCCTAGTGAAGAACTCCAGAGCTGAGCCTGTGCTGTGCAGCACTCTCCCAGCAGGAAATGGACCCTGGAGAAGAGTTGCTGCGACTGCCATCTGCTGTGTACCCCGAGAAGACAGAGAACCCTTGGTCTGCAGGAATGCCCCCCTCCCACCCAGACTGTGGTAGGAAGTAGCAGAAAGACCAGACTTCAGTTTTGTGGCCAAGCACAGGTCAGCATGTTTTGGTAAGACCTCCACTGACCTGGGAGTGGAATCTTTTGCCACTGTTAGTTCCATGGACTGGGATCCGGTGGAGTAGGATGAGCCTGGGGTCCCCCAACCACATGCTGTCAATCTCACCCTTGTGTGGCAGCCTATTGACCCCAGGCCAGAAGGCTTGTTCATTGCTTTTGGTCTGCCCCGGCCAGTAGACAGTGGGCCCCAGACTGCTCGCTTGCAGGCTGCCTTAGCCAGGAGGCTTAGGCAAAACTTGTTCCCTGCTCTGCCTGACCCAAAGGCCAGAGCTTCCCTTATAGACTGTTGAGCACTGTCTGTCCCATCCAGGAGTCTGTGACTCTAAAGACTGCTTGTGCTCTAGGGTCAGAGCTCTGGACTGCTGATTGGCAGCAGCTCTAGCTGGAGACACTGGGCTAAAGACTGTGCTGCTCTGCCCTACCCAAGGGGACTAGAACTCCAGACTGTTAACGATTGTCCCTGCTCAGAGGCTATAGACTGCTTGCTGCTCGGCCCCCCCAGGGGGATCAAAATTGAGTGCTGCTGCCTGATCCAAGCACCCTGAGAGAGAGGGACCACTACATTTACATAAAATTTTGTATGATGTTTTAAAGTTTCACGTTATTGGTAGGGATGAATAAAGAAGCTCTAAAGCCAAATATCAGTAATGTTTCCTTATCTAATCTCCACAAAGCTCTGTTCAGTTCTGAAACTGTTTGGATAAACACCCATGCCCAGTTCCATTTTCAAAAAGCACTTTTCACTGCAGCAGCAAGTATCTGTCTATTTAGATTCTTAAATGCCACTAATTATGGTGTCTTAGCTCCTCCAAGAGTTATAAAGTTATAAAGCATAGACAAAGATAATTCTTTCTTTGTTTTATCTTTTATATTTTGAGATATATTGAGAATGATGGCATGATGGGAAGACTAGATCAAAAAATAACTTTTTTGTGTTTTGCTGAGGTTCAGCATTCATATATTTTTAAAGGCAGTATGGGACTAAGATGATCATCATGGGCTTGGTCTACACTAGTGGGAGAGTACGATCTAAGATACGCAACTTCAGCTACATGAATAATGTAGCTGAAGTCAGCACATCTTAGGCCAATTTACCTGCCATCCTCACAGCGGCAGCAGGCTCCCCCATCGACTCTGCTTACACCTCTCGGCGGGCTGGAGTTCCAGAGTCGACCGGACTGCCTTTGGCAATCGATTTATCGCATCTTGATGAGACATGATAAATCGATCAGCAATAGATCAATCACTATCTATCGATCTGGCGGATAGTGAAGACATACCCTAAGAATGACCACCTGCATAACTCAGATCCTACATCTTCACCCAGTAATTCCCTCATTGAGCCCAACACTTTTCAGTTGAATGGCAGTGTATCCTTTTAGTGAGACTCCATATCTCGATATAAAGACTACAGGCGATCAAAAATCTATCACAATCTTGGGAAGCTTTTCCAGTGGTAATTATCCTAATCGATTATGCATTTTAAATCCTCTTATTTCCAGTTTGATTAATAGATTCCAAGGCCAAAAGGGATTATTGTGATCATCTAGTCTTACCTCCTATATAATGCAGGCCATAGAATTTCCCCAAAGTAATTCCTAGAGCAGGGGTGGGCACATCCGGCCCATGAGACTGTCCTGTCTAGCCCCTGAGCTCCCAGATGGGGTGGCTACCCCTGGGCCCTCCCCTGCTGTCCCTCTGCAGCCTCAGCACGCCGCACAGGCAGCGCTCTGGGGGGGCTGGGCTTCGTGCTCCTGCAAGGCAGCATGTCTAGCTCCGGTGGGGCTGCGCAGTGGCCAGACACACTGCTCTGAATCTGAGCAACACGGTTAGGGGGACCGGGGCAGGGGGCAAGGGCTGGGGGTTGGATAAGGGGCAGAGAGTCCCGGGGGGCAGTCAGGGGACAGGGAGTGGTTGGATGGGGAAGAGGTGCTGGGCAGGCAGTCAGGGGATGGGGAATGGGATGGGGGGGTTGGATAGGCATGGGAGTCCTGGGGGTCTGTCGGAAGGTGGGGGTGTGGATAGGGGTCAGGGCAGTCAAGGGACGGGGAGCAGAGGAGGTTGGGTAGGGGACGGTCAGGGGACAAGGAGCAGGTAAGTTTAGTTGGGGGTGGGGTCCCTGGAGGGACAGTCAGGGGACAAGGAGCAGGGAGAGTTGGATGGGTCAGAGATTCTGAGGGAGGCAGCCGGGTTGGGAAGTGGGAGGGGATCAGATAGGGGGATGGGGCCAGGCTGTTTGGGGAGCCACAGCCTTCCCTACCTGGCTCTCCATACAATTTTGCAACCCCGATGTGGCCTTCAGGCCAAAAAGTTTGCCCACCCCTGTCCTAGAGCATGTCTTTTAGAAAAACATCCAATCTTGGTTTTAAAATTATCAGTGATGAGAGAATCCACACAAGCCTTCGTCATCTGTTCAAATGGTTAATTACCCTCACTCTTAAAAATGTACACCTTATTTCTAATCTGAATTTGTCTAGCTTCAGCTCCCACCCATTGGATCATGTTATACCTTTCTCTGCTAGGCTGAAGAGCCCATTTTCATGTACCATGTAGGTACAGTACTGTAATCAAGTCACCCTTTCACCTTCTCTTTGTTAACTAGATTGAGATCCTTGACACTGTCACTGTAAGGCATGTTTTCTAAATCTTTAATCATTCTCATGGCTCTTCTCTGGACCCTCTGCAATTCATCAACCATCTACTTGAATTTGTGGACATAACGACTGGAAACAGTACTCCAGCAGCAGTTGCCCCAGTACCAAATACAGAGGTAAAATAACGTCTCTACTCGTTACTTGAGATACCCCTGTTTATCCATCTAAGCATTGCAAAAAGACTAGTTGGCAACAGTGTCTCACTGGGAGCTCATGTTCAACTGATTATCCACCACAAACCCCAAGTATTTTTTAAATCTGTGGATCATGGTGGAATTGAATTTGAAGTTTTATATCTTCAGTTCCCAGCCATTGGGTCTTCCATGTTTTTGTCTGCTAGGTTATAGTTGTCTTATATCAGATACCTTTTCCCTGGGTATGAATTCTTAGAGACTATAGTTAAGTTGTTTCTTAAGCATCACTTAGATAAAGTAAATAAAACTATTTCCACAAAACTCTCATTTTAAGGGATGTTTTCAGACCTTGAATTATTCTTGTAGCTCTTTTTTGAACCCTTTCAGTTTTTCCTATTATTTTGTTAGTCATGCCTAGAGGTCCTAGTGTGCTAGGCACCGTACACACACAGTTAGACACTCCATGTACCAAGGAGATTACAGTTTAAATAGATAAGACTTGAAGGAGAAACAGAAGCACAGAGAGGCGAACTGATGTACCTTAAGTCGCAGATCCAGGAATTAGAACCCGGATCTCCCGAGTCTCTCTTGAATACCCTACCTACTGGACCAATTGTCTCTCGAATGTGTGCTTCAGCACTACACTGAGTATTCCAATAGTAGTCATACTAATGTAGTATACACTCCCTGCTCATACTTGATATGCCACTGTTTATACATCCAGTTTATCATCCTGGTCACTTATTTGAGTAACTTCCAGATTTGTGGACCAGCTGCCAAGAAAACTACCGGTAGATCTCTTGCAGATACGAGTTTCATTTTTGAAGTTAACAAGTAGCACATAGCTGCCATGTAAATTAGTTTATGATCATGTAGGGTGAGACAATCCTTTATGTAGCTTGGGTTCACTCCATGGAAGGCTTTGAAGATAAGTACTAAACCTTGAGCTTGACCTCATATTCAGTGGAGAAATAGCAAAGAAAGGGGAGCCTAGGGTGCTAGCTTTCTGTGGTCTGTGTTGCTAAGTAGAAGGGTTGCTGTGTTCTGAACCAGTTGTACATTAATGTAGAACATGATGTTAGTTTGAATGATGACTGTCTTAAAATACCAGGTCTCTCAAGTTCATTATTGCATTCAGGATCCCCTTTCTCACCAGAATGTTGAGGTGCAGTTATTAATGGACAGACAACAGTCCCTGGTTTTGATGTTGTTCTACATGGGATCATCTGTCGAGGTTGGATACAACAGTCCATTGCTACCTTCTGAGTTCCAGGGGGGCAATCGTAAAGAGAGAGAGAGAGAGTGTGGCAGACAACAGATATAAAAGTCATCACGTATTTTATCTTCCGCTTTTGTTAGAATCAGATCGCTTTCATCAGCATGCTTTTCTTACCATACACAAACCTTGATCCTGTCTGAGCCAGGTCAAAGAAATAGAGGACCTCTCATTCTACTGGAGTTGTCATCACAACCTTCTCAATTAATTTGCTCCAGAGCTGGAGATTTGTCAGAGGTTGGTTGCCATTTGTCTAAGCTAAGACTGTGTAAGGCTTGCAGAATATGACCCTTCATTTATTATAATAGTTTATACTACTTAATTTCTTATTCTGTTACCAATACTATTTTAATTTACTAAAAGTGGAGAAATTCCAAATATCTATCTACATAATGCTGTTTAATTTTTGCATTTCTTTCAGCTTGGATAATGAAGACAGGTTCTAGTTTTAATCCCCGTTCAAGCTAATTTTGCTTTCTCTGGCACCAGCATGATGATGCAGTGTTTACACAATACTGCAGAAGGATGGTTCCAATGGTAGACAGCCCTGGTGGAGATTTGCGTATTGTTCTCTCCTAAGGAGTGGCGAGGGAGTTGTGCTTCCTAGGAGCTGTGGAATGCCTCCTTGAATTGTAGGAGAGGGGTAGCATGTGGCTGTGTGCCACTGTCTCTCTGTGTCAGTGCACATTGTTGTTCAAAAATACTATGAAGCTCTGTCTTTCTACAACACTATATTGGTGTGAAAAAATTGAAAACACCTAGAAGTTTCTCCTTTGAGATGTAGATCTATAATGAAACGATTAATGGGAATATAAAGTTGTAGAAGAAACCCTATTCTATCACAGTCAGGCCATTTCAGTTTATAGAAAGTCCAGAAAATACATTAGAAACAAATCTATTGACTTTTCCATCAATGTCATGTTGTAGTAGAAGGAGTAAATTGCATCCAAAATTAAGCTTTACAAAATGTTTTAATCTTTCAGGTGTACTATTTTGTGGTATTCCATGCCTCATAGGCTTTGCAATCAAATATTCTGTTCTTACAATTTTTCACAGATTTTGGCTAAACTGCTAAGTCATTTTAACTCTGTTGAATCCTAATACTCTATTCAGAATTTGATTTTTCACACATTCAGGCTTTTATTCTTCAGAGACTTGCACCCTGCATATCTTTTGCATAAACTAAACAAGAAAACCAGCACAGCTTGATTTTCTTCTCTAATTTACATGAAATTATATATCTGCACCATTCCCCTTTAGGTTTCCCTCATTCGGTATTAGTGTCAGAAACTTTTTAGAAAAAATAATGGCTGTTTGGTGGACTATTTGAAATAAGTTCAATGGACTTAATTCAGGGGAGAGAGATCCACATCACAAAAAGCACCACATTTTGCACCTTTCTTTGCAATCTTAGCAGAGAGATCAAGAACTGACTTGACATGGAGAATTAACTTCTTTCTCCATCCTGAATTTGTTCCCTCCAGGTCAATCTGAAGCATGTTGACTTGGCAGTATGTATAAGCTTGTGTTTACATTGCCCATATTTTCTCTCTTCTGTGGATAGAGGATTTAACTCTCCAGATAATCAATCTAGCACCTTACAGGAGTGTTAAATTCATATTAAAAGCTTAGTCATATTTTTAAGGATTTATTTTTTTGCCAGAAATGGGATTTTGGGCCAAAATTGGAAAGAATATGCTACAAATAACGTATCCTTCCTAAACTCAGGAGAAAAGATGAAAGTAGCATTAGTGGTTTGGTTGAGTATGTTGCCCCTGGTCTCAGCAGTTAGTCAATATGTGGGGCCTTGCTGGGTTGTTTTCTTTAGGAGGAGAAATTGATTATAATCTTTTGTGCAATTTTGTTTATTTACAAAGAATGTACACAGAGTTCAGTTTCCCTGAACGCAGCGGGAACAAACAGCAGGCAGTCTCATTGCTCAGAAATCCAAGCCTGCCTTTTCAGTCAGTCCTGAGCCAAGGAGCTTTGTCACTGTTCTCCCCAGAGGTCAGGACTGCATCTCATACTGTCTTTGTACTCTTTTGACTCTCTGGTTGTTTTTTGCTCCTCACTTGTTAACAGCCACACACACAGCTGCAACCAATCAATGCCCCAGCCCCTGGATTTGCAATCAGTCCCTAGGGAACCTCTCATATTTTCTCTGTGTGAATGCTTACTCAGGTCTTCCTTTTTGGCCCAGGGCCTTGAGCAGTAGTTTCTAATGTTTTAAGGAGGTCTGTGATTTCCTCTAGATGAAAACAGCCACTAAAACCTTCCAACATAACAAGCAATTTAGGAGCCTCTTAAGTGGAAAATATTCAAAAGAAGTGAGGGCACAAATACATTACAATTGGATAGCACATTTCAGAAAAGATAATGCTTGACCCATAAAATAATTCTATCCGTTTCTTAAAAGACATTGGAAAAAATAAAGGTCTTGTGTTCCAAATTATGCTAATAATTTTACTGGTGCAACCCCATCGATTTGGTGAAGTTTCATTACTTTGATTGAAAGAAATTGACCCAGATTAACCTTTGGAGGGAGTGCAGGAATAATTCGATTAAAAAAAGCCATGAAAGAAAATTCTCTGGAGGAATCTCAGCATATGAATAGAAAAATAGAAGTTTGGGGAGAAATGCTGAGACAGAAGACTGAGGTGTTTACAGAAGCCCTATGAAAAGAACAAGGAACAATTTGCTTTGCCTCCATAGGAGTAGGCAAAACACAGCCTCCAGACCTGATAAAGCATTGAACACCCATTCAAAACATTACTTACAGATAAGCTAATTTTACTATTTCTTTATTTGGAATGAATATTCAAACTGACTTCCCAGGCATCCACTAGTTCAAAGGACGATAAAGGGGTATGGCTCACCTTTGTTGCAATAGTTTCAATAGCCTTTTGTTGCTAATATCTCTCCAGGCAGAAAATGGGTTAAATTATTGCCATAGTTATTTCCTAGACATTGGGCCTACTGTTGGCTGTTCTTAATGTCTCTCACTGGAAGTTTTTTAAGTCTAACTCTGTTACAACAGAGCCTTCGGTCTTGACCTTTCCTAACAGAGAGAACTTTCTGATCTAAAATAACTTATATTGATAGTAGCTGGGGAATGTAAACACAAGCTTATACATACTGCCAAGTCAACATGCTTCAGATTGACCTGGAGGGAACAAATTCAGGATGGAGAAAGAAGTTAATTCTCCATGTCAAGTCAGTTCTTGATCTCTCTGCTAAGATTGCAAAGAAAGGTGCAAAATGTGGTGCTTTTTGTGATGTGGATCTCTCTCCCCTGAATTAAGTCAATTGAACTTATTTCAAATAGTCCACCAAACAGCCATTATTTTTTCTAAAAAGTTTCTGACACTAATACCGAATGAGGGATACTTCTCTGAGACCATAAATGGTATTTTTCAGTCAGATTGAATCCTTGCTATTGGACATAGGCTTAAAAATATTACAATAAATCCAACCTCTAAAAATTATGTATGTACTATGAATCAGCTAACCTAGATGAGAAAGCACAGCACTCAGAATGGTACTCAGCATATTTTGTTAGATGATCTGCCATTAGTGGCTTCACACTAGCTAGAAGTTGGGCCTCCAAAAGGGTTAATTACCTAAGGAAATATGTTTCTCTACTGTCTTCCAATGAGGATGGAGCAGAACTTGTTTGTGATCCTAAAAGCTTCTTTATGCCAACTGGCAAACAGGCAGCACGTTGTTGTCAGAGTATTTAGTCAGACAGTGTCTTGTAAGGTATCATACAACAATTGGTGACATGCTGGTCATAATATCATTGTGTGATGTCTGTGCAGTTGTCTGTAAAGAGCTATGGATGTGTGCTGGAACTAGGTTGTTTTGGAGGTAGTGAATAGATCAAGCATGCCTTAGATAAAGGAATGTGGATTTACCTGTCTGCCTGGCTCAGTTACAAGCAGAGGACAATGAAAGTATGTTTACTTTTAAGATAAACAAAGCAATCAAGCTAACAAGTGGTGGAGGAAACAGCCTGGTGAGCACAGGGGACAACACACTGGAGTCTAGGAGCCCCCATGAGCAGAGGCTCCAGTTTTCTGTTGTGCCATGAAATGCTTGACTCCACCCCCCGCCCCCCCCACCCCCCCACTGTGTCGCAGGCCTCTCCCCCACTCCACCCCTTCCCCCAAGGTCTCACCCCTTCCCTGCCTCTTCCTGGCCCTGACCCTCCCCCCAGTGCCTCCTTCTCTTGCTCCTCTGTTTCCCCCACAGCGCCTCTTGCATGCCACAGAAGAGCTGATCGCAGTGGGTGGGGATAACCCACAGAGGGACCAAATGCACCACTCACTAAGTGCCACTACCTCCAAGCAAAGAGTCTGCAGCTGCTCTCTCCAAAGCTCCCATTACTGACTCTGTTCACAGCAAGTTTCAAGAAAAACTTGTAATAATAGAGCTCTTGTCAGGACCAACAGCCTCCTATCCCTTCCAGGGACACTTCTCCATGAAGGAGAGACAGCAGATGCTCCCACAGCCCTTTCTTCACTTCCTCAGAGCCAACAGCTGGGGAGGGGAGGAGGAGAGGGTCACAAAGACTTTCTCCTGTTTACAGGTCTGTCTTCTGTATGAGAAAAGTAAGGATTTCACTCTTAATCTTCTTATTAAAAAACCCTGATGTTAAAGCTATTTACGGTTTTTACCCATTATCACTGTTAACAAGAGCATGTAGAAACTTACAGATTAATTTTCTTAGGGAGAGCCACATCTGAAGCATCATCAATCCTCCCAATCTTGACCATATGAAAGCTCCTCGATTGAAACTTTGGAGGGTTAGTGACTCACTGGACTTTGAGGAGTGGGATGGAAGAGCATACTCTGGTACCATCCCTTGATGTCCCAGTTTCTTGTCTATCCAGTGGTGCTTTTGAAGTAGCATCAATGCACTCCAGAGGGACCCTGTGCTGCTGGAGGGACCAACAGAACTGTCTTGAAGGTTCAGCCTTCTGCAGACCCCCTTTTTCTCTATGCAGGATAACAGTTTCTGTCCTCTGTGAGCTTCCAGGAGTGGGGAGCTGATCTCCCTAGCCCCCTCCCAAAAATCCACTGTCCAATCTGAGGGCACCTTAATTGAGAGTGTCCATGAAATCAACCTTAGAGTTTCCAGGTCCTTTTGCTTCTTCTCCCCTAAGATCTCCATTGGATTGAATACACCAGTCCTAAATAAATTAAACCTTTTCAACTAGGAATATTCCTCAGTGATTCCATCTAGTTGGAGAGCAAGTATTTTAGCAGCCAGTTTTATACTATTTCAGCTTTTCTGTTATAAAATGTATTTCAAGCATCAGCTGTGAAGAATGATATTGATTTTTCTAGGCATACATCATACAAATAACATAATGGAATGTCAGATCTGAGAGTTGAGGTTTTTGCATCATAAAGTAGAGGGAGATTGGTTTATACATCCTTAGTCCTGTTACCACAAGGACATAAATGTGGGCTCATACATTCACTTTAAGTATGCGTCTCTCTAAATGAGATTTCTTAGTGACTCATATTTTAGCTGTCTTTTAAAAGGATAATGAGGATTTGAATTTGTATTGTTAGTTTTTTTTGTTTCCTGGTCCGGTTGCTTCCAAGGTGATTACTATTATGATTACTATTCCAAAGTTAAAGTGTTAATGTGTTATTGGTAGTGTATTTAATTTCCTACAATAAATCCAGGAAATCATATTAGAAATAAGAGTAATACTGCTTAAGAAAGTTTAAGAATTTAATGTAATTCATAACAGTGTTTTATGTATTAGTAATAGATGACCCTGTTTCATGGCCTGGGAGGAATACGTGCTCTTCTTATATGTCTCTAGAAGATGTGCTCTTCTTATATGTCTCTAGAAAAAGCATCTTTGCTTTTATGGGATAGGATTTTGAAAGCGCCTATTTCCTTTGCTACCAAAAGTATCTTCCAGTGTTTACCAAAATATTGTTACTTTATATATGCTATTAGCACAGTATTCTTACTCTTAGTCCTCAAGCCTCCCAAGTGAGACTGACTGGAACTTTTGAAATTCTGTTGCCAAAATTTTGCTTAGATTTGTAATTCTGAAACACTCTGCTGCTACAAATTCATGTCTTTTGTGACCTTTTCCCCAGAATGGACTGACACTGTCACAGATTTATCAATTTACAGCATGATTCTACCATCCTTACACTAAGTGAGTTTTACCTGATCCTGCAAATAGTCCCTGTGAGGAGAAAGTGCGTAAGGATGGCAGAATCAGGCCCTTAGTGCCTATTGAGTCAGATAAAAATGTTTTACAGGGTCTCTGTACAATTTATAAAAATGAATGCTTGGGGATGTGACATTTTGTCTAAACACTAAAATGTAGAATTATTTCAAATTTTCTTGGCAGGTGAATATTAGTATTATTAATTATGAATAGTAGCAAAGATGTCAGACCAGACCAGATATACAAATCTGAATTTTTAAAACAGAAAACAAAAAATGCATTCAATGGGGTTTGTCTTATAATAAATGCTAATTAGTAAAGTAATAAATCCTGAAGCATGATGATTTGTAGGGTAATTACTTTTTAACTGAAGACAGTGCTTTACAGTCAGAACAAGTAGACCTCCTGTGTATTCTTTCATAACTGCTCTTTTGGCTATTTCTGAGGTACTTATCACCATGGTATCTAAGCCCCATCCAACAATTAAGGATAGCAGTGAGCATGCTATAAAAGGTACATTATATTCTCAGACTCTCTGTTCAAGTATATTTGTTTGTTTGTTGTAAGTTTTAATTATCACATGCCTTTGGAATATTCAGTTAGAAAACATTCCCTGTTGCTTTGAAATAAGACAAAAGTACCTAAACTTCTCCAGCATGGTAAAAATTAGTCTTAATAACTGCCACGTATCGATGAAATAATTTCTGAAAGAAAAAACAGAAGTGTTTGGGTGAGAGTCCCCTGGAAGAAAAAATATATGTTGACCACATGAATGGTAGAGAATATGATCGCTATCTGAAGAAATAAATGATCATTCTCAAATCATTTCCAGTATCCTTTGAATTAGAACGGAGAGAAAAGGAGAGAATATAAGATGCCTCCTACATGTACATTATTGTAGAAGAGAGGGAAAGAATAACTTCCCTACCACTTTGATAATCCGTTCACACATGAAACATGATGTGTAAAAAATGTACTCCTGGGGGCATTCTGCACCAAAAATTTAAAAACTTTGCACAAAACATTTTAAAATTCTGCAAAGTTCTGCAAATTTTATTTGTCAAAATAACACTATATAATCATGCCAGTTTCATTTATTTTGCTAATTTATTTCAAAATACCAGTCAGCAAGTATGTCTGTGTAACAATACAGACACACAAATATTCCCCCAGGAGTAGAGAGTAAAGAAACTACTATGACAACCCAGTTCCTGTTTTTCTGCCCTCTTACTGCTCCAGAGCCCAGCTGGGGGTCCAGACACCTACAACTCCTCCCCCCCACCCCGATCCCATCTGCAGCCCCCCCCCAGCCCAGATACCAACCCCCCCTCTTTCCCCAAGACCAGCAGAGGGGTCCTCAGTCCAGATATCTGCACCTTCTTTTTCCCAAAGCCCAGCTGTGGGGCCCCCCTTTTCTCACAGCCTCATTGACATTCTGCCTACAGCAGCACCATGTAAGGTGGCTCTACCCATTAATGAGGCAGAGCAGATGGACATGAAACTCCATGGCCTGAAGGATTCAAGGGCCACCCTCAGGTCCCTGGGTCTTTATGCTCCATCCACTTTGAAGAAGTACTTCAGGACTCAACAATTGCCCTGCATCTCAGCCCCATCTCCAAAACAGACACCTACCAGGGAAAGAGCAGAGATTACTAAGTGCTGTCAACTACTTCAGTCCATCTCAGTTTCGCTGCCTGGGTCACATAGGTACTCCAGTGGAACCAAGCAGGCCTTTGAAGGTCCACCCAAGGATGCTATGCCAGCTCCTACTTCAGACTTTACCTCTCCCACATGTTTTGGTCCAACTGTCCCACTTCAGCCCACTGTGGTCCCACATCACATTGGACCACTGGGTTCTAAATAGAGTGGTGGATGGTTATACCCTTCAGTTTTCATCCACCTCCACCCCACAACTCCTTCCCTCTTCAGGCACACTTCTCATGAGAAACTCTTAGTCCAGGAGGTACAGTCTCTCTTACAGATGAGGGCTATGGAGGAGATACCTCAACATTTGAGAGGTAGGGTTTTATTCCCAATATTTCCTAATCCTAAAGGCCAAAAGGCCTTCGATCCATCCTGGACCTATGTCACCTCAACAGTTATTTCGCAGAGCTGAGGTTCTGTATGGTCTCCCTGTCCTCCATCATCCCTTCCCTGAATTTACAGGACTGGTTCAATGCCCTCGACTTGAAGGACTCACTTTCACATTTCCATCTTCCATTTCTATAGAAGGTTCTTCAGATCTCTTGTAAACCAAACTCATTAATAATTCACTGTTCTTCCTTTTGTCCTATTCACACTCCCCTGAAGTTTCACAAAGTGCAGTGGGGTGCTAACTGCCTTCCTCGGTTTACTCATAGCTCAATGACTGGACGATCAAGGGCAGTTCAGAGTCTCATGTGAAAAGCAGCATCAGTGTGATCCAAGGCACCTTCCAAGTGCTGGGTCTGTTCATAAACAAGCACAAGTCAATTCTTGTTCCAGTCCAGAGAATAGAGTTTATTGGGGCAGTACTCATTCGACACAGGCCAGAGCCTTTCTTCCAGAGTCCCAATTCCAGACTATGTTGGACCTGATATCCAAGGTCATGACCCACCAAATCACAGTAGCCTGGATTTGCCACAAGTTCATGAGACACTACGTTCAGTCAAGTGGTCCGGCATGCAATGTTCCACCTCAGGAACCTACTGATGAAGTTAGCTTCAGTCTACTACCTGAATAGACACCACTTGGATTCGGTGCTTACTGTTCCTGTCCTGGTCCTTGCCTCCCTCAATTGGTTGAAGGACCTCCAGTTGGTAATGGTTGGTGTTCCCTTTGTCACCACCCAGACATCAGCGTACTTTGTCTCTGACTTCAGACCTACGTTGAGGAGCCAACTTTGGCTGCCTCAGGATGCAGGAGCTGTGGTCCCAGGAAAAGTTCTCCCTGCACATAAATGTCAGGGAGCTCAGGGCTGGCTCCTTCCCCAGTTCACAGGTAGGGTAGTGCAGATACTGACGAACAAAACTGTGGCCTGGTTCTTCATCATTGAGCTGGGAGGATCTTCATCCTCCACCCTGTGTCAGGAGGCCATCTATGGGACTTCTGCATGAAGCACTCCATTCACCTCAAGCTTTCACATCTAGTGGGAGCCTGGAACACCCTGGAAGATAACCTCAATAGATCCTTCTCCTCTCACCACAAGTGGTCTCTTCACCGAGAGGCCACCAGGTTCATCTTCCAAAGGGTGGGGATCTCCCCAGATAGAGTTCTTCGCGAACAAGCAGAAGAGGAAATGCAATCAATTGTGCTCGTGGCATAGGTGCAACCTGGGCTCCCTCACCATCACCTTCCTGCCTTCATTCAAAAAGCTTCTACTCTGCGCATTCCCTACAGTTCCCCTCATTCACAAGGTCCTCCTGAAGTTCAAGCGGGCAAAGGCAAGAGCTATATAGCACCATTGTGGCTTCTCCAGGTCTGGTTTGACACGCTGGTAGACCTAACAGTACTCCACTCAGATCTGATATCACAAGACTATGGTCGGTTAGTCCACCCGAACCAAAGCTCCCTTCATGTAACTGAATGGAGGTTGCATGGCTAAACACAGAGGAGCAGGCCTGTTCAGAACAAGTTTGACAAATCTTGCTGGGCAGTGGGAAGCTATCCACTACATACCTCACCAAATGGAAGCATTTTTCGGCATGGTTGTCCCAATGAGACATCTCTCCAACTCCAGTTTCCCTTTAGTCTATCCTGGACTATTTTCTCCATCTAAAGCAGCAAGGTCTGGCCCTCACATCCATCAAGGTGTATCTAGCAGTAATTCTGGCCTTCCACTTGTCAGTATGTGATAGGTCAGTATTCTATCACAAGATGATGGGGGGGGGGGGGTTCTGTTTTTTTTCTTTTTTCTTTTTTTTCTTTAAAGAATTAGAGAGACTTTACTGTCAGGTTTGCGAGTCGATCACCCATTGGGTCTTAAACATGATCTTATTGAGACTCACAAGCCCTCCCTTTGAGCTGATACGATTGTGTCCTCCGCTGCTTCTGTCCTGAAAAGGGGCCTTCCTGCTAGCGATCACATCAGCCAGAAGTGTCTCTGAAATTAAGGCCCTTACATCAGAGCCATGTACACAGTGTTGTTCAAAGACAAGGCCCAACTCTGCACCCACCCAGCCTTCCTGCTAAAGTTAATTTCATAGTTCCATAGCAAGCAGGCCATTTAACTGCCAGTCTTCTTTTCAAAGCCTCAGAAGAATTTATAAGTGCAGCACCTTCACACATTGGATATTAGGAGTGCCCTCGCCTTCTATGTCAAGAGGATGAAACCCTTTTGAAGATCCATTCAACTCTTTGTAGCAGTAGAAGAAAGGATAAAAGACCTCCCAGTGTCAGCCCAGAGAATCTCATCCTGGATAATTTCTTATATTAGGACATTTGCCTTCTCGAGCATGCCCAATCTCCAGCAACCCTGACCACTCACTCTATGAGAGTTCAGGCCTCTTCGGCAGTGTTCCTCACAAAGGTTCCAATTCAAGACATCTGCAGGACCTCAATTTGATCATCAACACATACCTTCTTATCCAACTATCCCATCATGCAACAGGTGATGACACCAGGTTCAGGACAGCAGTATTGCAGTCTGCATGTCCATGAACTCTGAGCCCTCCTCCTTGGGAACTGCTTGTGAGCCACCTAATGTGCAACGGACATGAGCAAGCACTCACAGAAGAAAAAAAGAGTTACTAACCTTTCCGTAACCGAATACTGTTTATTCTTTGAGATGTGTTGCCCGTGTCCATTCCAGGCCCCACCTTCTTATCCCACGGTCAGACTTACCCACCAAAAAGGAAACCGAGAGCATGGGGCTGGCATATGCACCCCCTATATTGGGGCATAAGCACCAGAAGGTGCAAGAGCTGACCCGATGAATACCACGGAGGGGAAAATCTCCAGCAGTGGTGCATGTGGCACCCACATACCTAACATGGAAGGGACATAAGCCAACATTTTGAAGAATAACAGATATGGAAATGTTAGTAACTGTTTGTTTTTTCTATTTCTTGACAGAAGATCATTGTACAACATTTCTGGCAGTACACCTCAGAATTTAAACTGTAGTTTTAAATTGCCCATATTGCGAAATTGAATGGCTAGGAGCTATTTGTCAGAGCTCTGTAGTCTAAAGAGAAGAAGCTACCCTGTGGTGAAACTTGCAGGTCACAAAGGAAATCCAGATGAAAAAGAGACTGATGATGAATACGGAAATAAGTGGAAAAAAATGTAATATAAAAAAAGAATGTTTTAATAAACAGTATCTCATTTCTGACCATTATATACTGCTAGCATCAACTACTGTAATCATGATTATTTTGATCTTGGACTGTCATGTAATCGTCAACACTTTCTCCAAAGTATGATATTTCTTTGCCCTCATAAAACTTATTTTGGGTTTCTTCCCTTTGTTGCACTAACACTGCACAACAATATCTCAGAAGTCCTCAGCGCTTACGTTTGTTTTGGCTTGTTTTTAATGAGTTTCACTTAAAGTGCTGTAATATGTCGTCTTTAGCACATTTTGAAAAAAATAGATTAATTTATCCCATAGGTAGTTTATAAATAAATAAACTCCTCATTGAAATTTTTAGCAGTAAAGAAAAACAGCCAAAGTTGGGCAGACTAATTTATTTAGAACGAAGAATTGCTAATAAGTCACCAGTGAAGGACAGACCTATTTAGTATTATTAAAAGTGGATTTATGATCTGAATTTAGTCAACTATCTGAACACATGGAAATGTCATGCTGTTTTCATTCAGTCCTGCTGATCTCCGTATCTGCTGTTTGTACAGACTGCATTTCATGCTGCTTCTAGCAAATATTTCTAAGCAGTGGCTGAGCACCCTTTAACACTGCTCTGGGCAATCTTTATTTAGCCTCTGGCTTTTGTGTGACTGAGCAGTCACTGATGCTGCTCCTGGAAATTCTTATCTAGTCTTTGGCTTCTGCCTGGTTGAGCAGATTTTGATGCTGTCTTGGGTAATCTTTGAGCAGAAGTCTTGTGAGAGAAGCTTTTGCTGATTTCGCTTCACTGGATATTTGGAAATAGATTTCCTATTATTAATGGGCCTCCAGTAGATCCTTATGTTTTGAATCTGACATTTTCAATGTTTTTCTCAACTTGCTTTGATTTCTTTCATCAGTTAAGCTTTTCAAGCCTGAATCACTATTATGAAACCATTTAATTATTTAAATGTATGAGATAAGATTGAAACATGATTTACCTGTAAAAAAAATAATCTAGTGACCAGCACTGACTATTAGCTACTCCTCATTCATATTAGGGTGACAAGTGGGGGATAAGTGAGGGAACCAGAGGGCGGGTAGGGGATAATAGGAGCCTATATAAGAAAAAGCCCCAAATATCGGGACTGTCCCTATAAAATCAGGACATCTGGTCACCCTAATTCACCTATTTCTATCACCATTCTATCCAAAATGTTGATTGTGCACCAAATTTTTAGGCTTAATGAGTACATAATTTATGTATTTGTACTACCATAGCACTTGGGGCCCCAGTTATAAACTAGGACCCCGTTGTGCTAAGCACTGTACAAACAAAAAGATGATGGTCCCTGCCCCAAAAGGCTTACAATCTACTTGTAAGACAAGAGAGAACTGATAAATATAGACAAAGAAGTACAAGTCAACAATGAAACAATATTCGTTCCGGGGGTGCTGGAAGAATTTTAATAGTGTGGGTGCTGAGAACTATTGAACTAAACTGAAAGCCCTCTATATAATGGAAACTACTTCAAGCCAGAAGTGCAGCAGCATCCCTAGTTTCATCACCTATGAGTCATCCGCATCAGAGGCAGTGCTCCTTTCTCCCATTTTACAAAGGATCCATCTAGAACAGCAAACTGTGTTGTTCAATAATTTGAAAACAAAGTAAATTAATTAGCTGTAGATTGTATATAAATCCTTCCTGCTTCCCTCCTAGCCAAGTCTATTTTACCTGTAGCTTCTGAAAAAAAAAGTGTTTGCAGTCTCTGGCTGATTGTATCTTTCCTCTTCCCAGTACTTCCTTTAAAGGAAAATAGTGTTATGCCAAAAGAAACAATTAAAGATTCCAGACGGTAACTGCACTCAATGAGTCAATAATTGTGTAGGTTAAAGCAATTTTTTTCTGCGCACTTGGACTTCTCTGAGGTTCTTCTGTATGCAAAGCAGTGCACAAAAAGTAGGCAAATGCCCAGCTACAACTTTCCAGGATACTGGTCTTAATGTGCAGCATTGCTGTTGAGGTTTCCCAAATGCAAAGTGAAAGAGTTTAGGGAGGAAAAGAGGCCTGAGGTAAACAGAGAGACAGGTTCCAGACAGCTGCTTCAGGGACAGGACAGAGATGCCTTATTGGAAGTTTCCACAAGAGGGAGCCTCCTGTGTGCCATTTTTTATCACCCTTATTCACAGAAACGGGATGTTGTGAACATTTTGTAAATAAACAAATTACACTAAGAAAATTCCTGACTCAGCGTCCCCAAATTTGGCTCCAAATGGGAAACTTTTTTGTACAAGGTCCTAAATTCTGCTGTCATCGTTAGGAGCAACAATAGGCATCCAGTATTTAATATATTTATTAAAGACCTAGAAAAGGAGGTGAACATTGAGGTGGCAAAGTTTGCACATGAAACAAAGTTTTAAAGATAGTGAAGATCAAGAAGGATTTTGAGGAACTTCAGAGGGATTTAACCAATCATGGGGAAAGGGCAACTGATAGCCAAATTAGTTCAGTTTTGATAAATGCAAAGCAATATACATTGTAGAGGAAAAATAATCTTTGTGTGCACCTTACATGTTTCTGAATTAACAATGGGGCTCATTAAAGGGACCTAAGCAACACTATGTACAGCTCAGTAAAGACCTCCGCTCCATATGCTGCAGCAGCAGTGAAAAAATGCAAATGAAATGTTAGGCTGCATAAGGAATGGGATGGAGATTAATGAAAATATACCGTTATACGAATCATGGTGTGGTCTCATCTGGAATTCTGGTGTGAAAAACTGGTCACCCCATCTCAAAAATATATTATTGAATTAGAGGGTGTTTGGAGAAGACCATCATTAATAATTTGAAGCCTAAAAAACTCTCCTATAAAGAGAAATAGGAAATGACTGAGATTGTTTAATTTAGAAGGGAGACAAAAAAGAGGGGACACAATAAAACTGCATAAAATAATGAATTGTATAGAGAAGGTAGATTAGGAGCTTCTATTCATTCTGTCTCTCATAATGCAGTACATGGGGATATTCAGTGAAGTTAGAGTGGCAAAATCAAAATTTTAAAGGTAATTTTTCATACAACGTGTAGGTGGATGTTGGAGTCTTCTCACAGGATGTTATTGAGACCAGGAATGCAGCAAGATTTAAGAAGGGCTTGAATACTTCTGTGGATATGATGAATATTCAGAGTTGTTAATAGTTAATCCCATTTTAGAAAGGATATTAAACCTTATACTTTAGAGTTTAAACCAAGCTCTAATAAATAGGGATTAGGGTGAGATTTATTGTTGGAGGCAGATTATTCCATATCTGCATGCTGCAGGGTTTTTACATCTTCTGTCTGAAGCATCTGGCACTGGGCGCTGTCCAGAATGCTACACTGATACAGTGTGGTGCTTCCTACGAAGTTCCTGTGCCAAGTAATCTATCCAGGAGAGCATTTGACACACATCCAGTCTCTGTTACTACTGAATCAGTACTTCCAATAGAATTGTTCCATGCAAATTTCTTGTAGAAAAAAGGTGTTGACTGTTACCTCTTAATGTCTCAATATCCCTATTTAAGAGTTACCTGCGTGGTTGAACTAACCCTGTCCATAGCCTATGTAGTCATTACATGAACACATTGTTCCTGTTAGTGTGCATCACAGAGAATGTACAGGAGTCTGACAGATTTCCCTGTTTCTAGAATACTACTAAGCAAACCATGATTACTTGTCCTGAAGCACAGTTTGTGACATGGTACCCGCTCCTTACCCCAGTCCACAGTGCTCTATAGAATGGGTACAGGGCTAAGCCACAGCAGAAGCATGTACATACATACATACTCAAGCCCCGTATGCATGCTAGCTTTCACAAAGAAGACTATCCACACAAAAAAATGCTTCACATGTGAACATAGGGAGTTCTAGCACAAGAATACACGTGTATTTATGTACAGTTGAAAGTGTTGACATACCCTGAAGGTTTATCTCCCCTCCTTTTCTACCCAGTTACCCAAAACTTTGTACAATGCAGATTTGCTAAGAGATATTGTCCTAAGTCACTTTGTGTTTTCTAGTACAATTTTGAAAAAGGCTCATCTGTGAGCCATCAAGCACTAGTAATTGGAGTGGGCAGGGAGAATACTTTTTTTATCAAAATGAGTGAAAGCATTTATTTGGATATGGAGAAAAAATATTTTGGAGGGGAGGGGGATTTACTCAGGGATTCCTGGTCAAGAAGTTTAATCACCATTGAATGCAGCTGCTAGATTCATTTATACTGGATGTCAGGATTCTGGCTGTCAGATGGAGTATAACTGTACATCAGTGAAATTCTAATTTAATATTTTAGGTATTTTGCCATGCTCTGTGACTTTATTTTATCTTAGGTAACATTCTAATTTCCTCCATCAGTGATCTCTTGCTTTTGTAGTATTTAAAAACAGTGTTTGAAGTAGTATTTAACACTTTTTGCTACACTGTATTTATTTCAGTGTCTTGTTGCATTTTAAACATTCTCCTTTTGCTGTTTCTGAATTCTCAATAGTGTTCTTTGTATGTTTTATGGCGATCATTTATCACAAAAAGGAATCTGTGGTCTCGATGCTACAAAGGTTCCTATCAACTGCCCTACCAAGAAGACCACAACATTCAGTCATGCTACAGTGATAACTTCTCCCTCTCCCATTTTGCTGTGGGGAGCAATGAGGGGATGTTTGTCCAATTCATCAAGTTTTGAAAAAGCCAGTCAATGAAGTGAGAAGTTTAAATTGGAAGAGGGTGATTACAGTGAGGTATATTTTCTGGAAGAGGCCAAATTACATTTTTAATTATGTTTCTGGATGGGAGCAGCAAGTAAGGTTAGGATCATAAACCACTGTTTAATTACAGGAGAGCTTGTGCTGCGATCAGTAGGAATTTGTCACAAGAACATGAAAAAACCTGTTGTCTCTTAGGTCACCGTTTTCATAAAATTTGAACCTAAATTTATAACATCCTAAATCCACATTTACATACTTCCCCAGTTTTTCAAAAGTGATGAGTGACCAACAGTTCTCATTGAAGTATTATTTTACACCATTTTATTGCTGCATGATCTGTGCTATAGTGAAATTTGGTGCCGACATTTTTGGTCCTGTAGCCCAGTCAGAAACTAGAGGTTGAGATCTGCTTGTATGCCTATGAACGTGTAGATAGCCAGAGATCCAAACCATTTTTTTCAGTCCTTACCAAACATATCTCTATACTTTCTCATGTATAAAGTTGGTTTCCTACTGACTATTGTTTTAGCCAGAAGAATCTGCTAGCTAGGAACTTTATTCATCTAACTGTCATAATTGTGGTCTTTTCAGGACAAAATAATGCTGAAAAAAAACAATAGGTTTTGCTACTAAGCAGGATGCTGCCTTTTCATTTATTGTTCCTTTTTGTTCCTGACAGCCTAATACCAAATGGAAAGGCAACTCCACATTCTGATCATAAGAAGGATTTAAAAGAAATTTACTTTAATAAACCCAATGCCTGGATGATTTCAGATACTATATAATGATCCTATCAATGAATTCAAAACTGCAATTTGCATATAGAGATAATTGTTTATCATATACGGTTGTCATGCTTGTAACAAATCACCACCTTGATGTATGACCTCATTCAACAAAGATGACTTCCCTCCCTACTTAGTAATGGCCAAGAATTAGGATTTTTTCATTTAAGAATACAGCATATGTTGTGATTGTGAATTGTATCCCACCCCAAGAAGCACTTTCTTTCTGCTTTTACTTTCTAGCAGTTTCATCCCAACTGGTGTTTGTCATTGTAGAAGAGAGAGGAAATCTTTCTTTCTTGTAATTTTGGTTCTTCTTCGAGTGCTTGCTCATATGCATGGCGGTTAGGTGTGCACACGCTGCGTGCACGATTGCCGAAAGATTTTTTTCCCCTAACAACTGGCCGGGTCAGCTAGGGAGCCCCCTGCAGTGGTGACGTTATGGTGCCGCATATATACCCCTGCCGACCCGGCACCCCCCTCAGTTCCTTCTTACCACCCGCGACAGTTGCTGGAACTGTGGAGCTCAGCTGTGTGATCTCCATTCTCCTAGCTTTTTTCTGCATATCTCTCTCTTTGCCCGTCACCCCCCAGCTGGGGTATGGGCCACCAACTGGTGTAGGTGTTTCAGTAGCAATTGGTTCCCTTATGGGGTGGAGTTGCTAGCCCCATGCCCATGTTAAGCCTACAGCACCTGGTATTCCCAGGAGGTCTCCCATCCAAGTACTAGCCAGGCCCGACCCTGCTTAGCTTCTGAGATCAGACGGGATCGGGCGGGTTCAGGGTGGTTTAGCCATATAATTCTGTATATAGTTCATAGATTTTCTTAGTAGTTTAATAGTTAATAGTTCATAATTTAGGTAGTGTAACAGGGAGGATCTCCTTCCCTTGGGAGCCTAGGGCCATATGCCCAAGGCTCCAGGGTTTAAACCCTGATCTCTGTGTGGGAAGACTATGCCCGTGGTCAACCCACATGAGTAGTGTCTTAAGTGCCTTGGCGAGGCACACCTCTCTGGCGAGTGCAAGATCTGCAAGGGATTCAGACCTCGCACTAAAAAGGAGCGGGGCTTCCGCCTCAAGCAAATTCTTATGGAGGCAGCGCTGGCCCCGGCACCGGAAGCGGGTAAGCAGTCTGTGCAGACCTCCTCACAGAAGAGTGTCCCAGCACCGCCCCCCATGCCAGCCGCCAGCCCCGGCGCTGAGAACAGCACCCCGGCACCGCTCGCACTCCCCAGCATGCAAGCGACGACCGGAGGCCTCAGCAGCGGCAACCATAGCCTCAGTGCCTTCGGACCCGCGTCCCGTGGGGGAGGGGCCAGGGCAGCAACCACCGGCGCCAGCCCCGTTTACTCAGGCACCTGTTCAGGCGCCGTCGAGTCCGGTGTGGTTAGACTCCCCTCCTAGGACACTGGTGCAGCAGCGCTTACCGTCAACACTGGAAACTTTCGCTGCAGTGCAAGACTTAATTGCTTTCATGGACCCAACACCGGTGGTCTAAAGAGCACCACAGTCCAGAGGCAAGCCAGCAATACCACCACCTCAGGCTCTGGTGGCTCTCCGTCCCGTCACCGCTCCTCATCCGGACTCACGGCGCCAATCGTACTCACGGCACCAGTAGCCGTCCTGGCGCCGGTCTGAGTCTTAGCACCGATCGGCGTCTCAGCACCGCTCAGTGTCCCGGTGCCGATCGACGCCTCAGCGCAGATCTGACTTTTCGGTGCCAGTCAATATCGCGGCGCCGCTCTCCATCCCGGCGCCGACCTGAATCTTGGGAGCACCCCTCGAAGCGGCACCATTCCCGCGAGGCGTCAAGATCACCGGCTTACCGGAGAGGCCATCGATCCCAGTCCCGGCACCGCTCCCCGTCTCCTTCCCACCGACAGCCGCATACCAGTTCGGCACTACCATGGCCCTCCTGCTCTGTCTGCATCGCCACGCACCATGGAAGACTGGGCCTTAGCTGTAGGTGAAGGCCACTGACCAGATCACCCTGCCCAACAGCCCAATGACCCTACTCAATGGCCTTTCTGGACCCCCTGGGCGTACCACCAAGCCCAGGGAGCCCCTTCGGGCATCTCTGTGACCTCAGAGTCCAGAGTACCTGAGGCCTCTGCCAGCTGCCCCCCAGCTAGCAGAACAGAAGGGCCGGCCACCTGCTCCCCGACTGCAGTGGCCACCCAGCCCCCCCTGCATCCACACCACGAGGAGCAGGTGGACACCGGGGAGAAAGGTGCATCATCTTTGTCCTCCCTGGACGAGGCAGTTACAGGCACATCAGCCTCTAGCCCACTTCCTGTAGACCTCCCTGCCCACCAGGCCCTCCTGAAAAGTGTGGCCACGGGCATGAACCTAACGGTGGAGGAGGTCATTGAAATTGAGGATCCTGTCGTGGATATCCTGTCCACGGACGGCCCGGCCAGGGTTACCTTACCGTCATAAAAACCATACAGAAATCCATGGCCACCGTTTGGCAAACTCCGGCCTCCATCCCACCAACAGCTAAGGGAGTGGAAAGAAAATACTTCGTCTCGGCGAAGGATTACGATTATCTTTTCACCCACCCACATCCCTGCTCGCTCGTGGTAGACTCTGTTAACGAGAGAGAGCACCACGGGCAGCAAGCACCAGCGCCAAAGGCAAAAGAAGCCAAGCGAATGGACCTTTTCGGCCGGAAGGTCTACTCGCCAAGGGGCCTCCAGCTCAGGGTGGCCAACCAGCAGGCCCTCCTGAGCCGGTATACATATAACACATGGAATTCCATGCAAAAGTTTGAGGGCGCCATTCCACTGAACGATAAGCAGGAATTCAGCACCTTCATTGATGAAGGTAAAAAGGTCTCCTGTGTTGTCAGATGCTACCGGTGCGGTGCTTCTGCTTTCTCCTGTTGATATCACTCGGCTGCGTGCGTGAGTTCCCTCTGTGTGCTGCCCCAGCTCTGAGCAGATAGCTGACACAGCAAACCCGACAAGAACCCCCAATAACCACAGAGTCTAGTAAGGTGCAAGGGCACCTTGGCCAGGTTTATTGCGACCCTGACACAATTTCAGTCCCCCGTAGATTACTTAGTCTACCGGGCATACTGCTAGAAAGTGCCGCTCGGCAATGGACTCAGCTCACTGGCGGTACATTCCACTACCCCCGTCGGCTGGACAAAGACACCACCCCAGAGACTCATTCTTATACACAGGTACAAACAAGTTACACATCACTCCTGACGTATTGAGGTGCAGCCCCTCTACGTAGCAAGGTACAACCCCTCTACGCAGTAAGGTGCCGCCTCGCACCTTGTACCTGTTGGTTCGATCAAAACAACTCTATCCATCATTTTACCCTTTTGCCCCTGTCATTGGGATGGGTCGGTCTGTTCCCTGTTATCTGTGGAATGTTCCAGGATAGTGTTTCTTGGTACCATGTTTATACTGTAACTATGCTAAATGAATATGTATTTCTGCAATATCAGCCCTTTCCTTACCAACTTCTGGCACACAGCTTAACTTCGCTTCATATTAGCGAAGCCTTGACCATTACTTTAGTTCAGGCCTCATACTGGGCCTTCGTTAGGTCTTCACTTACATTCCTTCATTTACTACACTCCCCCACTTTTTGTCTTTTAAGGGGAGGATGTTTACCCATCGTCCCGGAAAAGCATAATACATGGACTAAAGATAACCCAGTGGGCTAAACACTGTGAGGTGGTTACCTTATTTTACCATCCATACACTCATGCCCCATCCGTCTGATTAGTCTGCACATTCCCTCGTACGACTAGCAGACAGCTTTCATAATCCAATTAGTTTTTCAATCCCATATGGTGGGCCTGGGAATGTTAGGCCCGGGACCACAGGTACGTGGGGTTTAGTAGTCTATCTGATATTTTATCAAGGGCTTTGTAGGGACATACAAACAATGCCCAGAATATTTATATGACAAAATATATGACTTATATTGATAAATGGGAATATATGTGTGTGTGTGTGTGTGTATATATATATATATATATATATGGATATATATGGATATATATGGATATATATATTTAATTACTGTGCCTTAACTCCTTACACTGTGAGATGACTATTTGGGTGTACAACCGCTGTGTTGATTGCCATTTCCATTCCCTTATCCACTCGACCTTGTAACTTGGCACGTCTTGCTTGACGGATCATATAGCAACACATTCCTATCAAAACCACCACAGTTAGGGCCTGGATTCCCATGAGGACTATGCTTAGAGTGCGAACTACTGGATGAAAAGTTACATCCTCAGGGATTGCCCACCAGGCAATCACTTCACTTCACTTACTACATCCTGAACCTCCTTACAGGCAGCTCTTGACTCAGCCGACTCAGCGGCCCGGGCAGTGGCCTCGGGCATTGCCATGCGACGCACGGCCTGGCTGCAGGCCTCGAACCTCCCTCAAGGGGTTCAACATACTATATAGGACCTCCCCTTCGATGGCGCCGGCCTCTTTTCTCAAACCACAGACTCCCGTCTACAGTCTCTCAAGGATTCTCGAGTGACTATGTGCACCCTGGGAATGCATACCCCGGTTACCCAAAGGCAGTCCTTCAGACCACAACCCAGATGGCTCTACCTGCCGCCACACCCCAGTCAGGACTCCTTCAGACGGAGAGGGCGAGGGGGCCGTAGGCGTACCTCCAACCGGCAATCGGGCCAGTCTCAGCAGGCCCAAAAACCTCCCCCGGGTCCTAAGCCAACCTTTTGAAGGCGTGCCCAAGGACAGAGTACCAGCCGCTTTCCTGGATCCTCCATTCCGGAATCGTCTATCCCACTTCCTCCATGCCTGATCAGTCATTACATTGGACCAGTGGGTCCTCCGCACGGTGGAGGTGGGATATTCGCTCCAGTTCTCCTCTTCTCCCCCCTTCCCACCCACCTTCCCCGTCCCTCTTCAGGAACCCCTCTCACGAGCAACTCCTGGTACAGAAGGTACGGTCGCTCCTCTCGCTGGGGGCCGTCGAGCCTGTCCCAGAGCAGTTCAAGGGAAGGGGTTCTATTCCCGATACTTCCTCATACCCAAGGCAAAAGGGGGCCTCCGTTCTATCCTGGACCTGTGTGGCCTCAACAGGCATATGGCCAAACTCAAGTTCCGCATGGTCTCCTTGAGTACTATCATTCCCTCATTGGATCCCGGGGACTGGTACGCTGCCCTCGATATGAAGGACGCTTACTTCCATATTGCTATAAAACCCTCCCACAGACGCTACCTCCGCTTTGTCGTAACCGGAGAACATTACCAATTCACGGTCCTACCCTTCGGCCTTTCTACTGCGCCCAGGGTGTTCACCAAGTGCATGGCTGTGGTAGTGGCACTCCTGCGACGACGCCAAGTTCATCTCTACCCTTACCTCGATGACTGGTTGATACGGGGCACTTTCACTGACCAGGTTTGCGCACATGTACAGTTAATAATATACACGTTCGACCACCTGGGAATCCTCCTCAACAAGGAGAAGTCGACCCTGGAACCCACTCAAAAGCTCGAATTCATCGGGGCCTGCCTGGACTCCACCATGGCGAGGGCATCCCTCCCGCAGTCACGCTTCCTCACCATACAGGCAGCAATCCACAGCCTGCGCTCCTTCCCAACCTCCACAGCATGAGCGTTTCTAAGCCTGTTGGGGCACATGGCGGCATGCATGTATGTCACCAAGCACGCCAGACTACGTCTACGCCCGCTCCAGGCTTGGCTAGCATCGATCTACAGACCGAACAGGGACGGCATAAACACCCTCCTCTCCATTCCAAATTCAACGCTCGACTTTCTTGCCTGGTGGACAAATCAGGACCTAGTCTGCGAGGGCGTCACCTTCCTCCCGCCTCGACCATCCATGTCCCTCGTGACGGACGTGTCATCTCTGGGCTGGGGAGCCCACCTCGGAGAACTCAGGGCTCAAGGTCGGTGGTCAGCAGCCGACCTCCGCTTACACATCAATGTCAGGGAACTACGAGCGGTTCGCTTAGCATGCCAGGCCTTCAAGGACACGCTAGCAGGCCACTGTCTCTCAGTGTTAACAGACAGCACCACAGCCCAGTTTTATATCAACAAACAGGGCGGAGCACACTCGAATCTGCAGGGAGGCCGTTCTACTCTGGGAGTTCTGTATAGCCCACTCCATTCACCCAGTGGCCTCATTTCTCCCAGGCGTTCAGAACACGCTTGCGGGCCACCTCAGCAGATCCTTCCTATCGCATGAGTGGTCCATTCGCCCAGATGTTATCCGGTCGATTTTCCTACAGTGGGGATTTCCCCAGATCAACCTCTTTGCCACTCATCAGAACAGGAAGTGTCTCCAGTTCTGCTCCTTCCGAGGCAGCTCTCCGGCTTCCTAACAGACGCCTTTCTCCTTCCCTGGACGAACCACTTCCTCTACGCATTCCCTCCAATACCGCTCCTGCACAAGGTGCTTGTCAAGGCGAGACGGGACAAATCTCACATGATACTCATAGCCCCAGCCTGGCCCAGACAATGCTGGTATGTATCCCTTCTCCAGCTGTCCAGGGTCCCGCCCATCAACCTTCCGTTTTGGCCGGACCTCATTTCTCAGGACCACGGTCACCTGCACCACCCAGACCTCCAGTCCCTGCATCTCACAGCATGGCTCCTGCGTGGCTGAAAGGCCCAGAGCTTCTGTGCTCAGCTGAAGTACAGAATGTGCTCCTGGGTAGCAGAAAGCCATCAACCAGAACCACCTACACTGCAAAGTGGACCCGCTTCTCCATGTGGTCCACGCAGCGCAACACCGTCCCAGGAGAAGCAACCATTCCCGTCATCTTAGACTACCTGCTCTCCCTCAAGCAGCAAGATCTCTCTACATCTACGATCAGGGTCCACTTGACAGCCATTTCGGCCTTCCACCCCAGGACGCCGACCACTCGGTCTGCTCAAACCTTACGGTCTCAAGATTCCTCAAAGGGCTGGACAGGCTATACCCGCAGGTCAAGCAACCTGTTCCCTCTTGGGACCTAAACCTCATTCTTTCCTGTCTCATGATGCCCCCTTTCGAGCCCCTCGCCACATGCTCCATGCTGTACCTCTCTTGGACGGTGGCCTTCCTCGTGGCGATCACCTCAGCACGTAGAGTGTCCAAGATCAGGGCCCTCACATCAGAGCCCCCTTATACAGTCTTTCACAAGGACAAGGTACAGCTGCGCCCCCACCCAGCTTTCCTCCCCAAGGTGGTGTCTCCCTTCCACATGAATCAGGACATCTTCCTGCCAGTCTTCTACCCGAAGCCCTATACCTCCAGAAGGGAACAACAACTGCACACACTCGATGTTCGCAGAGCTCTTGCGTTTTATTTGGAGCATACAAAATCATTTAGAAAAACAACACAACTCTTTATTGCGGTGGCAGATCGGATGAAAGGTCAACCGATCTCCACCCAGCGGCTCTCCTCTTGGATAATCGCATGCATCTGCACCTGCTACGAGCTGGTGGGTAGACCCGCCGAGCAGATAACAGCGCACTCCACGAGAGCCCAAGCCTCCTCAGTGGCCTTTCAGGAGAGGTCCCGATCATGGACATCTGCAGAGCCGCGACCTGGTCCTCATCCACATGTTCGCCGCTCACTATGCCATAGTCCAACAATCCAGGGACGATGCGGCGTTTGGTTTGGCGGTCCTGCACTCAGCAGTTGGTCAATCCGACCCCTCCACCTAGGTATGGCTTATAGTCACCTAACTGGAATGCATATGAGCAAGCACTCGAAGAAGAAAAACTGGTTACTTACCTGTAACTGTTTGTTCTTCGAGATGTGTTGCTCATATCCATTCCACGCCCACCCTCCTTCCCCACTGTCGGATTAGCCGGCAAGAAGGAACTGAGGGGGGTGCCGAGTTGGCAAGGGTATATATGCGGCACCATAATGGCACCACTCCAGGGGGCTCCCTAGCCGACCCGGCCAGTTGCTAGGGGGAAAATCTTCCGGCAATCATGCATGCGGCACGTGCACACCTAACTGAAATGGATATGAGCAACACATCTCGAAGAACAACAGTTACACGTAAGTAACCCATTTTTTCCATAATAGAGACATCCACCAGTTGAATTAAACAACTATATAAAAATAAACAATCAAAACCTTTGCTTTATTAATTAAACTAAATAGGAATTATTTTGCGACAGCTCAATGGCTTGCACTATGGAGGAGGGAAGTCTGATCCCAGTGGTTCCTTTTAGCCTTAGACTCCACAAATCTGTAAAGAATTCTCATTTTATAGTTGTTAGAAGTTTTATTTGGTTAAGTTTGGGCAGGTTTCTGATTATGTGCCATTAATAGTGATAGTTTACTAAACAAATTTGGACGCTTTCTCCTGCGGCTCTGTAGTGTGCAATAGGGAGAGACTACTCAGTTTACCTGTCTCCTGGGTTGGGTCAATCTGGTATGATCTCCAGGTTGGTGGCTAATTCTTTTATGAGAAACCACAAAAGTTTTCTCTGTCACTCATTTAGGTTGTGATCCTTCGCTACTCATCTTGCAACTGACTGCAGTAAGAGCAGGATTGGATTCATCATCCTCAGAAACAGAATTCAATTGTATAATGAAAAACTGTCTATAAATCATTCATTTGTACTTAATTAGTGATGGCCTCATGTTTGCCAACTTGATACAATAAGAAAAATGTAATTATACAATAAAATTGATATTTCCATTATAACTCATTAAAATTGTTGTATGTTTTGTAATGTAATAAAAAATGCAATTACTAAAACATTACCATAGTATGTATATTATGGGCTGAGTTTTCAAAAGTGAAAATTGATTTGGGGTGACTTCATTTTTGGGTGCCCAAGTTCATATACCTAAAAGGGGTCTGATTTTCAAAGACCAGGTATGCCCAACATTTTCTGATAATTGGATGGACACTCAAAAATAAAGCCATCTAAAGTCATTAGTCACTCTTGAAAATTGTACAAAATACCTCAAACAATATCAGTGTTTTCTGCTCTAGAATTTCAGTGCATTTACAAATGAACATATTTTTACAATATATCGTTAAGGATGTTTTTGGAAACATCACCAGGATTAAAACATGAACGGAAACTATCAGACCATGTGTGATGAATATGAATAGCAGGTATCTGTTCTCTTTTCCACAGCAGAGGGAAAGAGTTGTATTTGGAGTGAAGGAAACCTTACTATCAGAGTGGTCCCTTAAGAAAGACAGCATTCTGAGGTTATAGTTCACCACAAGGTTTTACATACTGCACTTCATGTCTATATTGTCATGCCCTTTTATACAAGAATCTTTTATAAAATTCAAGGAAATGGTGTCTTGAAGAGACTTTACTTATATAGATTTGTTATATTGTATACAACCTAGATCATGCTAAAGAAAGAAGTACAAAAACAAAAATTATTTTAAAATAGATTGAACCACATTCCATTTTGTTACATCTGTGAACCCCTTTACTGCCTTTTTCTGTCTAGGTGTTTACATGGGTTCCATCATCATACTATCTTAGTGCCTCACAAACATTAATGAATGTATCCTCAGCACACCCCTATGACAATGGGAAGTATTCTCCCCATTTTACCAATGGGGAACGGTGGCATTGTGACATTAAAGGTAGGATTTTCTAAGTGTCAAAGATTTCAGAGTGGTAGCCACATTATGCTGTATCAGCAAAAATAATGAGTCCTCGTGGCAGCTTAGAGACTAATAAATTTATTTGGGCATAAGCTTTCGTGGGCTAAAACCCACTTCACCAGATGCATGGAGTGGAAAATACAGTAGGCAGGTATAAATACACAGCACATGAAAAGATGGGAGTTTCCTTACCAAGTGGGGGGGTCAGTGCTAATGAGCCAATTCAGTTAAGGGGGAAGTGGGCTATTCTCAACCGTTGACAAAAAGGGCTGAATGCCAAGGGGATGGGATCACTTTTGTAGTGCTAATGAGGCCAATGTAATCAAGCTGGCCTATTTCAAAGAGTTGACAAGAAGGTGTGAGTATCAGCAGGAGGAAATTAGTTTTTATAGTAACCCATCCACTCCCAGTCTTTATTCAGGCCTAATTTGATGGTGTCCAGTTTGCAAATTAATTCCAGTTCTGCAGTTTCTCATTGGAGTCTGGTTTTGAAGTTGTTTTGTTGAAGAATTGCCCCTTTTAAGTCTGTTATTGAGTGTCCAGGGAGTTTGAAGTATTCTCCTACAGGATTTTTAATGTTATAATTCTTGGTGTCTGCTACATGACCATTTATTCTTTTGCGTAGAGACTGTCTGGTTTGGCCAGTGTATATGGCAGAGTGGCATTGCTGGCACATATATCACATTGGTAGATGTGCAGGTGAATAAGCCTCTGATGGTGTGGCTGATGTGGTTAGATCCTTTGATGGTGTCCATTAGATATGTGGTTAGAATTGTCAATGGAGTTTGTTTTAGGGATTGGTTCCTAGGTTAGTGTTCCTGTTTGTGGTGTGTAGTTGCTGGTGAGTATTTGCTTCAGGTTGGGGGGCTGTCTCTCAAGGTCTGTGAGAGTGAGGGATCGTCCTTCAGGATAGGTTGTAGATCCTTGATGATGCGCTGGAGAGGTTTTAGTTGAGGGCTGTAAGTGACAGCTAGTGGCATTCCATTACTTTCTTTGTTGGGTCTGTCCTGTAGTAGGTGACTTCTGGGTACCCTTCTGGCTCTGGCAATCTGTTTCTTCACCAAGTGAGTATTGTAGTTTTAAGAACACTAGTAGAGATCTTGTAGGCGTTCGTGTCTGTCTGAGGGATCCACACAATGGATCATGTGACATGGTATGGATGAAAGTTGGAGGCATGTAGGTAAGTATAGCGGTCAGTAGGTTTCCAGTATAGGGTGGTGGTTATGCGACCATCCCTTATTTGCACACTGTAGTGTCCAGGAAGTGGATCTCTTGTGTGGACTGGTCCAGGCTGAGGTTGATGGTGAGGTGGAAATTGTTGAAATCCAGGTGGAATTCTTCAAGGGCCTCCTTTCCAGGGGTCTAGATCAGGGTTCTACAAACATTGAGACAAGGGTCATATTAGATTTTTGAAGGGGTTTCGCTGGCCGAAGTGCCTGTGGAGGGGGTTAACATATGCAAATATATGCAAAAGTGCAAAAACATTAAAAAACAATACTACTGTGTCAGTGTTGCATTAAATTCTAAATCAGGTATAAAAGTAGCAGTATAATCAGTACAGGTACTGTGAAATCACACAATATTTATCAATACATTAAAAATCATTTCACATTATTTTATTTCTAAACTCACAAATTTGTATTATACAAATACACATATTCAAAAATAAAGAAATATTGTTTTAGGATTAATGAGAAGTGTAGTACTGATGTTTTTCTGACAAAATTGCTTTTAGCTGTGGTTCAAAGTTCGTGTTCCCTATCATCAAAATTGATTGTCAGGTGGAGCCCCATGTGAGCAGCTGAATCCAGCCAGCAGGCCTGTCAGCCGTGCCATGCTCTGCTTGAGGGGGAATCCCAGACATATTAAGATATTTATAGATTCCTCCCAGATGATATTTTTAACAAAAAAGCCAGACATTTCCGGCAGACTCCGGACGAATGGTAACCCTATGAGGCTTTGCTCCTCTGGCTGCTGCTCCGGCCCTCCCTTTGCTCCTTCGGCAGCTGCTGTGACACCCTCCCTCCCCCTTTGCTCCTTTGCAAGGTTTTTCTCACCAATCCTGCAGATGTCCCATGGAGGGCTTTGGTACTAGAAGAAAAACAGTGAACAATATATTCAGGATATAGATCTGACTATGCAACTACTAGGACAATAACTGGGACTTATGGTTGAGCATATATTATCCTTTTATAACTCTTAATATGTTATGTTAGAGTGGGGCGGGAGGGAAAAACTAAATGCAAGAAACTGAGGGAATTTGAACTTCCGATTCCAACATGATCTTGACTGTAACTCCATGTACCCACCTATCCGTGGAGCCTCAGGTTTATCTCATATAGTTTCACATTCCGTGATGTTTCAATCTTTTTATTTTTCCCTTTATGCTTCTGGCTTTTTAATCTTGCCCAGTCTGAAGAAGCAGCATTGAGCTTCATACATTCCAAGGCCAGAAAGGATCATAGAGATCATCTAGTATGATCTCCTTTATAACATCAGCCATAGAAATGCCCCCCCAAAATTCCTAGAACATATCTCTTAAATATAAAATCTTAATTTAAAAATGATCAGTGATGGAGAATCCACCACAACTCTTGTAAGATGTTAGTTACACTTCCTGTTAAATGTATGCCTTATTTCCAATCTGAATGTGTCTACCTTCAACTTCCAGCCAAAAAATCATGTTATATTTTTCTCTGCTAAACTGAAGAGCACATTATCAAATATTTGTTCCCCATATAGGTACCTGTACCTGTAATAATGTCACCCTTTGGTCTTTCTTTTGTTAAGCTATTTTAATTAAGGATGACACTACCACTGCATACTCCATGCAAACTGTGTAGTTGCTGGTGAGTGTTTGAAGTTGAATAATAAGTGAGAGAAAGTCAAAGTCTTTTGGAGGAGGATGGAAAGTTGGTATAACAAATGTCAGGGTTCGGGCTGAGAGAAACCATTCTATTTAAGGCCATTTCTGCCCCCAAGCTAGATTCTGAATAGTTTGGTGATTAGTGGTATCAGATGCCAGCTAGAAGTCCAGGAGGATGAGGGTTAATGTCTCAATGGACGGCAAGAAATAATCCATCATAACAATTGGTGTTGACTTTCCATGCCCAATCTTGTAGCCTGAGAGAGATTCAGTAGCCTTCAAGACTTTTTTTCCATGGAAAATGTAATTGTGGATTATTATGTCTAATTTCTTGGTGTTAAATTACCTCATTTCTCATGTAAAGGTATGAGTTCTTAACACTATACTATTTGGTATCTGAGGGCTTAAGCGAAGATTTATTCAGTTTGTAATATATTTGTTTTAAAAAGCTGATCTGAAGGTACCACTGCACTGATTTTCATTGGCACATCTATGTATCATTATAGTAGGTCAAGGTCTTTCCATGGCTAAGTGAGTGGAAAAATAAGATTTCTTAAACTGTTTACTATGGAAGATGGTAAGATTTGGATTTTAAATAGGGTGACCAGAGAGCATATGTGAAAAATCGGGACAGGGTGGGGGGTCTATAGGGGCCTATCCAAGAAAAAGACCCCAAAATCGGGATTGTCCCTATAGAATCGGGACATCTGGTCACCCTAATTTTAAAATATATTTAAATGCTTGGAGGGTGGCATGTATAATGAAAAGGTTATTTTTTGTGGGGAAATGGAACTAATTATATGTTTATCCTCATTGTTTATTTTGATATAATTGCTAAGAATTTTAACAACATTTTCTGAGTATCTTCTGCGTTGATGGACTGTAAAAGCATTTTCAGTTTATGCTTATACACTTCTTTCTTTATTTCTAGATCAAGGCCAAGTATAATGTTACTCAATATGAGAATATATATTTTCTCTGCACGATTTTGGAACAGCTTCTTGAGAAGGGGACAGGAGAAGGTAACATTTCAAGCTCAGACTATGATGGAGAAGAAAAAAACAAATTTCTGCAGAACCTTGATCAAATTATTCTCCATCTTGCTGATGAATTCCCATTGTTTTCTGTTTATATGTGGAGACTAGGTGCTCTTTTGAACTCATCTCAAATGCAAATTGTTTAATACAGCAAGCTTTCTTTTTTAGCAGTATATACATTATAGCTGTGGAAAACCGGAGCATGAAAATGGTCACTATTGAAAGACTTTCAATGATTATACTAAACAACGATATCTAAGATAATGTAGTTGTTTTTCCATTCTTCATATAGAAAAGACTAATATCTTGAATGCCACTGTGTGTACTAACTGTGGGTAAATGTTGGCTTTTATTATGGAAACTCCTGTGTATTACATTGTCTACATGAATGGAATTTGAGCAGTCATTTAATGTGATATTTAGAATAAGTAAGTAAAATGAACTTTTAGATTAAGTCCAAGATTTAAAAAAATTGAATGTTCCAGGTAGGTTCATGAATCCATATTTAGGCACATAAATAAGTGGCATGACTTTCGAAAGCACTGGTCATCCAGCAGTTTCTGTATGTAGGCATTCATGTTTTTATTTTAATACTGTTTTAAATCTTGGCCAATATGTTATGGTTAAATTGTGTATAGTGAAGATTTCTACCCTGTGGTGGAAATACAGATATATATTCACAAGCAGAAGCCTGTTATTTTCAGAAAAAATGATTTTAGCCAAGTACAGCTATACTATACATGGTGCCTACTACCATTCTCCTAGGTCAGTTGTAGTCTCTGACTAAATGTTTATATATTATATCTAATTTTTGGATTTTAATTTCTTTATAAAGAATGTATGTAAATATTTATCTACTTTATTATGAATCTTCTTAAACATGAAAACTTTAAAATATGGGCCTAACAGTTATTCCAGTGATCCAGAATTTTTGATATATTTGGAGGGTAATTGCTAAAATGTATTACAATTTTCTCAGGGAGATAAAACAATATTAATATCATTATGAGTTCTATTAGTGAGATCACTTATAAATTAAATATTTTTAATATTTGTAGTTTCTTCCCATCACAAAGTCTGCTTCATATTGATTTTAATCTGTTTTTTTCTGTTACTAAAATTCCGTGAGACACATCTTCAGTAACATTGGAAAGATGTTTGTATTAAATGTTAATACATATTATTTTAAGGATCATAACTGTATTTTCTGAATTGCTAAAATATACTAGTATTATGTTGCAACAGAACAACACTGCTGTTATATAGGCATAACTGGGCCACTAAGGAAATTATCTTGTAATTTCTGTTTTACCACTCTCTAGTATTATGTTTGAGTTATTAAACTTGGGTTTTGGTTATAGCACGGGGTAGCATTTTTCATGTTTTATATTAATAAATTTCAACAAAAATCCATTTGATGTATAAAACAGATGAACTACTATTGCTGAATAGCCATATCAGAAAATCCGCTAATTCCACCCATACTGACAAGTTACCGATATAAAATTTAGTAGATATTTACTTAAACTTATCAACCACTCATCCACTAGCATGGTAATTTTTCCAGGGGGTTGCTTTCATTTTTTTTTTCTTGGTCAATATTTTTACTTACTGCGGTTGAGGAGAAAGATAAAAGTGGTATTAACATGGTGGTGGAAAAAGAGGACGGATACGGAAAGTGAACAAAACTAAGAACGTAAGAACAGCCATTCTGGGTCAGCCCAAAGGTCCATTTAGCCCAGTATCCTGTCTTCCGACAGTCACCAATGCCAGGTACCCCAGAGGCAATAAACAGAACAGGTAATAATCAAGTGATCCATTCCCTGTCGCCCATTCCCAGCTTCTGGCAAACAGAGGCTAGGAACATCATCACTGGCCATCCCAACTAATAGCCATTGATGGACCTATCTTCTATGAATTTGTCTAGTTCTTTTTTTGAACCCTGTTATAGCCTTAGCCTTTACAACATCTTCTGGCAAGGAGTTCCACAGGTTTTCTGTGTTAAATGAAAAAAAAACACTTCCTTTTGTTTGTTTTAAACCCACTGCCTATTGATTTCATTTGCTGGCCCTTCCTTCTTGTGTTATGAGGAGGAGTAGGTAACACTTGCTTATTTACTTTCTTCACACCAATCATGATTTTATAGACCTCTATCATATCCCCTTTAGTCATCTCTTTTCCAAGCTGAAAAGTCCCAGTCTTATTAATCTCATAGGGCAGCAATTCCATATCCCTAGTCATGTTTGTTGCCCTTTTCTGAGCCTTTTCCAATTCCAATATATCTTTTTGAGGTGGAGCAACTACATCTGCACACAGTATTCAAGATGTGGGCATAACATGGATTTATATAGAGGCATTATGATATTTTCTGTCTTATTATCTATACCTTTCTTAATGATTCCCAACATTGTTTGCTTTTTTTGACTGCCCGCTGTACACTGAATAGATGTTTTCAGAAAACTATCCAAAATGACTCCAAGATCAACTTCTTGAGTGGTAGCAGCTAATTTAGACCCGGAGCCCCTAGATGGTAGATGAGAACAGCCCACTATGCCTATGGCCCACTATGCCATGCACAGCCATGGAGGGGTGTGCCAGTGGTGAGTCCACTCTACTATGCCAATCTGCCCTTCCATTTGTATGGGAAGATTTTTATGATCAATACTTCAATTTTCAGCTTGGTAAATTGTATTTCTAACAGTTCAATATAGTCAGAGTTATTTTATAAGCACAGAGTTAGTGGTAACATAAAGGCCTAATTGTTTAATATACATCTGTTTAGAGGTTTGAAATTGTGGTTCTCCAGAATTCGTGGACACTGTGATCCATCCAGTAGCCACCTAGTTGGCTGACAGTTTTGTGTACCTTTCCATCTGGCCAGGAAGGAGACAGTCGAGTATTAGAATTAATGGCTGTGTCCTGTTTTACAGGAGAGAAATTATTACTCAAGAAAAAACTCCCTTTTCACTGTTGCTGAAATGGCATCTGCTTCTTCTCCAACAACTATTTCCTTGATCAGAAAGTTTTACCTACAATGCTAATTATGGTACTTGGTGTTATCTTGTCATTAACAGTCTTGTCATTGTTGTGGATTGGTATATTTTCATATTTTTCACGACCTACATTATTTGTTTTTTTTTTCCAACTACAGTTATGGCTACAATACAAGGGGAAATTTTACCTTACCAATTATTTGCTTAATAAACTTTCTCTCTCCCTTTCAGTAGCTAATGGATTGCCACTTGTTATCAACATGAAAATAATGCTTTATAATTTACTATCGTTCAGTGCCACGAGTGGAAGACAGGGATATAGATCACTCCATAATTGCCCTGTTCTGTATGCCCCCTCTGAAGCTGTGCCCCCAGTTCACTGTCTGAGACAGAATACTGGGCAGATTTACCATGGTCTGACCCAACAGAGCAGCTCTTAATCATGTTCTTATGAGGAGACTAGATCCTTAAATATCACTTGCTTAAAAGACATCAGTGAAAGATCATCATCTAGGCTATTTGGCAACTTACCAGCGGTGAACTGATTCTGGTTTTTTTACTATTCCAAAGTAACTAAGTTTCCAAATTCAATATTAATATCAGTTATCTGTAAAAAGATTAATCCAAAATCCAGTTTGCTTTAGCTAGTTTTAAAAAGCAACAATATCTAAAGTGGCTAATTCATTTTTGTATCTTATTGATGTAGACAGGAAAGTATAAATAAGGCTTTTAAATTTTTTTATCTGGTGTGGGAACTGGATTAATGGATGATTTTACTTCTGCTTTATAAGGAAAAAATATTCACTGCAGGGATTCTTCTTCACTCATATTTTATCCGGTCATTGAAGAACTTATTTGATTATTCTTAATTCAGTAAGCAACCATCTTGGGACATAAATAGCTAAAACAGGAATTATAGTAGGGTAAATAATTAAAGGACTGATTTAATATCAGAAATCTTATCTTGATTGAAACTATTTTAAAGCAACTAAGAGTTTAACAATATTTTCATTTAATATTTTTTTAAAAAGAGACTTGTGATACATTATTTAAAAAAAGAGAAAAATCTACAATCTTTGTCATGTAAAATTACTCTGATCTTGGTTTGAACTCTACTCCAAGGGGTTTGTTCTCCTCCCATACATGCACAGGGGACTTGCTGAACGTAACCTCAGTTGGCATTAATGGTTGATTCTACTGTAAATCCTTAATTAAAATGAGAAAAAAATCATCCTTAATAGGGTGTATGGTAAATTCCTATAAAAGATTATAGTCTAGGGTATAAATGACAAATTTAGTTGAACTTGTTAACTTTTTAAAAAAATCTTAATCTGAAAATGCTGTTCTTGAGACTAAAATATTCTGAAATTGCCTATTTAAAAGACCGATTATACAGTTAAAGTACTAAAATGTACTGGATATAGTGCACAGACTCTTTTATCTCATGATCTATCTTGAGGTTTCAAGGGTTACCTTCACAACTTTAAGAACTCAGAAACAATTAAAGAATGCTTTCATCCTGTAGAATCTTCCTCTCTGGCCCCTAGCATAGTGTCTGAGGCCCTGTCTTCACTACCACTTTAATTTGATGTTAACGACATTAGGTCGAATTAAACGTGTACCTGTCTTCACATACATGCTCTTAACGTCAATGTAAAGGGCCCTCAAGATCGAAATTGGAACTCCTGCCTGACGAGAGAAGTAAGGCTAATTTCGACATTCCAAGCTCGACTGTGGGCTAGTGAAGACGGAACCCGACATTAATAGCCTCCAGAGGCTGTCCCACAATGCTCCATTCTGACCGCTCTGGACTGCCTCACTGCTCCACTGTGACCGCTCTGCACTGCACTCTGAACTCGCTGCTCTGGCCAGGTAGATAAGACCCAGGAACATTTGAATACCATTTCCTGTTTGGTCAGCGTGGCCAGCTCACCTGAACTGCTCCGTCGCCATTCAGAGCAATCAGCAGCACTAGCCGCCATGCAGAGCTCAGCATCACAAGACTCCATGCAGAGCTCATCTACCCTGGAGACCAGCCAGAGGAGAAGAGCTCCAGCATGGTCCACTCGTGAGGTGCTGGATCTCATCGCTATCTGGGGAGAGGAATCCGTGATGTTGGAACTACGCAACAACAAACGGAATGCCAACACCTATGGAAGAGTCTCCAAGGCCATGCTAGAAAGGGGCCACAACAGGGACACCACACAGTGCTGCGTGAAAATTAAGGAGCTGAGGCAATCGTTCCAGAAAGCCAAGGAGGCAAACGGACGATCCGGGGGCGCGCCATGGACATGCAGGTTCTACAATGAACTAAATGCGATAATGGGGGGCGCCCCCACCACCATCGCGCCGGTCTGCGTGGACTCCACCGATGGGATAATCGTCAGGGAGGAGACTGATTCCGAGGAGGATGACCATGAAGAAGAGGAAAATCTCACGGAGCAGCAGGAGCCCAGCGGAGAACCCGTGTTCCCAGAGAGCCAGGAGCTGTTTGTCACCCTGGAGCCAGTACCCTCCCAAGCCTCCCAGGGGGGTAAGTGTTTCTTTTTTAAGTGATTACATGACGCGTGATTTTGTAAAGGAAGCATTTATTAATGAGTAACTTGCCCTAAGGACTTAGCGTGCTTTCACTGCTGGTCAATTTCTACTCAAAGAGTTTGTCAATATACTCCGGGATTGACCGGAAGTCCTCCGCGGACATTTCAATGAAGCTATCCAGGAGGTAGCGATGAATCCTCCGCAGCAGATTTCTGGGGAGAGCCGCCTTATGTGGTCCCCCGTGATAGGAGACCATCCCACGCCACGAAAGTAGTAAGTAGTCTGGTATCATTGTGCAGGCTAGCATTGCGGCGTATGGACCAGGACTTTGCATGGAGTCAAGGAGCATGTGCTCTCTCTCTCTCTGAGAAATTCTCAGCAAAGTGATGTCATTCATGGTTGCCTGTTTGAAATAGGGACTGCAATTACTAGGGAGATAAAGATTCCCAGCTGCAAAGAACTGTTTTCTGCTGAGGACCGACCAACCGCACCCTCCCCCCCCCCCCACGAACGCTGACCGCCCCCCCGCCCGTAGCGGTAGCTAGCAGGGAACCAGAGCAGTGTGCAAGCGGCTGCTTCCGCTTCAGATCCAACGCGAACCAACCCCCCTCCACCCAAGCCCGTAGCGGTAGTAGCAAGCAGGGAATCTGAGCAGTCCGCAAGCGGTCTGAGGAGCCCCAAAAAGACCTTAGCCCTTAGCGAGAGATTTTTTGGCATTTGCTTTGCAGTTTCAGTGGGAGCCAGCCACGCGGTGGGGGGAAGGGGGCGGGGTTACTCTACAGTATGCAAGCGCCACTTTTAACTTACCATGGCCGGCTGCACGGTGATTTCAGAAGCCGTCTTGGGCTGAGGCACGCATATGTGTCTGAGATGCTCTGACTTTTCTGTGAGCTAGTCAGTCACTTTTAGGTGTAGAACATGACCTTGTACAGAAATCATATCAGGCCTCTGAATACTGAGGTTGCAAATGGCATAGTACTCCCATTGTGTACTGTCCGAGACTGCATCTGCCTCCTAACCTTGAATGTATCTGTCTCATAACTTTCAAACTTTCTTTGCCCACATTCGCACACAGATGAACAATTATCTCAGAATCCCCCGGCCTGCTCCTCCCGCCGTGCACCGCAGATAAGAAAGCGTAAAAAGAAAACGCGAACGCGCGATGAGATGTTCAGTGAACTCGTGGAGAACTCGCGCGCTGAGGCAGCCCGCCAGACGGACTGGAGGGAAAGAATGATAGAGGCAAGGGATCGAGAGAGAGAGGCAAGGGATCGAGAGAGAGAGGCAAGGGATCGAGAGAGAGAGGCAAGGGATCGAGAGAGGCAGGAATGGAGAGCCGCTGCAGAAAAGAGGGAAGAGCGTGAGGAAAGACGCATGGATGCTTTCCTCCGCATAATGGAGGACCAGAGCGACATGCTGCGATCTCTGGTGGAGCTGCAGCATGCCCAAAGACCACCTCTGCAGCCCCTGTGTAACCACCTCCCCCCCTCCCCAACTCCCATAGCTTCCCCACCCAGACGCGGGGTGAGAACACGGGGGGGGCAAGCTCCGTGGGCTGCTCCACTCTACCCCACAAGCCAGCAGAAGCAGCAGGCTGACGTTCTAGGAAAACTTTTAAAAGCTGCTGTGTCTTGCCCACCCCTCCTCTCTCCCCTTCCCACCCACCCCCCTCCTCTGTCCGCTCCTCCCCCACTGTGACTGCCGGTTTCCCTCCAGGCTACCAGGACAGTGATCCCCTGTATTTGTATTTCCGATTAACCAATAAAGGAACCATGATTTTTCAAACAGTGATTTTATTTCCTCTGCAACCATGGGGAGGGGGGAGGGAAAGCATGGGGAGGGGGGAGGGAAAGAGGGTTCAAGGGCAGCAGGCTTAGAGCACAGCAAGGGAGCAGATTCTCAAACGCCATCTCGGCCACTCATAAAACTGTCTTTCAAGGCGTCCCTGAGGCGCAGGGCCTCACGGTGTTCTCTTCTACTTTCCCTGCTGTGTGGCTGCTCATAAGTAGCAGAAAGTAAATTTGCCTCAGCCTCCCAGCCCGCCATAAACGTTTCCCCCCTGCTCTCACAGATATTGTGGAGCACAGAGCAAGCAGCAATAACAATGGGGATATTTCTCTCGCGGATGTCTGAGCGAATCAGTAAGGAACGCCATCTCCCCTTCAGGCCAAATGCACACTCTACGGCCATTCTGCACTTGCTCAGCCTGTAGTTGAACAGCTCCTGACCCCTGTCCAGGGCTCCTGTGTAGGGCTTCATAAGCCAGGGCATTAGGGGGTAGGCTGGGTCCCCAATGATCACGATCAGCATTTCGAGCCCCCCCACGGAAATTTTCTGGTCGGGGAAGAAAGTGCCTTGCTGCAGCTGTCTAAAAACCCTAGAGTTCCTGAACACTCGAGCATCATGAAGCTTTCCCAGCCACCCCACGTAGAGGTCGGTGAAACATCCTTTGTGGTCAACCACTGCTTGCATGACCATTGAGTAATATCCCTTCCGGTTTCTGTACTTGGCGGCCTCGTGGTCCGGTGCCAGGATAGGGATATGAGTCCCATCTATAGCCCCACCACAGTTAGGGAATCCCATGGCGGCAAAGCCATCTATTGTGGCTTGCAGGTTTCCGAGGTTTATAACCCGGTGTAGCAGCTGCTCGACGATTGCCCTGCTTACTTGCATCACAGCAAAGCCCACTGTAGACCTACCCACCCCAAACTGATCCGCCACTGACCGGTAGCTGTCTGGCGTTGCAAGCTTCCAGAGGGCTATCGCCGCTCTCATTTTGATATTCCTGTGCCGGAGGGCCGGGGACAGCAAGTCACAAAGTTCCATGAACGTGCCCTTTCGCATGCGGAAGTTTCTGAGCTACTGGGAGTCATCCCAGACCCGCAGCACTATGCGGTCCCACCAGTCCGTGCTTGTTTCCCTGGCCCAGAATCGGCGTTCGATGGCATGAGCCTGCCCCATTGCCACCAAATTTGACAGATTGGCAGTTGCCCTACTTCCAAAACCGTCAGTGTCCCAGTCGTCCCCGCTGTGCACGTCCTTGTCCATCTCCTCCTCACTGTCGTCGGGTTCCAGAAAGCGCAGTTCTCCCCGGATCGCATTCCTCCTCTGCAGACGGTGCAGCATGAACTCCGCAACCATGATCGAGGTCCTCACAACAGCCATTACTGTTTCCGTGGTGTCAGCGGGCTCCATGCTTGCAGTGCTATGGCGGTAGCACAGCGCGGAGAAAGGGCGCGAATTATGGGATGCCTACCCACAGTGCACCGCTCGTAATGGGGGTCGGCGGCGTGGAAAAAGGGCGCAAAACTTGGAAATGCCTACCCATAGTGCAGCACTCGAAATGGTGCCTGCTGGGGGATCAGGGAACTGTGGGATAGGTACCCACAGTGCAACGCTCGCTATGTCGACACTTGCAAAAGTTGTGCGGACAGACACTGTCGACTTGCTGTGCTTTGCTGTGCCTAGTGAAGACACACAATATCGACTGCATACAGTCGCGTTCACAACATCGAAATAAAGGAAATCGAACTACTGCTGTAGTGAAGACATACCCTGAGTGTTTTAACAATCATCAGAATGTTGGGTGCCACAGAAAAACATCGAATAGCCAGGCCCAGTGTGAAAAATGAAAGTTTGACACCCTTGTTTTAAGATTTCTAATTTGACTCTCAGGGCAACATCTAGCTGCCTTGTGCACAAATTGAGAAACATCGATTCTGTCAAATTCTACTGCCTTTATTCAGGGTAGCAGATGTCTAAATAAATCCCAGAAGATGGTCATCCAAGCAATCAAGTTATACGAGTTACTATGCTAATTTGATCTAAAATACCTATCTCCATATGCTGATCCTGTACTCCCACAGTTGACTATGTTTTGCAGTCCTAGAGCAACATTTTTAACATGAAGAGCTTATATTTTCCCTGGCTATGGCACCAACAAAAGGTCTGCAAAACTATTTGCTCACACACTCCAGCCAAGTAATTATATTTATTGCTGTTGAATAAAATTTCATTAGCAATCATAACAAAGAAGATGTGCATAGATTTTGTGTGCGGTTTGGTAAATTTTCATGACAATATTCTAAATTGTTCTTATTTTTTTTCAGTTATTAGTATTTTAGAGCACCCAAAAGGTGGGATCTCTGTATAGAAAGGCATGAACCCTGCCTCAAAGGACTAATGATCTAATTTTAAATTTGACTCTGCAAGTGACATTAATGCATAGTAAGTCTAGACTGCAACTGCCTGTGTGATTGCAGTTCAGCTAGGCATATACCCACACTAGCTTTAATCGAGCTATCATAATTAAAAGTAGCAATGAGGACACGGCAACAGAGGTTATACAAGCCTGTCCAAGACTCTGGGTATGTACTTGTATTGTTAGCCCTTGATGAAGCTGGCACCACTGTGCTTTCTCTACTATTTTTACTTTGCATACTAGATTAAAGCCTGTAGTATATCTAACCAAAGTTGCAATCACACCGCCGGTGCCGATTGCAGTATAAACATTAGGGAAGAAGTAGGTTTGAGGACAGACAAGAGTTCCATGAATGAAATCAAATAATTACTCATCTTAGGGATTGCTCATATCTTGAAGGAGGCTCTAATTTTCCCCAGAGACTCCATCAGCATCTGTATGGATCAGGATTGCAGGATACAAAGAGCCTCTTTACATGTGCATTAGTGACTTGTCCCACGCACTCTTTGTCGAAAGATGACATCCCTCCACCACTTCTCAGTTTAATTTTACCATTATTGCTTTTTTACTTAACAAATTTGAATTCAAAAAAATGACTGATTATTAACACATCACATGATGAGAGGATAGTTTAATTACCCTGAGGAAACAGTTTCCCGACACTTCTTGTAGTCTTTGTAAAGAACTATGAGTCAAAAACTCATGAGACAGAGACTTACGTAAATGATTATTACTTAGTTAAGGAAGAGACCGTCAAACTAAAGATTTTGTAAATCTTGGGCCTGACTTTCTTCTCATTTAACATCAGTAAATTCCATTGCTTGGTGGAGTTATTTCAGGCACAGAGCTTATCAGAAGGTCCCTCATGCTACAGACATGTGGATGATCTTTCAGAAATCTGGTCAAATTACAATTTATTTTACTGATATTTTCAAGAAACCCAGAAAGAAAATTTAAAAGTCGGAGACACGAGATTTTTAGCAATGGGACCATGTCACACTAGTTGCTGAAATGGGTAAAACAGACATATTTAAGCAGTCCCTTGCCACTTTTCTTTCTGGACTTATATAAAATGTTAGGTGGATAATACCAAACAATGCAAACTTTTGAAGCTTTACCCATCTGGCACAATTAGGACATAGGATTATATATTTGCATGAATTTTATGTGCAGTTCAGGGATATGCCATAAAAGACAGAAATTTGGCGGAGTGTTACTCGAGAATCTTTTTGCAAGAGGGATTTCAATGAGTGACATCATACCTTAAAGGTATACTGGTATGTTAACTAATAGAAGCAGAAGAAAATGCCTCCGTGATATGAATAACGAAACTCTTATGTAGTTTAAAGTACAGTTATAAGCATTTTCACATATGTTGTATATTTTTGTGCAGAATACTTCATTTCACATTTTCTCCCAAGTAGCTATATCAAATAAAATTGACATCCTAAGCTGCAAGAAGTGAATTGACTCCAGTATAAACTTGAGGATTGTGTTTGACATTTCTAATTCTTGCCTCAAAATGAGAAGAAAAATCTGTTTTAAGCAAATGTATACCATAGCATGAGAATCACTTTAGGCAATAATTCAAGCAAGCAGTATAAAGAAGTACATCAGTCATGTATATCACTGTAAATGTTTTTGACACTTCTTGTTTACTCATTCATTAGTTTCCAATAATGCTGGAAAGGATAGCAAGGACCACTAAAAATACTCAAATACTTCACTGCTAAGCTAATGATCCTGTTTTGTTCAAAGTGCCCTGATGATTTTTAACAGGAAAGAAAATTAGCATTTCTTGGGGTTTGGTGAGCTGTGTGACAAGACCAAATACAAATGCAGCATCCAACATCTATCGCCACCATTAATGTCTTCTGCTACTTGTGCAGCTGTATTCGGATGGATCATGCAGTGAGTTTTGATTGTACCTGTTTAACGTGTAAACATTCACCTACACACTGATTGGCAATTGTAGAACTGTGAGAAACATGGCAAATGCATGATCGGCTTAAAGTGAACCATCCAAGAGTCCATCCCATCTGCTTCAGTTTTTCATGATGGTTCACCTTTATACAAGATATTGAGGGCCCCTCAGGAGTGAATATGACAGAAACCAAGAGAAGAGCATCTGCAAGAACTCCACTAAAGATTTGAACTCTGGTGAACAAGCTGCTATAGGCGCTTTCACCTCTATTTTGCTTCTGAGTTTACTTTGCTTCTTCACTTTCAGTTGGTCTGGTTGCATTGTTTGTTGACAGTTGGAAGGAACAAAGAGGCAGCAAGGAGACCCTTCTCATCTATAATTTCTAAAATGTAACCTTTATTCTCAGCTACTCATGAAATTGTTGCCAAAACCTGTTGTCTTTTGAAGGACCATTTTGTAGAAAACACATTTGGATGCACATCTGTGGCTACCAAATCACTGAAGCTGCCGTTAGGTTCGGTGACAAAAAAAATCCGGAGATGATTGGAAGCACTTTAATGAAGGTTAGAACTTAGAAAGGCTTTGTTAATCATTTTGCAGCTAATGAATAGCACATCGTTACTACATATTTTCAAGATGTACAGATGATATTCTAATCTGTTACAAAGCCCTGATAAATAGGAGTTCATGCCCATTATTATTTTATGTCCATTCTCTCATCTTACATTTTTTACTTTATTAGCTGTTTTAATTTTTCCATGAAAGTCCATTAATTTCTGCTGCTTTACTATGCACCAATTTGTTAATATATTTCTGGTAAAGTGGTGCTTAGAATTGAATGCAACATTCCAGCCCTGGGAGCACTTGCACTGCACTGTATTTAGTGATGCCTTTCTTCTCTGCATCATGATGCTTTGCACATGCAGTCCAAAATTGTACAAACAGCCCTATTACATTGTAAACTCTGATTTGCTGTCCACTCTCACCAATAGTTCTCTTTTTGCATTACAGATTCCCTGGGTTCTCACTCCCATTGATTATTTGAGATTGTCCCCCCTCCCTGATGTATGTGTGAGGAAGGTGGGAGATGTCTCTATTTTTATTATTATTATTTTTTGGTGCTATTTGGTTATTATCCTGCTGTCTGCTACATGGGTGCAAGGAGTTAACTTGGTCCTGAGTGGTGTAGGAAGGAAGAGAATGGTTAAAGATAGCGATACTTAACCAAAGAGTATGAGTGTCAAAAGCTGTTGTTGTTTTGTTCAAGTCTAAGAAGAGCACAACCACATTCAGCGTAGGATGAATCAGAGGGCCTATTTGGGCAGTGAAAACTAGTGCCCCAAAACTATTGATTTGCTAATGACTCTTGTCCACTGTGACAAACACAGAGGATTGGTGAATGGAAAAACCTGTGGGGAAGGATGGGAAGAGACAGAGTTGTTAGAATCTGCTGTTAAGAGGGAGGGTCTCTCTAGCAAGGAGAAACTGGATCAGGACCAAAAGACAAGACTGGGTAGGAGGAGAGGATGGTGCAACAAGATGCTGGAGGACACTGACTACGACCCTAAAAACTCTCAGGAGGAGTGAGGAAACCGAAAGCAGGGTCTTGTGTGCAGCTGTTTGGTTATTTTTTCCATAGATCTGTATATCTCTTGTGCTTTGTCTGAGGAGAGACCCTTGCAAAGTCTGTGTGTCCCATGCTTTAACTGTCACATAGTTAAATGGCAAACGAGGGCTCCTCTGAGGGTGGAGCTCTTCAGGGGGCATGCATGTGTGACTGGGAAGTCATGATGTGTAGGGCAGATGGGCTCCACATACTAAGAAAAGGTACCAACATGGGAGTGGAAAATGCCCGAAAGACCAAATATAGAGTCTTTGTCTAGAACTGCTCAGATCCAGTAAGCTTAAAAACGTTGGGTCCCATGTAGCATCCTGGTGACCATCGACATAGGGAAACTCAGCCAGGGCTGTAACAGCAAGTATGTTGGAGATGATTTTTTTCCCAAATGGATTAAGTTTAGTTTGCTCGGTAACTGAATATCTTTGTGTTCTATGGTGCCAGTCACTCTGTCCCCATTTGTATAGCTGTGCACTTGTGTTTGTAACTCCTCCCAGGATATAATTAAAGAGTGTATTAGTGACACCGATACTCCCACTAATTAAGACCAGCCCTAGCAGCCTCTTCAGTCCACAAAATAGCTGCCCCGTCAATTCATTGCCATTTGCCACTACCCTTTATTTATACTCCTTTCGACAATTTTCAGTTCACATGGAGTATTGCATGTATCAGGCAACGGATGCCTTCAGAATGCATGCAGTGTGAATGGAGCAGGCAGCCTAGCGCCCAGAGGAGAGTGAGCCAGACCCCTGGGATGGGATCATCAAAGGTCGAGTGCCAGCTATACGTATATATTCAAGTTCCATCTTCAGCACCTGTTTAAATCTTTGATAAGTACTAATGATCTGATCTTTATATCAACTCTGATGTTCATCCTCTGTCCTAACGGGAAGAGTTACTACTGTAAGTGGGAACAACTGTCGGTAAAATAGCTAAAACCTTGGGGAAAGTGCAATAGCTTAGAAAAATAAGACTTTTGTATCTTTGCCCTTTGCAGAGCACAATTTTTTAGTTGGACCTGGGCCTCAAAGCAGATTTTGTAAAACCTGAGGTAGTTTTAAGTTACAGTATAAACCTCTTTTTTTAAACAGTCATTCTCCTGAAGTGTTTCCAACTGAAACATTGCAGCACAGAGAGCCTGCAAGTAAAGTGGAGTGAGTTCATTGATTTCCTTAGATCAGTCTGAGAGACAAACAAACATAATAAATAATGACCAGTAAAATCAATTTTTATTTTTCCTAGCCTTAGTATATGGGAGGTGGTTGTTAGTAGCATGGGTAAAGAATGTGTTTGTTTCTAATCAGTGATTATGTTGACACTGCAACTAACATTATTATTTTTCACAGTTTACAACACTTTCAGACTATTTAATTTTTACAGGACATGGTTTCTCCCATTAATGGAGTTTGAACAGAGAATGAAGCATATTTATTTACAATTCTTAAATGATGGTTAACCACACAAGTGTTGTGCTGCTGGGTAGTTTTTTGGGTTTTTTTTAAATCTACATGTTCATTTTTCTGTCAAATTCCATCACCTCTGATTTAAAAGGCTGCATCAAAACCATCTGTGATGGGGTATTCATCCCACACTAACTCTGAAAGAATTAAAGAAGCTCAGAAAGGACAAGTTAGAGTCCTTGGCCGCACATGAGGGAATAGGCTGAAGGCACAACCTCTGATTGGAAGATGAAGCTCACCTGAACAAGTATGGGCTGGGATAATGTAAAGCCAGGAAGCTGGCAACAGACAGGGTGGCAGTGAGGAAATCTGAAGCTGCCTTCTGTGTATTGAGAGGGAAGGAGGTAACCAAGGAAAAGAGTAGGACTCTAGGAGCCTGGCCTGAGGAAAGGGCATACCCTGAAGGGGAAACCATATAGTAACCTGCCCAGAGGACCAAGTCATGAAGAGGAAGCTGCACCTCCTGGAGTGGAAAGAGAGGACAACAGGTGGTGAGACCCCATGAGAAGGCATTGGTCCTGGAAGAGAGCTAGTTCCCCTGAGCAGCCAGGAGGAGGTGCCACTTGTGAGTGAGAACCTCATGACATGACCATTTTAAAAATAGTCCTTAGAAGTGAAAATCAAAAGAAATTATTTGCCTTGTTAAATGGAAGAGCTCGACTATTATCCTAAAGACAAGAGTAGGCCACAAATTTCATAACTAGATTTTTAACATGTAGAAATTCAGCAGGGTTTCCCTAGTCAGAAATTCCAGCTTTCTGGAGCGGGGGAGCTCTGAGTTCCAGCCTTGCTCCTTCCAAGTGGCATCCCACATTCAGCAGGGATCTGCTATTTAAGGACCAAGCCTCACGAGTGTGCTGGGTTGTGGCCAATTGTGCCCAAAGGAGACCTTTGATCCCTTCCTGGCTCTTGTGGTGGTCACCACACACATCTACAAAATTGACCTTCAGTTCAAGTTCTGCAATTTAGAAGATGCACAGACCTCCACTGCCTTCACTGGGGTTCTGTGTAGTCTGGGGGACCATCTTCACATTGGAGACTGCAAACTTTCAGAGCCTAAATTATTTTAAAGTCAATCAATTACAGCTTTTCCATGTCTATGAAAACAAAGAGGTGTCATAGGTGCAGCCAAAGGCAGAATCTTTATTACTTGTAATGATGTGAAGAAAAGACATTAACTTCGTTTTCAGATCCCAGGGAGAGTTTGCAAGACTGGCAGTCTATTTTAAAAACATCTCTTATGTATAAACTGAGCAAGAATGATGGGAACCACTTTTAAAGGGCTGGTCTCCACACACCCTGCACCAAAATAACTAACTCAGATTTAATTCAGATCATTGGCGATTCTGGTGCAAGTCTGAATGTGGACACTTACTTTGTAATAAGCCTTCTGCTTCAGTTTTGCTTATCATAGAATTATAGAATCATAGAATATTAGGGTTGGAAGGGACCTCTGGAGGTCATCTAGTCCAACCCCCTGCTTGAAGCAGGACCAATCCCCAACTAAATCATCCCAGCCAGGGCTTTGTCAAACCTGACCTTAAAAACCTCTAAGGAAGGTGATTCTACCACCTCCCTGGGTAACCCATTCCAATACTTCACCACCCTCCTAGTGAAAAAGTTTTTCCTAATATCCAATCTAAACCTTCCCAACTGCAACTTGAGACCATTACTCCTTTTTTTGTCATCTGGTACCACTCAGAACAGTCTAGATCCATCCTCTTTAGAACCCCCTTTCAGGTAGTTGAAAGCAGCTATCAAATCTCCCCTCAATCTTCTCTTCTGTAGACTAAACAATCCCGGTTCTCTCAGCCGGTCCTCATAAGTCATGCGCTCCAGGCCCCTAATCATTTTTGTTGCCCTTCTCTGGACTCTTTCCAATTTTTCCACATCCTTCTTGTAGTGTGGGCCCCAAAACTGGACACAGTACTCCAGATGAGGCCTCACCAATGTCGAATAGAGGGGAACAATCACGTCCCTCGATCTGCTGGCAATGCCCCTACTTATACAGCCCAAAATGCCATTACCCTTCTTGGCAACAAGGGCACACTGTTGACTCATACCCAGCTTCTTCTCCTTCTGGCAAGTCGCTTTCTTTCTGTGACTTAGTTTCTCAGTCTGTAAAATGGGGACAATAAAGTTCACCTCCTTCGTACAGCTATTTGAGACTTACTAATGGACGGCTTGGTTTTATTAGATGTGAATTGTTTGGGTTTTTTTTTTATTTTTACACTTTTTAACCTTTTGAATTTTGAGATATTGGCCTCTTCTTGAGACAGAATGGCCTTGATTCTCCAAGGTAGTATGCACCAAGGTGATGAAGCACTGGAATGGTTTACCTAGGGAGGTGGTAGAATCTTCTTCCTTAGCGGTTTTTAAGGTCAGGCTTGATAAAGCCCTGGCTGGGATAATTTAGTTGGGGATTTGTCCTGCTTTGAGCAGGGGTTGGACTAACTGACCTCTTGAGGTCTCTTCCAACCCTTATATTCTGTGATTTCTATTAAGTGAACTAGCAGTCCAGTGGCAGAGGTGGGAAATTGAACTCAGGCCTCTCCAGACCCATCCAGTACTCTGTCTACTAAGCCCCACTGCATCCTTTATGAGCCTTCTTTTATTTCCACACACAAAACTTTGCCATGTAAGAATGAAGGTAGTTGCAGAGAGGGCTGAACAATACTGAGGCAGGAACTGAAGAATCAGCTGTTCACAGCCATGCCCTGATTACTTTGTACCAGAATTTCCCTTTTGTGTTCTAGAGGAGAGCCTGATACAAAACCATCCTTTAACGTCTCTGCTGTTTCATCACTATTTTTTGTTGCTGTTTTCCCCTTGTTGGTGTGATGGGAGGAAGCCATTCATGTTATTTGAATAGGTTTAGAGATATTCACCTTAATTGCTAAGGATACCTATATTTATTCTCTCTTGTACTTCAATTTCCAGTTTGAACCTTAGCTGGCATTATTTGCATTCTAATCTACTAGAGTAGTTCAGAACATAGCTATATATACCATATATCTCACAAACACTTAATCTACTATAAAGCAAAATTGTTTCAATACTTTATATTCAAGTAAGCTCTTGCCTGAGAATGGCTAGGTGGAGTAATAGTATTAAATATTTCATTCAACATATCAGATTCCATTAACTGCAGCTCCTAGCTGTTTAGACAAATGTCGCAATGAGCTCTATTGAAACAAATACTATTCAGTAATGAGCTGGAACCCATTAATATACAAATCTTTGTAGGAATAAGCAATACTTATAATGGATGCGTAATCCTCTGATGGGGCAGTTAAAAAGCTTTCCAAATGACTCACTGGTTCCCATTTCCCACTCAATAAATTATGATTTCTCAGTGACCCTAGTGCTTGATTAGGCAGGAGCAGTTTCCACACTTTAAAAAAATGTTAATCTACTTTTTTGTTGTAGATTTCTATTTGCCTTTAAGAGAGTTTATTTTAAAATAATGCCATTGAGAATAGAAGTTGCCACTCCATTTATGGTTGTACAAAGCAGACGTGATGAGGGGCAAGAAAGTTGCTACAAATATGCACTTACATAAGCATTTCCTGATTGTCTTTTGCAGCAGTCCAAAGATTGTTTAAAGATAGGGCTGGCCTGAAAGACAAGTATTTCATGTCATGACCAGATCTATTTAACAACCTAACAGACACTAGGATGCAAAGTCTGAAGGTAATTTCCAAAGGGGACAAAGCTGTTTGCTACAGCATTCAAAGAGCATTTGTGGCACATAAAATAGTTAATAAGAGTTTATGCTTTGTAATTACATTTCTTCTTTCAGAACATCATTAGGAGGCAACATGGTAAATAAGGCTTAATTAAACCTGAAGGGGTCAGAAAAACATAGCGTACGAGAGTTAAGGAAGAGATGAAATGCACAAGCTGTTCTTTATTAATGCCCTCTTCATGCTCATTTTGAGTTTCTCGACCCTTCTACAGAATCAGAATGCAAAGCCCCACAACCCTATTGAAATTTATATTCCTACTAGCTACAAATATAATTTCAGATGTAGCATAAGAAAGGAAACATAAACATTGGTTTAAAAATGTTAATGTATTTAATGTTATGTTATGACATTCACCTGTTTTGTTACATTTTTAGCTGCCTCTAAAATGTGCCCATATGCCTCACCTGTATAGGCAACTGGTTTATAGTAGATTACTGCCCGTTTTCTATATGTGAAAATTCAAGTATTTGCAGGTGTATGTGGGCTCTGATTCAGCAATATACCTAAGCACATACCTACCTTTAAGTATGTGAGTGTTTCCGTTGACTTCCAAGGGCCTTCTGATAAGCTTAAACTCAGAGTCATGCTTCCGTGCTTTGCTGAATCAGGATTTTAAGAATAGTATAAAATTTTGGATCCAATTCTGCAACTCTTGCTAATATGAATAATCTTCTGAAATCAATCAGTGGGGCTGCTCACCTCAGTAAGGGCTACTTGTATGAGTCAGCATTGCAGAAGTGAGCTGTTGAACGCAGCTTCTTCAAGCTGAGCCACCTCTCAAACACTCATTTCCCCTGCATCTCCAGACAGGGCAATTATGGCTCCACCACTCTCCCGGGCTGACAATTTTCAGCAATTTCAAGACCTTATAAACGGTAGCTGACGCTCTTCAGATTCCACTAAAGAGGTCAAGGATTCACAGCACAAGCTGTTGGATCTTCTACAATCAGTAACGCCCTCTATGCATTACCCATCAATGAGGCATTACTGGATCCAGCTAAGACTGTTTGACAAACCTGCTACTATTCCAACATGTAAGAGGGTGGAAACAGAGTATTACATTCCCCTGATTTTTTTGTTCTCCCAACCTCCACTTAACTCCCTGGTAGTGGATGGGGTAAGCGAATGGGGCAGGCAACACTTCACCACATCTGCTCCACATGACAAGGACCAAAAGAGGCAGGATTGGTTTGGACAGAAGTCTGATGTGCCAGCAGCCCTGCAGTTCAGGATCACCAACTGTTAGCTGGTCATGGCCAAATACAATTTCACAAACTCTAGTAGGTTGACAGCCTTTATTGAACACCTGCCACAGGAATATAGGGAGCAATTCCAGACCATCATTTGAGTGTCAATTATTGGCCAGGACTGCTCTGCAAGCATCCCTGGATGCTGGAGACACTGCTGCCCAGTGCATCTTCCACAGTGATAGTTATGTACAGGACATTCTGGCTTCAGCTCTTCATCTGTGAAGATGCCCTTTTTAGTAGCCATCACATCATCCCATATAGTTTTGGAAAATGGTGCCTTGATGGTAGATTGCCCTTTACAGTATTCTTCAAGGATAAGTTTCTTTATGCCCACATTCTAAATGCTTACCTAAGATTCTCTTGGAGTTCCACCATGACCCATCTATTCACCTACCAGTGTTTTTCACAAAGCCACATAACTCTCTGCAGGAGTCCTGTTTTCATACCCTAGATAATAGAAGGACTCTGACCTTCTACTTACATAGAACCAAGCAATTTCAAAGGTTGCCCAATTGTTCATCTCCTTTGCAGATAGATCCATGGGATCAATGAGCTCTGCTCAGAGACTATCAAGATGGATATCTGGAAAGATTGTCACTTGTTAGGAAACTACAGGCTTTCTTCCTCCTCAAAGGGTTTTAGCATGTTCCAGCAGGTAACAAGCAATATGCACAGCATTGCTTAAGAACGTCTGAGAGATGTAGGGCCACTACATGGGCTTTGGTACATATATTTTTGAAGGACTATGCTTTAATCCATACCATCAACTCTGATGCAGCTCTGGGCACTACCTCCAGCTCTGGACTCAGTTCTGAAGCACCCTCTTCCCTCTAGGGAAACTGCTTGGAGGTCACCTGATGTGGAGCACCGATGGGGACACTACTGGAGCAAAAAGGGTTACTCACCTTGTACAGCAATTGCAGTTCTTGGAGATATATGTCCCTTTGGGTGTTCTTCTACCTGCACTTCCTCCTACTTTGCTCCAGAGTGTTCTCAGTGGAGACATTCGGGTGGTGAAGGAACTGAGGGCTGTTCACCTGTGCATCCCTATATAGCCCCAGTATCCAGCATGAGAAAGCATAGGGCATACTGTAGGGTGAACAGGGACAGCAAGTGGAAAAATCACCAATCAAGGGCTCAAGAGGTGGATCACCTGAAGTAGAGCACCCATGGGGGACACATCTTGAAGAACTGCTGTAACTCCACAGGGTAAGTAAACTCTTCTTTTTAAAAAAGGAAATAAAACCATATTTATTTTGAGTTACTACAGGAACAAACTTGAGGGTAAATCTTGATAATTGATACCTATTTGAAACAAAATAACTTTGTGGTGTTCTTCAGACATACTATTCCTAGCATCATATACAATATAACTGAAGGTGCAAAAATGCAGTGGAATTAAATTGGATTTTCATGAAATTATCCATGCAAGGAAATCTTGGCATGAACGAGAGAGCACAATTTGAACTTTAGTTTTAATACATGCTTTGATCCTTTACTTTGTATTCAGAATACAGTCATTTTCAATAGTTTCATGTTCAATATTTTAGTCATGCTCAGTTGTTTTGATACAAAAATATAGAAGCCTTATGGTGACTAAAATAGGACAAATTTCTGCAGCTATTTGTTCAGCAGGGGCCCAATTCTGTAGTAAATGGGACATTCTGGTTTCAGGAGCAAGGGAGGAAAGTATTTATATTTCAAGTTTATCACAGAAAAGAGACATAGTAGACCTTTTATGTTGTGACTTCAAGACCTGAACAGGGATTGCTTTCTGCTGGTGCCACTGAGCTCTGGTCACTCAAAGTGGAATAAGGAAGAGGATATATGACTATGCATTCTCTCTCCATCAGTCAGTGGAGCTCTACCTATTAGAAGGGGGGAACAGATTGCAATTCTGAGGGAGTCCTACAACTGCTGTGCTCCCCAGAAGCTCCATTGGGCACCAGTTTCAATGGGACCCATTGCCATAGAGACACTGTCTAGTCTCAAGCTTTCATATTTAAAACATAACTTAAATATCCTTTTCTATTGAAAAAATAAGAAGTAGTTATTATAATAATTGTGGCTTTACATCCCTACCTTGTGCATGTTGTTTTCTATAACATAAAGGCAGACACAGGCCCAGCTCCATGGAACATACAGGTAAAATCTGATACCAGAAAAAATGAACTGGAAACAGAGGATACTGCTATTATAGGCCCATCTATGTCATACTCTCAGTTTTGCTGCATACGGTTCTTTCTTGTAGCACAGATACAACTGAATGGTGTCCCTAAACCATGCTAAGGCATTGTATCTATATATATAAAAGTAAAATGGTGTATGCGTGCGTATATGTACGTTCCCTTACTCCTTCCACACCGTTTGAGCTAGAGACTTGAAATTTGGTACAGTTACAGGCTTTAGGGTCCTAGTCAGGATAAGAACCGAAAATTTTTCAAATCTCACCTCTGACGCCCCCTAGGAGTGAAATTCTTTAAAGCCCATTAACATCAGCTGGGCAGCTGCTGTTCTCTGTGACATAGTTATGATGTAATAATACCCACCTCCAATGCCCCCCCCACTCGCTCAGCTCTCCCCCCTTCCCCCTCCAACGGACCCCGCACTCGCTCAGCTCTCTCCCCCCTCAGGTAAGAATCAAATTTCTTTTTAAATTTCGCCCCCTCCCCCCCTCCAACGGCCCCCCCCACTCGCTCAGCTCTCTCCCCCCTCCAACGGCCCCCCCCACTCGCTCAGCTCTCTTCCCCCCCTCCCCACTCCAATGGACCCGAGCAACGCCGGGTATTTGTGCTAGTATTTAATAAATGTAAAGTATGTGGGGGGAGGGGGCGGAGAGAGAAACTAAAGTAAAACAGATGTAAAATTATTGCAAAACTGGTTTTAGTGTTTTATAAAGAAAATGTTCTGGTAGTAAGGGACATAAACAATTGGGGGGCCAAAGGGAATGAGAAACAAAGCTTACATTTCATGTAAATAAATGTGAGAACATTGGAAGGCAATGCAAAATGAACATATTGATAATATTCTTCTTCCTGTCATCTAAAAAATCTGCCTGGCTTTTGTGATTGATTCCTTTAAATTACAGTAATGCCAGGAGTTTAGAGTTTGACAGATTGTGTTATCTGATAAGCAGATTAATATGGTTTTTATTATTGCAGGAATGAATTCAGGACCAATAACAATGCCATCTGTACTGTCTGACTAAGTGTGCATCTAGTACATTCCTCATGGTCAGGACTTACAATTTGCTTCTTGAGATGGCACTTAAATAGTCTAAATGAAGTTTGGGGTTTCTTTAAAGACAAGATCTAGACAGTGTATATCTGCAGTCTATATCTGTGGCTTGGTTATTTTCCAGCAGTGTACTATCAATTAAACTTTTCCACCTATTTTACTATTTCTCATCAAGTTAAAGATAACTGAAGCTAATTTAATTTAATTTAATATGCCTTTCTTGGCTCATAGTTGGAAACTCATTTTTACAATATTTTTAGAGTAAATTATGATCAGGGATTTGTATAGCAGGGACTTGTGTAGCAAATTTGTAGCAATTAAACACAACACACAAACCTCTGTTTCATACAGCATAGAATATACTTCTTTAACAAATATTTACTAGATTCCTACTTTGGTATAGTCTGTTTCCTAATACAAGATAGACCAGACATCCTAGCTCTTAAAGATGTTTTGACAATCAGGTAGTTCAGGTCTATTTTTCCAGTATCACTAACACATTTTGGTTTTGCTCCTTTCTGAAGGTCAACTCCTTGTGCGAGGTCAAGAGAGAAACTTGGAGGGAAAAGAGGAGTCCAGCAGCTGAGCTTACTTAGTCTCTAAAGAAAGTGAGGAATACTTGTAGCACCTTAGAGACTAACCAGTTTATTTCAGCATAAGCTTTCATGGGCTATAGCTCACTTCATCGGATGCACAGAATGAAGTGGACTATAGCCAACAAAAGCTTATGCTGAAATAAACTGGTTAGTCTCTAAAGCACTACAAGTATTCCTCGCTTTCTTTACGGATACAGACTAACACGGCTGCTATTCTTATACTTAGTCTCTGTGGCTTCCAGCTGACCCACCAATCAGCTGATGTTAAATAGAGAGGATGAGCTCCTTCTCAACAGCACAGAAAGAAAGCAGCACCACAAATGGCGAGCAGAGTCAGTGATAGCTGCCTCTCTCCTGCTAGCTTCACGACAGAGAGGAGAGGGAGAAAGAGGGGACACAGACCTTGACCTCCTATATTAGCCAGGAAAAGGTACAGCTATATTAGATCAGACCCCAACACAATGAGAAAGGAGACAGGAGAAGAGAGATACTGCCCTCTCAAGAACATTGAGAAAAGGTACTACTGCCTGGAGTGGAGACCGGGAATCTGGGGAGAAGGAAGCCAGAGATTGTTGTGTGGGGAACAGAATATGAGGAGCGAGACATGGGAGAACAGAGAGAGTCTGGGCAAGAGGGAGCCAAAGATGGGAAAGCAGAAGGCAATTAGGGCTGGAGAGTGTGGCGGCAGAAAAGGAATCTTAGCCTAGTTTATTATATCATTAATTTGTGTTAATTAGTAGTTAAATAGTGTTAGTTGACAGCTAGTGTTCCCCAGTGATGCCCTCACCAGGATTTAAACACTGTCCTTCATGTTGATCCCCAACAACAACCCTCATATGCAGTGCCCGCTTTATCTCAGTAAGGCCCACCTTAAAAAGCACTGTTCGATCTGTAAATCCTTTAAGAAGCAGTCTCAGATGGCACAGGACCTTCACTTTAAGCTGCACCTGCTTGAACAAGCCATGCGATCTGATCCACTAGCAAGGTTGTCCCTGAGTCAAAGATTACCCTCAGGCTCACAGAGCACTGCCATCTCTTGTTCCGGGGCAGGCACCTTGCCAAAGAGACATTCTCCAGCATTCGTGCTGAAAAAGAAATGTCATAAGACCAATCAGGACTACTCCAGGTCACGGAGCAACTCCTCTGCCTCCTCCAGGAAAAGCACAGGCCAGCACAAGGTACCTCTGGCCCTTCCCCATACCAAATGATTCCAATTGGGTCATCCAATGAGTCCAGTGCCACCAAGGGAGATGCTGGTACTGACTGGGTCCATGTTGTTGCCAGACCTCATCTGCCTCTCAGTCACAACCTCTCTGTTGACCAGGATTTTTCCAGGGGTGCACCAGCTATAGCTATTCTGATGAACTGAGGTGCTGAATCTGTGTCTGTTGGCACTGCATCCTGATGCTCTTCTTGTGATGGAGATGGAGAGGGTACCAGGATCGGTTTAGGGCATCTCAGCACCAGAACTCTCTTTGGCCCTGTCATAAGTGTGGAGTGTCTTGGAATTACTGTTTTGCCCGTGAGGGGTTAACTAAACAGGAGAGGGCAGTGATGTCAAGGGCTCTCATTCTTATGGGAGGGGGAGGTTATTAGTTCAGTTCGTCCGGAGCTTGGGCTGACTCCTTCTTTCCAGCTATGGAGAATCCTTTTCTCCTTTTCCTTCCTATATCCATAAGTTAGAGGAACTGTAAGTAGAATTGTATAAGCTTTGCATCTGATCTCTGGTGTCCTTAGACTGTAATTGTTTAGCAGAGAGAGAGAGAGAGAGAGAGAGAGAGAGAGAGAGAGAGAGAGAGGAATCCCCGGGGAGGGGCTAGTTTATGCAAGAAAACTCAGAATAGAAAGCTTCATATCTGTGAAGTTGTATTAGTTGTATGCTTTGTTCTTTCCTTTAATAAACTTTTATACCTATAAGAATTGTCTGGTAATTCTAGTGAAGTGATCTGAGCTTTGGATCTGGCACAACCTCATGGCTAGCGAGGAGATGTGTGCTTGAATCTCTTTCCTAGGAAATAGGGGGGGAGGGGCTATTGCTCAGAGTCTGTATTCTCCGAGGCAGCAAGGGAGAGAGTGTTACTATTGGGGTGTTAATGGGCCCCCTCCATGGTCTTGGAGATTATCATTCTTGGTGGCAGCGGGACCCCAAGTCCCAACTGGTAAAGTTTGTAGTTTTTTGGGGGGAAAGATTTAACTTAGGCTGGGAAAGTAGCTTAAAGTTATCTGGTCAAGCATAAGAGACCCCCCTCTGTTACTCTAGTGTTTAGAGTGGGGGGAGGTTATTCTCTAACAGGCCCCATCACATTTTACACCACAAGTACTCCTGTTCTGGCTCTCATCACCATCAAGAACACCACTGGTACCAATGTTTGTGCCAAGACCTATGCTACCTGTGCACTGCCTTCATTGGAGGTGCCAATTTCTTTCTCGTTCTGGGCAATGGATGAATCAGACCACCTGTTGACTCCCTCAGGCATCACTCTGCCCATGTCATTGAGATTCGAGAGCTCTGACTCTGAGTCAGTCCATCATTCACCTTCTCCTCATCACTGCTAATGGACCAGTTTGGCTCCCAGGAATGGAATGTGTCCCATGGCCAGGATGGAGGTCCTTTGGCCCAGCACCTACTGACCACCAGTACCCTACTCATATCAGTGGCCTTGGACTCAGTGGGATGCTCCTTGTTTATGGAGATTCCTCTCATTGTCCTACTCAAAGCCAAAGTCACCCGCATGATTTTCCCAGGCACTGAGAGTAACATGGATTCCTTGCAGTTTACTGCAGTTAGTATGGTGGTTTTGTGTGTGTGTTTATTATGAGGCCTCTTTTCCACCCCAGGAAAGTCTGGAGGGCTATTTTATCACTTGCTTTAAGCATCTCTCCATTAATATCCTTTCCAGCTGCTTTCCCAATTGTAAGTTTACTGATGGCTTTTCTAACTTCTTCCATTGCAATATATCCTAAATCAATATCAAGCTCTGTTGGTAGATATTCATTACATATTTCTAGTAGTCTGCTTGGCTTGGTCTGACTCTATTTAAAGCAGTCTGAAAAAGTTCTGCCCATGCTTTCCTTTGTTCATCTGTACTAAGAGTCTTTCCATTTGCAGCTTTACTAGGGTCCCCAGTACCACTATTAGCTGTTTGAGTTTTATATAAGGTTGTAAGGTCACTTCTTTGGCAAGCATCTTCAGCCTCCCGACATTTTCTGTCAATATATGCCTTTACATCTCTGCTAGCGCTCCTTTTTGTATCTCTGTCTAGAGCTCTGTATTCTTGCCACTTGTTTTTCTCTTCATATGCCTTAGCATTCATGAGTTTTTGCTTTACATTTCTCTTTCCCACCGTCACCCAAGTAGCGTTACTAATCCATTCTTCTCTTTAGATTTTGTTTTTATTAGGACTAAATTTCTAGATAGTGGTCTCTGATGTTTTTCCACAGACTATCAGTGTCTTGGTTTTCTTCAGCTGACTTCATTAGAACTCTGAACTTGTTCTTCACTTCAAGCTGGAAAACACTTTTTTGTGATTGGGTCTTTTAATTACTCACTGTTGATGCATCTTCTTTTAACCTTCCTCTTCTTTAACTTGATTTTTAGTTTAGCAATACAAATGTCTTTGTCATTGTCTGCTCCCCTGTGCACACATACATCTGCCAACTACAAAACTTTCAATATTTGCATATGTGATCGACCTGTTCTATTATTTTGGGAGTTCTATGTCACTTTATGGATTTCTTTAAGAGGAAATATTGTTTCACCTATCACTAGTCTGTTCACACTAAAAATTTCTACTAATCATTCACCATTTTGATTCATGTCCAGACCCTTGCCGTACTTGCCCATAACTTTGTCCACGCCATCAGTGTTACTTCCAACCTTTGTATTAAAATCATCCAGTCACTATGATGTAATGTTTTGGGACCTCCGTTAACACATCCTGTAACAAATCAAAAAAGGCATTTTGTTCCTCAGCTCACTTTTTGTTGGTTGGTGGATAGGTGTATGACTGTTATTTTGAAGAATCTAATTTGAAAGCAAGCTTTAACAACTCTTTTATTTACATTCACACTCATCCCAGGTCTACACTGGGAGGGGGAGAATGTACCTAAGATACGGAATTTCAGCTATGGGAATAGCATAGTGAAGTCAACGTATCTTAGGCCAACTTACCTCAGCGTCTTCACAGCAGCGAGTCAACCACTGCTGCTCCCCCGTCGAGTCTGCTTTCACCTCTCGCAGTGGTGGGGTTCTGGAGTTGACAGGGAGAGTGCTCAGGGATCGATCTCTACCCACCGATCCGGTGGAGAGTGTAGACCTGCCCTCAGTCTGTGTCTTTTCGGCTTCATTCAACATTAGAATTGTTATATCAGTTTAATGTCTATCATCCACATTCCTGGAGTACATGATCTTAATTGGCTTGCATCCGACGAAGTGGGTATTAGCCCACGAAAGCTTATGCTTCAATACTTTAGTTAGTCTTTAAGGTGCTACAGGAATCTTTGTTACTTCTGCTATTCCAGACTAACATGGCTACCTCTCTGATTCATGATCTTAATTGTTTCCGTAAAGTGTAGTTTGTTTGAACCTGTTCTGATTCCAAGGACATCAAGATGATATCTGTACATTTCTTGAATTATTTGAGCAGTTTTTGTAATCTCATACATTGTTCTTACATTTCAAAATCTGATTTTCCTTACTGATCTGGCCTTAAGCAAGTGACTTTTCAAAAGATGGGCTTCCTTATAGGTTTGACCAATGACTGTTATATTCTTCACATGAAGTTGATCTCTTGTTTAAGACTGCTGAACACCAGTATGGATCCTGGTGTTTATTTCCATAGTAAGTTTGTTTTACGTGATGCGGTTAATAGCCCCATGTATATTCTTAGAGCCACAGTTTCTTATTCATAATTTGGAGCTGTCCACATATGGACGCTCCCCCATCTGGTAGAGGGACGAGGGGATGGGCAAGGATGAACCTGGCAGTTAAGTAAGGAAGCAGACGGATGTGATGGTGCTGGGTATGAACTGCTGAGTCAGCCCTCTGTCAGGCCAGCTCCAATTAAGGGAGGTAAATTGGAGCTGCCTAGATAAACCTGTGCCTGATTGGCAAAGGGGAAACAGCTGCCAGCCTAATTAGCCTGGGGCTGCATAAAAGCCTCAGAGGAAGGAAGCAGGCTGGGTAGAAAAGGAGAAGTGGAAGGAGAGGGGTTGCTCTTTCCTCGTGGATGCAGAGATAGAGAAGCCCTTAGGGCTGAAACCCCCAACTTGTAGATGTTGGGATTGCACACTGTAAATAAACTGCACCTGTGGTTGCTGAACCTGAGGGTCTCTGAGTGGTTTCTGGAGCAGACCAGAGGCAGGACCAGGAAGGGCCCTGCTGTGCCGTTACTCTGATGATCTCAAACTATATATCTATATTCTGTGGACATGGCCAAAGACTTTTGTATTGCTAAACTGAAAATCAAGTTAAAGAAGATGAAGAAGGTTAAAAGACTGTGTCTTTTGTACTTAGACTTTGATGGACTCTCTGCTTCCTGTTTATCAAGAAACCAAACCAGAATGTTCCAGAAAGAAGATCCAAAGCCTGCAGTCCAGAGTGTCATTTAGCTATATAGCAAAGGGGGTGGGGATGGGGCAATTGGTTTGTGTCCCCAGAGTTTTCATAATCTGCCTGCCCTTTCAGGGTATGTATGTTTTCACATTTCAAAAATGGATAGGTTTCCTGCCAGATTTTAAATTATTTTAAAACTTAATTTCCTGGGAAAAACATTTTCTCTGAATGTATGCCGGTGGCATTAGCATAAGAGTAAATAATTGTACAAATGATGCATATTTAATATTCTGAGTCATCATAAGCCATCATTTCATAAGAAATTTTACTCAACGTGGGAATGAATACTCTGCAATTTGATCATTAACATGCTATGCAAGTTGGAAGAAAATACCATAGAAAGTACACACAAACTCTCCAGATTCATTTTAGAACTCCGACCTCAGCATCAGATTTTATTTAAGAATCAGCTGTGCCATAAAAGACCTGACCTTGTATTTATTGTATAGCCAAAGTTCCCACTGAAGACACTGCGAACGGATCAAGGAGTATGTGATTAGGCCTAGACAAACTAAATAATGATTGTGAAATAAATTGAAATTCATTTTACAATACTGTTATGTATTCTCACATAATATACCCTAGAAGTTTAATTAACAACCCCATAAATGAGAAACAATTTGTATTTCTGTCTAAATTAAATGCAGCTGTTGAGAAACACAGTTCAGCTAGTCGAGGCACATTGCAGCTGTTAATTGATACTCCAGTGTTACAGATAATTCATACAGCTTTGACTGGTGAGTTATGCCATTTCTTCCAATGCGGTGATTTATAGTAGCGATTTGTAGTAGCAAATGACTCCGGGATTTACTATCCCCCATTATCCTTTTCAAGAAGGCCAACGAGGATAAAAGAATGAGAGGAAATAACCAGAGTAATAACACAAAAAAGAGGCACAGCAACAAACTGTACGTTTCCCATCCATAATAAACAGTGATACGATGCAATTCCATCTATTTTTATATAGTGCCCTTTGCGCGGAATACAATGCAGGAAGAGGTGCATTAGGGAGTTGATGTATCACTGAGCTGTGAACAGCAAGTCTTACATCAGCAAAGAAGTCAGACCAATAGATGGAAATGGCAAGGAATAAAAGGAAAGAAGATTGAAATTTAAAAACTGCAAAGATACAAATAATTGAAACTTCTAGAACCTAACTAGTCAGAGGAAATTTCAAGAATATAGTAATATGAGAGAATGAAAGTGGACCCTGATTTAGTATAAAAGGGCTAGAGCCAATTTCGGGACCTACGCCCCATTTGTAGGCACAGGGCCGGCGACAGAAATTTGGGGGCCCCCTACTCTAATAGTTTGGGCCCCCCCCAGCCCAGCCAGGCCCCCTCCAGCCCAGCTGACAGTGGCTGGGGACCCCCCAGCCCAGCGCCCCCCCCCCCAGCCCAGCCCAACCGACAGTGGCTGGGGGGGCAGCCCAGCGGGGCCCCCCCCAGCCCAGCCGCCCCCCCCCAGCCCAGCTGACAGCACCTGGGGGAGGAAGCCCAGCCACACACCCCCCCCCCCGCCCAGCCGGTGCTCCCCCCCAGCTGACAGCTGGCCGCAGCGGGAGCGAGAGCCCGGGAGCGGCGTGAGCCACCCTTGCTGCTCCCCCCTCCTCCCCGCCCTTTCTCCCCCTGGACTGCGCTGCTGCCGCCGGCCGGGCTCACTGCTCCTGCCGGGGCCAGGCGCGCTCGTCCGGAGGAGAGCCGCGCCGGATGACTACGGGTAGAGCTGTACCGGGGCCCCCCTAAAGTGCAGGGCCTGGTACAGCTCTACCCGTAGTACCCCCCTGTCGCCGGCCCTGTGTAGGCACTGCAGTGATCCACGGAACTCCTGTTCAGCTTCTACCTAAGCCTGGCGGTGCCTAAATCCATTCGGCACATAGATTTTCTACAGTAAAAGTCCCATCGGTGCTTATGTTTCTGCCTTTTCACATGTGCACTACTGCCTAACTCTAGGTGCCTGGACACCTATCTCCTGCCCCAGAGTAATTCCCAAAACAGACACTTGTCTGCCTAACTTGACCTGTGGGGTCTAACTAGGTAGGAATACTCCGAGGCTGCCTCACTCCACCCAAATCGCTCAGGAGAGGGGAGTGGAGCAAGGCGAACAAGAACATTCCCCTTATATCCAGGCTTGTCAGGATTCAACTGAAATCCAGAACTGTCATTTGATATTGATTTCAGCTGACACACTGAAATAAACAACAAAAAATATTGGTTGGTTAGAGTTGGCGAGAGTGCATCCTCCCCTCCATATCTGTCCAGGCAGAGGGCTCCCAACATGGCCATGGGGCCGGTGACACCCAGACATCCAGCTTAGATGACTCTCTGCATAGTGTGCTAGCTTCATGGATCACATTCTCAGGCACCTGTCTCTCCCCCATTCATTGTATCGGGAGCCTCATTGCCTAACTTGGGCTTTGTGGATCAGTGTTGTTCCTGTGATTTTTCTAGGCATTTAAAAGTTGAAATACCTAAATTCCCTTGTGGATCCGGGCCGAAGGCTGAAGTGAAAAGGACAATTTTAAGACAATACAGTGACATAGCTAGTGGGAAAATCTTCCAGCTATACAGAGTAGCACCAATAAAAAAACATTGGAGAAGACAAAGAGGACAAGATCAGAAGCAGGGTAAGCAGGATGGGAAGATCAGAGAGTCCACTGAGAACTTTGAAAAGTAGGAAGAAAATTTGATTTGGAAATGGCTAAAATGCCAAGGAGGTGTAAGGAAAGCAGATGATAAGGTCCAGGCCCTTGAGCAGTGTCTGTAGACACCAGTATTTTGGGGCCCCTTGACATGTAAAGAGTACAAACTTAGGAAGAGCTTAACAGAGGATGACTAATAGCCAAAGTGAGAAGTGCTTGAGACATGAAAATGAATAAGTATTTTAGCAGACACAGGGGCAATGCAAAAATAAAATCTAGAAAGGTTTCAGTGCTAGAAAATAAGGATGTGTGAGGAAAGTATGTTCATACTTAAGGAGGAATCTAGGGTCGTCCTAATAATAGATGAGCTTGGGTTAATGTCTGAGATAAAGTGCCTGAGATACTTTGTTTCTCTATATCAATAAATAAAATATGCTGAGATGAAATACTACGGGCTAAATGGTTCCATCCAGTCTGGGGTACAGAGAGTCACAAAATATGCTAATTTTGTAATGTGAGCCTGAAGGAAGTGGAAAAGGGGAGTAGAACCTATAGAGCGCCAGACAGGCACTGAAAAGCATTGAGGGTTGGTGTGGGGAATCTGGCCAGCCAGAAAAATGCTGCTCATGGGACTCCAATCTCTCTTCTGTTGGAACTGTTCCACTATGTGTAAATAATTAATATTCATTGGGCTGGAGAACGGGAGAGAGAGACTGATTCTTTAAACCCCATGGCTAGGACACCTCAGATGTGGATGACCCAGGTTCCAGTCCCCTTCGTCCAACAAATATTTAATTATTTCTACCCACAGAAACAACTTCAACAGGAGAAATTGAGTGAAAGCTGCTCCGTAATGCCCCATAACTAAGTGATTAGGGCACTCTGCTGGATGGTGAGACCCAAAATCAAATATCTGCTCCAAATCAAGCAGCCCTGGGGGAAGTGAACCTGAGAGTCCCACATGTTGGTCAAGGGCTCTACACTGAGCTAAAGGTTATAAGGGGGCACTGCCTCCTTTTTTTTCTTGAAAAATGATTGATTTGGTTTACGTCTCACTCTTGGAGAGGGATCATGGCTATAGATATTGGGACCTAACTTCCTTTGATGGGCAGGGCCTAGGGCACACACCTCTCCTTGACATTTCCTACTGGCTGGTGTAGGGGCTCCCCACTCAGCTTTCTGACTTCTGAGAATTCCATTTGTAGGCAACTAACTAACCCCAGGCATTGTGTGCAGATCCTGGGCACCTAACTCAGGGTTGTGAATTCTGCTAGTGTATTGAGTGTTAAAAAGTCAGGCTCAGCAATGTGGCACATAAGTCCCCCTTTTGAATGCTCCCCTATGGGCCTCGTAGCCCACACCCCTTTTACTACCACTCACCCACTACTCTGACAAGTGGTTAAGATTTTCTTCAGCCTTAGTGCTGCTTATATTTGTATTACTTGATCCCCTTCCATGTAGAAGAGGATAATGTTTCTTCAGATGTCAAAGTATAGTTGGTAAATGCAAAGTTAATCTTATCACAGCTGCTACTTGATTCACAAGGCAGCCCTGATACCATCTGGACTGAGGTGAGAGAGAGAACCTGGAAATTATTCTGCTTTCTACCAAGCTTTGCAGAAGACTGGACTAGAAAATAATATTTTATTTTTGCTGAAACAGGTAGAGTCACACCATGTAATTGTAATTCGATGTAATTGTAGCACAATTTAATAGATTGATGAAAGCAAAGTATGGTGTATATTTTGTTCAGGACCCTTTCTGCAAAATGAGGATGAGCTAACAGGAGAGTGATGAGTTATCCAGATGCAAAAGGTATAGATTTTAATGAAAACAAAAGGTTGATCAATTAGTCTGATGAAATAGAGATGAGCCTGTTGTACATATTGACATAAATGTTACCTAGTAACAACTACAAATGTATAAGGTGAAGACACTTCAGTAGGTGTAAATATACTTGCAATTTGTCTGGCACTTCCTTGGTTAACCTTTAGCAAAACCTTCTCAAGAGGTGTGGTGGCCAGGTCCACCTTTAAGCAATTCAACATTCCTCTGGAGAACTAATTAATACAAGACTGTAATGGTATCAGGGTTAATGATCTTTAAAAACTAGAGTGACCCTTTTACTATTAATTAACTAGATAGCTTAGATAGAAATGGTGAAGGTTTGTGTAATGGAGCTATGGTCTGTTTACAGAGTAAATCTTACTTTCATGTAGTCTAGTACATGCAAGATCCAGAGCACAGAGTAAATAAATACAGTATGATCAGTGTATTTTTTAAGCTAAAATGTCAATCTTTTCCTTAGATGTGAACAGAAATTTTAAGTTTGAAAAAACGCACTACTCATATGTCATATAACAGCCAGATTCTAATTTCTGGTAGGATTAGCATCAACATCCAGGCTTCCTTTCACGCAAAGCTTGTGTAGGTTATAAGGGATGCATTAAACAATGGGCACACAAACACTGTCTAACAAGACATAAATAACTTTGATTTGCATTAGTATTTAGTGTTCTGGCATGTCAAAGAAGGAGTGAGTATGTGTGAGGGAAACACCATATTCTAATTTTCACTGAGATGCAGAATTCATGTCTTTCAGCAAACCACCTAATGATCTTTTTTGGAGATAATTATCTTTTTCTAAAGGTATTTAATTTGCCTGGTGATAGAGGACCTAGATGGCCTTATGGAGATTTTTTTTTCAAATTGTGATATTGCAGGATGTTAAATTGGTGCTATGAAGAAGATGCATCTGCCACAAACAGATATTGTCATACTGTAAATAAGGAGATTGATGCATCTTTGTTAAATAGAAGAATGGCTGACAGTCATCACCAGATATTAAACTACAGCTGGCATCACTAATCATACTGCCTGCATGGGGTATAATTAAATTGCAACTATAATGATGTATTCCTCAAAAACTTCTGGGATTTTTAAATTATTATTACATTTTATAATTTCACTTTCTGTTGTGTGTTTAAGAATTTTATAAAAGCTCTCCATCCTTGTGCTCTTGCAGTGGAGGAAGAAGCGAAATCAATGTACTAAATCTGCTCTATCCTCATACTTTAGTTTCCCATTATCTTTTTTAGTGAATCAGATTTCTTTACAATTACTCTCTCATGCAAGATTTGTCTCTAAATGATACAGTGCTTGTTCATGACACTAGTCTTACTAGATTAGGCCCAGAATAATCTCTGATCATTTCAGTAGATGGTCTAAATTGCCAGGGTGTGGGTGTCCTGCCAATGGGTGGAACAGGACTTTGGTGATGGTTGTGGTGGCAGTTTGAAGCACTGGTGAGCATAGGCCCAGGAGTCAGGTACCAGTCCAAGGGTGAAGCCAGAGTCAGGGTCTAAGAGCCATGCCATAAAGTCAGAACCAGAGTCAGGATTGGGAACATGCTGTTAGCCCCCTGCAGCCCCACTGTTAGCACTTCTCTATCCCAACCTTATCCCCTCCTTAATTTCCTGCAACTGTAAAAATAAAAGTAGTTAAAAGTAATTAAAAAATCTTAAAAATAAAAATCCATTTTAATTGTTGAAATTGCAAATAAAAAAAGAAAGAAAAAGAAGAAAAGAATTGGCCCAGCTCCACTCCCTCCCCTCTGCCTGATGAGTAAGGATTTGAATAGAGATCTGCCAACTGAAATTCCTTGTCCAAGTTTTGCTTCACTGGAGTTAGTTTCTGGGAGAAAACATAACTGGGTGAGACTTGCAAGCTGGTAAAGGGCAAAGCCTGCTGAAACATCTGAAGTATCAGTTTCAATGATGAAGGCCTGAGTGTGTCTTAGTGGACTAGGGCAGATAAGAAGGTTCTTTTCAGGTCATTGAATGCAGCCTGCACACTGGCGTAGCAGGCAAATCTGACCCCCTTCTTGAGGAGGGACGTTAAGGGGGCAACCAGGCTGGAAAACCTCTTCAAGAATCACTTGTAAAAGTTTGCAGAGCACAGGAATTGCCAGACCCCCTGCATATCTGAGAGAACCTTCCATGCTAGCATTGCCACTACCTTGCAGGCTGAGCCCTGCTGGGGAAGTGATGTAATTCAGGAACTCCACTTTGTCCGTGTCAAACTCACACTTTTGGGGCTAGGCATAGAGTTGATCCTAGCAAAACCGACCTCTGGAATGGTGGCCAAAGCATGAAGAGTCGTACGAATGTTTAGCATATCTGGCATGTAAATACCTTGCTATGTTGGCTACAAAAGTGCCATGCAAACACCTGTTCTCACTTTAATTGGCATTGTAAATAAGAAGCAGGAAGCAGTATCGCCTGTCAATGTGAACAAACTTGTTTGTCTTAGCGATTGAAAGAATAAGAAATAGGACTGAGTGGACTTGTAGGTTCTAAAGTTTTACACTGTTGTTCTTGAGTGCAGTTTTATAACAAATCAGATCTTTCACGATAAAGAGATTACAATACTTGTGTAAGAGTGTCCAACCCCTTTCTCTGAACCCTGGATACAGAGAAGGGACTCTTTTAAGCCAGACCAAATAACTCCAAGCTGCTTCCCAGCTTAAGTTATGTCTTTCTCCCCACCACCCCCACTTTGCCAGCTGGGAAATTGGGGTATCGCTGCCACCACTCAGTATTCACCCCAAGACTATGGGGTAGGGAACCTTGACTCCCCCTGAGAGTAACCCTCCCAACCCCTCCCTTCTGTCTGGAAGAAAAAAACCACACCGAGACTTCACTCCAGCGTCCCTTCAACCTAACAGACACAATCCTCTTCCCCCCTCCCTTTCCAACCTGAAAGCAGAGAGAGACTTAGACACAGCCCTCACTCACCCTGAGCTGCCCCATCCAAAGCTAGGATTCCTTTTATGAGAAGAACCAAACCTTTTTATAACTAAAAAGATTTAATAAAGACAAGAGAATACAGCATACAATTAAGACACTACACAGGTACAGAATTCTTTAACCTCACTCTTCTTGCATAACAACTTCTCACCCTTTATTTGCTAAATACACAGAGACACCAAGGTCAAATGCAAAGCTTTTATGCAGGGTACAATTCTTACTTACAGTTTTAGCTAGTTATGAAGACATATTAAGAAAGGACAAGATGGATGATCCATAGCTGGACCAAAGGGGTCTGAGTCAATTCAAAGCCCAAATTGAACTGAACTTTACTTCCTGCTTCTCTGTGCCTAGCCAGACGACACTGCCTTCTCAGATAACATTAGCCCCACCCAGGCAAGGGAACACTCCACACTTATGACAACTTGTATGAGGTGAATTGAAAAATACTATTTCTTTAGTTTATCATTTTTACAGTGCAAATATTTGAATAAAAAATAATATAAAGTGAGCACTGTGCACATGGTATTCTGAATTGTAATTGAAATCAATATTGAAAATGTAGAAAAACATCAAAAATATATAATGAATTTTGATTGGTATTCTATTGTTATAAGTGTGATTAATCGTGATTAATTTTTGAGTTAATTGCATAAAGTTAACTGTGATTAATTTACAGCTCTATTTCCTTCATAAACTAAACAGTCCCTATTTTTGTGCTATCTTCTCACATGGAAGCCTTTCCTTGCCTCTAATCATTTTTATTGCACATTTCTAGGAAGAATGAAGTACATTTACATGGGGAAAAGTACCCTGTCCTTTACCATATGTAGCTCTTCCTTCCAGAAAATTACCATCTGCTGAAATAGCAAAAGCAAAATTGGATTTTTCCCTAGAACACTTTTTAGAAGCCACTTCAAGTTCAAACCCATATATTTAAGTCTATTCATTTCAGCATCATTCGGTAGCAACTTTAATCTATTACCGCCATTCACTATAAGTAAGTGCTTACCTTTGCATAATAAAACCATAAATCATGCAGATGAAATTCCTTAGTAATAAGGGGAGTCTATAATAGGTTTTAGGAAGTAATTTAGTCTCTATGGTAATTAATAAATGCCTTAGATGGCAGCAACCACGTTAATGGACTGTCTTATATTTTAGAGTGGAAAAATGTGTAGAACATAAGAATAGCCGTACTGAGTCAGACCAATGGTCTATCTAGCCCAGTATCCTGTCTTCCAACCGTGGTAGTGCCAGATGGCGAGAATTTGAATAACCGAGTATTCACTGGGCTAAATTCTGCCTTCTGATGCATCTGTGTACTGTAGTCAGTGGGTTTGCATGAGTACAGTAGACTCTCGATTATCCAGGATGATAGGGAAAAAAATAATTCTGGTTAATAAAATCCTGGATAATCATCCATACGAAATATGGGGAGTGGGGGTTGGTTCACCAGCCATGCTGTGCCGGGGAGAGGGGATGCTGGTTCAGTGGCTGCCCTACACCCTGGTGGGGTTTTTTTGTGTGTGTGCTTGGGGCGGCAGCAAAGCCAGAGCTGGCCCTGTGACTTGCGCGTATTTTTTTTGACATCCTGGTTAATCCACATCCTGGTTAATCCAATCCTGGATAATCGAGAGTCTACTGTATAACCAAAAGCAGACAGTTTTGATGTGTTTGGTGAGGAGATATTTAGTTCTCTTTCTCCCGCTCCTGAATCTCCAAGAAACAAGAGGCAATGATTTCCTTACACTGGAAACTGTCTCCTGAAACTGCATGGGATTGTGTATTGATTGATTTTCTGATTTGGCTACCAATCTTAAAGCAAAGATGTGTTAGATGGTTTATGTAATTTGTACGATGTAACAGTCCAATATTCTTACAGCCCAAAATGGCTTCTTGTTTTCAGCCTCAAAACACTGAACTTCAACTGACTTTAGGAAACAGTGAGTCAGTGGAGTTCTTTTTTTGCTTCTCCTGTGTTGGCATCAGTGCCTAGGACACATGCCAGTCAAAGAACTGGAAGCCTGGTTCCACAAAGATACTTAGGTGCCCAAGTCCTGTTTCTGACAACAATGTAACAAAACTTTTCCTCGGCTCCCACCTAACCTGTACATGTCTAAACTTACTTGACATCTAAGTTTTTGCAGTAGAAGTTCCCTGTGTGCTTATGTTCCTGCCTCTGTGCATGTGCATTGCTGCCTCAGTCTAGATGCCTGGGTGCCTCTCTCCCCCATAAGCCCCAAAGTGATCAACAAACCAGGGAAAGATAGGTGGTCCTCTTCCTAACTCAGATGAAGGGCCCGATCCAGATCAGAAGCCCCATAATACCACACAAAACATGGGGGGGCGGGGCAGAGAGAGCTCTCCCCTATTACATTTACCCAGTGTTTAGAGTACTCATCTGGGATGTGTGAAACCCCTTGGGTAAAGTCCCCACCTTTACCTGGTGAGAAGAGATTTGAATGGGGATCTGCCACTTCTCAGGTATGTGCTCTAACCACTGTGTTGTAGACAGGGCCGGCGACAGAAATTTTGGGGCCCCCTACTCTGAGCGTTTGGGGGCCCCCTACTCTGAGCATTTGGGGCCCCCCTACTCTGAGCATTTGTGGGCCCCTACCCCCTACCCCACCCCCGCCAAGGGCTGGCCCGGCTCTTGCAGGTGGGTGGGGGAAGCGCTGCAGCTGGGGGTGGCTTGGGAGCGGCGCTCCCCGCCGTCCTCTGCAGCCGCCAGGGCGGGGGAGGCGATGGAGCCGGGGGTGCCTCGGGGCGGCTCCTGGGGGGGGGGCGCGGGACGAGCAGCGGCTGATGGGCTCCGGAGGCAGCCGGCCGCGGCGCCGGACACAGCCGGGGAAATGCGGTGCGGTGCCCAGGGGGGACGACTACGAGTAGAGCTGTGTACCGGTCCCCGGACTGTCCCCGGTACAGCTCTACCCGTTGTACCCCCCCTGTCGCGGGCCCTGGTTGTAGAGTGAATTTCACTTTCTTGGCCCAATTAATATTTAGTTATTCAATTTTTTATTTCAAGTGGAACAACTTCAACTGTACAGAACAAGGGAGATGCGTATCAGAATATCTCACAGCGTGGTGCTTAGAGCACTCACAGTAGAGGTGGCAGATCCCTGTTCAAATCCCTTCTCCTCAGGCAGAATGGGGAATTGAACAGGGAAGTACCCTAACCACTGAGCTAATGGTAATAAGGGGAAGTTCTCTTCCTCCCATCACTGTCTGTTTTGTTGAAGTTAGGTAGCCTCTGAGCACTCCTATCAGATCAGGCCCCGCACATGAGTTCAGTCATGAGTGTCCAGGTTGCCCTGGTTCACAAATCAGTAAAGGAGATAGGCACCTGCCTGTAGCCTGGACTTAGGCACCTATCTCCCTGACAGAGACAGGGCTTAGGAGCAGATATGGATTAAGGTCTCCTGGGGCCCTGGGCCAGAGGAAGAGTGTGTGTGTGGGGGGGTGTCCCAGCACTGGAACCATGGTCCTGCCGCACCCCTTCCGCCTGTGATCCCACCCCCATTCCACTCCTTCTGCCTGCGGACTCACCCACAGCCTCACCCCACTCTTCCCCTTCCCCTGCTGCCCCACCCCTGTTCTACCCCCAGCCCCACCCCATTCTACCCCTTCTCCCTGCCCCTGTTCTGCTCAGTTTGGCTCAATTGCACTGGTGTAAGTCCAGAGTTATTCTGTTGGTTTCAATGGTGTTACCTCAGGTTTATACTGGTGTAATTGATGCAGATGTGGCCCATCTGTGTGGTCCCCCTAATTATAAACATTTACATTATTTTGACATAGTTTAAAATGGGGGGGTTAACAAGTAAATGCAATTTCTGTCTTGTTGGCATTGAAAATTCCAAGATTGCAAGCAAACTCTGAGCACTTTTTATTTCTCTCTAAAGCTTACTATTTTTGCACTTAAAAGGTTAGCATATTCTGGTTTTCTTGTTACCAGAATTCTAAATTAAAGATGGTTTTAAACATGAGTGAAGTAATTCCTATGGGCATAGCATATACAGTTCAATCTTTCCAGGCTGCATACAGAACTTGTGTTGAAATTATTTCCAAAGGAAATGAAGTCTCATGGAGTGATGGAGCTAGATGAGGACAACTCAGAAATGTTAAGATTTTAAATCCTGTGGCCTATCCTCCTTTCTGAATACATGATATTTAGAAACCCCCTTTAGTAATTTACAGTAAGCATTAAGGGGCTTGAAAATACTCCATTGAAGTCAACTGTAGTTTTCCAATTACCTTAGTGATGCTGGTGGAGCAGGTGTCTGCTCTCCTCAGAGTCCTCCAGCCAATTCACTTGTGTATTAATATAGATCAAAGTAATTTTAAAGGTATAAATATGTATTTGGGGTTTAAACTTCATGAAAAGAAGTGGGTTGTTACTTGCATTGTTTTCACTTATCTGTATCCCATTACAATGTAGGAGAGACATTTACTTTGTGTCTACACCTGTAACTAAATAACCAACAAACAAGCCATCAAACAAGAAAGAAGCCTTGTTTCAATAAAGGACTTTAATAGAAAAGTGCTAATTTCAAAGCAAGTAGTCAGTGTGCATGATGATCCGAGGTCACAATGCATTCCTCACTCTCGTCATCAAAGGAAAAAGTCACACTGTAAGCTAGTTTTCTGTGAGAAGACGCTATAAGGTATGGATTCAAGGAAAGATCCGACTTCTCTGGACTGTTTTGACTCTTACAGGGAAACGTACTAAATCCAAAGCAGTCGTTCCCAGGGACTATGGGAATCTGGGTACTAGGTAAAGACTTTTGGGAAACTGGCTGTTTATTACACCATCTGGAATTATAAACTGTGACACACCTGTGCATATATTTTACCTATTGAACCTCTCAATATCTCTCATAACCTTTTCTTATCTAATAAATCTTTAGTTAATTAACTATAGAATTGGCTTCCAGGGTTGTCTTTGGTGTAAGATCTAGAGTACCATTGATTTGGGGAAATACTGGTCTCTTGGGTCTGGAAGCGACCCTGATGTGGTGTGATTTTGTTTAAGTGACATTTTATCACAAAGTCCAGTCTGTCTGGGTGTCAAGATAGACTAGAGATTTTAGGGTGAGTGTGTATGACTCCATGGTAAAGACTGGTATAGTGGTATCTTCTCTGTTTTCCAACAATCTGCCTCGAGGTAGGCACTCACAGTTGTGAGCCACATCAGACAGTGTGACAACATTTAATAGGATCACAGTCAAACCCTAGTACTTTACTTTTATGTTTTGATTTTATGTCAAAATAAAATAAATATTGCTCACATCAGCCAGTGATCTAATCTAACTGGAAAAAATGGCACATGCCATAATTCAAAATCCTCAGCAATTTACTTAGAATGATCTTGTCTCACATAAATATGAGTTAGCTATAGCCCACGAAAGCTTATGCTGAAATAAACTGGTTAGTCTCTAAGGTGCTAGAAAGTCTTCCTCGTCTTATTTATAAATATGAATATGTCCATTTAAGGATTTAGTAAACGTGCTTTTATATAGTGCAGTTTGTCTCTTTCCTCTTCTGACAGTATGTTTTCATTCCAGATGTCAGAAGAACTATATTTAACTTGGAGATGCCTGGATAGATGTGTGTGCTGTCATCTTTTTTTTCCCCTGTACTAATTAATTTTGGTTGTAGATCACTTGTATGACGTGAAGGACCAGCTTTAGAAAAGTAATTTTGTAATAAATTAATAGGGTTACTTAATAGCATGTCTGTGTGAAAAGAATCTATTAATATTGTGCAGTGAACATTTTCATTTTATCCTACTGAATATATTATTCACTTTGTTTTAAATTATATTCCCCTGACAAGTGAAATGATCCTTTGTCAACAGTTGTTATACTCTAATCAGCCAGTGCTAATCTTGTTACTACTGTGTCAGCCCTTCTACTGTGGGAGATAATGGCCAAGTCAAGCTGGCAAGTGAGAAGGCACAAGGGTGTCAGAAGGAAACAGCAGGGCCCAGTGAAATTTAAACTGAAATGAGTGACTGTTAAGGCTCTATGTAGGCTGGAGGAATGCTGTGTGTAATTTCCAGATGCGTTCCCAGCCAGCTGACATAGAGCATAGTTGTCTTTTATACTTTGCCTCTAGGGCTGACATTCTGCTGTGCAGTTGAGCTGCTTTTGAATTCTAGATAGACATAAAGTGTTGGAAGTATTCGGTGCACACTGATGTTCAAATTAGAGCTGAAAAGGTCAATCTACATCTGATTGTGCAACAAGAAATAGTTTTTCATTCCAGGCTCACTTTGGAGAATATTTTCACCCTCTAAAGCTCTGTTGTGTATGAAAGTGTTGTCTCTAAAGGCCAATTCCGATGGATCAGAGACTTAGAGGAGAGAGGTACAAATCCTCAGCTTGTGTAAATCAGCTCTAGCTCTGGTGATGTAATGGAGCTACAACTGATTTACCCCAGTTAATCTGGTCCATAATGCTCATAAGTTAACATCCTGGCTGGGGGAGTTCTGGAGCATAAGAAGTTGGAACTACTGTAGTTCAAAGTGCATCTCCTGCTGAGAGAATATTTCACCTCTGTAGTCTTCTCATGTATTTGAATTAAGATCCATAATAAAACGGTTTCCTATTTTTCTAATTCACCTCAAGACTTTTATACACTTTTTAACCTGATGATGAAACTATATTATCGAGCCTGAAAGTCCTTTTGGGGCTGTGAAACCTACAGACCTCCTAGGGCTTCACGTGATAGTGGCAGCTTATTTTTCTGAGGAGAAATACCCTTTCTACTGCAGCTATGTAAATGCTATATTATAGCCTTATGCACAAATCCACTATCTCCTATGATGCCCTCCTGTCTGATTACCCATCAAGAAACCAGGCTGCAAGTTGAGGAGTGTTTGTACATGCACATTTGTACATGCCAGGTATAGCAACAGAGACCAGATCTTGCCAGTGCGCCAGGATAAAATGACACCACACGATAACATGTAGCTAACTCAAAAATGGAGCACAGCTAGTGACATGACACCCTAGGGCATGTACTCTAAAATTATCCTTGTCTATCTCCTGACTTGACATTCTGCCTCCTCAGCCCTAAGTATTAAGAACACTGAGCCTCCTTTCCTTGACCAGCCCAACATCCAAAACCTTAAACACAGAGGACAGTCCCAACATATGAGGCAAGTACATCGGTGACCTCTACATTTAGGGCATACTTTTAAATGAGAGAGGTAGCCGTATTAGTCTGGAATTGCAGAAGTGACAAAGAGTCCTGTGGCACCCTAAAAACTAACTAAAGTATTGAAGCATAAGCTTTCGTGGGCTAATATCCACTTTGTCAGATGCATGCAGTGGAAGTATCCAGGATACTGCCCCTGGATACTTCCACTGCATGCATCCAACGAAGTCGGTATTAGCCCACGAAAGCTTATGCTTCAATACTTTAGTTAGTCTTTAAGGTGCCACAGGACTCTTTGTCACTCATACTTTTAAATGGTTCCTTTCTCCTTTTGATGTCTGCAGAGCTTCAGATAGCACTACAGTTTATTCATATATGGAGGGGAGACCAATACTCCCTCTGTACATTGGTGAATATTTGGCATATGTCAATGGCCTGATGATGAATAAACATTTCTCCCTCTCTCTCTCAAAAATCTGTCATAGCAAGATGTGCTGTTACTATCTAAACAGCTTGAAATTTTGCTATGAAAACTCTATCCGTTCCTTGTCCCTGTAATAACATGCAGGTTTTGGTTGTTAATTTACAAATAAAAATTTGAAAATTGTTTTTAGGCAATAGGAAATTCTAGAGAAGAGAGATGAAGGGGTTATTCATGATTCTAAGTGGAACATAGTGCTTACTTGTGAGAAGCAAAAGAAAGAAGTTGTACAGTATGCCAAATATCTCCTTCAAATTCTGAATGAAACCAGAATCCTTGTATCAGTCAGGGAGTCGGTTGTCTAAATTCCTTTCTCTACCCAGTGGGGAAAATGAAAATATGGTTTCCTAGTTTCCACTGCAAAGAATTTCTGGATTAAATGTCCGTGAAATCTAAAGGTAGTATTTAATCTCGAAATATACACTTTTCTCTCCACTCCCACTGCTGGCCTTGGCTTTGTCTTTGGCCCCTGGCCTAATTCTTGCAGCCCTCGTCTCTGAGTTCCTTTCCTGAGACTTCATTCCCCTCACCAGTACCTCCTCATGCATCGTGTTCCTCGCTCACAGATTACATGTTTCTTGTTCTGGCTTCCACTAGCTTTCCAAATCAGGTTCAAACTTTTAATCTTCTATGATGTCTTACAAAGCAACATTGTCTTCAGCTCTAAACTTATCTTTTTTTAAGGCTCTTCTAGTTCCCCCCCCCCTGCCCCACCCTAGTCATTTTGCTTCATATCCTTCTATTTTGTCTTCATGCCTTTCTCCATGGTGGACCTATATAGCATGTGATCTTGTAGACAGTAAGCCACTCTGATAATCACTCACTGTGCTAGGCACTTTAAGGACATAGTCTAAAGAGCTTCCAATGTAACTGCAGATATAAGATAAGTGAAGTCAAAGATAAGGATTGGGGGGGTGGGTAGAGGATAAGATTTACATCTACAAGATCATGATGTTAGTTTTGTGGATTCTCTGATTAAAAAGTCTAGAATGATATAAAATTAACATGGTACATATTACCTGGATTACTCTTTAGCTGATAGGTCTCAAAATATAAGTGTGAATGGGGAATCATCATTGACTGATATCTTTCCAGTGGGGTCACGGGCCTCAGTTCTTGGCTCTCCTCTATTTAACATTTTTATCAATGACTTGGAAGAAAACATAAAATCATCACTGATAAAGTTTGCAGATAACATAAAAACTGGGGGAGTGGTAAATAATGAAGAGGACAGGTCGCTGATTCAGATCAATCTGGATAGGGTGACGAGATGTTGTGATTTTATATGGACAGTCCCAATTTTGGGGTCTTTTTATTATATAAGCTCCTATTACCCTCACCCCGTCCCGATTTTTCACACTTGCTGTCTGTTCACCCTAAATCTGGATCACCTGGTAAACTGGGTGCAAGCAAAAAGTATGAGTTTATCTAGGAACAAAGAACGTAGACCATATTTATAGATGCCAGACTCTATCCTGGAAAACAGTGACTCTGAAAAGGATTGAGGATGGGGAAGGATAATCAGCTGAGCATGAGCTACCAGTCTGACGCTGTGGCCAAAAGAGCAAATATGATCCTGGGATGCATAAACAGGGAACTCTCACCTAGCAGTAGAGAGGGTATTTTGCCACTATATTTGGCACTGGTGTGATCACTACTGGAATACTGAGGGCGGGGAGTGATCTGGTCAATTACATAGCACTTAGTCAGACCTCAGTAGTATGAAAGACTGAAAGACTTTAGAACAAATTGTTTGATGAAAAGAATAATTAAAGAAGTGGAAGTAAAGAGAAAATGGGATAAAATACAACATGGGTTTGCCAAAGGTAGATTGTCCCAGATTAACTGATACCAATTTGTTGAAAAGGTAGATGCTTTTCTTTAAGACAAGGGAAACGCAGGAGATCTAACCTACCTGGATTTGAGAAAACCATTTAATATAGTACCACATGGGGAATGTGTTAATTAAATGAGAGAAGACGGGGATTAATACAAGAATTTTCAGGTGTGTAAGGAAATGGCTAAAGGGAAGACTGGAAATGGTTATGCTGAAAATGGAACAGGATGACCGGTTGAATTGGAGTGATAAAAATCAGATTAAATTTATGAATATGAAGTGCAAGGTCATTCACTTGAGCACTAACAGCAAAAACATCTGCTATAAATTGGAGATTCAGCAGTTGCAAACAAGAGAAGAGGAGAGTCCTCTGTGTATTAGTCAATCATAGAATGACTATGAATTACCAGTATAACACAATTGTGGGTGAGGGAATAAATGCAATCGTAGGATATATCCAGTGAGGCATTTCCACTAGAGACAGGGAAATATTAATTCCATTGTATAAGGCACTGGTAAGACCTCATCTAGAATACTGTATACCAGGGGTGGGCAAACTATGGTCCGTGGGCCAGATCTGGCCTGTGGGCTCCTCCTAACTGGCCCCGGAGGGCCGGCTGGGGAGGCCCCTCCCCTGCTGACCCTTTCCTGTGTGGCCTCAGCGCTGGGGTGTGGGGGTGGAGCTGCGCGACCACGTGTCTGGCTCCTGGCCAGACACGCTGTGCCCTCCAGAGGATCAGTGCGGCCCAGGACCAGACACGCTATTCTGAGCGGTGGTGAGGTAAGGGAGTCAGGGGGTTAGCTAGGGGGGCAGAGGGTCTCGAGGGGTGGTCAGGGGATGGAGAATGGGGGGGTTGGATAGTGTGTGGGAGTCCCAGGGGGCCTGTCAGGGGGGCGGGGGGTGGCTAGTGGTCAGGGCAGTCAAGGGCCAGGGAGCACGGGGGTTGGATGGGGCTGGAATCCTGGGGGGTGATGAGGGGGATCTCGGGAGAGGGTGTCAGGGGCCAAGGAGTGGGGGGGGGCTTAGATAGGGTGGTGGGTCTCGGGGTGGTGGTGGTTAGGGTGGGGAGTCTTGGAAAGGGGCAGTCAGGGTACAGGGAACAGGGAGGCTTAGATAGGGGGTAGGGTTATGGGGGCAGTTAGAGTGGGGGGTCTCCCAAGGGAGTGATCAGGGGACAAAAACAGAGAGGGGGTTGGATGGGTTGGGGATCCTGAGGGGCAATCAGGGGGTGGGAAGTGGATGAGGGTTTGATGGGGGAGGGGCCAGGCTGTTTGGGGAGGCACAGCCTTTCCTACCCGGCCCTCCACACAATTTTGAACCCCAATGTGGCCCTCAGGCCAAACGTTTGCCCACCCCTGCTGTATACAGTTCTTGTAACCCATGCTGCAGAAAGATGAATTTAAATTGGAACAGGTGCAGAGAAGAACTGCTAGGATGATCACAGGAATGGAGAGCATGTTTTATGAGAGGAGATTAAAAGAGAGTGGCTTATTTAGCCTAGCAAATTGAAGGATGAGAGGAGATATGATTGTTCTCTAATGAATACGTGAGGGTTGTAAACTCGAGGGAAGGAGACAAACTATTTAAGCTAAAGGATAATGTTGGCACATGAACAAATAGGTACGACTGATCATGAAGAAATTCAGCCAGGAATTAAAATAAAGTTTCTACCCATTGGAGGAGTGAGGTTCTGGAACAGTATTACTATAGTAGAAAGGGGGGGGGGGGGAAACAGCTAGTCCTGCAGTGGACTGTGGTATGTGTATGAATGGGATTATTGGATTTCTTGTGATAGCAGGGGACTTGACTTGAGGATTCAGGAGGTCCCTTCCAGTCCTATGTTCTATGACAAATGTTGTTTTTAATAGCAACTACTGTCCTAAAAAACATTTTCAATTGAGTGGCACCAGGGGAATTAAAAGTCCATTGAATGTTGCAGAGCCTACAGTGATGTTTATATCTGCCTAGTCTAGCTGGCATTGTAAATATTATGCTACTGTGTACTAAAAGAGTCAGCCATCACAAGCTGGGGTGGGGGAAATTACACAAACATAAAGCACGGCACATGGAGTTCTGCAGTTAGGCTTCTGTCCCTCTCCAGACATTGGAAGTGTCACTCCTCTCACTTCTCTTCGTTCATTGATCCTGACCTTTCTGGCTGTCCCATGTTAGCTCTAACTAAACATTGTTTTATATGCATCTTGGGTGTTAATGGCATCACCACTTCATTTCTATACTTCTTTTAATCAGTGAAGACATCCTGCATGATCTCTCAAGGAATTATTCTGTTTTCTAATAGATAGGTGGCATGTATGAATTTTGAAGGCTGAATATGTTTAAAGATGAGGCGTTTTTATTTAAAAAATGCAAATGGTTATATAGTCTCCTCTAAACCCTTTACTGTCCAGTGAAGCAGTGGATCAAGTGACAGAACAGATGTGCTCTCCATTACATGCAAGAATACAGGATACCTCCCAAACCCACACATTGTTTAACTAAGCATAGAATAACTTCCAGCTGTTTTTTAAAAGGCTGTGAATGTTCTTAGTTTAACTTTCTTACCCATTGCCAGTCAGTTGATTGATACCAGATATTCTGGATATTCTGCTTATTTCTACTGGCTCATTCTTAGGGGGGGAGGATGTGCCTTTTTCGATGGCTGGGGAATGCAGAATTAGGGCCTTCTACAATACCCCTTGTCTAGGCTGACCATACGTCCCGTTTTGAATGGGACAGTCCCGTTTTTTTAATGTTTTTTAACCGTCCCGTCTTTTTGTCCAAAATATCAATTTTGTCCCGTTTTTGGGGCAGGACTCATAAAACAGGACTCATAAAACATGTGTCTGTCCCCCCCCCCCCCGCCGCCGGCTCACTGGGCCCCCGGCTGCAGCTCCTGACAGCTCAAATCTGCCGCCTCCTCCAGCCCGCCGCCCGCTGCCGCCTCCTCCTCTCTATTCCTCCTTCCCTCCTTCTCTCCATCCCCCTTCTCCATCCCTCCCTTCCTCCCTGCTCTCTCCCTCCGTCCACTGCCTCCTCTCACTCCCTCCATCCCTTCTCTCTTCATAAAACCTGGCCGGCAGCCCCCCCGCCGGTGCGCTCGGCCCCCGGCTGCGATCTGCCGCCTCCTCCAGCCCGCCGCCCGCTGCCGCCTCCTCCTCTCTATTCCTCCTTACCTCCTTCTCTCCATCCCTCCCTTCTCTCCATCCCTCCCTTCTCTCCATCCCTCCCTTCTCTCCATCCCCCTTCTCCATCCCTCCCTTCCTCCCTGCTCTCTCCCTCCGTCCACTGCCTCCTCTCACTCCCTCCATCCCTTCTCTCTATCCCCTTCTCCATCCCTCCATCCCTTCCTTCCTCCCTTCTCTCCATCCCTCTCTTCCTTCTCTCTATCCCCCTTCTCCATCCCTCCGTTCCTCCCTTCTCTTTCTCCCTCCGTCCACTGCCTCCTCTTCCATCTCCCTTCTCTCCATCCCTCCTTCTCGCTGTCCCTTGCCTCCTCCATCCCCCTGCTCCCTACCCCCATCTCTTCTCTCATCCATCCATCCTCCCTTTCTCACCTTCGTGCCTTCTCTCCCTCCGTCCCCTCCATCATCTTCATCCCTCATCCCCCCTTCTCTCTCTCTCCCGCCATCCTCTTCATCCCCCATCCCTGTTCTGCTTATTCCTCCATCCATCCCCCCCGACCCCCCTCTGCCTCCCCCCCGCCCGGTGCTGGGGGGCCCAGGTGGGGCCATGTGCCCCCCACACACCCTGTCCCGTTTTTGCCCTCCCAATGTCCCGTTTTTGTCTAAAGGAAATATGGTCAGCCTACCCTTGTCAGAATCTGTGGCTACTGCTCTATACTTATATATGGGAGTTCGAATTGGGGGAAGTAGGTTTTAGTGAAAGAGAAGGAGGCTCCCAGCAAGAGAAATATGTCATCCCTTGTTTCGGTATTTTTTTAAAAGCCAAAGAAAAGATCCAAAGTGCCTGTCCTCACAAGAGTTACAGCCTACAGCTGGCTTCTGTGCCCCCAGCTTTATGAGGGCAAGTTTGGGTGACCAGATGTCTGGAGAACTGTGACTAGTGTACAACAGGGTGTTATTTGCTTATGCTCTTCGGACTGGACTGAGACATGTAGCCACAGTCTTGCTAGTTTTGCAGAGAAGGAAGTGGGTGTAGGGGCACTAGCCTTGCAGGGTCCTTTCATTCCCTTTCATTCTCATTCTGGTCACTCTTTGTTGGAGTTCTGGGTAGGGGAACAGAGGAGGAAGAGACACAATTTGGAAAGGTCCTTGCATTCCCATGCAGGGTTCCTTTTCTTCTTGAGTGGATTCATAGCTCTCAGCCACGACTTAGTTTCTTATAATGGTTTCCATATAATATTATCATTTTCCATAGTATACTCACTGGATGACTTGCTTAGGTATTGTCTATTTCCTTTGCCCTTGTCTTGGTGCCACCTGAGTGGTACCATACATTACTGTTTACTCATGATCAAGCACACTCAGGTAATCCATGTTTCACTTCAGATTTAAACAAAACCTCACACTTCCTATTTTGAAAGCCTTTTGTGTTTCCCCCAGTTAAATTGGAGCAAACCATTTACTGAGAGCCCCCTTCACATGCTGGAGAGTGCAAAGCTATATCACTTGCTCATCTTTGTAAAGGTTACTTAAGGAATAATCTCTATTGATTTGTAGTATACAAAGTCATAAGAAGCACTGAAACAGATTAATAGATTGTATGAAACGGAAGCATTTAATCAATGTCAAAGGCCATTTTATGGAAGTATATTACAAAGTTACAGTTGCTATTATACAATGAGCCATAACATGAAGAAAGAAGAATATACATCATTTCCGTCTCTTACATGTGCTGTGGGAGTGATACATGCTCATTCTTAGGTGACCAAGGTACTCCTAATTGTGTCCTTTGCAACTTAACCATTTTAAATATCTGATATATTTCTAACATAACTGTGTTTATAAGCATCCTAAACCAGTCAGTCTTTGCATAGGTGTACACGGCTCTCACTTAAGTCCAGGGGAATTGTGCCTGCCTATACCAACGCTAATTTTATCTCAATGCCTGTATAAGGCTGATCTGTTTTTTTCACAGTTTGTTTTCTTAACATATGATATGTTTTGAGTCCAAAAGAGCTGGTTTACATTTTTGCTTTCAAAAACTGTTAAAGAACTAATGATTCCTTCTAACTTGTGCTGACATCTTACTGTTTCATTTGGCATGGAGGGTGGATTTTTTTATTTAGTTATTTATTTTTGCTTGCTTGGCAGTTACCCACTCACTGTGTTTGAAGACCTCTTCACTAGAAGATAAATTTGCCCTTTGAACTAATAAGAAGTAAAGATGTTTCTTATAAAAGTATAACTCTGAGGAGTTGAGTTCCCTGTCTGTGCAATATAAAACAGATGCTTTACATCCTAGGCCTGGGAATTTTCACCTATGGGAATACAGAAATGTTAAGTTAGCCCCAAAAGACATCCTTACTCCTTGAATGGAAAAAAATACTAAAAATGATGCGAAATATAATCTATAAAGTCTAGAGTTCAAACAAATTCCCTACCATAGTACACATGAAGAACACCACACTGCAAATGATTGCAAATCAGACATAATTGTGTCATCTATATTTTTGATAAAGCAAGAACAAATTTTCTACTTTTGGCTGCCAATGTCTTCATAAGTAGTGTGTGTGTCTATTGAAATGCTTTTGTAAATGCAGAGTTAGTGATTAAACATGTAAAAAGTACAATGTTTCAAAGTTACACATTGTCAGGGCACTATCCAAGAACTCAGTCCACTGTGTAGTGTGGCAGGGTGGGCCTGACCCAGCCTGCCGCCCCTTTAAGAGGGAGAAAAGCCCTCTGCAAACCTCCCTTGCAGAAAGCCTAATTAGCCACCTGGGCTGCAGAAGGCTCAGGCTGGATGAGCTACACCTGGCAGCCTCCTCAGGAATATATAAGCCTGCCAGGCAGGAAGCCCAGGGTGGTGGTGGTATGGTAGTGTGGGGGAGGGAGGGTGAGAGAGAGAGAGCGTGCGCGCGTGCTGAGGCTAGAGGCCTGACAAAGCTGAACTATATAGGGTTGTGTAGAGCTGTAAGCTGTAGAGCTGTGTTAGAGCTGTAAACTATAGAGCTGTGTATACAGCTGTGTATATTGGTGGTGGGGCCTTGCACTGTGAAATAAAGAGCACTGTTGGAGCCAAAGAAGAGTTTCCTGCCTGTGTTTGAAGAGGGGTGAGAAGGCGATCTGTCACAGTAGATAGAAATAGCTGATTTACTTCAAACTTGGCAAGTCATTAATGTGACCCAGTCTGGTACATTTTCTGTTGTTCTGTTTTCTTTTTCAGCTGTACAAGTTTCTCTCCAGTCTTGGCAAAGGATCTCAGTAGAATACTACATTGTTTTCCTCCAATCCCTGTATTGAATACCATGTTTCCAACTGTGCTAGCATAGTACGTCTGTTCAACATGTCTTATTAGCATTTCCTTCCTGCTTCTAAAAACTAAGGTTCTTAAACTTGATACTTTTGACATGGGAAAGGAAAACAATAGGCCAAAGGTTGAGAATCAGATTTCTTCAGATGCACTCAGAGGTAACCAAGGCCCCAGCCTGGTCTGGGTGCATAAAATAAATGTCAAACCCACTCCAAATGTGCCAAGGTGAGTTTTCATATGTCATTTCAGACCAGCCACCAATGTTCTCTTTTCCTGCACTAAGAACCAGATTCTGCAAGCAGCTTCAGGCTTCCTGAGGGGTCGTGAGGTCCCTCAATGACAGCTGAAAGTCAACAGGAGATGTGGGTGCTTAGCAGTCCTCTCAAGATTCTGTGACCTCCCTTCCTTGCCAATACACAGCTAAACCTCTAAGCAGAGGGACTTGGCAAACCAGTTTTTTCTCTGATTTTTTTCACCACTAACTGCACCCAAAGCACAGCTACTGAGGACTGCAACTTTCTTTGAACATGGAAGCAAATATCTACTCTTTTACTTGTGTTGGAGGAGAGGTGATTTTGCATGTCTTTTTTTTTGGTTGTGGGTTAAAATGCACGCATCAAACTGTAATGACTCCTTTTCAGAAACCATTTCAGATCAAGGGAAGTAAAGTCTGAGGGTCCCTTTCTCCTTCCAGAGACTTCACTGAAAACAATGGGAGTTATTCACATTCTGTGGCAGAAGAGTAGGGCCTTTGGAAAACAAAACTGACTTCTAGGTTGTAATAAAGCTCAACAGTGAGAAAGAGAGGATGTTTCTGAAATCTATGCAGCTTCTTTACCTTCTCCTCAGTGTATCTGTCTTTCAAACACCAAAAATCCCTCCCTAGCAATTCCCACTCTATTTTCCTGACTTTCTAAATTATCCCCCTTTCAGACAGAGTTGGCTGTGAGAGATGTTTGGAATGACAGCCTCAAGTTTCACTGCTTAAGGTATTTTTTCTGGTGTTTTGAAACTTTCCTGTTAGTGCTAGATTGATAAGCATCCTCTGTTGATGAACTGCACAAATAAGTTTGCGTTCTTGATGTATGCTCTTAAAATTTCAGTTTTAGAGTACTAGGAAAAATCTACCGATTGACAGAATCATTAATTGAGGGCTAGATTATGTGCCTGACAGGCACAGCTGCTTCTACCCCATATTATGGGGTGCTGTCCAGTGCTCAACTCCCTTTCATTTTTCATTCTGAAATTCCTCACAAGCTTCTCAAATCTTGATTAACTTAATTATTTGGTGGTTTCTGAAAATTTGCTCACCTTACTGATGATACCCCTTCTTTCCACATCACAACAGATTTATCTTCACCAGTCCTAAGGCTGGAACATTGGGCACCTGGAAACTGGCTATTTATTCCTGCTTTGTTTCCTGGATCTTAGCTAGTTTCTGATCCAGTGCAGTACTTTGCTTCTCACCCAATTACTATTAAATGGATGTCTTCACTGCGGAGTTAGCTCGAGTTATTTGCACTTGAGGTGACTTCTTCCAAGTTACCTTAGACTGAGTGAGTGCGGCCACACTGCAGAACAACATTTAAGCAGCACATGGTGTTTGGATTAGTAGCACAGAGCAGCTGTATCCCCACTGCAATACATCCTAGGGGCTGGTCTCCACTACGGGGGTGAGGGGGGGAGGGATCGACTGCAGATACGCAACTTCAGCTACGTGAATCACGTAGCTGAAGTTTGCGTATCTACAGTCGACTTACCACTCATCCTCATGGCGGCGGCGGGTGGTGGCGCGCTCCCCCCTCGACTCCAGCTTGCGCATCCCGGCAAGCTGGAGTTCCAGAGTCGACGGGGGTGCCGCGAGCGATCGATTTCTCGCATCTTCATAAAACGCGAGAAATCGATCGCCAGAAGATCGATGGCTACCCGCTGATTCAGCGGGTAGTGAAGACATACCCCAAGTGTCAGCAGCACTCAGTCTTCAACATGATGGGCCAGTTAGCTCATGTTCTAAAGTATCACCTAAATCAAGTTACAGATTTTTGTGTGGACAGGAAATAGGCTAGGGACAAACTGCAAATTATACCTCAAGCTAACACTGCAGTGAAGGCAAGCCCTGAGAGTCTTGACTAGTCTCTTGTGAGGACAGCAGCCCATTACAAATACCACCCCCTCTTCCCCCCACACCCACACCCATTCTGATACACTTCATCTCCCTGGGATGCCTCTCACCCCAGTGCAGGAGCATTCACAGGAGTGGCTGAGTATGGGTGTGCTGTGTGCACTGTCCTGGCTTATGGCGCAGCCTGTTGGCAGCTCTGAGAAGCCACCCTTATGACAGAGCAGGCCCTGGAGCTGTTCTGTCTTACACCTGAAGCCATGGCAGTCCCTAGCTCATCTCACAATGGTGGAGGTGCAAAGATGGTATAAAGTCTCCATTGTCCCACACAGCACACAAGCTGTGCTTCCCAGGATGTATCTCAGAATCTGCCCATAGGCTCAGGAGCATACTGACACACAGGGACCATTTAGAGTTTCCTCAGTGTCTTTGTCCTCGCTATTTTCTCCCTTTTATTCTTTATTTGGGCGAAAGAATAAAATCTTAATTGGAATGTCTTCTGTCTATAGTATCGAAAGGTACAGAAAATATTTGAGATGTCAGCTAGTGTGTAAATATTGTAGATACAGTATTTAGTGTAAGACAGTGGAAGAGAACGTTCTCAGAGAAAGTTCCTTCACTCAGCCTTCCCTGTCCATAATTTCATCAGGGAAAAAACATGCACCAGTCTTTGCAGTTACTAATCATCCATGAACTTCTTATCAAAAACTATTACTGTTCTGAAAAGAATCCTGCAGCTTATGTTAGTTTGAAGCATGCTGATATTTCATTGTAATAAAACAAGAATGACAGTGGTTGCAGTCAGAGGGACATATTTCAGAGCACTTTTCAGTGTGATTTTGCTGAATGACACTAAATTAGCATAGTTTTATTAATCACTGTGCACTGCATGAGCCACAGGTCCCTGGGTGGTCAGGAATAGTCTACACGGATTCACCAAGGGAAAGTCATGCCTGACCAATCTGATTGCCTTCTATGATGAGATAGCTGGCTCTGTGGACATGGGAAATTGGTGGATGTGATATATCTTGACTTTAGCAAAGCTTTTGATACAGTCTCCCACAGTATTCTTGCCAGCAAGTTTAAAAAGTATGGATTGGATGAATGGACTATAAGGTGGATAGAAAGCTGGCTATATCATCAGGCTCAATGGGTAGTAATCAATGGCTCGATGTCTAGATGGCAGCCGGTATCAAGCGGAGTGTTCCAGGGGTCGTCCTGGGGCCGGTTTTGTTCAACATTTTCATTGATGATCTGGATGATCTTGCACCCTCAGCAAGTTCAAAGATGACACTAAACTGGGGGGAGGGTAGGGATAGCGCCCAGAGATACCTAGACAAATTGGAGGATTGGGCCAAAAGAAATCTAATGAGATTCAACAAGCACAAGTGCAGAGTCCTGCACTTAGGATGGAAGAATCCCACGCACTGCTACTTTCTGGGAACCTACTGGCTAAGCAAAAGTTGTGCAGAAAAGGACCTTGAGATTACAGTGGACAAGAAGCTGGATGTGTGTGAGCAGTGTGCCCTTGTTGCCAAGAAGGCCAATGTCATATTGGGCTGCATTAGTAGGAGCATTGCCAGCAGATAGAGGGAAATGATTATTCCCCTCTATTTTGGCATTGCTGAGGCCCCACCTGGAGTATTGCATCCAGTTTTGGTCTCCCTCCCTCCTCCCCCACTTATTTGCAAAAAGCAATGCAAAAAGGCATTTCTAACCTTTCTGAAAAAGAAAGGACAGTGGCAATATTGTCATCAAGAGATGCAGGGTTCTTGGTTCCAGTAAGATAAACAATGAATTTTGCTAAGTATAGCACTGTATGTATTATAAAGATACAAACATGATTACATAGCACCAAGGGGCATGTTTCTAGCCATTTTCATTGATCCAAAAGAAATTATTGGGTAGGAGAAAAAGAGTAATTCAAAACACTTGTAATACCTATGAGGTATATGAGGCATCATGCAGTTGTCTTTACAAACTTTCAACAGTTACCATCCTATTAAATTTCTTCTGTTGGCTTCCATTTTCTTAGAAAATGTTTTGCTTTCAGTTTTAAGCGACTTTCTGATCATTTGTAGGAAAATACACACTACATAGTCAAAAAGTTGTTGTTAATTTCATATTTATAATACAGTAGACATCAGTCTCTGCTGTCCGGCACCTCCTACATAGAAGGGATAAAACACTACTGTTCTGAGTCGGTAGCATTTTGTGGCCACTTTGAACTGCTGTAAAATGGTTGCAGAAGATGCAAGATAAGAGAAAATTAGGTTTAGTATGTATTAGATTGGATGACTGATTAGATTACGGCATTATACAATAACTCTTCTTCAGCCCCCGTCTTTGTTTTGTGTTTGCCCCTTACATGTGACTTGATCTCTGTGAATTAATCCACAAGACTACTTCTGTTTTCTCTTTCAAATCTTTTTTTAGTAATCATTTGGCACCTAAAAGACATCAGCCAAAGAATGTTGGCTAGATGGAGTGGCATTTGGTGATAGCAGATTTCAGTATGTGTATACACCACCTTTTTTCTTCACTATGCTAGTATAACATAGTATAAGATGATATTTATATAAAATAGTTGTAAATCTTTGCAACCATTTTATATAAATGTTGTTTTATGTTTTCTGGCTATTTGAACCAATAAAACATATCTTCATTACTTAGACCACTCACATAGTAACACCCAGGTTTCCTTACGATCTGCAGTGTCCAGTGAGACTGAAATATTTCTTAAACAGATCCCCTTTTCTAAAAGAAACCAGTGAGAAGAAATTTCATCTTCCATGGAATTCTCTGTACCAGGTTAAAGAACTTCTGTAATTTATATATGCAGTCAACAATTAATATTCTTAGCTTTTCACAGGATGCTAATATCCCCTTTAATGTTTCTCTAAACTAGAGTTGAGTGAATTGTTAAAATCATTTCTTTATGTTATTGTTTAAATATAATTGTTTCTGCCATGTTCACTACCCAGTTTGCATTCACTTTCTGTAAAATTTTGTGAAGTTCGGTTCTGCTAGTAGAAATGCTCTCCCAATTCAAATGTTAAGCTCCTGTTCAGGAACAATCATTTAAAATTTTGATTCTCTGAGTGCTGATACCTGCACTTCTTCAGTCTGTCCCTTTTGAGCAACACACACAGACCTGTGGTTTGGGTGCTTTTCTGAATTAGGGCAGTTGGGTTTTGCTAACAGCAATGTTCTCACAAACGAAATGTTAAGCTCCTGTTAGAATCCTTAAGGAAAAATAATAGAAAATTCTCATTCTGCTCATGTGATGTTGGGTGTGGGTGGGTGCTTTTCAGAATCACAGCCTTGGGCTCCAATTCTCCACCCACTTATGTCAGTTGAAACTTTGTCAACAACTTCAAGGACAGCAGCATCAGTTCCCTTCAGTTTCATTAATAAAAGAGTTATTTAAATTTAAACTCTTTACATTATTTTGTTACCTTCTAGTTGGCATAATGTGTTCTACTCCTACCCTTCAAAAATATTTCACATTGTAATTCTTCATTGTTTTTGTCTCCTGATACATTAAGTACAGAATTTGAGCAGTGTTTCATTAGAGTCCTTTGGTTTGTCCTTTTAGGCCCTGATTCTGCAATCTTATACGTGCTGGTGGATTCTTTGTTTTGCAGGGGCCACACTGAAGCAGTAGTGCTCCATGTAGTCACACAGGTTTTCCTCAGTGCCACGGCACTTTAGTAACTTGTCCGTCACCGTTATATACAACGCCCTCTGGGCCCACTCAGCCTCTGAGGACTGAGCGTTTCTCTCCCATGACTGCTGTATACCATTTTGCCCAGCTATAAAAATGGTTATACAAGTCTTTTATGTGTTCCTTTACTAACAGTAAAACAAGGAAATGTTTTTCTTCTGTTTGTAAATTCAGTATCCTGTTTCTCAAGTTGGAGTAACAATGTTGTATTTTCTTTTAACCCTTATTAAGACCCGAGTGAGGAAAGCACTTGAGCATATGTGTATCTTTAAGCATGTGCTTACGTTCCATTGACTTCAGCCCTTCCCTGAATGGGATACTTTCCTTAATCGGGGTCAAAGAGGTGCTATGGTTGTTTGGTAAGGCTTTACCCTCGCATCCGCAAGTGAGAATTGGGTCCCAAATGGGTTTGTGTGCCATATCCCAGAGTAGTACAAGTATAAACACTATCATCGTTAACTTCCATATTTCTGAGAGTAGATGTTTCATTTACTGCTCGGAGAATTTAGTGCTTCAAAAAAAGAAAAGATTTTAAAAAGCAATTACTTTTTGAGTTAGTCTGCTGTATTTGTTTAATATGTAAATCAGATTACAGTGTATATTGCCTCTTATAAATGCCAGATGAAAAAGCTGGTTTAATCTAGGACCGACCTCTTTATTTTCAATAATTTTCCAGTTACGTAAAAATGTCTAAGTTCTCCTTGTTAATGCTAATATTTTGCCAAGACAGGCCACAGTTTTATAGTAGCCTTTATACAGTATTATTCATTTCCATAGTAGCTACAGAATAGCATTTTCAGTGCTGGAATAATTAATAGTGCTTTTAAAATATCTAATAACAAATATACTTGTTTTAAGAAGATCCAAGGTCACTGAAGTTGTTGAATTAACCCCTCATATCACAGTTAGGCTGATGATTTTAACATGTACATTTCTTCTTCAAAATCTATTTCAATTGATTTTCATGGATAGTCTATAGTTTTCAAAGTTGTTTAAGTGTCTAAAAATTCAGATAGGTGTCTAGTGACATTTTTCAAAATCCCCTAAAATCAGTGGGGGTTAGGCACCTAAACTGCTTAGATGCTTTTGAAAAAATCTCACTAGGTACCTATCTGAATCTTTAGGTGCCTAAATATCTAGAAATCTGACCTTAAATTCACAGGTTACTTTTGCTAGATCACCTAAGCATTTTTGAAAATGTTACCCAAATATCAAATTAACCAAACATTTGCTTGTATGAAACAAGCTTTAATATAAATGTTTTCAAAGTTGCATATTTTAGGAAATATAGGGACTGATTCTGGTGAAATTCCACTGGTGTGCTAAGGCAGTGCTGGAGGCTTGTACCTGGGAATGTTTACAAAAATGAGGAAAATATTTACCACTTATCCTTGTGAGGTATCAGATCTAATCAATACGATTTGTAAATGAGTGGACAGGTCTTGGCTAAACAAAATTGACCAGGTTTTTTCCCTGGTCTTGTTTAAATGGCATTGCTGTGCAGAAGCAATGTAATGACCAGACTGGCAGTCTCAAAAAATGAAACCACCACAGGAGGCAATACTTTCCAGGGCATGAACTGAGAATGAGTAAGGGAGAAAAATCAGTCAGCAAAGTGAGAAAAGGTTCTTATTTTAATACTATTTTTAAAAATGTTGGCCATGAAATGAATGAAAACAAAAATGCAGTTGGAGCGTAGGTTGAATTGTGCTGAGACAGTTCAGTCTAGAGCTTAAATGAAACAAATGACCATTGTTTGCTTTTTGGGGACTATCAATCTTCAGTAGTCATTAATTACTGTATCACCACTTTGTTGTCTGCCACTTAAGATGCTAAAGCAGACAACTAATTATCAGAATTCTTTACCCAATGCCCTGTGGGTATGACATGCACTTTGTTTCTGCTAATACTTGAACCCAGATGCTCATGGGGCCTGACCCAAAGCCTACTGATGATGTCAATGAAACAACTCTATTGACATAAATAAATAAGTTTTGGATCAGGTTCTCAATCTGTAGACAGCAACTCTATATATGAGACCATCTCTGTCAAGCCTGAATGAGCTGTACTCAGAATGTCTCAGCTGAAAGTCAGGCTTACATATTGCTCATTATTATTAATAATATTTATTTATTAGGCCTATCTTTTCAAAAAGAGGTTGAACTACTCTCATGAGCAGCAGTTGGCACTAGCTTCAAGACTGTTTAGGAACCAAATGTATAGCAGTTGGTCATGGATGGTGCCATAGTGAAGAGTCTACATTTTCAGATACAGAACATTTGGCATGGTTATCCAAACTGTGACTCAGATTAAATCTTGTGTATCTGAGTACAGATTTTCTATTTGTCTGTTTGGAGCATTGTTGGCATTACCCAGGTTTTGCTGAACCCAAAGCTGTTGTTAACTTTACTCTTTGTGAGGTGGTGGCAGAAGATAAATCAATGGGGACATGGTGTGTCTGGCCAATAGATGGTTGATGCAAACAAAAGTGCATTCACTCAAAGCTTCTATTTTATTTAGTCTCCAGCACTTACACATGTCTGCAACAGGTGAGTATGGCACCCCAGATTACTATTTATCTAAGGTCTAGACAGAGGATGTCTTCGGTGGATATCTGTAGATGTCCAGGGGCCAACCTTCTGTTTTCAGGGGAACTTCAGAGCTGTGCAAGTGTCCACTGAGCTCAGATCACTTTCTCCTTTTAAACTCAATGTGTTAGTATTACATAAGCTTGTTAATCACAAAAAACTGCTGAGCAGAAGTGAAATGTGGAGTTTTCCAGTCTGTCAAGCAGGGAACTTTCCATCAGCTAACCAGCTGCATTTCACATAGCAATCGCTATCTATTGCCAGACTTCCCATCTTGCAAAATCACATGCTTCAACAAAAAACTCAACTAAGGAGGGCACAGGGTCATACTTACTCCTCATGGTCACTCACTTCCCCTCTCCTGGACTGTAAGTTGTGCTAAGGTTTCAGAAAGCCTTCCTTTTAGCTGCTTTTAGCTGCTTTTAGCTGCTTTCAGCAGTAAGCAGAATAATTGCTATTCCAGCTACTGGCAGTGGTCTCCCCCCCCCCCACCCCTCCAGTCAGTAGTTAGAAACAATATCTCCCAAGCATAGCAGGGATAGGGATGGTCTGAATGAGTTGTGTCTCATTATTAGTGACCTTCATTACTCCTGTACTACTGGAGCTATTGCTCCAACTTAATAGACACCTGAGTCTTGGGCATACAAGGATGAGAAGTCAAGGTGCCAAGAAGGCATTGCCTGTGTGGAACCCCACTCCACAGATCAGTAGCAGTGCTATGAAAGCTGGTTCTGGCCCTAGAGCCCTGATTGGCAAGGAAGAAACACATAGAAGAAGCTGATTTCTCCACCTTCGTACTGGCAAGACAGCTGGCAAGAAATCCTGCCCCAACTTCCAGTTGCCAGCTCCCCTCGATAGGACAATGAACTCCATGGGCTGCTGGAGAGCATGTGGGGTGGCCACTTCAAAGACACAGGAGGTTGAAGAATCTGAGCTCCTAGCTAGGGGACAGACCCCAGCGGCAGCCTGAATGTGTCACCCTGTGAGCCTGCCCCATACTGTGTGTGAAGATCAATCAGAGCTCTGGGCAGATACAAATATATACCCATGGATGTGGATATCCGTGGATAGAAATTGGTATCCACTGAACTGCAGGGCTCTCTCGGGAGCAAAATGTGGGGCCACCACTCCCAGGAGCCTACGCCAGCCCGTGCCAACAGTTCCTCTGGCTCGGCTGTACTGCTCCCAGCCCCCTCCACCTGCAGCCCTTCCATGCAGTTGCGTTGCCTGTCTGGGGTCTGTACAGCCCCACTAGAGGAGAGGCCTGGGGGTGGTACAGCCATGCCAGAGGAGCTGCCAGTGCAGAGCTCTGGCTCCTGGGAGCGGTCCCACATTCGGCTCCTTTCGCTGCGGTTCAGCAGATATTGATTTCTATCCGCGGATATCTGCAACCGCGGGGATACATTTGTATCCGCACAGGGCTCTGCTGATCAATGACTCACTGGGATTGTGTTTTGCTGATGAAGGGGACTGTTACTGATACCGTTGATTGTGACTGCAGATGGTGTTGGAGTGATTTTTTTCAGCAAATTCCTGCCGCCCCAAAGATGGGAGGGGAGTCATCTCCATCCCTAGGCCAGGAGTGGGAGTTTGGAGTTAACCATCAGCACAGGGGGCACCCCCTACCCCTACCCTAGCAATCATGAAAGGGCTACCAGAATTTCTGAAAGAACCATAACCTTGCATTTTACTTTGTCTTGTTTGAAATTAAACTCTTCACAATACTGAGAGTCTGTATTTTCTTCTATTAAAATACTTCACCCCTTCCCCCAAAAAACTCTCTGAAAGCAAGTGGTCATGTAATGGGCATAGGTAAATAGAAATGTTTGTCACTGGAGGAGCAGGACTGTGACTCAGATTTGTGTACTTGTTAACTGAGCATCTCGTTTCTAACTATTGAAAATCAGCTAGATCAATTTTTGTTTTCCATCAAACAACCCGTTTGTGATAAAGTGAAACCTTTGATAGGGCATTGTGCATTGGGGTGAAGATAATCAGCATGTTTGCAAAAAGTAGTAGTTATGGGTCGGATCCTTAGCTACAGCAAATTGTCACAGCTCCGTTGAAAACAATGGAGCTACACCAATTTATATCAGCTGAGGATCAGAATTACTATTTTATGTTCAGATTCATTAGCATATCTTTCATCTGCAGATCCTGTCTATGCTGATAAGGAGAAATGTTGACAACCTGTAGTCCTGGCAGATTCCGGCATATCCAGGTCAGAACATTATGTGTCAAACTTTCAGGAAAGAGAGTTGACATACAAGAGGTAGCCCCCAAGCTGTTTTGTAGTTAGAAAGCAAAAAGTTTAATTTTTTCAGAGATCAGATGCTGAGATTTGACCCCTGTGCAGAAAGTGCTGCTCCAACATATCTTCACCTTTCAGAACTGGCTTTTCTTGCCCATAAGCACATACTTTTTCTGGGATCTTTGATGTGTCATTAAGGTTTTTTTTGCATGTTTCAAATCTTGCCATACCCCAACTCTACCTTCCCAACTTCATATCCCATCTTCTTTTCTTCCCCAAATCCCAATGACTCTCAGTTTGGGGTGGGAGAAGTGGTTGCTTGTTTACCGCCTCTTTTAACACTCTCTCTTCCCCGTCTCACCTCTGACTTTTCTTAAATTCAAATTTAACTGGGAGCTTTCAACGATCTGATGCTTACCAGCATAAAACTTCAGCTGATTTTATTTCCTTTGTTTCAACATTTAGAGAACGTTTGTAAACCTTTTAAAAAAAGTAATTAGGTTTGAAAGTGTGTTTCAGTGGAATAAGAAAATAACAGTGAAGGGATACTCATTGTCATGTAAACCTTCCTCAATACACTACTCCATATCCACCTCTAACTTTGCATCTTAGTTTTATTCTGTAAGGGAAATCTGCTTTGGGATTTATACAGTAGGTTTGAAATATTACTGTACAGCAATTTGATTTACAAAGTTCTAGTAACAGACATATGACACAGTTTCCTCCTGCCCTTTCATAAAATCGACTTTCAAACACAAGAAGACATCTTGGCAGAAACCTTTGACCAGAAGTATAACCAGTATAACTGAATTCTGACTTTGACTGAACTCTTAGAGGCTTTGTTTCTGCTTGGTTCCATCTCTCAATCTTCGCTGTTGGTTTTGTTTGTTTTTTGTTTTTTGAACTGTGTATACTTTTCTCATGAAAATACTTTCTACCTTACTGACCAAAAGAAGTCATTATCCATTGGAACAGTTTACCGAGAGTTGTGATGGATTTTCCGTGACTGACCATTCTTAAATCAAGATTGGATGCTTTTCTAAAAGACCATGCTCTAGGAATTATTTTGAGAAAACTTTATGGCCTGTGCTATACAGGAGGTCAGACTAGATGATCAAAATGGTCCCTTCTGGCCTTGCAATCTATGCTTCTAAATTCGTTTTCATCTTGAAGTGGAATCAAAATGTCAAAACTTCCAATTTTTTTGTATAATGTAGGCTTTCAAAAATTCAGTTGGGATTTTCAAAGCATTCCTGAATGAGTGAAACACAATATTTAGATTAAATATGAATATATTCCTGAATTAAACTCTTTTGTTTCAGTTTGGCTTGATTCAACAATAATTTGTGTCCCTCTGATTTGCCATGTGGTCCACCCAGGGCAGGGTTATTGACTGAGCTGCAATGTTAATTCCATTAGGCTCCTCACTGTTAATTCTCTTCAGCTACACTAAATGAAAGCAGGAAATTAACCTATGTAGTAGTTGTTGTATTTCAGTAAGTAACTGACATCTGAAGAGAGTCTCTTAGTCACCAACTAGCATCTCCTACAAGAGGAGTAAGTGAAAAAAGTGTTTCTCTAAAAGACCTATATATTTGATTATTCCAATAGCTACATTTTACTATTTAAGTGTTTAAAGGAACAAAGAGTTGTAGTAGCCCTCGGCAGCAACTACTGATCCACTTCGTTCCCTAACCTAGAGGTTTTAATAACTATTGTTCTTACCCATTTTTGCATACTTAACTACTCATCAGCATAGTGCACTTTAGCACAAAGTTTATCACTTCTGGGTGTATATTTTTTAAGAGAGTGGGCTTTTAACTTTTAGATCATCTCTTTGTGTCTACTCAGAATGGGAATATAAATTTTACTGAAGAGGCACTTAGCAGACTATCCTTGCTGATTGCTGGACAGGAAAAAGTCTATTTTTACATTTGCTGCCAACAGAAAAAGGGACATTTCCTCATTTGCTATTAATCAAAGTAGCTCCAATGACGTCAGATGGAATTGACTTAAATAGAACTACACTGATTTACACCAGAGTTATGGAAATAAACCAGCTGCAGTTTGAGAGTAAATTCTGAGCAGTGCTTCTGTCAGTCCCAGTACAACCAGCTGCACTGAGTTTCCATGAGCTACATGTCAGTGCTTTAGAAAGAATGGAAATATTGAGTGAAAACGTGTCACATGGCTCAGTAACAATAACTTGTGGGCAGTTTTGGTCTTTCTAAGGAAGTATCCACTGTTCTATAGCTGTGTTTATTCTTGTACAATTCAGAGGGAGGGATTTTGAAAAAGTAGAATTAATAAAGAGTGCAAAAAAGAGGCAAAATCTAGGCCTAAATCATCCCCTCTCATGAGAGGCAAGTATGGGCGAAATACTCAGAAACCAGTTTGATCTCAACCAGCTTTAAGGTGTTCCTCATTAAGGGGATGAATTAGGGATGTCAGAGGGGAACCTGTGTGGCTGTCTAACAACTGGAACCAAAGGAAGTAACTATAGCGACTCTTGAACACAACCCTGTGGATTTTGAAGCTTCCTCACAAAACAGAAGGTCCTTACCAAAGCTAGCTCTGAGCTCATGCTTCTCTTGGCTAATGGATCATGCTAAGGGACTAGAAGACACAGATCATAAATTACAGCTGCTCTAAGCAGCAAAAAAATCTGAGGTAATTAGTTAGAAAATGCACTGCTTTCCAGGGGAACAACTCTATTCTGAGTTGATGTGTCCAGTTTTTGTCCTGCTACAATCACCCATGAATTCCCACAAACCTGCAGGGCCCCAGCCATGCTGTGTTCACACAGAGTTTGGAAAGTTGGGCTGAAAGTTGCAGCAGTTGCTCTACAATTTAAATTCCTAATCCCCATACTTATTGCCCCAATTTGGGTATCATTTGAACTAACGCAATTCCCTCCATGCAGTGCTGGGGATGTAATGACCTCTAGAACCCAAACAAAATGATCAGATAATTAGCATTTAACCATAAGAGAAGCTAAAATCTAAAATTTTTGTAACAGTAGTTTATTAATTGTAATTATTAAATAACAAACACAGATTCTTTAAAAAGAAAAAAATCTCTGCCGATGAATAGCAATGGTAGAGCACAGGACCATTTCCGCATCACAGATTTTCTCTTCACAAATCCTGTAAATTCTCTTTTATGTTAGTTTACCACTGACTGATACCTTGAAAAGCGATGTCAAAAAGATTGCAGCAATCCTACTGTAGAAGATTCACCGGGTTTTATATTTTTTTAAAAAATCAATGCTGTAGTGACAAAGGGGATGAAGAAGCTAATGTTGATATCTCAATCCATGTCCTTCCTTACATTTTACACCAAGAGATACATTTTTCCTTTTAGTTTGTCAGCCAAACTCCAAAGGACCACTCATGGTGATTACTAATGTTTTGTTACTTTTAAATCACAACCTCAAACAAAATAACAAAAAAATAACTTTTCTAATTTCTCATTGAATTTTTCCCAAACAGATAGTTGGCCAAATAGCCAAAATTGTACATCCAGCCTTGGATTTTTTTTCCTCACAGTATGTTTTTTTAATAGGTAGCAAAGGGGAAAAAGAAAACCATATCTTTATACCTTTATAAAACCAAAGCTCAAGTAGTTTTAGCTTCTTCTTAAAAATTTAGTGTTTCATCACTAGTCCCATGTGGAGAGCTGGCTTGCAGCCTACTGATTCTGCTACCAGGCATGCAGTGTTTAGACCTAAATGATTAATTACTTTTCTGTTGCCGTTGGCCCAGCAATTGTGTAACTGATGCTGCAGCTGGCCAACAGGGACCAGTGGTAAACAAGACTTTGAATCTCACAATCTTCTTTTTAACCCTTAGATAGTTTACGCTATACCATATGGAACATAAACTTATAATTTTGTTCAAATTCCAGTGAGTAAGTGTCTGGAATGGTAGGGATCTAATTCAAAATGCTTTCCCCCCTTCTACCTCTGATACCTCCAATACACACTTTTGTGCATGCAACATCATGCTTTATCCCAGTTCTTTTGTGTCATATTTGATTGCATTAAATTATTATATTTGGTTAGTGACATAACTAATTAGATGTTTGACAACGCATCATCTGTGAGATAAAATACTTATTTCAGGCCAATCATGTAGTTATAAATTCTATAATCTATAATTTTATAAATGTTGCCTACCCAGCACTTTACAGGAACCAAAGCGGCAAGCTGGGTTGTAGCTTGGCCAACCTCAAATCCAACACTTGGATGGTAATCCCTCAAAAACAATCCAGGTGCTACAGGAAGTGGTGTTGATTTGGTAGATGGAATATCTGCCTCACACTCACTATTGAACGAAAATCCTAACATTGTGTTAGGGAATGTTATGAGATATTTGGACTCTGTCCTGTATTTGGCAAGGTGATATTTATAACCTTCTCACTGAGCTGAGAACAAGTGGCTTTTCCTCATTGTTAGATGTACACAGGAGCCAAACCACAAGTAGTGGGACAAGGTAGGTGGGTGGAACTGTGGATAATTGTTTCATTAGGGAGGAAACATGAGATTGGTGCAGGATGGCTTAGTATGGTTTCGTTTTTGAAGGTGTGCTTACAAGTTGCTCATCTCTCATGGTTGTTTTTTTTCAGGGGGTGAGGTAGACCTGCCCAATAGTGGAAACAGTGGCCATGAGAAACCATTTATTCCCATTTGAACTTGGCAGATAAGATCTTGTATGTGTTGTTGTACCCTAGCTAAAGAGTCCCTTTTCTATGTTTATTTGGACCATTTTTCTTAAGTCATATGTATAAGTAATATGTCCTGAGCCTGGCCTCTGACTGCTTGTAGTGTTGGAAGTACTGCCTTTCAGCCAAGATATGGAAGTGAGTTCCTACTCATGTGTGGTCATTAAAAACCTTAGCCGCTCTTTCCTTCCCCCTTCTGGCCAGGGGCGGCTCCAGGCACCAGTGCAGCAAGTACGTGCCTGTGGTGGCAAGTCACAGGGGGAAGCCTGTCAGTTTCTGTCAGGGCAGCAGTCAGGCGGTCTTAGAACTGGCAGACCTCCTGCTGAAACACCTCCGAATCAGCGGGACCAGTGGACCTCCCGCTGCATGACTGCCACACTTGGGGCGGCAAAAAACATAGAGCCGCCCCTGCTTCTGGCTCAATTTCATTTTGGAAAATACATCGTCCTACTTTAAAGTACCTATACATATTTATAGCTTCAGTTTGCCCCAATATTTGTCATTCTTTTCCTGTCCTGAACTATTGTGTAATGCTTCTGTGTGCATTTTGTAGAATGCTAGAGAACTTCGTTATGGTGAAAGTTAGCATGACATCCCCAGGCCTTTTTTCCTCTTCCTTGTATTCCATCTCCTTGTGCTGGAAAAATCCTTTCTGGGTCATGGGGGTTAGGTCAGGGATGGGCAAAGTTTTTGGCCCGAGTGCCACATCAGGGTGTGAAACTGTAATGCAATCTCTATATTATAAAAGTTGAATTTACACATAGAATTATGTACAACAAACAACTTCATTCAAAAATAAAACAATGTAAAACTTTAGAGCTTTAGAGTCCACTCAGTCCTACTTCTTGTTCAGCCAATTGTGCAGACAAACAAGTTTATTTACATTTGCGAAAGATAATGCTCCCTGCCTCTTGTTTACAATATCACCTGAAAGTGAGAACAGGCATTCACATGGCACTGTTTTAACGGGTATGCAAGATGTTTATGTGCCAGATGCATTAAAGATTCATGTGTCCCTTCATGCTTCAACCACCATTCCAAAAAAAAATCTACATTTGTAAGTTGTATTTTCATGACAAAAAAATTGCACTACAATACTTGTAGAAGGTGAATTGAAAAATACCATTTTTTCTTATAATTTTTACAGTGCATATGTAATAAGAATAATATAAAGTTAGCAGTGTACACTTTGAATTCCGCATGGTAACTGAAATCAATATATTTGAAAATGTAGAAAAACATCCAAAATATTTAATAAATGTCAATTGGTATTCTATTGTTTAACAATGCAGTTAAAACTGAGATTAATTGTGATTGATTTTTTTAATCATGATTAATTTTTTTTAGTTAACCGCATGAGTTAAATCTCTTCCCCAAAGGAGGAAGCTGGTTGAACAGCCACCCAGACTGCCAAAAGACTCTAGGGAAAGGGGTATTTGTCTCCAACAAATTGGATAGAGGGGTGTCAGGAGACCACTCCCCTTCTTCCACCTGCAGTAGACAATGTAAAGTTAAATAAGACGAGGAAGACTTTGTAGCACCTTAGAGACTAACCAGTTTATTTCAGCATAGCCCACAAAAGCTTATGCTGAAATAAACTGGTTAGTCTCTAAGGTGCTACACAGTCTTCCTCATCTTATTTATGGATACAAACTAACATGGCTGCTAATCTTAAATGTAAAGTTAGGACTGGAATTTGGGAGTAAGGTTACTATTCAGGGGAATAGTTAGTTTCCTTGGGGATTTGGGTTTTGCTTGCTCCAAGTATCTGGGGGGGTGGGCAGGAGGGACAAAAACTGGAAGCTCTTGTTCATTTAACACACACAAGCCAGACCCTCAGGGTTTGTTCAGCTCCAAATTATGATTATTTTAAGGAAAATAATATATTGTTTGGACTTTTGCATCATACTGTTTACAGACATGCCTGCACTGCACATTCCATTGCAAGGGTGAGGGGCAATAACAGGCTGTCATTCAATCTTGTTATTTTTAACAGCAATTTCCCTCGAGAATTCAAGTGATAGGCCCCCTACTTAGATCAGCAACAAGTGTTTCTGCTTCAGTCCTGAGTCTGTGCATCCCAACTGGCCCAATGTTGACTCCTGGGTGGAGAGAGTTTGAAATCTCCTCACTTGTATAGTTCACTGCACGCTCGCTCATTAAATTGCCTTTTGTGCTTGTTATGAATACTGATACAGAGCCTCTCAACAGCCTAAAGTCAAGAGGTGACAATCTTTTCCAGAAATCCCACTTCGGTGGAAACATGACTACCAAGGTGAAGAGGCAACTAGGAACAAGAAGTTAAAGGAGGTTACATGGTAAAAAGTCATTCTGAAATAATACTCTAAGTAATATTGGGGCTGGAGGGGTCGAAGGGAGGCAGAAGGCCCACACAGACTCTGTTTACAATGAGATGTGATACATAATGCGGTATAATTGCTATAAGATGGGTTGATACATGGAGTTGGTGGTGATTCATAGACATAATGGATCACATGGTATTCTGATTGTAGCTGCTTAAGTCCGTTGATTAGTATCAGGTAGACAATATGGAATTGTTTGTTTTGTGTTTATGTGGTGTGGCGGTTCCCCCACCCCCATATGAAAGAGGGCTAGATCAGGCTAAAGGGGCTGAATGCACTGGCAGCCAATCACTAAGGGCCTGTGGGGAGCCAGTCAGGGCCAAGAAAGAGCCAGCCAATCAGGGCGAGGATAGACCCTATATAAAGGCTGCTGAGCAGAGCAGCAGGTAGTCTCTCCCTGGCTGGCAAGGGAGCTGGATTAGCCCCTGAGACATGGATAGAGCAGAGCTGTGCTGGGCAGGCTTGAGGGAAGCAGAGGAGAGCTCCTGCTCATTACCTGCCAGGCTGTGGGCACTGCTTAGAAGGACCAGGGAGGTGCAAGGGGCCAAAGGGGTAGTGGCCCAGGGACAGTGGTTGGACAAGGGGAGAGAAAGAGGTCAGGGAGGCTGCCACTAGAGGGTCCGTGGGTCAGGACCCAGAGTAGTGGGTGGGCCTGGGTCCCCGTCCCCCCCCCTTCCTCCTTGTACTGCACCTGCTTGTGAAGGAGTGGCTGGAGAAGACTGCAACCAGCCCTTGAGCCAAGGGGCTAGACTGAGGGATTGTGGTTGGCCACCGTGGCAGGAGCAGTTAACTCCCCCGCCCCCCATGGAAGGGGGTGCGGTTGGACTAGGGGGTACCGCTGGAGGGCACTGCCCTGAAACAGATGGGGACTATCCTGAAGTGGACGATGCCAAATAGTGAACAACGCAGGTCCAGATATTGACGTATAGCAGGTGATGGATGGAATGCTGTCGGTAGAGGTTGCTGCAGGACTGCTGAGAGCTAATTCCCAGACTAAACAGCAGGAGGCGCTGCAGTGCTGGGTCCAAACCCTGTCACAGTTTAGTTTGTTTACATTTCTGTATGCTAATATGTTGCACTGCACCCTGTGACAAGGGGCACTAATGGTTAACCATCCTATTCTGAATCACAGCTTTTCAAGTAGATAGCTGATACTCGCTGCTCTGTGTTGGGGATATGTCTGTCAGCAACTTGACTGTTATCTGGGAGTTGGGGCTATAATTTGGAGTTGCTCCAGACAGCATGAATTTGCAGATCATTCGATCTCTGCACCATCTCCATTGTTCTGCCTGTGCATTATGAATAGTGTGCTCATCCTTAACATTTTCTGAGATCTTTCAGCAAAAGTAGATCTTTATGATTAACTACAGATAAACTTGATAAAATTGTTGGGAATTGGGGGGGGGGGAAACTAAATGAATATACATTAGTTGATTGGATGCTATTTTTATTAAAATTATCTTTGTGATCACAGTAAGACACCACATTCTGGCATTTAGTGGTTTTTAGACACAGTAAGCATATAAATATATAGAATCACTGAACCCTGTTTAATATTTTTTGTACATCATTCACATGTAAGAATCCATACTTTTTAATTTGTGTCACATTTTAAATATTGGACTTCAGTATTCTCCCAAGCTGTTGTTTGGACAGAGACTAGTAAAAATCATGTTTAATATAAATGCTGTGATTTCTTGCAACATGGCTTTTTGATTAAAGTGTCTGTTTATACAACTACAGTAGAATGAGATGGTGTACTTCAGATCATTCAGCAGAGTAGGAAAAAACTGATCAAGCTGAAGATGTGTAATTTTCCAAGATAAATGAATTGATGGCCGCCAAGAATCAATGTGTCTGGATTTTTCCTCCTTTGTGGAGTAGACTAGCATTTCATTAAGACAGTCTTCATTATGGGAACATAATTCATACTTCATCCCAACCAAAGTTTCACCCATTGTAATATTTAATTTGTTCTATTTTTTTCTCTCCTTAGCAACTGAAATTAAAAGAATCTCCAATATAGTCTTCAGGAGGAGTCCTTCCTACTGTTCTTCATTGTTATTAAAAGAAAATGTTAGTCAACATATACACAAGGGAGAGCCAGAAAAGAACAAAAGCAAAAGTAAGGGCCCATACGAGGCTCTTAAACTATAGCTGCACCGTGTTTTTCTATTGTTATGCAGAGTTTTTCAGTGAAATGAATTGGCAACTAATAAACATTCACAGATATGAGCCGGGGTGGGGGGAAGCGTGCTCCTATCTCTCAACCCCTAGGAGCTTTCCGGTTTTTCATCTTGTGAATGGAAATCAATGTCACTTTCTTGAGATCAGTTATTGGTTTCATAAACTGGCCTGTGTGACACATTTCTAGGCAGCTTAGCTAGGCTTGTTTGTGTGTTGTCTGCAGAAATGCTTCTGCATGAAACAATGGGAAAGCTGATAGGATAAATGGATTTGTAGAGTAGGAGGGATAGATGTAGCTTGGATGTCTGCAGACTTAATTGTTATACTTTTCAATATGTCAATTAGTAGTAATAGTGCCGCCTTTCAAAAGATGCTTCTGTCATCATCTGTCAAGACAGAATTACCTATAAGTAAGAAACATTGTATAAACAATTTTAAAATCATGGAGCTTGAAACAAAGCAAAAAATGACTAACAAATGTGTATTTCATGTCATATCCTTTTTCTTTTCTTTTCTTTTCTTTTCTTTTAGTAGCCTGGGAAAAACAAAAATTCTCTTTTGTGTTAATTTCTTTTTTGAGATAGTTGAGCAAACATATTCCGTAGTTATTTCTGGGGCGGGGGTGAGAAGATGTGCCTCTTGGATTGGGAATACTGCTGCTGTGGGAGACAAAGATGTTTGTGGGAAGTGATCTGGAGTTTAGTGGAGAAACGCAGGGCTTTCTAGTGGGGTGATTTCTAAAGCGCACTGCGTAGTGTATTAATTGGTTCATGTATAATACAGGGAACATTTTGTGTGCAGCAGCAGGGTCTGCACAGATCAATTAATGTGTAATACGTTGGTGTGCTTTAAACTCCCACCCCTGTAGTGCACATTACCATGCCATGTAGACAAACCCTCAGACTGTCAGCTCTGTTTTGGCTCAGAGAGCCATGGGCCAGATACAAAGTGGGATGGAACTTTTCTCTCCCCTCAGTGGTCAGACTGGGGGCAAGTGATCTCAACAAGCCTCTCACTCAGAGTCAGGAGAGAAGGACAGACCATGAGTTCTAGTCCCCAGATTTGTGTGATCTGAGGTTTTGGCAAGGCCTGCTGGGAAGGGGGCTTTGTATGTCGATTTTAAGCCCAGAAGGGACCTTTAGATCAGCTCATCTGATCTCTTGTATAACACAAACTATAATTTTATTCAGTTACCCTTGTGTAGAGCACAACTTGTGTTTGGCTAATACATATCTTCCAGAACGGCATCCACTATTGATTTAATGACAGCAAGAGAATCCATCACTTCCTTTGGTAGTTTGTTCCATGGTTAATCACCTTCACTGTTACAAATTTGTGTCTTATTTCTAATTTTGCTTTGTCTGGCTTCAGCTTCCAGCCATTGGTTCTCATTAGGCCTTTCTCTGCAATACTAAACAGCCCTTTAGTACCTAATATTTTCTACCTGGGAAGACACTTGCATGCTGTAGTCCAGTCACCTCTCCATCTTGTTATGTCTTTCAAGTACATTGTTTCTGTTTACCTGGTTGTAATGGACTCTCTTTCTGGGTAATGATTTCCTCTGAATGTGCCCTCAGTTGGCTGTGTGTGTACTTTTAGTGTGCTACCCAGCGCTGTGCAGAAAGCTGGTTCAGCAGACCCCAATAGTACTACCCGGCATTGTCAAGTGATGAAGGCTGGAATGTCATTATCTCAATAATGCTGTCTAGGCTGCTTGGTGCATCTGCCCTTGAAGCTTCAGTGTTAGTAGATACTTCAGTAGACCTTAATGTTCCTTATGAAGGAAGGTCACAGGCACAGTTCAGTGGTGAAGGCGCTAGGCCAGATTTATTGTCAATGAAGCACAGTGCTAGCTCCCTGGATCAATGTCTACAGTTACACTAACACATATATGCTAGTCAAAATGAACTCTGCTCAGTCAGCAGCAGAACTTTCCACTGTCCCCTAGGCTGGACAAAGGGTTAAACCAGGGGTCTCAAACATGCGGCCCGTGAAGCTCCCTGGCGCCCCCCCGCCCGCAGTTTCCAGGAGGGAGGGGCCAGAAGCGGAAGCTTCTCTGCTGCCTGGCTGGGCCACTGCCAATCCCCAGCTACCAGTCACTGCTGCTGAGGCTTCAATGAATGAGCTGGGGCGGCGCTTCCCAGGAGCCCTCTGCAGCAGCGGCCAGGAGTGGTAAGCATGAGTGGGGGGAGATTTGGGGACCAGGGAGCTGGGTTACGGGGGTAAGTGGGGATGGGGAACAGGGTTATGAGGATCAGTTTGGGAGAGGGAGACTTTATAAAATTATAATTGATATTAGGCTGAGATGGACTGAAATTTCTGTCAGATTTATCAGCATATTATATTTGAAAAAATCTTGAATCATCTGAGGCTGGTAATTTCTTGTTAAATTAGATTTGTTTGCTTGTTTCCAGTCCTGGACTTCCTATATTGCTCTTGCTTTGTTTGCCAAACAGCTGTTGGCAGTGCCTAGCACTTTCCAGGAGGGAGCGCGGAGCTGTGTGCTCAGAGGAGGAGGCAGGGCAGGGGCGGGACCTCATGGAAGGGGTGGAGTGGGGGTGGGACTGGGGGCAGCAATGGGGAGTGTTTCAGTGATGCGGCCATCGGACTAGTGCACTAGTCCTCATGCAGCCCTCATGGTCATTTGAGTTTGAGACCCCTGGGTTAAAACAAAGTACCCTGACATTTATATGCTGAGGCAAACAACTGGAATACACAATTTACACATTACATTGTGTATTTAATGACATCTATTTGTTACCTCCTCTTGTTCCTGATCACTTGGACAAAACATCCCTAATCATTATGTTGTCAAACCATCTTATATGTACTAGCTGGAATATATTTGTGCAAATATCTAGTGCCTAGTATACTAGCAACAATGTTGCCAAGTTCATATACTGGACAGTGAACTTGTAAGCATCTGCTTCAATACATGGCCTGACTGGTTCACAGCCTCTGGTTCAGGCCTCAGATTGTAAACCAGCCCCAGTGCTCCAGGCTCTCTGCTACAGTGTTTTCCAAGTAGAGGTGTTTGTATATGTTGTGGTTCAGAATATTCTCTTGAGGCTATTTGTACTGGATCTTTCAAAAGTCCAATATTGCTGAATTGTTTGAGTTCTTCCACTTTTCTCGCTAGGTCCAACCTGGCTGCCATGCTGCAGCTGAGACTCCCATACAAGCACTCTGAACATAAAGTTTTTGTCTCTGTAAATGTCTGTGGTGTAAATGTCATGCGGTTCAGAATACTTTCAGGGTTAGTCACGACTGTCAAGTGATTACAGCTCTGAGAATGGTTGAAAGTGATTGTAAGTTCCTTCCGCAGGGACACTCACATCTGCTCCTGAGTCAATTTTAAAGTCAATAGTCTTTCCATGAATATTCAGTTTCACTCTCCAAGCTGGCTCTTTCTCATCACACATAAGAGATCCCAGAAACAATGGCTCATGATTGTCTGCATTCATAGCACACTCAGTGCCTTAGTGTGACAAAACAATTGCAAAATGTTCATATTTTGTGTATTGTATCTTTCACCTTTAGCTGGACACATGTCTTGAGCACTGAAACTTTCCACACCTTGTGCATTTATTCTAAAAAGCTTTATTGTTTGCCTGAAATTTTCTTATAGGTTTAAGGCTTTTATGGTAATGACTTTCGGCACTTGGGCTGTGTCCTTTTTACAGCTTTTAAGCTAGCTTCAGAGTTGGTGCTTTTTTTTTAAAGTTGCTCCTGCCTTTTGTTTTGCTGTCTGACTAGTGCTTTGCTATCTGTATGTCTGTGGAGAGATCTAAGTATGTCTTTAATTGTAGTCACTATGGGAGGTTCTTGTCTTTCTTATGTTTTCATGTTTTGCAATCCTAAAATAAAAAATCAAAATTTTCAGCCAACACATGCAAAAGATCTTATAAAAGTCAACATTTTCTCCTGATTCTTGATTTTTTTGGTGAAAACATGCTCTTCATACACCACAAATCTCTGGGATATAAAGTATGCAAGAAACACAGCCAGAACCCTTTCATAGTCATCATTGTGACTTCAGTAAAAGCTTAAAGATCCGCTCTGCCTGCTTCTCCAAAGCTTAAACTAAATCCTCAATATCTCCATTTCCTGGTAAAGTTTTGTAGCTATGTGAAATTTTGCAAAATACTCCTTCCAGTCATTCTATTCTGGTGCATTGAAAAGGGGCATGTTTCAGGTTTACAACCTTTTTTCACTTTTGTTCTGTTTCTGTTCTCCTTGGGCATCAGTTAGGATACTTTTATTTCTGACACCATGTTATGTACTTCTTGTACACAGTAAGTTGCAGGGGTGCTATTAGCAGATATGGACTGGCTATAGAGCCTTCTTTGTAGAGAGAGACACCAGAGATGTGATTATTTAATGCACCCCCAAGAATGGCTGTTGTGAGCTTATGCTTTTAAACAGTATAAAAGTTTAGCATTCCAGAACAATTCATAACTAGAACAATTCACCAAGACCTATTCTAGGAAAAAAGAGTGAAAATGAATTGAAGCCTGAGAGGAGGGAAAGGGTGCAGTGGCATAACAAAACCAAGCATTATTAACTTTGTTCAACTTTCCATTAATAATCCTGTTAAGTACAGTAAATACTAATAAATTCACAAGCATTTTGTTCTTTAAAATTCTGGGGATATGGCTTTAAGAGGTTCTGATTTGGATGGCACTAGAAGTCTTTTCAAACCTCTCTAAAAGTGTTAGAGCTTAGTCTGGTGTAAATCTTTCCAGCTCTTGCTATACTTCTCTATCGCTTACTGATTTTATAATACAATTTACAAAACATTTGAACAGATTAAGTTGAAATGTTGTTGTAATGTCTGTATAGGATCTAGTTTGTTTCAGACTCAGTTGCTACACATAGTGGAGGCTGATTATTATAAGGTGCCTAAAGTGATAAAGGAGTTCCTGGCTCACCAATGTGAACAGTGATGAGATTGAGAACAGTACCTGATCCATATGGAAAGCAGCATGTGTGAGAACTGGAGGAGTTAAATAACCGGTTTAAGCTTAGTTAGCCATTAGTAGCACAACTGAAAAATGTAGCTAAATTTAAGCAATGGCTTTATTCCATGTGTTATGGTCTACAGTGTTGAATATTTTATGTCACGGGAATTTGAGATAAAATGGATCCTATGAAAATACCCAAGTTGCTTTAAGATATAAATCCAAAGAAATATTTTACTACAAGCATACCTCAAATACCAAGAAGGGCCCATGTGATTATATAATGCATATACAAAAGGTCTGAAAAAGTAAGCTCTTGTGAATTTGGACAAGTTATGATTCATTGGAATACAAAATAAAAGAAAAGGGCATCTTGGGTCAATAAAGCAGAATGTTGTATATAGTCACAATTTACAGAGCATTGGACGTTTGTGAGCTTTATATTAAAATGCCAAATCCTATAAAATCATCATTCAAGTATCAGTAACAACTTCCCCATTGCATGAAGACTATAAAAATGAATGTACATGCACACAAGTTTGTGTCCAGGATCCCTTTCATTGCACAGAGAAAACTGATCATAAGAACAATCTCAAATCAAATACATGATTTAAAAACGCAAGATACTATCCGATTTAATCTTGAAAAAAGTAAATACATTCTTCAGCATTAGATTTAGCAAAGCCATCTGCTGCAGTCAATAACAAGTGAAAGAAAGATCATAAAAACACTATCATGGGGTTTTTTTAATGAAAAGACTAACTGGGAGGGACGTGGAGGGACAATTACTTATCAAAATGGAGATGCTCTCCTGGAGAGTGGAATAAGTGCAAAAGAAACAAGTTCTGAACAGTCATCAAAAACTAAAACTTCAACATTTTTGAGATTCAGAAATAAGCAGGATAACTCTTAACTGCTTCACTTTTGATGTCCTATTGAATTTGCTGGTAATCTTCATAAATACGGGTAAGGGTTGAAATATCACAAGAGATAGACATGTCTGACTCAGACGGAAGAAGAAATTCCTTTTTCCTCTCTTCCTTCTGCCCCAGAGTCCCAGCCTACTCTTTCTGAGTCAAGAGAGCTGGATAGGTAGTCAAGCTACTGGATGATTCTATAAATTGAACTTTCAGCTTCAAAGCAGTTGATATGAAAGACATTTAGAGGATATTCATAACTGCATAAATTATGTACTGATTCTGGATACTAGGACATGTGGTCTAGACCCACCCAAAACTAAAGGCCTGATCCTCAACTAAGGGAGAAGAACTACTGACCCCAGGGCCATAAGCATTTTCTACAGGGTGAACAACACACTCCCAGTCTGAGATTTTTCTTCAAACTCATTTTTTGTACTGTACAGACCACTTCTAGAGAGTACAAAAATCCTGGGTCCATTATTCCCTTAAAGATATAATATGCACATAACTTGTTACCCCAAACAGAGTTACCCAAATACTTCAACTTGAACACACTGGATTAGATAAAACCATAAAATTATTAACTACAAAGATTTTAAGTGAGTACTAGTAATGAAGTGGAACAGTCAGAAATGGTTACAAGGAAAATAAAGAGAAAAGACAATTGATCCCTAACTTAACAAAGGATGTTAAATTCAAAGCAATGTTTTCTCACCAAATGCTTTTTTGCAGTCCTACTCTCTAGTCAGGGCCCCTTCCCCAGGGTTCAACATCTACCTCCTTTTGTCTCTTCAAGTGCAGTAAATGCAATAGGCAGGGGCCACCTTGGTATGTTTCTCCCTCTTTTTTATAGTTTCAGTCTCCGTCTTGAAAAATATTTCCAGCTGAGATCCTGAGGACTAAGTCTATATGGAAGGCTAGTCCCGGTCTTTTTCTTTTTTTTCTTTTTTTCAACTGTTTGAACTTCCTTTGTTTTCCCTGCTTCCTTATTTACTGCTTTAAATGCAAATTAAGCAGAGCACACCGTCCTTTTGTTTGGGACAGATCTGTCTGCCAATTTTGGTTTGTTTGAGCAGGGCTGTGAAGTTGGAACATGTGTTAACACCTTCCTACAGGAGAATCTTAACTTCACATACAGTATTGCCACACATTTTACCAGGAGAATACTGACCAGCAAATTGTGTGTTTGTACAAAGATTGTAAAGCAGCATTTGAAAGGATTATTACAATACTGTGTAGGGTATGCAATAGGGGTATATTCTCAGTGTCTTAAAAATCAGATTACATGTTCATTACATTTTTTTATAACTGAAAGATCCCTTTAACTGGATTTTACCTGATAATTTTTGTTTAGAAATTTTAATTTGGTTTTTTGCACACCCTGCTTGCTGCTACCATCTGAAAAATTATTTTTAGCCTGATTATGCACTTCTGAAGCCAAACTTCTGCTTCGTGGGAGATTGACCAAATAGGGAATTAATGATCAGTCCATTTGTGAGCCTAACAATAATAGAGTAAAGTGACAAATCATAAACTAACTTCCATTATTCCTCAATACAATTTAATAATCAGTGTTAACCATACTGTTCAAACACATTACACTTTAAATATTAGAGTATGTTCTTATTCTATTGACATTAGGTTTCTGTCTTAAAGTAATTCATGTGAAAGATCTGACAGCTGTTGATTACATAAAACCTGTTAATACATAATCTCCAATGGCAGTTCCACATGCATATTTACGGCAGGTTAATAAGCAAGGATTTCAAAGTGTTCTTTGAGGAGGCACTTCAAAATGGGAAGTCCTTACCCACTGGATCAAGGATTCCAGAGAAGAAGAAAAAGGGGAGGGGAGCAATCCCCCACCCACCTCACCAGGAATAGTTGTTTTGTTCTTAATCACGTCTAGAAGGATCTCTTATGTCTTCTTAAGTCGTCTATTATGAGGTTCTTTGTTGGCCTGAAACAATGTAACAACAAAACCTCATGTTAGTTCTCTCCTCTGTGCTATGGGTTTTAAAATTTACTTTACTTTATTCAAGTGATTGTCCTACCTGTTTCTTCCTACTTATCCTCAATTTATTTTCCCTAACTTCCTCTGTACATTTTTTATTTATAGTCCTCTCATAATGCCAATAATCACAGATTTTCATCATGCAACTTACATGCTATAATGTCATTTTTCTTAAAGCCCCAGCTCCTCCATATTTGTGTTAGCCTTTTTAAACTAAGTCATAAAAAAACCACACATCTCCTCTTAGTGGGGTTTCTAATGATTTATCTATTTTCAGTTACTGAAAGTTCAATACCTTTGTTCTTACTTGGAACTAACTTTTTTTTGTCTGTCTTTTAATGATGTGGTCTCCTATTACCCTTCAATGTTTTCAAGTAAAGATTATGTATAAAAGGTAGTTTACATTATAGTATCTTTCCTGATTGAGCCTCAAACACTTTAACATTTTTAATCTAGGTTCTTGCACCAAACCTATCATTGTAGTTTGTTTAAAATCTTGCTAGGCACTCCCAATCAAAATAACACACATGTATCTGAAATAACAGCAACCTCTGGGAGAAATGGAAGGCAGCACGTAGAAACAGTGGCAATACGTGTGTTCTGCTCTCATCTCGCCAGAGGATTATGTTTCTCTCTCTCAGGCAAGGACCTAGCTACTGTAACTTACATATTGTTTACATCTATCGTGCTTTAAGAGGTGAATGGAAACTCCAGCTTGTGCTAAATGTGACAGCCCACCATTTAACCAGAATAGCTCACTAAGCATATAGTGCATTGGTTCTCTGAACTCTATGAAATGTAGATTCTAGATCTTCATTTCTTGTTCCAGCTTCTAATGGGACTGGAGCCTCTGGTTTCAGGCAGTGATAAATATTGCAAATCATTCTCACTTTGTTTGGCACATGTGTTCTTCTTGGACAGACGTGCTATACCTGCTCAAGTGTTGAGCCGTTTGTAAAGCTCTCTGTTTCAAGTGCATAGGTATCAAACCTTCAGCCAGTGGGCCAGATCCAGCCTGCTTGGCGTATCAATGTGATACATCTAGATTTGCCCCAACTCTCATTTTGGGGCATATAGCCTTCCACGTGTAACTAGAGTGAAACCAGTGTAGTCCACAGTCTTGAAACAATCGCTCTCAGAGGTGTGAAGCTCGCTGACACACCAATTAAGATGAATTAATACTGAAGCCTGATGACACATTTGACAGTTGCAGGTTAAGTCATCTCAGCAGCCTGGGAGTTTTGCCTGGGGCATGTCTACATGTGTCTGACGAGACTTCCTATACAGCTATAGGTTACTAGAGTCAAAGAGAAAACGAATATTTCTTCTCAGTATAATAGGATCATTTGGGACAGTGTATGGAACACACTGACCCCTGGGAGGAGGATATGGTTAAATCCATGCTTCTTCCACTGTCACATACCTAAGGGCTAAATAGTTTTATTTACTTAAAACAATTAAATGGAGACAGTTCTCCCTACCTGAAGTCAAAATACAACGGTTGAAGTAGGATCTGAGAGACTGGGAGTAAAATTTTAAAAACTGTCTAAATTACTGATGGGGAAATATCATCCGTATACAGTACCACCCCCGTTCTCCCCTCACCCCATCCCCCCCAAAAAAACCCAACAATAAACAAATACACAAACCACACAGCAGCAAGTCTCAGAGCCCCGGTCAATTGACTCTGGCTTGCTGCAGGGCTAAAATATCAGCATAGACATTCTGGCTCAGGCTGGAGCTCAGGCTCTGATATCTGGAGAGTGGGGAAGGCCTCAGAGCTGGAGCTCCAACCTCAGCCCTGAGATTTGCTGCTTTGCTGCTGAGGGCCTCTCTCTCTCTTTGGTTTTTTTTTTTTCCCTTTTCTTTTCTTTTCTTTTTGCTGTGTAGTCTACCCTTAGGTTCCTAAGTCATATTTTCAAAAGTGACTAGATATCATTGAGTCGTATGAGGTGTAGGAGCTTATGTAATTTTCAAAATATTACTCTGTCTATCCATTGACTTGATAGCAAAGTATACCATTTCTCAATATTTTTATAGCACATTTTATTGTAGGAAAGATAGAAAACTGAAATAAAATGCAGCAGTTCATTTATATAGACACAGGAAAAATACCGAAATAGAACTTCCATGGTTTTGCTTAGCTTAATTTTGGAAGTCTCTGAAGTTGAAAAGAGTATTCCCTCACTATGCATAGTTATAATATCTAATCTGAAGTTATTTAAACAGCTGGAATGAGATCTTAACTAAAGGTCAGCTAATATCGTAATAAAGCTGTGCAGAATATAAAAGGTTCCTTCATTCTTTCATATCATCTGTTATTTATGGTATTCCTGAGAATTAGTTTAACTTCTATTCCTCTTTTATATTTATATACAGCCATTGCATCCAATTAGTGTACTGAATGTAACTCAGGGATCTCAGTATTGTAGCACTTCCCCACCCCCGAGGCAGGCTGCTATGGAACTGCTGTTCCAGCCTCAGTTTCCTTTAGGTGGTACATAAATTAAACCTGTCATCTTCTTTAACTCCAATCCTTTGGCTGGGTTATGTGTGTCTTTCCCCTTTCAGGACTAGAAAGAGTCTGGCTTCGTCTAAAGTTCTACCATCCCTCTAAGTGGATCTTTTGCTCATAGTCCGAGAAGTTTGGGCTTTCATCTCAGCATCTCATTTCATCTGGTGCTCAATCACTCATTGGGGAAAGGAAAAAAAAAAGGGGGGGGGTGCTCAGAACCCACAAGCCACCACGAGGTGGCAGGAGCATATACATGGTGCACAATGAAACTGGATGGCAGCAAGCACCCACCAGCAATAGCAAAAGTCAGCACCTTTGCGTCTCATGACCACTTCTAACCACTTTTTTCTGGTGTTGCTGCTTTACAAGTTGCTCCCCTTGCTTTACTGTAGCCCTGTTAAGAAAAGTTCAAGCAGGAACATATAAAAGCAAAGTCCAATATTTCTGTTCTTGCTGCCATCCCTGGACAGAGTTCTCAGCAGTCTTTCCCTGTCCGAGACCCAGCCCCATCCTCTCCTTTGGGAACTCCTTGCTAGGTAGGGTGACCAGACAGCGGATGTGAAAAATCGGGATGGGAGTGGGGGGTAATAGGAGCCTATATGAGAAAAAGATGCAAAAATTGGGACTGTCCCTATAAAATCAGGACATCTGGTCACCCTATCGCTAGGTGGTGCAGTCAGGGACTTGTTTGCTTAAATCTCCTACTGTTACCCTGGGGCTGCTTCCAACCTTGAGGCCATGCAGGTTTCTCCTGCTTCTTAATCTTCTCTGATCCCTTCTAGCAAAGCACTGGTCTCCTCTGGTCTGACTTTGTGGAGCCCCTTTGCTGTGGCTCTTTCCCCAGTAGCTACTCTGTTCTGCCTCCTATCCTTGTTTCTCTTTGCTTCCCCATAGGCTGCAGCTCAGGAGTTGACTGTGTTCCCTTTTTGAACACTTCAGTTGTTATATGCTGGTAGTATAACTAGTAAAGCTAGAATAAAAATAGAGTGTGATGTGATTTGAGTTGTAAAAATAGGCCCAAATAAACAGTAAGATGTGCATGTATATAATGAGGGATTCTGGCCCTAGTACTGTGAGGAAAAGTAAGATAAGCCAACAATGAGTTTGTCAACCCTACTGAATGTTTTCCATCTCTCCATAATCTCGGAAACAAAACTCTTATTGCATGTCTTGGGTAAAATGAGATGTAACTATTACGCTACACTCCTTGACAATGGACAGTCGAGCCCTTAGTTGGAATATTACCATGAGTATGGGGGCCCACTCTTCAAAAGAAGACAAACTGGGGAGTTCAGAAGCTAGATCTAAGAGCAAAGATAAAGCCTGTTTAATCTGCAGAGAAGACCATGAGAGGAGATAATGCTCTACAAATATGCAGAGGGTCTTCAAAAGAACAGAGACAAATTATTTATATTAGAAGGGACAGAAGAGTTAGTATCTGGCTTAAATTGCAGCAGAAAGCATTCAGGTTGAATACTAAAAACTTGTGGAATTGCTATCTTTGGTGCACAATGTAGCCTGGAATGTTTCCAATCAATGGGATGGGACTACTAGAGATTGCTTTCAGCACTAATGATTCATTGTCCAGTCAGTTCTTAACCTCCTTCCGGAAATTATCAGGTGTATCACTTAATGTTGCTATGATGATGATAGTTGAGAACTAGAACTTGAATGGATTCTACCCAGAAGAGTTAAGTAAATAACTGAGTAAATTTCTATTTCCAAATCTATTTTTAATTATTTTTCTTTTGGAATGTCTGCAAACACTTAGATTTCCTAGAAGCCCAATATGTGTGAGTCAGTTGGAATTTTTTTTAATTTTCAGATTTGATTGTGAACAGATTGATTGGAGTATTCTATACTCTAATCAATCTTCAAAGCCTGAGTTGTGTGGGATACCTGTGATTGCTCTTGTAAACCATACAGCACTCTTTCTAACAGGATGATTGGGTGGCATGGATCAATCTTCATGTCGCACTCCCCATCAGTACCCTGCTCAGGCTTAGGAAGCTAATGATCCAATCAGCAGACCAAACTCAGTGATGAATCCTGGTAACGTGCCACCTGAGGCATGTTGCACATACATGAAGAAGAGGAGGATTATTTGAAGAAGCTACTAGTACCTGGAATCTCTTGGAGATGTAGCAGTACATTGAACTAGGGATTTTTTTAGAACACTTTAAATCTTTCTTTCTAGAACAGAAATATCCTTGCCTCATTAATGGTGCCTTGGGCTATTATGAGATTTACTAGTTTGGTGTAGTGTTTCCTCTCATTGCATTCACAGTAACTGCACGGTCCTAGTTGCACTGAATATGGTAAGATCCTTATTACTCCCTTTTGAGGGCTCTGTGCCAGGGCTCTAGAGTGTAGTTTTGGGGTCTCTGCCCTCCTGCTATGCACAGATACACTCATATGTCACTTTAAAGGTTTGCTATCCATGGCTATTCATGCAAGTTAAACGCCATCAATAAAATGATCAAGAAAGCAAACCGAAAAAGATTGTGAGCAGAGCCAAAGCAAACTCATTTTTAAATTCAAGGGAATATTAATGTAAAATCTTCTTGCAATATTTGCCCAGCTTTACTACCAACTCCCTTCACTCAGAGTAGACTACCAAAAAGCAGTCAGAAGGTGATTGCTGTCATTCATTACCATTGAAGTCTCCTTCATTACATTTGAAGAGGAGCAGCCAGGGAGCAGGGATTGATTAATTACAGAGGGCTCAGCTGGACAGGGAGAGGCAGGGTCTATATAAGCTAGACAGCTGGCAACAGAAAGGGGGTACCGGGGATATGGTACTGAACAGACAGAGGACAGTGGACTGCCGGAATTGTTCCAGAAAGACTTAGTTGCATATTCTGGGGAGGGGGATGTATGGTGACCTGGCTGGACGGCTGACCCATGAAGAGGAGGCTGCAGTTCCTGGAGCAAGAGGTGCTTCGGGGCAAAACAGAACAGGTGAAGACACTGCCACAGGAGGGTGCAAACACGTGGCAGAGGTAATCCCCAGGAGGAGGCGATACCTGTGGTGAGTGAACCCTGTCACAAATGTATTATGTCTTGTCAAAGCTAATTCCCCACTCCGTCACTCTGAGTGCAGAAGGTAGGGGTCTGTAAGGATTCAAAAATTTGATATTGGCCACTCCAGGCTTGTCTTAAACGCCCAAGGTTGTAGCTTTTCTCTGACCTTGGATTGGTCACTGGGTACACTGTAGGGTACCCTCAAGCCCTTTCACTCCCCCTCCAGGGAAGAGCTGAGAGAGAAGGGGGGGGCAAAAGAAATCAGCTGTTGCCACCAGCTAATTAAACAACATATACAGCAACCTCTTAGGACACAAATCCAATTCTGTTCTTAAAGGTACATTTTATTTAAAAAACATAAAACGCATCTGGGAACTCAGGCTAGATTTTAAAAGAGCAACTACAAGGATTAAGCAGAAAGAATAACTTTCTTGAGGTCCATCTTAAAGGCTACAAGCAAAACAAAAGCAGCTGGGGTTAGCACAGAGGAATCCATAAGCCATAAAGAAATAAAGGGCATAAACCTAATTGTGTCTTCCGAGACATTTCCTGACCTACTTGCATATCTGGGGTTTTAAATGAGTAGTTTCTAGGTATGATACTGAAGATTTTTTCATACCTGGCCCAAGCTTCTCACAGCATGCTGCTGTCCTGTCTGCCTGTCTCTGGGAGAACAACAGGCAGCTGAAAGGAGAGTCATTTTTCAGTTTAAAGTTCTAGCCTTCCCATTGGGTCTTTTGGCCAGGTGCCCATACATTTCCTTTAACCTATGCATAACAGTGACACTTTTTAACCCTTTACAGGTAGAACAACTAGAGAACAGCTATTAAAAGGGATTTTATAGCTACTGGCTGGGTGTCCGTAAAAGGGAGCTAGCCCTACCCTTTATTTATCACAGGGCTATTGATACATAACGTGACTTTTTTTTTTCTTCTAAAGAATATTGAAGTAACAAGCTATATCTCAGGGTTTCTCAAACTTCATTGCACTGCGACTTCCTTCTGACAATGAATTATTACATGACCCAAGAAGGGGGACTGAAGCCTGGGCCCCACTGCTCTGGGTGAAGGGCCAAAACCTGAGCCTCACCGCCCTGGGCAGAGGGGCCAAAGCTGAAGCTCCAGGGCTTCAGCCCCAGGCAGGGGGCCCGTAAACTGAGCCCAGCCACTCAGGGCTGAAGCCCTCAGTCTCAGCAAGTCTAAGACAGCTCTGGTGAGCCCATTCAAAGGGGGTCACGACCCACTTTGGGGTCTCAACCCACAGTTTGGGGACCATTGCTTTTATACTATTAACAGCTCTGCCATTTTTGCCTGTAGGTGGTCAGTATGTTTGTCGAATGAGATTAATTGTAACTAATGTGCACACAAACCATTAATTTTGTGGCTCTGCAACTTTAGCTATATTAAGATTTTCGATGGTAGGGTACAGTAGAATTCCCATAAGATATATGCAATGTAATTTGTCTCAGTCCCTTCTAAACCAAGTATCCCCATCCTGCCTATTTAGGAGGGAAAGCATAAAAGTATTTTAGCAGATGGAATTCCAAACCACGTGATCATTTCTAAATTTCATAGATTCCAAGGCTAGAAGGGAGTATTATCATCTAGTCTGACCTCCTGTATAATAGATCATAGAAGTTCCCTAAGATAATTCCTAGACCATATCTTTTTGGAAAAACATCCAATCGTAGTCTGAAAATTTCTCGTGATGGAGAATCCACCACAATCCTTGGCAAGTTGTTCCAATGGCTAATTACTCTCTGTTAAAATGTGTGCCTTATTTCCAGTCTGAAATTGTCTAGCTTCAACTTCCATGGGTGATTGAATCGTGTTATACCTTTCTCTGCTAGACTCAAGAACCCGCTATTAAATATTTGTTCCCCATGGCGATAATTGAAGACTGTAATGAAGTCACACCTTAACCTAAACTTTAAGCTACATAGATTTTCAAGGTGCTCAATCTATCATACTCAGGCATGACAGAACAAGGAGTAATGGTCTCAAGTTACATTGGGGAGTTTTAGGTTGGATATTAAGAAACTTTTTTCACTAGGAGGGCAGTGAAGCACTGGAATGAGTTACCTAGGGAGGTGGTGGTATCTCCTTCTTTAGAGGTTTTTAAGGTCAGTCTTGACCAATGGTTCTCAAACTGCCTAAGACCATGACCCTTTTTTCTTCTCTGGCGGTGTGGCGTGACCCTTCTATGTCCACCGAAAAGCTGACGAATTGAATACTTCCACATTCGGTGGCTATTTTTGGCGGACATGCTGAGCGCTTCCGAGAGCGCTTGGTATGTCCGCTGAAAAGCCGCCGAATGCGGAACTAATCAATTTGGCAGCTTTTCGGCAGTGGCAGGAGCTTGCGACCCCCCTGGAAGTGCTTGGTGACCCCCCGGGGGGTCGCAACCCCCAGTTTGAGAAACCCTGGTCTTGACCAAGGCCTGGCTGGGATGACTTAGTTGGGGATTGGTCCTGCTTTGAGCAGGGGATTGGACTAGATGACACCTCAGTTCCCTTCCACCCCTGATATTCTATGATTCTAAATTTTCTAATTCTTTAATCATTCACTGCTTGAATCAGAGCCTGTGTGCCACTTAGGATTAAATGAAGAATTATCTTTACCCCTCTAGGTTCCAGGACTAACTGCAACATAAAACATTCATTAGTGGTGTCCAGAAAATTTCTCTGCATCTTGTCCTGAAGTGACATGTATACAACCAATATGGGGATAGTTGAAATCCCCCATTATTGCTTATTGGGTTTTCTATTTTTGTAGCCTCTGTAATCTCCCTGAGCACTTCACAATGACTGTCATCCTGGTCAGGCAGTAGTATATTCCCATTGCTGTATTCATGATTCAGACATGGAATCTCTAGCCATATAGACTCTATGGTACAGTTTGATTTATTTGAGATTTTACTATATTTGACACCGTGCTTTTTTCACATAGTGCCACTCCCCACCACTGCAACCTATTGTCATTCCTATATAATGTACCCTGGTACTACTGTATCCCATTATCATTCCACCAAGTTTCTGTGATGCCTATTATATCAATGTCCTCATTTAATACCAGGCACTCAAGTTCATCCATCTTAGGCTTTGTCTATGCTACCACAGTAAGTCGACCTAAATTACTCTACTTCAGCTACATGAAGAACATAGCTGAGTCAATGTAGCTTGAGTCTATTTACTGTAGTGTCTATACCGTGCTGTGTCAAAGGGAGATGCTCTCCCATTGACTTACCTTAATCTTCTTGTGCCAGTGGAGTAATGAGTTGACTGGATAGTGCTCTGTGATAGATATTTTTTTTTTAGTGGATCTTCACTAGATCTGTTTTTTGTTTAGGTGGAACCCATACTTCCTATGTAGGCTCCTCCTTTCTATATCCTGCCTAGTTCAATGATTGGGATGTCTAGATCAATGGATGAATAGTAGTTAATCATGGGGCTGACTCACGCTCTTATGGCTGGAGATCTCAAAGCAACGTTGAGCACGTCTGTCACTTAAGTGCTTCAAGTGTGTGTTTTGGGTTTTGTACAGATTTTTCTCAAATTTCTATTTCTCAGGCACCCGGTATGTGGAAAACCATTCCCCACTTATAACACTATTAAATTATTGGGGGGGGGGTTGTTTTGTTTTGGGGGTTTTTTTGATAAAGAAATACACTATTTGGCATACAGCCACAATTAGTTAAACCCCACTACAAATGTATCACTGCTTTAATGGTCTCCTGGGGCTCAGTCATAAGCTTTGCTGTGTGCCTGTGGTGTAAAGGGCCCTGTGGAATGCCATCAGACCCTACAGAAGTGGGAGAGCCACTGCTGCCAGCCTACTCCCCATTAGACAGGTGGGTGGGGGTGGGCAGAGCCTAGCCTCCTGTCAAGGCTGATTTCCTCTTTAAAAGAGATTTCCTCTGGCACTTCAAGTGCAGAAGGTGGGGGCCTGCAAGGATTCTAAAAATGAACACTAGCCACTCCAGGCTTGTATCAAACCCCCAAGGCACTTGGGAACATAGCACGGCCCCATATTTGCCATAAGAAGACCTCTCTCATGCTGCTGGCCAAGATCCATGAGAACAGTGACCTGCTATTGTAGGCAGACCTCTTCAACCACCCACCAGCTTGCCTGTCTTCTAGACTTCAATGGGACTTGCAGGGATTTAAGGACAACATTAATTGGCCTGTAGTTATTAAAACAGGCCCACATGCTCCTTCATTTAACTCATTCTTTATTCATTTTCCTGGAGTCAGGGCATTGACATATTAAAAAAATGCCCATGAGCTCTAGTTTTAATGCCTGCTAGCAGAGCTGTAGATTTACATTTTCATTTAACTCTTCTATTCTTTTGTGGGGGTTTTTTGTCCTGCAGCTTGCTTATTGTAGTAATTTTCTAGCAAAGAATGTTATTCACTTGTTTACATCTCCCCAGGCATTTTGTTTAAGCATTTGCCTTTCTTTGTGATTAGTTCTCAGCCTGACTACCTGCCATGTATAATCTCTATATGTCCTTACCAAAGTCGTCTTGATAGCTGATGTATATACCTTATGTCCCAAATTTAATGGGGTTGGCCAATTTGGTTTATAAACTGTCTGCCTGGGGACTCTGTACTTTATGGGGCTTGTTATGATGTTAAGCACGCTGTTGGAGCTCAGCAATAATATATCTGATTATTGAGTGTGGAGAGCATTTTACACAGTGTAAGAAAACACTTACTACCAATATTTGCTGCCTGTTGCTCTTGGCAAGTTGAATCTGCTTGACAAATCTCTCTCTTTGTCATCCATTGACAAGATACTACTTCGAAAACCCCTTTTTGAGCCCTTTCTGTGGCAATCTGTTTTAATTTCCCTTAACTTTTCTTCCTTGTGTCTTCTCTTATTTGCCAAGGGCAAAATCATAGTATTCCCATTTGTCTCTGGAAAAAAGTTTGAAGCTAGAGATCAATATTTCGTGAGTTCTAGCACATTAAGAATAAACCACTTTTTCCCCCTTTTGGATTAGAAATCAACTTTTTTTCCTGAAGTATTTTATTTTCTTTCAGGACATCCATGCTATAGTTTTGAAGGATTTAACTTTGTGATTTCCAACCTTTGTTTTACTGACTTCTCTAGATCTCAGCGATTCATATCAAAATCCTTCTGTTTGAGTCTGAAAGCCATATTTTGATGCATATAAAACTATGCTTAATTAGTCTTCCCTCTGAACTACTTCTGTTCTGCAAGTCTAACAGCTAGATCAGCTCTCATTCAAAGACTTACCAGTGCCCATAATTAATTTGTTTGTATACATCATCCTATCTCTAACTTGTCTTGTTTGGTTAAGATACTCAGTGCCATTATCTTCATCATATTTTCAAATATTCCTAACTTCATTGTATGGAGAGGAAACCATGCTGTAGTACCAAGAGTTTAATATTTGTCCTCATATAAATTATCATTAAAAAAAATGCTATGGGTGAGATAAATGAAAACTCCTGATAGAAACATAAAGGCATGACCAGAAAAATCATTTTTTAATTGAGGTGGTGTGTGTGTACTCCTAACTCTACTATACATCCTTATAAGACCTTACATTAATATATTCCTTGTCATATAAATATATGACAGCACTCTTATAAAGTTCACACTATCTCATACAGGTGATATTTTATAGATGATAACGTTACTCACAGAAGTTTAGTGAGTGCTCAGTGTTAGAGCATGTCATTTTCTGTCCATGGAATAGATCCCAGATGCCCTGGACTTCAGATCACTGATGTAACAATAAGACCACATCATATATAGCAAGCTCTGCCGTGGCTCATGACTAGGGTGACCAAATGTCCCAATTTGATAGTGACAGTCACAATTTTTTGGTCTTTATTTTTTTAGTGCTCTTTTTATTATATAGGCTCCTATTAGCACACACCCCATCCCCATTGTTCACATCTGGCCCCCTACTTACGACTATGAGTGCCAATGTCAGGGCAGCTTGTCAAGAAATGGGGCACAGACCCTAAACTGGTTGTATGTTCTATAATTACATTCACTACACAGTAACAAATGTGAACTCCTAAAGCACTATAACAGCCTTACTATGGACTCAGACCAGAGTGCTTAAGGAGACTATGTTGCCACCCAGTCAAGCCTGCTTTATGATAGATGGTCCCTTACATTGAAAATCACAACAATATTCCCGTTACTCCCAGTCCCAAAGGACCAATTACTTACCACAAGTAAACTACACACACACACACACACACACACACACACACACACACACACACACACACACACACACACACACACACACACACACACACTCTCACGCTCCAGAAGATAATAGTAGCAGCTAGATCTACAAGCTTTATATGTCCTTTGGGGCTAATCCAACCCAGCAGCTTGGGGATCCTAAATTTATGCTTTGAAATATTGCCCTCTCCAAATTTCAAGGAACATAGTGATGATTACTTCTTGATAGAAATTTTTATGCCCTTCCCTAGCATTCAAGCTGTGATGAGATGAAGGCTTGTGCACACCCTCTTCATGAGTGTGAGAGAAGCAATCTACAAAATCTTCTGTCAACTGATGTTCCACAATGGCTTGTCTGTTGGCACGTCTTGATAGCATTCCACACCTGGTAATGCTTCTCCCCTAACTGGGGAGGTGGGAAGGGTTACAGTCTTAGCAAACATATTTGATAGGTACAGAGCAAATGTAAGATTAATACATGCAGCATTCTACAGGCATTTCATAAAGTCTAAACACCTTCTTATAACTAATATCTATTTTGAGAAGAGTAACACACAAGCAAGCCAGACTGGTTTCTAGCTATGCATTTGTCAGTGAGGCCCAGGGGACTTGGCATAAGCTGGCATCTGGTTTGCCAGTGTCCATCACAATATACATGACGTCACATTTTCTATCCTCCTCCATAGAGTACTCAAAAAGCATAGAGTGGAAATAGTGGCTGAAGTTTGCCACTAAAATTTGCTAATGAAATGAGGTGTTGATCTCCTTAATAAACTTCAGCAAATCTCCAAGAAGAATATTGACTAACTGCAGGGAAGTGGAGATTTGCACATTGGCTTTTTTTCTTTCTTTAATAGCGGGTGGTGGGCTTTTTTTGTTTTTTGTTTTTTGGTGAGGTTTTTTTTTAGCTTGCTTTGATATTGCAGCACAATGAAAATAATGGCTTAAAGAAATATTAAAGAGGAGGTGGTTCCATTGAAAGCGTGTTAGTAAATGAACTTTCTGGGGAATATAAAAATCGATCAAGTCATGACTTGCACAATTATGGCTGTCTCTTTATTACCACATAAAATCAATTGCCTATTATCTCCTTGAGTGAAATGTTTGATTTGTCAGTAGTTTGGTTTTTTGTATTATTCGAATACCGCCTTGTTAGAAATATTATCCATATTCTTCTTATTGAGGTGCTACAATTTCTAATTCAGCAGGGTTGTTTTGGAGAACATAGATTCATTTTTTGGGGGGACCGAAAAGATTTTGGCTGCATGTGTTCCCTGAAAGAATGTTCAGTATTGCTGCTAGATCAGGGGTGGCCAACCTGTGGCTCTGGAGCCACATGCAGCTCTTCAGAAGTTGATACGTGTCTCCTTGTATAGACACCGACTCCAGGGCTAGAGCTACAGGTGCCAACTTTCCAATGTGCTGGAAGGTGCTCAGCCCCTGGCTCTGCCACCCCTTCCTGCCTCCTTCCCTAAGCCTGCAGTGCCCTCACTTCTTCCCCTTCCCTGCCCAGAGCCTCTTGAACCCCATGAAACAGCTGATCAGGAGGAAGGGGAAGTCGCCGATCTCTGGGGCTGCTGGTGGGCAAGAGCCACTGGGAGCGGGGCCAGGGGGGATCTGATGCGGATGCGGGGGGTGAGAGAGAGACTGCTGATATACTACTGATGATATACTGTGGCTCTTTGGTAAATACTGGTTCTTTTTCCGGCTCAGGTTGACCACCCCTGTGCTAGACGGTGAGTGAGTAATAGATTGAAGAAACTTTTGGACGTCCATAGTGGCATAATAGTTGACAAGAAATCTCTCTCCATCTGTATGGACATCTCATTCTGTCACCAGGCAGCGAATGCGAGTAGGTGAGCCAGCAGATTCCAACACTGCTGTCCCATGCAGCTAAACAGGGAATGTTTAGGTGACAAAAGATAGGGATTATGTTATCACTGGAAGTGCTGTAGCAGTGTAGACATTATTGCACAAAGCCCAGCAGGATATTCTGTTTAACTGTCGAGGGAGCAAATCAGACTTGCCGTTATTCAAGTAAAACAAAATTACTTGAAATGCATTCAATTAGTGTAATGACTAAGCCATTCAGAGTCTCTGTTTAACCCTTGGTTGGTAGTGTCTGTTTTTTAAAACAGAAAATCTTTCAAAACAGACTCCAATGAGAAGCTGAAGAACTGGAATTAATTTAAAAATTGGACATTATCAACCAAGGGTTAAACAGAGACTCTGAGTGGCTTAGTAATTACACTAATTGAATGTTTTTCCCTAATTAAATTTCTTTTCACAGGTTCTTATCAACTGTCAGACACAGCTCAACTTGCTTTTTCACTACAAAAGTTTTTTTTTTCTCCTGCTGATAATGGCTCATCCAAATTAAACCGCCTCTTAGAATTTGTATGGTAATTTCCAACTTTTTTCTGCTTTCTGTGTATATAAATGCATCTTACTACTTTGTGTTCCATTCTATGCATCCAATGAAGTGAGCTATAGCCACGAAAGCTTATGCTGAAATAAACTGGTTAGTCTCTAAGATGCCACAAGTATTCGTCACTTTCTTTATGGATACAAACTAACATGGCTGCTAATCTTAAACCTGTTTTGAGAGACTTGCGTTTGTAGCTCAGACTTGTTGCAGATCCCTGACCTGTGACACTCATTTTCCCCCATTCAGTCACCACAATCTTGCAGAGAATGCAAGAGTAGATGTCAGAATTGCAGAATAACATGTTCCAAAATTAGAGTATTTTAAATTGTTTTGCTCCACACAGTGGGGAGCGTGGAAGGAACATGAAGTCCTTTAACCTTAGAAGTATCTGTGGATAGTGGAAGTAAAGCACACTTAGATGATAAGTAGAGACAAATCCCACTGGTTTAAGCTACCCAGAGTCATTGATTTATTTGCGATTAATGACTCTAGTCCCTCAGTTAAAGTGCTGTTTTCCTGTATTTAGCAATCTAGTTTAACAAGATGCAAATGAACTGCCCCATTGCAAATGAGGTGCCCCAGTTGGTATCAAAATGTAATCTTGTAATTAAATGCTATGGTGCAAAAACATCACAAGGAATTAGTTGAATAGAATCGCTCTTTTGAAAACTTGTAAGTCTCTGAGGTTTTAAATGGGAAGAAGCACCAAGGGAAATCAGAAAACCTTTGAGAGTTCTTTGTCTCATTAAAAGACAAAGGATAGCACAAGAGGGCTGTAAAGTTGCACATGTAGTTCCGATCTGTAAGCAAAAAAAAGCAAGGGCTCTGCCAAACAACTATACAACTGAGCCTGATTTCAGTCATCTGGAAGATATTGGAGATGTTGCTATAGTAAAAGGAATGTATAATTTAATAAGGAACAGCCAGCATGGATTCATCACTGGAAAACCAACCTTGACAAATTAACTTGAACATTTTGAGTACATTGCTAAATTGATCAGCATGAATGAATGTCATAATTTATCTGATTTTTGTGCAAGTATTTAAAATCCTACTGTGCAATAGATTAATCTGCAGTATGTGCAAGCAGCAGTATATGAAAGCAGGGCAAAAATCAGTCAAGTGCAGCAAACATTGATTTAGAGACAAGAAACAGATGGTACAAGATAAAGGAATGGTGCTCTGTTGGGTATTCTTTATTGTTTTTTATGCCTCTAGCATGAGGCAAGGGAGTGCTTGTGGAGACTTGAACTAGAAAATGTATTATAACAGGAGTATGAACACAGATTCTGTCTAAAATCATGGGCTAGATCATTTCCCTGAGATTCACAAGGAGAGAGGAGTACTTCCATGCTACCTGAGCTCAAAAGAGGTGAATCTTCAATTCCCAGCTCATTCTTTTTTCCAACACACTGTGTGGTTCCAGACTCCTCAAGGGTTGTGGAATAAGAGGGGCTATTGTAGGGATCAGTTCTGTTCAATATCTTCACCAGTGATTTAGATAATGGCATAGAGAGTAAACTTATAAAGTTTGCAGATGATACCAAGCTTGGAGGGGTTGCAAGTGCTTTGGAGGATAAGATAAAATTCAAAATGATCTGGAGAAATGGTCTCAAGTAAATAGGATGAAATTCAATAAGGACAACTGCAAAGTACCCCACTTTGGAAGGAACAATTAGTAGCACACATACAAAATGAGAAATGACTGCCTAGCTAGAAGGAGTACTGCAGAAACGGATCTGGGGGTCATAGTGGATCACAAGCTAAATGAGTCAACAATGTAACGCTGCTGAAAAAAAAGCAAATATCATTTTGGGATGTATTGGCAGGAGTGTTATAAGCAAGACACGAGAAGTAATTCTTCAGCTCTACTCCACACTGATTAGGCCTCAACTGGAGTATTGTGTCCAGTTTTGGGCACCACATTTCAGGAAATATGTGGACAGACTGGAGAAAGTCCAGAGAAGATCAGCAAATATGATTAAAGGTCTAGAAAATGTTCTATAAGGGAAGATTGAAAAAATTAGATTTCTTTATTCTGGAGAAGAGAAGACTGAGAGGAGACATGATAACAGTTTTCAAATATATATATATATATATATACATAAGGTTGTTACAAAGAGGAGGGAGAAAAATTGGTGCTCTTAACTCCTGAGGCTAGGATAAGAAGCAATGGGTTTAAACTGCAGTAAGGCATTTTAGGTTGGACATTAGGAAAAACTTCCTAACTGTCAGAATGGTTAAGCACTGGAATAAATTGCCTAGGCAGGTGGGGGAGTTTCCATCATTGGGAAACAGGTTGGACAAACACCTGTCGGGGATGGTCTAAATAATAATTAGTCCTGTCGTGAGTGCAGGGGAATGAACTAAATGACTTCTCGAGGTTCCTTCCAGTTCTATGTTTGTAGGGTCAGATAACTTATCTCACTGTGCCCCCCCCTTCACCTTTCCTTAGAAACATTAATAAGGCTTCAAGCTCTATTTTCTTTCCAACAGAGTTCCTTCTTCCAGTGGACTTTGTCTTGGAAGATAGGAAGGAGGGAAAGTAGTGCCACAGGTATTAGGGGACTAGAGGTACTAGCCTGGAGTCAAAAGACCCTAAGGTGAAATCCTGGCTCTGCTGAAATCAATAACAAAACTCACTGAATTCAATAGGCCCAGGTTTCCCCCCTAGATAGTTTCCAGCTCTGCTCTTGAGAGCTTGGACAATTCACTTAACCTCTTCTGTGCCTATATTACCCCTTCTGTAAACTAGGGGGACACTACACTTGCCTACTGTGACCGACTGAAGGAAGGTGTTCTGGGAGCCTGCGTCTGATCAGACTGGCACTAATTGGCTCCCCCGGAGATGCCTGATTGGGGAATGAGCTTATCAGGATAGCAAGCTGGGTGCACTATAGAATTAATCATTAATTATCTGAGGACTGATTAAAAAGAGAGAAGCGGGGGGTTCTCCAGGAAGGGAGACATCTACTCCTCTTGAGCCCTGGGGAAATGGCTGTAGCACAAAAGTGTGTAGTAGAGGGAACCTAACTGAACAGTGTGGTGTGGAGATCCAGCCAGTGAAGTCTGAGCATCTTTCTATGGCACAAGGACCAAATCACGATCTGCTACACCTGCCTATAGTAGAAAGTCTTTATACCTGTAAATGGCAAGTGCTAAGTATTTATTTGGTTCGTGGTTCAGGCCATATCAGTTGAGGAAAACCACATATCAGTTGGGCTTCCTCTTAAAGGTGACTGCATTCACAGCATTAACATATATTTGTCAGCAACCTTTATAGAATCTTCCCTTTTGTAAAAATATACTTGAATCATGGGTATGTTTTCTCCAACAGGATTTGCGGTGACGATATGCATCACTGTTTCATTCTTTGAACACGCTCAGAAGGCTTTCCTTGCCAGAGTTTTAAAACTGTTAAATGCTGCTTGATCTTTTGACAGCCTGCTGTGATTTAAATTGCGTACTCATTTAATCAAGATTATGTTGTATTCAGACTGTAAAAAAGAGTCCCTGGTAAACAGACCTGTTGCTTTGTAGATTTCAGTCATCGGGACACATTTTAGCCAAATACTAATCTTCCTCTTCTCTCTGGTTTTCTTTTTAATAGACTTGATTTGAAAGACAGCTAGTTATTTGGAACTGACTTTCAAAATGAGCCTGGCTTGTTCTTTCATGAATTGCTAGGAGGGTGGAAATGTTCATGTTGAATGGTACATTAATTTTTTTTAATAAACTCTTTCCTACTGAGCACTGGCAGAACCCATTTATTTATGTACAAGAGATTAGAGAAACACTCCAAATATAATTATTTTAAATGTTCTGGTTAGTCCTGGAGTGCTGTGTTTACAGCAGTGGTTCTCAACTCTGGACCACCGCTTGTTTAGGGAGTGTATCTGCTGCTTCCCACAGTCTCCATTGGCAAACTGCGACCAGTGGGAGCCGCGATCAGCCAAACCTGCGGAAGCAGCAGGTAAACAAACCAGCCTGGTGCAGCAGGTGCTTTCCCTGAACAAGGGGTGAACCAGAGTTGAGAACCACTGGTTTAGAGAGAATCCCCTGCCAAAACTCTCCATATAACTCTCTCTCATCTGTATTAAAGTGTAGATCCAATGGCATTAGAGAGCAGTGCAACAAGCAGGGAGGAGTGCAAGATGAGGAGTCATATGCCAGCATTAATACAAAGTTTGGTGTTTGGGAGATGGGGAAACAACCATGTAATGAACCTTGTCCTTGTAATGGTAGCCATGATTGCATTTCATCCCGGTTCTACAATACATGATTGCCTTTCATCCCGGTTCTACAATTAAACCCAAAAGGAGCAGGCAATGGACGGGCAGGGTTATGACTCTGATTTCTGGTCCAAGAACAGGACCAGTGTGCAGGAGGGAGCATATTGTACCCCTGAAAAGGTGTAGTGCAGCAGTGAATGCATTTTCCCTCTGCATAGGGAATTTGGAACAACTGTACTCCTCAAGGCAGAAATCTCGCTACAGTCACTCCTAGAATGACTGTTGCTATGTACCACCCCTTATTTTGGAATGTGTGCTGGTAGCACAATCTGCTCAGAAGACTGGAGTAGTTTCACAGTGGAACATGAAAATGGAAAATTTGCAAATGCATCTACCACTGGAGTATTCTCATCCATACCCATAGATTTGCTGCATACACTTCATGTGTTGTGTTTTTTTTCCAGAGTATTAGCACACATTTGACTATGTACTCGTAGATTTCAATTGCTAGCTTCTTAAATGGCAGTAATTCATATATATATATATATATAAACATGCATGTGTAATCCAAGCCCCTGTTTCAAGTAGAGCAAGACTCTGCTAATCCTGCCATAAATTACCTTAGACCACAATCCTAAATTTCATTGTGCCTGGCAATCCACCTCCATCCCTGATCACAGTCCAGGATTGGGTTTCTGACATACTGAGAGTACTTCTAATTATACAAGATCCTTAGGTAAACCTATTTTATAGATCCTAGGACCATAGGCACTGATTTTTGTTTTTTGCCTGTGGATGCTTTAGAAGATGGGGGGGGCACCCTGCCAGTTTTGATGGAGACTATTTTCAGCATATTTATACTCTTCTTTCATATTCTAGTTATTGAATATGTCTATCATTGGTATCTTCCCTTTTTTAGTAATGATTCAGTTGTTATGAACTACATAATTGCATTCTCCTGAATTACAGTATACTAAATGTGATGGGGCAAGGCCAGATGGTTATAGGAAAGTGATAAGGAACAGATATGTTAGTCCCAGGGTAAACAAATCCCTGGTACCATTGGAACCAAATGGCAGTTGTTCCAGGTTAATCAAGAATCAGAGAGGTAGCTGAGTTGGTCTGGAATAGCAGAGGTAACAAAGAGTCCTGGGGCCAATTAAGAACCTTCTAGAAAGCAGGAGAAATAGCTAGCCTGACTGAGACACCTGAAGCCAGTCAGGGGCTGACTGAAACCAGTTAAACACCTCCCATTTAGTCAGGTGGGAACAGATGTCAGGAGCTGTGGGAGGGAGTTGTGCTGTTGGTGAGACTGAGCAGTAGACACCATATCATAGGTGAGGAAGGAGACCCTGAGGTAAGGGTGAAGTGGAGTTTGAAGAAGCGAGGACTGCTGTGGGGAAGTAGCCTGGGGAAGTAGCCCAGGGAATTGTATGTATTCTGTTGCTAAAAGATCAGCCATCATAGCTGATACTATAAGGGTCCCTGGTCTGGAGCCCGGAGTAGAGGGTGGGCCCGGGCTCTCCCCTTTCTGCCTCCCCTAATTAATCACTGAGATTGGGAGACAACAGAGACTGTACAAGGAAGGATAACTTCTCCTCATCTCCCTCGCTGGCTTATGATGAAAATGTCTCAATAGGCTGTGATCCTTGTCTCTAGAGAGAGAAGGGCTACATGGAGGGTCACAGTGAGCCTCTGAGGCTAGTGAAATCCGCCAGGAAACGTAGGATCCACAGAGACAAAGACAGAGCTTTGTCACATAAAATAAATGCAATCATCTACAAGTTGTCTTCACTATTGTCCCAGTTTAAAGACCTTATGTTTCATTGTCTCTTTCTGGATGAAACTGTCAGCAATCTTATTTACATCTAGGTTCCCTGGTATTTTGATGAACCTTAAGGAAAGCTACATTATTCAGTTGCATCTGTCCCGTTGGTGACTGGAGATAATTTGTAAGTCTTCTGAAGCTGGAGAATAAGTTCAGGATGATACAGGCACAGTGAGGAGGATTCAATTTGCAATACTCTGGAACCATAGTGCTTCCAGAGTACTTCAAATGACTCCAGGATCTCTTTCTTGATGGGTGATATCTAATTTAGGCACCATCATTTTGCCATGTGCATCACTTTGCATTTAACACTGAATTTCATCTGCCATTTTGTTGCCAAGTCACCCAGTTTTGTGAGACCTTGATGTAATTCTTTGAATTCTGTTTTGGACTTACCATATATACTCGAGTATAAGCCGAGTTTTTCAGCCCACTTTTTGGGCTGAAAAAAGCCGCCTCGGCTTATACTCGAGTCAGTCCAGCCTGGCGAGCGGCTGCTTCCGGGTGTATAGAGGGAGCCGGCGCGCTGAAGAGGAAGGCGGCAATCAACTACCGGTATACGGTATTCAAAAACATTATTGGTATCTATTTTTATTAACTTTTTTAAATAGTTTTTAAAAGTTATTTTTATTAACTTTTCCAGCTTTTTGTGGTAAAATTAGGTGCATTGGCTTATATTCGGGTCGACCTATACTCGAGTATATACGGTAACTATCTTAAATTTTTTATCATCTGAAAACTTTGCCACCTCGCTGTTTCCCCCTTTTGCAGATCATTTATGAATATGTTGTTCCCAGACCAGTACAAGCTCCTCAGGGGGAACACCACTATTAACCTCTCTCCATTCTGAAAATGGCCCATTTATTCCTACCCTCTGTTTCCTATCTTTTTAACTGGGGTGCCTGGCAATGCTTTCAGGATCATCTAAGGATCCTTAATTTCATGACAAGCCTTTTGTTATCTTAACCACCCTGCCTCTCTTTATAAACACACTCTCTGCCCCAAAGCAGAAGTTGTTAGCAGCACAGAACTCTGATTCCACACTCACTCCTGAGTGCTCAGCACCCACTTTTTTTTTCCGTGGGTGCTCCAGCCCTAGAGTACCCCAAGGTGCCTGTGCCTACCAAAATCTTATTTAAGAAGTATGTAATACCACAGCATTTTGGCATTGTTCCAGTGCAGGCTGGTCATCAGTTACTTTTGCCTCTTCAGTATCCTGTACTGAGTAAGTTATCCAAGTAAAACATGCTAAATCAAGAAATTCTTATCTCTGTGAAGGGCCCTCCAGGGGTTTATTGTGAGGAGTGTGGGGAAGGATTGCCCTAGAAACACAGACAAACCCACTTGGATTATTGTTTCTCTGAATTTTCTGGAGTTTTGTTCCATCACTTATTTTTTTACATTAATTCTATACCTTATAAAAGCACTAATGGTGCAATACTCTAACTTGACAGCATTTCATATATAAATCCCATATTATCAGAGGTCTAGATTTTGGCCCAAAAAATAAATAAAACTGTCCGATGAATCTTGGTATTCATTTGTGCCTAAGGGATCAGGAAACTTAATAAAATAGAACAGAGAATTTTAAACATTTGTTTAAATCAGCTAGAACAAGTCTGGGCTTGTACAGGACAATGTATCTTAATGTAAAGTGAATTAGCTCATTATAAACTAAATGATTTGGCAATTTAGGAAACTCTAGTAAATTCACTAGAGAAAATACTGTCCAACAGTACTGCTCTGGAGCCAAAGGGGTAAACTGGATAATGTAGTGAGTATCTTCAGTTTCTAGAATTCTTGGGAAAAGGTTGGTAAAGACAAGCATAACTTTTAATATTTGTATAATTGCTGAGTGTACCACTGTGCCCACTTGAAAGTTTTGTCACTGTAGCAGCAGCCAAAGGACTGAAATCTCTGTTGCAATGCATTGGCTCTGCTATGTTTACCATGGCAAGTTATTTATTTAAGGAGCTATTGTAGTCTGTCTGCTATTGACACATCATAAGATACATAGGTGGCACAATGCTGAGAATTGCATTGCATCCAACTAGCTGCCAGTCATCTATGATTATTGTTACTTGTTTTTGTTGTTGTGGGCTTGTCTACACTATACAATTAGGTTGACTCAAGTTAGGTCAACCTATAGCCACTGCAGTACAGTAGAGCCTCATGGTTACAAACACCAGAGTTATGAACTGACCAGTTAACCACACACCTCATTTGGAAACAGAAGTACACAATCAGGCAGCAACAGCAGAGACTTAAAAAACCCCAAGTACAGTACCATGTTAAATGTAAACTACTAAAAAATAAAGGGAAAGTTTAAAAACTTTTTTGACAAGGAAAGGAAACTGTTTCTTTCATTTAAATTAAGAAGTTTAAAAGCCATATTTCTCTTCTGCATAGTAACATTTCAGAGCTGTGTTAAGTCGATATTCAGTTGTCAACTTTTGAAAGAACAACCATAATGTTTTGTTCAGAGTTATGAACAACTTCCATTCCCGAGGTGTTTAGCTGTGAGCTTCTACTGTAACACAATTGGCTGTTTGGTGTCCACACTATCCTTCTTTGCGTAGTTCGCGTCCACACTAGGACCGGTAGTGCCCCTGAAGGCAGGCACTGACAGCTGTTCAGGGCTCACAGCTGGAGCTGATGTAGTTAGGACAATGCAGTGTCTGTGTAAACAATGCAGTGTCTGTCTGATGCATTACTTACTTCCTGTGTTCGCTGTCAGCCCTGCCACCAGGGCCCACAGCCCGGACCCCTGCCACCACCACCTCCCAGAGAGGGATTCCCTGCCCAAGGGCTGCAGCCTCAGCTGTGAGCCAGCTGCCAGGCTAAACTTCACAACAGGGAGCCTACCAGCAGTGAAATTGACATTCTTGTCAGGTTTCAGGGCTGCTATTATTTCACATTTCCACTCTGGCTGTCAGCCCGCCTGGGGTTCACAGCCAGAGCCCTCTGGCTCCTGAAAGAGACAGATCAAATATAAGTGCCCCTTTGTAATTAGAGATACTATCATGATTTCAAGCCTATACCTAGTTCATCTTATTTTGAGTCTAGTGAAAAATATGCAGTAATACCGGACAACATTCCCAGTGCATTTCAAAAATATATCATTGTCACTCCAGTCACTCATCAGGGAAACAAATATATTCGATTGAAGCTGTCTTACTGATTTTGCAGAACAGCTGGCTAGTCACAAATAGAGCTGGCTGGAAATCTTCATCGAAAAATCATTTCAATGAAAACATGTTTTTTTTAGAAATACATTCCAGAAAATCTTTCAAAGCATATTCCCCAATGGGAAAAGTTCTTCCTAAATAGGTTATCACCACTGATTTTAACATTCCAATTGTGTGAATCATCATGCCAGCTAGTTAATATCACCTACATTGAATGTATGTGCATAATTGTTAAATTCCTCTTGTTTGTTACCCGAGCTTCAAGAATTGGTATATAGACAATTAATGAATGTCTTTGCTTCCTTGGTTAATTGTTCTCAGCCCTTTAATTTCTGTACTAAATGTGTTAATATCTTTTTCTGTTATTAGTTTTCACACTCTGCTGACTACTCTAGCTAGTCTGTCCCCAAGGATATTGGTTCTCATTTTGCTGAGGTAGAGGCCCTCCAAACGATAGTTTCCTTCCTCCTTCCCCCTTATAAAAAGTGTATACTAATGTTCCACAGCCCTACATCACTTACCTAGCCAGTGGTTCACTTACACAATCTTCTGCCTTGTCTTCTTTTGTTTGTATGACAGGAAGGAATCTCAGAAGATCCCTTGTATAGTCGTCCTCTTCAGCATGTTTGAGTTCCCTGAATTCATTTATTACCTGAACTATCCTGTGATCAGTGTCACTAGTGCCAATATGAACCCATCATCAAAGGATCCTTCCCCACAGTCTGCAAAAGCATATCCAATATTAGAGTGGCATCTCATGACTTGGCTCCAGGAAGACAGTACACTATCTGTCAGTACACCAGTGTCCATTTGTTCCTTGAAGAATGTTCTTTCTTTGAGTATTGAATCCCCAGCAAGCATTGTCACTCTTCTTGGATGGCTGGAGAACTTTGTGAGCCAGCTTACTTTTCTTACAGTTGGGCTGAACTGCCATCCACAGCTGTGTCCTGAATCTCCATCCTTTCCATTGGACCAGCTGGATCGTTAGAGATCTTCCACAGTTTCCAGGGTGAGGACTTGGTATAGACGTGGAACTTCTTGCAGTCCCGCCCCCTCCCCCCAAGTAGCTGGTGCCAACTTCCATCTCAGTGGCAGGGGGAGGATTATCAGTTTTAGGCTAATTCTGTGATTTTCTTTTCCCCCAGAGTTGTCTGAATTTCAGGGTAACTGCACAAACCCCTTTTTCTCCCCTCACTCGCTTCCATGGTCCACTCCAGGAATGCTCAGCTAGGTCTTAGGTCTCCAGCCATCACCTGTTTCTGCCCAGGGGCACTTGTGCCACTCCCTTCTGACTGGGTATGTTAAGTTTGCACAGCCTATTGCCATCCCCTAAGAAAGCACCTGTGTGCTATTGCTGTGCTCTGTGTGTCTGTCTCAGCTTTGAACAAGGTATTGCCACCAGTACTAGGTTCCACACAGCTCTCTCTAGGCAAGAGCAATACAGAGAACCTAACCGCCAGTCCCTAAACATATGTAAACACATATCTGTGAACCCAGGTTGGGAGACTTGCTCTCAATACCCTTAAGGTGGTCAGAAAATCCCACCCCAGAACAACTTTGTAACTGATTTAGAATTATTCTACTGGGCACCTTTCCAGTCTGTGGAGCCAAGTGAGCTCATTTCTGATTCCCTTGTTCTGCTTCCTTCTATGCTTTGTTGCAGCTGGCTGTCATCTAGACTCTACATTATTCAGTCATGGACCATGTCTTCCTATGTTTGGACACTGTGTCTAGCACAATAGAGCCCTAATCCTACTCACTGCCTTTGGTTGCTACCCACAGGATGAATAACAAACAATAATGGGAGACCAGTGCAAATAGGCAGGCTGTGAACCTAAGTGTGGGTTTTCTTTTTTATTTTGTTGGGCTTCCTAAATTCATGCCATAGGATACAGTAACGCTTTTTAGTCCAAATAGTCTTTTTTTCTTATTTTAAAAAAGCAAAACATTTAGGAATTTTTCTAACCATTTTGAACTCTGCAGAAATGTACTAGAGTTTGTGAACTTTTTAAGGTACTGAAGCCCACCCACTTCCCTAGACTTCAAAGCCTGAGCTGCATCTTCAAACCAATGTCTCTTTCTTTTTTTCTTTTTTTTTAAGAGCACTAGTCTGAGGACCAGCTAGCCTGAGATGGTTGACTTGAATTGGGGGGCTCGATCCCACTTTCTCCAAAATACTATATGGACATTCCTTAGACTGATGTGTGCTGTCTGTGTGTGTGAGGGGGGAGGTTGGTTTGTTTGCTTGTTTGTTTTTAACAGTGTGTGTAGCAGGAAGTCAGGCATTAGAAGCCCAAAGAAGGTTCTAGGCAGAAGCTAAAGCCATGAAAACAAGCAGCAGAGCAACCTTGGGGATAATACTGTTTCCTTAGTCAAAGGTCTTTGTTCAGTGGCTCTTTCTGGGTTTGTGTCTGTTTTTTCTTTTCAGTCACTGACCCCTCTCACATTCTCTAATTAAGGATTTTAAATTCCCTCCTTATAAGGGAAATGAACTCAAACATGTTACTACAGCTGGCTGAAAAAATTATTATTTTTTTTAATGGGAGAAAAATGCCAATTCCTCAAAATCAAAAACTGTTCACGGGAAAAGAAGTGGATTTTGAATTCCTGAGTTGAAAAATATGATAGCAGAAAAAAAGTCTTGAAATTGTCAAAACCTCCTGTTTCTACCTTCTCTGAATGAAAAGGATTTTTTTAGTTTGAAATGACTTTACATTTCTAAATGCAACTTAATTTACGGGTTTTTTTTAAAGGAAAGGTCAATATAGAAACATGTTTCAAAATTATCAAAACCATATTTTGATCCAAAGTATTTGGGGGGGGGGGATGAGAGCGGGGGGGAGGGGGTTAGTTTATGAAAACTTTCACTAGTTTGACTTTTCAAAAATCTTCCCCATCCTGATGATATCTCAAAGATTCTCATGGGATGGGAAGACTGTTTCCTGTTTGTGATCTTTACTTCATGTCTCATGGTTGCATGTGAATTACCGTGCTCTACTTGATGAGGAAATGTGAGACCTGTTCATGTGTTTGTAACATGGCACTGTCCAGCAGCATAAAGAGACCCATTAAAAATTGCTGACAGAGGTGAATTTTCCCTAACTCAAGTGGTGTAAGCCTGTATTTCTTAGATCAGAAGGTTCTGGGATGTGTCTTGCTGCTGCATGCATTTTCATGTCTGTTCTAGGTTTTGTATGCAGATAAGTATTTTTACAAATTCTTCATGAGAAAATGGTTTCACATCCAGTGTTACAACTTTAGATGCTAAGGGCTTGTCTTCATGAGGCTGGTCCGGGATCGATCTTCTGGCGATCAATTTATCGCATCTCGTTAAGACGCGATAAATTGATCGCCTGCGGCTCCTCCGTCGACTCCAGAACTCCACGCGGAGCAAGCTGGAGTCAACGGGGGAGTGCGCCGCTGACTGCTGCCACCGTGGGGATGGGCAGTAAGTCGGCGGCAGATACGCAAACTTCAGCTACGTGATTCAAGTCCAGACTGCAAAGGGAAACTGCAGAGCTACAATTCATTTGCAAATTTAACACAAACAATCTAGGACTGAACAAAGACCTTCAATGGCTTGCTAATTACAAAAATAGCTTCTCCTCTCTCTATGTTCACACCCCCCATTCAACTGCTAGAAGAATAACCCACCCTCCCTGATTGGAGATAACAAGCTGGTTCAGCCTAATTGGACTAACCTTGTTATCTCCCACCTGGTTCTTGCCTACTTTTCTATACCTGCCTCCAGACACTTCCGCTGCTTGCATCTGACAAAGTGGGTATTAGCCCATGAAAGCTTATGCTTCAAAACTTTATAGTTAGTCTTTAAGGTGCCACAGGACTTTGTTACCTCTGCTATTCCAGACTAACACGGCTACCTCTCTGATTCGTAGCTGAAGTTGCGTATCTGCCATCGGACTCCCCAACCCCCCACCCCACCCCACCCTCACCCCCCACCCCAGTGAGGACAAGCCCTAAGAAATTGCTACAAGGATTTGCAGCAAGTTAGGCCCTGTGAAGTGGGAAGATTAGATTTACCCACAACACCATTAGCATCACCGAATGAGAGTTAAGACTGAGAAATTGACTCTTCATACAGACAATTTATTTTAATACCATTTAATGTTGAAATAGCGAGTTGGGATTACTCACTCTTGAAATAAGATGCTGGCTTGCAAAGAGCAATTTAAATGCTATGGTCTCTTAAAGAAACAGTACATTTTGTAGCTAGATTTCCTCTGATCCTTTTGTATTTTTTAGATATTTGGCAACATTTAAGTTTCCTAAGGGTAAGGCTTTCTAAATCAATTAGATATTGTACATATCTACAATTTTTGTTCAAAATACTTCAATGCCACATAATACCTGTGTGTGTACTTTCGTTATAACAGTATGGCACAGTGTCTGTATTCTTTCTTGTATATATTTTGTGAACCTGCTTGTCTGCATATTGAATTACATATAAAAAGTAAAGATGGCTCAGGGAGGTCAGAGGATTATTCAGACACTCAAATACACATTATGCACTATGTGATGATTTTTTTAAAAGAGCATTATGTATATTGTGTCCCTATTAGTATACTGAACATGAAGCTCCAGTAACTTTACTGAATTCCTTTTATTCTCTTTTAACAACATATTACCTCTTCTAAATTTTCCATTCTACGCATTCTGGCTAGATTATTCTGCTGTATTAAATCCACCTGTGATTTTCTACTTTTTAATTTCCAATATTTAGCTATTAGAAATTCCTTTGGCCTTTAATCTCTAAGTTAAAGACTTCTTTGCTAAGTATTGCAATATAAACAACCACACAGATTAATTCTGCAATTCCTGCTTAATATTCTGTTCTGAGGAGTTCTCACTTCTCACTATGCTCTTATGATGAGACTTGGCCAAAAAAGCGTTCAATTCCCCCTCCTGCAATAGGTAGTGTTTGATCTTAGGTGATATACCTTTATCTGATACACTCATAACATAATCCAATGGCTGGAACTTGAAGCTAGGCAAATTCAGACTACAGAGAAGGCATACATGTTTAACAATGAATAATTAACAAATGGAACAATTTACTAAGGTTCATGGTGGAATCTCATCCCTTGTGATTTTTAACTCCAAGATTGAACATCTTTCTAAATAAATTCTCTAGGAATTATTTTGGGGAGGTTTAACAAAGTCCTGTGGCACCTTAAAGACTAACTATAAAGTTTTGAAGCATGAGCTTTCGTGGGCTAATACCCACTTCGTCGGATGCAGGCAGTAGAAGTGTTCACAAACAGGCAGTTATAGAAAGGTAGGTAAGAGCCAGGTGGGAGGTGAAAAGGTTAGTCCAATTAAGCTGAGCCAGCTTGTTATCTCCGATCAGGGAGTGTGGATTATTCGTCTAGCATTTGAATGGGGTGTGTGGACATGGAGAGATGAGAAACAATGTCTGTAATTAGCCAACCATTGTAGATCCCGGTTCAATCCCAAAGTGTGTGTGCTGAATTTGCAAATGAATTGAAGCTCTGCAGTCTCTCTTTGCAGTCTGGATCTGAAGTTCCCTTTCTGCAGAATGGTGACCTTTAAATCTGTAATAGTGTGTCCAGGCAGGTTGAAGTGTTCCCCTACAGGTTTTTGTATATTGCCATTCCTAATATCTGATTTGTGTGCATTTATCCTTTTTCGTAGGGACTGTCCAGTTTGGCCGATGTACATAGCAGAGGGACACTGGTGGCATATAATGGCATATATGACATTGGTTGATGTACAGGTGAATGAGCCAGTGAAGACCAGACAAGGTGAACACCGTGATCTGTCCTGGCCTTACATAGGTAATATCAGCCTAAAATTCTCTTTGGTGTCCAGAATGGTTTCAAGGTAATATTCTGTTTGTATTTACCTTCTGCTTATATTCACCTATGAAGGAACCTATGTTTCCAGCTTTCTGAATCTGCTCACAGCACATTTTGACTTCAGGTATCCTTTTATTCTTGACATGAAGTATTATCCCTTTTTTAGAGCAAACCTGCCTTTTAACTATTTTTCATGTAATCTTTTATCTGAAAAGCAAGACAACTATAATTTATTGAGTCTCAAATACTGATTATTTTATAATGGCTATTAAAATCTTTGACCAACACCATGTAAATTAATCTATTTTTTTTAGTCTTCAAAGTGTCCTTAAAAGAAAACAACTGAAAATAACCCTTTAAATAAATCCATATCTAGCTTTTTTCCACTGAAGCCCACTGCTTGAATAAAGCTAGTTGAATTATAATTTTGTTGTATCTAAACATGTCATAGCCAGACAAATGTGTGAGAAATGTATTAGTGTCATTACTTGTGATTACTATTTTGGTAATTTTTATCTTTATCTGGTAGTGGAAAGGGGTTATTGCCTGATGCTATATTATAGAGACAAGAAATCTTATTTCACAAAGACATATTTCCTCTTCGCTATTTCAGTAATCATTGCAATTGATTTCAAAGGTATGAATTAACTGAGAATGTTCATGCACTGTTGATGAATTGACTGCAAAACTAAGCAGCTTACAAACTGGAGGAGTGTGTTTTTCATATTGCACAAATGCCTTTTAAAACTGATTTCTGGAAAAGCTCGTTGTTTTTTCAAATTGTTGCAAACGTTTCTATAGGTAAATATAACTGAGATTCAGATAAATCAAGGCAAATAAAATTTAACACCCTATGTGATTGGGTGCCTCCTTACCCCGCCACTTGACTGGAGAGGGTTAATTCAGATTAAGAGAGCTAATTAATCTGACAAGCTATAGCTACAGGGGAATCAAGAGGCTAAATAATCGCCAGAGCGTGGGAGCTTATTGAAGGGGAACAAGCTGGACTGGACTTATAAAGGCAAGAAGCTTCCTGTGATGTTACAAACAGCCTTTGACTCATGGCTACTTTGACACTGCAGAGTCTTGTGATCACATCATCTGGTACTGGACTCCATAATAGAATACCAGTATTTTTCCACTGGGGGGGGGGCAAGAGTGGAGGGAAACCACACTGGAAAACAAAGGGTTCCCACCATATGTAAAATCTATAAAAGGTCAAGGAGTGACTTAATCAGGGTTCATTCTTCACCGAATTCCTGCCCAGGATGACTACTTGAAACACCTAAGAGACAAAGACAAGGGGTGGGGGAGAACTGAACTCAGAGTAGGAAGGTGTAAAAGAAATACCTGGAGTTTTAAACTGCAAGCAAGAGCAGCTTGCTTTTAAGAACCTCTATAATCTTCTTAAAATGACATTTAGGTTCCCTTTCCCTCCTCCCCCACATGCTACTCCCCTTGTGAGGTTCTGGAACAGCCTTTCTCCTCTGGTTGTTAGAAACCTTCATCTAGCTTGAAACCTAACCTTGCTGATGGCCAGTTTCTATCAAAAAAAATTCTTTCACCAACATTGGCCTTTAACTTACCTTACTCCTCTTCCTCCCTGGTGGTTATTCTTATATATTTAGAATTGTTCTCTATCTCCCCTTAGCCTTCTTTTTTTAATCTAAAGAAATCTACCTCCCTAAGTCTCTTCTTGTAACTTTTCATTGTTTCTCTAGGGAGTTAATGGCTCTGAAGATGGGTCCTGTAGCAAAGTGCAGCATTGGCTTAGGTGCCGATTCTGAGGATGCTTCAGGGCTGAAGCACCATGGGTGAAAAAAAATTACTGAAGTTCCTCCCTCTCCCATCTGCCAAGGTCAGCTATTCTGTGACGTGCAGGAGCTGCTGAAGTGAGGGGGTAGAGTGGGGATAGGGAGAGGGGGTGGAACTGGGTGGGAAGAGTCAGGGCAGGGGTGGGGATTTGGTGGAGTTGGGGGCAGGGCTTGCGTCGGAGCGGGTGTTGAGCACCCCAAAACAAGGAGGAAGACAGTGCCTGTGAGCATTAGACATGGTCAAGATAAGCTATCATTTTTACTACCTTTGATTTCTGTGACTATGTGGACCAGTAGGTTAATCACTGGCTTCTTTCTTCTAAGCCAGTGGCTTTCAAACTTTTTTAATGGTGACCCCTTTCACATAGCAAGCCTCTGAGTGCAACCCCCCTTATAAATTAAAAACACGTTTTTATATATTTAACACCATTATAAATGCTGGAGGGAAAGCGGGATTTGGGGTGGAGGAGGGTCAAAAGCTGTCAACCTCCATGTAATAACCTCGTGACTCCCTGAGGGGTCTCAACCCCCAGTTTGAAAACCCCTGCTCTAAAATCTTTCTGCACTAATCATAAAAATGCCTAGGTTAGACCTTTTGAAATGTGCTCCTCCATGAATAAATAGTTGCAAATCAGCTACCAGGACATTTCACACTTTTGGACTCTATATGGTAATCACACAAAAAGCTACCTATTGTGCATGTAATTTAGGTGCAGAGTTTCCAAATTTAATATGTTGGAATTGTATACAGTACTGAAAGTGGCACTAGTTTACCTGCAATGTATGTAGCAATATATGAGCCGGCTATATATGATGGGCTATGCACAACTTGTAAATATAAATAAAAAATATGTAAGACCTGACTGACATGGATCAGCTGGAAACCCTATCAAATAACATTACTGTGGTTATGTTCCTCTTCGAGTGAGAGATTTGAATGTCATTGCAAATAACAAGGCTATCAAGCCTGAAGAAATGTTTTAAGCATGCCCTCTGTCACTCCGTATTCCAGGTGAGTGCAGCTGTGTGACTGGCAACATGTTTGCTTTTTAAATTCCCTTTTTATACAATCTCACTTGTCTTGTGCTTCAAAAACAAGTGCTGTGCTCTTTAAGAGCCATTTATGGCTTTTTCACATCTTACACATTTCTCACTGTCCATAGTGCTACTGTGCAGGGAAGAGTGAGAGACACTCAGCTTCACTATGGGCTACGCGTTTTGCCATGGTGGGAGAAATGGTATTGACTTGCCTGTGGGAATACTGCCTCTGCTTCTAGCCAATATCACAGTTATGGCTGACCTTTATACCAGTGGGTGACTGGACAATAAATATGATAGAGCCTTTCTGCCCCACCTTTTGTTTAGCTGCATGTAATTGCAGTACCAGAAAAGTACATGAGCTGCTCCCACTCCTACTCCCTGGGAGCTGCATGATGCATCAAAGGGGGCAGAAAGGAAGTGGATTGGCTCCAACTCCCCAAGCCTCAGCCAGAGGTGACTGTTCCTTCCCCAAAAGTGGTGTATATTGGGTACGTAGCATCAGTTTCACTCATTCAAAACAGAGTGCACTCCCTTAATAAAACTCCCCGCTAAACAAATATTCTAGATAAGACTGTATATCCACAAACAATACACACAAGGGGGGAGGGGCAGAGTTGCCATCATACAAACAATCTTCACTTTGTCACTTTCTGACTTTTTTTTTTGGAGTGCTTTACTTTGAAATCTTAATACTCTTACAATGGAACCAGGGCATTTTGTGTGGAATCTCCCTGCAGTGTCCTTTTAAAGGAAGGGATTTTTTAAATAAAAACAACTGTGTCCAACTGGATAGGAGTAGCATATTCTGTACTGGTCAATGATCAACTGCATCTATTGCACCAGGAGTGTTTTGCCGCTTTTCCTGCTCACCTTCACGGGGGTAGGGAGGAAGTTCTCCTGTTAGGGAAGTCTAACATATGAAAAACTAATATAGAAGTGTAAGGCTGGTATATATGAAACCACATTAAAAATAGTGCACCAGGCACAAAGTTCTCCTGTGCCCCACTGCATGACTCCTAACAATTTTTCACCAGAGCACCGGGAGGGTCACCTGCCTACATAAGGACTATCTCCCCCTTCCCCCCCCCCCCCCCCCACATTTCAATGTTCTATTTCAAACTGCTGAAGACTATTACAGCTGTTAAAAATAGTCTCTGTGACTTATTATGATAGCGAAAGTGAACTTTCCCCTTCTCATTTTCAAGCAAAACCAGGTCAACTGTTCATAAAATCATAGAAAATAGGGTTGGAAGAGACCTCAAGAGGTCATCTAGAACCAAAGCTGGACCAACCCCACCTAAATCATCCCAGCCAGGGCTTTGTCAAGCTGGGCCTTAAAAACCTCTAGAGATGTAGATTCCACCACCTCCCTAGGTAACCCGTTCCACTGCTTCACCACCCTCCTACTGAAATAGTTTTTCCTAATATCCAACCCAGACCTCCCCCCCCCTTCAACTTGAGATCATTGCTCCTTGTTCTGTCATCTGTTCTTTCTAATGACCTCCTAGAATAAAAATGCATACACAACTCTAGCTTTAGACATCACTGTGGGCGTTGTCTATAATGTTATGTGAACACCCAGTCTCTGTATTGATGGGTTAGCACAGTTATGCAAAGTCCCTGGAATTATGGCACTGGCATACACTCAATTGTTCAACAGACTCTTCTCCTGCTGACAAAACATTTTTCCCCTCTCTCCAAGTCAGGAAACACAATCTTTAAACTTCCTTTGAGTTTTATCTCCAACAGGGGCCTCTCCCACTCTGAAATTGCCACACTCTTTACGGGTGGTCATTGGATGTGCTACATATAAAGATCCAGCCTGCACAATTCTTGTTATGTAGTACATTCATAAATAATGTGAGTGACTGAATCTGAAGAGGACTGTCTGTTTTTTTTCCCACGATATGATTGCCTCAAGGATTCTTACCACAAGTTAATAGCGTATATCGGCAGCAAAGAGCTTAATTAAGCACCAATAACTTGGTATGCATGATAGCATGTTTTAGTGGTGTGGGAGAATGTTTAGAGAGCTCATACTACCAACTGGGTAGAAAACTAATTGGGTTCAACAGGAATTAAAATGCCACTAGCAGCTTGAATAAACTTGGATATTACATTGACTTTTTCATAATAATCTCCTGTATATAAAGTTTGCATTCCTAGCAGATTATTTAAGAGAATTAATTGGCCATCTGTTGATGGAAGGTAGGAGTGTGGTGGGCACATTTTTGGAAAAGAAATAAAATTCCTGTTGTCCATTTAGAAACTTGCAAAAGTTTGGGAAATACTGGCAATGAAGAAATCGTGTATGCTGTTTGGGAGATGGTTATGGTGCCTTTGTTGAACTCTTGTCTTTTTTAAGATATACTTTTCTATCCAGAGAATAAATGTCCAGAAGTTAACAAAACTGTCATTGCTATTTCTGTTCTACTTCTGATCCGAACACTTGCAACTTATTTTTTAAGGATTCTGTCGTTGTCTTTACCCATTGTGACAGGATTGTAAGCTTAAGATATATGATACTTAAACTTGCAAATACAGTATCCTAGTATTCTAGGCTAGGGAACATCATGTTTTTCACCTAGCCAGCTCAGAGGCTGAATTGCTAGTGATGAACTGGGCTAGGAGTCTATCTTGGATTTTGTTGTTGTTTTTTGTGTTTTGGCATCTGTTAGCTTGGACTGATTTGGAGTTGGGGGATGTTTTTGGAGGACGTTTGCTTTCACTGTATATTTTGGATCTAATGTACAAGAGAGTTGGTACCCAGCCATCTCAGCAATTTGAGTGACTGGATGAAAGGGTTGTTTTGTTTCCCCTTTGTTTTGCAGACATGCTGTGCAGTTGAGGCTCCTGTCATCTCTATAGAATTTAAACCTCTTTCCTGCTCTCTTGTTGTAACAAAGAAAGATACTGGGGAGAGCACAGACTGTCCAGTGCTTAGTGTTTAATGACTGCCACTCTTGACTGTTTCTGATGCCTGTACTTGTTCCCACTCTTGTGGCCTGATCCTTTTTCATGGTTAATAATTGTACTGATTTCTAATTGATACTAATTTAATGAGCTGGGAGTAATAGGGTTCTCCTCCCAGAATCAGGCTGCACAGAAATAAAACTAACAAGTTCAGTATCTTGTGGGGAATTCTGGGTTGTATGGAAGTCATTCAAACAAGGCAAAACAAAGCTTTGCCCACTTTAAATAAAACAATCCAGTAAAGACAAAGCTCCAACCACACAAACAAATAGCAGTAATACAGTATTAGGGATATCTCTGGTGTCATTCCTGCATATGCTCATATAATTATATGTAGGGCCAGGGCTGGCGACAGAAATTTGGGCCCCCCCTACTTTGATAGTTTGGGGGGGCCCCAGCCCAGCCACCCCCCCCCCAGCCCAGCCGACAGCGGATGGGGGGCCCCCCAGCCCAGCCGACAGCGGCTGCCCCCCCCCCCAAGCCCAGCCCAGCCCAGCTGACAGCGGATGGGGGCCCCCGGGGGCCCCCCCAGCCCAGCCAGGCCCCCCCCAGCCCAGCCGGCGCTCCCCCCTCTCCCCCCCGGGCAGCGAGAGCTGCGTGAGCCACCCTTTCTCCCCCCCCCCCCCCCCGGACAGCGCTGCTGCCGCCGGCCGGGCTCACAGCTCCTGTGGGGCCAGGCTCGCTTGTCCGGGGGAGAGCCGCGCCGCCTCCCCGCCCCTTCCCCACTCTCCAGCTCCGGCGACAATGGGTACAGCTGTGTACCAGGGCCCCCCTAAAGTCGGGGGGCCCGGTACAGCTGTACCCGTAGTACCCCCCTGTCGCCGGCCCTGTGTAGGGCCCTACCAAATTCACATCCATGAAAAACACTGTGAAATTTGGTGTCCCCCCATGAAATATGGTCTTTTGTTTGCTTTTACCCTAACTTTTACAGATTTCATGAGGAAGACCAGTGTTTCTCAAATTTGGGGGTCCTGACCCAAAAGGGAGTTGTGGGGGGGTCCACAAGATTATTTTAGGGGGGGTCACAGTATTGCCACCTTTACTTCTGTACTGGGTGGCTAGATAGTGGCGGCTCCTGACTGAGGGCCCAGCTCTGCAGGCAGCAGCACAGAAGTAAGGGTGACAATACCATACTAGGCCATCCTTACTTCTGCGCTGCTGCTGGTAGTAGCTCTGCCTTCAGAGCTGGGATCACAGTCAGCAGCCACTGCTCTCCAACTGCCCAGCTTGAAGGCAGTGCCGCCATCAGCAGAAGGGTAGCAGTACCAACCCCCCCCACACACATAACCTTGTGACCCCCCCCCCAACTCCTTTTTGGGTCAGGATTCTTATAATTACAATACTCTGATATTTCAGATTTAAATAGCTGAAATCATTGATTTTTATGTTTTTTAAAATCCCATGACCATGAAATTGACCAAAATGGACTGTGAATTTGGTAGGGCTCTGCTCGTGTGCTCTTTCTTGGGGACCTAGTGGTGAGGGACAAAGGACAAGCTCTATCCCTGGCCTGCCAAATAAGTGTGGTGGTTCACCCCAACACTCAAAGGACAGTGATACATAACAATAGAGACCTGAAGGAAAGCTAACCCCTACTACATGGTGACTCAGCCTATTCATTTAGATACCACCAGCCTTCCATGTCCAAATCTAACTTCCTCATCCTCATAATATTGGGGTGTACTTAACTTATCGGTGTTTACAGTAGACTCTCGATTATCCAGGATTGGGTTAACCAGGTTGTGGATTAACCAGGATGTCAAAAAATATATATGCGTAACTCGCAGGGCCGGCTCTGGCTTTGTTGCCACCCCAAGCACACCAAAAAAAAACCCCACCAAGGCGCAGGGCAGCCAGTGAACCAACACACCGTCCCCCCGGCACAGAGTGGCTGGTGAACCAACCCTCCTCCCCCATATTTCCTATGGATGGTGATTATCCAGGAGTTTATTAACCAGGATTATTTTTTTTCCTATCATCCTGGATAATCGAGAGTCTACTGTATACACCGATAAGTTAAGTGTATACTAAGTTAAGAGAGTATACTAAGCCTTTTAGCTCATTCATGTACCTCATCTATTGCTAAAACAAGTTTGTGATTCAACTGACAATGATGCTATCCTAAAATATTCAAGTCCAATATCAACCCAGTGTTCCTGCAGTTTCCTGGTATTGTTCTATACCAACTCCCTCTGTTGAGCAAGCTATTCCTAGTTCCACAAAACTTAGAGTAACTGTTTGGCCATTTTATCTATACTAGGGGTCAGAGGCCTACTTTACTTATGGGAACTTGCTTAAGCCACTGTCTTACAGGATACAGGCCTGTTGGTTCATTGTATTTGTGGCTGAATAAAATAAAAGGCTAAGCTATATCTGTGGACTATGCTCTCTCTCCATTTGTTTGAGTATATAACAGTCTTCTTGAGAATATTTTTCTCACAGGAACATGGACAAAATTAGGTTTAATTGGATGAATAGGAAAAGGAAAATTGTTCAACATTGTTTCAAATGTGATATGGCAGTAAAACTATTATTTTGATGTTTCCCCTTAATAGTTAATACTTAGCATACCACTCAATTAATATAATCCTATTTACCCAACTTTTTCTGTGATATTGTCTCATTAAAACTATACAAATATTTACACAGACAAAATTGATTAGGCTAAATTCATCCTTTGGGTAACTCTATAAGTGAGTGAAGTTAAACTGGAAATGGTTCTGGTTCATAGCCTTAACAGGCGAGTGCAAGGACTGTAGAACCAGATCCCTTCTCTATATTAACCACACATTGCTTTAATTTGCGTCGCTTACAAAGTGTTAAGTATCCTCAATGTCCAGCCCTTCAGGTTTGGACCCCAAATCTGGAGTCATTCCATTTTCTTCAGTGGTGTGACTGCTGAGTTGCACTGGAGTCAGAATTTTTTGGACCTGTCTCTCCACAATTTCTTTCTTTTTCAGAGTGAAGATCAAGAGATCACAATCAGAACAAGAGATGTGACATATTATGGGTTAGATTCTTTTATTATTATTATTATTATTATTATTATTATTATTATTCCCAAATACTGTCTCTGTTTTACACAGTTCACACTGTACATGCTCTGTAACTGGAGAAACCATTGAAGAAAATAATATGATCCAATTTTTCCTGTTGTGTAATTGTAAGTTGTAATGAGACTCCATTTGTAGAGCCCAATGAAAATACACAAAAATGAGAAACTTCAATATTTAAAAACATAGTTCTCTGGGCCTTTTGCTGTAAACCCAATTTCTGTATGGAGTGAGGTAACCAAGGTCCGTCTTATCTATGTCCCCTACTTTGGGCACAATTTTCAAAAGTGCTATTTAAGTAATTGTTAACAGAAGTGCACCATTTAATTTGCACCATCTGGTCAAAGAGTGGTCATCAATAAGTCACAACAGGGTGCATCGAACTGGAACAGCTTCTGTTTTGACTGCAATTTTACAAAATGCTTACAGTTGTTAGTAGAAGACCATCATTTAATTAACACCATCTGGTCCAAGTGTTTATATTTCTGTGATGATATATGAAGGGAGTCCAATGTGACTCGGGTGCATTGTTAGGTATGAGCCCTGTAATCACCCCGAAAAAGCAGTGATGTTGCATATCCTGCAGTGTCTTAATACAATTTTATAAACTGTTTTGTAGAAATAATATTACAAATAAATAATTTGCTACAAATAATTTAGAAAGAACTGTGCAGTTAAAGCAATTAGATTTACAATTAAAATTAAACATATGTAAAGCTTATTTGTGTTTGTTTGGCTGTCTCATGTGAAGACTAGGAATCTCCCTGACCTTCTTCCTCACTATCCGAGGTTCCTTTTCACTGCACGTGTTTAGATTGTTCTACTGCACCCTCACTGTGGTATCTAACTGTGGTGTCCTCAGCACAGCACAGGCTAGTCCATCCTTGAAATAACTAGAGATCAGTTGATTTATTTTGTATCTTTGGAGCAGTCTGGGACTGAATCCCAATCCAGCTGCATTGTGAAGTGGTCCAAAGAGGGACTGCTGAGAAACATGTCTTAGTGGCTCTGAGGGAGAGAGAGAGAGTTTTGAAACTACTGCCAGGCAGCACATCTCGGCAATTCCTCTGAATGGTGAATCCCAGCTTTTTCCCTCCTGCTTCATAGAAAAGATGAAGCAGATAACTCATCTTGCTCCCAATTCAGCTTTAAAATACATATATATTGAGTTTGTTTTAATCATTCTTTTTTTCTGGATTATAACATTTATTTTAACAAACAGATGAGTCCTTACGCTGAGCTGGATGCTTCAACGGCAGCTCTCTTGGGCTTAGGTGGAGTTCCTTCACGGAATCCATTCCTGAATTGACGGTAGACATTTTTTAGATGCAACACGACTGGTACTGGTCATATCTTTTAGCGCTGACTCTCCAGTTATACTTTCTCTTGCATTTAGCAGGGTACCCACATTTGGAAGGAAGTTATGCCTTCCTTAGAAATGGAGAAAAGATGGTAGACTTATGATGGTAGGCATAATTGGTGGGAGGATCAGGGCCACCTCTAGATCAGGACAGTGTTATCTAGAGCACAAAATAAAATGGGTGGAAAAAGTTAGTATATATAATCAGAGCTGCTTGAAAATGATTGAAACTCAAAATTTTTCAGTAAAGAGCAATTTTCATGAAAAAATGGCTCCCTTTTTTTTCTTTTCTTTTTGAGGAGCTGCATATGCAGTCCTGGGAAAATAACTGGGTCCCCCAAGAATCTGTATTGAGACTTGTGCTGTTCAACATATTCATAACTTATCTGGAAAAGGGGTGAGTAGTGAAGGAGCAAAATTAGCAGATGATACAAGATAGTTGAGTCCAAAGCTAACTGCAAAGTGTTACAAAGGGATCTCACTGAACTGGGTGACTTGACAACAAAATGGCAGAGGAAATTAAATAAATACAAAGTAACCCATATAGGAAAAATAATCCCAACTATACAGTAGACTCTCAATTATCCAGGATGATAGGGAAAAATTAATCCTGATTAATAAAATCCTGGATAATCACCATCCATAGGAAATATGGGGGAGGAGGGTTGGTTCACCAGCCACTCTGTGCCGGGGGGATGGTGTGTTGGTTCACTGGCTGCCCTGCGCCCTGGTGGGTGGGTTTTTTTGGTGTGCTTGGGGTGGCAACAAAGCCAGAGCTGGCCCTGCGAGTTACACATATTTTTTTTTTGACATCCTGGTTAATCCACAACCTGGTTAACCCAGTCCTGGATAATTGAGAGTCTACTGTACATACAAAATAATGGGGTCTAAATTAGCCATTACCATCTAATAAAGAGCTTTTGAAGTAGTCATGGATAGGTCTCAGAAAACATCTGCTCAATGTGCAGTAGCAATCAAAAAGCTAACAAAGTTAGGAACCAGTAGGAAAGGGATTTATGATAAAATGGAAAATACCATAAGCTATCCTATAAATCAGCTATCCTCAACTACTGCATGTAGTTCTGGTCAACCCATCTCAAAAGAGATATAGAAAAATTTGAAGAACAGAGAAGGGAACAAAAATGATTTGGGGTATGGAACAGCTTCCATCCAAGGAGAGATGAAAATGACTGACCTTTTGAGAAAACAGCCAATTAAGGGAGGACATGATAGAGGTCTATAAAATTATGAATGGTGTAGAGAAAGTGAATGAGGAAGTGTTACTTACCCTTTCTCCATAATCAAAAACCAGTCATCAATGATATTATTAGGCAGAAGTTTAAAAGAAACAAAAGGAAGTGCTACTTCACATCATGCACAGTGAACTTGTAGAACTCATTGCCGGAGGATATTGAAAAAGGCAAAAAATGCACCTGGGTTCAGAAAAGAATTGGAAAAATTCATGGAAGCTAATCACTGATGGACCTATTAGCAAAGGTGGTCAGGGACACAACCACATATTCTAGGTGTCCCTAGACCTCTGATTACCAGAAGCTGCGACCGGGGATGGATCACTTGAAATTGCCCTATTCTGTTCATTCTGAATACTGGGCTAAGTGGACCGTTGTTCTGACCCCCTCTGGCCATTCGTATAATCTTATGCTATGTCCATAGGTATTTATCATTATAATTGTAGTTTAGGTAGAAAATCCTACATTTTGGAGTGGGTTACACTTGTGAAAGTGCATTAATAATACCTAGGGTATGGCTTTGGAAACAACAGAGCAAGTAATTGAAAAGAATTAAAATCCTCATTTACCATGTATGATAGACGGTATATGAAGTACCCCTTACACTCACTTTGGAGAAGATGACCAGAATTGTTTCTGATGGCATCCACTGTAGCTCTGACCACTGATAGTGTACCTCAATATTGCCATGGCTATTGAATGGTCAGAATTGAGTATATTTATGTCTTGCCACTAGCACTCTAGTTAAAATGTGCAGCTGGGCTTATGATTCAAAAGAAAAAAGTTGGCCTGTATGAGGTACTACTAAGCTGATTGTGTCTGTGTTATGACTCACTTTTTAATGTCTCCTGTAGGCACTCGGGCATGATACCAGTCTCAGTGACACACTTGTGCAGACAATGGAAATGGAGAACTATTTTTTTAAGTGTTGGCAAAATTCTGCTGGCAGACTGTCTTGCAGAGGGATTTACAAGATTGTCCATGCCTAATTGTTTCTTCTCTCTGGGCCTTTGCTAATGCCCTGCCAAGGGCCTCTCTGTCACCTTCAGTTATGATAACTAAATCCTTCAAGAATGTTTCTGGGTCTTCCTGCTGTACAAAGCAGGGGATTTGCTTGTCACATCCATGAAACAGATTTCAAGTGTCAAAACCTCTCACCTATCCACAAAATTGCAATAGTTTTATTCAGTAAACATTCCTCTGGCCTTAGTAGAGGTATTATAGGCTATCTTTTGATTTTTAAGTAGTAATGACTGCTTATTTGGGGAAATAATTAAGTCCATTAATGGCTATTCTACAGGATGGGTAAGGAATGGTGTCCCTAGTCTCTATTTGTCAAAGGGAAGTGATGGATGGTTGGAGAGAGATCACTTGATCATTACCTGTTAGGTTCACTCACTCCGGGGCCCCTGGCATTGGCCACTGTTGGTAGACAGGAACTGGGCTGGATGGACCTTTGGTCTGAACCAGTAAGGCCATTCTTATGTTCTTAATAATGGCATTTATTTCTTAGATGGATATTCAACTGGCCCTTTCAATTGCACCTAGTGGACATACTTAATATTTTTTCAAGTAAAGTTAAGTCACTGAAGTCTGCACTACGGGCTTAATTTCCCATCTTCAGTGCCTTTGAACTAGACCATTATGACAAATAATAGGATACCTGTACTGAGAAACTATGTTTCTTTTTACCTGTGGGAATGTTAAAATCATGAATTGCAGTCTGAGTACTAGCATGCGTGGGTATAGCAAAAATGGTGTGTCTGTTGCCAATTATAGGGACAAGTCAATTACTCAGAGTTATCTGAATCACTTGATAAGCTGGCTTTTAATACAGCCAAATGAAAATACATCTTAAGAATAAAGAACGTAGGTGTCAGGCATTCTCTCCGACAATCAGTGGTTGGAGTGTTGGTCACAACGAGGCATAGGATTGGGCCTGAACCAAGGGTGGCCCCAGAATCAAGATCTTGGGTCAATGCTGAGATCAGAGTCCATAGACAAACCAAGATCCAAGTCCAGCAACAGGTCAGAGGTCGAAGCTGGGTGGTCAGAGTTCAAAGACAAGACATGTCTGTACCAAAGTCAGAGTCCAGATATGGGCCCAAGTTTGAAAACTAGATAGTCAGAGCCTGAGAGCTTGCAGGGGATCAGGAGGCAGAGGCAAGGCTGGAACAGGCCAGTGGTGAGGCTGGAGTGAGGCTAGTGCAGAGCAAGTGAAGGGCTCAGGCAAGGCTAAGGAACAGGAGCAGGCTGGAAGTCCTTGGAGTCTGAGGCACTGTAAGGCAGCAGGGGGTTCCTGGCTGTCTAGGGTGCCTTCTGTTGCTCAGACTGATCTGCAGCTCGGCTGGAGCTGTGGAAATACCAGAGCTTTGTGTCATTGGGCCCAGGCTCTGCTCAGTGATAGGCTGCTACTGCAAGCCTGGGGGCTGACTCAGCACAGGCCCAGCTGAGGGCTGACTCATCGCAGCAACTGAAGAGCAGCCTTAATTTGGCTGTGAGTTTGCCTCACAATAGGCCACCTTAGAAGGTGGAGGACTGTATTTGGGACCCTGAAGAGGACTTGGGGATCATGGTGGATAATTAACTGAACATGAGCAGACCGTGGGATGCTATGGCTAAAAGGACTAATGCAATCTTGGGATGTATAGATAGGGAAATTAGAAGCTAGAAGGGAACAGTTATGTGACCTGTGTTCAGAGCATTGATCCTAGATCTCTTTTCTCAACACTTTCTAGGTTTTCAACATCCATTTTCAAGTGATGGCACTAGGAGTAGAGAGTATTCCAAAGTCACCGGCAAGAGACTATAGAAGCTCAGTCTATTTTAGTTTGTCAAAGAGAATGTTAAGGGGGCATGGTCTATAGGTATCTACATTGAGAGATTTCTGATGATAGAACATGCTTTATTGTAGTATATAACAACATAACACTATCCAGTGTCTATTAACTGAAGTTAAATAAATTCAGACAGGAACTAAGGGGCAAATTTATAAATAAGGGTATTTATCCACTGGAATAATTTACCAATGGATGTAGTGAGCTTTCTTGATCACTTGAAGTTTTTAAATCAAGACTGGATGTGTTTCTAAAATATATGCTCTAACCCATCAAAAGTTATGACCCTGATGGAGTAATAATTGAGTGAAATTTTGTGGCCTTTAATTATGCAGGAGGTCACACTAATGATCATATTGGTCCCTTCTAGCTTTGGCCTATGAACCTATGACAGCAATAGTTAAAGGGCCTGATTATCATTTACACTAAGACCACTTTGGCAGTGGAAAGAGACTTTTCAGTGAGTGTAACTGTAATTTATGCCCACATAAAGGCTACTTTACACTGCCCAAGTGATATGTAAATTGCAATAAATTCATGGGGGCGGGAGGTTAAGGACAAAAGGATCATTATGATCAAGTAGTATGACGTCCTGCACTGTACACTCATAGAATTTCACCTAGAATGCTTTCCTCACGTCCAATGTCTTATTATTAAACTAGGAGCACATCTTCTAGAAAGAATCAGAGAGGTAGCCGTGTTAGTCTGGAATAGCAGAGGTAACAGAGAGTCCTGTGGGACCTTAAAGACTAACTGAAATATTGAAGCATAAGCTTTCGTGGGCTAATACCCAAGCAGTGCTTGCATCCGACAAAGTGGGTATTAGCCCACGAAAGCTTGTGCTTCAATCTTCTAGAAAGACATCATAGGTTTTGTCATTAGGCCCATGTTTTCCTAACTCTTTCTGTTCCAAACTCCCTTTTTCAGTTATTTCTAATTTTCCAAATATTTGACCTTTCAGGCTGAAATCCTCAGGCCAGGTTTCTTCCTAAAAATTCACCCTCAGGAAAATCTGAATAAAACTGGATGAGCTGTTTTTGAGAATGACAGTCAAAAATGCACTTGTCCCTTGCAATTTTTTCCCCTTTGAACATAGTTACTGACAAAATGATTGGCAAATGATAACAAAGTCTAAATTTAGAAGCAATTGTTCAGAAGAAAGAGAGAGTTTTTTTAGAATCTGGGTGAAAATTGTTTTTGATTTGACTGAGGTAGAAAGGTCTGATGACCAGACTTGGTGCTTACTTGCATTGTTAAATGACTTTTTAATAATTAGTGCCCAGCTATTCAAAGTAAAGAGGCCTGCAACATCTATATGTGCATGTCAGGTTCTAGTAGGTGTTTTAAAAACTGAGTGTATTAATGGTTGCTACTTACTGCAACTTGCAGTTATTGGACAAGATAGTCTGAAATTGAATCTTGCTTGTTGGTTGCTACTCAGTAGTCACTTGCAGGATTTTTCAGCATATGCAAATAATTGTGCACTCTCTGAGACACAAGCCCTTTCTCAGGATGCCCCCTGCCATCTGCTTCCCCCTGCCATCTGCTGTCCCAGGCACTAGCCAAGCAAGCAGGTGCCTGGGACAGCAGATGGCAGGGAGCAGCACTCTGGGAGCTGTCAGGGCGGCACTCAGACTGCTTTCTGCTCTTCTATCTTTGGCGGCCCGCCGGCGGCAGCTTTTTTTTCCCTTCGCCGCTTGGGGCAGCAAAAAAGGTAGAGCCAGCCCTGCCCCTTCTCCTTCCTTGCACAGTTATGTGCATGGTCTCTGTCAAAGATTTACCTTTTGTTACTCATTTGGAAGGAATGTAGTAGCCCATTAGGTATTTAGTTGCTAGTGGAAGTTCAGGTACCAGTGGTGATGAAGAGTTGTTTCCTCCCCACCCCCTATTGCAGACTAGATGTTTCTTGTGCAGGCCCAAGTTATCCAGGCGTTTGTTACATTCTGATTGGATTGAGCACCACCCACAGTATTTCAGCTACAGTTTAAGAGCATGGAAACACTTTAATGCAGAACAGACCTGCTAGCTTATTTTGCAGTGTGTTTTGTATAAGGAACACAACAGTTGTGCTGTGTAGGTAGGGGACTATATTTCTCTATGCTAAATATGGGACACCTGGTAAAATTACTCGTATTCAAGCGAGTTCAATGGCAATCAGTGAGAACTATGCAGTACAAACATCCAAAATAACATCAAGTTGACTGAGCCTGTGTTAAAAGGAAATACTGCGTATCTTTAAGGCTTTAGGGTACACAGAGACACTGGAGGAAGGAAGGAGCCTGCCAGCCAGGCTGTTGGTGAGCTGAGAGCTCTGACCAGGGGCTAGCTCTCCGCACAGCGCTGGCAACAGGATGGACTCTGCTAGGGGGCATGTGCAGGAGTAGTGGGGATGGGGGAGCAAAGTGGCAAAACAGAGCAAGATTAGCGAGAGAGGGAGAACGTAAAGGGCCCATGGGTGGCCACAGAGGCAACATGTAACCAGCCACCACGGCTGCAGGACACAGCCAGTGCCAGCCAAAAACGGGGCAGGGCCCTGCTGGATGGGAGCTGGTACACAGCGGGATCAGTGCTGGTGGACCAGCAGGTGGAGCAGCCGGTCCCATGTGCTTCATCTTCTCTCTCCACCAGCCTTGCACACCAACCCCCTTTCCCATTGGCCACTGGACCCCCCGCCACCTACTGCTAGTAGGTAGGCAGCTGGCAAGCAGGGATCCAGCCAGCAGCAGGACCGGCCAGTACTGATGGGGGAGGTGAGACAGAAAATACAGGACAATTTGCCTGTTTTATAGAAGAAGTTGGGACAGCTGCAGGAGGGCTTAAATAGGGGACTGTCCCTTTAAAAATGGGACATCTGATCACCTTAGTGCTGTGGAGACTGCAGTGCTTTTAAATCCGCTTCCAATGCAATTTCAAAGTGTTGGCTTTGCTCTGTCTGGTTGGGGCCATAGGTGTCTTAGAGGTCATCCTCTCTATTTTGACTTATAATAGTTTCCATCTATTATCAGGGGATGCGGGGAGGGTGTTCTCAGTTTGGTTTTATCCCCCCACCCCTAGTTTTGTTCAAACAGAGTCCATCCTTCTGGTCATGCTAAAAGCAGGTTTATGTGCATTTGTTTGTATATGATAGAGGAGGTGTTGAGCCCCATACATTAGAAAGCTCTGCACAAATGGCCATCTGTTTCCTTTTTTGCCAAGATGCCCTATGGCACGTATCCTCAGAATTAAACTACTATCCAATTTTCAGGAGCTGTTGTAGGAGTACGAGATCTGCCTGGGGGGTACACAGTAAACTTGGATGCCCAAGCTCTAGGAGGAATTCTCTTGCAGAAGGAAGCCATCAAGCCAGAAACCTCTTCCGTCAGAAGCACCTTCTTAAAGCACATAGGAGGAGGTAGGGTGGCCTGAACACATGGGTGGTCTGTCCGTTCTGGAAAAGTCCTATAGAATTCAATAGGAAGTGGTGATCTTTTATTCCAAGGTGGGTTTTTTCTCTTCCTTCTAAAGAATTGGGAGTGGCCATGGTTGGAGAGGGACAATGCTCTGAGGTGGTACATGGAATTCTTTCTCCGGTCTTGGCTAGTGGATTCTGTTAACATGTTCATGTTTCAGTGTTGTAGTTAGAATAAATTTTCCCCAAGTCAGACTGGGAAAGACCTGGGAGAGGTAGAAGGGTGAGCTCACCTTTTGCTGCAGCATGAGGTCTGGGTTGCTTACTAGGACCATCTGTGCACAACTCACTTAATCAGTTCTCTGCCACTGCAGGAACCTTGGGCATTGATGCATTGTCCTCCTTTTAACTCTCTTCTTGTGGCACACAATAGACTAGTCACCTGAGTGCTGTAATAATTCAGTCTAATCCAGGTGGCTGGGCTCAGTACATGGATAATTAGGTGGGGTTTAATGGCTTATGATGTGCAGTAAATCAGACTAGATCTGGTGGTTCCTTACGGCTGTAAAATCAGACCTTGCCAATAGATTTTTAAACCACCCTGTAGAATATATTAAAAAATAGTTTTTTCTAGAATGCTTACATTAAAATAGAAAGATAACTTTGAATTACTAGAATCAGAGAGGTAGCTGTATTAGTCTGGAATAGCAGAAGTAACAAGGAGTCCTATGGCACCTTAAAGACTAACTAAAGTATTGAAGCATAAGCTTTTGTGGGCTAATACCCACTTTGACGAAGTTTGATGTTTGCATCCGACGAAGTGGGTATTAGCCCATGAAAGCTTATGCTTCAATACTTTAGTTAGTCTTTAAGGTGCCACAGGACTCTTTGTTACTTTGAATTACTAAACTTCTATAGTGTGTAATTTCTGGAGATTGCTATTACATTTCTATTGAAATCTATTGCTTTAATCACTTTTAAATTCTAGCCTATAAGACTTTTCAATAACAACTGTCCTAGAGAGAGTAGTAAAGACCAATAAGTTTGAGAAGGCTACACAATCGAGGGGAAAAGGAAAGAAATGGGATGGTGAGAAAGGGAGGATGAAAAGCTTTCTTTCTTAGACACTAACTGCAATTTCCCTCTGGCTTCAGTGGGAGGAGAGAGTGCTCAAAACCTTGCAGCATGGAGGGAATCGCCAACATAGCTATGACTAGCCTCTTGATTTTGCTGGAGATTAGTGTTATTCTCAATATCTTTTTCCTTCCAGGGACTCAGTATACTTTTATTTCAGCTTTCATTAAATTCTATTTCATCTGCCCATTGTTTTTTCCAGGGTCACTTTTCATTTACACCACCTAGCCTTCAGCATCCCCAATCCAGTTCTCAAGTTGACTAGCTTCTCTTCCCCCTCCAGCTCCTTTTGTATAAGTTAATGGCATGAAAATCAAAGCTTGGCTCCTCTTTCCCCCCCAAAAAGCAGAATTTTCCCATATTTCTGAGCCAAAGCCAGTGGTATCAGAGTCCGTCCTCTCCTACTGTCAGGACAAGAAGCCTCCTAGATTACATCTGAGGTTTAAAAACAATCTTGCTGTGCCATTTTTTTAGCATCTTTATCTTTGAGAGAACAACAGCATTAGCTATTGCTCATTCATTCATGCAGAAATAGGGAACAACAGCAGCTCCTAAAATGAAAATAAAAAGGTAACCCAGCGAGCACATGTTCTGGAGCAAAGCCATCCACTTAAAACTTCTGACATTTAGTGCAATCCACAGAGAATTAGAGGAGTTTATGAAGCAACTGACCTGTTGTCAATAAGAGCTGTGTGCCTTATGCACACAAGTGAAAAAGTACATAGGAAGCCTTTAACTAAGTTTAAAACAATACTATGGCATTAGCATTTTAAAATATTCCCCTTACCAAAAAGGGAAAAGTTTGCTTATAGAACAAAGCTGATATATGATGGATAGAAGGTGGGAAGGTTTTTTAGAGGGTGTATTTTATGGCCTTTTTAAAAAAAAAAATTGAAAAGTGTATTTTAGACAAGCCACTAATGTGACAGCTCTCAATGTTGTAAAAGAAATTCTCAGCATGACTTTCAAAATTGACTCTCCATTTCAGAGAATGAAGATCATTCTCCTCTCACTAAGATTAGTTTCACAGTGGTGAAACTCCATTTGACTTCAAAAGGGATTATTCCTGATTCTCAAGAAGGATTGAGAAGCTAAGTGACCTGGTTTAATGGGTTACTCCATAGGAAGGAAGAAGGCCTGAGACATTGTGGGAGCCCAGCTAAAAAGAACAGGGTGTGTTATCTGGGATAAATGATTTAACAGTAAGGGAGCCAGACATTCTAAACAATGTTAGGGAATTCTCACTGATTGTTGCTTATATGGAAACAAATTATAATATTTATTTAATGACAACGTGGTATTTCATGCATCTGAAATTCTAGGCAAGAGCTGCCATTTTATAATCTATTCCATTTACAATGAACACAGCAGGAATCAAACGGGGGAATTTCGGTGTCAAGCATTAGAGAGTAGCACCACATGCTTGGGTACTCTTAACACCAGCATGCTGGGCTACTATGGAGATGGGCAGATGCCACTATGGGCACAGCCTGAATACTTTGACATCATACAAGAGTGACTCTGGTATCACTCACTGGAGCTTCCGGTCTCTCTCTATGGCTCCTGCACTGAAGGCTGGGGTCCCTAGCTGGAGTCTGAGATGCTGCACTGGTCTGCACTGAGGGTGTGTAAGGGTCTTGGTCCTTGTCTAGAATTCTGCATTGCGGTATCTCACTGAGTGCTAGGGCACTAGCTGACACCTGCTTGCACTGGTGTGGACCCTCCTTCTTGGGAATCTGCTACATGTCCGGGTGCAGGCAGGCAGCAGGGACTCCTCAGCAGCTGTGGCTGCAGCTCCAACTGTCACCCTGCAGGAAAGGATCCTATAACTCTTCTGCTATGGCGGCTCCATGTAAGCAGATGCTCCCTCTGCTGGTAGCTGCCTGAGATTGGGTTCTTCTGCCAGTCACAGGTAGCTGCACTTTTGAATGTTTGTGCCACAGGCTGTGATTAGTCAATTTTGTCAGTAAAGGTGTGAAGAGGACAGAGCACACTGGTGGCAAATTCAAGAGGGGCCAGTACTACAGAGATGTGCAGAATTTGCTGCCAAGTCTTGGAACACAGCCCGACCCCACCCTAAGTACTCAGCTTCTGGGAAAATAAACACATATCCATGTGGTATAAGCAAGGACGTAGTCAAAGACAATAAACCAGGGGAAAAACACTAATACCACAGCAGAAATCCTTAGCAGATTGTGTCCTTGAAAGAATGGCAGGTTCAGCTATGAGTGAGATTTCCCCCGCATTCTAGAAGATATTCCTCATCCTAGTTACAATGCTGCCAACTTTCACAATTTTATGGTCAGTCTCATGCAAGTGCCCCTTGTGGCCAGAGATAGCTCTGCAACACCCTGCCTCTATTTTCCCCTTCTTCCAGGCTCCTTAAACAAGCCCCACAAAGTGTTTTGTTGTTGGAGACTGGTTTCTTTATTCACAAAGTTCCTAAAACACAAACAAATCTTCCACCCAGCATTAAGCTGGGCACAGCCTGTCCTCCCTGAGATACCGAGTTCAGCTGGGTTTTCTTCCCAAGCTGCAGCTCCACACAGAGCTTCCCAAGAGCTTCCTGCCAAGCCTCTTGCCTCTAGCAGTCTTGGCTACACTCCCAGCCAGAACCCCACTTTGCAGCTTCCTTCTGTTTTTATTGGAATCACCTGATTCCTTTCAACTGGGGCTCATCTTGTAATCAAGGCTGGCTTAGCCTAAGGGCAAGCCACCCTGTAACGCATAGCTGGTGTTATACTTAAAGCCTCAACTGCTTGAATCAAGACCTTGCATGAAACTGTCGGCTTTCATTTAAAAAGTAAAAGTTGTGTTTCTATCCTTTTAAGATTATGCGGCAAGGCTTGGAAAATAAAGCAAATGCATCATAAAAGCTCAGAAACCGGAAGGCAAATAAAGCAATAAATTGTAAAATATCTTATGACTTTTAAGCCAATCTTGTGATTTGGGCACAGGGGGCCTACTCGTGATTTTTAAAAATTCGGTCTTGGCAACACAACTGTTGTCAAATTTCCTATCCATGAAACACCCAACCTATGCAAATGAATGTGGCTTTGCGTAGAAACCGTGAAAATATTTGCAGTTTCAGTGCTTTCATTTTATGAGAAAGTAAAGGTTTTAGGGATATAAAATAGGCCAAAATGAAATACCAATTTTTTACAGAAAATATGATGAACATATTTTAATTAATGTCTTCAAACCATCTGAAATATTAAATTATTCCAATTCTGAAAAGGCACTTGCACTCTGCTTTAATCAGTGTTTCCTTGTCCCTGTAAATTAAGTCTTAATATATTATGCATTAAAAATGAGATGAGGGAAATGTGGGGAAACACTTTTTCTAATGATTTTTGACCTTCATTTTTAATGGATGATAGAATCACAACAGTAGATGGGTACAGTATTGCCTTTCTCAAGAGTACTTTCACCTGTTGCATTAATAGATAATCAGTTTTAAGGTTTCGTATAGTGCCCGTCACTGTAGATCCAAGGACCCAGTGCACTCCTGCTGAAGTAAATGGAAAGATTCCATTTGACTACAAAGGGAGCTGGATCAGACTCCAAGATAACATTTAAGATAAATGTTCAACCAGCATATTTTCCACATCAGCCAAAATCTTTGCTAAATCTGATAACTGCCTAACCTGGGTAGAGAGGTGTGTAGTTGTACAGAATGAGAGTCACACACAGTTCTTATATCTCTGTCACAGATCAAGAGGATGCATTCTGACTCTGACCTTTAAACAACCTTTATGGCCATGTGTTCTTTCATCTCTCTCTTCTCAGCCTTAGCAAAATAACTATGCTACTAACAATGGAGCCCAAACAGTTGCCTCTTCAGGACTTATAAACCTGACTATTGTGTCTGGAGTCTTTGTTTGGATGTTCCTTTTCTAGCTGATGTTTTATCTTTCCTCCTTTGTTCCTCCCACAATTCCATTTGATCTAACTCGATAGCAAGTAACTCATCATAAACAAACACAGCTAGATAGCTCCCAGTGCATCACAGCATCACTTTGAAAATGTCTCCCTAACTGACTGCTAGTAATAAGTCAGGCAGAGCCAACTGTTGCATAAGAAGGTAGGTGCAGTCCCCGCAACGCACAGTAGGTTCACAAACTATCTCTGCAACTTGGCTATTTGGACATGGAAGTGAATCAAAACTTGCAAATTTGCTTGGAGTTGGTTTAAATCAACTTTAAAGGCAAGTCCCAAGTGCCCTACCATGAATGAAAGCTATGCTACCTTCTTGTCTATTCGAGGAAGGGTGGCACAATGTCTGGGATACAGATCCAAGCTGCAGGAGATCTGGATGGAATTCTCTGTCTTGTCAGAGATTTACACTCTGTGTCTCCATTCCCCATCTGAGAATGCAGATAATAGTGTGCCTCTACCTCACAGGGGTGTTATGAGGATAAATACATTAAAGATTGTGAGGTACTCAGATACTAACATAAGGGTGGCGATATAAGTCGTTTAGCTAGTTGGTGCACATCTGCCAACTTTCATGAGCATGGAATGCAGTTTGCAAATTCATCAGACTTCAGGCGCACAACTTGAGGCTATTTTATATGAATATTGCACATACTGTTAATGAGGCAAGACCAAGAACTGTTGTGTGTCTCTTAATACTCACTGCCTCACCTTCATAATTTTCATATTATCGTTGACTTTAGTTTAATATCCCCACAGAGACTATGGTAACTATCAGATCACATTCATTTATGTAGGCAGAAAGTGTTTCATGATGTGCAGGGAACTAGAAATAATACACTGAAGTGGGGGGGGGGAGTCTTTTAAGAAGAGTAGCCCATCCAGCACATGTATTATTCAGTGAGTTTAGCTTTGTTTACAAATTTAGGAGTGTGGGCAGTTTCCTCTGCATGAGGGAGGGGTTAGAGACTGGGAAGGGATGAGAGGGAGCTGATGCTGCAACTGCCCTAGGCTTGTTGGTAGGCTCAAGTGGAATGGCTTGACTAGCTGGGTGAGCAACCCCTTGGAATGGTGAAAGAACTCGTCTATGCTGTCCTTTTCCATAGAACAGCCACACAGGCCCTTGCTCCTCATAAAATCACTCCTCACATTTTATTCTTAGGTTATGGTAAGACTCAAGAGTGATTGTAGTTGGTTCCTCTGCATTTTGACAGTCTGTACAAGGTTGCACATATAACATGATGGACAGAGCCCAGGCTAAGTACCAGTAAGAACTCATTTTCTGAGGTTCCCTGGGAGTACACTTTATGCATATAGATATGCATAGAGTACTTAGGGAACTACCTGAAGCATCACAGAACCATTAGTGCAGGGGTTTTCAAACTGAGGGTTGTGACCCCTCTGGGGATCATAAGGTATCACCTGGGGTTCATGAGCTGTCAGCCCCACTAGGCACGGGGCTGATAGCCCCAGCCCCTGTTAAATTTAAAATTAATTTTAATTTAATCACCCCCATTTTGATTTATAAGGGGGTGTCACACTAAGAGCCTTGCTGTGTGAAAGGGATCATCAATACAAAAAGTTTGAGAACCACTGCATTAGTGATTATCTTTGAGAACTTACGGAGAATGGGTGAGGTCCCAGAGGACTGGAATGGCGTCAACATAGTACCTATTTTTAAAAAGGGAGAATAAAGAGGACCCAAGGAATTATAGACCAGTCAACCTAATTTCAAGATCAGGCAAGCTACTGGAACATATTATTAAACAATCAATTTGTAAGTACTTACAGGATAATAGGATTATAAATAATCGAAAACATAAATTTGTCAAGAACAAATCATGCCAAACCAATCTAATTTCCTTCTTTGACAGGGTTATTAGCCTAGTGGATGGGAGGGAGTGGAATCTGTAGAGACGATAAATCTTGATATTAACAAGTCTTTTGACACAGTCCCATATGATGTTCTCATAAGCAGCCCAGGGAAATGTTGTCTACATGAAATTACTGTGAGGTGGGAAACACTGTACTCATAATAGTTATCAAGGATTTGCTGTCAAACTGGGGATGGGGGATGGGACATATCTAGTGAAGTCCAACAGGGGTCAGTTAGACATCTGGAGATAGTCAATATTTTAGTTAGTGATTTGGAATGGAGCAGAGAATCTGCTTATAAAATATGCAGATAACTAACTACCAAGCTGGGAGAGGTTGCAAGTATTTCGGAGGATAGGAGTAGAATTCAAAATGACCTTGGAAAATAGGAGAATTGGTCTGAATTCAACAAGATGAAATTAAATAAAAATAAGTTCAAAGTGATGCACTTAGAAAAGGAAAAATCAAATGTACAACTACAAATTGGGGAATAACTAGCTAGGCAGTAACACTGCAGAAAAGAATCTGTAGGTTATATTGGACAACAGATTGAATATGAGTCAACAACATGATGCAGTTCAAAACTGGAGTGTATTAACAGGAGTGTCTTACATAAGACACAAAAGTTAGTTTTTCCCTCTCCTGCCCACTGGTGAGGCCTCTGTTGGAGAACTTTGTCCCATTTTGGGTGCCACACTTTTGGAGAGCTGTGGACAAATTAGAGAGTCCAGAGAGAAACAGCAAAAAATAAGTTTTATAAAACTTTTAATCTACATGGAAAACTTGAAAAAATGGGCTAGTGTTTAGTTCTGAGAATGAAAATTGAGGGGGCCTGATAAGTCTTCAAATACATTTGGGGTATTATAATGAGGATGGTGACCAATTGTTCTCCATGTCCACTGACAGTAAGGAGAAGTAATGGACTTAATCTGAAGCCAGGGAGACTTAGTTTAGATGTTAGGGAAAACTTTTTAATTAGAAGGATACTGTATTTAAGCTCTTGAATAGGTTTACAAAGGAGGTTATGGAATCCCTGTCATTGGAGTTTTTAATGAAAAGTTAGACAAACACCTGTCAGGGATGGTCTTGGTATACTTTATCCTGTTTCAGTGTTAGGGGCTGGACTACATGACTTCTTGGAATCCCTCCCAGCCCTACATTTCTATGATTCTATGATTCTGGGATGGCGTTAGTTGTTGATGGAGAGTAATGTAGCTAATATCTGTATCTTCTGGATTATATTAATATTTGTTATTACTATAACATCATCCACATGCTTATAACAATGTCTATAGGCAATTAAGCAGTCAATTCAGAGGAAGGTATGCTTACAACATACCGGTATCTATTTTTATGAGGTTATTGATGAGGTCCATATAGTTTAGGCTGCACAAACCCTGAAGCAGACACAATAGAATTACTGAGCACTGTTTAAGAATTCCAAACCCAGTAGTGTTACAAGCTGATGTTAGACTAAGGGTATGTCCTCACTACAGCAGTAGGTCGATTTCCCTTAAGTCGATTTTCTAAAGTCTACTTTAGAAAATCGACTTAGTTTGTCCCCACTACAGCAGCAGGTCGACACTGTCTGTCCTTCAACTTTTGAAGGGGTCGACATAGCCCGCATTGCACTGTGGATAGTTATCCCACAGTGCCCGGAGTCCCCAGCTGGTACCACCTTTCGGGGCAGCCAGGCACGCTCCCCAGGGGACCAGCCCCAGTCCGAGCAGCCCCGCGAACCCCCCCGCCCGCCCGAGCAGCCCCGTGCCGGATCCCCCGCCCGCCCGAGCAGCTCCGCGGACCCCCCACCCGTGGGGTTGCTCGGGCGGGCGGGGGGGTTCGCGGGGCTGCTCGGGCGGGCGGGGGGGTCCGCGGGGCTGCTCGGAGGTCGGAGGCTTAAAGTCAGATGCCTCTTCACTACATCATAATCGACCTAGAGAGGTCGATTTTAGTGCTACTTCTCTCGTCAGGCAGGAGTTATAAAGTCGATTTTGAGGGCCCTTTAAATCGACTTTAATGGCATGTATGTGAAGACAGGTACACGTTTATTTCGACTTAACATTGTTAAAGTCGATGTTAAGTCGTAGTGAAGACATGCCCTTATATAGGTAAGTCCGATGTCTCTTAATCAGTTCATTGTTTTAAAGAGGTAGCTTGTTTGCATTTTAGAAAGTGAGAAGTTGTCTTGTCTTGTTATCCTGAAAACATTAAGCATGACACCAGAGATATTTGTCACCAGCCACCACTGTGCCCAAATATTTCAATGAAATATTGGTTTTAAAACTATTATCCCTCCATTAAAATGTTCAAAGGGTTGGTAGAATTCATTATGCTATTCCCAAATTCTCAGAAAGCTTTTGTAATGTAAATCAAAAAGGTTTGTAAGTATGCATAGGCATCAGATGTTCTTTCAAAAAAATTTTGTTTTGAGTTAGAATTATTCAGTGGTAGCTATCTATCTCTGCTTAAACAATCACTTTCTTATATACTGTGTAAATTCAATTAGCACAGTTTTGACATCACTCCTACCCCTGTGATGTAGAATTAGCCATGCATCTTGCGTTCTACTAATTTATCATTATTCAATTATTTAACTAAAAAAGCCATATACATTGTCAATAAAGAAAGAGAAACAGCAATTGATCAGTATTTAAATCTGGTAACTGTTGCCAAATTCTTGCTGTTAGTACTGGAAATACTGAGGGTAACATTTTTAAAGTATCTAAATCACTTTGTCCCCTAAGACACTTTTAAAAATGGGAATAATGAGACTTAGGCTCCTAAATGCCTTTTGAAAATTTTACCCTTAGCGGATGAGGGAATATTTGCCCCCATTCTCCTCATGTTTATGAGCTTGAGTATCACTCAAATACTTTGGGTTGACCTTTGCATATTTTAGTCAATTAACCTCCCATCCCCACTTAAAGTTAAGTGTGTGCTTAAGTGAAGTGCTTCCTGAACTGGTATCAATTTTTTAAAGGTATTTAGGCATCTAATGGGACTTTCAAAACCACCTCACTCCCAATGGGAGTTAGGGGGCTGAGTGCTTTTGAAAATCCACTTGGCACTTATGTGCATCTTTAGGTGCCTCAATACCTTCAAACATCTGGTCCAAAGTTACCAGCTCTACTGCTGCATGAATAAACAATCCAGTCTTAGGGTACATCTCTACTACCTGTCGGATTGGCGGGTAGTGTTCAATGTATCAGGGATCGATTTATCGCGTCTTGTCTAGATGCAATAAATTGATCCCCGTGAACTCCGGAACTCCAGCTCCACAAGAGGAGTAAGCAGAGTTGACAGAGGAGCCACTGTGATCAACTTGCAGCCATGAGGAGGAACCTCTACCTTTTGTGCCGCCCCAAGCAGCTCAAGAGGAAAGAGTGTTGAGCTGCTGCAGGTGTGCCGCTGAAGCGGGAAGAGCACCTTTCAGTGGCACAGCTGCAGAAGCTCCACCCAAGAGGGAAGACTGAGTGTTGAATTGCCACAGTTGCGTCACCGAGAAGGGACAAGTGGCTTTCGGGGCACGCACTGCAGAACAGGGAAGATTGTTGAGCAGCTGCAGCCGTGCCACCAAAAGCCGTCTGAGCAGTGCCCTGACATCGCCCTGCATGCTACCCCCCCGCCGCTTGCCGCCCCAGGTGCCTGGAGCTAGCCCTGACTGAGTCAATAGGTATGAGGAAATATGACAATCCTTTTGGAATGCTGAAAAATGATCTGACAGTCAATCTATGACAGTTACATTCTGGCAGTAGCCCAGTGGAACCCACTTTGGAATCTTGATTTTTGACTTGAATCTTGACTTTTGACACCCAAAAAACATCTAGTGGTGCTACCAAGTAAATTAAGGAAAAAAGAATCCAAACTACGGTATTGGTTCGTTACTAGATGGAAATGGTAGAATTAATAATACTAGAGAAGGAATCATTTCTGTTCTCTATTTGGGGGGAAAACAGATCATGTAGTCACAACTTATGATAACACCTTTTCATTTCCAGTAGAGTCTCAGAAGGACATTAAACATTAACTTTCTGTGGTGGGTTTATTTATTTATTTATTTTATTTTGGTATTGGCTCTTGCACAATCTTCACATGCAAAGCGTGTCTCAGAGAGGGCGAATGCTACAGATCATGACTCAGAGAGATGCAGCAGACTGCACTGGTACACTGTTTTCATTAGACACTCCTGTGCTCATGGCTGCAACAAGTAAAAGACAGTTTTGCTCACAATCTTGCATGGTAACATTGTGGTAGTATTAGTTCAGAGTTACTTTGTCATTGGCTTCTGTTTTTTTAAAGGCACGTAATCTGTTTATTCTGGGATTCTTGCCTGTGTTAACTGTATATGTTACTTACCAAAATATTCTAAGAAACTCCCACTTTAAAATGTCAGTATTGGTTGATTGAACTATATTACTGGAAGAAATAATTGTAGACATTGGGGGCTGGATTCACAAAATAACTTGAGTGCCCAATTGCTGCTTTAGGTACCTAAATCCCAGAATTAGGTCCATCGGGCTTCACAAAAGCCCTGTTCAACTGCCTCTGAACCTTGTAGGTGCCTAAACTCACTCTGAGCCTGTTTTTATAGGAGACATTCTTTAAATGCCTGTTTCTGCCTGTGCTCATATGCACTGTAGCCCTCTGCCAGGCATTCAGATGCCAAAGCCCCAAAACAATTGTGGATAAATAATTTCAAAAAACTCACTGGAGCAGGGGGACTGTATCCTTGTTTTCCTACTACCCAGGTGAGTGCACAACCACCAGGCTGCAGAATCCTTCTCTTGCCCAATGATTCTTTCAATATTTGTTCACAATGGTACAGCTTCAACAGGTGAGACTGAGGGTGCCCCACATTGGAATATTTGATAGCTGAGTGGTTAAAGTACTCACCTTAGAGCTGGCAAGTCATTGTTTTAATTCTTCCCCCTGCTCAGGTAGAGTGGGGGACTTGAATCAGGGTCTCTGAGGTCTCAGCTGAGTACCCTAACCACTGGGCAAAAAGTTATGAAGGAGGTTATCCTTGTCAGAAAAACAGCCCAGGGACCTAACTCCTGAAAGAGGGTTTGCAGCTGAGAATCCCAAGTAAAAAGAGGCACTTGCTTGTAGCCTAGTCTTAGATGTCTATATCTGAAGAGGAACAGGGTTTACCATTCAGCCTTTGGCGTCTCCTATTGGCTAGCTTAGGCGAGGAGCCACCTCGCATACTGGCTTTTGTGAATCCCATTCTAAAATACCTATGTCCCTCCATTCATTGTATAGGGCAGCCTAGGCTTTGTGGATCCCAGTGATTTTCTAGATGCCAAAACGTTAGGCATGGTGATACTCTATGTGACCATGCCTAAATTCCTTTGTCACTCTTAACCCTTAGAACTTCCATAATTCCTTTAATAAATACTGTGGATCAGAAAGCTGTTTACAAGGGAAAGGAATGATCATCATTCCTTGTTTTTAAAATGAGGAAACGGAGGCACAGGAAAGTTCAGTGAATTGCTCCAGGTCACATGGTCATTGGCAGAGCCAGGGATTAGAACCTAAGATTCTGAATCCCACTCTTTAGCTCTATAAGACAAGCAATACTGCCAAAAATGAGATGAATGGAGTATTTGCTGGAAAGAAATGTGGCTAAGAAATGAAATGTTGCAGTTTCTCTCTCTTTATTAGCTCTCTGGTGATATAGGGGAAGAGGATGTTAGAATGTACAAAGAATCAGAGCTTACTGCTCATTCACTCAGTTAATATATAATATAAATGGAGATATACCAATCTCCTAGAACTGGAAAGACCTTGAAGGTCATCGAGTCCAGTCCCCTGCCTACACTAGCAGGATTGAGTACTGTCCCCTGACAGATTTTTTTGCCCCAGATCCCTAAATGACCCCCTCAAGGATTGAACTCACAACCCTGGGTTTAGCAGGCCAATGCTCAAACCACTGAGCTATCCCTCCCCCCCCCCCAAAAAAAAATAAATAAAATGGAGATATACCAATCTCCTAGAACTGGAAAGACCTTGAAGGTCATCAAGTCCAGTCCTCTGCCTACACTAGCAGGATCAAGTACTGTCCCCTGACAGATTTTTTGCCCCAGATCCCTAAATGGCCCCCTCAAGGATTGAACTCACAACCCTGGGTTTAGTAGGTCAATGCTCAAACCACTGAGCTATCCCTCCCCCCACTTTGGACCACTTCGCTTAAGGACCATTGGAGCAATTTCCAAGGAAACGGGGATGAAAATAATTAAAGCTTACACCTTCATAGTCCATCTCACTTTTGAACAGCCTTAGAGCAACTTACCAGCCTGTTTGTTTATAGCCTATTTCTTCCATCTAATGGACAGTAAAAATACTTCTTAAAAATTGCATTAACTTTTATAATTACTATGTATTGGTTATCCTGGATCCATTCCTCCTAGGTTGTGCCATTTCTTCAGTAATTCATCTTCAAAATGCTTCTCTTTGGATTATGTATTACTCTAATCCATCATCAGGAGATGAATTACTGCAATGCATCATGAAGGAGTTGCTACTCTATTACTCATTAAAGTATCCAGCTGACAAAAGCATGTTGGGAACTCTCCTATTTTTATAGCTAGTATTTGGGTTTAGTATTTAAGGCAGCATAGCAGTTTTTAAAAGGCTTTAACCAAGAAAGAATCCTAGTGAAAACAATGGATTGTTCTATTGACTTTGAGTTTGCATGAATACGGTGTGCTCAAAATGAGGGTACTTAATTAAGCACAATATTTCAGCCTTTACTTTGAATTTCTTTGCTAAGATTTGGCACCAACCAAGAAGAGTATTGTTTGTATAGCATCTAGCATAATGGGGCCTCATTGGGTATCCCCATGCAGCATTTCACTGCATAACTCTCTGCTTCCCAGCCTGTCTCCACAAGCCGTCATAGATGAAGATGGCTGCTCTGGTACTTCAAGGCAACATTTTTTGAATGCACAATTTTTCAACCTAGAAGTGGATTTTTTCAAGATACTCTGAGTCTTGAAAGTCCATGAAAAGCAAAATTTCAAGTACCGAAAGGCTGTCAAATAAATTGGTCTAAAATGGTATCCAGTATTTTGCAATACAATCCTTCCAGATTGTGCAGACGTTTGTAAGGAGGAGTTGTATTAAATACTCGACACTAACACCAGACTGTTTCAGAAAAGAAACTGTGGGCTTATTGTAATTCCTTTTACCTTTTTCACATTTTTATTGCTTTTCAACATCTTGTTGCAAAGGTATCTGTGCAGAATAAAGGACACATACCTTAGGCATCAACCTTACAATAAACACTGCTCCTGGGCACATTGTTCATTGAAGTACTAAGGCATCCTTCATTAGAATGAGCATGGTCTTCAGAGCTGAATATTTTTAACTATTTGCTTTTTTATTTTTGATTCATTAGATAAATATCACTGTTACCCGACTGTTACCCCAATTCAGAAAATGCTTAACTTTAAGCACATTTTATTGACTTGAATGGATTAATGCATAAAGTTACACATGCTTAATTACCTTGCTGAATTGGGGTTTATGATAGGTAATTTATTTGTAGGCTATATTTCTATGCTGCAGTTCATAAACGGAGATGTTGGGATTTAACACTGTGTGTGATCATGGAGTTGCTACTAGTGACTAATTTGTTACTTTCCAGGAACTAGTTTCCTGCCTTGGTGTCCAATCCTGGATACCTTTTTGTTGTTCATCTGATCTGTTTTGTGTATATTACTTTCTAGAAACAAGGGCTAACTGTTCTTTTCTAGGATAATCACTTGCTAGATTTTTGTCGTTTGAGATCCTGGTCTCTTTTGAAATATAAAGGTGTCAAAATGCCTAAAAATGCATTGTGTCAAGTTTCTTCCTTCTTCATTAATAATGCAATGTGCTACTTCTAGCCTGGAATGAATTTTTATGGTCTGTTTATAAACCTCTGAAAACAATTGCTGTAGACACAACCTTAACTAAAGCGGTGTGATTGCTCAGCCATAACATGAGCTCCAAAATTACTACATGCTGCAGTGAAGAGACTACTGAGGAGAAAAAAAAAATTCTTGCTGATCTCTTGTGAACTGGGACATGAATCTTTTATATAAATGCAGCTTCAGGCCTCTGTACTTTGTATTTAGAAATCAAATGTGGTCATTAGTCTATAGTTTGTGCAAATGTAGTATAAAGAGACAGAAGGCAATAGACTACAGCAATCATTATATTGTACTCTATTGTGTCTTTGGCACTTTGTATGTTTTTGGAGTACTTGAAATTCTGGCTGAGTTGCCTTTATTCCCCAAGACCCTTTGTAAGACAGTATGGTTGTAATTTAGTGAGACTGTCCTCCAGCACAACTTTTTTTAAAAAGAATTAATGAAAATAGCTGCTTTAGAATTTTAAAATAATAGATCTGTCCATAACATTCTGTTGAACTTGCAGCATTTGCCTGTGGTTTGAATTAATCACATGTATAGAAGGCAACTCTGCTAGTACTTTGTCTACTGGTATATTATTCTTCACTTTATTGTTAGAGCTACAACTTTTAGAGAAATACAACTCTAAGCAGTTCCATGTTTCAGTTGTATAAAAGGCCTTTTTCTATTAACCTGTCTGTCATTTTCCTCCCCATCCTCTTAAAAGCATCAGTAAAAATAAGGTTATGAATTAAGTTCAAATTTAAATGGTATCAATAGAATACATTGAGGAATGTGAATTAATTTTGCTCACAGGGAAATACCTAAATAACATGTAGCACATTCTTAAACCTTCCTGTCCCTTGTGGTAAGGCTTCTATAATGCATGGAGTTCATTAAGGTGTCCATACAAGTATAAATTCATTATGGTTAGTGACTATACCACAAACAAATAGAAAGATTAAAGTCCATATTGTATAGTGTACTATTGAGTGTGCCACATAAATATTAATGGTCCAGGAAAAATTCCTAATGGAAACATAAAATTTCCAGTTTTGTGTTTTATTATTTTTAGCTAAAGTAGGCACCTGTGTCCTTTTTAATGTCAGGAAAAGCTTAAGGTAGTAAAAATAGGCAACCGTAATAAGTCTTTATATAGTGGAGCCAATCTTGATCCAATGAAGTCAATGGGAGGTTTGCACTGACTTCAGTGGGAGTAGTGTGAGGCCTACTGAGTTGCCTGGTAAGTGCTGTAAACTTAAATACCAATAAATAAGGAAACAGATTATAAATATATGGACATTAAAATGGTTTCTTAATTATCTTGATACTTAATACTAGACAAAAGCAATACTCAGTAAACAATGCCATAAGACATGTTCATAATAAAAGATATGCCTTCCATTAAATGGTGGTTTTTTACTTCTTGGAAGTGAGCTTGTAACAATTATTCTAGTTGAACTTAAGGGAAAATTCCATTGTGTGTGAGACATTTCAGAAACGTCTCACTTAAAAAATATAAACGTGCAAATTATCATAAAGTTTCTGTGAAGTTAAAATAAATAGTGTATACATACACTCACTAATTGGTTTTATAGTTCTGGTGCAGGGGGGATATATGCATACACATATACTTCTCTGAAAAAAAATCCTAGATTCCTTCAGGAAACATCACTTCATTAAGATGTTGTACTGAACTGATGCAAAGGGACCTCTTAAATACCTTAATGAAGTCAGAGATTGATTAAGCAAGTTAATGCATTAAGGGCCATAAACATCTCTGATTTGCCTTATTGAGATAAATCAGACACAGAAAAACTGCAAAATCTAATTGTTGCAGAACTGACACAATTTAAATAAGTCCACTCTTACAAAAGTTTTAGCTAGATACAGCTACCCTATGTCACCAGTTTGAAGTTGGATGCACCTAACTGGAGGGGCAAGGGAGATGTTCAAAATGGAATCTTCTTCTGGGATAAGGTTGTTGTTCCAACTGAATTTCTATTGAAAGTTTGGTAGGACTTGCATAGTGAACTTTTTTTTCTTTCATAGCTTCATTATTACCTTTTTGAGAAAACCCAAAGGGCAGCAGTGGACAGTTCATTTTGTTTGTTCGTTTTATGTTTTGAGGGGATTTTTTTGGCTGACCTGAGAATAATTTCTTCCAGGGTACTATGGATATCTATATTTTTCCCCTTCCTGTTCAGTCCATGTATGGAGTCACGTAGGAAGATAACTGAGGAGACACAGGCTGCAAAGCATTTAGTATGCTGACAACACCCAGTTGTCTCCCTCATGACTGGTCTGGCTGGAATTGTGGAATACAGAATCCAGTGTCTGTATGAACTGGTGCTAGGGTGAAGACTAACTGGCTGTGACTTAAGCCAGACAATACATCCGAAATTTCACATTCTTGATTATCTAGCAACAGAAGATCAGGTTGAGGGAACAAATGGAAATCCAAACTAAGAAAAGGAATGAATGCAGCAGGCAGCAATTGGGATGAAGTATTACCACTGGCACTAATGCACATAAGAGGTAAGGAATGCAAATCTATAGGTATTTCCCTTAATGAGGCCTTGATGGGAAGGCCAATTAGTTGGGGGGCGGGGGCACGATATGCTTAACCTGGCTCAAGCCCATCTAGCTACAATGTCCCTGTCAGAAGCATGGGTACAGAACTTACAGATGCAGATTTTACAGGTCCAAAAGAGTGTGGTGGCAACCAAAGATGCTAAGATGTGGTTCAATGCTAAAGGACACATAACTGAGCATCGGGAAAGACCTAAAGTCATGATCCAGGATCAGGCTCCCTATCACGCTTTCCCAAAGGTAAAGTGCTTAGAGTTGAATTGACATTGCCCTTCCATGCAGGTGGGAAGTAAAGGGCATAGTAGGGTTCACACAAGCCAGCTCAAAGGTAAAGAGAAAGAATCAAGAAATGGTTTCTTCTTTTTTTCTTGCAGATTTGCAACCATGAAATATTGGAGGCTTACAACATTGTGTGTCCTGATTGTAGAGGGTGTGGAGTTGGTCCCAAGGTTCAGAAACACTCCAATTGGTGATTCCCTCATCTCAAGACGATGACAGAAGTATGACTGAAGATACCTGAGTGATGAAGTCTGGAGTTGAACTCCACTCTTGAGAAGCCGAGTGGAAAGAAGTCGTGGCAGGAATCCCAACAGTTGACAGCATTTACATCAGCACCCATGACTAAGGAAATGTGACCGCTGTTTGTATTGGAGATATGCAGTTGAGGTGTTATAAAATATACCATACTTTTAGGGAAGGAGTGGGCAAAGAATTGGAGGGGTTAGGGTTTATTATATTATTTGTGTATTAACTGCTGGATATTCATTGTTATCCTGGTGTATAACAATGTTTTTAAAGGTTCCAGTTTTCAAACAACTGTGCACCCACGTCTATGCACAGAGATGTACATGCTATTGACAATGTGAGTCCCAATGATTTGTACTAGCCAGGATGGGCAGAGGTGTCCCAGCCTTTGTTTGCCAGAAGCTGGAAGTGGGTGACAGAGGATAGATCGCTTGATGATTACCCGTTCTATTCATTCTCTCTGAAGCACCTGGCATTGGCCACTGTTGAAAGACAGGATATTGGGCTAGATGGACCTTTGTTCTGACCTAGTATGGCTGTTCTTATGTATGATAACTGTATATTGGTCTATGGGGGAAATACAGATTTAAACAAACATTTCAATGATGTGGCTTAGCAGAGACTTCTGTTTTACTCTCAGGCTAATGAGTGTATATCCATGTGCTTGTATGAAATATGCTGTACACTATTCTGCTGAGAAATACAGTGAAATTGTTTAACTCATGATGGTTGGTAGTGCAAATTAACATTTGCAAAGCCTCTGACCAACACATGTGTTATGACTCTTCATTAGCAATCTTATTACTGGTGAACGATTGAGTATATGAATCAAATCTTATTTTTCTGTTGGCAAGTGGGAGTAAAAGTTGCCAGGATCAGCATGGAAGTGTTTTCTCTGGGGAAAAATAAATCTAAAGCAGGAAAGAATTTCATGTCTCTTTGATGTCACTTGGCTCCAGGTAAAGAACATTACAACTTGTGAGAGTGCTAATTAGAATGACTATTTATTTGATTTACCTCAAATTTCTTTAAAATGATTTCTAAAACTTACTGTTCCTTGGCAAGATGGAAATTTTGAGTGTGTATGTGTTGATTTTAGGAGTCTCGGGGGGAGGGGGGGTTAAGCTGCAGATAGTGATCCTTGGGATGTAATGATCGAAAGATGGGGATGCCTAAACTGACCCGTAAAATAAGATATTTCCAATATTTTCAAATAATCAGTATTTTGGGTTTGTTTTTCATGGATGCCATCTATAGGGGATAATAGAAGAGAATTAACTATGTTGTTAGCATATGACGTTAGCTTTGCATACTCTAATGTCCAACATATGCAGTATTATGTCTAGTCAAGGGAAAGTGCAGTTTATAAGCTGCATCTCAGCAGTCAGAATCATTAGTAACGTTAATTCACCAGAATTTTTCATCAAAGTCACGGACCGGCAATAAATAGAAGCTGGTGGGGGATGTGGGTGGAGGAAGAGCTCCAAGCCTCTCTAGCCCTGCTGCTCCAGCCTGACCGTCGCTCTAGCAGAGCTGATCCAGCCCTGGACAGGAGGATGATGTGAGAGCCACTCCAACCCTGCTGCTATGGTGGGGCTGAAGTCCAAGAAGTCACAAAGGTCTGTGACAAAATCATATCCTTAATCATTAGCATCTCTGCCATATTTGACATACATTTGGGCCAGTGTGATGGTAGTCTAGAATATGCCACCTACCTTCTCTAGTCATTTTAGGGAGACAGTATTGTAGGAAATAGTATCTCACATTGTCCTTTGTTCCACATAAGTAATTACGATATTAAGAAATGCAGCACCAGCCATTATACCAGATCCTTCAAAGCTGAGTGCAGTTTAAACCAATTACTGGAAATCTTCTATAGTTCTTGGTGCATGCACAGGAGAGCATTGTTTTAGAAATATTTCTAACTGAACAAAACAATATGAGCTTCAAAATATAGAGTACTAGCGAAAATACCCGGTGTTGCTCGGGTCAGTCGGAGGTGGGGAGGGAGCAGACAGCTGAGCAAGTGCGGGGTCCGTTGAATGGGGGCAGAGAGCAAACCTGACACCCCCACCTCACCCCCCCGACCAAACCAGACACCCCCACCTCACTTAGCCCTCGACCAACCCCGACTCACATTTTCACCCCCCCACCCAAACCCAACACCCCCACGTCTCCCCCCTACGAACCCCAACACCCCCTGACCAACACCCACACCTCACTTACCCCTCGACAAACCCCGACCCCCCCACATACTCCCAACCAAACCCAACACCCTCACCTTACCCCCCCACCAAACCCAACACCCCCTGACCAACCCCAACCCCCACACCTCACCCCTCACCCACCCAGACACCTTCCCACCGCCCCAGACCAAACCCAACACCCCCGGCTCACTTACCCCCCCGACCAAACCCGACACCCCCACCTCACCCCCCCCGACCAAACCCGACACCCCTACCTCACTTACCCTCCGACCAAACCCAACTCGGGTCCATCAGAGGTGGGTAGGGGGCAGAGAGCTGAGGGTTTTCGGGGTCCGTTGGAGGGGGGAGGGGCAGAGAGCTGAGCGAGTGCGGTGTCTGTTGGAGGGGGTATGATGACATCATAACTATGTCACAGAGAACAGCAGCCACCCAGCTGATGTGATTGGCCTTTAAATAATTTCACCCCTGGGGGGCATCAGAGGTGAGATTTGAAAAATTTTCTACTCTTATGGTCATTACGACCCCAAGACCTCTAACTGTACCAAATTTCAAGTCTCTAGCTCAAACGGTGTGGAAGGAGTAAGCATACATACATACACGCACGCACGCACGCATACACCATTTGACTTTTATATATATACTAGCCTAAGTGCCCGGCGCTGCTCGGCTCAGTCGGAGGTGGGGAGGGGGCAGACAGCTGACACCCCCTGACCAACCCCAACGCCCCCCGGCTCACTTACCCCCCGACCAAACCCGACACCTCCACCTGACCCCCCCAAGCAAACCCAATACCCCCACCTCACCCCCCGACCGAACCCGACACCCTCACCTCACTTACCGTCCCACCAAACCTAACTCGGATCCGTCGCAGGCGGGGAGGGGGCACAGAGCCGAGGGATTCCGGGGACCTTCGCAGGTGGTGGTGGGGGCACAGAGCTGATGGATTCCGGGGTTCCGTTGGGAGGGGGGAGGGGCAGAGAACTGAGGGATTTCCGGGGTTCTGTTGGAGGAGGGAGGGGCAGTGAGCTGAGCGAGTGCGGTGTCTGTTGGAGGGGGGTATTATGACATCATCACCACCTAGCTGCCCAGCCGATGTGATTGGCCCTTAAAGACTTTCACCCCTGGGGGGCGTCAGAGGTGAGATCCGAAAATTTTTCGACCCTTATGACCATCTAGACCCCAAGACCCCTAACTGTACCAAATTTCAAGTCTCTAGCTCAAACGGTGCGGGAGGAGTTCGCGGTCATACATACATACATACATACACCACTTGACTTTTATATAGATAGATAGATTGATACTAGCGAAAATACCCGGCGTTGCTCGGGTCAGTCGGAGGTGGGGAGGGGGCATAGAGCTGAGTGAGTACAGGGTCCGTTGGAGGGGGCAGAAAGCAAACCTGACACCCCCAACTCACCCCCCCCGACCAAACCCAACACCCCCACCTCACTTACCCCTCGACCAACCCCGACTCACATTTTCACCCCCCCACCCAAACCCAACACCCCCACATCACCCCCTACCATCCCCAACACCCCCTGAACAACCCCAACACCCACACCTCACACCTCACCCACCCAGACACCTTCCCACCCCCCCCCGACCAAACCCAACACCCCCGGCTCACTTACCCCCCGAACAAACCCGACACCCCCACCTCACCCCCCCCCCCCCCCGACCAAACCCAACACCCCTGCCTCACTTACCCTCCGACCAAACCCAACTCGGGTCCGTTGGAGGGGGGAGGGAGGAGAGAGCTGAGGGATTCCAGGGTTCCGTTGGAGGGGGGAGAGGCAGAGAGCTGAGCAAGTGCGGTGTCTGTTGGAGGGGGGTATTATGACATCATAACTATGTCAGAGAACAGCAGCTGCCCAGCTGATGTGATTGGCCTTTAAATAATTTCACCCCTGGGGGGCGTCAGAGGTGAGGTTTGAAAAAATTTCGACTCTTACGGTCATTAGGACCCCAAGACCTCTAACTGTACCAAATTTCAAGTCTCTAGCTCAAACGGTGTGGAAGGAGTAAGCTTACATACATACACGCACGCACGCATACACGCATACACCATTTGACTTTTATATATATAGATGTTTAGATAGAGCAATCACAGGCATGAACTGAAATTAACTTCCAAATATCTTAGTTTCAGTTTAATGGAAAGCAACATAGTTAATTTTAAAACCAAAATCCCAAGTAAAGTCAGTGAGGAATTTTAGCTAAAGATTGAAGGCATGATATGTTCTAGGATACAAATGTATCCTCTGTTAATGAGCTTTTGTGCAAGACATTTACTATGGAGACAATAGAAGTGACTTAGTGCAAGATCTCATGGAAGATTTCTTACAAAGTATGTATATATTATTTTTCAGTATTGTTGTATCACCACAAACATGACAATCAAAACCTGGTAACCTAATTATAGCATTGCCATTTAATGTTGCTATATGCTGGGAGTCAACCTACTTTGGAGGTCTTTCAAGTTGGCCTTTACAAACTGGTATTGTAAGGTTAAACTTGTGCATAATTATTTGCATTGGTCTGACAGATTTATTTTCTTTTTTATAGCTGCATAGGTAGATCGATTTGGGCATTTTTAATTACTGTGAATAATTAAAATGGAAAACCTGTTGGACCAAGTTTTTGAAACATGTCCTCTGTATAACTAAGCAAATTTGTAGGCTGTGTAGCTTGTTTGTACAGGTATGACAACTATCGCCTGAATACTTTAGTGACAACATTTACATGCATAAAACTTATTACAAACACACTGGTCACATATAGATTTCATGAAACTAAATTTTACCATTTGTACATGAACATTATAGTAAGGGGGAAACTGCACTTGCACCCCCCACTTTACAGCGGAAGGCACTTTTGAAAATTTGGCCCCTCTTTTAGGTGTTGTCTACATTTGCACACATACTTGAGTACTGGATCATATTTCTGCTCATGCGTGCTCCTCATACCTGTGACCAAGGGGACACTGTTGGCACTCCCTATGTGGCAACTGCTATCGATATATTCATCACCTGTTGTGCACTTCAGAATATTTGTGAGTGTAAAGAAGAGTGTTTCCATCCTGAGTCAGCTCAGGACAAATCTGGCTTACAAACTCAGTACAGGTAGCTAGATACAGCCCATGTGCACAATGGTCCTAGTTCCCAGTGAGCACAGGAAATCAGAGATACCATATTTGCACACATCCTGGAACAGTAAGGAGGCAGAGGAGAACATCTGCCTGTCCCAAGATATGCCTTCACGTCCTGTACAGGCTGTGGAAATGCACATGAGGGCACATTGGTTTACACTTATGGGGCTACATAGCTCTGTGCAGGTAGCTGAAGGTCATTAGCTGTTTGTTCATCTGACATTGCATACATTAAAGATTATTATAACAGAGCATCTCATTAGGTTATCACCTTGAGGTTGGGTTTGTGCTGTGCAGGGTGGTACCGAAGAATGTGGTCATTATACAACATTTTTGTCTACACTATTCACCCTGTTTGAGAAACCTCTTATTGGGCACACAAATAAGCTTATGACTGTTTGCTTCTGGGGAAAGGGACTATTGCAGCCATTGTGTTTTTTACTTTTTATTGTCAGCAGCAATAAGTGAAATTGGTGGCTGTTTCAGTGTATGATTTTTTAAATCTTGTGATTGTGAAATTGACCAAAATGGGCCATGAATTTAGTAGGGCCCTATTCATGTGAGGGTGTTTTATCTGAGTTTCTTCTTTGGCTTGCTTCTTTAGGTCTTACTGCTCTTTTCTTCCCTAAAATGTGTATAGTTTTTTAAAGTGTGTGATTATTCAGGCAAGGGAAAAAAGGTGAATGCTTGGTTGCATGTAAAATGAGGTGTACCGAGCAAGATTATATCTGTTTGTATTTGACCTTGACAAACCAACTGGGTTTGCATGGAGAATGAGGCAATTATTTTAAACATGGTTTGGAGCGTGTTTTGCTTTCCTTTGCTCTGTTAACTGTAAATATTCTATGTCTTCAGCTCATTGAAACTATGTGATTACACAATTTTCATTATCATATCAGTCAGTATTTGAATGATGCTATATTCTAAACTCCTAAAAACATTACCGCTAAAATGAAACATTTACAAAAGTACAGATCTTCTTTGGAAAAGATGGCTGGAAAATGTTGCAAATGGAAAGGGGGATTTTACATTTAATTTTAGAGATTTGACAACGTCTTCAATAAGCCAGCCACTGAGTTCCAAATGCCAAATAATAATAATATCCACATCATGCTTTTCTCTGTTGACCAGGTGAAGTCAATGGCAAAACTCTCATTAGCTTTAGTAGGGAAAAGGTTTAGGATTTTCCTTGATTAAAACTGTTTCCATTTATATAAAGGCACATTGACAGTACTCTGCCTTGAGTTTACTGCAATGTTTTAACAGGGCAGAACCCAGCTGTAATGAGCGCCCCCTTACCAAGTGTAGATGCCTGCACTCTTAGACTGTGGTAACCTCTGTTGGTAATTACTAGTGTGGGAATATTCACTCACTCACACCTCACCTACAGACTCTCTCTCTGTCTGTGTTTAACAAAGCAGACCCCTTCTGGGGTCAACAGTCCATGAGGAGCCTATCCCACTACCCCTCCATTAGTATCTCTGTAGCCCTCCCCGAGGCTCAGCCTTTAAATAGTCCTTCCTGCTGCCCTCCCTGGATTCAGTCCTTATTCAGTCCCACAGCCCCTTCTTGGCTAGCCTTCAAATAGTCCTTCAGCCCTGGTATGGGATCGTGGCCCCAGGGCTTTCACCCTGGAGACATCACCCTCTCTGGCCCCAGCTCTTCTATCTTCAATCCCAGCAGCCAGCCAGAAGCTTCCTGATGCTGCCGGTTCCCTGCCAGCAACTGATCTGTCCAGGCTCCTGCTGCTCCTTCAGCCAGGCAGGATGCATACAATGACAGTACAAACAATCCAACAGGATAGTCATGTTCAGTGAATCAGGCATTTTAAGTGATACCTCACAAGGCATACTTTGTACTGAACATATCCTACTCGTATCACAGTGGTGAATATGGGGGTTCCAGGGTGCTATTTTGAGGTACAGAGTGTCACGCATATGCCAGTATATCAGAATTAGCAAAGGCTTTTCAAATCTGTTTATACCAAATTGTTGTCTGCTGCTGGTTTCCTTTTTTCCTTTTCATGAAGCTAAAGTGGATCCTCTGCTGATCTTGGGGATTGCCACACAATTTTGCAGAGGAACCAGGCACAGAAACAATCTATGATGCCGTAGAAATTGGATAGAGAGTTTAAAAGCTCTGTGGCAGATTGAAAGCTGATTTAGATATCTTCAGCACATGAAGCTATGATGAGTTAGTCAATGTTGGGATAACTATAAGCAAGTTTTATGACACTGAAGCCGGCTGGTATCAGAAACGCTTAGAGAATGTAGTAGTTATAAGACACATTTAAACCCAGTAAACAGTGATCTATGATCACTGTATATACTCTCGGTATATGATTTTTCTTCTCCTGCCTTCCCCAGACAGTAAAAAGCAGTAGTTTAGAATTAAGAATGGCTCTTAAGCACTCCCCTGATGCTTTAGGAATTCCTGGTTGCACCTATGTTGGCATCTAACTGCCCTCGTAGATGATTATCTTTTTTTTTTAGGAATAGAAGGTAATATTCTATGAATGTGTGCATGCGAAATATTATCGTTAGCATCACAGTGTAAACATCTGTGTAAATTCCTTATTACAATGTCATGGTTCTGCACGTTCGTATCTAAGTCCACACCCTACCATCTGCAGGAAAACCATGATTAACAACAAGATTTGAAATCTTTCATTGGCTTTATACTCACATAGTGTCCTTAAATGCTTTGAATATGAAAAGTATCTAATTAATCCTCAAAATAATACCTCACCCCGTGAGATTGTTAAGTAAGTGTTGTTATCCTTATTTTTTACATGAGGGAACTAGACAGATGTATTTTGCCCAGGGCAACAGAAGGAATCCTTATCTGAGCCAGGTTAAAATCCTGGAATCCTTTTTTTTTTTTTTTTTGGGGGGGGGGGGGGGAGGAAATCACACTTGCATTCTGGTCCGCTAACCTATTCTTACAAAAAAATTGGACCCTTTCCCTCCATACGAGTATGAATTGGAAGAATCAAGCTTATTTAAGCTTGGTTCAGGGGCCAGTTCACAGGTGCAAATTTCATCTGCAAAATTTGTTTGCTCATATTTGAACGTTCTATATGAATTGTAGGTGTAAAATATGAGCTGTTATACTTCTACCTTATTTGCAACTGAAATCTGCTGATTAGAGAACTGGAAATGTAACTATTCAATTGTATACTTTCAATATACTGGTGGATGCAAAAAATGGAGGCTACGCTTCTGAAAATGTACCCCAAATGGAACAGATTTATGGATAAAAAGTTCTGGAGTCTCTGAGATGTGATTTTTCTCCTCAACTTTTCATAGAAACAGTAGTAAAGTGTGTGTGTGTGTGTGTGTGTATGTGTGTGTATATGTATATATGTATATATATGTGTGTGTATATATATGTGTATATATCTATCTATATATATAAAAGTCAAGTGGTGTATGTATGTATCTATGTATGTATGTATGTATGTATGTATGACAGCGAACTCCTCCCGCACCGTTTGAGCCAGAGACTTGAAATTTGGTAAAGTTAGGGGTCTTGGGGTCTAGATGCTGGTAAGGGTCGAAAAATTTTCCGATCTCACCTCTGACGCCCCCCCAGGGGTGAAAGTCTTTCAGGGCCAATCACATCAGCTGGGCGGTTAGGTGGTGATGATGTCATAATACTCCCTCCAACAGACACCGCACTCGCTCAGCTCACTGCCCCTCCCTCCTCCAACGGAACCCCGGAGATCCCTCAGTTTTCTGCCCCTCCCCCCTCCCAACAGAACCCCGGAGATCCCTCAGTTCTCTGCCCCTCCCCCCTCCCCAACGGAACCCCGGAGATCCCTCAGTTCTCTGCCCCTCCCACCTCCCAAGGGAACCCCGGAATCCATCAGCCCTGTGCCCCCCCCCCCACCTGCGAAGGTCCCCGGAATCCCTCGGCTCTGCCCCCCCCCCCTGCGACAGATTCGAGTTGGGTTTGGTGGGACGGTAAGTGACGTGGGGGTGTCGGGTTCGGTCGGGGGGTGAGGTGGGGGGTGTCGGGTTTGCTTGGGGGGGTGAGGTGGTGGTGTCGGGTTTGGTCGGGGGGTTAAGTGAGCCGGGGGGTGTCGGGGTTGGTCTGGGGGGGGGAAGGTGTCAGGGTGGGTGCCCAGACCAAACCCGACACCCCCTCCCCCGGCTCACTTACCCCCCGACCAAACCCGACACCCCCCCACACCTCACCCCTCACCCACCCCGACACCTTCCCACCCCCCCAGACCAAACCCGACACCCCCTGCCTCACTTACCCCCCGACTGAACCCGACACCCCCACCTCACCCCCCCACCAATCGCAACAACCCCAGACCAATCCCGACACCCCCTGGCTCTCTTACCCCCCGACCGAACCCGACCCAACCACCTCACCCCCCCAAGCAAACCCGACACCCCCACTTCACCCCCCGACCGAACCCGACACCCCCACGTCACTTACCATCCCGTGTGCTACACAGTGCAATCTGTGTGCTACACAGTGCACCGTGAGCCGGAGGGGTGTCGGGTTTGGTCTGGGGGCGTGGGAAGTTGTCGGGGTGGGTGAGGGGTGAGGTGTGGGTGTTGGTCAGGGGGTGTTGCGGTTGGTGGGGTGAGGTGGGGGTGTCGGGTTCGGTCGGGGGGTAAGTGAGCCGGGGGGTGTCGGGTTTGGTCTGGGGGGGTGGGAAGTTGTCGGGGTGGTGAGATGGGTGGTGTCGGGTTCGGTCGGGGGAGTCAGGTGGGGTTGTCGGGTTTAGTCGGGAGGTAAGTGAGCCGGGGGGTGTTGGGGTCGGTGAGGGGGGGTGGGAAGGTGTCGGGGTGGGTGAGGGGTGAGGTGTGGGTGTTGGGGTTGGTCAGGGGGTGTCAACTGTCTGCCCCCTCCCCACCTCCGACTGACCCGAGCAACGCCGGGCACTTATGCTAGTATATATATAAAAAAGTCAAATGGTGTATGCGTGCGTGTATGTATGCGTGTATGTATGCGTGTATATATGTATGTATGTGCACTTACTCCTTCCACACCGTTTGAGCTAGAAACTTGAAATTTGGTACAGTTATAGGTCTTAGGGTCCTAATCAGGGTAAGAGTCAAAAAAATTTCAAATCTCACCTCTGACGCCCCCCAGGGGTGAAAATCTTTAAAGGCCAATCACATCAGCTGGGCAGCTGCTGTTCTCTGTGACATAGTTATGATGTCATAATACCCCCTCCAACGGACCCCGCATTCACTCAGCTCTCTGCCCCCTCCCACCTCCAACGGACCCCGCACTCACTCAGCTCTCTGCCCCCTCCCTCCTCCAACGGATCCTGCACTCGCTCAGCTCTCTGCCCCCTCCTCACTTCCGACGGACCCGAGTTGGGTTTGGTCAGAAGGTAAGTGAGGTAGGGGTGTCGGGTTTGGTCAGGGGGTAAGTGAGCCGGGGGTGTTGGGTTTGGTCGGGGGGGTAGGTGAATAGGGGGTATCGGGTTTGGTCTGGGGGGGTGGGAAGGTGTTGGGGTGGGTTAGGGGTGAGGTGTGGGTGTTGGGGGTGTTGGGTTTGGTGGGGGGGTAAGGTGGGGGGTCGGGGTTGGTCGAGGGGTAAGTGAGCTGTGGGTGTCGGGTTTCTTTGTGGCGGTAGGTAGGGGTGTCGGGTTGGTTGTGGGGAAAGTGAGGTGGGTGTGTCAGGTTTGGTCTACGGGGGGTGAGGTGTGGGTGTTGGTCAGGGGGTGTTGGTAGGGGGTGACGTGGGGGTGTTGGGTTTGGGTCGGGGGGTGAAAATGTGAGTTGGGGTTGGTCGAGGGGTAAGTGAGGTGGGGGTGTCGGGTTTGGTCGGGGGGGTGAGGTGGGGGTGTCAGGTTTGCTCTCTGCCCCCTCCCCCCCTCCAACAGACCCCGCACTCGCTCAGCTCTGTGCCCCCTCCCCACCTCCGACGGACCCAAGCAACGCCGGGTATTTTCGCTAGTATATACTAATATATACACACACAATATTGTGGAGGTGATATCACTGCCTATTATTAAGGTTTCTTGTCACTTCCCATTATAAGTCCCTTTTTCAGTTGTCTGTAATTTTGCCAAACTCCTCTGGATGAAAATTTTCCATATTGAGTGTCTGACTCAGTCTGAATTTAATGGAAAATTTCAGCCAAAAAAATTCAGCTGTTCCAAGAATTACTTGTTTTCCTCATCTTCAAAAATATGTTGGCGACCTTTCCTTTGAGAGGATTTGGTGTTCCCATGCTTTGGAGCATGGATGGAATTTCACAGGGATGGACTTTGGTTCAGAAATGTCCCGTGCCTATTCTCAATGTATGAGGGGGAAGAGAATTTAAAACATTTTTATAGTGACAGAACAAACATTTAAATACTACTTTATAAGATGGATACAGATATTATGGTTAGAATTAATACATGAAGCATTTTATAAGCATTCCATAATTCCACATATTTATAATTCTAATATCTATTTCAACAATGCTAACATACAGGTCAACCAGACTGGTATCCATCTATGCATATGTCAATGTCCAATAAGGCCAGGGCGTTGGCATGAGCTTACACCTGCTCTGTCAGTATCACACAGGCATTTCATAACTTTTACTAAAAAAACTTGACTTTGAAACCAAAATAATGTTATTTTAACATAGATTTTTCTCTTTCACTGTGTGTGTGTCTGTATATTCATTCCACTCCTGTCAGCCTGAAAATGTTGATTCATTGGTGTGACAGATATAATATAATATCCTGGACAAACCTTATGAAATTAAGATAAACATTATTGAATTAAGTTTAATACCTTCGGGGTCCATTGTATTAAAAATGCGATTGGATAGGCCTTGCTGTGTAATTGTAAGAAACTTCTCTGGGAAGGATTAGGAACTTCACATGTATTGTCCCCAAAAATCCTTTGAAGTGGATTTCCTAGGAAATACTTGGGATGAGGGGATTGCAACCTCCTACCAAAGAACTCAGCGTTTGAAACTTTTTCCTGAGGGGATGTCTGCTGATCATTTTTTACATAAAGCCAGTTCTAAGACCCATTCAGGATTCTCCAGGGTCCAACAAACGAAGGAAGGACTTTTGAATAAATAGATTAAGTTTAAAATGATACAGGGCCTTCTTTCTGATCCAGCAAACGGACATGGCTTCTGATCCATGGAGGTCCCCAATCATTAGGGAAGGGTTGGAAGGACTTGGCCTACTGAGGGCCCAAAATATTAGGTTCTTGTTCTGACCTGAGGCTATTATAAATTTGTGACCACAAAAGAGACCCCTTTTGGAGGATTTATGGGTTGGAGACAGCTGTGTGTAGGGGTGGGGATGGAATATCCGGTACGCTTCTTAGCATGTGTGTCGGTTCTTTTGTGGTTTTTAATGTCTTCTCTCTAATGCTTTTACCCAAAGGATAAAGAAACTATCGTATAGGAAGAGTAGTGTAGTAATAACTGTTGTCAATGACTCTGTTATTAATATCTGAAAAGAGGGAAAGAGTAGCTCATTTAGACAGCTTGACTCTTGTTGAGAAAAACACAGTGAAGGCAGGGAACTGTTCATCCTGAAGATAACCTGGTCATGAGGAAGAAAGACATGAGCCTCCATGCTGGGGGGCTGGAAGTCTGGGAGCAGGTGCCTTTGCTGAACTACTAAGAGGAAATATAGGTGTAATTGCCCTGAATTGAGACAATTGGGACTCAAGATTTTTGTTTGCTTTTTTGCTGAAGCAAACAAAGGAAGGAGACAGAAAAGGAAAAGAGGCCTCTGTTTTGTGCCCGCTTATATATTTGCTTTTAATGAACTATTCAATCTGCTGTGCTATATAGATTATCAGTCCCTCCTGTGCCCAATTAATCGAATGCAGATTATTGCTAATCTGGGAATTACAGCCTTATTCATTTTAAGTGGAAACTAATGGTTCCTCGCGCTAGAAAAAGCATGTCTATCATTTACCTTCTTTATCTGTATAATTTTAATGAATATTTTTAGAAATTATTTTGGGGCATCTGTCATTAACCTTCATTTATTTAAAATTAATAGTAAGGTTAAGCTGTCCCTCTCTTCCATCAAGCTTTGAGAAACAGAAGCAGTTCTGTACTCCCTCCAAGGCTCCAACACAAAGCCAGAGAGAGAGCAAATCAGCTATGCTTCATGGCTCTTTTGAAATCTGCACCACTGAAAGACTGTTTTAGTTTGTATTATTTTTCACATCTTAGCCTCTTCCCCTTTTTACTGAAAAAGTAATAGCTTTATAAAAAAAATCAAATAACCGCATTCAAGAATCACAAAACATCAATAACAAACCAATGCTTAAATTATAAATGGAATAGTTCCTGTTCCTCTTGCAACTGAAACAGCAATTTCACACCTGAAATCCGACTGGTTCAACATGACCAAACAAACTGAAGACCATAAACAAAGTGGCTCACTTCATTCCTCTTTGATATTCACAATAACAAATCATAAATATTAATTTTTAGACCTTGATATCATTGTCATTAGGTCTGTAGTCCTTGTTTCAGACTATAGCTTATTAAATCCTTGCTCTAGAACGGGGGGGGGGGGAGGGACCTTTTGGCTGAAGGGCCACATCTGGGTATGGAAATTGTATGGTGGGCCAGGAATGTTCATGAAATTGGGGGTTGGGGTGCAGGAGGAGGTGAGGGCTCTGGGGTGCAGGAGGGTGGGACTGAAGGGTTTCGAGGGTGGGAGGGAGATCAGGGCTGGAGTAAGGGGTTGGGGTGCAGGAGTTGATCAGGGTGCAGGTTCTGGGCAGCACTTACTCAAGCAGCTCCTGGAAACAGCAGCATGTCCCCATTCTGGCTCCTAAGTAGAGCATGGCCAGGTAGCTCTGCGTGCTGCTCCCTCCACAGGTGCCACCTCTGCAGCTCCCATTGGCCCTATATCACTAAGCTAGACTCTTCTTGTCCTCATCTTCTTTTCCCTTCACAACTTTGGTCTCCCATACTCTCTTGTTGTTACCTCCAGCCCCTTCTCTCTGCTAGTGTGGCCACCTTCCACTTCCATTATTTGTCATCCTCTCTCTTAGCCATCTTCCAATATCCACTTCTTCTTTGAGTCTTACTTAACAGTAACTCCTACAAGAAGCTAGCCAATTAATAACCTGTACACTGGAGGACAATAAATAAAAGCTGATAGGGTTTTAGCTAAAATTTTCTGTGCTCTTCACATGCATGGTGAGGCATAAGGGACAGAATACTTTGGCTACTTCACATCCCTCATGGAATGGAACTGACCAAAAAGATCACGCACATTTTTCACTAGTGGCATTGGCCAAAGTAGGACAGCATTGCTAGCCAGTCAGAAATCTCCTCTCATGTTCAAAATTCCAAAACCATTTTCTATTTGTGAATTAATTTTTAGGACACAGAGTGCCCTCCTCATCAAGAATTTTATTCTTTCTATGTAGGAAATCACAAACAACTCTCAAGACTCCTTAGGTAAATGGAGAGCAATTTATGTGCAGTTTTTAGTACACTCCAGGAACAGGAAAAATATTAACTGGGGGGATGAAAAAATGAGGTTTTCCTGTCCAAATGCCAGTTGGAGCTCTCTGGATTTGTACTTGCAGAGAAAGACTAAACAACAAGAACAAAGGATAACAGTTCTCATACAATCAGAGCAATTTTTTCTCATTCTCATCTTTTTTCATATATTCATTGTTACCTAGAGATAAAGAAAGCCCAGATCATTGCTAAAGTGACATAAAACACACTTGAGAACTTTCACTCCCTTCTGGAAAAACTTCCAATTTCAATATTCATTTCTTTTTAGCATCTCCATAGTGAGGGATTTCTTATATGGATTGCACAGAACAGAAAACTAAATCTGCATTTAGATAGAAATATCAAAAAGGTCATATACAAACTAGACTCCGCTCCCCCCCCACCACCCCCCCATCCACTCCCCAGCAGGAGTTAAACTCATTTCACATCTTCTGTGTTTAAAATATGATGCAAATTGCTTTGGGGTCCCCTAAATACTGATGCAGGAGATCTTAAAAAAAATTCAATTTTGTATGATGCCCTGGCCCTCCTGCTTCAAAAACTCCATGTTTTTCTGTTTACTCTAAACATCTGCTGCTTTCCATACAATTATGATTACTGCATTAAAGGGCATTGGAAACAAATAGGAATATAGAAGAATACTGTCCATTTACTGTAGAAATTAAGAGTAACTGGTTGAATTTTAAGAGCTTTTCATACATTTCAATGGATGCAGTTTACACAGTCAATAATCCACATTGTAAGAGTAGGCAACACAATTGATTTTGAGTGTAGTATTGCTCAGATGAAAGTGTTATAGAATGCTTTATAGCCTATTACACACACAGGGACAAATTCTGTCCCAATTTATATTCCATGCAACTTCACTAAATTCAGTGGAATTACAAAGGATAAGTGAGAGAGAAACAATTACCTGTATTACCCACTGTTACATGCATCATCTATAGAAAAAGTTAATAGGGATACTGCATTTTGAGGTATTGAGTACAGGCAAATGAAAGATAAGTGGTTTGGGAGTCTCATTCTTATGATCAAAATGGCACCATTAAAAAAGTTTTAAAATTGCATGTGATGCTACAGGTGAAACCCTTCCCCTATTGCAGCAATGAGGAATTTTTCATTGACTTCAGTGAGGCCAAGGGTTCACACAAAGTCTTCAGTTTTCGCTTCAAAGTCTCTCCTAGGGGAAACAAGTATATCTACATGTTACAGTCAAATACCTTTAATATGGCTGGCATAGTTCATGTAATTTTGCTGCCCAAAGACAAGTCAGTCAATCATATCAGATTTAATGTTGTCCTTGGGCAATTAAATAAGAGGCAACTTTAATGAGGTGGAAGCAGTCAGCATTTTACAGGATCTTTGCATGACTTGGTACTTAGTAAAATTTCCAGAGAAAGTAAGCCAGTCACGTAACTGTGCATTCAGCTAATAGTGGTATAGGTAAGCCAGCTTCCTAAGCACTATGTTTTCAGTTATTTAACTCAAGATATGGCCTATGTTATAGAAAATTACAATTTAATGATCAGCTCTTTTCATGCAAGTTACTTATAGTCTTTGTTGCATTAAAAACACAGGATGGTTAAAGTATGTTTAACAAAATAGGTCATATTTTTAAATGAAATAATTAACAACACTTGTGAGCTTCTCCCTTCCTCCTCCCCCCTCCTCCTTACCAAAAATGTTTTATTGTCTATGGTAAAGCAGCTTGCATGTTCCAATCAGATTAACTGACTGCCCTGGCACATTACCTTATGCAATACTCTCCAAAACATAACTAACATTCAGAAACACATGAGCGGAAAGCAAATAGATATAAAATATAGTTCCAGGCTTTACTGGATCCGTGGGGTTGCTCCTTTGCAGGAGCAAGGAAAAGAATTTAATCATCTTTGTATAAAAAGTTCGGTTCTTTGTGAATGTTTCCAATTGCATTAGACTTATGTAGGCTCCCTATTCAAAACCTGCAATCAAATGTACTGACATGGACTTTTGGGGCTTATGTAGATTCTCACTAAAGTCACCAGGACACTGTAGATGTACAAGAATTATCAGTAATGATCCTGTTGCAGTATTGGAGCCCAAGTATATAGTACTTTTTTCACTCAATTTGATCCTCTTTCTCCCTCATCACACAAATACTGACATAGCAAAATTCAGCCCAATGTATATGACTTTCCCAGGAACGGTATGTATGCTATTCCTGAATGTATGCTGTTTGTTTTAGTGGAGTACCATATTTTAAATTATTGGGTCAAAATATTGGTCTCAAAAATCTATTACCTGGGAAAAAATGAATGAGAATAGTATTGAGACATAAACTGGGCTTTAAAAAAAACCTGACAAACTTTTTTTAAAAATCCCCAGCTGGGTGGGAAATGTGAAGTTAGGACTCAAACCATAACCTTAACTCACCTCACTGTGCATCCCAGCTGCTACACTCTCTTATAACAAACCCATCAGTGAGATTGCTGTGATATCTTGGCGCACCGGAGTAAGGGAATAATGAAGTAGAAGTTTAGTTCATAAATGCTTGATATGTTTAATAAGACAGTGATTGCATTTACATTTTGTAACTTATCTAGTGGTGTTTTTGATAAATTTTCATTACAGTAACTCCTTACTTAATGTTGTAGTTATGTACCTGAAAAATGCAACTTTAAGTGAAACAATGTTAAGCGAATCCAATTTCCCCACAAGAATTAATTTAAATAAGGGGAGGTCACGTTCCAGTGACATATTTTTCACCAGACAAAAGACTATATATATATATATATATATATATATATATATATATATATATATATATATATATATACACACACACAGTATACGTTTTAAACAATTTAATACTGGTCACACTAATGATGATTGTGAAGCTTGGTTGAGGTGGTGAAGTCAGAGGGTGGGATAATTCCCAGGGAATGCCTTACTGCTAAATGATGAACTAGAACTTGGTTGAGGCCGCAAGGGTTAGCATGTTGTTAATTTGGCCTCACACTCTACAAGGCAGCACAAATGTAGAGAGGAGAGACAACATGGCAGAGAGAGATAAAGTCACATGCTGTGTGTGAGAGAGAAAGAGAGATGCACATTGTCCCTTTAAGTATGCTGACACCACCACCCTGGAGGAAATGGCCAGACAATTTGCTGCCATTGCCCTTGAAGTGGCTGGACAGCAGACTGCAGTTCCCCCAGAAGAGTGGCAAACAGAGCATGATACAGCCGGAGGGCTGTGTCATGAAGAGGACGCTGCAGTTCTGGGAGTGACGTGGGTCCTGGAACAGAAATGATGGCAGTGAGACACCACCAGAAGACGGCGCACGCACCAGCAGAGCAAATCCCTGGGACTGCCAGAAGGAGGTTCCGCAGAGGTTAGTGAAACCCATCACAGTTAGGTGTTACTTGAAACTGGGCCAGCTAGTAATCTTAGGGAGGACTAATGACCCACCAGAGTTTGGCAGAAAGCAGCACATTTATTATACAGATCGCTAAGCTCAACAAAAAAAAAAAAAAGAGGGGGAACATCACACTCACACGCTCATACTCACGCTCCCAGGAGAGGCACAGCACTGGAGATGACAAGATCCTTCAAGATAAGTGTCCCACAGTGCAGCAATGTACGGTGCAATGAAGGTAAGTCTTCGATGGAATGCAACGCGGCGAACCACTGGCCGGACGGTACACGGAAGGTACAAGCCTGTGAGTGCACTCCTGAGCACATGGCCCCTTCCCCTTTTAAGGACCTGCTCCTCATGATCTGCTACTAGAGATGACTTCACTCTGTCTGGTCACACTCAGGCAGTTTCCATGCATTGGTTGTGTGAGTGCAGCCTAATTAGAGTCCCAGTCACCTTGTCTACCAGGCGTTCTTCTGATCTTCCAGCTGTTTAATCAGCCCATTCATCCCACAGGCATTCCAGGAGGGAAAATCACTTGACAGGTATTCAAAGAGGGAGAGGAGACAAACAAGGTGGAGGCGAGTGTAACAGACCTTTGGAGCATACAGGTTATACATATTCTACAGATCACCGCTGCTTCTACAACATTAGGTATTCGGTAAAGCTTTCAAACTCTTAAGTTATTTAAATATTAGAATACTTACCAAGGGAAGTTGTAAAATCCCCATCAGTGAAGGTTTTTAAGAACAGGTTAGATGACCTAGACAGGCATGTCAGGTGTTTTTCTCGATCCTGCCACAGCACAGAGGGTTGGACTTGATGACTGCTCAAGCTCTATATTTCTATGACTCTTTCACTTCCCTAATAAGAGGGGAAGGCCCATCATAACCTTAGATATTGTCTGGATCCTCTGTCTTGTCTGGATTGACCTTCTGCTCAGGGCTGGTGTAACTACTAGGTGAACTAGGCCTAGGGCCAAGATCTGGGGGCGACAAAAAGTGGTGCCCCAAATTTTTTTTACACTATTGCTGGAAAATGAATGAATAAAGAAAAGAGAAATGTGCATTTTAACTTGTCATGCTCTCATACATTATAGTGATAGCCTATGCCAGCTCTGCGTTGCGGGCACAAGCGTACTGCTTCACTATGGTACAAAGTGGCAATGACGTCATTTTTATCGTTGCACGCAGCCGTTACCCATTCTGTTTATAATGCTAAGTTTACTAGTTTTTGGAGGTTGTCGACTGAGGCTAACTATTTTTGTTGCGTTGTTTCAGATCTAAGACTCTAACAAGTTTTGCTGTATCATTTTGCTAATACCTTGTGTCAGTTGTGTGTGTATGTTAAGTATTTGAGTGTATATGTTCATGTGTGAATATGCGTGTGTAGATTCAGGGCCGGTGACAAGGGGGTACTACGGGTACAGCTGTACCGGGCCCCGGACTTCAGAGGGGGCCCCCTGAAGTCCGGGGCGGCCCGGTACACAGCTGTACCCCCTTGTCGCCGGGCCTTTGAGCAAGGTGTGGCTCGGGCAGCCGCTGCAACGCTCACCAGCCCCCTCCCCCGGCACCCAGCAGCCTCCCCCCGCCCTCCTTTGCTTCTCCTGGCCGGCCACGCGGCCAAAGCGTATGCGGGGGTTGGGGCCCGCGGGCAGCGGGACACCGGCGGGGAGGGCGCGGGCGGCGGGAGACCGGGGGCCCCCGCGGGCAGCGGGAGAATGGCCGGGGGGGGCTGCGGGTGGCGGGAGAATGGCCGGGGGGGCTGCGGGCGGCGGGAGACCAGCCGGGGGGGCCCGTGGGCGGCGGGAGACCGGCCGGGCGGGGCGGGAGACCGGCGGGGGGGGGGAGTAGGCGGTGGGAGAATGGCCGGGGGGGCGCGGGCGGCGGGAGAATGACCGGGGGGGCCCTGCGGGCGGCGGGATACCGGCCGGGGGGGGGGCGTGGGCGGCGGGAGATCGGTGGGGGGGCCCGCGGGCGGTGGGAGACTGGGGGGGGCGCGGGCGGCGGGAGACAGGCGGGGGGGCCCCGCACGATCTGCGTACGGGGCCCCAAAATTCCTGTCGCCAGCCCTGTGTAGATTGTTGAAATTTGTCATATTGATATTGTCAGTTGTATGACGGAGTATCCGCCATTCTAATTTTATAAATTTTATTAATAACAATAATTGAATATTCTAAAGGTAGAATAAAATGTAGTAGATTTTGTTAGGAAGGAAAAAAGTATACGTGACTAAAAAGTGTATTTTTGAAAGTATTTTAAAAGTTTATAATAATCGATGTTCCATGGGGAGGGGTTGGGGAGCCCAAGGTGGAAGTTTCACCTAGGGCACAAAATATCCTTGCACTGGCCCTGCCTGCTCAACTTCCCAGTCTCAGCCTGGCAAAGGGGAAATCATAGGCATTCAGACACGATGATGATGGGTGTGGTCTAAGGACATAAACCGAATAGGACTTCACTGTCAGGAATTGATGAAAAGGAGATGGAGAGTTTCCAGTCTTCCACTCAGTGGTGACATCACAGTCTGAATCACTTCACTGTCTCCCTAAACTACTTTCCTGACTAAGCCCATGTTGAGCAGCACTGTACAAATAAATCTGTATGGAGCTCCACAAGTGGAACTTCTCTTCCTTTTCCTATTTGGGGGTGAAAAGGAAATGGAAAAGCATTATAAAAAGACTCATGGATAACTTATAAAGCAGTGTGAATAAGAAGCTTCTGCTGAGCTTTCCTGAACAGGTCATTTGTAACTGGCTAATAGAATTGGTTGTACAGTATCCGCTTACTGGCTGATAGCACAGAGGTCTTAAGCTTTATTAATTAAGGTCATACTTGAAACTTTAAGATGGGGGTGGGTGAGAGATGTTGGGGGTGGGGGAGAGATTTATACTTTAAATGTAAAGACTAATTCACCTCTCCTGTAGCTGACATAACCACAAGTAAAATCAGACAGACACAAGTCTTAAAAACCACATATGCAGATTTGAGGGTAGGAAAAAGGAGCAAAGAATCCAGGCATTTGTCCTAAGAACTTGATTCTACTTTCTAATATATAGACACACATCATTATTTTTGCATAAAATCTGCCATCAGGCATGTAAGTCATAACCTCAGGAGTTAGGACTAAAATTCCCTCAGGTCACTGTGTGAGTCTGACATGAGCTTTTTCCCATTGTCTGTGTAACTAACGTATTAGTGCTATGTAGTGTGTCAAGCCATTACTCGTAACACGTTGGGGAGCTCAATTGACTTCTTTCTTTGCATTCCATGCATGTACTTGATGATTTATTAAACAGTTTCTGATTTCATCATACCTGTTTGGGTTCCAAGTCTTTAATAATAAAGAGTTTTCCTAGCCATCCTTTTAAAATTTGTCCCCAGACAGTTTATGTACTAACAGCTTTAACTTGACAGATAGGTATCAGTGCTCTCCAGGTGTCTGTCTGTCTGAGAAACTGACACGTGCATGAACCATATATATCAGTTCTTGACAGATCATGTTATTACAAGTTCTTCCATAAACACTGAGAGCACCAGCTGCTCTACCCACATGAGTGTTTGCAGGTTCCTGATGTGAATGACATTCACTGAAGACGTGGAAAACAGATCAAAATAGGTAGATCTTGTCTTAAGAATTACCTGACTGCTAAATGGAAATAATCACTGTAACTGGGGGGAAATACATTTGACGTGTACTGTCACATTTACCAGCATTGACATATTCATGCCTAAGGCAGATGTTTACTCATGATAGTTTACATAGACAGCTACTGATTCTTGCTATTTAAAGAAACAAAGGGCTTGTCCTCACTGGGGGGGGAGGGGATCGACGGCAGATACGCAACTTCAGCTACGTGAATCACGTAGCTGAAGTTTGCGTATCTGCCGCCGACTTACTCTTTGTTCTCAATCCTGGCGCTGCAGGACGGGGGTGAGTTCAGCACACAGTCCCATGAAAGTGGCTTTCCTCATGCGAAAGTTTTGCAGCCACTGCTCATCGTCCCACACTTGCAAGACGATGCGATCCCACCAGTCAGTGCTCATTTCCCGTGCCCAGAAGCGGCGTTCCACGGTCGTGAGCATGTCCGTTAAAGCGATGAGCAGTTTAGTGTCCAATTTGTTCCTCGGCTCTATCTCATCTTCCTCTCCAGACTCATCACTGTTGTCACATTCCCTTTCAAGAATGAACTCTGCTGCGCAGAGAGTTGTGCTGGCGACACTCGCCAGCATGCTCCGCAGCAGTTCGTGATCCATTACGGCACAGGAAAATGGATGACTGAGCGCGTGTGCCTTGCTGAAACCGTTAAGAGGTGGCGCCTGAGGTGGCCGGAAACACAGGGATTGCTGGGATAGGACACAAAGCATCACGGGGAGTTGGAACCGGATGCAGAATGGCCGCAAGTGACGCCCCCCTTCCCACAAGGCACTGGATTGGGAAGAGGTGCTCTGTGGGATACCTGCCCTATTGCGCTACTCTCAGTGCCGCCAGAAGCGCCGCAAATGTGTCCATGCTTTAGTGCTACAAGGTCCTTAGTGTGCACACGCTCTAGCGCAATACTTATTGCGCAATATGGGACGCGCTATAACCAAATGTGCTATAATCCTGTAGTGTAACCTAAGCCTGAGAAAATAGAACAAAAGTTCTGATTCTTTTTCACTGCTGTTCAACAAACTCTGTCAGCAACTTAGCCCTAGTCCTGTGAGGTGTTAAGGCTACTCTCATTCAAGTCAATGGGAGGTGAGAATCCTCAGCACCTCATGCAATCAGGCCTCTTCATCTAGAGTGACCAGACAGCAAATGTGGAAAAATCGGGACAGGGGATGGCGAGGGCAGTCGGGGGTGTCTGTGTGTAATAGGAGCCTATATAAGAAAAATATCCCCAAGTCGGGACTGTCACTATAAAATGGGACATCTGGTCACCCTATTTCCATCATGTAGGCAAACTTGGATGAAAGTATCTGTGGGAAAACCCTTGCTAAGGCATACCTGGGCTGCTTGATATGGTGAGGAATAACTTCATTATGCTTTATAGAAGTCAAAAGAATTTCCTAAACAATAAAGCTCCTTGTTCTAAGCATTGTTTGAAACTAAAATGGCATAGGACACCTCTCTGCCACCTTAGTAAAATCATTGGGCCTTTAAATACGCACATTAGGAGATGAGGGGAGAACAATGTAGCTCCTTCGCAAGGAGTAGTTCAGTAGGGTTTTTCCAGTTAAAACTTTTTAAAAGCTAATATTTTCACCATTTTGCGCCAGATGGCGGTTAGGGTGCCATATTCAAAACACTTTTTTGATATTAACATTTTCCAGGTTTAGGAAAACTCCCATGCTTTGGGAGGAAATAATTACTTGGGCAAACTCATCAGCAAGTTTTTCCCAAATTATTGTTTATGGTGCAATGTATTTTCAAACCAGTAATTCTTTCTCCTATTGAGTAGCACTGATGTGAAATGAGAATAGAGAATTTCATGCAGCTCATAATTACAGTATAGAGTCTCTTGTACACTGAAACTTATTGAACTTTGAATTCTCAGTTCCTCTTTTGTATGAGGCAGAGTGGATGGTGCATTGCACTCTAAATGAGGGAACCTGGATTCTGTTCCCAGCCCTTCCACTGTCCTGTATGACCATTTATAAAACACCTCAGTTTCTGCATCGGTAAAACAGGAATAAGGACACATCGTTTTTTATAAAGTGCTTAGAGAATTATGAATGAAAAGCTATTAGTTCCGTGCTTTTCATCATAATACAATATTTCATCAAACTAATTAAATGTTACAATATGCTGTTTCTCTTGTTCCTAATATGTTGCCTAATGTGGCATTAGAAATAGCACAAGTCCTTTGGTGACATGTCAGTCCAGTAATCATGTCTTTTTTGAAGATATGATTACTGGACTCACATTACTCAATGAGCCAGGAAAGATTGTAACAGAAAACTCAGCAATGGCCAAAGTGTTAAATGCCTTTTTTGTTTATTTTCACCAGGAAGGTTACCAGTGATCAGATGATTAACTTTAGTGAACATCATTGTAAATAGGGTAGGATCTGAGGCTAAAATAGGGAAAGAACAAGTTAAGAATTACTGAGACAAATTAAGATTAGCAGCCATGTTATTCTGTATCCGTAAAGAAAATGAGGAATACTTGTGGCACCTTAGAGACCAAATAAACTGGTTAGTGTCTAAGGTGCCACAAGTACCATATTTTTCGCCATATAAGACGCTCCGGCATATAAGACGCACCTAATTTTAAAGGCGGAAAATCTAGAAAAAAAAGATTCTGAACCCCCTCCGCCGAAAAGCCACAGATTTTTTTAAAAGCGCCGACCCCCCCCCCCCCCCCGTGCCGGCTGCACCCCTGCCCTAGTCCCCGCAGCTGCACCCCCCTCCCGTCCCCGCCGCGCTGCCTGATCCACCTGCCCCCCCCCCCGGTCCCCGCCGCGCTGCCAGGTCCACCTACCTACCCCCCCCGTCCCCGTCCCCGCCACTGCAGGCAGGCTGCTGGGTCCGCCTACCTCCCCCCCCCCCCGCCGTCTGCTCCATCACGGGCGGGCTGCCGGGAGCGTCCCGGTTCCCCCCCCCCCCCCCCGTGCAAAGGGCTGGCCCGGCATTTTTAAGACGCACCAACTTTCCCCCCCCCATTTGGGGGAAGAAAAAGTGCGTCTTATACGGCGAAAAATACGGTATTCCTTGTTTTCCTTAGACAGATGTCTTTAAGTCAGCAGGGTCTGATGAAATGCATCCTAGAATATGTAAGGAACTGGCAGAAGAGATCTCTGATCTATTAGTGATTATCCTTGAGAACCAGTGGAGGATGAGACAGATCCCAAATGACTGGAGAAGGACAAATATAGTGTTAGACCCACAATAGAGGTCTCCCTACAGGATGAGGAGCAAGCAGATACCAGACACAGTATTGGTGTACAATACTCCAAATACACTTTATTGAGTACAAAAAAAACCTCACTCACTCCACATTCACACCCAAACATATCACAGCAGAGTCCAAAGGCCAGAATGGTCCTGATGGCCGGTCGAGGCTCCTTCTATCAGGATAAGAGCATATGATGCGGGGAACTGCGGCCAATGGGAGCTGTGGGGTCTATGCTGTGTGCAGACACCACCTGGGCCCCCTGCCTAGAAGCCGCTGCCAAAGGGGTATGCTGGTTCCTTTTGGGAGCTGCCTGAGGTAAAAGCTGACCCCGGGACTCCCTCTTGCACCCATCCCCCTGCCCTAGTCTAGAGCCTGCACCCAAACCTCTCCCAGAGCCACACCCCCTCCTGCACCCAAACCTCTCCCAGAGCCACACCCCCTCCTGCACCCAAACCTCTCCCAGAGCCACACATCCTCCTGCACCCAGAGCCCGACACTCACCCCCTCTCCTACCCAAACTCCCTCCCAGAGCCTGCCCCCACCATATTCAAACCCCTTACCGCAGCCAGGTGAAAGTGAGTGAGGGTGGGGGGGAGCAAGTGATGGATGGACGGGGGATAGAATGAGTGGAGGTGGGGCCTCAGGGAAGGGGTGGTGCAGAGGGAAGGGCAAGGGTCTTTGGATTTACACTGTTAGACAATTGGCAACCCCACCAGGCAGGCATGTGGAAGCCCTGGCCATGCCAGAAGAGTGCACCCGGCAGCTCGCTGGGCACCAGCCAGCACAGGCACATAGGGTGACCAAATGTCCAGATTTTATAGGGACAGTCACAATTTTGGGGTCTTTTTCTTATATAGGCTATTACACCCACACACACACACACACACACACACACTCCTTGTCTCAATTTTACATACTTGCTGTCTGGTCACCCTACAGGCACAGCACTGCCCAAATGTCAGGCAGACTGCGTCCACGTCTTGTGTGTATGCAGGGCCCATTGACTGTTCTGACCTGGGGCCCGGAATTGCTGTCAGTAGGCTTGATGGGAAATGACTGCATAGGAAGGAATATTGCAGAAAAGGATATAAGGGTTATCGTGGATCACAAACTAAATATGAGTCAGCAATGTAATGTGGTTGCAAAAAGAGTGAACATTCTGGAATGAATTAGCAGGAGTGTTGTAAGCAAGACATGAGGAGTAACACTGTGTCTATTTCTGGGTACCACACTTTGGGAAAGATGTGGAGAAATGGACATAAGTCCAGGGGAGATCAACAAAAATTATTAAAGGGCTAGAAAACATGACTTATAAAGACAGACTGAAAAAACTGAGTTTGTTTAATCTGGAGAAGAGAAAACTGAGAGGGACATCAGACTTCACGTGCATAAAAGGTTGTTATAAAGAAGAGGGTGATAAATGGTTATTCTTATCCACTGAGGACAGGACAATAAGCAATCGGCTTTAATTGCAGCAAGGGCATTTCAGGTTGGACATTAGGAAAAACTTCCTAACTGTAAAAGTAGTTGAGCATTGGAACACACTACCTAGGGAGGTTGTGAAATCTCTGTCACTGGAGATTTTTATGAGCAGGTTAGACAAACACCTGTCAGGGATGGTCTAATATTTAATCCTACCTGAGAGCAGGGAACTGAACTATATGATTTATTACAGCCCCTTCCAGGCCTACAGATCTGATTCTATGGTTCTACAGTGAAAAGCCAATGAAATAATAACTAGTTAACATTTAAACGAATGCCTCTTCAAAGGGAATATATTTGGGACTAAATTATCACAGACTAAAATTACTGATTTAATTAGCTTGTTTAAATATTAATTGTTTATCATAAGGGATATTTGATTATCTGAAAATAACAATGACTGATGCCACTATGATGTTGTGAGTGTGCTGTTTTCTCTGCCTTTCCCCTTCAGGTGGATTTCAGGGTTGGAGGCCCTGCAGATTGAAAGATCTTTGATCCCAGCCCAAAAGACTTTTAAATTTGGAAGAAGCCAAAGTTTCAATTTTCAGCAAAATAATGCCATGCCCAAGGGGCAATATCTGCCGCTCCTAATATCAGACATCCTATGTACTCTGATTCTACTCTTTGATCTCTTTCCACCATAATTGGACCAGGTTCTACTAGTAAACATTTTCATTTACCCTCCAGACGTTCACCGTTTGTTATTCAAAATTGCAAATATCACCTACTTCATTTTTTTTCCTTTTACAGTGAGCATATTATTCTATCACTCCAATGCAAGCTAATACATGTAAATTAGGGATGTCAAGCAATTAAAAAATGAATCAAGATTAATTATATGATTAAACAATTAATTTCACTGTTAATAGAATACCATTTATTTAAATATTTTGGATGTTTTCTACATTTTCAAATATATTGATATACAACAGAGTACAAAGTGTACAGTGCTCACTTAATATTTATTTTTATTACAAGTGTTTGAACTGTAAAAGACAAAAGAAATGGTATTTTTCAATTCACCTAATACATTGCTGTAGTGCAGTCTCTTTATCATGAAAGTTGAACTTACAAATGTAGAATTATGTAGAAAAAAACTGCATTTAAAAAAATCTAAAATTTTAGAGTTTACAAGTCCACTCAGTCCTCCTTCTTGTTCAGACAATCGCTCAGACAAACAAGTTTGTTTACATTTGCAGGAGATAATGCTGCCCACTTCTTGTTTACAATGTCACCTAAAAGTGAGAACAGGCATTTTCATGGCACTGTTGTAGCCAGCATTGCAAGTTATTTATGTGCCAGATGCATTAAAGATTCATATGTCCCTTCCTGCTTCAACCACCATTCCAAGGGACAAACATCCATGCTGATGACAGGTTCTGCTAGAAAATCATCCAAAACAGTGCAGACCAATGCATGTTCATTTTCATTATCTGAGTCAGATGCCACCAGCATAAGGTTGATTTTCTTTTTTGGTGGTTTGGGTTCTATAGTTTCTGCCTCAGAGTGTTTTTCTTTTAAGACTTCTGAAAACATGCTCCCTTCCTCATCCCTCTCAGATTTTGGAAAGCACTTCGGATTCTTAAATCTTGGATGGAGTGCTGTATCTATCTTTACAAATCTCACATTGGTGGTACGTTCTTTGGGTTTGTCAAATCTGCAGTGAAAGTGCTCTTAAAACAAACAACATCTGCTGGGTCATCGTCCATGAAATATATTGCAGAATGTGGATAAAACAGAGCAAGGAGTTCAGTCACAAATTTAATTAACATATTATTTTTTTTAATAAGCATTATCAGCATGGAAGCATGTCCTCTGAAATGGTAGCTGAAACATGAAGGGGCACACAAATGTTTGGCATATCTGGCAGGTAAATAGCTTGCAGTGCTGGCTACAAAAGTGCCATGCAAATGCCTGTTCTCACTTTGTGGTGACATTGTAAATAAGAAGCAGGCAGCATTATCTTGTTTGTCTTGGTGATTGGCTGAACAAGAAGTAGGATTGAGTGGACTTGTAGCCTCTGAAGTTTTACATTGTTTCTTTTTTCAGTGCAGGTATGTAACAAAAAAATCTACATTTGTAAATTGCACTTTCAGGACAAAGAGATTGCACTACTGTACTTGTATGAGTTGAATTGAAAAATACTATTTCTTCTGTTTATCATTTTTACACTGCAAATATTTGTAATCCAAATATACACTTTGATTTCAGTTACAACATAGAATACAAGATGAATATAGATGAAAATGTAGAAAAACATCCAAAATATTTAAGAAATTTCAGTTAGTATTCTCTTGTTTAACAGTATGATTAAAACTGCAATTAATTGTGATTAAATTTTTGAGTTAATTGTGTGAGTTAACTGCAATTAATTGACAGCCCTAATATAAGTAAATTACCTGAAACTTCTAGAAACTTAAAACAAGCTGTCAATATTTGTCTGAAATTCCCCACTCTGTTAGGATCATATTAGGAAAAGGTTAAGTGGCCTGTACTGAGTCAAAGGTAGGTGACTCTACCCAAGCAGGGTATAAAGGAGTGGCTATCTGGAGATTGAGCTGAGCATTCTAGGAACCCTATGAAAAGGGTTGAGCCTAAATCTATATTTAGACACCTAGAAAAGCAGCCTGAATTTTTTTAAGTGTTGGGTGCCTACAATTCCCATTGACTTTCATTGATGTTTCTCATTTTGATATGTGTTTTCAGGACTGGGTTCTAAATCACACAAAAGACCAGACATACTGATAGATTCAGAGGTAGAGATATTCTAGAGTTTTGGTGAGGGAGGTCTCTTCCCATAACAATGTCATTTTTTATGGACCCTCTGGAAGAAATGGGGGTTTTAGGAGGGATTTGCGTGAAGAGAGAGGTGGCAGTTGAGCAAAATAGGATGGGATGGTCAATCATGCATAGCAAGCAGTATGGAAATCTAGTAATCCAATTATGGGAAAAGTGTTAGTCTATTCTGTTAGAATTCTAATTCTGTTCCAAAGGTAAAATCCTAAATATATTCTCTAATTTAAACTGAACCTGAAATCGCCTAGTTCCATGGTTGTCATGGAGACTATGAAAACCCAGATGAATTAACAGGGATTGTCATTGACATGGACTTCGAAATCACCCTGAGCAGTCATAATAATTCTTTGTAGTTGTATAGTGCCTTTCATTCAAGAGTCAGTGAATCCTTTAGAAAGGTATCTAAGTATTATCAGCATTGAACATATGAGGAAGCTGGACAAAGAGGTTAAGGCCGTAAATTTCAAACTTGACATAACTAGGAATAATTTTGCATATATAGGTAAGTGATAAGTGAATCAATAGATAAGTGAATCAATGGGATAGCAGCACATTTGGGAATCCGGCTACTTAGTTAGGTTCCTGACTGTAGGTGATACAGTTAAAAAGGTTTGGTTGAGTGAGTTACCAAATCACAAAGTGAGTGCCAGACTTGGGAATAGAACCAAGCAGTGTCCTGCTCTTGCTCTAACCACTAGACCACACTGCCTCAATTAAGATCAATCTCATTCAAATGGTAGCCCTGAAAAGCACTAAGGCTGCTTGGTAAGCAATCAATGAGAGCAGCACTGATTCTTCCCACTGCCCTGCAGTAAGATGTATCCTGTGTGGGCCAACTCTTTGCTGTGGTTCTTAGTGCTCCTGGTAGCTCTGGGAGTGGGAAGAAGAGGACCTCATAGGACAAAGGTGTCAATGTAGACAAATATATTCTTTTGATAAAGTTATCTGGGACAGTATTCTAATTTGTAGAGTTCTTTGAGGTAGAGTCAGAAACTTCATCTGTGTTGACAAAGAATTTTATACATTTTGTAGCACTATGTAAATAATTAGCAATACATAATAAGATAGGAAAAGCTAGCAAAGGATTTAGTATTGATGTTTGAGGCAATGCAGAATCAGTGCCTCTATTCATAGATCACAAATCTCTACTTCTAGTTCTGTCAGAATCAAAAGCTGATTGAACTTCCATTGCTCTAAATGTTTGACCTGAGCATAAGAGTTTCTTACCAATAGTAATGAAAATGTAATTACCACAGTTACTGGCAATTTATTTTCTCCTCAGATGTTATGGAAGGGTATAGCTCTATCTTCTGTTATCTGTTCCATTTAGTTCACCACAAATTTAATTGTTGTCTTTTGTATTTCCTTTTAATAAAAAGCATGATTTAATTAGCAGGGTAAATCTATCAGTTATGTAATATTGCAACTGCAGTGGAGTTAAATTGTTGAGCACTTTTTGCATTGCTATATATAAAGGGATATGGTCAACATAAAATGGGCAAAATTTGTATTTTGTAAAAATAAGATTTTATAGAAACTAAGGCCCATGGAAATGCATCCACAGTTGGTTTCAAAAATTTCAATTCAATGTTTCAAAACCAATAGACATTTGCCTACAGTGTTTGAAACTAGCACAGTGCAGTGATGAGCACCTAGAAATGAAATAGTCTTAATTAGTTTTCACTGTCCAAGCAGAGAGAAATGCCAAAATCCAAAAAGAATATGAACAATGAAAAGCAAGCTGGATTTTTAAGATTTAAGATTTTCTCAATAATATAATGTGCTATTAGCAAAGCTGGTCAGGAATTTTCTGAGGAAAAATAATTATTTCAATTTTCTAATCTAATCTGGGACTTAAAAATGGTATGGAAATTCTGATGATTATTTTTTATTCAGTTCTAGCCATTATAACACTGGTAAATTAGTGTTTGTTTACAACATAGGATTTTTAAATTTGATTATATCCTTTTAAGGACTTGTCTACACTTATCGGGGGATCAACAAGCGGCGATCGAGAAGCGGTGATCGATGCATCAACGGTTGATTTAGCATGTCTTGTGTAGACCCACAGATAGCTCTCCCACCAACTCCCGTATTCCACTAGATCAAGAAGAGTAGGGGGAGTTGACAGGAGAGCATCTCCCGTCAACTTTGCGTAGTGTGGACCTCGCAGTAAGTAGATCTAAGCTACATTGATTTGACTTACACTATTCACGTAACTCAAATTGCATAGCTTAAATCAACTTTGTAGTGTAGCAAAGCCTCAGGGGTTTTTCTTATCTTAATTTTTCAGTATATTAATTTCAAATTCTGAAACTTTTCACAACATTACACACATTATTTTATTGCCCAAAGAAGGGAGAAATCCTGTTAAGCTGGTATTGACGGCACAGAGTAGCAACTGCAGTGAGAGCAGAGGAGACTTTTCAGAGCCTGCTGCTGCAGTTTGGGGAGGTAGACATACCACTATGCTCCTCACACAACTTTCTTTCTCCTTTTGGGGGGGTGGGGGCTCCTCCTGATCTGAACTATGCAGCTCTACAATCTTTGCAAAATTTTCCATGAGCCCCACCACTTGTGATGGAATCTTATAACATAGGACAACTGTGCAAAGAATAGAAACATTGCTGCTTCAGAAAGAACACATTTTCCTACCCTTTCTGTAAAGTCTCTTTTATGGTCGCTGATGGTTTTTATAATCTTCTTTAATCAGTTCATTATCCAGCAATACAAAGTCTCTTGAGTTATCTTTTCTCCAACAGGCTCTAAGCAGCAGGATGAAAAAGCTGCATGAACCTTTAATCTCTGTATCACTACCTGTTTGTTATCCTTTTATTCTTTCTTCAGTTTTGAGTGAGAATCTCCTGTCTGTGTACTTCTAATCAAGCTGTTGACAAGTCTGACATACTTTGCCATGGTTAACTTGAAGATTTTGTACTTCACATTGGGCTTTAAACATATAAATTAAAAGCTTCACCTGTACTTTGTTAGCTCAGATTGTTCATCACCTGTTTATGTTTATGATTAATTAATACTTGTTTGCTTCAAATTAGAGTATGGATGGGATTTTCCAAAGCTCTCAGCATTGACCTATCTCTGTTCTCAGTTAAATAAATGGGAGTGTTACTACTGACTTCAATAAGAGCTGAATTAGACCAACACCGAGTTTCAAGATTTTTGAATAATATTTTTACAAATAAAACAAAAGTATAAAATACTTTCTAAAGACTCAGAATTGACTTAACTGGCTACAATCCTTGTCTAAAGCAGTTTCTTACCCTCAAAGTCTTTCTTCTGAAGTTGCTGGTTTTCAATCAGTCTAGGATCCATTCCTTCGCAAATCATCCCCCACAATCAACAGTGTTTGTCAGAGAAATGGATAAGGGCTTTGTTAGATAATTGGATTGAATACTGAACACTGTAAAATCAATTATTTCTTAGTAGACTTCCTTATAAAATTGTTTTGCTGAATTTGGGTAGCTGAGTACCCCTGTCCTTATTTGTATTTGCCTGGCAACTTTTCCTTTGAAGTTTGGGCATTCTGACTACTTCTAATTTGAAATATTTCTGGTGGCTTTGCTCTCAGAAACAATTGTAGCTTTCATCTGATTTAATGTATTACAGTGTAGTAAGTGTCCTTTTCATAAGAGGTTAGCTTCTCTTGCTGAAATACCTGACCTTTGCAGTGTTTTGGACAGATGGTCTACCATGATTAGGACTTTTTGACTTAGTTCAATACCAAAGAAGTTTCAACTTTTCTATCTGAGCTGCCATACCACTATTTCAAACTCTCATTTCAGGATCTTTCATTGCACCCTTCGCAAACTCCAAGTTCCACACAGCAAGGTAGCTTTTGGAAATTTAAACCAGTGCTTCTGCGTGGAGAGCTCATCTTGTTGGACCAAGGGCTTGGATGCCTGGTGATGTACTGAACACTTCATATTTTATGCCTGAACTATAGCATCTTGTGTGAGTCATTTTTAAATTAGTTTTGTGATTTTTTTAAGCAGTTTTAAAAGTGTGTTTTAGGATACTCTTATTTTTACTAGTGTCCTGGCATGCCAAATACATATATTTAGTGCCGTGAGCATGCTTTGTAACTTGTGGTTCCTCGTGTTGCAGTCTGGTTGCTACACCTATTTCTAAGCCTGCCACATTTAGCAGTACCATCAGAAGTATCCATGACAACTATTTGTCCCCAGATATGTATATGTACACTAAAACCTGCCTTAGAGACTACCTCTGAAGAGAGACTGCCTGTCCTGTGTGACTACTTGCAGAGGATATGGAACATCACTGCTCTCTGATGCGGCAAACCTTTGAAGAGAGACATCCTCTTACAAGTGTCCACTTTTGCTAACTCCCATGAATGGTCATTCTTGGCAGGTTTTACTGTAATAGTTGTGTTGGTAATTATAGATATAATAGCAGAAATACCCAGCATTGCTCGGGTCCATCGGAGGGGGGGAAGGAGACCCAGCGTTGCTCGAAGACAGCTGAGTGAGTGTGGGGTCCGTTGGAGAGGGGGAGGGGGGAGAGAGAGCTGAGCGAGTGCCGGGGCCGTTGGAGGGGGGGCGGGGGCAGAGAGCTGAGTGAGTGCGGGGTCTGTTGGAGGATGGGAGGGGGGAGAGAGCTGAGCGAGTGGGTGGGGGGCATTGGAGTGGGAGGAGAAGTGGGAGATTTTAAAAATTTTCGATTCTTACCTGAGGGGCGAGAGAGCTGAGCGAGTGCAAGGTCCGTTGGGGGGGAGGGAGCTGAGCGAGTGGGAGGTGTTGGAGGGAGGGAGGGGGGTGAGATTTTAAAAATTTTCGATTCTTTCCTGAGGGGGGAGAGAGCTCAGCGAGTGTGGGGGCCCCTGGATGGGGGGAAGAGAGCTGAGCGAGTGTACAGTCCGTTGGAGGGGGGAGAGAGCTGAGCGAGTGCGGGGTCCATTGGAGGGGGGTATTATTACATCATAACTATGTCACAGAGAACAGCAGGTGCTAAACTGCTGCCCAGCTGATGTGAATGGGCTTTAAAGAATTTCACCCCTGGGGGGCGTCAGAGGTGAGATTGGAAAAATTTTCGACTCTTACCCTGATTAGGACCCTAAGGCCTATAACTGTACCAAATTTCAAGTCTCTAGCTCAAACGGTGTGGAAGGAGTAAGGGAACGTACATACACGCATGCACACATACACGCATACACCATTTGACTTTTATATATATAGATTCTCTGTGTGGATGTATATTCTACATTGTACAATCCAATGAAGTCTTCATGATTATTCATGTCATCATCTATATATCACAAGGGTAAAATTTCTTGCTCTTTGTTAAAGGAGCCTGTTGTTTCATCCATCCTAACTCTGTACCACTTTCCAGAAAATTTTTCAAAAATGTTCCTCGTGGTTTCAAGAGCTGTGATTTCAAGTATTTCATTTAAATAACTGTACTTGTGAATTTGTCTTGATTTTCTTTTAAACCGTTTTGAAATATTAGGATCATATTCTGCCTGCAAACAAGGTAGTTGAATGAAGTTGCAGTCAACCTCCCCACTTAAGGATGTAATTTCCATTGGTTCAGTATAATGTCCTCACAGTGCAAGTCTTTGTCTGGCAAGATAACATATAAAAACATAAGATTTCAGAGTTTCTCAAACTGGGGGTCGCAACCCCCTGGGGGGTCGCCAAGTGCTCCCCCGGGGGTTTGCGAGCTTCTGCCACCGCAATTTGCGGCGGCGGGGCCGGCGCGCAGCCGGCAGCCCACCCGTGGCGGGGCCAGGGGGCCGGGGCGCAGCCGCCCGCCCACCCACGGCGGGGACCAGGGGGAGTCGCACCGCAGCCAGCCGCCGGACCGGAGGGGTTGCAGCGCGCAAACAGCGCACGAAAAGGGGTCATGGGCTCAATAAATTTGAGACCCGCTGGATTAGATAATGCTTTCTTAGCCAAAGGCCAAGAAATAATTGTCATTAGGATCTTCCAGTTTTCCTCTTTCTTCTTAGCATACTGAAATGTCATCAACATTCTTTGTGGTCTTAAAGAATATCATTTGTGGTGACATGGAGAGATTGGTGCCTCTCTGGTTTATCTCGAGCCACTTAACAGCTGAGGAATCCAGACTGTCTGAATGCTTTATCTGTGTACTTAGTCCAAAGCAATTTGCACCTAAAAGCTGTACAACAAGAAACAAAGTATGCTGTCTCTAAATACAGCATAACAGAGTCACTGAAAATCATCAAACCAAACTGAGGTTACACCAGCCTTGTTTTGTTGTGCACAGGGAAAGACTTAAGTCACGGTTGATGAGGTGTCACAGATATGTTAAAGGTACCAGGGAACTGGAATTAGGTTCCTCTTACAGGTGATGGCGGAGATGGCTCAGCTGGTGATACATTTGTGGTTGGAAATGTACTTTTCTTCATTTTATACAGCTATGTTTTGAGTGATCTGATTTCATTTTGGCACCTTGGCGAACATAGCTTTTGTACTTTACTCGTCGCTTATCATTTAGTAAGACTGGTTTAGGATTGCAGAATTAAACAGACACAATACTCTGGCAAATTGAATTTAGCTGGCCTCTTTTTTTCTATAGTGAATGCAATGACTATATAAAAGCATCTAGAAAGTGGAAGAGTGAAGAAAGGGAACTGCTTACACCGGATCAGTTGATTACACTAGATACAAATTGTTTTAATTTATTGCTTGTGTAACCCCCTGGGTTCCTCTCTTTGTCTTGCCCTTTGACAAAAAAGAAGGGAGGGGGAGCTGAAGACCCTTTGACCTCCCCAACCATGATGTGACTGAGGTTAAACCCTGCAAAAAGTCAGCCAAAAAAACCCATGGTCTTCTTGATGTCTGGTCACTCCTCCTTTTCTGAAAACACTACTTGGAACTCATGTAGGGGTGAGAAAGAAGAGAAGAGCCAATCAGGAGACTCTAGGAGTCAACCTCAAAGGATTGGAAGTTGAGGTGAGCCTCACAAGTGCACACAGAATTTCCCTTCACAAGAGGAAGAGCCCCCTACTTGTTCAGCCATTTATCAATCAGGGAAGAAAAGAACCAGAACTTGTTGTTGCAGCAAAGACCTTTAACCTAGCCCTCTCTCAAGAGGCAGCTGATACCACAAAGGAAAGAGAGGGACCTCAAGCAACCAAGACCTCCTGAGGACTGTACGACTCCAAGAAGGAATGGGACAAACTATGAGTTTTCAGGGACCTGTCTCTTGTACAATAATTAGATAGTGGGGAAAATGCCATCTAACAGCTAAATATTTTATTAAGTTTTAATTCAAAATCCACACTAAATAAGAAAAGTTGTCTACACCTGTGGTCAAACTAGAGGGCTAGACTGTTTTTCAATAGTCCACTCAGAGGAATGACACTGTTCCCTCCCCTTATGGACCTAAATAAAGACCAGCCTTTAACATCATTCACCTCTTCTCTTTGCAAGACTCATACTTTCTTCCCTATTGAAAGGGGACCAGTGTATTCCAGTTGCTACAGCCTAGTCCTTTACTTGCATTCTACTGACTGTTTTTTACAACATAAGCAAGATTGTGCCTGCCTGAGGGCTAAATGCCACAATTTCCCTGTGCAAGGGAAGATGCATACTGTGTTTATACCAACTATGAGGCTAGCACAGATTGCTACCTCCGCAGCCTAGCACCACCCTTGGGACAGTGTGAAGTGGGTAAAAGCCCAAAATTTATTTCTTTTGCATGCCATTTTACCAGGTACAAGATCTCCCTGTGCTCTGCAGGGCACGGGCTTTGCATACAATCAGGCCTGAGTGTTAGATTGTAAATTACTTTGGGCAGGGACCTGTCAGCACTCAATTAATAGCTAATATTCAGGTCCATGTGTACATATTTGTCAGTTGAGATGCCAGTTTGAATCCCACTGCCTGAGATAAAACTTTGGACACTTAAGCTCACAGTGGAGTAAATGCAAACAGAGGTATGTGTTTGTCGGGAGAACACAAATCCAATTACTTAAAGCATCAGAACTTTTTGTGGGGAAAAAACAAATATTTTTGCTGTACATTTACAGAATTCTTATTCTGATAAATCATTAAATTCACTTTGTATATAATGGTAGTATAGGGAAATAGCTGCTAAAGCCTTAGGAACTTCTGGTTACTCCATGAGCAAGGTGTCTAGCCTAGTTTAAGGAACATTACAAGGAAGCTCTTAGATCTGAGCTTACTGCTTTTTTGGACAATGTAAGCACTGTGGTTACAGTTATTGTACTTCACAGCCTATTATACAAAGCTAAGGCTCAACTGATACTCTTACATGTTGGTGCTTTAACTACTGCTATATTATGAATTCACATTTGAAATAATTGGGTTGACTGTCCTGTGGAGACTTTCCACTGAAAGCAGAGAAACTGCGACCTCTTTCATATTCACGAAATAAACGTGATCCATTTCTCCAATTAGCTTTTTGGTGCAAAAGTTCTGAAGTTCTCAGAACCAAAAAGCAGATGATTTCTGTTTTTAATGCTTCAATAAATTCATTCAGCTTTTTTAACTTTACTTATAACTCTTATGCTATCAGAGTACACTTTAGTGCTGAATCCAAGGACTTGATATTCAAATTAAAGTTGCATAGCTGGGCTTCAAATGTACTGAATTTAAAATATACTTTACCAATTAATTTGGTCTATAGTCTAAAGCACAATGCAGTCAGCATTGCATTTAACCAGCATGAAAAGTTAACTGTTAGGGTGAGAGAGACAATGCTATCTAAAAATGGTGAAGCAGAATGTGTTTTCCAAAGTCAAAGGGCTAATGATTAGTACTGTGTGAACCCTGTGATGTTCAATTTTCAATAGACTGGAAATGACCCAATCCCTGCTGGATATACTCCAACTTTCAAGGCACACAGCACTAATCATTAGCCCTTTGACTTTGGAAAGTGCATTTTGCTCCACCATTTTTATATAACACGGTATCTCTGACCCTAACATTTAACCTTGTCTGCTCCCCTACAGGAACATTCTAGCAGTCTTCTTAGCCATCCCCACCCTCCTTAAGCCCTAGCATTCCTAGGACTCTTGACTGCCAGGACTATTATGGGACTCTGGGCTGTCTTGCAGATTCCAGTCCAGGCCAGCCCCGACCACCCAGAGTGATCTCCCTCTGAGTGGGAGAGCAAGGGACTATTACAACATGGCATTAGAAAAATGTGATTGGTTTAAATCTATGCAATCCGCCTATGATAGTGGTACTATATTTTGATATCAGATAACAAACTTAGAAATCTGCTATAAGAGACCTTGCTTTCCTGTGCTCTTTGATTCAGGAGCTGGGTTTTTTGGATTTTATTTGGTTTCTCTATTCTCTCCTCTTTCCTCTGACATTGTCCTCAGTCCAGCTGCTGTTGTTTAATGAGAGACTTGTTCAAAGACATAGGTTATATGTGAGGTGAACATGGCCACATTCTGGTTTATCCTGATCTTCTCTGGTAGGGAGTTCCATAGCCAATGCCCTTCTGACTCAGCTCAGTGTTTGCAACTCTCAAAAACCTTACACTGGGCTCTAGGCACCTCAGCATTCTGACTGACTGCAGCGCTGGAGATGGTGTATGTAGAGGTGGCTTCAGCCATAGCCCAGGAAGAGCTTCTAAATACTTTGAATTTTATCCAAATGGGATCAAATGGGGAGCTAGTGGAGTGTGGTGGAATACTCTTCCTCTCTCTTGCTTGGTAGAGGGACTATTGCATGTTGTGCAAACTGGAGTGCTGCGGGAAATGGTGAAATGGATTTAGATGGCATTGTCCCTTTGAAGCAGTACGGCACCCGTGTATTCATGAGATGTCAGAAGGGGCAATAGGAAGGTGTGGCAGCTACATTCATCTCTTTGCTCTAGTCTAGCCTTTCCCAGTGACCAGTAAAGCTGCAGAGTGTATGGTGTTCTTCCTCTAACCAAGATCGTGAATGTCATTTTTAAAGCTATGTAAGGTGGGGGGGGGGAAATGATGGTAATAATTAATAGGGTTGCTCTCTTTCAAATGCAACAAAGAGTCTTGTAGCACCTTATAGACTAACAGATTTTAGGGATCATGAGCTTTTGTGAGTTAAGACCCACTTCATCAGATGAATGTAAAACAGATTGTGATCATTAGAGACCCTATGGTTCTGACTACAGGGATTTTGCAATATCAATCATCCTTGTTCCCTGAGAGAACTAGCAGGAAAAATCACCTGTTTGTTGGCTATTTGGTAGCCAGTCAGAGTCTCAGGATTATATAAAAGAATATCTGAGCTATGATATAATGCTGATCCTAAAGGTGATAAAAATCTTGTTTGCTAGACGGAGTGGAATTCAACTGAATTATATTTTAAATGTAGCATTTATTGTAAAAGACTAAACTGATCTGGCTCCATATGTTCCTTTGTACTTAGAAACTTACATGTAAACATCATCACATTTAAGAGTTGATACAGATACATTATTTGTGTACTCAGCAAGCACATGTGGACTGAGAAAAATAAATTCAATAAGAGCATGAATAAAATGCAGGATGAAACGGGTAGGTATTGATGTAAAACAGTTTGCTGCTCACTCCAGGATTTCTCTTATTAAGGCAGTCGGCAAAGAGAAATATATTTCTTTCATTTTCCTGCAGCTCAACAATGGAATAGAAAATGAGCTTTGACTGAGTATTAGAGATACTCAACAAAATTTATCAGAGACATGTATAAGCTGCTACTCCACAGACTACCACTAGAAATTATGATATGTATCATATTGTGGATATTAAATAATGAATTTTAAAAATGGATACGAAATTCTTAATAGTGAATGGTTAAATGATCACCTGATCATAAGGTTAATTAGCACTACTGAACAGTTGAGCAACTAAGTGATTTAATCTCAAGCATAAACAAAAATATAGCACCAAACAGCTCAACACTGTTTTTCCTTGTCTGTCTTTTGTGACTTTCTTCCTCTATATTCACTTTTTCCAGGCTTTCCTCAATCTCTGCTGATCAAAATTGTTCTTACAAGAATTTTCCTATTTCATGATTTGATTTCCTTGGCTTGACTTTTGCTTCCTTTTCCTTCCTAATGTGTCTCATTTCCAGGTCTCCAATGCACTACTCAGTCTGTTTTTGTCTTACTTCTCCAATATCATAAGTGTACATCATCTTTTTAATTAGAGAGGTAGCCGTGTTAGTCTGGATCTGCAAAAGCAACAAAGAGCCCTGTGACACCTTATAGACTAACAAACGTATTGGAGCATAAGCTTTCGTGGGCTAATACCCACTTAGCATCTTTTTAATGTAATTTTGTTTAGGCAGGAATAGTTTATTTCTCAGTCTTGACCTTTCCCTCCTTTTAGTGGAAAATTACAAGACGTCCAAGATGGTGTTTAGTAGCAGGTGACAGGACCACCTGACCTAGTAGTGTCACAGCTACATTCCAGGATACCTCTCAGTAAGGAAAGAAATTAGTATCTTCAAAGTCTTATTGTTTCTTCTTAATGGTCCATCAAGGCTGATGGCCTGTTGCCTGGCGGGTGTCTCCGAAATACATACATATAGTTGTGATTGTTTTAGTCAATATTCCTAACTTTAGATACAGACATACAAATTAGATAATCACATTCAGTAAATTATAATCTTTTGATGATGCTTTGAAGACCTATCTTGCATAAACTATATCTCAGTTATGCCATATCCACATCATAAGCATATTTCCATAAAGAATATGGGATGTAATGTCACAATGCTGTAATATTATAAATTAATTGCACTTTTTATTGACAACTGGTCCTAAAAAGACTACACTTATAATCACCAGATATTACATTGGCAAGGTATTGACTGGTGCATCATATGAACACTGTTCTGTTGGCTAAAACTAAAAAGATTCTCGCTCTTAAGGTTTCAAAGAAAACCATCCCCATATGTGAATCATTGTGGTCCTCTCTTACTCCGTATGGAGATAGACTGAAACAACAGCTTTCAGAAAGGTATAATGTGCCCCAGTCATCTCAGTGGGGTAACTCTAAACTCTAATAATGACAATTTACATATCAGGGCTATTTGCTGTTTTGTTGTGATCATTTGAACAGACACATCCAGCTAATATGGAATTGTGATGATACTCTAAAGCTCTATCTACTCTATCACAATAGCCTAGTCTACGTTCCTTGCCCTCAACAGTTGTGCTTGTACTGGGACATTAGCGTTAATGCAGGTATCATGCTGAAATCCTGTCCCTCTATACTAGATCCACTGGACTGGGAGAATCACTAGCTGATATTGTGGATCAGCACCAGACACTTCTCTCTCTAGATAGCAAAGTACCCAAGGGAAATGGCACAGGTGAAAGCAAATATTCCCCATTTCTGTTAGGTACCTTTCTGTTTCCAAAGACAACAGGGAGTGGGCAAGAGACAGTATTTTGCATTGTATAACATACCGGTAGTTATAAATTACAGTATTAAATGCCTATTTGTGTGTCCAGTATCACTGTAAGTTCCTGGGAAACACTATATTGCTTTTTATCTATACAGCCCCTTTCTATTTTGTCATCATTATCAATAGACATGTTGTATTATGATAAAATTATAATAAAATCTCAAAGCTGTTGACAATTTAAATACAATTAAATATATGATTTTATTCAGAAGGGGTTTGATCAATGAGTATCTACAAAAAAACTGAGTGATGAGATGAGTTCTCCCCTTTTCTCCATACAGTATTTACAGACTTAAATTGTCAGTTTCACTTTTCCTGCTCATAAATACTGTGACCCTAATCTTTGTTTAGAGACTTGGGTATCTGTTGTAAGAGTAAACAAGCACATAAGCTGACTCCTAAAATAAACACCTCAGAATACTTTGAAAGCTACTGGGGCATCCAGCTGTTGTCACTTACCACATAAATGGTCACTAACGTACGTGCTACAAAATATAAATCTGCAGCAGGACATACTCTAAAACCCATGAGTTGAGTAAGTCAATGCATTATCAAGGTATTGTGTAGTGTTCTCTTCACGACGTAGATCTATTTGCACACCAAGCCAAAATGCTAATCAACAGGTTGTGAAATCTTCAAGAGAGGAAATTTACAGGAAGAAAGAAAATGGCAGGAGGGGTTCCATTTATGACTAAAGACAATAGATTGTTCGAGTATATCTGGGGGAGACAGAGATACCCCCTGCATCCTTCACTAAGGAGACAAGCTGACTGTGTGGCTTGGCTCATGGGGGGAGGGGGAAGGATCACAGCCAGACTTGGCTGAAAAACACTGGAGGGCTTTGTGGTGAGCTTTTCATAAATAAGTCTAGGTTTTAAAATGTGTGTTATGATTTTATTTTATACATAACCATTTCTTTCCAATATTTCTACTTGCTATCATTTGAATCTCTTCTCTTTGTTAAATAGACGCTTGCTTGTTTTCACTGAAAACATAAGTAACTGTTGTGTGCTAAGCGGAAGTCTGACAAGTAACTGATAAGCTCTGTGGGGATTTTTCTTTGGGAGCAGCAAATCTGTGAATAATATGAGTGTCCAGGGAAACAGGGACTGGACACTCCAGGGGGATGCTCCAAGGGCTCAAGGGTTGGATAGTGCCTATCAAGAACCTGCAGAGGGACAACGTAGCCTGTGTGGGCTGAGAGGGGAGTGCTTATGTTGCCTCTGGAGTCAGACAGCTGTCCCATGGCAGACACAGGCAAAGCTTCTTCATGCTAAGAGCAGGTGTTTGTGAGGTGCCTCACCACTCTGAGTGCCCCCGGGCAGCAGCATCACCTGTTAGTGGCACAGCGCCCACTGATTTCAAAGGGCCTGAGCCCACTCCAGAAATGGTGGAAACCTCCTAAAAGTGTGGGGGGGTCACTTGTGTCCAAACCGTGGCCCTGCCCCTTTCCCCTGAGCATTCCCCTTGCTCCTCTCTGCCCTGTTGTTCGCTTTTATGGATGGTAAAAAGTGGTGGGACCTTGGACTCTTGGACCCTGGTTCTGGAACCCCATTCTACTCCCCAGCTTCACAGTTTTCTAACTGGGGATGTCTGGCAAGTATGACGATCAAAGAAACTGAAGTCAGAGGGTCCATGGTCACTGGAGGGACTGTTGTTGTCACCAGTGGATCAGGGAACGCAGGGGGTTAGGCTGGAAGCAACACAGTCATGTGGACAGAGCAACCCACAGCGTTTAACAAGTTCCACTTCTTCAACTTAAAATGCATTCTGCTTCACACACACCTTGTGATTGAAACATGGCAGAATCAGACAAGGGCAGACTCTGCATTCAGTGGGAGTTTTGGATGCACAAGAAATACAGGAAAAGGAGCCTGATCAGCTACTTCCATCTGTGAAACAGAGTGGGTTCATTAGAGGCTGTGAAACTGGCAAAATTATGTCTTCTTGTTGGCTGCATTTTTTAACATTATTCATATTCTGATACTTAATCCTACTCTTTTTATTTTGTTCTGACCCTTTTCACGAGGGACACAATGATATCCAATATTACTTGGTTTAAAACAATTGTGTTCTGTAGACTGATTTACTCATTTAAAATGATGACACAAATAAATCAATGGACAATTAGATGCAGCAAGTATTTCTCATTATAACAAAAGACAAAAAAATCCCAAAGGGTACTGAGTTTTAATTCAGTTGCTCCAACCAGTCATTGCTGCACAGTGTGTGATTTTTGAGAACATCATTTGGTCTACCTATCACAGGCAATAATTTCTGTTGGAGTAAAGCTGCACCTCATCAGAAAAAGACAGTGAGAATCAAGTGTAGCTGACTTCATTGTGTACAAAAACTGCTATGATGAAAACATTTTTATTTAGTCAAAGGAAAGTGATATTTTTACCAGATTGCTGATAGAAATAAACATTTTTACGCTTAAAACTAGGATTTTTTTCCTGAGATGCATTGCTGGCAAAACAAATGCCAGAAAAGCACCAAGGGGATAATTAAAGAAATTAATGGCTATAGGACATATTGTTGATTAGTGCCATACCATTGATTTTTAGCAGTGCAGCAAAACTTGCCACAGAGGAATGTGTAATTAATATGACAAAGCACAGTTTTCTTGCCTGATCCAAACCTACGAGTAGGTTTCAAAATACTTGCCATTTCAGTTGATCCACATTGCTTGTATTAGCAGGCCCTTTTCAGTCGATGCACGCACGCACACACATGAGTGTTTACTGCCGAGAGCAAATGTCATGAAAAGACTTTCTTGGAAAAGTCCAAGCAACCCTCTTCCTGCTCACTAACCCAGATAAGGTTTATCACAGAAATGTAGTGATGAATAGAGGAAGGTTTCTGTACAATATTTGAAGTTTTTAATATTACAATAATGCACCAAGGCCTCAAAGACTGTTAGGCATAGTACAAAAATAGAGGTGGATGCAATCCCTGCTCCAAAGTGCTTTCTTGATTTTCCTTACAAAAGTGGATTACTTTTTAGCTTAGTAATTTTAAAGTCTATTAGCAGAAAAAAAATTAATCTTTTTCTAAAACCATTCTCTGTAGCTCTGTCATGAATATATTAAAGCAACATAAGAAGTGGAAATGTGCTGCATGTATTACACCCGAAGAGTTGTTATGGAATAATCAATTGCCTTTCCTTCCTTGCCTGAGATGAGCTGGACCATATAGCAATAAAATCATCCCATCCCACCCACACCATCCTGTACATTCATACACACATACCATTGTTCCCTTGGTGACAGTTATCTTACAACAACTAGTTATTTATTTTACCACACACTAAAATAATGAGAGGTACATCAAAAATATAGTGCGTGACCAGTGTAATTATGCATAAGCTTGGCAAATTTTATTTTTTTTATGATTTTGATAGAAAATAGTTTATTTTAAGAATTTTATTCCAATATTTATATATTTAAATTTTCACAGTTGAGCCAAGTTATGGGTTTTAAACGTGTTCTACAAAATATACAAAGAAAATACCCTTCACTCAAAAGTTGTAAAGCAGCATTCTTCTGACTTTGCTTATCTGTACAGTTTGATTATTATCGATGGAAATATTTTATCATTATTTTTTTCTGTGTATGAAGAAATTGACATTTACCAATAAAAAATATAATCCTTCCAAGCCTAATTATATGTATGAGACATATGCACATACACAGACAAGTAATAATATCTATTAACAATAGAGTAATTATAGAAACAATTGATTGGGAATAGTCTCATTATCAGTTGCAATAAAGGCTAAAATAATTATAGTACTGGCACATCATCTGTCGTATCTAAATTATGGTGTAATTGTGCAATTAAGTAGCACTGAGTTTCTAAATGATATTGCAGATGACTTGCTATTAGCATGGGGATTTGTAATACTGTAACTTTATTATGGCACAATAAAATGCAATTAATTGTTCCTGACAGGGAAAATAAATGAAATGTAGATGGTTAGTCTGTTGAAGTAAGTGAATTCTATATTTTAGAAACAATTCACTTTTTAACATGCTGAGTTGCATTGTATACATTTGTGTACAAATTTAGCATAAACTTGAAGATGTTCTGAACAATAAAGTCTAGCTCCTTTAACTACACAGTTGCTTCTGAAAATGATCCCAGTTTCCTTGACATATTTCACACTATTTCTGGTAGGAGTTTTATCCTGATAATGGATAGTGGTTAAAAAAACCAAACACAGTACACTTGTCTAGGTGCATAAGATTTACAGATGGAATTTTTAGAAGGCTGGGTTCAGAATTGCCTGAAATTTCATGTACAAAGCTTGATAAACTCACTTGTTTGGCTGAGAACAATAACAACAAAAACATCCCCACTTCGTAATACTGACTTTTTGATGAAAAGGAGTTCAAATGCACTTCTTTTTTGGTATGTTTATTGAAATCCACACTTGCTTAGAGTCTTTCATTGTTGTATACGCTTGCATACTCTTTCGTTGCAAATTGAAAATACAGTTTTTTCATTAATACAGAAACTAAATTAAGCTGATAAAGTAAAGAATGATGGGTCATGTAAAAAAGCATTCCTGAGTGGCTTGAGTTAGCGCAGAAAGCAGAGATGAGCCCTTTGGTTCAACTGGCAACACTCTTTTGGAAAACCTAACTCCTCTTTAAACCAGTGTGTAAATGGAGTGCAGTTCACCTCGTTCATCATATTCTGTAAACTCATGGCTGTGCAAAGCAGAAGGAAAGAGTAATATCTATGGAAGTTTCATAAGTAAAAATTCTATCCTTGAAGTGGTGAGTGACTGGAGGTAAGTGCTCATTGTTGAGTTGTATCTTTTAGAGCTGACTTGGGATCTGTTTATCAGGTTGTTATTAAAGAGGATTTTATTTAGAAGTGCTGACTCAAAACTGGGAGAACAGCTGGGGTTTTGCAAGTCATTCCTAATGAAGTAGTGGCAGTAAGCCAAATATAGCCGCAGAAACTCGATCAGGAGACAATAAATAGGCTTCCATTTGGAAGCTCCAAGAGAAAGAAAGAGAGACTGATTACAGACTCCAACAGAAGTAACAAAATAGACATTAATGGGGATATAGAATGTCATTTGAAGGCTCAAAAGCAGACCAATGTGTAGGAAGGATATACAGTAGTCAGATTTCTGCATGAAGGTCAGGAGTTACACAGGCATGAAGTGCAAGCAGGTTTCTATCCTGGAGCAGAAAGTAACAAGGCTTTAATAGCACTGATTAAATTGGATTAAAATGGTCAGAGAGACAGAAGTTCAGACTATCTATGGCATAGAATGAAGGATGAGGAAGACAGAAGATGTTGCTAAAAAAGAATGACACTGGTCTGCAAGTATTTGAAGGGTATAAATATCAAAAAGGGAGAGGAATGTATTGATATGACTAATTATGATATACTAGTTAGTCACTAACATCTGTGTGCTGTACAGGGTTCCAGACATGGTGTGGTCCCTAGTAAGCAAGACAAATAGAGCTGGAACTCAAGCAACCTAGAAACTTTTGCGTCTGTATAGCGGAAGGTTTTTTAAATAAATGCCTTAATTTTAAGAAAATATCTAAAATTTCCAAAGATGCCTCAGATAATTATAGGCCTATCAACCTGATACCAATTTCTGGCAAGATAATTGAGTGGCTGATACTGGACTCAATAAAGAATTAAAGGAGGGTATTGTAATTAATGCAAATCAATAAGGATTTATGGAAAATAGATCCTGTCAAACTAACTTGATATCATATTTGAGATTACAAGTTTGATCGATAGAGGTAATAGTGCTAATGTAATACACTCAGACTTCTCTAAGATGTTTGACTTGGTACCGCATGACATTTTGATTAAAAACCTAGAACAATATAAAATTAACATGACATGCATTAAATAGATTTAAAACTGGCTAGCTAATAGGGCTCAAAATGTAACTATAAAAGGGGAATTATCTTTAAGTGGGTGTATTTCCAATGGGGTTCCACAGGGAACAGGGCCCTGCACTATTTACCATTTTTATCAATGAGCTAGAAGAAAATAAAATCGTTATTGATAAGTTGGCAGATGAAACGAAACAAAAATTGAGGCAGCGGGAAATAATGAAGAGGACAAATCACTCATTCAGAGCAATCTGGATCACTTGGTAAACTGGGTGCAAAGAAACAATTCATTTTAGTATGGTTAAATATAAATGTACGGTATACATCTAGAAACAAACAATGTAGACCATACCTACAAGCCAGGGGACTCTATCCTGGGAAAAAGATTTGGGAGTCATGGTGGATAATCAGCTGTTCATGAGCTCCTAATGTGACACTGTCGCCAAAAGAGCTAATGTGATCCTTGGGTGCATAAACAGGACTCTTTAGTAGGAATAGAGACGTTATTTTACCTCTCTATTTGGCACTGGAGACAACTACTTCTGGAATACTGTGTCCAGTTCTAGTGCCCACAATTCAAGAAGGATGTTGATAAATTGGAGAGAGGTCAGAAAAGAGCCACAAGAATAATTAAAGGATTAGAAAACAGGATCTCTGTGAGTCTATGACTATATTTACTTTAACAAAAAGAAGGTTGATTCTCCTTCACTGACAATTTTTAAATCAAGATTGGATGTTTTTTCTAAAAGCTATGTTCTAGGAATTATTTTGGGGAAAGTTCTAGGGCCTGTGTTATACAGGAGGGCAGATCAGATGAACACAATGGTCCTCTGGCCTTGGAATCTGTGAATCTATGAATAAAACATCTTTGCCAAAACTGATTCAGCTATCTTAGCAGAATTATCTTTCATAAAACAGTATCAACTTCAGATGCACTACGATATTTCTTTACCTACTCCTATTACCACAACAAATAAAATATGATTACAAATATTCATATAATTCCCTCCAAGTAGGGAAGATGCAATTACATGTTTCAGCAACCTCCAGCTATAATGATTAGCAGTAACAATATGATCTTAAATTTCCCCAATCACACTGAAGAAGCATAAAGTATTTCTTTGTACAATTGTGAGTGCTCATGTGTAGCAGTTAAAATTTCAGCCAAAGAATATCTCAGAATGCTGTGGTGAGGAAGAGAAAGAGACTCAGACCACTCTAACCAGGAGTTAACATTTTTAAGTAAGCATCTCAGAAGGGAAGAGGAATTTTAAATGAATTGCAAGTACTGTATCCTCTCGTAAACTGCAATGCTTATCAGAACTGTGGAACTGAAATGAACATGCTGTACTCCCCCTGCTCTGAGGAATTATAGATTCCATTTATGCCATTGCTATAGTTGGATGCAGCCCTGAAAAAATAAGTAAATAATACACTGGCTTCTTAAAGCCGTGATGGGACTGGGAGGATTTTTAAAGTATTCATTTCAACCAAAAAAATGGGTTTGTTTAGTCAGGAGAAGAGAAGACCGAGGGCTTGGTTAGACTGGCAATTTAAAGCATTAAAAAGCCTCCAGGAGCGCTATAAAGCTCCCCCGAACACACTGGCAAGGCACGTTTTGCGCTAAAAGTCTGATGTTATCGCGCTATTTGTAAACCACCTTTTCCAAAGGAATAAAAGCTTTTGCGTATTCCCTGTAGCGTTTAATGGCAAGTCTAATCAGTCATTGTGCTATAAGGGATCTCTGGCATGCCTCCGAGCCATTTAAGGCAATTAACAAGCCATTTAAAGCATTTGACGTCTGTGTTGTTTTGCAAAGGGAGGGAGGAATGCAGAAGTTCCTTTACAGAACTCCGCTCTTAACTCAAGCAATTAAGCAGTGAAACTGCTTACCAATGGAGCTGTGTTGAGTGAAATTCAGAGCCTGCTACTTCTCTGTAGAGAGAAATCAGTGACAGCATGAAATTCTCTCCCTGCATACACGTTCCCCGTTCCCCCTCGCCCCCTCCTTTGGAAAGCACGTTGCACCCAGCTGAATGCTGGGATGGCTGCCCATAATGCACCACTCCCTGTGCCATGGCAGCTGCAGCAAATGTGGCCATGACAGACATCCTATAGCGCTATGGTTATATGGTCCCATATAGCGCAATAGGTAAATGCGCTATAATCCTTGTAGTGTAACCTTAGCCTGAGAGGAAACATAACAGTTTTCAAGTACATAAAAGGCTGTTAGAAAGAGGGAGAGCAATTGTTCTTCCTAACCTCTGAGGATAGGATGAGAAGCAATGGGTTTAAATTGCACCAAAGACAGTTTAGGTTGGACATTAGGAAAAACTTCAGAGTGGGTAAGCACTGGAATAAATTGCCTAAGGAGGTTATGGAATCTCCATCACTGAGATCGTTAAGAGCAGGTTACACAAATACCCTGCCAGGTACGGTTTAGATAATACTTAATCCTGCCAGAAGTGCCAGGGACTGGACTAGATGAGTTCCTGAGGTTCCCTCCTGTCCTACAATTCTATGATTTTTTAGCATTAAATTTTAATTAATTTAGGTACACACAGTTGAAGCAAAGATTCAGCAGGGTTCCACTAGAACTCTCATGAGGCAGGAAATATTCCTCATCTGACTGGAAGTAGATTTGTTAACATTCTAGATATGCTGCAAGGCTCATCTTTTCTCTCAGGCAGTTGAGAATAAGATTTGTCGAAGAAGGGGTGGAGGGACGTGGCACTGGACTGCAATGGACAGTTTATTATTCATGAATACACAACATTGATATGAAAATCTAAATATTAAATTTAGAAGCACTCAGAGCATGGGATGGGTTCTTATTAAGTGATGACTTTTAGATACTGGAAGAAACAAAATAAACTAAATTCAGTTAAATCATATAATATCAGTACACTTAGGCTTGGACCATACAAGTGTGATTCACAGAAAGGAGTTCAAGGTTGTTGTGCTCCAGTGCAAGTGTGTGCAGAGGTTAGTCATGATATGAGTAAGCATAAGTACTAAGAATAATCATCCCCACGGAACCCCTCAAGCCCCATCTGAGCCTATTTTCTTAGTATCCATTCACTCTCAAAGGCAGAGAGTAAAAATAGGTACAGTGTGGGCTGAGAAGACTTAAATGAGATTCCCAATATTCAAATGAGTCATAAGCTACCTGACTTTTTGCTTCCCAGGGGTAACTTGATGACCATGTAGCAGCACTTTTGTTGATGCTCATCAGCGGCTCAGCATTTGTGACTTTGAACTTACACATTTAACACTCCACCTCTTTACAGTCAAAATCAAAAATGTGGACTGCAATCCTGCAAATTTTTAGAAATGGCTGGACTTCTGACCCTGAGTGGAGCCCCACTGAAGCAAATGGGACTCCTCGTGGGTACAGCACTCCACCCATGTGGAAGAAGTTGCAGTATCGGAGTCTTCTGGAATAATTAGATAGCATTGTAATAGCCATCAAAACGGAAGATTACAGACCCACGGTTTAACCAAGGCATAGAAATGGTCCCTATCTTTCATCAGAGAGACTGGGAGAATCTTAACATTCTCAGTTGTAAATTACTTTGGAATCTTTAAAAATGTTTTAGATGTAACACAAAATACTGGGAAATATTAGAAGGATGCTGCTTTCCACAATAAATTAATTAGATTGATTTTTTTCTTTGCTATCTGTTGCAGACTATGAAGTGGATAAGTAAGGTGTAATATAAGACCTAGCAATAGTGTATATTTCTCCAAAAGCACTATCTGTATTTTTGGTTCCCAGGATTAAATTTATTGTGTAATATGTGCTTGCATTCATCATATGTGATTCAGCTGCTGTTGGGATTTTAGGTATTGGAAATGTTGATATTTTAATGTTACATGAATGGGTAAGGGTCCGATCAATGATGATGATAACTAAATTAAACTGTTACTTCTGTGTGCTGGAAAGGAAGACTATTCTATTGGTGTATAGTTCTAGCATTACCTCTTGAACTTATCTTTGGCTTCTCTTCTCATCAATAGAAGAGGTCTGGAAAAGTAGAAAGACTCTAACTTGATAAGATTGAGAAGCGTTTTCTAGCTTGAAATACAGAGTAACTGAGGAGACCTCTGCTGGAAGATAAAACTGGAAGATTGCTGTATATCTTTTTGTGTCCGCTTAGCAATGTTTGTTGCACTATATCTTCACTTACACACACTTAAACATCTCTTTAAATGTTCAATACATGCTAATATTCATTTTTTTTCTCCATGTCCTGCACATTCTGGAATCCATGACATTCTAAAACAGGGGTCAGCAACCTTTCAGAAGTGGTATGCCGAGTCTTCATTTATTCACTCTAATTTAAGGTTTCACATACCAGTCATACATGTTAGCATTTTTAGAAGGTCTCTTTCTATAGGTCTTTAATATATAAATTAAATATTGTTGTACGTAAAGTAAATAAGTGTTTAAAAATGTTTAAGAAACTTCATTTAAAATTAGATTAAAATGCAGAGCCCCCAGGACCGGTGGCCAGGAACCGGGCAGTGTGAGTGCCACTGAAAATCAGCTCGCGTGCTGCCTTTGGCAACTGGGCCATAGGTTGCCTCCCCCTGTTCTAAAAGGTACTACATTTCACCTAGTTAAATAGAAACGTCTTTGTTGTAGCAACTTGGAGAAGAGGAGTACGTACATTTATACAAAAAGCAATTTCCTTTGCCAGTAACCTTTTGAACTCTCATTTCTATTATTTGCAATGTTTTTGTTTGAATAAGATCTTTATCTTTCAGAACCCAACTTCTAGGTAGAGGATTTATTTATTTTCTGATAAAGTACCCATCTTCAGATACACTATCTGTGACTCTGTACCAACTTTGGACCTGATGTGTTTTTAATTATGTTGAATGTCCAGAAAACCAGCCATTTCCTCAACTAAAACAAGGCAAAAGAAAACAGTTGTAAGAGGAAGAGCTAGTAAAGTGCAGGGGGTGGGGAAAGTGGTCAGAGGAGTAAAATATGTCAGCCTTCAACCACGGGTAGAAGTGACTCTGGTGGGACATGATGAAGAAAGGAATCCCATACAATGTCCTTGAATCAAGACAGAGTTATTGGCTTGCTTCAAACTGAAAGTGGATCATCGCACCAATAGGAGCTGGGTCCTGCAGTCAAATGGGGTCTCCATATATAGGTACAGCAAGGACTGAATTCCAAAGATCAACCATTGGTCTCAAAACCTGACTCTGGATCTTACTGTGGAGACTTGCTCAAGGAGTGTTCTCATATCACTTGTGTATTTGCTGCATTGCTAAGTAATGGTGATGGAGAAGCACCTCCCTTTGTTTACTCCTAGCACAAAGACTGAAACCGATATCTGATCTTTTCCCTCCTCCTGACTATGGGGGAAGAGCTGTCCCAGGAGTAGAGCTTCCCCCCCCCCCCCCGGTCCAAGGTTTAGGGCCTAATTTTCATTTACACCAAAGCCACTTGGTGCTGCTGTGTCAGTGGGTAAAGGGTCCTTAAGGTGAGAGTAAATTATATTTTCATCTATTTTAAGGTCCTTTTACACTGCTAGCATTTTAAAAGGGTCTTAATGTAAATGAAAATCAAGCCCTTAAAATTTGAGTCCACATACATGCTGTCCACTTATATTAATATTGGTCTTATTATAATCAAGTGTCAGGGTGGCACATCTTGTTTGGTGGGAATTCACTATAAGAGATAATCAAATAATACAATAATTAATCAAACTGGTCAGTATTTTATAATTGAGCTAATAAATCCATTTTCTGTGGTGGTTATAATGTATTGTGAATTACTGAAATAATTGCATGTGTGACATAGTAAAAACTTTGTTACATTATGCTCTATTTTAACCAAAGGCAGCAGGAGCTAGAATATTTTTCAGAGTTTATAAAATAAAACTGAAAATGAATGAGTTTGGTTGCAATGGTTGGCTGCTAAAATAAATGTGGGGCCATCCTATAATTTATTAGTAATTAAATAAATTATTTATATTGCAATAGGAAAAAAAATCAGTGTAATTTACCACTAACTGATTACTAATTTACTATTAAGTAATCAGTGCTACAAGGGTCTCTGACCTGAACCAGAAATTTCAAATAACCCACTGGATTTTTTAATAGATGTATCATATAAAATCTCAAACTATAAATAAAGGGTTATGAATTTGTATTCCCCATGTCTGTTATCCAATTCAACACGTGAAGCAGTGTCTCTAAGACGTTATCGATAGGTAACATGTGCAGAGATTAATATTAATATATTTATTACCTAATTACTCACCGAATAAGAAGGACAAAGATTTGACGCATGTTCTGAATGAAGGCTGAGAGCTGATATTTTCTGTATTAGCAACTTTTTTTTATCATCACTTCACATTTTTGGAATTATAACTGACAGTTGGCTATTGTTTTTTTAACTACAGAAGAGCCTGAAGAAAACAGGCATCCGTATACTCCTGTATTTTGTGGAAGGTCAGATCTGGTTATGAACTTGCAAACTGGACTTTTATAAAACCTCCAGGGATTCTCTTTTCAAAAATGTCCATTAGCATTGGGTTCTCAACATAAGACAACTAAGCCTAATTTCAGAGGTGCTGATTACTCACAACTCCAGTTTGGCACTTGAACAACCGGAGAGTGGCACTGGTTTGAGAGCCAGAATATGCAAGTCAGGCTGCATCATGCTCATTACAGTAAACAGCAATGACTTTATTTTGCTTTCAGCTAGAATTTATGGGTTACCTGTTTATATGTGTTATTCTCAAACTCTCCAAAGGAGAGTATATTTCTAACTGTTTACATGCTTACTGAATAAGGAAAGGGATAAGAGGAGGCCATCTCTTTTCACCACTGGACTACCTCATCCTCATGCAATTGCCAGATGGCTTCTCATGTTGTGGTTAATGGTTTTGGCACCTTGAGATAGAGTTTACAAATTTGGAAGAAGGCACTAGAACCCCCAAAACCTGATGCAAGATATTGTATTTCCCCTTTATCTTCTCCAACATGGTAGGAGGGCTCACTCCTGCTCAGAGGCACAACACTAGCCCTTCATACAGAAAGCAAGCACTTCCTTGCCACTTATGCCTGCCTGCCAGGTTATACAAATGCACTCAGTCTCATGAACAGAAATGAAGCTCCTGCTAGCACTCCTTCCTGTTTTTTTCATTCAGCCAATTCCATCTCACCAGTCCTGCAAACAGGGGTTATATCTGAGGACTACGTGAATCCCAACACAAATGACTGGGTCAGGTGTTCTAAGCTTTCAGCTAGAAAGAAGATGGTGATCTAAGTCATTTAAAAGAGTTTGAATTAACCCATCCATTATTGCAGTCTCGTTCCACAAACATTAATGGAACTAAAACCCATTTAGGGAAAAGTCCTATAGAATTTAATAGAAAATTATAACTTTTCAAAAGGTTTTAAGGATCCTCCTATATAATTTAATCAAAAACTTCATACATATAATACAGCATGCCTCAAAGCCAACTGACAGGATCTCATACTCTATTAAATTCTGTGGGTGAAAGTCTAGCTCTACAGAAGACGGTTATGAGTTTAAGTAATTTCTATAGAACTCTATTAGTTTAATCCTCATTACATTATACAGGGCTTTTCCATACATGAATCCTTTCGCTGTGCTGAACCTTGAAAGAAAGAACAAAGATCTTATATTTGACAGAAGACAAAGGGAACACAATGAAGGGATTTGAAGAGAGGTTGTACATGAAGTAGCAGGCTTGGGCAAATGTTACTTTTTCATCAGTTTTTTTTAACACTAATAAAACATGCTGTGTCACAAAATGGTCAAGAAGAGAAAGTAATAAAATAGAATATAAAATATGAATCTGCATATTTAGAGGAGGAGCTAATTATTGTCATGAATTTGGTAGAAGGTGCTTATGAAGAATGTTACTGTAAATGGTAACTGGTTCTAGGTCAAAATGTTGAGAGTACCTATCTAATAATTTGCAGGTGAGGAGACGGACAGAACTTTGACCAGATAAACTCCAGGTTCCTGATCCCTTCTTTCTAAATATTGGTTGTTACTGTGTTCCTAAGAATTTGAAATTAAAAGATTTGAAAGGGGAAGCAAATAAATAAAGTCCAGTAACACACACATACATACATACACAAAAAAAGACATGTTGACTATTTTCCATTATGCAGCAAATCTTAATTGATGAAACACTAGGAGTATACATTAATTGGGGCCTGGTGAAAACGAATCCTGTAAATATTTTAAAACTGTATCTGGTATTATAAATAATAGTACAAAATGTGTCAATTCTTTGGGCTGTCTCTCAAAAGGTTTTCAAAGTAGAAAACTTTATTTTAAAGGGCCATTACATAAACTAAAATGTATTGTGTCCTAAAAGCAAGCTGGGATTCTGATAGACAAACACCAAATTAACAATTATAGACCTGAACCCCTTTAAAAGCATTGCATGCCAAGTTTCAATCCAGTCACACAACAGATGCACCTGCTAAAATGTGCAAGGCTTTCTTTGTACCTTCAAAACACATATTTCTGCTCTCAAAGCAAGCACACTGATTACTTGCTTGTGTGTCCATTATCTGATATGCTCAAATGCCATGTTACAATCTACAAGAATAGGTATTTTCAGGGATTCTGCTGGGATCCTGAGAATTTGGCCCCACATCAATTCTCCTTTGAGCAAATCCTCCATCTAGGAATTATTTGTATTAATTTTTAAAAAATCCTATTTGGTGTTGGTTACAGTAATTTGCATTTATAATAATTTTTCCCTCCATTAGTGATTATCAGATCTCAGTCAACATAGGAGAAACACTTCTCCCTGCTACTGAAATAGTTTTTTGCTGACTGAAGAAATTCACTTTTTCAATTTGCTATTATCTATAACAAGCTTCATTTGTATTTGATACATATGGATGGAATTCACAATTATTTAGGGCAGTGATACAGAAAATTTCCTTGTTACTTGCTGTCAAAAGAATCTGTATTACAGTTTTCCAATAACATATGCAGGCTCTTATGTCCTCCCCAAATAGGGCATTATAGGTAGCCTTCAGAGAGTTCATGCAACCATATTTTGAAATTTCTGCAGCCTTCAAAAATCTCTCCATCAGTAAGGAGTGACCAGCTGATTTTGTCTATAAAGATTAATCAAATGCTAATAATTAGCCCTTATACAGCACTTTATGGTCTTGATCCACAGCTAGTAAATTGGTACATGTTCCCTCAGTTCAGTAAAGCTATATCAATGTATATCAGCTAAGTATCTGCCAAACTTTTACCTGAACTATTTTACTTGAACTATTCAGCAGCAGTATTTTATAAAATTTTAATGAACTTGCAAATAAACAGCAGGAGACTGACTTCTCTAAAAGCACCAATCTACACATGAGATATATTTATTGCCATCCCAATTCGGTGGGTTACAGTAAGATCATTTCATCCAGGGAGCATTTTGAGACCATTAGAATGAAAGTGAGGAACAAATTACCTTGTATTGCCTGCCTGAAAAATAAGATGAAGCTTGGGCGGAGTGAAATAAAATGCAGTGATAAAACCTTGCTGCAGAGTGCTAAGCAGCTGGCAAGAGATTTTAATTGGCTTTGCAAATATATTTAATGAACATGTAAGGAGAACCAGGAGGGTCTAGATGTGGCCAATGAGAGCACGAAAAGAGTGCAATGGGGAGAAAGAATTGGAAGCCAGCAGTTATCTTCATAGCTTGCTTGAGCCGTAGTGGAGGCAAATTGCATAAGAAGAAACAAAAAAGCTTTGAAAAGCCTGTAACTGAAAGGGAGAGGGAGCACTCAAGTCTGGCAGATTTGTTTTCAGGGAGTTAGTCAGTGTGAGTCCCAGAAGTGTTCAGAAGAACTGCTAACCATACACTTCAACTAAAAGAACCAAAAATAAGCCACATGCGGATTGACAGACAACATCCTGTAATAGCCTGAGTAAACTTTACTGAATTATGTTAAACCTAGTTGAATTAGGGTTAAGACCTTTTGGGGTCCATTGCTTTAGAAATGCAAATGAGACTTCTTTAGCAGAAAGACAAAATTAGTGCAATCTTTGGAAGGTATAAGGAATTTCATAGGTCTTTTGAGAACAACATGTGAAGTGGATTTCCTAGGAAGCACCTTCATGTGAGGAGAATGCAAATTCTCCTCTCCAAATGCAAAATCTTGAAGATAGCCCTTGGGAGAGAGGCCCACTGTATACTAATTACCTGCTTCTGGAAACTCCAAATCAAAGGGTCGAGTAAACTTGTCATGAATGTGCTTATTCTGAGCTGAAGTTATGAACTTGCAACCGCAGGGAATCCCCTAAAGCAGGGGATTGTCAGACTACTCCTGCCAGAATCCCAGTTAGGGTTGGGAGTAATTCTGATAAATTTATTAGCACTTGCATAGGTTCTTTTATTGTTTCAATAGGTGTTCTTTGTAATGCTTTTTCCCTTTTTCCCTTAAGAATACCTTTTTACCTTAAGACTAATGTAGGCTTGTATAGGAAGTTGTGTGGTCATTTATATCCATAGCAATTATACCTGTTAACTACCTGAAGAGAAAGTAAGCTGGTCTGTTTGGGCAGACTGTCTTTGTTGGGACTAACACAGTGAAGGCAGGGTACCGTTCAGTCTGGACATACCCTGGTCAGGCATCTCTACCCAACAGAGGCAACAGCAGGGGAACTGGAAGCCTGAGACTGGTAGCCCTTGCTGGACCACTGAAGGGAAATACAGGTGCAGTTTCCCAGAACTATGACACACTTTATCTGCTTTTTTAAGTACCTGGGTAGCAGAGTTGTTTTAGAGACTCAAGTTCCAGGGACATTATGTATCTGGTGGAGAGGCTGTGTGGGTATAAAGTGGAGGCAAAGTGACTGGAGGTGTGACATAGACACAACAAAGAGCTATCTACTGCATAAACAAGCAAGATTGGGATAAAATGAACGGTGATGGAAACCATTCCAAAGAGGCTTGAGAGAGACATGTACATCTCAGACTTACTTTCCAGCTGATCTTTAATTGTCATCATATAACTCCATCAAAGATTTTGTAAGGACAAAATCATTCAACTTGCAGTTAATCTTCTAAGAGACTGATAAATCAACATCCTTATGAAGTTTTGAGATTCCTGCAAAGAGAAGTGAAACAATCAATAGCCCCATAGTTAATATTTCTGGGAAAAGATTCACAGAATCGGGTTAAAGTCAGTATATCTAATTATGACAGGTCACTGACAGTTTGGTTATTTGGGGATAAAAAGTGAGTTTTCAGGTTAATTTGAAATCATTATTAATCTTGGTAATAAAGAACAGTAATAAACATCAATAAATTATCTGATTTGGTTTAATAAATCTAGTGACAGGGAGACATTTTCGTGATTGTAAACTGCTGAAGTCCTGAGACTAGTAAGATCATTCTTGTGTGTCAGTCAAATATATTAATTCTGTCCCCAAAACAAAACAGTCAACATTTACCACTTGTTTAAAAAAGGAATGGTTGTTACTTTGAACTATAATTGCATGTGTTCTATAATAAATACTAACAAATGGTTAAGAGAGAAGGTAGTTTTTTCATGGCAATATAACAGTAAAAAGTTTTAACTCTACTTTTTTTAAAGTATTACCTCCAGTGCAAATTTTCTGGAGAATGGCTGGGGGCATTTTGATCTTGTTAACTTTATAGATATGCAAAATTTCCAGACATTTTAGTAAAGCAAATTCAGGTAAGGACAAAGGTTCCTAACGTATTCAGATTAAGTGAAGCTGTTTAAGCACCTCCAAACAATTGAAGATAAAAGTGTCCTCTTGGCCAGCACGATTTGGGTAGGTAACCTAATAGGTAGGTCTGGGTGACTGGGGACACACTAGGTCCTGGGGAGTTTAGATACTGGGCCATAGACCTTCCCGCTGTCTTGAGGATGAAGTAGCATCTGTGGAGCAGCTCCATCCATGGTAGCTGGTAGGAAAAGGTTCCAGTTTTTTTAAGCAAGGATGCTGCATTGTTCTTCATGACAAAAAGAAGCAAGACTCTGCTGTAAAGTTTTATAAAAGGGATTCTATATTGTGGTCATTGGACATAGACAGGACCCTGCAGATCTCTAGGTCCCAGACCGGATGGTTTTATTTTATTTTTATTTGTGGGAAAAGGCTGTAGTTGGTTCCTGCATAAGACATATGTAAATTAGTGTACAATTTCATTTTGCAGCATGAAGACAGATGATCAATTCTGGACACTCTTGAGCATAGGTATGTAGTGATGACCATCAGGGATTTGGAAGCCTTAATAGAAAAATGTAGAGTTATTAACTTATAAGTATTGATTGCTGTTTAAATGTTATTTTATTGGCTGACCATTTCATGTAATCCATACTGATTAAAACCAGACTAATATATTAGTGTTATTTATCATTATGTATTTATTTATTTGGGTTGATGATAGCACTCATCACGTGCTAGGTGCTCTCCAGTCATTACAAAAGGCCCGTCCTTGGCCTGAGGTGCCCAGCTTTAAAGATTTACAATTATTTCTTTAATTGGAATGTATGGACCAGACTTGCTGTGCCAAATGTAACCCTTTAGGCTCTAATTGGACCTACTAATCAGATTGATAAAATTCATGTGGGCCTGACTGATTTCTTTGTTGCCTCAGAGCTGCAGTTAGGCATTGATCTGCATCTGTAGGTCAGTGGTCAGTGGTCCCCAAATTTTGCAAAACCCCCCCCCCCCATAGGGGGCTTGGAGGATCATTCCTGGTCCTGGTCCTGGCTGCTGGCCCCCTATGGGACTGCTGGCTGCTGGCCCCATGCCTAGGGTCTATGCCTTTGGTCCTGGCTGCCAGCCCCACGCCCAGGGGCTCTGCTGGCCCCATGCCTGGGGGGTTTTGCTGCTGGCCCCACACTTGGCTGCCAGTCCCAGACCCATGGTCAAGGCTGCCAGCTCCATGGACAGAGCTCCACTCCTGACACTGGCCTGGGGCTCCGCACCTGCCAACAACTGTGGCTCCAGCCTTGGGTGCCTCACTTCTGTCCACAGTCCCATCTCCCAGAGCCATGGCCCTGCTCCTGAGCCCAGCTCTAGGGGGCGGTGAGGAGCATGGACAAGGATAAGAGGGTGCAGGTCAGCACCCCCACTCTAAAAGCTGTTCCGGTGCCACTGCATCCCACTGCCTCTTCTATCCCAACATTTTTTCTACCCATTCTCCCTCCCATCCCACAGAAATGTTTTCAAATGGCCACAGGAGCATTACCGCTGCATGTTTTCATCTAAATAAAGATCACAAAGACCAGCAAACCGAACTCACTAGTTTTATTCACAAAAATATTCTGAAATACAACAAAAATGTATCCTCTCAGCTCTAGTGCTAATAGTACTGTCTCATTAAATGAAGGGAATGTTCTATTAATGTGCCTATTAGTATGCACCAACCAAATTTACAACCTAACGCCATTAGAAAATACCTTTCAAATGTTGCAAAAGAGGGTTTAAAAAAAAAAGTATTAATTTTAATGAGTAATTATTTCTGTGAAGAGCAGTACTTGAAAAGGTCAAACTGATTGTTATTTAAAATTAGTATGCTGTAACTGTATTCAGTGAATGTTTGCATAGGTTAACTAAATTCATAATTTTTCCCTACAATTTTTTTCCTGAATACTATTTATTTTTTCCATGACTGTAATACAATTCTCATTATATATCAATCTGTGGCTACTGTCTTGTGGAAAGTATGCAAGATGTATCCTGAAAAATACAAATCTCTTTGACTGTAATCTTTTGCATGCGGTTCTAAAACCTTTTTTAAAAGTCAGTCTCTTAACTATACAATCTTTATATCTTAGTTTTAAGTTTTTTCTGTATAAATGTGATAACAACCAAAACATTCCAGTCATTTGGTTTATAACATGTAATATTTAAAGAACCTAAAGTACATTTCAGAGGAAGTGAGAGTTTCTTGTTTTCTGAGTAAATGATGGTAATATAGGAATTGTTGTTAGCTGAAATCAGACCGACTAAACAATTTTTAGGATTCTTTTTTTTTTTTTCACTTTAGCAGTATTTCTCCAGTTTTATTTTGCCCTGGAAGTTGTATTTACAACAAATCTATAAGAAAATTAACTCAACTGGCAACTGTGGAGGATAAGCTACAGCACATGCCATCAAATGTTTATGCTTGCAATTCTTTGTAACACATCTGTGGCAAGAGTTTGCTGATGCCTGTGCAATTCTATTGATATTTGGATACACGGAGGGTTTTTTTAATTTAATAAACTTAGAAGTAGCTTAGAACATCATAAGAAAATAGTTGCAAACGTTTTCTCATTTCAGCTGTTGAGTTAGTTTTGTATTCCAGGCATGATTCTGCATTAGTCTCCTACAAAACAAGCTTTCAAAACCAAGCTTGAAAATATTAGTGTCACTGTCATTATGCTACACGTTGGAGAACAGGCTCTGCCTGCAATTGTCTCAGAGAATAGGATTTATTTGTGTAGTTCAAATTCCTAGCACTTATATTATTTAGAGAATAAGATAAAAATGAAGAATAACTGACATAATTCTGTGTAGCAAGTGTGTGTTGAATGGGTAGGTAATTCAGGTTTGAAAGTATGATTTTGTTCCCTGCACATAAGAGGGGAAAAAATCCTTTAAAAAAATTCCCAAACAAATGAACAAGGATAGAAATACTGTTATCTCGGGCAGCCAAGCAAATTAGAGGCAAAGAAAGGATGAAGATAAAAAGAAAAGTCCTGTGCCCCTTCTTCTAAATCTCAAGAATGAAGAGAGAATGAAATCCCAGTTGACAGCACGATTAGAAGAGGTTAGTTCGTAATTCCTATCTGCAGAAACAAGTCTAAAACATGGGGATAAATATTTAAACATTGTGGGGATTGAAAAGGCTTTTACTAATAAAAATATCTTTAATACTAAAGGAAGGAATCAAGTCTGCTATGCTGGATTGCCAAATAAATTGTCCACAAATTATATCCCTTTACAGTAAAATTTAGCAGAACAGAAAAATAGTAGAGCAAAGTGACATGTTCAATTTCTCTTTCACTGGGTCTTATTTATAAGATATATGCGTTGACAACAAACCCATGAGTGTTCATTTTTGTATATGTCAACATAGTGATAAGAAGTGGTGGAAATGTCATCAGAGCTGTTCATAAGGCTAAGGTAATGAGCAGCATATTTTTTGTGTTGACTGAGCAATACCTGTAACATGAAGACTAAAATGTTAGTGGAGATAAAACCAATGTATATAGTGCGATGGTGTGTGTCCAGCCCTTTGAGGGCCCTTGCTGGAGGCCTTGCAGTCCTACCCCACCCCACCCCAGAAAAGGAGCAGTAAAGGTGGGTCCTCCAGGCCTGACTAGCAGGGCTTCAGAGAAGCAGCCAATTAGAGCTCAGCTGGTTCAGTAAAAACTAGTTGCAGGGGCTGAGATGGTCAGTTCCTGGCAAGGACCAGAGGAATAAGGCAGGGTGCTCCTTGTTTGGTGACTAGAATTCAAGGAAGAACTAGAATATGGGGAGACCTTCAGCCCCAAGGTAAGGGTGCAGTAGAAGAGGCTATATGGGAAGTGGCCCAGAGAATAGCAGGAGCAACTTTTACAGGAAGCAGTATGTGGCTGCTATTTATAGGGTCTTAATCGCAACAAAAGAGATTTAAGATAAATATTTGGAAATTCTTTCTTATTATAAGAGTAGTTAAGTACTAGAATAGGCTACCAAGGGAGGTTGTGGAATCCCCTTAACCAGAGATTTTAAGTACAGGTTAGACATATACCTGTGAGGGATGGTCAAGATATATTTGGTCCTTCCTCAGCATGGGAGGCTGGACTAAATGACCTCTTGAGGTCCTTTACAACCCTATATGTCTATGATTAATCAGTTTTTCAAAAATAATCATTTTATTTGAAATGTTTTCCCCATCTTTTAAATTGTTTTATTAAGATTGAGTCTATAATTTGTCTATAACTATCACACAATCCAGTTGCTATATCAATTCAGATGATTTTATGAGTATAATGGAGCACTCCTGATGAGTATTCCCCTCATCAGGAACAATGTTCCCTCTAATTTTTGACAGGCCATGTGCACAAAAAATTTCTTCTGTGCAAATTTTTGTGCGTGCAGTGTTTCACTGTTTGCACAGGGTTTAGGATCTGTGTACGCACGCACATGTACACAGCTTAGAGGGAACAGTGATCAGGAATGACATGGTTACTACTATGAAAAAACATTAACAGCCAAAATGTACTCCCCTTGGCTTAAGATTTGAATATATAACTCTTTTGTCAGAGTGCAAATTAAAATTCCCAATTATTGTATAGTAGAGTGTAAGTACATTACAACAATGTCTTTATTTCTTCTAAAAATATATAAACCTATGGCAACTCTCTAAGAAGCTGTTTTATGTTCATTAAGATATGTAAGATGCTCTGGAACAAAGTAGAAAAAAAATTCAGATTCTCACCTCAAATAAAATATTTGGCAATTATTAGCATACAACGATTTAAAAAAGAATCTCTTCTGAACGGTTTCATTTTTAATGATACCAAATTTTTCTGATTAAAACAGTTCAATTTAAAGTACATGTAGTAGTAATTCAAAGTACTTAGTGTTATGTCACCATTCCTGCAAATAAAATTTTTTTTTCTCTTGTTATATGTCCAAGAATCTTTCTCTGGAAGTTAACAAATGTTTCAAGTGGTTAAGTAAAGGAAAGGAATGTATTGTCTAGAATCCTTGGGAATATATGTTTTAACTCATTTCAGTGGCCAAAATGTTCATATGCATGTACCTCATTATATTTAAGCATTTAATAATTGGCTAGGATTTTCGGCCACTCTTCATTTCCTTTATTTACTATGGCTACTATATTTTTAAAATAATTATATATTTATTGGATTTAAGAACAGAAGGGATCATTAGATCATCTAGCCTGACCTCCTGGATAAAATAGGTCATTAAACTTCACCTGATTACTCTTGAGTTTGGCTAAAGCATATCTTTTTAAAAGGCTTCCAGTCAGTCTTGAGACATGCCTTGATAGTTTGTCCCTATTTCTAATTTGATTTTGTCTGATTTCAGTTTCCAGCTAGTCATCCACTGGTTCTTGTTATGCCTTTCTCTGTTAGATTAAAGAACCCTTAGCACCTGACTAAATTCCCTCTAGCTGTGTGGCCGCCTATCAAGGGCCATACAGGTGCTCAGGGATGCGGTGCGGAGAGGCACCTGTCCCCCAGCCTGGACCTGCCAGAACAGGGAGAGGTGCCTCTCCCCCAGCCCCAGACCTGTCACACCAGGGAGAGGTGGGGAGAGATGCTCTCCCCCAGCTCCAGAGCTGCTGTGGCTGGGGAGAGGCACCTCTACCCTGGCTCCAGCCCCGGTGCTGATGTGGGAGGAGAGGACTAGAGGGAGTCCTCTCTCCCCATTGCGGCCCCAGGGCAGCCTGCACCCCAAACCCCTCATCCCCAGATCCCTCAGTTGTAGCCCTCACCCCCTGCCATTCAAACCCTCTGTCCCAGCCCTGAGCCCCATCCCAAACTCCAAACCCCTTGTCCCCACCCCCACCACTCATCACCTCCATATTGGTGCACATAACAAAATTCATTCCGCACATGCTGTAGTAAGACGAGGACCTGAAACATAAGCCTTATATCAGAGGCCCAGAATGAGGCCTGAGACCCAAACTAAAGTAATGGTCAAAGCTTTGCTAACATAAAGCAAAATTAAGCTGTGAGCCAGAGACAGGCCCTGCTCACAGAAGCTGGCAAGAATAATAAGGCTGCTAATTGCACATATACGCATACTTAAAGTTATCAAGTACTAGTAAGATAGATGTGTGCCAGGATGGCACCAAAACATCCTGGTACAAACACATTCCACAGAGGTAATAAGGAGCAGACTGACCCATCCTAAAGACAGGGTCAAAAGGATAATATGACGGGTAGCGTTTTTTGTTCAAACCAACATGTACCAGGAAAGAGGCAGCACCCTAATGTGTAGAGGGGTTGTACCTCAATGCGTCAGGAGTGACGTGTAACGTGTTTGTACCTGTGTATAAGAATGCATCCCTGAATGGATGTCTTTGTCTGGCTTAAGAGGCAGCGGTAAGTCCCACCACTAACTGAGCCGATCCATTGTCAGGGGGCACATGATTTGTATTATGTCCTGTACGGTCTGTGGGAAACTATTACTGTGCTTCATTTGACAATAAACCTAGCAGGGGGCCTTTGTGCCTTATTGGAGTCTGTGTCATTGCGGGTTCTCTTGGGGTCTGCTGTGTCAGCTATCTGCACAGAGCTGGGACAGCACACAGAGGAAACATGAGCACACCATTGATTGTTATCAACATTGGATAGAACAGAGCACCACACTGGTGGCAACACGTGCATGGGAAAAATTACAGGAAACACTGGTATGTTCGCTCTGGGAAGGTACTTATATACTGGAATGAAGTCACCTTTCAATCTTCCTTTTGTTTTTGCTCTTTAAGTCTCATATTGTAGGGCATTTTTCTGAGCCCAAGAATCATTTTTGTGGGTCCAGTTTTTCAACATCCTTTTCAAAATATGGACACCAGAACTGGATGCAGTATTCACTAGTGCTATAAACAGAGGTAAGGTCACCTCCCTTCTCCTATTCAGTATTCCCCAGTTTATACATCCAAAGATTTAATTTGCCCTTTTTGCCACAGCACCACACTGTGAGCTCACATTGATTTTTTTTCCACTATGATCCCTAAATCCTTTTCAGAGTCATTACTTTCCAGAACACAGTCTGTCGATATGGCTTGCATCCTTTTTTCCTCGGTATGTGAATTTGCATTTGGCTGTATTAAAATACATTTTCTTTGAATGGGCCCAACTCACCATTCAGATTGCTCTGTATGACTGTCATGCCATCATTTCTTACCACTCTGCTTGACATCTGCAAATATTATCAGTAGTCCTATTATATATTGTGGCTCATTGACAAAAATATTGAATAGCATTGAGCATAGTACTGATCCCTGCAGAAACCCCACTAGAAGCATTGAACCCCATTCTCCATTGACTTCTTTTTGAGATTTGTCAGTTAGCCTGTTGTTAATCCATGTAACAGGTACTCTGCTGATATTGTATAGTGCTAATTCTTTAGTCAGAATGTCAACCAGCACAGCCAGATGTGTTACAAAAGTCTATACATCCATGCAGTTACCTTTAGCAACCAAAATTTGTAATGTCATAAAAAATTGTAGGTTTTGTTTGACCAAAAAACCATATTGACTGGTATTATATCCCCATTCTTTATTGATTGAATCATGTATCAGATTTTCCATTATTTTGCCCAAGGTTTGATGTCAGAATAATTGACCTATTGTTTAGAGCTGTGAGGAGAAAAGTTACTCTGTTTTGATATTGGTTTTGATATGTCAGACTTTGGTTTTGTTCCAGTTTGAAGCAAAACCCAAACATTTAGAAATTCTCCACAAAAGAGAATGAAGCCCTTGGCTCTGGCACAGTTTGGCAGGCATGCTGCCACGGCACCACAGACCCTGGAAACCTTGGGAATCCAGGTTGCCAAGGAAGCCTGCTTCCCCTTTTTAATTCTTGGCACAACATTAGCACATTTCCAGTCTTCTGGAATTTCCCCAGTATTCTGAAATTAACATCCGTGAGCCAGAGATCACCTCAGCCAATTTTTTGACGATTCAACTGCAATTTATCCAGTCTTGCTGATTTAAAATTCTTATCCCTAATTAGGGTGACCAGTTGTCTTAATTTTATAGGGACAGTCCAAATTTTTCGGTCATTTTTCTTACATAGGCTCCTATTACCACCCACCCTGTCCCGATATTTCACACTTGCTGTCTGGTCACCCTATCTCTACTAGATGCTATTTAAAATCCTCTTTAGTTAGTAATGAGTTGGTAAGTACTTCATCATCCTCATGTGATATTAATAAATCATTGTGCTTCCTTTTGAATACAGAACAGAAATATTTATTGAAAACTTCTGCCTTTTCTGTATTTACAAAGAATTATTAAAAATGTTATCATGTCTATTTAGTATTGGTTTTGCACCATTGTTAGGATTTCTTTTGTTTGTAGTATACTTTTTAAAAAATCCTTCTTATGGTACTTAGTCCTGCAGAGCTAGTGCATATATGTCTAGCCAACCTGGGAATTACACCTCTTAAAAGAAAGAAAAAACAATTTGTCTAAACATTTCCAACAAGCACTAAACTGGAATTTTTTGAAATTTTTAAACTAAAATATTTCCTCCCAAAAATATTTCATTGAAAACATTAAGGGGGGAAGAAATGAAATTTAAAATGAAATTTTAAAATGTGAAATTTTGAAAGGAAGTTATTTTTTATTTAGTTTTGAAACAGTTTTTTTATTTAGTTTTGAAACAGTTATAATGGGGCCACTGCCTGCTTTGGTGGAAGTGGCATTTCTTGGGGAAAAAAGGACTTAGGTGAGAATTCCAAGCAAAGATAAGCGCCTTCGTCTGGCCTTGGGCTTAGGCCACAGCCCTTTTCTTAGCCAAGAGGGAATGCTATCTTAGGGAAGCTTTCTGATCAGCATGCTGGCTTCTGTGGACCCCATTTATATGTGCATCTCTCTCCCCAGCCCACGTATGGTATCGGGAGCATAGGTGCCTAACATGGGGCTATAGTTTCCACTAGGAGCAAGCTGCCTAAAAGTTCCAAACCAAGTATGGTCAAATATAACAAAAAGAAACCCAGTGTAAACAAAGAGCTATGATTCTATGCTGTGTACAACTCCTCGTGCTTCCTAACTGATAAAATGGGACATCAACACATAGTTTTGTTCCTTTGAGCTTCATTAAATAATAATGTCCATGCTCTGAAGCCCTCTAGGAAATCTAGGATCTCCGTTAGGAAGATCCCTTGACCAAAGTTGCAGAAAAGTGAAATAAAAGAACTGCTGACTGATTTATTTTAAGACAAGACGGTAAAATAAAGCATAATCAGTAGGGGAATAAAAAAGAGAAGACACAGCCCTTTCTCCTTCCATCCTTAACGTGCAGAACATATGGTCTGCATAGAGATATGGAAAAGAGTCTGGACCCCAGGAAACCAGATCGTAGAAGCTAGAGATTGTATGCTGTGTTGTGAGCCAGCCAAAGCCAGCCTAGTGGTGCTAGTGCCCTAGATGCACAGCCCATTTCCTCTGAAATATCAGTTATAAAAAGTGCCTGACATACATAGCTTTTAAATGATCATAGACCACAGGAACGCAGCAGCAGCCACTTCCTAAATCTGGGATAGAAGGCCCCTGGTTTCTGCAATACCCTATTACAACAGGCTGGAAGTGTTGTGGCAGATTCAAGTACATTTAAAAAACAGCATAATTTTACTGAATTAAATATGAAAATACCGGTAAGTAATGCACTCAGTACAGCACCCACTGGTATTTACTTTTTATATGAAATTCTATCTGTTTTATGCTGCTTATTCATCTTCAGTTTTTTCAGTGTGCTGCAAAATTTTGTATTGAAAACACCTAATTATACAGAAGCTGGCAGCGAGAAAGCTGGAGATTTTGGCAGCTGCTTAGGCGACCACTGGGCCTTTTGGCACTGGAACACACGCTTAAAGATTTCTGCTGAAACAGTCAGCAGGAATATAGTTATGTGGACATTTAAGTTACAATGATTGAGTTTTGGAGTTAATAGTATAGAGAGATCAATGGGCAACTCATAACTTCCAGAGCTGCTATTTCAGGCTGGCTGTAAAATCAAAAAGGCAGCTCTGTTTGGTTTCCACTTGGATCCCATATTAAGTTGTTTTTTAATACTATCAGAGACCTAAATGTAATTTTTTTTTAAATGAAGCCATAGATTTAGCAGCACAACTTTGCTTGAGGAGGTCCAATCCCCTGATCACCAAATTGTGGAAGTATACAAGGCCTTGATTATAACAAATCACCACCTGCCTGCTGCCCTTAAAGCACAGACTAGAACTGATGTGAATAAAGGAAATATGTGACTCAAAGTTGTATGTTTTCTTATCTTTTCTTCCCTTTTTCCTTTATCTTCTTTTCTCTTCTCTTTTTCCATCTCTTGTATCGCTATTCCATTTTCTTTCTTTCCCTTTTTACTCATTTTGGCCCTAATTCAGTAAATCATTTAAGCACATTTAAATTCCATTTTAGTCAATCAAGCCTAAGCATCTGCTTACATTTAAGCATGTGGGAAAGTGCTTAGTTAAATGGGAGAGGCTTAATTAGGTACTAATGTACTTTGCTGAATTGGGACCTGAATTATTTTGCTTTCTTTCAAGTCTGGACTCCCCTCTATAAAAGGAGTCTCTCCATCCCCTCTGACTCTTACATTATAGCCTTCACTTCCACCTATTTCTCTCCTTGAGTCTGTGCATATGCATCCCCAGTTGTCATTCTATGACACGTATTCTTTATCTCTCACTATTTTTTCTTTCCCCTCCCATCTCATTCTTACTTTCCTTCTCCTAGCCCTTCAGTGGTTGTTTTTTGTTGCCTCAGGTGAAATTATGCCTCTTTCTCTCCACTTCATCGATTACTATCCATGATTTGACCCTAATTTTTAGGTCTGACAACTTCTGAATGTAGGAACTAATAACATGCCAGATTTGTATTTTCTAATTGGACTCTGCAGGCTTCTTACCTTTCGATGTGTGTGGTGTTTCCTTTGTATTTTGGTTTCTTTATAGCCCCAGTAATCTTTGCTAATAAAGTAGACAGCTGGATCAAGCATCCCATTCTGTCAGTGCCTGCTTAAATGCTCAGGGTAAAGGCTTGCCATTTTGAAAGGACAGGGGCTGCATCCAGCACAAAATACTAACCATGTTAAGTCCCTACTGGTTACTGGTTAGCAAGTCTCTAAATGGGATTCTAGTTGTGCCAACCTGGATGGATTAGGATAGATCAGGGGTTCTCACACTGGGGGTTGGGACCACTCAGGGAGTTGTGAACTTATCACATGGGAGGTCATGAGCTGTCTGCCTCCATCCTAGAGCCCACGTTGGCTCCAGGATTTATAATGGTGTTAAAAATATGAAATTTTATTAATTTATAAGGGGGGTGTCACATGCAGAGGCTTCTCCTGAAAGGGGTCACCAGTACAAAAGTCTGAGAACCACTGCTATAGATGGGGCCAGTCTGGTGCTACACCAGCAGCATGAGCAGACCCTAACTCCTCATACCCAACCTCTGTCCCTTTACTGATTCTGCTATGCACAGCAAAGGCAGGAGTTGGCCCTAATTACATCTAAATGCTCTATTTCTTAGCTTCTTTACAGGATTGTAAGTAGAGCTGCTCAGGAATCGTTTGACATAATGTTTTTTTAATTGGAAAATGCCAATTCATCACAATTGAAACTGTTTACCAAAATATAGGGGCCTGATTTGATCAATTTCTCATTTTGAAAAAAACCCTGAACCTATTTCCCTGTCCAGCTCTAATGGTAAGGCAGCTTCTGTGGTGATTGTTTTATATTTATTCAACAAAGCTTTCATTTGTTGCTGTACTGCTGCATTTGTATATATATATATATATATATATTTATTATGTTCCATGGCAATGCATACTAATTTACTTTCTCTGCTTGTCATCTTGGTAACCACTGGTCTGACATTAATCCTGGTTTATTGCACAAAAGTAATTTAATACTTTAATAATGGAATAAATTATATACTATAACTCCAGTCTTAAATGCCTATTTCATTAACATTTTATAATTTTATTTTGCACATAAGATCTACAGTATAACTCCCTGTTGCTATAGTAAATCATTTTACAACTTTATTTAATATGTGGTGACGATATTAAATTCCAGATCCCTTGCCCTATATAATACTAAATATATCTGAGACAGATGTTACAAATTTCATTTGCTGAACCATTAAAAGATCACAAATGCAACTGAGAAATTTAGCCTCTGAAATAGATTAATATTTTGGATTTATTACAGCAACAGCCTCATTTACACTTAAACATGGATAGTACCAAAAACGCTTGTTCCTCATTTACAAATTGTTTTATGAATGGCTTGAAAATATAGAAGAGGTGTCATATAGCCCATCAGAAACAACATAACCTAAACTGGCAGAGAAAGAGTTAGCTGAAGCCAGAGTGCAATCAGTGCTCCCAGTTGTCCCTGGAGGATGGTCCAAGCCTAATTTAGGCTTAGGCTCAGCTGGGGAGGAGCTGGGTGACTGATTCATAAAGAAAGGAGTTCATGACAGTACGAGGCAGATATGAGGTCTATGGGAAAAGTAGAGAAGGAAGCTGTTGTATCCTTAGTGGTTTTAGGAAGAAATCACTTGAGACACAGAGAGCTGTGAACCTTAAAAGCAGCCATTTATTTCCACACACTGAACTAACCAAACCAGCCAAAACTGGCTGGGCTAACCCCTAATAATCTGTTGAAATAGCAACAAGGTGTTATTACCACGACAATCAAATACACAACATATTCCTCCCCCTTAATAAGAACATCCGCTAAATAAAACAAACACTCAACTAGAGAAGGAGGGTAGACTGCCTCCATTCCTGGCTAAACTCCAGGGATTATTTTACCCCATAATCGTGGATTCACCCTAGCTAAAGATCCAGCCATTGAGGAGGTCTTCTGTCTCTAAGTGGTTTATGGTGAACTTCTGGTGTTGTTGCACCCGAAAGTATCTTGGGCACAGGCCCGACAATGGGCTAAGGGTTCGTAGCACAAAGGGGTGAGGATGTGATATCAGCTCGTTCTGAGTAGGGGGGTATCTCAGCTGCCGGCAGTAATGGAGGAGAACAGTCAGGAACAGGTGATTCTTGATTTGGTTGTCTCACCAGAAGAGGTGAAGTCAGACAACTCAACTGAAGATGTGTTCTGAGGACTGGTATGATCTGGCAACAGCTGATCTACATGTCACCGCCAGGTGAGATTCTCTGCAGTCCGGACTGCGTCGGAAACCAGTCCCATTTGAGCGATGATAGTGGTAAGGACCCATTTAGCTCCAGAAGTATAATTCTGAGCCAAAACCAGCTGTCCTGGGCTAAAGGTTCGGTCTTTTGATCTGGGTGCATGCCTGATGACTTGATATTGCTGCTGACATTACTCAATTTGTCTGGCTTCAGAAGGTCTCAGCAGATCAAAGCAAGTGTGAAGCTGCCATCCCATCGTTAGAAATGCCGGGGATGCCTTGGTCGAAGCTCGAGGTTTATTTCTGTAGGATTGTAAGAAGGTGTCCAGATGCTTTTGAATGGATAATTGTCCCCTTGCTGATTTCAAAGCTTGTTTCATAGTCTGCACAAATCCTTCAGCTAATCCACTGGTGGATGGATGATATGATGCTGAAGTGATGTGGAATATCCCATTTGCCTTCATAAAATTTTGAAACTCCTGAGAGACTAACTGCAGTCCGTTGTTGCTCACAAGTTGTTCTGGCTGACCTAAACGACTAAAGAGTCCCTGTAGTTTTTGGATAGTACTCTCTGCAGTAGTGGACTGCATTATAGAGACTTCTGGCCATTTAGAATGGGCATCTACCACCACCAAGAACATGCTTCCTTCAAGGGGGCCAGCGAAGTCAATGTGAATATGTTACCACAGGTTTTCAAGTCAGTCCCATGGGTGTAGGAGCACCCATTGGGGTGCATTCCTGACACCCTGACATGACAAAAAAACTCTTTCCTTCTCTTCAATAGAACTGTCCAATCCAGGCCACCAAAAATAGCTTCGTGCAATTTCCTTCATACACACTATTCCACAGTGACCGGAATGTAGCTGTTCTAACATCTGTGATCTCAGTGGTGGTGGGATAATGACACATCTCCCCCACAACAAACAACTAGATTGGATATATAACTCCGTCCTCCTGGACATGTAAGTAACAAGGTTGGGTGAGAACGGAGAGGTTCGTCGAGATGTTCCATGCCTCACCAGGTCCATAACTTGGGAAAATACTGGGTCAACGGGACTTGCCTTCTTTATCTGAGTAGCAATGATGGGTGTATTCTCTACCCGTTCAAAGTAAAAGATTTCCTTTTGGATGGTATCTTGATGTTTGACTGGCAAAGGCAACCTTGAGAGACCATCCGCATTGCTGTGCAGAATAGATTTCTGATATTTGATTTCATATGTGTGCGCTGAAAGCAGCAATGTCCAACATTACATACGACTAGCAGCTAATGTTGGAAATCCTGTGTAAGATCCAAAAATTGAAGTCGGAGGTTGATGGTCTGTGAGAAGAGTAAACTTCCACCCAAACAGGTACTGATGAAACTTCTGAATTCCAAAAACAATTCCCAATGTCTCACTTTTGATTTGGGCATAGTTAGTTTCTGCTTTGCTTAGAGTGCATGAAGTATCTCCCGAAGGCATAATGTGTGACATGACTGCTCCCACTCCACAGCGGGAGGCATCACAGGCCAATTGTAGGGATAAGGATGGATCAAAGTGCATTAGAATTTCAGAATTTAGCTATTCATCCTTAGCTTTGTTAAATGCAACATCACAGGCTTCAGGCCACTTCCAGGTCTTGTTCTGACCAAGGAGTTTGTGAAGTGGTTTTAGCAGCGTGGCTAACTGTGAGAGGAACTTTCCACAGGTGCCACAGGACTTTGTTACCTAAATTATGGTCTTGTTCTGACCAAGGAGTTTGTGAAGTGGTTTTAGCAGCGTGGCTAACTGTGAGAGGAACTTTCCACAGGTGCCACAGGACTTTGTTACCTAAATTATTTAAGTGATCCTCCTCATTTGTTCCAGTAACCAGGCTGTCGTCCAGATAGCACTGAACTCCTGGCAAGCCACACAAGATCTGTTACATAGCTCTCTGGAACAGGGCGGGAGCAGACGTTATTCCAAAGTATAGATGACAATATCGATAAAGCCCCTTATGCATCACCATAGTCAACAGCTCTTGAGACTTTTCATCGATGTGCATCTGTAAATATGCTTGACTCAGATCAATCTTACTAAACTTTTGTCCCCCAGCCAGGCCCACAAAGAAATCATCGATGCAGGGAAGCAGGTATTGCTCTGCACACACTGGGCTGACAGTGACTTTAAAATAACTGCAAATATGGAGGGAGCCATCTTTCTTCACTATTGGAACGATAAGAGTTGCCCATGGGCTATCGGTAACTGGTATTAGTACTCCATTGGTGACCAGGCACTCCAGGTCTGCTTCAACTTTTTTGGTTGACTGTCAGGTTTAATGTTCAATGTCACTTTTTCTTAAAATCTGAAGATAGTCTATTTTGAATGTGGTAAGGATAGAGGACTTCTCTGTTGCTGTGAACTTCATACTATAGTTGACAAATAAAAGTCTCAAAGTACAAACTGAAGTCAATGAAACTGTGCCCTTTTACACCAGCAGAGAATTTGGCACTTTCATCTTACATTGGGCTAAACTTCACTCAGTTCATCTTTCTCAGAGACTTAGGGTTACATAGAATATTTTGCAAAGAATCTATTAAAGTTTTAAGGTCATATGCTTGACCATATTGCTAGTTACTTGAGTTTATTTTCTTATAACCTTTCAGTAATTGGTTGGTGCTTTATGTAGGTGTGAGGCAGTCAGCCATCTCCCTGACATTTTGAGGGGAAATAATCACAATATTTCTGTACTTTACACTGGTATTAGCCCAGTTGCTACTATTGTTCCAGTTCATGACCCAAATTAATGGTGCGGTGTGAGGTCTATAGGTGCCTGTTTATGAATTCTCATGATCACAGTTCTTAACCTTATTTCAGAAAAGTTCTCAGCTTCCCGGTTTCTTCTCTTTAGCTTCAGGTTTGCTGATCTGCTTCAATAACAATAGTCCCTACTGAAGTAAATTTGTTTTATTTGTGTCTCACTCCACATATTTTTAAAAGCTCTTCGATATTTAGGGACTAATAGATCTGGGAAAATACTGCAAGAAATTTTCAGTGAATTATTGGTTCAGTTACTAAAATGAATTCTCTTCAGTTGTGTTTAATAGAAATTCCAGTGAATGGGTTTAATGACAGAGATACCCACAGGATCAGAAAAATTTAAATGAATATTGGAATATGAAATCAAAATTATCTTTCTATGAAGTATTCAAACCAGAAATCAGATCCCATGACCTCTGCTACTCTAATAGGGAACTGGGTTATTCATGAGCACATGAAAATCAGGTTTGTAATGAAAAACAATAGAAAGAAGTTGATACACATGTGCTTTACTCAAAAACAAGTTATTCAGCTAAGTACATGAGTAATTGCATGAACTTATATGGGGTGTTGTCAAGGTCAAACAAAATGAGCTAATGGTCCCTTCTGGTCTTAAAATCTACAAAACTATAATCCTTGGAATGCATAGGGCACATAATGATTTCTTCTATCTGCTAGCCCTCTATGAATAATGGAATCAGTCTGATCAAAATTTCCTGTACTAGTTTGTTCCATTTTCTTCCTGACTTTTACAATATGCTTGGCAGCCTGTGCCTGTAGACATCCTTACTTATGTCTGAAGTTACTTGCAAAAGATGTTCCGTGTGTTGGCTGACTGGGAATTGCAAAAATGAATAAGGGTGATAAGGCCGCTGTTGTACCTCACAGAGACATCAACAGTATGTTTGACCTCTATCATGTCTGGTTATCCAAGCTATTGTTTCCATTTCCACTTGAAACATAAACAAAACAACAATTTCAGAGTGTTTTGAAATCCTATTTCTGCCAATACGAACATGTTTTCAAATCTTTGGACTACTTGACAGCCATGCCCATTGGCTGCAAACAGGAATTATTTATCTTTAAACTTGAAGGCAACAGTTTTACAACAGAAAAACTTCAAAAACAGACTCCAGCGAGAAGCTGCTGAACTTGAATTAATTTGCAAATTGGGTACCATCAATTTAGACTTAAATAGAGACTGGGAATGGCTGAGTCATTACACAGATTGAATCTATTTCCCCACGTTAAGTATCCTCACACCTTCATGTCAGCTGTCTCATATGGAGCATCTTGATTATCACTACAAAGGTGTTTTTTTTTCTCCTGCTGATAATAGCTCATCTTAATTAAATAGCCTCTTAGAAATGGTTTGGCAACTTCCACCTTTTCATGTTCTCTGTATGTATATATATATATATATATATATATGTGCCCTATGCATTCCAAGAATATATATATATCTTCCTACTGTCTGTTCCATTCTCTGCATCCAATGAAGTGGGCTGTAGCCTATGAAAGCTAATGCTTAAATAAATGTGTTAGTCTCTAAGGTGCCACAAGTACTCCTATTCTTTTTGTGGATACAGACTAACACGGCTACTACTCTAAAACCATTTCAAACAGTTGATAAGAAGGTGTGAGTAACCGTAGGGGGGGAAATTAGCATGGGGAAAGTTTTTAATTTGTGTAATAACCCATCCACTCCCAGTCTTTATTCAAGCCTAATTTAATGGTGTCTAGTTTGAAAATTGATTCCGGTTCCGCAGTTTCATGTTGGAATCTGCTTTTTGACAGTTTTTTTGTTGAAGAATTGCAACTTTTAGGTCTGTAATTGAATGTCCAGGGATTTTGAAGTGTTCTCTGACTGGTTTTTGAATGTTATAATTCTTGATGTCTGATTTGTGTCCATTTATTCTTTTGCGTAGAGACTGTCCATTTTGGCCAATGTACATGGCAGAGAGATATTGCCTGCATATGATGGCATATATCACATTGGTAGATGTGCAGATGAATGACCCCCTGATGTGATTAGGTCCTATGATGGTGTCACTTCAATAGATAGAAAATAAATGTAGACCAGAATTGGGATCCAGTTTACAGAAGACATTCATCATGTGTCACTGTCACATGAAGACAAATGAGACTCAGGAATTTATTGAAGTTTGTAGCAACTATCTCGAAAGGTCTTATGTCTGTTAGCAGCAAGGGATTCCTGGCATATTCTCAATGTTTGATTAACGGAGGTATCAAATATGGTCAAATGGATGCACGTGTGCTAATACCACATTCCACAACATTAACCCAGCAGAACTAAAAACAAATCTTCACAGAGCTGAAAAACATTCTTGTCACAAGAGGGAGTTACCCTTGATCTGTGGATGGATGATTCCAGAAATGTTGCCCATTTGGGAGTAAATGTTCATTACATGGAGCTATAACAGTTTTTGGAATGGAAGAGCAGGTGCTTTGTGTGACTCAGTTTGAGAGTGGGAAACCAAAAACTGCAGAGAACTTTTATTTGATGGTTGTTCAAGCCCTCAGAAGATTTGATCTACACAGCATTACCAAACAGATGGTTTTCTTACGGACTGGGGCATAAACATGATTGCAGCCCTCAAGACCTATGTGCGAATAAGCTGCTCAACGCACATTATAAATTCTAATTCTAGTATCAGAGGGGTAGCAGTGTTAGTCTGGATCTGGAAAAGTGACAAAGAGTCTTGTAGTACTTCATAGACTAACAGATCTTAGGGATCATAAGCTTTCATGGGCTAAGACCCACTTCATCAGATGAATGTTCATATTATAAATTCTGTACTTGAGCACACTGCCAAACCAGAAAGAGGAAACAGTAACCAAACGGATGTACACAAGCGGAAATCTCGTTACTTACTTCAGGAGTTCTGGACTTCAAAGCAGACTGCAAAAGTCTCTGAAAGGAGATGTAGAAACACGATGGAACAGCAAACTACTCGTGTTTTAAGGCAACCAAGGAGCAGTGGGACAGAAAATGTGAAATTCTGCAGAAAAGGAGGATATTCAGCTCATTCATAGCATTGTCTAATTGCTGGAATATTTTTCTCCTGCAATAAATCTTATGCTTCTTTTGTCAGCTCTACACAGACACTATCATCAAAGGTGACAAAATGGTCACATACAGAGTCTAAGGATTCAGATAGCAAGTGTGGAAATGACTATGATGAAGTGCAAAAGTGTATCACCCTGAAACGGGGAGAGAATGAAAATGTGTAACTGCTGGCATAGCAGAGACAACACAAGCACAACTTTCCCCTTCTCAGTCAAATTGCATGGTTTGTGTATTCCATTCCTGCAGCCAGTGCACCCCTGAGAACCCTCTTGGTCTCTGGTCACACCATTAATGAGAATCATACTTCACTAAAGCCAGAAATGGAGGAGGATGTTTTTACACAGTAATATTTCAAAGAAAATCAGCTGTCCCGAGGAAGACATCTACAATGAAGTTCCACAATTCACAGCTGGTAGTTAGCCCTAGGGCATGGTTAGACTGGCGCTTTGCACCGCCAAAACCCTCCTTTAGCGCTATAATTTTCCTACCGAACACACTTCAAAGGGAGAATTAGCGCAATGACTCCCCTTTTACAGCGCAAGTGTTAAACCTCCTTTTCGAGAGGGATAAGCCTTTTTGCGCTAACGTTGTAGCGCAAGGGTGGGAATGTGGACACCCATCGGATCTCTTGCATGCCTCCAAGCCATGGAAAGCTAGCCTTGTTTTTATAAAGGCGGAAGTAGCTTTGCAGTTTCTCTCTAACAACTAACACAGCAAATAACCAGTGAAAATGCTTGCAGACGGAGCTGTGTGTCTGAAATAGACAGCCTGTCAGTTTTCGCTAAGGAAAAGTAACTGACAGCCAGATCTCATCTCCCTGTGAACAGCATCCCAGTTCCCCCTCGCCCCCTCCTTTGCAAAACACGTTGCACCCAGCTGCATGCTGGGATACCTGCCCTATCCCGCAACTGCTACTGCCAGCAGAAGCGCCACAAATGTAGCCATTATTTTGCACTACAAAGTTTCAACTTGTACAGTCTCTAGCGGGATACCAATTGCGCTACATTGGGAAGCGCTACAAATAAACACGCTACAATCTTCAGTCTAGCCATACCCCCACAGTGCTTCCATTTGTATTGAAAGAGCTGCCAGAGCTCAGCCCCGGTAAACACTGGCACTGGCTGGGTGGCTGGACAGCCCCTACACACACCCCATTCTACACCCATCTGGGGAAACTGACTTAGAGTCGCAGAGCATCTGGCATTGCTCCTCACTCCCCCACCTCAGAGGATGACCTGCCAAGCCAAGAGGTGCCAGGGCTCAGCCATGGCAAAAATGAAGCACTCTAGCCCTGTGATAGTATTCCCTTTGCATGCTTCCACCCAAAGGACAGACTCCTTGAACCTTGCACTATCTGGACTACTCTTAGAGTATCATCAGCTTCAGTTACCTCTGCATCAGCAACTCACACTGGGCAATGCAGATAATCCCCTAACCTAGGGCTCTGTGAGCAATTAAAAAACCCAAGCAGCCTGCCAGAGGAAATTGTATTCATGGTGGGTTTTTTTCTCAACATCACTGGTAACTGGACCACAGCAAACAGCTTTATTGATTAAGACCTCAGTATGGCTTTAAATCAATGGAATATAGTAGACCACAGCAAGAAGTATTGAGCAGGAAGCCTGGAGACTGACACTCGCTGCTGCTGGGAGAAGACTGCAAACCATGTGTGATAAGGGCAGGAATCTGGATGGAAACACAGTGCTTATTTCCTCAACATGTGAACTACTATGAGGGCGGGGAAGAAACCAACCCTGAGGCTATTTTTTATTTTAAAGTTCAGTTTATGATTTTGAGCATTATTCACTTGAGACGTGGATTTTATTATTTTATGTAAAAGGCTATTTGTTCTGATGTCTGGTGTATAGTAAGATGTTTAACAATGTGTGCATTTATTAAGTCAGATAGCTTTCTGATAGAGTGTGCACGCACGCACACAGACACTCCATCTGAGAGGCACAGTGAGATAGGATGCTGTTGCAGATGCAGATAAAAAAGGTGGAGTATGGACTATGACTTGGGTATAAGTTGATTCTCCTGGATGTGGATCGGATGCAGATACAAATGTCTGTACCCATGCAGTGCCCTAAAGATACTGGATTTTGTTAGTTTTCATTGTACATTGTTGCACTCTAGAAGAGAGGAATTGGCCGGCACAAGCAAGAAGGAATTTTGAAAGGTATAAACAAGACGTTACTTTGGAATATTAAGATAAATTGTTTAATAGGGGGAATCCCAATTGATACAAGGGGGTAATAATGAAATCCTTGAAATGAATCAAACATAAAAAGCATCCAATAAGAAAAGCATTGAGGCAATTTGTTATGCATCAACTCATTTACGAGATACTAGTGGAAGCAGCAGAGAAACAGAGAGCTATAATCTGAGCACTCACTTGGCATGTATCCAATAGAAATTAGAGGGTGGGCCCCTCCATAGAGCTCTGAAACTAGGGTATATAAAACTGAGGTCACCATGTACTCCAGAGAGTTGGCTGAATCCAGCACGAAGCTACAGAATCCTAAATGAAACCAATACCTGGACCAACCATATGGAAATGACTCTACCCCTCCCCATGGTTAAGAAGATAAGAAGTGGTAAGATCTTCATTTTAAATATTGTATTTCCCCTTCTGTTTCTTTAACATAAATAAATGCAGACTATCTTGTTAAAAGCTTGTCCACACTTAGTAGGGGATAAATATGTAGCTATCGATGAATTGATTATTGATTTATTGGGTTTAGTGAAGACCCGCTAAATCAGCTGCAGGTTGCACTCCCATCGACACCTGTACTTCATCTGAACGAAAAATGCAAGGGGAGTCGACAGGAGAGTGTCTCTCATCAACATTGCATAGTGTGGACACCACAGTAAGTAGATCTAAGTACGTCAACTTCAACTATGTTAGTCACATAGGTGAAGTTGTATAACTTAGATCTATTTTCCCCTGTAGTGTAGACAAGGCCTAAGACTGCACTTTCTAGTGAGACCTCAAATAACCATATTTTGGGTTTTACCGGTAATTCCTATTGTAAATCCAAGTAAATTGGCCAAAGAGAGATTGAAAACTGTAACTTCAAGCAATTGCTTTTGATATTCTGAACTTGTCCGTTTTGGACCAGTCCAGTCAAACAGCTCTTAAAAATGCCTTACAGGTCAATGCATCATTGTAAGTGTGATAAATGTGTTTAGATAATAAAGAATTGGTGATCATAAGTAAATGTAGTAAGAAACCTTGGTAATTGGCATTGTTCCTTGATGTAACTGCTGAGCCTCAACTCTAGTCTGTGATAACTGTTTTCAAGACTGTAGTCTACGTATAGTACACACCTAGAACAATGGCTTTGTCTACACTTGAGTGGTGAATTGGTGATTGCATATTAATGTGGTTCTGTGTAAATTAATAAATTGTTGGTTGGTTAAGAATTACCAAGTATCCTTACTTGAGAAATATTGTTTAAATTCAATTTACCTGGGAAGAAGCTAGCATTAAAATTAATATGCTAATACTTCCTGGACTCAGTAGAAAGAGGTTATTCTATTTAGATTCCATTCTATATTGGCTATACCACTTATCCAATTGGTAAATCTAGTTTGTTAGATTTCAGCTTTAAAATCTAACTGGCACCCTGGCAAATTGATAAAAATTGACCCTCTTCCATGCTTATACCAGTTCATTTAAACTACCCAGTGACTACTTAAGGATGAGGAAAAACATCTACAGAAATCAGGATGGGCTCATGCATAATTTGCAAAGAGGTAAAAAGGCTACACTTGACAATATTATTTGCAATAACATGTCACATGCAATAACATGTCTACTCAAAATGTGACATTTGCTATAAAGGAATGTTAACCTGCACTGCCACTAAGAGGATAAAGGTCCTTCACGCCTGCCTCAGTCTAGAACACCACTTCCTAAATCTAATGAATCGTTCAGAAGGGAAATGGTGATTACAAACTAGCAGCAGAACAGGCAGGAGAAAAGGCTATTCCACAACACAAACCATTTTGTAAGGGCCTCCAAATAGAAAGCTATTATGTCCCTGCTTCTGGTCCCCACTCTGCCATTGTGCAATCTATACTAGTGACTTAGGCCAACATACAGTCATGACTCCCTTTTTTTCTCTGAGATTTTTGCTAAATAAATCCGTTGTTTGGGGGGGGGGGAGTTAATGTAGAAGGAAACCTTCTTTAACCTGAATTTTTTTAAATGAAATGTTGCTGTTCTTGTCCAGAATAGAGACTGTGTGGCTATACGAGGCATGTAAAATTAATGGGCCAAACCTTGCATTTTGTGCCTATGATTAGATGAGATTGCAAATAACTGTAGGAGCAATCATAGCATTTAGATATGTAAGTACCTAATTGTGGGTATAAAAGTGAAAGACAGTTTTAAAAATGTGGTCCATAGTCTTTAATGTTCAACAAGACTGGGATTGCATTTAACCACACTCATCTAATCTCTGTGTTCCCTTGTCATGATTAGTAGGGTGCTACCTATTTGAGAACTGTAATTGTCAGAGATTTCCTTCCCCACTCTAAACTCTAGGGTAAAGATGTGGGGATCTCGCACATGAAAGACAAATTTTCCCCAAGCTACTTTCACCAGCCTAGGTTAAATCTTTTCCCCCAAACCCAAACTTCTCCAGTTGGGGTTTGGAATCCGCTGCCACCATTAACGTGAGTAACCCAAAACTATGGGGGTGGGGCACATTAAAACCCCGATAGTAACACCCCCTCCCCCTTGCTACCTGGGAGAGATTGAGAACACAGACTCCGATCCAAAGCTAGGATCCCTCCAATAGAATTAACAGATGATTCTTATAACAAAAAAAAGGTTTAATAGAGAAAAGAGAAAAGCATACAACTTACACAGACTTCACAGATAGTCAGTTCCTAGCCTTAGCCCCTCCCTTGGGATTTCTCTCCCTGATGAGGTTAAAGACACCATAGATTGATTACAAGCTTATATAATTAACAATTTTACTTACTGCCAGACTGACTTAGAAACTTATCAAGGGATGAGTAGAAAGATGATTCATTACCCCAGAGCTGGGGAGAAGATGGAGACAGGCTGAGTGCCCGGGAAAAACCGAAACTAACTCCTTTGTCTCCGGGAAGTTGCATCCCCGAAACGTTATTCCCTCTTCTGCTTCAGGTTAACCCTTCACAGGTAAAACAGTAATTCTAAGGCACTTCATACTTATGACAGTAATAAAAACAGTTTCTTTAAGATAGTGGTTTACATAAATGTATGTGCTAGGTCAGTGCTATTTTGATCCTCCTGGTTAGTACTAATTGGGTCAGGAGAAAACAAACCCTTGCCAATTTAAGACTAAATATATATGACCAAAGTACATTTGTCTTGTTAATTTCTTTTTTTAATTTAGTTTTATCTGACCAAGAGACCTCTAACAAATTTCTTTCTCTCGCTCAGTCTACACTTAACTGGCCTGTCATCTTCTTTCCCCAGATTGTCCGTCTCTTGATTTTCCTTCAGCCTTCCACCAACCTCCATATTACATTACTGTAGCTAGAAAAGTTTGTCAGGATTATGGAATCACCTAACAGAGTCCGTGAACTCCAAAAGGCCACATTCATGGCCACTTTGTACTCCCTCCATCTGTCTCTATTTATAGTGTGTGCCTGACCCACAAAGGATATGAGTCTGTGACCATTTGTATCTTTGGGCTTTTGCCCTATTTTATAGTCTCTCCTCATATGGAAACTGTTCTATACCACTGATTATCTTTGTTCCCTTTCTCTGAAACCTTTCTAGTTGCACTATTTCCTGCTTGAAATGGGGCACCCAGAGCTGGATACAGTATTCAACATGTAGGCATGCCATGGATTTATATAGTGACAATATTTTCTATTCCTGATATTTTCGATTCCTTTCCTAATTATTCCTAACATTTTGTTATCCTTTTTTGACCACTGCTATGCACTGAGCTGAAATTTTCAGAGAATTAGATATGATAATTCCAAGATCTTTCCTGAGTGGTAATAACTAATTTAAAACTGTCATATATATAGTTGGAGTTTTTTCCAGTGTACATTACTTTTAACAATTTTGAAGAAGAAAAAATAGACAAAAATTAAACAATTCTTGTTTAAAATTTCCATGGAAAATATTATATTTCCAAACAAGCTCTAGTGCTATAACAAAACATATATAATCATAAAGCAAAATATTCCAAAATCCTGGAAATTCTCTTCTCCTTGTTCTTCCAACACTACTTCTACGATATACAAACTTTTCTTCACTTTCTCTGCCTTCCCATTTATGACCCCTCCCTCATCCTCACCTCTTGGATCTTCCTCTGCTTGATACTCACACCTAGTTTTGTGAGATATTTTATGACATAAAGTGGGATAGTAGCCAAGTTTGACATCTTTCTTCTGTTGGGAGGATAGAGGGTGGACAAAAGTTTAATACAATTATTGTATATACAAAACTTTTTTTTGTAATTGGTCACTGGATGGGCTACAGTTAGAAAAAGTAAGCTTACGTGAACACATATAAGGCATTTTACAATGGGAGTGGTGGAAAGAAGAATGAACTTTTTGGTGGAATCATGAAATGATATTAATGCATTTGAACAAAGAGTGAATTATTAAATGGCTTTTAATAAATTAAAGTTGTCAATTTTTGCAACTTTTGAGAGGTTAAGGAAGGATTCCTATTAGACTCTTAAACTCTTTCTGTTCTATAGAAAGACCTTTCGGGAGGTTATTTTAAAACGTCTGAAGTTCGTCATTCAAAATTTTAGCTTTGTTCACCTTCATTTATAAGATATATTAATATACATATGTGATCAAAGTAGTATAAAATGACTGGCCATTTTCCTGAGATTAAAGTGCATTTTTGGTTACCCAACTAAAAATAAAATAGACTATTGAACATTTTTTCCTTTTCTCATTTATTAGATATGTTAAGCTTCAAAAAGTAAGTTTAGGTGGGTCATCATAAATGTTAAGGCATTGCCTTATATAAGACAGTAAAATAAGTTCTCTCTTTATTTTAACTTTAATTTATAAACATAGGCCCTGATCCTAAAAGCACTTAGACATGTAAATAGACTGATGTGAGGAGTCCCCTATAAATATGAGGCTACTTATGTCAGTAAAGTTATTCAAATCTGCATAAGTCTTGGCAGAATTGGGCCCTAATGAAAGACAAGAAATAGCTGAAATGGGTCCTAAAGAATACAGGGCAGATTTACAAAGGTATTTAGGCCCACATCCTCAAAATGTATTTAAGTGCCTAACTCTCATTGATTTCAATGGGAGTTAAGTATTAAAATAGCTCATGCACTTCTGAAAATCCAACTCAGCACCTGTCTGCATCTTTAGATGACTAAATAACTTTGAAAATCTGGTCCTAAATCTCAAGTTCAATTGCTATTGAAGATTTTAAAGTTCACTGCTTAAAAATATTTTTGTTTGCATTGTTGTAGCCATGTCGGTCCCAGGACACAAGATACAAAGTGTGTGAGGTAATATCTTTTATAGGACCAAATTTTGTAGGTGAAAGAGACAACCTTTTGAGCTCTTCTTCTTTGTCCACTTTGTGTCTCTAACAGGGCCAGCTCCAGGCACCAGCAAAGAAAGCAGATGCTTGGGGCGGCCAGAATGGGGGGAGGTGCTCCATCCATTACTGGGCATTTCGGCAGCAGGTACTTCTCTCCATCTTCCTCCTTTGGCGGCATTTCGGCGGTGCAATTTTTTTTTCTTCGCTGCTTGGGGTGGCAAAAAAACTGGAGCTGGCCCTGGTCTCTAAAAGTCTTTTTTAACTTTTTAAATCCAAGCTATAATACATGTGACAATCCTTACTCGGCTCCAGTAGAGCAGATCATTTAAGCATGTGCTGAAGTGCATCCCTTTTCAGCAAAGCAAGCCCCACTGAAATCTGCTAAGTACATTCACTTTGCTGAATAGGGATGGACTCCTAAATTGGGGCCTTAATCTATGTTCAGCCTGAACTCCCACTGAAGTCCTTAAGTATAGGGTATTTTTTAAGCTGTATCTCTGCAGATGTAGGGTCAAGCAGGCTTCAGTCTTGTGTGTACAGTTTTAGTAGTATGGCTAACATGCAGTATCACTTATATGTCAGATTAAAAAGTAACTATTGCAGAAAGCACAGTACTGTTATGGAGATGGTGCTTGATACTAAATATATTGTCAGTCTCTCATCCTTTATTCCTAAAATTTAAGGACATTAGGATCACTAGGTGCCATTTTAGATTAATAAACAGATAATATTAATGAGGGAGACTAATTAGAAGTAATTTTAAAAAGGAAAGCAATCGCTTGGTTTATTAATAGGTTGTAAGTAAAATTTATTTTTATTTCCTTTTCATACTTCATTAAGCACATATTTGTGTCAGAGGAGATAGCTATTCCAGGCTTCTAAGTCTGTATGAGCAGCATTTGGCACATGTGCTTGACAGATAGCAGTGTCCTTTTGAATGATCTTCACCCCAGCTATGTCTGTACTGACATCTTTCTTCAAATGTCTTGTCTCTGCAGCTCAAGTGGTAAAAACTGGAGGAGCGCTAGTGGAGACTGGACACCAGCATTTTAACCATTGTGTCCTATCACAACTTAGAGCAGGGCTAGACAATATGGTGGTTAAATCATCAGCATCCCATTAGAAGTGGCACTTCCAGTGCTTTCACCACCACTTCAAAAGTAAATGCTAGTGCAGAGAAAGCCAGAGGCTTATTTTAGTGTGATTTAGCTAGAAATCAGATTATCCTTATTTTGTTCCTTATCATGAGCAAAATAGGCTCCTCTTCACCCGTTAAACAGTAATCTGTGCAGTAGACAATTCAGATCTATCATGCTAAAGTGTGCTGACAGAACTCAGATGTGTCAAGAAATTCAGCATAGACATGAGGCAACAGTGTTATGCAGCAGACATTTGTATAATCAACTAGAAAAAACTGGTAGAGAAAAGTCTAGATTTTTCTAGATCTTATTTAGTTTATCAAATGGATGTATTATTCCTTCAATGTGCACGTGGAGTGATGTATATCTGCAGAAATCCCTTACGTACTGAAAGGGAAAGAGATCCTAAAGACAATGAAGGCTAGCTATAAAAATAAAGTGGACACTAAGTGCCTCAAAACCTCAATTACTGTAGATTCTTGAGCAGAGCAAAACAATCGCTACATAGAGACTATAAGTTAATTTTGTCCAAACCTTACAAAGCAGAGTCAATGGAACCATTTTCATAATGAACTGCTTTTGAGTTACTCTTCTCATCACCTTTCTGCAGTCATTGTGTGTTCTTATGTGGGAGGAGTGGAAAAGGGTACAAGGTGATACTTCAAGGGGACTGATCAGTTATAATTAATTACCTGGCTTCTCAGCCTTATTAAAATGTTTCAAAGGTAGCTTCTCCCCTTCCCCTGTAGCAAAGGATTTGGGATGTCTAATAGGATATTGTACTGAGAAAGAGATTAGTTAGAGCAGATCCCAATCTAATTGTTTTAATAAGCCACTTAATCATTTGCCTCAGACAATGGCAGTCACAAGATCATAATTAAGGCTTCCAGCTCTTCATAAAATGTGCTCTGTGCTAGCAAAGCAATAGGTTGAAAGATACAGTAGGTTGTAACATTATCACATCAGAAGGAGTTTATTGTTCATTTCTGATCTTGGAATCTGCTCTGTAATTGGCTCTGACAAATGGAGTGGGGAGAATCTACACTTACTGCTGGAATTGTCACTTACCTGATGCAATAACATTAGGTTATCATATGTGATCAATGGACTAGTTTAATATATGCCTTGTGTTACAACATGGCCCAGTACCACTTCATATGGGTCCAGTTCACAGTGGACTCAATTGCTGGGTCCCACGTGCTTCCAAGCCTGCTAGGGCTGAGCAGAATATAGTAACTGCTTCTAGCTATGTGTGGTCTGTAAGGTGCAATCCCAGATTCAGAGTTTTTATCTGAGTCCATCCTTGGGACTCCACAGACCAAAAGCCCTAATCCCTGAAACCTCAGGTGCCTCAGATCACTAGCTAGCTGTCCATTCTTCTCCCCCCCCCCCCCCCCCAGCTATAACAGGCATTTGCATACAGTATCCCAGAGTTCTACTTAAGCTGTGGACTTCTAGTTTGTCCCCTTGAGGGACATGTGGCAGGGAAGGAAGGAGTGATGCCTTAGCAAAGGAACTTAATCCAACTATGAAAACTTAGCTCTTGAAAGTGTTCAAAAGTTACAGATTTTTTAAAACAGCATGAATTCCTGAGACACACCTTCCCCAATTTGGAGCTTACACCTTCTGCTACTCCAAGGTTTGTCTGTGTTCAGGACGGGCAAAGCCCCTCCTGTCATCTCTCTCATACATGTCCAGCTTAGATGTGGTAGTGGTTGGCCTTCTCTGCTCTGTACAGCTGCTCTGGCATGGCAACTGTCAGATACAGGATACTGGGCTAGGTGGAGCATTGGTGAGACAGTACAGCCATCCAAAACTTCAACCTGAAAACTAAAATTTTGAGCAACTAGAAAACCAAAAATGTGTATGCAGTGTATTAGAGATCCAAGATGGGTGAAGTAAAAGGTATTACCTCACCAAAAAAATATTTTTTTCAAGTTTTGATTTTTTTCCCCAGTGAAAATCCTAAAGTGTGTTGCTTTTTTTGCTCTCCGAGGTCTGCTATTCTTAAACACACACACACACACTGATGGGGACAGAGAGCTGCTGTGCTAGCAAGGAGCAGCAGCTCCCTAGGAGTCAAAGGTGTGGATGGATGCAAGGGTGGGGGAAAGTAGAAGCTTGCTGCCTGCTCAGAGGGGGGAAGCTATCTCTCAGCTGAGATTGTCTGCTCTTTCCCAGGTGAGGGAAGGGCAGTCAACCAGTAGGAAATTTCCCTGGAGACCTTAAAGGGGGTCAGAAAATCTCTATGGGAAAGCCCATAGAATTGGTAAATTTGGGAAAGTACCACAAACAGCTGCACTCAACCCCCTACTGTGGCTCAGAGTGATATATGGAATATTTTATACGTTCCAAGGTTCAGCTGATAAATAGTGACCCCCTACACAGAAATAATACTACTTTCTCTTTAAATTATTATTGACCTGCCTCAAATTATACAGGAGCAATTAAAACGAAAAACAAAACAAAAAGGCAAGACCTGCATCAACATCTTAAAACTGCATGCTAAAGGATGCAGCAACTCACTAACAAGCTACACCTGAAAGTATGTATGATATAAAAACTTCCCACCTATGTCTGAGGCCACTGGCTGAGATGACAGGCCAGGGCTCTGACACTCGTGAAATTCAGTAGTGCAAATCTATATATATAAAAGTCAAATGGTGTATGTGTGCGTGTGTGTATGTATGTTCCCTTACTCCTTCCACACCGTTTGAGCTAGACACTTGAAATTTGGTACAGTTATAGGCTTTAGGGTCCTAATCAGGGTAAGAATAGAATTTTTTTCAAATCTCACCTCTTACACCCCCTAGGGGTGAAATTCTTTAAAGCCCATTCACATCAGCTGGGCAGCAGGTTAACACCTGCTGTTCTCTGTGACATAGTTATGATGTAATAATAACCCCCTCCAATGGACCCCGCACTCGCTCAGCTCTCTGCCCCCTCCCCCCTCCAAAGGACCCCGCACTCGCTCAGCTCTCTCTCCCCTCCCCCCCTCCAACGGCCCCCCCACTTGCTCAGCTCTCTCCCCCCTCAGGTAAGAATTGAAAATTTTTAAAATCTCCCCCCCCTCCAACAGCCCCCGCACTCGCTCAGCTCTCTCCCCCTCCCCCCCCACTCCAATGGCCCCCCCACTCACTCAGCTCTCTCCCCCTCCCCCCCACTCCAATGACCCCCCCACTCACTCAGCTCTCTCCTCCTCCCCCCTCCAATGGCCCCCCCACTTGCTCAGCTCTCTCCCCCCTCAGGTAAGAATCGAAAATTTTTAAAATCTCACCCCCTCCCTCCCTCCAACAGCCCCCGCACTCGCTCAGCTCTCTCCCCCTCCCCCCCACTCCAATGGCCCCCCCACTCACTCAGCTCTCTCCTCCTCTCCCCTCCAACGCCCCCCCCCACTTGCTCAGCTCTCTCCCCCCTCAGGTAAGAATCGAAAAATTTTAAAATCTCCCCCCTCCCCCCCTCCAACAGCCCCCCCACTCGTTCAGCTCTCTCTCCCCCCCCCACTCCAAGGGACCCCGCACTCACTCAGCTCTCTCTCTCCTCCCCCCTCCCCCCTCCCCCCTCCAATGGACCCGAGCAATGCCGGGTATTTGTGCTAGTGGGACATAAAACTGGTAACTGAGGATTCTATTGGCTTATTACAATTGCCAGGTGGTGTAAATGTGGCTTCCTCTGCAAAAGGGGTATTCCTGTGTCTGCAGGGGCATAACCAACCCTTATCCAGTGGTTCAGAAGAATTGTTCTGAGGGAAGCAATCCAGCTAGCATCATTTATTGCATACCTGTGGCAAGGGGTTATCTTTGCAACCCCCTGCCTCAGCTATAACAGGTATTAGTTTGACACAGATGTGGAGTCAGCCTGGTTTATTTTGTTCATTAGCAAACAGGTAAATCACGTGTTTCTGCCCGCTTGCTGTATTTACATCTGTGTGAGATGCTGGTGCCTCTGAGCCATGACTTGAAAAAAGACAGCAAATTCGCAGCCTTCATACATGTAAAAAGTCTTTACTGGTGCCAGTAGTCCTCCTATGGTCAGTTTATTAGTCAGTCAATGGAAGTATTTGCATGATTAGAATGATGTGCGTGAATCAGGGCTTCTTCATCAACTGTAATCCTACCATCACTCCAGTCTAAACTGATTAAATGCATGGCTTTGTGAATAATTTCAGACATTCAGATATATCAAAAGGCTGAAGAAATGCAAGTTGTTGTGAAGACAATACTGTATTTCAGGCAGGCTCTGATAACAATAGTATGTCACATAAGGAGTTCAACACAGAGGTAGTTTTTAGATTAGCAGCCGTGTTAATCTGTATCCGTAAATAAAACGAGGAAGACTTTGTAGCACTTTGTAGATCTCACAGATCTTGGGAGACAGACCAGTCCTCACTTACAGACAGAGCCCCCAACCTGAAACAAATACTCTCCAGCAACCACACACCACACAACAAAAACACTAACCCAGGTACCTATCCTTGTAACAAAGCCCGATGCCAACTCTGTCCTCATATCAATTCAACTGACACCATCATAGGACCTAATCACATCAGCCACACCATCAGAGGCTCATTCACCTGCATATCGAACAATGTGATATATGCCATCATGTGCCAGCAATGCCCCTCTGCTATGTACATTGGCCAAAGCGGCCAGTCTCTACACAAAAGAATAAATGGACACAAATCTGACATCAGAAATCATAACATTCAAAAATTCAATCTTCCTGGCCATTCATTAAAGACTTGACGGTGTCAATTTTGAAACAGAAAAACTTCCAAAACAGGCTCCAATGAGAAACTGAGGAACTGGAATTAATTTTCAAATTGGACACAAAAACCAAGGACTAAATAGAACTTGTGAATGGTTCTCTCATTACACTAATTGATTGCATTTCCCTAGTTAATTTACCTTCAATAGTTGTTATCTCCTGCCAGACACAGAGATCCATTTCAAAAGGTATTTTTTTCCTCCTGCTGATAATGGCCCATCCAAATTAAACAGCCTCTTAGAATTGATATGCTAATGTCCAACTTTTTTTTTCTTTCTATGTGTATAAATGCATCTTACTTCTGTTCCATTCTATGTATCCGATGAAGTGGGCTATAGCCTACGAAAGCTTATGCTGAAATAAACTGGTTAGTCTCTAAGGTGCTACAAAGTCTTCCTCATTTTACTAAACGTAGAGGTAGACACTGACAACAATTTTGTTTCTTCTTATTCTGAAAGAAGAGTCAAGAAAAATTTATAGGAATTTAATTACTCAGTGGCATCTAAACAACACTGTCTGGTTTACATAAAGCTTACTGATACAAATGTAATACAGCAATCTTACACAGTGTGCTGTGCAGCAGACTTACTTTGTTTCTACAATCTGAGCTGTAACCAGCATGATATTAGAATATTTGTGAGAGTAGGTTGGCCGCAATTTTTACCTTGCAGTTTGTGGAAAATACATTTTCCTTTTTTAAATAATTCACTTAGGAAAAATAACAGTAGGAAGCTGTTCCAAAATGCAGCCTCAAGAACTCTTCTCTCCATATCTACATTGTACATTCATTCAGTAGTTATATTGAAGAAATTATGCACAAAGGTTGAGAAGAGAAGGTATATTATATGCATAAAAGATGCTTTGCAAACCTAAATTTATGCCTATAAGACTTCCATTTAACAGCCATATACTGCTGAATCTGTGATTTTATTGCTATACATTTTATTAAGCTAAAAACTGAACTGTTTATACTGTGCATAGACAACAGCATTCTCTGTTTATCAGAACTGGAATGTTTTTAATCAGAATTAAAGGCATTTTAAGTGCTGGTTTAGGCCACATTCTTCCAGGAGCAACATGAAGGCACAGGATTCCACCTGCCTGGGGCTCTTTGCTGGATCAGAGATGTAGAAGAAATGTATTATTAAAGATTTTTTACTGCATCAAACATCCACAACTCACACCAAAGCTGAGTGCTGAAGGTGCTAAGCACCCCCAGACTCAAGCGCAAAGTGTTCAAAACATATCAAAGCTAAAGGGTGAAATTTTGAACAGTGACTTAGGGTATTGTGACAGATCGCCTTCTCGCCCCCCGCTCCAAACACAGGCAGGAGACTCTTCTTTGGCTCCAAACAGTGCTCTTTATTTACAGTGTAGCTTGTGCAGACCCCACCACCTACTATACACAGCTCTACAGCTTAGCTCTTTACACAGCTCTATACACAGCTCTACAGCTTAGCTCCTTACACAGCTCTATACACAGCTCTACAGCTTAGCTCTTTACACAGCTCTATACACAGCTCTACAGCTTAGCTTCTTACACAGCTCTATACACAGCTCTACAGCTTAGCTCCTGCTCTCTATCTCACTCCTCCACACCACCACCCTGGGCTTCCTGCCTGGCAGGCTTTTATCCCCCCTGGGGAGGCTTCCAGGTGCAACCCATAAGGCTGATTACTCTGCAGCCCAGGTGGTTAATTAGCCCTCTCTGCAGGGAGGTTTTGCAGAGGGTTTTTCTCCCTCTTAAAGGGGCGGCAGGCTGAGTCAGGCCCACCCTACCACAGTATGTTTACACTACAATCAGACATCCATGGCTGGCCCGTGCCAACTGGCTTTGGCTAAAGGGCTCGGGATAAAGGGCAGTTTAATTGTGGTGAAGACATTTGGGCTAGGACTAGAGCCTTAGCTTTGGCCCTCTCCCTGCTTGTAGAGTCCTAGAGTCCAGGTTCTATCCCTAGCCCAAATGTCTATACCACAGTTAATAAGCCCCTTAGCCTAAGCCCCTGAGCCAGAGTCAGTCAGCACAAGCCAGCCTCGGGTATATAACTGCAGTGTACGCACACCTGAAGTCACTTTTGAAAAGTGGCCTTGGGCTCTTAAGTCCATTATGTACTTATTGAAATGTATAATTTTATGGATACTATGTCATTAGGCTGCTGAAGACAATATTGCATAGAAAGGACCACCAGAGTTCAGTTAAGAGTAGACCCTAAAACAGAGAATGTAACTCCCATAAGCTCGGTGACACTATTCAGTTATGAATGTTCTTTGCAAATAAAGGAAAAGCTGAATGCAGAGAGATACAAGCTGTGCAGTCTTTGTAAACTGTCCATTTACTACAGTATAAAATGTGTTAAGGGATGCCAGGATGCGGGCCGTTTGGGAACTGGTGATATGTATTCATTTATTTAATATTTTAAAAGATTCCGCTAACTGACATATAACAATACAATCTCATTACCACTTCCCTCTTTCTGCCCCTTTGGACTCCACCTACCATAACAGGACTATAATGTGAATGGGATTTTTGGTGCAAGTATAATAATGAATGGGTCTAATCCTTTGCTTATGTAATTCCACTGACTTCAAAAGTGTTTTATGCCTACAGAGAATTTGACCCAATAATTCCCTTCAGATGGTACAGACAGAGTAAGCTTTATAATTCGCTAGACCATAATGATGTCATAACAGTGGTAGATTCATTATCAGAAAACACGACTAATATAGTTATTACTCATATCTGTTCAGATACAAATATTCATATTAAAAAGTCACCAGGACAGTTCTCTGTTTGGAACAAACTGGCAAAAAATGGATTGAGGCTGCTTGTTTTTAATTGTGATATTTAGCAAGATAAACTAAATGCCCATGCTTGATAGGATTATCTCCCACACAGAAACACACAGAAGCACAGAATATTAGGGTTGGAAGAGACCTCTGGAGGTCATCTAGTACAACCCCCTACTCAAAGCAGGACCAATCCCCACTAACTCATCCCAGCCAGGGCTTTGTCAAGTCGGGCCTTAAAAACCTGTAAGGATGGAGATTCTACCATCTCCCTAGGTAACACATTCCAGTGCTTCACCAGCCTCCCAGTGAAATAGTTTTTCCTAATATCCAACCAAGACCTCCCCCACTGCAACTTGAGACCGTTGCTTCTTGTTCTGTCATCTGCCATCACTGAGAACAGTCTAGATCCATCCTCTTTGGAACCCCCTGTCAGGTAGTTGAAAGCAGCTATCAAATCTCCCATCACTCTTCTCTTCTACAGACTAAATAAACCCAGTTCCCTCAACCTCTCCTCATAAATCATGTGCCCCAGCCCCCTAATCATTTTTGTTGCCCTCCACTGGACTCTCTCCTATTTGTTCGCATCCCTTCTGTAGTTTATGCATAAGCAATACTTGAGAGCAATCAGTGATCCTCATATACATACATAATTTTGTTTATTTGGGGTTTTTCTACATCAATCCTAATATTTTTGCTCTTTCAAACACTGAAAAGGCAAACATATTTCCTATGTTATGATCAAATTCTTCTTTCAGATACATGTACACAACCCCACTGAAGTTAGTAGAAGCTGCACACAGATATACTGAGTGATAGAATTTACCCTGTGGTATTTAATTTTGAACATAAGTTAAATTTGGAATCCGACTTTTTAGTGTTGTCTTTAGGTTTTGCTTGGTTTCCTGCATTCTCAGATTTTTCTTTTAAGGCTGCCTTTGATAATAAATACAAGTTTGGTTAGGAGGAGTTTTGATTAGATATAGTTTGCATTGCAGGCTATGTGTCCCAGTGTAAGGCTACATAGTGGTCCTTAGGAATGAGTTTAAAATATTTTTGTCAATAAAAGTATCTTTCAGACTTTGAGTTACAATTTAGGTCATGTTATTTGTAGAGAACTGAAAACATCATAACTTGATTTAATTTATTTGGGGATTTTGTACATTTTCATGGCTAGTTTTAACTACTTATTATATGAAGATGGCAAGCACACAACCAAAATGTTTTTATCAATACTAAGAATGTATTTTAAAACATTATATTTGTGTGAAAACTTAGGTGCTGAAGATGTGGGCTAAAATCATCCCCACAGGGCTGGCGACGGGGGTACAACGGGTACAGCTGTACCGGGCCCCAGACTTAAGGGGGGTCCCTTAAATCTGGGGCCCGGTACGCAGCTGTACCCCCTTGTTGCCAGGACTTTCAGCAAGGCGGGGCTCTGGGCAGCTGCTGCAGCACTCATCAGCCCCTTCCCCCGGCACCCAGCAGCCTCCTCCCGGCCCCCTTTGCTTCTCCTGGCCGGGCCACGCGGCCAGAGCTCATGCGGGGGTTGGGCCCCGCGGGCGGTCGGAGACCGGCCGGGGGGGGGGGTGCGGGCAGCGGGAGACCGGCCGGAGGGGGGGAGACTGGCTGGGAGGGGCCCTGCGGGTGGCGGGAAACCAGCGGGGGGGGCGTGGGCGGCGGGAGACGGGGGGGGGGCGCGGGCGGCGGGAGATCTGCGTACGGGGCCCCAAAATTCCTGTCGCCGGCCCTGCATCCCCAGTATAAATCCATTAACTACATTCAGTTACACCAAAGATAAATGTGTTCTCTTTTTACTTTGTTGATTACATATTATAATATAATTATAATAAATTATCACTGCAAAATGGCTGCATAGTTAGAAAATGGTTACAAATCAAAAGTGCACTAGCTTTTTGAAAATGTTTAGATAGCTCTAATGGGCTGCCAAGGTTTGATTATTATATTTCCATGACTATGACTTGCATTAAGTTCTGTATTATAATAACATAATGATTCATCATCAAGGATGACTTGAAGTCAATTTTAAAAAGAAGGACTTTCATATTGAGGAAAGTCTTCAAATATATCTTAATAAAAACTTTAAAGCTTCTGGAAGGTAGATAGATTTCATAATTTTTGTACATGCCATACTATCTGACTGCTTACATGGCATAAGGGTCCAAATCTGTATAAATACTATCTCTTTGAAGAAGTGACAAAGAGTCCTGTGGCACCTTAAAGACTAAGTAAAGTATTGAAGCATAAGCTTTCATGGGCTAATACTCACTTCGTCGGATGCATGCAGTGGAAGTATCCAGAGGCAGGAATAAATAAGAGGCAAGGACCAGGTTAGAGATAACAAGGTTAGTCTAATCAGGCTGAACCAGATTGTTATCTCTAATCAGGGAGGATGAGGTCCTCTTCTAGCAGCTGATCTGGAGTTGATTTGTAGGGATCAGAGTTTAGAGGAGCTTTTCTATGGGACTATCCACACCACTTCTCACAAAGGATACGACATTGTCTCTGGGTCTACATCTACTACCCAGAGAGTGGACAAGTAGATGTGTGGCATTCCCCAGAAAAGGCCACTCTTCCTCCCCTTTGCCTGCCTGCCTGTACTGATCTGAGGAGCACAGCAAGGGTAAGGAAGTCAGCAGGAGAAGAGAAATGTGAAGCATGGGCCTTATCTTCCTGTTCAGCAGTCCCAAGATCAGAGTAAGGACTGCACAGGAAAGCTTGTGCTACAGGGAACAAGTATGAATAAGGGACATTTGAGATGAGATGAGTAGCACTGGATGTTTGCAGCTGCGCACAGGTAAATGTCTTACTCCTGGTAAGTGAAACTTGGCAGATATAGTGGCAGAACACTATTGGAAGTTTTGGAGAGGATTTTTAATTGGCCTTCAAATCAGTTTCCAGATTCTAATATTTTGAATTAATCCTGAGAAGACAGAGATAGGTGCTTACTTTTTTCCTGGCCTTTCCGTTGATGTGATTTGCTGTCTGAGAACAGGTTCAAATTCAGAATGCCAAAAAACACAAGAACCAGATTTATTTGCCAGTCACGTGTTTGTGATCAGTCTGCACACCAAGGAGGAGATACTGAAGGCAGCCATCATTGTCTGGTTCAAACAAACATGTTCTTTATTATAAATTTTTAAATGTCATTTACAATCATTGTCTCGAGCTCCTCCTCTCAAACCTAAATAAAGGGGGGAAAATCTTATATGTTAATTCATCTATTTCTCCTACAATCTGGACAGAAAGAAAGAAATGTATTTTATTAATACAGTGAAACCTCGATTTAACGGACCTCCATTTAACGGACTTCGGATGCAACGGACAAAATTTTTCAGAGTCTGATGCATCCGAAGTCCGTTTCTGGAGGGCTGGCTGTGGGCTCCCTGCTGCTGCCTGAGGCTGGAGCCGGGACCCTGCGGGGCTCTGAGCCCGCGCGCGGCAGCCGCCGCGGATTGAGCCGGGGGCGGGCTGCCGCCTGGCCCCCGGCAGCAGTCACCCTCCTTGCAGGGTCCCGGGAGCCGCAGTCCCCGCTCCCTGCCCGGGCTCACGGCAGCCCCCGGCCCGCAGTGGCGGCAGGGGCAGCCGCGCTCACCACCCGCTCGCTGGGAGCGGCCATACGGGCTTCCCGGATCCGCCACCTCCTGAGTCCTCAGCGCAGCACCGGGCGGCAGCGGGAGGTCATCGGCGGCCGAGAAAGCTGGGCTGGAGCTTCCCGCGGCCCCGGGAACGTGCGACCGGGAGGGGGCAGCCCCCGCCCCGCGGCCGCAGAAGCAGGTGGTGGGTGGAAACAAACTTTACGCGCGGAGCTCTCCCGGTTCGGCGATGACTCCACAATCCCGGCCCCAGCACGCCGCCGGCGATGGTGCAGCGCGGCAGAGCCCGGCTACTGCGGCCCGCCTGGGTCCCGGCTGCTGGGACCCGGCGGGCTCTCTGCCCGTATGCAGCGGCCGCCGCGCTTTTGAGCCGGGGGCAGGCGGGCTGACAGCTCCCGCCGGGTCCCAGCAGCCGGGGACCCCGGCGGGCGGGCTGCTAACTGCCGCCGGGTCCCAGCAGCCGGGACCCGGGCGGGCGGGTTGACGGTAAAACCTTGATATAACGGACTAATTCGGGCGAGGGGGGTGTCCGTTAAATCCAAAAGTCCTGGTATTTAATAATTTAAAAAAATTATTAAATAACGGACTTTCGGATTTAACGGACACCCCCTCGCCCGAATTAGTCCGTTAAATCGAGGTTTCACTGTATGTCCAAGATTGAGTTGAGGGGATATAGAGGTGATGACACGGCTAAGCCTAAAATAACATTTTTTAAGATGGCAAACAGATATCAGCATCAGTCCACTCCCATGTTTTTTCCTTCTAGGTCCTTTCTCTTTTCATGAACCAGTACTATTAGTAACACCACCACAGTATTTATTTATTTATATGGACAGTGGAATAGAATTTGTACTTCATCATGGAAATCTCTCTCAGGGGTTATTTCGGTTTGTCTTCAGATTTCTGAACTCTTAGATTTGGCATTTCAGCTCTTTCTCAGTCAGGAAGAACAATTTCAGAAGCTTTTGCAGCTCTGCTCTGGGTCCATCCTGGCTAGCTTCTAAGGCCTTGATTCAGTGTCCACTGAAGTCACTAGAAGACTCAGAGTTGGCTTAGAGCCTGAAATCGAACTTCACCCTTTGAATGGCAAATTCTGATGATTTCATCTTTGTATCCACTTTGCTTCAGCTGAGTAGTACAGTGAAACCTCGATTTAACGGACTAATTCGGGCGAGGGGGTGTCCGTTAAATCCGAAAGTCCGTTATTTAATAATTTTTTAAAATTATTAAATAACAGGACTTTCGGATTTAACGGACACCCCCTCGCCCGAATTAATCCGTTATATCACGGTTTTACCGTCAGCCCGCCTGCCCCTGGCTCAAACAGCGGCGGCTGCGGCGCGCGGGCTGAGAACCCGCAGGGTCCCGGCTCCCGGGACCCTTCACAAACCGAGCATGGTGCCTGGGGCCGGGCAGCAGCCCGCCCCCGGCTCAATCCGCGGCGCGTGGGCTGAGAGCCCTGCAGGGTCCCGGCTCCCGGGACCCTGCAGGGAGGGTGAGTGCTGCCGGGGGCCAGGCGGCAGCCCGCCCCCGGCTCAATCCGCGGCAGCTGCCGTGCGCGGGCTGAGAGCCCCGCAGGGTCCCGGCTCCCGGGACCCTGCAGGGAGGGTGAGTGCTGCCGGGGGCCAGGCGGCAGCCCGCCCCCGGCTCAATCCGCTGCAGCTGCCGCGCGCGGGCTGAGAGCCCCGCAGGGTCCCGGCTCCCGGGACCCTGCAGGGAGGGTGAGTGCTGCCGGGGGCCAGGCGGCAGCCCGCCCCCGGCTCAATCCGCGGCAGCTGCCGCACGTGCGGGCTGAGAGCCCCGCAGGGTCCCGGCTCCCGGGCCCCTGCAGGGAGGGTGAGTGCTGCCGGGGGCCAGGCGGCAGCCCGCCCCCGGCTCAATCCGCGGCGGCTGCCGCGCGCGGGCTGAGAGCCCCGCAGGGTCCCGGCTCCCGGGACCCTGCAAGGAGGGTGAGTGCTGCTGGGGGCCAGGCGGCAGCCCGCCCCCGGCTCAATCCGCGGCAGCTGCCGCACGTGCGGGCTGAAAGCCCCGCAGGGTCCCGGCTCCCGGGCCCCTGCAGGGAGGGTGAGTGTTGCCGGGGGCCAGGCGGCAGCCCGCCCCCGGCTCAATCCGCGGCGGCTGCCGCGCGCGGGCTGAGAGCCCCGCAGGGTCCCGGCTCCCGGGACCCTGCAAGGAGGGTGAGTGCTTTCACTCACCGGCGGCAGCACAGAGCGGACACTCTGTCCGCACGGGTCCCGGCTCCCGGGACCCGCCAGCAAGCCTAGCTGTTGTGGGGAGCCGGGCGGCAAGCCCTCCCCCCCCCCCCTTCAGCCTCGGGCAGCAGCAGGGAGCCCACAGCCAGCCCTCCAGAAACGGACTTCGGATGCATCAGACTCTGAAAAATTTTGTCCGTTGCATCCGAAGTCCGTTAAATGGAGGTCCGTTAAATCGAGGTTTCACTGTATTATAAAGACATCATATCACAGGAAATATTGTGTTCCCCTCTGGCATAGCTAGAGAGAGAGAGAGAGAGAGAGAGAGAGAGAGAGAAAGTTAATGTTAGGCCTGCAGAAGTGGGTAACATAAAACATTTAGAGACATGGAGAAAATTCCATGTGAGGTGTGATTGAAAAGACCAGCACTGCTTACAAAGGAGATAAATAAAGTGAGATGTGATAGAAGTATAATAAATAACAAAAAACATAGAGAAGGTAAATCAGGTACTCCCATTTATTCTCTCTCATAAGACAAGAACAAGCCACCCAATTTAAATATATGAACTAGCTCCAAGTGTCCCACACAAAATGGGATGCAAATCCCCTGTGCCACTGCATATCAAAGACTGAAGGTGGCAGCATAGTAGGACCCATTTTCAAAATCTTGCAAATAAATTGCCTAAAAATGTGCTGATTTTAAGAGACATTGCTTGAGGTGTAATGGCAATTTCATTATAAGACTCATACAGTAAACTTGATGAGAGCACTGTGTACTTGTAGCACTCAGACATACTGGCACAAACAATGTGAGAGAATCTGTGGAGAAAAGACAGAAAGTGATGAAGCACAGCAAAAAAGTAACATAAATGATTGTCTCCAAAACAGAGCTGCTTAAATGTAACTAAATGAAAAGGTAGGTTGCCTAACTTAGAGTTCTTCCCAGTCGAACAGTCCATTATTTGCTATCCATGCTGAATTCTCCTTTTAGACTAGATTGACTAGGTGCTGAGCATTCAGTGGCCTTCAAAGAGAAAGGTCCCCTGGTTTAGGGACTACCTTAGCTGAGGAACAGGTCCTCAGAACAGGACTGAACTATAAACACAGGATGAGGACCAGAAGGCTGTTGAAGGAGCTTTTCATAGGGATCTCAGGGGAAAAAATACTCAAACTAGTAACTAGGGAGTTTTGTAAGTCTTCCATAGCAGATGAGACCATCAAAGAGAAGACAGTGCTCCTTAATCCAACTAACCAGCAAGGACATGGTGCAAAGAGACCAACAACATGACTGCCAGAGGACAACCAGGAGACTGAATGGGGAGCCAAAACCAAGTCTGTGAGATCAAAGGCTTAATGTTTTATCTTTTTCCACCTGGATTTTCAGGAACAGAGAGGTACTAAAATAGTGTTTACGCTCCTATTGGACTGTCCCTAGAAGCCTAGTTAGGAATTAGTCTACTTTCTTTCTGTAAACAAGTTTTTGTAGCTAGAGTATTTGTATATTTATTTTTTTCTTCTGCCATCCCTTGTAAATAATATTTTATTATTAGACATTTGCATGAATGTTTACTGGGAACCAAACAAAGGATAGACTCTACAGTCCCTTGCATTTGGATTGCATTTGAACAACACGGGTTCAATTACCCAACAATTAAATTTTTTTATTATTTTGCAGCTGTCCCACTTCAGAGAAAAAGACATGCCTGAATTCATATAAACCAATATTTAACAACATAGCTGATCCCTTAGCAAAATCAAAAGGGGAAGACAGAGGTCTGTGCTCCCAAAAAGCCAAATCCTATTTAAAACCAGAGGCAATTCAATAATTTTTTTTTCTTAATATTAGAGATGGTCTGGAGATAAAACTATGGATGTAAGGCCCTGTCTTCACTACCACTTTAATTCGATTTTAACGACGTTAGGTCGAATTAAACGTGTACCTGTCTTCACATACATGCCTTTAACGTCGATGTAAAGGGCCCTCAAGATCGAATTTGGAACTCCTGCCTGACGAGAGAAGTAAGGCTAATTTCGACATTCCAAGCTCGACTGTGGGCTAGTGAAGACGGAACCGACATTAATAGCCTCCAGAGGCTGTCCCACAATGCTCCATTCTGACCGCTCTGGACTGCCTCACTGCTCCACTGTGACCGCTCTGCACTGCACTCTGAACTCACTGCTCTGGCCAGGTTGATAAGACCCGGGAACATTTGAATACCATTTCCTGTTTGGTCAGCGTGGCCAGCTCACCTGAACAGCTCAGTCGCCATTCAGAGCAATCAGCAGCACTAGCCGCCATGCAGAGCTCAGCATCACAAGACTCCATGCAGAGCTCATCTACCCTGGAGACCAGCCAGAGGAGAAGAGCTCCAGCATGGTCCACTCGTGAGGTGCTGAATCTCATCGCTATCTGGGGAGAGGAATCCGTGATGTTGGAACTACGCAACAACAAACGGAATGCCAACACCTATGGAAGAGTCTCCAAGGCCATGCTAGAAAGGGGCCACAACAGAGACACCACACAGTGCCGCGTGAAAATTAAGGAGCTGAGGCAATCGTTCCAGAAAGCCAAAGAGGCAAACGGACGATCGGGGGGCGTGCCACGGACATGCAGGTTCTACAATGAACTAAATCAGATAATGGGGGGCGCCCCCACCACCATCGCGCCGGTCTGCGTGGACTCCACAGATGGGATAATCGTCAGGGAGGAGACTGATTCCGAGGAGGACAACCATGAGGAAGATGAACATCTCACGGAGCAGCAGGAGGCCAGCGGAGAACCCGTGTTCCCAGAGAGCCAGGAGCTGTTTATCACCCTGGAGCCAGCACCCTCCCAAGCCTCCCAGGGGGGTAAGTGTTTCTTTTTTAAGGGATTACATGACGCGTGATTTTGTACAGGAAGCATTTATTAATGAGTAACTTGCCCTAAGGTCTTAGCGTGCTTTCATTGCTGGTCAATTTCTACTCAAAGAGTTTGTCAATATACTCCGGGATTGACCATAAGTCCTCCGCGGACATTTCAAGGAAGCTATCCAGGAGGTAGCGATGAATCCAGCGCAGCAGATTTCTGGGGAGAGCCGCCTTATGTGGTCCCCCGTGATAGGAGACCATCCCACGCCACGAAAGTAGTAAGTTGTCTGGTATCATTGAGCAGGCTAGCATTGCGGCGTATGGACCAGGACTTTGCATGGAGTCAAGGAGCATGCGCTCTCTATCTCTCCGAGAAATTCTCAGCAAAGTGATGTCATTCATGGTTGCCTGTTTGAGATACGGACTGCAATTAGTAGGGAGATAAAGATTCCCAGCTGCAAAGTACTCTCTTCTGCTGAGGACTGACCAACCGCGCACCCCCCCACACGAACGCTGACCGCCCCCCCCCCCAGCCCGTAGTGGTAGCTAGCAGGGAACCAGAGCAGTCTGCAAGCGGTTGCTTCCGCTTCAGATCCAATGCGAACCAACCACCCCCCCCCCCAGCCCATAGCGGTAGCTAGCAGGGAACCAGAGCAGTCTGCAAGCGGTTGCTTCCGCTTCAGATCCAACGCGCACCCAACCCCCCCCCCCTCCCCCCCCAAGCCCATAGCGGTGCCTAGCAGGGAATCTGAACAGTCCGCAAGCGGTCTGAAGAGCCCCAAAAAGACCGTAGCCCTTAGTGAGAGATTTTTTGGCCTTTGCTTTGCAGTTTGTGGGTCAGTGGGCGCCACGCGGTGGGGGGAAGGGGGTGGGACTACTCTACAATATGCAAGTGCCACTTTTAACTTACCATGGCCGGCTGCACGGTGATTTCAGAAGCCGTGTTGGGCTGAGGCACGCATATGTGTCTGAGATGCTCTGACTTTTCTGTGAGCTATTCAGTCACTTTTAGGTGTAGAACATGACCTTGTACAGAACTCATATCAGGCCTCTGAATACTGAGGTTGCAAACGGCATACTACTCCCATTGTGTACCGTCCGAGACTGCATCTGCCTCCTAACTTTGAATGTATCTGTCTCATAACTTTCAAACTTTCTTTTCCCACATTCGCCCACAGATGAACAATTATCTCAGAATCCCCCGGCCTGCTCCTCCCACCGTGCACCACAGATAAGAAAGCATAAAAAGAAAACGCGAACGCGCGATGATAAGTTCAGTGAGCTCCTGGAGAACTCGCGCGCTGAGGCAGCCCGCCAGACGGAGTGGAGGGAAAGAATGATAGAGGCAAGGGATCGAGAGATACAGGCAAGGGATCGAGAGATACAGGCAAGGGATCGAGAGAGACAGGCAAGGAATCGAGAGAGACAGGAATCAAGAGCCTCTGCAGAAAAGAGGGAAGAGCGCGAAGAAAGACGCATGGATGCTTTGCTCCGCATAATGGAGGACCAGAGCGACATGCTGCGATCTCTGGTGGAGCTGCAGCATGCCCAAAGACCACCTCTGCAGCCCCTGTGTAACCACCTCCCCCCCTCCCCAACTCCCATAGCTTCCCCACCCAGACGCGGGGTGAGAACACGGGGGGGCAAGCTCCGTGGGCCGCTCCACTTGACCCCACAAGCCAGCAGAAGCAGCAGCAGCAGCAGCAGCAGCAGGCTGACGTTCTCGGAAAAGTTTTAAAAGCTGCTGTGTCTTGCCCACCCCTCCTCTCCCCCCTTCCCGCCCACCCCCCTCCTCTGTCCGCTCCTCCCCCACTGCGACTGCCGGTTTCCCTCCAGGATACCAGGACAGTGATCCCCTGTATTTGTATTTCCGATGAACCAATAAAGGAACCATGATTTTTCAAACAGTGATTTTATTTCCTCTGCAAGCATGGGTAGGGGGGTGGGAAAGAGGGTTCAAGGGCAGCAGGCTTAGAGCACAGCAAGGGAGCAGATTCTCAAACGCCATCTCGGGCACTCATTAAACTGTCTTTCAAGGCGTCCCTGAGGCGCAGGGCCTCACGGTGTGCTCTTCTACTTTCCCTGCTGTGTGGCTGCTCATAAGTAGCAGAAAGTAAATTTGCCTCTACCTCCCAGCCCGCCATAAACGTTTCCCCCTTGCTCTCACAGATATTGTGGAGCACAGAGCAAGCAGCAATAACAATGGGGATATTTCTCTCGCTGATGTCTGAGCGAATCAGTAAGGAACGCCATCTCCCCTTCAGACGGCCAAATGCACACTCTACGGCCATTCTGCACTTGCTCAGCCTGTAGTTGAACAGCTCCTGACCCCTGTCCAGGGCTCCTGTGTAGGGCTTCATAAGCCAGGGCATTAGGGGGTAGGCTGGGTCCCCAATGATAACGATCGGCATTTCGACACCCCCCCCCCACGGAAATTTTCTGGTCGGGGAAGAAAGTGCCTTGCTGCAGCTGCCTAAAAATCCGAGAGTTCCTGAACACTCGAGCGTCATGAAGCTTTCCCGGCCACCCCACGTACAGGTCGGTAAAACGTCCCTTGTGGTCAACCACTGCTTGCATGACCATTGAGTAATATCCCTTCCGGTTTCTGTACTCTGCGGCCTCGTGGTCCGGTGCCAGGATAGGGATATGAGTCCCATCTATAGTCCCACCACAGTTAGGGAATCCCATGGCGGCAAAGCCATCTATTGTGGCTTGCAGGTTTCCGAGGTTTATAACCCAGTGTAGCAGCCGCTCGATGATTTCCCTGCTTACTTGCATCACAGCAAAGCCCACTGTAGACCTACCCACCCCAAACTGATTCGCCACTGACCGGTAGCTGTCTGGCGTTGCAAGCTTCCAGAGGGCTATCGCCACTCGCTTCTCAACTGTAAGGGCCGCTCTCATTTTGGTATTCCTGCGCCGGAGGGCCGGGGACAGCAAGTCACAAAGTTCCATGAAAGTGCCCTTTCGCATGCGGAAGTTTCTGAGCCACTGGGAGTCATCCCAGACCCGCAGCACTATGCGATCCCACCAGTCCGTGCTTGTTTCCCTGGCCCAGAATCGGCGTTCGATGGCATGAGCCTGCCCCATTGCCACCAAATTTGACAGATTGTCAGTCGCCCTACTTCCAAAACCGTCAGTGTCCCTGTCGTCCCCGCTGTGCACGTCCTTGTCCATCTCCTCCTCACTGTCGTCGGGTTCCAGAAAGCGTGGTTGTCCCCGGATCGCATTCCTCCTCTGCAGACGGTGCAGCATGAACTCCGCAACCGTGGTCGAGGTCCTCACAATGGCCATTACTGCAGCCGTGGTGTCAGCGGGCTCCATGCTTGCAATGCTATGGCGTTAGCACGGCGCGGAGAAAGGGCGCGAATTATGGGATGCCTACCCACAGTGCACCACTCGTAATGGGGGTCGGTGGCGCGGAAAAAGGGCGCGAAATTTGGAAATGCCTACCCATAGTGCAGCACTCGAAATGGTGCCTGCTGGGGGATCAGGGAACTGTGGGATAGGTACCCAGAGTGCAACGCTCGTCATGTCGATGCTTGCAAAAGTTGTGCAGACAGACAATGTCGACTTGCTGTGCTTAGCTGTGCCTAGTGAAGACACACAAAATCGACTGTATACAGTCGCGTTCACAACATCGAAATAAAGGAAATCGAACTACTGCTGTAGTGAAGACATACCCTTAATCTCCAGATCCAAACTTTATAGCTCAGACTCATCTCTTATTATGATCTATTTGTTATAGAGATGCATTTTTGACATTAAGATTTTTGAGGAGACTCTTATTTTCCCATAGGATCATTACATTTATACTGAAAGAAAATAAAGGTGCTCTTTAAGATATGTGTGGAAAAACTGAGCAATTTCACTCACAAAAGGTTATTACCAGAAAGTCAGAATAGTCTCCTAGACTCCATCATTTATATGCCTTTCAACATAGTGGTTAATTTACGTATCAACTTGCAAGGAGTCATTTAGCATTCTATTTGAATTTCTCAGTTGAATCAGATTGCTGTACATTTCATTTGACTAAGGGGTGAATATTCTGTCTGGGGCAATTAGGTGAATTGGTATCATTCATAGCTCTTATTATTTATGAAAGACTCACACCAAAGTCTAAACATAATGCACTGAAAATTTCCTCTTGGAAGTTTTTTGCAGTGGTGTTGTAGCCATGTTGATCCCAGTAGATGAGAGAGACAAGGAGGGTGAGGTACTGTCTTTTAGTGGACCAACTTCTATTGGTGGAAGAGACAAACTTTCGAGCAATAAAAAGCTCTTCTTCTGGTCTAGGAAAGGTAATCAGAATGTCACAGCTAAAGGTGGAATTGATAGTTAATCATAAGGCATTATTAAATGTTGCAAGAGACTATTCAAGATGAAGTGGACAAATAACACCTCTTCAGTCACAGAGCAAAGAAAAGGTTAGGAGTTACATATTGTAATGAGACATAAAGCCCGTGTCTCCATTGAGTCCATGAGTTTTAGTATCTAGCAAAGTTATTAACTTAAGTTCCCAGGCTCATGTTTTGAAGGTGTCATGCAGCTTTCCTTTAGGGACAAGAACGGAGAGGTCAGATATGCAGCGATTGTTCTGTGAAAAGTGTTTGCCCATGGTTGATGGGGTGTATTTGTCTTTTATCATTTTTCTGTATGAGTTCATTCAAGAGTGTAATAATTGTCTGTCTGGTTTCACCCACACAGTTGTTTTTAGGGCATTTGATGCAGTGGATGAAGTATACCACATGTGACCAGCATGTGTGAGGCCATAAGCACTGACTCCATGGGTGCTCTGGGGCTGGAGCATTCACGGGGAAAAATTAGTGGCACTGGCAGCCACGCCCCACTCACCCCCCTGCCCACCTCCCCACCGAGCATGCCGCGTCCCCTCTCCTCCACCTACCTCCCAGAGTTTCCCGCCCAGCCACTTCCAAACAGCTGTTTGGTGGTGTTAGCATGCTCTGGGGTGGGCTGGAGAGCAGGAATGGGGCATGCTCATGGAAGGAGGCATAGAAGAGGCAGAGGCAGAGCGGGAATTTGGGGAAGGAATTGGAATAGGAGCGGGGGGAATGCGGGGGGGGGGATTTGGGGAAGGGGTTGGAATGGTGATGGGGGAAAAGATGGGAAGAGGTGGGAAAGGGATGGGGCTTCATGGAAGGGGTGGAGTGGGGGCAGGGCTGGGGCGGGGTGGGGTCAAACACCCAGGAGAAAGCAGGGAAGTCGGTGCCTATGTGTGGGACCCATAAATCTTGAAAGGTGTGTTGTGGGGAGTAATGAAGCAGGTTGTCTCAGGATATTTAATTGGCCACCTCCATGATACAACCTACTTCTCTGGTGGAGTGTCCCTGTTTGGAACATTGTTTTAGGTGTGTTAAAGTGTATATTTCTCCTCAGAGCATATTCTGTGGTATCTGAGTGCCTGGCTGTGTATAAAAGATTTCTTGGTACATCTGGGATAGTTACTATGAAGGTAAGGGTGGTGATCTGTGCATTTCTTTGTATATAGTTGCTTCAGGGTTCCATTGTTGAAGCTGTTTGTGCTGTCAAGGAAGATCATACAGGTGGGGGAATGTTCTAGAGAAAGTTTAATGGATAGATGCTGGTTGCTGAAGTTGTGGTGGAAATCTATGAGGAAGCTTAGGTCACCCGTGCAGAGTATGAAAATATCATTGATGTACATCACTGGTCTCTTGATGCATTTTTCCAGAAAATCTTCCTCAAGATGTCCCATCATATTAAACCAATCTCATTCTAGAACGCTCCCACACCAACATCCTAGGTCCTACAGTCAGCTTTAACAATGGAGCCCTACAGACAACTGTATGCAAGTAACCCATGGATCACCACACTTTTCTTCACAGAGTCAGTATCCATCCCAGACACACAAGTTTTAACATTCTTCAACAGATTGTGTTCTATCCAACTAAATGAGCATGATTTTGGCAGTACAAAAACAGAAGATAAACTGATATGGCTGCCAGGAGTGCACTAAGAATTAAATTCACCCTGGCTATATCGTAGGGGCAGCTTCAGTTCAGCAATGATCAACAACATCTTCAACTCTCACCTCCTTTAAACAACCTGATGATGATGACCCAAGCCAATGTCAGTCATGGGATCCTCCAAGGAAGAAAAAGGAATATCATTCTCCAGCACTGAATTCTCCCCCAAATCTGTTTCCTTTATACAATCAAATATCTTTGTTTATAATGGGAAAATAACTAGAGAAAGATGAAAAAATTCAAATTACAGATTTTTAATGTGAAAAATAGGAATTTTTCATGAAAAATGTTCACATTTTCTGACTAGCCTTAAAGTCCGCACTACCTTTGCCCACTATACAAATGACTTTACATCAGGAAAATTTGTTAATAGTTCAGTGCATGGGAAAAAATGTTGTTTGGAGTTGCAATATTTAAAAAACTACAGTATAAGGATGTGAAGCTGGTACAACATTACTGGAAGGGGTTCATTTCTATTCAATTGGAAAATACGATTTAACAGTGTGTCCAGGCAAAAAACCAATGCCAGCACTTGAAGAGACCTGTAGTTAATACTGCTAGAGATTATTAATACTAACCTTAGGGAGAGAAATCTATAGTATTAGCTACTAGATAGCCTTTCCTTTCAGATACAGCCATGCATTTATCATATCAAATGTGAAATTATATCCTCAAGACTGGAATATTACAGTACCTTTACCCTGGTCTGACGTAAGAAGCCTACCTGGAAACTAAAGTGGATTCATCATGCATCGGCCTGGTTGTCAGAGAGCTCACAAGTACATATTACATCCGAGTGCTGCACTCTACACTGGCTATTAATTAGATGCCAGGTCTCTTTTAAGGTCCTATTCATCATATGTAAAACACCAAATGGGGTAGCTATCTCCGTGACCACTCTTGCTCTGCATCCCACCACAACAGCTATATTCAAAGGACACTGGTTGATGGGTCCAAGTTCAGGGGCTGTGGCAAAAAAGAGCAACGTTTTTCCAAGGAGAGTCCTCAGCTTTGTTATTCAGTACCACTGGAAATAGGATGGAGCCTGAGTATTGCCATTTTTTGGAATCATCTCATCCCATTCTAATTCCATATAATGACCCACAAATATGTGCTAGGCACCTTAGAAATGTGTATGGTAATCATAGAGACAATGTGGATAAGGTAATATATTTTATTGGATCAAATTCTGTTGGTGAGAGACAAGACCTACCCTGTCCTAGGTCTTTGTCATGGTTTCAGTGTATTTGTAAAATGTTTTCCTGTTACCTTTCATGTCCCTAGCTAGTTTAATCTTGTTTTGTGCCTTGGTCTTTCTAATTTGGCCTTTCTAATTTGGTCTCTCTATGCATATGTTGTTGTTTTCTAATATTCATCCTTCCTCACTCTTTTGAGTGTCAAGTCGTTGAATAGCTCCTGATTAAGGCAGTATGATCATTTACCATACATCCAATCTCTCCTATGCATTGGAATAGTTTACTCTTGTGCTCTTAATAATGTCTCTCTGAAAAACTGCCAATTCTCCAGAACTCTTTCCCCCCTTTGATTTACTTCCCATAGGAACTTATCTACCAGCTAAATAGTCTGCCTTCTTGAAATCCATTGTCTTTTTCTGCTACCTTCTCTCCTACCATTCTTTAGAATCATGAACTCATCATTTCATGATCACTTTCACTAAAGCTGCCTTCCATCTTCAAATTCACAATCAGTTACTCCTTGTGTGTCAGAATCAAGTTTAGAACAGCCTATATTGGAGTATGCTTGTTACTATAATGCAGATAGTATTCAGAGATTCTTCATGCAACCAGAGTTTTCTCAGGCACAAGCTTTTTTTCTTCTTCTAGTAACAGAAATAATCATGTGGAGGGGCTATGGAGCTCCCACTTTGCAGCTCCATCCAAATATTAATTCATATTTTAAGAATCGCACTACTTACCAATTAAGCATAAGCATGAATCAACTTGGATCTTTCCTGGGATATCGAATGGACATGAATAAATTCCTTACAAGTTTGTTTAAGAGTATCAGGATGTACTTGCCACTTTGTTGGGTAATGTAAATGAATTAATGTATTTTTCTTCTCTCCTTTAATCTTTTTTTTTTCTTATTGGAAGAGTTATACGGTAGGAAAGGAAGAAAAATGAACTACAGAACTTCTGAAATTCAGCTTCAGCAATCGTTTTATACAAAAATTTCAGTTTCTTTAGAGCTATCTGAGGAACTAGCATTCCAACTTGTCTCACTTTACACACTAGACATCAAAGACTAATTTTTTGTCGTCATTATTTTTTTTAAAAAAAATTTTTAATTCTGCAGTACCATACCTTGTAACTCACACAAATGTAACTCACACAATTGTTCTCTGTTGCCCAGGTCTGATTCAGATCAATAGATCAATTTTATACTACCTGTGGTGAAGACAGATTGTTAACTGACCATTTATTAGTGGCTTCTCAGAAGCTGTGGGGCTGGTTGCTGTCAGTGAGGTTCTTGTCTCACCATGATTAATCACCATGAAATACCCAGAGAGCTGAAATATCATGATTAATTACCATAAAATGCACAGATCTAAAGACTAACTTCTATGGCTAGCTAAGTTTATCCAAGAATTCTTAAATCTGTTCATCCCACAGTGGCATCACTTGGGGACTTGTCTGCCACATGCAATTTGCTGATAAGCAGAACTCTCCGTGAATACGTGACAAATTATAAGGAAAATAGTAAACAAGTTGTTAATATCAAGTTTTGTGCAAATATATATAAATATCCAACAATTAGTGTAAGTATTAACAATTATGTCTATAGCTTTACCTTTTCCTTTGCTTAGCTATAATTTACTGGTTTATTTCCAAGGAAAAGCTCCCATAAAAAGACATTTTGTTATTGATTTGGAATAGAGGTACAGTAGTTCCCATGAGGTTCTATTCTTAGGGGAAATGATAGGCCCCAGTTGTGGAGTATGACTTTCATTCCTACATTATTCAACAGAGTATGAGAAGATTAATAAGTTTCAGTATTTTGAACAAATTGTAATAGGTTTGAAATGTTTCAAAATCCTGTATTAAAATAATTGCTAAAAGCAATATATTCCCCTTTCTGGAAACTTTCCCACAGATCTTTATAATTCAAATAGAAAAACAAAGTATACATGCAGTCTGGAAATCCAGCTCATATCAACTAATGTAGCTATGGCAGAAAAGCTTTTGGTCTTTTTATTCGAGACTTTTGCTACATTCAGTATTTCCTCATCCCCTGATACAACACATTCATGACAATCTTCTGAATATTGGCAAATCAGTGTCCAAAAGCATAATAATTTATGCTTCACCAGATATAAGCAATCTATTTTTATGCCAGGGGAGATAAAGATGGAGCAGAGGACTCTGTGATGAGTGTGTCTGTCACCTGCATAAACAAGTAACTGAGGAGCACCACAGAATGCACTGGTTTTTCTAATCAATGAAACCCCATTGAATACATACCATCTCTGTATGTGGAAAATGTATTATGCTAATAGTTTCAATCTTTCTTCAGTTATCCATTTCAGAGTTTCACTGCATTATTCAATATTCTATCTGATGCACTGGACTGAGTCCTTTAGTAAAGTTTCATTCCTTTAACACTTGAAACTCTTTCTGAATTTTATCATTTAGCTTGCTGGAAAAGTGTTCCTTTCATAGTTTTGTTCTGCTAACAGCAACCTATATAACAGAGTTTTGCTGTATTGTTCCACAGTTTACAGTTAGAAACACAGAAAATGTAGTCTTTGACAGGTAGAATTTCTTGACAGGTTCTTTGTACCGGGATTCAGCAATGTAAATAAAACTGAATACTGTGGAGAGCTGTTAAGTGTACACACTACAAAATGTCTAGGTGCATAGTAACTCTGTCCTTTTGTTTCAGGTATATAAGTGGATCTTGCTATACTCACAGGATTGGTAAACATGTTGGATTTCTTTTAGCAGGGTTAGAATGAAGAAGTTAAACTATGAGACCTGCTATAGATAAAATTTGGTTATTCCCCTCCCCCACAAAAGAAGCTTCCCAGTTTTTCCAAATTGACAAACCTGGGCATAGGCGTGCACCCAAGGAATTTTATTTATATTTTATTTTAAAGGTGCTGCACTATGCGTTGAAAGCCACCTTTTTTTTTTTAGACATTAGGGTGTGTCTGGTCCAGGGCCGGCAACAGAAATTTTTGGGGGCCCCCTACTCTGATTGTTCCCCCCCCTCCAGCCCAGCTGGCACTTCCCCCCCCCAGCTGACAGAGGCTGGGGGCCCCCCAGCCGGCGCTTCCCCCCCAGCTGACAGCGGCTGGCGGCAGTGCAGGGTCCTAAGGGAGCGCGAGCCCAGGAGCGGCGCGAGCCGCCCTTGCTGCTCCCCCCCCCCCCGCCCTTTCTCCCCCGGACTGCGCCGCTGCCGCTGGCTGGGCTCACTGCTCCTGCCGGGGACACGCGCGCTCGTCCGGAGGAGAGCCACGCCACCTCCCCGCCCCTTCCCCGCTCTGCAGGCCAGGCGACAAGGGGGGACGGACGACTACGGGTACTGCTGTGTACCGGGCCCCGGACTTAAGGGGGCCCCCTAAAGTCCGGGGCCCGGTACAGCTCTACCCGTAGTACCCCCTGTCGCCGGCCCTGGTCTGGACACACCCGGGCACCCTGTATGCACACCTATGAACCTGGGTAAGGTAAAGGCAGATTGCACAAGAAACTACAAAGGTGATAGGCAGAAAAAGAAGTCAAATCAGCTTTAGGATGCTGAATTGGCCTGAAAAATTAAAAATAAAAAAATACCAGAGAGTGAAATCTGAGTTTGAATGAGAAAGTGTGAGTTTCTCTAAGACAGCAGGACTCCTAGAACACTATATTCAGCTAAATTTGTACTCACCTTTATTCCTTTGGGATTCTTTAATATTAAATTAAAATTGAAGTGTTAATTCATGTTTAACTAAAAAAGCCAGAAGATTCAGAGCCTGGAATACTCTACCTTTGTTGGCTGGAAATTTTCATTTGGATGTGTTTCGTTCTTTGAGAATAACTGAAAGAGTGGGACCAGTCTAAACACAGAGGAGAGATCTCAGGAAGCATGGCAGAGAGCAGGTTAAGAGAGCTATTGAGCTTGTGATAGCCTTTTTTCTTGAGGAGAATTTAAACAAAATGGGTCAAAGGCAAGTCACATTAATTCAGGAAAATTATCCACAGGCTAACAAAGCAAACAACCATTTGAATGAGCTTTTCTCACATGGCTTAAAAGCAGAACATTAGATGTTTATGTTGGGAATCCAATTGATTGCTTCAGGTGTCACCAAATGGATGGCAGAGAAAGCACCAGGATATGATAGTATAGAGCATTGAAACAAGATGTTCCATAGTTTGAAGACCATTTCCATAGTCACAAATAGGACTGTCTCATTCCCCATTAATGGAAGAGGTAGGCGCATCTTCCATGTGAAACAAGGGTTAAAGGATTTGACTATAGGCCTATAAGTCATGTCAAGACAGAGCACGGTCAAGTTAACTCTCAAACTGCAAGACTTGGGAAACCAGACTCTGTGTCTGCAGCGGGTGGGAAACACAGAACAGAGTTAGTATGACCTTGCCTTGAAGATATGGATGTTTCAGAACAGAAGTGTGAAACTACCGGAATGGGCAGGACATAATACAGACATAATGCAGATTGTTATTAATTAGTGTATGTCATTAAAGGGTATAAATAGTTGTATGAAACTGCTTGTACTTTGAAGAAACTGAGGCAGAGATGCTCTCTGCCAGCTGTGTTCTTCCTCTGCAATTGCTTGAAATAAAGCTGTCTCTGACTTGTTGTATGCAACCTGAGAGTGAGGACTCAGTTTTTCCTCCACAATTTGGTGCCATGATACTCAGATGGTGATGCCCGGCTGAGACAGAGGCAGCTGCAGACGGTCCCCCTTCAACCCACAAGGCGCCAACTCAGAGGTAAGGAGGACTTTTGAAATCTCCACTGGGGTATTGGAGGAGGATTGGCCGTGAAGCTGTCTGTCACTTTTGGGCTCACACCATATGAACCATTTGATTAAGCAACAAGGTCAGATGCAGATGGTATTGGGGAATTGGTTGCCCCATGTAAGGTTAGTGAGATGCGTACACAGGGCTGGGAAATGTGTTATTGCCCCAGGGTAAGCCAAGGTGTGGCTTAGGTCGTACCTATTTAGGTTGGGGGATTGTGGTGACACCCCCTAGAAAGGGCATTCTGGTGACTTCGTTAGAGGGGTTTTGGTGACCCCTCAGGGAAGAACACAGGTGTGTTCAGTCCGACCAGGAAGGGTGTTGTGGTGACGCCCTCAAGGGGTTGTGGTGACCCCTCAGGTAAGAGGAAATTGATGCCTCGTTGGTAGTGTGGAAGTCCTTTGCCTCACCAGCCCTCACCAACATTCTTAGGCTTGGAGACTTAAACCACTGGCCTTTTCCATGGGAAAAGAATCTCAACTCCTACCCCGAATAGAAGAATTTAGAGAACATTCCATGTGCTAAAGCTGTGGAGCATGCATTCCTCTCTGTGGGTTCTTCCTGCATAGGGGAGATCCTTAAATCCAGACTAAAGGAATCTCTCTGAATTTTGTTTCTCTTCTATCATCAAATGAAATGGAAGTTTTTTATAACTTCCATAAAATGAGGGATAGAGTCTTCAGGGTCTTGTCACCAAAATAATATCATCTGTCTATAACAAAATATTATTCTCAATAATTACTCTCTTCCTATAATAGAAATCTGCTTCAATCCCTTTTTCTGTTTTTGCTATCTTATATACTATATTGCCAGGAGGCTCAGTTTCCATGAAGAACATTAATTGTGGGAGCAGGTAAAAGAACATCTTTGCTTGGAGGAGATCACTGGTTACTAATAGCTTTGGAGTGTGGAATCCAATATCATTGTGTAAATTCAGAGCAATCCTTCCTGCAATCAAGTCTCTAGATTACACAATAATCACATTCTACTTTATCCAAAACTTCTTGTGCACAAGTGCACAGAGCAGCATTAAGTGCACTGTCATCACTAACATCCAATACATCCAATAAAGTCAATGGGCCAAGGTCTGTGATAGTTTACACCCTGCAACCTTGTTGGGTATAATGGAGTTGCATGGGCTATAAGATGGCATTGAATTTTGTTTAATAACCTGAGCATTAACTGATCCTCTGTTGGGCACAAGTTTCCTTAGGGTTTATTATTTCTGTTAGTATTTTGTTCAGCCTTGTAGCCATAATCTTTGCCAGTATTTTATAATTAGTAGTCAGAGATAATATAAGCCTATCATTTTACACACTCAAGTATTCCTATTCAGTTTGGGAATCAGCATTATTGCATGGTAAATAGTCGGTGAAGTCATATGAGAATCTAATTATATCTCTTTGCATACCTGTAATATACTGAGGATTAACATTTCTTGGGATTTGTTGCAGAATGTATTCGTTGGTCAGTCATTAGAAAGGTTTTAGTATTTTAGGATCTAGGAGTTTTGCTTGTTAAAGGAATGTAGGATCCAGCCCAAGTGTCAGCTGTTTGTGATACTTTGTTCATCTGAAGTGATGTCAGGATCATGCAGTTTCAGTATCATGCAGCTCTGTGTAGAAATGTTTTAAAGGCTAGATTGTGCCCTTGCCATTCTCAAGTGTGCTAGATGAAGTACAGAAGGATCACAAGAATCAGAGGTAGCCGTGTTAGTCTGGAATAGCAGAGGTAACAAAGTCCTGTACCTGGAGTACTGAGGAAGAATTCTTATGGACTCATCCAGCATTCTTCCTTCCTGGAGACTCCCAGGCAACACACATCCAGATGTCAGGTATGCCAGTCTTGGAGGACCAAGCTTCCCCTTCTCTATGGCCAGCCAGCTCCTCTGATCAGGACACAAGGAAATAAGACCTAAAGTACCATTATCTCTTTCTTGCCTATCAGAAAGGTAAAAGGGGAGCATTAGGCACATCAGAGCCTTTACTCATCAGACACATTGTGGATGGTGTCTGCTTGGTCTCCTTGCGCTCTTTCTTCAGGTCGCTCCACTGCTGTCCTGTGCAGCTGCAACAGGGCTGTCTACAACTGTGCCCTTAACTACATCTGTACTTGTGATTATTGCTTGCTTGTTCTTAAATTAATTTAACTCAACCTGTGCATTACCTAGTTGTTACAGTTCTCCTCCTAACACCTTCGGGTGTTGTATTTCCTGATTCAAACTGTGTTCTCTTTAACCTACATGGGCAAATTTAACTTGGTTTTGCTATATCATAATGCCACTTCTTGTGCGGTGCCAGTCCCAGTGATTTAATGGGGACTCTGACAGAAAGGTAGGATTAGGCTCTATGGCTACACGTTTTATATATATATATAGTTTTGAGTCTTCTGGGAGCTATAGATATCCTTCTGCTACTTTTTAAATTACTTCCTCCACTACTGCTTTCTCCTTGCTCATTTCTTTTTCTGCATGCTTTTCTGAATGCTTTCCCTGCGTCTCATACTCTCTTGAGGGTAGAAACTTAAACCTACATTCACTTTAAAATACAGCTTTAATGTTTGTATGCCTTTCCAATGATATATTCATTGAGAGTTAATTATCATTTAACTTTCGAAAATAAAGGATTGGGTTTTTGCTACTTGATTTAAACTCTAAAATCAGATCTCTAGAAGCCTCATGTAAGACCCAATTCTGCAAGGTGCTTAATGGTCTCAGCTACCACCACTAACTTCTTGAGACACTCAACATTGGGCCTTTAAAAGCAATCACCTAGACGTCACACCTGATTACCTTTTCAAGTAGGGCTCAATCCTGCAGGCTCTTTCAAGTGTGGAAAGCCAAAATGCTAGTGTTGAATACTCAGTGTTTGTTTAGCACCTTGGTAGAGAAGCTTAGTATAGCAGTCAATTTAGTGCAGGGTCTCAAACCGGGGCATAGCCAGGTTTTGGCAGTAGGGGGAGCGACCATGAAACAAAAGGTGCCCCCCTCTCCAAAAGAGACGCCCTTCCAAAAAAAAAAAAAGGCACCACCAAAAAAAAGGGCACAACTTCCACCTAGTGGAGCTGCTGTTGAAACGCCGCCACTGTACAAAGCGTAGAGGTGGGCATGGCCACCAAAATGCCGCCAAAAGAAGCAGAGGTCTTTCAGCGGCATTTCCATGGACAGACATGCTTCGCCACTTTCACCAGTGGCGTTTCGGCAGAGGTTCCACGAATCCCCCGTGATCCAGCCACCAGATGAGATGGTACCACTTTTGTGAATCTAGCCTCAGGGGGAGTAACCGCTCCCCTGGATTCCCCCCTAGCTATACTACTGGTCTTAAACATAGGCCCACAGGGTTATTTCCTGTGGCCTTCCAAGCTCCCTGCATCCCTCCCCGCCCCCCTGGAGTTATTTCCTGCAGCCCACCAAGCTCCCCTCTTCCCCTCTCCCTCCCTGCTCCTCTGCATACCTCGAGGCACTTCCCACCATCAAACAACAGTTTGGCAGTGCTTAGCTCTTTCCAGGGAGGAGCGGGGAGCTCAATGCTCAGGTGAGGAGGTGGAGAAGAGACAGAGATTTGGGGAAGGAGTTGAAATGGGGACAGGGAAGGGGTGGGAAGAGGCAGGGCCTCATGGAAGTGGTGGATTGGGGGGCAGGGCCAGGGCAGCGTGTCAGTAATGTACTAATCCTAATGTGGCCCTCCTGGTGATTAGAGTTTGAGATCCCTGATTTAGTGTGTGTGTAGAAATATGCAAAGTGCTCAGCAATTCAGGCAAACCGATGAGTCCACACTGAACAAAATGCTGGTAAGTAGGGGGAAAGCAGACATACCTTGTGGAACACATAGGGCATGGCTGAGGTATAGGCTTTCACACACAACCAAGGGATTCTGAATGAGGATTTTTAGGTACTGCTAATGCCAACCCAGGACTAGTGAGTCACTTGAGTGCTTGAGAGATGCATTGAGGATTGGGAAACAGGTTTCAGAGTAGTAGTCGTGTTAGTCTGTATCGGCAAAAACAACAAGGACTCCTTGTGGCACCTTAGAAACTAATACATTTATTTGGGGATAAGCTTTCGTAGGCTAAAACTCATTTCATCAGATGCATGGAGTGAAAAAAAAGTAAGCAGAATATATCTTATAGCACATGAAAAGATGGGAGTTACCTTACCAAGTGGAAAATCAGTGCTAATGAGCCAATTCAGTTAAGATGGAAGTGGCCTATTCTCAACAGTTGACAAGAAGGGTTGAATACCAAGGGAGGGGAAATTACTTTTGTAGTGCAAAGGAGGCCAATGCAGTCAAGGTGGCCCATTTCCAACAGTTGACAAGAAGATGTGAGAATCAGCAGAGGGGTAATTACTTTTTGTTGTGACCCATCCACTCCCAGTCTTCATTCAGGCCTAATTTGATGGTGTCCAGTTTGAAAATTAATTCCAGTTCTGTAATTTCTCATTGCAATCTGTTTTTGAAGGGTTTTTTTGTTGAAGAATTGCCACTTTTAAGTTTGTTGTTGAGTGTTCAGGGGTACTGAAGTGTTCTCCTACTATTTTTTGAATGTTAAAATTCTTGATGTCTGATTTGTGTCCATTTATTCTTTTGCATAGAGACTATCTGGTTTGATCAATGTACATGGCAGAGGGACATTTCTGGCACATGATGGCATATATCACATTGGTAGATGTTCAGGTGAACGAGCCCTCGGTGTGTGAGGAAACAAGTGAGCAACCATTTGGGCCTGTCACTGTTAGATGTATCTTCCACATCTCATGGAGCAGCAACCAACAACCAACTCATCAATGCTTAATAATATATGCAAAGCACAGCATTCTTGCCATCCAAGCACCTGATAGTTCTTGATCCCCTCATCTTATTTCATCTTATTAGATTGTGACTAACAAAACAACATACTCAGCAACCCTACAGATGGCTCAGTCATGCTTTCTCTTACTACCTCCCTTCGTTCTGATCCTCAAGAACTGGTATGCTGAAAAAAAAATCAAACATTTTTGATGAAATATTTAAATGAATTTGAATTTGCTTTGACTCTGTGTTTGCACTTCTTTTGTCGTCTTTTTCTTGTTAATTATTCTAGCGAACAAGTGTATTGGCGGAAATGTTTGCTGAAACCGCAACTGCTCATGAATAAGCTACAAACCAAGAACTTTTAGACATTATGCAATGAATAAGGAATGAATTAAAGAAAATCATGATCTGTTCACAGATAATTCACAAACAGAAAACAGTTGGAATTAATCAAATATATGATTTATTAGTCACACAGATTTACTTATTTATTCAGGCCACAAAACTAGTAAACAGATGGGAAAAACTCATAAAACAATTCTTCAATTAACTCTAGAGGCTCCTCTAAACCTTTTAAAATATCTCAAGAACTTTTTTTCTTTGGGGACCATCACATTTTCTTCTGGATATTCGGTACGCTAATCATTCATGTATCAATGTGATACTTCTTGGAGCATCCAAAGCTGTGAGTCACCTTATTACCACCTGCCTCAGGCATGAGCGAGTCATGCCTTTGCCAGTTGGGAGTTAGCACCCTAAAACAACCGGCCTGTCAGCCACTCAAACACTCTCCTCTCAACTATACCAGCCCTGTCTTTGACTTGCAGGTTGACAGCAGATGCACCTCACATCCCTTCAATGTGTCCCTCTGTGGCATCCAGCCTCCGATCACTGGATATCCAGAGAAATCCCAGATCCTCTGTTCCCAAAGGAGCAATGTACCACAGGTCACCAGTTTAAGGTAAATCCTACTCCTGTTTTATGCACAGCATTTGAGTTCACTTTAAAAAACATGATTTAAGAGAGAATACAGATTCAAATAAAAAGCAGTGTGCGAGAAGGGAACAAGTGGTTAAAAGAACACCATCATCATGCATTCTAAAGCCTAAACTTACCTAACAAGTAATCCTCCTGTCTAAAGAAGCTTTTCTCACCCAAACTTCTCTCCAGCATTTCCAGCCAAGCCTGGTTGAGATCCCTTTTTCATGAAGCAAACTAACTGTCCATTTACTTCTTAGGTGAAGGATGCCAAGATCCCTAGATCTTTGCATCCCTAAATAGACCAGAAAACACCATTGATGTTCACCATAAGATAGGGTTTTTCCTCCACACCCATTGATGTTTACCTCTTCTATTAGTTTCCTTCTCAAGTCTTCACCAGCTCTTCATTGACATTTGACTTAGACTGCAACAGACTCCTATTGATTGTCATGCAATACACAACAGTCCCCTCCTGAAGATAAGCATCTCCCACCACCTGTTGATGGAGGGGGGGTAGTCTCAAGACATGCTACCTTTGAGTGACCTGTTTTTCACTATAGATGCAGAGAACATAGTTTTCACATATACACATAACTCCTTACATATACGCTGTACATACATCTTGCCCTGGTTATGCTAATTAGTGACACAGCTTTTTACTAGACATCTTACGTGACATTATTATTGTGAATCCAGGGGGTCTCTGTATCCCTATAAACCACAGTGTCCTCTGCCAGTGGTATCCAGAGGTTCTTGGGCCACAAATAAGTTGAAGAATCACAAGCCTGATATTTCTGTTCCTGTAGATTTGCAGAAGACTTCCACAAAGCAATGTTTGGATAGTCTCAGATGCATGGCTCAAATTCTGGAAATATTTTGCAGAATTAATCAATGAGCTCTGGATAAAGTTAATCGTGTACATAAGGACTGGAGCCTAGGAGAGAGAAAGCAAATGCTCCAAAAATATATATACACTTGTTTTGGTGGTAGGCTCCAACTCTTATATTACCTAAAATTAGAGCTGTCCCAATATGTTTCTTTCATTAATGGAGCAATTAGGTGGCATCATGCAAGATAGGTTTACACAGAAGAGCTCAGTGTAAGTTGTTCCTCTTAGCTTTAACTCTGAACAATTTCTCATTTTCCTTCACATTACTTTTACCTAGTCAAAACCTTTTCTTTGTCTTCTCCTTTCTCCCCCACCCTCTGAGGCTGATTAACGCTTAATATCTCTGTCCATTCCCACTCTAATGACTTGAATTTAAAGGATTTTTATGCACAACGATAATTGCTTGCTTCTATTATCACCCTAAAATTTTAATATAATTTAGCTCACCAGTCTCCAAGTTTACCACTATCACCAATAAATAAACTGAACACAGAAAAATGACGATAAAAAAAATAGGATTGAGCCATAAAACTACAAAACCACAGAAATTCTAGTTAAGGCTGCATAGCATTACTATAGCTACTTATAGTCCTCCATCAGAGTCCCACAGCACAGAGTGGGGTTGCATATTCTGGGTGCTTCATTAGCAACAAATTGCTGGGCTTATAGTACCAAGTGGTGCAGAAAATCGCTTTACAGTGTCGTCATTATTTAAAAATCAGCATTCACTACTAATTATCACACAGTGATTCTGAGACTATAACTGGGAGAAATAACTGAGTAAGACAGGAGCCACCAGTACATGTTGACTGTTAGCAGCAGACACTGTATCTATCTACATACTAACACTAGCAGGTTAAAATAAACATTTCTCATCCAGTATCTGCCTTGTGATCCTTCAATACAGAATATAAATAAAGGACTGTCTTCAAGGGTAATAACAGTAAATTACTTGCCTCAGGGGAAGAATATATTTCCAATAATATAATTCCCCTCCAGAGCATTATTTTCTCCAAAAAGCAATACATCGCACTGATTTTTCCTTTTGGATCAACTCAGTACTGCTGCAGACCTAGGCTAGTTTCTCTGACAAGCCAACACAAGAGCTCTCTCTAAGTGGTGATAATGATATTTTATAGGGGCTTGTTTTCATCTGTGTTCTCCCCAGTGCAAAGTCTGACTTCCATCAGCCAAGTGCCAGCTTTGGTAAAAGGCTGGATTGGCTCTCTCCTCTCCCCAAGGGCCAACTTCATGAATGGCCGGAGCTAGAGAGGAAGCATATGCTATGGTGTATTGCTATTGCCAAATATCCAGTGTTTCCCTGTACGAGGACTATTCCCCTTTGTCTGAGGAAAATAACTATTTGTCAGAGTGGTTCTCAAAGCAAGCCTCTGAGTGTGACCCTCCTTATAAATTAAAAACATTTTTTTTTATTTAACACTATTATAAATGCTGGAGGTAAAGTAGAGCTTCGGCAGGGGGAGGCTGACAGCTCACAACCCCCTCCCCCCCATGCAATAACCCCTAGTTTGAGAATCATTGATCATGTGACAACAAAAAGAATGAGAAGTACTTGTGGCACCTTAGAGACTATCACAGGCTATAGCCCACTTCATCGGATGCATATATGTGATTATATGAAATCATGTGCCAGTACATTGGCCAAACTGGACAGTCTCTATGCAAAAGGAAAAATGGACACAAATCTGACATCAAGAATCATAACATTCAAAAACCATTTTGAGAACAATTCAATCTCCCTGGTCACTCAGTAACAGACCTGAAGCTGATAATTTTAAAACAGAAAAACTTCAAAAACAAACTCCAACGAGAAGATGCCGAACTGAAATTAATTTGCAAATTGGACCCTATCAAATTAGGGTTGAACAGAGACTGGGAATGGCTGGGTCATTACACTAATTGAATCTATTTCCCTATGTTAAGTATCCTCACACCTTCTTGTCAACTATCTGATATGGACCACCTTGATTATCACCACAAAAGGTTTTTTTTCCTCCTCCTGATAATAGCCTATCTAAACTAAATAAGACAAGGAAGACTTTGTAGCACCTTAGAGACTAACCAGTTTATTTCAGCATTAGCTTTCGTGGGCTATAGCTCACTTCATCGGATGCATAGAATGGAACAGAAGTAAGATGCATTTATACACACAGAAAGCAAAAAAAAAAAGTTGTACATTAGCATATCAATTCTAAGAGGCTGTTAAATTTGGATGGGCCATTATCAGTAGGAGAGAAAAATACCTTTTGAAATGGATTTCTGTGTCTGCACGAGATAACAACTATTGAAGGTAAATTAACTAGGGAAATGCAATCAATTAGTGTAATGAGAGAACCATTCGCAAGTCCTATTTAGCCCTGGGTTAATTGTGTTCAATTTAAAAATTAATTCCAGTTCCTCGATTTCTCATTGGAGTCTGTTTTGGAAGTTTTTCTGTTTCAGAATTGACACCATCAAATCTTTAATGGAATTTCCAGGAAGACTGAAGTGTTCTCCTACTGGTTTTTGAATGTTATGATGCCTGATGTCAGATTTGTGTCATTTATAAATTGAAATAAACTGGTTAGTCTCTAAGGTGCTACAAAGTCTTCCTCGTCTTATTTACGGATACAGACTAACACGGCTACTAATCTTAAACCCATCTAAACTAAGTAGCCTCTTAGAATTGGTATGGCAACTTCCACCTTTGTATATTTTCTGTGTGATCTGAGGACTTCAGGAGTGTGTGGGTGAGGTCATGTGGCCTGTGCGATGTACATAAGGTCAGCCTGATGGTTCCTTCTGACCTTAAAGACTAAGTCTATACTAAGGATGCCCCATCTATATATATAAAAGTCAAATGGTGTATGCGTGCGTGTGTGTATGTATGCCTGCATGTATGCGTGTATGCGTGTATGGGTGTAAGCTTACTCCTTCCACACCGTTTGAGCTAGAGACTTGAAATTTGGTACAGTTAGAGGTCTTAGGGTCCTAATGACCGTAAGAGTTGAAAATATTTCAAATCTCACCTCTGACGCCCCCCAGGGGTGAAATTCTTTAAAGACCAATCACATCAGCTGGGCAGCGGCTGTTCTCTGTGACATATTTATGATGTCATAATACCCCCTTCAACAGACACCGCACTCGCTCAGCTCTCTGCCCCTCCCCCCTCCAACGGACCCCAGAATCCCTCAGCTCTCTGCCCCCTCCCCCCTCCGACGGACCCTGGAATCCCTCAGCTCTCTGCCCCCTCCCCACCTCCAACGGACCCCGGAATCCCTCAGCTCTCTGCCCCCTCCCCACCTCCGACGGACCCGAGTTGGGTTTGGTCGGAGGGTGAGTGAGGTGGGGGTGTCGGGTTTGGTCGGGGGGGGTGAGGTGGGGGTGTCGGGTTTGGTCGGGGGGGGTGGGAAGGTGTCTGGGTGGGTGAGGGGTGAGGGGTGGGTGTTGGGGTTGGTCAGGGGGTGTTGGGGTTGGTGTGGGGGTGTTGAGTTTGGGTGGGGGGGGTGAAAAAGTGAGTCGGGGTTGGTCGAGGAGTAAGTGAGGTGGGGGTGTCGGGTTTGGTTGGGGGGGTGAGGTGGGGGTGTCAGGTTTGCTCTCTGCCCCCTCCAACGGACCCCGTACTCGCTCAGCTCTCTGCCCCCTCCCCACCTCTGACTGACCCGAGCAACACCGGGTATTTTCGCTAGTGTTATATGAATGGGGTGAAGCACTTGTCTGGGTAGAGTTTTCACACAGATGAAAATGCTGGATGCTAAACATAACAACAATGTAACGTTGATGAAGTGTGCAAAAGCAACCACATAGAGAACTCAAGTTCAGGTCTTAAACTCCCAGCCAGAAGCTTAGGTCAGCAATAACAGGTTCCAGAGAAATTATATTCTATCCCCTGCAGAAAATGGATGGACAGTCAACACTTTTTCTCACAGTAAGACTCATGCTGTAAGCAATACCTTCCTGAATTCCACTACCACTACTGAATAATTTTAAAGCTGAGGTTTGTCCTCCCCAAAAAATGCTTTCTTTTAATAACAACACCTCTTTTATTACCTGACAGTTTCCTGATGTGCTAACACCTATCACATATGTGGAAAAACCTGTAGAGCACAGATCTCCTCAGCCATCTTAAAGCTCATCAGTGACTTCTTTCCCCTAACAGACATCATCCATGTATCAAGGGATAGCTGACAACAATGATATGGTCCTCATTACCATGGCATCTGAGGCTTTTTTTAAAATGTGTTTAATTCTACCCCTCTGAGGTAGGGAAGTATTATTATCCTCATTTCACAAATAGGAATCTGAAGCACAAAGGTATGTAAGAACCTGTGTACAACATTTATGTCTCAACTGCTCAGCTGCTACCTAGCCCTATAGGTGCCTAAAGTCCCTTAGACTTCCAGCTGTGGGCACATGCAAAGCCACCTAAATGCTGACACTGCCCCAAAGCTAATGAGCTATTCAATTCCCTCACTCATTACTAAGCCCCAGCAGGATTCTCAAATGAGGTGTCCCCATGCCTATCTCCTCAGCAGAGCCCTCTCTGGACGGCATGCTCAGAGAATGCCTACCAGCTGAAGTGAGACTTTTGGGGCAAGTAGGCAGGTAAACATACAGTTGTGTGTCTTGGAATGCCCAGAAACCCAATGTGTGGGGCCCTAGTCTACAATACAGAATTTTCAATATGATTCAGGGGCATGAATCCAGGTCTCCACCTCCTTGGTGAGTGTCCTGGAAAATAGATGTTTTAAGTTTTTCTCTCACTGTCCTGTTGAAGCTGTTCCAATTTGTATAAATAATACAATAGTTATTGGAGCAGGGACTGGAATGTAATTCTTCTGCATCCCAGGAGAGTGCCCTGACCACTAGGCATAAGCGTCAATCGCTCTCACTTTCATCCAATGAATATTTAATTTTTTTGTACAAAGTGAAACGGCTCCAATAGAAGAGATTGAGAACATCCCATCCAAGAATACCCAATAGCCTGGTGATAAGGTCATTCCACTGTGACAGGAGAGACCTATGTTCAGATCCCTGTTTAGATCAGGTTTTTGAATCTAGATCTCCCACATCCCAAGTGGGTGTCTTTATCACTGGACTATTGAGTGAGGAAGAGAGAGTCACTGTGTTTGTGTGTGTGAGAGAGAGAAAGGGCAGACCTGGATTAGACACCTATCTCTAGGAGGCACCTAAGTCCTTTGTGCATCTTGGCCGTAAACCCTGTCCCGGTTCTGTGCATTTCACTCTGAGCTAGTTTAGGTACTTCATCAGCTTGCTGGCTTCTTTGAAAACTAGGATCCCTTCCTTGGGTACCTAATTCTCTCCATGTACTGTATGAGGCACACATAATTGGAGGCTGAGAATTCCAACAAGCAGCAGGATGCCCAGGGTTTAGGGATCACAATGAATAAATCCCTTCAAGGATCTGGGCCTTAATCTCAGGATTAGAGCCACAAAGGTATTTAGACTCTTAAAACCTTTTTCAGATCTGGGTCTAAGTGAGCTACTCAAGTAGCACAGAAAGTCTGGGGTAGAGCTGAAACTGAACTTGTGTCTCAACTCCTAGCCTATCACTGTAATCACTGGACCCTCATTCCTCTCCTCTTCTGTTTACTTCCTTGCACGAATCTCTGCACCAAACGTTGAGCCTGTCAACTTCATTTGAGATTTGTATCAGGTCTGAAAAGTAATGTGTTGAAGTGGGTTTTAATGTCTATTTTCTCTTTTTATAAAGCGTTGACATTTCTTTGTACACAATCTAATTCTTTTTATTATGTAGTGCAGGTTATTTTTATTGTACATTGATTGTGCAAGGTTTTATGATCTCTTTGATAGAAGATGCTCTATAAATAAAATTCAATTGGATTGGATTAAACTTCCTCTCAATACAGAGTCTCTGCAAAAAAAGCTTCATCTCAGACTTTGAGACGTGCCAAAATAGCGTGTCGTGAAGTCAGCAGGAAGTAACACTTTTCTTTTCTGAAGAAAAGATGTGTCATTGTTTTAACTCCCCAATTGGCCTGTGGAATTCAATTCAGTTTTAACTGTGTAAAATAGTATTACTTGGAGACTGCAGCAGCTAGCTTGCAAGCAATGTTTTCTTCTAATATTGCTTACAGTTTTTCCTCATCAAAACTACGATTATAAATATGCACAAGAGTAAATTTGCAATAGTGTTTAATTTGATACAGCCATTTCTCTTTCAATCCCACAGGAGCTATCTGCTGAAATCACAGGGGGAAAAAACAAACACTTTGGCTTGACTCATTGCCTCCTTTTTATTTTTCAATTTTTCCCCTTAAAAACATCAATTTTCATTGGAATTAAGCTAATTTGGACAAAATGCTCTAAGCACAGCTTCAGAGTTGCCTAAATGTTCTGCTATCACTTTTAATCAATAAGGAAGCATTAGGTTACATGCAGTGAAGAACTGTCTTCCGCAGTAAATGGTTTAGCTTGTATTGGTTTTCAGCACTGTACTATGGGATTTCATAGCGATCTGAAGGTGGTTTTTAAATTGTCTGAAAATTTTCTAGTTTAAAATGTAGAAAATATTTATTAAAGGTTTCATGTTTTGAAGAATGTGGGCCCATTTCTCCATTGCCCTACACCTTTTGTAGTCATTATGGCAGTGCCAAGTGCATGTTGACTGGTACTCACTGTGGCACGGTGGGCTTGACCCAGCCTGCCGCCCCTTTAAGAGGGAGAAAAGCCCTCTGCAAACCCCCGGGCAGGAAGGCTAATTAGCCACCTGAGGTGCAGGCCAATCCGCCTGCATGAGTTGCACCTGGCAGCCTCCTCTGGGGGATATAAGGCTGCCAGGAAGGAAGCCCAGAGTGGGGTGGTGGTGGCATGAGCTATCCAGAGCTGAGTGTGTGTTTGGAGTTGTAAACTGTAAGATGGACTATATAGAGTCTGTAGAGCTGTAAACTGTTAGCTGGACTATATAGAGTCTGTAGAGCTGTATAACTGTATGCTAGAGCTGTTTTATACTCTCTCTGCGGGTGCAGTTGGGGAGGGAGTCCCAACCGGGGGTAGTGGACTCAGCCTCCCCCTGTAGCTGTTTAGAGTTGTATATTCAGAGCTGTGTGTTAATGAGCTATTGAGAGCTGTGTGTTAATGAGCTATTCAGAGCTGAAACTGTAGAGCTGTAACTAAAAGGACTGCACTGTATAAAGGTGTATATATTGGTGGTGGGGCCTGCACTGTAAATTAAAGAGCACTGTTTGGAGCAAAGAAGGGTTTCCTGCCTGTTCCTGCGGGGGGGGGGGGGGGGGGGGGTGAGAAGGCGATCCGTCACATCACTCAGAATGGTATGCTTTCCACTTATTTTGTACTCCCTTTGTACTGGAGTAGATGATAACACAAAATTCAGGGTGACAGAGAATCAGAACTCACTGCTTTTAACATGTTTTTAATTTTGTTCTATTTGGTATGGTATATCTAAAACAGGAACTATATTCTTTGAACTGTCTCATTTGGTGGTGATGGGGGACTTCAACTACTCAGACATCTGTTGGGAAAATAACACGGCAAGGCACAGATTATTCCATATATTCTTGGAACGTATTGGAGACAATTTTTTATTTCAGACAATGGAGACAGCTACCAGGGAGAGACAGTTCTAGATTTGATTTTGACAAATAGGGAGGTACTGGTTGAGAATTTGAAAGTGGAAGGCAGCATGGGTGAAAGTGATCATGAAATGGTGGAGTTCATGATTATAAGGAATGGTGGGAGGGAGAACAGCAAAATAAAGACAATGGATTTCAAGAAGGCAGACTTTAGCAAACTTGGGTAGTTAGTAGGTAAGAACCCATGGGAAGCAAGTCTAAGGTGAAAAACAATTGAAAACGGCAGTTTTTCAGAGAGACATTATTAAGGGCACAGGAGCAAACTATCCCACTGAATAGGAAAGATATGAAGTCTGGCAAGAGACCACCCTGGCTTAACTAGAAGATCTTCAATGATATAAAACTTTAAAAAGAGTCCTACAAAAAGTGGAAACTAGGTCAAATTACAAAGGATGAATATAAACAAATAACACAAGTATGTAGGGACAAAATTAGGAAGGCCTAGGCACAAACCGAGATCAAACTAGCTGGAGATATAAAGGATAACAAGTAAACATTCTACAAATACACTAGAAGCAAGAGGAAGACCTAGGGCAGGCCCATAACTCAATGGGGGGGGGGGGGCAGGACGGAATAATAACAGAAAATTTGGAAATAGCAAAGGGGCATAATAACCTCTTTGTTTCCGTTTTTCACCAAGAAGGTTGGTGGTGATTGGATATCTAACATAGTGAATGTCAGTGAAAATGAGGTAGAATCAGAGGCTAAAATAGCGAAAGAAACAGTTAAAAATTACTTAGACAAGTTAGATGTCTTCAAGACACCAGGGCCTGATGAAATGCATCCTATAATACACAAGAAGCTAACTGAGGAGATATCCAAGCTATTAGCGATTATCTTTGAAAAGTCATGGAAGGCAGGAGAGATTCCAGGTGACTGGAAAAGGGCAAATATATTGCCCATATATAAAAAGAGAAATAAGGACAACCCGGGGAATTATACACGAAGCAGCTTAACTTCTGTACCCAGAAAAATAATGGAGCAAATAATTAAGCAATCAATTTGCAAACATCTAGAAGATATTAAGGTGATAAGTAACAGTCAGCATGGATTAGTGAAGAACAAATCTTGTCAAACCAACCTGATAACTTTCTTTGACAGGATAATAAGCCTTGTGGATGGGGAGAAGCAGTACACATGGTATATCTTGACTTTAGGAAATGATCTTCTCACAAACAAACTAGGGAAATGCAACGTAGATGATGCTACATAAGGTGGGTGCAAAACTGGTTGGAAAACTTTTTCAAAAGAATAGTTATCAGTGGTTCACAGTCATGCTGGAAGGGCATATTGAATGGGGTCCCGCAGAGATCAGTTCTGGGTCTCATTCTGTTCAATATCTTCATCAGTAATTTAGATAATGGTATAGAGAGTACACATAAAGTTTGTGGACGATGCCAAGCTGGGAAGGGTTGAAAGTGCTTTGGAGTATTGTATTAAAATTCAAAATGATCTGGACAAACTGAGAAATTGGTCTGAAATAAATAGGATGAAATTCAATAAGGACAAATGCAAAATATTTCATTTAGGAAGGAACAATCCATTGCACACATAGAAAAATGGGAAATGACTACCTAGGAAGGAGTACTGTGGAAAGGTCATAGTGGACCCCAAGCTAAATATGAGTCAACAGTGTAACACTGTTTCCAAAAAAGCTAACATAACGCTGGGATGTATTAGGAGTATTTACTCTGCTCTAGTTTTGAGGTTAAATGTGGAGTAGCTTTGCATGTCAATAAAACTCTGCACTGTTTAGAAACTCAGCTACACAATAAGAAAATGTAAATTTATAACATGTAGCTCCCAGGGTCAGACTATGGTTTTACTGTTTTATAAAGCAAAATTTAATTTCTAATTGCAGGTTGTAACCACTGTGCTGTGAAAACGCTGGTCTGACTACCTTGCCTGCCCTGCAAAAACAGGAAAAGTTTCTCAGCCTTCCGCTGAGGTGATTGATCTGTCATTAAAATTCCAATAAATCTGCTAGAGTAGAGAGCTTTTAGCAGTGGAGAAAGTAGAACAATAATGTGAGTTGATGTTTACACTGAAATAAGAGTTTTCAGCAATTTTAATTCAAAATGTTCATTCCTTAGTGTATTCAGTTTATATTTCAACTTTTAGTTAAACAGTTGCTTCCTCATGATGGGATAGTAATGTGACACTGTCTATCCAAAAGCCTCAAAAACAAAAAATTAACCTAAATGTATTTGTTTTCGTATAGCTCTTGGTGGGGGGGAGGGAAGGCTGATTTATATATTTTGAACATTTGGGGTTGGCAACACTGCTGAAGCAAGTATGGTTTGTCAACTCCCTGAGGAGTGAGGCTGTCCAGAGAGGGAGCTAGAGAGCTAGGCCAGAACTGGTCCTGGAGAGAAACCATCATGACACCTATCTTAGGGAGGAAGGTAAGGCTGAGGATTCTGTCATGTTGGGTTGGAGTTACCAGAAAAGCCAAACTACCCACAATCCTTCACAGGAAAGAGGTGGGACTAGACATTCATTTAGGGTGAGCAGATAGCATGGTTGTGAAAAATCGGGATGGGGGAGATGGAGGTAATAGGCACCTATATAAGAAAAAATCTTAAATATCAAGACTGTCCCTATAACATCTAGTCACCCTACATTGGTTCAGGGTCAGCATGTTCTGTTGAGGACAGGGTAAGGACTTACCCCTTCACAGTCCTATGAATAAAATTAGTGTGGCGGAATATTTAAGATAAAGCAGTAGAACATGGGTGCAAGTGACCAATGTGCATTTCACTATGGTTAAATGTAATGTATACATCTAGGAACAAAGAATGTAGGTCATACTAAGAGGACGAGGAACTCTATCCTGGGAAACAGTTACTCTGAAAAAGATTTGAGGTCGTGGTCGACATCAGCTGCACATGAGCTCCCAATGCAATGCTGTTACCAAAAGAGTGAATGCAATCTTGGGGTGCATAAACCAGAGAATATCAAGTAGGAATAGAGAGGTTACTTTACCTCTGTATTCAGCAATGGTGTACCTACTGCTGGAATACTGTATCCCATTCTAGCACCCACAATTCAAGAATGATGTCGGTAAATTGGAGAGGGTTACAAGAAGAGACACAAGAATGATTAAATGATTAGAAAACACACTTTATAGCAATTAGACTCAAAGAGCTCATCTGTTTAGTTTAACAAAGAGAAGGTTAAGAGGTGACTTGATTACAATTGATAACCCTCTGCATGGAGAACAAATATTTAATAATGCGCTCTTTAAACTAGCTGTGAAAGGAATTATACAATACAATGGCTGGAGGTTGAAGCTAGACACATTCAGACTGGAAATAGTGAGTAAGTGTTTTACAAATGAACCCTTTGAACAATTTACCAAAGGTTGTGGTGGATTCCCAATCACTGGCAATTATTAAATCAAGATTGGATGTTTATGCTAAAATACATGCTGTAAGTATTATGTTTGGGAAGTTCTGTGGCCTGTGCTATACAGGAAGTCATAATGATCACAATGGTCCCATCCGCACTTGGAATCTATAAATCTATGAACAGTTTTAATCCAGATTAACACAGTTTAATGTGTGTGCCATAGAATCAAAAATCATAGAAATGTTGGGTTGCAAGGGATTTGAGAGGCAATCACGTCTAGCCCCCTGCACTGAGGAAGAATCAAATAAATCTAGACTATCCCTGGCATGCCTGTCTATGATCTGAGGATGGAGGATATATATTGTCTCGCAGGGCTCCTCATGCACAATACCTCCCTCTATTTAATTAAGCAGCAAATAATAAGATGAAAAATGTTTAATAGTGAGAGTAATTGAACCAACTTAACAAAGGATGTGGTGGATTTCACTTGAAATATTTCAATTAAGACTGAATGAGATAAGTATATTTTTTAGAAAGACAATCAGAAGTGAAGGGGTTGATGCAAAAATCACTGGGTAAAATTCTCTGGCCTATGTTATGTGGGTCAGACTAGATGATCATAATGGTCCCTCCTTACATTAAAATCTATTATTTCTCTATCAAAATTTCTGTGAACCCCTTACCCTGTAGCTCCCTAACTACATCAGCATTGTATGCAACTGAGAAGATGAACTAAAGGAAGATGTTTTTCTCCCCACAGGCTCAATTCAATACTGTCACACTTACTCATATTGAGTAATCTATTCAGTAATCAAATTCAGTAACTTTACACTGAAAGTAACCCAACCGAACTCAATGGGACTACTCAAGGAATAAGATATTACTGTGCATGGTTCTAGAGGGTGAGGGGCTGGGGAAAGGTAGAATCTTGTCCAAACCAGGAAGCATTTCATACCTCACCATGTTTCAGAGGGTCTGTAGAGAAGATTGCTTCCTGGCTCATTTTTTTAAAGGAAGAAAAACTTTCAAAGTACTCTTTTTCTAAGAAATGTTGATAGCTAAACCTTTTGGCACTGAGAGGCCATGAGACAGGCTGAAACAATGACAGCAAAAATACTGAAGGAATTAGCTGAAAAAATCTCAGAGACACTAGCAATACTTAGAAACTCCTGGATGACAGGAGAGGTTCCAGAAGACTGTAGAAGGGCTAATGTAGTGCCCATCTTGAAAAAGATGGGAAAGGAGAATCTGGGGAACTATACACCAGTCAGCCTGACTTTAATACTGGGAAGCTACTAGAGAAATGTATAAAAGATTCAATTTGTGAATACCTGGAGAATGAGGGGATAATCACTAGAAGCCAGCATGGATTTACCAAGAACAAATCATGGCAAAGCAACTTGATTTCCTTCTTTGACAGGATAACTGATTTGGTGGATAGGGGGAACATTGTGGACATAATGTTTGGTGGACTCCAGCAAGGCTTTTGACACAATTCCACATGGCAGTCTGATAAATTGGAGAAATGTTGGCTCAACAGAACTACCATTAAGTGGATACAAAATTGGCTAAACAACTGAAAACACAGGGTAACTGTCATGGAATGAGGTTGTATTGGAGGGAGGTCTCAAATGGGGTTCCATAGGGATCTGTTTAAGGTCAAGTATTGTTTAATATCTTTATTAATTACCAGAATGTTGATATAGAGAGTATACTGATCAAATTTGTAAATGTCACAAGACTGGGGGGTTGCCAATACTTTGGAGGATAGAACTAAAATTCAGAGGGATCTTGATAAATTGGAGAACAAGGCTTTAGACAACAAAATGAAATTCAACAAAGACAAATGTAAGGTCCTACACTTGGAGAATAAAAAACAAATGCATAAATGCAGACTGGGGATAACTGGAGTTGTGGTGTGTCACAACGCGAACATGAGTCAGCAATGTACTACTATTGCAAAACAATCAAATGCAATTTTAGGTTACAGAGGCTTAGCATGAAAGTCACAGGATGTGATAATACCACTCTACTCAGCACTGGTGAGGGCTCAGCTGGAGTATTGAGTCCAATTTTGATCACCAAAGTATAGAAAGGATGTTGAGAAACTGAAAAGGATCCAGAGGTGAGCAACAAAGATGATCAAAGGGATGGAATGTAAGACATATGAGCAATGGCTGAAGGAACTGGGTATGTTTAGTTTGGAAAAGAGGCGATTGAGGGAGGGATATGATAGCCATCTTCAGATACTTGAAAGGCTGCCACAGAAAAGATGGAGAAATGTTCTCCTTTGCCACACAGGGCAGGACAAGAGGCAATGGTTCAAATTACGGCAGGGGTGGCAAAAAGTTTCCTTCCCTGTAGAAAGAACTTTTAAAATATATTTCAAGTACGTATGAACAAATGGTATGGTTTATTTCGCCATAAAATATAAGGGGAAAGTGACAGTATAAAACGTGTATATTTTAGGATTATTCTCTATATTCTCAATGCAATGTGTAAATGCAATATTGTTCCACTGAGTATGTGATAGAAATTGCCAAGAGGAAATTTTATTAGTAGTTTAAATATCTTTTTAATTTAAAACTAATAAAATATCCTCAATGTCCTGTGTTAACTCCTATTGCCACATAAATAGTCCATTTTTTTCCATAAGAGAGAAAGTGCCTGTGACAGATTCTAAATACATATACTAGCTCTGTCGAGAGTATGTCAATAGTAGGAAAAATGTTTGTAAATTCTGAGCACTGATTACATCTCACCCTGTTCATTCCCTTAATATATGCACATCCATCTTTGTTCATGTAAATATTGTCAGATACCATAGACTCAGCTTATTAGCAACCCCTCAGTGGCTGGCCAAAAGTTGCTATTATCTGGCAGTTGCTAATAAGTGGAAGGCAAGTTTGCAAGGCAGCAGCCAAGGAAGGAAGCACTGGGCTGTGCCTTCCCTGGCTGCAGCCCTGCAAAGCCAGCAGCACAGAGGGGGACTGTAGCACGGATGCTGAGGCTTTCTACAAGGAGCAGGTGTTCTGGGGATCTGTGGGGGTGCACCATACCCGTCCCTGGGTTTTTGTTCTTAGACAATGGAAACTATCCAGCTCTCAGGGCTGGATCTTGCAGGGTGTTAGGGTGACCAGATGTCCCGATTTTATAGGGACAGTCCCGATTTTGGGGTCTTTTTCTTATAAAGTCTCCTATTACCCCCCAGCCCCTGTCCCGATTTTTCACACTTGCTGTCTGGTCACCCTACAGAGTGTTGAACACCTGCTGAAAGGTGCCCAGAACTGACTCCACTACGTGCTACCCCTGAAGCAGACAGTTTGTTACTTACCAGATCAGTAGTTGGGGTAGCGAACGTTGTTAAGTGTTGAGGGCTGGAATGTTGTTGCCTCGGTAACGCTGTTCAGTTCTTTCATTCCTGGAGCTTTTCATATCATCCGTAGGAGCAGATAATGCAGCCTGTTAATTTAGCAGACCTCGGGGTTACTCAGTCGTTTGATAACAAGGCACTTGGCAAGGTTTATTGCCCTCAAAGCATAGTACTAGCACCCTGTGTCTGTGGTTACAGGTACAGTTACAGGTTACAGTGACTCAGTCCACAGTGGGAATTTCTGCTCTTTCCTAAGCCACACAAAGAGTTAAGGCGAGGAGCCTCGTCATTTATAAACTGAAACAAACAAACAACTTATGTACCATCTTACATGTCTTATGACATTTGTTTGTTACCTTCTCTTGTTTTCGATATTTTGAACAAAATATCCCTATTCATTCGTTAAATCATTTTCTTTTGTGCTAGATTGGAATGTATTTGTACCAGCTGAAATATATTTACATACATATGTAGTGCCTAGCACTCTAGCAACAACTTTGCCAAGTTCATATATGAGAGGGGAACTTATAAGCATCTGCTTTAATGCGAGGCCTGACTTTGGTTCACAGCCTCTGGTTCAGGCCTTAGACCTTGCACCAGGTCCAGTGCTCCAGGCTCTCACTCTCTCTATATATACTTAGCATGTCACGGATTTGGACCCAAAGGTATTAAGAATAAGAGAAAAAAATGTACTACCCCAGTGCATTAAAATAATACTAGACTGGATTCTCCTCTGATATAAACTGATGTAAATCAGGAAGCACTGGAGTTAAAATGGTGCAACACTAATGTAAATTAAAAGGAAGTCAAACCTGAAGGACAGATTCTCAATCTCATTAAGACTGTTTAACTGGCCTGTAGAGGATGTGCTCTGCTTATGGAAATCTACTGGTCATGTAGGGTCACCATAGCAGTTCCTCACTGACCCCTAAAGCCCAGATTTGGGTGTGTTATAGGGAATAGGGCTTAATGGAGCACCTCAACATTCCCCAGCTGCCAGAACATTGAGATGAGGCTGTTGGCAGCAAGAAAAAGTAGAGCAGTTAGAGGCTAGATGGCATAAAGTGGATCAGCCCAGCAGCCAGCCTGCCAGGCCAGGATTGGAGAGTTGGAAAATATGGTGTAAAATCTTCTTTTCTGCCCCTTCCTGAGCTGTGTTGACACAGTACAGAATATGTGTGTAAAATATATACCGGTATATATATACTAGCAAAAATACCCGGCGTTGCTCAGGGTATTTGTAATTAGAAACTGGGATGTAAAAAAGACTACAATGTTTTTTATTAATACAAATTTTGTTCAGAAGTCTCATTTTCTCTAATTTCATTCTCTTGCATTTAGATGTGGTTTCTCCGATACATTTTCACTTTTTACGCGGCATAACGAATAGGGTTCTTTTAAAGAAAAAAACAGTGTATTTAATTATGTTTGCACTACACAACACTCTCTGGTTATCTGTATTATTACATCATAACTATGTCACAGACAACAGCATGTGTTAACCTGCAGCCCAGATGATGTTATGTGAGCTGTGTAGTTGATGTTAATGAGCTTTAAAGAATTTCACCCCTAGGGGGTGTAAGAGGTGAGATTTTAAATTTTTTTTATTCTTACGCTGATTAGGACCCTAAAGCCTATAACTGTAACAAATTTCAAGTATCTAGCTGAAACAGTGTGGAAGTGGTAAGGGAACATACATACACCATTTGACTTTTATATATATAGATAGAGAGATATACCAATCTCATAGAACTAGAAAGATCATCAATTCCAGTCCCCTGCACTAGCAGAATCAAGTAACCAATTTTTTTTTTTGCCCCAGATCCCTAAGTAGCAGGCCAATGCTCAAACCACTGAGCTATCCCTCCCCCTATAAACATTGACATCAAATCCCTACAAGATATTTACAATATTTATAGCAGCTAACTCACATTAGCTTACTTTGACTGTGCTCAGTGACTTCCAGATATCAGATTAAATAAACCTTTGCTTGTACTAAAGGGTAAATGGCTAATCCTAGCTAACACACTGAGAACATGAGATGTTTAATATTCAGTGTTCATAATATTACATATCAGTGCACATTTAAAAAATATCACTGCCCGTATCCAAGCATCACTGCATATTTTAGGGTCTCTCAGGTTTTTGATGTGTAAGCCTTAATGATGAATTAGTTTGATTTTGTGAGTTTATCATAATGACGGGGTGAACTCCACAATGTTTGCAGATTTGGTTTGGGGACTTGTCTGAACATCTAATCTGGAATTTGACTGAAAATCTCGTGAGTTTTCCAGAGCTTTCTGGATCTGGACAGCATTGGAAAGTGCATAGGCATGGAAAAATAGGTTAGAGAAAATAAGATAGAGCCCACTATTTCAAAGCTCCTAAGAAATTCAATTTTGATTCAAACCATGGGTGAAGTTTGGAAATTTAGTTCATACTTTATCTGAGGTGGTTCACCCTCCCATCTCTGAATATTGATATTATTTTAATGTACAGAATATGTAGGAAGGTTCTCTAAATGACACTATAACAACAACAACAACCTCTGATATAATACTTTTCATCAGCAGCTCTCAAAGTACTTTGCAGAGGAGGTCAGCATCATTAACCCCATTTTACAGTTGGAGAAACTGAAGTCTATAGAGGTTGTAGTGATTTACCCAGTGTTAACCAGCAAATCATTGGATAAGCTTGGAATGGAATTCAGGAGACCTGAGTTGTTCCATTTCTACAACTATACTAATATAGTTGAAAATGGAGACCCCATTTGAGAAATCAGTGGCCTCCTAAATGAACATAATTCCATTTGGTTGGCTACCTCAGAGTAAGCAACAGTATTTGGGGATATTCCTGCGTGATCCCAGAACCTCTTACTGCCAGCTGGGAAGGGGCACAAGGAAGGTGCCAAGGGGTTACAAGGATCTCCTGGTTTGGGTACGTATATTTATTTAATCAAAGAGTGCCATGTGAGGTCTTAAATGAGAGCCCATGTCACACTGGTCATCAATATCATTGTGAAACACAGGTATGGATGTTTAAGGAGTCATGTATATACTCATAAAAATATGTTCTTAAGGTCTGTGTCTAGAGACTGGTCACTTGCAAAGGTGAAAAAGAGGACTTCAGGCTGGGAGACAGTGGAGGCTATAGGATGGGCAGTAGCAAGGAAAGGTAGATTTTGGAGCTGCACAGTACCTCTCCCAGCATGGTGTGGGCTGTGTCTGCACACAGGGAAGGAAGTCCTGGAATGTGCTGAGCCCCAACTTTCTGAGTGCGCAGGGAGGCTCTACAGATCATTTAGCGCACATTGCATTCATGGTTACCTTCCAGGTAACTGGATTTTCATTCCTATGAGGACAACATTTTATAATTCTCTCTCAACCGAGTTTCGTCACCAACAGCATTTTATTGGAAATGGGGATGGGAGCAATAGGTCATGTATACTAGCAGCACATGTTCAAAGTGCTTCATCCTCATTTACAATGAAGGAAGCTGAGTCTGGATGATCTAATGCACTGGACAACACAAAAATTACAACAACAAAACCAACCTAGGTCTTTCTTACGCCACGTTGGTGCCTTTTAGTCTGCGCAGTCAATGTCAGCTGACAAAAAGCCTGGCTACACACTGGCATGTCGGAGGCACATTGCAAGGTACAGGAATACAAGAGGGCACAAAGAATAAAGGCTGGAAGAGCCTGACGATACATTAAATTTTAACTTACACTTTGCAGCTGAAAATTAGTAGCATACAGATGTTTCTCTGAAACAGGAAAATGTTTTGGGCCAGTGGAGAGCATATGTGCAATTCCTCACAGATTGAAAATGCTCTTCTGATGGTGACACCCACAAAAATAACCTTTGGCATAAATAATTCTGAGCGGTAAGCACAAGTTACAAGCAGTTTCTCACAAGCATACTTCATTAAATAGACTGGGATTTGCTTTTCATCCAGGTACCTGACCAAAGGCTACTTTTTGTTCTGTAGCCATTATAACTTCCTTTCTTCCTTGTGAACTCTCATCAAAGCAGATAAGTCGCCAAGGCTAATGCCAGTGTTGTTGTCAGTGGATTGGTTGGGAAAAAAACTGTTCAAGGAACAAGTAACCATTATTCTTCTCTGAGTCCGTAAGAGGGTCAGTAACATAATCTATCTGAGTTTGACCAGTCCGGAGGACAAGGTTTATGCATTCCCTTCGCTTTTGAATTATAGTTTTGCTGCACTGTAGAGTGCTGCTACTATGCTACCTCTTTAGAGCTATTGTTTAAAGCTCAAGAAACCATCACTATACAGGGGTTATATTTGGAAGAATGACTTTGTACCCAGAAGGGCAAGAAACACGGGGCCAAATCTTCAACGGGCATAGGTCCATTGATTTAAATGGAGCTATGCGGATTTACACCACCCAATGATCTGGTCCGTATTTATTTTAAAGAAAGCTTCAATTCTGCAGCATTTTAATCGGTCTAGGGGGTAGATTAATACATCAAATAGGCTTAATCCAGCCTGCGAGCTGGGATTTGGACACCCACAGCCTTGCTTTCTCAGTTGCTTTCTCAGTTGCTTTCTCAGTTGCTCTGAGGATCACAAATATAGGTGCTGAACTAAATAGGATGAAAAGAGATAACCAAATGGAGAATGGTTATAAACCCATAGAGCATCAAACAGTCTATGACTAGTGCACCCCTTATTAGGGTGACCTGATGTCCCGATTTTATAGGAACTGTTTTTGGCTCTTTTTCTTATATAGGCTCTTATTCCCTCCCTCCCCCCGATCCTGGTTTTTCACATTTTCTGTCTGGTCACCCTACCCCTGATCCACAACCAGTGGCAGTAGCCTTCATGATCCAAATAATTCAGGACAACCCCTTCTTTCCAAAGAAACCATGAAAACAAGCCCTGGTACTTCAGCATACTTAGGATGTCAGTTATGATTTATTAAATGAGATTTCAAGCCTTATTTCCTTTTATTACACAGTGAAAGTTTTTCAAATGCTTATTAAGATGACCTGAAAATCAGGAGGGAAACCAATGAATCACTCATGAAGAAGAAATGAAACTTTAAGAGAATCCTAATAAAGAAGCATTTATCATTCTTTCTTCTTCATTTATCTTCTCAGCCTGAGCTTCAGTCCCATCACCTATGTGACTGATGCTGGCTTTGAACAGCTTCCCCCTGTTTTTTGCTTTTTCAGGTTAGTCGTGCTACCAGCCCAGAGAAGTGGATGAAATAAAGTCCCTTTAGAGGTGAAATGAAACATTTACAGTTATTTCTCTGCTCTCTTCTTGTTATCCTTCATACTGCAGTCATTAAAGAGTCTGCACCCAAATAAATATTTTTAGTAGCTGAAAATGAGCAATCTAAGATTTTCAGTATTTCATGCCAGTAGTAATTTTTTTTCCAATTATTGCTTATTACAGTAAACCCTCGATTTAACGGACCCCGATTTAACGGACTTCGGATGCAACGGACAAAATTTCCCGATGCATCCGAAATCCATTATTGGGGGCTGCCAGCTCCCGCCCCGGGGAGCTGGGCGGGAGCTGTCAATCCAGCTGCCCGGCTCCCCGCAGAGGGGAGCCGGGCAGGCGGGCTGACAGCTCCCGCCCGGCTCCCCGCAGAGGGCAGCCGGGCGGCCGGGTTGACAGCTCCCGCCCGGCTCCCCGCAGCGGAGAGCGGGGCGGGAGCTGTCAAACCCCCCCCCTCCCCGCCCGACTCCCTGCAGCGGGGAGCCGGGTGGGGGGGCTGACAGTTCCCGCCGGGCTCCCCGCTGCGGGGAGCTGGGCGCGGGGGGGGGGGGGTTTGACAGCTCCCGCCCATGATCAGTAAAAGACTAATTCGGGTGAGGGGGTGTCCGTTAAAGCCAAAAGTCCTGTTGTTTAATGATTTTAAAAAAATATTAAATAACGGACATTCGGCTTTAACGGACACCCCCTCGCCCGAATTAGTCCGTTAAATCGAGGTTTCACTGTACGTTAAAACAAGTAGAGCAATTTCTCCCTGTGTGTGAAGAGAAAGACAAAATTGTGCATTCATAAGTCCACTCGAGCCATTCAGTTTGTTCCTGGAATTCAGTCAGCATCACTCTTCGGTAACAGTTGCAAGCTGCAGAGCATCAAGACATTTATTCATTATAGGTTAATTTATATCCAGGGTTCAGCTATTGCAGGCAAGGTGGCTTAGTACCATTCGGGTGCCTCTCTGTGTGTGTTAGCTGGTCTAGTTGATTTCTACTCTAGTTAAAAAGCTATTTATTTCCTAAGATCTTTCTTCCTTACCGTAGGTGATCTGCAGCAGATTTGCTTGCCTGGTGTACTCATTTTCTCGCAGACTAGTTTTCCAGCTCACAGCTACTTTCACAGAAAGCTCATGTCTGAGCTTCAATAACAAACTGAAAAGTTGGGAGTGTTTCTGAAAAGCAATAATGTTCCCTACACAGGTGTAAAATTGGATTAGCTCTGTTGCTGTCAGTAATTTCTCCAAATTTACAGTGGTCTAACCAAGAGCAGAATTTGTCCCTGAATTTTGTCTGCTTTACAAAAGAGAATTGTGGTAGGACTTCTCCAACATGTAGTTCTCACAAAGAAAAAGAAATTAGCTAAAGCTTTGTAGCTGATACTTTATTCCAAATGTTCTTTTTGGCCAACATTTTCTAAGTGGGAACTGGAGATGTTCAATGTGAAAATCAGGCCACTTTTGTTACTGGGGAAGAGGTAATAAAGGTTTGTTATGTGAATCAAGGACAGCAGAAGTGTGGTTGGCATACCCTGATTGAGGGACTCACTCTTAACTAAACTACACTTGCTAAGCAGGGAATGTGGGTGCCAAAAAAACAGTGACTTGAAAGAGGATGGGGACAAGTACTTGTACCTGGTGGTGGGGGCTCTGTCTAAGGGCCTTAGACACTATTTAATCCTTCTTTTTCCCACTGTGTAATAACAGAGCTGATTAAGACTCAATTGAGAGTCTTTAGTGGCTGATCAATACAGCTACAATCACTAATAACCAGGTCTAAGCATTAGACTTCCTTTGGAACAGTGTCTCTAATGCAAGAGATTGCCCAGTCTGCATTAGCAGTGAGGCTTCCCTGCTAAAGCTGAAATCAGTGAGAGCTATTTTACGTGATGGGACCTGAAGACATTGCTTCTGGTAGAGAGGAGTAGCTGACAGGGCAGCCAGCAGAGAGGAGCAGCAGGCAAGTGTCCTGACAGTGGAGCAATCAAGGTGCCTTCTCCCCTCCCCCGCTGAACTAAGGTGGGAGGTGAAGTCTGCAAATGCACCTCTGAACTCTGGACCTGCACTGACCAAGGACAACAATTGTGAGTGGAGTGCAGAGAATGGAGGGGCACATTAAAGAATTTTTTGATTGCTGGACTTAAGAACGTGAGGCAAAAAGACACTACCCAACTTACTGTGGGGTGGGGCTTTTGCTCATGGCTTTATGTTTATGACTTCTGTTAGCAGTGTTTTCCCAAATTAATGCCGGATGACTTCCTTCCTTTTATTTAAAGTTTCTTTTATACACTCAGACTCTGTGCTTGTGAGGGGAAGTAGGAAGTATTGCCTCTTAGAGGTGCCCAGGGATGATGTGTAATTGCCCCAGGTTACTGGGGGGGGGGGCGGTTCAAGCCAGTTTTGTGTTGTATTGTTGAAGAGGAACCCCTTAATATTGAACCTGGCCCTTGTTGCTACCACTTCCAACAGGCGGAAGAATTACACCAGAAACTGCCAATTTACCTCAGCTTAAGAAAGGAGCAACCACTGAAAACACAGTAGGTGGCCCCTGGCAGACATTAGCTTCTTGTGTGGCCATCCTGGACACTTGTCCTGGGATTGCCCTTTTATGGAGACAAACTCCAATGAATTTTAAAGCCATGGTAAGCTTGAGAGAGCCTGTTTATAGCCCCCTACTTATCATAGCCTGAATTGGGCCCACAGGCCACCGGACCTCAAAGCCTGGGATGGTCAAAATTAGGAGCAACCTCCTCTAGAACAGCGGGTCCAGGCCTAACTGTTGATAGCTGCCTTCTCCATAGTGTTTTCTACAAGCCCAGGTGAACCCCTCTAATTTCCCAACACATCCTAAAACAAAGTCCAAAAAAATCCATGACCCTTCCCCCAGAGAATGAAAGAAATTGGGAAGCAAGAGCTTCAGTTGATGCTAGAGCTGAGAGTAATCAAAGAGATATTTAACAACTGGAGGAGCCCAATAATGCGGGCCTCTAATCCTGATGGAACCACTTGTTTTCAGGAAGGTCAGTGCTGTGTCAAAACTTGATGCCTATCGTATGCCACGCATTGATGAATTATTTCACCAGCTAGGTGAGAAAGAGTTTGTTACCTCCCTAGATATGACCAAAAGGTATTGGCAGACATGCACATCCCATGTACTGGAAGAAAAATAGTCTTTGCCTCCGCCTTTGGTCTCTTTCAATTATGACTACACCATTTGGATTACATTGGGTACTAGTCCCCTAATAGCTAGACTGCTGCATGCCTAAACAACTTTGTAATCTATAATCAAATCTAAAATCTGTAGGAGAACACTTCAACCTGCCTGGACACACAATTACAGATTTAAAAGTCACCATATTGCAGCAAAAAAACTTCAAGACCAGACTGCAAAGAGAAACTACAGAGCTGCAATTCATTTGCAAATTTGACACAATCAATCTGGGATTGAACAAAGATCTTGAATGGCTTGCTAATTACAAAAACAACTTCTCCTCTCTCCGAGTTCACACCTCCAATTCAGCTGCTAGAGGAATACCTCACCCTTCCTGATTTGAGATAACAAGCTGGTTCAGGCTGATTGGACTAACCTTGTTACCTCCTACCTGGTTCTTGCCTACTTATCTATACCTGCCTCTGGACACTTCCACTGCTTGCATCCGATGAAGTGGGTATTAGCCCACGAAAGCTTATGCTTTAATACTTTAGTTAGTCTTTAAGGTGCCACAGGACTCTTTGTTACCTCTGCTATTTCAGACTAACACGGCTACCTCTCTGAATCTAAAATCATGTAACTGCTATACTTCAGTCCCTCAAGGTAGCCAGCCTGACTGCAAACCCCACTAAATGCTATCTAGATAAAAATGAGACAGCCTACTTTGGGTACAGTCAAAGGTGAGGCAAGGTGTGCTCCTGGATAGATATGTCCAAGCCCTTAGGCCCATATTGTTCAACTTCTAGTAAAGCCTAGCCATGTGCCTGTGTTTTGGGGCCGTGCTCCTACTGTTTCAGCTACCTAGCTCCATAAAGGAGCTCTTGAATGCTCCAGCTTTAACCCAGCCTAAAGTATGGTTATTTTTTTTATCAGGTCACTATAAATGTGATTGAAAAGAGTTAAACAGCATATGGTTAATCAAATATTAAATGAAATTTCAAAATACACTTACACCATATTGGATAATGATGAAAAAAACAAAAAGGTCTGCAAATTTAATGTTTTCATTAAATAACCTGTAAAGGAGTAGCTAGAATCACCTTTCTACACCTTTAATTTTTCACATTTTCTAATAGCGTAGTGTGTATTTGGTTTGTGTTAAGGGATTTTTCAGTTTAAATTACCTTAAATTAGAATATGAACAATAATTCCATACTGTGATAAATGTCGTGTTTTATCTAGAGACCAACAGATACAAATAAACAAGCAAATAAGAGCCTCTTTTTACAGCTTAATTTTTTCAATGGATTGAGACACATATACGGAGGCAATTAAATTCTTCCATCAAACAAAACTGTCTGATATACTTGACTAGTACCATAAGAATTTGTGTGTGTTGAAGTATCATCAAAAAAGAATTCCGAGAATGCAAGATTTGCAGGAGCAAATTGAAGGGACTCCAGGAATGTGATCATGCTAGGCATCCCAGGTATTCCATTAAAACAAGATGTAACCTTTAAATGGAACAGTCATACTTTGGTGGCTGACATTCGCTTTCCCTGTGTTCCAAATACACAATGTAATTTGCTTTTGATAAACAATAATGAATAATGTTAATCTAAGGTTCGGATTTTTTAAAAGGGCACAGCACTGTTAAAACAGCTATTGCATTTTGTGATTGTCAGGCATTCCAGTCTTTCATTGCACTAGTGAAATTATCAGAAAAGAGACAGAACAGTGCTTATGAATAATGCATGAGCGAGGACATATAAACAAAAAATAAAATGTGTTGTAGTAATAATGCTTCCTATATTAAAGTAGTCTTTAGTCATACATCAAAAACACATTAAAATATTATTAAAGATATGAGTTGAACCTGGTTGAGATTCAAACTCTGTCCTAAATACCATCTTCTTCCTTTCCCTCATTATCGTAAAGTTCATTGGTTGCTATAAGTGTAATTATCCTTAAAGATGGGGTCACTGGAGCGTTGTGATACCTGAATTATTTTCAAATACTTGGCTAGGTGTACCAAGTACCGTGTTTCCCCGAAAATAAGACAGTGTCTTATATTAATTTTTGCTCCCAAAATTACATTACATTATATTACAGCGAGAGGCAAAACTTGAAGTACGTCTTATTTTCGGGGGATGTCTTATTTTCGGGGAAACAGGGTATGTACAACTCATCACTCAGAAGCAAGCACTAAAGGCACTTCAGTCACTAGGCCCCATAGGCTCTGCCATCTCATTGGTTCCCAATAAACATTCATGGCACAGCTCAAACAAAAGGATTCTGTGCAAGGCTGGCAAAAAAGAAAAGTTGCAAAGACCCCAGGTAAAATGGCTTAGCCAGTCAGTTACAATCAAGGATGAATCAAGTAAGTCCCAACCTGGCCCCTGGGGCAGACCAATAAGCTTATCTCATGGGGGTACTTAGGTCTAGTACCTGATTGCCTCTTTTATTCCATTTTCTAATAAAGGGCAACTGGATATTGGTCTGTAGGTCCAAGTGGCCAATACTTGGTCACTTCTCCTGATCAATCTCATCCTCTGTGATTTCAGTATGGACCCCTCCACACTGTCCTGTTATCAGATATGGCTGTTGCTTAGTGTTTTCTGCTATCAGACTGCTTCATATGTGGACAACATGCCCTACTCTACAGTCCCTGTTTAAGTATGCCTAATGCCTACCTTTTATAAGCACAGCAGCCCTTTCCCTTTGGGTCTGAAACCTCGTTGGATCACACAATTTCTCTTTACTAAGCCCGTGTATCTGGGACACCGTGTCTACAATTGCTTACTTGAAGTTATAGGCTGCTGTTGTAATAATTGGGCCTACCAATATACCCTAATTGGGAGCTCAACTGCAAAAAAAAAAAGAAAAAAATACATGAAAGATCATAAGATGACATAATAATCTATATAACAACTACTGTTGATGGGAAACTATATAAAAAGTGAACAGATGAATTAGTCCAAATAAAATGGCCTACTAATGTAACTTCAAGACTGTACTAAGTTCATGTGTGGTAAACAAAAAAAGCCTGGAATTAGAAATCAGTGAAACTAAAATTGGGATATCTGAAACTAGGCCTAAGTGATAGACAAAATAGTATTCCACTCACCATTGGGTGGGCTATTCCACCCACCATTCCCTTTGTGGGTCATTAAAGAAAGACTTTGGGGAGAAAAATGGACTACTGAAGCAAGTTTCACCATCATGGCTCCCACCCCCAGCATCTCTTGAAGCCCTGGGCCTTCATCGTCCTACTCCTGAGTCATCCAGACCAGGCCAGAGAGTGGGACCTAGATATTTCCAGTAGACCCATATGAAACCCAAACTCCAACAGAGATGAAATGGAATCAAACATTATCTACAACAGAGGCAATAGTTCCAGCCCATCTCAACTAACTTCTCTTTTCCCTCGCAAATGGATCATTATTATCTTCTTTGATTCCAGCTCAGAGACTGTCAAACAAGGACCTTTTTCTTCTAAAATCTCTCTGCTGTTAAATGCAAAGGGAACAAGGGTTGTTGTTAAAATGAAAGTCTTACTTAATACTTAACATTTCAAGTGCTTTAACTGTGTTTCCTTCTTTATTGTATCTTTAATAACAAAAGATGTTTAATTCTGTCTTTGCCATAGTACTAAGCAGTCAAGCTTTATGTATATGGTCCGTGTGTGTATGTTTAACATTGGACAGTGATTGGATTATGTCAACAACTTTGGCCCATTTATTCCACCTACATTAATACAACAGTGCTACCTCACTGCATTAGAGAGTTCCCTTCAGACCTCTCTAGGCTGCCTACTGCTGCTGCTGGATCTCCTAGTATCCTCCTCCAGCTTTTGCCGTTGCTTCTGTAGGCACTCTGCTGACAACAACCTGCTTCCCTGAACATCTTCCCAGGCCTAACACTCCAGATGGGCTGCTACATGACCACATTTCTATGATCTAGCTTGCTGCTCACCCTCACTCATGCTCTTCTGGCTCTCTCCCTCAAACTGGTCATAAATTCACTATTCAAGATGTCATTTCCTTTACATGGTCCACTAAGCATCACAGAATCTTCTAATGGCCAGATGTTGAATTGCTCCTTCCAGTTAAACTGTGACCCAAAGCTTTTGGGGTTCTGGAGTGAGGGAGAAGCAGGAGACAGGTGTTCCTAGTAATGAATCAATAGGTCAGATATTAGGAATGGCAATATACAAAAACCTGTGGGAGAACATTTCAACCTCCCTGGACATACAATAGCAGACCTAAAGACAGCCATACTGCAGCAAAAAAACTTCAAGACCAGACTTCAAAGAGAATCTGCTGAGCTCCAGTTCATCTACAAATTAGACATTATCAGGTCTGGACTTAACATAGACAGTGAATGGCTCGCCAATTACAAAATCACTTTCTCCTCTCTGGGTGTTCACACCTCCAGATCAGCTGCTGGAAGTGAGACACACACACACACACACACACACACACACACACACACACACACACACACGGTTGAATTTACCTTGCTTTCTTGCCTGCATATTTATACCTGCTTCTGGAGATTTCCACAACATTCATCGGATGAAGTGGGTCTTAGCCCACGAAAGCTCATGATCCCTAAGATCTGTTAGGCTATAAGGTGCTACAAAACTCTTTGTTGCTTTTACAGGGTGCAAGTTTACCTGCAGTTTGTAAGTCCATCTGCTGTTCTAAAGCCATGTTAGCTGCAATGGACCTCAGAACATGAACTATGTGAAAATATTGAGCTTTATTCTTCAGGGTTGATCAGAAGCTTTTTTGCCAAAGGTTGGGAGGGAATCACAATAACGACATTTCAACAAGATTGGCATAAAAGAATAAACAAATATTTGTAATCAAGAGCTGATGTCTGTTCTTGTGAAATTTTCTCTGTTCCATGCAGTAGAAATTATTTTATTTCATTCCTTGGTTGATTGGATAAAGGATGTTAAAGAAACAATGCCCTCGGGGAAAAACACTATTAAAATAATAATGCAAAGAGACAACAATCAGCTTTTGAGTGCTTCAGGAATCTATTTGAACCAATTACTTTAAGCAAATATTGGTTACCTGCATGGGTTGTTGTTTTTTTAATTGGAAACCCATCTTAAAGGCCCAGATTTAGTATGAAACCTCCCATCAACCTCATTCCATATGGTTCAAACTCCCATGCCACGGCAAACATGGTATGTTGCAGGTTTCACTCCAACAAGCTGAAGTGGGGATAGGGAACGTGTCTTGGTAAGAAATGTGCATATTTATGGAGTGAATTAACAAAAGAGTGGATAGAGGTGTAAGGACGTGAAGCAACGTCAATTTACCTCAAGTAAAATGGTAAGGGTCCATGTGTATTTAATGGATTAAATTAGAGAGAGAGAGAGATCACACATTATTACATGTATAAGCAAGTACATAATGGATTTAGTTTGGTTCATTAGACCTGCCTCAGTTGATCACTGGGGTGTGGCACTCTGTACTAGGCTGAAATAAACCTGTTTCTTGGATCTGAACTCTGGAGTTAGCCATGATGTTGTGAGTTACTACAAGCAGTGGTTTTCTGCTTTGCTATGTTCATAAGTAGGCTGACCATATGCCCCGTTTTGAACAGGACAGTCCCATTTTTTACATATTTTCGGACTGTCCCGTCTTTTTAACATAAATATCAAATTTGTCCCATTTTTGCTTTTTGCAGGGACCCACGGCCGGGTCCCGCTTCCTCCCACCCCCTCCCGCAGCCCTTTAGTCCCTTCCCCTCATGGCCTCGGGGCCCCCTCCCCGGCCTGCTCCCCCCTCCCCTCCGCCGCTGCAGAGCCCGCGTGGCGCAATTGGCTGGGCCGCCCCCACGTGGGGCAGAGTGGAGCTGCTTGCCAGGCAGGGGCTGCCTGGCGCCTCGCTCCCCCCGCCCTCCCCCCCCCATGTGGAGGAAATGCCACATGCAGCCCAATGAGGGGGCTGCGCAGGAGGCACGAGCATGGGGATTGCGAGCGCCCAAGCTCAGGGAGCCAGGGGGCGAGGCCGGCAGCGGGGGCGGGTGCCGAGTGGAGCCAGAGGCAGCGTGAGCCCGGGCGGGGAGGAGGCGGCGCCGCCCCGGGCCCCGTGGAGCTGGAGAACGTCGTCCCCAACAACACCGTGCTGCTCAAGGCGCACGAAGGTGGGGGGGAACGGGTGGAGGGGCATGGGGTGGAGGGGGGAGGGAGTATGGGGTGAGGGGTCATGGCTGTGTGTGAGGGGGACAGGGGGAAAGAGGGGTGCGTAGGGGCCGTGTGTGGAAGTGGGTGGAAGTGGGGGGCACAGGGTTGTGTGTGAAGGGAGGTAATGGGGCTTAATGTGAATAGGGGCACAGGGAAAGTGGGGGGGCCACGGCTGCTTAATGTGAATAGGGGCACAGGGAAGGTGTGGGGGGAAGGAGGGACACAGGGTTATCTGTGAAGGGAGGTACTGGGGAGTCCAGGGCTGTGAGTGAAGGGGGTGGGGGGGGAAGTAGGGGAAGCCCCAAAGCGGCGGCGGGCTCAGCCTTAACCTGCCGCTGCTTTGAGGCTTCTCCCACTGGCCCCTTACGAGCTGGGGTCTCAGCCTGCTTCCAGCCTGAATGTAGGAAACCCAGGCTGGCAGCGGGCTGAGACCCCAGCTGGCAGGAGCCTGGGGGGGAAGCCCAAAGCGGCAGCAGGCTGGGTGCTGAGCCCGCCGCCGCTTTGGGCTCTCTCCCCAGGCTCCTGCCACCTGCCCCACTCAGCTCCCACTGACAGCCTGGGTGCAGGGAACCTAGGCTGACAGCGGGAGCAGACTGGGGCAGGAGGCAGGACCCCGTCTGGCAAGGGGTCAGCGGGGGGAACCCCAAAGTGGTGGGGGGCTGAGCGCTCACCCTATCACTGCTTTGGGTTTTCCCCCGCTGGCCCCTTGCCAGCTGGGGTCTCAGCCTGCAGCCAGCCTGGGTGTAGGAAGCCCAGGCTGGCAGCGGGAGCTGAGACCCCAGCTAGCAGGAGCCTGCGGGGAAACTCTATCTAAAGCAGCAGCGGGTTGAGAGCTCGGCCGCTGCCGCCGCTTCTCAGCTCTCTGCCGCTTTAGACTTTCCCCGCAGGCTCCTGTCAGCGGGGGCCTCAGCTCCCACTGCCAGCCTGGGCTTCCTCCACCCAGGCTGGCAGCGGGAGCTGACTGGGGCAGGCAGCAGGACCCTGGCTGGCAGGAGCCTGGGGAGAGAGCCCAAAGTGGCAGCGGTCTGAGCAGTCAGCCTGCCGCCGCTTTGGGGTTTCCCCTGGTGGATCCCTTGCCAGCCAGGGTCTCAACTTGCTGCCAGCCTGGCTGTAGGAAGCCCAGGCTGGCAGCGGACTGAGACCCCGGCTGGCAGGAGCCTAGTTTTATTAACCAGGATTAAGGTTTTCCCGATCATCCCGGATAATCGAGAGTCTACTGTATGTTCATGTAATAAAACTTTTTTTATCGTCTTACTTTTTCATGAATACAGAATATTATATAACCGCGTCCCGTTTTTGCTATCCCAATGTCCCGTTTTTGTCTCAAGGAAATATGCTCAGCCTATTCATAAGGTAACCCACATGTGTGGCTTGTATGTCCATATTGGTCAGACTGACAGCCACAAAACTTGTTGGGTTACATTTTTTGTTAATGAACATATTTTTAATCTAATTAATTGGTTGTTGTGTGTCATCTCAAAGGTGTAAAGTTAGTTATGAGTCCAGCCACACCACCGGGATCACAAGGAAAACCAGTGATGTGTAAGTTTTTTGCTTTATACAGAAACCATTATTTTAAGAAATTACTGAAGCCTCTCTGGCCATTCCATTAAAGACTTGAAGGTGTCAGTTTTAAAACTGAAAAACTTCCAAAACAGACTCCAACGACAATCTGAGGAACTGGAATTAAATTTCAAATTGGACACTATCAACCAAGGGCTAAACAGGGATTGTGAATGGCTTTCTCATTACACTAATTGATTGTATTTCCCTAGTTAATTTCCTTCAAAAGTTCTAATCACCTGTCAGAGATCCACTACAAAAGGTTTTTTTTCTCCTGCTGATAATGGCCCATCAAAATTAAAGAGCCTCTTAGAATTGGTATACTAATGTACAACTTTTTTTTAAGCTTTCTGTGTTTATAAATATATCTTACTTCTGTTCTATTCTATGCATCCGATGAAGTGGGCTATAGCCCATGAAAGCTTATGCTGAAATAAACTGGTTAGTCTCTAAGGTGCCACAAGTATTCCTCATCTAATTCAATATATAATGTAATTATAAACAACTTTTTGTTAATTTTGATTTGGGGTTTGTTAAACAACATGATCAGTTGTTTAGTAAGACCCAGGTTTAAAACTCATAAGTTCATTTTCAAAAACACTGCTATATTAATGTAGTATTAATAGCTATATCATATCTGCAGTGTTTTGCAATCCAACAAAATATACTGTTTGGTTACCTGTGTTATAAATTGTTAAATATAATAAAAATAATTAAAAAATCAGATCCCAGCTAAGAAATGTAACATTAGGGTAATTATCAAAATTATGATCCCAACAAAGAGGGACAGCAGGGTACACACACTGGACCTGATCTTAAAAATTCCCCCGTAAATCAGCCTGTAGTCCAGATGCTAAAGTGTCTGAGTTTATTAATTATAAGTTGATTCAGCTAATGCATAGCCACCACTTTAATTAAGGGCCATATATTGCACAATAAGTTCTGTACAATACACTAAATTCATGGAAGTGGGTTGTATAATGGAATTTTGTGGTGCATCCTCAGTTAATTGAATTTTAATCAGGGAGAAAAAAATCTGATGTGCCCCATGCAGGGATGTGATAAATGGAGAGACATCCTGATTCCTCCAAGGGCTGAAGTTATTACCACTACAGAATTCTTAGTCAATGCAAACCACTTCATGCTCCACTCCATAAAGCACTGAAGTTTGAGCACCAAACTAGCATGCACTAAGTATTATGTATTTGTGATGACCATCTAAAATATCCAAGTATAATATATAGGAGTCATATAACACCATCATTTATCTCAGTTACTTCCACTGAATTCCACTGTGTGCACAGGGAATATTTTTTATTGTGCCCACTCGTCAGACCGATTCTGCTTTCAGATACATCAGTGCAAACCCATCTAATGGCTTCTATCAGTGCAACCGACATAATTTTTCCTTTAAAATTTTGAATAGACCTCTGAGAGAGGGGTACGTGAATATTTCCCTCACTCCTACTACAGCAGAAAGCAGCACAGAGCCATTCCTTTCCATAAAGTGGGTTTTGTTTTTTTTCCAGGTTGGCTCAGACATTACACACAACACAGTCATTCCATCTGAGAAAATTGATCAAAATAGTTTCAGGTAACTCATTAATCCACATGCTTAGACTCAGTCACTTAAGGAACCAAAATTAATAGGAACCAAACCCAGGAAATTCTGCTCTAAACTCCAAGGAACCAATAGTCTTATTTTAATTCCTGTGTCCTTTCAGAATGCTCACACACACACACACGAAATTTGGAATGAGTTTTAGTGAGACCATCATTTTTGTGTGACTGCCTTCTGTTTTCATGCACATTTTGTGAATTCAAAAAACATGCACCATTCAAAGAAAAAAAGTGTTAATTGCAATTATATTTTGCCCAGCTCTGCTTTGCAACATAACAAGCAAGCAGTAAACATTCAATTCCACGTCCCATATGGGGTTTTGTTTATCTAATGTTACTGGTTAATAAGATTTTTCCTAGCTTGCACACTGAAGTGCTGAAGAGATAGTAGCTCCACCAATACAATATGAGCTAAAGGAAGCCAGTTTTTCTCAAATTACTAGTACCTGTGCTAAATTCTTGACAGGTAGAGTTATTCTTAATTTATTTTTGATTTATGCATGGTAGTTAAATGCCTTTATTCAGTCTGGGATAAAAATATAACTTTCTGAGACATATTTTATTGTTAATAATGGATCATTTGCTCAAAAAGAAAAACACAAATGAGCTTCATTGTCTCTGAAATTATTACATATGCTAATTATATTAGTTCCACTAAACCAAATAACATTTATTTCCATTTTTGAACAATACAGTTAGTCATTTACTTTAATAATTTACAATTTGCTTATCACTGCAGCCCTTGAGTGCTTCATACATTGCAGTAAATGTGGTAAACAAACAAGTGAGGAGGGAATCGAGGCCAGAAATCAGATGCAGGCTTGGTTGGGGAAAAAAAATCTTAAAATAAAGTGTGTTATTAATACTTTGAAGGCCAACAAACTCGAGGTCTGGCAGCCTAGACAGTGTCATGATCTTCTGTACCCGATTTGGACTGGCTACAGAGCTTGTTTATAGACAATGGATATGTTTTTTAAGAGACTTGAATGATCTGCCAGCTAAAGCTGAGGTTTGTTTAAATAGGGTATTTTACACACCGTACCACCTAGTGCCAGAATCACAATACAGTTTAGCATTTCATTAATCCCCTCCTTTTAAGTTCTACATTCCTACCATTTACTATAGTGACCCTCGTGCTGTCTTTGAAGTTCTGCATGTATCAGTCTGTTAAGTGTCTCTGAATTGTACTGGTTTTCTATTTACATCATCCAAATGCATAACATCTGGGCATCTGCACTCTGAATCTTGGCATCTGGCTATCCATTAGTTGCAATGACTGGCTGTAGCCAGTACAGAATTCTTGAGGAGTTGTCTTCTTGTTCTTGTCATCTGTAGAGTTTGTTCTCTTGCTTTTTCTCTCTAGGAACAAACTGCACTGTCAACAGATTTTGTTTAACTCTCCATAGTTCAGGGGTCTCAAACATGCGGCCCGGGGGCCACATGCGGCCCGCAAAGCCCTTCCCTGCGGCCCGCCAAGATTCCTGGTGCCCCCCCTCCCCCCCGGTCCCCCCATAGCAGTTTGCAGGATGGAGGGGCCAGAAGTGGAGGCTTCTCTGCTGCCTGGCTGGGCTGCGCGTGTTTCTAGCTCTGGACTTCCTATATTGCTCTTGCTTTGTTTGCCAAACAGCTGTTGGTGGTGCCTAGCGCTTTCCAGGAGGGAATGGGGAGCTGCGTGCTCAGAGGAGGAGGTGGGGAAGGGGTGGGACCTCTTGGAAGGGGTGGAGTGGGGGCGGAGCCGGGGCAGCGAGGGCAGGGTGTGTGTCAGTGGTGCGGCCCTCGGGCCAGTGCACTAGTCCTCATGGAAGGGGTGGAGTGGGGGCAGAGCCGGGGCAGCGAGGGTATGTGTGTGTGTCAGTGGTGCGGCCCTCGGGCCAGTGCACTAGTCCTCATGCGGCCCTCATGGTCATTTGAGTTTGAGACCCCTGCCATAGTTGGTCTTGATCACATAGGATTGGGCACCGAATTATTTTTCTTTGTGACAGCTGAATTTCACTCCAGCCAATTTAATGTGAACATGGTCACTATGTCCTAACCTGGTAGTTCTCTGAGTGACATCTAGTGTAAAAGTGTCCAAAAATTTTTGGCCTTTATCTGATTTGTCTACTCTTTTCTTGTCTGGCCACTTTAGAGATAGAACTACTCTTCCAACTTTGGAAAAGAACCTGAGTTGTCTTCCCATCAGCAGTTGTGCTAGATTATATCCAGTAGCTACTGTTGAACTGTAACTCAGGAGAGCAAGGAATATATCTTCCTGCTGTGGGATTTTCTTGACTTCTACAACTCTCTCAGCTTCTCTGTTCACTTGTGGGTAATGTGGGCTGATAGTAATCTGATTGAAATAATGTTTTGTGCAGAATGAGAAATTCTGCTGCAGTGAATTGTGGTCTGTTGTTCATCACTAGTTGTTTTGGAATACCAAAGTGAGCAAAAGTGCACTTCAGTTTCTCAATACCACTATAACAAATACATTATTGCTACCTAGCTGGAAAAATAGTCTACAATGGAATGTGCATATATCTGCAGCTAGTCAGCTAGGTTCTTTTTGCTGTGTAGGTCTGTTAGTTCTAAAATGTTCACATGCAGATATTTTATTCTTAGAGTCCTTACAGATGCCCAGCAACCACAGTGACAGCTTGGCCCATTCACAGCATTTAGTTAATTCTTGATGCCCTTCATGGATGAGGTTTAGGATTTTTCTTCTCATTTCATTTGGAATTATAATGCAATTGTACAATGATTTGACTAGCTTAATTGTCCATGCACCACAAAGTAGTCTCTTGACACTTCCTTAGTGTCCTTTAGATACTTCAGCCAATCACCCCTGATGTAACCTAGGAATTCCTGAAGTGGCATGTCTGTCAAGGTTGCTTGTTGTAGCTGGAATAGTCACTTTTCTGATACTGGTCTGTCTGTATGTGTCCACAGCATTCACACATGCCTTTACATCATATTTGAAGTCAAGGGTAGGTGACTGCAATGTAGGACTACATGACATTATCTGCTACTACCAGCTTTTTCCCAGGAACATATTTAGCAATTGGGTTAAATCACATTAACCTTAACAGTAGACGTTGGGATCAAGCACCGCTAAGACAGGTCTTTTCCACTGAAAAGGGTTACAAGAGGTTTATGGTTTGTCAATGATGCAAATTAATCCAGTCCATACAGATATCTCTAAAAGTTCTCACATCATATGCTTGCAAGGAACCCCTTTTCAATCTGTGTATTTTATTTTTCTGCTTCTCTGAGTGTGTGAGAGCCAAATGCAAGTGGCTTCCACTCATAGCTATGTTGTCGTGACAATACACCACGTAGGCCAGAGCTGCTTGCGTCCAGACTAACCACTGTGGGTTTGTTCACATCATAGTACTTGAGAACTGGAGCTGTTGAGATAATTTCTTTTACCTTTTTGAAGGCAATTTCTTGATTTGACCTCCAAAGCCCAAATGTGTTGGACTGTCACAGTTCATTCAGTGGTTTTGTCTTGTATGTATCGACAATGATGACTTATCATCCTAAGTATATGTCTCAGTTCTGATACATTAGTTAGCGCATTCAATTCTCAAATTGCTTTTATTTTCTCAGGGCTGGGATTGATTCCATCTTTGTTTATTGTCTGTCCCAAAAACTTGATTTGGGGCAGGCAGAAAATGCATTTCTCCTTGTTTAGTTTCAGTCCAAACTGCAAGTTTTGTTGTGCTCTCCAAAAATCAGAATATCATTAATGAAAACTACATCTCCATGTGTGTTCATTTACAGGTCTGCCATCTTTCTTTGGAAAATTTCAAGTGCACTGGTAATCCTGTCCAGTATGTTAAGCTTAGATTGTGTTTTTGTTTATTTACTAGGAGTGAATAAATTAGGTCACTCACTCCTAGTTTATTTACTAGAAGTGTTTATTTACTAGGTAAAGTTTGTGTTTTCCACCTCTTTTTTCTGGAAGATGAATTTATGCCATTATCTTCAAAAAGTAAGATTATTAATATGTCCTCTTGGGTCAATGTCAATAACCTGTTCCTCTTAAACTGCTTTAATTGCAATCACTCCCTTTGAAACAACACTGATTGTTCATTTATGATTTGGGTGGCTTTTATGGGCCAACCCCTTCTAATATCTGCCGTAAATGGGCTCACAAGACTCTGAAGGATTTGATCCACTTTGGCTGAGGAGTGGAGTTGTCAACCACAATCCCCATCCCAGAGCTTTAGGTGGCCTTTTATATATCAAGGTATTCAATGGCCTGGATCCAGCATAAGGACCAAGACTTTGAAATTGAATTTATATTTTACTAGCGAAAATACGCTGCGTTGCTCGGGTCCGTCGGAGGTGGGGAGGGGGAAGAGAGCTGAGCGAGTGCGGGGTCTGTTGGAGGGGGGAGGGGGCAGAGAGCAAACCTGACACCCCCACCTCACCCCCCCAACACTCCCACCTCACTTACCCCTCGACCAACCCCGACTCACATTTTCACCCCCACCCAAACCCAACACCCCCTGACCAACACCCACACCTCACCCCCATAGACCAAACCTGACACACCCACCTCACTTTCCCCCCCAACCAAACCTGACACCCCTACTTACCACCACAAACAAACCCGACACCCACACCTCACTTACCCCTCGACCAACCCCAACCCCCCACCTCACCCCCCCAACCAAACCCAACACCCCCACCTTGCCCCCCCACCAAACCCAACACCCCCTGACCAACCCCAACACCCACACCTCACCCCTCACCCATCCCGACACCTTCCCACCCCCCCCAAACCAAACCCAACACCCCCGGCTCATTTACCCCCCGACCAAACCCGACACCCCCACCTCACCCCCCGACCAAACCCGACACCCCTACCTCACTTACCCTCCGACCAAACCCAACTCGGGTCCGTCGGAGGTGGGGAGGGGGCAGAGAGCTGAGCGAGTGCGGGGTCCGTTGGAGGGGGGAGGGAGTGGAGAGCTGAGCGAGTGCAGGGTCCGTTGGAGGGGGGTATTATGACATCATAAATATGTCACAGAGAACAGCAGCTGCCCAGCTGATGTGATTGGCCTTTAAATAATTTCACCCCTGGGGGGCGTCAGAGGTGAGATTTGAAAAAATTTCGACTCTTACCCTGATTAGGACCCTAAGACCTATAACTGTACCAAATTTCAAGTCTCTAGCTCAAACGGTGTGGAAGGAGTAAGTGAACGTACATACATGCATACATACATGCATACACGCACGCATTTGACTTTTATATATAGAGATGGGAAGCCAACATAGAGAGCAAAGGGAAGATTCCATGTGTTCAAAGTAGACCACATTGTTGAGAATATGCACTCTCTCAGCCAAACAGTTAAGCCACTGTGCCTTTGAAAAGGGAGGGACTGATGTCTGCAGTCCTTATGCATCCCAAATTCCTATTTAAGTCAACAGGAATTTTCCCTGCTGGTAAATTGTGTCTCATGGGTTCCCTCTCAGAAGTCCTGAAGTTGAGCTCCACCTAGATTAATATCAGGCACTAAATAAATGTTTCAGGCTAATTCATCCTTTGTGTAGTTCCATTAATTTCCAAACTGATAGAAAATAATGCATGCTATTCTTTATCTTACCCACTTTGACCTGGGATTTGATTCAGATATGGATACCTGAACCCCCATTCCAGAAGGGCAGGGGTGCTGGAATGGGGGGGAGGGGAAATAGACCATGCCCCTCCCACTTTTCACCCAGCCCAATCCCCTGCCCCACCTCTTCTCCTGAGGCCCACCCCTGGCCAGGCCAGAAGCTGGAGCCTGATCCGGTAAGAGCAGCCCAGGGAGCCTGGGCAGCGGTGAGGAGCTATGGACCCTCCACCTGCCCAGGGTGGGATCCCCCCATTCCAGCAGCCTTCAACCTGTGTCCCCATCCCTTCACCCAGGACAGATGGAGGGTCCACAGCTCCCCACAGCTGCCCAGGTGGCTCTTACTGTGGCCTGACTGCAGCTCTTCAGCCCCTGAGGCCCTGGCCAGGCCGGAGTCAGAGTTGGCTCAGGGTAAGAGCCAAGTGGGCAGCTGTGGAAAGCCATGGACTCTCCACCTGCCTTAGGGACAGGACCTAGAGGCAGGGACATGAGCTGGGGGATGCTCTCAGGCCCCACGACCTTGGGCAGGTGAAGGGTCCCTGGCTCAGCCAGGGGTGGGGCCTCAGGCAGAAGAGATGGAGCATAGGTGGAGCCACTGGGGTGGGCCTCATTTCTCCCCCCTCCCCTACCCCTTTCCCCCCATTAGGTTTTGCCTTAGTTCTGAAAGGTCTTGAGTCAGAACTTGGTGAAGTAGCCTGAGCCTAGCCCTGGGAGGGAGGAAGAGAGGCAGGCACACACACACACACACATACTTACTTGCCACTGGGCAATATTGCTGCCAAGAGAAGTGGCCCTTTTGGACTCTCTTCGTCCCTCTAACAGATGGCAATACACATGTTAAATATTTTACAATACCAATGCAACATTCATATTGCACCTATTTCCACTACTAGGAGTTATGATATTGATTTTATATTTCAGGGACCTCCCATCGTTGAAACTTGAAAGCCTGTATTCTCACCAGAATCAAATGAGCAATTCATTTTCAATCTTGGTAAACAGAAATATCAGGCAGAGAAATAATTGCTTCCTAAGAATTAAGGGGAGACAAAGATACAGAGTATCCATTCAGCGCAAATAAATAAATACTTTTATTTTCTAGCAGCATTTCTACAACTAATCATTTGTTTTCTGACAGGCACAGAGGTCCAACTATTCTTGCTGAATTGTGCTCAACCATTGATTTTTTTTGTACAGCTGAAAAGCCTCAGGTCATGGTGTTCAGATTTGGAGTCACCTATTGAAATAATTGATGTGCTGAGTATTGGACCTTATAAATCCAAACTCAGAATTTTGCCCTGGTTAGCATTTTTTAAATGATGCATCTCTTTGCGTTTGGTGTGCTTGATTTTAGTGCACCATTTCCTTTGCACTTTACACTTTACATTGACTGTCTCAGACACCCTGAAGTGCTACCCTTGAAGGGCACTATGGAAATGAAAGATAGGGTTGTATTGATCATTTTATTACTGTGCTCCCATAAAATTACAAACATTCATCAAAAATGAAACACATGATTGAGCTAAGTATAGCCCTTAGATGAGTGGCAGTACTGCAGCGCACGTAAGTTGTGCATAACTATTTGAGAGGAAAATTTGGCCCATAGCAACAGACTGCATGTTATTAAATTAACTTTCACTCACTACAGAACTGAGGCAAACTCAAATCAGTGATCCACAGGTGAAATAGTTCTCCCCCGCCAGCCACTATCAATCTTCAGAGCCATGAGCTATCCAGTCTTCCATTATTTGATTGCTTCAAAGGTATTGCAGCCACATCAGCCTCTGAGCTGAATAATCACACTCTAGGAGCTCTCGGTAATTCTAGTGCCACAGGTTCAAGTCAAGGAGCAAAGTAATAAAATGAGCAGAGTCACAGTGGCAGAGGGAAGGAAGAGGGGGCTAAGTGAATTCAAGGACTTGAATGTGGTTCTGTTCTTTTGAAAAAGAAGCTACAGAAAAGCCACAGGCAATTTGGAATCGCAAAGACTCCATTGATTTTTCTTGTTGCTTTGCAGACCAGGTATTAGAGTTAATGGTTTTAAATGCTCTCCTGGGTAAAACAAAATGAACTGAAGTTATTTATATTTTTAGTAGTAACTAGGGGAAAATCCTGTTCCTTCCTCTCTGGGAGCAAAGGATCCTAATGCTCTGGAACCAACTCAATGGTTTGGGGGGGGGTGAAAAATCTGGGGTGGGTGTGCAGGTCATATGCACATCTGCACAGCAAGGAGGGGCTTAGCAGGGCCTCCTTGAATGGGGAGAAGAGGCTAGTCAGGGCCAGAGGATCTTTTATTAAACGGTGTTTTTGTTCAGTGTTTGTACAGCACCGAGCACAATGTGGCCCTTGTCCATCACTGGGGCTCCTGAGTGCTACGGTAATAAAAAAAAGTAAAAATGTTTGCCACTTTTTTATAGGGAGCTAGAATGTAATCACTGGATGTGGTTCCTTTTTGACTATATCGCTGCAGTGGTAAACACCAGGGGCTTGATTTTTCAACAGACTAAGAACTCAACTCCATAGCTACCAAGTTTCATACAGTTCAATATGAGACATTTTAAACAAGTTATTTAAGGACCTAATTTGCCTATTTGTAAATGACCATGAACTTTAGCTTATGGTCAATACACCTTTCTCCACACAGTGGCAGGGATAGGCAATGGAGATACACAAAATGTAGCAACTAAGAGGCTGTGAAAGGTAAATGAGGTGTGGAGAGGTGTATGGGAGCAATGGGTGCTGGTGGGGGAGGGCAATGGTAGGTGTTTTTGTTGGTGTATGCCAGACGGTGTCTGGGTGCACTCTAGGAAATAACTGGGTGCTCTGAGAAGGTGGCTGGGTTAGGTGGTTTGCAGCAATGGATACTGCTGCAGTTGGCTACAGGGGGAGAGGGATTGTTAAGTGGTTTGAGCATTGGCCCCCTAAACCCAGGGTTGTGAGTTCAATCCTTGAAGGGGCCATTTAGGAATCTGGGGCAAAATAATCTGTCAGGGGACAGTACTTGGTCCTGCTAGTATAGGTAGGGGACTGGCCTCCATGACCATTCAAGGTCCTTCCAAAGTTCTATGAGATAGGTATATCTCCATTTATATATGGATGGGTTCTGGGATGTCTGGGAGTACTAAGGTAGGTGGCTGGGCCCTGTCTGGGAAGACAGATGGGGTCTGTCTGGTGGTTTAGTAGCTGAGAAACCAGTGGCTGGTGGTGGATTAACCTATCCTATATTATAAAAGCCTAGAGAAGTGTGTGTGAAGCCGTCATGCACAGTAGAGACGGCCGGACGAAGGGCATGCTGGGAGTTGTAGTTCGGCGGCACACGGTGCAGGGTTTACAGGAGAAAGAAGACTTCGGTTACCTCAGGTTATGGTGGAGGGGGCATGGCCTGATAGGAGATATCAGTGGGGTGAGCGGGGAGCATGGCAGGGGGGCAGGGGTTACCAGAGGACACGGGTTCCTGGAAAGGGCGGGGGCAGTGGGACTGGGGTTGCCGGGAGGGGCGGGCGCAGGAGTTACTGGGGATTACCGGGAGGCGCAGTGGGACAGGGGTTACCAGAGGGCGCAGAGGGACCGGGGTTGCCAGGAGGGACGGGTGCAAGAGTTACCGGGGATTACCAGGAGGACAGAGGGGCCGTCGCAGTTTACCGGGAGGGACGGGTGCAGGGGTTATGGAGAACGTGGTGGGACGGGGGTTACCGGGAGCGGGCACGGGCGTTACCGGGGGGCGCAATAGGACTGGGGTTACCGGGAGGGGCGGGCGCCAGGTTTAGCGGGGGGCGCGGAGGGACGGGAGTTACCGGCACAGGGAGCCGAAGCACTCAGCTCCTCTCCCCCGGAGCGGGAGGCAGTTCGGGCGCCACTAGCCCCAGAGTGTCCCTCCAGGCCAGGGAGCCCCGATCCCCCCTGCCGCGAGGGGCACTGCAGGCCTCGCCCCCCCGGGGGAAGGATTCCAGGGGAGGGTGACGATGGGAGGGCGAGCAGGGAGGGGGGTGTGGGAGAAGGGACTGGATGGGGTGGCCTGGCCCGTGTACACGGGCTTTTACACTAGTAAGCAATAAAAGCACGTGCTTGGGGCCCCAAGCAACAACAAAAAATGGTTAAAAAATTACAAGTTTGCACGGCCTTAAATTAAAAAAAGTCTCAATTAACGTCTTGGGCCCGAGTCCAGGGTCTCAGGACCCCTTGTGCCTGGCTATATAAAGCTCATCAATTTTTTATTTAAATGCGACATTGCAAGTTTTAAAAAATCCCCCAATGTTGCGTCAATTACACTTTTTTTCCCAGACTTCCCTCGCATCGATAAAAGCCTCGCGGTATCCACACAATAATTTAAAAAATCCGACAATACAAATAAAACACATTTCCTCCATTGTTGCGTATATGTCACCTTTTTTTTTCTTCGCTGCCATTACTTGAGACAACACGTGTAATCTAGAGTGATGTCATTGATCACAGTTCATAAGCACAATATTTGCTTGAATAAGTGGCAGCGGTTTGCAGCTTTGTTGGACAAGTTTTTATCTTGCAATAAAAATATTTTTCTTATTAATTATACATTATTTATTTCATGTAAGACAATGTTGTGCTCAACAGTTTATTTTTTTAATTTTAAAATAAACAGTTTTTTTGAATAAGTGACAGTGCTGCGGGCTGTGTAATGTTAATGGACGAGCGTTTTATCTTGCAAGTAGCAAACTAGCAATGAAATAAGAACGATTGGTCACTGATGTCCTGAAGACGTAGAATTGTAGATGATGCTTTTCCTGTGGAATCGAGCACTTTCATCTTTAAATAACGATAAATTATCCTGAAAAAACATGTCACAGTTACCAAGACATTTATAACATAATAATTGAAGACAAAATACAGTCTGTATTTCCTCATGTTAAAGCTGTATTTTGCATAATTATTTCTAAGCCTCATGATTACAAATTGCTCAGGTGACTGAGGTGAGAGATCATTAAGCAGGTTAAAAAAATGTTTTAAATAAATATCGTATATAACAATGCACAAACACAAATTTTCTCCCGTTGACATATTATGTATCAAGAACGCCAAACTTTGAAAATTATCATTTGATATCATAATTGAACATTTTGTTATGATTAAATAGCAAAATAAAATTCTCTATATTATTCGTCTAATAAAATAATTATTTTGTTTCTGTTTAGTAATTTAGAAATTTTATAAATATAGCAAAACCATAAAAAAACATTAACATATTTTTTGGGTTAAAATCATTTACAAATGTTTTAGTTTGAATACTAGGTTCTTTGTGTCAAGACGATTAATATTTATATAAATAAAAAAAATATTATAGGCCTATTAATACACGTAAAGAATATTTTTCAATATTGATCCTATATTGTCCCATAGCATTATGCTTAATACAATTATATTATTATTATTAATATTATCTAATTGCCCTATATTAAAAGCTATGTATTTCAAAATACTATCATTTGCAATGTTAATTAAAATTGGAAAAAATATTTTTTTTAAAATACATTATTTTCATTAAACTATAACTAAAAAATAATAGTTATAAATAATTATAAATAAAATTAATAGACACTAATTATGTACACAAATAAATATAAATTCAAGCAATAAAGAGAACTAATTTTGAAAAAAGCAATCAGCTGTAAGTTATAATGTTCACATACCCTTGTTTAGAGAATGTATGATTAGTTATTTTTAGGTATTTGTAATTGGTTGGATTATTATACACAATTGCTTTATCAAAATCCAAATATAATGTTTTCAGTTTGTTTAAAAAGTTTATTTCTTTTATTAATTTTATAACTAAAACTTTTTTGTTTCTTCTAAAATTAAGAATTTTAAAGCATGGAACGTGTTCACCTAAGTGGTGCAGAAAAAAGAAAAAGAAGAAAAGAAAAGTCAGAAAATGATCAAAAGCTTTTGGCTAAGACATCAAAATTAACTAAATATCTGAATGTGATTAGAGACAGCTCAAAGTCAGAGAGAGACCAAGAACAGCAAGATCGATGTTCATCAAAATCTCTAGCTTCTGTTACAACTGTAACTGAATGTGAGGAATTTTTGGAACTTTCCCTTTCAACTTCAAATACAGACCATCATGATGAAGAAATTCTCGTTACAGACCTCACTTCAGCGACTTCGCCTGTAAGTTCCACTAATAATACAAGTGTAGCTGTAAATGCAAGTAGCTCAACAACTACAACTTATACAATACTATCGGAAGTGGACATTGTTGACAATGAACATGAATTACATGATGATCTACATCTACAACAAGATAGCTAGGAATTAAAACATACTGCAACAGTTCAGTCTAAGTCTGCAAATTGTGAAGTAAATAAGGCAAAAGATTCAGGGTTGTGGCTCGATTTCTCTTCTGAAGATAAGGCTTACTGGATTGCCTGTGGACCTGATGAATGTCAAAATCACAGTGGGCCATTCACAACATCTTGCAGGGCATTCAACAATGGCAAACAAACAAGATACTGCACACAAAAAGTTTTCTTTTGAAAGCTAATAGAGAGCAATACAGGAGAGAGTGGCTATTGTATTCACCATCAAAAGGGTCAGTTTACTGCTTTGTTTGTAAACTTTTTGCTCCAAAATGTTCCTCACAGTTTGTTGAAAGAAAGGGGTTCAGTGATTGGCAAAATACTTATATTATTGATAATCATGAAAGGAGCACTACTCACCATGACTGTCTTCTGGCATACCTGACACAGACAAGGTAAAGGCTTACAACAAGGATTAGAGAAACAAATTATAGAAGAATGTGATTATTGGGAACATGTCTTAGAGCGTGTCATAGCTGTTATTCATACGTTAGCTGAGCGCGGCCTTGCTTTTCGTGGAAAAGCCCGTCTTCAGGTACCTGGCCGTTTCCCCACTGGCTGCTCCTGCTGCATCCCAGTGGCGAAGCTGCAACAGCAGTCAGTGAGGGGCGGCAGCAATGGTTGGTGGGGACAGAAGGTGAGGGGGAGAAGGAGAAAAAATTAATTCTGAAAAATTAATAATAATAAAATTAACAAAATTAAAATTAAAATTAATTCTGAAAAATTAATAATGAGAATTTCTTAGGGTTGCTTGAACTAATAAGTGAGTTTGATCCCTTTTTAGCAAGGTACCGTATTTTTCGCCATATAAGACGCACTTTTTCTTCCCCAAAACGGGGGGGGGGGGGAAGTTGGTGCGTCTTATATGGCGAATATACTGCCCGGCAGCCCGCCCGCGGTCACCAAAAAAAAAAAAAAAAAAAAAAACCGCGCGTGCGCCCCGGTTCCCCCCTCCCCGCCGCGGGCAACCCGCCCGCGGCGGGGAGGGGGGAACCGGGATGCCCCCGGCAGCCCGCCCGCGGCGGGGAGGGGGGAACCGGGACGCCCCCGGCAGCCCGCCCGCGGCGGGGAGGGGGGAACCGGGACGCCCCCGGCAGCCCGCCCGCGGCGGGGAGGGGGGAACCGGGACGCCCCCGGCAGCCCGCCCGCGGCGGGGAGGGGGGAACCGGGACGCCCCCGGCAGCCCGCCCGCGGCGGGGAGGGGGGAACCGGGACGCCCCCGGCAGCCCGCCCGTGGTGGGGAGGGGGGAACCCCGGTCAGTTTGTAGTGCTTGCTGTGCCTCCCTTTCTGGCTGGCTGGTGAGTCTCCTTATCTCCTCCCATGTCTCCCTCAGGGTTTCTCCCTCTGTCCTCAGGGGATGGCACATTCTTGCACTCCCCTTCCCCCACCCCTGTGGAAATGCTTGAAGATTCCAAATAGCTGAGGGAGGGTTGTTTTCCCTCCATTTCCTCAGGTCTGGGATCCAGTCAGGAGTGAAAGGGAAGTGTGGGACCCCCAGGTGCTCTTACAGCCCCCCCCCCTGCTCCCTCATTACCTGATGGCCAATAGGGTGCCGCACCAGCTGCGAGTCCCTTCCTGGCGGGGGTCTCTTTCTATTGCAGTAGCCAGTCCAGGCTGACTGTTGGGGCCCATGCAGTGATGGTTCATGAGCAACCGGCCCCTTGCGTTTGGGCTGATTTTATCTTCCTCCCATTATTGCTATTCATTTCCAGTAGTGACCACAATGTGCTGGGTATGTTGCTACCTCCGGGAGCAAGCAGACTAAAGACAGTCAGACGGTGGGCAGGGGGAAAGGGTACAACATAGACCTAGAGAGAACATAAGAATGACCATACTGGGTCAGACCAAAGGTCCATCCAGCCCAGTATCCTGTCTACCAAAGTGGCCAATGCCTGGTGCCCCGGAGTGAGTGAACCTAACAGGTAAGGATCAATTTTTCGCCATATAAGACGGGGGAGGGGCGACGGCGCAGACGGCGGGGGGGGGGGGGGGGCAGGTGGATCCGGCAGCGCTGCGGGGACTAGGGCAGGGGTGCAGCCGGCGGGGGGGGGGGGTCGGTGCTTTTAAAAAAATCTGCGGCTTTTCGGCGGAGGGGGTTCAGAATCTTTTTTTTCTAGATTTTCCGCCTTTAAAATTAGGTGCGTCTTATATGCCGGAGCGTCTTATATGGCGAAAAATACGGTACATTTCAATATTCGGAAATGCTGGCAAAGGTAATCCCTCATACCTCTCCAAGACCATTTGTAAAGAACTCATTCACTCAATGGCTCAAAAGGTCCATGCAGCCATTGTTGATGCTTCTGGTTATTTTAGCTTGTTGGTTGATTCTACACCAGATCTATCACATGTAGATCAATTGTGTGTTGTACTTCGGTATTTGAAAAATGGGCAACCGGTTGAATGTTTTTTAACCTTTCTGGAACTAAAGAGCCATACTGGAGAGGAAATAGCAAATCAGGTAATGGAATACTTAGTCGAAATTTGCAAACTTAATTTTTCCAAGTGCAGGGGTGACAATGCTGCAAACATGTCAGGCCATTACAAAGGCATGCAGCAAAAGATTTTGGAATGCAATGAATTTACCATCTATGTGCCCTGTGCAGCCCATTCATTAAATTTGGTTGGCCGCAGTGCTGTTGACTGTTGTGGAATGGCTGTTAATTTTTTCTATGCCGTCCAATTGCTGTATACCTTTTTCTCGGCGTCAACAAACCGATGGAAAATTATGAAAGATTGTCTGGGAGATAATAAAGTGTTAAAATCCCTTTCCGATACCAGATGGGAGGCACATGCAGTTGCAACAAATGCAATTTTGAGTTCTTTCAACAAGATTTTGGAAGCTTTAGAATGTGTAGCTGATGACCAGTCGCAGAAGGGAGACAGTAGACGGGAAGCAGACAACATTGCAAACAAGATGCAAGAGCTAGAGTTTGTTTTTATGCTCATCCTGTGGGATGACATTTTGCAAGAATTTTACAGAACAAGTCAAGCTCTGCAAAAAGTGGATGTGGTCTTAAAGACCTGTGCAGATTTATACATGTCCTTAGCTGAAAAACTGCTGGCTAAGCGAGATGATTTTGAAAGAATTGAGAAGCTACCAGAGGGGAGTGATTACAAAACATTTCACACTCGCAAACGTATTAGAAAGACGCTACCCAATGATGGAAATGCACCAGAAGTAGAGCTGACCCCTAGAGAAAAATTCCGCATTGCCACCTATAGTGTAATCATTAATCAGTTAGAAACCCAAATGAGAAGAAGGGGAGAAATATATGTTGATATTGCAGACAAATTTTCTTTCTTAAGTGATGTCCCAAATAACATCATTTCATCTGCTGAAAAAGAAAGATACACTCATTGTTCCCAAAAGCTAGTTAAGGCCTATCCAGAGGATTTGGACACTAACCTTTCTACTGAGCTTCAGCAGTTTCATTCTTATGTGCGTCACAAGTTTATTAACACTAGCAAAAGTACATTTTCTCCTGCTGAACTTTATCAAGTAATTGTGGATGACAAAATTGTGTCAGTATTTCCAAATGTAGACATTGGTTTTCGCATCTTTTTTACTTTAATGGTCACAAATTGTACAGCAGAGCGTTCATTTTCAAGGTTAAAGGGTATTTAAAACCCTAATAGAACAAGGATGGGTCGAAGACAGGCTGGAAGATTTGGCTCTTTTAAGTATAGAGGCAGATTTAGTCAGAGAACTGACATTTAAAGATATAATTAAAGATTTTGCTCTCCAAAAATCAAGGAGGAAGTTAGTAAATAAAAATAAATGAATGAATAAATCATTATAATTTTTATAAATGAATAAATACATTTTAAGAAGTTTTTATCAAGTGTCCACTTTCAAGTTTTCAACCCATATTAAATTTAAATTATTATGAGCCTTGTTCTTGTCCCTCTCAACTGAACTGTGTTTGGGTAGCAGCTTTGTCACTTTGCGAGTAAAAGCTGGGTTGTGAATGTGGGTGAGAGTTGAAAGGGGGGGCCCTTTGCTTGGCTGTGCCTAGGGCCCCAGGAGCAATAAATGTGCCCCTGCCAGTGGCTGATGTCTCTCTCAAGGACAGAGGTCTGGGATCTCTTTGCATGGCAGCAGCTTGGGCTCTGGCTGAGGCCAAGCCTCTCTGGGGCAAGGGTCTGGCTAGGGACTTGGGGGAGAGGAGGTCTGTCTGATAAAGGAGGGTGGCAACTGGCTGGGAAATAGGGCCTGGGGGCTGGTCTTGTACACAGAGGATGGTCAGGGAAGCCTGGGCCTAGTACTGGACCCCCCCTCACCTTCTGTCCCCACCAACCATTGCTGCCGCCCCTCACTGACTGCTGTTGCAGCTTCGCCACTGGGATGCAGCAGGAGCAGCCAGTGGGGAAACGGCCAGGTACCTGAAGACGGGCTACTAGTGGCTGGCAGGAGAAATATATCCCAGACACACACACCCTGCCTCAGCCCAGAGCCCCCTCCCACACTCTGAACCCCTCATTGTCAGCCCCACCCCCACACCTCAACCCTCTGCCCCAGTCCTGAGCCCCTTCCATGCCCCAAATCCCTCCTCCCCAGCTCCGTTGGGTCGCTGTCATCAACAATTTTCTTCAACTGGGTAGCCTGAAAAAAATTTGAAAACCACTGTTCTAAAAGATATGCTCTAGGAATTATTTTGATGAAGTTCTGTGTTATACCATAGATCACACCAGATTATCACAATGGTCTCTTCTGGCCTTGGAATCTATGAATCTAAATACAGTATTTGGATGCACCAACAGACATTTGTATATTCAGTTTTTATTATTTGTTAAGACTGTGATATACTTAAGGCACATGATAACAGACACTGCCCTGAAGAGATGACAGTCTAAGATTACATTTCCATTTGCAAATGCAGGTTTTCTAGGCTCAGACATATTGCTCTTCACATTTTGCATATATAATTTAGAAAGCTTCTTTGACATTTGATTAAGTGAATATTGTCAGTAACCTACTAGTTTGGATTATGCTGAATGACATTAATAATATTTTTCATTATCTTTTATTTACATATACACATGAGAATCCTATTTTATTATATAGCTGTTTTGATACCCCCATTTAAATAGGGGAGGGAAAACGTTTTCAGAACAATTTTTTCTAAAATCCATAAGCTTCAAATGTTTTTGACATATTTGCAGCATTTTACAAGACTGAATTTAGAAATGATGACGAACTTTCCATTTTCTTTGTAGTGTGATTGACAAGTTCATTTTCACATTCAGGTGTGTGCCCTTTGATTACCATTATGATAAGAGAATGCCTCTTCCCACATTATGGCTGCACTTACACTTGGGAATAACTGCCATACTTTGCCTAAAGTACCAATAATTACACTGCAGCTACACGATAAGCAATATAAGTGCCTAATACAGCATTGCTGCTTCATGTTATTGAATAGTCACTTAAACGCTGTTATGTTTGACAACTGTATGGTAGAATTCTATGTTACTTCAAAATCTTTCTTTTGCAAAGCGCCACTCAAAAAAAAATCATTTTTATTTTAAAAGACTAAAACATCTCAGAAATAATGTCTGATCTGATTAGAATGCTGACTCACAAACAAAACTGAATCGGTCACTGATCAAGTGAGTATACAAGGCAAAAGATGAAAAATGTGACCAATTTTTAAAAATCTGTGGGACTAAACTTCAACAGTCACACTGATATTCAGTTATTCCTGTAAACTATAATAGGTGAAACAGGAAATTTGTAATAGGCAGCAAGTTCTGTAGGAATATTCCGAGGACTGGAGTCACAAGACGCTGCATGCTAATCCTGGCTCTTCCATTGATTCACTTTGTGTCTTTTAGACAGTTATATCTCCCCTGACAGTAAAAGGGGAATAGTGGTCCCTTCCTCCATCCTACGTATGTTATGAGAAACAACATCTATAAAGTCCTGATCCAGTAGGCATCCTGAGCATCACCATGCCTAAATTTCCTTGTGAATCTTAGCCCTGCATCTGGTACCCACAAATACACTAACAAAAAAGAGTCCGATATTTAATCGGTAAGAAAGTCAGCTCAAACAATTCAGGATAATAATTGTATAAACTTTTTAAAAATCAAGTTATTAAGTGAGAATACCTTATCCTGCTATACACCCTACTAGAGATTAACACCAGAGCTATATCTTTTTAGAAAAAGAAGACAAAATTTACTAGGTTTGTTACAGAATAGTGAGAAATATATCTGACAGATCTTGACTAGATTAGCCTGTTGGTGTCGTTGATAATGCTAATAACATGTATTCATGAAAAGTCTTTATTAACATTGCTTAATTAATCCAAACAATGCTTCAGTGAGGAAACTAAGTGTTCATTTTGTTATCTTTCTATCAAAATGGATGAAAGCCATTGTGATTGCTTTTAACCTGGATGCATACGGAGAGTTAAATAAAAAACCATAAGCACACTGCTAGATTAGTTAACATGTTAGTTAAAACTTGCACATCATGAAGGGAGCCAAGGGATGAGCAGGAGCTGAAGACCCCAGACTGCCCCCACCCCATGCTCAGGATGAAGATGGAGACAAGGCAGAGTTCAGCCATACAAAGGGAGAAATGAGCTTCAGTAAATTATTTCCACCCCACTAGCCTTCCTGGAGCAAGTAAGGACTTGTAATTTTGAGTCACAGTTCCTTCCCAGGGGGCGCATTCTCTCTCTCTCTCTCTCTCTCTCTCTCTCTCTCTCTCTCTCTCTCTCTCTCTCTCGGAAAAGTTCAGGCAGCCCAAAGTATGCACCAGATGTAGTCAGTGTCAGAGCCAGAAATAGCAAAAACACCAGGGTAAAATACAAAGTGTTATTTAGAAAATATAACTATTCTTGGGTTTTTAGATACAAAAAGTTGTCATGTATATTTATAAAAAGAGATTGTGGTGTTCATATTAATGCGGAATGACATATGAGCACAGTAGACAAGAGTCTGTTACATTTTTCTTGATAGGATGGTGCAGGAATTAGTAGTTTTGGGGGAGAGGAAGAGGTGGGAATTTGGGGAGGTAAAAGGAGGCAGGTTGATGGCAAAATGTTTGAGGCTAGGCAAAAAATGGCAAAGGCTGACCTTGCATAGAATTATAGTTATAAGAGTGTATGTTTGTGTATACATGAATATATATTCACGTTTGCAACAATGTGCATGTGTGTGTGTGTGTGTGTGTATCCCATATATAAATGGGATCAGCCAAGTGAACCTGCAGCATTAGAGAATTTTCAAAAGCACAACTAGGAAAGTATAACAGATACTGTCTTAAGCTGATAGTATTTTAAAATATTGAGAGATAGGAATTCTAACTAATTTGTTGAGCAAAAAAACCCAAGAAGCATCACAGAACACGTTATCAGCACATTTGACAATATTTCTAGATCTCCAATTCATTTAGTTAGGGTATCTGACATGAGCATGACAGAAAGCAGATAAGCCTCAGTGAACAGATTTCAAGATTAAAGAAGAGACCTTCCCTCCCCTCTTACTTTTAATGAGGAGGGATAATGATAAACGTAACCCTCATGTTCTGTAAAGCAGTCATAGACTCTTGCTGTTGACAGAATTGTGCTGAAAATAAAACTGTGAGAGATAGGGAGGTATCCAAAGTAAATTAAATTATACTTTTTTAAAAACAATACACAGCTACAGTCAAACAACATAAGAACATAAGAAAGGCCATACCGGGGCAGCCCAAAGGTCCATCTACCCCATTATCCTGTCTTCCGAGAGTGACCAATGCCAGGTGTGCCAGAGGGAATGAATGGAACAGGTGATCCATCCCGTGTCGCCCATTCCCAGGTTCTGGCAAACAGAAGCTAGGGACACCATCGCTGCCCATCCTGGCTAATAGCCATTGATTGACCTGTCCTCCAGAAATCTATCTAGTTCTTTTTTTAATCCTGTTGCTGACTTAGCCTTCTTAAATCCTCTAGCAAGGAGTTCCACATGTTGAGTGTATGTTGTGTGAAAAGAATACTTCCTTTTGTTTCTTTTAAATCTGCTGTCTATTAATTTCATTTGGTGCTCCTTAGTTCTTGTGTTATAAGATGGAGTAAATCGCTTCCTTATTTACTTTCTCCACACCATTCGTGATTTTATAGACCTCTATCATATCCCCCCTTAGTCATCTCTTTTCCAAGCTGAAAAGTCCCAGTCTTATTAATCTCTCCCCCTATTGCAGCATTCCATACCGCTAAACATTTTTTTGCCCTTTTCTGAACCTTTTCCAATTCCCATACATCTTTTTTGAGATGCGCTGAGCCCATCTTCATGCAGTATTCAAGATGTGGGCGTATCATGGATTTATATAGGGGCAATATAATATTTTCTGTCTTATTATCTATCCCTTTCTTAGTGATTCCCAACGTTCTGTTCACTTTTTTTGACAGTCACTGCACATGGAGTAGATGTTTTCAGAGAACTATCCACAATGACTCTAAGGCCAGGTCTACACTAGGGGGAAGGGTAGACCTAAAATATGCGAATTCAGCTACACAAATAGCATAGCTGAAATCGATGTATCTTAGGCCAACTTACCTCGGCATTCTTACGGCAGCAAGTCAACCACTGCCGCTCCCCCGTAGACTCTGCTTCCGCCTCTCATGGCGGTGGAGTTCTGGATTCAATGTGGAAAGCACTCGTGGATGAATTTATTGTGTCTAGATGAGACGCATTAAATCGATCCCCAACAGATCAATCACTACCCCCCAATCTGGGGAATAGTGTAGACTTGGTCTTAGATCTCTTTCTTGAGTGGTAACAGCTAATTTAGACCCCATAATTTTATATATATAAATATATGTAGTAGGGATTATGTTTTCCAATGTGCATTACTTTGCATTTATCAACACTGAATTTCATCTACCATTTTGTTGCCCAGTCACATAGTTTTGAGAGATCCTTTTGTAGCTCTTACAGTGCACCTGGGACTTAACTATCTTGAGTAGTTTTGTATCGTCTGCAAATTTTGGCACCTCACTGTTTACCCCTTTTTCCAGATCATTCAAACTATGTTTAATAGGACTGGTCCCAGTACAGACCCGTGAGGAACATCACTATTGACCTCTCTTCATTCTGAAAACTGACCATTCATTCCTACCTTTTGTTTCCTATCTTTAACCAGTTACCGATCCATGAGATTACCTTCTCTCTTATCCCATGACAGCTTATTTTGTTTAAGAGCCTTTGGTGAGGGACTCTGTCAAAGGCTTTCTGAAAATCTAAGTACACTATATCCACTGGATCCCCCTTGTCCACATGCTTGTTGACCCCCTCAAAGAAGTCTAGTAGACTGGTGAGGCACGATTTCCCTTTACAATAACCATATTGACTCTTCCCCAACAAATTATGTTAATCTATGTGTCTGACAATTCTGTTCTTTACTATAGTTTCAAACAGTTTTCCTGGTACTAACCTGGCTAACCAGCCTGCAATTTGCCGGGATCACTTCTGGAGCCCTTTTTAAAAATTGGTGTCACATTAGCTATCCTCTAGACATTTGGTACAGAATCTCACTTGTCTTGAGAGAGCCTCAACCTTTGCACCAGGCAGGTAAGTCACCATGAAGTTCCCCCAGCCATCGCAAACCCAGCTATATATGTTTCTAATGATCGAATCATCCACTACTAATACCTGGCTCTTCCTATTAACTGGAGTTCCCTTCTCTGAGAGGTATCTTCAGTTTGAGAAGATACTAAGACGTCCTCTGGAAGGAGGGTCCCAAATATGGCATTGTTTCCCTCTTCTCCAGTTGGATGTTCTCCTTCCCTGAGACTCTCACCCTCTTCAACAGCACAGAGGCTGTCCAATCGTAGTGGGACCATTCTACTGTGATGGAAAGTCTCATCTATATACCTCTCAGACTCCCTTAGCTCCTCCAGTTCAGCCACTCTAGTCTCCAAAGCCTGCTTTGGCGGCCAGGAGCTCCTTGCACCAAATGCACACAGACACTGCTTGCCAATAGGGCAGGTAATCATACATGCTGCACTGGGTGCAATAAACTCGATAGCTCCAATCTGTTGCTGGACTTCTGCCTGCATTCTCTTTTTACTCCTGAAGCTCATTCCTTTGTTGTTCTTTTGTTTTTATCAAGGGATTTTTTGGATTTAAGTTTAAAGAATGTTGAGTGTATCTAGCCTCACCTCGCACTCCCCTGTTAGCTGCTCCTATTCGCTAGCTCCTCTGCTCACTTAGGAGTGGGCTTTTTTAAGCCCTGGACTTCCTGAGTAGCCCCACCCCCTAGGTAAAGGGCTTAGGGATCAAAGCCTCAACAAAATGCTGATCTATTCCTGGATTTCACACTTCCTGGAAGTTCAGAAATTTGGGGTTCAAGGTTTTTGTTCCACCCATTATACATATTGGGTCAGGCTTGAAATTCAGATATGGAAATCTAGATTCCCCAGTACATTCTGAGTGCTTTGCAGTGCTCTGATGACACAAAGCATCCTGTTTAGCAGGCCAGTTACAGCAGGTTTACACCCACTTTACTCTGCTGGAGGGCAAAGCAAACAGAATGCACTAGTGAATCTGATCCCTAAATGACTCCTTCTCAAAATCTGGGACTGTAGATAACCCCACTTTTGTTTCTAGTCTGTCACAGTATATACTGGGCTGGGTTATATAGAATGATTATTTTCTAAATTTGGTTTTGTTTGATACAGCAGCCACTTCTGACATTCTGTTGGAACATGAATTAATTTAGAAGAGAAAAGAGTTAGTTGCTTCTGGTTTGGCTTGGTTCCAATCCCACTACACTGAAGAGTATTCCAGAAGTGGTAAGGGTCAGGATGAGAACAAGTCACTAGAGAAACTTCAATTCTCTGACTCTTGTAAAATGAGGGGGCAACAGAATAGCCTCACCATAGAACTAGAGACACACAAGTATTTTGATAAAAAGGAATTTCAGAAAATCAGTGTTTTTCACTATATTGCTCAAATTTGCCACAGAGTCAAGGTTCTACATTGGCATCCACTATATTAACAATCGGCATGTTACTATTACCCGCACAAGTATTTATTTAGCTTTTAAATGAATTTACTTTGCTCTACTTATGCCGGCTTTCCTTGACTATTCCAGCAAACAAGATTTTCTATCATGAATATACTGTACATAAAAAGTAGACTTTGAACTCAACTATGTTTGAATTGAGAACAACATATTGCACCCATCTACGCAGCTTGCAATTTCTGCTATTGTTACTGGTTAGTTATACAATTAGGGAACAGAAATAATGTGACATGACTTACATAACTAACCAACATAACACAAATGTCCCATTTTGAATATTCAGCAGGAATGGTCTGCAGACCAAGTCTGGCTCACTGAAGAAATTCACAAATAACTCTGAATAATGAATAAGTTGGAGGAATTCACAATGTGTTCTTGGACCAAATCTTACTAAGAGAAAGAGACAAAAATTGATGAATAAATTATTAGATACAAATTATTCACCTTGTTCTAGCTACCAATATTAATGGGCTATTTGATTCGAATTTACACCTCAGGGTTAATGATACAAGCCTCAAATTTCAGACGGTTCCATAGCTGCCCCAGAGCTATGTAAACTCAGCCAGTGAAAATTCAGCATAGATGACAAAAGAAATCGTACATTTGTGGCTTAATCCGTCTTTAACTGAGAAACTGTTCAGATTCCTATCCTCTTATTCCTGGGAAATCTGACCATCAGATATCTACTGCTGCTCTATATCACCACCTCTGCGATTTGAGGAATATCCCGGCACAGGAGCTGTCCTGTGTCTTTCACTTCTATGCTATATTACAGATGTTGGCTAATTAAAAACAGATCAAGTCAGTGAAATCCTGTTTCATCTCCCTGAGGTTACAGATCATCATTCTGTAAGTTGTCATTGTTTTAAAACTGTTCCTGCTGTTGGCCTTCTTCCTGCTCTTAAAATGTATTTTTCTGGTTGCTCAAATGAACATACTTTCCTAATGCCTGTATGAAGATCTCTTCACCTTCCCTCTCACTACCAGAAAGTGTGTGTGTGTGGAGGGGGGTCTTCTTCTGATTATTACCCCTGTAATTGCCTTATGTTAGATACTATATTAGAAAATTTCCAAAATGATAGCAATGCCCCATAAATTTGATGGAAAAAAAACATTTGTAAAATTTGCCCAGCTTTGGTTATGAACAATTAAGAAAGAATGCTCTTAAAATAAAGCAAAGGCATTTATACCTATGACACTGCACATTTTAGAAGAAAGATTCAGAATGTATAAATATAGAGAAATAGAATGAATAATAATAATTCTGATCTCAAGTTACTTGATTTAAACAGGGGTAACTCCTCTGGAATCAATGCAATTATACCAGTGCACAAACATTATAAGTGAACTAGGCCCCATCTGCTTAAGCCTTTCTCAGTGACATAAATTAGAGAAAGTCTAGGCTTGATCCAGCAGCCTTTAAGTATGGGTAACTCCTACTGAAGTCAATAGGAATTTTTTTTTTTAAAGATGTAAGACAAGGTCCTAGAGTCATATTTTCAAAACTGGTCTCTGTGTGTGCATGCACGAAACTCTGTGAACACAAGTATTTTTCATCACTGCAACTAGAAAAGGCAGGTGATAGAAAATACATGTGCAAAATCTATTTGTAAGTGTGTGTGCCAAATTCTTTGCTCACAGATGGGTTGAGGTCTCTTTGAAAATTTGATGTTTAATGGCAAAGGGTCTGTTGGGTTTATTAGAGTTATTTTACTTTTCCCAGTATTGTTTTTTTAATCTACAATTGCTACTGAAATGTCAACATTTACTAACAATGTCCATGTGATTTCTGAGATCCTGGTTTTATTTACTATTCTAAGTGCATGGTAAATGTTAGATAGAGACTAAATAAACCTATTTAAAAATTATTCTTAGATTTTTAATTTAAATAAACATTGTTTTCACATCAGGGAACATTTATTATTAAGTCTATAATAATAACATTGTAAACGTTTTGGTGGATGGGAGATACCACAGGAAATGTTATAGCCTATTAGATAGATTTGTAAGATGGCAAGTTGTTTTTACATTTATTGGTTCCAAGGCCAGAATAATGTAGTCTGATCTCCTGTAACATATGCCATTGAACTCCCAAAAATAATTCCTTCTGAATTACAATGCATCTATTAAATAATCCAAGCTTAATTTTAAAATTGCCTGTGGTAGAGAATCCATCACAACACATGATAAATTGTTCCAGTGGTTAATTATCCTCTCTGTTAAAAATCTATGTCTTATTTGTAGCCTGCATTTGTTTACTTTCAATGTCCAGTCCTTGAGTCTTATTGCATCTTTGTCTGCTAGTCTGACAAGCCCATTATCAAATATTTGTTCCCCGTGTAAACATTTACAGGCTGTTACCAAGTCACCACTTAACCTTCTCTTTGTTAAGCTAAATAGATTCAGTTCCTTGCATCTATCACTATAATTATTTTTTAAAAGTCTACCATTTAAACTCTACTACTATCTTTAATCATTCTAATGGTTATCTGCACCATTTATCACCACCCTTCTTGAATGGTGGACACCAGAACTGGACACTGTGTTCCAGCAGCAGTTTCACCAGTGCCAGAGGTAAAAATAACCTCCTACTCAAGATTCCTCTATTCATACACCAAAGGATTGCATTGGCCCTTTGAATCATGGTGTCACATTGGGAGGTCATGTTCAACTGATTATCTCCCATGACTAGGCTGACCATATTTCCGTGTGACAAAAATGGGACACTGGGATGGCAAAAACGGGACGGGGTTATAACTCCCTTCAGACCCCAAATATAACCCTACAACGCCCCCCCCCCCCCATATCCATAAAGTCACCAATACCCAACCCTCACATAACCACCTCCAGGCCCCCCAACACCATCCCACTACCAACCCCCCAGCCCCTTATACCCCCACAGCCTTCCCTACACAACCTCTCCCCATAGCCCCCCACTAGCAACCAATACACCCCCCACAGGCCTCCCCAATGGCCTCAAAACACAGCCCCACCCCCCACCTCTCCCATGACCCCCCAGCTCATCCCACCCCTGCAGGCCCCGCCACTGCGCCCCCCTCCCCAGCCACCACCTACGCTGGGCTCCGCGTTTCCTCCACGTGGGGAGGGGCGGGGGGAGTGAGGCACCAGGAAGCCCCTGCCCGGCCAGCAGCCTCCTTCCCCAGCCCCTACCTACGCTGGGCTCAGCGTTTCCTCCACGTGGGGGGGGGGGGGAGTGAGGAACCAGGCAGCCCCTGCACAGCCAGCAGCTCCACTCTGCCGTTGTGCCGGGCTCTGCCGTAACCGGCTCGCGTGACACGTGGGGGCGGCCCAGCCAATCGCGCCGCGTGGGCTCTGCAGCGGCTGCGGCGGAGGGGAGGGGGGAGCAGGCCGGGCAGGGGAAGGGACTGAAGGGCTGCGGGAGGAGGCGGGACCCGGCCGTGGGTCCCTGAAATAAGCCGCGTCCCATTTTTTTTACGAAAAACGGGACAAATTTGATATTTTTATTAAAAAGACGGGACGGTCAGAAAATATGTAAAAAACGGGACTGTCCCGTTCAAAACGGGACGTATGGTCAGCCTACCCATGACTCCAAAATCTTTTTTCAGAATCATTGCTTCCCAGGATAGAATCCCCCATTTCAAGCATGGCCTACATTCTTTGTTCCTAGATATATACATTTACTTACTTACTAAAACACATATTGTTGACTTGTGCCCAGCTTGCCAACTGATCCAGATCTCTCTGTATCAGTGACTTGTCCTCTTCATTATTTACTAGTTCCCTAATCTTTGTGTCATCTGCAAACTTTATGAGTGATGATTTAATGTTTTCTTCCAGGTCATTGATAAAAATGTTAAATTGTGTAGGGCCAATCCCTGCAGGACTTCACTAAAGACACATCCACTAGACGATGATTCCCCTTTACATAAAGATACGAGTCCTATCAGCTAGCCAGTATTTAATCCATTTAATGTGTGCCATGTTAATTTTATATTGTTCTAGATTTTTAATAAAAATGTTGTGCAGTACCAAGCCAAATGCTTTATAGAAGTTTAATACTATTACATTTGTCAATTAAACTTATAAAATCTAATTTTTTAAAAAGGTAGTTAGTTTGATATGAGCTTTTTTCTACAAACCCATGCTGATCGACATTAATTATAGTACCTTTAGTTCTTTATTCATGGAATCCTGAACCAGCTGCTCCATTATCTTTCCTGGGATCAGTATCAGACTGACAGGCCTATACTTTCCAGGGCATCCCATTAACCCTTTTTAAATATTGGCACAGCATTAACTTTCTCCCACTCCTCTGGAAATTCCCATGTGTTCCGAGACTTATTGAAATTAACACTAACAGTCCAGCAAGCTCCTCAGAAAACTCTTTTAAAATTCTTAGATGCTAGTTACCTGATTTTGAAATGTCTAACTTTAGTAGATATTAACATACTCATGAGTTACTTTTGGCATGGAAAGAATGTCCTCATTATCATCAGCATCATCTGACTACATCTTCTGTCCCCGCCCCCTGTGCAGAACAGAAATATTTATTGAACACTTCTGCCTTTTCTGCATTATTATTGATAATTCTACTATTTCCATGTAGTAATGGACCAGTATCATGGTTAGGATTCTTTTTGTTCTTCATACACTTTAAAAAACCCTTCTTATTGTCTTTATCTCTGCTGGCCATAGATTTCTTCTTGTGTCCCTTTGCTTCACTTATCAAGTTTTTTCAATTATTAGCTTCTGATTTATATTCATCATTATCAACTTCCCCTTTTCCATTTTTTATAGCTGCCATCACAGCCTCTCTAAGCCCTGTTGACTTTTTAACAGTATTGTCTTTTTTCTTGCAAAATATTCTTAAACTATTCCTAATTAACATTCACATTTTTTGATTAACAAAAGTATTGAAGCATAAGCTTTCGTGAGCTAATACCCACTTCGTTGGATACATACATCCGATGAAGTGGTTATTAGCCAACGAAAGCTTATGCTTCAATACTTTTGTTAGTCTTTAAGTGCCACAGGACTCTTTGTTGTTTCTGCAGATCCAGACTAACACAGCTACCGCTTGATTTTTTTAATTAAATTCTTCTGCCCAGCTGATTTGGTTCATAATTGTTTTCAGCTTTGAGAAATTGACCCTTTTAAATCTTTGGATTTGATTCTGTTTGCGCATTACAAATATGATCAAGCCATGTGTGATGCATGACCAGAAAGGGTTAAGCATCCTATAGAATAAATGGCTCAAATTCAACTCTTAAAAACAGATGGGGAGATGTTTGTGTTTTGTGTATTTACATATATATTGGTAGAAATCAACAATGTAAACAAACAGTCTCTGTCTATGCAATTGCCTTGTGTTAATCTGTGTGTATAATTACTGGCTATGGTTAGGAAATGGGTCCACTTCCAAGTCCACAAGAGTGTCTATTGTTCAACTAAGGACGCAGACCTGTCAAAGGCGGCCTGGGATTGTATAAACGACCTTTGGGTCCCAATCCTTTTCATCTCATATCTGCTTAAGCTTCATCGGGGGAAGTTTGAGTCACAAGATTGAGATCCCAGTTCTGATTGAACTGCCCTCAATATAAGTACTGGGCTATAACCTGTGGACTAGTTCTAAATGAATTATTTGTACCTACAAAGCTCTTTATCTCTTCTATGAATCTGAATCTTAAGATTAACTCATATCTGTTTGTATACTTTTCTTTTAACCAATTCTCTCTCACTTTTCTTTTGTAATACATTTTAGTTTGGTTAATAAGAATTGGGTGTAAGCATGTATTTAGGAAAAGGTCTGGGATATTCATTAACCTGGGAAGTAATGTGTCCAATCCTCTGGGATTGGCAGAACCCTTTTTATATGATGAATAAGATTTTCAGAAATCTTCACCATTCCTGACTTGTGTGTCTAGGTGGAGGCCTGAGGCTGGGTTACTTTAAGAGAACTGTGTTGTTGGCTTCTGGGCAATCATTGAGGTAATATAGAAGGTATGTGCTGGTTTGGTAAATTTAAGTATTGGAATATCCACCAATTTTGGGTAATCTTCCCCATTCTTTGCAGTTCACCCTAATTAAGTGACCTCAGCTGCCTCCCTTTAGGAATCCAGTCACATCATGATCTTTGGTATCTAAGCTATCACTAGTTTTTAGTTCAGTGATCAATTCATCTTTATCTGTCAAGAAAAGATCTAATATAGGATCCCCCCTGTGCTGGATGTCACACGTTTTGAGTTAGGATATTGTCATCTACAATATTTAGAAATTCCATGGATGTTTTAGTATTAGCAAAATGAAACTTCTAACATTGTTATACTCTATTTATGTTTTCCCCAAGCTGGTACCTGGAAGCATCAAGCCTCAGCTAGTTAAACTAGCAAGACAGAGATGCACATTATATCCTATAACTATTCTCTCTCTCTCTCAAAAAAACCTGCTTCTACTATGGGATGCCATTCCAAGAACACTGCAATCAATAGAGAGAAGTGAAGTAACTTGCCCAAAGTCACAAGGCAAGTCAGTGACAGAGAAGAGACAAGAACACAGCCTAGTATTTCACAATCCTCTGCTCAACCCACTGGACCACACAGGGCAACAGCCTTCTTCCCAGAAGGATTTTTAGATTTGTTCCCCAGATTGCATTAAGCTAATAAGATTTACTGGTCATGTACTTCTCACTGGCCCTCATGTTTGTTTGTTACCTGAATAGGAAAGGCAGTTTCCTTTGCTTTTCATGTCAAAAAGTGCGAAATTAACAGCATACATATGGAAGTTTTAAATTTTTCTGAATTACTGTGAAAATATGAATTTTTAGTTGTGTTCGTTGTCAGTGAGACTATTTTGGCTGTTTGCTTGTTCATTTTTTGCCATTCAGTTGTTTAGGACTAGTTAATCAAACTATTGCCCTGGGTCAACACTAATATATACATAAATTATATCCCTTGTCCACTCCACCCGAGAGAAGAAAGTCTAAAACTTGCTTTCATGGCTTGTAGGCTGGCTAGAGCACTAGAACAGAAATACAAGAATACACTGGGTACATTGTCCAAGTGATCAGAGAGAACAAGCCAGCAGACCTCAGCAGCATTTTCCTGAATCAAATCAAATTGAAATATTTTAATAAAATCCCATCTGCATGCCTTTCCTCTCTCTTTTAACCTTTTGGATGTTGTCTTTCATTTGTTGTCTTTACAGCTGCCTAACTCCCTACTGTATCTACCCCGGAGATGGAAGCATAACTGCCCAGAACTAGCATTTGTTCACATTTTGCAGCTATTGTTCCAGCTATATCAGATAATTCTGGTAAAGTGAAAGTCATAGGGTGACATTCTCAGCAATTATACTTTGTCAAACATAAATGACTCTGTTTGAAAAGCAAGGTTGAAAATGAGCAGCTAACAAAGATGCAACAGCTTAGTGTGAATTAACCATATTTGGTGACACAGCAGTAACGAGGGCACAGGAAATGATTCAGGCTACTGCTATGAGCTTGAAAGATGGCTTGAATGGAGCAGGCAAGCAAATATTGCAAGTTGATAGAGTCTGATGCCGGCAACAATTAGTTAGTGTTTCACAAACAGAGAAAACGCAATGAGAGGATATCATAATACGTCAAGAATGTGACTTTCAGCCACAGCTCACATATCTGGGGTGAGGAGGAGATAAACTGCTAAGCAGGCTGTGACACAGACAGCGTCAGCTGACCCTTTTGTGGACATTAGCGCCCAGACTGTGGCTCTGCCTCCCCACTCTGCCCGTGCTGCGCCCCAAGACCCCACCTCTGCTCAGCCTCTTCTCCGCAAGGCCCTGTCTGCTGTTTGCATGCAGGGGATGGGGTGGAGAGGAGCAAGCAGACAGTGAGAGGAGGACCGGTGGAGAGGAACAAGCAGGAGGGCGGGGGCCTTAGGGGGAAGAAGCTAAATGAGGGTGGGGCCTCAGGGTGGAACACAGGCAGAGCGGGGGGAGGGGCCACAATCCAAGTGCTGGGGCCTCTTAAGTGTGGACCCGGAGCCACGGCACCATTGTAAACCTAGTTACTGGACACAGGGGCCCTTTGGTGCCAGCTGTTAAAAGGATTCACTGTTCTGTAACAGCAATTCCTAACAGGCCCACCAAACTCACTACACCTAGTATACCGGGTTCATGGTATTTAGTCTTAAATGATGTCCTGTGAGGTCTCTAATAAAAGCTTGTGTCATACTGCTTCTCATAATCATTGCACAGTGTATGTATGGATGATATTTAAGGAGTTGTGTACATTTACTGAACGTCTGTCACCAATGAAAGAAAAACGCAGGCTTCTTCCAGGCAGAAGATAATGTGTAGCCCTATTTACAATTGAAGCCTTATTTACATACAGCCTCAACAGGAAAGGAGCAAGGTCGGGAGAGGAGCTACTGTCTGTGAGGACAGACAATAAAGGGAGCATTGTACCAATCACTCCATTCTACCCTTCCCCACCACCTTAGAAATGGTTAGCACTCAAGGAGGGTAATCCTGGAAGTAGTCACTGCTTCCTCAGAATGCAAGGTTTGGGAGTATGACTTGCCTCTTCCTTTCTTAATGTAACCACAACCATAATCTGACCCACACTATGGAAAGATTATTATTGGTAAAATGCAGGGGTTAAAGTTGGAATATTTCACACATGTATCATAAAGAGGAAACCATGCAGAGAAGGGAAGGAGGCAAAATACTGTGTGAGGGAAGAGGAAAAAGGAAAAAGAATAGCTGAGCAATATGAAAGGGGTGTCTGAGCCTCACAAACATGGGGTAATACTATCATCTTATAGGCATGAAATAGAGTGGTACATAGGCATGGGAACCAGAGGTGCAGGGAGGTTCTGCAGCACCAGTAGGTTTTGTGTGTGCCCCGGCCACTGGCCCTGTGCCCAGGGTCCTTGCTGCCAGCCCCTCACCTGGTGGCTTCACTGTCAGCCCCAGTCCCAGCTGCCAGCCCAGGGGTCCCAGGTGGCAACCCTGCACCAAGGACTCTACTTCTGGCTCCGGCCCAGGGCTCTGCATCTCCCCCTAGCTGTGGTCCAAGTCTCAGCCACAGTGTTCCAAAGCACGGCCCTGCTCCCGGCCCCATCTCTAGGGGGTGGTGAGAGGCAGGGACAGAGGTAAGAGAGGGTAGAGCTCAGCACCCCCCACTCTAAAAACTGTTCCAGCGCCACTGGAGTCGTATGAAATACATGGTACGCAGTGGGCCTGGCCTAGCGTATATAATGGTAGAAAGCACAAGATGATTGAAGAGAAAATACCTAGCTAAGGCAGCCAGTTAATTGTTTAAAATTCCTATTTATGTTACTTACAGCTCCCAAACGGAAAGAGTTTTTACAATTGAAATTTGCTTTCCACTATTCATAGTGCTTCATACTTTTTGGAATTTTTCTCAGTTTGTACAGTCAGTAAGCTAGGCAGTTTCGCTGCTCATTGCAGTTCACTTCGACATTGCTTTTAAATCGTTAGCATAATGGCAGAGAATATGGGAATTTTTTTATAATTTAATTTTTTCCCAGGGAAATACTTCTATTAGTCTTAGGTTTTGTAAAATCTTGGATTTTTTCAATACCTATAACGCAGACCCTGGGTTTGAGAGTGTCTGCATCACATCAGAGACCCCTCACAATGGGAGGCCCTCAGCACATGGCTAATTTTCAAGAGACAGTATCACAATATACTACATTTCCTTCATTTTATTCTTATTTTTAGGGTCGTATTTTAACTTCTCAAACAAGGGCCTCGAAACCAGGCCAGAGGCATAAGAAGAGTATTACCACACTGCTGACCTCTCACTCTTTAACCGGTAGCTGTGCAGGTCACAAGGTGTTAACAGTTAGGCTCCTACAACTCCGTCTATCCCATTGGCTCAGTCTGCTTCCTCATGTAATTCCGGTATAAAATTGCCATGCAAAACTTGGCATCATGCTAGCATGAGCACCTGACACCTAAGTTCCCTTTAAGATGCACGGCCACTCAGGGCTCCCCTGCAACACAGGCGCCCCTCCCCCAGCCCCAACCCAGCCTGAGCCCCAGACTTGCCGCAGGTGGGGGAGAGGCGCTTATCCCATGCCCTCCCCCCCCCAGGTCTGGACTGTTGCAGTGGGGAGAGGCACCTCTCCTCCCCAGCCCATGTGCTGCTGCGGGGAGAGAGAGCTGTAGGGAGTCATCTCTCCCCACTACAGTCTAAACCCCTCATTCCCAACCCCCACCCCAGAACCCACACTCTCAGCAAGAACCCTCACTTCCCCTCACCCCCGCACTTGAACCCTCTGCCCCAATCCTGAGCCCCCTCCCACACAACAAACCCCTCGGCCCCACCCTGGCCACCTGACGTTTGTTATGTGCTGCACATAACAAAATTCATTCCGTACATGCGTGGGACAAATTAGAGGGAAACTGCCTGACAGCCACTTGTTTTGAATTTACTTTCAGATGTTTCTGATACAATCTGTGCCTCAGAAGATGGTGTCAATTCTAACTGCTGGTTTTCTGGTATAGTCAAGGCCAGATTAATACATAGGCAAAAGAGGCAGGTATGTCAGTCCCAGATCTTGGGGGAAAGAGGCAAACCTGAGAGGCAGTGCAATTCAATGTGCTGGGTTGCCATACCAGTGACTCAAATTTGTCCTGGTCACTCTTCTGTCATGACACCTTCTGGACAGCTGCGGATGGGAGTAATGCTGCCTCAGCATAGCCTTATCAAGGTCCCTGGGATCCAAACCAATCCTAATTTTGTCATTTTTCTTCTCAGACCAAGTTGTTAAGCCATGGAGTGTGGTGCATTCACTTTGGCTATGACCCTTTTCTACCTGTCTGAGTGGATCTCTGAGTCTGTCTGTCATGGCAAAGGGTATATGTCTGCAACAATGTATGACAGGGAGAACTGATGGCTCCATATATATGGAAGTCTTCCCACAGAACTGTGCTGGGAAACAGAACAAATGTATTTTGATTTTGACAGATTTCATATTTGCTACACTCAAAGTTGACTTCAGCTTTGCAAAGTATCATGCGATACTGAACATGAGTGAACAAGCATAATACCATTCAAATATAAACTTTTCAATAACATTTATATATAATTGTAGTGAGCCCGAGTGGTCTTCCTCCAAGCAGGAGAGTGAGGGAGCCTTACACACCCCTTAGAGGGAGGAGCCTAAACCGCCCCTCTCCCCCTTGCCAGAAGTACTGGGGCATGGCCGGAAGTATAAGAGGCCGGCCCTGCAGCACTGTTTGGGGAGAGCCTCTGGAGGAGGACACTCTGCTGATAAGTCACTGAGGGTACCTGCACCCATCTACCCCAAGGAGCCAGAAGAGCCCTGGGAGCTAGAAGAACCAAACCCCAGGGTGGCAGGAAGTGGCCCAGGGGCAGCTCCATAGCAGCCAGCTGCAGAGCCAGGGGTGGCCCTGTCATCATGTTGTGGCTGGATCTCTGCCTGGGCTGGGACACAGTGGAGTAGGGTGGGCCTGTGTCTCCCTGCCAACCCTACCCCTGGCTGGCTAATCCCCTACACAGTACAAGGAGGCTCTGGCTCTGAAGAGATTCCCTGACCATCCCCTGTAAAGACTGTTTGTCTGCTGGCTGAACCCAGCCCTGAGACTGTTTGCCTGCTGGGTGCCTGAGCCCCACCCAAGTTAGAGCCAGTCCTTAAAAACCATTACCCTGCTGGTGGCCTGAGCCTCTGCAACCTCTGCCCCGGCCCCAACCAGCCAAGAGAGACTCTGCTTAAGAGTTACCTACTTGAGCTACCCAAGCCCAGACTAAAGCCTGACAGGGACTCTGGGCTGGCCTGCAGATTCCGGTCCAGGCCAGACTGGACCCGCCTGAGGGGTCTCCCTCCAAGCAGGAGAGCAAGGGAGCCTTACATATTTATGGAAATCACTCAGACCTCCCCTCAGACTTCTTTTGGCTAGGCTACACAGGCAACGCATTTATAGATAAATGTATATGGTATGCAATACATATGGCATCGAGTATTGGCTAACAGTGATTTAATTTTCCAAATTTGTGATATATTATTCAAAAGTGTGGGCATCCTCAGGATAGACATGTCTTACTACAGTGTGTGCAGTTTCTTTGTCTGTGAGTAGTTGTTGCTCTGATTTTTAGGTGGTTGGGCCCTGCCCCTTATGCTCTGATTCCCCCCTCTCCCTCCCCCCCCCCTTTTGAAAAAAAAAAAAAAAAGTTTGCATGAACTTTCAATGTACAGCCCAGAAATGATTTTTATTTGTGTCTTTATGACTTGTGAGGTTCTGCAAATGTCTATTACTTTTTGCAAAATCTCCAATTAGGCTCCCTCAACAATCTTTCCTTTAGTCTTTTATTGATGACACGGGACACAATTTTGTCTCGGCTCATGTCATTTTCAATATTTCAAAACTCAAAATTTTCTTGCATTTTTGCCTGAGGTCTGTGACATACTTCTCTCTGTTCCTCTTCAAGGTGTGGGTGAGACCAGAACTGGAGATAAGGAGAAATCTATGGCCAGCAGAGTTAAGGACAATAAAAAGGAGTTTCCTAAATATATAAGAACAGAAAGAATCCCAGTAGTGGCCCATTACTAGATGTTAATGGTAGAATTATCAATAATTATGCAGAAAAGACAGAAGTAGATATTTCTGTTCTGTATTTTGGAGAAACAGATGATGCAGTCTCATTATATGGTGGTGATACTATTCTTTCCCTTCCACTAGTATCTCTGGAGGATGTTGAACAGGAGTTACTAAAGTAATACATTTTAAAATCAGCAGGTTATGATATCTTGCATCCAAGAGATTTAAAAGAGCTGACGGAGGAGCTTGCAATAAGTCTTGGGGCACTGGGGAAGTTTCAAAAGACTTGAAGGAATCTAATGTTGTGCCAATTTTTAAAAGGGATAACGTGGGTGATTATAGGCCTGTCATTCTGATATTGATCCCAGGCAAGATATGGAACAGCTGATATGGAACTTGATTAATACTGAACAAAAGAGGATAATGTAATTGATTCAAATCAACATGGTTATGGAAAAATAGATCCTGTAAAACTAACTTGATTTTTTTGATGAGATTACAGATTTGGTTGATTAAAGGTAATAGTGTTGATGTAATATACTTGGACTTCTGGAAGGCATTTGACTTGATGCTACACACCATTTTGATTTAAAAAGAAATAGAACACTAAAAATGTATATGGCGCACATTAAATGGATTAAAAATCAGCTAATGAAGAGGTTTCAAAAGTAACTGTAAATGGGGAATCTTCACAGGGTCCCACAGGGATCAGTTCCTGGCCCTATGCTATTCAACATCTTTATCAATGGCTTGGAAGAAAACAAAATCACCACTGATAAATTTTGCAGATGACACAAAAATCGAGAGAGTGATACATAATGAAGACAGGTAACTGATTCAGAGCAATCCAGATCACTTGGTAAATTGGGTTCAAACAATATGCATTTTAATATGGCAAAATGTATACATTTGGGAACAAAGAATGTAAGCCACGCTTACAGGATGGGGGACTGCTTCACGGTGACTCTGAAAAAGATTTGAGGGAGAAGCAGTCGATAATCAGCGGAACCTAAGCTCCCAGTGTGATGCTGTGACCAAGAGAGCTAATGCAGTCCTGGGCTGCATAAACAAGAGAATCTCAAGTAGGAAGAGAGAGGTTATTTTACCTCTGTTCTTGGTACTGGTGTGACTTCTGCTGGAATACTTTGTCCAGTTCTGGTGCCCACAATTCAAGTAGAATGTTGATAAACTGCACAGGGTTCAGAAAAGGGCCAAAAGAATGATTAGAAAACATGCTTTATAATGACAGGCTCCAGGAGCTCAATCTATTTAGCTTAACAAAGAGAAGGTTAAGGGGTGACTTGATTACAGACTATAAGTACCTACATGGGGAACAATTATTTGACAATGGGCTCTTCAGTCTAGCAGAGAAAGGCATAACATGATCTAATCTCTGGGAGTTGAAGCTAGACAAGTTTAGACTGGAAATAAAGCATAATTTTTGAACAGTGACAGTTATTAATCATTGCACCCATTTACCAAATGTCATAGTGGATTCTCTAACAGACAATTTTTAAATCAAGATTGGATGTTTTTCTAAAAGCTATGCTCTAGGAAAACTAGAAGATCACAATGGTTCCTGTTGGCTTTTGACTAATACCATAGATCAAGGGTTCCCAAACGTGGTTGGCAACTTGTTCAGGATAAGCCCCTGGGGGACCACAAGAGACACTTTGTTTACCTGAGCATCCGCCGGTACAGCTGCTCACAGCTCCAAGGGGCCATAGGAAGTAGTTCCTATGCACTGTTAAGACCTCATCCAAAGACCTCATCCATTTTCATCTGACTGCTGGAAGAATGTGTTATAAACTTCCAGAGTCTCCTCTCTGTATATAGTAAAATAGCTACTTTTATGTCCTCTTCTTTTTTATCTACTCCTGAGGTTTTCATTCAGATATGGAAACATTGTTCCCATCTCCTTCAGTTCCCAGCAAGATTAGCAAGTAAAGAAACAGATGGGGGTGGCTTGAAATCCAACATGTTTGGATTTAAAAAAAATACTATTTTCTAGTTTAACTTCTCTAGTTTTTGTTTCACTTTTATGTACTCACTGTGCCTCAGTATGCTGTACCTTCTCTCTGATTCTCTCTCTTTATTAGATACATAACAAGATTAATCCTACGGACTCTGCGCATTCAGTCCCTGAGTTTCAATGTATCATGGGGGAGACACCCATCCCAATGGGAGGCCTGTTGGTGATTACATGTGACTAATTTTAAAGATACAGTACTGAAATACTCTGCACCTTCCCAGGCATACAAAAAACCCCATGAAAGGAAAGAGAATGATACCAAGAACGAGCACTTCTCACTTCCACATCTCCTGAACCTGATCTGCAGATTTTGAGTCTTCTCCACTCCAGAAATTGATGGGACTAACTAAGCCCATGATTTCCCTTGTTCACTAGTAACTCAAAATCTATGAAAAGAAAACCCCTGCAATCTTGCCATGTGGCAAGTTCTGCAGAAGGAAGAGGTTCCTTGCTGAGTTTGAAGTGGAAAAGAACAGCAAAAATGTATTTGAAAGTACACATGCCATGGGTCTAAATTTTGTTGTGGTGTAGAACATATTGTACGAGATTGTCCTAGCCACCATAATACAGACCTCCTCCATCTCGATCATGAATGCATAATATCCCTGTGGCAACTACAGTAATTGCTTAGAAGAACAAGTAATATTAGGAATGAATGTGGCATTGCTTTAACTATCATTAATGTGATGTAGCAGCTGGAAATAGAAAGAGAGCCAGTGTCATGTGGTTAGCCAATTTTCTGCAGAGCAGTAGCAAGTGTTCTGGGGACCAAAAGTAACATACAGGCTGGCATGTTTGAATAACTGGTACTGTATAAGTAATTTAAATATTCTCAGTGAGCTGCTGCTAAGAATTTACCAAGGCCTAAGAACTATGCTCTTTGTGACATGTTATGGAGAGAAAGACAACTGCATGTTCTTCTTGCTAAAGTCCAGTGATTAGGGCATTATATTACATAGGTTGTGCAATTAAAAAAAAACCCAATCAAGTGGGTGAAATCTTGTGTCGTAGCCTTGTAGCCTACAACTCAACCTTATATAGGGTGTCATTGCTTTAAACTGCTTCTGCTCTTGTTTTCCTTCCTGTATTTTCTCTACTGCTCAAATCTCTTCTCTGTCACAAACTTCCTATGTGATGCTGGGCTACTCTGTGTGTCTCCGTTCCCTATATGTAGGATGGGAACAACACCATAAGGGTGATGTAAGGATAAATACTGTACATGAAAAACAGACATTCTCTTGGGAATATGTCATATAAAGTCAGAGATTCTGAAAAAAAATAATCTAATTGTTTAAGGTAGCTTAAGAAGTGACAAACCTCAAGCTTGGAATTTGATTCTTTGATCTTTGGGATGCTTGTAAATAAACAAAGTACAAATACTTGTATGCAGTCTGAAGTGTGTCACAAGGCTCAAGTGATTCACATTTCAAAGGGCTCTGAACCAGTTCTGAGGTCTTAAAGATAAAATGGAATGTGGTCCTTTTTATCAATTAAAGGTAAACTAAGAGAAGAATCTGTCTTCCTGTACCAGTCAAGGGCTTATTTCCAAATATGGAAATAAGCATGGAATAATTTGGGAAATAATTTATTTAGTTTGATTTTTATATTAAAACTGATTTTGTATGGTCCATGGAACACCTCTTGGAGCAAGCCATGACAATAACATAATGCAAAACCACCATTATGTAGTCAGGAACTCATTGTAATTGAATTCAACATCTATTGTAAATTCTGTCCATTCATTCATTGGCCTAAATGCTGAGACCACCAGCACGAGTGCCAGCACAAACCAAATGCAAACAACCTGCCAACATAGTCAAAGGCAAAAATGGGTAGAGTTCACATTTTCATAAAATTACATACATTTCAGTGAAGACAAAGGCAGGCAGACAAATGACAGGACAGCAATTTAGGGAGAGCGAGAGAGATGAGCAAGGAAAAGGAAAGTGACAGATGGAGAGGAACTGGGAGAAGGAGAGAGAGAGAGAGAGAGAGAGAGGCAGGAAGGCTGTGGGTTTTGTTCATTCCCTCCCACCCCACCCCAGCTGGTTCAGTTAGTCAATTTGTAATTTCCCCCAGTCAACTACATTCTGACCACACACACAAAATTAATCAAGCATCTCTCTCCAACCCATTCCCATTCAATCAGCTGGAGGCATTTTTTTTCTTGGTTCCTTCTTCCCCAAAGCATTTCATCTTCTGATTCCCACCCACCAACCCATATTTCACATCCTGCCTCTGTCCCAGCATTTCATTCCCTGCCCGCCTCACTTTGAGCTCTCCTTACCTCCCACTCTAGCCAGCAGATTTGAGGCGTCCTGGTAGCTTTCTCAGCAGGACATGTGATCACAAGCAAAGCATGTGGAACACCTCACTCTTTACCCCTCTTCCTTGGTCATCAGGACCCCATTGGGAGCCTTTTCTCCTTGACCGCAAGCCAGGGAGTGGGAGGCAGAGCAGGAGGAGACCTCAGGGGGAGACGAGGAGTTGTTGCCAGGTGACTATCTGTGCAGAGCACTCCCAATTCTGCTATTGGGAGCAGGAAAGAGCATGAACTGCCATCTGCAAATGGACTAGCTCTGATTGAGTGTCCAGGAGGTAAGGAAAATGGGGCAGTGCAGCCAATCACCTGGGCAGTTATTTCCCCAGACTGAGGGATTTCCCCACAGCCTGGTGGTTGGGGCTGAGAATTTATTGTCTGTGGGGAAAACCCACAGTGGCAGAGCTGAAAATGCAATGATGGTCCATTTCTTAGTGGAGAAGTGTCCACATCAGAAATACTCAGACCCATTACTAGTATCATACGAGTCACCAACACATTTATTTAAAGTGTATCCTACATTTTACCAATGATTAGAACATGGGGGCGAGGTTTGCACATGTCATAGCTTCTGCAGGCTGATCTCACTGCACCCACCCACACGCCTTGTATTCCTCCATTCTTGCCCCAGGAGCCCTCTGTTACCCATCCTTCCACCCCCACTCTATTTCAAGGACTCCCTGCATCCCTCCACCCTTCCCTCATGCCAGGGGCTGTCCCCATATAACTCTCTCCACCACACTTCAGGGCCTCCATATGCACCCCAAGCCCTTCTCCCCACCCCCAATACCATTATTCCCAATTCTCCCTCCTCCTCTTCTCTCTCTGTGATATTGGGAACTGTATCTGTAAGTGGTTTACCTTTCCATGGGGTGTTGCAGACACCCATGCTCCGTTAGGCAGTTTGGGACTAATCCTTGAATAAAGTGGATCTCTTTCAAGCACCTTGGACCCAGAGTGACTGATGACCACCACGTAGTAGCAGGGTAAATAGAAAATAACCTGAGTGGAAGAATGCCACAGCTAAAAGCTCCACCAGAACGGGTACTCTCTGGAAATATGGAAGATAGATGGAAGAGTTTTAAACAGCACTTCGCTCTCACAATATTGAGAACTGCAAAGATTCATAAATCAATCCCCAAGAAACCATGGTATTGAGCCAACACTCATGATATATAGATATAGATGTTGGGATTTTTTTTTGTCTGTCTTAGTTTTTAAACTCCCTCTGCCAGGTGGACTTTGGTGATTTTCACCCTTCGGAAACTTTCACCCCCACGTCTGCCTGGCTCCTGCCCAATTCTGTCCTCCAACCTCAAATTAATTCTGTCCCACCCACATTCTCGGACTTGTGGGGGCTGCTGCAGGATTCCCTTTCAGAGCAGGGGGATAGTACCAGGAATTTGTGACACCCCTTCACCATCTGCCCATTCCCAGACCTGGCATTGCAGGATGCGTGTAATGGGAGAAGAGCAAGCCTATTGGTCACAGAAGGAAGTGAGGAAGAAGAGTCTAGGGCCATCCTGAACTACTGGACTTTTTCTGCTCCACTCTAGTAAGAATGGTGTTGGGTTTCTGAAGGGAGCTTTGCCTGCTTCCAGCAGTAGCCAATTTGCTGGTCTTTCCCCACAGGTGGGCAAGCAGGGAAAGCAGCCAATCAGAGAGGATTTTCCTCTTGCCAGCTCTAAAAATTTTGTTTCCTGGGTCTGCTCTAAGGATTTGAAAATATTTGTAAGGCTTCATTTTAGGACCTCAAATACTGAATAATAAGAGATACAAACATCTATGTTTTATAAACTGGTTATAGACTTCCATGTATAATTTTAAAGAAATTACAAGTAGCAACAATATGCATAATGAAAATGTTTGGGGAGGTCCCAAACTAGCATGGGAGAAGTTGGAGAGACACACAGTAGTATGAATGCAAATAAAGTAAAGATGCATGCGTTTCAGCAGCAGCTTCCCTACTTGTCTGCTGGATCTTTAAAATGATATGAAAAGGGAAGAAGTCAACAATAGCTGGAAATAGGAGAAGATGAGAGAATAAGCAGAAATGCACAGTAGACGAGAAGAGAAGTCAAATAAATAGACAAGGAAGAAAAGGGTTATGCAAGAACCAGGAAAGAGACAAAAGCAAGATGTAGACTGCAAAGGAGATATCGATGCATGACACCCTCAGTGGTCTGAAGAAAGGCCTGAAGACTTGTCCCTTGGAACCTAAAAACTTCACACTTTACTAAATATTTTGCATAGCCAAGCACCTTATGCTTTACTACTCAGATACATAGTGATTTTCATTTTCCTCAAAGGAAGAATGGTGTATTTTTATTGCCTACAGTAGTAAAAACAATTTGTTCTGAAGTACACTGGATTCTGTTTGATTTCAACTTCCAAATTCATATTACTCTTTTTAAAGAAGTGATAGACTCCTTGACTCCAATATTTGATAAAGAGCTCTAATAAATTTCAGAACATCCTTTCCCATAATTTTTCAGACCTTTGTCACTGCTTTTTCTTTATTGCAAACATGGCTTTGGGATTTGATCATTACTTTAGTAGCTGGATTGGGAGAGGAAATGCAGAGGGGCACTGCATCAGAGGGAGAGCTCAAAGACATTTTGCCTATGCAGAACATGCATAGGCAAAATGTCTCCAAGAGTCACTAGAGCGCACATTTGAACTGCAAGTGATGTACCATGTCTCTTAAAAGGATCACATGGCCTGGTTGGAGGGCTCTCTCCCTCCTTCAACATCTGTGCAGATGACAGCCAAAGTCCTTGTGCTACCTGACTGCAAGCACTGCAAGCAGCAATCCATATCCCACACCACGCTGGGGAGGGGAGAGACATCCTTGTCCACTTCCACACTGGCTGTGGGGGGGCAGTCATTCAGGAGCATATACTGCACCTTTGTAAGTGTATAGCAGCTAAGATTCCTACAACTGCTCCCTCACCTCCTTGGAGGGACTCCAGTATTGGCAACCTCCAGCTATCAAAAATCATGAGCAGCTGAAAAACAATTATATAGTGGTTTTTGGTCTGCCTTTGGTGTTAAAACTTCCCCTACTTATCCTTAGTGTGAGCGTGACACAGTGTTGTCCACTCACCCCAATTTAGTGGGCAAGGTGATTTGGGCCCCTGCCACAGGAGCTCTTATGCCCACATCTGCCCATCCTCTTGCCAAGCAACTGATTCTGCCTCAACCTCCAAAACAATCCAGCCCTCCAAGTCCCACACTTGCATCAGTTCTGACCATCCTCACTCCCCTCCTCCCACATACATATCTGCCCAGCCACCTGTCAGTTCAGTCCCCATCCCAAACTCCATCTCCCCCAGAAGTTAAGACCCCAGCCCCACCCAGTTCAATCCCCCCAGCCTCACCTCTGCTCTTCAGAGAGTTCTTCACACACACACACACGGCTGCAGCAGGGTTCCCTATCCCTGTTCCAGGCTGGGGCGGTGGCTCCAAGGACTCTTCAGCCCCCTCTGCCCCTTCCCAGGCTGTGTGCTGCAAGTGAGAGGGGGCGGAGCAGAGGCACCATCCTTTCCCTTTACACTTTGCTCTTATAGGAAAGGGAGGGAGAGGAGGGGGTGGAGTGACCATGAGCTACTGGGCTTTTTCCTCCTTCCCAACCTTTCCCTGTGAGAATGAGTTTAGGTTGCTGGTGGAGGGGTGTAACAGGGCCAACACTCACCCCTGCGGCACCTCCCGCTGATCAGTTGGGGAAATCAGCTCCTCCAGCATCCAGAGCACCCTCCGCAGGTTGATGCCCTGCTCCTTTCCTGGCCTCGTGTCCCTCCCAGATCCCACTACTGTGGGTACTGCACCCCTGCAGTACCCCTTTGGTCTGAGGGTCTCCCTTCCCTGGGGGAACCCTCTACCCCCACCTCACAATGTGCCACTGCCAGTCACCACTTGCCTCCACTCACTGGGGCAGACCACAGTATCATGGCCTCTCATCCCAGGCAAAGAGGGCTGGCCTGCTGCTGCTATCTCTAGCCCTAGGCTGCCTCCTGCAACCCTGAGTCGGTCCTTCTGTCAGGCCCGGTGCTCTCTGGCTAGAGCCTGCCCAGCTCCCTCTGCCCTGCCCCAGGTACCTGGCATCAGTTCCTACAGCTAGGCCGGTCTCCCTCTGGGTACAGAGGAGACTGACTCTTTGCCTTGCAGCCTTCCAGCCCTTATATCCTGGCTTGGGAGTGTTTGGGGCGTGGCCACTCAGCTGGGCCTACTCCCCAATCAGGCCTGGAAGCCTGCTAGCTCTTGGCCTTAAGCCCTTCCTGGGCTATTTCCAGCCCCTTCCGGTAGGGGGCGGGTGGTCACCCCGCCACAAGGGGGAAAGAGGAGGGAGAGTTCTGCCTACTGCATCTCCTATTGGTTGTTCTGCCCCAGAAAGCAGGCAACTGGGGCAGACAATCAGAAGGCTCAAATTCACTTGAAGACTGGAGCTTCTCAGGTTATCACATGACTGGGTTCCAGCAGTGTCTAGAATAGTCATCACCTAGCTCTAAGAGTACAGTGGTCCTTTCTGCTAATGCTGCCCAGGGACCCATGGTTGGTGCAGAGAAGGATGGGATCATAGCCCTGTCCACTACTACTGGCAGTACTGAGGTACTCCTCTCCCCGCCCCTTTTACAGTGAAGGGGATGAAAAACCTGGTTTCATTGAAGTTAATGGTAATTTTGCTGTCAGCTTAAATGAAACCAGGACTTCAGCCATGGGGTATGTTGAACAATATTCTTGCTGCCTCCCCACTCCACCCCATATGAGTGTGGGTGGAAGACAGGAGGATTTAGTATGTGATGTGTAAAAAAAAACAACAAAGTGTTCACCATGACTTCAGAGTGCTGCTTGGAAACTTCAGCTCATCATCTTAAACTACAAACCCCTGGGCAGTAGAGAGACTTCAGTGTCCCTGGGGTTTTGTTATCAATGACATCCTGAGTCTAGACAGTGAGATTGTTGAATGAAAATACCGTATTTCTTTCTCCATTTATAGACAGCACTTCATTATTTTTTTTCAATTTTCATAGAAAGGGAGAGGATGAATTTGATCTGCTTGAAAACTCTACAAAGCTATATTGACATCTATATCTGCTTCATTCTTTATGCTGCCTGTTGCACTGGCTTGCTGATGTACTGCTTACAACAGAGTTATTTTTAAGTATTCAGATCAAAGTGACATAAAATTTATGAAAGATTGACTATGTGCAGTTTACTGTTGTCTTTAGGCTCAGGTTGTTTAAAAAATCTCAATTTTTTTCTCTGATGTCCTAGAAGAGCATATAAAGTGTACATATTGTGCCCAATTTACAAGTGGTTAAAGGAATATTAAATCAAGCATTTTTATTTCGGAAGGCTTCTGAGGATTGTGTAGCTCCAGTCAGAAACTAATTATTAATGCTGACCACATGAGGTGAACTCTGTCAGTATGAGGCATTAAGCCTCTTCAATTTTTATGATTTCCAAAGGACTTGCATGTTATCAGTCTAGACAAAAGAGCTTTTCAGAGCTATCATTAGAGTGCAAGCAATAGAAATTACTAATTACCTGCTACATGCCATACAATCGTGCTAAAATATTTTCAAAAATAGTTATTTCATGGTGTGTGATAAACACTCAAGTACTTTGAAAATCACTATCTAAACACACCCTGTGCCATTTTAGAGATAATTTTCAGGAGGCTCTTAGCATTCCAGGAATCTTGTGATGTAGATCCTGCGCTAACCATCTACCTTATCCAGCATTGCCAGTTCTTCCCTGGCTCATCAGAACTTACACTGGGCCCTAGTTAGCTCTAAATCTCAAATTCTAAATCCAGGGTCAGCTTTTCCTCTCCTATAAAGGTGCTGAAGAAACTATGGACCTGACTGAAGTAAATGGGAGTTAATTGAGTCCTGAGGGGAAACATTGGACTTCCCTAGAGTTCTAGCTAAATTCTCCCTTTAAGGGGGAAGATTTTGAAACCAAGTGAAGACAATGAGTGTGAACAACAAACCCCATGGAGACTGATGGTCTTAAGGCAAATCTTATGCATCTGGTGCCTCCAGGCCATGGGGTTCTGATGGTGTCCCCTTTCTTCACCCTAGTACAGGGGTGCTGTGGTTGCATTTGCACCCTCTGGCTTGAAGTGGTTTTCATCATACACAGGGTTTACAGTTTTGTTCAATAGCTCTCAGTAGCTCCACTATAAAAATTGTTCCAATGCCACTGCCCTAGGGTAGTTCTGTGTTCCCATTGGACACTTCCAACCATGCCTATCAAAAGGGAGTGCAGTTGTGAAGCACAAATTAATGCTACAATAAATAATATTAATTTATGCACAGCTACCATGTGCTTTTGGAGGGAAGCATGCCCTGTAGATTGACTTCTCCCTGGCTTCATCCCCTGGAAATCCTGCAGTGTCCCTACCACATGGAGTTTGGATAGAGAGAGCTTTTGTGGGATTGGAGGAAGTAGGGGCAAGTTGTCTTTGGGCTCTTGTCCTACTCCTTTGTCTTCTTAGAATTAATGAGCATACAGTCGTTTTTCAGATGAAGCCTTTCCTCCTGCAGAACTTTTTTACTTCAGGACCTGATGAGCTGTTCCCCTTGGGCATTACATTTAAAAGGTTGTTTTTTATTTTGATACTTAACTGATTTCTATTCCCATCTCGTAAAATTTTTACAATAAGTCTATTAATCAAAGCAAAATTTAAATGAAATGTCTATTGAATTACCTTGTATTGTCAGCACTATAGATACCATAATACTAAATAATGTTACTGATGTACCTGTGTGCAGCCAAAGAATAAACAAACAGCACTTCATAATGTGGTTTGTTATTTCACACTGAAGATGGGACAGAGTCTGCTAGATTTAGGTTATGACCTGATATACATTATTGCAAAATGATGTAAATTTTATTTTTCTGCTCGCTAGGGAGGCAAATTATAGAACATTATTTTATGCAAAATATTAAGCAAACTTCAGCCTGAGGCATAACTCAGTTTTTAACAAACCCATAAAAGAGGCTGAGTGCCAACCCTTCTGCAAATAATTCATATATGATGGACTGAGGAGCTATATCTCACAATTTGCAAATATAGCTCCCAGTTAGAAGAACATAAGAATGGCTGTACTGGGTCAGACTTAAGGACCATCCAGCCCAGTATCCTGTCTACCAACAGTGGCCAATGCCACGTGCCCTGGAGTGAATGAACCTAACAGGAAATGATCAAGTGATCTCTCTCCTGCCATCCATCACCACCCTCTGACAAAGAGAGGAGAGGAACACCATTCCTTACCCATCCTGGCTAATAACCATTGATGGACTAAACTTCCATGAATTTATCCAGTTTTCTATTAAACCCTTTTATATTCCTAGCCTTTACAACCTCCTCAGGCAAGGAGTTCCACAGATTGACTGTGTGCTGTGTGAAGAAGAGCTTCCTTTTATTGTTTTAAACCTGCTGCCCATTAATTTCAGTCTTGCAAAGTGCTGAGGGTCTCCTTCAGGGAGATGAGTGCTTTTGATTCCTGTTGACTTGAACAGTTAAAGGGTGCTTGGTGCTATGAGAAGGTGCTCAGCATTTTGACAGTTCAATCTATTTATCTCTTTTGCTTTCATATAATCTCAAATGCCTTTTGTTTTGGGCTTGATCCTACTGGCAGTGAAGTCAATAGCAAAACCCCATATCGCTTCTATGGGAGCAGAATTGGACCCTTTCTTTGGAATGTCTGACTCAAGTAGCTGCCATCTATTTTTACAGATTGGCTTCATGCAGTTATCTTCTCTTCTAGCTCATTTTAGATGCTTCAGCACCTGCACAGATTTTAAAAGGACACTCTAAGATTAAATTCATATTTCAGATAAGGTTCCTTTCTTCTGTTATCAATCCCTAGATTATTTATACTGATTTTTTAAATCTCATTTACTTTCCAATCTTTATTCTATGCCTTTACTATTTTACACTCAGTTTAGCTTGGATGACAAAGCTACATGGTCAGTTTCACTTTGTTTTACAAAAGTGCTAAGCAACCAGGACTCCCATTCTCTTAAATAAGAACTGAGTTCTCAGCGATATTTAAAATTAGGCTATTTACATAGGGGCCTATAGATGTATAATTAGTGCCTGACTTCAGACACTCAAGTTGGAAAATATTGGCCTCTACCTTTAATATGATGATGATTTACAGATTTAAATTTAAATGTATATACAAACCTTCTTTGTTATGAAGCTGTACTAATTCTTATTCAGAAATTGAATTATTATGGATGACATCCAGGGCTAAGAAATGTAAATGTGTTTTTGGCCTTAAAATCAAAATTTGCCAGTATGAGGGAACTAATTTGCAATTCCTTGTAATTATTGTCAAAGGATTCTTGTACATGTAAGATGATGCAGCTCAGTGCACATATTTGTAGAAACTCTTATTAATCAATACTTGCCTCTGGTTATATTTTTGCAAATTAGTTAAGCTTTGGTAGATATAGTAACACCATATATAACCTTCTGATCATAATGAAAACAATTATTAGAAATATGATCCTCATTTGTCTGTTGTCCATCTGGTTAATAGATATTGCAAAATGAATTCATTTCTTCTGTATTTGCAACTCTTGTAAATTATAAAGTACCGTATGTTCCGGCGTATAGGACGACTTTTTTGAGACTATTTTCCTGGCTTAAACTCAGGGGTCGTCTTATACGCCGGTAAAAAAAAAAACCACACACAAAAAGCGCATGTGGGGACGGGAGAGCGGCGCGCTCCCAGCAGCCCGCCCGCGGCGGGGACGGGAGAGCAGGGCGCTCCCAGCAGCCCGTCCGCGGCAGGGACGGGAGAGCAGGGCACACGCGCTTTTTGTGTTTGGGTTTGTTTGGGTTTTTTTTTTGTAATCCGGCTTTTTTACTGGAAAACTAGGGGGTCGTCTTATACGCCCCGTCGTCCTATACGCCGGAACATACGGTAGTTGCAAATTTAATACAATCAGAGCAATTTTAATGGAGAAAATAGGAGTCTCTTTCTTTAGTATTTTTGAAAATTATCTTTAAATAATGTTGAATGACATGTACAGGATTACTAACCATCTTTTCTGTTCCTGGTAACGTAACAGAAGGTTGGCAGATTCCTACGGTAACATAGAATTCAGGCCATTTCTCTGTAACATGGTAATCTGTATCTGTGTATGCACAGAACTTGATCCTGAAAATAAATAATCCTATTCTACTGAAGTTAATGTCAAAACTCTTCATTAGGTAAAAGTTTGGGCCCTAGAGAGAGAGAGAGAGAGAGAGAGGTATTACTTATCTAAGTGATACAAATACTTTTCATGTGTGAATAAAGTCATTACGCATTCAAAATTATGATGTGTAGAAAATTGATAAGGGAGGCTGTCATAAGTGTAAAGTTACCTAGAATTCCTGTTTACCTGTAAGGGGTTAAGCTAAGAGTAACCTGAGAAGGGGACACCTGATCAAAGGAACCAATAGGAAATGAAGATGCTTCCAAAGTTGCAGGAAGGGAAAGGGTTTGTTTCCTTTGCTCTTTTCACTGGGGCTATGGGGGTGAACCATACCTATTTATTTTAATCTACCTATTTATAATCTTCTAAACAGCAACAACAAGTCAAGTTTGGCAGTAAGTCTTATGTTTGGGCTATATCACTTGGAAATTTCTTGGGTTTAGGGGAATTATTGTGGTGTTTCTCTATAACTTTAAAGATATCGGCAGAGGGACAATTTCCTCAGGGGAGAGGTGTAGTTCCTTAATTCTTTTGTGATTCTAAGGGGAGAGGTGTAGTTTCTTAATTCTTTTGTGATTCTAAGTGCTGTTCTACTGATTTTTACCAGGGATTTATTCCTTTCCTTTTTTTCTTTAATTAAAATCTTTCTTTTAAGAATTTGACAGCTTGTTTTCCATTGTGTAGATTCAGGCTTTGAATAAGTCTCTCTCATAGGATCAGTGAGAGGTTTTTCTCAAGCTTTTCCCAGGGAGGGAAGGATAGGTTTGAAGCGTGTGGTGGAAAGAGAAGGGAGGGATCCAAGTAACCCTACCCCATAGTTTTGGGGTGCTTGAACTTGGTGGTGGCGGCATACAATTCCAGACACAGGAGAAACTTGGGTCTGGGGGAAGTGTAACCTAAGCTGGTAAAATAAGCTTGGGGGGTTATTTCTTTTGTTTTCATGCGGGTCCCCACATCTGTACCCTAGAGTTCAGAGTGGGGAGGCAATCCTGACAGAGGCTAAGGACACCAGAGAAAAATTCATGTCTGTCAGAACAAAAGACAATACAAAGGACTTTTTAAAGGTATATTCATAACAAAGGTGATCCTAACAATGGTATCAACTCATTACTAGATAGACCTAGTAAAATAGTTAACAATGACACAGAAAAGGCAAAAGTAGTCAATACATATTTCTGTTCTGCATTTGGAAAGAAGCAGAATGATGTACTCATATCACATTAGGATGCTGAAGTGCTTTCCACTCCATAGTAAGTAAAGATAATATAAAACAGCATCTACTATGGACAAATGTTTTTAATCAGCAGGCCCAAATAACTTGCACCCAAGAGTCCTAAAAGAGTTGGAGGAGATCTCCTAACCCCCTGACGTGATGGGAAAATTTAAGAAGACTAGAAGAGTGCTAATGTGCCAATATTCAAAAAGGACAAGTGGGATGACTCAGGTAACTATAGACCAGTTAGGCTGACATCAATCCAGGGCAAAATAATGGAAAAGCTGATAAAGGATTTAATAAAGAACTAAAAGTTGGAAATATAATCAATGCCAGTCAGTCAACTTGGTTTTAATGGAAAATAGGTCTTCTCAAATAAATCTGATTTTATTCTTTGATAAGATTACAAGTTTGGTTGATAATGGTAATTGCCTAGATGTACTAGACTTTTGTAAAGTGCTTGACTTAATATTATATCACACATTGATTAAAAAATTAGCACTATACTATATCAATAAAGGACATGTTAAATGCATTAAGAGCTGGCTAACTGACAGATCTCAAAAACTATTTGTTGATGAAAAATATCATTAAAAACGTGTGTGTGTTTCTAACCGGGTTCTTCAAGGTTCAATACTAGGGTGGCCTCAATATTATTCAGCATGTTCATCTGTGACAAGAGTTAAATATAAAATCATTGCTGATAAAATTTGCACATAACATAATGATTGGCAGAGTGGTAAGTAATGATGTCAGTAAAGGGACAATCATATAGAGCAATCTGGATTGTTTGGTAACCTGTGCCCATTCAAACAAACTGTTTTAATGAAGCCAAATGCAAAGTCATATATATATAAGAACAGTGAATTCAGGCCATACCTACAAATGGGGGACTGTGTCTTGGAAAGCAGTGATTCTGAAAAAGATTTAGGGGGTCATAGTGGACAAACAATTCAACATGAGCTCCCAGTGTGGTGCTGCAGCAAAAATAGCTAATGCAATCCTTGAATGTATAAACAGGGGAGTACTGAGTAGGAATAAGGAAGTGATTTTTAACTCTGTACACAGCATTGGTGAGATCAATGCTGGAATATTGTATCCAGTTCTGGGGGTCCACTTTTAAAAAGGACATAGAAAAAATTTGAAAGGATGTAGAAAAGACCCACAAAAATGACTCGAGAACTAGAGAAAATGCTTTACAATGAGAGACTTAGAGAGTTCCATCTGCTTACTTTATCAAAAAGAAGGCCAAAGGGTGGCTTGATTACAGTGTATAAGTATCTTCATGAGGAGAAAATACTGGAGGGCTGTTTAACTTACCAGAGAAATGCATAAAAAGAAGCAACGGCTGGAAGATTAACCAGACTAATTCACAAATGCTTAACAGTGAGGGTGATTAACTATTGGAACGAACTACCAAGGGATGTCTCATAGACTGTAAGGTCTGACCTCCTGCTTGTTGCATCACCTCTTGTTCGTTCAGTGACTATTTGGTGAAGAAATCTGTCATCTATCACATGCAGGAAAATCTGGACTCTATTATTATTAGTAGCACTTGTCCTCTAATTTATATCTGGGAAGTTAAAGTCTCCCAAAATCACACAGTAATATTTATTTAATTAAAAACGTTAGCGGTCTCTCTCCATATCCAGATTGGACCTTGGAGGCCTGTAACATACTCCGAGCACTGTATCAGGGGAACCTCTAGTAGCTTTCTTCCTCAAAGTGATTTTGACCCAGATAGACTCTGTCCTATCCATTCCATCCCTCCTAATTTCTTTACAGTATTTCTTCAATTTCTCATCATTAATATACCATGCTACTCCACCATCTTTACCTTTATTTCAGTCTTTCCTGAACAGCACATACCCTTCAATACTTGTATTCTAGTCATGACTACCATGTTTTTGTTATCCCTATAGTTTCACTTCCTGCATCAGCAGTTCTAGTTCCTCCATTTTGTTACCCAGGCTCCTTGCATTGGTGTACAAACATCTTAATTGTTGCTGCTTGGCTTTACCCACATTTCTCACTGGATTGGGTACAGTCATTCTCTCCCAGTATCGCCTATCTGACTGGTATCATCACTATCCTTCCTCTGAATGGCCATTCTCCTACCCACTGCTCTGTTTTTCTTCATTGCTGTAACCTTCCTTACTTGATTTTCCTCCCTCTCAATGTTAAAATCAGGCATGGAGATCCCATGAGCATCTCCCAACCATCTCCCCCGAGATTCTAAAGCTAAAGCTTTTTTCAATCAGTTGTGCCAAACTCAAGTCTACTTCCCTGCCTACTCAGGTGAAGTCCAGCCCAAGAGAATGTCCTCTGTTCATGAATGCCTTGAATTCCAGTGATCAAAGCCCTCCTTATAGCACCACTGCATGAGACATCTGTTGATCATCATAATCTTGTCTTGCCTTCGTTCTCTATGTTGGATGCTCTGTCTATTGATGTCTGCATATTAAGACCAGATACCTTTCTGTAAGATATGTTTTAGCCAAACACCAGTTATTAGACTCAATACAGGGTTAATTGGGTGAAATGTAATGGCCTGTGATATACAGGAGGTCAGAATAAACAATTTAGGCTTAAAAATCTATTAACATGTGTTAAAAATGTAAAAGATAAGTCTAGTTTTGCACATGTTGAATTTACTCCAGTTGCACCCAGCTATTCAGGCCCCTCAGAAAATATCCAGGAAAATATTTTCATCTGAAGATTGAACACTGAAAGCACCAAAACTGTTCATGTGCTGCACACTGCTATTACTCAGTCATACCTTACATTTAGAATACAAATATACCCAATGGCATCTCCTTAGGTTTTTTTTATTACTTTTCAATTTTATTAAATGGAGAGTCTTGCTGATTACACATATTGACCTATAGGACTACATTCCAATTAACAACAAGGCAAGCACTTTCTGTGTATACTCTGTGTCCATCAATAGCTCTTAGCCAGGGTTGGCAAGGATAGTGTCCCTAGCATCTGTTTCCCAGAAGCTGGGAATGGGCAATGGGATGGATCACTTGATAATTACCTGTTCTGTTCATATCCTCTCAGGCACCTGGCATTGGCCACTGTCAGAAGACAGGATACTGGGCTAGATGGACCTTTGGTCTGACCCAGTATGGCCGTTCTTATATTCTTATTCCTTTTTCATGCAAAAACCAAATTGTATTTTTAAAGCTCCAAAAAACTGGAAACAATTAGAAAGATCTGGTGGTTAAAAAACAAGGTCAGATGAACCAAACATATCTCATTCATTTAGTACAAGCAAAGATTATACTTCTATAAGAACAGAAGTGTTAGGTAAATAAAGGTTAAAAATGAAGATCACATTTTACAGAGAGTTTAAGGATATAAGCAGCATTGAGCTCTTAAAAAATCAGTACTGCCAACTATCAAAAAGCAGAGTCAGCCTGCCAGAAATTATGACATTGGCTTAAAAGTAATAAATGCTGGGTTATTTGTACCTTCTGGCCTTTGAGCCTTCAGGGTGAGCTTGGATCACACTTTTTAAGCTTTTCACCTCAACTATGAGAGTTAAAACTCATTTTTCTGTCAAATGAAAGCTGAAATTCCCACATAATCACTTGTCTCCAGGAGCTAAAGCTTTAGCAAAACATCAACTGTTGCAAAGAACCATTATAAAATCACAAGGGTTGGCAACACTGAAATATAACAAAGATATGAAGATAGAAGTATGCCAGGAAAGAGACTGAGAATCAGATCTTTTAAGAAGGAATAAAGATTTTATCAAATGTCAAGAGTGATCGTAAAGAAAATAAAAGCAACCTCACATTCTTTTACTGAAAGCAAGAAGTGACTTGGAACAGCAGTGGTTTGATAATTGAACTCCAAGGACTTCTGTGCTCCAATTATAGCACAGATTTGGGGTTGTAGTAATAGTGACGTCAACAGGGAGTTAATGCTGCTACTTTAGGTCATTCATTCCATTTTGGGGTTTGGGGTCATTGGGAGATATAGGTACTTGTTTAGACAAAAAAAAATGGGTTCTTAAAGTTAAGCTATTATGTTCATATTTAGGCACTGATTTTGAAAAGCATCCAATGGCTGCTGAGAAGTGAGGAATTCTCAACAGGTTTTAAAATTAGGCCACTAGTTCGGTGCCTAAATATGGACATAAGATTGTAATTTTAAGCACCCGTTTTTTAAAAAATTGGCCTAAAGTGGCTTTTTTAGCATGTACAGTTTCTAAGTTTTACAACATCTTTTTTCTTGCTTGTTTATCATAAATGGGAAATAGGAACCACTGGAAGCTGTTGGATGTCATTCTGCATCATCATCACCCCACAGCATCTCAGTAATATTGAACTTCGTACGACATCACCACCTGGAATGAGTGGGAAAAGGGCAGCCACCTTGGTATATGTTGTGTTTGTGCATGGCCGAGTTTAATTCTCCCTGACTGCCACATCAAAATGCAAACCGTGCTAAATGCTAATCACAGGCATCTGTGATTCAATGCTTTTCAACAACAATTTATTAACATGGGGAGAAGCTAGCATGGGGTAAGATGTTTTTATACATGAAAATGTATTTAAATAATTCGTAAATACCATCAAAATGTTATTATGAAAACAGCAGAGTTCATCTGTGGGGCTTTCACTGTTTGAACGTAACGTCCTAGTTAAATGAACAAAGTATTATTTATTTATTATTAGCTGAGCATGTGAGGGAGCCTCAAGAACATTAACTGGCTCCTAGCATTGATAAATATGATTTTTTTAAAGAGAAAACATACGGTTCCTGTGTATTTAGCACTGTACAGCAGTAACTTGTGCTAACACTGAAAGCTATGTTACTCTTTCCTATCATTACTAGTTAGCATTGTAGCTATTTTCTACATGGAAAATTTTTAAAGTTGCAAATCTTTCTCTATGAATAGTTACCAGTGCAAAAATCTTCACTCTCCTCTGGACCTGGACTTCTTTCAGACAAAAAGGCTTAGATGCTCCATTTGAGTGATCTTGCCATGATCCACACCGCTTAGGAGCTCTGTCAGAGGAAGGAACAATAACAGGAAGTAAGAGCCTCTTTCACTGGGGAGCTCTTAAACTCTGCTGTACAAGGAAGAAAATCTCAATCATGAGGAGGACTTTATAAAGTTTGCATGGCCCCATGACTAAAGTTACTTTATATAGTGTGCATAGTTTGTTGAACAATATTCTAAGATCTATAGAAAGTGGGAGGGGGGACATTTTTCCAACACACCTTGTAATATCAGTAGGTAGAAGGGAATCTTGTAAACCTCTCACTCTAATAACTCTAGATTAAAACAATAACAAAACAAAAACAGGAAAATTAAAATACAAAAAAATACCATCATATGGGGTAAACATTAAACAACTAAATGTTTAATTTCTTATTTTTTGCAAAGACAAACAACATTTAAAATAAATAAATGATGTGGAACTATTTCATGGGTGGAGCTAAAATATTGTCATGTACAAGATGCATATCCCAAAAAAAGTCAGGGTTCATTCACAGGCCTGTCTCATTCCATACAAACCAAGGTCATATGCAAGAACTTTCGAATCTCACCAAAGTATCCACAGATTGTGGGAAGTCTGCAAGAGACAGTTAAGTGCTTGTGTGTTTCAATATTAAATATAAAATTTTAAACACCTAAGTACTTAAATGGGTCCTATAGACTTCCCAGGGTCTGCTAGAATTCTCACCGACTTTTTAAAGGCTTTCCTGTGGAGCCAGGCTTTATTCAATATGCACCTTCACTTCCAATGAGATAGGGCTAAAAATACTTTTAGTACGACACAAATTCCGCACAACTTATTTACACATGCAATGTGCAGCACATGCCATTAGACCATTAGGAAACTGTTATTAAAATATCAGTGTCAACTGAAGCCATAATGAGAGCCACTTCAATTTAGGCTCCAAGAGTTTCTTTTAGCCTTTATTATGTGTGTCTTAAGACAATGCTATTGTGACACTGGCAAACCAGGTACCAGTTCATGCCAAAGCCTCAGGTCTCACTGAACACTTATAAATGCATATCTGGACATTCAGCCAATTCACTTGTGTATTAGTACAGCTCAAAGTGCTTGTTAAATGTATAACACTGTATTTGGTGTTCAAACTTCATGAAAACTAATAGGATGTTTCCATGCATTGTTTTCACTTATCTGTACCCTGATATAATGTAACAGCAAGCTTTCACGTTGTGTACACCCCTATAATTAAATCAAACAAGAAAGAAGCCTTGTGTAATGCAAATGACAGGAAAGTACAAAGTCTTGCACATTTGAAGGCAAGTGGTAAGTGTGATAAGAAGAGATCAAAGACTCTAAATGTGCTCCTCTCTCTCTCTCTGCCAGTCAAACAAAGAGTCCATGTGGGCAGTGACCTTGCCATCTTGTTTTCTATGAGAAAAAGTTATAAAGTACAGTTCCTTCATAAGATGAGTGTATAACTGGTTGGAAACCCCTTTCCAGAGAGTAATTATTAGTGGTTTACACTCATGCTAAGGCATATCAAGTGGGGACCCACGGGGATCAGTTCTGGGTCCAGTTCTGTTCAACATCTTCATCAAATGATTTAGATAATGGCATAGAGAGTACACTTGTATAGATGGCAGATGAGGTTGTATAGATTGCGGATGAAGTTGCAAGTGCTTTAGAGGATAGAATTAAAATCAAAATGATCTGGACAATCTGGAGAAATGGTCTGAAGTAAATTGGATGAAATTCAATAAGGACAAATGCAAAGTACTCCACTTAGGAAGGCACAATCCGTTGCACACTGTAAGATGGGGTTATCCTGATCGCTATGCTCCTGAGTACAGAGATCAGGGCTCTTATATGCCAGACCAACTAAACTTTAGCTGCTCCCCAGCTAAATTAACTGTTCTCCCCAACACCCCCACTTTACCAGTTGGGAAATTGGGGTTACCCAAAGCTGCCACCACTCAGTAACCACCCCAAGACTATGGGGTGGGGGTACCTTGACACCCAACTCACCTTAATCTCTCCCTGAGAAAAGGGGATCCTCCACGCTGTATCCCCCTCCCTTCTCCCTCCCGTCTGTTACCAAGAGAGATAAGAACCCGCCCTGAGGCTTTTACCTTGCGAGCCTTTCTCTTAGACCCACAGACCTGGGAACTGGGATATCCAAGCTAGGATTTCTTTGTGAGAAAAAATCACACCTTTTTATAGCTAAAAAGATTTAATAAAGAAAAGGGAATACCACAAAGATACAGTACACTTCACAATCTGGGGTTCTCAAACTCCCTTCTGAAACGGAAAGAGACACCCCAAATGGCACAGGCTTATAAAGAATCAAAAGGTTATACTTACAGTACAGCTAATCAGGAATATAAGAAGAAAGGTAGAGTCATCTTCACAGCTAAAGATGCTCGGGACCCTTGCCAGCTACATGGCAAGCAAAAAGAACTGAATTAACTAAACTCCTCCCTCCCTCATGGTCCGGAGGCTCTGACGACACTGTTTGTTCTTAGATGACATTAACCCTCTACAGGCAGAGTATTACTCTCCAGCCTTTTACACTTATGACACAGCCTTCCAAAATGGGAAATGACTGCATAGTAAGAAGTACTGCAGAAAGGCATCTAGAGGTCATAATGGATCACAAGCTCAATATGAGTTAATAGTGTTTTAAGCAAGACACAGCAAGTAATTCTTCTGCTTTACTCCATACTGATTAGGCCTCAGCTGGAGTGTTCTGTCCAGTTCTGAGAACTACATTTCAGGAAAAATGTAGAGAATTGAAGAAAGTTAAGAGAAGAACAACAAAAATTATTAAAGGTCTAGCAAGCACAACCTATGGGGGAAGATTGAAAAAATGAGATTTGGTTTTGTCTGAAGAAAAGACTGAGAAGGGACATTATAACAGTTTTCAAGTATACAAAAGGTTGTTACAAGGAAAGGGGGGAGGGGAAATGTTCTCTTAACTTGGGGAATAGGACAAGATGCAATGGGCAGCTTAGGTTGGACATTAAAAAAGCTTCCAAACTATCAGGGTAGTTAAGCACTGGAATAAATTGTCTAGGGAGCTTGTGGAATCTCCATTATTGGAGATTTTTAAGAGCAGGTTAGATGATCTAGATAATAACTAGTCCTGCCATGAGTGCAGGGGACTGAACTAGAGGACCTCTCAAGGTCCTTTCCAGTCCTACAAGTCTATGATTTCCTTTTCTTACCTAATAAACATTAGTTAATTTACTATAGATTTGGCTACCAGCGTTGTTTTTGGTGCACAATCTAAGAATGCAACTTGATTTGGGTGAGTGAATGGCCTCTTAAGACTGGGAATAACCTGAAATATTTGTGATTTTTGGTATAAGTGACCATTTATCACATAGTCCAGTTTGCCTGTGTGGCAGGATAGACTGCAGTGTCTAAACGGACTGTCTGTGACTCTATTATAAGACTATTGTAGTACTTTGGGGATTCATATTCGGTACTGAGTTGGTGAAATCTAATTATAGAACACACTACCCATTTGGGGTGTCTGCTCTTCTTTTGACAGTTTCTGTTCAGGGTTGTGAGCCACTCCAAACAGCTGACAGATATTATCACCTATGAATTGCATACACTTGCAAAAACAGAAAAGTCAGGCAAGACAATTGATCGAGTTACCTCTCCTGGGAACTAGGTCACTCTTTTCAAATCCCTAGTTTCTGCTATGTTTGCCTCTGTATGTTTTCCACTCTTTTGTTGTCAATCAGCTATCTTTTATCCCCTGATCCATAACTTTGGACAGACTCAGTTTACCAAGTTATCTCATCTGTGTACTTATCCATTCTAAACCCCTAATTAAAACATTCTCAGGCATAAAACACAACAATTAACTAATACATTTTTGCTTAATCTGCTAAAACTTAGTTTAAACAGTCTACTTCTGTCATCCCTGCTGATTCCATCTAGTTGTTTTTATCTTTCTGGTCTGTCTTTGTGTCCTTGGGTTTTTTACTTGCTAGCTTGCCTTATTAGTGAGGAACACATGAAGCTAACAATTCCTTCATGACACTCTGCTTCACCCTGCTATTTGCATAGGCCAAGGATTTTACAGACACACAAACAAGGCCTCATGGTTTACACAACCCTGAAGCTGTTTCAGCTAAGTTCTGAAATGCTGCATCAAAGCAGGGCTGGCTCTACCCTTTTTGCCACCCCAAGCAAAAAAAAAAAAGTGGCCAGAGCGCTGCTGCCGAAGCACAAAAAAACAAAACAAAACAACCACCAGAATGCCCTGCCGCTGAAGCAAAAAAACCAAACAAAAACAAAAATACCCTGGCTGAAGCAGAGTGTGCCGCCCTAAGAATGGATGGCATGCTGCCCCCTGCCGGGAGCCGCCCCAAGCAGATGCTTCCTAGGCTAGTGCCTAGAGCCGGCCCTGCATCAGACGCATATAAAAAGCCAAAAAAAAAACCTTCCTATTTTCTTACATATAATATTCATTTCTCTAACATTATTTAATATGTAAAGAAAGTGAGGAGTATTTATAGCACCCTAGAGACTAACTAGTTTATTTCAGCACAAGCTTTCGTGAGCTATAGCTCACTTTGTTAATACGGATATTTGACTAACACAATTCACTCTACGGTTTTCTAACAGTGATATGAACACTTGTCCCCTGGGAACTAAACTGACAACACTAAGTCATCTAATACAGAAATTAAAGATTTTGAAAAAATCTATCTGTAAATACACAAAACCTATTTACACAGTTACAGCAACTTACCTCTGCTGCTGTAGAAAAGCTGAACAAAATTCCTCCTATCACAGGACACAGCGTCTCAAACAGTTTTATGTCTGATCATCCTGTTTCACCAAGGCATCATATGGGATGCTCTGGGGCTTTTTAAGACACTGTGAATCTAAGTCACTTTTCACACTGTGGTGGCTTTATGGTAAAAGGAAATTCATATCAAAAACATGAATAAGACCCTAATAAGAAAGGAGAATATACTTGCTTAACTAATAACGGTAAATTAAAGTAATTAGAAACAAATGTACTGTTGCTCTTTTCTGAACCAGGCAGCTAGTAAAGTTTTCAGGCCCTGGGGATGTTCCAATTAGAAGTCGAAATTGATGGAATCTGGTATTTTCTTTGATGCAATCATCTTCACTTACAAGGAATGTACAAAGTCCTGCTTCTCTCAATGCAGGAGGAACCAAGAACAAAAGGTTCAACAAAAACTGCTGCTGGAAGGTGCATTGAAGCAGAAGCAGCAGGGTCTGCCCTCCTTTTCCAACTCTCCCCACAGCCTGCTCCTCTCACTCACTCCCGGCACTCTTGGGCTGGGTGGGACTCCACCTGAGCTGCCTGGCACTGAGCACCATGTCTCAGCTCCTCTTCCCAATCTTGAAGATGCCCCCTGACTCACCTCAGAGGGCCATCCACAAAGCAGGCAGCGAGAAGCACTGGGACTCCAGCAGCAGAGAAGGAGAAGCAGCCCCATGTAGCTGAGGAGGGAGCTCAGCCCGCAGCAGCCAGCCAACCACCCTGCTGCCACTTCCTTCCTTGTGCTGCACGAACACAGGATGAGCGCTGCAGCCAGAGGAGCCACTATCTCCTTGCTGCTGGGCGTCCTGTCAAGAGGCAGCCCAAGAAATCGGGGGGGGGGGGGGAAGACAAGACCCGGCATTCCGCCTCCCCACCATATGTTGCCTCTGACCAGACCAAAAAGCTCTCCATTTTACAGGGTCACACTGTGCATACAAGCAGTTACTTGGCTTTCTTCTTGCCTCTGTGTCGCTCCCAGTTTCCAGCTTGTCTTACATACACACACATATTTTCTCTCTCACACACATTACACCCATCCCCACCCCTCCAACTACCTCGCTCACAATACCCCATGAGCCCCTTCCACCCATATGCTACTAGTTTCCAGGCAGACTTAAACTAGGCCTTGTTTTAGTTGTAGCCCCTTAGGATATTCTTACAGCTAAAGTGAAAGGTGCATTCAAACAATCTCAAAGGGTATGTCTACACTGCAACTAAACACACATGGCTAGCCCATGCCAGCTGACTTGGGCTTGCAGAACTTGAACTAAGGGGCTATTGAATTCCAGTGTAGACATTCAGGCTCGGGCTGCAACTTGGGGTGCAGTCTAAGACTTAACATGTGCACTGCAACTAAACAGCCCCTCAGCCTGAGCCCCAGAAGCCCAAATCAGCTGGTATGGGCCAGCCGCAAGTGTCTAATTGCAGTGGAGACATATGCAAAGAGGTTATGATCCAAGCAGTCACCAGTACTTTTCAGAATAACATTGGAGAGGCAGATTTCACAGGAATTAATTCATCCGCTTTCTGCAGTTCTAGCCTCAGGTGAGAGTTCTAAAGATCTAAGAGTGATATCAATCTTTTTCAAAAATGCCACATTAGCATTATGCATTGTGCTGTCACTCTCAGTCTCACCTTCTAAAGATAAACCTCACTCACTGATCACATTTTGCAAGGACGGATAAATATCTCATGCACTTTCGAGGATCTAACTATAATATGCTTCCAGCTTTAGGCAATGGATTTATTTTCTTTAAATATCAAATGCTCTATCACTGATCTGGTAATTTTGTGCAGTTTATTGTAAGATGGCTCTGCTGATCTTTCTTTGTTGCAAACTGCTTTTTGATGCATTAACTTCTTTAAAAAAAAAAAAAAAAAAGCTCTACTATTATGTGAATGAGAAAAAGTAAGAGAAACAATCTTTCTAAAAGCTTGGCTATACCTCTGTAAACAGATATCCACAAACTATTTAGCTGACTGCTACTTCAGAATAACCTTAGAAGAATTATGGCTTCATGCATTCATTTGTTTTGAATGATATTTTATTCTGTTTAGTAAAATGCATACAGCAAATACTTCTGTAAACCAATGCAACAATGAGGAATCAGGAAAATATTAAATCAACTACATATTGTATTTAATCATTGTGCAGCGTACTATCACAGGATGACCACTGATATACAGAGGCTGGTTTTTTTCATAAGTAATTGGACTGGATTTTCAGAATATACAACATTTGTAAACAAGACAACTTTTTGTAGCTCTTCCCACAATGAAAAAGGGCTTACTGTACAAGTGAAGCTAATTGGCATCACAGGATTTTCCCTCAAAGGGAAATTAAGCTTATGGAATTGGTAAGGTCTATGTATATGACAAAAGTAAATTTAATATAAATGTGTGTAATTTCTCAAAGTTTTATTTAATGATTTTCTGTTTCCAAATATTACTTTATTATCAATGTAATTGGGTGAATATAACTGCTATCTGGATACTGTGGGCAGCTCCCAAGGCCAATGTTTTCACAATAGCTTAGTCATGGGATTTAAATGAACATGTTCAAATTCTGGGTATCATCCTGCTATTGAAATTGAGAATATTATCTCTGTTTTTAACCAGGAAATGTGAGTGTTGCATGTGGAGTTTTAAAGGGGTCAGCCACCTTGTGAGAGTCCTCCCGCTCCAGATCCTTGCTGATCCCAAACCAATCTCACTTCCATCTGGTACTACTTCTTTTTTCTCCCCTTGCCAGACAGTTTCTCTAACAACAAGCCCTCCAGCTCTCTTCTTAGCTGGCCAGTTCCAGGGATTAACTGTTCTCTCTTCCAAGCTGCCTTCACGTCTGCTATCTGGAGATGAAGCCCATTTCTCTCATCTTCCAAAATTTCAATTTGAAATTCCAGGCCTCGCTTGTCTGTGGCTCTTTCATCCAAGGTCAGACGTCTGATTTCCTCCATTGCAGCTAGTTCTCGCTGACACCTGGCTTTCAGAGAGGTCAAGCTTTCTACATAGATTCACAGAAGATTAGGGTTGGAAGAGATCTCAGGAGGTCATCTAGTCCCACCTCCTGCTCAAAGCAGGAAATCATCCTCCCCTCCCAGCACCGTATTGCACATTTGGCATTGCTAAAAGGTGTTACCATGATTGCAGCATCCATTTTAATGCAGTCATAGGAATTTGTGTCTAGGACATAGGAACTCCTCTTAAACTGCAGGACAGGCCCTATGATGATGAGCAGGACAAATATCTGAATGTGCATGAAAGGTGAAAGTAAGAGATCTCTGTTGTAATACCCTTTATGCTATTCCTGGCCAAAGGAGGGAACATACAGAGAAAAATATAAACACAGAGAAAGCACAAATCATTCATAATGATAAAGAAAGTGATAAGGGGGTATACTTAATTCTAAGGTTATAAAAAAATAAAATAGGAACAGTAGTCAGTCTATGGGACTCCATCAAACACTCCCATTCCTTTTCAGGCTTTAATAAATCCCCAAATGCCACCCTGCATAATTTTCTTGGGTTCCCTGGAGGTTAGCACAGAATCTCTGCACTACAAAAATACATTTAACTGTGTCTGAAACCATTGTCCACACGTTGACTCAGACTTGAAGACAATAGATCAGGGGTAGGCAACCTACGCACATGTCCCACGTTTGGCACGCAAGCTAATTTTCAGAAGCACGCACACTGCCCAGGTCCTGGCCACCAGTCCAGGGGGCTCTGCATTTTAATTTAATTTTAAATGAAACTTTTAAACATTAAAAAAACCTTATTTACTTTATATACAACAATAGTTTAGTTATATATAATAGACTTATAGAAAGAGACCTTCTAAAAAGGTTAAATTGTATGACTGGCATGTGAAACCTTAAATTAGAGTGAATAAATAAAGACTGGGCACACCACTTCTGAAAGGTTGCCGACCCCTGCAACAGATATTGTATCTTGCACCATGAACAGGCTGGGTAACCTGCCCTCTAATGTGTCTATCAGAGTTTTCTTCCAGTTTCCAATAAGTTTCCAAGCTGTACAAACTTCAGGTAATGATCTATTATTTCTCCAGCTGTCTTGCAGATGTGATCTCGGAATGTGTATAATCGAAGGACAGATCAGCAACAATGAAGGCAGGGACTGTGTTTTCTTCTATGCTTGTTCAATGCCTTATACAACGAGGCCTCTGAGCACCATTGCAATATAAATATTAAATAATAATCCCCAGTAGCTCTAAATCATGCAAGTAGGTCTGTATAAGCAGTCCGCCTGCATCCATAGGAAACCCCATTGAAGAAAGTGGAGCACGATGTGGTACCAAGGGTCTGCTCAGTTGGGCCAGCTTGGAGGATCAGGGCCTTCATTTTCAGTTGGACAATATGGGAGATTTAACACATTACAGGCAAATGTGAACTGCAAAGCAAGTTAAAACGGAAGCACTTGTGATGTCCCAAACACAGTATTGCTTCTTGGTGCCACCAGCTCCTATCTTGTCTTTAATACCTGGAATCCACTACTCACCAGCTTCTGGCTTGCACAGTCTAATGGGGGATCTCACTAATAAATCATTTGTTTTCTTTGGTTCCCTAAATGGCTGCTATTTGACCCTGGAGAGCATTAACCATTTTTCTCCAAGCATTCAATTAACTGGCATTTCAGAGAGAAATGCACTGAAAATGACCTACTTAGGAAGAGCTACAAAAGATAACTGTCTTTGTGATAGTGAATAAAGACAAGAAAAACAATAACAACAAGAGAAACAGTCAATAAATCCCCACTGGCTAATATATTCTGCACCAGATGAAACAAAGACAAGAAGTAGTAGCAATTTTAAAATGTCAGCACTCAGGTCCGGAGCTCAAACAGCTAGTCTCTTTCTACTCAGGTTTTTCTTTCTCCATTGTATCCCGAATTCATGCATAACCGCCCTTCTTTTTGTTGCTTCTTGTGTTTGATCATTGTCAACTCTCCTTTATAATACTGAAATTTTAACCCTTGCCTTTTTTATATAATTATTCAGTGTTTAATCCTTACTTGTTTCCTATTTTTAACCATCACTATTTTCCATTTTTAAAAGTTTAATACAAGCCTTGTCTTATTTTATGTATACACACACCAGATTCTGGGGCATGGGGTGGTGCATTTAGGCTGCCCACTACCTGATTGTGTCTATAAGGCTAGTATATTCTGCTCCAGGAGGATTAGACAGAGATATAGAGATACCACAGGGACTCCTAAGCCTTCCCTTTCCTTCCCTGCATAAGGAAGGATGCATGGCCAGGACACACCTATGTTGTCCCAATCCCCTGATGCTGTTTTGCCCCTAATGGGCCCATCTTGCAGGCTCTACCTGTGCCCTTTTTGACTTTCACATATTGTAGCCTTGACTTTAGCCCTAACCCAAGCCTGGCTTTTCAAAAGGCAGTTGTTTTACTCATCCCATCTCCAAACACACTCAGGGCTTGTCTTCACTGCTGGGGAAATCAACACTGCTGCAAGCAGTGGGTGTGAATTTAGCGGGTCAACACGCTAAATTAACTGAAGAGGGCTCTCCATCATTCATGTAGCTGGAGCAGTGTAACTTAGGTCAACTTACCCCAGAAGTGAAGACAAGCCCATAGTGACATATTTTCAAAGAACTGTGTTTGTGGACGGTTATTTGTTTATTTACTTAAATATGACATACAATTTGAACTCAGCCCACACAATGTTCTGAGCATCCTGCCAATAATTCAGTTTAAAACATCCACTCAGCAGCATAATACAAATAAATTAATGCCAGCAGATTTGAGTAATCAAATGGAGGATATAATTTACCTCCACCAGCAGACAATAAAAACGAAAAATCTCTGTGAAATCCTCTAACTTCCAAATCATACCCAGTAACATTCCCTCAAACTTTCCCAAAACCCTAACAAAGTTAGCTGTGCAGTTCTTTTGTTAGCATAATATGTTATAACCTCATGGAACACTTGGAAGATTTATCCCTGAAACAGTGGTTGTCAACCGAATGAAGTTAAAAAAACCATGGTGGATCTTTCTATTATGTTATGTTCATAACAAACTGACACCGTGCCTCAGTGGGTCACAAATGAGAATACAAAATTCAGGACAGACCACTGAGAAGTAGGGCAGACTCACTCTAAACTTGCGGTTAGTTTATTATTAGACTATACCAAACCAGTATCAAAAGTGAATTTCTGTCTCACCACATTGGTTAACAAGAAGCCAAAAATGCAGTCACCTTGGGCATTCCAGTCCTTGCCTCACTACCCAGACACTAGACTTTATGATGAGTGGCTACTGAAAACCAATTTAATCAAATATAGGGTCCGTCTAATCCCAAGGGATCAGCCACTTAGCCAGGTGAATACAACTCAGATTTTACCCAATAATCATGCTGATGCCAATCCTTTAGTAACTAAAAACGAAAGGTTTAATAATAAAAAAGGAAGGAGTTATAAATTATTAATAGATTATATATGTATACACAAGTAATTTTTCAGTGTTCATAGATCAGGATCATAGTAGTGATGGAATAAACTGCTAGCTTACGGAAGTCTCTCCCTGGAATTTCCCAAACAGGTTGAGGGTCATTAGTCCTTGTTTAGCGCATCTTTGTTAGAAATCCAGAGGATTTTTCATATATTGAAAATGCAGAAAAACTGTAACAGTTAGCAGTTATACAACTTTCTAAGACATGTTCAGACATTAATTTAAATGACCAAAACCAATTTATTATAAAAAAATTCAACCTAAAACATGCACTCCATTCTGACCTAGTGCCAAAAGCAGAAGATCTTTCAGTTTTTGGAGGGGCAGAATTTGGATCAAGTGGGGATCCATGAAAAAAAGACTATGTTCTAGATGTGATGTAATAGGAGCTCAGAGAGATTGGAAGATGGGCCCATCTTTTTCATCCATAGGGACTGATACTTATGATGGAGTGAGGGTCTTGTTTTATACTTCTATAGTAGTATAGAAGGGAGTTATTCATGGATTCTATTTGGGCGTGAGGTATCATTGTGATACCATCTATGGCCCACAGCATCAGAAGCTAGGGAAAGATCTTTTTATAGACATCTCAACCGTTGTTTTTAACAGAGGATTTTAATTGTTTAGTTGCAATGACTAACAGAGAAACAACCTAAAGGGTTACTTACTGATGAAATTTACTTACAAGCACTGTGTGATATTTTGGGGCATCCTTGTTTAAGAAAGGAGGCGGCATTTACATTTTTAGATAATCGGGTAGTCAGTTGGACAGGATATATGTGAAAGCTACCTCAATGATCAAATAATTTGCAGTGCAGAGTTTTCTGACCCCTGCTTGGTCAGTGTTGAACTTGGGAGTATAGAACAGTGGCTTTTGGCCAGAATTATTGGAAACTAAATACTTATTTATTCAATAATTCAGTTGCAGTTAGAAAGGTTGAAGACATTGTTATGGAATGAGAAACAGTTTGGGAGTTTTATGCATCCCAGATGGAACGGTGGGAATGGACCAAAGTGGAGCCTGGAGAGCTCTTTGTTCCTCTTCAGGACATCTGTATACAACTGATTACAAAGATTACTTAGTATTGCAGAGCAATTTGACAGATCTTCATAGTCAGCTGTGAGATGGGGACTACAAAGAAATAAGGGTCTTAGAAGAAGTTAAGGAAATGATACAGTATTGAAGAAGAAAGCTGGAATCAGTTAAATCTTCAAAGAACTTTTAGGACAAAAAGTGGGACAGCCTCCTCTAATATATTTGCAAGATGAGATGGAGGGAAGGAGGAAAGCTATATAGATACATTCTGTGGGAAGGCAAGTCCCTTGATTTCCCTGTTGTATTGTTTTTCTTTGGACTCTGCTGCAGGAAGCATTGGTAACAGGATTTCAGAGTTTAAATGTATAGTTTAAGGGAGAATTTCACTCTGTCAATGATAATTTTTACCCATGTGGATGAAGTCACAGTGCCGGGGAAAGGCCAAAAGATAGAGATTTTTGACACCTTAAACAATTGTTCAGCTGCAGCCTGAGCAGTGATCAACATGAAAAAGAGCAAAGGTTTGTGGGTGTGGAGTTTGGTTACTCTTTTAAGGTATGGCTAGACTAGAGATTATAGCGTGTTTTTTGTAGCGCTTCCCAATTTAACGCAATAGGTATCGCGATAGAGCCTGTACAGATTGAAACCCTGTAGCGCTAAAGAATGGATACATTTGTAGCGCTTCTGGCGGCAGTGACAGTAGCGGGATAGGGCAGGTATCCCAGCATTCAGCTGGGTGCAACATGCTTTGCAAAGGAGAGGGGTAAGGGGGAACTGGGAAGTTGTTCGCAGGGAGAGAAGATCAGGCTGTCAGTGAGTTTTCCTTAGCGAAAGCTGACAGGATCTGTATTTAAGACACACAGCTCCGTCTGCAAGCATTTTCACTGGTTATTTGCTGTGTGAGTTGTTAGAGAGTAACTGCAAAGGTACTTCCGCTTTTTTCATCCCCTCTACAAAACAACACTTCACGTCATTTGCCTTAAATGGCATGTTGATTGCCTTTAATGGCTTGTTGATGGCCTTAAATGGCTTGTTGATGGCTTTACATGGCTCGGAGGCATGCAAGAGATCCCATGGGTGTCCACATTCCCAACCTTGCGCTACAACGGTAGCGCTAAAAGCCTTCTGCCTCTCGAAAATGAGGTTTAACGCTAGCGCTTTAAACACTGAGTAAATGTGCAAAATGTGCCTTTCAAGTGTGTAGGGTCAGATATTTATAGCGCTAATGGAGGGTTTTAGCGCTGCAAAGCGCCAGTCTAACCATACCCTTACACTTTCAGAGGAGCTGCAAATTGTGATGAGCCCTTGAAAGGTTATAGATATTTTGGGAGTAACGTTTAGCAGTGATTCAGTAGCTGAACTGAACTGGGAGAGCAGTTTGCCTCCTGTCAGGTTAAAGATGATGAGATGGAAGACATGGACCTTGACATTGGCAGGAAGGATGATGTTATTTAAAACATTCCTGTTACCTCTTTGCTTTTATGTGGCATATTTGTATCCTTCCCCTAGAAAATTATTGGATAAATTATTGGTTATTTTTCCAGATGCTGTGAGTCAATACATATAATCTAGTGAAGAAAACTGTAGCCCACATGCTAGTGAAGAATGGTTTGGTGGTGGTGTCCCCTGAAGCTTTCTTGATGGCATTGTCTTTTTATTAATTTTCATAGGGTTTTCGCAGCTGGGGGTAAGGGATGGCCACTTACTCTCCAGAAATACTGGGAAATGTCACCGGGGAAGATTTATTTGGGCATAAGCTTTCATGGGTAAAAATCCCACTTCATCTGAAGAAGTGGTTTTTTCAAATAAACCTGTTAGTCTTTAAGGTGCCACCAGACACTTCGTTGTTTTTGTGGATTCAGACTAACACAGCTACCCCTCTGATATAAGGGGAAGATAAGGAGTAAGGAAAAACAGGATGCAGCCCCTAAAATAGGGATTTTTCCTGAAACAGCCCAGCAGCCTCCCTCTTACATATGACTTGCTTTTAGACATATTTCCCATTGGCAATTCAGGTAAGAGCGTCCCAGCACGGTAGAGTACTATATCAGAGGGTGCTTAAGAAATATTTTTCAGAATGCCATTTAGCAATACTGAATTGTCCAGAAGATTGTCTCTGGGGGGCATTGTTGTACTTTTGAAATAATAGAGTTCCCTTCAAGTACAGGGATATACAGAGATCCCACAGCAATTTCTTCCATAGCAAACCAGGGCCTAAGCAACAGAACATGAAGATAGCTTTCCTGTCTCTGTTGAAAAGTGATTTTTGTAAGGGAGGCAAAGAGGAACTAACAGGGGAACCAGACATCCACATACCATAATCCTCTAGTAGGTGTGCAAACAAACACTAATGGCTCCGAGTTCAGATGCCTCTACAAAAGTCACATTGTTGAAACCTAAAAAGGAACAAGAAAATTCAATTATTGTCTCTTTTTTTATTTCTCTTTAGCTACAGATCACAGCCTCTAGAGGATCCCAACAGGAGAAAACCTCACTTTAGCAGCTTAGGCACAATATTGTGTTTTATCAAATGTGGTAAAAATTGAATTGCTGGGATTCCTGATTTCTAATGGGAAAATCATCCTTGTCTTATTCTGCAAGATTCTGGATGATGAATCCTTGTACTCAGAAAGCATCAGGTGAAATGCTGCAAGAATCATTTCTAAAGTTCTTAAATATTAACTCTTATCTCTTCACTATTGGCAGATACTGGGCTGATACAGAAAGGAATGGCAAGTTCTGAATCAGTTTGTCTTTATAACAGTAAAGATATTAATAGAGTTCTCCAAAGTTGGTATTTAATAGCTTGGGTATTAACAACAACAACATTTGATTTATGAAGTATTTGATAACAATTCTTGCTTTGCTCACAGACAGTTATGCATTAAAAAGCCAGCAGTTTCAATAGTGGTGACTGAAATTACCTATCTTTTCCTATCTTAGGTCTTATTTACCATCTTTTTTCCATCACTTTTTGTCTGAATTTATGGAAAAACTCATTTAACTAAATGGGTGCAAACTACTAGTGTGGATGCCATTATAGCATTATAAAAGTTTGTATTATATCAATGTAATTTGTATCAATAAATAAGTGAGGCCACACTAAGGGTTATACTGATTTAGTTAAACTGGAACAATAACTGAGAGTAGAAAAAGATATCTAAAGTAAAGTTGTTGGCAAATGTAGAACCTAGCCAGTAAAGTCAAAGCCTGACAAGTCATACATCATTCTCCTCAGACCCCAGATATCAACGACATCAAGAAGCCCAAGTGCACATAACGCACACGAAATAGCTATTTACATCCAGGATGTCTTTAAGGACAAAAATGGTCTTTCACAATTGTAAATTTTTCAGCTGTAATGTCACATAAATCACACTCAATTCAGAACTGGCAGAAAAAAACCAACTAAATATTCAGTGATTTCATTTTGATTGAAAATATTTCCACATTGCTCTTTATAGCATTTTGATAAATTATGCAGGTATTTTGATCATACTTTCTTCAAACCTAGCCCTTTTTGAAGCTCTAAACATATAGTAACCATTCTAGTGGAGATGCAAGTGGGAAGAGGAACACAAATTACCCATTTCAGAGAACTGGTCTTTCTAGCTGCAATCAAAACAGCTAAACTAATTTTCTTCAGAGCTCACTGGAATTTCTCAATGAAACAGTTTGTAAAAAATGCAAATTTGTTGAAATCAAAATATTTTCTGGGGAAAGGTCAGTTTCAACAAATTTCTCAACTCAAGAAAAGTTTGAAAAAAGGTTCAAAATTGTTGAATTATTTCATTTTTATGTTTTCTGGCAAAACAACTCTTTGTTTTGAAATTTAAGCTATCTGTAGTAACAATAAGTTTTTCCAATTTAAAAGGGGAAAAATAAAAATTAAACATTTTTAAATTATCAAAATGAAATGTTTCAGTTGATCTGAATCAAATTAATTTGAAATTTTTTTTATTCTTGAAAATTGAATTTTTGTTCTGATTTGGGAGATAAATTTCAAAATCTTAAAAATTTTCATGGGACAGGAAAACTTGTTTCCTCTGTATCTCTGTTTTTCTTTTACCTGAAGGTATGTCTACACTGGAAATGCTACAGCAGCACAGCTGTACTGCTGCAGCTGCCTTATTGCAATTTAGACATCTATTAGTGTCAGAAGGTGTTTTAGTAAATCCACCTCTCTGAGAGGTGCTAGCTAGGTCTAGGGATCAACCCAGCCGTGTCTACACTCAACCTTAGGTTGGCTTAATTACATAACTCCAGGCGTGAAATTTTTCACAGCCCTAAGCACTGTTTTTAAGCCAACCTAACTTTGTAGTTTGGACCAGCCCTGGGTATCAGGACTGCTAGTTGTGTGTAATTTGGTTCAACAGACATAAATGTGCAGACAGATATGCTGCACTGCAGCCAATGAAGTTAAATCAGGGATAAATTTACTCCATTCCTAGTAATTTTTGTGTTTAAATGGGAGTATATTTTAGATCAATACATTGGCATAAGAGGGCAATCCCAACCAAGCAGACATGGTATTAATAGTAGACTCCTCCCAGGCTTAGTTTCCCCCTGCTTTCATACACCTCTATTCCCCTCTGATCATGTCTTTCCGCTCCCACCAATCTTAGCCTCCTTGCTTCTCCTCAGTTTGAAGGGAGAGAAATTTAGCCTCCTTGTCCCTTTTCCCAGTTTAAGGGGGTGCCAGATGACCGCTGCACTAAAACTGGGTGGAGAACAGAAATTCTGTTCATGAAGGATTTTGTGATTTTGAAATTTGTTTTCATTCCAATTCAGAATGAGATGTGACATTTTTAAAATTCTCAGAAAGAAAATTCAGGGGGAAAAAAATCATTTTGGCTCAATCAAAATGTTTTGTTTTGACCACGGTTTCATTTTAATTTTGACCTTTTTTATTTTATAATACATAATACAAAACGTTTTTAAAAAATTCAGAACAAAAGGTTGTTGTGAAAGGAAAAATATAAATGTTTTGTTTTGACTACTTTGAAATGGGATATTGTGTGATACTGTCAGATTTCTCCCCTCCCCCCCCCTTTTTTTCCTCCAAAATGAAATTTCAGCAAAATCAATATGGGAGAGCCATTTCCCTACTACATACTCCTGCATGCAGTATGACAATGCTAACTTTCTGTTGAATCACCCACATATGGATATTATACCCATATGAAACATTGCTAAAACTGTCTTTAAGCAAAAGAAAAAATTCCTTATCATTTAAAAATATTTTAAATTGAATTTGCATAAATAAATAAATCTGCAGTTTGGAATGATCCCTACAGTATAGATGATTAAAACTCAGTTAGGTTATATTAAAGTCTGAGACCTACTTTGGTTAGCTCAGTAAAAAACTAGACAGAGGTTTCACTAGAATTCTAGCATTGCACAACATTACTGATATCCTTTTTCCAAAGCACAAGTTAGAAACCTTATTAAAGAAGACACATAAATTCGTAGCTTAATTCACTCATTCACGAAGGGACAAAACCACTTTTATCCTTTAATAAATTCTGCCATTTGCAAGGACACTGACAGGCTAGAGATTTTAATCTGGGTTTTCCTGAAAGAACATATCCCCTCCATCTCTTCCAATACATAGAATCCAAAAGCTCTCAGTGAGAAGAGACTTTAAGTGTATAAAATCACTTTGTCTAATCTTCAAATGACTCCTCGGGAAAAAAGGTCACCTTAGAGGTATATTTCATAGCTGAGAGAAAAGGAATGGAGCCATTATTCCCTGATCGATCTGAGTGTATTTAACCATTATCTTCCTCTCTGGATTATTACTCTGAATTCGACTGTCAATAAATTTCATAAGGTTCATTAGGTCTACAGCTTCAGGACCTCAGTCCTTTCATCAAACCCTCATGTTTACACTTGCATTTTATAGCTAGCTATCTTAATCTCACAATGCATGTGACAGTCCCTAATCTATTATTGCTCCTTTTTTTCCCTACCAAGAGCTACAAATCATTGATATATCACACACAGAATAAGATAAGACTGTAAAAATGGCTAGAGGACTAACTACACCTAACATCATTTTACAGATCAGACACAGGGCCAGCGCTAGCCATTAGGCGACCTAAGCGGTCACTAGGGTGGCAGGAATTGGGGGGAGGCATATTGGCGGCAATTCAGCAGCAACTCAATGCCTCTTCCGCTGCCGGTGGCATTTTGGCCTTCAAATTCCCACACTTAAAACACTGTCCCTTATGAGGGAGCATCTTAAATAACAACCTTACATAACCATATCTCTATAGGGAGTGTGGTAGAAAAAGAGCATGATTGCTAAGTCCTTACCTAGAACACTGGGGGCACCATAAACCCACTGCTTTGCCATCTGCATTGTCCTACTCAGCTCATATTTTTTCCCCATCAAACTAACTTGAAGAAAGCGAGGAATACTTGTAGCACCTCAGAGACTAGCCAGTTTATTTCAGCATAAGCTTTCGTGGACTATAGCCCACTTCATCAGATGCATAGAATGGAACAGAAGTAAGATGCATTTATACACACAGAAAGAAGAGGAAAAAAAGTTGTACATTAGCATACCAATGCTAAGAGGCTGTTAAATCTGGATGGGCCATTAACACAGCTGCTATTCTTGAAACTAACTTGAGTTGTTCTGGTGCTGGAGGAAAAAAAAAACCAAGGAAACATTTGTGGGACCTTGGCTATAAATCTGCCAATAAGTCAGGAAGTGCAGCCCCCAGATGTTAGTGCAGCAATCTCAGAGGGGGGATGGGGCTGCCAGAGTTAAGCACAAAAGCACGGTCTTTTGATAATGCTGATTGGCATGTTCCAATTGTTGTTAGTGTTGATCTACCCCTGGTCTTGCCCTGTGCACATATTCTAGTGAAGACAGAGCTCTTCCAGATAGGGGCCAGGCCCGTGGGACAGAGGAAGCTAGCAGTTTCCCCTGAAAAGGAAAAGAATCTGTGGAGAATGCAGAACATCTGCCGCTGGGTATGAAGGCAAAACAATGGGAAGACATTTGACTACAGTGCTACAGATATGCCAGAGGACATTAAGAGGCAAGCTGCATTGAAAAGGGGGAAAATGATATATAAGAATCTCTTACTCAACCTCTGAGATTTGGAAAAGATGTAAAAAACCCAGTAGTTCCAGTGCTGATGGAGAAGCAGATTCCCATGAGAGGACAATGCTCCTCGAAATGGATAAAAATTGTTTTCTTGCCTGTAAAAAACAAGGCATTTGGAGTTAGAAACATCTTGAATATTGTTGCTGAAGTGTGAATTGAGGAGTATGAAGAAAGAAGTCATAGATGTAATAAATATTGCTTATCCCTAAGTGCTTCTGTGATGGATTTTGGTGGTAAGACTCAAGTTGAATGATTCTCAGAAAACTTCTGAAGCTCACTAGCAAGTACTGCAAGAGTAAATGGAAAAAGAGCTAAAGAGTTAACCATTTATATAACTATCTTTTCACAAGTTGGCTCTTGTATTCAAACAGGGGCAAAGGGAAGAAGAGTTGTACTGTTTTCACTTAAGAAACTATTAGAGGTGATAATATGCATAATATTTAGTACTAATATAATACATCATAAAAACTCAGTGGTGCATAGATGTGAAGTGAGATTTGTTTTAAATGTGCACTAAATTTTTGGACTATGCACCTAGAACATTAACATAGATCTGAAAGCTGTCTAGAACTATTTTCAGTGGTGTGCTGTATTCCCTACAGCTATTAATCTGCCTCTCCTGCTGCAGAATTACATGCTCTGCCACATTCTGCATTTCCTGGCAATAGATTGTGTTCATTCAGCACATCTCAAAGCTAAGGAGAAGGGGGGTGAAAGGGATGCTCCTTCTTGGCTCAGGGAACTAGTCATAGATTATGGAGCCTTCCATATCTAGGTAACTGATTCAAATCCAGCTTGTCGTAGAAGTGACTGATGGCTGATTGATGGGCTATGTGAAATGAGTTTTTCATGTGTCTATTTTCTACTGGGCAGGTGCCCAAAGTATTAAAAACACAACACCATCATACACAGAGGTGAGACAAAACTAAAATTCTGAATGACCCCAATTTTAAGGGGGATTGAAATTTGAGGATTAAACCCAAATGGATCCCATGGCTAGTTTGGGGATGAGGATTATTAATTACATGTGGTGTACAGAATAAATTATATTAGCAGTATGGCTGGTGAAAACAATCCCTCGCACCTGCTCACTCAGCAGAGTGGAAATAGTAGAGTCAGACTCTCCTCCCGAGTCCCATTGGGGCAGAGTGGGGGAAAGGTTTCCATAGCCTCCTCCAGCCACGTGAATGGGGTAAATGGATGTGAAAGAAACTTTCATGAACCTCTCCTGCTGGAAGAGATTATTCTTGGTTTTGCCCTTGGGAGGGGTGAAGAAAATGCAACTTAGAACCTACTGCCACACTTCAATACTTAAGTGGTATATTCATTTAGGCCCAAAAGCCAAACTAAAACCAGAACACAATGAGCCCTGTTTCAAACAAAGCTAGCTATTCAGTCCATCTCTAGCCAAAATTTGCAATCTCGGTAGAAAAGCTAATGATTTAATAGGATTAGCCAATTTGACTCAGCTACCTTTTCACCCGCTACATATGATCCCTTCATACCAGTATAATTTTATCCTGTACTGCTTTCATGTCAACTGCGTACAGGCAGGTACCAGCAGCCACTTCTTACTGGTATGCCGTAATGGCCTGTATGGGCCCACTTTCACCCCTGCTGTCAGCACTGTCCCCATAGGGGCCATCCTGTGGTCTGAGGTTTGCCAGAGTGCAGCATGGTCCAATGCTCCTATTACACCTCAGGAGGAATACACAAACAGACTGTTAGATTAACATTAAGAAGCTATCAAGATGACATCCCAGGCAACTTCTGGCATAGTGTACTTTTCATTGTTTCTTTTTGTATTGTACGTTTTATTGGAAATCTTTCAAGTTAGCATTTTGTTCAGCTCCCCATGTGATGGAGTTCTGTACTTAATCAGAAACAATCATTATTACATATCCAGCTCTGGGAACTCCCACAGATTTAAAGGAGGAAAAAACACCCTTTAATAAAGATCTGATGCGAACCTTCTCTTTCAAACCTCTCCTCAAGGCCCACTTCTTCTGTGATATCTATCAGCCAAATAACAATTGCTAGGTTTAGCTGCAGTTAGGGACAGCTTATATTACTTATCAGGGGGTAACTGTGTTGGTCTGAATCCACAAAAACAAGGAGTCCGGTGGCACCTTAAAGACTAACAGATTTATTTGGGCATAAGATTTCATGGGTAAAAAGCCCCACTTCTTCAGATGCATGGAGTGAAAATTACAGATGCGGGCATTGTTATACTGACACATGAAAAGAATGGAGTTACCTCACAAGTGGAGAACAGTATTGACAGGGCCAGTACAATCAGCGTGGATGTAGTTCACTCCCAATAATTGATGAGGAGGTGTCAATTCCAGGAGAGGAAAAGTTGCTTATGTAATGAGTCAGCCACTCCCAGTCCCTATTCAAGCCCAAATTAATGGTGCTAAATTTGCAAATGAATTTTAGTTCTGCAGTTTCTCTTTGAAGTCTGTTTCTGAAGTTTTTTTGTTCAAGTATGGCTACTTTTAAATCTGTTATAGAATGTCCAGGAAAAGTGTTGTCCTATTGGATTTTGTATGTTACCATTCCTGATGTCCGATTTCTGTCCATTTATTCTTTCACGTAGAAATTGTCCGGTGTTGCCAATGTACATGGCAGAGGGGCATTGCTGGCACATGGTGGCAAATATCACATTAGTAGATGTGCAGATGAATGAGTCTCTGATGGTGTGGCTGATGTGGTTGGGTCCTCTGATGGTGTTGCTAGAGTAGACATGGGGACAGAGTAGGCAACGAGGTTTGTTACAGTGTGTGGTTCCAGGGTGTTGTGTTTCTGTGTAGTAGTGTGTATCAGAGGGTGGTAATGAGGCAGAAACTTACTATGTCAGAGGAGCAATATGTAACTTGTTTGTATTGGTGTATAAAATGGAGTCTCAGAGGGAGTGCCGTTGGCCAGCCTAGAGGACAATGGAAAGGCTTGCCACTGATTGAGCTTTGTCCATTGTCATGGGCTATCGCCATGCTTCGTCAGCAACAAACGTGATTGAGTGCCTTACAACTTAATTGGATCTTGTGGTTATTGGGCAGTTCGATCAAAGTATGCTTTGTCAGCTACCTGTGAAGAGCTGGGATGGCACACAGAGAGCGCACACACACACTCAGCCAAACATCCAACTACAACTCTCTTAATTTAAATCTCTATTATCCGTTTGGGTGAACATTTGTTTTACAAGGAGTATGAAACAATGCTCTTCAAAATACATAATTACATTACATTAGAAATAAAATGATATTTTAACAGGATCAAATGAGTGGACCACATAGAATCATAGAAGATTAGGGTTGGAAGAGAAGATGGGGAATAATCACTTCCCTCGATCTGCTGGCAATGCTTCTGTAGTGGTGTTGTGCACCCAAGAGGAGCTTGCCCAACAACTTCAGGTCCTGACGGAACGGATAACTGAGCTTCAAAGCACCATTAACCGAGCTAAGACTTCCCGGAATGAGAAGCCTCAATCTGTGGCAGTGGAGAAGCCAGAATTTAGAGCAACCATCCCACTCAGGCACAGCAGAAAAGGGAAATTCTTCTGCTACCGATGTGGTCAGGATGGCCACAGTGCTGCCAGGTGCCATAATGAAGAAAATCCCTCCATAGTGTACAGAAAGCTGAGGAGCAGCTGGAAAAGATCTGGTAATTATCAGAGCGTCCAGGGATGTGGACCACCCAGGGCTGCAGGATTTGAGGATTCCCACAGGAAAGTCTGTCCATCTGGGATCCCCGCAGGACTGATAGGGCCTCGAGCAGAGGTCACGGTGAGGATTGAAGGGGTGGAGTGTAAAGCAGTGCTTGACACTGGATCTCAAGTGACTATTATATTTCAATCATTCTACCAACACATGCTTAGGCACCTGCCTATACAGCCACTGACTGGCCTGGGCCTATGTGGCCTCAGCATGGATGAATACCCCTACCAAGGATACATCATAGTGCACCTGGAATTTCCAGAGGAGGTTGCAGGGGTAAGAGAAGCAGTAGACACAGCTGCCCTAATATGCCCTGACCCTAAAGGGACCTCTGAGGTGTCCGCGCTGATAGGGACAAACTCCAGCCTTTTCAAGGTACTCGCAGATTACTGCAGACGACAGGCTGGGGACCAATACCTGAATACCCTGATGATCCATACGCTTTGTGCTGAAGCCTATAGGAAAATTGAGAGAGGCTATGGACAGGCTTCTATACCTTGTGGTGAGGGCCTTGTCTGAGGGCCTCACAGGCCTATTGCACCTGGCCTCTCTCCCCTGTGGAATGTTAGAGCTGACTTTTGCTTCTATTAGGAGTCTAACTTCAGCCCACTGAGCTGAAGTTGCTTTGGGTCTGGTGGTGCCTCTGCACTAAGGCCCCCCACTATGAGCTGAAATCACTCAAGAGCTGAAATCACTAAGAGCTGAAAAATCACTGAGCTTTATCTTAAGTGGGGGGCCCTAAGCAGAGCAGCAGTTCCTGTGCCGGCTAGTGGACCAGTTCCTGAGACAGCTGGCAGAGCAGTTCCTGTGCCGGCTAGTGGACCAGTTCCTGAGACAGCTGGCAGAGCAGTTCCTGAGACAGCTGGCAGAGCAGAGTCGAGCCGCTGACAGAGCAGTTCCTCTGTCGGCTAGCAGGGCGGCTAGCAGAGCGACCAGCACGACTGGAGAGGCGGGGCAGTCGGCCTCTGACCAACGGCCCATGGTGAGGACTGCAGCACGACTGGAGAGGCGGGGCAGTCGGCCTCTGACCACGTAAGGTGCCCCATAACCTGCCCCCCCCCCCCTCCACCTCGGTGGGGAGGTACAACTCTGCTGTGAACTTTTGAACTCTGCTGGGGCTGTTGGACTTTTGGGACTTCGGGGGACTTTGGGGCTTGTGGGACTCAAGAACCCAAGGGAAAGGACACTGCCCATTGGCGTGTGTGTGGGGGGGGGGATTCTGGTTCATGGTTTGGTTTGTGACTTTTGTTTGTGGTATTTACCCAATAATATGCCACAGTGTTTCTCTCTGTCATTAAAAGGGTTTTGGTACACTCAGACTCTGTGCTTGCGAGAGGGGAAGTATTGCCTCTTAGAGGCGCCCAGAAGGGTGGTATATTGTTGTCCCAGGTCACTGGGTGGGGGCTCGAGCCGGTTTTGTATTGTGTCCTTAGAATGGAACCCCTGGATACTGAACCCAGCCCTTGTTGCTGCCAACTCTGATGGGCAGAAGGGTTACACTTCTACTAATGCAGCCCCAAATTCTATTAGCCTTCTTTGCAACAAGGGCACACTGCTGACTCATATCCAGCTTCTCGTCCACTGTAATCCCAGGTTCTTTTCTGCAGAACTGCCGCTTAGCCAGCCAGCCTCCAGCCGGGAGTAGTGCGTGGGATTCTTCCATCCTAATTGCAGGACTCTGCACTTGTCCTTGTTGAAAGTCGTCAGATATTTTTTTTTGGCCCAGTCCTCCAATTTGTCTAGGTCACTCTGGACCCTATCCCTACGGTACAGCGTATCTACCTCTCCTCCCAGTTTAGTGTCATCTGCAAACTTCTGAGGGTGCAAATCATCCCATCATCCAGATTTTTAATGAAGATGCTGAACAAAACTGGCCCCAGAACCAATCCTTGGCGCACTCCGCTTGATTCCAGCTGCCATCTAGACATTGAGCCTAATGATCTAGTCAGCTTTCTATCCACCTTATAGTCCATTCATCCAATCCATACTTCTTTAACTTGCTGGCAAGAATACTGTGGGAGACTGTATCAAAAGCTTTGCTAAAGTCAAGGTGTATCACATCCACCGCTTTCACCATATCCACAAAACCAGTTATCTCATCATAGAAGGCAATCAGGTTGGTCAGGCGTGGCTTGTTCTTGGTGAATCCATGTTGACTGTTCCTGATCACCTTTCTCTCTTCCAAGTGCTTCAAAAAGGATTGAGGACCTTTTCTATTATTTTTTCAGGGACTGAGGTGAGGCTGACCAGTCTGTAGTTTCCTGGATTATTCTTCTTTCCTTTTTTAAAGATGGGCACTATATTTGCCTTTTTCCAGTCATACAAGTCCTCCTCGATCGTCATGAGTTTTCAAAGATAGTGGCCAGTGGCTCTGCAATCACATCAGCCAACTCCCTCAGCACCCTTGGATGCAGTGCATTCAGCCCCATGGACTTGTGCATGGCTAGCTTTTCTAAATAGTTCTTAACTTGTTCTTTCACCACTGAGGTTTGCTCACCTCCTCCCCATATTGTTCTGCCCTGCGGTTTAATGTAAAAGCTGGTTCCAGAACATGTGGGAATCCCTCAAGGTAGGGAGACTTCTCTGAGGCCTGACTATGAAATGGGTAGAAGCTTTTCACTGCCAGAGCAGCATAATACTGTACTACCCTTCTGCAGGAGAGGTTAGGGCCTTTGTTTTCTACTCTTAGCAAAGATGGATTGTGCAATAATATTTCATTAATCAAGCAACAGTCAAGAATTTTAATAAGTTAATTAAGGTCAAATAAGTTAATTACTCAAGGTCAAAACAAGGGAACACCAAGGATACCAATAGGCAGCCAATTTGTAATGTTGTTTTACACTGAATAGACTTGTAAGCTAAATCTGTGCTGTAAGAAGCAGGGAACCATATGAAAACATAAAATTCCTGACTCTGTGCATCCTAAACAAGCACAGATCCTTCCAAATACATCAGTCAATTGTTCTCAGAACCACTCCCGACAGGATCATTTGTCACCTTCTGTAATTCACACTTACAAATCACACACATATACCGAAAAATCAGATTTTCACTAGAAACCTACAGCTATTATATAGATTACAAAGTTCCTACAGTGACTTATTATGGCCAAAAAGACACTTTCATTTTAAGCCTCTGTTTCAAGCCATTTATAACTTTCTGGGGGGAAAATTATCTATAGTTCATGGTAGTAATAATTTTACAATATACCTGCCAACTCACACCAAAAGTAAGTCAAAGAAATCTGAACAGCTGAGACAAGTCGATGCTGATTTATAAATAAATAAAATAAAAATTACTGAAAACAGATGCTGGGGATTTAAAATATGTTCCAGAGTGAAGTTTATAATAGCTGTATAGAGAAAGGTCGGAGCTCATCTGTCTTTATTCTGGTGTTCTATTCAATTGCTGGATGACACCGTGCAGCCAAACCTCCTGCTTAAAGAGCAGATCTTCTTTTAAGAAGTCTCATACAGCTGAGTGGAATCAAAACAGGCACTGATGTTTCAGGAGCATGACACCACCTGATTCCCCATTTCAAAAGAAGATTTTCATTTATGTACCATTAGAGTTTGGCTAGCAAAGTATTTACTGACAAATGAACTAAACTGCAGAACTGCACACTCAGTCCCAGTTTCCACCTATCTAATGAACATTCTGTGTAACAAAAAAGCTTCAAATATTTTAATATATTCATTTAGTTATAATAGAAAACACATTAATAGATATTAAACAAGCTTTTCTATTGAGTTTCCTAGGCATGCTATACTCCCAAAATCTAGAAGCTAGGCAATATTCAAAAACCATGTACTGAAAATCACTAGAACCTATAAATAATCAGTTACAATGCTACATAATCTGGGCACTTAGGCCCTGGTTCTGCTTGTACTAAATTAAATAGCTCAACTCCCATTGACTTCAATGGTGCAGGAGCAGGGCCTTTAAGCTTTACTTACTAAGTAAGTGCTAGTTTTAATAACCTATGAGTACAGTGACAACTTTTTAGCAACTTTGTTGTCAGTAGGTTGCAGGTATTTTAGTACTTCTATATATATAGTCTCTATGCCCTTACTTCAACATTCTTGGATCTGAGCACTATGTATGTGTTTACTGGTTTTATTTTTAACTGAAAAGAGAAACATCCCTATTGTAAAAATGGTATTGCCTTAGGGTCTGCCTGCTTACGACAATAGGAGGAGCAAGAGCAGTCCCATGGCCATTTTAAAGGAAAAGCTCTTCGTAAAGGGGAAGCTCCAGTCCGATATCTATTAAGACTCATGAGCAACAGACTCCCACAAAAATGTTTTCTTATTAAGTCTGCAATAAGACACGGGCCTGGAGTGTACTTGCCTGCATTTAAGAGGAGTCAGATACAGTAGACTCTCGATTATCCGGGATGATCGGGAAAACCTTAATCCCGGTTAATAAAAACCCGGATAATCAAGCGTCTACGGGCGGGGGTGGTCCCACCACCTGCTCCAGTCAGCTCCCCTGCTAGCCTGGGTGTGGGAAGCCCAGGCTGGCAGCGGGAGCTCAGACCCTGGCTAGCAGGAGCCTGCGGAGAAACTCTAAAGTGGCAGCCGGTTGAGCACTCAACCTGCCGCCTCTTTGGGCTCTCTCCCCAGGCTCCTGCCACCTGCCCCACTCAGCTCCCGCAGGGAACCCAGGCTGACAGCGGGAGCAGACTGGAGCAGGAGGCAGGATCCCGGCTGGCAAGGGGCCAGCGGGGGGAAACCCCAAAGTGGCGGGGGGGTTGAGCGCTCAACCTGCCGCTGCTTTGGGGTTTTCTCCGCTAGCCCCTCGCCAGCTGGAGTCTCAGCCTGCAGCCAGCCTGGGTGTAGGAAGCCCAGGCTGGCAGCGGGAGCTGAGACCCCAGCTGGCAGGAGCCTGGGGAGAAAGCCCAAAGCGGCGGCAGGTTCAGCAGTCAACCTGCCGCCTCTTTGGGGTTTCCCCCAGTGGATCCTTGCCAGCCGGGTCTCAACTTGCTGCCAGCCTGGGTGTAGGGAACCCAGGCTGGCAGCGGGAGCTGAGACCCCTGCTGACAGGACCCTGGGGGGAAAGCCCAAAGCGACAGAGAGTTGAGCAGCGGCGGCAGCGGATGAGATCTCAGCCAGCTGCTGCTGCTGCTTTAGAGTTTCCCCGCAGGCTGGCAGCGGGAGCTGAGTGGGGCAGATGGCAGGAGCCTGGGGAGAGAGCCCAAATCAGAGGCGGGCTCAGCACTCAACCTGCTGCCGCTTTGGGCTTTCCCCCCAGGCTCCTGCTAGCCTGGGTCTCAGCCCGCTGCCAGCCTGGGTTTCCTACACCCAGGCTGGAAGCAGGCTAAGACCCCAGCTCATATGGGGCAAATGGGAGAAGCCCCAAAGCAGCGGCAGGCTGAGGCTCAACCCGCCGCCGCTTTGGGGCTTCCCCTACCGTCCCCTTTAGACATCCCGGTTAATCTGCAGCCCAGTTAACCCGCGCCCGGATAATCGGGAGTCTACTGTACTGGGAATCTGGTTTATTTTTTCTCATTTAAATAATAATGCATAGCTATCTACCTATTACACAGTGTACTTTGAGGCTTACATACAATAATGAATAAAAGACCTTGACATTTTCAGATGGAAGTTGTCACAGAAGTGCTAGATGTTATTATTGTAGATTTTTTTCTATATACATTTTGAAAAGTGGTCAACGGTGATGGGGTATATGCAAGATTGGTTTCATATTTCTGAATTTAAATTCACACATTTGTATTTTAAATATTTTACAGTATAGTAAACAGAGACCAATAAAAATGGATGAGAGTATCATTGCCAATAGACATAGTTTATACAAAGAGACATTACAAAAAGAACTGATACCTTTCATGTTAGACTGGTTTAAAGGAATTAAAACATATGTTGTATTGAAATGAATTATGTATCATCTCAGAGGTGAACCAACAATATTTTAGAAGACAAGCGCTCACACTGAGATTCCTTTTAATTACGTCTACTGTAAATATTTTATATTTTTATAGATTTTCATGGGGAAGTTAACCACCTTCTTACCCTTTCACCAAGGTGGGTAGTTATGCTTTCCTTATAAATTACCATAATACAATGCAGCCACTTCCGGGAGCCACCTGAAGTAAGCGCCTCCCAGCCAAAGCTCACACCCCTCATTCTTTCCCACACCTCTAACCCTCTGCCCCAGATCGGAACCCCCTTCCATATCGTATCTCCCTCCCAGAGCCCACACCCAAACCACCTGTCCCAGATCTGAGTCCCCTCCCATATCCAAACTCCATCCTGGAGTCCACACTCCCTCCCGCACCCCAACCCTCTTCCCCAGCCTGGAACCCCTCCTGCACCCTGAGCCCCTCATTTCTGGCCCCAGATTGGAGCCCGCATCTCCAGCCATAGCTTTCACCCCCCTCGTGCACCCCAACCGTCTGCCCCAGTCTACTGAAAGTGAGCGTGGGGGAGAGCAAGCAATGGAGGGAGCTGGGAGAGAGCGAGGGCAGGGCTTCAGAGATGGGGTGAGACAGGGACAGGACCTCAGGGAAGGTGATTAGAAAGTTGACAGCCCTACCACAACCATCACTCCTCATCCCAGGCTCCCCCTCTACACTCTCCTTACTTCCTGTTTCCACTTACAGCCTTCTAGCTGTATTGTTAACCCAGTGAACACCACCTGGTGTTCATAAGCCCCCCCAGCAGAAAGTGTTTAATTGCTCACAGCTGAGCCTGCAGCCTCTCTCATGCTGTAGTAATATCAGAGCCCTGTCAGATGTTGAACACAATTTTTAAAATTCCTGTAAAACAACTTGTTTCACAAATTGTGTTTAAAAGCAATAATTAAACCAGTCTACATTGTGCCATTTAGGGACAGCCCTGTGTCAGGTAGGGAGATTTGGGTTTATCATTAGTCTCTGAACATAAAGTAAACACACAAGAGCATGTTTATAATGACACATACCCTGTTTTTTTCTGGTTACTAGATTTTACATTTTGCTTTAAGATTTTGAATTTGTGTAAAAAAAGATATCAGCCTTCTTTTCAGTGTTGCAATTAGCTTCCAAAATAAGGAATATTCATTTTGCTCATCAGCAGCTGGTGTAAGTATTCAAACTTCCATTTGTACCAACAGTTACCACTAATGAGTGAAAACTCTAACCTGTCCTTTGAAACACACATAAAATACCATCTCTGCAGCACTGAAATCAGCAGAACAGCCCCTGTACTCACTCACAAAAAAGAAACACCAAGTCATCTTTTTCCTATCAGTATTTTTCCCTTTTCTGAATAGCCGAGTAGTGAAATTGGAGGTCACCACCTTGATGAAGCTCATAAATTATGCTTGTCTGCAATTCAATATAAAACTTTATTCCAAAATATGCCAGCAGTGCTTTCTCCTAACTACTTCTAACTAGGTAATTTTTTAAAGATATGTTGTGGCTAGCCTTATTAATGACCCTGACAATCATATGCAGTCCCTTGGAAAATATGATGTTGAAGCTTTCAGTCCTTAGTTAGGAGACGTTCTGGCTCCAAAGAGGCACACATTGACTTTCTCTTCAATATCTAGTCTTGAAATAAAGTAGAATATATGTTTAGGGATCTCATTGTAGCATATTCCATATTCCATTCCAGGTGTTGGTTTTGACCTGTCACTTTATACTGTGGTCAGCCCCGTTGTGTGCCTTACCTCATCTCAATAGTTGAAATCAATTAGGACACTCTAGGAGAACAGCCCAATCCTGCAATCCTTACTCATACAAGTAACACCAGTGGGACATATATAATTATGAACTATTTGCATGAGAATGGATCGTAGGATTTGGATCTAGATTGTAAACCTAGGGCCAGATCCTTAGCTGGTGTAAGTCAATGGGGCTCCAATTTACAGCATCTGACTCCTATGGTCTAGATTCTATGTGGAGGGCCCCCGACCAATGCCTTGCAGTTGAAGCTAGACAAATTCAGACTTTAAATAAGGCATAAATGCTTGACAGTGAGGGTAATTAGCCACTGAAACATTTTACCAAAGGTTGGAGGGAATTCTCCATCACTGATAATTTTTAAATCAAGATTGGATGCTCTAGGAATTATTTTGGGGGAACTTTATCATCTGTGCTATACAGGAAGTCAGACTAGATGGTCACAGTGTCCCATCTGGCCTTGGAATCTATGAAACCCTGGAATTCGCTCCTACATTTATCTGACAGTGCCAACTTTGTTAACCATTGGGGCACAGTCAAAGGCTGTTTACCCAAGCTTTCTCTGGCGTGGGGATGGAATTTTTAATTTGGAATGGCATATTCTTGTTTGTTAGCTACCAATAAAGTTATTTAAGTTTATTGTAAGATGGAAACCCGACAGAGTAAGTGGCTCTGCTAAACTACAAGGAAAGAAACGGAGTAATTGAGCAGGATAAGGACATTGAAAAGGAGCAAAAGAACTTGTCCACACAAGCTATGGTGAAATATCTACCCTAGAACTATGCTTTGCAGGTATTAAAGATGAGGTGCTATCAGAGACTGAGATGTCAAAAGAGGAAGTACTGAAAGAAGGTGTAAATTACAGTAAGTCTCCAGGATCAGATGACATTCATCCTAGTTCTAACATCAAGAGCCTAGGGGGTAGTCAAAGCTTTAAAAGATTATTTGCTGATCCTGGGGATTACATAGAAACAAGCCTTCCATCAGTACCAGATAAATAAGCTGAAAGAATAATAATAAAATGTGGCCTTATCTTGCTTTTTATCTGTAGATTGCAAAGTGCTTTACAAAGGATGGTGAGTATCCTTGTCCCACTTTTACAGATGAGGAAACAGACACAAATAGGAGGGCACCAGACCCAAAAGGTCACACAGTGGCTAGTGGCAGAGCTAGGAATAGATTCCAAGTCTTCTAACTCCCATACCAGTATCTTATCCACTGTGTCATCTACAGTAATAAAACACCGAAATTAGCATATGATAGGGACAACCAGACAGCTTCTGTAAAGGAAAATTGTGCTTTTACAAACCCTGCCGAATTCTTGGGAAAGTGAACAGACGGGTAGATAAAGAAAACCACATCAAGCAGATATATATCGATTGAGCTCCCACAGGGATCGGTTCTTGGACCTACACTATTTAGCATTTTTATCTATGACCTGGAAGAAAATAAATTCATCACTGATAAGGTTTGCAGATGACACAAAAATTGAGAGAATGGTAAATTGTGAAAAGGAGATGTCACTAATTCAGAGCTCCTAATTGTGCCCATACATTGTATAGAGCGCCTAACTCATGGTTATGAATTCCATGGGGCAGCAGGGTGTCTAGCACTTAGGTTCTTCAATGTTCAGCCTAAATCCCCTTTTTAAATCTGGCCTTAATTACTATCTCACTTCTACTGGCAAACTCTCCAGACTGGAGTTGAGGGGTTGGTGGGTAGTGTGTGGAAGCTTATATTGATCTATGTTCTGTGGATAAATGGAAGGCTTCCTTCACCACTGTGGTCAATCAATCTTGCACCTTTTGTGAGCATAGTGTTCACTTAAAAAAAACAAAACAGAAAACTGGAACTAAATGCCCCATTATTTATGTGGAACTAAAGAATATTATGGTGTAAGTTCCATGTTTATTTTCTTATATATTATACATACTGCTGGCATATTCTCTTGAGGGTCATCATCTGTGCCCTGAGCTCTAGAGAAATCACTGGGGGACCATTTATCTTAATCTCTCTTACACATTTTTCACATACAAAGTTCCCTGTGTGGTGACAGTTTCAGTATTTTTTTAAAAAAAACAGCAAGAAAAAACCCTTAGAAATTAATTAAACCTGCAGTTTTCTGTGGAGCAGTTTGCCTGCTAGATTACTTGTTATGCCCCTACACATATTGAGTACATATAAGTTTTCTCTGTGGCTACAGTATGGCCTCATTTCCTAAAGTTCTGGTACCTTATAACAGAAGAGATATATTAATAAAACATGTATTATGGTGATTTTTTTCTACTTCAAAAATTAATCTACATGTTGTATGTACACTTGGGACCAAAATTTCAAGAAAGGCTACAGGTCCATGGCCTAAAACATCTGAATGCAATTGTTCATATAATTTCAGTTACCATGATTATGGACCCAAATACAGTGACTTCACACACAAATATCTAGGCTACTTTGGTGTATAATTGCCTTCTGCATATGTAATCCAATTTTGCATGCCTAATTATGGTAATTACACACAAATTAGCCACATCATTGTACATGGCTTTATGTACACAGACCCAGGGTCCTCTTTTTAGATCCCACTTACAGTACAAAACGAACCACTTGTGGGGGAACATTACGTGGAAACATTAACAAATTACTAAGGATGAGTACAAAAGAATAGCAGAAGCATGTAGGGACAAAATCAGAAAGGCTAAGGAACAAAATGAGTTTCATCTAGCAAGGGACATAAAATATGACATGAAGAGTTTCTATGATACATTAGGAGCAAGAGAAAGCAAAGGAAAGCATAGGCCCATTACTTTGCAGGAAAGGAGAGATAATTAAGCAGGATGAAGTATTTACCGTATTTTTTGCCCTATAAGACGCACTTTTTCTTCCCCAAAACGGGGGGGGGGGGGGAAGTTGGTGCGTCTTATAGGGCGAATGTCTTATAGGGAAAAAAAAAAAAAAAAAAAAAAAAAAGTGCCTCGCTCTCCCGTCCCCGCCGCGCGGGCGGGCTGCCGAGGTTCCCCCCTCCCCGCCGCGGGCGGGCTGCCGGGAGCGTCCCGGTTCCCCCCTCCCCGCCGCGGGCGGGCTGCCGGGAGCCAGAGCCGGAGCATCCTATAAGACGAAAAATACGGTAATGCCTGTTTTACTCCAATTAAAAAAAAATTACCTGTTTTACTTTGTTTTTTTAAAAAAAGGTTAATTGTGATTAGACACTTAACACAGTTAATATTAACAAGGGGAAAGGAATGCAAGCCAAAACATGAAAAGAACAGAATGAAGATATGTTAGAGCAGTGGTCCCCAACCCCCGGTCCGCGGACCGGTACTGGTCCGTGGGGCATTTGGTACCGTGCCGCGGCCGCGTTCCCCTCCGTGCCGCGGCCGCGTTCCCCTCCGTACCGCGGCCGCGTTCCCCCCCTGGCCGCCTTTGCATCCGGTTCCTTTCCGGTTCCCCTCCGTACCGCGGCCGCGTTCCACCCCTGGCCGCCTTTGCATCCGGTTCCCTTCCGGTCCGGCGGCTTTTCGGCGGACATACAAGAGTCCGCCGTGGCGAGTTAAAGTATTGAAGCAGATCAAATGAATTCTGCGGGTTTTCGGCGGACATACCACAGTACGCCGCACAGAATGAAAAATTAAATTACCCCCCGGGCCGCAAGCATTCACTCGCCCGCGTTGACCGGTCCGCGGCGATGAAAAGGTTGGGGACCACTGTGTTAGAGTATTCAAGTTGGCAGGGCCTACTGAAATTCATCCTAAAGTACTTAAGGAACTAGCTGAAGCAATCTTGGAACCATTAGAGATTATATTCCAAATACAGTGAGGTCAGGTGAGGTCCCAGAGATAGGAGAAGTGGAAACATAGTATATATTTTTTTAAAAGGGAAACTAAGAGACCCAGGGAATTATAAGCAAGTCAGCTGAATAATACCCAGAAAAATACAGGAGCAAATTATTAATCAATTTGTAAGCATCAACAGCAAACTAGGGTAATAAATAATAGCCAACCTGGATTTGTCAAGAATAAATCATGCCCACCCAACTTAATTTCATTCTTGATAGGCTTATTGGCCTAGTAGATGGTCGGGAAGTTGTCGGCATGATATATCTTGATTTCAGTAAGGCTTTTGACATAGTCCCACATTCTCATAAAAATAATAGGGAAATGTGGTCTAGATTAAATTACTACAAACTGAGTGCATAACTGCTTGAAAGAACACACTTAAAGAGTAGTTATCAACAGTTCAATATCGAACTGCGAGGGTGTATCTAATGGTGTCCTGCAGGGATCAGTCTGGGTCTGTCCTTTTATGGCTCTTTTGACCTGAAACCAGATTCTCACATAGGGCCCAATCCTTATACGAGTAGTCCCAGTGACTCACTTCAACTGGACTAGTCACATGAGTCAGGGCTCTGTCAGTTTCAATATGGAGTAATTGTTCTATTAATTGTATATTAAGGAAGTTGAATCCATATTGGTACATTTGCAGATGTATGTATTATATTAAAGTAATATCTCAGGGCCACGAAATTATTAAAAGTACTTATTTCATGTACCAATAACTACCATAGCTCATACTAAAAATTAATCTGTTCTTCCTCTGTTGCACAGCCTCAAAATAGCCAGGTATTTTTTTTCTGTTAAGTTATAAACAAAATTAGTGAGTTATTTGTATGCTAAATATGAGTTCAGAGCACATTTTTAATTGCTCAGTTGTAAAAACTAGAAGATAACAGTTTATAATGGCAGCAGTGACAGACACTTAACTATCACAAAACTGTTCTAATAAAACTCCATAATGTTGTTTATGTACCAAAGGAGGTTTTTTTTCTAAGCGAAGATAGCTAAATACAAACAAGGGTAGGTCTAATCTCTACATTAAACATAACTGATTAAATCAGGATGGAAAAATGAAATCTTAAATAAAACATTGTAAACTGTTGAGACTGAGGTTTACTTTTATAAAAAAACAAACCTAAATTTTATTGAAGGGCAATGGACAGACAAATAAAATAAACAGATCACATCAAAACACAAAGCAATAAGGAGATGCACTGAATTGGAAGGTTATATAAGAAAACTCTGAACAAGTCAGTTCATCTATGAGAAAGCTCCCTCCTGGACTTTGACTATTGTGGGCTATTGTCTTCGTGTGCTTCCTAAGGCTAGTAAGCAATGCATCTGACCTTGCTTCATCATTTACACTTAGGCAAAATGAGTGTAAAATATTCTGCATCCACTTGTCCTTCACTATACGTGGGTAGAAAATGACTACACAAGATGTAAGACAATGGAGAATCTGACTCCATATATATGTTGCAAAGATCAATGCACAAAAGTTTGGTCGGGTGAAGAGTTTCAGCTTTAACTCTACACACCCCTTGCTTTTGTGGGGTTTAAACAGATCCTTACATTTTGATAATAGTTAAAAGTTTGTTGTTTTAATATATACACCTCCTGTAAACATGACTGTCATTGGTTTAGTTCGCCAGCTAAGTGATTTTTGCCACTCACAAATCAATTTAGTTTATGAGAATTTGTAACCTAATTCACACACTATGTTAACAATCAGTCACTGTGCAAGTTGCATCCAATTATAACATCTGCAATTTTAAAGAAAAATGATTTTAACCTAAAATGAATAAGGAAGACTATTAAGTGATACACATAAATTATCATCATAATAAAGCATTCTATTAGCATTGCAACTAGAAGCCCCAGTCCTGGATGAGGACCCCATTGTGGTAGGCACTATGCAAACACAGAAAGACAGTCCCTGACCTAAAGAGCTTTATAGAATAGCTTGTAGTATGTACTGAAATGCAATCTGTAAAGAAGTTGGTGGAAATGCATTACAGAGAAAAATCTATAAACCTATGTTGTATTAACAAACATATGTAAGTCACAAAACTGTTGCCCCCTTTTTTGACCCAAGCCACTAATCAAAGTTTGACATGATGGGAATGTTTAGTTGGAAGTAGAATTGATGAAGTCTGTATTTTGTTTGCTGTAATCTTGTTTATTTAAAAGCGTTTACAAGTCCTGCTTCTCTGAACACAGGATGAACCAAAGACAAAAGGAGCAGTTTCTTTTATTACAGCCCCAAGCCTCTTTTGCCAACAGATCCTAAAGCTCTCTCTAGCTTTTTCCAGCATCACATTGTGCGTACAGGCTGCTACTTGGTTTTCTTCCTGTTTCCATCAGCCTCTCCCAGTTTCCATCTTGCCTCCCTCTACCCACACAGTCCAAATTCCTGCTGAGAGGTTTTAATTAATTTTTCCTAACCTTTATGTTAAATGAAAGATGCCTTCACACCCAATCTCAAAGAAGCTTGTGACTAGTTACCAACAGCACCCAGCATATTATAGTACTATACTGTACATTTCATAAATATGAGGTAGACAAAGTGACAGTCTGACTTGAAGTCCAGGTCATCCATTCAATCTCCATTTGCAAGAAAGACAGAGTAGCTTTAGGGATAATACTGTTTTTCTGATGCTAATAAAGTTCTTGTTCAGTGTTGGAAGAAAGTCTCTCTTCTCTTTATGGTGATTCTTAATAATTTTCATATCATACCAGGAGCAGTGAGTCAGCAGACCACGCTAGTAAGCAATAGCCAAAACTGGCCTGTACTTGCAAAATGCTTAAATGCAACAGCAGTCCTCATTCTCCTAAAACTATGGCATTCTCCTAAAACTATGGCAAACTATGACTGTTTGCCCCCTGAACCTGCAGAGCTGCAAAGGGCAGGAGTAAAGGACACCATTCCACTATGAACATGCAGGAATTTAACATGTAGGAGAATACTCACCTTATGCAGAAAATCTCTCCATAGTGTGAAACCATTCCTGAGTAGGATGGTTGGAAGAGACCAAAGAGTGTTTGTATTTAGTTTGGATATGTATATCTCTGTTTGGGTGATCTGATGTCCCAATTTTATAGGGATAATTAGTTATATTGGCTTAACAATGTCAGTCACTGATGTGGAAAAAAACCCATCCAAGCAACACAGCTACGTCAACATATCCCTCAGTATAGACACTGCTTTGCTGACAGAAGAGTGCTTCCATCAATGTAGCTAACCTCATTCAAGGAGATATTATTCCTACACTGACCAAAAAAAACTAACCCCTTCTGAGGGTGTAGATTTTGTCTACACTATTGGGCTAGCCAACACAGCTATGCTAGAATAACCTATGTAGTGTAGACATACCTACACTCTGAAATACATTTCTACTTGTGCAAAACACAGGGATTCCAAAAGATTATCTGAACAATTATCCTCAGATAATATTTACCAAAATGTCATACTTATGGACCAACCATATATATGGAATGCATAATCCATATATATAATCACTGTATTATCTAAATATTGAACATAATAAGGGTGTATAAGACAAACAAATGTGGACTCTGCTCTTGTTTAGTCATTTGTACTTTATTTTTTATTTAATAAGGAGGCTAATTATGGAAGTGAAATATTATAGGTAACACTAAACTATGTACCTAGAGGTAACAAAGTCCTGTGGCACCTTAAAGACTAACTATAAAGTTTTGAAGCATAAGCTTTCGTGGGCCAATACCCACTTCGTCGGATGCAAGCTTGCATCCGACGAAGTGGGTATTGGCCCACGAAAGCTTATGCTTCAAAACTTTATAGTTAGTCTTTAAGGTGCCACAGGACTTTGTTACCTCTGCTGTTCCAGACTAACATGGCTACCTCTCTGACTATGTACCTAGAGTTATCAGAGGCTTGCCCAGATTTTGTCCCTAGAGCAGCCCAGTGTCCCTTTAGGTTATAAAGAAGCTTCTATATATTGAATTTTATAAAATAGCAATACAACAAGCTGACATTTATGCACTGCAGTCAACCGCCATACGAGTTGCAGTATTTTGTTTCATGTCAGTGAAATGAAAAGCATGAATGACCCTTAGTCTATGGCTATGGGTCACTGCCAGTCTTGCTCCAAAACATCATTAGCTTAAGGCATGGCATATCGCAGACAAAAGGCATGGTGTGTGACACGCATTGTTTTTCACTGACACACACGCCACAAGCCATGTAATGCTGCAACACCATTTGGTGTTATGTCGAAACAATTATACAGTGTGAAAAGAACAGGGCCGGCGGCAGAAATTTGGGGGCCCCCTACTCTAATAGTTTGGGGGCCCCCCCAGCCCAGCCGACATCGGCTGGGGGCCCCCCAGCCCAGCCCAGCCGACAGCGGCTGGGGGCCCCCCAGCCCAGCCCAGCCGACAGCGGCTGGCCCCCCCCCAGCCCAGCCGGGCCCCCCCCCCAGCCCAGCCAACAGCGGCTGGGGGGTCCCCAGCCCAGCCGCCCCCCCAACCCAGCTGGCGCTCCCCCCCCCCCAGCTGACAGCGGCTGGGGAGCCCCCAGCCCAGCCGGCCCCCCGCAGCCCAGCCGGCGCTCCCCCCCCCCCAGCTGACAGCGGCTGGGGGCCCCCCAGCACAGCCGGCCATCCCCCCAGCCCCGCCACCCCCCCCCCAGCTGACAGCGGCTGGGGGGCCCCCAGCCCAGCCGGCGCTCCCCCCCCAGCTGACAGCGGCTGGGGGCCCCCCAGCCCAGCCGGCGCTCCCCCCCCAGCTGACAGCGGCTGGGGGCCCCCCAGCCCAGCCGGCCACCCCCCCAGCCCCGCCACCCCTCCCCCAGCTGACAGCGGCTGGGGCCCCCCCAGCCCAGCCGGCGCTCCCCCCACCAGCTGGCAGCAGCGAGACCCGAGAGCCGGGGAGCAGCGAGAGCCTCCCTTGCTGCTCCCTCCCTCCCCCGGACTGAGCCGCTGCCGCTGGCCGGGCTCTCTGCTCCGGCCGGGGACAGGCGCTCCTCCGGGGGAGAGCCACGCCGGATGACTACGGGTAGAGCTGTACCGGGGCCCCCCTAAAGTCGGGGGGCCCGGTACAGCTCTACCCATAGTACTCCCCTGTCGCCGGCCCTGGAAAGGAACACAGCAAAAAAGCCACAACCTAGCCATTTTGACAACCCCAGAGCAGGAAGTTCTAAAAGACAATGCTGAATTAAATCTCAGTTTATTCACGCTTTTCATCTGTTGAAATGTTAAAGCGTTGGTTTGAGAAAAATAGGCAGTGATTTCCTCTACATAATATGAGCAACACTAGAGCAAGATTATATCTGTCAGAGACAAAAATGTTTATGTCTCATTGTAATCCATCCCAGGGTTTACAGACCCAAAGTCCTCCAGGGAGCATAACAAATCTACATGATGTTTATGAAAGCTAGATTTTGCATTCTGATCTCTGGTTTAGATGACAGATTAAAATCACACATAGCCAAACAACTCTCTAGTGACTACACAGATGCTGAAGAGAATCAGTAATTCAAAAAAAAAAAAAAAAAAAAACCCTCCAGCATTAACTTGTGCAATAAAATACTCCTTCCAAATCCATCTTTTCCTGAAGAGAGATTTTAGAATGCAGTGGTTGGCACTATAAAAAAGCCACAGATAGTTTAGAGTGACCAATATTTCACTGTGATTTCACACTTTTAATCAAACCATTCCGTTTTTTGGATAACAATACCAAATTCGTAAAGCACTTTCAGATTGATGGGCAAAACCAGCACATAACACATATATATATACACCTAGCTATCTCATAGAGCTGGAAGGACCTTGAAAGGTCATCAAGTCCAGCCCCCTACCTACACTAGCAGGAACAAGTACTACCCCCCCCCAATTTTTTGCCCCACATCCCTAAATGGCCCTCTCCAGGATTGAACTCATAACCCTAGGTTTAGAAGGCCAATACTCAAACCACTGAGCTATCCCTTCCCCTGAAGTGCAGAACCTACAGAAATTTCTTTAAATCTAGACATAAAGCCAATTATTGAAGACCCACAGAATGCATCTGACAGTATCACAGGGTCTTTAGAAACTACATATTGTATTTAAAATATAATCAACATTTTCTAGTAATCTAATAATTGATTAAAGTACTTCATGGTGACATCCATCTATATTAAGTAGTCTTCAGAAATATGTCCCTCTTTTTCCAAAGCTACTTTTCAGATCATTAAAGTAAAAATAATAGTTGCACTCAAGTTCAAAAAAAATTATTCTGTCTGCCATTAGGGATGCGATTGTACTTTAAAGTCATAGCTCTTGCACTGAAGGTGATAAGAAGGTGCTGGACAGAGGTGGGAGCTCCAGCAAAAATGCCTCCTGCCACTTACAGCCAGTGCACACCACAGTAACAACTCTGCCACCCTTTCAACAAGTGCAGTCTGTGATTTCCCACACTCAGCTAGCTGTATTGAGTGGGGCAGAGGAAAAAGGGCCATGTGCCATAGTCCCCTCCCATCTGAAGAGACTAGAAGCAGCACTGCTAGACAGGAGTAATACTATTACCAAGTCATATTGCATCTGGCCCATTAACAGAGATGTGAAGATCAATGAGTGGCTGAGAAGTCTTCTAAGCACCCTAACATTCTCATTTGTGCACATACATTAAGCCAGACACAGTCGGATTCTAAATGTCGAGAGTTGTTATACTTTGAATGCAAAAGTGGGAAAATGTACAAAACGTATATTTCAAACAGTCTGACACAGATGGAAACGTGGGGTGAAATACCTGTCGAGTGACTATCCGGAGTTCATGATTTCCTACTGCAAGACAAGAAATTATAAATGACAAATAAACCAGAGGTTTTCCTCCTCTGTCGGAGGGGAGGGATGGAAGAAGCAGGCAGGTAGTACACAGATGCATCCCGGCAACCCCATTTTGTCACTGGGTTATATAATCAAGTTTATTATACGTCAATGGTTGATTCAATGGAATGTGTCACTGAAGAACTAAATATTTTGCAATCTCTTACTGCCATCTTATGCCATTCTTTGTCACTGCACAAGAGATCACAGATGGTAAGACTAATATACTTGTATATAAAATTTTTTTATTCTACAGGTTTTTATAACACAAATATTTGACTTCCTCACAACTCATGATTTTAGGGTCCTATCCTGCACAATGCTAAAAATTCCTATGAAAATGCTGTGTGCTCTGAACTCCCATTGAAGTTGATGAGAATTGAGGACACTCAGCACCTCAGAGGACCATGCTGTAAAGGACTACTTGACAATAAACTACATTCACTTGTCCCTTTCTAAACTCTTTTTTCAGTTGCTCAATGCTTTCCAAATATTGGGCCCAATTTTCATTTATTCTAATTTGCACTGATTCTCATTTACTGCTCTGGCAGTGTAAAGAAACTTTCTTGTAAATGAGAATCTCGTCCAAACCTGCATTGGACATAATGAGAAGGCACTGAGCTGCAGTGGGAGCACCAGCCAAAACTCCTCTTGCAGCTCAGAGGAAGTGCGTTCTGTCGTAACAGCTCTGCCACCCTTTTAGCAAGTGCAACCTGTGATTGTTTTAGAACAAAAAGTGTTGTATATGGGATGAACAAATATGAAGAGTAGACTATCCATACAATAAAACTACATTGAGAGAATGCTAAATTAATCCAAAGAGAGGAAATGCCAAAGTTATAGTTGCATGTGCAACATTTATTGTGACCTCTTGTGTAGATGCTTTGCAATACATTATTTTAAAGTGCAGCTCTGATTTGAAAGTTACCCTAAAAATGACATCATGGGGTTCCATGTTTGTCTCCTTTCAATGATTCCATATAGAATCTGCTTAATTTACAAGTGAAAGGATGTTTTTTTCTAACAACGCTGCAAACTCAACCTGAACTCAGAGCTAGCTGTAAAGGACTGTTTCTCTCTCATGCATCATCAGCTGGAATAAATGTTCTACTGGCCAAATTATTCCCCCAGAGATACAATGTGCAAAACCACTGCATACAATAGATTTGCTCAGATGTAACAGATTGGAATTTAATAAAATATCCTGTTGATGATGAACAAATAGGAGTAGAATCTCAATCTCTCATCTATGTTGGTTCATATGCAAATTAAAGCAGAAATTAAAGTACAGCTCAGCTCTTCAATGCAGCAAAATTAAACAATCTTTACAATCCATTGCAGATTCTGCAATGCTCTTTCTTCTTTGCTGTCATTGTTTTCAGGGGATCAAGTATTATGCAATATAAACTCAATTTTCTTCTAATATATTGACTTTGAGGACTCCCAACCATCTTAATCCCAAAGCACAATGCTACAAAATGACATTTGTATTGATTTTCCAGGATGTGCTACAACTTCTTTTAAAACATACTTCAGTGATCATTCTAATCTAAATGATAGTGCAACCAAATGAGGGCTGCATATCAGGTACAGTATTTTGCTTTGCTTCTCCTAGCACTAACACAACTGCTGTATTTCACCTAATACCATATTTTCAAGAGAACCAAATAATGGAGTTGTAATCTACCATGAGGATCTGAGAGCAGAAGTTTATCCTTTTACTGCCCGTTTCTAAAGAAATTAAAATATTTCAGAATATTTACAATCAATATCTCAAGAAAGTGCAGCCAAATTAAGAAGGAGAAGGGTGATTTTAAACCATTTTTACATCCCTCTCCACCTATTCTGGGACAGGTCATCCCTATTACCCCACTATGCTGGCTCTCTGCCGCTAGGTTATTCTCTAGTGCTGGGGAATTCCCTGATCCCTACCTGCCAGTGAAACAGAGCACAGGATCTGGCTTTTAAACTTTCCCCAAACATTCCAAATTGATAGAAACATTTGATTTGTCTTGCAATTCTCCATTTTCTCTATACTTGAGTCACTTCCAGTAGGTCTATTTTTTCAAAAGGAGAAAATAATTAAAAAGAAGGGGTCTGATTCACCTTTCAGATGTTGAACAAGACTTCTGCCATCAAAGGAGATTTGAATCAGGCCCAAGGATATAAAAAAATTAAAGTTTAAAAATGAGCCAATCCTAGTTACTCAGAATGTTATTACTGTTAAGCATGAATGGCTGAAAACAAAAAAAAGGTAAAGTTTTTGTGAATTAAGAGGCCAGCCTATATAACTTCTTATCCTACATCTCAAACTTCCAGGTTATCACAATGCAGATGGGGAGGGGAGCTAGGAGTGTAGAACACTTATAATAATAATTAAAGACAATTAAATTTTTTTAATAAGTTGTGGTTTCATTTCTATGCATAACTGTGTTGGGAAACAGGATGATTCAGAGGACTGGTTCAAACTCAAATGAGGTCAATAGTCACTGAATGTTGTTAGCATCTGAGTTCAGTACAGTGATCTACAGTACAGTGACCTACATAGAATCATTTGGTGGCCTAATTTCAGTTTTTAGGGAATAGGTGTTCATGGTACATAAATAAAAATCACTGTGGGACAGCACAGTCAGTGTTCTATTTCTTTATAGCTGTATCAAAAAGCCAAACAACAGGGAGCCTGGGGGATGTTTTTAGTTAGAATGACCAGACAGCAAGTGTGAAAAATCAGGACAGGAGGGTGGGGGGGCGGGGGGATAATAGCTGCCTATATAAGACAAAGCACCAAATATCAGGACTTTCCCTATAAAGTCAGTACATCTGGCCACCCTAACCCCAGTTTCGATTGGTCCTTGGGAGGCATAGGATCTCCTCACAGCAGCTGCACAAGATATAATCAAGAAGCAAAGAAGACGACCAGGGAAAGAGGGGACATCGCCAGAGCATCCCAGTGATCTGTGGCTGCTGTAATGGTCATTTGTGTCAGTTGGCAACTATATTAATTTATGCCAGGGGATTGTTCCAGGGATACTCACCTTGTAGTATCACTGCCATTCCAGAACTGTGAAGAGTACTGATTTGGAACAATGTCCCTTCCAAAGTGCTTACAATCGAAGAAGGAAAGTACAACTGGCAGTTAGGCCTTTATCTCCCATTGATTTTCAATAGAAGTAGGGTACTTCACTGCCAAGTGTGCCTTTGAAAATTTCCCCTAAAATGACAACACAGAAATACAGGAAGGGGGACAGTGAACAACAAAAAGCAGTATGATCAGAGTGTGACATTTTAACACACATCTTTCTGTTCCTTGATTTTTGTATGATTGTTTACATAGATTTACATATTATAGCTTGTTAACACTTCTTGGAGAGAAGGAGTAAGGTACAAGTGAAAAGCGATCACTTTCCTTCTCCTGACTTGTTATACAATAACAAGATGTCATTTAAGTCGATGGCTGGTAAATTTAGAAATAATAAAAGGAAATCTTCAAACAGCATATAATCAATCTGTGGAATTCTGTGTTGCAGGCTATTGATTCAAATAACGTGGTCAGATTTAGTAAGTGACCAGATAATTTTATGACCATTAATATTTACAGCTCTGCATGCTCAACAGTAATCTTATGCTTCAGGACATAAAATGACTTGCAGCGATCAAGAATAAATGTTTTTCTTCATGTTCAGGTATTGTGAGGCAGAGTAAGCTTCAGCACAGTACAAATAATAGCATAGGGCAGTGTTTCCCAAACTGTGTTCTGCAGAACACTGGTGTTCTGCACGATGTGAATAGGTGTTCTGTGAAAGAATCATAATTTTTAAAAAAGGGTCTTTATTTTTTTTTTAATTTGCCATATTTGAAGTGTAGTTTACAACTCTTTTTGAATTACTATAATTTAGTGAAAGGAAATTTTGAATTCAAACTGGAACAGGAACAGAGATGGGTTACTATGATGATCAGGAGATTGGAGAGCCCATTTTACAAGATAAGATTAAAAAAACTTGGCTTGATTATACTAGCATAAAAAAGGTCGAGAGGAGATACGATGTTTCTTTACAAATACATCAGGGAGTAAACACGAGAAAGGGAGAAGAGCCATTTAAGCTAAAAGAGAATGTTGGCACAAAAAGAAATAGGTATGGATTGACCACGAATGCATTTAGGTTAGAAATTAGGTTGTTTCTTACCATCAGAGCACTATGGTTCTGGAACTAAACCCAGGAGTAGAGGACACAACCTAATTAATTTTGTATCCATGGGCATGGACCTCATTCCACCACCCATTTAGCAAGGAAAATGGGCTTTTCAGCAAACCCCGGCCCCTCCAGGTCCCTTTTCTTCGTTCCCTCTTGAAGCTTCAGTGGTCATTCTCTTGTATTTACCAAGGAATTGTTTCACTTCTTTTTCCATATTATTTTGTTTAATATTGTCATTGTGTCATTTACTGGTTCTAATCTGTTATTTCTAATTTTCCTTCACCTGAGCACATTTATAGCCACGTACAGTATCTTTCTGACAGTTAACCAATTTGTCTCTAACATTTCATCTTTTTTCTCTTCAGAACTGTTACTTGTTACATCTTCTCTAACTTCTGAATTATCACTCCTTCTGCAACTATTCTTATATCTCATGTTTCCAGCACCAGTGGCTTTGGTATCTTCCATTTAAGAAAAAAAATCTGTTTTAAGCTTACTGACCACCTTAACACTGTTTAGTATCTGTATTACTTGGAGATCAATACACATTGTTAGCAAGATCTTCAGCAGATCATTGTGTTAAAAATCGCAGGGGGAGGGAGTTTACACCGAAGCTCAGTTTACACCATTATAAAAAGTTAGAAGCCAATTCCTTGGAAGATGTGGGGAAGAAATGGCATAGTTCCCTTGGTATTAATTAGCATAGTTCCATTAAACTACCTGAGGATCTGGTCCTAGGATGGTGTATCTGTGAAAGAAGAAAACGAAAAGGAAGATTTGATCAAATTTAACAGTATCCTCTGTAAAGAGCAACAATGCCATTGTTGTTCTTAGCATATGAAAATGTACAGGCAATGAATGTTGAGTTTTTAAATAGTACTTTCTCTAATAGAAGTTTACATATGTACTCATTGACAATCATTATCCGATATTGAGAAAATACAAAATTACAGGGTTGAGAAATATATTTATTTACTTCATAATCCATATAAGCTCAGCCTGACATTTTAATAGCATCAAATTGAAACGTGGGACTTAAGATCTCTTATACAGATGTAATTTTTTAAAAAAAGATGCTTACAGAAATTTAGTCATATTTTAATGAATACCATTAAGTCCTGGAGACCTACTGCATTTAAAAGTTATGTTTATTTTAACTCCTCTTTAGAAACCTTGATTTCTGACAATCTCTCATGCTGAATACCTGCAAAGTGTAATTCAGGGGTAGGTATCGCTCCACTGATGATGTGACAAAGACAACTACAAAAGAAGGCATGAATTTAAGTCTTTTCCATAATACTCTTAATTTAACCTCTCTCTGTACCAAAAAAAATAAAAATTCTGCATACAGTATTTTAAAAATCTGCAAATTTCAGCATTGTTTTGTCAAAATAATGTAATACAATCCAGCTAGTTTCAATTATTTTGGTAATTTATTTAAACTACAATACAATGGATGGAGAATGGGAGAGGGGAGCATTGCAGGAAATCACCAAACCCTCTCTATCTAATAGTTATGCAGCTAGTATTAACCCTTCTAGTTATTAGTCAACAAACATATGCAGCAATATGCTCAGTGTTACATCATAGACAACTGAAGAGCAAGTGAGGGCTATGGACTCAAACTTACAATTTACACTGGCTACTGACCATCTTCAAAAAGTGAGTAGCAAACAGGTCATGGAGCACTGTAAAGGGGTGGTGTGGCCCCCTGCTGGCCGGGAGGGAGACAACCCCTGGCAAGAGCCGGAAGGGGCAGAGCCAGGCCCTGTTAAGCCCCGCCCCCGGAAGGTCAGGGGCCGACCCGGAAGTAGAAAAGCCCTGCCTCAGAGCTCAGTTGGGAGGCAGACACCGGGGAGACCAGATGCTCCGGGGCGGGCTCCGGCCCGAGAGCTGCCGAGCCCGCCACTTCCCCGCTATTGGGAGCAGCCGCCAGCGTTGCCGCCTGCCAGGTACCCCGGGGAGCCGCTGAGCCAGCCACCAGCCCGCTACTGGGAGGAACTACCGAGGCTGCCGTCCGCCCACTACCCGGAGGAGCCGCTGGACCTGCCGTCCGCCCGCGACTGGGAGGAACTGCCAAGGCTGCCGTCCGCCTACTACCCAGAGGAGCCGCCAACAGACTCGGCCTGCTATCCGGAGGAGGACTTGCCAGACCTGCCGCCCGATAGCGACTCTGAGGAGCCCATGAACCTGGGGCCTTCGGAGGACCCAGAGACGGCCCAGGTACCCTGGGAGGGGGAGTGGGGAAGTAGCCCGGGGGAAGGCCCTGAGCCAATGTCAGTGTGTTGCGGTCAGGATCCCCACTGACTGCAGCGAGCCTTCCGCTGCTAGGGCCCCGGGCTGGGGTGCAGTGGAAGTGGGTGGGCCTGCACCCCCCCCGGCCACCCCATTGGTGGGTAGCAGTCTCCCCCCTCACACCAATACCTGGTCTACTAGCTCCTGAACTATTGTTCAGCCCCTGCTTAGGGCCTGAACCCCCTGACCCCGCAGTTATTCACCCTGACTCAGGGACCAGACTCATTGGACAGGGCTCGGCCCGGCCTGAGGGCCTGAGCCCCTCACTATTGGACAGGGCTCGGCCCGGCCTGAGGGCCTGAGCCCCTCACTATTGGACAGGGCTCGGCCCGGCCTGAGGGCCTGAGCCCCTCACTATTGGACAGGGCTCGGCCCGGCCTGAGGGCCTGAGCCCCTCACTATTGGACAGGGCTCGGCCCGGCCTGAGCCCCTCACTATTGGACAGGGCTCGGCCCGGCCTGAGGGCCTGAGCCCTAACGTGGACCCACTGCGGCTCCGGCCTGGTGCGAAGGTGGGAGTTAGGACCCTGCGGCCCCGCTAGTTCCCCTTAGGGCCGCACGGTCGCGTAGGACTTGCCCGCCGGAAGGGGGCGGAGCCCCAGTTACCTACCCTTACAAGCACATTCTGATAGGAATTTTTTCAGTCCAAAAATTTAGACCAGTTGTAATCACTAAAGCACCATAAGCATTTATACAACCATACTGTTCTAACAATAAGGCTTCCTTACACCACTCTGGCAACGTACACCAGTCTTATACTCCTCTGGGAATTTACTAAGAACAATGGAAATAATTCACTAAGGAGGCAGGCTGCTACATTATGCTCTGCCTGGGGGAACAGAGCCTACCCCATGCTTACCTCTTCAGAAATTCCCCTAAGCCCTGCCCCTCCACACTGAGCATGCTACAGTAGCGAGCCAGAGGGAGTCTCAAGCTCTCTCTCTCTCACACACACATCCCTAGTGGTGATTTACATCTCTACCGGTTACTCTGGGTGCCCAAACCAACCTGTCTGCGCTGCCAGAGAATGGGCACATGATCGCTCGAGGCTTCCCTTTGCTTCCCCATCAGAAGTAATTTTTTCACAGGTAAGCAAAGAAATCTGAGGGTGTTAAAGGAAGTTAGCTCATGTAACTCGATTTTGAAGTTCCTCTCGGCCCTTATCAAGAAGGCCAATACAGCGCATATCAGGGAAAGGGGGGCCTCTGGTCACCAGCAGTTTCAACTACCCTCTGGACAAAGAAACGGGCAGCCTCAAAACCGTTAGGATGAGATAAGCTCTCCACTGAAGCATCAGCGTGTGATCACAAGCCGAATGCATACAGGGGATAGGTGGGAGATAAGAAAATTGCCTTACTATAGGCTGGAAATCCCGCTGCACGAGATGTGCATGCCCTGCTGAAAAGTATATGATCTATCCTTTGTCTGTATTTCGGTGTCCTTCCTGATTAGCAGGAGGCACCAGGCTGCGCTGCGTAATAAACCTGGTATCTTTGGTTAAAGCTCTGCAGTTTGAATTGATTCCTGTGCCTCAACCTAGACTCAAACTCTGCGTGACTAGTGGGTATAATTCGTAACAGTTTTCGAGCTGCGTGGCCTATAGGCATAATTCACAGCAGTTTTCGAGCTGTACGTGACTCAAAGATGTAATTCATAGCGGTTCCCTTGAACCGTGTGTGTGACCTGTAGGTGTAATTCGTAACAGCCCTCAGGCTGTGCGTGACTTGTGAGTGTAATTCGCAACAAGGGGACCATGAATTCTGTGCACACACAATGACACAGAACTCCCCCAAGAGTATTATATTTTATATTTTCCTATATCATTTGTGTCATTATGTACCATGATCTTCGGTTCATGTTTTACGGTCTGATTCAGCTCTCCTTGAAGTCCATGAAGTCTTTCCTTTGACTTCAGTGGAAATTGGATCAGGCCTTGAATCCTTAGTCTCTTTGCAGATGTTACCAATAATGATCAACTGTGGTAGCCTTTTGTATTGTGGATCAGAATGAATCAATTAGTTCATTTAATCAAAACTGACAAACAGACACCAGATAATGACCAGAGTAGTTGCTAATGTTGTATGCTGACTTTGAACCAGAAACAGAGAAGTGGAAAGCTCTATTCCTTATTACCAATCAGTCTCTCTGTTGGTCAAATTTAAAATTGGGACAGAACATGGCATGCTTGGGGCCAGTACAGGTGAAAATATTTGCAGCCTTCAAAAACTGCCATATCCCCTCAAGCCAGAGGATTCCAGCTCTGCAGAGCAAAATATCCAGAGGAAAGTTGGCCTGGAGGAAAAGAAAATAAGTTGTTTTCTTTTTTCCAAGTTAGTGAAATGTTTAGCTGTTCAGGAAAGAGGCTCTTGAGAAATTGCTCTCCATTTCCCAGCAATGTTGCAATTTCTGATCTATAGGACATTTTGTCATCTGTATATGTGAAGTAATCCCCATCTCCTGACCCTAGTGGGGAGATGAAGGTCAGGCTGAGCCAGTCCATTTGAGCAAGCTATATGGTTTTAAAAGTTACTTATGGACCCCAGGATTTCTGTAGGGAAGGGACAGAAGGACTTAGATGAGGAGAAGATCAGGAGACACTCCTTCCTCTTCTGAGTTGTATAGGAAGGAAGAACCTCCTAGTTTGCCTTTCAGTCTAATCAGTCTCCCTCCCTTGAGCCTTAAGAGGATTGTTGATTCCCCATGTCCCCCAATAGACTCAATGGGCTCATCAACCTTTCTCATAAGCCTTCTGACTGGAAAAAAAAAATCCCATTGGCAAGCCTCCCTAATAATTTATTTACATTTTAAGCTCTCTCTCTACAAGGAAAAATGTTAGACACTAAAAAAAAAAATAATAACCCAAAGGCTAAGGTCTCCAGCAGTCATCTAGCACTCTATCGTATACTTCCTGGATCCAATTTTACAATTTACTCCCTTAAATTTTGGTCCTGGAAACAATATCTCAGCTATGGGAATCCACTAAATTAGATTCTCTCTCCACCCACCCCCTTTTTCTGGTGTTGTGGCATTTGTTTTCCTACAAAATGGTGGAAATCAGACCTTTTCAACTTTGGTGATTACAGCTTTTTAACTAATTCATGAGTTCCTTGTCAAATCCACTTTAAAAGTTTTGAAACTCTACCTTTGGCCCCAGATCTCATCTACCAATTCTGAGTCCAATTTGATTCTGTAGAGATTTGGAATGAAGTGGGCAAAACTAGATTTATAGTGGATGTTCAGTTGCAAGGTTTATGTGACATGACAGATGTTCTAAATAGGTGATGAATTCTGCATGCAACCACTGTAATGTATAAGCCATCAACATATAGATAGCCTTTATAAGACTTCCATTGACAGGACATTGTTAAGTGTAATTATGGAAGCAATTACACACTTGGTTAAGAACTCTCTTGTTCCAAATATTGCCAGGTTCAGTCATCACTGGTATTTACAGGTTGAAAACAACAACAACAAGACTTCAGGCACCATGCTCACAATACCTTTCCTTTTCCTTTCATAGAGGACACTTGGAAACAGCTTTGAGAAAGGCTTCTTTTCCACTCAGGGAACCTTGAAAATCGTACATTTTCTGTTAAATGACACATATTTCATTGTTTAAAAATAACAAAACAAAACACGCTGTATATCTTATCCACCTATCTAAGCATGCTTCTTGCATAGAGATAGAAATATCTTCTACTTATTTAAAATAAAAACATTTCTTTCCTTAGGAAAAAGAGGCAGATTTCAGCACACTTCTTCAAGATCCCTTTGTCTCAGAATCTATCTATCATTAGGTTTTCCAATTAAAAAAAAGTTAATTATAGGCAGGCACGACTGAAAATAATGTTGGCAATAACTAGTGCCACACTGGCAGTTTCAGGTCAATGGTTCTCTCTTTAAAGAGTACTACAAAACTAAAACATCAATCAAAAAAGCTTATTATACACGGATATGGTATATATCCAACTTCTTGAGTGACAGCTTCTCAATAAGAAAATGTCATGACCCATGGATATTTAGAATGCTGCCTTTGGAAAGCATTATTAAAGAAACATTTCAGAGTAATATCAGTCAGTTTAGATAGCACATCAGCCCTACGGTATCACACTCTCACTACTTTGCTAACATATATTAACTAAACAGGGAACATTGTGTGATCCAGAGAAATTGTTTTCCTTATTAAAAAAAGATTTCCACAAATCAGTTTTGCAGATGTGACTTTTTAATTAGCCTGAGAACGGGTTTTCCAGGCCAAAAAGAATTATTATTTCATTGATGCATTCTTGAAATATTCCTAGTAGGTTATACTATGTTCCTAGAAAGTGAAACATAATTAAGAATTTAATTTTGGGTATGGTTATAGGTATGTAATCAATCCAAGGGCCAATATTCATAGCAGACTTTGGCCAATATAATCTGTCTGGCATAATAAAACAAATTTAGAAAGAAATCAATTTCAATCTTCTCAGCAGTTAGGTAAATAGGAATAGTGCTTAACACATAAAAGCCAACTTGAACAGTATATGATTTGGCTTCATTGGATTATCCAACACTTATTGAGAAGTCACTGACAATTCCTTGATGAGCCACATTCAATATTTAAGATGTGCCCAGTTACACATATATTGGTTTAAATAAATCCACTATAAACATAACAGCTAGCTGGAAAAAATTATGTTCTGATTTCACTGAGTGCTTTTGAAATCATTTTAGATTTATTGTCACAGCACAAGAAAATTTAATGATGAAGAACATACATTTTTAATTACCACTGTACTCTGTATTTTCAACTTTTCTTTCACTTTTGATTACTTCTCTTCTTTGAGGCAGTAGTGTCTTGAATGTATTTAGAAGTAGCACCTGAAAACATGTGCTATCACATGAGTGCAGCAGTTAGCCAAGTAATCCACCATCAGTGTAGTCTCCCTTATACAACCAAGGAAATTGTTGCGTGCAAATTAGCTATAGATTATGGATAATGATTGATTATGGATAATGATTGACTGAGTTACATCTGAAATCACAATGGTCAAGACCACTTGGCATGGCATCGAGACATGCTTTACTGTAGCTGAACACCACATAAATAATCTGTAAAGTTAAAATGTCTGTGAAGTTTAAAAACTGGATGGTAACAACCTGCATATACCAATTATGACTGATCCTGGTGATATTTGGAACAAGGGAGTTCTTAACCAAGTGTGTAATTGCTTCCATAATTACACACTAACTCAAGAGACATTCTAGGCTTAAGAGAGAGAGAGACAATTATATAAACAAGTGACTTGGCCTCAGGACTTCTGGATTCCATTCCCAGCTCTTCCACTGATTTGCTGTGTGACTTCAGGCACAAGTCACTTAGGTCCAAATTTTGTATAGGTATACACTAACTTTGGGTGTCTTCTTTTCTGAAAAACTTGGAGGCTAATTTTCAGAGGTATTAAACACTAAAGCTCCCACTGACTTCAACCAGAGTTGTGAGTCCTCAGCGAACCTGAAAAACGGATCTTTGGTACCTCAAGCTGGAAACCAAAAACTGAGGTAATCAAAAGTGGTTGATACTAAAAATGTGGATCTTAATATCTTTGTGCATCAAGTATTCTATTTATAAAGTAGTTTTAACAATATTTGCATGTGATAAGGGTGTTTATGAGCAGTATTTAATGTTTGTAAAATTATGTGAATTCCCTAGATTGAACAGGCTCTTCATAAATAAAATGTACTATTATGGTTTTTCCATCCCTCTCTTAATTTGATTCAAGACTACTAAAAATATAATATTGTCACACATACAAAAAAACAAAACAAAACAAACAAAAAAACCTCCCTCCTGCCTAACATGTAGTTCAAAAAGAATATTCCAGCCCAATTCCACAGGTCAAAGAAGTTGGATAAACTTGGATTAGAATTTGAATTTTTAGATATCTATTATAACTGAAGTAATGCAACTTTCCCACTACTATAGCTGGATGCATTTATTGGCAGAAAACAATTTAGGTGCTGAATTTAGCCACTTTTGATATCTGACAATTACCACAATCAGAATGAGTATTTTTATGTCTGTTCATTATTTGACAAATGCTTTCTGTGACCATATTACTCACAAGCTACAATCTGGGACACCTGTGCAAAAAAAAAAAAAAAAAAAAAAAGACCATACAATTAAACAGTATCCTCTGTTTCACACATTTACTGATATATTTTGGTGACCGAGACAAAAGAAAATTATTTTGTGAGAGAGAATCTAATGATCTGATTTTGGATATTTATCTAAGATATTTCAAAAGCACTTGTCTCATTATCAAATGTTAAGCACATTTTACATGCATGATTTTAACATTATTTGAAAAATTAAAGTTCTTAAAATGTCACTAGTTTGACAAACAATTTTTAGCACTTCTTCACAGTACATTACAACATACAATTATTTACCTCAATCACCTTGTGTCTCTAATATCCTGGGACCAACACAGCTACAAATACACTGTATACAACCATTAACTAATTAAATCTAGCTATGCAGTTTTCTAATGTTAGAGTTAAAGATATCTGATTTTACATTTGGTAATAATCTGAGTTAACTCCGCCATTGCTTGGTCCCAAGCCCAAGATGTGAAAGGAGGAGGGCTTTGCGTTGGGCTAGCAACCCACCAGGTAAAAAACGAATGCTACAGAAACGTCAACCAAATCTTCAGCAAATGGAGAAGAATGGTTGGCGCCTTATGCTCCACCAGGAGCGAAGGGGATAAGAAGAAGAAGAATCTGAGTTATCTGGACTAGTCATGGTGAAAGAATAGCTTTTCAGGATGATTATAGGGCAGGAAAAGTTATACAGCAAACAGTTTGGATCCTAAAGCCAATGAGCCTCACCTTCCATCCTAGACTAGCTTCCAAAAGTACACAGACACATACGCTTGTTGCTTTAACAGAGCCAATTTCACAAAGTTGAAATGAGCCAAAAAAGCTGTGAGGAAGAATTTAATCAGAAAAATGAAAATGATAATTGGAATTGTTAAAGAAAGACCTTACTAAATGCACAAAAGTCACAGCCAAAGAAGAATTCTGTACAGGTTAAAACAAAACAAACAAAAACACCCACACAAGTGGTTTAGAGGGGAAATTTTAAAAAATTAAAACAGAAAGAACAAATAGAAGAAACGGGAAGTTGATAGTAAGGAATATAAATAAGTAGTTAGAAGTTGTAGAAAGCTGATCAGGGAAGCCAAGGGGGACAAGAAGAAATCTATAGCCAGCAGGGTTAAAAACGATAAGGAGTTTTAAAAAATATATTAGGAACAAAAAGAATCCTGACAATGGTATTGGTCCAGTGCTAGATGGAAATGGTAAAATCAATAATAATGCAGGAAAGGCAGAGGTGCTCAGTAAATATTTATGTCTGTATTTGGGGATAAAACAGATGCTGCCATCTCATCACATGGTGGTGACAGCACTCTTTCCATTCCACTTGTATCTGTAGGATGTGAAACAAACTACTAAATTTAGCCATTTTTAAATCCGTAGGTCCAGGTAATTTGCATCCAGGAAGTTTCGATGAGCTGGTCGAAGAGCTCACTGGACCATTAATGTTGATTTTCAATAAGTCACGGAGAACTGGGGTTCAGAAGACTGAAAGCTAATGTTGGGCCAATTTTTAAAAAAGAATAAACAGGATGACCTCTGTGATTATAGGCCTCTCAGTCTGACATCAATCCCGGGCAAGATAATGGAGCAGCTGATACAGGACTCAATTAGTAATGAAGTAAAGGAGGGTAATGTAATTAAAGCAAATCAATTTATAGAAAATAGTTTGACAGCATCTAACTTATCTTTTTTTGATGAGATTAGAAGTTTGACTGCTAGAGGACATCATATACGTAGACTTCTCTAAGGTATTTGACTTGGTGCTGCACATTTTGATTAAAAATAGTTTAAAATTAACATGACACATATTAAATTGATTAAAAATTGGCTGACAGGACTCAAAATGTAAATGTAAAAGGGGAATCAGCATCAAGCATGTGTTTCTCCATTGGGATACCTCAGGAATCAGTATTTGTTCCTACACTATTTAACATCTTTATAAATTACCTGAAAGAAAATATAAAATCATCACTAACAAAAGTTGCAGTTGACTTGAACATTGGGGAAATTATAAATAATGAAGAGGACAGATCACTGATTCAGACCAATCTGGATTGCTTGTAAAATTGTGAACAAGGAAACAACATGTTTTAATATGATTAAAAATAAATATATACATCTGAGAATAAAGAACGTAGGCCATACTTACAAGATGGGGACTCTATCCTGGGAAACAGTGACTGAAAAAGATTTGGGGGTCATGGTAGATAATCTGATGAACCTGAGCACTCAATGTGATGCTATGGCCAAAAGACCTAATGTGATCCTGAGATGCATACACAGGGGAGATATTCTGTGGGAGCAGGGAGGTTATTTTACTTCTTTATTTGACACTGGTGCAAACACTATTGGAATGTGTGATCTGAAACTCAAAAAGTCCTACAAGAAGTAGAAACTAGGTCATATTACAAAGGTTGAATATAAACAAAAAGTATATATGGACAAAATTAGAAAGGCCAAATCACAAAATGAGATTAAGCTAGTTAGAAACATAAAGGGTAACAAGACACGATTCTACAAATACTTTAGAAACAAAAGGAAGATAGGACAGGATAGGTCCAGTACTCACGTGGGGGAGGGGGGAGAGACAACAACAGAAAATGTGGAAATGGAAGAAGTGCTAAATACTTTTTTGTTTCAGCTTTCACCAAAAAGGTTAGTAGCAACCGGAGTCTAACATAGTGAATGCTAGTGAAAAGGCGGTAGAATCAAAGGCTAAAACAGGCACAGAACAAGTTAAAGTACTTGGATAACTTATATGTACTCAAGTCACCAGGGACTGATGAAAACATCCTAGGGCTTTGTAGTGGGGTGGCTGCCCCACTCCTGCAGAAAGTGGCTTAAAACAGCCCTGGGAAGGGCTGTGGCTGGGGGCAAGCAGCTCTCAGGCTGAATAGGAAAAAGCTGGGCTGATTGGGAAGCAGGTTCAGCTGGGTGGCCACGCCCCAAACAGACCAGCCCTTATGAAAGGGCTGAGAGGCAGAGGCCAAAAGTGAATGTGTCTGTCTCCTTCTCTGGCAGACAGGCCTGGAAGCTTAGGGTACCTAGAGGGAAGTAGGGCTGGGGCAAGGCTAGAGGAGCTGGGGAAGCTCTGGCCTGGAAACCCCCCAGGCTGCAGGGCCTAGGAGATGGCCCAACAAGGGGTACTAGGGTTGCAGGGGGCAGCCCATGGTTACAGAGGTAGCAGGCTACCCCCCCCCCCCCCTGTGATGAGTGGCAATGATACTGCAGTCTGCCCTAGTGAATGGGGGTGAGGGGTGACTGGCAGTTGCCTAGACTGAGGCAAGGTGGGGATAGAGGGTGGAAGGTTCCCCTGGGAGGGGAGACCTTAGTACCTGTGGGGGTACTACAGGGGTGCAGCCAACGTCAGTAAGAGGGCACCGGGGTCTGGGGAGGAACTTGGGGCCAGAGCAGCAAGCGGGACATCGGCCTGCAGAGGACGCTCTGGATGCTGGTGAGCTAATTCCTGGACACAGCAGCAGGAGGTGCCGTGGGGTGAGTTGCCCCCCTGCTGCAGGCCTGTCCTCATAACAGCAGGGCGGGACCGATCTTTTGGCGATCGATTTATCACATCTTTGATCGCCAGCGGTGCCCCACCATTGACTCAACGCCAGCTCCCCAAAAGGTGCAAGCTGGAGTCGACGGGGGACCACGCTGCTGACTGCAGTGAGGACAGCAGGTAAGTTGGCTGTAGAGACGCCAATTTCAGCCACGTTATTCAGGTAGCTGAATTAGTGTATCTACAGCCGATCTCCCCCCCCAGCCCATACTCAGAGACCTGACTGAGGAGATAGCGGAGCCAGTAGCAATGATCTTTGATCTGCTCCGGAGCTGGCCCACAAGCGCCTGGGTGCCCGAGGGACTCCCAAGTGAGCAGCAAGTGTCTGTCTCCGTGGAGCCTCCCTAACGACCATGGAGGAGCGAGCCCGGCCCCCGCCTCGCGCCGCGAGCAGTTAGTTCCGCCCCGGTAACAGACCTAGAGCTGTGACGGGCGGGCCCTGGGTACGTCACGTGACCCCCTTTTACCATTCCCGTGATGCCCTGGGGGAGGGGGCATTTCGGCCACCGTGGCGTTGGTTGCCATAGTGATGTGAGGGGCCCGCAGAATGTCGCTGTCCGCGCTGCCGCTGTCTCCCGCCCGGGTGTTCGCGGAGCTTGCAGCCCCGCCGCTGGGGGGTCGCGGGCGGGAGAACGAGCCGCTGGCGGGACTCCCCGGCGGCCGTAGCGCCCCAGTGCCGCCAGGGCGGGAGGTTCACGTGAGCGGCAGCGCGGAGCTGTGTGCGGCCCCGGACCGGGCGCGGGTCTCCATCCGGCTGGGCAGCCGGAAGGGGGAGGCCGGGGAGGCGCGGATCAGTGTGAGCCGGCGGCTGGAGTACATCGCGCAGAGCGCCCGGCAGCGCGGGGTGCAGGTGAGAGCGGGCCGGAGGCGCCCCTCCCCCTCCGGAACCCCCCAGCTGTAAACCCGCCCCCCTCGGGAGCGCCCAGCCCTAAACCCGCCATGGCCCCGCTCCCTGAACCTCAACCCGCAGCCGCGAGGGCGCCGCGCTCATCCTCCACCCCAAGTCCTGAGCTTGAGCGCCCCCGCCCAGCACCTGCGGTTGCCAACCTTGTACTCGGACAAACCCCTTGTGCGGCTCTTTCTCCGAGGCGCCGCCTCCCGCTCACTCCACCCCCCTTCCTCTGTCACTCGTTTCCCCCCAGCCTCCTTCACCTGGAGGGGCTGAGGGCTGTGGCTGGGGAAGTGGGCTCTGGGGTGGGGGATGAAGGGTTCAGGGTGTGAGACAGGGCTTGGGGCTGAGGGGTTTGGAGGGCAGGTTCAGTGCAGGGATTGGGGTGTACGAGGGGGTGTGGGCTCTGGATGAGGGATTTGGGGTGCAGGAGGGGTTTCAGGCCTGGGGCAGTGGGTGGGGAACGGGAGGGGGTTTGGGCCTGTCTGGGCAGCACTTACCTCAGGCGACTTCCGGACGTGGCCTGCATGGCCGGCTCTTAGGCAGAGGGGTAAGGGGGCTTTGTGGGCTGTTCACAGAGGCCGCCCCCAGTCAGTGGGAGCTGTGGAGCCGGCGTTCAGGGTGGGACAGCGCGTGGAGCCCTGGTAGCCGCCCCTACATTTAGGAGCTGTGCGGAGCCCAGGGCAGGCAGGGAGCTGGCCTTAGCTGCACTGTGCCACTGACTGGACTTTTAGTGGCCCGGTCATCAGTGCTGAACGGAGCCACCAGGGTCCCTTTTTGACCAAACGTTCCAGTTGAAAACTGGACGCCTGGCACCCCTACCTAAACCAACACCCTCTGCCCCCACTTTGAGTGCTGAGCTCTACACCCCACCTTCTGCTGACTTCCCCTGAGCACCCAGCTGGTATCAGTCATTGTATTATCTTTTCATTGACTTGGGTGCATGGGGTGAGATATATCTTGTTAAATTCTCAAAAACAAAGCCAGCACTTTGCTGCATTTAAAACATCTCATCGCTCGATTTCCACTCCACCAACGGTTCGATAATGCACAGGGAACTGAGGTCCATTTATTCGTGTTGTTTTAGCCATTGACTTCGAGCCATCCCACTGGTTGGGCAGGCAGGCTTAAGCTTAGCTAGCTTTCAACTTCTGAGAAGAAGGAAGGAAATGCTCTCTGACAGGGCAATCCCCCTCCCTAGATTGAGAAGTCTGATACTGTTGTAGCATGGTTAGACCTGCCAGGGCATATGCCCCGCAACCAGGGCTGTCAGACGGCCAGGGTGACCGCTGTGCCACAATGAGGCACTGAGGTAGGATTTTGCAGCGGTGAAAATCAATTAGTAACACAAACTGGAAGCATATGTATAGGGCAGGGATGGGCAAACTTTTTGTCCCGAGGGCCAAATCAGGGTTCAAAATTGTAGGGAAGGCAATGCCTCCCCAAACAGCCTGGCTCCACCCCCTATCTGATCCCCTCCCACTTCCTGCCCCGATAGCCCCTCTCAGAACCTCTAATCCATCCATCCCCCCTGCTCCTTGTCCCCTGACTACTCCCTCCAGAGACCCCCACCCTAACCATGCCCACCAAGACCCCACCCTCTAAGCCCTCCTGCTCCTGTCCCATGACAGCCCCCTCCAGAGACACACCCCCCCCCCGCCCCTAATCATCCTCCAGGATTCCACCCCCTATCCAACCTCCCTGTCCCCTGACTGCCCTATCCACACCCCTGCCCAATGACAGGTCCCCTGGGACTCCCACACCCTATCCAACCCCCCAGCCCTTGTACCATGTCGCTGGGAGCCAGACATGCTGTTGCGCAGCCCTGCCCCTCAGAGCACAGTGCGCTAAAGCTTGGGGGGACTGGAGGAGGAGGAGGAGAGGAACTAGCCGTCCCAGCTGGGAGCTCAGGGGCCTGGACAGAATTAGCCTGCAGGGCGGACGTGGCCCATGGGCTGTAGTTTGCCCACTCCTGTTCTAATCAATACCATTATAGACCACATTAATATCCTTTCCTGGTTTTTATACCCTTCCAATCTTTGTAAAGATATCTACGCCCTCCTGGGAATCACTAAGCCAAGCTATAAATATTTACACTTTTTGTTAATCCATATCACCATTCCCCTTAATCATTTTATGTTGTACCAGGGAGTTGGGCTAGATCAGTACATTACAACCTTGCTAATGCAGCTCTTGCTGCTGCAAGTTTGCCAGGAAGCCTGAGGGCTGCACCTAATTTCCATGTATCTTTATGTAGGATTTGAATCAGCAATAAACCACACCATTGCATTTATTTATAGAGTGCTGTAAGTGTAGGCAGCACCTCAGAAAGCACCGAATCTACATTTTAGGGCTTATGGAGAAGTAAAATGTTTGGGGAAATAGTCTTTTACTTAGCCAGTATGGCCCCTGCCACCACCACCACCACTTTTTTTTTTTTCTTTACACACATTGCAACTGGCAGTTAATAGTGGCCACCTTGCTAAAAATAAAGTGACTTTTGTAGTGGCAGCATGAAGATTCAGGGCCAGAAGCTGTTGAAAAAACAAAACTCAAAGTACATCATACTTGAATTCTGGTTTAGACATTAATGTGAAAAGGTTTGTTCCAATAACCACATTTATTCCATATATTTGTTCAATAAGTATACACTGTCCACCTTTACTAGGCAACTATTTTCCTTAAGAAATCCCAAAGTATTCTCAAATCTGCGAGTCTAATTCTGCTCCACCTCTATTAAAATATACCTGTTAAGCAAGTACATTTTTGTTGATGTCTTGAGTTTGCTTAAGACAGGTTTCATGCTATTAAAGACAGACTTTTTTATATTTGACTAGTATGCTGCCAATTTTATACGCCTCATACAAGATGCCATCACAAGGTGGGTGAAGGAGGAAGAGGGATTGGAGCACAAATACTATTTGTAATTGCAGTATGCTTTGAATACCAGTTGACTTTATCTAGGTATTTATGGCCTTCAATTCCAGATTATCTGTCCAGGGTCATCTTTTAATTACCGGTAGTTGGGGCTCTTGGGAGGTGTCGGAATACACTGTTTCCCATGAGTACATAGATTGGAGTTCATCACAAAAACAAAACAAAACCTATGCCAAGGAAGAGAATTAAAAAGTAGAGCGAACTTTTCTTGTGCTATTTGTTTGATAAACAGTATATAGAAGGTTTAAGATTAGCAGGTGTGTTAGTCTGTATCCATAAATGAAATGAGGAAGACTTTGTAGCACCTTAGACTAACCAGTTTATTTCAGCATAAGCTTTCGCGGGCTATAGCTCACTTCATCGGATGCATAGAATGGAACAGAAGTAAGATGCATTTATACACACAGAAAGAAAGAAGTTGTACATTAGCATATCAATTCTAAGAGGCTGTTAAATTTAGATGGGCCATTCTCAATAGGATGAAAAAAGACCTTTTGAAATGGATTTCTGTCTGGCAGGATTTAACAGTATATAGAAGGATATAGTGCAAAGTTACATTGTGTACATTTCTCCAAAGCTTTTATCCAAAGGTTTTTACAAGGGAGTAGAACCTGAGATGTTAATTGGTAATTTACGAATTCACATATGATATAGCCAATTGCTGCTGTATATTAAGAACATACATTTTCAAACTAATTTTTTTCTCCCAACTGTGACCTCTGACTTACCTTTCATGCCAAGTAAAATGGGTTGTTTCATTTTCAGTAAGAACCAAAGTAGAGTAGAGCAAAACTTATTGACTACCTTCAGACATTTCCTTTCTCATAATTGGTAGTTCTTCACCTTGGCTTGAGCTTTCACATTTTGTTTTAGGTTCTTTTTCTATGTTTAGGAAGGAAGGAGTTTTCATTCATTTGAGCATCTATGATGCAACCAGCAGTGGCTGCAAAGTGGCTACTCCTAGCAGAAGAAAGTTTACAAAACAACAAAGGTTTATGGTGGTAGCAGATTTTGTAGGATTTTCGTGCTTTGAGAGTAGGGGAAAATGGAAAAGCCGATAAAAATATAGTACCACCATGTAAGACATTTAGCCTTGGACTTGTAGTTCTTTGGAGAGGAACAATCTTTCCATTTTGTTTATACAGTGTCTAGTACAGCGGTTGGCAACCTTTGGCATGTGGCATCAGGGCAATCCACTGGTGGGCTGAGATTTTATTTACATTAACCATTCACAGGCGTGGCCCCCCGCAGCTCCCAGTGGCTGCGGTTCTCTGTTTCCAGCCAATGGCAGTTGTGGGAAACAGCAGCTACCACGTTTATAGCAAACTATAGCCACTATAGCCACTGGGAGCTGCAAGGGATGCATGCCTGCGGACGGTCAATGTACACAGAATGTCTCATGGCCCGTCAGCAGATTATCCTGATGGGCCATATGCCAAATATTAACCACCCCTGGCCTAATACAGTGAGCTCCTCTTCCATGACAGATTCCTACATGCTATTGCAAAACAAAGAAATGACCCTTTTCTGGAATAGTGGTGATTTATTTCAGTCACACTAGAAAAATACAGTGGGTAAGCAATTACATGTGTGGTTCTTTTGAGAATAGTTTATGGGCTGATAGAGGGGATGAGATCTGTTAATTATTAATTCTAACCTGGAAAATTATCCTACCATGAACCATTTCTTGCCCACTGAAACTTAGAAAAGGGAACAGACTGTTGCACAAGTTCTAAGAACATGGCACCAAATAAAAAGTTCATCTTAATGTGTTGCTAAAACTAATTTTTCTGTGGCTAGTGTGATTGAATGGATAGCTCCTAAAGAAGAAAAAAAATTACAGCAGACAGATAAGCAGTTAAAAACAAACAAAAAACCTTTTCCTTTTCAGCTTTTTTCATATTTTTAATTAAGAATTTCACTAACATCCATCCTACCCTCACCTTCCTTTCTGTCAAGAAAGAACATAATAAACAGGAGCAAAAAATCTCCACAGGAAGATTATTGTAAAAGTTAATAATATAATTGAGCAGTCATTTCTTCCACTAATACTCATCTGGTATTAATTATTGCTGAAAACTGTTAATTTCAAATCTGGAGGGTGATGGAATAAAAATTAACTTCCTGTGGAATATTACCAAAACAGATACTGCACACAAAATGTCTTACCACCATTTATGTTGTAATAGGACCAAAACCCACAAGATGGCAGTGTCCTTAAATACATATGCAGCACATATAAAGCATCAAACAAGGCAATTGTACTTCAGTTTGTGCAGAGAGAGGATAGGCTTAAAACATTTTGAATGAGGTTGGGGACATTTTCCTTCTCCATATTCAGATTACCAAGACAGCTGTTCATTATCATGTTATGATTATTTCTATGTAATGTTTGAAGGCAGGTGGGAGAAGAGTGAAAAAGGGTTTTCTATGAAGGTCCAAATAAATGGATTACATTTTCCTACTTATATTAAAAATATTGTAGGATTTGTTTAAAAATAATAATCTTGAAGCTATTTTATAAGATAAGTAAATGTTTAGAGTTGGATTGCCTCAAGTTCTCTATCCACCCCCACAGGCATCCACCCTGCTAATGTACCTCAGCCCTGTTCTGGAAAGAATGCTTCTGTCTGAGAAGCGCAATTTGGTCACTGTGGCCAAATCATCCCTTGGCCTTAACGGAAGAGACTGCCAAAAAGTTAACTGTACTTGAGATTTGTCTATTGAGGATTGTACTGAGATTTCCAAACTTAGTTTTTATAGGAAGGCTTGGGAGGATTAGCTTGTTAGCAGTAAATTTCATGAAACACCAATTTCACCATATACCTACAAACCAATGAAAAAATGTTTGTTGATCATAATAAAAACTTACAAATAGGCAAGGTAAGAAAAATGCTGCTTTAAGGATAATTACTTTGTATATTTTCCCATTTTGTGTTTTAACAGTTTTAAAACAAACTTGTTGAATCTCAACATGTCATTAAATAATTGACAATCCCACCCATAATTTTATGTAACTGAAAATTTAAACTGATAAAAATGCTTAATATTTTAATATTCTCAGTTATAAAACATAATTCTGCCAAGCCTACTTTTAAGCCATCCCACACTGGTAATAATTTATGGAGCTGACTCAAACTGGAAACTTGAAATGCTTGTCAGTACATAGTGCCATATATGGGTGCATGCTACCTTATGTGTTCCTGACTCAAGAAATACTCATTCACAAAAGAAGTTTGTGTTAATGTAAGGGAAGTAGGATGTAGTGTAAACAGTGGAGAGGAATGCTGCTCTTTTCCACTCAAGGTGGAATTCAGTACAGTTTAAATGGAAAACCTGCTTATCTCCATTACCAAATCCCTCAACCGGCCACACTTTAGAGTTTTTTAGAAAGATTTAAATCTTTTATTGTTATAAATTAAACCTTTGATTGCAATGCAGTTATTTTATAAAGGAGTGATTGTATTGTGTCAATTAGAATGAAGTGGGGATGGGAAAAGAGGAAGAAGAGCTGCTGAATGGAAGTTTGTGATCTCAAAAGGAAAAATGTGGGCGTGGGTTTTGAAGCAATTGCTCTAGAAATCTTTGGAAATTATGCATTTTAAAAAAGAGAGAACATCTTTCTCTTTTGTAACAATCATTTTCTCTGAAGCACCCTTTTAAATAGTGAAGCTGAACAATATAGAAGATCTGTAGAATGAAGGAGTGGATCTGATATGACACAACCGGCAAACCACTGCAATATTCAGGTGTAACTAGACTCTGTATTTTATTTATATAGTATTTCTCATACAGCTATTTCTAGTGCTTTGGGTGATCATCGCTTTGAATAATACAGCTGCTTTAGGGCAAATTCTGTTGAAAGGGTGACTCCAAACAGGAAAAACATTGTTCAATCATTATTTGTCACCTATCCCTACAAGCTGCTGCTTTTGAAATCTAGACTAAGGGTTTGGAAAGCACTTTTCACACATTAGTTCTCTTTAAAGTTAAAGTCTCTGAGTCAGATGGTGTGTTATGCAGTGATACACAGCTTTGACTAACTGCCACTTATTAATGACTAGCGAAAATACCCGGGTCAGTTGGAGGTGGGGAGGGGGCAGACAGCTGAGCGAGTGCAGGGTCCATTGCAGGGGGCAGAGAGCAAACCCGACACCCCCACCTCACTTACCCCTCAACCAACCCCGACTCACATTTTCACCCCTCAACCAACCCCGACTCACATTTTCACCCCTCAACCAACCCCGACTCACATTTTCACCCCTCAACCAACCCTGACTCACATTTTCACCCCCCCACCAAACCCAATACCCCCATGTCTCCCCCTACCAACCCCAACACCCCCTGACCAACACCCACACCTCACCCCCCCGTAGACCAAACCTGATACACCCACCTCACTTTCCCCCCCAACCAAACCCGACACCCCCTACCTACCACCACAAACCCGACACCCACACCTCACTTACCCCCCCGACCCCCCTCCTTACCCCTGCAACCAAACCCAACACCCCCACCTTAGCCCCCCAACACCCACCCCGACACCTTCCCCCCCCCCCCAACCAAACCCAACACCCCCGGCTCACTTACCCCCCCGACCAAACCCGACGCCCCCACCTCACCCCCCGACCAAACCCGACACCCCTACCTCACTTATCCTCTGACCAAACCCAACTCAGGTCCGTCGGAGGTGGGGAGGGGCAGAGAGCTGAGCGAGTGCGGGGTCCGTTGGAGGGGGTATTATGACATCATAACTATGTCACAGAGAACAGCAGCTGCCGTGATTGGCCTTTAAATAATTTCACCCCTGGGGGGCGTCAGAGGTGAGATTTGAAAAATGTTAGACTCTTACCCTGATTAGGACCCTAAGACCTCTAACTGTACCAAATTTCAAGTCTCTAGCTCAAATGGTGTGGAAGGAGTAAGCGCACGCATACACGCACGCATACACCAGTTGACTTTTTTATATATAGATAGATAGATTAGACTCTTATTAAAGGAAGAATTGTTGTCCAGAACACTAGACTTATCACTTTTCAAAAGAAACTTGCAATCTTTAACTTCCATCTGGATTCTAACTGAAGAGAGTGGTATAGCAAATTTCACATGTGTGCTGAGCTACCATTAATACACCAATAGGGAAAGTTATACCAGCATGTGAATACAAATTCTTAATTGCTATGGTTAAAATTATACTCTTGTACTTTGTTTCAGGAAGAAAATGTGACTGTGACAAAGGATTTTAGTAAAGTAGAAAATGCTTATCAAATGGAAGCAGAGGTATGTATTAATCATAGCAAGAGGTATAACCATGCATCCAGACATAGTGAGTTTGTAGATTTAGTCTTTTCTCCTCAAAACTAGGAAGGGATACAGTACAGCACTGAGACTATCGTAAGTGAGCCGTTATGAAGTAGTAAAATTAAAAAGGCATCCCACAGAATTTTGCAAGAAGGAAGCTAGGGTCTGGGGTGACAGAGCAAGATTTTCCTCATTCAGTGCTGTAGAGCAGAGCCCATTCACCCCATGATAATGGGGAAGCTATCCTACATATGTTAGGAGTGCGTTAGCCTTCTATTTGGCTAGGATGAAGGCCTTTAGGAAATCTCCCAAGCTCTTCCTATCAATTGCAGAAAGATCAAAAGGTACAGCGATATCCGCTCTGAGGTGCTCTAAATGGTTCTCGAGCTGTATTAACTACTGCTATCATGCTTGTAATTTGGTACCTCAACGTGGAATCTGTACATAAGAACATAAGAACGGCCATACTGGGTCAGACCAAAGGTCCATCTAGCCCAGCATCCTGTCTACCGACAGTGGCCAATGCCAGGTGCCCCGGAGTGAGTGAACCTAACAGGTATGATCGAGCGATCTCTCTCCTGCCATCCATCACCCCCCTCTGACAGACAGAGGCTAGGGACACCATTCATTACCCATCCCAGCTAATAGCCATTTATGGACTTAGCCTCCATGAATTTATCCAGCTCTCTTTTAAACCCAGTTATAGTCCTAGCTTTCACAGCCTCCTCAGGTAAGGAGTTCCACAGGTTGACTGTGCGCTGTGTGAAGAAGAACTTCCTTTTATTTGTTTTAAACCTGCTGCATGCCAATTTCATTGAATGGCCCCTAGTTCTTCTACTTTGGGAACAAGTAAATAACTTTTCCTTATTCACTTCCTCCACTCCACTCATAATTTTATATACCTCTATCATATCCCCCCTTAGTCTCCTCTTTTCCAAGCTAAAAAGTCCTAGCCTCCTTAATCTCTCTTCATATGGGACCCGTTCCAAACCCCTAATCATTTTAGTTGCCCTTCTCTGAACCTTTTCTAGTGCCAGTATATCCTTTTTGAGATGAGGAGACCACATTTGTACGCAGTATTCAAGATGTGGGCGCACCATGGATTTGTATAAGGGCAATAAGATATTCTCCGACTTATTCTCTATCCCCTTTTTAATGATTCCTAACATCCTGTTTGCTTTTTTGACTGCCGCTGCACACTGCGTGGATGCCTTCAGAGAACTATCCACAATGACTCCCAGGTCTTTTTCCTGATTGGTTGTAGCTAAATTAGCCCCCATCATATTGTATGTATAGTTGGGGTTATTTTTTCCAATGTGCATTACTTTACATTTATCCACATTAAATTTCATTTGCCATTTTGTTGCCCAATCACTTAGTTTAGTGAGATCTTTTTGAAGTTCTTCACAGTCTGCTTTGGTCCTTACTACTTTGAGCAGTTTAGTATCATCTGCAAACTTTGCCACATCACTGTTTACCCCTTCCTCCAAATCATTTATAAATAAGTTGAATAGGATCGGCCCCAGGACTGACCCTTGGGGAACACCACTAGTTACCCCTCTCCATTCTGAAAAAGTTCCATTTATCCCTACCCTTTGTTCCCTGTCTTTTAACCAGTTTTCAATCCATGAGAGGATCTTCCCTCTTATCCCATGGCAGCTTAATTTACGTAAGAGCCTTTGGTGAGGGACCTTGTCAAAGGCTTTCTGGAAATCTAAGTACACTATGTCCACCGGATCCCCCTTGTCCACATGTTTGCTGACCCCTTCAAAGAACTCTAATAGATTAGTAAGACACGATTTCCCTTTGGAGAAACCATGTTGACTTTTGCCCAACAATTTATGCTCTTCTATGTGTCTGACAATTTTATTCTTTACTATTGTTTCAACTAATTTTCCCGGTACGGACGTTAGACTGACTGGTCTGTAATTGCCAGGATCACCTCTAGAGCCCTTTTTAAATATTGGCGTTACATTAGCTATCTTCCAGTCACTGGGCACAGTAGCCGATTTAAAGGATAGGTTACAAACCCTCGTTAATAGTGGCGCAATTTCACATTTGAGTTCTTTCAGAACTCTTGGGTGAATGCCATCTGGTCCCGGTGACTTGTTACAGTTAAGTTTATCAATGAGTTCCAGAACCTCCTCTACTGATACTTCAATTTGTGACAATACCTCAGATTCGTCACCTACAAAAGACAGCTCAGGTTTAGGAATCTCCCTAACTTCCTCAGCCGTGAAGACTGAAGCAAAGAATTCATTTAGTTTCTCTGCAATGACTCTGTCATCTTTAAGTGCTCCTTTTGTATCTCTGTCATCCAGGGGCCCCACTGGTTGTTTAGCAGGCTTCCTGCTTCTGACATATTTAAAAAACATTTTATTATTACCTTTTGAGTTTTTGGCTAGCTGCTCTTCAAACTCCATTTTAGCTTTTCTTATTACATTCTTACACTTTACTTGGCAGTGCTTATGCTCCTTTCTATTTACCTCACTAGGATTAGACTTCTACTTTTTAAAAGATGCCTTTTTCTCTCTCACTGCTTCTTTTACTTGGCTGTTAAGCCACGGTGACTCTTTTTTAGTTTTCTGGCGTTGTTTTTTAATTTGGGGTATACATTTGAGTTGGGCCTTTATTATGGTATCTTTGAAGAGAGTCCATGCAGCTTGCAGGGATTTCACTTTAGTCACTTTACCTTTTAATTTCCGTTTAATTAACCCCCTCATTCTTTCATAGTTCCCCTTTTTTAAATTAAATGCCCCAGTGTTGGGCTTCTGAGGTGTTATTCCCACCATAGGAATGTTAAATGTTATTATATTATGGTCACTATTTCCCAGCGGTCCTTTTATAGTTACCTCTTGAACCAGATCCTGCGCTCCACTCAGGACTAAATCCAGAGTTGCCTCTCCCCTTGTGGTTTCCTGTACCAGCTGCTCCAAGAAGCAGTCATTTAAAGTATCAAGAAATTTCATCTCTGCATTTCGTCCCGAGGTGACATGTACCCAGTCAACGTTGGGATAATTGAAGTACATTGCATGAGGTCAGTTTCCACCTCGGTCCCTTGAATTAAAGATCTTCCTACTCTGGAAATCTGCAGGGCAGCAACCTGGGTGTCTGCTCATACTTTTGCAGAATACTATGGGCTCGTCTTCACTATGTGCAGGAAGGCTCGATCTATCGCGTCTCATTAAGACGTGATAAATCGATCGCCAGTGGCTCCCCCGTCAACTCTGGAAGTCCAGCTCCTCAAGAGGCACAAGCTGGAGTTGACGGGGGACCGCGCTGCCGACCACTGCCGCCGTGAGGACGGGAGGTAAGTCGGCTGTAGAGATGTCTATTTCAGCTACATTATTAACGTAGCTGAAATTGTGTATCTACAGTAGATTTCCCCCCCCCCCTAGTGGAGACCAGGCCTATCTGATTATTAGAGACACCATTTCTGTTGCCATCTTCAGCACCACAGTATTGTAATCCATAACAGATTTGACTCCAAAGTCCCAACCCTCCATCAGGGATACTGTTTGGGAGTCACCTTCAGTGGAACACCTATAGGGACATGACTCAAAGTAATTACTCACTTGGTGAAGTAATGATGGTTCTCCACAACGAACCCACCCTCCATCTACTTTGGAATTCTCGATAGAGGTTCTGCAGTAGAGAAGGGCTTAGAAATCAAGCAAGTACACAGGCAATATTCACAACCTCGAGTACAAAAATGACATGCATACAAATAGGATGACTATATCCAGTGGATCATAACCTTTACAGAGATATGTTACATGGCATATGTAGCATAAAACACATTCCAGTTATATCATATATACATTTTTAGCATCTCCCCATAAAGCCCCATGAGGTGCACCATCACAATACTTATTTGTTTTTAGGAGTTAAAATTAAACTGGGTCCTTTAAGAAATACAGTAAACCCTCGATTTAACGGACCTCGATTTAACGGACTTCGGATGCAACGGACAAAATTTCTGAACAAGTCTGATGCATTCCTGATCCATTTCTGGCGGGCTGGCTGCCAGCTCCCGGCTGCCGCCCGGGTCCACGCAGCACGCGGGCTGGCTGCCAGCTCCCGGCTGCCGCCCGGGTCCACGCAGCACGCGGGCTGGCTGCCAGCTCCCGGCTGCCGCCCGGGTCCACGCAGCGGGCGGGCTGGCTGCCAGCTCCCGGCTGCCGCCCGGGTCCACGCAGCGGGCGGGCTGGCTGCCAGCTCCCGGCTGCCGCCCGGGTCCAGGCAGCGGGCGGGCTGGCTGCCAGCTCCCGGCTGCCGCCCGGGTCCAGGCAGCGGGCGGGCTGGCTGCCGGCTGCCGCCCGGGTCCAGGCAGCGGGCGGGCTGGCTGCCGGCTCCCGACTGCTGCCCGGGTCCAGGCAGCGGGCGGGCTGGCTGCCGGCTCCCGGCTGAGGGCGGGCGGGCTGGCTGGCTGCTGGCTCCCGCCCGAGTCCCGCCAGCGGGCGGGCTGCCGGCTCCCGCCCAAATCCCGGAAGCCGGCGGGCTGGCTGCCGGCTCCCGGCCGGGTCCCAGCAGCAGGCGGGCTGCGGAGCTGCCGCCCCGACCCTGTGGCGGGCGGGCTGCTGCTCCGACAGCTCATTTTTTAAAAATTATTAAATAACGGACTTTTTGATTTAATGGACACCCCCTCGCCCGAATTAGTCCGTTAAATGGAGGTTTTACTGTATGTAAGTATTTTGCCTTGGTCCTGAACTATCTTAACTGAATACTGCAAGTGCTTTAAACTTCCCATGTAATTGGAAGTAATTGAAGTATTGTGGATGGGCTATATTTGAAAAATTAAAGTAAGCTATGAATGAGGCATCCAAATGTTTTTATATAGACTACAGCAAGGCTTAGGTCAATACCTGAACTAATTCTAAAATTGAGTCCTATTGATGGTTGAGTTCTTCCTAATCACCAGTTTTTTCTGTACCATTTTTTGTAACCCACCATCTTGCAGTTCTGCTAAGCATGGGACTGCTCTTCTCACTGCCATTTCCTGAGAAGGTTCAGAATTGCAGCTCCGCTTGTGCTAGCCAACCCTCCTCCTCCTCGATATCCTGCCTCCACAGCAGCAGTTTGCTTAACTCGCATCCTTTAGTGTTACTGTGTAGGTTGTTTTTTGGGCAGCTTGAGCATTTTGGTTTGCTTCAAGCCTTCTCCTGGTCCAGGATTTGAGCAGCTTGGTGGGCATAATCACCCAAAGCCTCCATTGCCTCTTCTCAGGCAGACCAGCTATGGAAGCAGTGGGCAAAATCAAGAAGGTGCTCTGTATGCAAGGTGGCATGAAAGATGCCCAGGCTGCTCCCAATCAGAGGACTTTAACTCTGCTAGGACACAGAGCTCTGATTGGGACATGCAATATTGAGTCCCTAACCCACCTAAAGAGCAGTGACTCCACCACAGAGAAACCCAATCAGGAGAGACAGGGCAGAACAGGCAGGGCAGTACAGGCAGAGGCTCTAAGGATGAAGACTATTTCATCCAGCTTAACCAGGAGGTAAGTCCTGGAGTAAAACAGGATTGCAAAGATACGAACCCTACTCAGATACTGGTCTGCACACAAGTCCTGAAGTGGGCCCTTGTATCCCTGGGGAGAGATACCAGGCTCATAAGTCTCTTCTACCTTCCCAGTCCAAGTCAGGGAACTCAGATAAGGAAATTCCACCCTGGAGGAATAGGACTCTGATGGAGCAGACTCCGAGAGACAACGCTGAGAGGGGACATTGGGTTCTGCCTAAAGCAAGTGGCAATAAACTGCGTTCTGGCCATGCTCACAAACCATGCCAAAAACTGACAACCCCCTATGGGGATTCACACTCATTCTACCAGGGCCTTCTCAGCCTCCATAGCATTCCTTAACAATGTTCCCATCACAGAAATCTGTAGGGCTGCAACCCAGACATTTATTCAGCATTATTCTTTACAACAGCATGCATCCTCTAATGCCCTGTTCAGACACACTGTACTTTCATCTGCTACGACTTCAACTCCCAAGCCCCCTTCTTCGACTGGCGGGCACTGCTCTGAAGTCACCTAAATTGGAGCACCTACAGGGACATCACTCGACGAAGAGAAAGTTATTGACCATGAGCAATAATGGAGGCTCTTCGAGACGTGTCCCTGGTTGTGGGTGCTCCACAACCCCTTCACTTCAGAGTTTCACACTAATGGTCTGCAGTATAGAAGGAAGGGAGGTGGGATAGATAGCTCAGTGGTTTGAGCATTGGCCTGCTAAACCCAGGGTTGTGAGTTCAATCCTTGAGGGGGCCATTTAGGGATATGGGGGAAAAATAGGGATTGGTCCTGCTTTGAGCAGGGAGTTGGACTACATGATCTCCTGAGGACCCTTCCAACTCTGAGATTCTATGATCCTAAGGAACAGGGGGGAGGTTGGTTGGTTGCACAGTGCCCGATAACCATCTGAAGCAGTGCAAGATGGGGATTGCACAGTGACCCAACTGGGAACTACTACTATAAATCTCCAATTATGAACACAGGGGTGCATAAACACCTAAAGTGGAGCACCCACAGGGACACACATCTCAAAGAACCTATGTTACTGCACAAGGTAACTTTCTCATCTCATTTCTATCCTGCACAAGTGGGTGTAGAATGGCTTCTGTACTATCAGAGATAACAAAATGGGCACACACAAAAAAACTCCCTCCCCACAGGTGATACACAGAAAAGTTAAAGCAGACTGGCTCAGTCAATGTACAATCAGCAGAATAGTGCCTGAACTAGGAAGTCTTTAATCTGATCTTAAAGATTCTTGATTTCCTCTTAGCTGATCTATTTGCAAGTTACAAAAATACCAGCAGATGAAATACTTTAACAGGGAATCAGATCCCAAGTTCATGGGAACAGAGTCCTGTCACACAGGTGGCCAAGAAAGCTTCTGAGCTGCATTCCTGCCCTTCCCTCTCCTAAGAAAAAATAATTCAAAAGATAAAGCAGAAACAAGTAAAGGAGATAGTGATGTTTCTGTATTGGCCAAGGAAGCCCTGGTTCTCTGATCTGATAGAGCTGAAACTACAATCACCATTAGAACTGCCACCCAAACTGGACATCCTTGCCCAAGACCCTTTCTTCCACCCAGACCATCTTCAGCGGAGAGCCTGGTTATTGAAAGGGAAGCATTAATAGCACTAGGCCTATTTTCCAAAGTGATCAGGACTTTGTATGAGTCCAGGAGTGTCCATGATAAAAGCTTATTCCTCCATCTGGACCAAGTTCAGCATTTGGTGCCAGGAGAGCAATGCTAATCCTAGAGATCTAGAACTCCAGCTATCCTGGACTCTTTCAACGAAGGTATGGATAAAGGTCTTCAGTCCAGCACCGTAGCACACCAGGTATTCTGCCACTGGTAGCATTCTATTTACAGAATCCTCAGGTTCTTTGGCACAGAATCCTAAGGTTGTCAGATTTGTCAGAGCTGTCAAACCAGTCTTCCCTAAATGGGTCCCGACGCTGGTGTTGAGAGCCCTAGCCACTCACCCTTTCAAGCCCCTGACTTGTATATCAGCATTTTGTCTCCCTCAAAATCTGTTTTATGGCTGTCACCATGTCTGCTGGGCAAGTTTCAGATCTGGCAGTCCTATTTATGCAAAGACCCTCCTGAGTGTTCCATGAAAACAAGAGGGTACTGAGAACTGTAGTCGTTTCTCCCCAGCATGAAGTCTGCTGGAGATTATCCTTCCTTCCTTCTTTCCTTCTGCTCAAAGCCACAGCACCCACCCAAGAAGCGGGGGCACAATTTTGATGTCAGAAAAGTACTGAAAATCTACATCAAGTGCACAGAATCCACAAGGTCAGGCCCTGTTTGCCTTCTTTCACCCAAAATATCAAAGGCTCTTGTTAGATGGATCAGACTGTGCACTGTTGGAACTTAAAAAAAGGGTTAGGCACTTCTCTTTCAGAAGCTATCCAGGCATACTCCACAAGCTCCATGGCAACCTTGTGGGCTGAATGAGCATGTGCCTCTACCACAGATATATGCAAAGCAGCCACATGGTCAAACATGACTAAGTGGACTTTCTGTCTTCTGCAAAAGCCTCCTTTGGCAGAAAGATGCTCTACGCAGTGGTCCAGTAATGGCCTTCCCTTTGGTCAGTAATCAAGGGGGAAAGAGATCTATTTAACTCTTTTTCTATTTATCTTTCCTTATCTCTCCCCACTCCAGTTCACTGCTCACTACTTCCCACATGTAACAAAATTGTAGGAGATATTGGGCTGCAGAATAAAAAAATTCTTACAATAATTTCCTTTCTGCTAGCAGCACCTCCCATAATTCTACTCACCTTAGTGGCTTTCTGCCAAGAATCAGCCTTTTATTTGCATATTTACCATACAGGGAGTTGCCCTAGTGTACAGTTTTAATCCATTGGCCATTGATGTTATGCTTATAAATATTTTTCTCAAGAGTTTTTCACACAGCTCTGGAATGACTCAGAAAGGGGGCCTGAGCTGCACTGCAGCTTTGAATCACCACTGAAAGCTGCAGAGAGGAGAAGAGCAGCCCTGTGCATAGCAGAATTGTGGGAGATGCTGCTAGCAGAAAGGAAATTATCAATTCATTTTTCTTCCATTTCATGCAACAATTCTGTGAATTGTAATGGCTCAGTGGTAAGAGGAAGACTGGACAGATGCAGTACGTTCCTACTGGCAGGTCACTTGGCCCAGCTGTTACTGTGTTTAAAGCAGAGGTGGGCAAACTAAGGCGGGACCGTCCCATCCAGCTCTCTGGCCAGGGAGGCTGCCCTCCCTCGGAGCCGCACCGCGTAGCGCTGTGGCCGGGGCTGCACGCTCCCCCTCCCCTCCCCGGAGCCGTGGCACATAGGCAGCACTCCGGGGGGGCTGGGGCTGTATGCTCCCCCGTCCCCCAGAGCCATGGCACTCCGGGGAACCGGGGATGTGCGCTCCCCCCTCCCTCAGAGCCCTGTCTCCTGGGCGGCACTCTGGTGGGCCAGGGCTGCATGCTCCCCCCGTTCCCCCACACCGAGCAACTATAGTAAGGAGACGAAGGGGGTGAGGGGGGGCTCTGGAGGGGGCAGTCAGGGAGCAGGGTGGGTTGGATAAGAGGTTCTGGGGTAGTGGTTAGGGGGCGAGAGGGTGGATAGGGGTTGGGGCAGTCAGGGGACAGGGGGAATTGGGTAGGGAGTGCGGTCCTGGGAGGTAGCTAGGGGGTCTCTGACAGGGGCAGTCAGGGATTGGGGGCGGGGCCTTCCCTACCCAGCCCTCTATATAATTTCATAAACCCAATGTGGCCCTCGGGCCAAAAAGTTTGCCCACCCCTGATTTAAAGAGTCATGACAGCATACTATCTTGGGCATCAGTGAAAGCTCCCTAGGATCCACTGTTCATTGAGTTAGTGCTATAGCAGGAACACAGGTGGAACCATCAAAGGACCCAGACATCAGAACTCACACTGGTCCTGGGCCCATCCTATTTACATAAGTAGAGTTCTCTCTCTAACAGCCCTTTAAACAAATTTGCAATCATTTGCAAATTGAGAGTCCTATTCACCAGTATGCCTTTTGGATGGTTCCCAGAGCTGTGCAAATGTAAAGTAGCTGTAAACCCTGTTTATCTGCCTGGTTTTGGTATACCAATAAATCTGCCCTTAAGTGAATAATTTAAAGTTGATAGTGCATATCATATCATATAAGATATATTTCATGGTAGCATTCTGTTTGTGTTTCTTGTTTAATGTTTCTGTGAAACTAATAATTTTTAAAAAGACTAAGGAAATTCCCAGGCAAAAAGCTATGTTACAACAGAGTTAAGAGTATATATCAGTTGCTTGAGGACAAAATGTTTTTTCCTGTAGTGATGTCACCATAGGAAAGAAATATGAAAAAAAAATCATGTCTTTAAAACTCAGTTAAATATAACCATGAACCCTAAATACTAAAATGCCTGAATCATAATTACATCGTTTTTGCAGGACACCACTAGAGTTAAAGTTGTTTTGGTGTCTTAACTGTGCACGTCTTAACACGTGTTGACTTTTTAAATGTGACTCAAATTCCCAGAGTTTTAATGCTTGGTTTTGGGATAATTACAACATACCTGCAATTTTTATTTTTACCCTTCAGTTACTGAGATATACTCTCAGCCTCAACTATTTTTTGGAGAGGAGGAGCAGGAACACAGATTTAAATGTTATATTTCTTGGCTCTTAATCTAAAACTTTAGTGACTAATCTTTTAGTAATATTAACACTAAGTTTAGTCTTTTTTAAGTGCATGTAAGGGTGCCTAGAATTACATTGCCATTTTCTTTCCTGCATATCCTCTTCACCCCATTTTCCTAGTTTTCTGAATACAGTAGACTCTTGATTATCCAGGATGATAGGAAAAAAATTAATTCTGGTTAATAAAATCCTGGATAATCACCATCCATAGGAAATATGAGGAGTGGGGGTTGGTTCACCAGCCACCCTGCGCCGGGGGAGGGATGTTGGTTCACTGGCTGCCCTGCGTCCTGGTGGTGTGTGTGTGTGTGTGTGTGTGTGTGTGTGTGTGTGTGTGTGTGTGCGCTTGGGGCAGCACCAAAGCTAGAGCCCGCCCTGCGAGTTGAGTGTATTTTTTTTTGACATCCTGGTTAATCCAGTCCTGGATAATCGAGAGTCTACTGTAATCACTCATGAAGTAGTACTTGACATTTGTATTTGCCTAAACTTGTCTTCAGAATGTAGGAATTAGGGACATATGGCTCGTGACATCTTAAGGACATGTTTTCTTTCTCCAAATTGCTAACATACCAAAAATCCTAGAGTTCCTCACAAAGAGCATATTCTGAATCCATTATTTTAATTCTGCTGCAAAACAATGATCAATTTACTGAAGGACTGCAGGCATCATCTAGGCAAGTAGTAGTGGAGGTAAGGGGGCTAATACCCTGATATATTTTTGCATATCAGGTTTGCAATATACCCGTGTAATTAAGTCACTGAAAAGTAAGTCCGTTTTCTAATCCACTTATGTTTACTCACAGGTCTGCATTACATTTAGTGATTTTGGAAAAATGCAGAATGTTTGTAACTTACTCGTTGAGAAACTGGGTAGTTCCGTTATCATCAGTCCACCTCACTTCTACCATACAGCAGAGGCTGTAGACACCCTTCGGTAAGTCCTCCCTCTCCTTTATACAGTAATGCACAGTCCCAGAAAACATTTACATAATAAATAATCCACCCTGTTTAACACGGGAAGCAATAATAGTCTCTCTGTTGCCCACTCCTGCCTTATAAAAGAAAATTCAAGAAACTTAAAAAAAGATTATACAATTTTTATAAATCCAACTCCATTTAGCTCGCAAATCGTAAAGCTTAATCTTTCATGGAGGCTGCAGTGTCCTTGTATAAAAGCAGGAAGTAACAAACTTTTCCGTGATTTCAGTAGGAAAAGTAATCTGCTTTTAACGTGCTCAGTCAGCGTATCTGGTTTTTCAATGGGGTTAAATCGGGTGGGCAAACTATGGCCCACGGGACCATCCTGCGTGGCCCCTGAGCTCCCAGCCGGGGAGGCTACCCCTGGCTCCTCCTGTGCTGTCCCCCATCCCTGCAGCCTCAGCGTGCCACCGAGGCAGCACTCTGGGGGGGCAGTCAGGGGACAGGGCAGTTGGATGGGGTGGTCAGGGGATGGGGAACAGGGAGGTTGGATAGAGTGTGGGAGTCCCGGGGGTCTGTCAGGGGATGAGGGTGGGGTCGGGGTAGTCTGTGTGTGAACAAGGGGACAGGGGGGCTTAGATAGGGGGTGGAGTCCCAGGGGAGTGGTTAGGGGTGGGGGGTCTCTGGAGGGGGCAGTCAGGGGACAAGGAGCAGGTGGGTTGGGGATTCTGAGGGGGGCAGTCGGGATAGGAAGTGGGTGGAGGTTGGATTTAGGGAGTGGAGCGAGGCTGTTTGGAGAGGCTCAGCCTTCCCAACCCGGCCCTCCATACAATTTTGCAACCTCGATGTGGCCCTTGGGCCAAAATGTTTTCCCACACCTGGGTTAAATCAAAGCAAATTAATTTTAGTCTGGGATTTGTATGGGAAGGTACAAGCTTTTAACAGGCTTCATCTACTTCCCCATGTGCTGCTGCTGTCCTTCTTTCTCTTAGCTGCTGACAACAAACTTTGAAATACACCTTTCTAAAGAAACTCCATTTCAATTACTTTGAGGAGAAAGTAAAGCTTGCTAACATCAAAACATCCTCCCACAGCACCCCAGCCAAAGAGGAAGAGTTAATTTGCCATGAAGGACATAAGACAAGCACTCAGTGGTTGATGAAGAAAGGCGCCTGGGGAATTTAACTGCATTTATCTGTTCCTTTTCCCCTAGTTTTTCAGTTCACATTGAAATGAACTAAAAGAGTCTTCAAAAGCCTGCTTTTCCCATTGATACCATCAAAAAAAAAAAAAAAACCCTTCTCCATCTCATCTGAAGTTCACACTTTTCAGATGGGCATGGCTACATCCAATAAACAAGTTCAGTCATCCACTGCTTAAAAAAATGTTGAAATTGCCATAGAGGTGTGGTTGTAATATGTATTCTAAATATCTAGCCATGACTTTGTTAGCATACTGGAATTTTCCCTTATAAACTTCCTCCTCCACATGCTCCCCATTTTTAACTGTCAAGCATATGAGTGGGGAATAGATGCATCTTGCATCTATATAGTCACGAAAAATTATGATTTGGCAGGAGTTTCTGTGCTATAGTTGGATCAGCTAAGCTACCTTGCTTTTTACCTCCCAGCCGTCAAGTCTGTCTTGCTGCTGTTGGGAACACACGTCGAAAAGCTCAAGAGGTCTGTCGACTGTTTGGCCAGTCACTGGGAAAACCGCTGCTAATCAGAGAAGAGGAAATGAAAGAGTGGGAAGGCCAAATAGACAGTCACCCATCCAACTCCTCAGACACCCTGACTGTGCAGCAAAAGATCCAAAGTGCCACTATTTATGCTGCTTCAAAAGTATTTGCTATTTTTGAGATAAAGGGAAGAGAAAAGAGAAAACACAAGCTTATCTAGAAGCATGCTAAAGCATTTTTCATATTTGTCTCTGACAAATCTTGGAATAAATGTATGTACTTTAAAGTACAAATTTATTGAGTTTTTCAGACCTGTATCCTCCTTTATAAATGATCAGAAAAAAAACTAGTTATAACATTAGTTGTCTGTCCCCCTCTCCCTCAAAAAAAATAAGACCAGATTGTTCTCAGAACTACCTGGAGACACACAAATAGTTTTATCATGTTTTTTCTATCAAATTGAAGGTGGACACCCCAAGCTACGTTGAAATCACTGGCAGTTTCCATGAGAGGAGAGGAAGGCTCAAAGGCATTATACAGACTTCATGCCATCACTAGTATTCCTCCCCTTTCTCCACCCTTATTTACAGTCGGTAGAGTTTGGCAGGACACCAATAGGAAGCTCATGTATGCAGCTTTTTGTATGCTAAAGTAAAAAGGCCTCCCGCACATTTATTTTATCTCTCACACTAGGAGAAAGACTGATTAAATATCAGGTTCCTTAAATACTAATTTGTGTTCTAACAGTTGATCTAAACATACTAAGCAAAGATAAGCAGCTCAGTGTACACTCCTTCAAAAAAATAGATATTCACATTACAGGTTTACTTACTGCAAATATCCACAAGAACTAGTTAACATTTAGTCCCAGTTGGCCTCCATCTAGATGAGTGCTCTTCAACTAGTATGAATATATTACTTTTGAAAAAACACTGCATGCTAGACTATTTAACTTGCACAAAAAGCTAAAATATTTGATGTGCAGAACGTTTGGTGCTGCTAGTTGCAATGCAGCTATATTTAAAGCTTTCATCCCAAGACAGTGAGAACTAAATTATTCATTGTCCTCAATTCACAATATTCTGATTATATATATATATATAGACAGAGAGAAAATGTTTTACTTGAGTAACCTCAACATAATGCATCACCGAATATGTAGAGCATTCAGTTCTAATAGAACTGAATAAGCCATTAACATATGCATCAAAATAAGCCATTAACATGTTTCATACAGAAGTTCAATTTTATTTCTTTAATGAAATAATTTACAATTTAGTTTTACCCTAGTTTCCATTTGTCCCAGCTTAAAAAAGGAATGTGCTGTGCAGTTGTACATCACATGCACAATTTACATATAATGTTACATACTTCAGTCATGAGGGTAGATTTTTCTCAACCATGGTTGCATAATGTATTTAGATCCATCATATCTACTGAAGTAAGCTGTCAGATCAGGATTATGTATCTGCAGAAAGAATTATACAAATTGATTGGTAACACCAATATTACTGAAAAAGGCTTAGTGGTTTAACTGTACTGTAGCTATTAAGATTTGCTTTTTTTAAAAAAACTCTTGAATAGCTGTTAGTTATTGTTTCTGTAGCACAAACTCCGTGAAGTTAAAATTTAGAAAAGCATGTACAAGTATACTGTATATATTTTAGTTTTTCAAGAGGTCAGAGCACTTCTACAAGTAAGCCTCACTTTGATCAAGTAGTTAGAGACAAGGAGACTAAGTGATTTGTCCAAATTAGACTAAGTCAGTGAAATCCAGAAACAAAGCCCATCTTTTGCAGTAACCTGTTCACAACACACACCAAATTGATATTTTAGAAAAATCTCAAGGTCAAACAATTGGACCCAATGAAAGTGAAAGTAGGCAGAACCTAAATAAAATTATTAGCATTCTACACCCACTGAAGATATGTATACAAAAAGTATAGCAATATCATTCAGTTTGCACCTGTACAGTTTATGTAACATTTGCATATCGCTTTTTCTATTACCTTTCTCTTCCATTGCAGAATGTTGGCCTATTTATTCTATACTGAGTAGGTCAAAGACCTTTTGGATTACAAAAGGGTAACAAACAAGTTAAAATTAAAAAGGACTTCACTCTTACAAACAAAGATATTACCTCTAATCCTGTAATAATTGTTATCTCCTCCTCAGGAATGTAAACTGTGGACTTTCCAAAACCGTTGGCTTGGTTAATAAGAATTCGGTAGTGAGGAGTCTCTCTTAGACCCTGGAAAAGAACAAATAAAAATAAGCCACAAGAAAGTTTTCACATGAACATGTTATACTGCTGTCAGATCAGGATTGGCTGACCCGGGCTGGCTAGCACCCAATTAAGTATTGCAGGAGAAACCTAGTGCCACTTAGGGCTTTACTCAGTAAATCTGAATTATTTTGAACATGGGAAGGGATTTCTCATGTACTCCTGTAATTCATGAATGTGCAGCTTTGTGGGGTGTAAAATCCTTACGTGCCTGTGTTACAGACTGCCTGAAGTGCCCCTACAGTTTTAATGTGGAGACAACTTGTGGAGCTGGGGAGCTTCTAAATTCCACAAGTGGGGTCATTAATACTTAAGGAATAATTCCCTTAGACACAAAGTCCTATCCCCCTAATATCTTAAATCAAAGTTTAAGAAAAAATAAAAAGAATCCTGTAACAACTTAGTCTCCTGGAAATACTTGACCTTTTACACAGGAAAACTGCTTTTATTTTGTGGCAAGTTTTATAAGCATTAATGTCTGTTTTACATTTAATTCAGTTATACATTTCTTATTAAAACCATATGATAAAACCCTCATTGGCATATCTGAAGCACTTCTGAAAAGTCAAGATCACAAAGGACAAGATCTCAGACTTTGTTTAGTCCCATCTGCAGTCGCCTCAAGTGGAGAAAAGGGGACTTAGAACTACTAGGAAAAGAGAAATTTCTTACCTGACAATTTTCTGTTATTAGCTTCTCTCCAAATTCATTACTAATGGGCTACTGCCCCCCACCTATGCAATTCAGAGACAGTCCAGTGCTGTTGCTGGAGTTTCAAGACTAACTCTTCAGCTCGGGCCACCAAAAGAGTTCTACAGTTGTAGCAACACTCCAGCAACCCATTATTACCATTAAGACAACTTGAGATACTGTATTAAATTAACCTTAAGATAAGTTTCATCTTAGAGAAAAATTTCAATTTATATTCTGATCATTTACCAGACTGTCAGGGTGGGTTAAATTTGGAGAGAAGCTGCTAACAGAAAAATGATCTGGTAAGAAATTTCTCATTCTGTTGAACAGCTTTTCTCATTTATTACTAATGAGACATAGAGAACAAGAATCAGAGAAGTAGCTGTGTTAGTCTGAGTTTGCGGAAGCGACAAAGAGTCCTGTAGCACCTTAAAGACAAAAGTATTGAAGCATAAGCTTTCGTGGGCTAGTACCCACTTCGTCGGATGCATGCAGTGGAAGTATCAGAGGCAGATATAAATAAGGCGGCAAGAGCCAGGTTAGAGATAATGAGGTTAGTTCAATCAGGCTGAACCACCTTGTTATCTCTAAGAAAACAATGTTTTGTTTTTTAAAAAACACGTATCCTGATAGAGATGTCAAAAAAGTTTGTCTTCCAAGTATGAAAATGTCAAGTGAAAATTGTTTTTTCAGCATGTCTGTACTTACCGACCCACAATGTGACATTTGGGTGTGAGCTGAGAATGACACCTAATTCTGCACTGTGCAAAGTGCCTGGATCTTTGTCCTCAGAAGGAAATTTCTGCAGGTTAATTTTGAGAAACCCACTCAGGATTAAGCTGATGCATGGCACTAACAATCCTAACCATTAGAAATAATTGGATACTGGTGACTCCTCAGGAAATGATTGATACAATGAAGTTTTGGGTCTTCTCGAGTCTTTATCATTATGGTAAAATGACAGCCACAGCCGCATCTGTTTTGACTGCTGGGTGAGCAATTCTCTGCATTGGGAACAAAGTCTTTTCTTTATTTTGAAGAACTGGTATCTATGAATCCTTTCCACCAGCAGTTCAGGTACGAATGGGTCTATTTCTCTGGACAAAGTACTGATTGATTGGCATGTTAATATGCAACCTATTCCTTGCTGTGATTATTACCAGCCACTTAAGACTCTGGGTGTAGAAGGTGGGTCTGAAGAAGAGTCTTGTATAAGAATTGTGAGTTCTTGCCCACAAATATTCTTTTTCTCTTTGTCATGCTGAGGATTTTTGTTGGTTTGGAGGAAAATCTATCTAGGTTCCTTTGGGAGCTTCTGCTCCAGGTTTTTCCTTCTGACAGGGTAATGGTCCCTTCTTGGATACCCTTCATGTTGGTAGCAACCAAGAGATTGCTGTGCTGGCTTTGATAGTGAGGATTGCGCCTCTCTACAGTCTCAGCTACTAATTTATTTAGTTGCCTCCAATAGCACCTCACCTGTAAGTCTGAATGCACAAAATATCAGTTTGGGATGAATGATGGCTATTTCTGGGTGAAACATAGCTTCCTTATAACCACCAAGTTAGAATCCATTGCCAGGATGGGCAGGGATGGTGTCCCTATCCTCTGTTGCTAGAAGCTGGGAATAGGCAACAGGGGATGGATTACTTTATAACCCATTCTGTTCATTCCCTCTAAAGCATCTGGCACTGGCCACTGCAGAAGACAGGATACTGGGCTAGATGGACAGTTGGTCTGACCCACTATGGCCATTCTTATGTTCTTAACCTGAGACATCTCACACCAATCAATGATCAGACCCCTAGATAAATCACTTGTTTGCCATGAAATTGGCTTTCCTCACTAAATATATAAATAATGTTTGATATAAGTTAGGCTTTGAAAATACTGTACACTCTGTCATCATTCTTATGGTCTATGAGGTCTTGTGGAAAGAAGTACCCAGTTGAAGTTGTGACTATGTCTTTCACTGGTGGCACTACTGTTGTACCAACATTTATGAAAGTTCTTTGTATTTATATTAATATTTTACTTTAATATTTGGTTTAATTAGATGTCCTCGTTTTGATCTTAGGATACTCTCAAAAGAGGCATCAATAGAAAACTCTCTAGTATGGTCATGCTTAAAAGGAAAGATATTTTATTAACATTAATGAATTTGCAGGCCACTGCCATTCTGTTCTGAGAAGGTCTTGTAGGTTGCTTTGGGGGTTTCTTGTTGCTGTTGGTGTTTGGTTTTGTTGTTGGGGCATTTTTGTTTGATTTTGTTGTTTTAATGGTTTTTGTATATAATGCATGAGTAGTACTTCTTCCCCTGGCTGTTTACAGGGTGAAGATAGTATGCTATTCATACAGGGATAGGGCCCAAACAACAGAAGAAGAGTACAGTGAAACCTCCATTTAACGGACTAATTCGGGCGAGGGGGTGGGTGTCTGTTAAATGAAAAAGTCCGTTATTTAATAATAATTTAAAAAACGAGCTGTCGGAGCAGCAGCCCAACCGCCACAGGGTCAGGGCGGCAGCTCCGCAGCCCGCCCGCTGCCGGGACCCGGGCGGGAGCCGGGAGCCGGCAGCCAGCCCGCCCGCTGCCGTGACCCGGGCGGGAGCCGGGAGCCGGCAGCCAGCCCGCCCGCTGCCGTGACCCGGGCGGGAGCCGGCAGCCAGCCCGCCCGCTGCCGTGACCCGGGCGGGAGCCGGCAGCCAGCCCGCCCGCTGCCGTGACCCGGGCGGGAGCCGGCAGCCAGCCCGCCCGCTGCCGTGACCCGGGCGGGAGCCGGCAGCCAGCCCGCCCGCTGCCGTGACCCGGGCGGGAGCCGGCAGCCAGCCCGCCCGCTGCCGTGACCCGGACAGCAGCCGGGAGCCGGCAGCCAGCCCGCGAGAAATGGATTTGGGATGCATCAGTCTTGCTCAGAAATTTTGTCCGTTGCATCCGAAGTCCGTTAAATCGAGGTCCGTTAAATCGAGGTTTTACTGTACTGGTAAATGTACCGGATTGTGGAAGTAACTTGCTGGATGTTCCTGGAAGCTTGAAAGGCTGCCAGCCTGCTTCCCCCGGGCTGGCTAGCACCCAATTAAATATTGCAGGAGAAACCTAGTGCCACTTAGGGCTTTACTGGGTAAATCTGAATTACTTTGAACATGGGAAGGGATTTCTCATATACTCCTCTGTAATTCATGAATGTGCAGCTTTGTGGGGTGTAGAATCCATATGTGCCTGTGTTAGACTGCCTGAAGTGCCCCTACAGTTTTAATGTGGAGACAACTTGTGGAGCTGGGGAGGTATTGGTCAACATGATAGGTTGCTGGTGCCTTAATACACACCTAATCTTTGTCAAGTTTTTGTAGGCAAAAGAGAGTTTTAAGGAGATTTTTAAGAATGATGAGGTTGCTTTGTAGATGTCTACAGCAAGATCCTCCTGAGTGTGAAGGGCAGCACAGAAGAAATCATGAAGGTGCATATTTGAAAGTTTAATAAGTGGGAAATGGAGAATGGCATCATGGGCTGATCGGAGGCAGGAGTCAACATCTTGATAATGAATGAGAAATGATAGGTTATGAAGGACCTTAAAACTGAAGACATGTAGCTATGTTTGATGCAACAGAAAACGAGAGGCAAAGACGGGATTAAGAAAGAGGTAATAGGTCAAAGGGGCAGGCTAGGAGAATGATCTTTGCAGCAGCATTCTAAATGGATAAGAGTAGGACAAGATTGCATTTGTCAAAGCTAGAGAAAAGGATGTTGCAGCACTGTGGACAGATAGGAAAGGTCATATCTTACATATGTTATGCAGAAACAATCTTCAAGAGTTAGATAGATGTAGCCGTGATGTGTGAACCTACAGAGGTCTGAGTCAGATGATGCCCAGTTTATGGGACCGGGTGACAAGCAGACTCTCGGTGTTTTCCATAATGATTGAGAAAGGGAAAGTAGTGGGGATGATTGGAAGGTAAGATTAGCAATTCTGTTTTAGCTACGATGAGCTTGAGTTGGCAGCTAGACATCCATAAAGGAGATGTCCGAGACAGGCAAAGTTTTAATTTGGACAGAAAGACAGGTCTGGAGTAGCGAGGTAGATCTGTGAGTCATCAGCACTAAATTTTTTTGTTTACAGATGACATTACTCAGGGATGAAGTGTAGAGGGAGAAGACAAGGGGACCAAGGATTCTGGAGAAAGAGAGCCCTGTGGACTCCTGTCTCTCCCGAAAGTTGAAAGGAGGATGAGGACACTGAAAAAGTGACCAGAGAAACAAAAGGAGAACCAGGAGGACAGTTACAAAAACCAGGGGAGGACAAGGTTTCAAGATGAACAGTATGGTTGACCATGTTGAAAGCAGCTGGCAGGCCAAGGAGAATGAGGAAGGAGTACTCGTTCCTAGCCAAAGCTCAGAAGAGGTCATAAAAGACTTTGGTGTGAGTGATTTCAATGGAGTACAAGAGGCAGAAGCCAGATTGGAGAGGTTCTAGGATAGACTTGGAAGATCGGAACTCCAGACAGTGCATTCAGGGAGCTTAGAGATGAAAGCTAGAAGGGAAATTGGCAGTAGTAGGCCAAGGTGTGTGTTTTCAGAATGGGAGAGACTTGTACATGCTTGTATTGTGAGGGGAAAGAGATGAGGAAAGTGGAGGTTAAGGGGAAAGTAAAGAAGGAGATGAGAGTGGGTATGAGACAGATCAGGAAATGAGATGGGGCAAGTGGAGGAGAGCTGAGAAATGTCTGCATCTGTGACAGGGTAGATGGAAGAGAGAGTTGAAGGAGGGAAGGGGAAAGAGAAGGCAAGTCAAGAGGAGGTGGAAAGTCTTGTAGTATTTTGTCAGTTTTCATTTGGAGGAAAAACTGGCAAGATATTGTGTGGAAAGAGCCGTAAAGGGTATGAGGAGTATGGCAAATAGACCACTGGGATTACAGACATGGGATTCAATTAAGTTGGAGAAGTAGAGTTGTTTAGCATGGAAGAACTGAAGGAGGAGAAAAACTTTTTGTGGAAGAAGCCTGGTCACAGGATTTGAGCCAGAGATGCTCCACAGTAAGAACAGAGGTGGAGGAAGTGAATGTTGAAGGTGATCCATGGCTGGGACTTGGCAGGGTGGACCTTGTGCTGGAAGAGAAGGGCAAAAGAGTTGAGGATAAAGAAGAATGAAGCATGAAGAAAATCAACAACCAAATCAATGACTAGTTGCTAAACATTATATACACCTGGTAGTAGGAACTACTAAAAATTAGTCAGCCAGAATCCACTCTCTCAGAAAACCATCTGCAATGGCTTTAGTTTTCCCTGACTTGTACACTGGTTAGGACATTTATGCATTTCTGGAGTCTTGCTTAGAGACACTTTCATGGAGGTAGAAAGTCACCGTATATAAAAAAGGAAGACCAGGAATAACTTATCTGAATTATTTTGTATAAATATGAATAAAGCAAGAATTAAATACTTTCAGACCTGTTTCTCTGAAGGATATTTGTGCTGCAGCCATTCTTCTGGAGCTCTAGCTTTTACATCCCAGCCAACGATGACTCCTGAGTAGCCAAATCTGCTGTGTACTATCACCTGTCCCACATTAAACTGAACTGACTCTGGTTTTGGACTGTGAATGTGAGTTGATTCTAGTAAAACAAGAAAACAGATTTAGCAAGGAAAAATGTTTGATCAAGCACAATAGCAAACATTTAATAGACTTTACTCTGTTGGACATCCAGTGACAAGTAAACAGATTGGGCAATTAGATTACTTAATAAAGTAAAACTGGGTGTCTGAAGACTAACAGTCTTTAGTACAAATAGCTAGTTTGTTGTTAAAACCAAACAGCATTTATTCAGGATGTTATAATATTATTTCATAAAGCAGCATTCATTAAGGAAGATACTTTTGTAGATGCATTCATTTATATTTTATATTGTATCATGGAATTGAATTTATGGGATTTGGGAAATCAAGACAAAATAAATATGTTGACAACTATTTGTTTTCTTCGGTCTTAAGTAATGCAATATTTTACAGTACTACAGAGAAATGACTCTAACTCCATACTTGAGGCCATGAGTTTATCTATTTTGTGTTTAATTGTGACCCTTTCCTTTCTAACTGAAAACAAAGAAAGCTTCTTTCTGCCTGAATTTTTTTTTCCATTCAGTCTCTGCTCAGAGGTGATTTTTGAAGAAAATAAGAACTATTTGAGTTTGAAGACTGATAACATGGTATCTTTTCTTTTTCTGTTTTTTTCTCTTTCTGTTTTAGTTCAGTCATAAATTAAACAGCTATGAGAATATCAAAGATATTTTATACACCAGTGCTCCCTGAACAAACACATATGAACACTTTTAGCAAAGTGTGAGAAATGGCCTCTGCTTGTTTGTCTTTTAGGAGATAAGTCTACCAACACACGCATATACACTCTGAAACTGTCCAAAATAAAGTTGAAAAGGATTGAAGACTTCAGTCTTTTTTAGAAATTAAGTTTCCCCAGTACCTCCAAAATAACCATGGATTTCTTCTTCATCTTCAACACCTTGAGTTGTCTTTTCTCCACAGTACCAGTTCCTAAAACAATGAGTGTGATCAAACAAGTTTGTTAGTGTCTGAGTATTTGGATTGGATTTATAATAATCGGAAAACTGGATAGAGTTGTTTGAAAATGGTGATGTTGCAAAATGGTTGATACAAAATTCAATGCAATTTGAAGCAAAGGATGACAATATTAGAATCTTATTGGACATTGTAAAAAAGTGATTTGTTCAAAGAAGGCAGGAGAGTATAAATATTATGCATTGGAAATCCACTTTGGACATCGTAATTCCACAGTTGCATGTTATATCTCCCTATTATAAACACAGAAGTATTCTTTAGATGAGTTGATATGATACAGAATTCCTTTGGAGTCACACTGTGGTGAGTATTACAAATTGTTTGTGGAAACGTTTGAAGACATGTTGGTATGTGCATTCAAAATGTTTTATGAGCAGTTGCTATACCCAATGTTGTACTTTTGCAAATTAAGATGCAAGCTACCTAAAAATGCCAAATGGAGTCAAACCATTTTCTAGTCTAATAGTTCCCATCCTCTAAGAAGATAAGTACAAAATCTTTAAGTCCTTAAAATTAAATGTGGTAAAACAAGAGCCCTTTGCCCCTTTTAAATATTTGAACAAAGAATTCACCTTGACCAACACTAAGTTGAATGCCAAGTTACAGCTCAAACCAGAGAAATACTGCTGAGTTGTAAGTGTTTATATAAACACAATAGACAAGTTTTTGAACATACAAAGCATGGTTTAAAGGAACAATCAAAAACGGAATTAAATTAAAGCCCATCTTTAGGACTACAATGAATGCAGTTTCCCTTTTATGCTAGATCTTAGTCATATCCCAAGAAAAGTTGTGGCTTTCATTTACATTTCAGGTTGGAAGGTGGTATTTTAAAAAAGAAGAGCTGGCTCTTTTTACTGTTGCTGCTGTCTGATGAAAGGGAGGACTAGGAAGTCAGAGACCTACTGCAATGCCTACTTGGGGGAGGGGGTACAGTGAGGTGATTCAAATCCCTCGGCTGCCCTTGTTGTCAGTGGTGTGTTGACAGGTGTGCTCTAAAAGCTAATGGCATCTTTTGTGCAGCTTTTAACAAGTGGTGACAATAGACACCCCTTGAGATCTTTTCCCATGTGTCAGCCAGCTCTTTATTGATACCAAGTGCTTACAGATGGTTGCAGCATCTCCTCTCCATGTCATTGCTAAGCCCCTCCCAGATCCTGCTTTGACAGGAAGTAGGAGCAAGTTCCACAAGGTTCTTAGAAAAATTTCCATTTGGGTGAAATCTGTAAGGGCTTACGGTTGGCAAACACCTTCTATTGCAAACACTGAAGTGTAAGTGTCCTGATCCGCTAGGTGAAATTACATCCAGCATGGAAGGTTTGGGAAGTCCAGAAGTGTTAGTTTTTAAAATACTAAGAACTGATCATTTACAGATAGGTATTAAGAAAAGAAAGCCATCTTATGGCAGCTAAATAATCCTCAATGTGGTCCTTTTCAGATCTGGAGTCCTATACAAGGTCAGAGAAGGTTAGTGAGAAGTGAGATCTTTGTGGACTTTTGTAGGCTGTGCAAAGAGCTCATTCTTCCTTAGAATGTTTTCCCCAGAAACCTCCAGGGAGGCAACGCTCTAATTCTGTGAATATTCTAGGCCTCTGGGGTCTAAGTAGTGGTTTGTAGAACTGTGTGTGCACCTTTTATAAAGCCTTCATCAAAATACACAAGTTAAAAACTCTCCAGGGTTCCAAACAAACATGGAAACCAATTTTAATAACTAAATACCCACTGTACTCCCAAACTAATGAAAGGCACCAATCTTCACCAAGACATAAAAATGAAGTGTTTAGGCCAAGTCACTTTGAAATTATGGTCCAGAAAAGTTTAGACAATATCCAAGCAACATATTTTTCACTCCCATAGCACACTCTTCAGTTAAAACAGGCCACAAGATAGGGAAGCTGCAGTTAATGATAGGATCAATGTAAAACTTACTATAGCATAAATATGTAATGTCCTACCTTGTCTTTGGTATCCACAGTTTTAGATGGTTTATCCATGCATCCAAACTCAAGTAGGACTTTATAAAGCTGTTCCAATAACCAATTATCCTTTAGTAATAAAAAATAGTTGTTTGTTACATGGTGTGAACATTTGTTAGTATACTGTATACAATTGCTTTACATAAATTTAACATACAAAAATTGCTTTTGTATAAAGAAAGAGAAGCCACCGGTGGAACATTTATTTGATAAACACTCTGTTCTCTAGACACATTGAGAAATAAGCAAATAATTTTTCAACGGTCACTTGCACCAGAAAACCTAATTTCTGAAGATGTCCATTTTTATGCCAGGATGCTTCCTGAATTTACTCAGACTGTAGGAAATTGCGATCGGTGGTTCATCCAGGCCAGAATCCTCTCGTTGAGAGTGGCCAGCACCAGATACTTCAGAGGAAGGCAAAGAAATAACAAAATGCACAATTATGAAATAACCTTCCTGTATACAGTTTGTTCTTAACCTCACAGTTAGTGTTTTTTTCATTCTATAAATTATGAGGGTGTGTTCTGTTCTCTTATCAATTTAAGTCTGGGTATTCTCATTCATATAGATAGTCTAATCTGTTCAATGCAACTAGGCTTTTGCCTTCAGTGATGTTTTGCAACAATATCAGCCAGTAACATTTTAACATTTTAATTGCAAACAGGTTATATATCACTTGTACAGATCTCTCCCTATGCTGCTCCTCTTTAAACATCAGTGGATACACAGATACATTAAATTAGTATAGCCTTCTCTTTATATTTAGGATTAAAATGTTTGTGGTGACTGTTAGTAAATAAAAACTTAAAAATAAGTAATATTGTATTAATCACTATGTATTTCATTCTTTTCCGATTGCTGTTCTAAGGGCTTGATTACACTGGCACTTTATAGCGCTATAAAACCGCCAGGAGCGCTATAACCTCCTACCCATCCACACTGGCGAGGCACGTAGAGCGCTATAAGTCCGAGGTTATAGCGGTACTGGTAATCTACCTCCGCATGGGGAATAAGGTCTGTAGCGCTCCCGCTGTAGCGCTATGGCGCGAATGTGGACACCCAATGCACATTAATTGGCCTCCAGCCCGCACCATAATTCCCATTCGAGCCACTCTGGTCATCACTTTCAAATGCTTTTGTCCTGTCCTCAGGTGACCACACGTCAAATTTGAAAATCCCCTTCGTGTTTGCTCCAGCCAGGCGTGAAGTGCTCTCAGGGAATCTTTGCAGGTGATCATTCTGCTTCACCATGCCTCGACGCAGCAGGCAATCCCCAGCAGGGAGCAATAGTGAGGTGCTGGACCTCACCAGTTGTTGGGGGAAGAGGCTGTCCAATCCCAGCTGCGATCTAGCCACAGGAATTATGATACCTATGTGCATATATCACAGGCCTTGGCGGAAACAGGCCATGAGCAGGACAATCTGCAGTGTCGGGTAAAGGAGCTTAGGAATGCATATTGCAAAACCCGCGAGGCAAACGGCTGCTCTGGGGCAGCCCCGGCAACTTGCAGATTTTACAAGGAGCTGGATGCGATACTTGGGGGCGATCCTACGTGCTTTCCATCAACCACCATGGACACTTCCCAGCCCACCAGTGCGGGGAGGAGGGCAGTGGAGGAAGAGGAGGAGGAGGCGGCGGCAGCAGCGACTCAGGTAGAGAAGTCCCCGGAATCCCAGCGGGCATGCAGCCAGGAGCTCTTCTCAAGCCAGGAGGAGGGCAGCCAGCTGCGGCGTCAGGCGGTTGTTGAGGGCAGAGCAGCAGCGGATTGCACAGGTAAAGCTACTTTTCTATTGGGAAGGCAGGCACTTTGTGGTTTCAGACTACTTGGGCGAGGGGCAGAAAGGGATGCTTGCATGCATGCCTACATGTGGAATAGTAAATTGATATAGTCTATCACATCACGGTAATCGTCATCAGTGATCTTTTCAAAGGTCTCAGAGCATGAGCAATGCGCCTGCGCAGGTTTCTTGGGAGAGCCAGTGTGGCCCCCATCCCGGTCAGACTCACCAGTCCCTGCCACTGTGCTACGAGGTGTGGGGACCATTGCTGCACAGAGGCAAGCTGCATATGGGCCTGGTGGGAAGCCGCATCGCATTAGAATGCCCTCCCTTTCTTCCCCGGTCACCCGCAGCAGCGAGATATCTTCAAGGATGAACACCTGCGGAGAATGTTGGGACAGTGTTCAGTGTAGGGTTCCCGCCACTGCGCTGCGCTCCTCCCACCCCCCAAGGCATGGCAACCCATAGGACAGCATGGCAAGGAAACAATCAGTCCCCCTGCATCCCGTGATTACTCACCATGGAAGGGGCTCCTGTGGGTTCGGTGAGCTCTCTCTGGGACAGGCAAAGTGTGGCTTTCTTTGGACAGGGAATAAGGGGGAATCATTGCCCTGTCTGGTGTGTACAATGATGCCTGTGTTAAATGTTGCATTTTGCCTGTACAGGTTCAACCTTGAGTTCTGTGCCATCACTGTTATCAGCTGCTGACAGACTGAGGAGACTCAGGAAGAGACCTCACAAAAGTAAAGAGGATTTGCTGACAACAAGTGATGCAACAGTCAGTGCAAGAAAATCAAATTGCACAGAAGTGGAGGGAGAGTGAAAGCAAATTAAAGGAGAGTGAGAGGAAGTTCCTCCAGGAGAATGCAAGTCACCGGCAGGAAACTGCCAATAAGCTGGTTAAATTAATGGAGTGGCAAGTAGAGACTATGCAGCTGATCGCCGATATGCAGGAGGAGCAGTACCACGATCATTGCCCCCTTTATCAGTTACCCCAAAACCCTTCCCCTTCTGGCCCTCTGTCCCCTCCAGCCTGCTATCACCGGCTTCTGGGTTATTACCACCCACAGCTGCCTCCAACCCCCATGTCTTCACCGCCCATCCCTGAAACCCAGGACCCTTATCCACTGCACTCAACCCCTGATAACATGCCTTATTGCCATCTGTAAATGGGTTCAGAGGGGACAGCAATTCAGAGAGGATTGCAGAGTATGAGATCCGGACATACTCCAGTCTCTGACTGACCCCATCCCACCCCGATAGCACCCCACCCACTTCCCCCACACATTCTGCATAACCTTTCATTTCAGCAACTGAAGTAGCTGTTCAATAAATGGTCTTTTTAATAAATGGCTTTTTTTATTCAGAATACATAGATTATTAATGCCTAAAGAAAACCACATGCCTTATCCTATGAAAAGAATAAGCCCTCCCTCTGCACTTCCCTGCCGTGCACAGCAAGTAACATTAGAACTGGCTTTCAGCCTCAAAATGCTCCCTCAAGGCATCCCTGATCCTTGCTGCCTCACGCTTGGCCCCTCTGAGAGCCCTGCTCTCTGGCTGTGCATATGTGGCCTCCAGGTGTTGAACCTCCGAGGACCATGCCTGAGTGAAGCCTTCGCCCTTCCGCTCACAAAGATTATGTAGGGCACAGCATGCAGAAATAACTGCGGAGATACTTCCCTCAGCTAAGTCTAGCTTCCCATAAAGACAGCGCCAGAGCACTTTCAGACACCCAAAAGCACACTCCACAGCCATTCGACACTGGCTAAGCCTGTAGTTGAACCTTTCCTGGCTACTGTCCAGGCTCCCTGTGTAGGGTTTCATAAGCCACGGCATTAAAGGGTAAATGGGGTCGCCAAGAATCACAATGGGCATTTTGACTTACCCCACGGTGATCCTTTGTTCTCTGAAAAAAGTCCCGGCTTGTAGCTTCTTGAACAGGCTGGTGTTGCCCAATATGCGTGCGTCATGCACCTTTCCCAACTGGCCTGTGTTAATGTCAGTAAAATGCCCACGGTGATCCACAAGCGCCTGGAGAACCATGGAGAAGTACCCCTTTCGGTTAATGTACTCTCCTGCTAGGTGGTCGGGCTCCAGAATAGGTATATGGGTCCCATCGATCGCTCCTCCACAGTTAGGGAAATCCATTTGCTCAAAGCCAGCCATGATGTCATGCACGTTACCAAGAGTCACAATTTTTCATAGCAGGATGCGATTAATGGCCCTGCACACTTGCATCAACACGACTCCAACGGTCGACTTTCCCACCCCAAAGTGATTGGCCACCGATTGGTAGCTGTCTGGGGTGGCCAGCTTCCAGATTGCAATAGCCACCCACTTCTCAACTGGGAGGGCAGCTCTCAATCTCATGTCCTTGCGCTGCAGGATGGGGGTGAGTTCAGCACACAGTCCCATGAAAGTGGCTTTTCTCATGCGAAAGTTTTGCAGCCACTGCTCATCGTCCCACACTTGCATGACGATCTGATCCCACCAGTCAGTGCTAGTTTCCCATGCCCAGAAGCAGCGTTCCATGGCCGCGAGCATGTCCGTTAATGAGACAAGAAATTATGCCGAATGCATTCAGTGGCTCGATCTCGTCTTCAGACCCCTCACGGTCACCTTGCATGTTAAGGATTAACTCCACTGCAATGCGAGATGTGCTGGTGAGACTTGTCAGCATGTTCCTCAGTAGTCCAGACTCCATTCCAGCAGACCAAAATGGACGACAGAGCGCGCCTCACTGAAACCGTTGAAAGATGGCGCCAGAGGTGGACGGAAACACAGGGATTACTGGGATGTGATGCGAAGCATCACGGGGAGTTGGACGGGATGCAGAATGCCCACAACCAATGCCCCCCTTCCCACAAGGCATTGTGCCAGATTGTGAAGAGATGCTCTGTGGGTTACCTGCCCTAATGCGCTGCTCCCAATGCCCTTGAAGTGCTGCGAATGTGGTCATGCTATACTGCTGGCGGGTCTCAGTGTGGACACGCTATATCGCTATCCCTATAGCTGTATACAAGGGCAGATATAACCAAAACTACTATAAAGCTGTAAGTATAACCAAGCCCTAAGTCATTCACAGTCTGCTACACTGATTTTTATTGTTACTGCCAATGCACTAAATCATACTCCAACAGGAAATACATTTGAATAGTAAGTTTCAACAAGACAAAGGAAAGTAAAAAATAGTGTTATTAATCAAGCATTTCATTCTCACCTTTTAAAGAGATTAAACCCATAGTAACACTTTTTGGAATCTCCAAGGGCAGAGGCATATTGAGATATAGCCATGCCGACCATACACACAAGGTTTTATATGGAGAAAAACAAAGGCTATTATTCAAATGCTGTAAGACATCAAACTGCTTAATAAATTCATATTAAACCACAAAATGGATGATATATGATCTGAATGTATTCTTGTAAGGATGGCAGTAGGGAATCCCCACCCCAAGCCTCTAGAACAACAGTGTAATAAGAGAAGGGGGAAGAGAAATCTAGCTTTGAATATATTAATGTGGTGAGGAGAAAAAAGTGTTACAACCTTTGTGTCACTTGGAGACGCTGAGCAGAGTCTATTCCATACCACTGGGATATGAGATACTGTGCAGGAAGTGCAGATAGCAGCACACAAATCTGCAGAACTGTAGCTGTATTAATCTGAGGCATTCCAACAGTAAAACCTCTTCAAAGACTCTTCCCCTCTCTGTAATCAGCAAAGTAAATAAATAAATAAAAATAAGTGATTGCTAATATCACAGTTTAAATTCCATTCACTAGGTATTGTTGAGTCTCAAGATATTTCACACCTGGAACTACACTTTAATTACACTCAAAGTTTGATACCTGCATTAGAAGATGGCTCACAATTAAGTTTATTAATAAGGTGATCTAGACTCACTACACCATGTAAATAAAAACCTAATGAAGGGTCACATATGAACATATTCCTTTTCTCCTTTTGAGGGTGGGGTTTGAGATGAGAGAACAACAGGTTAGGTCTTCTCATCCACTCTAGATTTGAAACAAAAACCTGATCTACAATTCCCAGCAAGACAGAAAGATACACTCTGCTTCTTGTACCACCTTAAAGATAATTAAGTGAATTTAATGTTTGAGGGACGTGCTGCATGGATGGCCCTGAAAAACAGGCCTTTTAGACATAACATTTCCGGCACAGACAGTGGAACTATTATCTTTAATATTGCACCCCACCAGCCTGTCTTAATGGTTCCCTGGAGAGGCCTTTTTTTTAGGATGATATTGGCATGTACACATGGTTACTTGCCAAGATGGACATACAAATGCACTTTTGCTTTTGTAGAAAAAAACTATAAATCACTGATGGGAACATTTTTTCCCTAAAGACTCTGTACTTTAGACACATGGAGAAAAGAGTTTTTGGATGCTACCAAACAGATGGATTTCACCTATCAACCAACAAGTGCCTGCACTATGTTTAAACATTTATCACAATATTCTATTTCAGAACTAGAACTTCCTTGCTGAGATTTTGGAAAGATGGCCTGAAAGATACCCAATGTACAGTTTTACTTCTACAGCTTCTTCCCTTCATTTAAGCATCCCTTCTTCCCCTCAAGAGAGTCAGTTTTATAACATACTAGCGAAAATACCCGGCGTTGCTCGGGTCAGTCGAAGGTGGGGAGGGGGCAGACAGCTGAGCGAGTGCGAGGTCCGTTGGATGGGGGAGAGAGCAAACCCGACACCCCCACCTCACCCCCCCGACCAAACCCGACACCCCCACCTCACCCCCGACCAAACCCGACACCCCCACCTCACTTACCTCTCAACCAACCCCGACTAACATTTTCACCCCCCCACCCAAACCCAACACCCTCACGTCTCCCCCCTACCAACCCCAACACCCCCTGACCAACACCCACACCTCACCCCCCGTAGACCAAACCTGACACACCCACCTCACTTTTCCCCCCCAACCAAACCCGACACCCCTACCTACCACCACAAACAAACCCGACACCCACACCTCCCTTACCCCGGACCAACCCCGACCCCCCTCCTCAACCCCCAACCAAACCCAACACCCCCACCTTACCCCCCCACCAAACCCAACACCCCCTGACCAACCCCAACCCCTCACCCACCCCGACACCTTCCCACCCCCCCCGACCAAACCCGACACCCCCACCTCACCCCCCCGACCAAACCCGACACCCCCACCTCACCCCCCGACCAAACCCGACACCCCCACCTCACTTACCCTCCGACCAAACCCAACTCGGGTCCGTTGGAGGTGGGGAGGGGGCAGAGAGCTGAGGGATTCCGGGGTCCATTGGAGGGGGGAGGGGGCACAGAGCTGAGGGATTCTGGGGTCCATCGGAGGGGGGAGGGGGCAGAGAGCTGAGGGATTCCGGGGTCCGTTGGAAGGGGAGGGGCAGAGAGCTGAGCGAGTGCGGTGTCTGTTGGAGGAGGTATTATGACATCATAACTATGTCACAGAGAACAGCAGCTGCCCAGCTGATGTGATTGGCCTTTAAAGAATTTCACCCATGGGGGGCGTCAGAGGTGAGATTTGAAAAATTTTCGACTCTTACGGTCATTAGGACCCCAAGACCTCTAACTTTGCCAAATTTCAAGTCTCTAGCTCAAACGGTGTGGAAGGAGTAAGCTTACATACATACATACATACACACACGCACGCACGCATACACCATTTGACTTTCATATATATAGATACTCCATTTTTCTGTTTTATTATTCTCTTGTTCTGACTCTTCATGCCCTACTGCCAGGCAAGTTATTTCTGTTGTTTCAATTCCAGTTCACACTATTTATAGTGTCTTTTTATTAAATATTTTAGCAGTCATTTACTCTACCTATGTTAACAATTTGGGAAGTTGGAATTGTGGAAATACCTGGCAAAAGACTGATTTATGACCTAAAAAATGAAAGCTGAAATTCCTGAAGAATGTTTGTAGAGGGTTGGGGAATTCAACAAAGCTCTGCTTATAAACTGAATTATTTTTTAGGCCCAATGTCTTCAGTCATGCACTACCTTTCCTTTCTGAATAGCAAAGTGAATGTGTCTCCTAACATTAGACTTTAACAGTACTTGAGCATTGTTTGGTAACAAGCCTTGCCTCCAGGAATCCCACTCAGAAGGAATAAAACAAAACACATGCTGTCTGTAGGTTCAAGTGACAAGATAGCAACATTCTGCCCTTTCATGCCGGGAACCTAGATTTGACTGTTCTCAGAAATGCATTGAGAATTTCTGTTGGTGTGATATTTCGTCTCTGGTGTTGAGGAAGATAATTACACTGTTTGTTGAGCAGTACTTTCCTGTACATTTAAAAAAGCAGGATTAGGAGATAGCCTTCTAGAAGATATTAATAGTTTGGAAACTGGAGGAAAGAAAGGAATTTTGAGAAAAAATTGACATTTCAGAAGATGAAGGTGTTTGTTTATTTATTTACATACTCTCAAATACCTGAAAGGCATGCCTGCAGTCAACTAAATTTTACCACTAAACCACAGTCAGAAGTATAGATACACCAGAAGGCCTAGCATAAGCTCAAATACATCTTCATAAGCAACAAGCTTACCATTTATGCTACTCCCAAATATTAGAAAGACATGTCTCCTTTTCACATACTGAAAAGGGAGGCAGGGGGTTCCTTTGACTTTAAGAAAATAAAAGATCTTTACCCTGCTATCTTAGGCTCTTACTGAAAAAAGATTCTCATTAGAACCCATACTGAAGAGCAGCTGAGCTGCTTGGTGCACCAGCCTGTGGAGAAGACTCTGTTTCAGATATAAAATTGGGCACAAGTGAAACAGGCAGAACAGACTCAGCCTAGTTCCCAGCAGATGTTCACACATCTTACCAATAACCACAAAATTTGCCTGATTCATTAAATATAGGTCAGTCTCTACTCCACAGAAGCCTAGGACAGTTAATTATGGGGATGTGATCATGTACAACTCATGGTTATACCTGCATGAAAAGGAAATGGACGCACTGATAATTGAAGAAAATCAATGACACAGACAATCCACAGGAATAAAATGGAATGGAAGCACATGCAGCTTGGTTAATAAGACTCTCTCTTTTCTTTAAATTTACCAAAAACACATTTTAGGTCTAAAAGATAGATTTGTTTAATTCTGCAGAACAAGCCTTTAAAATGCTGGTTAGACAGTTTGAGCCCCAAATGTAGGTAATTTAAAAGACAGTAATAATTCACAAAACCCAACTGGATTTTTTTCTTGATTTAAAGAGCCACTGAGGTTGTTAAAAGCTAACACAGTATCTACCCCCCTGGGGCGATTGTGACCCAAAAGCTGCGCTGTGTTAAGGCTGGAGCCAGACTAGTATTTAACCTTGGACAAAAAGAAAAACAAAAGAGCTCAAACGTTGAAAAGTATGGAGTAAAAAAAGGGGCCTATAGACCTCGAAAAAAGTAAGCAGTTTAATTGCGGGGGAAGTTTTGTTGCCAAAACGACTCGGGAATAAAATCTTCCTTCTAAATCCCCGCATTAGACTGGCGAGGGAAAGTGTCTCTCCCTCTTAAGAACGAGCTCAAACCCGGACTAAATGTTGGGGACGCTGCAGACCAGCTGTAATGCCCTGCTCGGAGGTGCTGGGTGCTGCTTAAGCTCTATCCACCTGCCAGGGGTCCCGCGCTCTGCAATCTCAGCCAGCTAGAGCAGGGGTCGGCTGTGCCCCGTCTTCCCGGATTCGCTTTGATTTAAGGTTTCGGGTGCCAGTGACACGTTAGCGTCTCAGTCTAGAATATGGACCCAGCCCACCCTTGGACGCAAGGTAAATAAGGTTTTTAAAACGCTGAAGAAGTTTCACTTACAATGAAATTCAAATGCTGAGCCCCCCGGACCGCGGCCCGGACCCCGGCAGTGTGAACGCCACAGAACAGCAGCTCCGTGACGCCTGCCCCAGGCTGCCTACCCCGGCCCTAGAGGGAGCCTGACCCGCTCGCCGGCCGACAGAGGCGCCGATAGCTGGAGCGCCCTGGCCAGTCCTGCCGCGCTTCGGCTCCAGACCCCCCGCGCGGCGCCACCTGCGCGCCGCTCATGCCCAGCCCCCCCATCGCGGTCCAGATGCCCGGGGACGGGGACACGCCGCCCGGCCCGTCGTCTCTCCCGCCAGGGCGCCCCGGCACCTTCCCGGGAGCGCAGCCCCGCTCTGCAGCAGGGGGCGGTGGGGGACAGAGCCGGGCACTGGCGCTGCCCCGGGGGCGCCCCCGCCCCCACTGACGACGGGTGGAGAGGCACAAAGCCCGCGCCCGGAGCCCCCCCTGCCCGGGGCTCCGCTGGGCTCGTCCCCGCGCCGCCGGCCCGCCCGCAGCCAGGTGAGGGGCTGTACGCGCGGGAAAGACTCACGCGCCGCAAAGGGGCTGCCGGCTGCCCAGGTGTCTCGATCGGAGGCGGGGCGGCCCCTCGGCCGGAGGTCGCGCCGGACTCGGCCCTGCTGCGTGTCTGGACGCGGGAGGGGAGAGAAGAGAAGCGAAACCGCTGCAGGAGACGCCACCAGCTTCCTCCGCCGCAGATACAGGCAGGGAGTTGACACCCTCGTCAGCCCCCTCCCGCCGGGCCGGGCCGGACCCTTTCACCGGAGCGAACAGCGAAATGTTTGAAAGGACCCTTCCCCGCTGAAATCGGGGGGGGGGGGGGGGAGTGCGATATTTTCAGGGCCTAACTTTAATCTTGGTTTGAAATCAGGGTCCCCTACTTCTCAAAACTACTAACCGTGGCATCAGCCTACATTATTCCCTCCTCCCTTCCCCCTATTGCTGTCTGGAAGATACAGGCAACCCCCCCCACATCTGGTCAATGCAAAAGTCAGTGGGACTCCAGTCACACTCAGCTACATGATCAGGGCCCACAGGGAAATTGACTGAGGAGGCAGCAGTAGATAAAGCACTGGGCTGAAATTACAGACACTTTTTTAAGATTAAGATCCTTCTCCAATGGCCATGTCCTCTCCCAAAGTTGATTCCACATTTTTCCCACAGCAAAGTATGCTTGGAGACTCCGGGACAATACTGGAGGGTTAGCAACCCTAACTGGATCCTAGTTCAGTGGTTCTCAAACTTTTTGTATTGGTGACCCCTTTTGGACACCAGGCCTCTAAGCATGATCCCCCCCCCCCCTTAGGGGTCGGACTGCTGACAGCCCTTTGGGGCAGGGGCCGGGCAGGTGCATGCCTGCAGCGTGCCATTGCAGGTGCCAGGGTGGGGGGTTCCAGCAGCCCCCTGGAGACAGGGTGCATGGAGCTGGCCAGGGCTGGGGGGGCACCGGGAGCCCGCCGCGACTGGCCTGAGCTTGCGAGGGCGCCGGGCGACTGTGCTTGGCTCGTGGGGGTGCCTGGAGCCCGCTGTGACTGGGGCTCGGCTTACGGAGGCACCTGGAGCCGGCTGGGGCCAGGGAGGTGACCGGGACCAAGCTCACGGGGGCTCGGCTCGCAGAGGCACCTGGAGCCGGCCGGGGCCAGAAGGGCGCCGGGAGCGCACCGCAAGCGGGACTCAGCTCACAAGGCGCCTGGAACTGGCCGGGGGAGGGGGACGCCACGAGCCTGCTGCGACCGGGCTCAGCTCGCGGGGGTGTCTGGAGCCGGCCGGGGGGGGGGGGGGGGGGGCGCAGGGAGCCCACTGCGACTGGGACTGAGCTCACGGGGGCACCGGATGCCAGCAGCCCGCGGCAGGGGTCGGGGCTGGCTGCAGGGGCTCGAGACCCCCACAAAACCAGGTCATGACCCCCAGAGGGGTCCCGACCCCCACTTTGAGAACCAATGTCCTAGTTACTAGGTAGGGATTTTACATATAAAAAGATTCTCCTCCCAACAATCTAGATAAAGTCATAATATAACAAAGAAAGAAAACAAAAAGGAGAGCAAGGGGACTAAGGTACAGCTGGTGCCTATAAATTGTTGATTTGCATATCCATGCATATCTTAATGTGACAGTAAATTAATAAAAATAAATATTTTAATAGAGTAGGCATTAAATAGTACTGCTTACATTCTTTTAAAAATCCTTGTACTTTTTAAGAATATATTTTATGCCCCCTATTTGTGGTCAGAAAAGTGTTTTTCATCAACAGAGCAACATATTGTCCTATTCACCCTTCCTCCCCATTTCACTTATTACCTGCTTATAGGGGCTGGGGAAAGATGGGAAGTGGTTGGGTTTTTTTAAAATATGCTGAAATATTTTATACAGTGAAGCATGTGAGGTTGTGCCTGTTTTACTTGGCCACGGCTGACCATTATTTTTTTGTTCTTTCTTCCTAGTCTATGGAGAGCAGTTGTTCATTAGAGCACTATGCTGTCAGGTGGGAGGAGATGAGGTAATGTATACCATCCCTTCCCTTAGATTTCTCATTTCCCTTTTCTGGCGAGGTAGGAAGGTGCTGATGAGTTGTCGCTGTCGTGTCTGCTGCGTACTTCCTTAAAATGATTTTTTGAATTACAAGATGATGAGTTTAATGACATTTTAATTTTCTTCCTCCATGGGTTCCCAGCTTGTTAAATTTGCATCAGTAACCATGATAAAAACATCCTTTCATACAGCCAGCAAATATCTTGAGAGACTTCCACCTCTGAGCCTGATTAAGAAATGGAACCTTGGGAAGGGAGGTACCAGAAAGTACCTTCATGAACAGGGTTTCACCAGGCTGGTGCTGGTGGGGAAGCCTCAGGTCTAGGCATCCTTGGAGTCTGGAAAGGGTGGATGGCTGCTGAGAAACTGGACTGGCTACAGCAAAGATTGGCTAACAGAGCCCTCTACTTTTATGAATGTGAGGCAAAAACTGGCCCCCTCTGGGAATTTGGCCATTGAGAGACCACAATTGCATTATTTGCATGGGAGGCAGAAGTGGTCAGAAACCATCGAAGGCCAAGGGAGGAGGGTTGGTCAAGATGCCCGGGAGCAGTGCTGCTATGGAGGACCTTCCAGAGCAGGGGTAGGCAACCTATGGCACACGTGCCAATTTTCAGTGGCACTCACGCTGCCCAGGTCCTGACCACCAGTCGGGGAGGGGGAGAGGGAAGGAGGGCTCTGCATTTGAATTTAATTTTAAACTAAGCTTCTTAAACATTTTAAAAACCTTATTTACTTTATATACAACAATAGTTTAGTTCTATATTATAGACTTCTAGAAAGAGAACTTCTAAAACTGTTAATGTGTTATTGGCAAACAAAACCTTAAATTAGAGTGAATAAATGAAGCATCGGCACACCATTTCTGAAAGTTGCCTGCTGCAGAGGAAGGGTGTTGGTGTGGAGGAGCAGTCTGCCCGCAGCGCTGAGAAAGGAGGTGGCAATAGAAATACCTTCCCAAATGGAGTTAACCAGAACTGTGGCTGGCTAGGAGATCCCAGGTGCAGCAGCTCTTGGAACTTGTGTACACTGAGAAGCTGCCACAGACAGGATACGATGGGGACTAGAGCTGCAAGCTGAGGTAGGGTGTCCATACTGATCAGACGTGAGCAGCATACGAGGGCTATGGATGCCCACCATCAGGGGAGCTTTCTCCCTTTTTGCCGGTGGAACAAAAACTGGGCCATCCCAGAATCCCTGAGAGATTGGCATTTATGTTTAATTGAATGGTTGGCACCAGCTGAGACCCCCACAAAGGGGTATGCTCTCTTCTCCTTTTCCTCTGGCCTGAAGCAGATTCCTCAGGCTTGCTTCTTCCTTATGTGACCTTGCTCATTTTTTTCCTTTTTCTTGTCTCCTGTCTCTCTGGTGTCTCTTCAAGCCAAAAAGAAAGGGTGAGGCTCAGTCAGAGAAGGGAGAGTACAGACAAAGCATTCATGCTTCTGAGGTGAGAAGGAAAAGAAAACTGGAAGGCGTTTGTCTGGCCGAGGTTATATAATTAAGCTTTTTTAACTCTGTATTCTTGCTTCCCAGAAATATCAAAACAGTAGTGCAGTTAAGTTCCAGAACACTCCTGGGAGGAAGATAGCATTAAATCTATTTTCAAGATGGGTAAACTGAGGTATTGAAGATATTAACTGATTTGCACATCACAAAGCAAGTCAATGAGACCTAGGGATAAAATCCTGGATTCCTAGCTCCCAGCTTCCTGTTCTAACTACCAAATGATCCATACATTTCTCAAATACAATAAAAACGCCTCGTAGAGAGTTTTACAAAAGTAGTAGTTCAATATTTGTTATATGTTCATTTTAAAAATACAGTTCAAGTTACACCATGTTGTATACTAGTCACCTATATTTTAAGGACATTTTTGTTTTAGTTTTCTGAACAAAAAAATTCCAACTGAAACTTGCTTTATTTACATTCATGCCTTAGACTCAAACATTTTTAAAAGCAAATCCCTTTTGACAATCAGTATGGTCCCATGGAAATAGCAAACAGTTGCTAATATTCTCTTTTGTAAATTTCAGCTGTCACTACCAACTGAGTAATTCAATTTTCCAAACAGCACATATAGAATGTAGGGCACAAAAGGCTCTTAAAATCTGAAATATTTTACTTTGAAAACAAAAATAGTACAGAAATCATCTAAGAGGTGTTATCCTTACTTTTAAATAGGCAATTTGATTTGCAAATAAACTGGCTAGCAAGTCTCCACATGTGCAACACTTGCACAGTGAGCATCTTCAGCCGCCAGCTACTAAAAGAAAAAATATTGACCTCAGTGGGAGGCATAGTTATGTAAAACTTCTGAAAAATCAGCCCCCGCATGAATGGCTTTTGTTTTTCTTTACTCTTCTTAATGACTTAAGAAAGAACCCAGAAAAAGTTACACAGGCGCTTTTAAATCTCCTATGTTGTAAGTGGTTATAACTTAAATTTGCTTCCCCCCCCCAAATATGTACGTTTAAAAAAAATCTTTTAGTGCTAACACCAAGTTAGGGGGTATTTTCCTCTGGATAAATATGTAATTTCCACTAACATTGTTAGGACTTGTGTAAAACACTGAATGGAGGAAAGATGCCTTTATTTTTTAAATTGTAATGTTCTGAAATGCATGTTGAAAAGAGTTTATAAACATCACTTGCTGCGAACCTGTCACAAATATGTCTCTGGGGAGTTCAGGTCACTGGCAGACCTTAGCATGTGTCTCAGTAGGCCAAAATCATCATGTGATTCAATCAAGGAAATTTCATGCTCAGCAGGATACCTTACACAATGATCCAAATTTATTTTGTGCATGAGTGTTTGTCAGGTGTTTTTTGTAATTAAATGGTTTGTCCGAGTTTTCAGCTAGGTAATGTAGAGGAAAAGGGATGCAGCTTCCTATGTAGAACAGAGAAATAGAAAAGCAGAGAACAGGGCAGGAGAAAAGTAATCCACAAGGAGCATTTACATTTTTTTTCCCCCCTGAGCCAACCTGAGAGTTAAAAAGTTGAGGTGCAGATATGGAAGGCCTGTGTATATCTCTTTATGTAGAGTGCTTGTGATTTGGCATCCTTGAAAGCGGTGATGTACAAAAGACTTAAGAGTCCACAGTTGGAAAATATATGCCCTATATTTCTTGATGTGTAAGGTATAGCCCATTTTACATATGTTTTTCTATCCTTTATAAGCAGAGTTCTGAGAGGAATGTGATTGCATCATGGAGAAAGAGGCTGATACTTCCCAGAATCTTTAAACTACAGTATGTGTAGCACACAGACAACAGTTAGCAGCACTATGACCAACAGTTGCAGAGGTTAGGCTCTTATGTCAGCTATGCATTGATTAATGCCAAACTCTGAGCAATATATTAAGGATGTCAAAAATTCATCCCCACACATCACAGCTGAAATGCTGCAGCACCAGCTGATGTGCTTCCACTCCTTTCAATTGCAAGCTCAGAAAAAAACAAGAACAAAGTTGATTTTAGGCTGTTCTGTGATGTACTTCTCCCATTATACAAAGCAACAGACTTTTACATAGAAATAAGAGAAACACTGCAGAACCCCTTAGAAAAACAAGTTTTCTATTTATTTAAAAATAAGTTTGTAGTTACTACATTGCAGTGACAGTAATTCTTACACATACATTCTAGTTTGTATAAAAGGATTCAAAGTATTATGCATCAAAACTAACATAGAAAGTGTCCACAACAGTAAAGAAAGTTCCAATCAATATGTACAAAAAGAAAGGGCACTGTTTAATCTGGTGTGATACTGTAGGTTATAACATGATAATCCAGATTTCTGGAAGAAAAAGACCTTTATAAAGAATTATTGTTTTCAAACTGTTTGTTATTCATTACGTACACCAGATTTGTGTTTTACATAATTCTGTACAAAATAAGCATAATTTTTAATCTGAAAATGTGTCAGTTTCAAAATTAACCCTTCTAGGTCACTTCCTTAAAATTGAGCTACATTCTACGCATGTCTAAGCATTATAAATGACAGGGTATAAATAATTCACTCAAGATCTTTCAACAAGTTGCCTGTCATGGTTTTTCAGTTTTAATATGGTCCAAAAATGTAACTTTGCATTTTTTTCCTCAATAAATCAACATGCACTTACGTACAAAACAGTAGGTGTGCCTTAGGTGCATGTGTACCTAGTAGGTGCTGACAGGATAATATTCCTTTCTACTCTCTGTTTGTAGGAGCTTTTTTTTTTTTTTTAAAGTGTAGAAAGTCATAGTAAAATATTAACCCCACTCTGGTAATGTATTGTTTATATCACATTAAGCAAATTTCCTGATGTATTTATCTGCATTTAAAGAGTTCCAAAGACTTATGGCCCCTTCCCCCCCCTGATAATTTTCCCCAAATAGGCTGTCATAGCTAATACCTAAAAAATATCTTTATCTTATTGCTGCACATATTCTGTGGAGTGCCTTGATGCTGTTGTAGTCTTCAGAACAAGTAGTATAACCCTCCTCTGTGATATTCCTTAAATAAACCGATTATAAAAAGCTAACCTTTCTGAAGTTTTCCCACTCAAATATACTGTTAAAATAAATAGCAAAAATGGTTCCCATACTAGTTAGTACAAACAGGTGAGATATGTAGAGGTTAACTTCAGTTTAAAAACTACCTAAATTCCCTCCCAAATATACCAGAAAGTAAAAGCCCCATTCCTGTCTAAAAACTATGAAATTACATAAAGTTAAAACAACAACAGCGTCAGATTTGCTATCAGAAATAAATTTTCAGACTTGGCCAATTTATATGAAATTTAATACACTTTTTCTGCATATAAACAAACACATTTCTATACAATAATGTACAGCAGAAAAGTAACAGCCCTTTTATCAGTTCAGTATCTAGATGCCCCTGGAAACTAATCAGTTGCAAGAACTTTGGGGAAAATAGACAAAATATATTATCAAATAATTTTACAGTTAACATTTTTGCCTTCATTAGGTAGTAAAGGGTAACAGAGAAAACGAGCTTTTGTTGTCCAGGTGAGGTTAAAGCCCTCTCTCTTTTCAGCTTTCAGGAGAGTAACAGAATTGCATTTAAACTCCTTTTGAAGAGAGAAGCAGTGTTTAGCTGAAAAAAATGTGACCAGCTAGTGTAGAACACAGTTAAAGTGTGCAAGAACAAGAGAGGGACTTAGGATAAAATACAGCAATATGTCAAAAGACTTTAGCTAGATTAATGCTCAAAGTGAGTTCACAGGATCACTAAAGATAGGCTAAAAAGAGTCTACTGTATATGAGGCCTACATAGGTGCTCATTCAGTTAAGTATGTGTAACTTCTGTAGTACTGGAGAAACAGTTTAACACATGCTTACCTTTAAGCATGTGCTAAAGTGTTTGCTGGATCCAAGCCTAAAAATAAATGTGAGCAAGAGTGATTTAACAGTGTGGTGTAAGAACTGTATCAAACTTCCAGTTGTCAAACAGATGTACTCATTTAGTCTGCATAATATTTTAATATCTGGTAAAAGGCTGTGGAGTTGATACTTAAGAAATACTGGGTACAGCAATAGAGCCCATTAGCTATCTGCTACACAACATAAAGGTGATAGCAATATTATATTCAACCAACTTAATCTTACAAGTCTAACAACAATCTGAACACACTAAATAAATGTATGCAAGTATATATCACAGCAGTCTAATCACAAGAGACATTTTCTGTAAAGTGATCACTAATTATAGCACAATCACAAGAACCTTAGCTGAACAATATTGTAATGAAGTTCTTCAAGTTCAATTTTTGGATAACAAAATAACAGTAGAAACAAACAGGATAAATACTTATTCAGTATGCAGGCAAAGGTACAGTGTTAAAGTAAAGTAAAAGGTACTGTTAAAGTAAACATTTAGAATATAATGGTATCTGAGAAACAGCAGTTATTTCCTAATCTAAAGATAGAAAATACTGGGGTATTAGATCAGTGGTAATTAGTGGTAAATATTGACTTTAACTACCACCAACAGAGAAAACAATTGAATATCCCCATATCAAAAGTGAAATATCAATGGATTTGAATGAAGTTGTGTTCATTGCTGCCAGACTTGTAAGATTAGTGTGACTATATCAATAAAACGCATGTATATAATATTTACAATCTATATGTGAAACAAACTTGTTATTTCAATATTCCATTCTTGAATGATTTGTTAGATACTTGAGATAGCATTATCCATTACATGCATGGAATTATAGTTTTGAAATTCTTTCACGTTGCTGAATCACAGCTTATTGCTCACATTTAAAACCGTCAGACTTAGTTATCAAAAGCTCTTTTTCTTTGTTGGTACAATGTTGCAAATATCTCAAATACATTCTTCCAAACAAAAAAGATCATACAGCATGATGGTATGGGATTAATTCTCATAAATAAACTTTTACAACCTAAAGAAGCTAAATTATAAAAATATATATTTTAATAAATCTGGTATTACTTCTCATAATTTTTAAAGTGTTGTTTCTATGGGCTGGTCTTCACTCGCGCGGCGCGGAGTCTATCTTCTGGCGATCGATTTATCGTGTCTTGTTAAGACGCGATAAATCTATCGCCCGGAGCTCCCCCGTCGATTCTGGAACTCCAGCTCGCCGGGAGGCGCAAGCTGGAGTCGACGGGGGAGCGCGCCGCCGCCTGCCGCCGCCGTGGGGACGAGAGGTAAGTCGGCGGCAGATACGCAAACTTCAGCTACGTGATTCACGTAGCTGAAGTTGCGTATCTGCCGTCGATCCCCCCCTCTCCCCCCAGAGTGAGGACCAGCCCTATAAAAAACTGACGCAAATCATTCACAATCTATTAAAAAAGAAAACAATGTCAATATTTCTAAATGTGAATTAAAAAAACCCTGTAGCTTAATGTCACAGATCTCTACAGAAAGGGAACAATGTATCTATCTTCTTCACATAAGGCCTTCTATTCTTGTGATTTTAAGGTGTATAGTTTCATACAATGTAATGGGAATGTGTGCTATTCCATTCTCCAACATTACATACAGTATTTTCTGTGTATAAATATATACATAATCATGCCATATAAAACATTACAAATAGTGTAAATACAGAAGTTGAATTTTAGATATACTCTAATTTCTTATATTACAATGCAGATAACATCAGGAAATTACACATTTGAAACTGATTGCCTTCATCACCAGTGAGATCCTTAAAATTAACTGTTAAGTCTCACACTAAAATGAATTAGTTTTGAACTTTGTAATACACTATTTTTAACTGTACAACCATAATTTTCCACCGAACCATATGTTTAGCAACTGTATTTTAATAGTAAAGAAACATTTGTTAGAAAAAATAAATAAATGAAAATCAAATGAATCCAAACTCAGAGTCAAAGTAATTGAGTCAGGCTCTGGAAAATAGTTTACTTAAGTTCATATAAAGATGTGTAAGGAAGATAGTTACATGAATCAATACTAAAAATGCCAATGGGTTACTGGGTTTTATCCACAATAGGTAAATGATTGCTAATACCTACTCTTCTTGGGCCAACTACTGATTTCCTTGCTCAGGAATTTCTTAAACAGACTTTGTTGTAACAGAATAATGAGTATAGGATTTGGCCCAGAATGAATAAAGAGAATCTGTGCAAATTTAAAGGTCTTATATCCTGCAAATTCTTTCTTCAGCAGTTGCACTCAAGTCCATTAGACTTGTCTTGTAAATGAAGACTTCTTGTATGAATGAGGGTTTTTAGCACTAGGCTCTACTTTTTAATATTTAATTTTCCATTTTTATTCTTCTGAATCAGGGTCATGACACACTATCTCGTGCTACCTGAAAATAATGTATCTGAAATTTTTGGTTACATTTTTGTACCATATTAGATCTCAGAAAATACTACTATTTCTATACTTTTTTAAAACTGGACAATACCTTTTAAGCAATAGAAAATGGTATTAAAGTTTGTTTTAAAGGTATAAAAGAACTAAATGTACCATAAACAAATAAATAACTGCTTTTCTTTTCCACAGCAGTATATATAGTAATACATTCCCCTAAGTCATATAGTTATCATTTACAATAGACAACTTAATTTTACTAAGGATGCAAGAAATAATAGAATACAAGGCACAATCATTAAATGTAATTTTTCTTTAGGGTGTATATTGACTTATGTCAGAGTGATAAGTATACCGTAAAAAGTGCAGAAAAAATACAATGTGCAATGAGACCACTGTATAAAACATGATTGCATAAAAAGTGATTTGGCCTTTTTAAACCTTTAATAATTGAAAAGAACCAATCTTCCCGTTAAAATTAAATGATAAAGTATGACAGTTAAAATTTGCTTTATTCTTTTCTTTTTCTCTCTTTTCTTTCTTTCTTTTTCTTTTTTTTTCTTTTTTAAATTCTAGTGCTATCTAAAAAATCCTGAAAAAGAGAATCTCTACCTGGGTAATATTGTATACGTATGTGTTTGTGTATATATCAATCTACACATACACACTTCTTAGTAAGTCATTGTTACCTTACTAAACACATCAAAAGTTGTAGAAAATAAATTCAGATCAGAAAGTAAACATCATAAGCCTAGACTTTTTCCTGTAATTTCCTTGAATCCTTTATAACCAATTATAAATTTTGTCTAAAACATCTCTGTCAAAGGACCCCACCAGTGCGTTACTGTTTTCTATTTTAAGTACCAAAAGAGGTTACATCTCAGAACAATTTATAACAACTTGCTATATAGAACAATACACAGTCTTTTTTGTCTTTGAAAAGTGTTTGCAGTACTGACACTCAAAAAAATTAAAAAAAAAAAAAAATAAAGAAAAAAGAAAAAAAGGCTTTCCACTGCACTGATTTTCAGTCTTTGGCACAATAAACAGAGATTTAGTGATTGATACAAGAATCAAGGTCTGAAAAATTAGACATATTAGTCAAACTTTTTCCAATGTGGATATATTATATATATATATATATATATATATATATATATATATATATATATATATATAGTGATTACATTTTCTGTTTGGCAGAACTTGAATAAACCAACAGCCAGTGCTAGGCTTCTTTTGCAGCTGAATGCTCCATCACTACTCAAATTAAAACATTTTAAGATTAGCAAAATTTGGTAATTTTGCATTTGTCCTTAATGGAAATGTAATTCTTAATTTACTGCCACTTTTGCCAACATCTGCCTTCCTGGGAGACATGACTTCTGCAAACAATAAGAATGTACCTTGCTTGGTCAAAAATAGACTTCTGTTCTCAGTTTGTGGCATTTGCTTAATCACAGAAATACTCTGCACTGCTCAGGAGTTCTCACTTCTAAAACATCAGTAATTGCTTATTTACAGGTCTTCAGTTATTCTTAACTATGACCAAAATGTTGAAATGCATAACCTATCTGGAGAGCAATAAATAGCAAAAGTTTAAAATATATATTTCTTTCAAAGAAGTGTTCTCTCAGTTTTCTTTTTTGCTAATTTTTTTCAAATCACAACATATTCTTCTAATCCATAATAGCAGCAGGGGAGCAGAAGTCTGTGTTCTGCTCACTCCTTAACTGTACCTGCTTCATAGCATTCTAAGGAATAAGTTTGGTAACAGTTACCAACCAATCAAATTTGCCTTTGCTTTTTCAGTCAACTTTCGGACTCTGCCTCTGCTAGATGTTCCAAAAGTTAAAGAGGTGTCTTCAAATAATAGCTGCCTTTGCTCTTCTTCAGAGTCATCTTCATTGTAAAAGGCTGTCCTCCTACCCTGGTTTCTAGTTCTCATGTGAGGTTCAGAATCTTTCAGTTCCTCAGACCCTTCTTCTACAGGCTCATCTGTTTTTTTCCTCCTGCTTCTTGTCTGCATCTTAACATTTGCAGGAACTATAAGGTCTGAGTCTGGTTGACGTGTCTGTGTCTTTCTTTTTGGTTTTCTGCCTCCACGGCCTTTTTTCTGTAGTACAGCTTCCTTCACATTATTTTCAGAAAGAGAATTGCATGCACTAGAAACAGAAGGTTCTTCTATTACCATGTCTCTGCTGGTCTGTACTGAATTCTGCTCTGCATTCATCTGTTCGGCAATTTGTAACTTTTTTGGTTTTCTACCTCTTTTCTTGTGCACCACTTCACATGTGCTGCTATTAACCTCTATCTTCGGTTTCCGTGCAGGCCCTCTTTTAACTGGAGGTTTTGAAGGTTGCCCTCCATGTCCATTTACCTGAATGCTTCCTGATGCCAAAGCATTATTTTTGCAGTCTGCTGTAAAGAAATAACAGAGTAATAATATGTAAGAGAAATCTACATTCTTTATTTCCCAGTGGCCTCTGATAAAACTATTCCATTCACTATTTATAAAATACCATTTGAGTGGATGACATACCATAACTGCCTTCATCTGTGAAGGCCCAAATGTGGGACAGGTGTGAGAGACCCAAAAACTGAAGTAAAAAAACTATTAATGTAGGAAATTTTAAATGCTGCTGGACTCATTGCTTTCGTATAAGTAAGCTTTCAGTCACTATGGCTCCATGATTCTTTACTTTTGATGTAACTGGTTTTCAAAAATAAAAAGTCTGGATGCCAATTTTTTGTGGAATGCAGGAATCTTTGTGATTGAGAGATGTGATATCCTGGCAATGAAGAACATTTAAGAGGTGTGATATTCATACTTGATTTCCACGCCAAACCTGGGATTTTCTCTTGCTTCTAATGTGTAAATGAAAAACTTTTCCAGTTCAATAACTTCTTTCAATTTAAACCAGTTACTCATTAACATCACTTCTCTTCTGATGCGGAGCAGCTACATCTGGCCACATCTTTGTTAAATGGAGACTAGAGCAGCACCTTGAGCATTCCAGTATTCACAAAGGTATTCTGTTCCACCATGTGTCCACCCCTTACTAAACAGTACATGAGAGTATGTTTACACAGTTGCCAGAGTTCTGCACTGGCTTTTGGGTAGGGGTGGGCAAACATTTTGGCCCGAGGGCCACATCGCAGTTCCAAAATTGTATGGTGGGCCGGGTAGGGAAGGCCCTGCCCCCTATCCGACCCCCACCCACTTCCTGCCCCGCTCAGAATACCCAACCCATCCTGCTACTTGTCCCCTGAATGCCCCCTCCTGAACCCCCCGCCAACCACCACCTCAGGACCCCACCCCCTACCCAACCCCCTTGCTCCCTTGTCCCGACTGCCCCGTGACCCCTATCCACCCCCTGCCTCCTGACAGACCCCTGGGACTCCCCCACCCTATCCAACCCTCCCATTCCACATCCCCTGCCCCCCCAGCGTCTCTGCCCCATCCAACCCCCCTTGCTCCCTGTCCCAACTGCCCCTGAGACTCCCTGCCTCTTATCTACCCCCCCGAACCTCTGCTCCATCCAAACCCTTCCCCCACTCCCTGTCCCCTGACTGCCCTCAGAACCCCCTATACTCCCTTACTATGCTATTTACCCCCGCCTCCCTGATCTCCCGGAGCCTCAGCATGCCACGTCCAGGAGCAGCCCTGGACAACGCTGCAGCAGCGTGGTTCCGGCAGGACTTGAGCTCTGCCGCTTGGCTCGCTGGAGCTCAGAGCCCTGCCCCCTTACCATGCCGCTCCCAGAGGAAGCTCAGGCCCTGCCAGTCATGCCGCTGCTGCATTGTCCAGGGCTGCTCCTGGATACAGCACGCAGACGCTCTGGGGGATAGGGAAACGGCGTGATAAGAGGTGGGGCTGAGAGCTCCAGTGGGCCACACGGCTGCAGCGCACCCCCTCTCCCCAGAGTCATGCCTCTGCAGCGCTGTCCAGGCCGCTCCTGGACATGGCGTGCTGAAGCTTCGGGAGAGCGAGGAAGGCAGGACAGCAGAGGAGGGCACGGGGTAGCCTCCCCAGCTGGGAGCTCGGGGGGCCGGGGCGATATTAGCTTGCAGGCCGGATGTGGCCCACGGGCCATAGTTTGCCCACCCCTGCTTTTGGCTGTAATTTTAAGTTGTTAGTTTTGACCTATAAAACCCTAAATGGTTTGGGCCCTGGATATCTGAGACCACCTCTCTCTCCTTTCAATATCATGTTTTTCCATTGTTGTAAGTAGTGTTGTTGTAGCTGTATTGGTACCAGGATATTAGGGAGAGAAGGTAGGTGAAGTAATATATTTTATTGGACCGACTTCTGTTGGTGACAGAGACAAGCTTTTGAGCTCTCTCTGTGTCAGATTGAGAGCTTCTCTGTCTCACCCACAGAAGTTGGTCCAAGATATTACCTCACCAACCTTGTCCCTCTTACAATAATACAACAGTTGTGATACAGCAGAGGTGGTAGAGCTAAATAAGCTTTTTAGGACAGGGACTGTCTCTTTGTTATGTGTTTATACAGTGCCTACTACAGTGAGGTCATGGTCCAGGACTGGGGCTCCCAGATATTACCACAACATAAATAACTAATAATTAATGGTTTGGTAGGTCAGGAGCTACTGGCTGGACATTCTCTCTGAGGGGTTGGTTCACAAGTCTGGGGTTCACTTTCCTTGATAGACCATAAGAGCCTAGATTTGCTGAAATTCAGGATATGCTGCAAAGCTTATCTGTTCTCTTCCACTTTTCAATTAGGAGTGGGTTGTAGGAGACATGAAAGGGATATTATTTATCTTAAGTGCCAAATGTTTTTTTGTGCAGAATATTAGTCTATATTATATCTTTTGTTAATATTTTTCATATATGTAGCGGTATCTACAGTTTGGATAAGTACTTTAAATAAATCTAAGGAAGAAATAATCTAAATCTAAAAGGAAGTACTTATGAACACACGTAGCACTGAAATGCTCCCTATGTGACAGTTCAAGGACAAAAAAAACACAACACTTTTTTTTTCATTACAGAACAGTTTGACAATAGGTCAATATTAATCAATCTGAAAGTGACTCAAGAAATTAAGCATCAGATGATATTGCCCAGTCATAAAAACAATCCTCATATTATTCAAAAATCTTTATGATATAATAATGCAGCAAGATATGTGATGTTATATCACTATGACTCAGAATCACCACACATTAACATTGCCTCATGGGGAAAAAACCTCTATATATCCAAGAAGAGATGGGGTAAGGAGTTATTTTTCACTTTCTCCTCACTATTGTTAGATAGGAGAGAGAGGAATATGTATTCTCATTCTCCCCACAGCTTCCTATTGGAAGATGCTCTAGAGAAGGTGGTGGTACCAGTTGTATTTACTGTGTTCCAAGCAACACATTTTCCTTCCTGCTGTTCAGAGACAAGGGAAAACTATTTCAGGAGTTTCCATACCACTCGACTGATTTTGGTCAGTATTCTCTGAGAATGGCAAATGGAGTTGCTGTTCAGAAGTCTACTCCATGAGAGCCACATGGAGGGTCAGAAAGAGCTACATGTAGTATTAGAACCACAGATAAAATCATAGAATCCGAGGACTAGAAGGGACCTCAAGAGATCATCTAGTCCAATCTCCTGCACTCATGGCACGACTAAGTATTATCTAGACTATCCCCGACAGGTGTTTGTCTAAGCTGCTCTTAAAATCTCCAAGGAAGGAGATCCCCCTACGCAATTTATTCCAGTGCTTAACCACCTTGACAGGAAGTTTTACCTAATATCCAGCCTAAGCAGTCCTTGGTGCAATTTAAGCCCATTGCTTCTTGTCCTATACCTAGAGTTTATGAAGAACAATTTACCTCCCTCCTCCTTGTAACAATCTTTTATGTACTTGAAAACTATTGTGTCCCCTCTCAGTCTTCTCTTCCCCAGAATAAACAAACCCAATGTTTTCAATCTTCCCTCATAGGTAAGGCTACAATTTAGTCATGGGTATTTTTAGTGAAAGTCAAGGGCAATAAACAAAAATTCACTGCTTGTGACCTGTTCACGATTCCTGACTAAATCTTAGTTGGGGGAGTGGGGAGGAGGCAGAACGCTGTGAGTGGGGGCCACTACGGAGTGCTGGGGGTTGTTGCTGCTCTGGTGGGGCAGGGTGGTGAGGGGGACTGAGCAGCAGCCAGTGCGTCTGGCTGTGGGGTTGCCCAAGCGGCTAGCTGTGAAGCCGCTCCATCACTGCCAGAGCACCCATGGAATCTGAGCCTATGAATTTAAGATTAATTGCAGTGCAACTATAGCCTCTGTATTACATGAAATTTAACTATTATTTTGAAAAACCTTTACCTTGCTGATTAATAGTGGATGATTTCATTTTACGTTTGATTTGTTTATCTTTCTCCACATTTTCTCTTGAAGAGTTATTCCTAGTGTTGTGGCTGTAACTGGATTGGCTAGGAATTGATAGAGTATTCTGAGTCTTGGAATGTTTGGTGGAATTCTCCAGTACTAAAAAGAGACAAACATTGTATAAGCAATACTGAATCATTCATTATAATGGTTTACATCATTTTTGTAAATCTTATCTGGCTCAGCAGGAAGGTAATGGCTTTTAGTCACTACTGACCTGTGCCATATTTGAACCAATTACCTAGAGGGGAATGTCTCCATGTTCTGTTACCAAAATCTTGAGCCTTTCAGTCTCCCTCTTTGAGCTTTCCTGAGACTGTTAACTTGAATACACAGTACCAATTTTTAATCCTCACTGCAGTGCTAAGAAACAGCTACAAATGAACTAGTGTCTAAGAAACAGGAAACTTTTAAATTTAAAAAGCTGCAAAAATTATGAATGCTTTTCAAACCTACTTGTTTTCCCTGACACTGTGGTAGTATTAGGTTTTGTAATTAAAGGTTTTCCTCCTGAAGAAGTGGAAGGTTGTTCTGTAACAGCTGTATCTGTTATCCCCCTATTACTTCTAGTCCGCACCAAAGAGGAAGATTCAGCTGCTTTTCCATTCATCTGAGCTGCAATGGGTCTCAGTGCTGTTGAACGTACAGGAATTGAAGATGAGGAGGCGGCAGAGGTTTCTGCCTTCAACTGAGGTTTTATTAACCTTCTCTTCCTTTCAGGGCTGTAAATAGAAGCAAGATTTGTAATCTGGATAATCAATCACATTAATATGCTACAGGGATAAATAAAACAATATGTGCGATAGTGTCTAAAACTATGAGAGTAAAACAGTTGTTTCTATATGAAAGACATTAAAATATGACATTTAAGGTGGAATTTCATGTAGTTGTGAGCCCCTGAAAAGTGAATCTTTAATGAAGCATCACTGTAAATGCTAGTTATATGATAAAACATGATGCCATCACTAGCCTAACAATGTGTTTTACTTTATGTTTAGCAGTCATTTGAATTTTAATCACTTACACTAGGATAGCTTTAGTTAAAGTTTAAAAATCTTCCACACCATAGAGACTTGCATATCAAATATATCATTCTGCAATATAGGGAATAGTAAAGGAAATATTAAAAAAAACACCACATCAAGTTCTACTATTTAGAGATCTCAAAATTATATAGCATTTCATATTATCTTATGGAAATTAAATTTACCTTGATGCAGCACTACTGGAAACAGAACTACTTCTTCTTCTTTTCCTCCTTCGTTTCTTTATTGTGTTTCTTTTATGAAAGCGCAGAGCAGATTTATAATCTGATAAAACGGAACTTATGTGTTCCTCAAAGAAAGCAGAAAGGCGCAAACTCATGCTGTAAATCTATTAAAAAGAGAAGCCAATGCATGGAATAAGCAAACAATACAAAAAAACTTTTAGGGTTTACAATTTCCCAGTAGCATTTGTTTTTACTGAATGTCTATAACAATATCTGTTTAGAAAACTACACACAATACAGAAAGCAGATGTTTTAATGTCTAAGTAAGAATGAAATGAAATTTACAGTAGACTCCACAAATCTGTACTCTTTTGAGGGTCTAGCTTGAACGATCAAAGCAGTTTACCCAAAAGTGGGCCATGACCCTGTGAAAATACACAGATCGGCACAAAGGAAGAGGTTAGAAAGAAGTGTATTGCCCTTCTCCCTGAGTTTCTGACTACCTTTCCAGACTACAGGCTCTGATGTAAAAGGGAACAAGTATCAATGTGCATCTGTGATGGGAATACATTTTGAGAACCACAGTAATTCAGTGCTAAGTAATTTAGTTTTTCCCACATTGTGTCCATATATCCCCATATCATGACATTACTCAGCAGTACCAATCCATCCCAAGAGGAGAGAGAAAGTGGTCTGCAAGCACTGCCACAGCACTAATTAAATGGACTACCTCAGATTAGAGCAGCGGCTCTCAACCTTTTCCAGACTACTGTGCCCCTTTCAGGAGTCTGATTTGTCTTATGTACCTCCAAGTTTCATTCACTTAAAAACTAACTTGTTTACAAAAAAAAACATAAAAATACAAGTGTCACAGCACACTATTACTTTCATCTTTTTTACCATATATTATAAATCAATTGAAATAGAAATATTGACTTACATTTCAGTGTATTGTATATAGAGCAGTATAAACAGGTCAGTGTATGAAATTTTAGTTTGTACTTAATTTTGCTAGTGCTTTTTATATAGCCTAGATACAAAGCAAGTATCTAGATGAATTGATGTACTCCTTGGAAGACTTCTGCGTACCCCCAGGGGTACCTATACCCTTGATTGAGAACCACTGTAGAGCTACTCTCTCAGTGACCAGCAGTTCCAAAATCAACTGACAGATGGAAAGAACAGGGAAATGCCACTTATCAGTGTCGGTGAACTCCACTGAACAGTGCAGAATGTCACTCTCCTCTTCTAGGCTAACTAACGTTCTGAGATTTGTGTAATTCCAAGTGTGGGGATTTCTGGAGGTAGTTTCAGTTATGGAGAATCAATTATTATCCTCTCACAAATATCAGTGAAACATTTGCTGTCACAGTGTGTCCAACCATACCACATTTTCCACACAATTTATCACTTTTTGAACCTTATCTGAAATAGTTATTCATTTACACCTCATCCCAAAGGTGATAATGAAAATCCAAGGTAGTAGCAGCACAGAACTTTCAAGCCTTTAATGACCAAACACACACTTCTTATTTATACTGTAGCTTGCTGAACATTCTTCTGTTTGTCATATAATAGAAATAACATTTATGATGGAATAAGCATTTAAACTTTTTGGAGTTTAAATATCCCAGCTTTGTTTTAACATTTAATCTCTGACAAAAATCATTTACTATCTTGCAAGTTTCTGAGGTATGTGAACTTCCCTTAAATAAACACGTATCAAGAATTTGTGTGAGTAAATTGTATATGCTTACCCTGGATCTTTTGCTTGGTGTGTAAGATTTAGAGTTGCTGAAAATAAGTCTCACATCTTTACATAATTCCATTGGAGACTCATAATTGCCGGCTTCCAGAGTTTCCCTAACTGTAGCAAAATCCATCGGTGTGTCAATAATATCTCTGTAATCCTATAAAAATGATTCGCAAATCAACACGTAACAGAAATTATTTTTGTTGGGCCCAGCATCTCTCATTCATTAGGATGAAATTACTTATCAATTAGAATAGCTTTGCCAAATTCTATGTTAAACTTTAAAAGTTTGCATGGAAGACCACAAAAGCATCTTTCAAGATCTATTCCAGAGAAGAACTGCCTCCTGATATGAAAGAGGCAATATTGCTCCTGGCAGAGTTGACCTTAAACTTGAGCATTTTAAGCAACATTCATACAAAATCAACTCCATTTGGTAAATGAACTTCAACAACAAGAAAATACAGAACTCTATTTTGGTAAATTCCATACCCCTTCTGATATCTAAGATAGGGATGTGCCTTAGCCTCACTGAAAGCAGGAATGCAGTAGAAGGAGAACAATTTCAATTCTAATTTAAGGCAGTTATGAACAAAAGGTGGGCATTTATATTTCTCCCTCTAACATTTTCCCCTGGATGGCTCAACAACTTCAAAACTTTATCAAAAGCACTTAGAATTTCAGCACAGTTCTTTTTAAAAAAATGAATCTGAATAAAAAATAATTTGGATGATGGTGCTAGCCTACAGCAGATCCTTGAAAAGTCCTACTAGCCTCCAAAATGAAGGCAACACAAATTTAGGCAACTGAAAGCAAAATATTGTTTAATCCTTGCTGTGAACAAAAATCTATACAATTAGTATAGGTTAACAGATCCCTCTTTAAACCGATAATTTCTTCCAGACTACAAGAGAAGTGGGAGAACTCCTACAATACAAGAAGGTTTTGAAAACCCAGACTCCACCTCCTGCCCAGCACTGCCCTCATTCCCTCTCCACCCCTAGACCAGCACTCCCTTTAGCCCCAGCTCCATCCCCAACCCTTCCATCCCCTAGCTCTGCCTTCAATCCAAGCTCTGCTGCTGAGGAAGCTTTGGCTGGCTGCAGGGCTGGTGACAGGGGGGAACTACAGGTACAGCTGTACCGGGCCCCGGACTTAAGGGGGGCCCCTTAAGTCCGTGGCGGGCCCGGTACACAGCTGTACCCCCTTGTCGCCGGGCCTGCACAGCAAGGCGCGGCTCCGGGCAGCCGCTGCAGCACTCATCAACCCGCCCCGGCCCCCAGCAGCCTCCTTCCACCCCCCTTTGCTTCTCCTGGCCGAGCCGCGCGGCGGCTCTGCGCCCCCAGAGGGGGAGAGCGTGCGCGGGGGGAGAGGGGCGTGACTGGAGCGGGGCGTGTCCTGCCTCTGCCTGGGGAGGGGGCTGCCGGGCTCCCTCCTCCCCGCCCAGCGGCATTAGCAGCAGCAGCGAGCGGAGCAGGCGCCTCTCGCCGGCGGGCGCCAGGTTCAAGCGGGCGTGGGCTGGGGGCCTGGGGCGTGGGCTGGGGTGGGTCCGCTGTCCCGCGTGGGGCAGGGAGCAAGCTGGCCACGCTGCCGTGGGGCACCGTGCCCCTTGCGCGCCGGGGGGGGGGCAGGGCGCGGGCGGCAGGAGACCAGCCGGGGGGGGGCCCCCCACAAACGAGCAGAGTACGGGGCCCCAAAATTTCTGTCGCCGGCCCTGGCTGGCTGTGCAGTAATGGAGAGGTGGGCACAGACAGATTCCGATACTGGCAAGGGATGGGGTGTAAATGGAAAAGTTTGCGCACCACTGTTCTAATGTAATTAAGATTGCTCCAAAGAACTTTCACAAATGTATCCGAAACAACAGTTAACACAACAGGACAGCTACTCTTTCTGTGCACTTATTTAATTTTTTTAAACCAAGGATAACTTGGTGAACTTTCCAACATACATCTATATCTGAGACAGTGCTGGACTTTTTTCAATTTCTGCAATCAATGGGGAAACCACGCTTAGATAAAGATCAGTTAGTGAAATGTTGGATGAATCCTCTGTGAACACTGATAGCCTTTCAGGCCTTTAGTGACAACTTTAGAAGGAAAATGTGAAGCAACAACTTATCAAATTACCAACCTGGAGAAAAGAGTAAACATGACGGACTGTTGGATTATTCAAGCAGAGGCTATGGTAAAAAAAAATATAGCTATACAGAGGAGAAAACATCTAAAATACTATTACTACACAAAAAAAACCCTATATTAAATAAAGGACATTAGTGTTACAGGGTCAGGCACTCAAAGGTTAGGAAGTGCTAGAATTAAACCTGTCCTCCCTTGTGCATATGCATCATGACGCCATCTTTAATTACATGATCACGTATTAATTTTTCTACTGGACCTCCCACTCAGTGCACAGGAGGGATGTTGTTCAGTCAAGGAGCAGTTGTTCTGGCTTTTTTAATTCTCATCATTCAATTGTGGCCTATACATTATTGACTGCACACCATTCAAATTCTGCAGAGTACAGAATTGTTAATTTCCCCACAAACGTTTCTGTAACACTCATCACTATAGTATCTGATTCACAAACTTTAATGAATTATTCTTTACAAAACCCTTAAGAGATATGATGATGATTATATTGTTATTTTACAGGGAACTGAATCACTAAATTTGGATGCTGAATTTGAGATGTCTAGGGTCTGAGTTTTTTCAGAGTACTTAGCATTTTTATAGTACTTTATACATTCTGAGCATAGCTATTACTGATCTCCGTAACAAGAGTAAGTGCTCAGCACTTCTGCAAATTAAGCTCCTGATGTCTCAAATTGGGCAGCCAGAAAATGAGACACACACAGTTGGTAGTCAACTCTGAAAAGTCTGGTTTAAGCGACTTTCTCCCAATCCCAGCCTCATTTACTGCACATCTCTGGAGGGAGGGAGGGGAAACGGGGGAAGTGTGTGACCTAGGTTTTTTTTAGTGTGGATTGCTACATTAAAAAAGAAAAGAAAATTGAAATAAAAACGAAGATCCATCATACTGAACCATAGTGACTGTCACATGGGTCATCAGCAGGATCTGGACCATTAAATCCAAAGCACAGACCTCCACCACTCAAGTTAATTGGGTATTGGGATCAGCAGCAGCAGGCTGTTGTCTTGGTTGATCAGATACTGGAAACACACAACTTGCTGCCCCCAGCTTGTATCCTCTAAGCCTGCATCTGTCAGTCTCAAACTTTCCATCCTTCTTGCTAACTGTATTTGAGCAAGTCAGGCTGCTTTCTCCTCCTCTCCATGCTTCCTGTGTTTCAGCAGTGTAAGAACAGAGAGAACAGGGCACAGAGTCTCTGCTCTCAGTTCTGGTGCCAGGCAGAGACCACAATGGTCCCCAGCAGCCAGGATGAGACATTTCGGGAAAAGTCCTGCTCATCCCTCTTCCTTCCCAGCAGTACTGGGATTAAGCATGCTTAGTCACTTTGCTGGGTTACTGTATGCACAATCTGTTTGGTATGTGGGAGCCATGAGGGGATGCTGTATGCAATGGCCATTATCTTCGAAAACTCATGGCGATCGGGGGAGGTCCCGAATGACTGGAAAAAGGACAACGTAGTGCCCATCTTTAAAAAAGGGAAGGAGGAGGACCCGGGGAACTACAGGCCAGTCAGCCTCACCTCAGTCCTTGGAAAAATCATGGAGCAGGTCCTCAAGGAATCAATTCTGAAGCACTTTGAGAAGAGGAAAGTGATCAGGAACAGTCAGCCTGGATTCACCAAGGACAAGTCATGCCTAACTAACCTAATTCCCTTCTATGACAAGATAACTGACTGTGGATGAGGGGAAAGCAGTGGGCGTGTTATTCCTTGACTTTAGCAAAGTTTTTGATACAATCTTCCACAGTATTCTTACCAGCAAATTAAAGAAGTATGTGCTGGATGGATGGACCATAAGGTGGATAGAAAGGTGGATAGATCGTCAGGCTCAACGGGTAGTGATCAATGGCTCCAGGTCTAGTTGGCAGCCGGTATCAAACGGAGATGACAATGAGACGGAAACTGGGAGGAGTGGTAGATACACGGAGGGTAGGGATAGGACACAGAGGACCTAGATAAATTAGAGGATTGGGTCAAAAGAAATCGGATGAGGTTCAACAAGGACAAGTGCAGGGTCCTGCACTTAGAACAGAAGAATCCCATGCACCACTACAGACTAGGGACAGAGTGGCTAGGCAGTAGTTCTGCAGAAAAGGACCTGGGGTTACAGTGGATGAGAAGCTGGATATGAGTCAACAATGTGTCCTTGTTGCCAAGAAGGCAAACAGCATTTTGGGCCACATAAGTAGGAGTATTGCCAGCAGACTGAGGGACGTGATAATTCCCCTCTAGTCAGCATTGGTGAGGCCTCATCTGGAGTACTGTGTCCAGTTTTGGGCCCCACACTACAAGAAGCATGTGGAAAAATTGGAAAGAGTCCAGTGGAGGCCAACAAAAATGATTAGGGGGCTGGAGCACATGACTCATGAGGAGAGGCTGAGGGAATTGGGATTATTTAGTCTGCAGAAGAGAAGAATGAGGGAGGATTTGATAGCTGCTTTCAACTACCTGAAAGGGGGTTCCGGAGAGGATGAATCTAGACTGTTCTCAGTGGTACCAGATGACAAAACAAGGAGTAATGGTCTCAAGTTGCAGTGGGGGAGGTTTAGTTTGGATATTAGGAAAATCTTTTTCACTAGGAGGGTGGTGAAGGACTGGAATGGCTTACCTACAGAGGTGGTGGAATCTTCTCTCTCAGTGGTTTTTAAGGTCAGGTTTAACAAAGCCCTGGCTGGGATGATTTAGTTGGGGACTGATCCTGCTTTGAGCAGGGTTTTGGACTAGATGACCTCCTGAGGTCCCTTCCTACCTTGATATTCTATGATTCTATGCTCAGTGCAGACAATATCTTTGGAAAATAATGCCACGGTCTCTAACAAACCTCTACTATGTGCAAACTGCAGTTTTCAGAGGTTTATAATCTGGCCAAATTTGGATGGATTTTCACAAGGACAACACAAATCAGATCCTTGACACCAGGATTATCAGCTGCCAAATTTTGTATTTTTCCTCACAACTCCTTCTCAGAAATAACCAAATGCTTTTGGGTTTTTTTTCTGAAACTTAGAAAAGTAATTCAGCCTAAAGAGACAACTGGTATGGAAATTCTAGCCCCAACAGTTAGAGTTTAGCTAGGTCATAAATTACTGAAATAGGGTATCATAAGCACAGTTGCCAACTCTGCCTATAATTAAAATATTGACATGTTAAAAATGCCAAAAAAATAACCATATTGCTTTGGTAAAAATCTAGCTATGTAATTATCTCAAAAGCATGCATGCATGATCACGAGCTACCTTCAAATTATTAAGTTTATCCTGATTGCTCCAGCTGACCAAAGGCTCAGGCATTGAGTCAGATTGCCTAGATGAAATTAACACCTCTACAGTGATTTTGAAAAAACACTGTTGAAAAAGATAACTGCAATTTCTTCTTACCCCAGAATGCAAACTATGACCAGCCTTGCCCTCATTAAAATACTCACTGGATATTCAAGGAGATCCACTGGTTGGCGAAAAGGTTCAGAGTCCTCACACTGAAAAATAAGATTTAACAACTCCTGGCATTGTCTCTTCCATGCCTGAACATCATAGGACTGTGCTCTGTTGCGCAGCCTCCGCTTGGGTTGATGTTCCTGAAATGGCAATAATGACCGTTGTATATTAATCAGCCTAGCTGTTTTTACAAATTAAAGAGTCAAGTGATTAAATGAAAATAATTAAGGTGTGAATCATCATTAGCAAACCAGTATTACATAATGGAACAGGTAAAAATGTTTTTAACATTCAACTAATAAAGAAACTACTACTGTTCAAGTTGACTCACAGGGGGAAGATGCATAATATTTTAAGACTGGATTATATCACCCTAGAGCAGGGGTGGGCAAGCATTTTTGGCCCGAGGGCCACATTGGGATGAAGAAATTGCTTGCAGGGCCATGACTTTAGGGCTGGAGCGTGGGAGGGAGTGCAGAGTATGGGATGGGGTGCGGTGTGCAGGAAGGGGCTCAGGTCAAGGAGTTGGGGCACAGGAGGGGTGTGAGTGTATGAGGGGGCTCAGGGAAGGGGGTCGGGGTGCACAGTGCGAGAGGGGGCTTAGGGCAGTGGTGCTGGGGGGGTGCAAGGTGCATCAGAGGGCTGGGGTTGGGGTGCGGCGGGGGCTCAGAGTGTGGCAGAGGACTGGGGACAGACGGTTGGGACACAGAGTGTGGCAGGGGGCTCAGGGCAGGGGTTGGGGTACAGGCTGCAGCAGGGGGTTGGGGTGTGGCATGCAGGAGGGGTTCATTATGTGGGCTCTGGCCCGGTGCCGCTTACCTAGAGTGTCTCCGGGCGGCAGCAGGGTCAGGGAAGGCTCTCTACCTGCCTACTTGACCTTGGCCCCGCACCACTCCAAGAAGTGGCCGGCAGCATGTCCCTGCTGGCCCTGAGGGAGGGGGAACAGAGGACTCCACAAGCTGCTCTTGCCTGTGATACCTCCCCCAAAGCTCCTATTGGCCACAGTTCCCCATTCCCAGCCAATAGGAGCTTCGGGGAAGATATCCACAGGCAAGAACAGCGCATGGAATTCTCTGCTCTACCTCCACCAGGGCTGGCAGGGACGTGCTGCCAGCTGCTTCCCGGAGCAGAGTGGGGTTGCAGCACCACAGCGGTGGCAAATCCGTGGGCCGGATCCAGAGCCCTGATGGGCCAGATCTGGCCTGTGAGCTGTAGATTGTCCACCCCGCCCTAGAGCATTTCAGTTTTTAATGTTTCTTGTATAATCCATCTTTGGAGCTATTTACAGTGGTATATAAATCACTGAAGCAATGTAAGGGAAAATATTACCTTCCTTTTCCTAGTGGACGTCCCTGGCACATTTGAATCTTTCTCTTCTTCCTTTGAGCAAAAAAATATAAACACATTTGAGAAATTGTTTCCTTATTTATTTATTGTATTTATTCTTTCAGTTCTTTGTGGTTCTCTCTCTGTCCTTTTTGAACATAAGAACCCTGAGAACCTTGCTGTGCACAAAGTTTATATACCTCATAAGCCCTCTGGATTGGAGGGAATTTCACCCACTGTTCCTCAACTGCTTATAAGGACTGCAGTTGGATGGCACAGGGCACTCTCTATCCTCTCACAATGGGCTGAATATACTGCCTTTGCAGCAGGAATCTGTGGCAAGTAGTAAAACCCCATTTCCCTTGAACAACAATGCAGAGTATTAAGCCATCATACTGTGGTTACACATACCTATTTTCACATTAAACAATTATTTTTCAAACAGAACAAAAAAAAATCAAAGTGGAATTCTGACATGCATGTGGTATTTTGTTAGCTTACCTCATCAGAGTCAGACAAGACTTTCTTCTTCATTGTATTATATAATGGAATTATATCATAGCAAGCCTGGTCTCTATACAGCAAGAAATATTGTATGTTAACAGGTGTATATTTGCATCCCTTTGTGTATTATCAACTTGTTTTTAGAGGTGGAACAAATTTTTTCAAGTCATACATAATCATGACTACAGAAATACTGATTAATGCCATATGAATTCTAATCAGAAATATAGTAATAAGAAAGTTAGTTTATTACACTGGAATTTGTAAGGAACCTCCAAAAATCTGATTATCTAAATTTATTAAAATATATGAAAATTAACAATTACTTTTAGGGTTTATATAATTTGACTTTTTTTAATCTGATGCCTAATATCAATGTTTATTTGTAAGCTTTTTTATTTTTATCAATTTAAATTTTTATAGTTACAGAAAATTATAGGGAGAACAGACAATAATTATTCAATGATAGTAGATGTTGAGATTTAAAAACATAAAACTTTATACAGTAGAGCCCCCCTATAACGCGACAAATGGGATCCAAGAAATCCCACTGTGCTAAATGCAGGGTCATGTTATAGCAAGGTCTCACTCACCGGCACTAAGGAGAGAAGCCTGGGCCCCGTACCTTCAGTCTGGAGTTCTCTGTCCCTTGCAGGCACGGCCACCTGCCGGGGACAGAGAACAAGGACTTGGGAGCCACGGTATAATAACGCTATATCTGGGTTCTTGTTATACCGGGGCGCGTTATACCGGGGCTCCACTGTAATCATTGTAATGCAAGTTACATCACGTCAGAATACATGAAGTAACTATCCTTGTATCAAAATCTAGTAAGTCAGCAAGATGCATTTTTCTTACTTTGCTAAGCTGTAAATTTTAGTCATCATTAATGGAATTATTATTTGATGGCATGTGTGTGTGTGTAGGGTGAAATCAACATAAAAATCTAATCTTGCTCAGGCTAGTTATTTTACAGTAACAGATATTTTTAAATGAAAAGTGTCACTCCTTCAGCATAACACAGTTATAAAAATTCTAGATTTTATCCCAAATACATTATTTTGGGATTTAGCCTCTTAGAATACAAAACCTTTGAGCAAAACCTAAAATGTTTAAATTTTGTAAATTAGTTCCAATAGTTCATGGATTAGGGACCCAATCTTATGGGATTCCATGGGCTTCTGTATACAGTGGATTCCAGTTAATCAGGCCACTGGTTAATTGGGGCAGCCATTTAATTGGGACACATTCCAAAGAACAGAAACAAAACATCCCTTTTTATTTAATTCGGTTAATTGGGGCAGCCACTTAATCGGGCCAAATTGTTCTGGTCCCGATGTGTTCCAATTAACCAGAATCCACTGTAGATAATTTAGGTTAATCTGTCTATCTACGCAATGGGACTCAGTGCTCAGTCTAGAAGATACCATCAGAGATACTTGGTTTTGCAGTTCTCAAACTGTGTGTTTGTGTCTCCAGAGGTAACATGCTTGTTAACAGCAAAAACATTTTAAATAAATAGATAATATATAGAAGTGAGAAATAGCAGACTTCAACTCTATTGTTCCTCTGCAAATTTGTGTATACAGAGTCAATGCTTTGCCTCTCTCTGAAAGTGCAAAGTTTCAAAAAGTTCAATGAATAGAAGATTGTTGGGGGCAGAACAGGTGTGGACAAGGAGAAGAAGTCTGGAGACAAATGTGAAAAGTGAGGGACATATGTTTGTTTTGTTAAAATATTTTATGTTTGCGGTTGAAGAAAAAAATATTGACTACTTAACGTTGTTGTTTTAGTTAAATAAAACAATTTAAATGTCTGTTTGGTGATGTTCTCCTCCTAATACAGCATGGCAAGAAAATCCTCCAAATATTAATGGTTAACCTGCTGAATGGGAGATAGTTCACTTCCCAATGACTTCATAAATACCTGCTTCAATTACCTTTGATAAATGAAATAACCAACCAATCATTCATTTTCTGTTATAGCTCTAAAATGAACCTGAAAAGTTTTCAAAATAAATCACTGTTTAATAATGTAGTGTGTACTTTCTAAAAATGAAATTTACATCTATCTCTGAGTTGTGAAGAATATGTAGTAAGGTTATAACAACCAACAAGAATTCACTTTTATGTAGCAAACCATGATTACATCCAGACTTCCTGACGATTGATTTAAATCAATTTGATTTTAATCAAATCCACCTAGTCAGTGACATATTCTTTTTTGATTTCTGCTTCTGCTTCCCCAATTTGTGTGTGATCTGCAAACTTTATCAGTAATGATGTTATGTTTTCTTCCAAGTCACTGATAAAAATGTTAATCACATAGGACCAAAAATAGCAAAGGACAACCACAACATCTGCGAGATGTTCTGCTTTTTCAGATCCGTGATTATATAACTTACAGACTTAGACCTAGTCTACACAAAGAAACTGCAGTGCCTGATTTAAAGGTGTGTTTTAATGGGCACAAATGAAAACAATACAAGCTATTATTAAACCAAAACAAGAACGTTCACGTGGCGTTTTGCACTAGCTTACCTAAATCTGTTTTTTAAAAAGATATCTTTAGTTAAACCAGGGCAACTTTTGTGTTTAGTTTAGACCTTAGTCAACCAAAAGGCCTGTAGGAGCAATGGATTAAAAAAAATAAAATAAGAAATCCTACCAAAAAAAACCTCCCAATCCTAAAAGCACACATATTTACTGTTTTAGGATAGTTAATTGCTCCTTTACTATGTAGTTTAAAACAATGATTTATAAACTGGAATTAATTTATACCTCACCTTTTCTATTTTGTAAACAAAATAAACAGAAACATTGATGTTTCCAGGCAAGTTGCTACAGATGTGCAATAACTTTAAAATATTTGAGGCTCTTCACTACATAGCACACATCCTGTGTCAAAGTCACAAATAATAAGTTTCAGTGACTCCATTAAATACATATACATTGAGGCAATATTAAGAAATGCATATCAAACAGTGGTTCTCAAATTTCATTGCACTGCGACCCCCTTTTGACAAGAAAAATTATTACATGACTCAAGAAGCTGGGGACTGAAGCCTGAGCCGACCTGAGTCCTGTTGTCCTAGGTGGGAGGGGCCATAGTCAAAGTCCCAGGGCCAGGGCCGGCGACAGGGGGGTACTATGGGTACAGCTGTACTGGGCCCTGGACTTTAGGGGGGCCCCCTTAAGTCCAGGGCCCGGTACACAGCAGTACCCGTAGTCGTCCCCCCTTGTCGCCGGGCCTGGAGAGCGGGGAAGGGGCGGGGAGGCGGCGCGGCTCCCCTCCGGAGCAGACGAGCGCATGTGACCCCGGCAGGAGCAGTGAGCCCGGCCAGCAGCGGTGCACCACCGCCTGCAAAGAGGGTGAGGGCGGGAAGGCTCTGCAGCACTGTAGGGCTTCCCCCGCTGGGTCCGGGGGAGAAAGGGCGCGCGGGGGGCGGGGCGGGGGGAGAGCAGCAAGGGCGGCTCGCGCCGCTCCCGGGCTCGCGCTCCCGCAGGACTCCACATTGCCGCCAGCCGCTGCCAGCTGCGGGGGTGGGGTGGGGAGGGGGAGCGCCAGCTGGGCTTCCCCCCCAGCCGCTGTCAGCTGGGGGGCCCCAAAGGATCAGAGTAGGGGGCCCCAAAATTTCTGTCACCGGCCCTGCCCAGGGCTTCAGCCTCAAGCAGGGAGCCTGTAACCTGAGTCCCATTGTTCAGGGCTAAAACAAAGCCTGAACTTCGCTGCCCAGGGCTGAAGCCCTTGGGCTTGGATTGGGCTTTGGGTCTGGGTAGTGGGGCTTGGGCTTCAGCTCTGGGCCTCAGCAAGTTTAACATTAGCCCTGACAACCCCATTAAAATGGGGTCCTGACCAACTTTGGAATCCCAAAACATAGTTTGAGAACCACTGTGCTAGACCAACTACTTCTGAGCCATCGTGGCTTACTAGATAAATCAATCTGTAGATATTTTCTTTTCAGATTATTTAAATATGCATTTGCTAATGAACATTCTGTGATATATCTCATAACTATTATTTGCCCACTCTCAGATAACTAATACAGCTTTGAACATATATGATGACGTTGTCAAACAAATATAGGACTGCTGCAGCTTTTCTGAACTTTCCTTGAAGAAATTCTGTTTTGCCGATCAATAGGAAGGGTAACACTGAGAAGAAGAACTGTCATACTAATACAGGGGTGGGGAACCTCCAGCCCGCGGGCCTTATACGGCCCGCCAAAGCCTTCCGTCCGACCCACGGCCGCCGGCCAGGGACGGCTCCGCGCTGGGGCCTGGAAGCGCCGTGCGGGCCACCGCTGCCAGCCAGGGGCGGCTCCGCGCTGGGGCCGGGACGTGCCGCGTGGTCTGCTGCTGCCGCCGGCCGGGGACGGCTCTGCGCTGGGGGCGGGAAGCACCGCACGGCCACCCTCTGCCAGGCGGCGAAACAAGGAGCTGCGGGGAGCCGACGGTCGGGGGGGGGGGGGAGAGACCGGGCTGAGCGGGTCAGTTGGGGGGGGAGGGAAGGAGGTTTGGGGGGGAGAGACCGGGCTGGGTGGGTCAGTTGGGGGGGGTGGGAGGGAAGGAGGTTTGGGGGGGAGAGACCGGGCTGGGTGGGTCAGTTGGGGGTGGAGAGACCAGGCTGGGTGGGTCAGTTGGGGGGGGGGGCAAAGGAAGGAGGTTTGGGGGGGAGAGACCAGGCTGGGTGGGTCAGTTGGGGGGGGGGAAGGAAGGAGGTTTGGGGGGGAGAGACCGGGCTGGGTGGGTCAGTTGGGGGGGGGAGGAGGTTTGGGGGGGGAGAGAATGGGGGGGGGAGAGACTGGGCTGGGCGGGTCAGGCAGGCGGCAGGACCCTGGCTGGCAAGGGGCCAGTGGGGGAAACCCCAAAGCAGTGCAGGGCTAAGGACTCCACCTGCCACTGCTTTGGGATTTCCCCTGCTGGCCCCTTGCCAGCTGGGGTCTCAGCTCCCGTTGCCAGCCTGGGCTTCGGGGGGGGGGGGAGGGGGAGGGGGAAGCGGCCCGCGGACGTCTTTATAAGGGTCAAAATGGCCCTTGGTGGAAAAAAGGTTCCCCACCCCTGTACTAATATGACAATTGATTCTTATAAAAAGTAAAACTGGATCTCTATCTAATGAAAGACCATCACTTGTTTATTTTTTCCCAAAGAATTGTGGAAGAGCAGTAGTGATGCTATCGTTAATACTGTATTCTATACTATATTTATAGCTGGAATTCAACCTTTATTGTGTATGTAAAGCATAATGTGTCGGCCCCAAAGATTCAGCGCATAATCTGAGTAAAATCTCAATTTTCTTTAAATTTTCAAGTAACTCTGTTAATTAATTTGAGTTCAACCAGTTGAAAATTAGCCTTAAGACAATTAACATTCTGAGTCTCTCAATTTCTTGGGCCTCTCCAGTTTCAACAGGATACTATTCAAAGTCAGAAATGAAATCATAGTGAAAGTCAGGGGGTCTCTCTGAGGTTATGCAATTATTTTATTAAGAAAATAAAAAGATGAATTATGTTATTCATAATCAAATCCTTTTGCCCAGCAGTTAATAGTATATTTGCTACCTCCCTTCTCTGATGAGGTATGTGTAAGCCTTTTTGAACACCTTAAGTAAGGAATACAGCACTCCCTTTTTTCATACATCTCCAATAATGTTCCCTGAATCTGCAAATGGTACACGGGGACGGCTTTTGCTAATGTAGGGGCATTTGTGTTGTATTGGAAAAGAGGATCTTTGACAAAGATCAGGAATTTTGTCACTGACCAGGATTCTTTGTGAAACCATTCAGGCCTGAACCAGCTTGGATACCAGCTTTTCTACACTGCCTTCCCCAAACATAAGTTTGTGTGACTTTCCAGAAGTGTACAGAAGGGATAGATGGATAGAGGGAAAAGAGAGAAGCCTGGCTTGTTTCTGGTAGTAGTGGCAGTGAGTTTGGAAGGCTGACACTCCTAGTCGGGTACAGTTAGGATTGTCTAGTGGTTATTCTAGTAATGAGGGGTGGCGTCTCTGTGGATGGAGAAATATGGAGTATATACTGCTGCTGTCTTAAACAATTTCCTTGCTTTTGTGTTAAGAATATTATGTATAGACCGGCCTATAATCGATACACAACATAGAATATGTGTGTATTAGTTAGTCTTGTGCAGTGATAGGGAGAGGAGATCAGGGCCGGCGACAGGGTGGTACAACGGTTACAGCTGTACCGGGCCCCGGTTGTTGCCGGGGCTGTGAGCGAGGCGCGCTCACCAGCCCCCTCCCCCCTTTGCTTCTCCCGGCAGCCAGCCCCGCCCCCCTTTGCTTCTCCCGGCCGGCCACGCGGCCACAGCACATGCCGGGATAGGTAGGAGCACATGCCGCTGGAGGTAGGAAACCGGGGGGGGGGGGGGGGGAGGCAGGAGACCGGCCGGGGGGGGGGGAGGGGGGCCGCAGGAGATCGGCGGGGCGGGGGGGGGGCCCCGCGGGAGGCAGGAGATCGGCGGGAGGCAGGAGACCAGCCGGAGATCGGCAGGGGGGGGCCGCGGGAGATCGGCCGGGGGGGGGCGCGGGAGGCAGGAGACCGGCGGGGGGGGGCCCTCGGGTGGCGGGAGATTGGCCGGGGGGGGGGGGCCGCGGGAGGCAGGAGACCGGCAGGGGGGGGGGCCGCGGGAGATCAGCCGGGGGGCCCCGCGGGAAGTAGGAGACCGGCGGAGGGGGGGCCCTCGGGCGGCGGGAGATCGGCCGGGGGGGGGGGGCGCGGGAGACCGGGGGGGGGGGGGGGGGGCCCGTATGGTCTGCCGTACGGGGCCCCAAAATTCCTGTCGCCGGCCCTGGAGGAGATGCAGATGTTTTGGGTAGTGGGGAGCTCAGCACTACCAGCATCTCAATTTTGTGTGATAGTGATACCCTCCTCCATGCCAGGCAGCAGAGAAGCGTCTCCAACCCAGGATAGAGGACATCCTACTACCCCTTACTGGTACTCAAGGATTTCTTTTGCTGAACTCCCATTGCAAAGTACCTGGTCACTGCCCCAACCCCAATCCTCTCCTTTTGGCTGTGGGGACCCTGGTATGTGCAGGGTGAGAAGACTTCTGTGACTGTAGAAGTGGCAGCTCCTCTCCCAAATGGCTCAGTGATGAGCCCCCACAGCTACAGAAGCAGAGGCCTGGAAAGCAGACTTAATAGCAGAGAACAAGCAGTGAGTGAGCAACTAATATGAAAACTATGAATGAAGAACAAGAAGGGACTGATGAGACTAATCCCAGCAAGAAAAAAAGAAGAAAAAAAAAAAAGAACCTGACCAAAACAAGACATGCTACTACAAAAGCTTCTCTGTCTGGGGAGAGGATGAGAGAATAAACAACACATGACTAATATGTAGTCACGTTGTTTAATGTACTACTAGAAGGCGCTCATATACTATGGTGGTGGGCCGGATACAAGATCTTATCAAAATAGTAAAAAGGAACGGTTATTCAATATCAAGCTGAAGGGTTTGGGCATGCACCGCTCTTGCCCAAGATACTGGTTTGGAGTCAGCTACATGTACTTATATTGCCATTGTTGCCAAATCAAAATTACAGACTTTGCACCTCTGCAGGACTCCCCTCACAAAGGGGTAGGTGGGATTATAGACAATATTGACTGAATTTTTTACAGGATCTTGTTCTTCAGCTCCCATTTTGTTACTTTTGTGCAAGAGGCTTATGGAGGATATTTTATCGAGTGAATCTTTGATTCACTAATGCTATCAAGCACCTGCCTTGCCCCCAATTTGAGCTATTTGGTTGAGTATGTATATGTCTACACTGCAATTAAAAACCTGTGGATGGCCCAAGACAGCTGACTCGGGCTCAGGCTAAAGGCAATTTAACTACAGTATAGACATATACCCTGTTTGCGGCTCCTACAACGAACCAGAACTGGGTAAGCATTTCTGTGATTTAAGGCCCAGACAGCTCTTATACAAGGTGTCTAAGGACTTGTCTACATAAACATTTAGTTGGTGACAAACTGGGATGTAACTCTACTTGGCACTTCCCTACTGCATACTAATTGTTTGTGTGGACCCTGCTGCCACACACTAACAATTCTTTAATGCTCTTTGATCTACTCCCTCAATAGAATGAGGTAGAATGACTAGATACGCCTGATCGAGATGGCACGGTATAGTAATAAATTGTTAAACAAATAAAATGCTGACAAAAACTCTTATTCCCATTCTCTACTGAATTTTAGTAGGATGCTGGAAGGGCCCATTTGGTCTAAGAGGCCATGACTGCACTACTGAAAAATCACTCCCTTACCTTTTTGTTTTAAACTTCCCCTTTACTTTTTTTCCACTGGAGAAAGTGTCTTTCTCTCTTTGCCCATCACCCCCCAGCTGGGGGGGTATGGGCCACCAACTGGTGTTGGTGTTTCAGTAGCAATTGGTTCCCTTACAGGGTGGAGTTGCTAGCTCCACACCCATGTTAAGCCTACAGAACCTGGTATTCCCAGGAGGTCTCCCATCCAAGTACTAGCCAGGCCCGACCCTGCTTAGCTTCCGAGATCAGACAGGATCGGCCCTATTCAGGGTGGTTTAGCCGTATGGAGAAAGTGTAGGGGGAAGAAAATAAATTGAAAGTAGGTTTTTACATCAAAAATTCTCAAAATATTTTATTTAAAAATTTAATCAAAAATGAAAAGTTTTGCAAACCACACACGTTTTTCATGAAACACAATTACCATTTTCCAATTAGCTCCAGTTACACCATATGGGAAAGTTTTAGAATGAAATCTCTACAAGTATTGTATTTTAGCTCCATGTTTTAATACTGTGTTAGAGATTATTTTTGTATCTATGCCCTCTTTAAACCATTAAATCTATCACTTATTAGAAAGCTCATGCAGGAAATGAAAAATCAGACTATATATCACAATTAATTTAATATTGAAATTTCCCTTTCAGAAGTAATTGGTACATTTCTGTTGTTCGAAAGTTTCAAATATTTCTTGACACTCTACATAAATACTTCCTGAAAAAAAAGCCTTAGGATGCTAATGTCCAGATTCAATTTCTAATTTGTCATTATTCAATTCCTTGTTTCTGAAATGTTTTGTTTTATAAACTCCAGTGCATTAAACTGAATCCTGTTTTGCAGTAATTGACATAATATTCTTTATATTGCCTTTGAGTTTCCCCACAGAAGTGGGGAGAAAACAGAAGTGTTTTGCACTTCTGACCTTCAGTAGAGTAGATGGCAGGTTCACATTAACATGCAAAATTATCTACCAGTCACTTTTTATCTATTGTTAGAAAATAGAACAAAAATATTATATCTGTCCATCAACTCACTTTATGAAGTGTAGCAGAAGATCTGTAACGAATTTGGCAGATTTAACAATAGGGCTTCCTGGTTCATTGAACGTGCGTGTATTATGTTCTATGTACCGAACTTCCCACATAAGTGAAGAAAGACGCCTTTGTGAGGAAGAAAAGAAACAAACATAGAAGACATTGAACAGTTACATATTATAATATCTGGATTAATTTTTCTTTAAAGTTTCCCATATTTTCTTTCAAGCAGTTTAAAAAGGAATAACAGCCAAAAATTACATTTCTTGGTTAGAGAAAGAAATCATATACTCTTATATAGCTCTGCCTGGATGACAGCAGGCATCTCTCTCTTGCTTCTGGCTCCTACATGTGTGTCTGGTGTACATGGGAGGGTATGTGGCTGGTGAGTGAAAATGGGAGGGGAGAAGGAGGAGAGAGTTTTGAGATCCTCACCAGTGGTCAATCAGAAGATGGCTCAAAGGAATGTACTCCCTTGCTTCCTAGACAATACAGCTGGCTACCTATAGCTCTTCTCTGTTGCCCAAGTCTGGTCCTTGCCCTCCTAAAGTAGATGGGTAATGGGGACAAAAATGTTCCTGATAGGCAGAGCCCTAGAGCAACAGCTAGAATTCTCTCCCTTATCCCTTAGAGTAGCTCTGATTAATACAGCCCCCTGGTTACAAAACAGCAGTCCCTGCCTGAAATAACAACACAGACTCATAGACTTTAAGATCAGAAGGGACCATTAGGATCATCTAGTCTGACCTCCTGCACAACATAGGCCACAGAATTTTACCCACTCATTCTCACCTATATCTGAGCTATTGCAGTCCTCAAATCTTGGTTTAAGGACTTCAAGGTATAGAGAATCCTCCAGCAAGTGACCCATGCCCCTTGCTGCAGAGGAAGGCGAAAATCTGCCCTGGAGGAAAATTCCTTCCCAACCCCAAATATGGCAATCAGCTGAACCCTCAGCATATGGTCAAGACTTACCAGCCAGACACCCAGGAAAGAATTCTCTGTAGTAACTTAGATCCCATCCCCTCAACTTTCCATCATATGCCACCAGGCCCATCTATTACCATAGTCAAAGATCAGTTGCCAAAATTATGTTATCCAATCACACCATCTCCTCCATAAATTTATCAAGCTTCATCTTGAAGCTAGATAGATCTTTTGTCCCCACAGCTTCCCTTGGAAGGCTGTTCCAGAATTGCACTCATCTGATGGTTAGAAAACTTTGTCTAATTTCGAATCTAAACTTCCTGTTGGCCAGTTTTATCCATTTGTTCTTGTGGCCACATTAGTACTGAGTTTAAATAATTCCTCTCCCTCCATGGTATTTATCCCTCTGATATATTTATAGAGAGTAATCATATCTCCCCTCAGCCTTCTCCTGGATAGGCTATACAAGCCAAGCTCCTGAGTCTCCCCTCATAAAACAGGTTTTCCATTCCTCGGATCATCCCAGTAGCCCTTCTCTGCACCTGTTCTAGTTTGAATTCATCCTTCTTAAACATGGGAGACCAGAACTGCACACGGTATTCCAGATGAGGTCTCACCAGTGCCTTATATAACAGTACTAACACCTCCTTATCTCTATTAGAAATACCTCGCCTAATGCAACCGAAGACCCCATTAGCTTTTTTCATGGCCATATCACATTGGCGGCTCATAGTCATCTTGTGATGAATTAATACTCTAAGAATCAGAGAGGTAGCAATGTTAGTCTGGAATAGCAGAGGAAACAAAGAGTCCTGTGGCACCTTAAAGACTAACTAAAGTATTGAAGCATAAGCTTTCGTGAGCTAATACCCACTTCGTCGGATGCAAGCTTGCATCCGACGAAGTGAGTATTAGCCCACGAAAGCTTCTGTGTCAATACTTTAATACTCTAAGGTCCTTCTCCTCCTCTGTTACTTCCAATTGATGTGTCCCCACTTTATAATTAAAATTATTGTTATTAATCCCTAAGTGCATGACCTTACACTTCTCACTATTAAATTTCATCCTATTCCTATTAATCCAGTTTACAAGGTCATCCAGGTCTTCCTGTATGATATCCCGGTCCTTCTCTGAATTGGCAATACCTCCCAGCTTTGTGTCGTCTGCAAACTTTATTAACACATTCCCACTTTTTGTGACTAGGTCAGTAATAAAAAGATTAAATAATATTGGTCCCAAAACCGATCTCTGAGGAATTCCACTGGTAACTTCCCTCCAGCATGACAGTTCGCCTTTCAGTATGACCTTCTGTTGTCTCTCCTTTAACCAGTTCCTTATCCATCTTTCAATTTTCATACCGATCCCCATCTTTTCCAATTTAACTAATAATTCCCCATGTGGCATCGTATCAAACACCTTACTGAAGTCGAGGTAAATTAGATCCTCTGTGTTTCCTTTATCTAAAAAATCTGTTACTTTCTCAAAGAAGGAGATCAGGTTGGTTTGGCACGATCTACCTTTTGTAAAACCATGTTGTATTTTGTCCCATTTGTCACTGACCTCAACGCCCTTAACTATTTTCTCCTTCAAAGTTTTTTCCAAGACCTTGCATACTACAGATGTCAAACTAACAGGCCTGTAGTTATCCAGATCTCTTTTTTTCCTTTCTTAAAAATTGGAACTGTATTAGCAATTCTCCAGTCATATGGTACAACCCCCAAGTTTACAGGTTCATTAAAAATTCTTGCTACTGGGCTTGCAATTTCATGTGCCAGTTCCTTTAATATTCTTGGATGAAGATTATCTGGGCCCCCCGATTTAGTCCCATTAAGCTGTTTGAGTTTGGCTTCTACCTCGGATATGGTAATATCTACCTCCATATTCTCATTCCTGTTTGCCATGCTACGTTTATCGCTAAGATCCTCATTAGCCTCATTAAAGACTCAGGCAAAGTATTTGTTTAGATATTGGGCCATGCCTAAATTATCCGTAACTTCCACTCCATCCTCAGTTTTTAGTGGACCTACTTCTTCTTTCTTTGTTTTCTTCTTATTTATATGACTATAGAACCCTTTTACTATTAGTTTTAATTCCCTTTGCAAGGTCCAATTCTACTTGGCTTTTAGCCTTTCTCACTTTATCCCTACCTGTTCTGACCTCAATAAGATAGCTTTCCTTGCTGATCCCTCCCATCTTCCACTCCCTGTATGCTTTCTACTTTTTTCTTAATCAGCTCCCTGAGATGCTTGTTCATCCAGCTTGGTCTACAACTCCTGCCTATGATTTTTTCCCCTTTCTTGGGATGCAGGCTTCTGATAGCATCTGCAACTTTGATTTAAAGTAATCCCAGGCACTCCACCTTTAGATCCATAAATTCTTCAGCCCAATCCACTTCCCTAACTCATGTCCTTAATTTTTTTTAAGTTAGCTCTTTTGAAATCAAAAACCCTAGTTGCAGATCTATTTTTGTTTATCCTTCCATTCACTTCGAACTGAATTAGTTCATGATCACTAGACCCAAGGTTGTCCCCTACAACCAGTTCTTCTATGAGATACTCACCAAAACCAAATCCAAAATGGCATCCCCTCTTGTTGGCTCAGTAACTAATTGATAAAGGAATCCATCCGCTATTGCAGCTAGGAAAATCTGAGCTCTATTATTATTATTACTACTAGCACTTATCCTCCAGTCTATATCCGGGAAGTTAAAGTCTCCCATGACCACACAGTTCCCATTAGTATTTACTTCATTAAAAACATTAAAGAGGTCTCTATCCATATCAGATCCCGGTGGTCTATAACACACTCCATGCATTATCCCAGGGGAGGCTTTAGTAATTTTCTTCCCCAATGTGATTTTTGCCCAGATGGACTCTGTTTTATCCGTTCCATCACTTCTTATTTCTTTACAGTCTACCTCATCATTGATATACAATGCTACTCCACCACCTTTACCTTTATTTCCATCTTTCCTAAACAGGACATACCTTTCAATACCTGTACTCCAGTCATGACTACTCCACCATGTTTCTGTTATCCCTAGAATATCTGGTTTCACTTCCTGCACCAGTGGCTCTAGTTCCTCCATTTTGTTTCCTATGCTCTTCAGATTTGTGTATAAACATCTTAATTTTTGCTGTTTGCCCTCAATCACATTCTTTACCCAATTAGACATGGACATTCTACCACCAGTATGACCTATTAGGCTGGTATCCACACTTCCCTTCCCCCTTATGTCCTCCTTATGAAAGTGGAAAGGATGGGCTTAAGGTCCTATATGAGTGGAGGCTTCAGTATTGGTGGGAAGGTATTGAGTAAATCCTTCATGAAGCGGACAGTGGTGTAGTGTGTAAAGACTGAGGTGCTGTCAACAGGGGAAGAAAGATACTGATTGCTACTAGGAGCACCCGTAGTTGAGGACTGTGTTGGACATTTTGACGGTGAGAAGGTAGTTCAGGATAACTGGAATAGACACTGTGTTCAGTGAGTGACGGTGAGCCCATAGCATGAAGCGTCTCTATTTCACTTGGTAGAACGCCCTTCTCTCCTACTCTGAGTAAGGATACGCTGCACCAGGGTGGAGCATTCCCAGTCTACCCTTGACATTCATCCAAATCCCAGGCCATGAGGTGAAGAGGGCTTGGATTGGGATGCCAGATTCTGCCCCAATCTTGTGTGCGAAGATCTGGGCCTGTGCGAAGGCAGACCAGTGGACGGGTGAAGAGTCAAAGGAGGTCCATGAACCAGAACTGACAAGGCTATGAGTAGTACTGTGGCTCTGTCTCAGAAAATATTGCACAGCAATTGTGGAAGAAAGGGAATGGAAGGGAAGGCATAACAAAGGTCTCCGGTCCATGGGAGGAGGAGAGCATCACCCTGCAAGTCCTCTCCTATCGTCCCTCTGGAACAATAGAGGGGCAGTTTCCTGTTCTTGGAAGTGATAAAGAGGTTCCATTGAGGAGTGCCCCAGAGCTTGAAAAAGTACTGTAGTGTGGTGTCGCATAGCTCTTAGTCGTTATTGATGTGGAGTGTCTAGCTGAGTTTGTCAGCCTGGGAGTTCTAGATGCCTGGGAGGTACATGGCTTGAAACATTATTGGTGTTTGATGCACCAGTTCCAGAGGCGTACGGACTTGGAGCTGAGGGAGAGAGAGACTTGGCACTGCTCTGCTCATTGATGTACATGACTGCTGTGATGATGTTGGAAAGGAGTTGAATGTGGAGGGACCGGACAATGAGAGAAGAGCCTGCCATACGAAATTGATCACCCAGAGATCTAGCACATTTATGGCCATTCTGCCCTCCTTTGGCATCTCGAGCCCCTAGGCTGTGTGGTGATCTAGGTGGGATCCCCAACCTGCACTGGGGGTATCTGTCTTGATGGTGATCTGTGGTATGAGAAGGGCAAATGGGGTGCTGCTTAAGACCTTGGAAGGATCAGTCCACCATGTGAGGGAAGACAGCATAGACTGGGGAAGGACAAGTCTGATCTGCATATAGTCCACGCTGGGTTGGTAGATGGAAAGAAGCACACCTGAAGCCAACCCACGTGGAGATATGCATTAGGTGTGACATAGGTCTAGGCAACCATATGGCTGAGGAGAGAGAGTTAGCAGTGGATTATGGTGCAGGGTCTGCGATACAGGTCCGTGATGACAGATGTCGGTGTTGCAGAGCAATCTGCCATGAGGAAAGCCCTGGATGCAACAGAGTTGAGATGCACTCCAATAAAGTGCACTCTCTGTGTAGGTGTCAGAACCCACCTGTGCTTGTTGATGCAGATACTAGAGACCTCGACAGTGCAAAGAGCAAGGATCATGGAGGTGACTTCCCACTGTGAGAGACCCACACTCGAGGAGCCAGTCATCAAGATAGGGGTAAACTGTGTATCTGGGCAACTCTCCCAGAGGGAGGGGAGCGGAACAAAACAAAACAAATACTCTCAACCACTAAGCTAATCTATTCTAACTAACAAACTAAACTGAACTAAAATAGCAATTAAGAAAAATTCTTTTAGCTGAGGCACACTTGAGGCAATCACGTTCAGGGTCTGTCTCAGACCAAGGCAATTGAGAAGGAACTGAGGGTGATTCTCTTGCACAGACCTATATAGCCTTGATATGGGGCATCAGAAGGTATGGAACCCATGTGCATCCCGAATGGACACTGCTATTGAAGGTCTCTGATCAAAAGCACATGGGGTGCACGTGCACCTGAAGTGGAGCATCTATAGGGACATTACTTGAAGAACCACCAAATCTTCAGTTGGCATAAAATTCCTTGACATAGGAATATTGACATATAAAAATCCTTGACATATTGTCTTATGATTATTTTTAATAATTAGGCACGTGTCTTGGAACATGTTATCTTGGAACAGAACAATACATGTGTATTTGGCAATTTTAATAAAGAATTTCTAATTTTGAAATAGCATTTCAGTAAAAATACCCAGATAAAGAAAGAGAGAAATGGGTTGGGGGTGGAAGCAAGAGAGAGAAAAAGTAAATATCTGTGTTGTTTAAAAGCCTGTAATGTCTGTTTTTTCTGACAATGACATCCTAGTAACGTATGAGCATGCAAGGAGTACTACAGATTAATGTTCAGATTCAGCCCAAGTAGCAAAACAACATGCCGTATGCACGGGGGGAGTGGGTAACTTCTCAAAGCAAGTATCTTCTGTAATTCAAGAGAAGCAGTCTTGAATATTAAAGACAATTTGCCGAACACAACAGTTGTTTAGGAAAAGAGATGAAAACTGTGCAAACAAGTTAAAACAAAATTCAAAAAATTGTCTGTCTGCAACTACAATGAAATGGTGTCCTAACTCAATACGACTTTTATAACGGGACTTAAATTGCCAACCCAACAGTTTCTTTTAAAAGTATGTGTTATGTGCAGATTCTTACTAGAGACTGCTAACAAATACATTAAAGTGGTGTAAGGCACATTCTGCCTATTTTTTCAGTTTAGCATTTTAAACAGTAAACTAAATATTTTCAGTCAGTTTGTTTAATTTTAAAAGCATAAATGCAATTACTTTGATTTGAAAATCACTTTATAGATATATGCCCTGATCCTGCAGTAGGATCCACACACATGTAGGACAGGACTAGGTACTTGAACAATGCATATTCTAAAATTCACATCCAAGAAAACAGCTGGTCAATCCCTACTTTAACACTTTATAAAAAGCAAACCTAGATGAAGGATAGATGCATGGTGAAACAAATAGACACAGTCAACATATTTCAATCTCTTTGTTAGACATTATTCTACAAAAAGACAATCAAAAAGGTCTGTTTGGCACTACTTTATAGAAGTAACAGAGACTTGTATCTAACCTGTAAAATCTGCTTTCCAGTCTTTGTTTAATGGTACTGAGATCTGTGGGATATGCCACAACAGTGCAATACATTGGATAAGCTTGGAGATCCACAGGTGCCACAAATGCAGAAGCAATATCTAAATATAAATGAGAATGTAATGTTATATCACATAAAACCAGCCCCTTAATAATCTTGTCTCAGATCTTTTTTATTTTCAACACCCCTCCTCACCCACACACCCCTCGAAGCTTAGAATACAAATAGTAACTGACAGAAACAAAGAAACATTACATATTTTAAAATATTAGTGAAATTTTACACACACACACGTGATGAAGCAAATGCATAAGCATGATTACTGTAGTGATTAATCAGAGCTATCCCTCTGCGCATGAAGGACTGCACTCTGAGGCGCATGCTGTGTGCATTCAAAATATAAAGAGAATTACATTTTTGCTACAGATACAAATCTGTAAGTTATAATTCAAAATATGCAATTCCAAAATATTAATTGGTGCACTTCTGACTCATTCTGCTTTGTAAAAATATCAATCTTTACATTACCACAGTGGTTCTCAACTGGGGGTCCATGGCCCCGTGGGGGTTCCTGAGCCCTTTCAGGAAGACCATAGAGCTCCACTGCTGAAACCAGGTGCCCCAAGCCCCAGTGCTGAAGCTGAGAGTGGTGTGGGGTAAAGCCACCCCCTCTCTCCCCAGTTGGGAGCATTGCAAGGCTGAAGCCAGAGGCTGCCCACTCCCCCCCCCCCCCAAGTCAGGAGCAGTGGGGGGGCTGAAGCATTTTTATAGCATGTTGAGGGGGGCCTCAGCAGGAAAAAGGTTGAGAACCCATGTATTACCACTCCCTCATCTTTAAAGTCCTCAAAATTTTAATGTGCAAAGCAATTCTTTAAGGCTGTAGCCCCTGCCCAGAGGAATTTACAAGGAATTTAAGACAAATATACAAAGCAGAAAAACAATGCCAGAGGATAAGGGAATTCAAAGAAGTGAAGGCTTTATTTTTTTTTCCTTCCACTTGTTCAACTGGACTTATGGTTCTTACAATACCTGATTTTATAGAGGAAGGAATGAAAAAAAAGTACAAACATTTTAAGCTCTAAAATATATTTAAAATATATTTTAAAAAACAAGAATTGACAAAAATTAGTTGGTAGATGAGCTGGTCTTCTAAGAAAAAGGTGAAACAGAATGCTCTATTGCAGTTAAAAAATCTACTCTTAAGATTGCTACAAAAACATAGCACAAAAAATAGTAGTTAAAAAAACAAAACCTCAAACAGACTATGGAAAGACCCAGTGTAGTAACCGGAAGATTGTTGTGACAGCAACCAGTAGGGGGCGTAGTTACACTTCTGAGTCAACTCCAGGAGAGGGTATAATGGTGTTATCAGTTTGAGAATGGCCTTGTTTCTGTTATCTTGTTGTGTGTTTGGGAACAGTTTCCCAGCTGTGTGAGTGTTTACCCCGTCTGCATGAGAACGAATGTGTGGGAAACTAGATGGGGAAACTGAGGCAGGACAGGGTTGAATCAACAAGTGCTAAACAGCGTGTAATCAACCAATTAGCTTGCTGCTTGCTATTCATGAGATATGAGTATGTATGAGATGCAAATGAGCATGGGTATATCTGTGCTGACACACCTTTATGGGTTGGCTTCTTCTCTGGACATCGCTTGGGTGTGTCAGATCTCCTGTATCGCGGCAGTGCTGACTGGGGCCCCCAGCACGGTGATGCCGCACCCTTCAATAAACTCACCACTTTTCATCTAGCCAGTGTGTGTGAGCCTCGTTTCTACCGGCTACGAGATAAGCACTCTGCAACACCCAGCTAAGATAATTTAAATATATCAATACTCTTACTATGAGGCACAGTAGTGCAAACCTTAATTACAACTTCATACATCCTCCAGAAGCACATAACATACTGCACGTATCAGTGCTGGTATTTTCTAACTCCTTTTGTAATTAATGTTTTACATTATTCTGAAAGAGGGAGATTAATGAGTTATGTGTAGTGTGTTTCCTTATTTGTTGGGAGAAGAAGGTAGTTTCTTGTGAAGATGCAGTGTGTTCCCATCAAAGATCACATGCTGTATAAGTATTCAGGTACCACCAAGGTGTCCCACAACTCCACATTTCCTTGTTTTTTGCATTAGAGGGATGTCACACTTAACCAATCTTAATCCCTGTTAAACAAAACTTTTGTTTATGATAGTTGACACATTTAAGTACCATACGGACACATAAAAATTAACTATGCATATTTCAACAGCCATTTTATCAAGACACCCAAAGTTATTCAACATATGCATCAGTGATATACTTATAATTATGTTAATGACAGAATTAGTGATGTGTATGTAGAAAGAATTTATAATGTTGCACTTTTCAGAAGCTGTCAATATATAACAGCAGTTGTCCCCACAAGTGCTAAATTCATGGTGAATGATTTGCTAAACAATAAATTACACATCTATTCTCTTCACATCCCAAAGAAAAGTCAGCACACAGCAGCTTAGTTAGGAAAAATCCCAAGTACAGGTATTCATCATAACAGTCTCTAGAAAAACAAAACAAATATATATCTTTTACTATTTGTTCAAAATGAAGTTACAGCTTTTCTATTCAACATAGGGGCCTCCATTTTAAACACTAGCAAGTAATTTTGGGTGCTCAATTTGAGATATCATAAACCGGCCTTGATTTTCGAAGGGCAAGTGTTCAGTACTTTCTGAAAATCAAGCTCTTCAAGGTCTTTCAAGTTACATGTTCAAAAATTGAAACATTCAAAACCCTAGTCACCTTTGAAAGTTTGGGTCAGACTGTATATTAAAGGCGCTTTGTATATATGTCATGTTGTGAACAAAATTTTTTTTTTTAATAAGGTAATAATTCAAGTCGTGATTTTATGACTATTGCAGTTGATCAATGACAGCATTTACTAATTTTGTGGATTGTGGTGTTCGCATAAAAATGCTATCATCGCTTCCTAAGAAAGTTAGCTTGCATACTGAATGTTTCAATCACAAATGTTTACCTAGCGTCATGAGCTGGTTTATCCCTGCAATAATTCTCTCACATTCCTCATCTCGGGTTCTGGAACCCCATTCTCCATCCAGAGGTTTGTAGATCAATGTTCGGCATTCAACATCAGTTAAAGGAACACTAGTTCCCAACTCTTCAGGAAACACAGCTGAAATATCCCATAAAAGAGACCCAAATGATCACTACAAAATATTCATTTGTTTATATTTCAAGACAGACATGCTTCTATTAAAAACACAGAGCAATTAATGTAGGCAGCATATAGAATAACATTGTTTTTCATCAGATGCCTTACCAGGTGGGGTGGTCAGTCTAAAAATAATAAATGGACACAAATCTGACATCAGGAATTACAACATTCAAAAACCAGTAGAACACTTCAAACTCCCTGGTCACTCAACAACAGGACTTAAAAGTGGCAAATCTTGAACAAAAAACCCTCAAAAACAGACTCCAAGGTGAAACTGCAGAACTGGAATTAATTTGCAAACTGAACACCATCAAATTAGGCCTGAATAAAGATGAGTCATTACAAAACCTAATTTTACCATACTAATTCCCCCCTACTGTTACTCACACCTTCTTGTCAACTGTTTGAAATGGGCCACCCTCATTATCACTACAAAAGTGATTTTTCCTTCCTGGGTATTCTACTGATAATTAAATTTTCTCATTAGATTGACCCCCCACCTAATAAGGCAAATCCTATTTTTTCATGTACTATGTATAAATATACCTGCTACTGTATTTTCCACTCCATGCATCTGATGAAGTGGGTGTTAGCCAATGAAAGCTTACACCCAAATACATTTATTAGTCTCTAAGGTGCCACAAGGACTCCTCGTCGTTTTGTTCATATAAACTAACATGGCTACCACTCTGACACCTGTTACATTTTGGTGTTAGAGATGCTGCAGGTTTTACTTTGTGTGCTACTGTACTTTTAATTATGTCTAAGAGGTAGCAAAAGCCTGGGAGAGGTATTTTATTCTTTAAAACCAAATAATGAGGAAACGAATAAACATATTGAAATAATAAATTTTAACAGAATATGTACAGTAGGCTGAACTGACTCATACTTCTACTTTGAGAGAGAGAGAGAAAAAAAACAGTTTATGGATAACAAAGTCATCAATAAATCTCCCAAAAAACAGCAAAAAAAATATTCCAAACTATATTCAGTTTTTAACTAATTAAAAAAAAAGAGCCAGCTCAGATTGCGGTAGCCCAGTAAAGTGTGGATGGACAGAAGAAATAATGCTAGTGGGCCCACTGGACACCATGCACTTCACAATTCCTACCTTGGATAGCAGAGGGGAAATAAGTACCCTTTGCCAATTTGCCCCCAAACACTGTGTGTGTATAGAATTAATGAGTGCATTGCAGAGACAACAGGTCTCTCTAGCACGCAATTTCCACTGAACCTAGTGGGGGAGCAGGTTCATCTGTTCCTTCTACCTTTCACGTGGACCAGGCAAAATGCCATCTGTTGAATTCTTGAGTGATTTTGTTCTGTTTCCACAGGAAAATAACACCAAAACATTACTTTCCTGCATGGAGACCAAGGAAACTACAGAATCCTATGAATCTCCAGTGAGCCTACCCATTAGCAAACCCTTAAGCTTTTTTCCATTAATGATATTGACATGATTATATATTCAGTTACTCCAGTCACAGGTCAGGCTCATTTTAATTGATGTGTATTTGTAATGTTGTGATTTAAGCATGAATTTATATTGTAATTGTTTTTATGATTCTTAATTGATTTTTTTTTCTGGCATTTTACAGAGAAACATACTCGGTATCCTTAATTTTTAAAATCTATTTGCATAAAATAGGCATTCTATACTTATGAATCAAGATAACACATCTACACACTTACACACCATTATTTGGTATGAGCTCCATATCCCAAGGACTCATCTTCTCAGTGTCACCATTGTCCCAGCTTAAAGAAAAAAATTATCTGAGTTTAAATTATAGTAATTAGTACCGCTTAAACAGTTAAAAACATAGTATTCTTATATGTATTGTTTATTTTATTACGTAATGAACACACTTTATAATGAGTTTTATTATTGCAATTAAAGGAGCCAAATCACCTAAATCTGTGCTTGCTATGCAAGATTAAAAATTTACACTAAAATGATTTATTAAAAGTTGAAGTAAGGACAAATTTGCTAACCAGACATTGTAGCACTGAAATAAACTGTCAGGATATTCAGGCTGTAGAGGTTCCTGGCTTTCAATTGTTCCAAACCACCAGGCATCATCTATTACTGACCTGAAACGATCACCTGGACAATACAAAATAATCTAATTAATAAAGAGTACTTTGTTGTCATAGTCCTATTCTTGTACCAACTTCTACACCACAGACTAATACATCCTTAAAACAACAATAAAGGGCACTCTTTAGGAAAAACTCATATTAAGTTGTATAGGATCTCTGGAAAAATATAGGTAATGAGCATATAAAAATCAGCAATCAGTATAATTTATATATATATATACTAGCGAAAATACCCGGCATTGCTCGGGTCAGTCGGAGGTGGGGAGGGGGCAGACAGCTGAGCGAGTGCGGGGTCTGTCGGATGGGGGCAGAGAGCAAACCTGACACCCCCACCTCACCCCCCCCAACCAAACCCGACACCCCCACCTCACTTACCCCTCGACCAACCCCGACTCACATTTTCACCCCCCCACCCAACCCCAACACCCCCTGACCAACACCCACACCTCACCCCCCGTAGACCAAACCTGACACACCCACCTCACATTCCCCCAACCAAACCCGACACCCCTACCTACCACCACAAACAAACCCGACACCCACACCTCACTTACCCCTCGACCAACCCCGACCCCCCTCCTCACCTCCCCAACCAAACCCAACACCCCCACCTTACCCCCCCACCAAACCCAACACCCCCACCTTACCACCCCCACCAAACCCAACACCCCCTGACCAACCCCAACCCCCACCCCTCACCCACCCAGACACCCCCCCTCACCCCCCCCGACCAAACCCGACACCCCCCCTCACCCCCCCCGACCAAACCCGACACCCCCACCTCACTTACCCTCCGACCAAACCCAACTCGGGTCCGTCGGAGGTGGGCAGGGGGCAGAGAGCTGAGGGATTCCGGGGTCCGTCGGAGGTGGGGAGGGGGCACAGAGCTGAGGGATTCCGGGGTTCCATTGGAGGGGGGAGGGGCAGAGAGCTGAGCGAGTGCGGTGTCTGTTGGAGGGGGTATTATGACATCATAACTATGTCACAGAGAACAGCAGCTGCCCAGCTGATGTGATTGGCCTTTAAAGAATTTCACCCCTGGGGGGCGTCAGAGGTGAGATTTGAAAATTTTTCGACTCTTACGGTCATTACGACCCCAAGACCTCTAACTGTACCAAATTTCAAGTCTCTAGCTCAAACGGTGTGGAAGGAGTAAGTGTACACCCATACACGCACGCACGCATAAACCATTTGACTTTTTTATATATATATATATATATATATATATTAGAACATGTTGCAACATTTTTCAAGCTTACAGCAGTGGAAGACAGTTTCATTTTTAAATATCTATAATTCTAATATATAGAAAACTCACATATGTAATACATATTGTTTTCAATTTCTTATTTGAGAGGAAGAAACATAGGAACCTTCTAAAGTACAAACTTCCTCAAAGTCCAGCAAACACTGGACTTTTGTATACCAATCTCGCTCTCCTCTCTGATGGCTTCTATGCACTCCCACTTGCGAGGAGACTAGTGAGCAGTCTACTCAGCTGGAAGGTAGAAGTTCTCAATGAAATATGGATTGAAGCACAGTTTTCCCAAATTGCACAATCAGAGCACAATGTTGATTCTAAAGAGTAGTGCTTGGTGAAAGTTTAGACTGACCTTCAAGTGTCTGCTATACAAATCTCCATTATGGGTACCTGGCTAAAACGTACCACAAAAGCTTCACTGGACCTGGTGGAATGGGTTTTAGCCCAGGAGGTACTAACACCCTGGTTAGATTGTAGCAAAACTCAATCAATACATGCCCTAATCCAGAGTGCATGGAAATAGGGCCATGGACAGATCAAAGGGAAGTACTTTGTATTGGTAATGTCTCTGTCCCATACAGAACCTCAGGTGTCAACCTAATGGCTACATGGAAATAGTGTCCTTTAAGTCAAGAGCCGTATGTGAAGAACATGAAGCTGATCTGTAATAATTTGTGGCTAATGTATCCTTACTGGTGTGACGCTATTTGATTAAAATATGACTATACAGATTATTGTTGCAACTACTATTATACATTTGCAACAAATTTTGTACACATGTGGCATGTAAAATGTTTATGAAAAGGTTATGATTATACTATTTGTATGCAGGTATTATTTTTGTATTTGAAGTTATGAGTATTGGCTTTATAACCTGGACTTTAAATGTTTGCTTTTGGGGTAACAACCAGAAGGTGGCTAGTAAGCACATCCTGGAGGGGGTATTTAAATTAAGTGTCCATCAAAAGAACATTTAACTGACAATGGACCATGGGAGACACCTATTTAATGGTATTTTCTGCTGTAACTAGACAAAATACATGGATGTGATTTGCCCATGTCATTCTAAACTCCAACTTGTTGCTGTAATTTTCCACAGTAAGAATAATGGGATTCCCTCCACATGGCAGAAGCTAGAAAAGGCCCTGGGAACACCTCCATTTTGCCTCCGTCTTGCTCAAACCACTGGACTGTGAATTTATACTAATGGAAGCATTCTAACCAAGGGACTGAAGTCCTTTCAATGACTTGGAAGCAGCTAGACACTTGACTAAAGCCAGCAGTTTATTCCATCGCTGCTACAAGCCTAAACCAAGACCTTGGCATATATTCTATGTATTTGATTCCTTTAACCAATTTTAACTCAAATCTTTCTTTCTATGAATAAATCTTTAGATTTTAGATACTAAAGGATTGGCATCAGCATGATTTCTGGGTAAAATCTAAGTTATATATTGAAGTGGGTGTATGGCTGGGCCTTTGGAATCAGAAAAATCTTTTATTTGATAAGACTGGTTGTAAAGAACCACTCACCTTTAAATCCAGTATTTTTGGTGGTGACATAAAAACTGGAATGTCCAAGAAAACTGCTTTTATGACTTCTTGTTAGCCAATGTGATGAAACAGAAGTTTGCTTTTGTTGCTGGTTTGGTGTATCTCATGGAAAAATAACCATCAGTTTTGGGTTGTTTTGTCCTATTTCTCAGTAGTTTGTCCTAAGTTTGGCAACCTCAGTTGTGCTCCACTAATGTACAATTACAACGGGTTATTATGCTGTTTACTGCATGCCTACACTAAGATAATTCTCTAGCAGGTTTGTTAGGATATGCACCCAGAAAAGGGATGGACAACGATGTTCACATCTTTCAGCAAACACCTTGATGGGCTAAGACAATGCAGAACCAACCACTTTGAAGTCTCCCCCTGATCCCCAGTTGAGCAATCCAAATGGGCTTAACCATACTCAAGAGACAAAGGACTTTGGACGGATTTAAAAACAGACACTCCTGAAGAAGAGAAACCTGGTTTTGAATTAAGGTGAAGCCAGTTTCCAGAGGCCAGAGTGTCTGGGTTAAGATTGGACTAACTAGGACTATAGTGATGCACATAGACCTGTTACTGTGTTAAAATCCTTTTTCTCTTATGTTATGCTTTGTTCCTGCTGTTAAGATTAAGCAACACTTCGTTTAGAAAAGGCTGTCTGGTGACCACTGTCAGCCACTGGCCACATCTCCCAAATGGAAGACTTGCAGGCACTGAACTCCATTAGGCCTGCTGTGAAATCATGGTTGGTACACAGGGTGCTTGAGCCCAGAAATGCAATCTAAGAGGGAGTATCACAATATCCCACCAGAATAGAGGTGAAGGTGCAGGGATTGACACCTGACTGAGTGCACTCAGAGAGACTCCAGAAGGGTCAGAGATGTTATGTACCAGTATCCTTGTAATAGGGTAAGGTTACTCTCAACATGAACACCCTGTATTCTTAAGATATTATGGTACTTGTTTAGCCTCCTGAGGTCCAGGACTGGTCGGAGACCATTCACTTCCTTGGGGATGCGAAAGTACAGAAAATAAAAGTACTTTCTCTAAGGCTCATTTTGTGACGAGGGAATCCTCTTCTTCCAGAAGTATTTTTTTGTGAGAAGGGTCTCTGAAGAGAGGTAGGGGTGTGTGTGTGTATATCTATCTGATGGAATACTCATCATGGAAGGTCCCAGCACCCAGTGACTGGAAATAACCATGCATCAGGCATTGTAAAGAAAAAAGAAAAAAAATATTAAGATTAAAAACCAAAAGTTATAAAAATTGTATAATTTGGGTTAGCTCAGTCGTTCTCAGCCCCCTGGCCTGTGGGCCATTTGCACCCTAAGCAGCACATTAGCTGCGGTGCATGTGACAACCTTAGGGGTGGACAGGAAGGGATCTGCCCTGGATGCAGAACTGGCAGAAGGGTGGAAAAATGGAGCAGTGTAGGATTAGGCTCAGCAGCATCAGGCAGCCAGGATACTCAGCGACCCCTACCCTGCAGTGACCCAGGTTGGAACAGGATCCCTGGAGGCACTAGGACTTCAGTGGCAGGCGAGCTGCATGGCTGAGCTATGTGCAGCTGAGATAGGAGACCAGTGGGCACGAGTGTGGTGCTAGGATGTGGATGCAGGTGCTGGGGGGACAGTCCCAGAGGGGTTGAGTGATGGGGAGCATTCCCTGGCTGTGAGGGCAGTCTGGGGAGGGGAAGGAGACAGTCCCCTGGGTGGGAGGACTGTATGCATAGGGGACAGCTCCTGGCTAGAAGGTTGGGTGTATGGGGGACAGTCCCTGCCTGGGGGGCAACCATCTTTGCAGGCGGGCTCCACAGCCCGCTCTCTGGGCACTCAGGCCAGTCACACTGCCAGCAGCAGTGCAGAAGTGAGGGTGGCAATACACCACGCCATGCTACCCTTATAGTAAATGAATTAATGTTAATAGTAAATGTTTTGCCTTATTTTGCTAATTTAAAATGCTCTTGGCAGACATGTGCCAGTGTTGATATGAAAGGTACTATACTGATCTGAATCATATTGCTGTCATATAACAAATACTAACCTTTTGGGGGGGGGGGGCTTAGATGTGGCCCACCTAATGCATAGAGAGCTGCATAGGCGGCCCACAATAGTAAATACATTGAGAACCACTGGTCTAGGAAACAACACATGCAACTGAGAGTCCCTTCTGCTCGCTGAGTCAACAGTGAAGGAAACTGAAATGGTTGGGGGAAGAGGGTGCACTTCCTTTATGTAATCTTGAACACTCAACATTCAACACTACAAGGAATTGTGTTCACATCCCCCAAATAATTCCACTATGAAAAGTCCCCCAAGCTTGCTGCCAGGGAGTGCCATCTCACAACTCGGAACAGAAGCCCTCAAAGAAAGAAAGATCGGGAATAGCCTTTTTTCATGCTTTAAAAACCAAATCAAACCAAACAGAACAAATGAATAAATAAATATTAAAATAAATAAAATTAGAAATACAAAAATAAATATTAGATTTTGTCTTCCCTATTTTTTCCTTAAAAGACTAGTAGAACTATAACATCACAAGAGACTGAAATCTGAGCAATTGAGGCAGGATGGGATTTTTTGCTATATATTTTTTAAAAGTCTGATTTTCTTAAAATACCTATTTAAACTTCTAACAAAAATTCTCTTTGTGAAAGTCAACATTTCAATTGCGAGAAGAGACCTCTAGCTTAGTTCTTTAGTCCTACAAAGGGTCATTGAGCAACGAAGGGAAGACAAGATGTGATATTCCTGATATTTATAAGATAAAAGGAAAACATATCTTCTTTTGCAGGTCACCTTTAAACTCTTATTTTTTCTCACATGTAATTGTGTACAAGTCTAATTCTGCAGGAACAATAAGCACTGCATCTCTCTAAAGATCAGAAGATCTTGCTCTCCAATTCCGGTATAATACTTTATTTTCATGCACTTTGCAACTTTTCCTAATGAAATAAGGCAACATGAATGAAACCAGATGCATTTACTGAACATTTTACAAACCCCCCCCCCCCCACCTACCTATATTCCATCGTCTATGTTTTGCATCATCAAACTGCTGTCTCAAGACTAGGAAATCTATAACATCTGGCATATCATGGTACCTAGTTGCAATCAAAATGGAACAGGAATAATTACGGTGAAAAACCAGCAACAGAATATAAAAAACATTGTTAGCTATCAAAATGCATGTAATGCATCTGAATTCAATATAAACCTTTTAAATTTATATATCAGAAATTTCTGTTTAAAAATAAAACATCTTTAAAATTCAGGAAATTTAAAAGGTTTTAAATATTACAAAAAAGAGTTTCCCTATTGGAACAGAAATAATGCTTCCCTTACTTCATAGTGAATGATCCTCCAGTCAGTTTACCAGTATCTGGGTCAAGAAAAGCAAGTTTAAGACAGCAGAGAGTAGGCAATCCCACTTCATATTTAATCCCAACTATTTTCATCAGCTCTTGTTCCTAAAGTAAATAAAACAACATTCTTCTTTAAGTTGGTTGAATATAAGAAGACTGTAGCAGAAGTAAGAAATGAAAAAAGTGAATATACTTCTGTTGAACAACAGAGTTCAGTGGTGAACTGTATAAACAAAATTACTAGGTCAAATATAGACTTTTCAAATTTACTACCTCAAACCAAAAAGTTGCAATTCCCCAATATAACCTCATTGTATCGAATTTTCTGGAAACTTAATTGTTCACTGCACCACTTTAACAAGGATTTAAAAAAATAAATCCGATTGATACATGAACATCAATCACAAACCTAGGATTTTTTGTTTTATCCGTCTCAGTAATCAATTAAGTTATAACAATAATAACATTAAAATATTTATTTATTCATGTTTAAAACTTCTGGGGCAATCATTACATTTTTTAATCTTAATAAATCATTTTAAAAACAAAGTTTAATATCTGTTTTAAAAAGATTCTGTCAGCACAACTATGGACACTTTATGTCAAATAACACACACACACACACACACATAAGTTCTTTTCTATCACTTATTTTAAAGACAACAAAAATGGAAAAAGCAAGAAATATCATACCCGTAGTTCCATTTTATGCCACGGCTGTTTTTTTGGATTAATGCTATATATTTTATTCTTTTTAGCCATTACAATATATGCTTCATGACCTTGTCGGAAATAGTAAACCTAAGAATGAAACAAAAATTAATTAAGCAACATTTTGCAAGGGTCGGTCCTGGGGTTGGTTTTGTTTACTATCTTCATTAATGATCTGGAGGATGGCATGGACTGCACCCTCAGCAAGTTTGCAGATGACACTAAACTGAGAGGAGTGGTAGATACGCTGGAGAGCAGGGATAGGATACAGAGAGACCTAGACAAATTAGAGGATTGGGCCAAAAGAAATCTGATGAGGTTCAACAAGGACAAGTGCAAGTCCTGCACTTAAGATGGAGGAATCCTATGCACTGCTACAGACTAGGGACCGAATGGCTAGGCAGCAGTTCTGAAGAAAAGGACTTAAGGATTACAGTAGACGAGAAGATGGATATGAGTAAAGTGTGCCCTTTGGGTTGTATAAGTAAGAGCATTTCCAGCAGATTGAGGGATGTGATCATTCCCCTCTATTCAGCATTGGTGAGGCCTCATCTGGAGTACTGTGTCCAGTTTTGAGCTCCAGACTACAAGATGTGGAAAAATTGGAAAGAGTCCAACAGAAGGCAACAAAAATGATTAGGGGGCTTGAGCACCTGAGTTACGAGTAGAGGCTGAAGGAAATGGGATTTTTTAGTCTGCAGAAGAGAAGAATGAGGGGGGATTTGATAGCTGCTTTCAGCTACCTGAAAGGGGGTTCCAAAGAGGATGGATCTAGACTGTTCTCAGTGGTACCAGATGACAGAACAAGGAGTAATGGTCTCAAGTTGCAGTAGGAGACGTTTAGGTTGGATATTAGGAAATCTTTTTCACTAGGAGGCTGGTGAAGCACTGGAATGGGTTACCTAGGGAGGTGGTGGAATCTCCTCTCTTAGAGGTTTTTAAAGGTCAGGCTTGACAAAGCCCTGGCTGGGATGATTTAGTGGGGATTGGTCCTGCTTTGAGCAGAGTGTTGAACTAGACGGCCTTCTGTGGTTCCTTCCAACCCTGATATTCTATGATACTATGATTTTAAAATGCCAAAACATTAGCACATTGCTGATACACAGTCTGTTCCCTTTCAAACCAAGATGGTACAGGTACATGCAAATAAGGGCTCGGCGAGGCAGTGGAGTGGAGGTGATCTGTGGTAGGGGGGCACGGAGAAGGCAACCGCAGCAAGTAACAGGTGCCCTCCCCTCCCAGGCTTGCATCACAAAACAACTGATGGGCGCCGCAATCATGGGAGGTGGGAGAAGTGGAGCGTTGCCAGCGTGCTCAGGGGAGGAGGCGGAGCTGAGGTGAGCTAGGGCTGGGAGCTGCCACAGGGGGTGCTCCATGGGCGGAGGGGACCTGCCGCAGGAGGTGGCTCCCCGGGTGGAGGGGAGCTGCTGTGGGGGGAGGTGGGGAGGGAGCTGCCATGGGGGGGCCCTCCCCGGGCAGAAGGGGGCAGGGAGCTACCGTGGGGGGGAGGGGCGCTGCAGGGCGGGCGAGCTGACGCAAGGCTCCCCGGGCTGGGGGGAGGGGAGGCAGAAGGTGGAAGTTTTGCCTAGGGTGAGAAATATCCTTCCACTGGTCCTGTGCAAACCCCAGTTTGGGAACCACTGGTTTAGAGCACAGCTCCCATTGACTTAAATTGTAATTCTGAGTGCTCAGCTAGGGTGAGCAGATCACAACACCGAAATATCAGGACACACTGGGGCAGCGGTTCTCAAAGTGGGGGTCGCTGAGCGCTTCCTGAGGGGTTGCGAGCCCCTGTGGTCGCCGTGAAGCCGCCGAATTATTTCCGAATTCAGCAGCTTTTTGGTGGACATACCCACTCTCCCGATTCTCCACCGAAGTGCTTGCGAAAGCGGAAGCAATCACTTCGGCAGAGAGTTGGAAGCGCCGTCGAAAAGCCACGGAATGAGGAAATAATCAAGTCGCGCCAAGAAGCCGCTGGTGAAAAAAGGGTTGTGGTTCTCACAAGTTTGAGAACCGCTGCATTGGGGTGCCATAAGCCCAGCACACAGTCCACCCTCTGCTCCTCCCAGGTTCTGTCACCCCTCCCCACTGCTTGGTCCCCCTGCCACCATGCCTTTCCTCATTCCCCAGCCTACTGCTGGCTTGCTGTGTCCCTCCTCAGTCGCCCACCGAACACTCGCCTCTTCACCCTCCCTGCCCACCACTCTCCTTTCCCGCCCCTGCCACTCACCTACCGTGCTGACTTCCCCTCTGCTGGGTGCATGCTTGCTTGCCCCTGCACCACTCTTGCCCCACCTCCATTCTACCCCCTTCCTGCAAGTCTTCGCTCCTGCCCTGCCTCTCCTCCACCTCCCCCTGCAAGTGTGCCATGTCCCAGCTCCTCCCCCTCACTTCTGGAAAGTCCAAACTGCGCCTAACAGCTGTTAGGCAGCTGTTTGGCGCAGCGGGGACGCGACGCATGCTGGGGGAGGAGAAGCAGACAAGGAGCAGGGAGATCGGCACCTTCTTACCTGAATATCAGGACAATTGGTGTCCCAATCGTACATCGGGACGTGTGACAAAGGGTTAAATATTGGGACCCTCCCAATTTTATCTGGGACATCTGATCACCCTATGCTCAGCACTTTTGCAAATCAGACCCTAGGGCCTCGAGTTGAGTACCCAGAAAATATGGATCACACAGTGACTGCATGTGAAGAATTTGGTGCATATGAGTTGTTTACAATCACAATCACAATCACAAGGAACTCTGTGGCAGAGGTGGGGATAGAATCCAATTACCCAGAGTGGCATTCAACTGCTTTAACAATGAGACCATCCTCTATTTTCTGTAAACCTCTACCTCACTCACCACAATCTTTCAACTCTGCAACAAATGAGGCAATAGTTCTACAGACGACAGCCTTTTTTGGTACACAACTCTGATTCATTTTCAAAGCAGGGTGGAAAAAATAGCATGTGATCATGTAATAACTGTCTCACGTATAACTCTCTCATAATGCTTACATACAAGGTGGCTGAATTAAGGTTGCCGGTGCATTCCCTAACTTTTGAGTCCTTGAATTTGCAAATGTAATATTATTTTAGCATAGTTTTGTGTGTGTAAATCTAAATTCCATAATGTGATACATTACTGACATCCACGTGGGTTGTCTGCAGGGCAGGAACCTTTACATACACCACACATAACTGCCACTTGAGCTAATGGGGTAATGGAAAGGAATAAAGGTTATCATTCCTTATCTCGACCAGAACTAGAAGGAGTGAGACACACTGTCAGTGAGTTTTATTAGTGTTGGTTGAAACTTGGAATTGTTTTTAATGAGAAATATTGACATTTCAAGGAATTGGAACGAAACCAAATATTTTTGAAATTTCCCACAAAACAAATTCTAAAAAATTCAGCTTTGAATTTTTTTTATTTAATTTAAAAATTTTGTTTCAAGTATTTTTTACTAGGTACAGGCAGATAATACTTAATATTGACTGAAATGTCTTATCTTTTTTCTAAGTCAAAGTGTATGCTGTTTTTGTTTAATGAAAAACAACAAAAACAGAAAACAACTTGCTCTAGAAAATAATGCAAGACATTTCTATCAATATCAAACAGCACCTTCTCTTGATGGTTTTAAAAATAAAATAAAAATCTGAAACATAATTTGGGAATTTTCCATTAGAATTTTTTGCTGGAAAAAACCCCCCAAAAAACTTCAAACTCTCTGGGAATTTTTTTTTTAAAACAAATATGATTTTTCACATGCAAAATTGGTTTAATCAAAACTGCTTTTTCTGATGAAAAACTATTTTGATGAACATTGTCTGAGACCAGCTCTAGGTTTCAAGGACATTGGATGACCGCAGAGCAATTGAGACACCCTAGGATCAGGATGTCTCAATTGCTGAGACATTACAGGCTCTGGAGAGAAGTGTACTCTAGTGTACTCACAGACTCTTCTGCCCAGACCCCCCCGCCCAAAAGTTTGACTCTTTTTGCCTCATCCTCTACAGCCTGTACCTGGCCCAGTCCTGTCTCTACCCCACCACTAGCTCCTCAGCCCCATTCCCACTCTACTCACCTAGCCAGTCCCATGCTTCCAGTCTCCTTTCCCAGGGAGTTCTAATGTCATCTCTTTAGACTCCCCATTCCACCCCCAGTCTCTCCCACTTAGGCTGCAGTGTGTTCAGTCCTCCACGGGGATGGAGCATGTGCAGTCTAGCTGGATGACACTAGGTTTAGAATTTTTGGACCTGAATCCCAAACCCAGGTTCCAGTGTACACAGTGCAGTACACAGATACAAGTCAAAATCACCATATTCCAGGCTTCCTAGCACCCTCCCCAGCTGCGGTCGCTCTGGCCCTTGGTTCATGGTAAAGTGTGGGAAAACTTGACTGCCCACCCCAGGTTATAGGAAAATGTCACAGCCTGCCAACATATCCTGCTGAGCCGTATTTTGGGTCTGCATGCTCCCAACAACCTGAGCCAATAACATGGAGGAGCCACAATCTGAAGAGCTTCTCTTGTTTGGGTTTTCACTTCTGTTTCAGGAAACAGGGAGAACATTCAAGAGATGCTGGTGGACATTTCAGTGACATTTTCTGATCTACCAAAGGCAGCTAGCTGATAGAGGAGAAGGAGAATACAGACACAGAAAACAAATTGGCTTATGCTACTTACAACTTTCGGAATAACCACTGATGCCCCTATGCAGACCAATGCTTCTGTAGCACGGCCACAAGATCATCATCATATGGATATGGGATGATGAGCAGTGGGTCTAAAATTTTCAAATGAAGAAAGCCACATTTTTAGTTTTGTGAGCAGCTTGCCTCCACTCTCCAATGTCAGAACACACGCATGAGGGTTGCCATACTGGCTGAGCAGTGGGTTGCTATAACCACCTGGAAGCTGGCTACCCTGGACTGCTACAGGTCAGTAGTTCACCAGTTTGGCACTGGAAAGTCAGTGGTGGGTAAGGTGGTTGGGGAGGTTTCTAAGGCAATGAGGCACATGATTACCCAATATCCCTGAAGTAATTACTAATTTTGAGAGAATGGGGTTTCCAGACTATTATGGTGGCACTGATGGGACTCATGCGTCCATAGTTTTCCTCCTCAAGGAACATGAGAACATAAACAGCAAAGGGCACTACTCCACTGTTATGCAGGTCCTTGTGAACCATAGAGGCCAATTTATGGATGACAGCATGGGCTGCACTAGGAAGTTCATGATGCCAACTATTGGGAGTCTACATCCATGGACCAGATGCAACAATTTTGCCACCAAACGACATTGTCATAAATGGAGTTACTGTCCTCACTGTTATTTTGGAGGACCTTGCACACACCCCATCCCCTTTTGCCTGGCATTCTGAAACCATACTAGAACACCTGGCAAAACAATGTTTAATCACACTCTAAGAAGGTGCAGTATGGTGGCTGAAGGTGGGATCGGCAAATTGAAATTCAGCTGGCGCTGTCTGAAGACCTGTTAGCATTCCAGTGTAATCAATGCTGTCTGCATTACTGTGGTTTGCTGTGCTCTTCACAATCTTTGTGAAGCCAAAGGTGAGCCATTTTCCCCAAAGGGACCCATGAAAGTAATAGATCGCTGAATCGGTACACTATACCAGAAAGTGTGCCTATCAAAGATGGAGCAGGATGCTTCTGGGCAACACAAATTAGGGAAGCTCTGTGTTCCCCCGTTTTGGGCTTGCACAGGCCAATTGATAAGGGAGAATAGTATGTTTATGAATGTGCTTCTACAATGTTTATAGTAAATTAGATACTGTCACATCATGCAACGAAATTTGGGCGAAGGGGGGCTGAATGCCATGCATTGTAACTTACAGGTAACATAACTGATTATGATTATGATGTTATGCTTCAAAACTTTATAGTTAGTCTTTAAGGTGCCACAGGACTTTGTTAACTCTGTTATAACTGATTATGAACTGGCTAGGAGGTTGATTGCTATGCACTGTACTTACAGATGACACGACTGATTATGAACTGGGTGGGTGATTGCTATGCACTGTACCTGCAGGTGACATGACCGATTATGAACTGGGGTAGGGTAAGGGCGTGTGGCAAGAACTGTGGATTTAAAGTAGGATTGATGTAGAGAAAATTATTAAGAATCAGAGAGGTAGCCGAGTTAGTCTGGAATAGCAGAGGTAACAAAGAGTCCTGTGGCACCTTAAAGACTAACTAAAGTATTGAAGCATAAGCTTTTGTGGGCTAATACCCACTTCGTCGGATGCAAGCAGAGAACATGATCAAATACAACATCCCAGATGTTCCTTATCATGCATTTATCTTTATTATTTAAAATACACATTATATGCTGTGATGCAGTGATGGTAATAGCTATTCTTAATAAAATAAAGACCTTTATTTGTGTGCATTGATTTAAACACAAAAATAGACTAAACCACTGCCACATAGGCCAGCTACCACTGGCACACCAATAATAACCCAACTCCAAAACCATTAATAAAACAAGGTGCATAAACCAAACATTCAACAATGAACACAGTAACAACACATAATTCCACTTAGGTTGCATGTCCTCTGGCCTCCTGTTCTCCTTTCCCTTTCTTTCATGTTTCGTATGCTCTTGACACCGCTGCACTGGGTGATGGGAGGCCTGCAGGAGGGATGGCTCAGCACAGGGTTAGAGGATTCTATATGGTAGATTTACCGTCCAGCTGCTGTTAAGTTTGGGTTGCACAGGCGATACAAACTATGGAATTGTCCAAACTGTTCCTGCTTTGCAGCACATGGTCCCATGGAGGAGACTCAGGGCATGGTGCAAGCACAGCAGGAGCCTATATCCTTGGGGTCATAAGCATTAACACCCTCTCAAACAGGCCTTTCTGCTGTGCTCTATCTTCTTTCCTCAGCCAGTGTTTCTGCTCCAGAATCTGTGTTGAACCGCAATTCTGTCCTCTCACTCTGCAGCCTCTCTGTGCCTTTCCACTTGCCATGAATCTTTCTCCTGGTATTGCACCTGCTTGTCCCTGTCCAGAATGTTCATCATATGTTCATCACAGAAACACTTCTGCATCCCAGGGGTCTGCTTGACTGCACTCAATGTCAAGGTGGAGGGACCAACGGAGGCAGAAAGGCCTACGAGTAGACATCAAACAGTGCATTATTGTTTCAATACCTTAAATCAGGTTTCTCCAGGCAAAAGTGGCTTGTGGAATCTCAAGGCCCAGAAATGATACTTTGCAAAACTGAACTTCAATATATTCTGAGAGGAATATTTCAGGTCCCAAAAGTAGTGTTAACACAAATGAATCACAATGAAATGATACAGAAACAATGGTAAGTTAAAATTTAAAATTTTTCTGTTTAAAAATTGCAGACCAATTTTGTCTGTGGGCAGAGAAGTGAGAGATTACTAACTAAGCCTTCTCTATCCTTTCAGGGATTCCACCTTCTGGAGGACATCACAAGTCTAAAGGTTCCAAAATGTCAAAGGGACATTCTTTTCAAGCTGCCAGAGGCAAGCCAGTTGTGTTTTCAAATTTACGGTGACTGAATGCACATCTACGAGTAGAGTGGGCTGATGATCTATAGAGCTGGAACTCTAAAGTACTCATTTTCCTGAAATTTGACTACCTCTCGAGTTCCCTATTATGGAAAAAGTTTGCAGATAAGAGCTCTGGGATTGGGTCAAAATTTATGGGGGAAATCAACAGAATGCTGTTAGCATCCATATGGATTATTGCCTCCCTGCAGCATCCGAAGCATGCTGCTCTGATAACAACTACCCAGTGATAATATGCAAACATAGACTCTCGAAGAACTACACAGCCATTTCCCCCCATCCCCTCAGCGCATTTCTGGTGTACTGTACCCTCCCCCTTCCCCCCCCCCCCCGCCCCAGCTGTACTTTGGACATTGTAGTCTGTGGGCAATGGAATCATTTAACTTCCCCACCAGACAGTTTACTATTTACAGGCAGATTATTATACTGTGGCGGGGCTAATTTGTATGGCATGGCATACTAAAAGAGAAGCAATATATGGTTCTTATTTTTAACACTCCAGCAAATCTTTGTAAGGATGTGCAAGTTTCTAATAAAAATTAAATTTTAAATGCTTGTTTCATTGATGTTTGAGCTTCCTGGTTTCCATTTTGAATTCCACATGGTGGTGGTGCTAAGGTGCTAGCATTCTGTTTGCCACTGACAGATACATGCTGCTGCCCTCAGCTTATAATAAATTTTGCACTGGGTCTGCAGTAGAAATTCCTCCTATACACATTATAACAACAACAACAAACATGGAACCAGAAACTTACCAGGTTGAGGGGCTACTTCTGCTTCGTGTGTTTCTGCTGTTAGTTCTGCAATGGGCTGCTCCTCCACAGAATCATTGAAAAGTTCCTCTGAGACGAGATCTAAGATGTGCTGCAGCTGCTCCAACAGCAAAGCATCCTGGGAGACTGGCGTGAGCACAAGAGTCACTTCAGCAGCCTCCGGTGTCAAACTGGATTCCAGGGTCAGAAGATCATCATATTTGCTAACCAGACTGTCAAAGTGCTGGTGGCTCATTACTTGGTGCCATTCCCGGCACCTGATCAAATTCCTCATAAAACAGGCAAGATGATGTTGAGTTTCCAGAGGTGTTCTCATATCTGGCTTTTCAGTAGTTATTCTTGGGATGCTTAATCCACTCCCTGCACTGGTCGCTGGTCTGGTAAATCCACAAAGCTGCCAGACTCTTCACTATTTCCTTGTATTTCTGGAACTCTTGCTGAAGTCAAATTGTTTGCTTGCCTCACACAAGAGTTTAACTAAAATCTGATTGTGCTCTCATGATCAGCTAGCATTGCATTTGGCAAAGGACTTCTTTGTGTTGATGGCCATTATAAATATAGCAGAAGGCTCACTCTACTTACAGCTCAGCAGTCAGAAGAAAAAGGAAGGGCTAAATTCTGAGCAGCTGTACTTGAACCAGAGGGATCATTTCCATTTCTTGGGAGTCAACTGGCCAGTCTTGGGATAGAATGGATGAAATACACCATCCCATGGAATTGTGGGACAGCATTGATGAACTCTCAGGCCCCAGTATGGGAGGCATGGGTCAGAGCTGCATCCACACTGCAAAATTTGATTCTGTGGGACCCAGGCTCAAATCTCTTCCCACAATGATTCAGTCCTGGGGCCTGTGCATGGAGGGCTTGCTGGCCCGAGTCAGACATAATTATGTGTAGATGAAAGATGGATATGAGCCCAAGCTTGCACTGCAGTAGGGACACATCCTAAATGGTTTTGGCTGAAATTTTCCAAAAAATGCAGCCTAAGGCAGGCACCGAGTATGGAAAATTTCAGCCCAAATAATTAAAGTTTGTCAAAGTCATAAGCAACAGAAAACGAGGCCTTAGGGAAGTGTTGAGCAACCTTAATAATAGGTGATATTACCAGCTGTGCTTATAATAAAATGATTGTCCAGCTGTGGAATTTCTTGCACCCTCTCGGACACATATAGGGACAATCATTGTCAGCGATATGATTCTGGACTTGATGTATTACTGGTACATTTCTTTTAGTGCAACAATTCCTATGTTTCCAGGTACAGACTAGGTGGCAATTGTCAAGTTCATTAATGTCAAGGTTCTTCTGAACAACATATAGATGAGAGCCTAAGTATTCTCTGTATACAGTGCAACATCTGCTTTGCCTGGCCTAATGTGAGATTTTTGTAAAACATGTCAATACTAGTAGGGTACTAAAGACTCTTAAGAATATGGAACAGGCATATTGCTGACAATCCTACAATACCTAGATGGCACTAGTGACCAGATTTGTTCATTTTGTATTTGATTCTGTAAAGAGCAGAGCACCTCCACAGAGGCTCTCAATGGAAGCTGAAGTTGATGATCTATGTGGGAACTCAATTCAGCACCCTAGGTACTTAACACCTCTCCAGAAATGCTTAGCTCTTTGAAGATTCAGGTCTGTGCAGATTATTGTGTATGGCCCAACTATTTCCTCTGGCTTTTTCCTGAGTAGTGAATTTGTGTCTCATAGATTGTGGAAGACAGGGTACACAAAATCAAGATTTTGACTTGGATTTTCAAGCCATACATTAAGTATGTTTATGCAACCAATACATTGTATCAGACACATTTTATCAATTAAAAAACAAATTGTTTTATGTATCTGTCATTTTTGGAATTGAACTACTGAATCACAGAATCATAGAATTGTAGGACTGGAAGGGACCTTGAGGGTTCATCTAGTTCAGTCCCCTGCATTCCTGGCAGGACTAAGTATTATCTAGACCATTCCTGACAGGTTTTTGTCTACAAATCTCCAGTGGTGGAGATTCCACAATCTTCTGGGCAATTTATTCCAGTGCCTAACCACCCTGACAGTTAGGAAGTTTTTTCCAATGCCCAACCTAAACCACAATTGCTTCTTGTCCTCTCCTCAGAGGTTAAGAACAACAATTTTTCTCCCTCCTCCTTGTAGCAACATTGTATGTACTTGAAAACAGTTATGTCCCCTCTTGGTCTTCTCTTCTCCATACTAAACAACCCGATTTATTCATTCAATCTTCCCTCACAGGTCATGTTTCCTAGACCTTTAATCATTTTAGTTGCTCTTATCTGGACTTTCTCCAATTTGTCCACATCTTTCCTGAAATGTGGCACCCAGAACTGGACACTACTCCAGTTGAGGCCTAATCAGCACGGAGTATAGTGGAAGAATTACTTCTTGTGGCTTGCTAACAACACTCCATGCCAGAATGACATTTGCTTTTTTGCAACAGTATTACACTGTTCACTCATACTTAGCTTGTGATCCATTATGACCCCCTGATTCCTTACTGCAGTACTCCTTCCTAGGCAGTCATTTCTCATTTTGTATGTGTGCAACTGATTGTTCTTCCTAAGTGGAATACATTGCATTTGTCCTTATTAAATTTCATCCTATTGACTTCAGACAATTTCTCCAGTTTGTCCACATCGTTTTCAATTTTAATCCTATTCTCTAAAGCACTTGGAACTCCTACCAGCTCGGTATCATCCGCAAACTATATAAGTGTACTCTTTATGCCATTATCTAAATCATTTGATGAAGATATACAACAAAACTGGAACCAAACTGATGCCTGTGGGACCCGTATTCTAGTATTCACTCCCCAGCAGGAGCATTACTGCATTACTATGGCAGGAGCAGCAGGCCGGAGCGCTAGTGGCGTGGCTGGGGCGTTGGATGGGATGGAAACTCAGGAGAGGCAGGCGGGGGAGGGGCCAAGGCTCGCCTTCCCAGCTGGGAGCTCAGGTAGGCCAGAGAGGATGATCCCGCGGGCTGGATGTGGCCCATGGACCATAGTTTGCCCAGCCATGAGCTAGTTTGATCTTGTTTTGTGCCTTGGCCTTTCTAATTTTGTCCCTATATACTTGTGTAATTTGTTTACATTCATCCTTTGTAATTTGACCTACTTTCCACTTTCTGGAGGACTTTTTTGAGTTTGAGATCACTGAAGATCTCCTGGTTAAGCCAGGGTGGTCTCTTGCCATACTTCCTATCTTTCCTACGCAGTGGGCAGTTTGCTCTTGTGCCCTTAATAAAGTCTCTTTGAAAGACTGCCAACTCTCTTGAACTGTCTTTCCCTTTTGACTTTCTTCCCATGGGATCATACATTCCAAGAACTTGTTGGATAATCTTTGCCCTGCTGCATTATTTTCCCAACAGATATTTGGGTAACTGATAGTTCCCTATGACCACCAAATCCTGTGCTTTGGGTGATTTTGTTAGTTATTTTAAAAAAAACCTCATCCACCTCTTCTTCCTGGTTAGGTGTAGTAGACCCTTACCATACATCACCTTGTGTTTTTACCCCTTTTATCCTTACCCAGAGACTTTCAACAAGTCTGTCTCCTATTTTTGTCTCAAACTCAATCCAAGTTTATACATTTTTGATATATAAGGCAAAACCACCTCCCTTTTCCCCCTACCTGAGCAAGCTGTACCTTTCTATATCAATATTCCAGTCATGTCTATAATCCCATCAAGTCTCTGTGATGCCAACTATGTCACAGTTGTGAGTATTAACCTGTATTTCCAGTTCTTCCCTCTTTACTTCTTGCTTTAGTATATGGGGCATATTTCCCACTGAAGTAACAGAGGTGAGGAAAGGCACAGGAGAAATACGGTGCAATAAAAAACCCATCACAATACAGTGGAAAAAGAAAGGGATAGCCCAAATGTGACACAGCATTTATAAGATTTTGAAGGGCACAGAGGCAGTGTAGAATGTGCTGACAGAGAAACTTTCACTCTGAAAGAAAGTAATTTTGACTTGATTAAAATTAAGCTTTAAAGAGGGTTTTAATCAATCCAAAATGTTCAAAAAAATAATAATGAAAAATAATTAAATACATTTCTAAAAAAGTTATGTAAAAGAGTTGAAAAACTAGAAATGGAACGCAAGAATTTTGAGAAACAAAAATACCTCATCACCCATTTGTGGCACAAACGGACACCGACGAGGAATAGTATCTGTAATCCATGCTGAAGGCAGCCATTCTTCCAACGTCAAGCCATTTTCTGTCAGAACTCCTACAGCCAACCTCTAAAGAAAATACACACAATAATATATTAATACAAATAATTCAGCCTTTACCAAAACTCACAATTTGTCCCCAAAATATATTATCATTTTGTCAAAGCCTCAACTGGAATTTTGTGAAAATGGCTTTTATCATTGAAAGGAAAATAAATGACATGATCAGATTAGAAATGCTATTGAAAAGTTCTGGGGTAATTTCATAACGCAACAGCAAAATGAGACTTTTTATAATCAAAACAATGAAACTTGAATTTAATACTTTCTTTTACCCAAATAACATTTGACTAATGTACATAAAGTATGAATTTATTAGTGTCCAGCCACGTGACAAGTTTTGAGGGCTGAGAGATAAGCAATTGAAATTTCCCAAATTCTATGTTCTATTGTACATACACACACAAATCTATGTTAAAAGAACATTATTAAAGATCCAGTGCGGACTGATCATTGGAGATTTTGAAGGTGAAGCTCTAGCAAGCCTTTACTAAGCACGGCCAAATTAGGAAAAAAATTTCATGGAAATAGCAAAAAAAAAAAACAAATACATCCCTGACAGAAATACCACTGCCCTGCCAATTTTAAGTGCCTATTTCAAAGTATGGAGGTGTTAGAGCTTCTCAAAGAAAGAATGCCAGAGTAATAGACAACCAGCCCTGTCTATAATATATACACATTAGGAAGGTCAGTTAGTTACCCTACAGTAATTGTGGTTCTTTGAAATGTTGTATTAAGTGTGGATCTTATTCTATGTGCAACTGCGACCCATGCACTGGGAGACTGAATTTTTAATTTAACAAGTAATATCCAGCGGAGCCTCTCAAACAAGGGCATAAAGGGTGGAGTGGCTATGACCTTTCCTTCAGGTCTCTCAATTTAAAGCCTGTGTACCTGAGGACTCCGAAAAATAAGGTGACTCGTGGGACTACAACATCTTGAAGAACCTCAATTATTATAAGGTAAATAGGTGTACTTTTTTGTTTGAGTACAGTAACTCCTCACTTAAAGTCGTCCCGTTTATTGTTGTTTCATTGTTACATTGCTGATCAATTAGGGAACATGCTCATTTAAAGTTGTGCAATGCTCTCTTATAAGGTCGTTTGGCAGCTGCCTGTTTTGTCCACTGCTTACAGGAAGACCAGCCCCATTTTGAAGTTAGCTGATGGGGGTTTGGAATCAAGGTGGACCGGCTGCCCCCCTAAGTTCCCTGTGCAGTAGCTGCCCAGCAGGCTATCAATTGCCGGGAGTTCAGCTGTCCCTCCCCTCACTGACGTGCTATTCCTATCCTCTGCCTTGGAACTGCTCCTGAGAGCCTCCTGCTTTCTGTGCTGGGGGGTAATGTCAGGGTGTTCATCTCCACCCTGCTCCTGCACCCCACGTACCCCTTCTCCCTATAGAGCAGGCTGGCGACACGGACAGAGAGAAACAGAGAGAGCTTAGGGCAGCAGCTGCTGTTTCAACTTCCTGATCAACTTAAAAAGACAATGTACTTAAAGAGTGGGATCAGACTACTTAAAGGGTCAATGCATACACCTCCCCCCCAGGGTGTGTGTCTCGGTCTGCCATGGTGTCTCCCCTCCCTTCATTCCTGCTGCTTTCTAGAGTGTAGGCTACATTAACTAGCTAGTTCATCATTTAACAGTCAGGCATTCCCTGGGAAATATTCCACCCTCTAACTTCACCACCTCAACCAAGCTTCACAATCATCATCGCTGTGTACAGTATTAAATTGTTTGTTTAAAACATATACTGTGTGTGTGTGTACATAGTTTTTTGTCTGGTAAAAAAAATTTCCCTGGAACCTAACCTCCCCTATTTATATTCATTCTTATGGGGAATTTGGATTCTCTTAACATCGTTTCACTTAAAGTCACATTTTAAAGGAATATAACTACAACATTAAGCGAGGAATTACTGTATGTGTCAGTATAAGTCCCACTCTAGGTGACACACAAGAAGAATCCTCCCTGGATGAGAATGAAGATTCTCAGTTGTATTAGTCAAACATGGATTGAAGTACTGCTCTTCCATATGCGACGTGCTCTGGCAGCCATGTCAAATGCACAGCATTTCACAAAGGTCATTGAGTTTCTCCATGTGGCTACCTTACAGATCTCAGCTATCTGTATAGTTCTAAAGCAGGCTGAAGATGCTGCCTGCGCCTCAGGTGGAGTGTTTGCAGGGAGAGCCTTGCCATACAACAGATAGTAAGTAGGTAGAAATTCACTGAATAATTTTCTCAGTGGGGAGATGGCTTGGCATTTTGATGTATTGGATATGGCCACAAAGAGCCAGGTAGAAAGTCTGAAAGTCTTGATTATGTCATATAGCAGGGCCCCAGTAACATCCAGAATATAAAGCTTCTGTTCTCCTGGTGATGAGTGGGGCTTTGAGAATAATGGTAAGGGTGACAGACTGGCTTAGGTGAATTCTAAGACCACTCTAGGGATGAATTTAGGGTCTGGTTTCATCACCACTTTGTTCCTGTGAAAGGATATAAATATATATTGCAGTCCAGCCCCAAGAGCTTGCAGCTCACTGGCTCGCCATGCTGATGTGATGGCTATCAGAAAGACCATCTTGATAGTGAGGTGGTATAATGAACATTCTGCTGATGGCACAAATGGTGACTTCAGGCTTCACTATACTACAATGTGGGAGCAGGGTCCTTAGTCAGAGGGCAGGTAGGGAGAAGGTCCTTGAGGAACGTCAACACTGTAGGATATGAAAAGACTGAATATGACTGTATCAGAGTGAGATATGCTCTTTGTTTCAGGAACAGCATATAGTCCAGAATCTTTGGTACAGGCTCTGAGGTGCATATGTGGCCTCAATGGACATTGCTATTTAATAAAATAAAATGCACTAAATAAAATCCAGTCTAGCATACACAGTGTGCATGTGCACCCAGATTAAGATACACACTGACCGTAACTGAAGAATTTACAGCAGACTCTCGATTATCCAGGATGATAGGGAAAAAATTAATCCTGGTTAACAAAATCCCAGATAATCACCATACATAGGAAATATGGGGAGGGGGAAGTTGGTTCACCAGCCACCCTGCACTGGGGGAAGGGGGCTTTGGTTCACTAGCTGCCCTGCGCCCTGGTGTGGGTTTTTTTTGTTTTTTTGTTCTTGGGGCGGCAACAAAGCCAGAGCCAGCCCTGTGAGTTACGCATATATATTTTTTGACATCCTGGTTAATCCACATTCTGGTTAACCCAATTCTGGATAATCGAGAGTCTACTGTATGTCTATTTTATTTTTCAAAAAAACATTTATCTGATAAAGCCCATGCACTTGAAGTTATTTATACTAACATGTACATTAGAACAATATTCATATAAGGATCCTTTCAACCTACTATCAAATATGAAAATTTAATCCAGTTTACTCTAACCCACATAGAGCAAGCTTGAGAGAAAATATAGGTCTTGCAGAAGGTCCTGAGAGTTAACAAAACCAAGCTCTGTGAAACAAAAGAGGGCAATGAAGACTGGAGTAAATTCCAGAGGTCAGGACACTTCAATGAATATGCCCTGCTGTTAGCCACTTCTTGAATAAACTATATATGCACAAGTATAGATTTTAGTTTCTCTCTACATGTCAAGCAGAAACCTGTGGCAGAGAGTCCCAGAACCTGACTCTATAGACTCAGGTTCGTGATACAGCACTTAAAATAGTTGTGTAGAGGTTCAGACTCAGGCTGGAACTTAGGCTCCAAAGCCTAGAGGGGTGGGTTTCTACACAGCTATTTTTGGTGCCATAGCTAAAGCCCAAATCAGACTTGCCGCTGCGGATTCTGCTTGCCACGTAGACATTGTCTTATTTGGGTCATGTCCAAGCCAAGTTAGTTCTCATCCAAGCCCCAAATTTTATATAGACAGGGTAAATCACAGCTCCATAACCGGATCTGATAAAATGAAGACAGGAGTTTTGTCTCTTCTGTATATAAAGCATCACTGCGCACTCCACCTATCCCATTCCTCGTGTCTCTACTCACAATGAACAGCGTGTGTGTGTGAGAGAAAGAGAGAGACACACACATGTATCCACACAGAGTACGAGAGAGCTCTTGGTCAGATGACGAATACTACCTTCTGCGACCTCAGAACCAAGTATTAGAGCCACCCAAGTAACTCGATCTACTGCTGTTATGTTTCACAAAGTGCAGCAAACAGTATCAAAGGCAGGTCAACATGCCTAAAAATCTGCCTGGACCCATTAAAGCTTATGTCTAAATAAATCTGTTAGTCTTTAAGGTGCCACTGGACTCCTTGTTGTTTTTCTGGGTACAGACGAATACGGCTACCCTCTGATACTTGACACCATGCAAGGCATTGAATTTATCTGTATGGAATGGAAATTCATCAACCTCACCAAAAAACTTGCACAGATATAGACAGACATCATCTTCCTCTCCAAGTGCAAACAGATGGACATCATACCAAATGGACTGATGGTAAAAAATCCATTGCAATTGACATACTAAACTCACTATGGTGAGAGAATGTGCCACACATTCTTAAAGAAACTGAGGACATCCACCTTGATTGTACTGATCCTGTCAACACTGGTTCTCCACTTGTGAGGTAACTCCCTTCTCTTCATGTGTCAGTATAACAATGCCTGCATCTGTAATTTTCACTTCATGCATCTGAAACAGTGGGTTTTTCACCCATGAAAGCTTATGCCCAAATAAATCTGTTAGTTTTTAAGGTACCACGGGAATCCTTGTTATAATCAGTTAATCGGCAAAGATAAAGCAAACTAAAATCAGCCACGTATCCTTAATAATCCATTCTCTTCAGGAAAATAATTGGAGATATTGGTCATGCTAGGAGATGGTTTCTTAAAAATGATTCTAACATTGGCTTCTATAAGAGATTCTAGCACTTTTCTCTCCACCGAGACACTGACAATCTCCTCTAATAATGGGCATCATAATTCATTTCACCTTTTGCTAGCCTGCATCAGACAATAAATATCAGTCTATGACCTGGGTTTTAGACTCAACACCCAACAGAACCTCAAACTACAGGGTCTGAAAGTCAAGCAGAGAAGAATAGTTTCATTTGTCCCTCATCCCCAACTTGATATGATTCCAATGAAGATTCTGAGTTAAGTGAAATTTTCTAACCAGTGTGAAACTCCTCACAGTGCAAAATACTCGACTCTGTAACCAAGATGGCATCGCCTGAATTAACAAGTCTGCTCACCCGTGCAACAGTTCCATTGACCTGTAATTTTAACTTCACAGAAACTAGAGTGGAAATGAAGATTTCCTCATCTTCTGAACAACTGTGGTGTAAGATTAGAAACACTTTTATACCCCACAGTCAGATTCAGAACAATACCACTCACTACTAGTCCTTTCCCCTTTTCGTTTGTAACAGATTTTCTAAATATCATGATAACTTGTGAGAATGAAGCCAGGAAAGAGCCAATAGCTGACGACAAAAAAGGATTATTCCACACCTTCAGCGTAGTGTTCTCTTATTCTCCAGACAGAAAGATGAACTGGTTCCGTTAAGATTTAAAGAGTGACTTATAAAACATGCCCTTTGCCCCCAAATGGAAGACTGTTTAGCCCATGACAAATGTATAGCCCATGACAAACGTATAGCCTTTACTCCCGCTTCAATCTCAGCCTAAAACAGATCCGGAAGGTGGCCAGCCATATGTATACCAGAAGCCACTTAAGAGTCTCATAATCATAGAAGTCCTGAAATCTTGAACTAACAGAGATAAGTCATTATCCACATGAAGACTAGTCACCTAGAAAAAAAATTCTGACAACTCCACCATCACTGTAGAGAGGAACTCAGTCAGCTTAAGAAAGAACTCAGAGATACAATGGGGTAATTTATACAGCAACACAAATCCTATTTTAGCTCCATCCAAGAGTCACACACCAGATGGACATACTTTTGAAATGGAAGCCCTCCTGCATCCAGCCAGATGTAATTAATGTGGCTCTCTCTCTCTATCCCATCCTTTGATTCATACTGAACTGAGTAGCCAACGGGAGATAACTGGTTAAAGTCTTATCCAGCCTAGTTTCCCAAATATACACAGTCAAGGTCTCATCCACAATCATATCATAGATGGTGCTTTTATGCCAAGAAGAGGAGTGTTTTATATAAATACCTAGATAAATCATAGTAACTGATTTAAATGCAAGGTTGCTGGAGATTAAGGAGATTGCAACCTAAATATCTTACATTCCCTAGCACAGACTCCTGTTGAGACTGATCTTCAACATTTTGTACCCTGATCCACACTTAATACTATTTTCTTGACAGGCTCATTCCTACAAAGCCTTTATACTCCCAGTTAATAGCAACACTGCTTTATCTTCTTGGGCACCAAAAAGTGGGCACCATAAAGTGGTCATAAAGTGGCATAGTCACAGCGAAGATTGTACTCCTGGTTGTAAGGACACCAATATATTCAAGAGGTGAAACACCTCAAATTTACATCATAATAAAAATAACCATTACAGAAACAATTCAGCTGAAGAAAAAACATTATGTGGAGACCTTACAATGGCCAATTAACATTAGTTGATAATCAGTATTTGCATAAATAAAATTAAGATGTGTTCTCTAATTATTAGAAGGTATTTGGGGTTTGCATAAATTCATGTTCATATCTACTCATGCCTTTTGCTTTCTTTTGTAATATTAGGAATAAGTGTCCTATAAGCTATAAAATGTACCCAACCTTTTTTTTTCTCTCTTTGGGTTTCCTTTTCTTTGGTGATGTTGTCGGTCCATCTTTATCTTCATTCCCTTTTTTCCTTTCCTTTTTAATTTGCTTCTGTTTTTGTTTTTCGGTCCCCTCTTCATCCTCTGAACTGCTCTCTGCTTTCTTGGTTTTAAGTTTAGGAATTTTCTTTGGTGGCTGCAGATTAATTCCTGCATCTGCGGTCCAGTCCGAGTAATCACTGGAGTATTCACTAGAGTTGGTGAATGAAGGGACAAAGGAAGGAAGGGAATTAAAGATCAAGCAAAGAGCAAATTGCTTCACAAAACAAATTCAGAGTAAACTGCTTTATATAATATTAATATAATCCCAAACAAGATTGTTAAAATTGGAGTTAAGGCAATCATAGTAATACTATTAAAAAGTTGTAGTTAAAAAAGGAATATAAACCCATCATATTTTGAGAGAGAGTAAATCAGGACTGCAGTTTAAAATATTCTAGGAATATTTGGAAATTCATATTTACGGTTCTGCCAAGAATTTTAATTCCGTCCCTTTACTGGTTTACATGAGGAGAGATTAAAAAAGACTGGGATTTTTCATTTTAGAAAAGGGATTATTAAAATGGGATATGATAGAGATCTATAAAATCAGGAATGCTATGGAAAAAGTTAACAAGGAAGTTGTTATTTACCCTTTCACATAACACAAGAACTGGGGTCAACTCAATTAAATTAACAGGCAGCAGATTTAAAACAAACATAAGGAAGTATGTTTTCACCCAACAGTCAATGTGTGAAACTCATTGCATGGGTGTTGTGACGGCCAAAAGTATAACTGGGTTCAAAAAAGAATTAGATAAATTCATGGAGGACAGGTCCATCAAATGGCTATTAGCCAATATGGTCAGGGACACAATCCCATGCTCTGGGTGTCCCTAAACCTCTGAATACCAGACGCTGGTACTGGATGACAGAGTCTGGAACACTCAATAAATTTCCCTGTTCTGCTAATTTCCCTTTGAAGAATCTGGTCCTGGCCACTGTCAGAAGACAGGATACTGGACTAGATGAACCATTAGTCTCACCCACTATGATTAGTTTTTGTTCTTATCCTTTCCTTCTATGAAAGCCAATACAGATGATTTGAAGCATCAGGGTAATGGGACAGTTATAGTGATGTGGAAGCTTTAATTCAGGCTTGTCCAACATGCGGCCCTCGGGCCGCATGCGGCCCAGAACAGTTATGAATGCGGCCCAACACAAAATCGTAAACTTACAACGTTATGAGATTACGTCCACAAATAACGGAGTATTATTCGTAATTCGCATTATAATTGCAAACAGTTCAACCAAAAAAACGAAAAACTGATAAAATTGACTAATAAAATAAAGAGCGAGAGGACTCTAATGTCGCGTAAAATGAATTGTGACAAAGAATTTGTGTGTACTAGGCATAACGCATGGCCCAAGACAACTCGTGTGGCCCAAGACAACTCATCTTCTTCCAATGTGGCCCAGGAAAGCCAAAAGGTTGGACACCCATGCTTTAATTGAATATTTACAAACTTTGACAAAGTTTTTTTGAACGACAAGTTTAAGTTCTTGACATATAAACTTTCTTTTATAAGAAATTAAAATAATAATATTAATTTAAAAGCAACGGGTATCTATTTCTAACTCTATCTCCAGCTTATTTTTATTATTTTACCCCACTAGCTCTGTACATTTTATTTCAATGTTTTCTTAACACCATTTTAAAGTATTCATTTTCTTTTTTTTTTTTTTTTAAAAAGGTTTTGGAATCATAATAAAAGTCTTATTCCCCACATACGCATGTGTAAGACAGATAGCATATAAACTGATCCCCCTGAATTAAAGATAAATTATAAATTGATCCCCCTCAAATATAAAACTGATAAACAAAGATTCACTGAAACACCCAAAAGCTCAGTAGGGGCCAGTAGTTGCCCATCCATTCAATGGGGTCACTGGATACAGTGAAACTACAGTTGTGGTCATAGTGCAACTCAGCAGCTTAGGAAGGATTCCATTACCTCAATTCTCATGGAACTCCTTAGATAGAACACAGCTGGGCTATTTGCTCAAGGAGGACTGATTTGTCCCTAAATGTCAAAATGATTGCATATAACAACATTCTGAAGTCTTCCTTTGAGAGTAATGGGTTTGCAGTTCACAGAAGCATAGAATTATCCAAAACAAAGGTAAAAAACACCTGGATCAGCAATGATACAAACATGAAGCACAAGATTTAAGTAGACATACCATTTACTCCTAGTAGTCAGAAAGGGTCTTTAAGCAGTTGGTAAACACTAATCACAGCTCATTACACACACCTATCATTGATAATTTGTGCTCTTCCATCTTTATTGTCTTATACTTGAGTTGTTATCTCAGTGGGCCAAGTGTCTTTGGTTTTGCATGTTTCTAGTGCCTAGTATTATGGGGCTCTAAGTAATGCTATAATACAACCAACAACTGAAGTTGACACCACAGACACCACCATTATTCTCCAATATAGATCCTTGTCAATTACTTGTTGAAATTATAATTTATTTAATCTAACAATGTAGCTGCAGTATTTTCAAACTCTAGAATATTAACAATGATTTCTCCCATCCCCATCCTAAATATACCCAGACTAGCTTAAATCAAAGTATTTCTTGGTATTCCCTTTTCACATCAATTTAGATGGCATTTCTATTTCCTTCACAATTGATGTTAATTCACTGTCTAGTTTCCAGGTGCATTTCCTCCTTTTGTTTTAAACAGTGGAAGAGTTCCATTCTGCCCCCTTTCTTTCCAGAAAATCTCTCTTCAAGCTAGTAAACTTTTTAAAGTGGCTTAGTTGGGAAGAATTTTAGTTATTTTCTTATTTCAACTTTATTTAATAATAATTTTGAGTATGAGCAACCAAATCCTACTTTATTAGGCAAACAGTAAAAACAGAATACATTTAGTATTAGTACAGTTGTTCTCCGCCTTTTCTGACTGAAGTTCCTTTGTGATGAACTGGCAGATGCATGCTTTGTCCATCTTCCAACACAGCTGACAAAATATAAATTCCATGAGGCATAGCTGTAGCCATGTTGGTCCCAGGATATTAGAGACACAAGATGGGTGAGGTAGTATATTTTATTTGAGGTCACTTCCTTATACATCCCCATCCTTCACAATGACAGCATAGCAGCCTGCCTCAAATATTTATTAGACAATGAAAAACCCTCAGATATCTACCCCAAACACACTGTCAAATTCATCCATTCCATCCTCACCCATAACAATTTTACATTCAACAACAAATACTTGGTCCAAATAATAGGAATAACCCTGGGTGCTAGGATGGCTCTTCAATATGGCAATTTCTTCATAAGCCACCTTGAAGAATTTCTAGACAAATGCACTATGAAACTATGCACTGAGAAACATCAATGGAATTTTCATCCTCTATACAGACAGCTTAAACTCCCTCACAGATTTCCAGCACAACTTCAACAACTACCACCTGTCCATTTAACTCTCTCTGGAAAACACACACACACCAATTTCCTGAACACCACAATCCGCTTCAACAATTGACGCCTACAGCAATTATATATACAAAACACTCAGATCACCACCCGTACCTTCATAGATACAGTAATCACCCCAAACACACCAAGAAGTCTACCTATAGCCAGGCAATCAGATACCACAGAATATGTTCTGAGGACAAAGTCTGGGATATACACCTTAACACATTTAAAACCACCTTCACCAAATAAGGACACTCCACCAAAGAACTAAATCATATCATGCAACAGGCCACCCGAAAACCTGAGAGAACTGCTTCAATACAGATATAAAATCCCCTCTGACCACACACCCTAGTTGTCACCTACCACCCCACACAGGACCCCATAATCATCAAATAATTACAACCCATACTTGATGGGGAACCTGAAAGAAATCTTTCCTGAACCCTGAACCCCATCTTTCCTGAACCCCATTTCCTGAACCCCCCCCAACCTCTCCAAGCTTATCATCAGAAGCAAGCTCCCCAATGACAAACCAATCGAAAACAGCACCAGACACGGTCAGAAAAACAGATGCAAAATTTGCAGACATATCTCCACCGCTACACTGATCCATCCCCCACACAACACATCTTTCAAAATCTATGGATCCTACAGATCTATCACAACATGTGGTGTATCACATCCATTGCACTAAATGCCCCAACAACTATGTAGGTGAAACCAGACAATCACTACAGTCTCAAACGAACTCACACAGGAAAATGATAAAAACCAAAAACACTATATCACCAGTGGGTGAACACTTCACAATGCGATCATTCTACAGCTGACCTGAGTCCTCATCCTCAATGGAAACTTGCAGAACACTTTCAAAATACGACCTTAGGAGCTTAAATTCATTACTCTGTTAGAGCTGGTCTTCACTAGCGCTGCCAGAGATCGATCTTCTAGCGATCGATTTATCGCATCTCACTAAGACGCGATAAATTGATCGCCCGGAGTTCCCCCGTCGAATCCGGAACTCCAGCTCGCCAGGAGGCGCAAGCTGGAGTCGACGGGGGACCGCGCCGCCAACTGCCGCCGCCGTGGGGACGAGCGGTAAGTCGGCGGCAGATACGCAAACTTCAGCTACGTGATTCACGTAGCTGAAGTTGCGTATCTGCCGTCAATCCCCCCCCCTCCCCCCAGTGAGGACAAGCCCTTTGACACTAAAAATCATAGACTGAATAGAGACACTGGATGTATGGCTTATTACAACAATCTGTAACCCACCCTTTTTGTCAAATGACTGCAAAGCTGTTAACGGGCTAGGTGAACTATCCCTTACAATATGTGCTAACTACTGTACATATGCTAAACAATCTGTGCCACCTTGCATTTTGCTATCGTGTTGGGAGTACCTCTCCTAGACCTGCAGAAGAGCTTTGTGTAAGTCAAAAGCTTGTCTCTCTCACCAACAGAAGTTGGTCCAATAAAAGACATTAACTCACCCACATTTCTCTCACACAAATTGGTCGTTATATTTTCTCTTGTTATCCATTTCAAGTCTTTTCTCTTTCTTCTCTTGTTCTTTCTCCTTTTTGTTTTTTTGGCTTAAACTTTGTTCTGCGCTCTTGCTTTTTTGGTCCATCTCCCCTGCTAACTCCTTCCTCTTTATTTCCCTAACCACCTGAAAGCTGCCTGCCATGGAGCGGAGTGCCCATTTCTAGTTTCACAGGACTAAGTTGCATGGCTGAGTAGAGCATCTTTGACCAGCTGGCTACTGTCTACACCTGTAAACCTATATATATGAGCTACCCACAAAGCTGGCTAAAATATGTGCTACTGCCAAAAAAGAGAGAGAAGTTTTCAAGGAACTGCCAAAAGCTTTACCTGAAGACTTTCTATTAGCAGTTCCTTTTCACCTTTCCACATCCCCAACTGCCACCTCCGTTTAGAGTAGTGCAGGGGTTCTCATCTTCATTGCACCTTGACCCCCTTCTGACAACAAAAAATTACTTCAAGACCCCAGGAGTGGGGACAGAAGCCTGAACTCTACCCAGCCCCACTGCTCTGGGTGGGGGGGGGCCAAAGCCCAAGCCTCATTGTTCTGGGCAGGGAGGCCAAAGCTGAAGCTCAAGGGCTTCAGCCCTAGGCAGGGGGCCTGTAACCAGAGCTCAGCCACTCAGGGCTGAAGTCCTCAGGCTTTGGCTTCAGCCCTGGGCAATGGGCCCCACCCACCCCAAAAAGGTAAGGAAACACCTTCTGAAAAATTAAGTTCACAGATTCCTCTGAATTTGTTTAACACTCAAAAGCTGCGAGACTCCATTTTCATATTTTTTAAGTTCTTAAACATTTGCTCTCTTCTATGTGCACGATGCTCATTAATGCTAATGAAACATGCAGAGAGGACAGAATCCTTAAACGTTATAATATTTTATTTAATACTATATTCTGTCACTTACCTAGAACTGCCATCACTGTGCCATGCTTTCTCTTCATCTTCTGATGTTCCACCACTGACAACAACTGCTTCTCCTTCCTAACAATAAAGAACAGATATTTACTTTGTGGTGTTAAACTGAAAACTATAATTACAGTTAATAATTGCCAGAACCATTATAATTCAAAGTCTGTGAAGCTTTCCATTAGAAATTGCATCTTTCAGGGGCTTATAAGTCAATCATTAAACACAAATTTTCAACTTAAGTACTTATTTTCTTTAAGGTGATTTTACTGAATTCTTTTCTATTTAAATAAGAGTAAAAACAACAAATGTATAATGTACAGAAGGTAGACATCTAGTGGATGGAGGATTGGGCTGGGACCCAGTAAACCTTGGTTCTGGGTACTGATTTTCTGTGACCTTGAGAAGTCACTGAGGGTTTTCTACCTTGAAACAATCAAAAAAATTAATTGGAATTAACAAAAGGTGTGGATGTAAAGTAGATTAGTTACGATTCATTAAACCTCTGTGTGAACACACTCATTCACAATTGAAGTGGCCATAATTTGGTTTATCTTAATTCAGTGAATTCAGCCACTTCAATTCTGAATGTGAGTGTTCACAGAGGGTAACTAATCCATTTTAAATTCAAACCTTTAGTTAACTTGAATTAATTTTCCTGAGTGTCTCCATGTACACAAACCCTTCTCTCTGCGCCTCTGTGTCCCCTCTAACACTTTGTCTTGTCAGCTCTTTGGGGCAAGGACTACAGCAACTCCTCACTTAAAATCGTCCCAGTTAATGTTTTGTTGTTACCTTGCTGATCAATTAGGGAACATACTCATTTAAAGTTGTGCAATGCTCCCTTATAACGTGGTCTGGCAGCCGCCTTGCTTTGTCCACTGCTTGCAGGAAGAGCAGCCCATTGCAGGTTTGGAACCAGGGTGGAGTAGCAGCTCCCCCTATCAGCTCCCGGCTACTCTTAGTTCCCTCTGCGGCAGCCTCCTAGCAAGCTATCAACTGCTGGGCAGTTCAGCTGTCCCTCCAGCCACTGCCATGTGCTGCTCCTGCCCTCTGCCTTGGAGGTGTTCCCCGAGCCTCCTGCTTGTGTGCAAGGGAGGGAGGAAGGGGGGAAAGAGAGGGGCTAATGTCAGGGTGTCCCCCTATTCCCTGCTCCTGTACCCTGCTTACCCCATATTCCATAGAGCAGGGGGAACATAGGACAGGGCTCAGGACAGAGGGAGCTTCCTCACAGCAGCAGCTGCAGTCTCAGCTTCCTGATCTAATTAACAAGGCAGCTTACTTAAGAGTGGAGTCAGTGTGCTTAAAGGGGAAATGCACATCTCTCACTCTCACACACACTGTCTCTCTGTCTGCCATGCTGTCTCCCCTCCTTCCATTCCTGCTATCTTATAGAGTGTGAGGCAACATTAACATTTAGCAGTACGGCATACCCTGGGCAATATCCCACCCTCTGACTTCACCACCTCAACCAAGCTTCACAATCATCATAGCTCTGTAACAGTATTAAAATGGTTTGTTTAAAACAAATTGATTGTGTGTGTCTATATCTATATATATAAAAGTCAAATGGTGTATGCGTGTATGTATGTATGGGTGTAAGCTTACTCCTTCCACACCGTTTGAGCTAGAGACTTTGAAATTTGGTGCAGTTAGAGGTCTTGGGGTCCTAATGACCGTAAGAGTCGAAAATTTTTCAAATTTCACCTCTGACGCCCCCCAGGGGTGAAATTCTTTAAAGGCCAATCACATCAGCTGGGCAGCTGCTGTTCTCTGTGACATAGTTATGATGTCATAATACCCCCTCCAACAGCCACCGCACTCGCTCAGCTCTCTGCCCCTCCCCCCTCCAACGGAACCCCGGAATCCCTCAGCTCTCTGCCCCCTCCACACCTCCGACGGACCCCGGAATCCCTCAGCTCTCTGCCCCCTGCCCACCTCCGACGGACCCGAGTTGGGTTTGGTCGGAGGGTAAGTGAGGTAGGGGGGTCGGGGTTGGTCGAGGGGTAAGTGAGGTGTGGGTGTCGGGTTTGTTTGTGGTGGTAGGTAGGGGTGTCGGGTTTGGTGGGGGGGGAAGTGAGGTCGGTGTGTCAGGTTTGGTCTACGGGGGGTGAGGTGTGGGTGTTGGTCAGGGGGTGTTTGGGGTTGGTAGGGGGAGATGTGGGGATGTCGGGTTTGGTCGGGGGGGTGAAAATGTGAGTCGGGGTTGGTCGAGGGGTAAGTGAGGTGGGGGTGTCGGATTTGGTCGGGGGGGTGAGGTGGGGGTGTCAGGTTTGCTCTCTCCCCCATCCAACGGACCCCACACTCGCTCAGCTGTCTGCCCCCTCCCCACCTCCGACTGACCCGAGCAACGCTGGGTATTTTCGCTAGTATTATATAAAATATAGTCTTTTGTCTGGTGAAAAAAATTCCCTGGAACCTAACCCCAATCCAATTAAATTAATTCTTATGCGGAAATTGGATTTGCTTAACATTGTTTCACTTAAAGTTGCAATTTTCAGGAACATAACTACAACATTAAGTGCGGAGTTACTGTATCTCTTACTTTACATATGTACAGTATCTACCACAATGGAGCTCTGATCTCAGTTGGGGTATCTATGCACAACTGTAATTCTAATACACTACAGCTGCATAAATGCTTTCTGTCAAATGTTTTTGTGTTTCTGTAACAAAAATATATGCATCAATGTAGTTTTAGTTTATACTATGGACCCAAATATGTTGATTTTTAATTTTAAAAAAATATTTCCAGTTAATGGTCCACTGACCTAAGGTAGAAATTAGCTACATAGCATCCACCATAACTATTTTGTTATGCTTATGTATACCATAATGTATATTATATGCACTGCATAAAATTCATACCACATTTTGTAAGCAAATACTGAATCCCATAGAGATAGTTAAAATATATCTTGTCTATTCACAAGAACAGTGCATGACATTGGAATAGCTCATTTGCAAAAAGGCTTTTTTGGAAGGGAAATACAATTCTATTGTTTAAAAAAATTAAACTGGAATGCTGGGTAAGAAAAATATAAGAGACAAATTAATTAAAGCCAATCCTAATGCTGTATCATCATTATGTAGATCAAATATTTCAAAGGTGAAGAACAAGAAGTTTAAGCATAAGAATGTATACAAATATTAATCATGTTTTCATTTATTTCTACTATGAAGCGGCTAAAATGCACTGTGGAGTTCAGTGTTTGCTGCATCTATTTTTAGTTCAAATATGCTGAATTTGAATTTTTCTTTTAAAATGCCAGATCTTTACATTCCCATAGGGTTTTGTAAGACAATATGGGTACTTTCATTCTCTCACACTATCAGCAATAAAGCCCATACAGGTCATATTCTGTCATAAGTTACACTTGTGCAATCTCTTTGTATTCAGAGGTATTGTACAGGTGCAACGGAAGAGATTTAAAACCTACAACTGGAATTTAGCAAACAATTTGAGAAGAAATTAAATCCAGATTTATGTCCCATCATTGCATTGAATCTGCAGTGGTAATGAGTAAAAAGCCTTTATTTCAGTCACTAAAGTAAGCTGATATGACTAACATTTACAAGAACTGCTCCGCAAAAAGGTGCCATTGTTACATAGTTACCTTTCAGAGCAGGTCATTTTCAAGTGTTTACAAAAAATCAAGAGACATCTAAGACAAAAGTAACACTGGCTCACTTGTTTGCAACACCAACAAAGTGACCCACAATTGAATGTTCAGCTATCTGTCCACACAACCTGGTTCTTAGAATAGCACCTAACACCGCGATATTTAATCTATTCTTTCTCCAAAGATGCCCCCTCTAGAACAAATTGGGGGCACAATGGCAGTACAAAACGAGGCAGATTGCAAGTGTGTTGTTACACTAGTTCAATGAATAAGAATATCCTTGATTTTGTAACACTTGTTTCTCCTTCCCCTTCCACAACAGTTCTTTTTAAATCATTTATATTATCACTAGCAAAGTAACTTTCTTCTGTGCTGGAAAATGAAGAGCACTTTCCTTAACTACTGAGAACGCTGGTTCCTGAATGACTACCTGGGTATGTTGAAACAATTTTACTATGTCATGTAAATTTCACATGCTAATACTGGGATAGTTTGTCTCTGAATTTGTGTAAGAACTTTGTCATTTCTACCTATAGAACACTACAGATCCAGGATTAAATTTAAACACTCAAGCTCAATAGTATGTCTAAACAAGTAATTTCCCCTCAATTTTGCATGCCTTTCTAAACAGTCAGCTTTTTGTGCCAGGATCAGGGGACATATTTTTAAAAGTTGCTAAACACATAATTTATGCATATCCAAATCTGGGTTTGAGAGTACAGGAAAGGCACATAAAGAAGTTTTATGCACACTTAAAAATCTGAACCCGCATTTTTAGGAAATCTTTTTAGACACAATATTTGTATAGGGAAGAACTATTACCGAAGTGCAATATAAAAAGGTACATAGTTATAAAAGTGTGGGCCCCTTACTAAATGAGGGAGGCAATCTAATGACAGGGGATGTGGAAAAAGCAAATGTACTCAGTGCTTTTTTTGCCTGTCTTCATGAACAAGGTCTGCTCCCAGACTACTGCACTGGGCAGCACAGCATGGGGAGGAGGTGACCAGCTGTCAGTGGAAAAAGAAGTGGTTCAGGACTATTTAGAAAAGCTGGACGAGCACAAGTCCATGGGGTCGGATGCGCTGCAACCGAAGGTGTTAAAGGAATTGGCTGATGTAATTGCAGAGCCATTGGCCATTATCTTTGAAAACTCATGGCAATCGGGGGAAGTCCCAGATGACTGGAAAAAGGCTAATGTAGTGCCCATCTTTAAAAAAAGGGGAGGAGGATCCAGGGAACTACAGGCCAGTCAGCCTCACCTCAGTGCCTGGAAAAATCATGGAGCAGGTCCTCAAGGAATCAATCCTGAAGCACTTAAAGGAGAGGAAAGTGATCAGGAACAGTCATTATGGATTCACCAAGGGCAAATCATACCTGACTAACCTAATTGCCTTCTACGATGAGATAACTGGCTCTGTGGATGGGGGGGAAGGCAGTGGATGTGTTGTTCCTTGACTCTAGCAAAGCTTTTGATACGGTCTCCCACAATATTCTTGCCAGCAAGTTAAAGAAGTATGGGCTGGATGAATGGACCATAAGGTGGATAGGAAGCTGGCTGGATTGTTGGGCTCAACGGGTAGTGATCAATGGCTTCATGTCTAGTTGGCAGCCGGTATCGAGCGGAGTGCCCCAAGGGTTAGTTCTGGGGCCGGTTTTATTCAATATCTTCATCAATGATTTGGAGGATGGTGTGGACTGCACCCTCAGCAAGTTTGCAGATGACACTAAACTGGGAGGAGTGGTAGATACGCGGGAGAGTAGGGATAGGATACAGAGGGACCTAGACAAATTAGAGGGCTGGGCCAAAAGAAATTTGATGAGGTTCAACAAGGACAAGTGCTGAGTCCTGCACTTAGGACGGAAGAATCCCATGCACTGCTACAGACTAGGGACCGAATGGCTAGGCAGCAGTTCTGCAGAAAAGGACCTAGGGATTACAGTGGATGAGAAGCTGGATATGAGTCAACAGTGTGCCCTTGTTGCCAAGAAGGCTAATGGCATTTTGGGCTGTATAAGTAGGGGCATTGCCAGCAGATCGATGGACGTGATTGTTCCCCTCTATTCGACATTGGTGAGGCCTCATCTGGAGTACTGTGTCCAGTTCTGGGGCCCACACTACAAGAAGGATGTGGAAAAATTGGAAAGAGTCCAGAGAAGGGCAACCAAAATGACTAGGGGCCTGGAGCACATGACTTATGAGGAAAGGCTGAGAGAACTGGGATTGTTTAGTCTACAGAAGAGAAGACTGGGGGGAGATTTGATAGCTGCTTTCAACTACCGGAAGGGGGGTTCTAAAGAGGATGGATCTAGACTGTTCTCAGTGGTAGCAGATGACCGAACAAGGAGTAATGGTCTCAAGTTCCAGTTGGGAAGGTTTAGATTGGATAGTAGGAAAAACTTTTTCACTAGGAGGGTGGTCAAACATTGGAATGGGTTGCCTAGGGAGGTGGTAGAATCACCTTCCTTAGAGGCTTTTAAGGTCAGGCTTGATAAAGCCCTGGCTGGGATGATTTAGTTGGGGATTGGTCCTGCTTCAGGCAGGGGGTTGGACTAGATGACCTCCAGAGGTCCCTTCCAACCCTGATATTCTATGAATTTTGATCAGCATACATTTAAATATGCGTGCATTTTAATTTTTTTTGTTTAAACCTTGCAGAAAGTAAAACTTTTTATATTAGAAATGATAGAAATTACATCCTTCTGGATATAAATTATTAATTCTACCGTTTCTGAAGTTTATCCCACTTACATATTTTATTTCAGACCTCTTTCTTGTATTATATATAAAATTTGTATAATATGATTCCACCTGTGTTTTTTCTGATTCATTTACAGTTGTATGAAGTCTACAGAAATCTACTATTCATGCTTCAATCCTTCGAAGTAAACTTGCTAAGCTTGTAAATTCAATATATATTAAAAAGTCTGACCTGCATAGAGTGAAATGTATGCTGAGAAGTTTAAAATTAATACCTTTTGTGTTTATGTCAATTTTTCATCTCTGGGCATTTTTTTAAATACAGATTTTGACTCAATTTAATACACTATATATACACTGTGGAGAATGAAGCACAGGTTACATTTGAAGTAGCATTTGCAGGTGTAATTTAAATTGCTTTTGAAAATAACCATTCCAAACATATATACATATAGTTTATACAAATTAACACTTTTCCACTTTCTGACAGTAAATGTGTAGGCATAGGTGAAAGATTGCCAATTCACTTGTTATTACCTGAACACTTGTGAAAATTTAGCTCAATATCTAATTTAAACATAGGAAGTAATCAACAATAAAAATGTTTGGATTTGAACTTGAGCAACAATATTTAGCATAACAATATAAACAATTTATAATGTAGCCTACTGATTCAGAGTCTTACATCTGAAGAACTGTTTCCATTTTCTAACTCTTCAGCAGGCCTGATAGTTTCTTCCAATGCATATCTGGTACGGTAATTGTGCTGGTTTGTCTGTTGCTTTCTTGAGTCTCCAGTATCTAATATATGATCATGAGAATGGTTCTATAAGGATATGAAAATTATATAAGAATCAATATATACTTGAACACAAATGATTTTCAGTAAAACCGCAGGTTAGGGTTAAGTTAATGAATAAAGCTCTAGTACTTCTCAGTATTTCTTCTGGAATTTTGTAATGGCAAAAATGTACGTTTTACAAACAGGTCAAAAATCAGAAGATTGAGAACAGGGGTCAAGAAAGTCAAATGCTAATAAATGGAAACTCAATGAAAACACATTCATGTAACTTAAAGGCTGTAACCATCATTCAGTACATCCTCGACCACTGAATTTCTCTCAGACATAAAAGGAAAATTTATCTTGACTTACCAAAATTTCCTTGATCTTAATTACAAAGTCCAAAGAATGGCCTCTCAGCCTGCATATATGTATATCAGACCTGTCAGCTATTGACAGAAGAAGGTGCCACGAGTTACACTGAAAAGCCTGCCACTGAAATAGTTCCATTGCAACATATATCCCTCATGGGCTGAAATTTATTAATGAGTTTATATGCACTAAAACAAACTACAAATTTCTATTGTGGAGCATTTCTTTATGAACCAATTTGAATGAACTGAAAGAGTAAGATTTATTCTTTTGGCCAATGAAATACTCCAAACAAGGAATGGTGGAACCTGTGGAGCTTATAACTCAGAGAAAGAAAAAGGTTGGTTGAACACCCGACATCTGCCAGAGGCCTCTTGGGTCAGATGGTTTTGAGAAAATAGGGAAATAGAATTTGGGGGGTTCTGTGAAAATCCAAGTTAATTTTGGGAATAAAGTCCAATCTGTTTGAAGAACAACCTTATAATAGTAGACTATGCTGTACTGTACCTCAACAGAAAAAACTTTTGAACCCAAGCTCCAACACCCTCCAGGCAGAGATGATGGCTACCAGGAAAACCATATTTGTGGGGAGGAAATATATACAGTCCTTCCTGAAGGGATCAAAAGGATGCAGAATCAGCGTATAAAGAGCAAAACTGAGGACCTTGGGGGAGCTCAATTAATCTTAGGAAATGCCTGACATCACAGCTGAAAGAGATCTTCTTCCTGCCTGTGGAGAAAAGAATCCTAGATAATGCTGAAACTATAAGACCTTTGATCAGATCCTTCTGTAACTATCCCAAGATCTGTGATAAATGCCAAAAGAGGAGAGAAGCTAAGTTTCTTGCACCACTGCCTAAACTTCCACCTACCCGAGAATAAACAATGTGGAAACTTTTCTAGATGCCAAAAGAGTGGAGATTTATACTGAGTATCCTCTCTCTCATGGGCAAGTTTTAAGAATTAAGGCAAGTTAGTTTTAAGTACTCTTGACTTGAGTGACAAATTGGTCCGTGGGACGCCAATCCTATCTTAAGGAAGGACAATGGAGCTGAACTGAACCACACTGAGATCAGAGAACTAGGGCCAATACAAAGCCAATAATATTACCAATCAATGCCCTCTCCCTCTTTATATTCTGGATAGCTCTGTGTAACAGAGGAAACAGAGATACATACAGAAGGCATACTGATCACCTTGCTGAGAGCATTTGTACCCTACTGCCCTTGGATTCCTCCTCATTGAGAGAAAAAGGAGGGGGACTTTGCCATTTGTGTGTTATGCAAACAGTTCCATTGGAAGAACCCCAAATTTCCTCAGCAGGAACTGAAATACCTGTCTGAAGATTCGACTAACGTGATCTAGTTTTTCCTTGCTTAACCAGTTGGCAGCAATGTTTTATTTTTATTTGACTATGTAGAGTTTGGATGAACTAGAGATTTTACTCCACCCGGAACGTCGGAAGGTAAACTTAGTGCAAGGATGATGATTGTATTCTGTTTGTTCATATAGTCCACTGTACTAGTGGTGTCTGTCATGATTAGTACACGGGAGCATACCCTGGGACCACAGTGAATTGCCCTGAGCTCTTAATCAGTTTATACTCTTACCTCTCATGGTTTGTTTAAGCTCCCGGTGCTGAATTTACTATGAGAGTTCCCCATTACTTGAGGCTAATATCGGATATAAGCCCAATTTTATCCAGCTTGGCCATGGGAAATCTCTTGTTAAAACAATATGTGCAGAGAAAGTTGGACTCTCCTGATGGGATGAGCAAAAGGTGTAAAGAGGCAGGGAAAATGGACATGACTGGAGGAGGGTCTTGTACACTTAGGCTCATTGCAGTGTGTCCACACATGACATGAACATCCCCAACAATGTCATCAGGAAGAAAATTAAAACTTTTCAGAGACTGGACACCATCCTGAACAAAGTAGTCAATTTGTGTTTTCCCTCTCTCTCAAGAAATAACATTTTTGAGATATTGCAGGTTGATTTCTACCCCCATATGAGCTATCCACTACATGATAGCCAGATGTCTTTTTTCCCACTTCAGAATGGCACAGTGGTCTTTGGGGATCAACAGTGTTTATACTACTGTGTGTCCTTGCAGCCCTTACTAACAGATAATCCAGGAGTTGATAGAAGCAAACTCCTTCCTCTGCCTGAGGACAGCTACCAAGACAAGTCATACCTTTGTAAATAAGCTAGGGCTGTGGAGAGGCCAAAGGACAATGAGCTGCATTGGAAATGCTAGGATTCAAATCCCCAAAACAGAGAAATTTGTAGCAAGACTGATGAATGGGGATATAGAGATATGCATCTTTCAAATATATCATCACCAAGGAGGAATTCCGATTTACAATCCTGAATCTCAACTTTCTCAGCAACGTGTTGAGATGCTTCAGGTCAAGCACTGCCCTGCTCACCTCTAATTTCTTTTTGACCAGGAGCAAAACGGAATACACAAACCTTGTCAACTCTCTATGGCTAGGACTGCTTCTATTGCCACAAATTGCTGGAGATGAAAGAGAACTGACTGCAATTCCTCATTCTTCTTAGGGTCCATGGGACCTGGAGAAGGGATAAATATGGAAGGAGGGAGACTGAGCGGATCCCTCTCTCTGGATAAACTCTATAACCCGATTGTCAGAGGTGATTTAAGGCCAATGACCTGCAAACAGGAGGAGATGATCATCAATGGTCTAGTCCATACCAGACTACTTTGGCAGTGAGTCATAAGTTATGTTCAATCCATAGCTCACTGGCTGTCTCCAGAATTAGACCATTTTTCCCCTGGAGAAGCTGGGATTTTCTTATCTATTAAGCCTTCTAGACAGGAAACTTTGAAAGGAGTACTTAGATTTGTAATAGATCTTAAATTCCCTGCTGGGGAGCTTGGTAGGAGTCTGGGTCTTCGTTGATTTTATGAGTTACCATCACTTTATCCATTGGTTCCCTAAATAATTTTCTTTCTGAATACTTTGATGATGCTTAAGTCACCTTGACCTGAATATCTGTCCTTCATTCATACAGCCACATATACTGACACATAACTGCAATGTAGCACATGGCTCTTGCTGAGTACCAGATGGCATCCAGAGAAGTATCAAACATTAAAGCTGCAGACAGAGAACACTTTCTGGAAGAGACATCCAAATCATGGCATTTCCTGTATATGAAAGAGGCATATTCAAAACAGACCATCCATCCTCCCAATACTGCTTATGCAAAGCACATGGATACAACAGAAGCTCTCAGGGATATGAAGGCAGCCTCAGTTTCTGAGTGTTACATCCATTCTCCTCTCTGTGCATTTCTTAAGCTTGAAAGGGTATATCTACCCTGTAATAAAACACCTGCAAGCTGGCCCATGTCAGCAGACTCAGGATTGCAGAGCTCATGCTGTGGGACTATAAAATTGCCATGTAGACATTTGAGCTTTGGCTGGAGCCTGGGCTCTGAGAACTTCTCCCATTGTATATCCACACAGACCCAGCCTGAGTCAGCTGGTTCAGGCTAGCTATGAGTATTTTACTGCAGTGTAGATATGCATCTGTAGGTATTGCCATGTCTTCAAGTTAGGGCTGCAATGGATTTGAAGAATTCTAACTTAAAAAGCTTTCCCTCTTTTTCTGTCTCCTATTCTGAATGGACAGTTGTCCCTCCTCTCAGGAGGAAACCAAGGAACTGCACCTGCAAGATCTGGACGTATCCTTCCTTCTCTTAGACTGGCCCCTTCCTGAAACCAGCATCAGAAGACCCTGAAAAAGGTGTGAAGGACTCCAGTGTCTGGAGCGGGGGAGAGGGGGACCAGCGCGCACCCGGCAGCCCGCCCGCGGCGGGGGAGAGGGGGACCAGCGCGCACCCAGCAGCCCGCCCATGGCGGGAACAGGCGCACCGGGGCGCACCCAGCAGCCCGCCCACGGCGGGGGGGGGGGGGGACCAGCGCGCACCCGGCAGCCCGCCCGCGGCGGGAACAGGCGGACTGGGGCGCACGGGACAGTCTGCCCAGTCTGCCCGCGGCGGGGGGAGGGGGGGGACGACCAGCGTGCCCACGGCGGGGGGGGGGGGGGGACCAGGACGCACCCGGCAGCCCGCCCGCGGCGGGGAGGGGGGACCGGGGCGCACCCGGCAGCCCGCCCACGGCGGGGAGGGGGGACTGGGGCACACCCGGCAGCCCGCCCGCGGCGGGGAGGGGGGACCGGGGCGCACCTGGCAGCCTGCCCCACCCCGCGGCGGGGATGGAGGGGGGGGGGGCGGGGCACAGCTGGCAGCCTGCCCTGGGTGGGGACTGGAGGGGTCGCACCCCGCCCACCCAGCCGGAAAAGGGGGCGCGGTCTCAAAAGTTTGAGAACCGCTGGTTTAGTCTGTTCGAGATGAAAGGCTAGGTCCCCTCTGACATCTAGAGTGCCACTTCTTGCCTGTCCTTATACGATTTGGGGAAGAATATGGGAAGATGGATGAGCTGGTTGAGGTGGAACAAAGAGGGCACTTAAGGTAGAAATTTAGGATGTGGTCTTATAGAGTGACTTTATGTGGAGGGACTCATCAGTCCTACAAATACTTTTGGGCCTTCAAAGTGGAGATCCTCTACAGTGGATTGCACCTCTTTTGGGACTCCAAAGAAGTAGAGCCAAAAGGCCAAGTCACATCACTATGGCAATTGCAACGGATCTTGCCGCTGTTTTCGCTGAGTTTAAGGATGTTTGCAGAGCTGTCCTTGCCAGGAGATGGTCTTCCGAGATGACTGACCTAAATTGCTCTTTTTTGTCTTCAGGGATGAAGTCAATAAACTCTGACAGTTTGGAGTAATTTGCATGATTGTTTTGCCATCAAGTCTTCATAGTTGGCTATTTTGAACTGCAATGTTCCTGATGAAGAGGTCTTGCAACAAAAAATATCCAATCTTTTCCATTTTTTTATCATACAGGGTGGTCCTCAAATCGTGTTGCTTGCCCTGCTCATTGACCAACTCTGCCACCAATGAGTTTGGCTGGGGCTGTAAAAATAGAAATTCTAGATCCTTCAATGGGATGTAATACTTCATATCTGCCATTTTACAAGTAAGGGGATTTGTGGTGAGTGTCTGCCAGATGCTCTTGGTGGGATCCATGAGTGCCTCATTTATGGGAATGGCAATTTTGGAGGATGCTGACGTGTGTAATATGTCCAACAACTTGTGTGGGACTCCGCAACCTCTTCTAGGGGGATTTGGAGTGTGTCTGCAATTCTTTTAAACAGCTCCTGAAATTATTTAAAATTGTTTCCTGTTGGAGGTGGCAGAGGCATAATGGTATTATCTGGAAAAAAATAAGGTGTTAATTGCAGGAATCACCTCCTGATAGAGCCTCCTTTGTTTCCCCAAAAGTCTCCCCAGAGACCTCGCACAGTCCCACCTATGACACTGATGGAGAGTGTCTCTGACTTTTCCTGGAGGGACTGGGATAATAATAATTGCCTTTATACAGCCAAGGGTCCCAATATGGCTATTGGTGGAGACATCCATGGATGTCCATTACCACCCCTGGAAGCCAACTCTGGAATAGTGTCCTGGCTGTTCCTGTAGAGCAGGTCTAATGATTCCCTGAATGGGTGAAGAGCGTTGAGGAATAAACATCTCCCTCCCCATCGTCCTCCTCGATAGAAAAACAAGGAACAGATCTGTTTGTTGTTTCAGTGCTGAATGTACTGACACTATATTGATACCAAGAAGAAATGATTCTGGTGCTGCAGTAAAGGGAAGTTACTTGTTTCTGTTACTGGCGTTCTTTGAGATGTGTTGCTGATGTCTATTCCACAGTAGGTGTGCGTGCCCGACATGTACACTGGTGCTGGAAGTTCTCCCCTTAGCAGTAGGGGAAAGCACCGCTGCGACCCCTGGACTGGCGCCTCTATAGCACACTACAAGGGGAGCCAAGTGCTCCCCCCACCCTCGGTTTCTTCTTGCCGGACAACTCCAACAGCGGAGAAGGATGTGGAATAGACATGAGCAACATCTCAAAGAACACCAGTTATGGAAACAAGTAACTTCCCTTTTCTTCGAATGCTTGCTCAGGTCTATTCCACAGTAGGTGATTCCAAGCTGTATCTGTTGCAGGTGAGTAGGAGCTCACAAGTTCCCAGGATGGAGTACCACCCTGCCGAACCCGGCGTCATCCCTGGTTTAGGAGATGATCGAATAATGCGAAGTGAACATGTGAACTGAGGACCAGGTAGCAGCTCTACAGATGTCCTGGATGGGAATATGAGCTACATACGCAACGGACGAGGCCTAAGCTCTTGTCGAGTGTGCCTTCACAATTGGTGGTGGGGGAGCCCCTGATAATTCGTAGCACATGTGTATGCACAAAGTAATCCAGCAGGACAGACGCTGGGTGGAAACAGATTGCCCTTTCATACGCTCGGCCGACACAACAAAAAGTTGCGATGATTTCCGGAACAGCTTTGTGCGATCCAGGTAGAAGGCCAGAGCCCTACACACATTAAGCATATGAAGGCAGCATTCCTCATTAGAGGAATGTGGCTTGAGGCAGAGTACTGGGAGGAAGATGTCCTGTCCCATATGGAAGGCAGAGATCACCTTGGGGAGGAAAGCCGGGTGTGGGTGGAGCTGGACTTTATCTTTATGGAAGACCAAGTATGGGAGCTTGGAGGTTAGGGCCCCTGAGCTCTGAAACTCGCCGGGCCGACGTGACTGCTACGAGGAAGGCCACCTTCCACGAGAGGTGAGACCACGAGCACATGGCTAAAGGCTCAAAGGGAGGGTCCGTGAGGCAGGACAACACCAGGTTCTGATCCCATTGAGGGACGGGAGCCCTAGCATGGGGGAATGAATGATCTAGACCTTTCAGGAATCGACCTGTCATCACGTGCACAATGACCAAGTGTCCCTGTACCAGAGGGTAAAAAGCTGATATGGCCACTGGGTGCGCCCTAACCGAGGCAGGAGCTAGGCCCTGGGTCCTGAGGTGGGGGAGGTACCCCAGAATGAACTGGAGTGAGGCAGCCGCCGGAGACACACCTCACTCGTCGGCCCACCGGGAGAACCTGGCCCACCTGGAGAACCTGGCCCACTTAGCCAGGTAGGTCCAGCGTATGGACTGCTTCCTGCTTTCTAGGAGGACCCCTCTGACTCCCTCCAAACACCTCCTCTCCTTCTCATCTAGCCACTGTGCAGACATGCTGTCAGATGAAGAGTGGCCAGATTGGGATGGAGGAGTCGGCCGCTGCTCTGGAAGAAGAGGTCTGGACGGATCGGTAACCTCCGGGGGGGGGGGGGGGGAGGAGAGACACTAACAGGTCTAGGAGGGTCCCGTACCAATGCTGATGGGCCCAGGCCAGGGCAATAAGGAGGATGCGCGCTCCATTTATTTTCACTTTTTCTAGGACCTTGCGAATGAGGTAGAATGGAGGGAAAGTGTAGAAAATCTGGCTGGACCACGGCAGGAGGAACGCATCCAAGATCACCCCTCTCCCTAGACCCCCTCTGGAGCAGAACTGGGGGCAGCACCAGTTCTGCTGGGTCGCAAACAAGTCTGAGAGGGAAACAGGGCCAGCAGCAGGCGAGACACCAGTCCAGAGGGCGCTCCAGACGCTGGAAAGAATTTCTGGATGACCAGCAGGAGGCACCGTGCCAGTGAGTCATTGCATCGCTACACTATGCATTTATCATGTCTATATCTGAAGTTACAAATATCGACTATGTATCAATTACACTGCAAGGTCAAAGTGATTAAGTCACCTGTACTGGATTCCATGACAGAATACCAGTATTTTTCCAATGGGGGGGGGAGAAGGGAGGGAGGGAGACCATACTGGAAAATACTATTTGTAATTAGTTTCTTTAGTGTTTTAAGATTAGGTTGATTTATTTGCTGGGTAATCTGCTTTGATCTGTTCGCTCTCCCTTATAATCACTCACAATCTTGTGTAGCTAATAATCTTGTTTTTGTTTTCTCTAAAACTAGTTGTGGAATTCATAACCGGGGCGTGGCGAGGTGTGTGGGGGGAGAAGCTGTGCATATCTTCCTCCACAGTAAGGAAGGCGGCCAATTTCATGAGCTTACACCGTACAGTTGTCTGTACAACACACGACAGTACAATTTGGGGTTTGTACCCCAAAGGGAGTGTGCATTTAAGTGCTGAGCAATTCCCTAGCTGAATCTTCCCATGCAGGACTGATTTGAAATTTCTGTGTCTTTCTGCTACTGGGTGTGGCCCTACCTGTGTGTGTGCTGGAGGAAGCTTAATGGCCTGGCTCAGCAGGACAGTATTAGGGAGCCCAGGTTGGGGAATAGGCGGGCTCAGTGGTACTCTAGTATATCAGGTGACTCCCCGGAGGAGGGGTAACCCATCACAGAAACTTCCCTTTTGAAAAGGTTATTCCAAAATTGCCTACTATGAGGTTTCTTGCCTCGTCCTCTGGAGGCTCTAGAACTGATCACTGTCAGACAGAGATCTCTGGACTAGATGGGCTACTGGTCTGCTCTGGTGACAATTCCTGTGTTTCAATGCTATTTTGGATGACTGTGGCTTAATCACACCCCTGATGTGAATTCAAGGACCAACAGGAATGCTTTGACAGCTTTCTGAGTTGCTACTCAGCACTCAAGGAGCAGAAAGGGCCCCAGTGTTGTGATAGCAGAGCAAATTAAATGAAGCCTCTAAAAGGGGAACAAAAAGTTACCCCTCGAGTAAGAAAAGACCTTTTGTAAAAACTCTGATTTTGTGAGGATACTCCACTATTACCCTGGTAGAAAACAAAATAGGAGTATTCAGAACTACTGATTCCCTGTTTGGAGTTCTGATAAACCATTGATGGGCTCTTGTCTGGCTCTAACTGCCTCCAAATCCCTAAGGGACAGCACTTTTGGCTCCTGTGCAGTCACAATTTTATTATTTCTCCAGCCAAAGTGTTCCAGGATAGACAAGACCAGAAAGTCTAATTTAAAGAGTTGCGGAGACCCTTCAAAAATACAAGACCCGTTCAAGCTTTCTACTTCACAAATACATTTTTTAAAAAGGTGTAAGGGGTCAGCAATGGTATATCCCAGTATGTATGGGTCTCAGACCACTACCCACCCACCTCCCACAGTCCTGCTGCTCCTCATGTCTACTCTTTTTGATATTGCCAGATGCATCAGATCTATATTTTTAAAAATCCCTCAAAGAACTCATCATGAGAAGAGGTACTATTATGGAAAATATTATGTCACATTTTGTGTCCCTGTTTATATAGGGGATGTGACTGGAGGTTAATCTTGGCATAACTTTTAAACACAAAAATGCATGTGATGTACATGTTAAACCAAGTTTTATTCCACGTGTGCAACTTAAGCAATATGCACTCTTATTCATCTGTGACAACCTCAAACAGCAATACATGCCCTCATGATCAAGATGCATAATTACAGTAATTTCCACTTGACAGACCTTCCAGAAACACAACTCATTGCTTGTTAAGAACATTATAGCAGAATGACAGCTCTGCTATAGTTAAGACTAGATTTCTGTTTTAAGCACCTTAACTCTTATTTCCTGGTTTTCACATCTCTGAGTTTTTCTGACATAGGTATTCTGAAAGGGCAGTAAGCGATCACTGGGCAATACTAAATCTGTGTTAAAGTTATTTGCCATTAAATAATATAACATGAATAGGCAGATGCTCTCTCGATATTCAGAAATAAAAAACATAATATACCCAGTTTCCTGTTTTAATTTAAACTGAAGTGAGAAGTTTAGAGACATCTGTGGGCTCAATATATCAAAGGAAGTTTTATGGCAATTTCTGTAATAAAATATGGATGACTATTTACCTTAGAGAAAGAAGGTATTTTGTTCTCTCTTGGAACATGACTTATAATGTGCTTCCTTTTCTCTTCCGATCTATAAATCTTTATTTCTTCTTCTCCCTTTGCTGTTCTCCATTCCTCCTGTCTACTGGAAGAGAGAAATTAAGAAATGTTAATTTTAGTTTCCAGGTTTAGGTAAAAGTCCTATAGTCAGAGATCCTTTTCTTGATGATTTCTATGTGTGAAGTAGTAAAGAATGTTTGGCACATACTTACCCCAGGTCCAGCCACCATTGTAGAGAGTCCAGCACCACCCCGGGCAAGATTACCACAGTGTCCGGGCTTCCTGAGACGGATGGTACATTGTCAGCCAGGACTAGAACGGGTGGCACTTGAGTCTGGTGTGGCGGACCACATATGTAGAAGCGGCCATGTGACCCAGAAGCCTCAGGCATGCCCTTGCCGTGGACGTCAGGAACCAACTGAGGCCTTGGATGATGTTGGCCAAAACCCGGAACCTGGACTCCAGTCAGTATGCTCAGGCCCGTGTGGAGTCCTGGACCACCCCTATGAACTCTATTCTCTGAACAGGAGATAGGGTGGACTTGGCCTCATTCGCAAAAGGCTGAGCTCGATAAATGCCACCTGAGCCTCCACCTGGGCTTTGGAGCGACCTTTGTGAGCCAATCGTCGAAGTAGGGGAACACTTGGATGTGGTGTTTGCGCAGGAAGGCCGCCACCACCGCCATGGACTTTCATGAACACCCTCGGAGCCAATGACAGCCTGAACGGCAGGACTGTGAACTGGAGTTGGAGGTTGCCCACCATAAACCGGAGGTAGCGTCTGTGATGAGTTATTATTTCAATATGAAAATACGCGTCCTTCAAGTTGAGGGCGGCATACCAGTCTTCTGGATCCATAAAGGGGATAATGGAGGACAGGGAGACCATACGGCACTTGAGCCTCTTTGTGAACTTGTTCCAACATTTCAAGTCCAGGATGGGTCTGAGGCTCTCTTTTGCCATTGGTATGAGGAAATATCAGGAGTAGAACCTCCAGCCCCTGAGCTCTTGAGGAACTTCTTACACTGCTCCCACCACAAGGAGGGACTGTACCTCCTGGGCTAAGAACAGCTTATAAGAGGGGTCTGTAAAGAGAAACGGGGAGAGAGGCTGGTGCGGCGAGAGGGAACAGAATTGGATCGAATACCCCCTTTCTATCGTGTGAAGCACCCAGCGGTCCGAGGTAATATGGGACCATGCACGGTAGAAGGGGGACAGATGGGAAGAGAAGGTAAGAGTGGGAGAATCCAAGGTTCTGACAGGTATGCCATCCCCGACCACACCATCAAAACTGGGGCCTGGGCACCAGCGGGGATCTGGGTTGGGCCAAGGACTGCACCGGCGTGTGTAAGCCGAGTGAACGCAGAGTTGCTCTGGAGTCCTTCAAGCTATGAGGATGTTTGTCCGTTTTCTCCAAGAACAATACTGGGCCTTCAAAGGGGAGATCCTGAATTGTTTGTTGGACCTCGTAGAAGAAGCCTGACACCTGCAGCCAGGATCCTCTGCGCATGACCACCCCTGTGGCAAGTGTGCAGGAGGCCGCATCCGCCGCATCAAGAGCTGCTTGGAGGGAGGCCCGGGATATCAATTTTCCTTCTTCCCCCAGGGCCAAGAATTCCACTCACCTTTTGGGGAAGAAACTCGGTGTACTTGGACAGGGACGAGCAAGTGTTGTATCCGTATCCTTAACACAAAATACTTGGGGGAGAGGGGGTGGGGAAGGAGATGAAAGAACAAATGGGAGCTCCTAGAGCAAGCTTCACCATTATGGATGCCACCCCTAGCTACCATTTACTGAGATCTGCCCTTTGTCACCCTGATCTGGATAAATGACCTGACCAGACCGAACTAAACAGAGAGGGGTTTAAATAACATCACCTCCCCTATCACCTCCAGCTGAATCCCAAATAATACCTGAGATGAAGCAGGATCAAACTTTAACAAGAGAAGCAACAAGAGCTGCAGTTAATCTCAACTAACTTCTCTTTTCATCAAAAGGACAGTAACCATCTTTGATACCATCTAAAAGACTGTCAAACAAGGGGATTTGTCCTTCTAAAAGGGAAGAAGAAATGTTATTAAAATAAAATCCTTACTTAATACTTTACATTTCAAATGACTTAACTGTTTTTCCTTCTTTTCTCTATGTTTAATAAAAGATTAAAAGAATTTGCAATTGTGTGTTTGCCATAGTACTAAGCAGACCGATTTTTGGCTACCAAACTCCGGACCTGGTTTATGTTTGACACTATTTAATGTAAGACAATGGCTGGGTTATCTTAAACAATTTTGATCCATTTATTCTATTCAAATTAATACAACAGTAGTCTAGAATCTTCCTCATCGGGTCTTGCACTGGGTCTAAGCCATTTTGGCTGCCCATCTTGAGAACCTTTTTCATCTAGAGGAGTAAGTTTTCTTCCTGGACAGTTTCCTGCTCTGTGCCAGGATCACCTGAACATGTGAGGAGAACTTCCTTTCCATGGTGTTGTCAGTCAGTCAATATCCAGGCTGTCAGTTGCAGTGACTTCAGGTCTGGATAGAATACCTGACTTTGATATTGAGAAAACAGGTCGAGGAACCTGACATGCAGTTGCATGGGACTCTGCAGGAAGTCCATCATCCACAATTGTCTGGCCAGCACAGAGGTATGAGGGTGAGGCTCACTTGGTCATATTTGGCTTTGGCAATCGCTCTGAGGATTAATGGAAAGGTGTAAAGAAGTCCAAGATCTTTCCCAGTCACTGAGGAGTGCCTGACAAAGATCCTGTGTCCATGCCTCAACTAGAACAGAAGTCCGTCCTTTGAAGCAAACAGGCTTATCATCAGATTCCAGTTTTCAGCAGTGACTACTTGTGGTTGGTGACTGCCTGCTTTAGAAATCTGTCAGGTTGTAGTTGTTTCTTGGAAGGTGTAGGGCTGTCCAAGTGTTGTATAAAAGCTAGATGATAAATAATAAAGCAAATAAGTTACCAGAATCAGCCAAGCTACTGTGTCAACATTGCTAGGCTGAAGAATGTGCAGTATAAAGATAACTGAATGACCCCAAAGGGTGGGCCTAGATCTGCGCAGCCATCACCAGATGATGAGGCTGAAGTATAAAGAAAAAAGATAGAAAAGGTACCCCATGGTCGTCATAAAAATACCATCTGCTAATTGATTATCAATTCAGGTGTTGCAACGGCATGACAAGGCAATTTCCATAGACCTAAATGGGGACAGACTCCTATAAAAATCCCACTCAGACAAGTGAGAAACTGAGTCTGGTTCTGCTACCATCTATTCTCCAGGGGCATCCATCTGTGCAATGGACAAGGCTTCGCCCCTCCACCCTTGTGGACAAGCTACCTGGCCAGTTTAGGCTGGTAACTATAACAACTTTGCAAACTTCATAAAAATGAATGAATGTGTGTGTGTGTGTGTGTGTGTTGTGTGTGTAGTAAAAAGAAATAGTGATTGATTGTCTTTTTTTTTCCTGTCTGTAATTACAATAAATGTGGCATGTTTGCCTTCTCCCCTTTATAAGATCCTGCTGGTCTTTATTTGGTACAACACAAGTTATGCTATGCAGGGAGCACCATTTCCATAGCAAAATCACTTTCTTGCTGGGGGCGGAAGGGGGAAACGGGGGGGGGGGGGGGAGGGAGAGCAGGCTCCGCCTTGTTTCTTTATGTAGTACACTTCAGACTTATTGTCTCTCAGTATCTGTGCTACTGAGTGTTAGAGGGCTGGGAGCAATGCCACAGATGTCAGCAGTCTGATGACTAAGTTCTAAAATGTTTTTGTGTAATTTCACCAGATTGTCCAGGAGGGGTACTCAATTCAAGGCAGATGTGTTTGTTACTAATGCTCTAGATCCGTGGTGAGCAACCTGCGGCCCACATGCAGCCCATCAGTGTAAGCTGATTGCAGGCCATGAGACATTTTGCGAACGTTACTGTTCGCAGGCACAGCCCTTCGCAGCTCCCAGTGGCTGTGGTTCACCGTTCCCAGCCAATGGAAGCTGCAGGAAGTGGCGAACTGCAGGGACTTATGTCGGCATACAGCCACTGCTGTAATTACATCGCTTGTGCATGTCTATACTTTGCTCCTTGCATCAGTGGTGTGCATCCTCATTATAAGCGCTTGTATCAATTGTACTATCAGTGTGGGGCATTGCTGGATGGCTCCTGAAAGCCAGTAACAGTTGACGTAAGAAACACAGTGTCTACACCTGCACTGTGCTAATATCAAACTTGACTCTATGCTGCTCAGGCAGGTAGAGTTATTAAGTCGGCATAGCAGGACATTTACATCGGCAGGTACAAAATTTGAGCGTAGATAATCCATAGTTAGGTTGATGTAGGCTGACTTGCATCGAACTCACTCTATAGTGTAGACCAGACCTAAGTCCATTTTGCCTGAGTGGCAAGATAGACTAGAAGGACTAAGGGGACTGTCTGTAACTCCGTGGTAAGAATGTTAGCTGCTTCAGGAGTTCACATTTGTTACTAGGTTGGTCTTCTCTCAGTGTATGTGCAGTGTGCCCAGCCCTTTGATAGCATCATCATCAGCCAGGTGAAGAGCCGGTAGTCCACTGTCTAAGTCAGTGACAAATCTCAGTCATGTGCCATATGACTACTGGGTTGGTGAAATCTAATTGCAGGACATTCAACCAGTTTGGGGTCTTTGCCCTGAATTTTGGCACTCAGTTGTGAGCCACTCAAGTCAATGTGACACCTTCTTTCTTAGGTGCGCCATCTTGACAACTAGGTATTTCACAGAGACTCTCAATGCCATGGAGCTTCCTAAGGGCAGTACCTTATACTGATAGTGATTTAGTCCCACTGCGAATCATAGGTATTTCCTGTGGGCTGGGTGGATGGCAACGTGGAAGTACCTGTTCTGTAAGTTAAGAGCTACAAATCAGTTCAGAGCTTGGAGGGATGGAATAATGAAGGCAAACCCAACAATCTTGAATCTGAAGCCACATAAGTATTTGTTTAGTCTCCTCTGGTCTTGATAATTGAAGACTCCCTTTCTTCTTCTTCAGAAACCTCTTTCCCTGTACTCCTATGGAACCTCTTCTACTGCTCCAAGATCAGGGGTTCTCGAACTTCCTAGATTCGAAACCCCTTTTACTGTTCCGCAAGCACTGCGGCCCCTGGGTGTGTCCGCCAAAATGCTGCCGAATGGGACACTTCTGGTTTCGGCGGCATTTCGGCAGACCCACAGCGCTTCTCTGTGTGCTTTCGAGAGAATAATCCTTAAAGAGGGAAAGGAAGGGAACTGAATCATGCAGCTATATCCCCTTCCCCAAGGAAGAACAGGCATCTTCTGTGTTAATCTATAAGAGGCATTAAGCCATCACAAGAAGGAGAGGGTTTATGATAATTTGTGCTAAGCACCTCACCCCACTGTACAGGGAGGTCTCCTGCTGCCTATCCTAACTGCTTTCTTTTTTTTTAAATGAACTTATAAAAAAGGAGAAGTAAAGGATTCATTGTAACAGAGTTCTGAAAAAGGAGAAGCTGGTCAAACAGTCTAGGTTCAATCTTGCTGCCACAGGCAGTAAGTGGAAACTGGGGGAAGATTGGGACCACTCTACCCTTTATGCCTTCACTTGGAAGAATGAGGCAGCATAGGGTGCATGCATAAGCCCTGCTATTCAAAAGATTAAAAGTTTGCACACATCGGAGGTACACATACCCACAGAAATATCCACACTGATATATACTGAAACAACATTAATTTCTCTCTCATTCTAGTGAGAATCTAAATTCATGAGTGCACTTCCTGGATATAGTCAGGGTTCAAACAACAGCTACCTTGCATATGTGGCTACTCTAAAGTATGCTCAGCTCATAAAAAGAGCTTTTATCTGATTACAAGCACTAAGTCAGTTTCTAGCCCCAAGATTTTAATTTTTATTTAAGAGTCACAGATTCTTCAGAAGAATCCACATGGCATCTAAGGCAACTGAGTGCAATATATCTGAAAGTAGGTATTTTCAAGAAGCGGTCAGCCGTAGGTTGGTAAATACACTCAAAAGCTTGTGTGTTTGCTCAGGAACACAACGTTAGAGCCGGAGCGACACTAGTGATCCTGGCTTAATATTTGTAAAGGTTAAAACAAATTTTCAGAGAAGCTTGTATGTAGTGAGGATTTCACTTATGTATGAAATGAAATATAAATAAATTCTGCTATATATATATCTATATATATAAAAGTCAAATGGTGTATGCGTGTATGTATGTGTGCGTGTATGTACGTGCACTTACTCCTTCCACACCGTTTGAGTTAGAGACTTGAAATTTGGTGCAGTTATAGGTCTTAGGGTCCTAATCAGGGTAAGAGTCAAAAAATTTTCAAATCTCACCTCTGACGCCCCCCAGGGGTGAAATTCTTTAAAGGCCAATCACATCAGCTGGGCAGCTACTGTTCTCTGTGACATAGTTATGACATCATAATACCCCCTCCAACGGACCCTGCATTCGCTCAGCTCTCTGCCTCCTCCCCCCTCCAACGGACCCCGCACTCGCTCAGCTCTCTGCCCCCTCCCCCCTCCAACGGACCCCGCACTCGCTCAGCTCTCTGCCCCCTCCTCACCTCCGACGGACCCGAGTTGGGTTTGGTCGGAGGGTAAGTGAGGTGGGGGTGTCGGGTTTGGTGGGGGGGGGGGGGGGTAAGTGAGCCAGGGGTGTTGGGTTTGATCTGGGGGGGGGTGGGAAGGTGTCGGGGTGGGTGAGGGGTGAGGTGGGGGTGTTGGGGTTGGTCAGGGGGTGTTGGGTTTGGTGGGGGGGTAAGGTGTGGGTGTTGGGTTTGTTTGGGGGGGTGAGGAGGGGGGTCGGGGTTGGTCGAGGGGTAAGTGAGGTGTGGGTGTTGTGTTTGTTTGTGGTGGTAGGTAGGGGTGTCGGGTTTGGTTGGGGGGAAAGTGAGGTGGGTGTGTCAGGTTTGGTCTATGGGGGGTGAGGTGTGGGTGTTGGTCAGGGGGTGTTAGGGTTGGTAGGGGGTGATGTGGGGGTGTTAGGTTTGGGTGGGGGGGTGAAAATGTGAGTCGGGGTTGGTCGAGTGGTAAGTGAGGTGGGGGTGTCGGGTTTGGTCGGGGGGTGAGGTGGGGGTGTCAGGTTTGCTCTCTGCCCCCTCCAACGGACCCCGCACTCGCTCAGCTCTCTGCCCCCTCCCCACCTCCAACGGACCCGAGCAATGCCGGGTATTTTTGCTAGTATATCAATAAGGCAAACATCCTGAGTAGGCTGGAAAATTGAGAGGGGACAGCTGTTCAACAGTTCAGATTATATCCTGGGAACTGGATCAGTGACCCACCCCTGCCAAAAAGGGGATCAAGATGTAAAACTAAGGTGCCATAGCCAAATGTTTGCTCCCAGCAGCCAAACAATGCTGTTGTAGTGTTTATGGAGTAGGCTACTGATCCTAAGCATTTATGTTCCCTCAGCACAGTATGATAACCTAATCCCGCATTTGCCAAACTACGTCTTTCCAAATCAGCTCCTACCTAACTGCTATTCCTTCCAAAAGATGCAAATATAGAAAGTTGATATTTTTTAAAAGTACAGTTTATAAAAACTAGAAACCCATCTAGATATGCACATACCAAAATTGAGTTAACTTATGTCAACAAGAATAACATTCAAACGTAACAATTTAAGACAATTAATCAATCAGCTTTCAGAGGAGATTTCTTACCTGGCTACCCCCGGTGACAGCTCAGGTACCACAACCCTTCGACTCCAAGCCACAAGGTCCCGCTCAGTAGCTATTTCACTTCGTGGTGCGTTGCTATGCATCTGTCGCACACCCTCAATTTGTCCACTGCGCCTTAATCCTATATTTGGTGGTGAATGTACTTCTGAGGTAGAGCTAACAGAGCCTGAGAAATTAAAATAGAATTTAGATGACTACAATTACCAAGGGAGGGCTTGCAAAAACAAAGAGCAAGGGTAGCAATTTTAGTACATACTTTACTTGATCTATTCCTTCAGAAGAAAATGAAAGCATTAATTGAAAATGTCCAAGTGCAGCTGTATGTCCATATTATCCAGAGGCACATTTCTCCTGCACAAGAATGCAGTTACAGGCAACAAGCAGTAAAAGTGTAAAGATCTGAATAATGTAAGACAAGCTGATAAAGTATTACTGTAGGTTCTCTCAATCCATACAGTACATGTTAACTGTTGGTCTTTAAAACCACCTTCTGAAAACATTTGCATATAGATCTTAAGATAACAGAAATTAAGTTGGCTCTCGTCAGTGATCTCAGGTTCTAGGTTCACTGTAGCTGCAGAGTCCCATCCCTACAGACTTTCTGTCTCCTGAACCCCAGCTGGGGTTCAAGTTCTCAAAGAAGAGGAAAAAGTATAAGAATGGGGAACAGACACCACAAAGTATTCCTCCCTTTCTCCACCCAAAGTACCCACAACGTCTGAAGAACCTCAGTCACATCATCTGAGGAATCTGGACCTCCTACTGAATTCAATCACTCCTTAAGAAATGTGAAACAGGGTGTGCCCTCAAAAAATCAGATCCATTGTGACATTATTAGAATTTGGGGAGTGATGAAGTCCTGGAGATTAGATTTCCAGTTTACAAAAGTGGGTTTGATAGTACATGAAGGGGAAACAAAACAAATATGCAAAGAAATATATAAACAAACAAACATACTCCAAACACTCAAATAGGAGTTGACAGCTTAGGCATCCCCTCAAGGTCTTGTAATGTAGAAATTTCCACACAGTAAGACTTTAATATCTCTACCTTTGGTCTGACAGTTCTGGGTCTTGCTCCTTCTTCAGATTTACCTTCACTATTTTAATCTGTTTTTTATTCCCCTGCAGATTAACAGGAGATGTGCAGTAAGATAACTGCATTGGTCTTTAGTAAAGCTGCTCCAAAGCCATCCTTTTTCAGATATTGCCTCGCATCTCCCACATCCTTTGTGGCACCTATGGTACTTTATCAGTCAGGTAGCTGTTTCCACATTACACAACAGTATTAAGATAATGTTCTCTTCTAAAGATCACAAAATGGTTGCAGCACCATTTTTTGAGCTTTGCTGTACAGCTACTGTAGGTTTACAATCTATATTCCTTTCAGTTAAATAATTCATTAAATTTTAAAAAAAAGACAAGAAAGCAGCAGTAATATTTATCCCCAAGTTTGTCTTTTCCACCACTCTCATACCTCCTCAAACTCATTATATCCATTTGTTTTCCATTTCACATATTCTTTCTATATTGCAATCAAAAATCTACATCTGGCCAGTGCTAATGGGCTGTTTAGCTGGAGCCTCGACTCTAAGAACCTGTGAGGTGGGAAGGTCCCAGAGCTTGGGCTGCAGGTCCACACTGCAATTAAACAGTACCTTAGCTGGAGCCCAGTGACCCCAAGTAGCTGAGGTGGGCCAGCTGTGGGTGCCTAACTGCAGTGTAGACATACTCTCATTATAAATTGTTTGAAAAGAAACAAAAAAAAGTTTGTTTACTTCTTCCTATCCGGCTAGTATTGCTGGTGCCTGCCTCCCCAGAACGTCTCTGATCTTGTTCTTGCTGAAGTCTCTGTATCATACTGTCCAATGGACTAACTTCCTGATTTGCTTGTTGACTCAGTACTTGGTTCAGTCCTGTGGGGGGGGGGGGGGGGGGGAAGCAAGAAACAAAACTACATTTTTGACATGATAAGCCAAGTACTACAAACTATCTAAGTTCTACCTGTAAAATTTGCAAAGTGCAATGTAAGTTATTGCATATCTTGTAAGTGTTAACATAGACATTCTAGTTTTAAAAATCTAACCCACTTTCTGTTAGATATCTTGTTACTAATTAGAGCGTCAATTCCTTAGTGCTGGAATCATATACTCAAACTTGTATGAGTGCCACAGCAAATGATGCAAAATAACCTTGGGTAGTTCTTCGAGAAGTAAGTATCTTGTTACAGAACTACTGTCAGCAAAGCATAATATTTTGCAGTCTAACTGCATTCAATTTCAGTAGTTTCCATTTTGTTTATACCTGTATTGGAGTTTAATTATGTATCTGATTAAGGCCACAGCTTAATCAATAATAAACATTTCTTGGACAAACAGAAAAAGAATGATTACTTACTCTACAGAAACTATGGTTCTTCAATATGTCATATCCACACAGATTCCACTTGTGGCGCACATGCACCCTTGATCAGATCCTTTTTGACTTGTAGCATCCATTAGGGCCACACGTGCACCCTTGCAGCCCTGGAGCACACAAAGCCTCCCCAGCTGAAAGCATAAAGGGTGGAGTGGGCTTATCCACCAATACAGGAAGCCACAGGAACAGGACTGTGAATTAGTGGAGGATGGAGGACAGGTTGTGGAATCTATGTGGACAACATATTTTAAAGAATCGGATACTAAAGGGAAAGTAATCATTCTTTCTTCAAGTGATTGTCCACACAGATTTCACTCTTGGGGACTAACAAACCATTGCTTAATTGCTTGGAGATGGATAAAAGGAGTCCTACTCAAATTAGGATAGCAGAATAGCCCTTCTGAAAATTAGCATCTGATCTGGAAGCTTACACTAGGGAATAATGAGTAGTAAGTATGTGGATTGAGATCCATGTAGCCGCTTTACATATCTCAGAGGGAATGTTAGCCAAACGGGCAATAAGGCTGCTTGAGCCATAGTGAAATAAAAGTTCTAATATGGTCTTTCGAACTACCGTATTTTTCGCCGTATAAGACGCACTTTTTCTTCCCCAAAACGGGGGGGTGGAAAGTTGGTGCGTCTTATACGGCGAATATACTGCCTGCGACTCCCCCGCCCACTCCCGGCAGCCCGCCCGCGGTCACAAAAAAAAAAAAACCGCGCGTGCGCCCCGGTTCCCCCCTCCCCGCCGCGGGCGGGCTGCCGGGGGCGCTCCCGGCAGCCTGCCCGCGGCGGGGAGGGGGGAACCGGGACGCTCCCGGCAGCCTGCCCGTGGCAGGGAGGGGGGAACTGGGACGCTCCCGGCAGCCTGCCCGCGGCGGGGAGGGGGGAACTGGGACGCTCCCGGCAGCCCGCCCGCGGCGGAGACGGGGGAGGGGCGGCGGCGCAGACGGCCGGGGGGGGGGGGGGGGTAGGCGGACCCGGCAGCCTGCCTGCAGCGGCGGGGACGGGGGGGGTAGGTAGGTGGACCTGGCAGCGGCGCAGACGGCGGGGGGGGCGGGGTAGGCGGACCCGGCAGCCTGCCTGCAGCGGCGGGGACGGGGGGGGGGTAGGTAGGTGGACCTGGCAGCGCGGCGGGGACTGGGGGGGGGCAGGTGGATCCGGCAGCGCGGCGGGGACGGGGGGGGGGGGGGGCAGCTGCGGGGACTAGGGCAGGGGTGCAGCCGGCAGGAGGGGGAGGGGGGGCGGCGCTTTTAAAAAAATCTGCGGCTTTTCGGCGGAGGGGGTTCAGAATCTTTTTTTTTCTAGATTTTCCCCCTTTAAAATTAGGTGCGTCTTATATGCCGGAGCGTCTTATATGGCGAAAAATACAGTAGATGATACATCATTATGCAATTGGAGATCCATGTGGATATAGTTTGCTCTCTGTCTGTCTGAAACACTACAAATAGCCTAAATGTACTCTTTAAAGATCTTGTCCTATCTAAATAAGATAAAGCTCTCACTATGGCTATTGTGAAAAGCTTCGCTTCCCCTGGATTAATATGAAGCATGAGAAAGAAAACCAGAAGGTAAGTGAACTAATTTAATTTGGATTCTGAAATCATCTTAGGCATTAACTTCAGGTGAAGTGTAAGGGTAATCCTGTCATTGTGAAATACTTCATATGGGGGACCAGTCATTAGTGTTCAAATTTCCCCTGCCCTCCTAGATTACTTAAGGATCACTGAAAGCTGTTTTCATTGACATGTGAAAAAACTAGGAGGTAGCAACGGTGAAAGGAGACCCCTATTAAATCCAGCTAGTACCATGTTAAGGTTCCAGAGAGAGGGGGGTATTATATTTAGGTGGAAAACATAAATAAGTATTTTCAATCATTTTGCCACTCTGTGAAAAAAAACACAACATCACCTGCGATAGAATATAATTTGCAGATACTGCTGCTAAATGGACTCTTACTGAACCGATAGAAAGTTCAGGCTTGTCTCCAGGCTAACAAATACTCCACTATTGCTGGAATTGGAGAGGTCAGTGGTGAAAGCTAGTGTGGACATGCTCAGAGAAAACCCCTTCCATTTGGCCTTGTATGTCAGTCTGGTCAAAGGCTCCTTGCTTTGACGCAAAGTGTTTTGATTCTCAGATGAACAGCTTATCTCTTTGCATACCATCGACCCTGTGAGGTGTGGTGATGGTGGGTCCAGGTTCAGAATCTGAGTGATTATGTCAGGCAGATCTGGTAAGATGGCTGTGCTGACATATTCAGACTTGGAAAATCTCAGAACTCTTGGTCCATGCTGAGCCTATCATGAGGATGTGACCAGCATATTGTCTCTGTTTCTTCAGAACCCTTGATAACAAGGGTACTGGGGAAAGGCGAACATTAGTCCCAGTATACAGCAAATGAGGAACACATATGTTAGAGAGCCTGGACCTAGCATTCCCTCTGGTACAAAGCATCCAACACTTGTTGTGACATGTTGCAAACAAGCACTTGAGAGTCCCCATCTGCAAATGTCCAGCAGGATTGAGTATTTGAGGCCACTCTCAGTTTTCAGAATAATTCAGGGTGAGCTAGTCTGCCAGGGTGTTCTGGAGACTGGGCAGGTGGAAAGATATCGGATGCACCATTCCCATAAATGTACAGCTTCTTGGCAGAGTGGAGAGAATCTCTCTCACACATGTCTGTTTATATAGTGCAACACCGGTGTGTCTGCCAGTACTTGGATGACTAAACATCGCAAAAGAGGTAAGAAAGCCTTCCATGCTAGGTGTATGACATGGAGACCTAAACATTTTATGTATAGACAGACCTGCTGAGGAACTGTAACCCCCTGAATTTTCAACTGCTCAAGATGCACCAGCAAAACGCAGACTAGAGGCATCTTTTACCAGAACCCTTATAAGTAAAGGCATGGCGGAAGGAACTCTGTTACACACCTGAAATAGTTCTATCCATCAGTTTAACAAGGAGATTTCTTGTGGGACTGTGATCACCATATCCACACTGTGCCTGTTTAGTAAATATATGGATTTCATCCACCTTTGTCACTTCTAAGGTGAAGTCTGGCATGCAGTGTAACATAAGTGTATGCAGTCATATGTCCCATGAGCCTCAGGCACATCCACACAAGTGTTCTTGGGTGGGCTTGAAGTTGAATGAGGGTCCATTATTGTCCAAAATCTCTATTGAGGAAGATATGCCCTCACTGACCTGCAGTCTAACACTGCCCATATGAATTCTATGGTCTGAGTTAGTGTCAATATGGATTCTGAGTCCTAGTGAAACAAATAATTTTAGAATTATATGACGTGAACCAGTCACTTGCTGTGGAGATCTTCCTCGAACTAGCTAGTTATCTAGATAGGGATCTACTTGAATTCTGCCTCTAAGATTAACTGTGACTACAGCCAGAAGTTGGGTAAAGACCTAGGGAGTTGTGGAGTGGCCAAAGAGTAGTACTCTGTATTGAGAGTACTACCAGGAATTCCTATCAGGAATCTCAGGTACTTTCTGTGTACTGAAAGTATCAAAACGTGAAAATGTCTGTATCAAGAGCTATGACCCAGTCCACAGGATTTTTAAAAAAATTGATTACAGGCATCAGAGTCACCATGAGGAATTTGAAATGATGGATGAAGGTATTGAGGCATCAAAGATTGAGGATGGGTCTCCAGCTCCATTTCTTTGTGATTAAGTACTGGGAATAAAACACTCTTGTCCCTGAATTCTAAGGGCACTTCCTCCATTGCTCCCTCTCTTGCTTCAAACGTCTCTCATGAAAGGGACCCTAAAAAGGGGGAGGACATTGAAGGAGATTGGAACTGGAATGGATACCCTTGTTTATTAACCCAAGGGCCCACCTATCCAATGTTATCCCAGCTCAATTCTTGAAAATAAAATAAGTGGTTACCAAATGTGGGGAGTGGCAAGTTGAACTGGAAGAGTTTTGTGGTGAAACAATCAAAATGTCAATGGCATCAAGTGTATTGTGTAGCTGGAGCCCCAGAATGGGAGGCAGAATCCCCTCTGGTGAAATCTCTGCCTCGTCCTTGGAGTCTCCGATAACGGGGATATCATTGCCTGTAATAAGGCTATGGTCTCTGCTGCTCTCTCTTCAGAGAGAAGACAGAGTCCCAAAGAATGCAAGGTTGCCCTGGAATCTTTCAGGGTATGGAATGCTTCATCTGCGCCACTATTAAACAGATTATTCAGTTCCTATCTGCCCTCAAGTGGTAGGTTCTCAATTATTATCTGGACCCCCCTTTTAAATTCCTAATGCCTGACCCCATAAAGGATCTCCGCACGGTAACTGCAATGGCTAGTTCTTCCTGCTGAGTCAGGAAATCTAATCACAGACTAAAGGGAAGCTCTGGCAGTCAGCTTGCCCTTGGCCAGGTGGGATTTCATCTCCTCCTGATGCTTGTTGGATAGTTTCTCTACAACACTGAGAGCTTGTCCCAATTAAAACAAAAATTGTATTTGAGAGAAGTATTTGGTAGTTTGCTACCCTCATTTGCACACTGGCTAATGAACAGCCCTTTTGGCCAAAAAAGTCAAGTTTTAGGGTCCTTTCCATAAGATGTGGACTTTGGAGGGCCCTGACGTTTTTGTCTTCTCTTGGACAACTTGCACCACTAGAGAGTCAGGAGCAGGATGCTAGTAAAAGAACTCAAACCACTTAGCATGAACCTTCTACCTTCCATCAAATCTCTTGGAGCTGGATGGTACTGATGTAAGCATATGCCAAATGGACTTGGCAGGTTCAACTAAGCACCATTTGTAGGCATAAATGGTTTTCCTAATTGGTCAGAAGTTAATGCTTTTGCTCCGGACAACTTCTAAAGGAAGGTCTACTGTTTCTAACGTCCTCGTCATTAGCTCTTGAAAGACCTTAAACTGATCCATCGAGGCTGTAGTTGGAGGGTTGACTTGCTTATCGAGGGAAGAAGAGGTGGGTAGGTACTTCTGCTCAGCAGAGTGAAGGTCATCCCTCCATTCTCCCGCTAACCTTCTAGTAGCTGTGGCTGGATCTGCTGAGAAGTTTGGGAAGAATGAATCTTCATCCTGGCTGAGAGAGATCTGACCCTCAATACAGAGAAGAATGCTGGTTTCCTGGAATAGGGATTCATATTCCAGGAGGACTGTGGCAGGGAAGGGGTAAAAACCCCTAGAATGCCCTGCCTCTCTAAGTTAAAACCCTGCTTGCAGGCAGGAGGCTGAGGAAAGGGGCTGGCCCTAGCCATCGGAAGGTGCAGCTGAAAGCCCTAGCGAGGGTTAATTCACAGAGCTTGGCTGGGTTGAAGGGCTACAGCTGCGGCTGGAGGCAGGAAGGATTAGAAAAACACAGACTCATAGTCAGTGGGGAGGAGGCCCCGGCAGGGAGAGGAAGGCTGTAAAGCTGTCTGCACGCTGTGGGAAAGGTACCTCGAGTGCCTAGAGACCTGAGGCCCAAGATTGTGGGGCCACTGTTATGGGATTGCGGGGAGCACTGGTTGTTTCACTGAAGCCATAAGAAGCGCATTGTAAATAAAGGACACTTGGGTGCAACACTAAAAGCAGTGTCAAGATCTTTATTAGGAGCGAAGAGCACACAGGGCAGCCCAGACCCTGTACAGGGACCAATACAGCCCCATGACTGGTATGGGTATCATGGGAGAGAGGACAAAGGGGACATACCCATTGGGATGTTCCCAATGCAACCTTGATCATCATCTAGCTCCTCTAACAAACTAATCTCTAGAGTCTCACTATGACACCCATGGGAGTGATGGGCCATCAGTAGCGAAGAATCTCTGCTATGTTCTGCTGATGAGGAAGAGCAGGAACAAACCTCCTCTAGGGCAGTGGTCTTCAAAGTGGGGTACACAAGACCCCCCTCCCATGGGAGGAAGCCCGGTGTCCCAGGGCCGAACCGCTGAAATTGAAGGTATTCCATTTGTGTCCCACTGAAATGCTGCCAAAAGCGGAAGCTTTGTTTTTGGCGGACACACCCACGGGCCATGATACGACTCAGGAAAGCCTAAGGGGGCTGCGGACGGAATTGTTTGAGAGACGCTGCTCTAGGGGACGATCCTGTCTGGTGTATCTTATTTAAGACACTGGTACCAATGAGACACCTCTGGAAAGACATAGCAACTGAGGAGCTGAGGTGTTAGCAATAATGTTTCAATCTACATTCTAGCAAGGGTACATTCATACAGAGCCAATGGAAAAGTCACTCAGTACTGTGAACTGCTTCAGTGCTGAGCTGGAGAGCACTGAAGTATCCAGTGCTGTAGCCTCAGATGTTGGTGGCTGATACTTCTGCAGTCAGTGAACTACTCTCCACTGAGACTCAATGTACCAAGCTCAATGCCAAGATTCTGAACTCAGGGCAACTCAGTCGTTAGATTCTGGAGGAACTGATGTCGCTTTAGTCTACAATATCAAAGTACCAGAATCAGACTCAGTTTTATGGCTCTTAAGAGAAGAAGCCCAAGAAGAAATGTGTCCCTTGGGTCTCCTGCTTGGCACTGGGGAAGGTAACCTACACCTAGTTTCTTCACTGGAGAGATGCACCTTCTTGACCCTGCAGTGGCAGACAAACAAGGCATGTGAGAAGCAACAGCTTGTGAGCATGGAGTGGAATCATGGCTCAGCAGGGCCATGAAACAACATTCCAAAACCTGTCTCTCAGAGACAGATGAGGCATTAAGAATGCTCATCATTAATGAGCATAGTGAGGTCACATAAGGAACAGGTCTTAAACACTGGTGACTTGGGGTCTGCCATATTTTTACTATCCCTGTACAGGTGTGCATGTGTTAGGGGCCACCTAGAAGAAAGGAAAAATAGCTGGCTAAACTATGAAGAAAGGAATATTGTCTTTTAGATTATTTGTTTAAAGCCAACAGGCAAAGGAAACAACCAAAATAGCTAAACCTAAACTACATTAAACAATACCATTAATTGTACACCTAAAGATCTAATTTGCATAGCGCCAGGGATGTGAACACTGCAAAGAGCACTGTATCGCAGTCACAGGTGGTAAGAATGAGTGGCCATTTAGCCTGTTCCATGCCTTTTATACCATCACATTCATTTGGGGAGGAAGGAGTGGTGAGGAGGGCTGGCTGCAGGGGGTTAGTGCGAGTCCACTGGACACTGCTAGTTAAAGAGAGTCATGTGCATGTGCACCAACAGTGGAATCTGTACAATCACTCAGAGGAAAAAACTATTCTAATGGGGCTCCTACTAAATTGTACAAGATCAGTACTGCAAAGTACCCTCTTAATTTTTAGAAACATAAATTTCAATTATGGCACGTAGCAGTTATGTTAGATCAAGAATTAGTTTTACTGAATGTCTAGCTGGTGTTTCCTTGCTTCCAGCTGATGTTTTCCTAAGCAAGTCAAATCCCTAATCTCATCTGGTACGTCTCTCCTCAACTGAATATAAATTTAGAATCCCAGCTCCTAGAGGCAGTTCCACTCAAACCCAAAACCACATCTTCACTCATCACTGCTCTTGTTAGCTGCCAATTAAGATAAAGATTCATCACACACAAAAAAGTTTTTTTTTTCTTAATTAATCTGATAAACACAGTGGTAATATTCTAGAGTCCTATTAACTCCAATTGTATTAGACTACACACAAACCACTGCACTATATTTTCCATCTGATGAATTCAATATTCAAGCCTATGTACACTATAGCATACCGGACCTCAGTCTATGTACCTGAGGAAGTTACCCCCATCTGTGGAATCAGCTGCTCATCCCTGCAGTTCTCACGACCTGGAACTAATCTCTGGTATCTTGATGGATGAGGGTTGCCATCAACATCAACCAAAAATGGAGGAGGCATGAGATGTGGAGCCTGCTGTGTCTGTTCATCTAAGACAAAGTTGTTGGCATCCCGGATAAGAGGTCGATAATCACTGTGAAAGAACATCTGATCTGCTATCTGTAACGTAAAGCCAATTTTTTATTAATAACAAGCAACTGATTAAAAACATAAATATTCAAAGAAAAATGTCTGCAGTAAGTACTCAATATCTTTTCCTAGCAAGTAAGTGATTTGTACTGATGGACAATGAGGTGGTCATAAATGAGCTACTTTATCTCCTTTCCAGAGGAGTATATAATGGGCTAATGTTTTTTCCCATCTAATAGTCATTTTTGTACTGTACTGCACTGGGGAATAAAACCCATAACTATCTTCTAAAAACACAGTTGCTTGACAGAAAACAGCATAAATTGGGTTAAGCAGTTTACAAACTCTGATGTATTGTACATCTGACTACTGTAGTTATGTTACTGCATTTTTAGGATATATGGAGTGAAATGGAGATAAGCAGGAAATAATTTAAAATCATTTTAGTATTCATATTTTGTTAGCACTATCTGTTAATAAAAACTAAATTTTAAAAATCTTTATCTATTAGAGCAGATACTTTAAAAGTCTGCTATAAAAGTAATTAAACAAACACTGATTTCAACCATATTAGAGTCAAGTTTTAATGCCAATGCAGCATTACTGGGAGCCTATATAACCATAAGGAAATAGCTAGGATCAACAAAATTAGCCTACCCTACTTAAAATGACATTAATATAACATACTGTACATTAATAGCAGTGGTGTGCAAACTTTTCCATGCTTTCCTTACCATTAACAGAATCTATCTATATTCCCCCTCCATTGCTGCACTGCAAAGGCTTCCTTAGCAGTGGAGCGCAGAGCTGGGGGCAGAACTGGGGATGGGAGAGGAGCTGGAGCTAAAGGCAGAGCTGTTCTGGGGGCAGAGAGGGAATGAGGGCAGGGCTGAGGTGAGAGCAGAAGATGGGGCTGAGTGAAATTGGGGTTTGGGGTAGAGAGGGGTTGGGAATGGAGTGGGATGGTGGCGGATATGGCCTGGTGGCAGAACAGAAGTGGAAGATGAATGGGGTTTGGGGAGGAGCAAGGTTGAGAGTGGAGCTGGTCTAGGAGCAGATCACAGCTAGAAGCATGGTGCTTCCTCCCCGCCCCAGATCATTTTCAATTAATTAGAATTAATCGGGAAGAAGAAAAATGATGTTTGAAAGCCAGGGTTAAATCTAGAATGAATTTCATTGTAGTATATTAATGTCACCTACTTAAAAGTAGGCTTGCATCTGACGAAGTGGGTATTAGCCCACGAAAGCTTATGCTTCAATACTTTAGTTAGTCTTTAAGGTGCCACAGGACTCTTTGTTACCTCTACTTAAAAGTACTATGCATTTCAATCAATTTTTTTATTAGAGGTATTTTTACTCCTTTTGTTTTAAGCAGGGAAATTTGGGAATGATTGCAGCTGAACAGGAAGTAGAAAGCAGCACCAAGTTATAGAAACATGCATACTGTATGAGATGGGGGGAAAAAGAAGAAGGGAAAGAGAATGGAATCTAGCAATACAAATATAAAAGCTATACCTTACATAACTGAAAAGACAAAAAGCTTTAAAAGCTGTGAAATAAATTTGACATCAATTTTTTTTTCCAAAAAAAAGCATGCACACTTTTACTCAAACAGTGAAGTGGATATTTTGATTTATGCTTTGCACTGTACCTTATCATATTTGCTACTGGAGCCAAAGCCAAAAATGAGAAGGTGCCCGTGAGAGTCTGTACATGCAAAATGCTGGCCATCAGGAGAGCACTTGCAGTCAAAAACTGCTCCATGTCCTTGTCCTTCAATCTGAAATACATTAAGGCAAAGAACTCCAACACACACACAAAAACCGATAATCAAAAACTAGGGAGGCATATCACACCTTAATAACAATCTCAACATTGTGATGCTGAAATGTACATAAAACATCCAAAGACAGCATACTGTTAGATGACAGACCCAGTATGTCTTTTACTTTTTAGCCATTTACTTATCAGTGAATTTTGCTGTAATACTCATGAAAGATGCCAGATTGATAGCAGTAGAAACTGACTTTAACTGCAGAGCAAGCACAGTACAGAAAGAGAGAACAAAACCTTCCCCCTTGATGTCCTGATGATAAATTAAACAAAGAGCTGCAGCCAGTTCAGAGTTTCAGTTGCTACACTGATTCTATCTTCTGCCTGTTAAACTTGTCAATCAGCATCAACTGCAATGGTTTTTGTGATGTCAACACTTATCCACTAGGCTATGCAATGAATAAATCAACCCATATATTGCCTGCTTCTAAAATTCCTTTTTTTTTTTAATGGAGAACTTAGATTTGTGTGGTCTTAACTCCAGTTTTTAAAAGGAGAACTGCAAAGATTTTAAAAAAGTAATTTTTACCTGATACTCATTTTCTGTTCTCCAGTTCCATTAAGCCAGAACAAATGGGTTTTTGTTTTTCCCTGAAACCTGTCAATCAAGCAGAGGTGACCAATCACCACGCTGAGTTTTCATGTCTTTAGCACCTCTTCAGATAGTCCCTTTCTACACTCCCCAGTCAAGAACTTTTTGCATTGTCTTTTAAAGACACAAAAAAATTCTTTCCTTATCCATGGCAAGCCTGTAAACTTACAAAAAATAACAGAATTCAGTCCACACAATAATTTGCACTTCCATAGTACCCTCCAACAGAGGCTATCAATGTGTTTTACAAACATTACTGAATTAAGCCTCAAAATTCCTATAAAGTAGGCACTAATATATCCATATACCAATTAGGAAACTGAGGCACAGGGTCACATGTATCAGTGGCAAAACCTGTTTTTTACTCCCAGTCCCTTTAAATCACTAGCTTATACTCCCTCTCACTACAGAGGTTTCAAAGAAAAGTGAGGCAGGTTTCTGGAATAGTAAAATGGAACACAGAAAACAATTTATGTTATTATATTCTCTGTTTTTGGCATTTGCTATTCCACAATGAAAGGGTTCTTAATAGAATATCCCACAGAAAAGACAGAAAATAAAACAGATTAGTCCTTCAAGAGAGCCGCCCTAACATAAAATTGGCTGGGAAGGCAGAATTCTTTAAGCTTAATGTATGTGTAGATGCAACAAAGTAGTCAGCTTTACTGATATCTTTTGAGGAGGCTCACCTTTTTGTTTGATGAGGAAGTCATGATTCTGGTAAAACAGGCAGGTAACTTCTGCACAGAAATAAGCCTTGCAGAGTCCTCCTTAAATACAACTCCAGGGTCCTCCTATAGCCTAACACATTAAAGATTTTTTCTTGTTGGAGAAAGGCAACAACGGGGCAGAATTATTTCCTGGCTCTGGTGACATTCAGAGGAAATCTTAGATTAAGATTTTCCACTATAGTAGGAAAGATAGTTTGGATAGATTCTCCTCAAGAAACTCCAACAAAAGTTATAGAACAGAATACAATAACTGGAGACATTCTTTTCTGGGTGCACCATGAAAAGAACACTGATCCTATCTTGTAGATGCTCAGCTTCTCCAGTGATGAGTATGTACCAGTGCTTAGTCTCCAGATGTGGCCAGGTTTGTCTTGAATGAGTTTCCAGGACAGTCTTGGGCCAGCATAATTTATTCAAAATGCTTTGCTTACAAGCTTTCCCCACTTCCTCTGTCCCCCCACATGCCAAGAAAATACAATATTCTTCTTTCTGGACTATTGTGATTGACCTGCATCTAAGTCAGGTTTGGTGAACTGTGAGTTTGAAGGTTTCTGAGAAACCATCACTTAATCTGATTTAATCAATTAAATGCCATTTGCATGTTACTGCTGTCTTGTTTGAACTGTTTGCTAGGATCCTAACAAAAGCTGAAGTGAAGGAAAGGAAGTAAAGAGATGAAAGAAATGGGGAAGGAACACATGACTGAAAATAAGCTTGCCTGCTATTCTGGATATCACTAGCCAGAAATATTTAGGAAAGCTATAGTTCTTCTCAGAGATGAACAGATCGACAAAGGAGAGGCCTCAGGCTTGGATATGATGTTTTAATGGAAAGATATTCAAACACCATTTATTTGGGATGTGGCACATCTTCTCAACTAGTCAGTTTAGTCAATATAAGTTTTTCAAGTGCAGCAAGCATTAGCTTTATCTTGAGCCAACTGAGCACTATCATGACTACCATTAGGAGAGTCTTGCTCATCATGATCCCTTGTCTGTTTCTATAAGCAATAAAAGTATGACTGTCTTTACTTACAGTTAATTGAGGACGAACTTCCTGAAACTTAAAACCAGGATAAGTAGGACCACTTTGCTCTGACTGATGAAAAATACGGTTTCTCTTTGAAACCTTTATCCCAAGTCATTCTGCACTTCGAAACTTGTATCCAAAATCATAACAGTCCAGTGTGATCCTAGACTGCAGAATCCAGGAAAAATTAGTTACTGTGCATCTACCACAAAAGTGACCCCAACATGGGGAGGAAAGAAAACTTTGTTTTCAAAGCCCCAGTATAAATCCAAGTGCCCAGACAATAACCGGCATGAGCGCCCATAAAATTTGGTCCACAGGAACCACTTCAGATATGACATAAATAAGAAGCATAGAGAATCTCACGGAGATGTCCCAGATGGACTCTGATTTTTTGCAACCTTTCTTCTAAAAAGGACCTGAATCCCTGTGTCTGATAATGATTGATGTGTTGCACATAGACTCGGAATATTCTTCTCAGGGTTTATCATCAGTGCTACAAGGCAAAGAGGAAAAGATCCAAGTGAACAATTCACTAGAATAGGTAGTGGATAGATTTCCCACTAAAAGGTATGCCTAATTAACAAAAGGCATTAAATAGGAGTAATGATGCTGGAGAAACTGCGGAATTTATCAGATTAAAACGGATATACTAGAATGCAACATTAAAAGTCAGGGAGTCATGTTGAGAGGATTGTTAAAGGAATGGATGGATTTCTGGAGATAGATACAGCAGCACAATACTTAAAAGGGGATGAAAGGATGCATCTGTGCTCTTCACCTCTCTTTATTTTCTGTACAGTAATACAGCAGTGTTCAGTTGCTGCTAACGATAAGGAAAGACTGGAAACCACAACAGATTCCTTGAAGGAGAATGAGAGCGAAGAAATTCTCAAGTGCAACTGGCAACTTCTGCTTGATTGGCAATTTCCAGGAAGAAACCCATTTCATTTGAATTAGTGGATGTTAGAACACTGACAAAGTAGATTCTTCTATGCAAAATAAGGGTCAGATAATTCTTAAATACTTAAATTAATTTTTAAACAAAGTATTTTTTTTTTAACTGGAATTCAACCAGGAGAAAATGACTGAATGGAACTAGCTTTAGCAGAACCACTTTTATCACATTCCATAAAGGAGAATATCTCCATGTCAATTCCCAATATTTTGTTCTGAATGGTGTAACAAGAAAAAGGAAGAGAGAGAAAAGATCCACCCAAAAACCCTGACTCTTCAACTGCATCTGTGCAGGTAGAACCTTATTCCTATGTAGAGCCCCACTGACTTCATGGGGGTGCTGTGAGGGATCGGGCGTCCACCCTCACATCTACTGGTTGTATGATCAGGGACAACATCCGTAATCGTAATTGAATTTTTTTCTGAAATGTAAATATCATGCAGAGATCAAGAAGGCCAAATTCAAGCATTAAAATTTTCCATAAGATCCTTAGTTTGGCCACATTTTGCATATTGCCAGTTGTCATTTATGCTGTTAATGTCTAATATATATCTAATGTGTTCAACCAAGTTCACAAAGTTTTGAGAAAATGTTTCAATTTCTTCACTTTTATGTTTAATTTCTTAATCTTAAATAGGGAAGTGTGCAAAAATTTTATCTGATTCTAAATATTAAAAAAGGGGAAGAGGAGTCAAGGAGGTAGAGAAATTTAAAATTGCATTAAAATCATCACACAACCTATGAAAGTACATGCATTTTCTCTAGGCGTTGGTGCATGAATTTAGGGGCACTGACCAAATATATTTAAAATGAGCACCCCTAATTACCTCCATTCAAAATACTAGACCAATGGGACATCCTATGAGATAGAAAGGACTCTAATTTAAAATACATTTTAAAAAATGTATAAAAGGGCACCGTTAACAATCACGCTGTCTGAAATTTTTCCATCATATTGTTACAATTATAGTACTATAACTGATCATGTATTTTTTCCAGTTTGTTTTCTTTTTGTAGAGTTTCATTTTTTTCACTACAGAAACCACATCATACTTACTCTTGATTATGTGGGTTTTTTTAATGGAACAAAAGGGGAGAGAAATGCTATTTAAAAAAACTACGCAAAGATTTTAGACCTTCAAAAATTCATTTAGGATGCCCAGGGACAAGAGTACTATCTTCACCACCTATCTCATTTTTTCTCACACACTGACTAAACATTATATTGACATGTCCCTTTGATCACTGGGTTGTGGCTAACTATTTTCCATGTGACAGTCTGAAACTGTTTTAAATTTCAGATACCACATTCACAAAGTATTGTATAAAATTTCTTTAAATTTTTAAATTTAATGTACAAATTTGAGTACAAAAGTTTAGCGTTGTTCACCACTGATTTGATCCATATACTTCTCATTGAAGTACAGGTAAATTTAAAACAGACTTTCTATTAGCAAACAAAAACTTGTTTCCAGATATTAAGTATTTAAGCTCTTACATACCAATTGTTTATTATAACAAGATGTAGTAAGTACAACATACCTTAGCATATATATTGAAATAATTTTATATTATGTGATATATATAATTGCAAACAAACTAATATTACACGCTTACTAGCCCATAATTCCATGTTATTGTATTTTCCCTAAAATATGCTAAGTATGCTCTATTTATTTTATATAAGAAGTACTTTCATGGAGACGGCATTAATCTCTATAACTATGCTGTGTGTGAAAGGTTGTAGAAAAAACTGCATAATGTATTTTTATTTTATAAATAGCATGGGAGCATACAAAGTCTATTATAAAGATAATGTATATGGGAAACACTGACGGTTGCGTGTTCACTCTTGACTACTATAAGTAACATTTTCAAAAACGGGTGCCTAAAGTTACTTACATATTTGGCTTGATTTTCAAAAATGCTGCATACCGGACAATTACATTGATTTTGGGAGCCCAACACCTTCAATAATCAGGTCAAATGTTTAATTGCCTAAATATAGATGTAGGAGACAAATTTTGCACACCTATTTTTGAAAATCTTAGCCTGCATTTTGACTTTGATTGTTTGGCCTGGCAACCTTGACATTAATTAAATATCATTTTCAGATGGAATTAGATGTAAAATGAAAATTTGCATTGATGTGTTTACAAAAACTAGCAAGCATTCAGTTAATTAAACAGCTGGTTTAAAATGTTTTTCCACACTAACTTTCATATAATGAATATAAATCAAAATTGAAAAGAAAGCTGTATTTATTTTATTAGCACATCTTTTAGAAGTTCTTGTGATGATATGCTTTTCTAACCTTCCATAAACTGTCAGCTGTATTTAAAATTAAATGTTTGATAAAATATTCATTTTTAAATACATATCACTGAATTACCTGCTGTTGGCACCTATTTTTCTGAAAAGTCAAGTCTTATTGGTTTAAGATGTCAACACAGTTGACATTATTTGCCTGAACTACAGAGAGGCATAAAATAATATGACTGTTACATATCTAGAATGGGGCAGTTTTCCAGAGAACATGAATATCTGCTTACCATCCAATCAGTGTTCTTCAGTCTCACTTTAATAAGTACTAATTTTATTAAAAATGCCCCTCAAAACAGTGTCTGATCTGTTTTTTGTATTTCCTTCTCCTGGTCTCAGAAAGTATTTTACCACTTTTGAGCCTAGTAACAGAATTTATCCTTGAAAAAGCAAACTAAGAACCAAAAGAATTTATATTTTTTCTATACTACACCACATTCATAAAAGCTGAAGTCTAACCTTTTTCAAGACTGACTATGAAAGAAGATAAATTAAAATCTAAGAATCTGCACAACCAAGTTTTATTCTGTCAATTACCTAACAAAAATGTAATTATATTTTTTACTCCACAGACATATTCTAACAAATACCACCTCCACCAACATCATGGAAAGGAAATAAGTTGGAGTCACCATCATCCTTGAGTCCTAGTGTCACTGCCCTCTTCACTACACTAGACCCTTCCACTGCCTTTACGTTAATCTGAATTTAAGAACTACTCATGTGCCCAGACTCTAATTCCTCACAGAAGAGTGAAAATGCATGCAAAGGAACCTTTTATCTTTTCCAGAAGAGGGGCCTCCCACAGCAGTAAATCTTTCCTTTACTCTCATGTGGTACTTAAGGAATATCCAGATAGCACTACCACAGAAATACAGTAACATATATCTAAACCTTTTATCTGAGTGCCCTAGCTATACCTGCTTGAAATGCGGTTACTGTCATTAGAATATAACTTTTAAAAGGAGATCTGGAATATGTTATAAAATACTGCAGTCCTCTCTGTAAAAGAAGAGCAGTGACTGGGGAAAGAGGGTATATTAGCTATAATATGTGGCTAAAAGTTGTGTGAATGAACTACTGCCACTTTTTATTTCCTTTAATTTTCTGACTGGTTTTCAGTTGTTTAGGAGTCAAAAATCTTTAATATAGCGGTGCTAGTTTAGTTTTACATTTCAGCTAAACAAATATTGCTGCATCAAAATTGAGTCCATAGTTAAAAATATGCCAGTCCATAATTAGTATTAGCCTCTTTGCAAATATTTGGAAAAATAGTAGAAATAAAGTGATTAAACACCCACTGCTGTGTAAAAGCAGCAATCACATTTGTTGATGCCGATAGTGACAACACTAACAGACATATTTAGCATAGAAAGATTTTCTATTGAAATGTTTATGCTCCTACAAAGTTGGATTTCTGTCTGAGGAGGTTACAATCTCTGCAGCATCTTCCTTGTTGTAGCATTTATAATCACTGAAAGGCAAAAATGAGATGCTTACAAGCACCACTAGCAAAGGCAACTACATTTGTAAATTCTGCAAGTTTAACAACTCAAATTTAAAGACCTTCAAAGTTCCTCAGGACCAGGAGCTCTATATTTTCTTTTTTCCTCAGAATAAACCAGAAAAATAGAATTGAATATTACATCAGTGTAAATGTAATAGCAACTGCAGGCCTTGATCTTGCAATGCAATGCAAAGTAGAGAAGATGCAATGGAGTTCCATGAGGATGGAGAAGTCTGAGCCAGTATGAATCTCATTTACAGGATTGGGTCCTTATAACAGTTAAGTGTGTGGATGAAAACATTAGGATGTACCAGAGCAAAATTAACTTAGTCATGTCACAAGCATTTTGTGTTTTCTATTCGATTCCTTTATAAAGAAAAGTATCAATACATTTATGCCATTAAACTTACACTTTAAAAAAATAAAGGACTGATATTTGTCTTTTGGTTTATAGAATCAAATATGCAACATTATTTGATTTATGCACTGTATCCTACAAAACAATGCTTATTTATATAATTTTTCCTGAAGTATTACGAGAATTAAATTCAAATTATAAAATACAGAATGTGCAATAGAGCTGAATTTTAATCTTACTGTAAGGAGCATAAATTTAAATTTTCATCATTTATATCTGTGACCTCATATGCTACATCAATGTTAACTGTTGTAGTTTTGTTTGACTTCATCTGCAACTCTGTACATAAGGAATTTCCTGTGAGATCTAATGATGATGGATTTGTTTTCTTTTTATCTATCAGACTAACCATACCCTTAAGTAAGAGGGTTTAACCTCTTTCAGCGTATGCACAAAATATAAAAAGTGTGTCCCTCTTCTTGATACAATACTAGCTCAGGTTCATCTTAAGGGTTTCATCGTTAGAAGCTAGCCAGATTGCTCTACTCAGGACATATGCAGTTCGGTGGGAGATTGCCCAAGTAGTGGGCACAATCACTGTTGACTCAAACTATAAACCACAGAAAGTGCTCACAAACAATTTCTTGGATACTTATGTATTTTCATAGACCCTAGGAAATTAAAGAAGTTACTTACTCTACAGTAACTGAGGTTCTTCAAATTTTTGTAGTCAGTGTGGATCCTACTATAGGTGCACAGGTACCTCACGCATGCAAGATGAGAGGCTTCTGAATAGTAGCATCTGTCAGGGATGCCCATGCAACTTATGCCTCCTCTTGCCCCTTTATGATGACATAAAGGCATGGCAGCTGTGATCCTCTATCAGTTTCCTCACAATTCAAACCCCATTATAGCTAAGGATGCCAAAAAGCAGGAATGAGTGGGTGGGTATTGGGATCCACACTGACTACAATATGTCAAAGAACTTCTATTACTGGAGGGTAAAAGTTCTTTCTTCAAGTATGTGTCAGTGCTGTTCTCATTCTAGATGACTATCAAGCATTATCCACTCTGGAGAATGGGAAAGAGGAGCATCAGCTATATGAGCAAAAGAAATTAAAGTACAACTCCCCCAAACCTGGCATACAAACTCTTCCAAACCAGCTGCCATGTCAAAGGTGTAAAATTTAACTAATGTCAGTGTGTTAGCTCCAGGCTTCAGCTTTACAGAGGCCACTGAGGAATCCGGACACCACTGGATGTGAAAAAACCGAGTATGACTCTAGTGGAACCTGGCTCACCAAAACAGCTGCAAGGTGAACCTTGAGAGAACAAAGAGTCAACCCAGCATGATTGAAGTACAGCATATAGTCAAGGATCATTGGGATCACTGCGCCTCATCTGCGCCCAGATAATGCTCGACTGCCCATAAGGAGAGCCTTTTCCATTTGGAGGAACAGCTATATCATCCTAGGAGACAGTTTCCTGTTTTCTACGAGAATTTCTTGAATCTGTTGAGAACAATCTCTGACAGTAGCTTTCAGTAGGGAGCTATTGGAATCAATGTGGTCTTGTCCCATCTGACTTTGAAGATCACTCCAGGGAGCAGGAGAATCAGAAGAAAGGCATGTAGGAGGCCTGGAGACCACTGCAGCAGGAAGGAGTCTGGTAAGGAACTCAGATACTCACACATACACACACCCCTGGAGCAAAAGTTCAGGAACTCAGTGTTGTCCTCTGTAGAAAACAGATCTATTGGGAGAGTCCCCCATTAGCAAAATATCAGCTGCATGACAGATGTTTGCAGCACCACTTGTGGTTGATTACAGTGCACTCGCTTAAGAAGTTTCCCAGGTTGTTGCTGGTTCCTCAAGGTGCAGAGAATGTGGGGTTACCCCATGGTGATGACATCAAGTCCACAGCTTTGATGGCTTCCTGGCAGAGAGGCACTTATTGTCCATCAAGATCTGCATTGTAGAGTGTAGATCCTGCAGGACAGGCATTTATGCCATACAACCCAGACAGATGACCCTGAGCCCCAAGTGTTCATATGCAGTTTCAGATCATCCTGAACTAGATCATCTGTATCTATAAATGTTCAGGTGGGCAGTCCAAATCTGTCCGTAAGGCATCTGTGATGAGCATCACCAATCGGGCGGAGAGCAAGAAAGGGGTCTTGTATTCTCCTGGTCTAGCCACACTAAGCATTTGCAGGTCCTGGGGAAGGACTGTAAATTGACCACATAATGCTTGGACGGGGCGTACACTGACCACAGCCATGGTTGGTAAGGACTGCAGGTGATCTCTGGCAAGAAGCATTAGCTGTCATGTGGGAGCTTCAACAGAAAGGGAGTCACCCTGTCACAGGTTAAAAAGTCATATTTGGCCAGTAGTCTGGCAATATGCCACTCACAGCTGTAAGGAGCAGAGGAGTACAATTTTTTCTCAAATAGTTTCAGCCTTTGGGAATCATTGTATTTAGAGCTACTCTTACTGGATTTAATTTTTTTCTGTATTGTCATCAGAAGCAAGGAACACATATTATGCTAGGTGAAAAGTACTCAAATCCTGTTTGAGGGACTTAATACTGCTTCTCTATCTGTTTGAGCCTCTCTCTGATTTCGACTCCTTGCTCTCTCTCTTCCTCACCTCACAAACTTCCATTCTCACCATCACTTTCATGTTGATGAGCCATGCAACTCCTTCACTGCATGTTTTCTCACTCTCACCTCTTCATTCAACCTGCAGCCCTGGTTCAACTCTTCCATCTATGAGAAGGCCCGTTCAATCTGATCTCCATCAAGCTCTGTGCTCTCTCTGACCTCTATTGCTGAAATCCCCCTCTCCAGCCATCACCTAGTTCCTTTCAGTATCACCATGAACACCTCCTTCACCCATCACTCAAAGACTTTCCATGACTTCCAGTTCATCAGCATTGACTATTTCTCATCTGATCACTGACTCACTCCTCAAATCTCCCCTGCTCCTCTCTCCATACAGGAGCTCACAGATTTCTCCCCCTACCCCCCAAAAAAGTGACAAAATACAATGTGACCTTTCCCCTTTCTGTCAGCAACTCTCTTTGCCTTTTCCCCGTCACAGATGCAGAATGTCAAGAATCAGAGAGCTAGCCATGTTAGTCTGGAATTGCAAAAGTTACAGAGTCCTGTGGCACCTTAAAGACTAACTAAAATATTGAAGCATAAGCTTTCGTGGGCTAATACCCATTTCATGCATCCGACGAAGTGAGTATTAGCCCACGAAAGCTTATGCTTCAATACTTTAGTTAGTCTTTAAGGTGCCACAGGACTCTTTGTAACAGATGCAGAAGTGTCTCAGCTACTCTTCTCATTTAATGCTTTCAATTGCTGCAGTGACCTCATCCCAACCCATCTCCTCATCTCCATTGGGTCCACTCCCATCCCATCCCTTATTCTTTTCCCCTCAGAAAAAGAGCATGTTTTAGTCTCTCCCATCTTAAAATACCCATCCTTGACACAATTTACTCCTCCACTACTTCCCCATCTCTATTTCTCCTTTGAACACGATGTCTACAATCACTATTTGGAGTTCCAGCACCAACCTAGACCCTCTGCAGTACTTCTGTACTTTGCACTCCACTCAAACCACTCTCGCCAAAGTTTCGAATAATCTCCCCCGCTTGGCCAAAGCTCAGAACCAGTAACTCCATCCTCATTTTCTTGACCTGTCAGCCTCCTTCAGCATAGCTGTCTGCTTTTCTTCTTTAAATCTTGTCTTCCATGACTGTCCTCTCCCAGTTCTTCTCCTATCTCTCTAATAGCTTCTTCAGTGTGTATTGAGAATCCACCTCATTCCTCCTCCAACTTTCTGTGGGAGTTCCACAGGGCTTACTCCTTGGTCCTCTTCTCGTCTCCCTCTACACCTCATCTCTGGATAATCTCATCAAAAGACATAAATTCAACCACCATCCCTATGCTAACAACTTGCAGATCTACTTCTCTACTTCTGACCTGTCTCCTCCTGTCCAAATTAAAATCTCAGCCTGTTTTTCTCCAACTTCTTGTGAATGTACACCCATCAATTCAAGTTTAACATGGCTAAGACAGCTCTTAATATCCCCCCCCCCAACATAAGAATGGCCATACTGGTTCAGACCAATGATCTAGCCCAGTATCCTTTCTTACAGACGGTGGATGAGGCCAGATATTTTCAGAGGAAATGAACAGAATAGGGCAATTTTTGAGTAATCCACCCCATCATCCAGTCCTAATTTCTGGCAGTCAGAGTCTTAGGGATACCCAAAACATGGGGTTGGCTAAGGCACCAGTGGAGCATGCTTTAAAGCTAGAGCACATGTGCTGTTGCCAATGCTAAGTCTTTTCTCAGCACTGTCTTCTCTGCACTGACCTTTGGGGTTGTTTGAATGGGGCACTGGATTAAGTTGGTTTGTCCACTGTTGGATCTCTGGCGCCCCATTTCCTCTGGATCGAAGGAAACCTTCACAGATTACCCCAGGAGGGGAAGCTTCAGCCATGCATCACATGACTGACTTGTTCTTGCAATGAAAAAGAGCTGTGCCAAACATGTGGGACTCTCTTAAATAGAAGAGAAGAGGCACCTGCTGTGTCCATGTTTCTAAGTAATTAGTCCATTACAGGACCTATAGGGCTTGAAGCCCACAGGTTTTGAATCTACCATACTGAGAAAGTCCATTACTGGGGTTGGGGAATACAGGTGGTTTTGAGCATCAGTACTCAATCCAGATGGGTCAAAGATGTCTATAGTAGTCATATATCAGAAGCACTCTGAAGAATTTTGAAAAGTTTTGAGAGATTTAGCAAGAGCTAAAATCTAGGGGTTGGAAGCTTCCCAGTTTCCATCTCACTGCCATAAGTAGTCACAGGGAACTGAGGGAAGGTCACAGCCATCCTGACCTTTATGCCCCAATACAGGAGCACTGGAGGTCACATATGCAGCACTGACAGACAGTGGCATTCAAAAAGACTGATCTTTTGTACATGAGGCACATGCATCCATACAGTAGGATCCATATTGACATACACAAAAATGTGTAAAATGTGTAAAAATGAAAGAAAAGAAAAATGTAGTCATCATTTCAAGCAACTTCATATAAAAGTTATGAGTGAAATCCAGACTCTACTGAAACCCATGGGAGTTTGGCCACTGACATCAAAGGAACCAGGATTGCATTGGCCACACCCCCAACAAAATGCAGTGTACATTATATTTGTGCAGGAATAGCAAATAACCATAGGAAAATTACCATGTTGAAGTAGGAACGAATTTTGACCCCTCTGGCCAAATCCCAAACTATGACATTTCCATCATGGCCAGCAGAGAAGAGAACTCTAGGATCAAATGGGTGAGGCTCAAGCACAAACACTTCATCCTCATGTCCCTGAAATAAAAAAATATATATATTTTCAAAAAGATTTGGTAAGAGAGTTTAGAGAAGAATGTTCCACAAATACATACAGAAATACTTACCACTATTACACTATCTGCAGTACACATATCTGAATAATGATACAGTGATAAACTGTAAAAATGTCTAATGTACCATCACCAGTTTTGGCAACTCTCTTGGATGGCTTTTCATAACATTGTTTCGCCTTTATATTATGCTTCTCTTTCGTCAATGACAATTTTAAACAGAAATGTGTAACTATCAGTTAAAATACCTATTAACATTTTTGTAATGATACTAAACTGCTCAAAATAGTTAAGACCCAAGCAGACTGTGAAGAACTTCAAAAAGATCTCACAAAACTAAGTGATTGGGCAACAAAATGGCAAATGAAATTTAATGTGGATAAATGTAAAGTAATGCACATTGGAAAAAATAACCCCAACTATATATACAGTATGATGGGGGCTAATTTAGCTACAACTAATCAGGAAAAAGATCTTGGAGTCATCGTGGATAGTTCTCTAAAGATGTCCATGCAGTGTGCAGCGGCAGTCAAAAAAGCAAACAGGATGTTAGGAATCATTAAAAAAAGAGATAGCGAATAAAACGGAAAATATCTTATTGCCCTTATACAAATCCATGGTGCGCCCACATCTTGAATACTGTGTACAAATGTGGTCTCCTCACTTCAAAAAGGATATATTAGCATTAGAAAAGCTTCAGAGAAGGGCAACTAAAATGATTAGGAGTTTGGAACGGGTCCCATATAAAGAGAGATTAAAGAGGCTAGGACTTTTTAGCTTGGAAAAGAGGAGACTAAGGGGGGATATCTATATATATAAAAGTCAAATGGTGTATGCTTGTGTGTGTGTATGCGTGCGTGTGTGTATGTATGCTGCCTTACTCCTTCACACCGTTTGAGCTAGAGACTTGAAATTTGGTACAGTTATAGGCTTTAAGGTCCTAATCACGGTAAGAGTCAAAAAAAATTCAAATCTCACCTCTGACACCCCCCAGGGGTGAAATTCTTTAAAGCCCATTCACATCAGCTGGGCAGCAGGTTAAAACCCGCTGTTTTCTGTGACATAGTTATGATGTCATAATACCCCCCTCCAACGGACCCCGCACTCGCTCAGCTCTCTCCCCCCTCCAACAGACCGGAGCAACACTGAGACATCTGAACAAAATTTGTATTAATAAAAAACATGGTAGTCTTTTTACATCCCAGTTTCCAATTACAAATACCCAGAGCAATACCGGGTATTTTTGCTAGTCTTCTATATATATAAAAGTCAAATGGTGTATGTGTGTATGTATGTATGTTCCCTTACTACTTCCACACCGTTTCAGCTAGATACTTGAAATTTGGTACAGTTATAGGCTTTAGGGTCCTAATCAGGGTAAGAATCAAAAATTTTTAAAATCTCACCTCTTACACCCCCTAGAGGTGAAATTCTTTAAAGCTCATTAACACCAACTACACAGCTCACATCATCTGGGCAGCAGGTTGACACATGCTGTTGTCTGTGACATAGTTATGATATAATGATACAGATAACCAGAGAGCTTAGTGTTGTGTAGCGCAATCATCCTTAAATTCACTGTTTTTTTCTTAAAAAGGACCCTATTCGTTATGCCGCGTAAAAAGCGAAAATGTATCGGAGAAACCACATCTAAGTGCAAGAGAATGAAATTAACTATATGTGGCTTGCTCTAGAGTGGACACTCCCAAAGGATTATTCATTTTTACCCCAGACAACAAAACAAAAAATGTTGTTTATGATAAAGCATTACAATAGTAATTTATGGAATGTATTGATATACAACAACAACAAAATTTGTATTAATAAAAAACACTGTAGTCTTTTTACATCCCAGTTTCCAATTACAAATACCCCGAGCAACGCCGGGTATTTCCGCTAGTAGAGGTATATAAAATTATGAGTGGTAAGGAGAAAGTGAATAAGGAAAAGTTATTTACTTGTTCCCATAATATAAGAACTAGGGGCCATCCAATAAAATTAGTGAGCAGCAGGTTTAAAACAAATAAAAGGAAGTTCTTCTTCACACAGTGCACAGTCAACCTGTGGAACTCCTTGCCTGAGGAGGCTGTGAAGGCTAGAACTATAACAGGGTTTAAAAGAGAACTGGATAAATTCATGGAGGTTAAGTCCATTAATGGCTATTAGCCAGGATGGGTAAGAAATGGTGTCCCTAGCCTCTGTTTGTCAGAGGGGGGTGATGGACGGCAGAGAGAGATCACTTGATCACTACCTGTTAGGTTCACTCACTCCGGGGCACCTGGCACTGGCCACTGTCGGTAGACGGGATACTGGGCTAGATGGACGGTTGGTCTGACCCAGTACGGCCTTTCTTATGTAATGAATTTAGAATCCCAGAGGGCCAAAACTGACATTTTAAAAAACTCTCACTCATATTTTAGAAATTTTAACCTTTTGAGAGTTCATTCTACATTACACGTGCAACTGCTCAAAATATAGCTAGTAAAGAACTAGTTCAGTAATTAGGGTAAGATTTTAAGCTATGGTAAAGAATCAGCAGCCTAAAAGTAGAAATCAATTTAGTAAGAGCCAAGCATTTCCTTTCACCAATGGCATCATATTATATGAAGGAGCTAATTATTTTGTAAAAGTTTTTAAAAACATCTCTAATTTTAATGTAGAACAGGAAGGTAGCATAAATTAAACATATGCATATTTTTTCATGCCTAAGGAATGATGAGGTCATGTTAAGGACTCATATGTGTGTTAAGATATGGGTACTGATCTCGAGTTTCAATTTTGGGTTGAGGAACAGCTGCTGACCCAGTGTTTTACAGAACTATGTTTTATTTTATGGCAAATGGTGTCTAGAACCTGAAAAAGCTATGTTTCACTGCAGGAAAAGATGGAAATTGGTGGCTCTGTGACTGGTGCCCTGAAATACTGCATGAGAAACCCAGATTCAATTTCTGGGTCCAAGAGTCTCTTTGGACAGCAGATGCCCCAAGTACTCTAGGTGAGAGAAAACAAACTTATGTTGTTTTGCAAACTTGTTCAGCTGAGACAGAAGCAGCTCTGATGGTCTCTATGAATATGTTTGTACACACATACATACATTGTATGTATGTATTTAGATATTAGTTACTGGTGGTGAGGGAAGAGGTAGCAATGGTATTCACCTCTCCTTATTTTCAGATACAAAGATGCATTAAAAGACCACTATAAATAGACTACTTAATAGTTTTTCAAATACACAATACCACAGGGACATTATGTAAATATAGCTTGAAAAGCAGATGGTCCATGAGAGAATCTAGTGAAATTTGGCCAAATAAAAATTTTAAGGCTCCCTGCAGCAGAAATCCTAAACTGGATTATTATTCTGAATCTCCTCCAACCAGACTAGGGCAATAACACTGTTCATAAATTGCATGTATTTTCGAGACTGAAAAGCCCGTATTGTCCACATTTTCTTTTCCTGCTTAATGTTACCCTGTGACTAAAATGCATTAGCATCATTAATTTTAATCTTACAATGTATCAATCTTCTTCATTCTTCAACCACAAGTGTGCATGTAATTGCAGAATTTTAAGTCTAAATTCAATAATTCTATCTAAAGGTATGTAATACAGTATTTCTCTACGTAGGTACCATTCCTAGTACTTCAATAAAAAAAACCTTAAGTTTCTAAAATGTTGCCATGATTGTGGGGTTCCTCAAATACCCTCAGGAAGACATTCTGGTTAATGCTGACATTCTAATTATGGGAATCATCCTATCTAAATTTCAATTCTATTCATTTTAATCTATAATTTAGTATCACTCCCTGCAACTCCCCTGAATTTCCAATGCAACTTGTATTTGTATATAGACAAAAGTACTTTACTATGAAAAATGTGCTTAATTAACACTTCAATTATCCATCTTCTATTCAAGGAATATCTGGGTCTTCCATCTTATTTTTCAATCTGGAAGTGAATGCTATATCTGGAGGTCAGCAAAAGCTCACCCATGTCTTCCTTCTACTTAAAGGCCACCATAACAAGTCTTGCCAATTTTGAACAACACACACACAACCAATGGCACCCTGTCTACACAAATTAAAATCTAATCCAAACGGATGCCTGCTAATAGGTATGTACAAAAGATGATTTTAAAGAAACATAACAGTTTTAAAATTTTAAATTTAGTAACTACCATTTCAAAAGCAAACAATGTCTCTGCAAGGAGGACACGTGAAAAACTATTCTGTATCCATTCTCCATTGACAATGTTACTTTAGGTTGACAGTCATCAAGAAATTCCAGTAGCTTTAAATTCTTCTGCATGTAATTATTTCCTTAACTTTCTGCTTGTTATGCAAATCTGTAAAGATATTCTAAAGAAAATCTATGCTGGAGATGAAAGTAAAACTGCCACTCTTATTTTTCTTACCATAAGGACATGAATAAGCTGGCCAGTGAAAGAATTCCAAACCTTCAGAGTCATGTTATTAACTGCAGTTATAACAGAGTTGTCATGGCGGTCCCACGCCACCATAGTTACTTTCAGTTTTGTGATTTTGTCTTCTACGCCTTGTACACTTTGTCTAGAGGTAAACAGATAAAAAGAGTTTTCAAAATAATGAATCTGAGTTAGCCAAAATCTCTGATGCATCAAGAAACTTGTCCGATAAAAAGAGAGTTCACTCATCAAAGATTTTAAAATGTGTTTTGGTTTATCATAAAAAGTAATGTGTTTCTTCAATACTGCAGACAAACGAGAGATCAGAAGTACATGATGGAAATGTTATATACAATAATGCATACTGGACAGGAAAAAAGCATTTAAAGTAAATACTGCTTAAAGTAACTATTAAAATGAGATTCTAATCAGCAGCAGCAACGGAAATTCCACAGGCCAAACCACAGCCCACCTGGGCAATTTGTGTCTTCAGATAATGACTTCTGATACCGGTGCAAACCCATCAGCTTCCAGTGAGTTTGAGGCAAAATGGGCTTGAGTCTAAAATCTGACCTTAAACTCTGTGACTCTAATGCTAGAAGGGACCTCCATACCCTCTACTCCGCACTCCTGTTTATGACAGGCCACTAACACCATCCAACCACACACACACACACACACTAAACCCAACAACCAGAATTAGACCACAGTATTACAATCCTAAGGAGACAAAATTATTGTGTGCCCCTCAGGCAGGGAACAGGAGGCACCAAGTTAGACCAATGCCCGAGGCCCTTGCAATGGCAGAATTAAGTGAAATACACAGAAGATACCTTGATACAGCAAGTCCAAATACTGCTTAATGACCCCATAACACAGTTACCTCTAGAAGATGAGGTAAGCAAAGACACCTAAGCCAGAAAGGAGCTAGAAGAATTATCTTGTCTTGGTCCTCTATTTTAATGAAAATACTCTGAAGGCCAAACGGAAGTGCCAAGAATGGAAAAGAACGGTTACTTACCTCGTAACTGTTGTTCTTCGAGATGTATTGCTCATGTCCATTCCAAGATGTGTGTGCGCGCCGCGCATGCACTATCCCGGAAGCTTTTTCTAGTGGTACTCAGGGGGTCGGCAGGGGAGACCCCTAGCGTGGCGCCTTCATGGAGTGCTATATAGACCCTGCCGACCCGCCCCACGCTCAGTTCCTTCTTGCCGGAACTCCGACAGAGGGTAGGCGGGGGGGTATTGGAATGGACATGAGCAACACATTTCGAAGAACAACAGTTTACGAGGTAAGTAACCGTTCTTTCTTCTTCGAGTGATTGCTCATGTGCATTCCAAGATGTGACTTGCGAGCAGTTTACCTTGGCGGAGGGCCCGGAGTTCACCTGGTCGCAGATTGCAGTACTGCCGCGCCGAAGCCGGCGTTCTCCCTTGCTTGCTGGTTGATGGCATAATCCGTGGTGAACGTGTGAACGGAGGACCACATCGCTGCCCTGCAGATCTCGAGAAGCGGAATCTGGGCCAGGAAGGCGGCGGATGTTGCCTGCGCCCTGGTGGAGTGTGTGGAAAAAGGTGGTGCTGGAACCTTTGCCAGTTCATAAGCCAGCTTAATGCACGAGGTGAGCCAGGAGGACAATCTCTGAGAGGAAACTGGCATACCCCTCATTCTCTCTGCCGTTGAAATAAACAACTGACTTGTTTTACGAAACGGTTTTGTGCATTCTATGTAGAAGGCTAATGCCCTTCTAACGTCTAGGGTATGAAGCGCACGTTCTCTGTCCGAGGCGTGTGGCTTAGGACAAAACACAGGTAGGAAAATGTCTTGGTTGATGTGGAAGGCAGTGACAACCTTAGGTAGGAAGGACGGGTGGGGACGGAGGTGCACCTTGTCCTTATAAAAAAACTGTGTAGGGGGACTCGGAGGTAAGGGCCCTGAGCTCCAAAACCCGCCTCGCAGAGGTGATTGCTACAAGGAAGATCACCTTCCATGACAAGTAGGTAAGGGGGCAGGTAGCAAGGGGCTCGAAAGGGGGTCTCATGAGGGACGATAGGACCAGGTTAAGGTCGCACTGGGGTGTCGGCTGACGCACCGGGGGATACAGCCTCTCCATCCCCTTGAGGAACCTGCCCACTATAAGGTTACTAAAGAGAGATCTCTCTTGCACCCCAGGGTGAAAGGCGGAGATGGCCGCCAGGTGGACCTTCAGAGAGGACACAGCGAGGCCCTGCTGTTTAAGGGAAAATAGATAATCCAGCACCAGGGGTACCGAGGCCAACGTAGGCACCCCACCCTGTTGGGTCGCCCAGATGGAAAAGCCATCGTGACCAGGTGGGCCTTGACCTGTGCTGCTAATCACACAGTTATCTGGAAATAAGCTTCTGGAAGGAAAGCCCTGGCCTGAGAGGAATCAAGCACCACTCTGATAAACTCTATCCTCTGTACAGGGACAAGGGACTTGTGCTCATTTAAAAGTAGGCCCAGTGACTGAAAGGTTGACTGTATGAGGTGGATACTGGACTCCATCTGGGCATAGGCCTGGTCTTTGATCAGCCAGTCATGGAGGCACAGGTAGACTTGTATCCTTCTCGTCATGAAAACCCGCTGCCAAAAGGCTGGATGGAAGAAGCATAAATTGGTAGTGAGTCTGGTTTACAATGAACTTGAGAAACCTTCCGTCCCTTGGAAAATTGAGATGTGGAAGAAAGTATCTCTCAGGTCAAGAGTGGCATACCTGTACAAGGGAGATGATGTGGAACTTAGGCTTTGTGAAGCAGCCGTTGAGATGGTGGGGGTCTAAAATGGGTCAAGGAGCCCCTCTTGTCTTTTGGAATTAGGAAATACCAGAAATAAAACCCCCTTCCTTCTTGAGTCCCATTCAGAGGAGAGCTTGCACCTCCTGGGCCAGAAGCTGCTCCTGAAAAGGGTCCCGCAAGAGGGATAGGGAGGGAGGAGTTGTGGGGGTGGTGAAAATAAACTGAGCGTATAACGCCTTTCCACAGTGTTCAGCACCCAGCAGTCTGTGGTTGTAAGAGACCATGCTGCACTGAAGTACAACAGGCAATCCGAAAACAAAAGGAGGACAGGATGCTGCGGTATACAAACTGGTACAATGCCCTCGGATGTCAAAAGTTCTGCTTGGCTTTCTCCATGTATTTGGGTGGGCCAGGTAGAGATGCTGAGGTGGATGTGGGCAGCTGTATCTAGAACTCCTGTTTCATTTCTTTTGCAGGCCATGATGGGGCATCAGAGCTGAGAAATAGGTGGAATGCTGGGGCTTAAAGACCCAAGCACTTGGGGGTGGCTTTGGAGTCTATCAGACCATGGAGCTTTCCATCCATTTGCTCTAAGGAAAGCAAAGTGCCTTCAAAAAGAAGGTCCAAAATGGACTGCTGGACCTCTGTTGGCAGTCCTGAGGACTGGGATCTATCCGCTGAATCTGCCTCATCCAGGGTGGCCTGCAAGAAAGCCCTGGCTACAGATTTCCCCTCAGCTACCAGAGCAGAGAACTCCTGTCTGGACTCCTTCAAGTCCCAGACGTTGAAGTCCTATGTCCCCAGCTATGCCTGCTGGTTGGAGATGCAGAGCTGTTGATGCCCTGTAGAACAAACCTTTTTACCAAAAAGATGTAGTCTCTGAGTCTTTTGCTTTGGGTGCTCACTTCTTGTTGCCCTTGTCTGTCCCTCTTGTTGGCTGCTGAGACCCAAGGAGGGGGATGGGAATACAAGTACTCATACTCTTGAGCTGGAACAAAATACTGCTTTTCAGTTCTCTCTGATGTGGGAGATAGGGAGGATGTGATTTGTTACAGGGCTTTAACCAGTCCGATGATGGCCTCACTGAGAGAAAACCACCTTCAACAGGGTCAAAATATCAACCAGGCTGTGGGAGGATTCTTTAACTATCTCCACTTCCAGCCCAAGGTTTGAGATCACTCTTTTCAACAGCTCCTAATGAGCTATGGGGAGGTGACAAGCCTGCTCCTGCCACAGCTTCATCCAGGGAAGATGACTAGGAGCGTGCACTGGCAGGGGGTCCTCCTCTTCTCCACCAATGAAGTTCTGAGGACCATACCACGCCTGCTACCGCAGTCTAGATTGGATTCTGCTCAATGGGTCAGAGGTGCTCTCCTCTCCAAGACCACCGATATGAGAGCCCGGAAGGGGGCCCAGCATCCGGGGGAAAACCTCATCAATTCCAAAATGGTCATTGCATCTTCATAGGCCAGTGCCCAGCAGGGGTCTGGAACTATTTTTATAGGGGGGGGTCCTGAGAGTCACTGAATCAAACTGTAAATTCTGTATATAATGGAAACCACTTCAAGCTAGAGGATGCAGCAGCACCCCTAGTTCCAGTATCTATGATGCCCACTGTGCCAAGCGCTCGGGGTACTGCTACGCCTGGATCACATCCAAATAAGGGTGACTTGGGTGGGGGGTATTGGTATCCTCAACTGGGGATATGATTCCACTTCCAAGTCAAACAACAAACCTTTCTTCGGGGACAATGGAGGGGCGGTGCCACTCAGTGCCAGGGAATGGTGCCACAGTGGGGAGACCTGTGTTGAGGCCAGCAGGGATGGATTCCCTCTCAATGGCACCAAACAAGAGCTCAGAGCAACAGACTACCTTCTTCTCAGCAACACTGATGTCACCAATTCTTGTATTGCCGATGGTGGTACCAAAAGCACCAGTAAGTCCCTGACTGCAACAAACACCTCTGGAATAGATGGCACCATGATCCTGCTGGTGCCACAATTGTCCCTTCACTGTCGAAGGTTGACCTAGGACCAGACTCAGCAGAGCCTGCATATAGGATGGAGTAAATGGTACTGTCCTTGGAGTGGCGACAGAGGAATAGCCAGACTCAGGTTGCAGTCTGCTGTACTCCCCTGCTTGGCTTTCTTCAGTCAGGGAATGCCCCTTCTAAGCCAGCTGCTTACGTTTTTTCTTTGGCAGCAACGATAGGAAATGGTGCTGAGAGAATCTCATGGCGGGAGCAGCACTCCGTACCAACTCAGAGGTACTCTGTGCCAAGTCTGACTGGCTCGGCTCTGATGAGGGTCAGGGCACTGCCTCTGTCAGGTGTGACTTCAACCTGGTCTCCAGTAATTCTTAGTAGGGGTGTTGAGGTCCCAGTAGATCTGACAGTGATCCCTTATATGAATTTCTCCCAGGAACTTCAAACAACTGGAGTGAGAGTCTCTCACAGGCATAGACTTGCCACAGGAGGCACAGGGCTTGAAATATGGAGACTCAGGCATATCCAGTACCGGGAACAGATGAAGAATACAGTGAAAATAGCAACTTACTATGTCCAAACAAGAAATAAAGAACTGGGACAAATGAAACAAAAGGAAGGTAGTAAACTAAGACCACACAGAAGGGGCTTCCACTGTGGGGAGCTTGATGAAGCAAAATGAGCAATTCCAGCGACTGTCTTAGTTGGAAAGAAGGAACTGAGAAGATGCAGGGTTGGCCAGACCCCTTTTGTGGGTGCCTAAGCAAGTGGCACCGTAGTGTGCTAGAGCCAACCCAATGGGTATGACTGAGGTAAAAATTTCCAGCAACTGTGCTCACAGTGCACACTTGAAGAACCAGTCGCTCTGAGACAAAGCAGGGAGGCTAGCTAACAGAGTGACCATGCAGAACCACACATATTTGATTAACTCATAGAGTCCATGGAGGTCAGGGATGGGCCTTATCCTGCCTTTGAATTTCAGTACAGTAAAACCTCCATTTAACGGACTAATTCGGGCAAGGGGGTGTCCGTTAAATCAAAAAGTCGTTATTTAATAATAATAATAATAAAGAGCTGTCTGAGTAGCAGCCCGCCCGCCACAGGGTCCGGGCGGCAGCTCCGCAGCCCGCCCGCTGCTGGGACCCGGGCGGCAGCCAGGAGCCAGCAGCCAGCCCGCCCGCTGCCTGGACCCGGGCGGCAGCCGGGAGCCGGCAGCCAGCCCGCGAGAAATGGATTTTGGATGCATCAGACTTGCTCAGAAATTTTGTCTGTTGCATCCAAAGTCCGTTAAATCGAGGTCCGTTAAATCGAGGGTTTACTGTATCAGGAAATACTGGAAATTGATCCTGCAACCGTAGCGTTCTCGCAGAACCTCCTCCACTGCTCCCATTGGTATCAGAGAGTTGGCCTGCTCGAAAGCAGTATCTTGTGAGAGGGGTCCCTGAAGAGGAATGGGGAGGAGGCATAAAGAGAAATTGGATGACCTAGCCCAATCTGAAAGTCTAGGACCCAGCTGCCAGACATTAACAAGACTCAGGCATTGTAAAGGCAAGCCAGCCTGTCCCCAAAAGAATTGGTGGGATGACGAGGGAGAAAGAACAACTCGACCTGTTCTGTGGACCAACAAGCCAAAATGGGCACTCAGCAGATGCTGAAGGAGGGTGCGCAGAGTAGCTGGGTCCTGAGCTTGAGTGCTTCATCTTATGTGATCTATCCCTTTTCTGGGTAGTCTTGCTGTCTCAGGGGAAGGACGCACAAAGGGTTGCCGTGGCCTATATTTCTGCATAGATACCCTATACACCATCAGCTAGCCCACAAGTCCTTGAAAGAATGCAGGTTCATCAATCTTGTCCAAAAACAAGGTTTGGCCATCCAAGGGCAAGTCCTCAATTGTTTGCTGGACTTTCAGCATAATCCACAAGTACTCGAGCCAGGAAGCCATCCTCATTGTAATTGTGGAGGCCCCAGCGCTGTCTGAAGTGTCCACCACATAAAGGGCAGATTGCAACAACATTTTTGCCACCAACCAGCTCTTAGTGACATCAGTTGCTCAAACATTGCCACAGCCGACCACCTAAGGAAGTCATATTTAGCCATGTTTGGCTTGCTGGTTTGCAATACTCATCTGAAGTGACGATGAGGTGGATATCTTCCTGCCTAGAAGATCTAGGCATTTCGAGTCTCTGTCTTTGGGGAAGGACTTGAATCAGTCCTGCTGTGCCCGGTCTTTTATAGTCATGAGTTTGGGGCTGTGTGGGAATAAAATACCTTGTATTCCTGTAGCAGAATAAAATACCTTGTATCCAAGTGCATGGCCAAGGCCAGTGAACACCAAAGAGCCTTCACAGGCTCGAGGAGTGACTCGTTAATCAGAAGGGCCCCTCTCCCAGGGACACAGGACTGGAGAACATCCATGTGTTTATGAGTATTCTGGAGAAATTCTGCCTGAATATCCATGGACAAAGCCACCTGGCATAACAGGTTCTAGTCTACCCTGAAGCCCTCTGGGATGGAAGGGGAAGACAAACCAGGCAACACTGCATCGTCCTGGGGCAGTACGTCCAGATGAGGAAATTCCAGTGGCTTCACAGCAAGGGAAACTTTAGGCATCTAGTCTTGCAACTAGTCTGCAGCCACCAATGGCGCACAGACTAGCTCAGTGGTTTGAGCATTGTCCTGCTAAACCCAGGGTTGTGAGTTCAATCCTTGAGTGGGCTATTTAGGGATCTGGGCCAAAAAATCTGTCAGGGGACAGTACTTGGTCCTGCTAGTGTAAGCAGGGGACTGGACTTGATAACCTTTCAAGGTCTTTCCAAGGTCTATCTCTATGAGATAGGTATATCTGCATAGATAAGCAGAAGATTTTGACCCTGATGATAAGTGATACTTCTGAGACTGAGGAGCTTCCCACTGAGCCCAAGGTGGCCACTGACATCAGTAAGGCATTCGTACCCAGTGGGCACCGGGCCAGAGACCTCAGTCCTGATCTTGAGGTGCATGCCAAGCTTGCTAGCTGTATCAGTCCAGCTGGCCCCAGGAAGCCCTCATGTGAAGTGGAGCAGTAGAATAAGGAGCCTGAATCTGAAAAATAAGTCTCAGAGAAATGGGAGTGGTGACTCCAGGGGGAGCCAACAGGTGATCTAACTCATCCATAGCCCAGAACGAGTTTGGGATCTGTGCCCCTGATGTAGTCAGCACCACTGGATTGTCAGTGCCACAGGCAAGGTCATCAAAGGCAAATGCAAACAATAGTACCAGAGCACCCATGTGCGTTGATGTCATCTGCGGCATCGACTGTGTCAGTGCCAAGGAGGGCTCAGTACCAAAGAATCTTGTACCACCTTCGGTACCATGTCCATGCCTATCCCCCAGAAGTGGTGCTTTCTGGTGCAGTGCCGAGACTTCAGCAGCATGCTCCAACTGGGGACCCATCACAGCCACTAGACTTGTGAAGTCCTGGACCATCAGCGAGGATGGGACTGAACGGTAGAGAAAACCTGGTACACCAACACCACTGATAATGTCAGTGCCAGCATCATTCCTCCCAGTACCAGACTCAGCGCCTTCCCTACCCTATATTGAGGGAGGATCAGCTGCACAAGCACGAGCACTATACTGCGCACTGGAGCCGGTCTCTTGCCAGTTCGTGCTTTTCTCAGGGGATGCAGAAGTGTCACTCCCAATCTGTCTTATGGGACCTCTTTTTAGCTGCCGACAATGCAGAAAGGTTCCCGTGCTTCTTCAGAGAGACCCTTGCCCCGGAATGGAAAGCAGCAGCACTTTCTCAGCTGGAGGGCAACCTGCAGCACAAGGAAGGCCTTGGTACTAGGTCAAGCCTAATGGCCTGCTCAAGCAGGTGATGCCTAAGGCAAAGGTCCCACGCCACCTGAGTCCTCTTCTTGAACGATCTGCAGATTGAACAGTGCTTCTTAAGGTGGGCTTCACCAAGGCAGAATAAGGACCATTTGCAGGGGTCACTGTTAGGAATTACCACTCCACGTGAAGGGCAATGCTTGAACCCTACTGAAGACATTACCAGGGAACACTACTTCTACCACTATACTATACACTATAATTTTTAACTACCACTACTAACTAACTAGCTATGAACTATATACAACAAAACTAGCCTAAGATATACATTTGAAGACTGTGAAGCAACAACGGCTAGAGCTCCAACTATAGCCAACTGGTGGTGAGAACAAACTGGGGGGAGGAGAGGAGACAGCACCACCTCATTTATCCAGACGAGGGGCTACAAGCATGAGGTGCTAGCACTGTTCATCTACCAGTACTGCTAAGCAAAAGTCTCCAGCTCTGTCATGCGGGGCACACATACACCTACCGTATTTTTCGTCTTATAGGACGCTCCGTCCTATAAGACGCCCCCTCGGTTTTTAATAAAAAAGCCGGGGGGAAAAAAAAAAAAAAAAAAAAAAGCGCCTCGCTCTCCCGTCCCCGCCGCGCGGGCGGGCTGCCGAGGTTCCCCCCTCCCCGCCGCGGGCGGGCTGCCGGGAGCGTCCCGGTTCCCCCATCCCCGCCGCGGGCGGGCTGCCGGGAACGCTCCCGGCAGCCCGCCCGCGGCGGGGAGGGGGGAACCTCGGCAGCCCGCCCGCGCGGCGGGGACGGGAGAGGGAGGCGCTTTTTTGGGGGGGGGGGAGGGGGGAGAGAAAAAGTGCGTCTTATAGGGCGAAAAATACGGTACTTGGAATATACATCTGCCTCTATTCAAAAAAAGAACTAAAGTGAGAAAGATATATTCTTCTTTAAGATCAATCAAGCATAGAAAAACATCTTGGAGAAATTTCCTGAATTAGAAGAGAGTGATTTTCCCTCTGGAAATGAAATATTTTGACATGAAGGAGCTAACAACTGCAATTTTATGAGTTTCAATGTACTCAGTCTTGATGTTTGTTACCAGGCGTGAGAAACATGTAAGTCAAATGAAAGACAATAATAATGATATTATGGAAGTTGTGACTGAGTGGGGTACAGTCAGATAGAAAACAGGGAGTATGGGGACCCACGCTGACAGAAATGTCCTGGCAAACTAACTACTGTGGCCTTATGACATGCACAAATCATACTGACACGACACAGGGCCAAAAGGCAGTGACAGGTACTTCATAAACTCTATGCAAATTATATTATAATAGTGTAAAAGCCCGTGTACACGGGCCAACCGTAAGGCCCCTCCCCCCGCCCAGCCCCCCTCCCCCCTGCAACGACCCCCCCCTCGCCCAGCCCCCCTCCCCCCTGCAACGACCCCTCCTCCCCCGCTCAACTCCCTCCCCCCTCATGCGCCCGACAGCTCAGCTAACTTTATATGTACTCCTTGGTGCTCTAGATCAGTGCTCCCCAACCTTTTGTCACCCTCGGCACACCATAGCCTCTCCCAAAATTCCACGGCACACCACATACAAAAATTGGATAAAAAACAAATATAATCTTCAAAATATCGTTTTGAAGAGTATAATAGTATAGGAATGTCAAACTGGGCATAACAGAATCCCAAACCTCCTTTCCTCCAACCCCCCAACTGACCCACCCAGCCAGGTCTCTCCCCCCCAAACCTCCTTTCCTCCAACCCCCCCCAACTGACTCACCCAGCCCGGTCTCTCCCCCCCCCCCCCACTGACCCACCCAGCCCGGTCTCTCCCCCACACCGCTTACCCCCGCTCCCAGCCCAGCCTCCCCCCAACACCCCCTTGCACACCGCTTACCCCCGCTCCCAGCCCAGCCTCCCCCCAACGCCCCCTTGCACACCGCTTACCCCCGCTCCCAGCCCAGCCTCCCCCCAACGCCCCCTTGCACACCGCTTACCCCCGCTCCCAGCCCAGCCTCCCCCCAACGCCCCCTTGCACACCGCTTACCCCCGCTCCCAGCCCAGCCTCCCCCCAACGCCCCCTTGCACACCGCTTACCCCCGCTCCCAGCCCAGCCTCCCCCCAACGCCCCCTTGCACACTGCTTACCCCCGCTCCCAGCCCAGCCTCCCCCCAACGCCCCCTTGTACACCGCTTACCCCCGCTCCCAGCCCAGCCTCCCCCCAACGCCCCCTTGCACACCGTTTCCCCCCCCCCCGCGCTTACTTGTTCGCTGGGTCACGCTGCTGTGACCCGACTCCAGCGAGGGAAGGAGAGGAGCGACACGCCCCCCAGCCTCGCGGTCAGAACAGCGCCGCGCCACACCGCCTCCCCCGCCCCCCAGCCTCGCGGTCAGAGCAGCGCCGCGCCACACCGCCTCCCCCGCCCCTCAGCCTCGCGGTCAGAGCAGCGCCGCGGCACACTTGGCATGGCCTCACGGCACACCAGTGTGCCGCGGCACACCGGTTGGGGAGCACTGCTCTAGATCGCTCAGGCAGGCAGGCAGGCAGGCAGGCAGGCAGGCAGGCAGGCGCGGTGGCCATTTTGTGCCTCCGAACTACAACCCCCAGCATGCCGTTCGTCCGGGCCGTCTCTACTGCGCATGACGGCTTCACACACCGTTCGCTTGTCTTTTATAATATAGGATTTGTGCTTGTTGATTGACCCTGAGGGCAGATGCATCTTTTGATGGAATTAATGCATTTTAATCTGTTGAAAACTTGAATGGTTCATCTTAGGAAGAGAGGGGTTTTCAAAATTACACTTTGTACTACATATGTGTTAAGACTATAGGTAAGCAGAGATAGGTGGAGGAGACAGTGAACCATCCGAGTTCAATTATTTAAAAATCAAGGCATTTACAATAATTGATCATTTTTTTAAAAGTTATTGATTTAAATCAGACTGAGATTTATTTTTTGTCCCTTAGTGCAAGCCTGAGTCAGTTGATTCAGCTCTGAGACTTGCTGCCACATGGGTTATGCTTACAGAATATGCAGTTTAGTAGAAAAATATCACTATGTAAAATCTGAAATTCTATTTACAATTAAGAAGCAAATACAAAACATCCACTTTAGCATTTTAAGATTCTTTATAAAATGGGAATAAAGTAATCAACACAAAAATTAAAAAGTAAATGATTTTTTTAAATCATTAGATTAAAAAATAAGACCTATGATTTTTATCCGCCCTGTGGCACCACTTTTTAAAAAATTGACATTGATAACATATAGTGTATCGTTTAAGTTGCTTCTTTTCAAGAACCACCATAGAAGAATTTGATTTCTTTTTAAGTGTCTGATGTCTTAATGACTACAAAAATGCAGTCAAGTTAGCCTTCAACAGACAACCAGAGTCATTCCATACAGGATGAAAAGAATGAGTAAGGACAAGATTTTAGCCCTACTCTGAAGATAATTTATCCCTTTAAAGCAGGAGTACTCAAACTGGGGGTCGCAAGCAATGTTCCCTCTAATTTTTGACTGGCCATGTGCGCAAAAAATTTCTGTGCAAATTTTTGTGTGTGTGGTGTTTCGCCATGTGCACAGTGTTTAGGGACTGTGTGCACACATACACAGCTTAGAGAGAACAATGGTTGCAAGGTTATGATGTGGGGGGATATGACCTAACAGATTCACTCATGCCTGACAGCCGGAGCCCCGCAATGCACAGGGCTGACAGTCCAATCCCCTCCAACCCAGCTCCACCCCCAATCCCACTCTACCTTCAAAGAAAGGGCACTAAAATAGAAGTTTGCCAAGGGGGCCATTTCCCCTAAGAACAACCCTGGGACTGAGAGAATATTAGAGGGATTCATTGTTCAGCAGCTGAAGAGCTGCACTAAACCTCAGACCAATCATAACACTGAGATTGGCAAAATATATGTATTTTGGCAAGGGGTGGCACTATGGCAGTGGTTCTCAAACTTTTTGCAGTGGTGACCCCTTTCCCACACCAGGCCTATAAGCACGACCCCTTCCCTCTCAGGGGTTGGGCTGGGCGGGGGGGTCCAGCAGTCCCCCCCACTGGGGGCTGGGATGGGGAGGGTTCCAGCAGCCCCCCAGGGCCAGGATCAAGGGGGAGGGCTCGTGGGGGCGCCAGTAGCCCACCGCAGCAGGGGCTGGGGCCGGGCTCACCGACAGCCCACCGCAGCAGAGGCTGGGGCCAGGCTCGGGCTCACTGGCAGCCCCCCGGGGCCCAGCTCGGGCTCGCCAGGACACCCACTGCAGCAGGGGCTGGGGCCGGGCTTATGGGGGCGCTGGTAGCCTGCCATGTCTGGGGTTGGGGGAGAGACAGCAGCCCTCAGCAGCAGGGGCATGGCTCGCCGGCAGGCCCCCGGGGCCCGGCTCCGGCTCGCCAGGAGCCCGCTGCAGCAGGGGCCAGGGCTAGGCTTGCAGGGGCGCTGGGCGACTGATGGGGCCTGGCTTGGGGGCAGCCTGACGCAGCCGGGCTCAGGCTCGCGGGGGCGCCAGTAGCCTGCCGCAGCAGAGGCTGGGGCTGGGCTTGCGGGGGCGCAGGAACCCCGCCAGGGCAGCGGCAGGTTGTCAGGCCCGTCTTCTGGCCGCAGGAGCTCGCAACCCCCGCATAACTGGTTTGCAACTCCCAAAGAGGTCACTACCCCCACTTTGAGAACCAATGCGCTAGGGAGACCTGCGGGGGCTATATCCACCCCAAAATTTGCCTTACCCCCCCTGTAGCCACCCCTACTAGCGCAAAGGTCAAATGTTATGCAGAAGTAAGGATAGCATCATATGTCATTGCCATACTTACTTCTGCAGTTCTTCACTGCTGTTGGTGGGGGCAGCACTGCCTTCAGAGCTAGGCACCTGGCCAGCAGCCTTTGCTCTCCAGCTGCCCAGCTTTGAACTCAGCACCTGCCACAACCAGCAGCACAGAGATAAGGGTTGCAATGGGGCACTAATAAGCCTTCTGTGATATTTGTATGTTTGTTAGTATCGCTTTTCACAGAAGACCTACTAGCACTCCATTGTCACCCATACTTCTGCACTGCTGATGACCAGGGCACTGCCTTCAGAGCTGGGAGGCTGTGAAGTGATATTAACAAACATACAAATATTACTTTTCACAGAAGACTTAATAGCTAGCAAGTCTGCTGTGAAAAGTGATATTTCTTTGTTAATATCATTTTTCCAGCACTCCAAGCTAACTAGCAAATCAAGTGTAATTGATAAAGTTTCGTCATGCTCCCCAATATTAAACAGTAACTATTTTTAAAAATAACTTTTCTGCTTATAACAATAACTCTATAAAAATGTGTTTTAGGCTTAATTTTAAAAGTGGTGAAAAAACGTAAACTGATTTCAAACAACAGGGTTATAAATTTAGCATTTAAATAGTGTTAAATATAAAAAATGTGTTTTTAATGTATAAGGGAGTAGCACTCAGAGACACGCTGTGTGAAAGCCATCACTAATACAAAAAATTTGAGAACCACTGCTTTAGAGGTCAGGATTTATTTTATTACCTCTTCTAAGGGGCTAATTGACTACATTTTGGGGCTAGAGGGAGTTGAGGAGTAAGGCTAAAAGTGTAGTCTTGCCCTTTGTATGACTGAAAAGGGGGAGGAGGATTGAAGGAAACTTGACTGAATGACTTGGTGGGAAGAAGAACAAGATAAGGCCAGCTAGAAAGCAAAGGCAATGGTTAGGCTATAGTATGATCAGAGCAGGCAGCAACCAAACCATGACTCAGGAATGCCAGCAATGTGATGTTCAGATGCTATGCTGTTGAGCACAATATAAATGCCTAAACAGATCTGCTTCCTTCATCATTGTGGTTCTTAATAACAATATTAAAAAAATTTAAGGAAGAAAAAAAGACTACACAGGAAGGTGAAAGAATGAGAAAAAGGATGTGAAAGAAAACATACAGTAGGTAAGGAAAGATTTTGGCCCCACAGAGAAAGTATAGAAAACTTCAGGCTTTACTCAACAGACCCTTGTCTTCCTACTTCCAAAAAACCAAAAAGTCTTCAGAAGCTGGCTCCACATAGTCACTAGCAGGTGTACAACCCCACGATTACAGAATCCAAGAGGGTGAATTTATTCCACTAGAAAATTGATCGTAAGAAGGTTTATTCTGTTCCTTGCATTACAACTTCTGGGCTATGGCATATTCCTTCAGTCAAATATGAAAGTTTTTCAAGTGTGAAAACCCTCAAAAAAATTGACTGACAATCTCTTTTGATGTTTTCAATAAATTCTCACAACACTTTTATCAAAGAAAAGTACCTGATCATCTTTTCATCAAGGAAAGAAATTCTGCGGTTCTTTTAGTGATTTTGAAAAGAAACTAATTACAGTGCTCAACCTAATCCCAGTAATAGTGCTGCTGAGCTGAATACTGGTAACATGTCAGCTCAAAGCCTGTATGGATGCTAAAGAAGAAGCTGAAGTAGCAAGAAGAGAAGCAATCATTCTAATCTGTACTAATGTGTGTTGAAAAGAAAAAAATCTGGAAATTTATTAGGACAGCTGGTATAAAAGTAGAAGCACAATATGCTGAACAAGAATCAGAAGTGAACAAGCCTTATATACTCTGGTAAACAATCTACATTTTGTGGCAAGTTCATTACAGCACTCTGGTGTAGCAGATGTGATAAAACTGTAAAGCTTAATTTAAAATTACCAAATGAAGATTTTTAAATTAAATATGAAAATGAATAAAATAATCAGTACTAGAGTACTATAAACTCTTACATTTTGATAAGTTTTATTCACAGTCCCACATTTTCAGTTTTCAATGTCCAGCTGATTTCTGTATTAACGTTTGACTGCATCACAGGCTATATCTCTGCTCCACCAGAAGGCATGTTCATATAAACAAGGTTCTGGAAGTTTCTCGTTTTTCTTTTTTTTTAAAAAAAAACAACTGCATCAGTTAAATCCATGGGGGTAAAAATACTGGAAATCACCTGAATCTTGTCTACATGAGGTCTCCATTCAGTGCAGCTGAACTGATGAAAAAAATATTTCTAAACTTCCTCAGCACAGATAAAGCTTAGAAGAAGTCAGGAGGAAGTTGGCAGTTTTGCAAAAGGGAAGGAGACAAAGATAGAAATTGCAACCACATGCACTATCTTTGTGGACTACAGTATTAACTTCATGAATGTTATGGATCATTGTAGGCTAGTGATTGTATTCTACTCAATGAGGCAGGGTTATCCTAAAAACAGTGCAGGATAACTACTGCAGTCCACAGGACTATAAACAGAACTAGAGCAGTACCACATGTTGGGGTAATTTTCATATACGGGTTCAGTATAGGGTTCAAGAACACAAGACAAAGAAAGAACTTGGGATATAAAGGGCCAGCTTAACCCAACAGGGGGCTCTTTTTTTGATTCAACAAATGAACAAGGCCTTTTGTTCAAAGGGGGACATAACCATGCTGAAAGGTCTGGAACCTGTCAGGATCTCCATAGGACAGATGGGGGATACTGATTAAGTATTTAGATCCTTTTACTGTTTTATATGTTCTTACTGTATATTTTTGTCCTTAAATAAATGTACTCTGTTTGAAAGAGCTGTTTGGTTACTTATGGCCATTCATATTTCCTGATCTTAGCCCTGGAGAAAAAAGGGACAGACACACAGTTGTCACAGATTTTAGTCATAACGGCAAACAAAGCCTGTTTTTCTTCTCCCTGTCTGGTAGTACCATCTCATGATTTTACTTACACTTTGACCTAGTCTACAGTTCAAAAGGTTTACCAGTAATAGCTATACAGATATTACTTTACCAACAAACCCTCCTAGAGTGCTTTTACCAGTATAAATTATACCAGTTCTCTGAACAAAACAAGTTATACTGGCAAAAGCACTTTTTTGCCAGTATGAATACATCTGCATTAAGGTTTTTTCCTAGTGTTTTAAAAAATATCTTTAAAAAAAAAATCACCCTCTCCAAACTGACATCACTATTCCAGCAAAAGTTCTAAGTACAGACCTGGCCTTTGTCTCTTTGCCCCAGAAATGTATCTAGGTCCTTTAAAATGGGTCTGTAGAAACTCACCTGTATGCTTTGCTAGCTCTGTGGTTTGAAGATTTTAGCAGCAGTTTTCCTTTGACTGCTTAATGAAAGAGTAGTACAAATGGGAGTTAAAGTGCATCTGAGAGGAACTAGTATGAGCAGCTGAAAATCTAGTTACATATTTTAAAAATAAAGTTGAAATTCTTGCTTCAGAATATGCTTTATATTTAACTCCTCTTAAGTGATTAGGTGGTATGTCAGTAACTAGCATTAGGGTTTAACACACTTCAAATTTGCACCATTTGATGCAGACCATTCGAAAGCAGACCATTTGATGTTGCTTACCCTGTTGGACGAGTTGCCATATCTAACAAAATACTCTTCCACTCTCTTCGCTTAAATTGCCAAATGCGTGCTGTCCCATCACGGCTTCCACTCACAAACCTACAAAAGAAAAATTACCGTTCAATATCAATCAGAGGTAAGATGGTTCATAGGAAAATTGATTATAGAGGGAAAATGCTATCAATCGTTAGGGTTTTATTCTATAATGTACTACACAAGTGCACCAATATACCTGTTATTTCAAAAACTCTGCACTACTGATTTTGGGTTGAAGTGCACTTAAAATCAGAGAGAGAAATATGGTGAAATTCACTTTCCGGCCCCAACACTAAAGTAAGTGGGCTGGAATAACTCCCCCACCCACCACCCCAAAACATAAGTCGTATATGGACCACGTGACCCCCTCCCATGTTCTGCTCAGTTACCACTGTTTGCTCTGTTGAATGTGGGACCACAGTGGAGACATCAGGGTAACTCTATTCAGATGCTAAACCAATGCCCCCTCCCTTCATACAGTCCCAGTACCGAACGTAAGCGTCCAACGGGCAAGATGCCAGGAAAGCAGAAACTAAATGTAAAGACACACCTTATTTAAACAAGCAAAACCTATCCCTGAAGTAATTTTGTCTTAGTTGCTATGATATCTAAATTGATCTTTTTTCTCCCTTATGGCTTAAGATGGAAAAAAATGGTGGTACTATCCCAAGCTCAGTTTAGAGCAGTTTATATCATGATAAAATTGCAAACTGGAACACTAAATGCCATTGGGGGAAATGGTTGCCTTTCTAATGAATTTAAATTTCTTTCCTTATCATCTTTCATGTCAACCACTCAAAAGAGCCTGATAAATTATTGTGATATTTATAAATAAATATATATGTACTCATCATGAATTTCAGGCAACCACTATCCAGAATGCTCTTATTTACCCTACTTGATTATTTTTGCTGTGACTTAAGTTGTCACTTACTAAAAATGCTATTTAAATAGCGTTCTAGGACAACTGATAAAGTTTACTAGAAATACTTACAAAGTGTACCAATGCACCTTTCATTTCTTCATAACTCTCAAAAAATTTGGTCATTAAGTAACTAAGCATTAGGCACTCATAACAAAAGTGATGATAAAGAGGAAGTCATATAATTATTTTAAATAAATCGAATGATGACCCATAAAAATTACAAAATATTGCAGATTACCTTTAAATATAAATTGCCCTAGAATGCTTCAAAACGTAGAGCAAAATATTTATAACAAACTTGAGAAAACAAATGACATTTGGAAATTATTTTGTGAAGTTGCAAAAATTGTCCTGAAATAAAAGCATACAACTTTTTGCTTGCTTACCTGTTACTAGTGTTAGAAAACTGAATGCTGTCAACTTTGTCCTACATAAAGAATATAGAAATTATCAGTGAATTCAATCCATCAACACATTTTAATCAAATGCTTATAAAATTTTAAAATAGTATTTACAGTATGAAACTCCAACTCTGATATCTTCTCTGGCTGACCCGATCCAAAGAAATAAACCCTAATGATGTGATCTGTACTTCCAGTGGCCAGAAACATTCCACCTAAGATAAGCACAAATAAGCAATAGTCATAAGGAAAAAGGCAGTATAGCGTTATTTGCAATTTGTCATTGATCTTAAATGTATTAAAGTTTATTTTATTACCATAAAAAGTTTATAGCTATGTTGACTCATTTTTCATTGTCTATTTAATATTCAAAATTACATGACAAATCAGACACCAAGCATGTTATAAAATGTTTACATGTACACAAATAATTAGAACAAGTAGTACTTGTGGCAGCTTAGAGACTAACCAATTTATTTGGGCATGAGCTTTCGTGGGCTAGAACCCATTTCATCAGATGCACAGAGTGGAACATACAGTAGGAAGATATATATATATACACACACACACACACATACAGAGAACATGAAAAGGTGGAGGTTGCCATACCAACTGTAAATAGCTTAATCAATTAAGGTGAGCTATTATCAGCAGGAGAAAAAAAAAACTTTTGTAGTGTGTAACAGATCGCCTTCTCGCCCCACGTCACAAACAGGCAGGAGACTCTTCTGTGGCTCCACACAGTGCTCTTTATTCACAGTGCAAGCCCCACCACCAATATACAGCTTTACAGTTCAGCTGGGCCCCAGCACTCAATCTGGCTGGTCCCTGGAAGCAGTCAGCTCTGCCAGGCCTCTAGCCTCAGCTCTGCTTCCCAGCTCTATACCTCTCTGTACCTTTCTCTGTCTCTCTCTCTCACTCCTCCACACCAACCCCATGGGCTTCCTTCCTGACAGGCCTTTATCTCCCCCCCCCCCCTCCGGAGAGGCTGCCAGGTGCAACCCATAAGGCTGAGCCCTCTGCAGCCCAGGTGGCTGATTAGCCTTCTCTGCAAGGGGAGGTTTGCAGAGGGTTTTTCTCCCTCTTAAAGGGCCCAGCAGGGCTGGCTCAGGCACTCCTGGCCAGCACCCTGCCACAAGTGATAATCAGGATGGTCCATTTCAAGCAGTTGGCAACTGTATGTTTCACTCTATGCATCTGAGGAAGTAGATTCTAGCCTTTTGCACAGTACACACTGCACTTGGTGGAAACTAAATCACAAAAACACATTAACTAGAATTTATACCTTATTATACCCAAGGATTCCTATATAGCAAATTGTCTATGCACACAATATGAAAATCCATTATTAATAAGTATTCTGAGCTCTTATATGGCACGTTTCTTCAATAGATCCCATCCAACTAAGTACACACTGTAATAATAGTACTATATTTTACTAAGCTCCTTAAATGCCTTATTATAAATCCTTATATTAAAGAGGTAGAAAAGAAAATCCTTTACCAGAACTAAAAGAAGAACAGATCATTTGAACTCCAGGGCGAGGACGTTCCATAAACTTTGTTGGCCTCTGACTACAAATAAGAAAATAATTAAATAAAAATCATTTTCTTAGAGATATTACCATAATCAGAAGCAAGTCTGTATCTAAAAATAAGTACAGAAGAACAAAATCAAACAAAGTAACAGGTGGCTAGCCATCTATATACAATTTTATGTCACTATGCTTCATGATCTAATCTTGTGGAAATTACAGAACCTCTAGATGAACTACAGTATGTATGTATCACAGATTTCTGTGATAATCACTGTGATATGCACTATATTCTTACACAAAGCCATGGCCAAAGCCACTTTCAAGAAAAAGAGGTGGACATCAATAGCACTGTGTTTTAAACCAATGAATACATGTGACCTTAGCCATTCCACTATCTTCACAGAGCAAAAACCTGCTTACACTGCACACAAAAAAGAAAGCTAGAAGTTGTTTTATGAAAAGGATAGGTTGAATAAAGGAACGGGCATTAAAAATAGACCAGACTTTGCAGAAAATCTATATTCTTTGTAGGTAGCATTGCCCCAAAATTTCAAAAAGCATCATGATCTCCTATGTAACTTCCATATATTGCTCCTTTTGGACATTTCAATATCAATATAAGTAGTAGAAATGTCAACTATAGCTTTAATGGTCTAATCCTGTGGCATAAAAATAAAAAACTCTAAATGTTTGCTCTTTTAATCCTCACTCTCTGATTTTACATATATACTGCGGCAGCCTCAAAACTGTAGATTTTGCATAGTATACCATATGCAATCTGAGAGCTCAGTGGACAGCAGCATTTACATATACAAATGTCCTTGTAGTAGTTGATTTATATTAAACTCTAAACACTTACAATCAAATTATGTAGGCTTTCCTTTCACATAAGAAAATAGGAAAATGTATCCATACCTTATTGAAAATTTGATTTCTAAGAATAATGAGGTCTATAGATCCCTGACACTAGTTTTCTGCTCTATGTAGCCTTAGAGGCAAACCAGACATGTCAATCAGTGGGTCCACCTCCAAGAAGCATGCCAACTGCGACACTTCTAACCACTATATATCTATACTACCAGTTCCCATACTAAACAAAGATTGCAATGAAGAAATACATTTTAAGTACCAACTAATAATCCCACATCTTTCCCAAAGAAACATCCCGTTCAAGGTGGGCTAAAACTATAAACCCCATTATTCGAAAAGTAAAACATATGTTTTTTCCTATTCTTGTTTGTAATGAGGGCCACAGATCCATAACACTGGGATATCCATAACAGTATCCACTCAGAGTGGGAAAAATACATATGCAAAATAGTATAGCCCCTTCTTAATTGTAATTAGGACACTACAGCATGGACCACCCATTTACTAAAGGTAGTCTCAACTGATCTTTAAATGCCCAGCTTTGAGAACTTGGAGAAGATATGCACAGAGGACCAGGTAGCTAGCTTTACAGAGTCTCTCATATGACATGAATCTTTCTATTGAGTTACAACAGACCTGAAAAAGAGAAAGCATGTGCGCAAGCATACACACAAAAACTGATTTTGGAAGAGGAAGTTACACTTTGACTTCACTTCAGGCCTCCAAGATACAATACCTTAGCCAGCTGGAATTGGAAGATTAAGATATTCTTTTCCCTTTTGACACTGAATCACAGAGCAAAACCAGTGTATTTCTGGATTGTAAAATTAATATTTATTTTGAGAGCTGTGCAGACATCCAAAATATGCCAGAATTTTTTTTTGGGGGGGGGGGTGACAGGGAGCTGGACAAATGGAGGGAAGGACAATTTCGTGTGCCCTATGTAATTATGAATTAATCTTTGGTATGAAGCCATGGTTTGTTCTGAGTATTACTTTATCTTTACAGAAAGTGTAGTATTAAGGTTCCCAGCGGAAACATCCCCTGCGAGTAGAGGGACTGCTATCAAAAAAACATTTCAGTTGTTAAGAAGTACTGAGACAACTTCACTAATGACTCAAATGAAGGGCCCATAAGGTCATGAAGAACCAGGATAAGATCCCATGGAGCAGCACTGTGCAGAGATGTAGTTCTCCAAAACGGGATCACCAAAATCATTAATGCCGGTTCTTGTCTGATCTTTCATAGTTTTCTAGTGGGTAGATGAAAAGGAGAGAAGGGGTTTAGGAGTCCTCTTGACCAATTTTGTGATAACACATCTTGTTGCTCTGGTTTTGTGATCCTGCCAATAAGAGAGGAACATGTGAAGATTGTGATTCAGGTGGAGAAAACACATCAACAGGAAAAATGAATACATCTACCAGTAGTTTCCATTCTGAGTAATCTATCTTTTGGCTGCTGAGCCAGTCGTCTGTAATATTTTCCTTTACATGTGAAGGAAGCAGGCTGACAGCAAATTCTCCTCCACCCAAGGCGTCATAAAGTGAGTTTCTCTTTATTGAACTGTACTGTGCATCTTGTTCCATCTTGTCTGTTGATGAACGACATGGATGAGGTGTTGCCTGTCATGACCAGCACATAAGGGAAGTCTAGATACAGAAGCTGAGCCTTGATACCATATTGAATTGTCCTGACGTGTAAACATATTTACTGACTTTGCTGTTGTTTGGACCATATTCTCCAGACAATCCTTGACTGTGTCTACACACCCCATCCCTCCAGGCTGGCATCTGTGGCAATAACTTCCCTGATTCATCTATTGCAAAGCTCAACTAATTTGCTGGGATTAAACCAGTATTTGAACAATACAATAGTCTCCTCAATAGAGATACCTTCACTGATGAGTTACTCCTGAGGGAATTCTGCACCAAAAATTAAAAAATGCACCAAGAAAAAATTCTGCACATAATATTTCTAAATTCTGCAAATTTTATTTGTCAATAAATAAATGTGAAACCCCACAGCATGGCAGTGGGGAGCACAGGCTATTGGATGCATGGAAGAGGGAGATCACCCTGCAGTCCTCACAACCGAGGGCATGGACTTTGTGATGAGGCTGCACCCAACCCTGACACAGCGCCTCCCCCAGAAATGCCCAGGCTCTCCATGTCAAATGAGGGCAAGCAGGCTCAGCCCAACAGGATCCATGGGTGGGGTAAGAGGGTTCTGTGTGGGACAATCTGGGTACGGATGGTTCGGTGGGGAGTCTGGGAGGAACCTGGATGCACAGGGGCTCATTGTGAGGTTCCAGATCCAGGAGGAATGGGATTTTGCAGAGGGGTCCAGGTAAAGGTCGTTGGGCTCAGCAGGGGAATCTGGATGAGGGAGGATGGTACTCAGCAGGGGGGTCTGGGTGTGGAGTGCTTAGCAGGGGGGGATCCAGGTGCTGGGGGCGGGGTCAGGGTTTAGGTGCAACTGGTTGGGGAGTCTGGGTGCAGGGGGGCTCATTGTGGGGAGGGCTGACGTGTGAGGGGTTCACCGGGGGGGTTGGTCTGGGTGAAGGGGGGTGGGGTTCAGTGGAAGTGTCCGACTGTAGGCAGTGTGGCTCAACGGGGTGGGGGTTTGGATGTGGGGAGCTCAGTGGAGGGTTGTAGGTGCAGAGGATGTCTGGGTATACAGGGGTCTGGATGCACAGGGTTTGTGAGGGGAAGCAAAGAAATCTGTGAGGAACATGAATTCTGTGTGCACACAATGGTGCAGAATTCCCCCTAGGAGTAGTGAGTGACGAGACTGAGGGAGGAATAGGAATAAAGTCTGTACTGACTCCATAAGAACACAAGTCCACTGAGGAACATCTATACAGGCTTCTATGGAATATCCATACAGGAATCTACTGATCACAGAAGCATGTGAACATGGGTTGACCATTTTGATAAGATTCATTAGCTTCTCCCATCTTTCCTACTAAATTAAAACTTTTTAAAGAGCCATATTTATCTCTACTCTGAGGTGTAGAAACTGCTGAGATATTAACTAACTACGCACAATTTATCAAAGCTGTGGCTCTCCAGCATCATTTATCTATAGCTCTGTCTCTAGATGGGGTTTGAATAAGATGGTTATCAAGGAAGGGAGAGACATGGAAACTCTCCTGTCTGAGAGCTGCTACCAACACTTTCATAAACACTTGTTGGTAAACCAAAAAGATAGGGACCTGTGCTAGTAGTGGTGTGCTTCTAGAGCAAAGCAACTGTGACACTGCTGAACTGGGATAAGGAACAAGGCATTCTTCAGATCTACTGATGTCATCAGGTGCCCCATGCTCATAGAAGCTAATGTGGACAGTAAAAGTGTCCACTTTGAGTCTTCATTTCTTCATTAATCTATTGCTTTACAAGAACTGACTTGTAGCCTGCTTTAATTAAGGTGCAGTAAAATGCCTCAAATCTTTTCTGGAAAAAGGGACAGGTTCAGTTACTTCCCTCATGGAAAATGAAGGATGGCTGTCTTCACATTTAATTTCTTTTGTGGATCCTTTGACAAGTGAGATGGGGTAAATCTGTGCCCCCTTTATGCATCCCAGGATTGCACAAGCTTTTGGCCACCGTATCACACTGGGAGCTTGTGTTCAGCTGGTTATTCACCAAGACTCCCAAATCTTTTTCAAAAAGTCACTGCTCCCCAGTATAGAGCCCCCATCCAGTAAGTATGGTCTACATTCTTTGTTCCTAAATGTATACATTTACATTTAGCTGTATTAAAACACGTATTGTTTGCTAACGCCCACTTTACCAAGAGACCCAGATCACCCTGAATCAGTGATCTGTCCTCTTCATTATTTATCACTCCCCCAATTTTTATGCCATCTGCAAATTTTGTCAATTGTGGTTTTATGTTTTCTTCCAGGTCACTGATAAAATAGCAAAGGGCCAAGAAGGAATCCCTGCAACATCCTCCTGCTTAATGACGATTCCCTGTATAGTTACATTTTAAAATCAGTCAGTTTTCAAATGCATTTGATGTGTCCCATGTTAATTTTATACTGTTCCAGGGTTTTTGTGTTTTTTTTTAATCAAAATGTTGCATGGTACTAAGTCAAATACCTGACAGAAGACTAAGTATATTATGTCAACATTATTACCTTTATCATCCAAACTTGCAATCTCATCAAAAAAAGATATCAAGTTAATCTGATAGGATATGTTTTTCATAAACCCATGCTGATTTGCATTAATTACGCTACTCGCCTTTAATTCTTTATTAATGGAGTAACATAGCAGCTGCCCCATTAATCTGCCCAGGATCCACAACACACTGACAGACCTAGAATTACCTGGGTCGTCCCATTTGCCCTTTCTAAAAATTGGCATAACAGCTTTTTTCCAGTCTTCTGGAACATCCCGAGTGCTCCAAATCTTATTGACAACTAACATTAATGGTCCAGAGAGCTCTTCAGCCAACAGTTGAAACATTCTTGGATGCAAGTTCTCATCCTGATCATTTTAAAATGTCTGACTTCAGTAGCTGCTGTTTCACATGCTACAGAGATAACAAATAATTAGGAATCATTAAAAAAGGGATAGAGAATAAAATGGAGAATATCTTATTGCCCTTATACAAATCCATGGTGCGCCCACATCTTGAATACTGTGTACAAATGTGGTCTCCTCATCTCAAAAAGGATATATTGGCATTAGAAAAGTTTCAGAGAAGAGCAACTAAAATGATTAGGGGTTTGGAACGGGTCCCATATGAGGAGAGATTAAAGAGGCTAGGACTTTTTAGCTTGGAAAAGAGGAGACTAAGGGGAGATATGATCGAGGTATATAAAATTATGAGTGGTATGGAGAAAGTGAATAAGGAAAAGTTATTTACTTGTTCCCATAATATAAGAACTAGGGGCCACCAAATGAAATTAACAGGCAGAAGGTTTAAAATAAATAAAAGGAAGTTCTTCTTCACACAGTGCACAGTCAACCTGTGAAACTCCTTGCCTGAGGAGGCTGTGAAGGCTAGGACTATAACAGGGTTTAAAAGAGAACTGGATAAATTCATGGAGGTTAAGTCCATTAATGGCTATTAGCCAGGATGGGTAAGGAATGGCGTCCCTCACCTCTGTTTGTCAGAGAGGGGTGATGGATGGCAGGAGAGAGATCACTGGATCATTACCTGTTAGGTCCACTCACTCCGGGGCACCTGGCTTTGGTCACTGTCGGTAGACAGGATACTGGGCTAGATGGACGGTTGGTATGACCCAGTACAGGCTTTCTTATGTTCTAAGTGGAATGGAAGGTGTGTTGTTATCACCACATGATGAGAGCATATCATCTGTTTTTTCCCCAAATACAGAACAGAAATATATTAACACGTCTACCTTTTCGGCGTTACTGGTAATACTACCATTTCCATATAGTAATGAATTGATACCATTGTCAGGATTCTTTTTGTTCCTAAGATATTTAAAAAGCTTGTCCTTGCTGTCCTCAGCTCCAGTGGCCAAGATTTCATCTTCTCTCTAGGCTTCCCTTATCAGTTTTCTACAATTCCTAACTACTGATTTATTCGGGTCAGTCGGAGGTGTGGAGGGGGCAGAGAGCTGAGCGAGTACAGGGTCCGTTGGAGGGGGGAGGGGGCAAACCCGACACCTCCACCTCACCCCCCCCGACCAAACCCGACACCCCCACCTCACTTACCCCTCAACCAACCCCGACTCACATTTTCACCCCCCCACCCAAACCTAACACCCCACGTCACCCCCCTACCAACCCCAACACCACCTGACCAACCCCAACACCCACACCTCACCCCTCACCCACCCAGACACCTTCCCACCCCCCCAGACCAAACCCAACACCCCCGGCTCACTTACCCCCCCGACCAAACCCGACACCCCTCCTCACCCCCCCGACCAAACCCGACACCCCCACCTCACTTACCCTCTGACCAAACCCAACTCGGGTCCGTCGGAGGTGGGGAGGGGGCAGAGAGCTGAGGGATTCCGGGGTCCGTTGGAGGGGGGAGCGGGCAGAGAGCTGAGCGAGTGCGGTGTCTGTTGGAGGGGGTATTATGACATCATAACTATGTCACAAAGAACAGCAGCTGCCCAGCTGATGTGATTGTCCTTTAAAGAATTTCACCCCTGGGGGGCGTCAGAGGTGAGATTTGAAAAAATTTAGACTCTTACGGTCATTAGGACCCCAAGATCTCTAACTGTACCAAATTTCAAGTCTCTAGCTCAAACGGTGTGGAAGGAGTAAGCATACATACATACACGCACACACGCATACACCATTTGACTTTTATATATATAGATTAACAAATTCCCCATTCTAATTTTTTTATTTTTACAGCTGCCTTCACTTCCCCTCTAAACCACGTCTTTTTTTTAAACCTACAGAATCTTCTTCCTTGATTGTGACTTTTGGGGTATCTAGTAAGATGTTCTTAAATGATTCCTGAATATTATTCACGTTTTTGAGATTTAATATTCCTCACACCTGAGTTGGTTAATAATTGTTTTCAGCTTTGTGAAATTGGCCTAATTAAAGCACCAAGTATATGTATTGTGGGTTCAGATTTTATTCTGTTTACGTATTATAAACGTGATCAAGCTACCATTAATCTTTAATTCTGAGATCGGTTCCTCTTTACGTGTTAGGACAAGGTCTAATATAGAAGTTCCATGTGTTGGCTGCAAATTATTGAGTTAGAAAAAGAACAGTTACTCACCTCTCGTAACGTTTGTTCTTCGAGATGTGTTGCTCATGTCCATTCCCACAAGTGTGTGCGCACCGCGCATGCACGGTTCCGGAAAGTTTTCCCCCAGCGGTACCCGTAGGGTCGGCAGGGGCGACCCCTGGAGTGGCGCCCTTATGGCGATGTATATATGCCCCTGCCGACCCTCCCCCGCTCAGTTCCTTCTTGCCGGTACTCCGACAGAGGGGAGGCGGGTGGGATTGGGAATGGACATGAGCAACACATCTCGAAGAACAAACGTTACGAGAGGTGAGTAACTGTTCTTTCTTCTTCGAGTGCTTGCTCATGTCCATTCCCACAAGTGTCTTACGAGCAGTTACCTTGGAGGTGGGAGAGGAGTAGACCTAGTCCCTGCTGCCAGGACAGCCTGTCCCATAGCAGCATCCTCCGCAGTCTGCTGCACGATGGCGTAGTGCGAGGAGAAGGTATGGACCGAAGACCATGTTGCAGCTCTGCAGATGTCGCCAATCGGAATATGTGCCAGGAACGCTGTTGAAGTAACCTGGGCTCTGGTCGAGTGAGCTGTTAGTGGTGGAGGAGAAATGTTCGAGAGGTTATAGCACAGTTTGATGCACGAGGTGATCCATCTCGACAGGCGCTGCGAAGAAATCGGCAACCCCTTCATTCGTTCCGCCACTGAAATAAAAAGTTGTGGAGATTTACGAAAAGTTTTTGTGCGATCTATATAAAAAGCTAGCGCCCTCTTAACGTCTAGGGAGTGTAGCATTCTTTCCCTGTTGGAAGCATGGGGCTTAGGGAAAAACACAGGCAAAAAAATTTCCTGATTCAAGTGGAAAGCTGACACCACTTTAGGGAGGAAGGCCGGATGAGGTCGTAGCTGAACCTTATCTCTGTGGAAGACGGTGTACGGGGGCTCCGAGGTGAGTGCTCGGAGCTCAGAAACCCGACGGGCGGATGTAATAGCCACAAGAAATGCCGTCTTCCAGGAAAGATAAGAAAGTGGGCAGGAGGCCAGGGGCTCAAAGGGGGGCTTCATGAGGGCCGCCAACACCAGGTTCAGGTCCCACTGTGAGACAGGTGGTCGCACGGAAGGGTACAATCTATCCAACCCCTTGAGGAACCGCCCCACGAGGGGGTTGCTAAACAGAGAGCACCCTCCCACTTCTGCGTGAAAGGCTGATATAGCCGCTAAGTGGACACGAACTGTCGATATGGCTAGACCTTGTCTCTTAAGGTCCAGAAGGTAATCCAAAATCAAGGGTATGGGGGATAAAGTCGGGTCTACACCCTTGTCCCGTGCCCATAGGGAAAAACGTTTCCATTTGGCCATATAAGTAGTACGAGTAGATAGCTTTCTGCTACCCAACAGGACCTCTCTAACATGATCCGAGCACTGGCGTTCCGAGGGATTCAGCCACGGATATTCCATGCCGTGAGGTGGAGTGACTGGAGGTTGGGGTGAAGTAACCGCCCGTGGTCCTGGGACACCAGTGTGGGAAGGAGAGGTAGGGTTATAGGTGTGGAGACTGACAGAGACAACAGCAGCGTGTACCAATGCTGGCGGGGCCATGCCGGTGCTATTAGAATCATGGACGCTCCGTCCAGGCGGGCCTTGAGCAACACCCTGTGTATGAGTGGAAACGGAGGAAACGCATAGAGCAGACCCTCCCTCCAAGGGATCTGAAAGGCGTCTGCCTCTGACCCGGGGCTGAGGTTCATGAGAGAGCAGAACCTCTGACATTTCCTGTTGGCCTTCGTGGCGAACAGGTCTAGGAGGGGAAATCCCCACTGTAGGAAGATTGAATGCACAACATCCCCCCTGAGCGACCATTCGTGGCCCCGGAATGAGCGACTGAGGGTGTCCGCTAGGACATTCTGGACCCCTGGAAGGTAGGTGGCTGTGAGATGGATATTGTGCGCGATACAAAAATCCCACAGGACCAGGGCTTCCTAGCATAGGGGAGAAGAGCAAGCACCACCCTGTTTGTTTATATAAAACATTGCCGCCGTATTGTCCGTCTGTACCAGCACACACTTGCCTTGTAACTGGTCCCGAAATACCTGGCACGCGAGACGTACCGCTCTCAGCTCCCGGACGTTGATGTGTAGGGACAGCTCGCTGTGAGACCAGTGTCCCTGAGTCCTGGAGTCTCCCAGATGAGCTCCCCAGCCGAGGGCCGAGGCATCTGTTGCCAATGTCATTGTAGGCTGGGGTTTGCGAAAGGGGACCCCTGCATTGAGAGCGCGTGGTTGCAGCCACCAATGTAGTGCACTCAGCGTGTGGTGTGGGAGGGTGACGACCAGGTCCAGTGGGTCTCTTCCCTGCCTGTATACCGACGACAGCCAGGCTTGGAGTGGCCGAAGTCGAAGTCTGGCGTAGGGCACCACGTACGTACATGCTGCCATATGGCCCAATAGGACCATGCAGTTTCTGGCTGTGGTAGTTGGATACCGCAGTACGGAGCGAATCAAGTTCGTTATGGCCTCGGCCCGAGCTGTGGGCAGGAATGCCATGGCTCGCTGAGAGTCCAGTACTGCCCCAATAAACTCGATTCTCTGAGTGGGAACTAGGGTCGACTTTGGTTCGTTTAGTATGAGGCCCAACCTGAGGAAAGTGGTTCTGACGAGAGCTACCTGCTGGATTGCTAGTTCTCTTGAGTGTGCTCTGACGAGCCAATCGTCCAGGTAAGGGTAAACGTGTACCTGTCTCCTTCTCAGGTATGCAGCCACTACCGACATGCACTTTGTAAACACCCTTGGGGCAGTCGACAGGCCGAAGGGGAGCACTGCAAATTGGTAGTGATGATCCCCTAACACAAATCTCAGGAACCTCCTGTGACTGGGGATGATTGATATGTGAAAGTATGCATCCTTCAAGTCGAGGGCGGCAAACCAGTCTCCGCGATCCATAGAAGGGATAATGGTCGCGAGGGAGAGCATGCGGAACTTCAGCTTCTTTATGTAGGAGTTGAGGCCCCGCAGGTCCAGGATAGGGCGAAGGCCGCCTTTGGCCTTCGGGATAAGGAAATAACGGGAATAGTAGCCCTTGCCCCGAAATTCTTGAGGAACCTCCTCTATGGCACCCAAAGACAAGAGGGCCTGAACCTCCTGAACTAAGAGTTGCTCGTGAGATGGGTCCCTGAAGAGGGACGGGGAAGGGGGATGGTTGGGAGGGAGGGAGGGAGAATTGGATAGAGTACCCCACTTTCACCAGGCTGAGGACCCATTTCTCTGATGTGATTCGGGACCAAGCCTGGTAAAAGTGGGACAAGCGATTCACGAAGGTTGGGGAAGGGTAGGATCGGAATACTGGATGGTCGTCCTCGTGCGCCCCTTCAAAAATTTGGTCTGCCGTTTGAGGGCTGTCGAGGTCCCGGCTGTTGCTGTCCGTTACGGGAGGAGGATCTCGGACGACCCCTGTTCACTCCCCTACCACCCCTCCTGGGTTGGTCACGCCTTGGCCCCTGTTGGAAAGGACGGAGTGGAGGGGCTGGGGGAGGTCTAAACGGTCTCCTGACAGTCTGAGGTGTGTGTAGGCCTAGAGACCTGAGCATGGCCCTAGAGTCCTTCATCGAATGAAGTTTCTTATCAGTGTCCTCAGAGAATAACCCTTGCTTGTCAAAGGGGAGATCTTGAATGGATGCCTGGACAGGTGGTGGAATTCCTGACACCTGTAGCCAGGCTCCCCTTCTCATAACTATGGCAGTCGCCATCGTTCTGGATGCCGAATCGGCTGCATCCAGGGCGGCCTGTAGTGCAGCCCTAGAAACCACTTTGCCCTCCTCCACAATGGCCGTGAATTCGGGAGTGGATTCCTTAGTCACCTGCCCCTGGAATTTATTCAACGCTGCCCACGAGTTAAACGCGTAGCGTCCTAATGCCGCCTGCTGGTTCGCGATACGTAATTGTAATGCGGCTGAAGAGTACACTTTTCTGCCATATAGGTCCAGTTTTTTAGCATCATGCGATTTGGGAGTGGGCCCTGGTTGACCTTGACGCTCCCTTTGATTCACGGCGTCAGCCACCAAAGATCCCGGTGCCGGATGGGTGAAAAGGTGTTCATAACCCGTTCGGGGTGCAAAATATCGTCTCTCAACCCCCCTCGCAGTTGGTGGGATTGAGGATGGGGTTTGCCACAATGCATTAGAGGTGGATTGTATTTTCTTAATGAATGGTAGGGCAATCTTAGGTGGGCCATCGGATGAGAGTATGTCCACCGTCGGATCCTCCTCCTCTGTCACTTCCTCAGCAGGGAGATTCAAATTGTGGGCAATTCTCCGCAGGAGGTCTTGGTGGCCTTTGATGTCCATTGGTGGTAAACCAGAGGTAGACGAACCCACCACCGCCTCATCTGGAGAGGAGGAGGAAGAAGAGAGAAACTGTGGTTTGCCCTGTGTTGGGTCCTCTAAAGTAGGCTGCGTGGTCGCCCTATCCGCAGAGTGGGTAGACTGGTGGCTGCCCAGACCCGAAGGTCCCGGCATAGGGTCATCATCGGGTTCCTCCGAGGGGGGTCTGGTAATTGTGGCCGACACCGGGCCACGCGGCACCGAGGGCAGGGAGGCAGTGACGGATGGTGGGCCCTGCACCTGTTGGAATGCCCACGGTGCCCAGACAGGCCATTGTGCCGGTCCCTGAGGATACTGCGGCCATGGTGCCGCCTGGGACTCACTACGGTGCCGGGATCGGTGCCGAGAGTGGTGGCGCCTTGCTGAATGATAATGGCTCCTGTGTGAGTGCCGGGAGCCTGCGTCGGAGCGGTGGGTGCGGCCGGAGCGTGTGGAGCCCACATCGGAATCAGAAGACTGTTCAGATGCAGACCACGGGGGTGCCGTTCCTTCCGGTGCCATGGTTGGATAGATCATCATTGGCTTTCCCGGAAACGCTCTCGGTGCCGGCTGGCGTACATATGTCTCTGCTGAAGCCTGCAGTGATGGTGCCGTGGGGTCCCTTCTCGATGCTGTAGCCGGTGCCGAGATAGTAACCGGTGCCGAGGGAGCCGCCATCGGAGGGATAACCGGTGGTAACGGTGCCGGGGCCACAAACGGTGCCGTCGTTGGTATGAGCGCTTGAGGCAACACCGGTGCCGGTGGAATGGTCGGTACCGGAGTGGGGTCCCCCGCCATTTCGATCAGCTCCCTGGCTGCATCGAAGGCATCCGAGGTCGACGGCATAGCCAGGTCCTGAATCATCTCGGGCGGGGCTACCTCGTCCCTTGACGTAGGAGCGCGCACCGAGGCAAGTTGTAAAGGCACTTGACGGGACTCACTCAGGTGACCCGAAGTCTGCCTGTGAGAAGAGGATTTCCCCTTAGCCTTCTTGGATGGGGACCGACCTCTTTGCTTCTTAGCCGGCACCGGAGATTGAGATCGGTGCCGACGCGGGCTCACGGAGCGGTGCGGTGAGCCTTATCCTTCTTCGGTGCCGCCGGGTCCCGCACCGAGGCCGGAGCACTTCTGACCGAAGTGGATGGGAGATCTCCCTGAGGCTGAAGCGCTGACTCCATCAGGATAAGCTTCAGTCTCGACTCCCTTTCTTTCTTTGTCCTGGGTTTAAATCCCTTGCAGATAGTGCAACGCTCCGACAGATGACTCTCCCCGAGGCACTTCAGACACTTAGTGTGAGGGTCACTGTTGGGCATGGGCTTCCCGCAGTGCACGCAGGTCTTAAACCCCGGCGCCCCAGGCATAACACGATAACGACTCTGTAAACTACTTCTATTCTAATGCAACAGTAGAACTAACACTATCAACTAACTATAAACACTAAACTAAGAACAACTATGGATTGAGATACCGCTAGTACACACGAGGTAGAGGGATTCCAGCTAACCGTCATGGGCGGGAAGAAGGAACTGAGCGGGGGAGGGTCGGCAGGGGCATATATACATCGCCATAAGGGCGCCACTCCAGGGGTCGCCCCTGCCGACCCTACGGGTACCGCTGGGGGAAAACTTTCCGGAACCGTGCATGCGCGGTGCGCACACACTTGTGGGAATGGACATGAGCAAGCACTCGAAGAAGAACTGTTACCTATTACGTCTAGAAATTTCAAGGATGCTTTAGTACTGGCAGCATGAGACCTCCAGCATATATCACAAACTGAAGTCCCCCATGAACATGCAATATTTTTTCCCTACACGTTGGAGGTGGGCACACAAGGAGGCAGTCCTACTGTGCCTTAGTGTGATTTTGTAGTCTGTAGCAAACAACAGCTTAGTACCCTTTCTGTCCTTTATCTGTTAGGACACTGATCCATATGCATTTAAGATAATAATGTGGGAAGAAAATTAGAGACTCGGAAACAGGTAATGCAATTTTTGACAGTGCCACTCCGCGTTCTCTTTTGTTCACACAGTGGTTCCAAAATAGGTTATAACCATTTAACATTCCAATTGTGCGAATCATCCAACCAGGTTACAGTAATACAAACTAGATCAAATTTAAGCTTATAAACAAACAGTTCTAATTCCTCATTTTCACCCAGGCTCCTAACATTGGTACACAGGCAATTAAAGAATTTCTTTCCTTCGTGTCCTTTGGTTCCTTGATTAATTTTCTTCTCAACATTTCCATTTTATACTGAGTGCTCATATCACCCCTCTTTTTACCCTCCCCTTTTGCTATTAGCTTACCCCCTTTCTGACTACTCTAGCTAGCCTGTCCCCCAGGAGATCGATCCCCCTTCTACTCAGGTGGAGGCCATCCAAACTATAAGAACATAAGAACATAAGAACGGCCATACTGGGTCAGACCAAAGGTCCATCTAGCCCAGCATCCTGTCTACCGACAGTGGCCAATGCCAGGTGCCCCGGAGTCAGTGAACCTAACAGGTATGATCGAGCGATCTCTCTCCTGCCATCCATCACCCCCCTCTGACAGACAGAGGCTAGGGACACCATTCATTACCCATCCCGGCTAATAGCCATTTATGGACTTAGCCTTCATGAATTTATCCAGCTCTCTTTTAAACCCTGTTATAGTCCTAGCCTTCACAGCCTCCTCAGGTAAGGAGTTCCACAGGTTGACTGTGCGCTGTGTGAAGAAGAACTTCCTTTTATTTGTTTTAAACCTGCTGCACGCCAATTTCATTGAGTGGCCCCTAGTTCTTCTATTTTGGGGACAAGTAAATAACTTTTCCTTATTTACTTCCTCCACACCACTCATAATTTTATATACCTCTATCATATCCCCCCTTAGTCTCCTCTTTTCCAAGCTAAAAAGTCCTAGCCTCTTTAATCTCTCTTCATATGGGACCCGTTCCAAACCCCTAATCATTTTAGTTGCCCTTCTCTGAACGTTTTCTAGTGCCACTATATCCTTTTTGAGATGAGGAGACCACATTTGTACGCAGTATTCAAGATGTGGGCGCACCATGGATTTGTATAAGGGCAATAAGATATTCTCTGACTTATTCTCTATCCCTTTTTTAATGATTCCTAACATCCTGTTTGCTTTTTTGACTGCCGCTGCACACTGCGTGGATGCCTTCAGAGAACTATCCACAATGACTCCCAGGTCTTTTTCCTGATTGGTTGTAGCTAAATTAGCCCCCATCATATTATATGTATAGTTGGGGTTATTTTTTCCAATGTGCATTACTTTACATTTATCCACATTAAATTTCATTTGCCATTTTGTTGCCCAATCACTTAGTTTAGTGAGATCTTTTTGAAGTTCTTCAGTCTGCTTTGGTCCTTACTACTTTGAGCAGTTTAGTATCATTTGCAAACTTTGCCACATCACTGTTTACCCCTTCCTCCAAATCATTTATAAATAAGTTGAATAGGATCGGTCCCAGGACTGACCCTTGGGGAACACCACTAGTTACCCCTCTCCATTCTGAAAAAGTTCCATTTATTCCTACACTTTGTTCCCGGTCTTTTAACCAGTTTTCAATCCATGAGAAGATCTTCCCTCTTATCCCATGGCAGCTTAATTTACGTAAGAGCCTTTGGTGAGGGACCTTGTCAAAGGCTTTCTGGAAATCTAAGTACACTATGTCCACCGGATCCCCCTTGTCCACATGTTTGCTGCTCTCTCTCAGATGATGGACCTATGTTCTACAAAATCAAAGCCGTCCATCCTACATAACTTACCTAGCCAGTGATTCTCTTCCAGAATCTTCTGCCTTCTGTCTTCCTTTGCTTGAGGGACAGGATCACAGAGAAGATGGCTTGGACATTTTTCTTCTTCTGCGCACATCTACAACCTGCGAGATATCCCATGACACAATGTCATTTGTGCCAATATAAACCATCACCACAGGATCCTTGCCCATCATCTTCAAAAGCCCATCCATTCTTAGAGTGATGTCTCATGCCCTGGAAACAGGAAAGCAGCATGCCAGCCTGTTGTCCAATTGTCTTGTGCAGAACCTTCTTCTGCTTCTTCTGAGTACTGAATCTCCAACAAGGACCGTCTCTTTATTTTGGACAGTTTGAGAACTTTATGCAAGTCAGTTTGATTTTCTTGGGCCAAGCTGCTACCTGTCTGTATGTTCCAGACTGAGTTCTGTTTCCATGTCACTGCTGTCCAACTGTAACAGCAGGATGGGTGGGGTTAGCATGAGAGGGATGAGGCTGGACAGGCTTTGGCAGCTAGGCAAGAAGCTTCTTTGGTCCTTTAATATTGCACTTAAATTTCTCTTCTTTAAGGGGAAAAGGAGAGGGAATGGCTGTCTGTCCAGAGAAAGAGGATTTTTGTGCTTCCTGAGAACTCTCCTGCTTGGAGGAGAGAGGCTGCAGGCAACCCTGCTCCAATCTGAACAAATGGGAGAGACCTGAGTCCTCATAGAAACAGAATAGATCTCCAGACTAGGCACTCAGTCAGTTGGGAGGTACAGGAGACTGCATCTGGCTTTCCCCTTCTTAGTTTCCTCCACGCTGCAATCCATGTGGCTGAGCAGGGAAGCAGAGGTAGAGTCCCAATAATTATGAGGAGAAAAGGAATCCCCATGCCAATAAAGGTAGAGTGCAGAAACCTGGAAATTTGAAGCCAACTGAAAAGAAATTCTATGTATTTGCTCTGTAGCAAAGTGGAGCTGATCTGCCTCTCTCTTGCCTAGAGCAGACACATTTGGTTGCCTAAAACAAATGTCTAATAGCATGGATCTGTGGACCTCATTACAAATAATAAGTACAATGCAAGTTCCCAGTCTCAGGGAACTACTTAATACAATTTCAGTCAACAGTTTAAAAGGTGGAAAAACTTTCAGCTTAAAGAATGAAGAGTACTTGTGGCACCTTAGAGACTAACAAATTTATTTGGGCATAAGCTTTTGTGGGCTAAAACCCACTTCATCAGATGAATGGCACTGAAGATACACTAGGAAGATATATATATATATATATATACACACACACACACAGAGAGAGAGAGAGAACATGAAAAGATGGGGGTTGCCATACCAACTCTAAGAGACTAATCAATTAAGGTGGGCTATTTTCAGCAGGAAAAAAAATTTTTGTAGTGACAATCAGGATAGCCTATTTCAAACAGTTGACAAGAAGGTGTGAGTAAAAGTAGGGGAAAATTCAGCATGGAGAAATAATCTTCAGTTTGTGTAATGACCCAGCCACTCCTAGTCTTTATTCAAGCCTAATTTGATGGTGTCCAGTTTGAAATTTAATTCCAGTTCTGCAGTTTCTCATTGGAGTCTGTTTCTGAAGGTTTTTTGTTGAAGAATTGCCAATTTGGGGTCTGTTATTGAGTGACCAGAGAGATTAAAGTGTTTTCCACTGTTTTTTGAATGTTATGATTCCTGATGTCAGATTTGTGTCCATTTATTCTTTTGTGGAGAGACTGTCCGGTATGTCTACACTGGAGCCAGAAGTATAATTTCCAGTTAAGGTTGATATAACTGTACAAGCATTGATTGACCTAGCGTGTAAAAACAGCAGCATATCTGTGGCTCAGTGGGCAGTGGGATGAATTAGCTGCCCCAAATACATACCGAACACTGAAGACAGGATCGTAGTTAAGGCAACTAGCCTATCCTACCAACCATGGAGCTACAACTACATGGCTGTTTTTAGCATGCTAGCTTGATCAAAGCAAGCATGGGTAAAGTCTGTCCAAAATTATACCTCCAGCTCCAATGCAGTCATACCCTATGAGAAAATCAAGGCATACACCAGTTTTAAATGTGGGATTTGTCAAATAATTATGGATTACATTGTTACATACCCAGAAAATCTATACCTATCAACCTCATGTCCACCCATAAGGCCCTATATACTCATAGAACTTTTGATATAACATTTGTCTTGCAAAGGGATCTTCCCTGCCTTCTTTCCTCAGTGCAGATGTGGGGTAGAAGGGAAAAAAATTGGAAGATTTAATTAATCTCTTACTCTTTCCTCCAGAGGAAATAGCTTTCCAAGTAGCAGGATCCTGCCTTTGGTTCTGCAAAGTAGTGCATTTCCCCCTGTGATGAGATGTACAAACCTCACACTTGGCAACAAGGGTTTAAGGAGATGCTCTGGGCTCAGGAAGCCCTGCCTTACCACACATGCAAGAGATGCTCAGGCTGAAGGAAGAGTTAAAAGGGAACAGGGCAGCTCACTTGGGGGTATACCTGGGAATGTTTTAGGACTGCAACTTGCAGCTCCTGAGAAAAGAGCTGAGGGAAAGCAGGATCCCTCCTTTTGACAACTGCCCAAAGATCACTCCCTGAGGGAAGGAGGACCTGCTTCAGGTACACCGTGAGGGAAACATTCGTCCTCCTCTCTCATGTGTACTCAGTTTATTTGTGCTAATTCTCCATGTTCTGTTTATGAGCTACCCCTGAAGGTGAGAGACCTAGAACTAAACTGACGGGAGGGCCAAAGTGCCAGGGGAGGCAAATGCTGCTCCAAGGAAAGAGTTAATACACCATGTCTGACCACAAAGAGGTGTCAGGCAGTAAGATGACCCCATTCATGCCTTCCTGTTCAGTCTGCAAACTGTGGACAACAGAGGGATGGTAGGAAGTGGTTCAGGAAAGGTGGCCTGTAGGCACTCTTGGGTGCTGGACCCTTCTGTTACCCTCAGAGAGCCCTGGGCCAGAGCCAGGGGCAGTGGGAGGGCCCAGGATCCCCTACCAAAACCCGCTCTGCAAGTAGAACTACCTACGCCCTAACCATTAGGTGACGCTCCCCAAAAGTGAAGATAATCACACTCCCACAGCAGCATTACATGTTGTAAATGAATCTCTTCTCTTTCAAACGACTACTGGAAACTTGCTACTCTGCAGGGATGCTGCTGAGATTATACTGCTTAGGTACTGCAGAGGAATTGTCTACGAAAACAAGAGGCCAGTGAAAACCCTTGATTCTTGCAATTCCATCTCCAACGTGAAAAATAGGAGAGGAGACTGTGATTTTCTTCTTCTGAGGCTATCCACTGATACTTTCCCAATAATGTGCGTACCAGCTATTTCCCACCTATTCTTCCCAGAGACTCACTACTTCAGTATTCTAGACATGACCACAACGTAATTCTAATCCTACAAGACACACTTTATACCTCCTCCCCAAAAGACATGCCAATTAGCTAATAACTACTATATACTACCCAAAAACCAGTTAAACCAACAACTATGTCAGATCCCAATGGCCCCCTCCCTCAAGTCCCCTGGGGAGGCAGATAAGCACTGTACATTGCTAATGCTGTTGCAGGCATCACAAAACATTTTGGGAAAAGTTAAAGGTGTGAATGAGAATGGAAGTTTCCTTTGTAGGTTATGAGAGGCCAAAGGGGGGGGGGGGGGGGAGATGGGGGCAAGAGCAGAGAATGGATTAATTTAAAAAGACAAGCTTGGCCTAGAAATAAAGAAAAAGCTGCTGTGTTCAAAGTCAAACATCGACACAGATTTACTCTTTGCATGCCAAGCATCAAAAAAACTAGCTGTAAAAAAATAAAGACACAGGCAAAATAAGTTGTAGGACTGAGATTACACATTTGCGAAGGTTGGCCGCCCAGTGAGACTCAACTGTCTGCCTTTGCAACCCTGGAGCCGGGGTGTTTTACGAAACTGAGAAGGCCACAGCAAGCCTGTTTAGACTGATACAAAGAACATCTGGAACAGAGGGACCTGGACAAAAATGCCCCAAAGGGGCCCAGGACTTAAAACCCTCCTGAGAACTGGAGCAACTCGGAAATTTTTGGCAGAGGACCGCTGGACAACCTGTGCACAGGATAACCTCCCGTCCATTTTTCTCTCTCTCTCTCCTCCTCTGAAGGTACTCCCAAGACTGGCCGGTCTGGGGCCACGTGTCTGTAAGTACGTGAGTGGGTCAGGGTTTGAGCACTAACGCTTCTTTCTTCCTTTAAGTGATGTGAAAGCAGTTCCTGCACTCTCCGCTCTCTTTTTATCATTTTCTTAATAAAACTTTAAAATCAGTCACATGGTGTGTTCTCTTCATCTCCGCCCCTAAGATCCTGCGGCCTTAGCCTGATCAACTAAAGCACAGGCAGATTGGTAACAAACGTCACATCTATTCCCTTCAATACTTGTTCCCAGGCCCTTGTCATCTCACAATTTTTTTTTGACTAAATATGTACTGCAGATGTGAATGAATGAGAAATAGTCAAAGATCCCGTATCCTAAGCAGCGTCCCCACTCCACTGACTCTTTATTCTACATTCAATTGACTTTCCCATTCTGTCTCCCTGTTCCTCTACCTGAGCATTCCCACATCTCCATCCCCTCAAAAGACTGATCCTTTACTGGACTGGTCCATTAATATATACGTAATAATCAGAGCCCCATATATTCCACAATTCTGTCACTGCAGAATGTGCTTCAAAATGGAGCTCCATAATCTCAGATTTGATAGAGGAAAAAAATGGTTTCTAGTCCTTGTAACCAAGGAAATCATATTGGAAACCATGAACAACTGTGAACTGATGTAGAGAAGTTTGCTCAAGTCTGCAGACAGCCATAAACAATAGCTCAAAGGTGTGAACTGCTTAATTCATCTCAATCAGGATCATCTGGACTGATCCTGTGGCGATTAGATTCCCCAAAATACCCCAAAATTAAGCATTCTTGTCATGTAATCTGAAATTCTACTGCAGCCAACTAGTCCACATTTTATTTTGTCTCTCAGTATCGGCAATCCAATGTGTTCAAACATCATGGGGTAGGCCCCCAAAAGTCATATGATTATCTTAAAATTCAGAAGATTTAGCTCTCAACCAACCGACCCAGCCACACACACTTTCTCTCCAAGTTTTTTGTTTGCCTTCTGGGTTTTTTTGAGCCACTAGTGTATGCTCAGGTCAGATTTCTGAGCTTTTCTTCACAACAAGGGCTAGATATCTTGTTTCTTTTTAAAGACTTGATTCCAGAAGCTCAGGCTTTAAGAAAAAATTTATGATATCATGAAAGTCGGCAGCACTGGTCTCTCTAGTCTACTGGGATATGCTTGTTGCTGCCTCTTGCCCTTCAGTTTTCCTAGTAATTGTATTAGTGTATGCTCCTACAGCAGAGGGTCAAGAGTGAGAGCTGTAGTACATCTTGTAGCCACGAAACAGGGGAGCCAGAAATGTCAACTGGCAAAATGAACTGCCTGGAGAACAGTGCAACAGCCAAGGCCTGGAAAACCTGAAAGATAAGATGAGGAAGCTGGCTACAAGCTCCCTGGCACAAGGAATGGAACAGAAAGGAAAGGTCTGAACAAGACTGCTTGGACAACATAATGAATGCCCAAGCTTTGGAAGTGGAGCCAGTCCACCTGGAAAACACACCAAAAATTCCCATCCTCAAAAATAACCCCAATGAATTGTGTTAATGAATATTTTCAACACCGAGCCATAGATTTTGTGTGGGGACAGTAGAATGAGAATGAATAGTATCTCATATTTATAGACTAAATTAATGTTTTCACAAAATTAAATTCTGTTGTGTCGCAGAGTACATTGTATCCTGACAATGCTTCCAAGAAGATGACATTCATCCCATCTCAAGTTACTCCTCAGATTCATTTTAGACACCGGCACACTTACATAACTGTCCAGAAATACCCAGACGTGCTGTTACCTAGTGGGAGGGAAAGAAAGCTCAAACTCACCTCACTTTAAGTAAGGAAGGGGGGAGGGGAATAATTGATAGACAAAAGGTCTAGAGGAAGATGAGAGAAAGAAGTGTCATTTATTTTAGCATTAAAACGTTTTAAGATATTTCAGAAGCGACAGAGTTCTGTGGCACCTTAAAGACTAACAAAAAGACTGCACTGTATGCATCTGACAAAGGGGGAACTAGCCCACAAAAGCTTATGCTTCAATACTTTTGTTAGTCTTTAAGGTGCCACATGACTCTTTATCACTTCTGCAAATCCAGACTAACACGGCTACCTCTCTGATTCTTAAGATATTTCAGAATTTTAGTAGGATGATACCTTCTCCCACCTAACATTTGGAATTAAGCACCTTCTAGTTCTACTGCATTCTTTAGCACTACTTTCATTTCAATTGGAATTAGGAGACAGATATCTATCTATCAATCCAATCAATCAATACAAAAATCCAGCCTCTGTGCCAGGCCATAGAAAGTCTACCTGAACAGACATGTCTTAAATTGAATGCAATGAGGTTGGATGCTATATTTATTTGCTTCACCCTACAAAACCTTAAGTACACTGCTGCACTAACTTAATCCTTAAAGGAGGCAGACAATTTATAACTTTATACCAGAAAAACTATATTCTGTAACCATATAGAAAGTTAATTGATGAGTTATTTTTTTCCAATTTGCTGACTGTAGTACCCAACTAAATTTTTCTAACACTAATTTCCACTACTTTTTCACAACGTATGATTAAGAACATGTAAAATACAACTAACTTTATTTTAAGGGTGCCAGCATCCCACAGCCAAAAACATATTGTTCCATCTGCTCCAGTTGAAGACAAATATCTCTTTGATCCACTGCACAATGGAGAAAACTGGAGAAAAAAAAAAACCCCCAACAGGTTACAAAATATATTTGTTCAACTGCTGTCCCATTCTAACAAAAAGAAACAAATTACCCTAATTATTCAGTCTTTATGGCAAACTCAAGTAGTACCCAACACTACTAAAGGAAAAGTCACACAGTAGGGAAAAAAAAGCATATGGTAGCAACACCAACTGATAAAATATTGCAGTTTGTCAGAAGGATTATTTCCCACAAAAACAATCCTCGTGGATGAATCCCCTAATCCTATAAGTCTACATGTAAACTCAAACATAAAAAGTTACTTACCTGTACAGTAATTGGAGTTCAAGATGTTTTGTCCTATATGTATTCCACTCTAGGTGCACATGCACCAGAGATTTCTGCTAGCAGTGTCAATTTGGTCGTGCATGCATCCTATCCTCCCACCCATACTCAGGGGGTAAAGAGCACTGTGTGACCAACTGCCATTTGAGCCCCTTTTGTACCACAGATCCCAACGAGTACAGGAAGAATCCAAAGAAAATAGGAAGCTAGGCCGATCACAGAATACACACATCTCAAAGAAGAACAATGAGCTATCTACATGGGGGTGGAAGGTACTAATAGCCATCAGATGTATCCTAAGGGAGCTGAGTTGAGTTCTCCAAGGTCTTCGGCGAAAGGATATAGTCCAAAATACAACGTATTTAGGACTCTAGAAGCACAAGTTCACACTAAGCCACAAATCTCTACCACTTTTTGTACTGTACAGTTTTCCTGTAGAATCTTTTCTACCGTTGATCAGAATAGTTTGCTCCTCTGAAGAATATCTCTCTTCTACTTCTGACATCCATCCAAAAACCATGTGGTTAGGGTTGAGATGGTTCAGATTATTGACAATTCCCATGTTCGGAGTCAAGAAGCCCAACACCAGAAATAACTGAATCAGAGGATAAGTGGAGAAGCAAAGTAACTCTAGGAATACTGTATGAGCCACATAGGAACTACTAAGATAATTACTGCCTTGTCCGGTTTGATTTTCCTTAATGCCCTCAGAAGCAGACGAATTGGCGGATAAGCGTACATTAGCATCTTTGATCACAAAATTAAAAACATATCAACCAGAGAGTTTGGATTCTGACCCCCTCTGGAACAAAAACTTTTGATATTTTTTGTTTCTGTCTGTTGCAAACAAATATGCTGCCCATCATCCCACTGGTGGAAAATGAACTGAACAACAGACTTCTGAATCTTCCATTCATGCTCTATGGAAAAGTATTTGTTAAGGTTATAGACCTGGTCAGTTATATATATTGATATATGTCAATATCCTAGAGCTCAGAAGAGTTTACAGTGTATTGCCAATGAGCACTGAAGAGATGATTGTGCTCTTTGCTTGTTTATGTAAAATACTGTAATCATGTTGGTCATGATCTGACTAGGCTGACCTTGAATCACCAGCAAGAACTGTATGTCTGTGCTGTAAACTCTTCTGAGCTCCAGGATATTGACATATGTAACAGTGACTCTTCTAGACTCCATTTTCATCTGTTGCTATCATTCTTGTCAGAAGGGATAAAACAAGGAAACTTCTATACAAACTACATTCAGGTTTTCCACAAATTGAAAGGGAACAACTGATACAATCATCTTTTGTGGAACTGATACAATCATATCCAGACTGTGTTTGCTCAGGGAATACACTGTCCTCAACCAAGCTTACATGCAAAGTAGATGCAGTTTGGCATGCAGTGTCATGGATCTTACTGTAATTTGCAGAATCACCTGAAGTTGGATGATGAGGCTGGATATAGTCTGGAATCGGTTGTGAGATAAGTACATTTTTGCTGTCCTGGAATACAGTATCAGACCAATAAATTCTACCCATTCTGTTGGTGTTAAAACTGATTTTTCTTCTTTTACTCTCAAACTGAGAGTCTAGAAAAGTTGGGGAACCATTCCACATAGAGTTTTGAACTTCCTATCGACTTTCACTTGAGAAGCCAGTTGCCCAGACATAAACAGACTATCGTGCTCTGTTATCTTAGGAAAGCAGCTACCCTTTGGTAAATACTCCTATTAGGTAAGAACCCTAAATAGGTAGCGATTTGGACCAATCACAAATCAGAAATCTCTTGGGTACAGGATAATATATTTATGTGGAAATAAGCATCCTGGAGGTCAACAGCTATAAACCCATCTCCCAAATCTAACAGTATTATAGACGCTAAAGTAACCACGCATAATTTCAAATGATGAATGAAGGTGTTGAGCATTCTAAGGTCCAGGGTTGGCCTCCAACTTCCCATTTTGTTGGGTACAAGAAAATATCTGAAGTAAAAATTCTCCACTTTGGTGTTAAAGAGGAACGGCTTCTATTGATCCAAAATGAAGGAGAGAATCCTCTTTCTGGACAAGAAGTCTCCTTTGAGAGGGATTCCTAAAAAGAAATAGGGAAGGTGGGTGTGGAGCGGGAAAAGCATGGAATTGAAACGCAAGAACAGTTGTAACAATTTTTAACATCCCCTTGTCTATTACAGAATTCTTTGTTCTCCCATACTGAAAAGAAGGAAGTTTCCAACAGGAGTCTGGGAAGAAGGAACAGCAGGCAGATCTAGAGGAATGGTTATTTTGCAGCTCTCCACAATCCCATCAAAAGGGATGCTTGCTGGTCAGCATGGACTGAAAAGAGAAAGCAGACAGATTTCTCTTTTGTAGTTTGTGATTTTTTTCTTGAAGGCTTTGGAGTCCTCAGCTAGTAAATGGAGGACCGAGTTGTCCTCTGTCTGGGGTAAGGTTGAAGTTCACCATATTTCCATTTTATTATTAGAGTATAAATGCCTCAAGAACATAAGGCATCATGGGAATCCTTAAAGGAGTGGAGGGAGCCATTTGTTCTCTCACTGAAAAGATCAGGGTGCCCTAATGGAAGGTCATTCACTATGGCTTGGACTTCTTTCAGACTACTGAAAGACTTAAGCCACAGTGATCAACACATGATGATAGAAGTTACCAAAGAGTATGAAGTGGTATCTGCCACATATAAGGAAACCTATAATGAAGGTCCACATATAAGGAAACCTATAATGAAGGTCTTGCTACTAACTGACATTCTGTTATCAATGACTGAGATGGCTCCCTGTATTTCTTTGGCAACTTGTAAACAAAACTTGCGAATTTATTATAATTGAGAAAAATCATACTTTGACATGAGAACTTGGTAATTAGAAATTTGAAACTGCAGACTTATAGACTTATAGTTTTTGTCCAAGAAGGTCTAAATGCTTTACGTTCTTATTAAATGGTGCTCTCTTAGGATGGTGCTGTTTATTTATCTCATTAGCTCCAGCTACCTCAAGATAGCATAGTACTGGGTGGAAGTACAAGTATTAAGCTTCTTTTGCAGGAAAATAAGATTTCTTCTCTTTCTTTTTATAAGAAAAAAACGGCGAAATAATAGCAGGAGTATGCTATACAGTCTTTGCGGGCTCTAAGTGAGCATCATTAATCAGAAGCATGATTTGCCCCAGCAGAGTATTATGAAGGATGTCTAATAGTTCATAAAGAGTCACTCAGGACTTCCTCTAACAGGATTTGGAACAAATTCACTACCCTCTTCATGAGCTCTTAAAGTAGTCAATACATAATAGTCAGGTTGGCATCAATGCCTCACCCACAAAAGACAAGGAAAGGACTATAGAGGTTGAGCTGTCTTCTCCTCTCAGCTGGTCTTTCCCTTCAGAGTTGGATATGTACAGAAGACCCATGAGACTTAGTGAACTTCAACTTCTTTCTCTTCGTCGCTCTCCTTGAGAGGAACCTGGAAAGGGCACTGAACAGCATAGTACCAATAAAAAAAAGGGCCTCAGGGAGATGGATACTAGGGCATATGAGGAGCCTCGTAATCCCTGTATCTGGAATGATGGGATACCTTGGAACACCTTTCTGAGCCAAAATTTGAGGCTGGGATTGGACCACAGGGGATGGATCAAATGGAATTGCCCTCTTCTGTTCATTTGGCACCGGCCACTGTCGGAAGACAGGATACTGAGCTAGACGGACCATTGGTCTACCCAGTATGACTGTTCTTATGGTCTTATGAACAGGCTGTAGGGAAATATGTAAGTGAATCACTCACTCTGTTCTTGGAATCAGACAATGAGTATGATGCATCTGATTCCAGAGGAGGAACAGTGAGAATGGGACTGAAATTAAGCTGTTCCTCTCTTAAGGTTAATATCAGGAAGGAGACTGGTACTGAGGAAGTAACTGAGTCCTGAACTGGAGATAAATGTAAGTCTCCTGACAGCAATGGGGATTTGGGCTCAGACATTTATACGTCCCCCAATACCATGCACTGAATCGGTACTGTGAAGTTGGATCATTCTCACTACTGTTGATGAGGCACTTGGTACTGATCTGCCTTCTACAATGCATCAGTTGGTACCAATGATGTGGTAGCAGCTGGTGCCGATGGTGGGTACTGTAACAAGAGACTTAATACTGGACATGATCATAGGTTCCTATGACATCAGTGCCATAATGCGGGTTCCACACTCCTTTAATATTCCATCTATACCTGCACCAGGTTGTGGAATCTCACTCATCTTGGAACTAAGAGGCATTTTAACTTTAAAAAGAAAAGATATAAGCGGAGCTTTGTTTTGTTTCCTTGGGAGTGTGTTGAACTTTCCATTGCTACTTTCCCCTGGATCCTCCTATCCTTCACAGTAAGCTTAACTGCATGCCTTCTGGAGCTAACCAATGCCAAGCTGAAAGGAGCACTCTTCGGCTCTTCTGTCCATTGTACAGGGGAGTCAGGAGGGCTCAAATTTGAGGCTGATCACATCGGGGGGGAGGGGCAGTTTTAGCCTCACCTCCCTGGAATTGCTTGTTCTTCTGGAAAATAACCTATAGAAACTTTACTTCGGGCGAGTCTCATGTCCCCTCAAACAAAAAAAGGCAGCATGTAGGGTCATCACTGAGAGAGGGAAGTGCTCACTTTACAGTATTTGAAGCTGGGAGATTTTAGCATAATCAATCCTCAGAATACTAAACAAAAGAAGGAGGGGTATAGATTTTATTTGTAAACACATTTAAGTTCTCCTTTAAAAATACAGTCCAAAGATTCTGTGCATGCACTGCAATCTGAACTGAAAAGAGCAGTACATCTCAGGCCAAGTATGCACAGATGAAACAGACACTGCTAGGAAAAAAAATCTCCAATCTTGGGTGCATGTGCACCTACAGTGAAACACCAATAGGGACAAACACCCAGGAAAAGACATTTACAAATGTAAGGAATAGAAACATCCTTACAATAAACTCTCTTTTATAAATGACAAGTGCTGTGAAATATTAAAACAAATCATCTAATGAACTTGTTCTTTTAATGCTTGACATTCTATTCTCTACCACACTCAATATTTATCATCGTTTGTGCATAGCTTAGCGGTTGGTCCTGCAAAGACTTACATACCCATCTTATATATATATATATATCCCACTGACTTCCACAGGACTACACAGGTGCATAAAGGGAAGCATGTGCTTTTTCAGAAACAGAACTGAATCCTCGGGATCAGATCTTCAGGACAAAAATCATGTCTTGAGTCTGTTGCACAGAAATGACATTAAAAAAACCCTAAAAGGACCATTCAATTTTTAAAAGCTCCTTGTCTATGCTTTACAATTTAGTTACCTGTTGAACATTTCTTATTAAAACAAACTTCACAGGAAAAAAATGGTTATTGTTGCAATCCACTTCCTCGCTTATGTGATTTGTAGGAAGACAGAAAGATTGTTACCTGTAGTGATGTTATGGATGCACTGTGACCCTGCAAAACAGCTAAGGGTGCACATGTTCGAAGACACCAAACTCTGATCATTTTATCACAGCTCCCTGCAGCAATCATGGTATTCTCATAGTTCACAGCCATGTCAGATATTTCAGCTGCATGTCCTCTTAAAGTTGCCAACAACCTTCCATCATCTGTTGCCCAGATTTTTACAAGGCAATCATCAGAACCCTAAAAACAAGGCAGCAATCATCACAACCATATAATTATCTCTTCTGATATCCCATACCTATGTTATTTAACTAAAAAACCAAAATTAATAACATTCATTGTAAACCACTTCTCACTACAGTCTGAATATATTGAGGAAAGCTGCAGAACAGTGTGAAAACAAAATACAAAGTATGCAAAGTGCCAACAGTATATACAAAATTATGCATCTGTAAATGTACATGCAAGCCCTACAGCAAGCTGGATCTAAATTCTTTAGCAAGGTCTTTTAGTTCCTGAAAAACTCCAGAGCAACAAACTGTAGATTCTGCAAACAGCCTAATTTATATTTTAAAACTGAGGTTTATATTTAATATGAAAATGAATAATGAATCAGTACAGTGTTCCTTGTATTTATTTGATGTTAAATTTAATATTTTATGCTATACCTGTATTTCTATTCTCTCCCGCATCAGCTAGTCCTTCATGCACTCCCAATTTAAGAAATGCTAGCTATATCTTCAGAACGTATTTCCTCGTCTTTCCAGCATGCTTTAATAAGCAATGAAACAGATAACTTTTAAAGCATCAAAAAAAAATCTTTATTAATGCCCATTGAGATGAATGGCAGAGAACACTCAGAGCAGTTCCAGGTTCTCTGCAAACTCAGGTAGGCATTTCTGTCCTAGTTACAGTCAATTCACATTTTGATGGTTTCCTCTGAAACCATAGCAGATACCTTGGTTTTGTTTTAAATGAAATCCAAGACCCTGGGAACAAGTGAAGGGTCTGTCAATACCTTCCTAGCTTGTCCTTTGTACCCCCCTGAGAGCACGAAGATGTAGATAAGTGACTACTGTCAGACACCTCAGTGCTTCTGAAAATCCCACTAGGTGCCTATTGTACATCTGGGCACCTAAATACTTTTAAAAACTGGGTCCTATATGATTTACTTAAAGTCACACAGGAAAAGTGTATGACAGCAGAGAATTGAGCCCATATTTCCAGAGTCATAGTCCTTACCACTAGGACCATTCTTTCTCCCCATAGAGATATAAACCCTGGGGAGAATAAACTTCACCCCAGAAAGTTAGCAACTAATGTTTTATGAGCTCTAATTCAGAGACCATGAATGAGAATCAGACATCTGTCTTCACCACTTTTTGTAAAACTGAACAGCTTCTTATAACTCAGCTAAAAAAAAAATCCAATTTGCTGCAGCACAACTATGAGGTCCAGGTTTATGTTGGAACGTAGATATAATTCATTAATCAAAAGGGAGTGCGGGAGAAGAGGGGATTCTGAGCCCTGAGTTCTGGTATCACATGCTATGTGCCATGCCTACAAGTTAGATTTATAGAAAGACAGCAGCCTAAAAAGAACCTACTCACTCTTTCCATCCAAATAATATGGAAAGCATAATGTAATCTTTATGGGATTATTTTTTTCTCTATATTATTATTAAAGCAGAAACTGGAATGATTTCGGTGATGTCCTAGATAGAGGAAGCAAGGATGAAATATTATAAGTTCCTTGACAGAAATGGCAATTAGAAAAGGAGGATGCTACCTGAACAACAACAGTAGGGGGCCTTGAAGTGGTGGCAAGGGAAAGTTTAATATAGGCAGGGAAAGTCTGAGAAGAATCTAGTCAAGGAACTGAGATAAAACTAAAGAAGAGCTAAAGGAGAGTGCAAAAGAGATGAGCAGTACCAGGGAGAGCAGCTGTCTACAATGAGTAAATAGCTAGAGTACCATGGTCCTCAAATTCAAAATTCCTTCCTCTTGGTTGAGGGATTCCACAGCCTTCCTTTATGGGGCCATGCTGTGCTTCAAGCATATTTCCCCGCCCCACTAGTATCCAGATTCCAATCCCATTCCAGACAGCCTCCATTGCTCCTTGAATTCATGCACTTCTTTCCCTTCGTTCTGGGGCCTCCTTGGGCTGTGCTGTGATTCAGGCACACTTCCCCAGGCCACCAGTCTCCCTTCCGGTTCCAAAGCCAGAGAACCCCTGACCTGACTTGATGCTATCTTACAAATTCTCTTCTCCAGGTTGTCTGCCCTGTGACTCTTGGAGTCACCCAACACCTGAATTTTATCGTGTTATGGAGGCAAATACATGATTAACGTCTGACGCCAGTGCCCAACTAGTCTGCTACTCCCGTGAATACCTGTTTCCTTAAAAGGGGCCATGTCATTGAACAGTGGTGGGTTTGTTGGGCCCAAGCCCTATTACCCCTTTAAGGGGACAGCCCAACCCATTGCAGAGGGTCACTTCCAACAAGCTCACATATGACCAGTGGTGCACATGCCACAGTTTAGGAACCCATGCACTAGAAAACTCTCTCCTCCTCCAGAACCTGGAACTGAACCAAGATTCTCAAATTCCTGAAATTCTTCTGATGCTGTCTCAAATAGCTGTAAAAATCACTGACAAAATGTGGGGTTTATCTCCCCTTCTACTGGTTGGTCTACTCACAGATGTGCAAAACCTACAACTGTTATCAGTTACTATGAGCTTAGTAGTAGACTGTAAGAGTCTAAGTCTAAAGCAGGGGTGGGCAAATGTTCTGGCCCAAGGGCTACATTGGGTTTGAAAATCTATGGAGGGCCGGGTAGGGAAGGCCCCACCCTCAATCTGGTCCCTTCCCACTTCCTGCCCCGACTGCCCCCTCAGAATCCCCAACCCATCCACTCCCCCCCCGACTTTGTCCCCTGATTGCCCCTTCCACAGACCCCTAACCACCTCCCAGGACCCCACCCCCTACCCAATTTCCCTGCTACCTGTCCCCTGACACAACCACATCCACCCCACCCCCACCCCCTAAACACGACCCCGGAACCCCATCCCACTCCCTGACTTCCCCCTCCAGAGCCCCTCCCCAACCACCACCCCAGAATCCCCCTTCTTACCCCCCTTTACCATACGTGCTCATTGCCGTTCCGGGGGAGGGGCGAGCGCACAGATCCAGAGCACTCCCTGCGCAGCTCTGGGGAAGGGGGGACGCGCTGCCCCAGGCCCCGGAATGCTCCCCGCGTGGTGTGCCTCTGGGGGGAAGGGGGAGTGCGCTGCCCCAGCCCCCAGAATGCTCCCCACACAGTGCGCCTCCGGGGGAGGGGCAGGAGCACGCAGCCCCAGCCCCCAGAGCGCGCGGTGTGCCTCCGGGGGAGGTGCAGGAGTGTGCTGCCTCAGCCCCGCAGCGGTGCCAGCGCAGCTCCGGGGGCAGTCCAGAGGGCCCCGGACTGTACGGTCTCGCGGGCTGCAAATGGCCCGCGGGCTGTAGTTTGCCCATCCCTGGTCTAAAGGTTTCAATCCCACTAAATGTGTTTAACTTCATCCCACTGTGGTCAATGAGGCCGTTGCCTGTAGGAATCGATGGCTCTTTGCAGAAGTTGAAAGACATGTAGTAAATGAGGGGGATTGCAGGAGAAGAATGGCCACGTTGGACAACTGGATTCCATCTCCGCTTTTACCACTTCATAATATAAGTGATGCTGGACAAGTCATTTAAGCAAATTTTTCACATTCCTCATGTTCTGGGTGCCCAAATTGAGACCCGGGGTCTGATTTTCAGAAGTACTAAGCACTCACAGCAAAACAAAAATCAATGATAGTTATTATAAAACATTTTATATGCTCACAGCAGAACTAAGTACTCCTAAAAAAAAAAACAGGTTAGTTTTTTTGTGCCTATGTTTCTAATCTGTGAAATGGGGATAATACCATCTTATCTAACAACAGAGTTATGAACATAAAATCATTACATTTGTGAAAAAGTGTGGTGGTGACCACCATTAAAATGTCAACAAGGAAATTAATCTATATATATAAAAGTCAAGTGGTGTATGTATGTATGACCGCGACCTCCTCCCGCACCATTTGAGCTAGAGACTTGAAATTTGGTACAGTTAGAGGTCTTGGGGTCTAGATGGTCATAAGGGTCGAAAAAATTTCGAATCTCACCTCTGACGCCCCCCAGGGGTGAAAGTCTTTAAGGGCCAATCACATCAGCTGGGCAGCTGGTGGTGATGACGTCATAATACCCCCTCCAACAGACACCGCACTCGCTCAGCTCACCCCTCCCTCCTCCAACGGAACCCCGGAAATCCCTCAGTTCTCTGCCCCTCCCCCCTCCCAATGGAACCCCGGAATCCATGAGCTGTGTGCCCCCTCCCCCACCTGCGAAGGTCCCCGGAATCCCTCAGCTCTGGGGCCCCTCCCCGCCTACGACGGATCCGAGTTGGGTTTGGTGGGACAGTAAGTGAGGTGGGGGTGTCTGGTTCAGTTGGGGGGTGAGGTGGGGGTGTCGGGTTTGGTCGGGGGGTAAGTGAGCCGGGGGGTGTTGGGGTTGGTCAGGGGGTGTCAGCTGTCTGCCCCCTCCCCACCTCCGACTGACCCGAGCAGCGCCGGGCACTTATGCTAGTAATTCTATATTCAGAGTCCAGACTGAAGGTGGCGAAATAAATAAAACTTGGGGTCACATACTAAATCTTGAGGATAAAGAAAAATATTCTAAAAGATTTTCAGTATACTTCAATGATGGGAACAAATTCTTCAGATTTGGTAACAATGGTCTGATACTGGTTCTCTAACTATTGTAAAAAGACAAAATTGAGCCATCTAGAACTTCTGAAAAAAACAACACATATCCAGGCTCTGTTCTTTACAAAACTAGTTTTGCAAAGACAGTCTTTTCTTATGTGTTCTTAAAATATTTGTTTCTTTCAAGATACTGTTGTTCTATTAAAAAAATACAAAAAACCTGCGCCTGTTAATAAAAAAATAGAATACATCTAATTAGCACTGTAGTAAAATTCTTAGAGCCCTGTGCGGATATCTACGGAGCTACCGAGCACTCGTGACAATGAGTGAGACTAGCAAGGCTGGGCCATGGCAAGTGACAGGGCCAGGAACCGCAATGGCAAAAGCAGTAGCATGTTGGGCTGACAATTTCAGCAGTGTGTGACTCCTGTCTTGGAGCCTGTGAGCTGCTTGCACAAATAACCAATGACAGCTGCCAGTGAACCTGGTGCCTGGCCCAGTGGATGCAGTCATGTTGGAGCTACCCAGGTTGGATGATAGCTCATATGAGCAGCGGCCCAACATGCTGTTGCTTTCGCCACTGCAGTTCCTGGCCTGGTCACTGGCCATAGTCCTGCTGATCTCGTTCATTTTCACTAGAGCCCTGCAGCTCTGCAAGTATCAGCTTTCTATCCACGGATATAAATTTTGTATCGCTCAAGGCTCCAATTCTAAGATGCAGTCTAATATACATATTCTGTATATATAAAATATTATAATTAGAATGTAGAAGTGACAAAGAGTCCTGTGGCACCTTAAAGACTAACTAAAGTACTGAAGCATAAGATTTTGTGGGCTAATACCCACTTCGTTGGATGTCTGCAATTCCAGACTAACACGGCTACCTCTCTGATTCTTGACGTAATTAGAATGTGTATACTTTAAATACAAAAATTACTATTATAATACATTCTATGTAAATCACACACACAAGGAAAATAAAGATGAGAGGTTACGAGACTAAATTAAGGAATGAAAGTCACAGAACACAGTTACACACAGTTTTACTTCAGTAGTACTTCCCCAATTATGCGTCTTTCTAGTACTGTTTCATACCCCCATTACTGCAGTACACCATAGCTCCACAGCGAACAAAAAGTCTAAAAAGAGTCAGCAAAACGTAGGGATGTGCATGTGATAGGGACTCCATCTTTAAAGAAGTCTAAATATTTAACATGGAGACAAGAATATAAAAATGAATGGTAAAGAACCCATTTGAATACACACTTGTGAGCACTTTATAAAATGAAACAGCAGCACTGTTCAAATACATGAAGTATAATACAACCCAATTAACAAAAGTAATTTACTGCCACAGGATACTGAGGTAATAGCTTAATAATATTCAGAAAAGATTAGATATATGAAATAAATACCGTATTTTCCGGCGTATAAGACGACTTTTTAACCCCAGAAAATCTTCTCAAAACTCTGGGATCGTCTTATACGCCGGGTATGTGAGAGGTCTGACGGGTTCAAAATGGCGGCGGCTGCTCCTGTGGGAGGAGGAGGAGCGGGTCCGGGCGGGGGGAGTGGAGGAGGCCGAGGAGGAGGCCAAGGAGCTGCCGCCCAGTCCCTGCCTTCCGGACCCTGAGTACCGGCCAGCTGGAGCTGGGCCGGCTGCAGGTGGCCCGGCGGGCGGGGCGGCGCTTCCCCCCCCCCCCCCTGAGCCCACCCGCAGGTGGCCCGTCGGGCGGGGCAGCGCTCCCCCCCCCCCCCCCCCCGAGCCCACCCGCAGGTGTCCGGGGCCGTCAGGGAACGGGAGCAGCTCGGCCTCCCACAGAATTCCTCTGCTTCCCTGAAGAAAACAGCAGGGAAGCAAAGGGAGACCGCACTGGGGGGGGAGAAGGAGTATGACCATGGGCACAGGTTTTGGGGGGAGAACGCTCCCCCACAAACAGAGGTGAGGCATGAGGAGGCACACAGAGTTATGTGCCACTGCCTCCCCGCCCGTCAACCATCCTGGGTCCTAGTGCCAGTCATTCTCCCCGTTTGTGTGCTGGCAGCCTTTCTGTTTTCTGTGCAACAGTGAGTGCCAGAGGTGGGACTGGGAAAGGGGGAGGTGGGGAAATGAGGGAAGGGAGATTGGGGGAGAAGAGGCAGTGGGAACGAAGGGGGGGAGGAATAGGACAGGGGGAGGGAAGGGAAGGAGGGATGGAGAAGATGTGAGGGGAGGGAGATGGAGAAGAAAAGGGGATAGGGGAACTGCGGGGGAAGCAGGAGCCTGGCATGCAGCTGGAGCCATTGAACCCTCACCCTGACAAGCCCTACTCCTTCACCCCTCCAACGAGATCCCCACACTCAGACCCCTACCCCACTGAACCTGAACCCCCACCACATCAATCCCCCTCCCCCACACCAGTAACCCCCACTGAGCCTCCACACCCAGACCCCCCTGCTGAGCCCCATCTCCCCACACCCAGACCCTCCTTGCTGAGTCCCAACCATCTTCACTTGGTCCCTAGAATCCCCCAACAAACCCCTATGCATCCAGATCTCCCACTGAGCCAGCCACACCCAGATTGCCCTGCACAGAAACCCCACACACTATGTGCCCCTCCACACTTGCATCCTGCTGAGCTAAACCAGTTTTTTTGGCGTAGAATTCCCTGAGAAGTAGTCTGTACTGAAAGCCCAGGCAAACAATATTAGATAATTTTCATGTTCCTAGCAATAACATGAATAGTCTAAACTCCAAAATATGAGTTTGTTTGCAAAGATGAAGTAGGAATATATTATGACAAAATCTTTAAATAAAATATCTGACTAAACATCATGACTACAACATTAACTGCATTTACATAATATTTTATAGACTTGAGTGAGGATGACATACATCTTGACAGTACCTATATACGGTAATTTTTATTTGGTGCGCGTTGGAAGAGGGGTAGTCTTATACGGCGAGTATATCCCAAACTCTATATTTTAACTGGAAAAGTTGAGGGTCGTCTTATACGCCCGGTCGTCTTATACGCCGGAAAATACGGTAATGACGCAAAAAATAAGCCATAATATGGATTTTTAGGTGGAAAATTGAAAGGGTTATGATTTTTAAAAGGTAAGGAGGAAAAAACGAACAGTTTTTCATTTCTGGATTTCTTGCAGAAAATTACCGTTACCACCTTTTCAATATGTCTAAGCAGAAGAGACTGGCATATAAAGTTGCTTTCAAGCTGGAAGTAATCAAATTTGCTAAGGAGCATGGAAACAGAGCAGCGGAGAGACACTTCGGGCAACCTCCAACTGAGAAAATGATAAGAGAGTGGAGGAAACAGGAGGATCAGCTCCAAAAGTTGGATAAAAGCAAGCACACCTTACGTGGACCAACTGCAAAGTGGCCAGAGTTAGAGGTAGAAGTGAAGGAGTGGATCACACGTCACCGGCAAAATGGACTTTCTGTCTCAACAAAAATGATAATCTATGAGGCCAAATGCATTGCTGCAGAGAAAGGCATTCAGGATTTCACCGGATCACCATCGTTGTGCTATAGATTCATGAAGAGATCTGGCCTTTCTATGCGCACCAAAACCAGAATAGCACAAAAAATGCCAAAGGAATACGAATCAAAGATTCTGTCTTTTCATACGTTTGTTATTGATGCGAGGAAGAAGAATAACTTTGAAATGAGCCAGATTGGGAACATGGATGAGGTCCCGCTAACGTTTGATGTGCCATCTAACAGAACCGTAGATAACAAAGGAGCCAAAACCATAACCGTAAAAACCTCGGGGCATGAGAAAACCCACTACACGGTTGTGCTGTCCTGCTGTGCAGATGGTACCAAACTGCATCCGATGTTGATCTTTAAAAGGAAAACATTCCCAAAAGAAACAATTCCACGGGGAGTCGTCGTGCACATTCATGATAAAGGGTGGATGGACGAAAATGGCATGAGGCTGTGGATTGACAAAGTGTGGTCCAAACGTCCTGGCGGGCTTCTGAAGAAATCTTCCTTGTTGGTGCTTGACCAGTTCAGAGCGCACATTACGGAAACTACTAAAAAGAACTTTAAGGAAGTTAAGACCCAAATAGCTGTGATTCCTGGTGGTCTTACCAGCCAGCTGCAACCTCTGGACGTTTCCATTAACAAACCGTTCAAAGTTCTGATGCGAGAGGAGTGGAACACCTGGATGGCAGCTGGGAACCATGATCTGACGCCTACTGGGCGGATGAAGAGGCCCACTATCACACAAGTGTGTGAATGGGTTAAAAGGTCATGGGACTCCGTGAAGGAGGACATTGTTGTAAAATCCTTCAAGAAGTGTGGCATTAGTAATGCCTTGGATGGAACAGAAGACAACGTCTTATTTGACACCAGTGAGGAAGAAAAGGATGACAATGACTGCGTGGATCTGTCCTCACTCATTTCTGATAGCAGCGAAGAAGAGGAATTCTTGGGGTTCGAATAATAACATTACAGCCTTATTTTTGTTACTTTCACTGTTTACTGACTTTACTGACTGTTAATGAGAGTAAAGATAGTTCTTAATATGTTACATGGTTGACATAAAATTGTTCTTAAACTGCTGTTAACTTTATACAGTTGATATAAAATATTTTACTACAGTATTTGGTTCAGAATCTTTTTTTTCTAGATTTTCCTCCTTTAAAATTAGGTGCGTCTTATATGCCGGAGCGTCTTATATGGCGAAAAATACGGTATATCATCCCAGTTCACTACTACAGCTAGAACAAAATGAGAGTTATCAGTTTGATGCTTCAGGAAAAAACCAGATTGTTTAGCTAATGTCAGGAAAAGATTGCCCACTCACCTCTGCCCAATAGGAAAGTATTGCACAATTCACCAGAGGTATTATAAAAAGAGGAAGGGCATTTCACTTTTCTTTGAAACACTGAGCATAGGTTACTGCCAAAGGCATGAGAGCATACTATTCGAACCATTTGTTCGTTCCTTTGTACCTATCCCTAGTTAATTTAACGAACATTGAAATCAACACTGCTTGTGTATAGAGAAATTACTTTTCAAAATATTTAACTACCCTGTTTCCCCGAAAGTAAGACATCCCCCGAAAATAAGACGTACTTCCAGTTTTGCCTCTCGCTGTAATATAATGTAATGTAATTTTGGGAGCAAAAATTAATATAAGGCACTGTCTTATTTTCGGGGAAACACGGTATATATCAGAGATTTCTCTCCCTCTCATTTACAAACATAAGGTATCTCCTGCATCTCTTGTAACTCGTATCTATGTCATGTACAGTTGTTGACAGGTACAGTTAGTGTCATGGTCGTGCTGGAAGTGATACCTCTAGCTAAGGTTGCCTAATACTTTCAATTACAGTAATGTTGTAGTTATATTGCTAAAAAATAGTACTTAAGCAAAACAATGTTAAGCGAATCCAATTTCCCCATAAGAATTAAAGTGAACGGGAAGTTAGGTTCCAGGGAAACATTTTTTGCCAGACAAAAGATTATATGTGTAAAGAGACACACACACAGCATAAGTTTTAAACAAACAACTTAATACTGTATACAGTGGGGGTCGGCAACCTTTCAGAAGTAGTGTGCCCAGTCTTCATTTATTCACTATAATTTAAGGTTTTGCATGCCAATAATACATTTTAACATTTTAGAAGGTCTCTTTCTATGAGTCTATAATATATAACAAAACTATTGCTGTATGTAAAGTAAATAAGGTTTTTAAAATGTTTAAGAAGCTTCATTTAAAATTAAATTAAAATGCAGAGCCCCCCAGAGCAATGGCTAGGAACCAGGCAGCGTGAGTACCACTGAAAAAAATCAGCTCACGTGCTGCCTTTGGCACTCATGCTATAGGTTGACTACCCCGGTATATAGCAATGATGATTGTGAAGCTTGGTTGAGGTGGTGGAGTCACAGGGTGGACTATTTCCCAGGGAATGCCTTACTGCTAAATGATGAACTAGTACTTGGCTGAGCCCTCCAGGCTTAACACGTTGCTAATGTAGCCTCACACTCTACAAGGGACCGGACACAGCATGGGGGGGGGGGGGGAAGCTCGGGGGGAGAGAAGGATGGAAGGAGTGAGAAAGAGAGAGAGAGAGGGAGGAAGAGAGGGACAGAAATAGATGCGCACTGCCCTTTAAGTATGCAGACCGTACTCTAAGTACACTGCCTTTTTAAGTAGACCAGCAAGTTGAGACAGCAGCAGCTGCTGCTAGCAATCTCCCTCCATCCTGAACCCTGTCTTGTCCGTTCCTCCCCCCACTCAGCATCACACGGCAGTGTGGGGAGGGACAGCTGAACTGCTAGCAATTGATAGCCTGCTGGGAGACTGATGCACAGGGAACTTAGGGAGCAGGGAGCTGATTGGGTGCTGCTGGGTCCACCCTAGTTCCAAGCTCCCCACCAGCTAGATCCAATGGGCTGTTCTTCCTGCAAGCAGTCGACAAAGCAGGTGGTTGCCAAACAATATTATAAGGGAGCATTGCACAACTTTAAACAAGCATGTTTTCTAATTGATCAGCATCGTAATAACGAAGAAACAACATTAACCGGGATGACGTTAAGTGAGGGATTACTGTACAAGACATTGTTTTCAGTTTCTTATCAACTTTGCCAAAATTAAACTGTTTAGTCTGAAATTTTCTATGCCGGGTATCTGCTGCAAACCAAATTTAAAAATAAAAATAAAATTATATTAAAGTTTCAGCAAAACCAGGTCAGCAACTTGTGGAAACGAAATTAGGGAAAAACAAGTTGTTTTGCCCATGCTGATTTTTTTTAACTGTTGTGCTGAGAAGTGCTAGCCTCTCCGTGATTTGGAGTAGGGGCCAGAATTTTTGAAAGAGATGGATGGTGGTGGGGAAGAATCACCTGGGTTTCAGGTATGTGCCTTTTGCCATCTCTATGAAGAACCACACAAATCTGGCTAAATTATAATTCTCTGAGAAACCTCAGCTCTCACAGGCTCAGTAGAGACTTGTTAAAGTTTGGCAGCTAAATTGCCCAAAGATGCCGTCTGTACTAAGCATACTCCATCCCTAGGCTACAGGAGCTGAGCAGAACTCTTCCTGCAGTTTTTCCTTCCAGCAACCAGAGGCTGTTGTGACACAAAAACAGTATAAAATAACTGTAGAATATTGTATCCAAATTGCTGATGATACCACCCAAAAATGCAGAGAAAAATATATATAGCACACGGAAAATTCTGCCAAGTGCTCAGATTAATGTAAAAGAAGATTAAAGTTTCTTTTGCACAAATGTTCCAGATTTCTCATGCACAGTTGTTCAACATACTAAAATTTCATGGGGGGAAAAAAGAAGACCTAACCATCCTCCATTGTGATTTACAAGTTCAAAATTTCTTCTGCAGCCACCAGCTGCCTCTCCGTTAGCTGACTGAAAAGGGTATCTGATACCTCATATTCCCAACAATATTCAGTAGAATTCTAAGGAAGAGAAATGTCTCTACACTTGCATCTGTCTACTACATATATGCTGGAATTGAGAAGAACTTTTATTAAAACATACTACCTGTTTTACACAACAAGAAAATCTACTGAGGGGCTCAGAATTTACCAGAATAATTGAAGATATTTTTAGGAGAACATGACAGACTACGGACTGATGACACGATTGTCAGAGTGGAAGTCTGGCTGATCTAACAAACAAAGAAAACCTGTATCCAGACGAGTAAAATCAAAAAATGATTGAGATGCTATGGAACCTATTTCTTCGCTAATATGAGGCTGAAAAATCCATCTTCAGTTTTCTTCCTTTTCTAGCATGAAGAATTGAAGATCTAGATTTTTACCTGAAATATCCATTTTTAACAGATGTTCTGTCCCAGTTAACTTATTGCATCAAGATGTTGGGATGTTGTAAAAATAAAATAATGGAAGACAGGATAGCTGAATTCAGAATTTTGAAAATTTTAAAATACTTGCACTCCTATTCCATCCATTTCAGTATTAACTGAGCAGATCTATCCACATTAAAATTGGTTTGGTCAAACTTCATAATAGATGCTGGCTGGAATGATTTAGTTGGGGATTGGCCCTACTTTGAGCAGGGGGTTGGACTAGATCAGGCATGTCCAAAGTCCGGCCCTGGGGCCAATTGAGGCCCGTGTTCTAATTTTAACCGGCCCGCAGACGCTTTTCTAAAATCAATACTATGCGGCCCGCCAGCACTGTCGCCAACCAGTGCGCGGAGCCGCAGCCGAAGGAGAGGGGCAGGGTCAGTAAGAGGCGAGCGGGGGGGGGGGGGGGGAGAAGAGCAGAGGCGGAGCCGGGGGAGAAGAGCGGAGGCGGAGGCGGAGGCGGAGCCGGGGCACGAGGCGAAGCGAGGCGGAGAAGAGCGGAGTCAGGGCCGGGGCACGAGGCGAAGCGAGGCGGAGAAGAGCGGAGGCGGAGGCGGAGCCGGGGCCGGGGCACGAGGCGAAGCGAGGCAGAGCCGGCAGAGAAGAGCGGAGTCAGAGCCAGGGCCGGGGCACGAGGCGAGGCAAGGCAAGCCAAGGCAAGCCGGGGGAGGGGGGGAGTGAGAGCACGGCCGGAGTGGGGGGGGGAGGGAGGGAGAAAGGGGAGGGAGGGAAGAAGAGCGAGAGCGCGGCTGGAGGGGAAGGGGGAGGGAAGAGTGAGAGTGCGGCTGGAGGGGAGGGGGAGGGAAGAAGAGCGAGAGCGTGGCTGGAGGGGAGGGGAAGGGAAGAAGAGCGAGAGCGCGGCTGGAGGGGGGGGAGGGAAGAAGAGCGAGAGCACGGCTGGAGGGGAGGGGGAGGGAAGAAGAGCGAGAGCGCGGCTGGAGGGGAGGGGGAGGGAAGAAGAGCGAGAGCGCGGCCGGAGGGGGGGGGGGGGGGAGAAGAGCCGGTGCCGGGGGGAGGCAAGTGGCAGGAGCCCCGCATGTCTGCCGGGGAACAGGGTGCTTTCCCACTTTGCAGGGAATAGCTACCATCATCTCTATTTTTAAATTAGCAAATTGCATTTTAAATAGTTTTCAGGGCATTTAAAAACTTTTTTCTGTAATAAATGAAAGCGCAGTGATATTTAGATGAGTTGTGTGCCAGGAAGAGAAAACTACCAAACAAGCACCTAAAGATCCCCTGTCTTCACATGCTTGATTTCATTCCTTAATTAGAGCCATTAAACAGTAGATATGAGATTTGAGGCTTAAGGGCCGCCAAGACAGAGAGCCTCCAGCTACCGGGGCTGCTCCTGTCCCCCCCTCCCCCCCTCCTGCTGAGTCCATAATTGGCCCCACACCCCAGGAGGTGATGATGGCTAGGAGAACAGGTCTTTCACCTTCCTGCTGCCTGCGGGGCATGCATAGTGCAGGGGTGTGGGGTCTGATTGCAGGCACTAGCAGAAGAAGGTGGGGGGAAGAGACCCCCTCCACCTCCCCAACCGAGATCCAGCCACGGACCTACCTGCTGGATACTTCCTGGCTCTCTTCCCCCCCCCCCCCCCCGCAAGCCCTGCTCCAGCTCCCAATGGGAGCCATGGAGCTAGTGCTTTTGGCTGGAGAGTCCCCTTGGAGCCAGAGACCTCCAGAGCTGGTGAGTGTGGCCAGGGAAGGGGGGCAGGGTCAAGTGTGGATGAGTGTTTGGGATGCTGGGCTGTGAGGATTGGTGTGGACTGTGGAGGATGTCTGGTGGAGGGCGCAAAATAAAAAGAACAACAATATCAAGACTATCAAATTATTCATTTATTTTCATTAAATATATAAGGTAAATAATGAAATTACAAACCAAACATATATTCTAATATGCAATGCTACCTTATGCAATATTCATTTAAAAAGTTTAAAATAAGCAGTGCTCCAGGAAAAGGGAATGGGGGGGGGGGGGGCAGAGGCGCAAGATAAAATTTTTGCCAAGTTTTCTATTTTATAGCAGCTTCCCTCTCCTGCAAATCTGGGTCTGTGTCCATTGCTCCTTTTTGCTGCTTCTCTCTGGTCTGGTGCTAACCCCTGAGGGTTATGTCTGCTCTTAGTCAGCCCACTTGACAAGTTTGATTGTCCTTGATCTGTCTCTCCTTCCTCATTCACACCTCATTCATTCAACAGGGCACTTGATTATAAAGTCGGGGGGGGGGGAGCGAGAGCACGCCGGAGCGGCAGGAGGAGAGCGGGGGGGGGGGGGGGGGAGAAGAGCAAGAGCGCGGCTGGAGCGCGGGGGGGGGGGGGAGGGGGTCGGCCCTCACACATCTTCACCTTACCAAATCTGGCCCTCTTCCCAAAAAGTTTGGACACCCCTGGACTAGATGATCTCCTGATTCTATGCTGTAAAATCAAAGGTTGCTAAAAATTATCCTACTTAATATTCCCATTTACATATCCAAAAATTGCATTCGCACTTTTAGCCACGGAGGATATGCCTATATATGGCGAGGGGAGGGGGGGATGACACAAATACCACATAGTCTGAGAGCCTGAGTCAGGCTTGAGCTCCAGGATTAAAAATAGCAGTGCAGTTGTTTGGGCTCAGGTTGGAGCCGGGGCTCCATGATCCTCCTCCATTGTTGGTTGTCAGAGCCTAGGCTCAAAACTGAGCCCAAACTTCCACACTGATATTTTTAGTCCTGAAGTACAAGCTCCGCAAGACCAAATCAGTTGATCCTGGCTCTGAGACTCTCTGCCACGGTCTTTTCTTGAAGTGTAGATGTTCCCAGAGTCATACTTCAAGCTCACATTCAGCTGATTACCCTTTATGATCCCAAAGTCTCTTGCAGAGTCACTGCTTACCAGAAAAGGGTCTGCCATCCTGTAAGTATGAACTGCATTCTTTCTTCCTAGCTACATTTGGCTGTATTAAAACATATATTGATTGCACCCAGTATACCCAAATGATCCAGATTTCTCTAAAAGTGACCAGCCCTCTTCATTATTCACAACTTCCCCCATCTGTGTGTCACCTGAAAACTTTATTAATAATGATTTTATATTTCCTTCAGGTCACTGATAAAATTGTTAAATAGCACAGAGCCAAGACTCCAAGAGAAATACCAACTGGGTGATTATTCCCTGTTTACAATTCTATTTTGAGACTTACCAGCTAGTTTAAGTATAGCAAGACTATTAAGTATATCATAAAATGGCATTTTGTGTTTAATTTCAGCCAGGATTAGGGCTCAAGGCCTCCTGACTCTCAACCCTGTGCTCAGCTCTCAAGAATGTTTTATTGGCAGAAGAGCTGGGCATCTGCAGCTACCACTAACTTCAGTTACAGTCCTCCCTGCTCAGCACTTCTGAAAATAAGGTTCCAGGTCTCACACTGAAAACCTAGAATGAAATACACCAAATAGTGTCCAGCTGTGAACATATGTTTAAGTGATTTGCACAGAAAGTCCATGACAGAGGCAGGGATAGAATTCAGTTGCCTTAACCACTAATCTTTTCCACTAGAATTCAGTTCCACTTAACCACTAATCTTTTCCACTAGAATTCAGTTCCACTTAACCACTAATCTTTTCAATTCTTGTAGTCCCTTGCCTCATTCACTTTCTGCAACAAATGAGACAGCTGTCATACAAATAGTCTAATTCCCTATACAACACCAATTCATCCCATTTTATTTTGTCTTGTTAATTACAAGCAAGACTCGGGAGAGACCAACGGGAAAGGAACAGCTTGACTGTATGAGTGCATGGAACTGGGGGGAAAGTTACTTATAAACTGGGCAATTGATATTAAAATGAGTGAGACAATGAATAGTGAACTTATTACCACAAAATCGCATTTTAAGCAATTTTGCTTCCTCTTCATCACTTTCCTTCTACCTCACCACCAGTCTCTCTCTAAAACTGTGGCATATCCTCAGATGTGGTCACTAACAAGGCTTTGTCATTGGACCCCATTTAGCTGTAACCAGCCTCCATCACCACTCCATATTGTGTAGGCCCACTTAGTGTCTCATGCCAAAAATATTTCAATAGCTGGGCCTAGAGCTTCATTCTTCCCACATTACCACTACACTACCATGTACTTAACTAGCAATTTTATCTTTTGAAAAAAGATGAAAATGTTGCTATAGCAACAACAAATTTTTGTAAATCACACTCTCTTCTTTCATATTGTTTAGCTTCTTACTTTTCAGGCAACTAACATTCACAAGATCTCAAAACTACAAGCCTCGTCAAAGAGACATGCAACTGAATGCATTTATTAAGAGAAATGTGATTAAAATGACTGGGTTAAAAAAAAATCAGACAAACTTGCATCCTTGTAATTTTTTAAGGAGCTTTTGACTCAGATCAAAAAGTAAGAATCAAGGAAAATCATGCACTCATGTGTGTAGAAATACAACAGCTAGGTTTCTATGAAGCAAAGTAGTGATTATCAGAAAACGTATGAGAAGTATCATTATCTGTATTGCAGTAATGTAAAGGGGTCCCAAAACATAGACCAAGGCCTTAAGCGACTGGGCACTTTATAAACACAAAAAAGAGTTCCCTGCCCCGAAGAGCTTATGTGCTCTATATAATTTGTATTCACTTCCATTCTTACAGTACATGATTGATGTCAGTTATGATTTCATTTTCTGCCACATTTACAGTTTGACACTTTACTGTCTAAAGAGACTTGTAGTAGAAATTCCAATTTACAAGGTAGTGTTGTGACATTTTAAAAGCTAGCTATAAAACCATCACTATCTTTTGAATAAAAATACTTAACTGTCAATTACGTTCTGTGACATAGCTCTACAAATACAAGTATAGGAAATTATAAATATCCTTTACAGAGGTTCCAATTTGGGGTGCATCGGCATCGGCACTGATGGAACAGAATCACAGAACTTGTTGCCACCAGTGCAGACTGTAGATGTCTGTTTAGCAGTGTTGAAGAGGACTGACACAATCCTGATTTACTTCAAAACTGAGCTCACTGTAATCAACACTGAATGTAAAGTTGAAATAGAAGCTTTTGATGATGTTGATTATACGGAAAGGAATTCCATATACCAGGAGAATGTGCCATAGGCTGGTCCCGTGAATGCTATCAAAAGCCTTCTCCAAGTCTATGAAATGTATGTAAGGTTGCAGTTGCCAAGCACTGTTCTATTATGTTTTATAGAGCAAAGATCTGGTCTGTGCATCCACGTCCTTTCTGAAAACCAGGTTGCAGTAAAAGCATAAACCAACTTTCACACAACATAAATTTTATGAACAAATTCTGCTAAAAAAAATATACACAGAGCACAAGTACCTTGTGAAAAGAAAAAAGAAAAATGATTTTCTAGCCCTTAAAATTTTGAAGACAATCTACTAAACATGAATCATAAAATGATGCAGAGCGGTCTTTCTAATTCTTCAAAAAGATAGCTCTAGCACCTCTGCTGAAGGTAACAGGCAGAAGCCCCTGTAACGTTCAGCAGCTGCCCTTAAGTTTAGTGGCAGCATTAGTTGATTCTAGCACTACAAAATACCCCAAATTCTCCCATACCCAAACCAGTATGGCTTGTAGTTGAAAATATTCAGTGGAGATAGTTTAATTACCTGACTTCACTTTCAAGAATGGGGTTTTAACCTTGCTCTCCAGGTGCCTCAGCCCCATACCCTGCAACTCAATTGTACAATGTTGTACAAGTGGTCCAGCTAATCCTGTCACCTATCAGGGCCGAGGTGGAGAGGGGGACAAAAACCTGTAGCTATCTTCAGATACTCATCTTCTTGGTGCTGTAGGCCTCAAACTGCTATACTGTTCTCCAGATCCTCTACGCTCACCACAATACCCTTCTGGTTCTCTCCACCTACTGACAGCAAGGGGAACTCTCACTCTGGCTCTCTGATCCCTGGCTGCTTGAGCGTGGAACAGTTCAGGGAAGATAAGTGGCAAAACAATTAACCTCTTGTGGAAAAAGGCAGAGAGCATGCAGGAGCTGCAAGCAGGTCTCGACACTGCAGGGAGACAAAACAAATAGCCAGACACTGGCTGCAGCAAAATGGCAAATTCTGTGCCACCTTGGAAAAATGCCAGATTCAGTTCCTAATGAGTCCATATGATTCTGACTGAAATGAATGGGCCAGGTCACAACTCTTAAGCTATTATTTTAGGCTCTGTCAACAGATGTAGGATTCACTGTATTGGCTCACAAATCAGTTCACGTTCTGAATATTATTTCCACAACCCTTCAAGACTAGAAACATTAAAAAAGAAAAACAAATTTTAAAAACACAATTCTGGGAAAAAGTGAATTCTGAAGCAAATTCAGTGTCTGCAGAATAAACAGTGCCCTGATGATAGCTACAACAGAGTAAAATTATGACGACTTTGGTCCATTTCACTATTATTCAGAATTTCACTATTATTCAGAATCCCGGGAACAGCAGTGAAATGGGCAAATACAAATATCAAATTAACTGCTGGTTAGGAAAGCTATGAACAGCAGCAAACAATCAGCTGAATTACTCTCTGAGGAGGACCTTCCAACATGCATGAAGGCAGGGAGAAAAGCACAGTAGGCACAGGAGACATAGCAGCAGTCAGGAAATGAGGCTATTCTTCTTACGAGTCTGCTAACTCATGTAAAAAGTACAAACTGTGTGATCTTCATTAGGACTTTACTTGAGTTAAGAACACCCTTTTTTCCCTGGTGAAGGTAATGCCTTTCATGCAAACTATCTCTGCAGAATGTTCTAAGACGACTCTGATCACTTCTAGAATTGGTTTATATGCAGCAGAATGTTTCATTGATATAGTAATTGATATATATATTTACCATTGTAGGCCACATATGCAGCTCTCTCTGGGTTATGTGGGCCACATCCATACAATATAGACACTACCTGGGTATGGCCCTGAGGATGTCACGTGGGCCGCAGCTGTGTGCTGATTGGCCATGGGTTGAGAACTACTGATTTAGATGCTTTTACGGCTCTGAAAAAAAATATTGGGGGGAAAGCGGGGGGGGGGGAATGGCAGTAATGCATCTTCTACAATTGGTCAGTGCCAAAGATAAATCCTAAGAGCACTTCTCACATCTAGCTTATGCTACACTTTCACATATTTGAGGCTTTGGAGTAAAAATTGAAGGAAGAATGGCGTCCTATGGATGTATGAAAGAACTTATCTTGATAACAAACAAACCTAAAGCACAAAGAAATGAAGGTTACTTACTAGTGAATGAAGGCTGATTAACTTTAATCAGAGTTCTTCACAATGATTGCATATTCACACTTACAGGCATTATGCCATCTGGTGGCACTTTACAGTAGAATGTTTTCCAAGCAGTGCCTACTGGAACACATGTATACACACTCCTAACCCTCCGCTCAGTGTCTCTGAATGTTCCCAAGGTGAGGCAATAAAGGGGTGCTGCACCCTCTACCGTCTCAACTGTTTTCACTGCCAAACCACACAATCATGATAGATCTCTGAGAAAAAGCAGAACATGGGAGGGAAGCATGAATATGCAGAGTAATTTCAAAGAACTCCGGTTACAAGTAACCTTTATTTCTTCTTTGAGTGGCGCTGCAAATTTCCACTTATGGGTAGTTTGAAAAGCAGTGCTGAAAACACTGGAGATGAGATCAGAGTCCTAACTGAATAGTGATTGTAACGCTGCTCTGCCAAATGTGGCATCCATTCTAGAAGCTAGATCCAGCAGATAATGTTTAGTGAATGCATACACCGACTTCCATGTAGTACCCTTGCAAGTTTCCCTAATAGGAACACGTTTAAGTAAAGCAAAAAATATTGCTACAACTCTAGCAGAATGAGATAGTTTGACAGGCAGCTCAGGAATTTGAGTTAACACATAACTCAATGCATCGTTTTAACGATCTTGAAACAATCTGAGTGGATACACTATAACACCTGATTCTTAGCATAAGAAACAGTCTAGATGACTTCCTAACTCTCCTAATTCTATCTAAGTAGTAAGCAATAGCTCTTAGCACCTATAAAGTATGTAATGCAAACTCAATGTTACTAAGCATGAGGTTTGGAAAAGAAAACTAGTATGATCATGTGAAACTGATATTTTTTACAAAAACCTGGGATAAGGTCTAAGAACCACTTTTTTTGTGAAATTTATTAAATGGTGGAGCAGCCATCAGGATGTACAGTTCCCTCATCCTTCTGACTGATGTAACAATGGTGATGAAGACCTCTTTGATAGATGAATACAATAATGAACACTTTGCCATGTGTTTGAATGGTGACCTCATAAGCCCAGACAACAATACCAAGTTAAGGTCTCAAGAAGGGATAGGAACCCTTAAAGGAGGTCATATGTTAGATTGGGGTTCATAGAATCATAGAATATCAGAGTTGGAAGGGACCTCAGGAGGTCATCTAGTCTAACCCCCCGCTCAAAACAGGACAAAGCCCAACAAAATCATCCCAGCCAGAGCTTTGTCAAGCCTGATCTTAAAAATCTCTAAGGAAGGAGACTCCACCACCTCCTTAGGTAACCCATTCCAGTGCTCCACCACCCTCCTAGTGAAAAGAACAGTTACTTACTCGTAACGTTGGTTCTTCGAGATGTGTTGCTCATGTCCATTCCCAGATGTGTGTGTGCGTTCCGCGCATGCCCGGTCCGGAAAGCTTTTCCCCAGCGGTACCCGTAGGGTCGGCAGGGGCGACCCCTGGAGTGGCGCCGATATGGCCATGCATATATGCCCCTGCCGACCCTCCCCCCGCTCAGTTCCTTCTTGCCGGTACTCCGACAGAGGGGAGGCGGGTGGGATTCGGAATGGACATGAGCAACACATCTCGAAGAACCAACGTTACGAGTAAGTAACTGTTCTTTCTTCTTCGAGTGCTTGCTCATGTCCATTCCCAGATGTGACTTACGAGCAGTCATTTCGGAGGAGGGTGAGGAGTACTATGAGTACCTGCTGACAGGATTGCTTGTCCCACAGCTGCGTCCTCCATTGACTGCTGCACGATGGCGTAGTGCGAAGTGAAGGTATGCACCGAAGACCACGTCGCTGCTCTACAGATGTCGGCGATCGGGACATGTGCCAGGAACGCTGTGGACGCGGCCTGGGCTCTAGTGGAATGCGCCGTCAGAGCTGGCGGAGTAGCATCCGAGAGGCTATAAGACAATTTAATGCAAGACGTAATCCAGGCCGAAAGGCGCTGGGTAGAGATTGGTGACCCTTTCATTCTTTCTGCCACTGAAATAAAAAGTTGTGGAGATTTACGAAAACACTTGGTTCTATCTATGTAAAAGGCTAATGCCCTCTTCACATCCAATGAATGAAGCATTCTTTCCCTGTTATCCGCATGGGGTTTGGGAAAAAACACCGGTAAGAACACTTCCTGGTTCAAATGAAAGGGCGAGACTACCTTGGGCAGAAAAGCCGGGTGTGGGCGCAACTGAACCTTATCTCTATGGAAGACCGTGTAGGGCGGTTCAGAAGTGAACGCCCTAATCTCAGAGACTCTTCGTGCCGAAGTAATTGCCACTAAGAACGCGGTTTTCCATGAGAGGTAGGACAGAGGGCAGGAAGACATGGGCTCGAACGGAGGCTTCATTAGGGCCTTCAGAACCAGATTGAGATCCCATGGGGGGGGTGGTTGACGTATGTGCGGGTACAGCCTCTCCAAACCTTTAAGAAACCTGTTAACGAGAGGGTTACTAAAGACCGAAATATCATCGGCGCCCGGGTGGAACGCCGAAATAGCAGCCAGGTGTACCTGGACCGTGGAGAGCGCTAATCCTTGTTGTTTCAGCTCAAGGAGGTAGTCAAGGATGGTAGGGATTGGACAAGACAGGGGGTCCCCCCCCTTGTTCTGAACCCACAGTGAGAAGCGCTTCCATTTGGCAGTATAGGTTCCCCTCGTGGAAGGTTTTCTGCTACCCAGGAGGACTTCCCTGACTGAATCTGAGCACTGAAGCTCTGCTGGTTTTAACCACGGATATACCACGCCGTGAGGTGGAGGGACTGTAGGTTGGGATGTAGCATCCTCCCGTGGTCTTGGGAGATCAGTGTTGGCGACAGGGGAAGTGTTATCGGTGTCGCCACACAGAGAGACAACAGGGTCGAGTACCAGTGCTGCCGAGGCCAGGCTGGCGCCACCAGTATAACCGACGCTTTGTCCTGACGGGCCTTCGCCAGTACCCTGTGAACAAGGGGAAACGGGGGAAATGCATAAAGCAGGCCCCCCGTCCACAGAATGTGAAATGCGTCCCCTTCGGACCCCGGGCTGAGGTTGAGGAGGGAGCAAAACCTGTGGCACTTCCTGTTGGCCCTTGTGGCGAACAGGTCGAGATGGGGAAACCCCCACCTTTGGAAAATCGAGTGGGCCACATCGGGTCTGAGGGACCACTCGTGGCCCCGGAAGGAGCGGCTCAGGGAGTCCGCCAGCACATTCTGCTCTCCTGGAAGGTAAGCCGCTGTGAGGGAGATCCCCCTGGGGATGCAGAAATCCCAAAGGGCGAGGGCTTCCTTGCACAGGGGAGAGGAGCGAGCACCACCCTGTTTGTTTATATAGAACATCGCGGCCGTATTGTCTGTTAGGACCGTGATGTTCTTGCCCTTCAGATCCAACTGAAAGGTCTGGCATGCCAGGCGAACTGCTCTGAGCTCTCGTACGTTTATGTGGAGAGACAACTCTTCCTGAGACCAGAGGCCCTGTGTCGTGTTCTTTTCTAGATGCGCCCCCCAACCGAGAGCCGACGCGTCTGTTACCAGCGTCGCAGACGGTTGGGGTTTGTGAAAGGGCACCCCACCGTTCAGAGATGTGGGTTGGAGCCACCAGAGAAGTGATTGTCTTACCTTTACTGGAAGAGTCACGACCAGGTCGAGGGGGTCCCTGCGTTGGTTGTACACCTTCGCGAACCAGGCTTGCAGAGGGCGTAGCCGTAGCCTCGCGAACGGCACCACGTAGGTGCATGCCGCCATGTGGCCCATTAGGACCATGCAGTTTCTTGCCGTGGTCATGGGGCCCCGAAGTAGCGGGGAAATAATGTCCGCTAAAGCCTTGGCTCGAGATGGAGGTAGGAAGGCTCTTGCACATCGAGAGTCCAGTATTACGCCAATAAACTCTATCCTCTGCGTAGGAATGAGAGTTGACTTTGGTATATTGAGGATAAGGCCCAGCTTTAGGAAGATGGCCTTGATGAACGTGATTTGTCTTAGGAGCAGGTGCCTCGACTTTGCTCTGATGAGCCAATCGTCCAGGTAAGGGTACACATGGATGCCGTTCCATCTGAGGAACGCTGCGACTACCGCCATGCATTTCGTGAATACCCTTGGTGCTGACGAAAGGCCGAACGGAAGAACCGTGAATTGGTAATGCCGGGAGCCTATCACGAACCTCAGGAATCGTCTGTGGCTCGGGATAATGGAGATGTGAAAGTAAGCGTCCTTTAAGTCGAGGGCGGCGAACCAGTCCCCTTGATCCATAGCAGGAATTATGACGGCTAAGGAGAGCATGCGAAACTTCAACTTCTTTATGTAGGAGTTGAGGCCTCGCAAGTCCAGGATGGGCCGGAGCCCTCCTTTGGCCTTCGGGATAAGGAAATAACGGGAATAGTAACCCTTGCCCCGAAATTCTTGAGGAACCTCCTCTATGGCACCCAAAGACAAGAGGGTATGGACCTCCTGATCTAGGAGTTGCTCGTGAGATGGGTCCCTGAAGAGGGACGGGCACGGGGGGTGGGTGGGAGGGAGAACAGAGAACTGGATAGAATATCCCACTTCTACCAGGCTGAGAACCCACTTGTCCGAGGTGATAGAGGACCATGCCTGGTAGAAATGGGATAGACGGTTCACAAACGGGAGGGAAGCTATGGGCTCGGAGGCTGGCTCGGCGTCCCCGGGCGCAGCTTCAAAAGTTCGGCCTGGGGCCAGGAGGGTGGTTATTCCCTGGCCCCTGAGGCTGGTGAGAGGAGGGGCGTTGCCGACCTCTACTATTACCTCTCCCGCCCCTTCGGGGTTGGTCCCTCCTATAAGGTGGTGCCTGATAGGGTCTGGCTGGCGGGGGCGGGGGAGCCCTAAAGGGTCTTCTTTGGCCCTGTGGTGTATGTAGCCCAAGGGAGCGGAGCATGGCCCTGGAGTCCTTCATGGACTGTAATTTCTTGTCCGTATCGATAGCAAATAACCCCTGCCTATCGAATGGCAAGTCCTGTATAGTTGCCTGCACAGGCGGGGGAATACCCGAAACGTGTAACCAGGCCCCCCTGCGCATAGCTACTGCCGTGCCCAATTGGCGTGAGGCCGAGTCCGCTGCGTCTAATGCGGCCTGTAGGGCAGCTCTGGAAACCACCCTGCCCTCTTGCACTATGGCCTTGAACTCGTGGGCCGATTCCTGGGGTAAGGTGCCCTCAAATTTGGTCATTGTAGACCAGGTGTTATAGGCGTACCGGCCCAGGGCGGCCTGCTGATTCGCAATGCGGAGCTGTAGAGCCGCCGACGAGTATACCTTCCTACCCCAGAGGTCCAATTTCTTCGAGTCGTGTGACTTTGGGGTAGGTCCTGTCTGGCCCTGACGCTCTCTGTGGTTCACTGCATCCGCGACCATGGAGCCGGGCGGTGGGTGCGTGAACAGGTACTCGTACCCCTCCCGTGGTGCGAAGTACCGGCGCTCCACTCCTTTAGCCGTAGGTGGAAGCGATGAGGGGGTCTGCCAGAGGGAGTCCATGGTGGACCTGACCTTGCGCATGAAGGGTAGCGCTATCTGAGGTGGTGAGTCGGATGAGAGGATGTCTACATTAGGATCCTCCTCATCCCCTTTGACTTCCTCAGGCTGGAGGTTAAGATTTTGCGCCACCCTTCTCAGCAGGTCCTGATGACCCCTAATGTCCATGGGTGGCAGGTTGTAAGAGGAGCCCGCCACTGCGTCGTCCGGGGACGATGAAGAGGAGCCAGGTTGGGGGTTCTCCATCTGAACATCCTCCCCTTGAATCTCCCTGATTGCAGACTGAGTGTCCGATGTACCAGGCAGAGGGTCAGCCACATGTTCCTCCGATTGAGGCCTAGTGATGGTGGCAGACACCGGACCTCTCGGCACCGAAGGCCAGGAGGCTACTGATGGAGGTCCCTGGGCCTGATGGTAAGTAAACGGGGTCCAAAACGGCCATTGGGGAGGGCCTTGCTCTACCACCACGGATGGCTGCCGGTGCCGTCGATGGGAGGAGTGACGGTGCCGCGAATGGTGGTGCCGGGAACTATGGCTATGGCGGGATCTGGACCGTGACGAGGAAGCATCCGACTCTGATGAATAGTCGGACTGCGACCAGGGCGGTGCGGTGCCCTCCGGCGCTATGCCCCGTGAGTACATTTCAGGCTTCCCGGGAAACCTCGGTGCCTGCGGTGCGGTGGGAGCCGGTGCGGGTATCGGCGGTGCCATCGAGGTTGACGGTGCCGCTAGAGCCAAGCTTGCCGGTACCGAAGTCACCGGTGCTGGCGGAATGACCTGCGCGACGGTGCGGGTGACCGGTGCCGGGATGGCAAACTGCGGTGCCGTGTCGACCGCGGTGCCCATGAGGTCCACCGCCGCGTCGAACGCCTCTGGGGTCGAGGGCGGTTCCAACTCCGGCACCTCGATTTCCCGAGAGGGCACTATCTCCGGGGAGATAGTGATAGGCTCCGGTGCCGCTATCGGTGCGCGCTCTGGACGGGGCCGTCTCACGTGCCCCGGAGCTGCTGGCACCACCGAGGGATCACCCGTGCCCTTGCGCACCGGGGAGCGCCCTCTAGATTTTTTAGAAGGGACCGGCGACTGAGACCGGTGCCTTCTGGATAAGGAGGAGGATCCGTGCCGTGGCGACCGGTGCCGAGGAGTCTTCAGGCCCTTTGGGGTCGCGGTGCCGCGCACCGACGCCGGTGCGCTGCTGGAGGCGGACGGCTCCGATGGTGGCTGGAGTGCCGACTCCATGAGGATTAACTTTAAACGAAAGTCTCTCTCCTTTTTAGTGCGCGGCTTAAAGCTCTTGCAGCTCGAGCACTTCTCGGTCTGATGGCCCTCTCCCAGGCACTTAAGGCAACGGGAGTGAGGGTCACTAATCGGCATGGGCTTGCCGCAAACTTTACAGGACTTGAACCCTGACGCCCCAGGCATAACCCGGCGTCAGAGATCTAACAACTACTTAACTACTATCTAACACTAAAGAACTCGAACAATAAGAACAATTAACCTAAATACCTAACTACTAGAGAACAAGATACCGCTCTGTGACAGAGGAGTAAGCTGTTCCAGCTACCGCCAAGGACGGAAAGAAGGAACTGAGCGGGGGGAGGGTCGGCAGGGGCATATATGCATGGCCATATCGGCGCCACTCCAGGGGTCGCCCCTGCCGACCCTACGGGTACCGCTGGGGAAAAGCTTTCCGGACCGGGCATGCGCGGAACGCACACACACATCTGGGAATGGACATGAGCAAGCACTCGAAGAAGAAAAGTTTTTCCTAATATCCAACCTAAACCTCCCCTACTGCAACTTGAGACCATTACTCCTTGTTTTGTCATCTGGTATCACTGAGATCAGTCTAGATCCATTTTATTTGGTACCCCCTATCAGGTAGTTGAAAGCAGCTATCAAATCCCCCCTCAGCCTATCCTCATAAGTCATGTGCTCCAGGCCCCTAATAATTTTTGTTGCCCTTCTCTGGGCTCTTCCCAATTTTTCCACATCCTTCTTGTAGTGTGGGGCCCAAAACTGGACACAATACTCCAGATGAAGCCTCACCAATGTTAAATAGAGGGGAACGATCATGTCCCTCGATCTAATGGCAATGCCCTTACTTATAGAGCCCAAAATGCCGTTGCCAAGGAGGCTAATAAGGGCACACTGTTGACTCATATCCAGCTTCTCATTCACTGTAACCCCTAGGTCCTTTTCTGCAGAACTGCTGCCTAGCCATTCGGTCCCTAGTCTGTAGTAGTGCATGGGTTTCTTCCGTTCTAAGTGCAGGACTCTGCACTTCTCATTGTTGAACCTCATCAAATTTCTTTTTGGCCCAATCCTCCAATTTGTCTAGGTCCCTCTGTATCCTATCCCTACCCTCCAGTGTATCTACCACTCCTCCCAGTTTAGTGTCATCTGCAAACTTGCTGAGGGTGCAGTCCACACCATCCTCCAAATCACTGATAAAGATATTGAATAAAACCGGCCCCAGGACCAACCTTTGGGGCACTCCGCTTGATAGAGGCTGCCAACTAGACATGGAGCCATTGATCACTATCCGTTGAGCCCGACGATTCAGCCAGCTTTCGATCCACCTTATGGTCCATTCATGCAGCCCCTACTTCTTTAACTTGCTGGCAAGAATATCGTGGGAGACCATATCAAAAGCTCTGCTAAAGTCAAGGAACAACACATCCACTGCTTTCCCCTCATCCACAGAGCCAGTTATCTCATCATAGAAGGCAATTAGGTTAGTCTGGCATGACTTGCCCCTGGTGAATCCATGCTGACTGTTTCTGATCACTTTCCTCTCCTTTAAGTGCTTCAGAATTGATTACTTGAGGACCTGCTCCATGATTTTTCCAGGCTAAGGTGAAGCTGACTGGCCTGTAGTTCCCCAGATCCTCCTCCTTTCCTTTTTTAAAGATGGGCACTACATTAGCCTTTTTCCAGTCATCTGGGACCTCCCCCGATCGCCATGAGTTTTCAAAGATAATGGTCAATGGCACTGCAATCACATCTGCCAACTTCTTTAGCCCCTTCAGACTTGTGCTCATCCAGCTTTTCTAAATAGTCCTGAACCACTTCCTTTTCCACAGATGGCTGGTCACCTCCTCCCCATGCTGTGCTGCCCAGTGCAGTAGTCTGGGAGCTGACCTTGTTCGTGAAGACAGAGGCAAAAAAAACATTGAGTACATTTGCTTTTTCCATATTCTCTGTCACTAGATTGCCACCCTCACTCAGTAAGGGGCCACACTTTCCTTTACCTTCTTCTTGTTGCTAACATACCTGAAGAAACCCTTCCTGTTACACTTAACATGCCTTACTAGCTGCAACTCCAAGTGTGATTTGGCCTTCCTGATTTCACTCCTCCATGCTTGAGCAATATTTTTATATTCCTCCCTGGTCATTTGTCCACTTCTTGTAGCTTCTTTTTTGCACTGAAGATCAGCAAGGATTTCACTGTTAAGCCAAGCTTGTCCCCTGCCATATTTACTATTATTTCTACACATCAGAATGTTTTTTTCCTGCAACCTCAGTAAGACTTCTTTAAAATACAGCCAGCTCTCCTGGACTCCATTCCCCTTCATGTTATTCTCCCAGAGGATCCTGCCCATCAGTTTCCTGAGGGAGTCAAAGTCTGCTTTTCTGAAGTCCAGGGTCCATATTCTGCTGCTCTCCTTTCTTCCCTGTGTCAGGATCCTGAACTCGACCATCTCATGGTCACCGCCTCCCAGCTTCCCATCCACTTTTGCTTCCCCTAGTAATTCTTCATGGTTTGTGAGCAGCTCTGGCCCTAGTTGGTTCCTCCACCAGCATTTGCACCAGGAAATTGTACCCTACACTTAAAGCTTCCTGGATTGTCTGTGCACCACAAAATTTTTGGTAGCCTCAGAGTGTGGCCACCAACTCTTGCTGGTGGCCACTCTGACAAATTTTCCTAAAATACTTCATTAACTTTGAGGAAAATAAATAAATATGCCCTGTAGTGGGGCAGCTGCTCCACTCCTGGGTAAACAGGGCTGTGGCTGGGGGCAGGCAGCTCCCAGGCTGATTGGTGAAGCAGCCACAGCTGTGGCCGGGTCAATTAGGGCCCAGCTGTCCTGTATAAAAGGGCAGTGGGCCACAAGCTGCACACAGAGAGCAGTCTCCTCTAGGTGTGGAGGGAGATGGGCCTGGCTGCCTGAGAAGGTACCTAATGTGGAGCAGTGCTAGGGAAAGGGACAGGCTGAGCTGGGAAGCTCAGGCCTGGCAACTTCCCAGACTCTAGACCTGAAGACAAGGACTAAAAGGGTACTGGGGGTTAGGAGGAAGGCAGCTGGCCCAAACCTCCTTGCCTATGATGACTGTCGGTTACACTGCAGTTTGTCCCAGGGAGTGGGGGCTTGATGATGACTGGCAGTAGCCTAGACTGAGGTAATGTAGGGCTCAGAGGATTGGGGGTTCCCCGTGGAGGGGAGACGCAGAGATCTCAGGGGGAACTGTCAGCACCCCAGGGAAGAGGCACCGGGGTCCGGGAGGGACACAGGGCCAGCAGCAAACAGGACATCGGCCTGCAGAGGGCGTTTCAGAAGCTGGAAAATGCTAATTCCCTGGAAGACCAGCAGGAGGTGCCACAGGGTGAGTCGCTGCTCTGTTACATTCCCATACATACATCCAATTAATTGTAATTTATATATGTAGGGTGTTTTTTTTTGTTTTTTTTGTTTTTTGCAGACTACAAAAAATAATGTAACAATATAATATCTCACAGAACTGGAAGGACCTTGAAAGGTCATCAAGTCCAGTTCCCTGCCTTCACTAGCAGGACCAAGTACTGTCCCTGACAGATTTCCTGCCCTAGATCCCTAAATAGCCGCCTCAAGGACTGAACTCATAATGCTGGGTTTAGCAGGCCAATGCTCCAACCACTGAGCTATCCCTGCTGCTTCTCCCCACCCACCACCCATCACTTCTGGCCCCCATTCTCCACCCATCGCCTCTTGTCCCACTGCCTTCCCTGCCCCATGAATCCTCCTAGCCCCATGCCTTCCTGGTCCCTCCCCCCCCACACACACACTCCTGGAGCCATTGGCTGAATCTGGGGAGGGGGGTCGGGTCTGAAGCCTGCCCCCAGACTCCAGCTGCTGAAGTACGTGAAAGGGTCGGGGGGGGACCCTGAAGCCCTCATCCAGAGCTCCTGACACTGCAGGGAAGGGACGTTGCTTTGCCTCCCTCCCCATCTCTGCCCAGGAGGCTGTCATGGCCACAGGAAAAACCCTTAGTGGCCGCATTTGAGAAATGCCGTGCTAGATAATCTCATAAACCTTTTGACATAAACATATAATAAGGACGTATCCCCAATCAAATCAATATAAGCTGAACAGCACCCAAGTGAACTCTTAGAGAAGAATCATAGGACTGGAAAGGACCTTGAGAGGTCATCTAGTCCAGTCCCCTGCACTTGTGGCAGAACTAAGTATTATCTAGACCATTCCTGACAGGTGTTTGTCTAACCTGCTCTTAAATATCTCCAATGATGGAGATTCCACAATCTCCCTAGACAATCTATTGCAGTGCTTAACCACCTTGACAGGAAATTTTTCCTAATGTCCAACTTAAACCTCCCTTGCTGCAATTTAAGCCCATTGTTTCTTGTCCTATCCTCAGTGGTTAAGAACAACCATTTTTTCCCCTCTCCTTGTAACAACCTTATATGTACCTACAAAACTATATCAAAGCAGCTGTAACCATGGGATTAACCATCAGCAGAACAACGCAGAGAGCAAGTGACTGAAGAGACTACTGCAAAATCAAGGGTGCTAATGGGGAACAACACATCTTTGTGCCTCGTTTATGTTGAATTCAACCAGGTACTGGGAACTGCAGCAGGCGCTGGGTCCACAGTGGTGCCCTTAAACAATCCCCGCCACCCCACTGGCACTACCAGAAAAGAGTCAACCAGATGTAGGGCAAGAAGTGATCCCATAACTGAGACCAGTTAGCGAAGACACTATGTCACTGGACATATACATTCTAGGTCCCTACTCAAAAGAGCAGCTCTGGAGAAGGTTCTGGCTGCTGCAGAAACAGCATCAGAACAAGCTCCTGAGCCTGGTAAGTTTCTACCACCATGTGTATGTTTATTAATATGTGGATGGAAGGGATTCCCATCTTATGGGCTATTAAGTTATTAATTCAAGCCAAGGTTTTCTGTGCTTCTGTTCATTACGGAACCCACACCATTCCCCTAGTGCCCCTCCTTCCCTCTCCTCCCGCCATGTGGGATTCAAAATGGGTACCATGAAATGTTCAAGAAGTTAACAAGAATTTTTTTATTACTTACTGATTGTTATGAGTTTGGGTTGAGGCTATTAATTGTGGAGCCCCATATGCCCCAGCCATCTAATCTAGCACACTTTATACACCGGTGATGCCCACATTGTCCCAGACTGCCTGTGAACTGACTCCCCAAAAAGCCTGGTTGCTATGATTCCACACAAAATCGGAGAATGTACTTTGTTCATTGCTGGCTTTAATTATATGAGTCCAAATTACAGCAGAGCGTGGCAGCCTGTCAGGAGTCCCCATGGCTGATGGAAGCAGGATGCTGTAAAGAGACCGTACCACATCTCCATGATAAATCAGCAAATCTCTCACAGAGTAGGAACTCCAGAAAAAACAGTTACCTTCGTAACAGTTTTTCTTCGAGATGTGTTGCTCATGTCCATTCCAACAAGTGTGTGCACACCGCGCATGCACAGTCCCGGAAGCTTTTTCCCTAACGGTATGCGTCGGGTCGGCAGGCAAGACCCCTAGAGTCGCGCCCTTATAGCAGTGTATATAGGACCCTGCCGACCCGCCCCCCGCTCAGTTCCTTCTTGCCGGTACTCCGACAGAGGGGAGGTAGGAGGGATTTGGAATGGACACGAGCAACACATCTCGAAGAACAACTGTTACAAAGTGATTGCTCATGTGCATTCCAACAAGTGACTTACGAGGGTTAGGAGTGCCTCTGATCCCTCCTGTAAGGACTGCTTGCCCCACAGAAGCATCCTCCATAGCCTGCTGCATGATGGCATAGTGCAAAGAGAAGGTATGAACCGAAGACCAGGTCGCTGCCCTGCAGATGTCGACAACTGGAATGTGTGCCAGGAACGCTGTGGATGCGGCCTGAGCCCTGGTTGAGTGAGCTGTCAATGTCGGAGGAGTAATGTTCGAGAGGTTATAACAAAGTTTGATGCATGATGTAATCCACGCTGAGAGGCGTTGAGAAGAAATCGGTAACTCCTTCATCCTTTCTGCTACTGAAATAAAAAGTTGTGGAGATTTACAAAAGGTTTTAGTGCGTTGTATATAAAAAGCTAAAGCTCTCCTTACATCCAAGGACGTCCCTGACAGGATCCGAGCATTGTAGCTCCAAGGGGTTCAGCCATGGATATTCCACGCTGTAAGGCGGAGGGACTGCAAGTTGGGATGTAACATCTGCCTGTGGTCCTGGGAGATCAGTGTAGGGGATAGTGGAAGGGTTATGGGTCTCGTCACGCATAGGGACATCAAGAAGGTGTACCAATGTTGACGAGGCCAAGCCGGCGCCATGAGAATCAGGGTTGCCCTGTCTTGACTGGTCTTGAGCAATACCCTGTAAATGAGAGGAAACGGGGGGAAAGCATAAAATAGGCCCCCGGTCCAAGGGATTTGAAAGGCATCCGCCTCCGAACCCGGACTGTGGTTGAGGAGGGAACAAAATCTCTGACATTTTCTGTTGGCCTTTGTGGCGAACAGATCCAGGAGGGGAAACCCCCACTCTAGGAAGATTGAGTGTGTGATGTCCGGCCTGAGGGACCGTTCGTGACCCCGGAAAGAGCGGCTGAGCGTGTCTGCCAGCACGTTCTGAGCCCCCGGGAGATAGGTAGCCAGGAGATGAATTTCATGTGAAATGCAAAAGTCCCAGAGGGCTAGGGCTTCCCTGCACAGGGGAGAAGAACGAGCACCACCCTGTTTGTTTATATAAAATATTGCAGCTGTATTGTCTGTCAAAACCGACACACACTTGCCTTGTATGAGATTCTGGAACGTCTGACACGCTAGACGAACCGCTCTGAGTTCCCGGACGTTGATGTGAAGGGACAACTCACTCTGGGATCAGAGGCCCTGTGTTTTGACTTCTCCCAGGTGTGCTCCCCAGCCCAGGGCGGAAGCATCCGTTACCAGAGTCATTGAAGGTTGAGGCTTCAGAAAAGGGACTCCGACCCCAAGAGAGTGGGGTTGGAGCCACCAGTGGAGGGAGTCCAAGGTGTGGTTTCGGAGAATCACTATAAGGTCGAAGGGGTCTCTGCCTTATCTGTAGGCGCCCGCTAGCCAGGCTTGCAGAGGACAAAGCCGTAGCCTGGCATACGGCACCATGTACGTACAAGCCGCCATATGGCCCAGGAGGACCATACAGTTCCTGGCTGTGGTAGTGGGGAATTGAAGAAGGGAATGGATCATACCTGAAATTGCCTTGGCCCGGGGGAGAGGTAGAAATGCTCTCGCCTGTTGCGAGTCTAACACTGCCCCAATGAACTCGATCCTCTGGGTAGGTGAGAGGGTCGATTTTGGCTCGTTTAGTATTAGGCCCAATCTGAGGAATGTAGCTCTGGTCAAGCCTATGTGCTGGACTGCTAATTCTCTTGACTTTGCCCTGATAAGCCAATCATCCAGGTAAGGGTAAACATGTACCTGACTCCGTCTCAGGAATGCTGCCACCACTGCCATACACTTTGTGAAGACTCTTGGGGCGGTGGAGAGGCCGAACGGGTTCCCCATCACAAACCGTAGAAATCTCCTGTGACTGGGGATTATGGAAATGTGGAAAATATGCGTCTTTTAGGTCGAGGGCGGCAAACCAGTCTCTGCAATCCATAGAGGGGATAATGGTCGCTAGAGAGAGCATGCGAAACTTCAGCTTCCTTATGTAGGAGTTGAGGCCTCGCAGATCTAGGGTGGGACGAAGACCACCTTTGGCCTTCGGAATAAGGAAATAACAGGAGTAGTATCCCTTGCCCCGGAATTCTTGAGGAACCTCCTCTATCGCACCCAAAGACAAGAGGGTGTGGACCTTCTGTAACAGGAGTTGCTCGTGAGAGGGGTCCCTGAAGAGGGATGGGGAAGGGGGATGGTTGGGTGGGAGGGAAGAGAATTGGATAGAATATCCCACTCTTACCAAGTTGAGGACCCATCTGTCCGAAGTGATCTGAGACCACGCATGGTAAAAGTGGGATAGACAATTCACAAAGGGTAGTGAAGGTGCAGAAGGGGAAACTGGTGTGCTGTCCTCGGGCGCAACTTCAAAAGTTGGGCCTAGCTCCTGAGGGTTGTCTGGGGCCCGAATTTTGCTGGCCCTGTCAGGAGGAAGAGAGCGGACGACCCCGGTTATTTCCCCTAACACCCCTTCTAGATTGGTCCCGGCTGGGGGGAGCCTGATAAAATCGAGATGGGGGGGGGGGGTCTGAATGGTGGTCTTTGGGGTTGCGGGGTATGTAGGCCTAAGGACCTCAGGGTGGACCTCGAGTCCTTCATGCTGTGCAGTTTTTTATCAGTATCCTGGGCAAATAATCCCTCCCTGTCAAGGGTAAGTCCTGTATCGTAGCCTGGACTGGGGGCGGGATACCAGATACTTGCAACCATGCCCCGCGACGCATGGCTATAGCTGTTGCCATTGTCCTTGTTGCTGAATCAGCGGAATCCAGGGCCGCCTGGAGAGCAGCTCTAGACACTACTCTTCCTTCCTCAACGATTGCCTTGAATTCTGTGGCTGATTCTTTGGGGACCCCGTCCTGAAATTTAGCCAAAGCCGACCATGAATTGAAGGCGTATCTGCCCAGGGCGGCCTGTTGGTTTGAAATCCTCAACTGCAGTGCTGTCGAGGAATAAACCTTTCTACCAAACAGGTCCAGTCTTTTAGCATCCTGGGACTTGGGTGTAGAACCCGTCTGCCCCGGACGCTCTCTGTGGTTGGCAGCTTCAACCACCAAGGTCCCCGGTTGCGGGTGGGTAAATAAATGGTCATAAGCCCTCTGTGGGGTGAAGTACCGTCTCTCCACCCCCTTGGCAGTCGGTGGGATAGATGAGGGTGTTAGCCACAAGGTGTCCATAGTGGCCTGGATGGTTTTAATGAAGGGCAGAGCAATCCGTGCTGGACCGTCCGATGAGAGAATGTCCACTGTAGGGTCCACATCTTCCTTAACCTCTTCCGCCGGAAGATTAAGGTTTTGTGCCACCCTATGCAGCAGGTCCTGGTGCCCTTGAATATCCATAGACGGGAGGCTCGAAGAAGAGTCTGCCACCGTCTTGTCAGGCGAAGAGGAGGTTGTAAAATGAGGTTCCTCCTGACCCTGAAGTTCCCTTTGGGATGGTTCATAGGGAGTTACTGCCTGGGCATGTAGGGCTACTCTAGAGGATGGGCCCTCGACTCCCGAAGGCCCTGGTACCGGCTCTTCCGGAGATATCTCCGAAGGCGGTGCCGTGACGGTAGCCGAGATAGGACCTCGCGACACCGAAGGCAGCGACGCCGATGCTGAAGCCGGGCCCTGCGCCTGATGAAACGCCCACGGTGTCCAAAAGGGCCACTGCACCGGACCCGGACCCTGCGGAGGCCATGAGGGGAGGCTTGGCTGACAGGAGGAATGTCGGTGCCGTGAGTGATGGTGGGATCGCGATGTATGGCGACTACGACCGGACCTGGAGGAACCCACATCAGATTCGGATGAATATTCCGACACGGACCATGGTGGCGCGGATCCTTCCGGTGCCGTGGTGCCCTGTCTTTGAAACATTGTGGGCTTCCCAGGATGCCACATCACAGGGATCAGGGGAAACTGCACCGCCTCCAATGGTACCGGCTGGATGGGTGCCGAGGAGGTCCGCACCATAGGTGTCGGCACAGTCGACGCTGACGGTACTGTTGTTAGTTGTTAGTGGCACCGTGGCCGCCTGCATCGGAGGGATGATCGGTGCCGAGGGTCTAGTTACCGGTGCCGGAGCCACGAACGGTGCCAGAGCCAGGTCCCACGTCATATCAATAAGGTCCCTGGCAGCCTCAAAAGTGTCTGGGGTCGAAGGCATATCCAACTCCTCTACGTCCCCACATGGAGATAGCACGGCACCTGAAGAGGAGGGCGTACGTGCTGAGGTGGACGCTTTTGGCACGGGTGCTTTACGGGACTGACGGCTATGTACCGAAGTCAGCTGCACCGCTGAGGGCTCACCCTGGGCTCTACGGGCCGGAGAGCGACCTCTCGGATTTTTTGACGGCACCAGCGATCGTGACCGATGCCTCCGGGAACCATTAGCATGGTGTTGCGGGGATCGGTGCCGGTACGCCCTCTGATCTTTCTTCGGTGCCACAGGGTCTCGAAGCGATGCCGGAGCACTGTGCACCGTGGTGGATAGGGGATCTGACTGGGGCTGCAACGCAGACTCCATTAGGATCAACTTCAAGCAAAAGTCTCTTTCTTTCTTAGTACGGGGCTTGAAGCCTTTGCAAATAGTACACCGTTCCGTTTGGTGACCCTCTCCCAAGCACTTAAGACACTGGGAGTGGGGGTCACTGTTCAGCATAGGCTTCCCGCACTTTTCGCAGTTCTTAAACCCCAGCGCCCGAGGCATGCCCCAGTGCCGGAGTAAAAGTATACTAACTATAAACACTAACTTTATACAACTATTTAAGTATTAAAACTACTAAACTATGACTACAACTACAGAACTGATAACAACTAGCACAAAAACGCTGTTCCAGCAACCGCCACGAACGGAAAGAAGGAACTGAGCGGGGGGTGGGTCGGCAGGGTCATATATACAATGCTATAAGGGCGCGACTCTAGGAGTCTCCCCTGCCGACCCGACGGTTACTGCTAGGGAAAAAGCTTCCGGGACCGTGCATGCGCGGTGCGCACACACTTGTTGGAATGCACATGAGCAATCACTCGAAGAAGAAGCTCAGTTACACTTCAGATCAGAGAATATTGATGAGGGCCACCTCCAAAACTCACAAGCCCACTCCACTTACTGATGTGGTTAATTGCTAAATGCCTAACTATATGCTTAGCATACAAACATGGCTGTTCCCCACTGGATTGAAACAGAAGTTTACATGTCCACTCTGAGACCTCCAGAATATCAATGTGCTTCAAATACTGCCCTCCCTGACAGGATTGAAAAACCACAGATAGTACTTAGAGCAGTCACAAGTTCCCTACCCACATGAAATATGAAGGGGATACAGAAATAATTTCCACAAACATTTTTGTGTGCCCTAGTATGATGTGAGATGATTTTCAGTGCTTCTCCAAAGAATGTCTGAAATAGTGTTTTTGTGTGACCAGAATACAGCCCACTGATAAACAGTATAACTTTTTGACCTTGACTTAAAAGCAGCCCCCTTTCATAGAATGGAAGCTGTAATTTTTTATCATGCTCAAACAGCAATGTTCTATTTCTCCTTTTAAGTGCCATCCACCTCCACAGGGAAAACCCATGGCAGTAGGAGCTTGCAGGTGCAGACCAGCCTACTGAAAGAAAAGAATGTGAGATAAGCTGATGGGAGAGCTACTAGCTAAAACTAATTGGCAGATAGAGCTTCAGAAGGACCAAATGGATTATCCAAAAGATAAATATGCACACAGGTTGGAAAGAAAGACAGAGGCTGCACAGAGCAAGGAGAGACTGGCAAACAGATTCAGAGAACAAGAATACAGGTTGAGGGGGCAAGACAGAGCAGAAGAGGAGCTGTTCAGGCAATTAATTATGCTCATGACTACCAGACTGCAGGCTCCAATGCCACCTTCAACCCCTGCTCCTGCCCCATGGCTTGGATCCCCTTCCATGCGATCGTGACCTGCAGAGTATGCATCCTTTGAACAATTCAGAGGGTGGCTGGACCATGTCACAAGCAATGAACACAGCACATGGAATGGTGAAAAGTATCCTGTGCATTCATCTGCTCCAGTCAAGTCACAGACCACATGTGCAAAACACAGCAGAAAGATCAAAGAGAACAGAAGAACAGGGGGATACACAAGAATAGCTGAACACGTCATGTGGGCACATGGATCTTTGGCTGTATGATGAGTTTGTTTATTGCACTGCATGCTTGGATGGCAGCTTGTCTGCCTGATTCTTACAGAAGCTTGTAAATACCTGCATAAACAACATGTTGAATTAACACCAACTTTACAGATCATCATATCCCCATTTTCAATAGCCAAACAGTAATAATGAAAAATTACAAATTTTCATCATAGTAATCCACAAACCTTGAGTTGCAGTACATTGCCAGTTTTGTAAAATACATAGTACATCTTTATAAATTACATGGAAGTGTTTAAAAAATTCATGACATCAAGACATTTACAAAAATTTTCACATAGCTGCCCCATACCCATACACAGCACAACCTCAAATACCAGTCCATTCCTTCACTTCCCACACACACACACCATACTCTGCAAACTTATTATGTGGACACACAAAGCACCCTTGACTTCTGTTGGATCCAGAACTAGCCTTTAGTTAGTCTTTAAGGTGCCACAGGACTCTGTCACTTCTAGCCTTGACAGGTGTAGTTTCTGGTTGTATGTAACAGTTCAGCTATCAGATAGTGTACTGAGTCCACTCCTGGAGAAAAAGTTCCCCTTGTCCTCACAGACATTGTGAAGAACACAGCAGACCACAATAATGTGGACTGCACTGGCAATACTGGCATCCAAATAGTTTTGAAGGGAGCAACAACCCGATTTCAATCTGCCTTTGGAACATTTCACCACCACATCCTACAGCTACTGAAGGTGTAGTTGAAGCTTCTTTTACCAGGACTGCTAAAATCGGGAATACGCTTTCATAAGCCATAGCAAAAGAGGGTAAGCATAGTCCCCTAGGGGGACAGAAGGCATAGTGATTCTATTTATAACAATGTCATTCTGTGGGAAAAAGTGTACCAGCTTGTCCATGAAGGTATAAGTCCTGATCTCTGGAACACTCTGGTATCACGCACTTGGCCACTGCACCCCACATTTTTATCCACGAGTCTGCCCCTGTCGTCAACCAGGGCCTGCCTAATAATGGAGCTTGTATCCACCAAGGTTTATGTACTCATGTGCTCCTTGCAGTGGACAATCTATAAGCACGAGTCCCACCACAGCAGTTTGGAAAGCTAATTCCCTGTGGAAAGTCCTGACTCCTGATTGCCTCAGAAACCTCTGTCACAACAACTCCCACAGTTTATTTGCTGACTCCAAACTGGTTAGCCACAGACCTGTAGCAGTATGAAGTAACCAGTGTTCAGCTGGCTATAGCAACCCATTTCTGGCTGGAACAGGCAGACAGAAAATGGTTCCTCTGGATGTGTTCATGAGCTAAACCCACCTAAAACACTTCCATTCAACTCCCCCGGACCTGACAGACAAGTTCTCGCAAAACCCACTACAAAATAAGTCCTAGAGTAGTTTCAGCTGGCAAGGGTGCTTGGAGCCCTGCGATATGATACTATATGCCCACAGAAGCTGATGTTTTGATTCAGGTCTGCATACTGCAGTATGGACGCACCAGCATGAATGTGAACCCTTTTCTACTGTAGTGTGGACATTCAAGCAGAGGCTTAGAAACACCAAGTCCACAAGCCCAGGTCCCACAGACCCAAACTTAATGTGCAGTGTAGAAATACTCTACAATTCATGAGTTTATAATTAGGACTTTGTGGAAGAGGAGAAAGTGGGAGAGGAGTGTGAACATGCAGAGCCCATTTCAAAGAAAGAGAAGTTATTTGTACAGTAACTGGAGTTAGAGATGTTTTGCTTCTCTGACTGCTCCACTTCAAGGTGTACAAGTGTGAAATCTCACCAAAAGCAAGGACTCCAAAGTAGAGGGGAAGGACCATGATAGTTGAGCACTCATAGAGATAAAACATCAAAGAACTCTGGTTACTGTACAAGTAATCAATCTCTCCTTCTCTGAGAAATTGTCCCTATAGGAGTTCCACTTCAGATGACTTCCAAGTAGTGCCCAACCTACAGGGCTGGGCACTAAGGAGCCATATCCTATTTAATAATCGGCTAGAGAAGTGTGTGTGAAGCCGTCATGCGCAGTAGAGACGGCCCGAACGCAGTAGAGAGGGCCCGAACGAACGGCATGCTGGGAGATGTAGTTCGGCAGCACAACATGGCCACCGCGCGTAGCCGCTGAGAGGAAAGCAGGGTCTGGATCAGAGGCCTTGGGCAGGGGGCTCTGGCCGGGCGGGGCGCAGGAAGGGGGCAGTGGGCCGGCAGGGCGGAGGCACCCGGGCATGGCCCAGCCAGCTGCGCCCAGCCTAGCCGGGGCCGTTGGAGTGGGGGAGGGGGAGAGAGCGAGCGGGGGGGGGCCTTGGAGTCGGGGGAGGGGAGTGAGCGTGGGGAGGGGAGGCTGAGCAAGCGGGGGGGCCCTTGGAGTAGGGGGGGCTTGGAAGGGGGGCGTTACTGTTGGCCCGTGTCCACGGGCTTTTACACTAGTATAATATAAATCAAAGAAGTACTGTCCCAAAGACTGCATGTGCCCTGAAAATATATGCAATGGCAGAAATAGAGAAACAGAGAAAGCCAACGGCAACTTTACAAACGTTCTTGAAGTGGATGTTCTTACGCAAGGCAATAGAGGTGGACTGTGTTATGGCAGCATAGGCAGTCACCCTAGAGGGAGGATGCACACTAGATACCTTGTAGTACTACAAGTGCATCCTAACACCCATTTAATTTAGATAGTCTTTGGATGGAAACAGGGGGTTCCTTTCATTCTGTCTGCAAAGGAACCAGAAGTCTCGGGGAGACCCTGAAGGATCTAGTTCTTTCCAGGTAGAATATGAGGACCCTACTAATAACCAGAGTGTATAGAACAGCTTATTCCCTAAAGTTGTATGGTTTAGGATAGATGACTCGCAATTGTATGGCTTGATTAACACACAGGACAGATGAGATCTTGAGTAGAAAACAAGGATGGGGGTGAAGAGTCCCTTTGTCCCAGAAGAACATGATGTAGGGTGGAACTCCCAAGTAGGACTCCCAATTCTTCTATTCTACTAGTGAACATGATGGCTATAAGAAAGGATGCTTTAAAAGGGAAATGAAGAAATCAGCAATTTGCTAGGAGCTCAAAGGGTGGCCTCCCTGAGGAATAGATTAAGGTCCCAAGGTGGGGAAGGCTCTCTCACATGCGGGAAAAGGCTCGCCAAACCTCTAATGAATTTTAGAAGTCTGTAAACACTGTGAACTCATCAACACGAGTAGAAGGCTGATAACTTACAGACAGCTCAGTGATAAACCCAAGATCTTTACATTCCATAGGTTGTAAAGTATGTGAGTTAGTTACAAACTGTAGAACAGAACCCACGCGTCATTCACCAGGAGTGGAAATGCTTCCAATTTTGCAGGACGGTTTCCTACTACTTAATAGCAAGTTCTACAATTCAAATTCCTACACCCAAAAACTATCCGAGAACCAGGCTTTGAGATGTTGACAGGCTAAGATAAAGTTTTCCCTGAATCTTGAGTCAATAAGTCCGTTATCAGAGACAAGCAAAAAGGTAGGCAAAGTGACAGGCGAATCAGATCTGGGTACCATATCTGCCTCGACCAGGCTGGCATTCAGCCACCAAGCTCTGTTTCATCTTTTGCAGGATGCAAGAACCAACTGGAGAGGTGTGGGGAGGGAAAACATGCATACATGGCCAAAGAATGAGGAAGACCTCTCTCAACGAATTTTGACCACAAACTACCTTTGAGCAGAACTTTTGACATTTCTTATTGAACACTGTCGCAATGAGGTTTATCTCCAGGAAACCCCAGATCAGAATATTTCTCCTAAGATTAGACTGCTAAACTCCCATTTATGGCCCTGACAAAAATACCTGATCAACATGCCTACTAGTGTTCTGCAGAGCAGGTAGGTATGCCACTGAGATGTTGATCTGCAGAGGTATGCACCAATTCCGCAGCTTACTCCTAGCGGAACTGTGTGCTACTATGCGTGTGCAGAATTCATGTTGACTGTTGATTTCTTTACTTCCCCACAGAAAAATGACTTTCTGATGGGAAGCAAAGGGAAGCCGCAAGAGGTCACCATATGAAATTAATAGGCAGCAGGCTTAAAACAAACAAAAGGAAGTATTTCTTCCAACAATGCACAGTCAACCTGTGGAACTCTTTGCCATAGGATGTTGTGAAGGCCAAGACTATAATAGGATTTTAAAAATAACTGGATAAGTTCATGGACAATAGGACTCTCAATCACTATTCTCGAAGATGGGCAGGGATACAAAATCATGCTCTGAAGTGTCCCTAGCCTCAGTTTGCCAGAAGCTGGGAATGAGCAACGGGGGATGTTTCACTTGATGAGTAGGTACTCATTTCCTCTAAAGAATCTGCCACTGGCCCCTGTCAGAAGACAGGGTACTGAGCTAGATGGACCATTGGTCTTATCCTGTATGTCCATTCTTATGAGTGGTCACACGCCCATCCCCAGTAGCATGAATGTGTCATTTCCAGCACTCTGAGCAATGGGCAGAGAGGTAAACCACTGCAGGAGGGTAGGGTGGGGTGGGGTGGGGTGGGGTGGGTCAGACCTACCCCCCACCACCACCACCCAACCACCATGCATTTGTACCCACCTAACCCTGACGCCCGCACCAAGCCTTATTCCCCTACACCCAGAATACCCCCACACCAAAACCCCCATCCTATCAAGCCTCACCCCTGCATCCAAAGCTTATACATACACACCCCGCGCTGATTCCTTCCACAACCCTACCCCAGCCGGTGGTGCCTACCCTACACTAGGCTCAGCTGCTAGTCCTGGCTGGAGAAGCAGCGGACTTCCCCTGCATGGAATGGCAGTGGCCCCACCCCTGCTTCCTGACCTCTCCCCCATCACTCCTCGGCTGCAGAGGATGGTAATACTGTATGGGAAGCTGCTCCCCCCATTTGCCCAAACCCTGTGCATCCAGACCCCTCCCACCTACCAAAACTCCCAGCCAAGCCCCACCCTCTCCTTCATCCGGACTCCAGCCCCTGTATCCTGCTGAGCACCACCACACTGCTTCTGGAGCCCCATCTCTGTACCCAGATCACCACCACCCCGAGACCCTTGCCCTCAAACCCCTACCCAGACAATCCCCACCCTCTATGCACCTGGACCAACCCATGCTCCACCCACACCCTGACCCCCACCCCACTAAGCCCCAACCAGCTACACCCAGACCCCCATCCCACCAAGCCCTACTCCCCAAGTACCCGGACCCCTTTGCTGAGTCCCATCCCTCCACCCCCAGACCCCCCCACCCCTCCCCATGCAGAGTCCCATTGCCTCTGCACCATGTCCCCCACCACCAAAACCCTGTGCATCCATACTGCCCCATACAGAATCCTCTCACCCCACGCCTGGATCCCCCACACTAGGATCCCGTCAGTCCAACCAGTCCTCCCACATCTAACACAGGGCTGCTAACTTCAGAGAGTTCCGCACTAAAAAAATAAAAATTCCATGCACAATAAATCAAATTTGCAGAATTTTAAAATGTCAATAAATAAATGGGGAGTGGGGAGAACAGGCTACTGGCTGCATAAGGTGGGAGATCACCCTGCAGCCTTTCTCCTGCTCCCCCACACAGACCTCTCCAGCAGAGCCTGCCCTTGTGCTGTGCCAGGGTTAGATGAGGCCAGGTTCATGTCAGGGGGAGGAAGTTTGCGAAGTGATCTCCCATCTCCATGAAGCCAGTCACCTGTGCTTTCCACTGCCATGCTGGAGCCTCCACATTCAATAACTGACAAAGAAAATTTGCAGAATTTAAATTTTTTGATGCAGAATTCCCTCAGGAATAACACTTTTACTCCTTCTGTGCATAAGGATAGCAATCTTGTGCACAGGAGCAGTAAAATACAAAGTAACTTTAAGTCAAGTCAGGATTGTGACTGATGACACTTGATTATGGCTAAGAAGTATCCGCACATGTGTTCTGAGGTTGAGTAGGTCAATGTGAAGGACAGATTCTTGATGGGTCCATTTGCCCTGTGCAGTAAGGCACCCCCAGTCTATAAAGGAAGCATCAGTTATGATCTCTGTGGTGAGTGGTTGATTGAATGGGACCTCAACACAAGCTTTGTGAGGATCCTTCCATCAATTAAGAGACTTAAGGGCCTTTTAGTAGTTTAGGTTGTGCATTTTGGGTATATAGACAGTTCTGAGCCAGGCCTCAAGGCAACAGGACCGTAATCTGGCACGAGGTGTCACAGATGTGCAGTTGTAGGCAGGTTCTTCCCATTGTTTGGGGGCTTAACTGAAGGTGAGAAATAAGGTTGGACATTGTGACTAATCTGTCCATCATCAGGTAAACCCTGGCAGCTATGGAGTTCAGGGTAACCTTTGTAAATTAGATCCATTGGATAGGTGCCAAAGCAGGCTTTTTTTATATTGAGACTTAAACCTTGAGTGGAAAACGACTAGGGCCTTGTTGACTGCCAAATGTTCCTTGAGATAGGTGTAACATACCAGGATACGATCCCGACTAAAGGTTCCCTTTATAATATCTTGCTGCTGTTGCCTCCAGCCTGGATTGCTCCAGCCAGTAAGTCATTCTCAGCTACGTCGGTATGTGTGCTGCAGCAAGCCCTTGACTCTTACCAGTCTTTGTTATGCTGCAGAGTAACCCCAACATACCCCAGTCCCACATTTTCCCCCAGAAACAAATATCCTGTACTGTACTGTTCAGCCCTCTCTTGGACATACTGAGTCCACTATTTCTTTAAGGAAATAATATGCACACAACTTGTTATGCCAAATAGAGTTACCTAGACCAGGGGTACTCAACCTATTTATCTTTGTGGGCCATATATGCAGATGTGTGTGTGTGTTATGTGGGACACAGACTATATAATAGCAGTGCCCCTGATATATAGTACTTGGGGGGGGGGGGGAAAGAGAGGCCATGAATCAACCAGTTTCTGTACAATACTCAGGATTGGAAAACTTGCATCTGTGTTTCGGAGGGTAAGAGACAGAGGTGTCTATGATAATCCCATCTGAAATAAATATACCTACATTTGGTAGGACAGTGCTTAATGTGTACCCCACAATGACCAGACTCCATTTTTAATTCTTTTGTGCCGGGACTGTGACCCACTGAGACTCCGCCCACTTCAAGCCTTGCCTCAGCTGGGCCCACAAAACAGCTGCAATGTCAGAAGTGTGTCCTCCAGACTGCTATGATGTAGTATAGCAGAGTGTGTGTGGTGCACAGCAATTTTGTGCCCTGGACACCTCATACCTGGAGCTTGTCTGAGGCAGGGGGCATAGTCCTGCTGGAGGCTGCCTACCTGCTATCTCTATGTGTGAATGAGCAGCCACTGACCTTTGGCTGCCAGTAGTGACCTTGGAGGGGGTGCAGCTGGGATAGAAAGTACTGCTCCAAGCCCAGCTCAGTGCAGCAGGCACAAGGAGCATGCACTCAGCCCCATGTGGGCTCACAACACTGGGTCTCTCTCCAGGCCAAAATGGGTCACTGATACAGAGGGTATTAAAGCCCTAGAGCAGAGATTACATAGAAGCAGGAGTGGTCTCCTCCCCATCCTGCCTACTGTGGCTTCCCAGTTGGGCACATGTCCTTCCATGCCTGCTCCCATGCACTCAGGGGCAGGGGTGATCCCACCCACTGATCCATGGGGGGGGGGGCAGTAGGGGGGAGAGAGAAGAGGCGCCTTGCTGCGAAGCTGCCCACAGGACAAATTTCCACCCTGCACGAGCTATTGCTTACAAATAATGGTACGCATTTTAATATAATGACTTACAGGACAGCCTCCTGCTCTGGCTGTGAGGTCTGGGTCTGGCATAGCCAACAGAGGAGCTCAGAGCACACTGCAGACTAGAGCATGCACATCCTCCCCCCTCGAAGCAACATGCAGCTGTGGCTAGTGTGGAGGCACAAATGAAAGGTTCTGGGGGAGGATCATTCCCCCCCCCCCTTTTATCCATACACCTCTGGTGCAGACACCCAGAAGTGAAGAGGCAGCAGTCCCCAGGGCATCAGCATTCTCAGTGTGTATGTGCAGCACAGGGAGGGAGAAAGCAGCAGGAATACCTTGTACAAACATTACTGCAATAGTGTGCAGGGCGTGGACACAAGGGTATATTCTGTCACAGTTGGATCAACCCTTGAGGAGCCAGTTATCCGGGTATGAAAAGACCATTACCCCCAAGGGGCTTAGCTGGGCAGACAACAAAAAGGACCTTTGCAAACACTCTCAGGACAGCCAAGACCTTAGGTCGAAAGGAAACACTCAAAACTGATAATGTCTATGGCTGACCACAAACCATAAAAAGCCTTTGAAAGCTGGATGCATCGCTATGTGAAAGTATACATCCTAAAAGTAAAGGGCCACAAACCAGTGCCCTGGATCTAGAGATGGTATTGTCACGAAGATTACCACCCTGAACCTCTGAGTTTGGATGACTGCGTTCAGAGTTCTGAGATTCAAGATCAGTCTGCATACTCCTTTCCTTCTGGGCATCAAAAATATCTGGAGTCCAACGCTTTCTGGATGCTGAAGGAGGAATTGTTAGTTCTATCAACTCCAGTTGCAGGATGGATTCCACGCTTGTCGTCCTTTTGTCCCACAATAATTATATTAGGTCATGAAGTTCAAGAATGAATTTGGTGACTTTTGCAGGGTCATGGGTAAGGGCTTGATCCAAGGTATCAAATCTAAGGAGCACCAACTTCCATACAATAATATTACATTCAAAAGCATGGCCAAATGTCAAAGCCTCCCCCCCCCCCGCCCCCAACACAATTTGCAAAGTTGGATATATCAATCCCACCTCTACTGATATTCATTCCCGTGGTGTGACCTGTCCAAAATTTCACGATAGTGGTTGTAATTTTCCAAGATGCTTTGACATCAGGGAATCTTTTATCTTAACCATTTACTTCAGCTAGTATTTTCTTTGATAGGGCTTCAATATCCTCAACTACTGAAAATTTAGGTGGGAACGGCAATCTTCCAACTTCACATCATTAGCTACCTCATTCCTATACATACCAACGTGTAATAGAATCCACTGAAAAGTCTATTTATTGCTTCTCTCTTTGATCCTCCAAAACTACTAATGAATTGCATTTATAACATTCTGGTTTCTTCAAAAAGCAACCAAGGATTGCCACATGTGAGTAAACAAGCATTACAACATCTGCCTTTGTTTCTGCTCTGGTTTCTTCTTGCAGGTCAGTGAGAGTAGCTTTCATTACAACCATATAGTTTAAGAAGATATATCCCAAACCAGTACTCTTTCTTGTACTTTCATCATTAGGCCACACTGGATAAAGACAACATTATTGAAGGATTTATCTGATGAAACATCAGGATACACGTGAATCTGTTTCCCTATGTGACGGATACTATTGGATGGTCTTTTCTGCAATTTTCCTTAGTGTGGCCAAGTATGCATGTTCCTTCAAGCACAAGTCCAAAGAGGAGAGTGGTTTATTAAAAAACAGGTTCATAGGGAGGAATTACTGAGCATACAAGTTTCTCATATACTCTACCTTTCTATCATTATCAGATGCTTCAGTTTCTTTGGTAGCCTTTATGCATCTTTCAGAACAAGATGATTAATTCACTCTTGATTTAGTCTTTCAGTTCCAAAACAGATCTAAACAATGACGACATTCAGGTAGGAATTGAAAATTTCCATCACTGAAGAGCTTGGAACCCTCAAATTAAAGGTCCTCCACTGTGTTCTGAACCTCTGAGGATCCCAGGATTTCATATGTGATACACAACGCATTACCATGGCGGTTTCCACAGAGCAGGAGGCTATATCTCCTGCATCCAGCAAGGTCTATAAGGAGCCCATGGCAACCAGTTGGTCTTGAGTAGAGCAAGCCTGTAATTGATTCTTTTGTTCCTGCAGTAAATGGCCAACGTCATGAGTGGGTTTGTTGAACTTTATGTAGTCATATTTGGCCATCGTAACTAACTAAACTCTAAAGCAGCCTAACAATAACTTTTATGGCTGAGGCAGTCCAGTCACTTAAGTTCTTTGTTGTGTGAGGTGGAACTGGAACATTATTGTTTGTTCCATTCATTCACGGCATCGATCACATGGGAATCTGGGCCAGTGTAGGAGAACAGATATTCTGGACCCCTAGTGGGCATATTAGCAGAAGTGTTGTAAGCAAGACATGAGACGTAATTCTTCCACTCTACTCCACGTTGATTAGGCCTCAACTTGGCATATTGTATCCAGTTCTGGGTACCACATTTCAGGAAAGATGTGGACAAATTGTCCAGAGAAGTGTAACAAAAATTATTAAAGGTTTAGAAAACACGATCTACGAGGGAAAATTGAAAAAACTGGGTTTGTTTAGTCTGGAAAAGAGAAGACAGAGGGGACATGATAACATGGAGGAGGGAGAAAAATGGTTCTTCTTAACCACTGAGAATAGGACAAGAAGCAATGGGCTTAAAATTGCAGCAAGGGCAGTTTAGGTTAGACATGAGGGAAAACTTCCTGTCAGGGTGGTTAAGCACTTGAATAAATTGCCTAGGAAGGGTATGGAATCTCAGTCATTGGAGATTTTTAAGAGCAGGTTAGACAAACACCTTTAAGGGATGTCCTACCTAGATAATACTTTGTTGTCCTGCATGAGTGCAGGGGAGTGCACTAGATGACTGGTCCCTTCTAGTCCTATGATTCTATAATTCTATGCTATAATATTTTTTTCAGCTCTTTTGCAAGTAGGAGGGACAGTAGCTCATACCGGCCATACTGTTACTGCTATTATCAGCAAGGCATCATATACTGGAAAGGCAATACCGCCCCAAGAATGGTGGTATGATCAAGAATATCCACTAGTCTGTGTTGCGGTTCCTGCACCTCTTCCAAGTGGATCTGGAAGGACTCAAAACACCAGAGACTAGTCCACTGAAGATAGCAGGAATTTGGGTTACCAGGAAGGTAGCACAGATCAAGTTCGAAGTACATAGGACGCAGCACCTTCTGAGAATGACATCTGAACTGAGAACTGTAATAAGACTACCCTATGCTTGAAAGATAAAGAAAGCACCTCTAGTTAAACAGTAAATGAGTTCATCTGTGGGTTTTACTTATAATCAGTAATGAGTCTATTAACTAAATCTGGAGTAGCACTCTGATGACCAGGTGTTCATGACACTTCGCACGCAGTTTGGTTGCAAAAAATTCTGTCTGGATGATTCTACTGTGTAAAGATTTTGTCTACTAATGTTTCCTGACACAACTTGTCCATATATAAATGAAACTGCTTAGGTGATCCACCAGATTGCGATCTTCCCCTGCAAAATGTAGCACTAGGATTCATGTTGGGAAGAACAGAGATGGTGGTTCACTGCAAAGCTGAGAAATGTGTGTGTCACACCTTGCTTGTTCATATAAATGTTGCTGTGGTGCTGTCTATAACTACCTGGACCACTCTGCATCGAACCTGAAGAAATGCTTTTAATGCTAGACAAATCATTCTTCGTTCCAAAAGGTTTATATACAACCTTGACTCTTATATGGACCACAGACTCCAAGCTGTAAAATTGCCAAAATGGGCCCACCATCCCAAGCTGGATGCAGCCAATGTCACTGTGACAGATTTTATTGGAAGACTGAATGTAACTCCTTGAGTATGCAATGCCTGTGATGTTAACCTTCTGAAGAATGGTTAACTTTTGATACATGCAATGTATGCCCTGTGGCTGGATGACAGCGTTGTAGGGATCTCATCTTTAGATCAGCATACAGGGTCACTTAAGTCAAAGCCAGAGAAGACCCACTTGGTTGAGGTAGAAGATCACTCTTAGAAAAGGCTGAATATGTAGCAGGTCCATAGCAGCCTAGATGCTTACGAACCTTTCTGAGGGAAACGTGTTTTGCTTATTTGAGCATGTGAGATGGGTTCCAAGAATGACTTTCTGTGTATCATCAAACCTAGCATCTAAAAGACAACACATGTTCCAGAAAAGGTACTGAAAAGATACTCTTTTGATTATGCTTTTATTAGCCAACCATCCATATATCAGGGAGGAGAGCAAGAAAGATACCTTCTCTTCTTAAGTGCACTGCCACCACAGATTACATTTTGTGAACACCCTGGAGAGGAGCGAGAGTGTGCAAGATCAAAGGGGAGAACCTTTTATTGATGACTATTTCCCACTATGAACTGGAGTTATTTGTGATATGTCTCATGGAACTCTGAAAATAAGAATTTTGGAGCAAATGAAGGCCTGGGTAATGGCAGGTGTTGGGAGAGGAGTCATGTTCCGGGAGAGAGAGAGTACTGTTTTAGGAAAAATAAAAACAAACACAGGTTACTGTTTCCTTAAGGCCCAGAACCAGGAGTACAGCAGTGTAGGGCAAGAGTCCCCTTTGACAATCAATCACCAAACTAATAAAAACATCTGTAGGGAGGGAAGAATAGCACAAAAAGGTCAATGTGAAGTGGAGAGGAAATAAAAAGGATCTATTTGCAGTGAGCTTAAAACTACCAGGAGGAACAGGGCTGACAGGTTGGGGAAGAGGAACAGAAAACCACTGTGCCAGGAAACAGCGGGAAAGGCTTTTGCCATTAAAGATTTTTTTTTTTAGTTTCAGATAACTTTATTTTGAAAGTGGCCAGCCCTCCTATAGAGGGACTAGTGAATTTAAAAGGAATTGCAGCATACAAAACGAAACCTCATGATGAAAGCGTTGAACTTCTTAGATCCAAGATGGGACAGAGACTACCACCTTCCTTGGGCATTAGGGAATATCTTCAATAAACCCTAAGAACCTGCTCCATAGCCTTTATTTTGAGCAGTCAGAACTTCTAATTTCAACAGACTTTCATGAAAAGGGATGAGCAGAAGGCTTTAGGAAGGAAGAGACTTGAATTGTACCAGATACCTGTTTTGAACTATTGCCAAAATCCACTTGTCTGTTGTAACAGAAGCGCAACAGTGGGGAAATTGGTTCAAGATAGTCTCCAAGTAGTCGTTAAAGAAAAATTAGGCTGCAGCTCTTGGGTAAGTTGTCAAACTTGGATCTACGGGTGGGTCCACAGATGATGAATTTGTATTGCTTGCTCCTTGGTCTCTGTTTAAAACTTCTCTTTTGTTGAGAAAAGTGTTGAGGAAGATACTGCTGACAACAATGCTGTCTCCTCTTTGCAAACTAATATGAGGTAGAAGATGAGGGATACTGGTTTTTCTTTGATATCTAAAACCTGCAACTCCTTGTTTTCTCCTTGGAGGTTGATACATATATGAAGTGACCTGTGTCTCTTGTTTCTTTCATATTTCCTAAAAATCTTATCAATCCTAGCTCTAAATAGGCCTTCTTTTTCAAATAGAAGGTCTTCCACCTTTGCCTTGGTATCTTGAGGAAGACCTGAAGATCTGAACCACCTAAACCAAGAAAGCAGAATCCACAGAATTAGCTACTGAATCTGAGGAATCAAAGAGATGTGTTTAGGGCACTCCTTTCCATATGGCAGGTTTTCTCCAATGATGGCACAGGCCAACTATTTTGGAGTGTCTGGAAGATTTGAGATTTTTTTCCTCACGGATTGTACTGGTAGGAAGATATTAAGGCTTATAATTTGCTATCCTTAATCCCAGAATGGAGGAAAAAAGATTTTCCCTCTCAATATTTCTATCTTCTTCCCATCCTTGTCCACGCGTTCTTTGATTTCTGGATAGCTGCTTCTACCAATAGAGAATTTGGGGCAGAATTGGTGTGAAAATATAAAAACTCTTTTTGAGGAAGAGAGTATAAATTTGTCCACCTTTTAGATACTGCCTAAACAGTGGCTGGATTCATCCAAATGAGTTTTGCAGGTTTTAAGCCAATCCAATAAAAGCAAAGAAACTTTACTGCAAGAATAAGAACCCTAGATGGCAAACGGATGGGAAGTATCCTTTATGGAAAAAGTTGGCAACTTAAGAGTAGTCACCATTCTCAGAAAACAAAAGCATCCTCTAATGGAGATAATGCAGAAGGCACTTCCTCATCTTGTGATGCCTTTGTTTAATCTTCTTTATAGAAATGGCCGAGGTTGATATGTGTCGTATTTCAGAATCAGGTGCTTTGATCAATCTGGAATGCCTCCTGAAGTAATATGACCTGCAGTCTATTCTTCCACTTTTTCCTTGCATTTAGAGTAAATGTGCTACAAATACAGCACACCTAGAAAGAGAATGACCTTTTTCAAGGTAGGCAAGGCATCCTATAGGTGCTTCAGACACCAAGACGACTGTGGAGTAGTAAGCACAATATATAAACCATGATCTTCAGATCCACTATATAACTGTTTTCCCACAGAACAGGATACCAGGAACCATCTAATACAAAAAAACAACTACATCTAAAAGTATTTAAGAGTTGGCATTCTAACTATGAAGAATCCAGATAAAAAGTCCAAAAAGGTTCCTAATCAGGGGCTGTGGGGGGGGGGGGGGGGGGGGAAGAAAGCTGAAATGAATCCCAGTGACTAGAGCACCATATCCCTTTTTATAGCATTGCCCCTTGAATGTTCAGGAATAGGGAAGGGCAAGTAGGGGTGCAGGAGTACTCAAAAGGGCACTGCTAGCTAAGGTTCCACCATCAAAGTTGTACCAGTCAGCACAAGTCATGAGTGGAATTATGCAGAGGCCACTTAAAGGAGATGCACCATGTCCTTGTGAATCATGCAGTCAGATTTCTACCTTCTAAGAGCACAGATTTCAGACACTCGTCTCTACAAGAAAATTGTGAACAGAAAACATGTTTTTATAGAGAGTAACATATGATTTGATACCTTCCATTTGAATGAATGGACTACATAAGCTTGTAGCAGGTCTCAAATAGCAAACATACGTCAAACTATTGATCTGAACAGATGTGTTATCTGGCTGCTCACACAAGAACTTGGATAAACCTGCACTTATTACAGTACTGGCATTGTCATGAGATGTGGGTCTGAACTGTTATAGGACAGGTGTGAGCAAACTACGGCCCGCAGGCCACATATGGCCCGCCGACCGTTTTTATCCGGCCTGCGAAGGCAAGGGCCCCGCGCTTCTGGCCCAGGGGCCGAGCGAGTGCGGCATGCTGCAGGGCCGAGCCGAGCGCAGCATGCCCCGCCCTCCCTGGCCGGGCCCAGCGTGGTGTGCCGCGGGGCCCCGCCCTCGCTGGAAGGGACAAGCACTGCCAGCTGTGGGGTCCTGCCCTTCCTGACTAAGTGCTGGGCCCAGCGCTGCAGGGCCCCGTGTTTCCAGTCCGGCGGCGGACCCAGCCCGGGGAGCCACGGGGACCCAGCCGGGGAGCCGTGGGGTCCCGCACTCCCGAGCCGGTGGCCAGACCCAGTGCAGCGAGCCGTGGGGCCCCGCTCTCAGGCTGGAGCACCGGCTGAATATGGTAAGAAGGGGGGGTAGTTATAGTGGGGGATCTCGGGAGGGGGTAGTGAGGGAACAAAGCAGGAGGGCTTAAATTGGGGATAGAGTCCAGGGGGTGGGGGTTAGGGTGTTTAGGTCTCCGGAGGGGGCAGTTAGGGAAGAAAGAATAGGGGGATTACATAGGATGTGTGGTCCTGGGGGGGGAGGTTAGCGTGGGAGGCGTCTCTGGAGGGGGCAAATTGGGACAAGGAGCAGGGGAGGGTTGGATGGGTCGGGGATTCTAAGGGGGGCAGTCAGGGTGGGGAGTGGGTGGCGGGTTATATGGGGGGGCTGTTTGGGGAGGTAAAGCCTTCCCTACGCGGCCCTCCGTACAATTTTTAAACCCCGATGTGGCCCTCAGGCCAAAAAGTTTGCCCACTCCTGTTATAGGATCATACCATAAAGTGGTATTTCCGGTTTCCACCGACATCAAGTCTGTATCATTCTACATGCTATGTACTTTTCTTTGCATCTCTTAGTAGGAATAGTTTCCATCTCATAACAAATCTCTGAACCTCATGTGTAATCTCTCTGTATGCTACTAGAAAACAAAGGAAAACTGCATGTAAATATGAATGAAAGACTCTTGGTTCTGCAACATGATGGCAACCAGTGTTTGTGTCTTGTTGAACTTTTACATCACAGATTCTAGTCCTTTTTCTCTACCTTGAATCCCCTACGAGTGATCATCTGAGAGGAGATCAAGGAATTCTTTACATTTATCACAAATCTGTATGCATGGAGAGGAGCTTCCAAGTTGCTTCCTGTGAGGTTCTTAAGGATGTGATTATTATAAGTTTGCTAAGAATGGTTCCGGATGAGTCCCCGATTCCTCAATCTGATAGATTTTACCAGAGGCAAAAGACAGACCTAAAGATAAGAATTTGTCCATAGACAGATCAAAGAAATTGCTAATAATGGCCCCAGGGGAAAATATGCAGATAAGTTTCTGACAAATCCGCATTTTGTTGAAAGGTCTCCAAGACCTGACTGACTGACTCTGGTTTCCACTGAAACCATTCAACCCTGTTGTGTCTAAAAAAAAAAAATTAAAAAAAAAAAATACTTGGTTATTTTTTTCTTACTGTGAAGAAAATGAAGTAGGGCCCTGCGCGCCTTTGATTTTGAGGGATAGATTACCATTCCTATCTCTCAGAGTATACGGTGTCATTTAGAAATATCTGATGTTTCGCAGGGTCTTGGTAGGAAGGGGATGATGGACAGAATGTAGGAAGGCTTGAAACTCCAAAGAATAGTGCCCAGCATTATCTTCATGACCCACACATCTCTCAGATTGTCTCCATGTTTGTAAGTGGCCTCACAGGCTTATTTCAGGTTGGGAATAGGGACAGTTTTCATTATGCTGATGGTAGGGACTGGTCCTAATTTCAAGCCTGGGCTTCAGCAAAACATAATGTGCAAGGGACCAGGGTGTAAGGTGATCTGGCCTAGCAGTCACAGCTGGACTGAGGTCTGTCCAGAAGGGATGGGAGTCGCTGGACCAGAATTGGAGCAATCTCAAAGTCTAATCCCATAAACAAGAGCAGGGTCAGAGCTGGAGATCAGGAGACAAGGCGAAGTCTGGCATTGCAGCAAGCTGAAGTCTGTGCAGTTGAGTACGGGCACTTGGCCAATCAGAAGGCCACAGGGTTCTGTCACTCCAAATTTCTTGGGTGGTACTTCTGTGGCACCTTTTCTCTACAGTGCTTCTACATGGTCTCCCTGTGGCAGATTTCACGGTCCATGATGCATTTTTCATGGCTGTGAATATGGCATGGCCCTAATTATTAGTATTGCAGTAACCTCTAGGAGCCCGGATAAAGGATCAGAGCTCCCACTGTACACCCACCCACCCTGCCCCGCACCCCTACACACAAAGTTTATTGTAAACTTTTGCCCCAAAAAGCTTACAATGTAATCATGAGACTACATTTGAATACAGATGCACTGAGGAAGAACAACAGTGAGACAGTTATTAGTGTAATAAGCAGCAGTCACATCACACCAGTTCTAGCACTTTGAGTTTTACTGGTGTGGAGAGGAAAGATTTTGGCTTATCGGTGAGACACCACATATTACAGCTTCTTCCAGAACAAGATTTGCCAGAGTATTATAAGACACAGAGGATTTCTTCTGAATTATCATTCACTCTCCAGGATTAAATCCATGGATCTGTCTTCCAAGAGTGCCATTTCTAGGGGGAGTTTATTTAATATAAACTTGAATTGACCATGGTCGGAAAGTCAAAGTTTTGCAGGTTGTCACAACAGAATACTGCGATTAGCAGAGCACTTGGTTGCCAGTGGGGTTCTGGGACTTGCAATACTATTTTGAAGTTCCTTCTAAAGGCAGTTTCTGTCTACCTGTCTGTTCAGTTTTTTGGGGAAAATGACACTCTCGGCAGAAATGATGATGTCGGCTACTAGGGAAATTGTTGCTATAACTGACCTTGAGAAGTGTAAAGAGAGAATCTTTGGCTCTAAGACCCTGTAGAATTTTAAAATTTGATAAATAAGCCTCTTTCCCTTCATCAGCAATATCCTCAAAGAAGGAATGAAGGCCAATCAATGGTAGATGATCTTTTGGTTTTGAATAAGATATTTGGCCTTCATGGTTCCAAACAAGCCTGGGGGAAAAGAATGCCTCCTGCTTCTCAGATTCAAGGGTATCATAATGCAAAGCACCCAAGTCCCCTTCATCAATAGAAAAGCTAGAGCTCAGTGATGAGGAGGATTCTTGTGCAATTGGTGGTTTTCTCCTTGTGTTTTCTGGTCTGTGCGTTATACTTTTGCCTTTTAGCAAAAAATATGGTTGCTGAAGGAGAATTAGCTTTGCGAACAGGGCTAACAAGGAGTTTCATGAGGGAGTTCTCCAAGTGAAGGAGGAGCAAATACGAGACCCTTGCGATAAGTAGCTGTCTGTAGTGGGGGGGGGGGGGGGGGTGGCGGGGGGTTACTTGCTGTGTGTTAAGCTTGTGTTTATCTGTCTGAAGAACCAGGTGCTGTGGCCGGCAGTTGGAAGCTGTGAGCTTCTAAACAAGGTTTGAAATCTAGAAGCCTCTGTTCATTGGCTGAGCCTTAGTCAAGGGGCAGGACTATCAGGAAGGCCAGGGCTTTATAAAGCAATGAGCAAGAGACCGGGGAGCTTTGCGAACAGGGCTAACCGAGTTTTGTGAGGAAATTTGGAAGAGGAGTGGGAAGGGGGCACGGTATACTTGTCATTCTTTAAAAAACCTTTAAACTAAACTATAATCAAAACTTCTTGATTTAAACAAAAACCCCGTCATTAACCGAGGTAGCTGTAGGAGAGAATGCAAGCAGAAGCCCAGCAGCAGAGTGGGGGCTATCCTATTTATTGCACTTAATGTAGCATGTATGATTACCTACCATGTGGGCAGGTGACATGTGTGTGCATTCAGTGCAAGGAGCTCCTGGCCTTCAGAGACCATGTGCAGACTTTGGAAGCCAGGGTGGTGGAACTGGAGGAGCTAAGGTAGCCAGAGAAGTATACTGATGAGGCTTTCCGGGACACTGTAGATTTGTTCCACTTCCGGTCAGACAGACCCTGCAATGTTGAGGAGGACGAAGGGCCCAGGGAAGGAGAGCAGTCAGCTGGAGCAGAGGAAAACTTTCCCATAGTTGGGACCCTCATTCCAGATGGTGTTGGTGTATCCTCTTGCACCAAGGTTACCTCTTTGGGGGAGGAAACTCCAGTCATTAGGAAAAGGCATGTGTTAGTAATGAGAGATTCAATCATTAGAAACACAGATACTGCGTTTGCGATAATGGGGAGAACCATATGGTGACTTGCCTGCCTGGTGTAAAGGTTGCGGATCTCTAGAAGCATCTAGATACATTTATGAGTAGTGCTTGGGAGGAGCCAGTCACCGTGGTACATGTAGATACCAATGACATAGGGAAGGGTAAGCGAGACGTCCTGGAGGACAAATTTCGGCTCCTAGGAAAGAGACTGAAATCCAGGACCTCTATGGTGGCACTCTCAGAAATGGTCCCAGTTCCATGCACACAGCCAGGTAGGCAGTCAGAGGTTCAGAGTCTCAATGCGTGGATGACACAATGGTGTAGGGAAGACGGGTTTAGATTTATTAGGAACTGGGGAAACTTTTGGGATAGAGAGAGCCTATGCTGGAAGGATAGGCTACACCTAAATCAAAGTGGAACCAGACTGCTGGCACTTAACATTAAAAGGTTGCAGAGCAGTTTTTAAAATTAAGAGATGGGGGAAAGCCGATTGCTGCAGAGGAGCACGTGGATCGGACAGAGAATTCTCTAGTAGGAGAGTCTATTGATAAGATTCTCTAGGTCAGGGGTCGGAAACCTCTCAGAAGTGGTGTGCTGAGTGTTCATTTATTCACTCTAATTTAAGGTTTCACGTGCCAGTCCTACATTTTAACGTTTTCAGAAGGTCTCTTTCTAGAAGTCTATAATATAGAACTAAAACGATTGTTGTATGTAAAATACGATTTTTTAAATGTTTAAGAAGCTTCATTTAAAATTAAAGTGCAGAGCCCCTGAGACTGGTGGCCAGGACCCAGGCAGTGTGAGTGCCACTGAAAATCAGCTTGCGTGCCACATTCGGCACCCGTGCCATTGGTTGCCTACCCCTGCTCTAGGTTTTAGTCAGGAGGAAAGGATGGAAAAGGATGAAGTAGGGGCCAGATCAGACAAGGGCAAACAAATAAACAGTGACAAGTTTTTAAAGTGCTTATACACAAATGCTAGAAGTCTAAACAATAAGATGGGTGAACTAGAGTGCCTGATGTTAAAGGAGGTTATTGACATAACAGACATCACAAAAACCTGGTGGAGTGAGGACAATCAATGCGAGGACACAATCATTCCAGGGTACAAAATATATCAGAAGGACAGAACAGGTCGTGCCAGGGGGAGAGGGGGATGGCATCATATGTGAAAGAAAATACAGAATCAAATGAAGTAAAAATCTTAAATGAATCCACGTGTTCCATAGAATCTCTATGGATGGTATAAGAACATAACAATAGGAGTATGAAGAACAGCTAACCAAAAACTGTAAAGGTAATAAAATGTTTTTTGAGTACATCAGAAGCAGGAAGCCTGCTAGACAACCAGTGGGACCCTGGACAATCGAGGTACCAAAGGAGCACTTAAAAGACAATAAAGTCATTGCGAAGAAACTAAATGAATTCTTTGCTTCAGTCTTCATAGTTGAGGACATTAGGTAGATTCCCAAACCTGAGCCGTCTTTTATAGGGGACAAATCTGAGGAATTGTCACAGACTGAAGTGTCACTAGAGAAGGTTTGTATAAATTCATGGTGCACCCACATCTTGAATACTACGTACAGATGTGGTCTCATCTCAAAAAAGATACAGTAGAGCCCAGCTATAACGTGACAAATGGGATCCAAAAAATCCCATCGCGCTAAATGCGGGGACGCGTTAGAGCAGGGTCTCAGTCCCCGGCAGGCAGGGCTGAGACTTCTCTCCCTACTGCCCAGCCTACCAGGGACAGAGAACTCCTGGGCTGCAGACTGGGAGTTCTCTGTGGAAGCCACTGCGCCCCCCCGCCTGGCAGGGGACACCGGTGACTGCAACCCCGGAGTCCCCTGCCCAGCAGATACAGGGCCGCTGCTTCTCTCACCTGCTCACCTGGGAGAGAAGCTGCAGTCCCACGCCTGCCGGGACAGGGGACTCCGGGGCTGCAGGCGCAGGGGCGGCGGCTTCCAGGGAATAAATAGCCTTTATCAGATTCTGTTCTCCATACCAGTATTTACAGACTGATCAAATCAATATTAGCTACCTCTTTTGACACCTAAACAAATTGAGCTCCTGGAGGCTATCACTATAAAGCATGTTTTCTAATCATTCATTCATTCTCATAGATCTTCTCTGAATCCTCTCCAATTTATCAATGTCCTTCTTGAAGTGTTGACTCCAGAACTGGGCACAGTATTCTAAAACATAGGAGCAAAATAAACTTTCCTTCTATTCGATAATCCCATTTATACACCCAAGGTCTGTCTTAGCCCTTTTAGCCACAGCATCACACTAAAAGCTAAGATTCAGCTGATTATGGACTATGATCTTTTTCAGTGTTGCTGCTTCCCAAAAGGAGTCCTTCATCCTCTATGACCTATATTCTTTGTTCCTAGATGTATGACATTACAGTTGACTGTACTGACATGCATATTGTTTGCCTGGGTCCAGTTTATCTAGTTATCCAGATAACTGTGTCAACTAATTCTTTTTTCCATTATTTACCACTCCCCCAATGAATTTGCAATCTTTATCAGGTATGCTTTATTCCAGCTCGCTGACAAAAGTATTAAACAGCATAGGGCCAAAAATCAATCCTTGTGTGACATTTGAAACATGCTCGCTCAATGATTCCCTGATTACACTGAGATCCATCAGTTAGCCACTTTTTAATCCATTTAATGTGCCAGGTTGATTTTGTATCCTTCCAGTTTCTTAAATTAAAATGTCATGCCTTACAGAAAAGTATATCACATCACCATTATTACCTTTATCAGCCAAATTTACAATTTCACTAAAAACGTATCTAATTAGTTTGATAGGATCTATTTCCATAAACCTTTTTGTCAATTGGCATTAATTAGAACACCCTCTAAATTCTTTATTAATCTATACTACTGTTCAACTACTTTTCTTGTGTGTATGCTATACAGAAAAATATGGGGGGAAGCACAGGGAACAACCAAGATTTCCCATTCATTAAAACAATCAAAATGCACTTAAAGCAAATTATCTCCTAAATGTAGCTATGGAAAACCTGTATGTATGTCTCAAATGGTAATTTTAAAATAGTGTGATTGTCAAGACAGATATTAAGTTATATTCTCTTTAAAGAAATCTACTTTAAATGTCAAAGTCAACAAGTCAGGCATTTAGTTATCACTTATCTGCTCTTAGTACATAAAATGAGTACCGTTTAGGATTCTTGAGAACTGTGGTTATTTGACCATATGTTCTGAGCTATATTTAAAACAGCGGCATGAAAAAAAGGAATTTGTACATAAGGAATTTGTACTTACAGTAAATATCCGTCTGCCAGTCCGATCAAAAGTTACACAGTATACAGAAGATAAATGTCCTAGGATTCGTTTGTGCATTTTCATATGTTGATACACAGCAGTTGGAACAAGTTGTTCAAGTCTGTATTTTCCATTTAGTTTTCTTGAAAAAAGGGTGTCCGCTACCAAAGAAACAAATATTAACAGTGATTATATTTTGTACTACAGCTAAGTTGCATGTCATAAGGAAAGTTATACACAGTATTTGATCACTTACAGTATGTGAAACGTTTGCAATCATTCTCCAATTTTATAACACGTAGTTTAATCAAAATCCTTAGCATACTTAACAGGAAAAAAACATAGGGCAAAAATACTTCAGATAATATCTAGTACTTCCATCACACGCTCATAAATCTACATTCTGCTTTTTAAAAATACAAATGGAAAAATAATCAGCTGGTTACATACAAGTTTGCATGAGTTTAGTTCTCTTCTGCTTAAAGGTGAACTCTAATTTTGACTAGTGAAACTTTTCACACAATCCTTTTAAAATATAAAAATGTTTGTGAGGAAATAAATTTTCTCCTTGTTTGCTGTTTTGATTCTTGTTACAAAAGTCATTAGTGCTAGATCAAGAACCTCCCAAGAAAATTGAAAGATTGTAAATAAAGCTCAGCAGAGCGATATTTACCGTATATACTCGAGTATAAGCCGAGTTTTTCAGCCCACTTTTTGGGCTGAAAAAAGCCTCCTCGGCTTATACTCGAGTCAACCCGGTAAAAAAAAAAAAAAAAAAAAAAAAGCCTCGCTCTCCCGTCCCCGCCGCGCGGGCGGGCTGCCGGGAGCGTCCCGGTTCCCCCCTCCCCGCCGCGGGCGGGCTCCCGGCAGGGACAGGACGGGTTGCGCCCGCAATGGCCGGGGCTCCCCCCGTGACAGGCCGCGGCACGGAGCCGCCGGGCCCAACCGCCCCGGGATCCTCCCGAGCCAGCCCTGCTACCGCGCAGCGGGGGCCGTTCCCCCCCCAGGGAGGGGTGAGTGCAGGGCCCGGCCCGGGCGGCGGGCTGGGGGGGGGGGGGAACGGCCCCCGCTGCGCGGTAGCAGGGCTGGCTCGGGAGGATCCCGGGGCGGTTGGGCCCGGCGGCTCCGTGCCGCGGCCTGTCACGGGGGGAGCCCCGGCCATTGCGGGCGCGACCCGTCCTGTCCCTGCCGGGAGCCCGCCCGCGGCGGGGAGGGGGGAACCGGGACGCTCCCGGCAGCCCGCCCGCGCGGCGGGGACGGGAGAGCGAGGCTTTTTTTTTTTTTTTTTTTTTTTTTTTTTTTTTGGGTCCGGCGGGGAGGGGAGGAACCGGGGCGCACATTTTTTTTTTGGTCCGGCGGGGAGGAGGGAACCTCGGCAGCCCGCCCGCGGCGGGGAAGGGGGAACCTCGGCAGGGGGAACTCGGCAGGGGGAACCTCGGCAGGGGGGAACCTCGGCAGCCCGCCCGCGGCGGGGAAGGGGGAACCTCGGCAGGGGGAACTCGGCAGGGGGAACCTCGGCAGGGGGGACTCGGCTTATACTCGAGTCAATAACTTTTCCAGCTTTTTGTGCTAAAATTAGGTGCATCGGCTTATATTCGGGTCGGCCTATATTCGAGTATATACGGTAGATCGCTTACCCCACAACAAATTCAGGTTTAGCACCAATGAAATTTGACATACATACACCAGGTTAACACTAACCAAATAGTTCTCAATCTGTGTTTAGAACCTTTATGTTGCAGAGGCAAACAGAAGGATAAGAGCAATATATTTTATACACAGCAAAACTGTGATAATGCAGATTATACCGTATATTCCGGCGTATAGGACGATGGGGCGTATAAGACGACCCCAGAGTTTTCCACTAAAAAAGCCGGATTACAAAAAAAAAAAACCAAAAAAAAAAAAACACCCCACACAAAAAGTGCGTGCGCCCCGCTCTCCCGTCCCCGCCGCGGGCGGGCCGCTGGGAACCCCCCCGCTCTCCCATCCCCGCCGCGCAGCCACAAGACTCACTTCAATGCAATGTTTCTTAATGACTCGTGATCAGTACTTTATTCATTGCGATCAGTGCTATGCACTTAAAGGGGGATTTTCTTGTCCTCTTTTAGACTGGACTGGTAAATACTCCCCCCACCCCACCCCCTGCAGCCCCGGGGCAGAGTTTGTGGCAGGCAATTGAAGGCGCTGGACGCTCGGGTCTCACGGAAAAGCAACTAAAATGGAGCGGGGGGCAGGCGAGCCCTGGGGATGGTGGTGGTGAAACCTGGGGAGAGGGGCAGCGGCGGGGCCCTGCAGGGAGGTGGGAATCAGCGGGGTCCTGGAGGGAGGAGGCGGGGAAAGGGGGGCGGAGGAGTCCCCTAGGCATCTCCGGGAGACCGCGGCAGGGCGAGTGTTGCTCTGCAGCAAGGGGGGGGGGGGGGATCAGTGCCGGGGGTTGCTGTCCCTGCATCCCAGCCTGCTCCCCGGGGATGGTGCTGACGAGAAATAAATACTCAGCTACCGTCCCTGCTGCTAGGGTGGCTGCTGCAGCCCAGGGCTCCGCCTCCCCTGCCGCGGCGGGGACGGGAGAGCGGCGCGCTCCCAGCAGCCCGCCCGCAGCGGGGACGGGAGAGCGGGGCACACGCGCTTTTTGTGTGTGGTTTTTTTTTTTTACCGGCGTATAAGACGACCCCTGAGTTTAAGCCAGGAAAATAGTCTCAAAAAAGTTGTCCTATACGCCGGAACATACGGTAGTTTATTCAGCCTCTGCTTTTTCTTCATGTTTTCATTTGCACATAAACACATTAGATATTTGTGTTTATGTGCTCACATTATAGGGATAGTACTGGTTAAGAATTTAATTCAGTTATTAGCCAAATTCATTCTGGCTACCACAGGCTACACCTCACTGCCCCTGCATGATTGTGGGAGCAGAGTTTTTTTTGTTTTTGTTTATTTTTTAAGAGAGGGCAAAATTTGCTCCCATGAAGAATGGTTCTGTTTCCACTGCCCACACCTGCCAGAGACAGGCAGCTTTAAACTAGACTGGGATCCACTGGAGTCCCATTAATTCAGGGTGTCGGCAAACTTTTTGGCCAGAGGGCCACATTGAGGTTCAAAAATCGTACGGAGGGCCGGGTAGGGAAGGCTGTGCCTCCCCAAACAGCCTGGCCCTGACCCATCTGACTTTACATTGCATCTCAAACCTATCCTCTCCATTACTTCTACTTGGTTTGTGCATTTGGCATCTTCATTGATAAGATCAATGTCGTCAGCCAAGTCCAAATCAAATAGCCTTGAATTGTTCCGTTTTAGGCCATAGGTCTCACTGTCACATTGTTTTAATCTTTTTTTTCCCCCCAAAATGGAAAAAAAATGGATTGATTGCTGATCGAGACGGTAAAATGTTCAAGAAGATCAGAAAGGCTACCAGAAAACGTAATGATAATGGGGGACTTCAACTACCCCATACTGACTGGGTACATGCCACCTCAGGACAGGATGCAGAGATAAAATTTCTAGATACCATACATGACTGCTTCTTGAAGCTGATAGTCCTGGAACCTACCAGAGAAAAGGCAATTCTTGATTTAGTACTAAGTGGAGCACAGGATCTGGTCTGAGTGGCAGACTGCTCAGGAACAGCAAACTACATTTAACACCTTGATAGGGGGGAAAATACTAAAGAAATACGGTATAGCAGCATTTAACTTCAGAACAGAGAATGACATGAAAATGAGGAAGCTAATTAAACAGAAAACTAAAGAAACAGTCACAAGAGTGAAATGCCTGCAAGATGCACAGAAACTATTTTAAAAACATCATAATAGAGGCTCAAACTAAATGTAGAGACACACACCCCAGGTTCTAAAACTAATCAGAGTACAAAAAACAAAGAAATGCCACCATGGTTAAGAACATAAGAATGGCTGTAATGGGTTGGACAAAAGGTCCAACCAGCCCAGTATCCTGTCTGCCAACAGTGGCCAGTGCCACGTGCCCTAGAGTCAGTGAACCTAACAGGTAACAATCAAGTGATCTCTCCCCTGCCATCCATCAGCACCCTCTGACAAACAGAGGCTAGGGACACCATTTCTTACCCATCCTGGCTAATAGCCATGAATGGGCTTAACCTCCATGAATTCATCCAGTTCTCTTTCAAAACCTGTTATACTCCTAGCCTTCACAACCTCCTCAGGCAAGGAGTTTCACAGATTGACTGTGTGAAGACGAACTTCCTTTTATTTGTTGCAAACTTGCTGCTAATTAATTTCATTTGGTGGCCCCTAGTTCTTATATTATGGGAACAAGTAACTTTTTCTTATTCACTTTCTCCACACCACTCGTGACTTTATATACCTCTATCCCTATCACTCCTTAGTTTCCTCTTTTTCAAGATGGAAAGTCCTAGCCTCTTTAATTTCTCCTCATATAGGACCGGTTCCGAACCCCTAATCATTTTAGTTGCCCTTCTCTGAACCTTTTCTAATGCCAATATATCTTTTTTGAGATGAGGAAACCACATCTGTACGCAGTATTCAAAATGTGGGCAAAACATGGATTTATATAAGGGCAATAAGATATTCTCCATCTTATTTGCTCTCTTTTTTAAAGATTCCTAACATTCTGTTTGCTTTTTTTGACTGCCACTGCACACTGTGTGGACGTCTTCAGAGAACTATCCATGATGACTCCAAGATCTTTTTCCTGATTAGTTGTAGCTAAAATAGCCCCATCATATTGTATGTATACCTGTGGTTATTTTTTCCCCATGTGCATTATTTTACATTTATCCACATTAAATTTCTTTTGCCATTTTGTTGCCCAATCACTTCGTTTTGTGAGATCTTTTTGAAGTTCTTTATAGTCTGCTTTGGTCTTAACTATCTTGAGCAGTTTGGTATCATTTGCAAATTTTGCCACCTCAGTTTACCCCTTTCTCCCAATCATTTATGAATAAGTTGAATGGGATTGGTACGAGGACTGACCCTTGGGGACCACCACTAGTTACCCCTCTTCATTCTTAAAATAAACCATTTATTCCTACCCTTTGTTCCCTGTCTTTTAACCAGTTTTCAATCCATGAAAGGATCTTCCCTCTTATCCCATGACAACTTAATTTACATAAGAGCCTTTGGTGAGGGACCTTGCCAAAAGCCTTTTGGAAATCTAAGTACACTATGTCCACTGGATCTCCCTTGTCCACATGTTTGTTGACTCCTTCAATGAACTCTAATAGATTAGTAAGACGTGATTTCCCTTTACAGAAACGATGTTGACGTTCGTCCAATTTATGATGTTCTATGTGTCTAACAATTTTATTCTTTACTGTTGTTTCAACCAATTTACCTAGTACTGACGTTAGACTTGCTGGACTGTAATTGCCAGGATCACAACTGAGTAAAAGAGACAGATAGTGGCAAAAAGAAATCCTTTAAATATTGGAAGTCAAACCCAACTGAAGAAAAAATAAAGAAGAATAAACTCTAGCAAGTAAAGTTTAAAAGTTTATTAGAGGGTGGGCCAAAAAAGAATCTGAAGAGCAACTAGCAAGACACTAAACACAACAGACAGAAATGTTTAAGAACATCACAGGGGTGCCATTTCAGGTTGGGGAGAGGGGTACAACTTTACCCATAATTCCAGGGGCTACTCAGGCACTTGAAAACACTAGCTTTTTTGCAGATAATGCAGGGTGGGGGCGAGACCCCAAAAATTATAACTCAAAGGAGGGCTCAGCTCAAAAAGTTTGAGAACTGCTCAGGCAGGGGGTAGCTAGGCTCTGTGTGCAAGCAGGGAAGTAGCTCAGGGTGCAGGAAGAGGGATAGCAAGGCGTTGTGTGCAGAGAGAGGTGTAGCTCAGGGAGCAAGCACAGAGGAGGTAGCTAGTGGCTGTGTGTTGTGGTGGGGGTGTAGCTCATGGTGCAGGGACGAACTATATCTGATGGGGAGTTTGCAGGGGGAAGGGGTCTGAGGGGCCCACCCACACACTCAGTCCTTAGCTGGCACAGTGAGGGCAGATCCTCCTTGTGGCCATGTGCACACTGGAGCAGGCCATGCCATCTTACACAGTCATCATGGCCACCAGCACCCAGTGGTTCCCGGGCATGGAAGAGTACACCAACCTGAGCCTGGAGGATGCAGCAGCCATTACCCAGTTCACCACTCCCCATCCAAACATTCCTCCCTTGGGGAGGAAGCAGGACCAAATGGAAGGCAGAAATTTGGGTGCCCCTCCCCTCATGTCACTTCTGCTATGTATCCATTTCAGGGGGCAATGTCGTCCCCCCATACCCTTTCAATCTCCACCAATGCAGGGGGCTAGAGGCAAGTGCCACCCCGCCCTCTCTAAATTGTGCTGCCCCGGTACATCAGAAGCAGGAAGCCTGGCAAACAATGAGTGGGGCCAGTGGATGATCAGAGTGCTAAAAGTTCACTCAAACACGACAAGGCCATTGCGGAAAAGCTAAATGAATTCTCTGTATCTGTCCTCATTGCAGATGATTAGAGGAAGATTCCCACACCTAAAAGGAATGGCCCAGGTGACAAATCTGGGGAACTATACCAGACTGAAATGTCAAAAGGGGTAGTTTTGGAACAAATTGATAAATTAAACAGTAATAAAAGTCACCAGGACCAGATGGTTTTTACCCAACAGTTCTGAAAGAATTCAAATATGAAACTGCATATAAACTATCACTTAAGTCAGTCTCTGTACCAGAGGACTGGAGGATAGCTCACATAACACCAATTTTTAAAAAGGCTCCAGAGGAAATCTTGAACCAATAAGCCTAACTTCAGTACCAGGCAAACTGGTTGAAACTATAATAAAGAACAGAATTTTCAGACATACAGATGAATTTGTTGGGGAAGAGTCAACACATGTTCTGTAAACCGAAACCATGCCTCACCAACCTACTAGAATTCTTGGAGGGGATCAACAACGGATGTTAACAAGGGTGATTCAGTGGACGTAGTGAACTGGGACTTTCAGAAAGTCTTTGACAAGGTCCCTCACCAAAGACTCTTAAGCAAAGCATGCAGTCTGGGGGTAAGAGTGAATGACCTCTTAAGGATCAGTAACTGGTTAAAAGACAGGACACAAAAGGTCAGAATAAATGGTCAGTTTTCACAAAGGAAAGAGGTAAATAACGGGGTCCCCTAAGCATATGTAGTGGGACGTTTGCTGTTCAACACATTCATAAATCATCTGGAAAAGGGTAAACAGCAAGGTGGTATACTGAACTACTTAAGAAAAGGAATCTCATAAAACTGGGCAACCAAATGGCAGATAAAATTCAATGTTGACAAATGCAAAGTAATGCACATTGGAAAAATTAATCCCAATTATACATTCAAACTGATGGGATCTAAATTAGCTATTACCACTAGTCAAATTACTGAAATAATTTGGGATCCTATAGATCATTGGTGCAACCAAGGTCCTGTAGGGGCAACAAATATTATGTAAAGGGGGTCATATAAGGTGTCTACGACCAGGTTATGGATTGCTGATTATGACTATGCCATTGGTATGAGTGTATCATTTTTGTAGTTGAAGTTATGAATACTGGCTCTGTACTGTCTGTCTTTCCAAATATTGTGCTATCCTCATGGGGACATTCCAGAAAAACAGGGTTACTTACCTGTAACTGTTGTTCTTCGAGATGTGTTGCTCACATCCATTCCATTTAGGTTAGGTACGCGCAGCGTGCCTGGTTGCCGGGTAGATTTTCCCCTAGCTATAGCCTGGGTGAGCAGGGAGCCCCCTGGAGTGGCGCCCTTATAGCAGCCTATATATACCCCTGCGACCCCAGGCACCATCTTAGTTCCTTCTTGCCGGCTAATCCGACAGTGGGGAAGGAGGGTGGGTTTGGAATGGATGTGAGCAACACATCTCGAAGAACAACAGTTACAGGTAAGTAACCCTGTTTTCTTCTTCGAGTGATTGCTCACATGCATTCCATTTAGGTGACTACAAGCAATACCTAGGAGGAGGGGTCGGATTGACCCATTGCTGATCGTAAGACCGCTGACCCAAACGCAGCATCGTCCCTGGTTTGCTGGACTATGGCGTAGTGGGCGGCAAAGGTGTGGACGGAGGACCAGGTGGCCGCCCTGCAGATGTCCTGAATAGGGACTCCCTCCCGGAAGGCCGCAGAGGACGCCTGCGCTCTCGTGGAGTGTGCTGTTACTCTCTCAAGCGGTTTGCCCGCGAGTTCATAACAGGTGTGGATGCACGAGGTGATCCAGGAGGAGAGTCGTTGGGCTGAAATCGGCTGGCCCTTCATCCTTTCCGCAACCGCCACAAACAGTTGGGTCGTTTCCTGAATTGCTTTGTCCTGTCTAAATAAAAAGCAAGAGCCCTTCTGACATCCAACGTGTGTAATTGTTGCTGCTTTTCAGAGGTATGCGGTCTAGGACAAAAGACTGGGAGACAAATGTCTTGATTGATATGGAAGGGCGAGACCACCTTAGGCAGGAAAGCCGGGTGGGGACGTAGCTGCACCTTGTCCTTATGAAAAATGGTGTAGGGCGGCTCTGAGGTCAGTGCACGTATCTCTGACACTCTACGAGCCGAGGTGATAGCTACTAAAAATGCCACCTTCCAGGAAAGGTAAAGTAGGGAACACGTGGCGAGGGGCTCGAACGGGGGCAACGTGAGGCGTGAGAGCACAAGGTTTAAGTCCCAAGCTGGAATCGGGCGCTTCACGCTCGGGTACAATTTGTCCAGTCCCTTAAGAAAACGATACACCACAGGGTCAGAAAATACCGAGCGGTTTGCCTGGCCAGGGTGGAAAGCCGAGATCGCAGCCAAGTGGACTCGAATGGTGGAGGTAGACAGGCCTTGATTTCTAAGGCCTAAGAGGTAGTCCAATATACGAGGAATAGAAGCCTGAGTCGGGACGATGGCCAATCTCCCACACCAGGTGGAGAAGCGGGTCCACTTTGCGATGTAGGTGCTTCTAGTGGCAGGCTTCCTGCTACCCAGAAGGATGTTCTGTACCTCAGCTGAGCATAAAAGCTCTGGACCTCTCAGCCATGGAGTAGCCATGCTGTGAGATGGAGGGACTGGAGGTCCGGGTGCAGGAGACGACCGTGGTCCTGAGAGATCAGGTCTGGGCATAATGGGAGGCTGATGGGAGGGGCTCTGGAGAACTGGAGGAGGGACGCATACCAACACTGCCTGGGCCAGGCTGGGGCTATGAGGATGACGTGGGCCTTGTCCCGTTTGATCTTCAGGATCACCTTGTGTAGAAGTGGGATCGGGGGGAACGCGTAGAGCAGGTGCCCCGTCCAGGGTAGGAGAAAGGCATCTGTCAAGGACCCCCTGGCGCTGCCTCGGAAGGAGCAGAACTGGAGGCACTTCCTGTTCTGCCTGGAGGCAAAGAGATCGATCTGGGGAAACCCCCACCTTAGGAAGATCGGCCGAATAACGTCCGGTCTGAGGGACCACTCGTGTGTCGCAAAGGACCTGCTGAGGTGGTCTGCCAGCGTGTTCTGAACACCCGGGAGGAACGAGGCCACAGGGTGAATCCGGTGGGCTATACAAAATTCCCAGAGGAGAAGCGCCTCCTGACATAGAGGGTTGGAGCGGGCCCCGCCCTGTTTGTTTATGTAGAACTGGGCTGTGGTGTTGTCCGTAAGTACCGCTACACATCGGCCTTGTAGTGTATTTCGAAAGGCCTGGCAAGCCAGGCGAACGGCTCTCAGCTCCCTGACGTTGATGTGAAGGCAGAGATCCGATTCCGACCAGCGGCCCTGAGTCCTGAGGTGACCGAGGTGGGCCCCCCATCCCAGAGATGAAGCGTCCGTTACCAGAGAGAGGGACGGGCTGGGGGGGAGGAAGGGGACACCGCGACATACATTGTCCTGATCTTCCCACCAAGCCAGAGTGGATAGTATGTCTCTGGGGATAGTGAGGAGAGTGTCTATATTGTCTCTGCGTGGTCTGTAGGCCGACGCTAGCCACGACTGTAGTGGACGGAGTCTCAGCCTGGCGTGTTGCGTGACCTGTGTACATGAGGCCAAGTGGCCTAGTAGGCTGAGGAACGTTCTGGCCGTGGTCATGGGACAGGCGCGCAGACCCCGAATGGCCAACTGGATGGCTAGAAAACGAGTGTGAGGTAGGGACGCCCGTGCTACAGTGGAATCCAGAAAGGCCCCTATGAACTCGATCCTCTGGGTTGGTTCCATTGTAGACTTTTCTCTGTTGAGAAGTATTCCCAAACGGTCGAACGTCCTGATGACCAGGTGCACGTGTGAACGCACTTGGTCCTTGCAGGTGCCTCGAATTAGCCAGTCGTCTAAATACGGGTATAGCTGTACCCCGTTGCGCCGAAGGGACGCCGCTACCACTGCCATGCACTTGGTGAAAACCCTGGGTGCAGTGGAGAGGCCGAAGGGTAGAACAGCAAACTGGTAGTGTTCCCCTGCCACCAGGAAGCGGAGGTAGCGCCTGTGCGATGGGTTTATACTTATATGGAAATACGCGTCCTTCATATCGAGGGCAGCGAACCAGTCTCCAGGATCCAGAGAGGGGATAATGGTGCCCAAGGCGACCATGCGGAACTTGAACTTGCTCATGTGGGCATTGAGTCCTCGCAGGTCTAGGATGGGCCGGAGGCCCCCTTTCGCCTTGGGAACCAGGAAGTAGCGTGAGTAGAACCCCTTGCCTCTGAACTCCTCCGGTACGGGTTCGATGGCTCCCAGCGCAAGGAGCGACCTCACCTCCTGTACGAGGAGTTGCTCGTGAGAGGGGTCCCTGAAGAGGGACGGGGAGGGTGGGTGGGCGGGAGGAGTGGAGGACAGTTGGAGCGAGTATCCCATCTCCACCGTGCGGAGGACCCACTGGTCTGAGGTGATGTCCGACCAAGCACAGAGGAAGTGGGACAGACGGTCTCCGAAGGGAGGATCCGGAAGGGAAACTGGTGTTCTGCCCCCGGGCGCACCTTCAAAAGTTTTGCCTAGGCCCGCGGGGTGGCTTCGGGGCCTGTTGCCTCCCCCCTTGGCGTGGGCCTGGGCGCCGGCGATAAGGTCTCGGTCTCCTCTGCTGGGAGTCTCGAGGTGGGCGGGCAGGTGGGAAGAATTGCCGTCGCGGGGGGTAGAAGGGACGTCTCTGCGATGACGGTGCCTGCATACCCAAGGATTTAAGGGTTACCCCTTTGTCCTTAAGGTTTTGGAGACGAGTGTCCGTGTCTCCGGAAAAGAGGGAATCCCCTTCAAAGGGGAGGTCCTGGATCTTGAGCTGCACAGCCTGGGACAAAGTGGTGGACTGCAGCCAAGCCGCCCGACGAAGGGCGATTCCTGAAGCCATGGCCCTTGCCGCTGCGTCAGCAGAGTCCAGGGCCGCCTGTAGGGCATATCTGGAAATGTCCCTGCTTTGGCGGATCAAAGCCCTAAACTGTTGCTTATTGTCCGGCGGGACCACAGCCTCTAACTTTGCTAGGGCCTCTGTCGTATCGAAATGATGACGACTTAAGAGGGCCTGGTGGTTGGTTACCCTCAGAATAAGGCCCCCTGAAGAATAAATTTTTCGACCGAAGTGGTCCAGGCGCCTTGCCTCTTTAGTCTTAGGGGCCTGCGCCTCCTGCCCGTGGCGCTCCCTATCATTCACCGATTCCACCACGAGTGAGGAGGGAGGAGGATGGGTGTAGAGATATTCGTACCCCTTAGCAGGGACGAAGTATTTCCTCTCCACTCCCCGAGCGGTGGGGGGGATGGAGGCCGGGGTTTTCCAGATTGTAGTAGCGTTCTGTCTGATCGTGTTGATGAACGGTACTGCTACCTTCGACGGGGCCCCTTTAGACAACATGGTGGTCACAGGGTCCTCAACCGTCGGGGTCTCCTCCATTGGCAAGCTCATATTAGTTGCCACTGCTTTTAGAAGGCCTTGGTAAAGGGCCAGGTCAGAGGAGGGTAGATTGTCTGATGACATGCCCGCCACCGCATCCCCCCGGGCAGGGGAGGCGTATGGGCCCAAGTCGCCCGCCACCAAAGGGGCACCAGAGGGGCCAACTATCGAAGATGGTCCTGGCAGAGGGTCATCGGTGCTCCCTGATCTTAAAGGGAACCCCGGGTCTGACTGTGTGGTCTGGGGCTGATCATAAGCCCATTGATCCCAAGCTGGCCACTGCTGCTCAGTGGCGGATCTTGGGGACACCGAACCTTGGGTGGGGGGCCAGGGTTGACCTCCCCTGGCGGGCTGTGAGGGTCGGGTGAGAGAGTCCTGAGGCTCCATGGCTGGCTCTCGCTGCCCCGAAGGGCCTGGCCCTGGACTGAGACGAGGTCCGCCTCGGTGCCGGGTCGGTGACTTGTTGGGCGACCGGTGCCGCCGAGGAGAGGGGTCCGAAAGTCTATGCCGATGCGGAGAGCCGCTGGAAGAGTGATATCGTCGCGGCGAGGCATCAGGGGTCCGGTGCCGGTGCGAAGAGCGGCTATAGGATCGGTGCCGGTGAGAAGAGCGGCTACAGGATCGATACCGGCGCGGAGAGTGGCTATATGACCGGTGTCGTCGAGGGGAGCCCCGGTGCCGGGAGTGGGACCGGTGCCGAGAGTCTCTCCGGTGCCGAGGGGGTGATCTGCGTCGGGACCGGGACCGGGAGCGGCTGACAGAAGGTCGGGTGTAGCGGCTCGACCGGCGTCGGGGTGACGATCTGCGCCGGGATAGAGAACGGCGCCGGGAGCGGGATCGTCGCGGGCTCCCTCTATGCCTGCTAGCCGACCGGTGCCGGGAGTGTGACCGGCGCCGAGAGTACGACCGGTGCCGAGCAGAGCGCGGGCACCGGGACTCGAATCGGCGCCAGGACTCGGACCGATGTTGAGACCGGGAGCGATGGGAGAGTGCCTCGGGGGATTCAGATGGCCTCCTCGCTGTCCTGTGCCGGGGCTGCGACCGGTGCCGCGATACTGAGCGGTGCCGGGAGTCCGAGCGGTGCCGGGAGATCGAGCGGTACGCAGGCCCCTCCGGGCTCCTGGCCGCGATCTCGGTCCCAATCACGGGCGGTCTGCCCCTCGATCGGACCTGGCTCAGCTCCAGCGCGGAGTCTGAGGTTAGGAAACGACCGGCAGCAGCAAATGCCTCAGAGGTTGAGGGAAGGTGCTGCGGTAGAGGCACTCTAAGTGGCGAGACCACTTGCACCGGACTCGACGGGTCCTGCACGGGTACCGGAGTCGACGGTGTCGGTGCCGGGGGCTGTCCCTCTGAGCGGACTGAGCCCGTCGGTGCCGCGGTCACCGGCGGCGGCTGTTCGTAATGGTCACGGCGCGGTGTTGGAGCGGCCAGCGCCTGCAAGTCTCTTTTTCTTTTTCTTGAAGGGGAGTCTGACCGGTGCCGGGGCTTTGCCTTGGCTGGTGCCTTCCTGGGAGCGGGTCCCGAGGTCTCCCCCGCGTCCGGAGCCAGGGCTGCCTCCATGAGGAGTTGCCGGAGACGAGTCTCCCTGTCCTTCCTCGTGCGGGGCTTAAAAGTTCTGCAGATGCTGCAGGACTCCGCAACGTGGGACTCTCCGAGGCACTTTAAACAATGAGTGTGAGGATCGCCCAAGGGCATGGGCTTCCCACACTGCGCACACGCTTTAAAACCTGGGGCCTTAGGCGGCATAAGCCCCAGGAGGCAGGGGGAACCCCTGCACTTATTGATCTATTTACACTAAAAAGATAATTAACTGACTAACTACACTAATGGCAGAACTATTTACACTAAGTATTTAACTATTAACATAACAAAGAGAGAAGAAGCTAGGAGATATAGAGACTGTGAGACACAGAGCTCTACTGTTCCTGCAACCAGCTCGTCTGCGGTAAGAAGGAACTAAGATGGTGCCTGGGGTCGCAGGGGTATATATAGGCTGCTATAAGGGCGCCACTCCAGGGGGCTCCCTGCTCACCCAGGCTATAGCTAGGGGAAAATCTACCCGGCAACCAGGCACGCTGCGCGTACCTAACCTAAATGGAATGCATGTGAGCAATCACTCGAAGAAGAACACTGGGCGTCAGCTTTGCTTAAGCTGCTTGATGGCCCATTAAGGACTATCAGCTATACAATGGACTCTGGGAGATTGGAAAGCTCCAAGCCACACGATAAGTCCAGCAGAGAACAGGCGAGATAGATGATGGATAACGGCCACCGCCACCTGTGAATTCTGAGTCATAATGCATGGTCATGCAATATGCCCAAATGACCCAAACTCCATTTTGCTAAAAGTTTCCACAGCAAGGAACAAAGAAAATTCCTGCACCTGGAAAGGGTAAAAGGGTGGTACCCCACCTCCATCTTAGTCTTCAGCCTTGCTCCTACCTCTGGATGGGACTTTGCTACACATGGAAGCTCTGGGAAAAGGACTGATGACCCATCCCTGGAGGGGATGCATTCCAGAGACTTTGATTTGAACCTGCAGTTTATTTTATCACTGCAAGCCTGAACCAAGAGATTTACCATTACTGCATGTAATTGATTTCTTTTAACCATTTCTAACCGTCACCTGTATCTTTTTCCTTGTATAATAAACCTTTAGATTTTAGATTCTAGAGGATTGGCAACAGCGTGATTTGTGAGTAAGATCTGATTTGTATATTGACCTGGGTCTGGGGCCTGATTCTTTGGAATTGGGGAGAACAGTTTTCTTTTATTGGGGTATTGGTTTTCATAATCATTGGTCCCCAGGACAGGTTGCTGCTGGTGGTGATACTGGGAAGCTGGAGTGTCTAAGGGAATTGCTTATGTGACTTGTGGCTAGCCAGTGAGGCGAAACCAAAGTCTTTTCTGTTTGGCTGGTTTGGTTTGCCTTAGAGGTAAAGAAACCCCAAATTTGGGTTCTAGTTGCCCTTTTGGAAGTAATTTATCCTGATTTGGCACTCTCAGTTGGTTCCACCAGGAACAGCACCGTCACACCACTCAAGAAAGATTTTGGAGGTACTGTGGATAGTTCTCTGAAAGCATCTACCCAATGAACAGAGGCAGTCAAAAAAAGCAAATAATATTAGGAATCATTAGGAAAAGGATACATAAGAAAATATTGTAATGCCACCACAGAAATCCATGGTACACCCACATCTTGATGCGGTGTCCAGTTCTGGTTGTCCCATCTCAAAACTGATATATTAGAATTGGAACAGGTACAGAGAAAGGCAAAAAAAAAAAATATTATGGCTATGCAACAGCTTCCATACAAGGAGAGATTAAAGAGACTGGGACTGTTCATTTTAGAAAAGAGAGAACTATGGGGGGACACAATAGAAGTCTATAAAATCATGAACAGTGTGGAAAAAATGAATAGGGAAGTGTCATTTACCCCTTCACATAACACAAGAACCAGTGGTCACCGATGAAATTAACAGGTTTAAAACAAACATAAGGATGTATTTCAAAGAGCACACAGTGACCCTGTGAAACTCATTGCCAGGAAAAGTTATGAAAGTCAAAATATAATTGGGTTCAAAAATGAATTAAATTCATGGAGGATAGGTCTATCAATGGCTATTAGTCAAGATGGTCAATCATGCAATCCCATGCTCCAGGTGCCCCAAAGCCTCTGACTCCCAAAAGCTGGGACAGGACAACAGGGGATGGATCACTCAGTGTTCCTGAGTGCCCTGTTCTGTTCCCTCCCTAAAGAATCTGGCACTGGCCACTATCAGAAGGCAGGATACTAGGCTAGGCAGATGTTGGCCTGACCCACCATGGCCATTCTTATGTTCTTAAAAGGTGCTGAATTAATAAACAAACACAAAGTAAGGGGGAAAACAGTCAACTCAAACATTCTAAATATGTCACAATGTCATAAACTACATTATCTATATCAGAAGTTCTCAAACTGTGGTCTGCGAGCTCCGTTCAGGTGGTCCGCAGATAGTGCCTTCTAAAGTGTGTGGCCTCCCAGCTGCACATGAGAGAATGAAGGATTACCCACCTAATTAGTGGAGCCGCACAAGCATGGCTCCACTAATTAGGTGCCTGGACCCTGGAGAAGATGCACATATAAGGTGAGGTGGTTGCCTTGGGGGAATAGGCAATAGGTGGGAGGGGGCAGTGGGGTGAGAAGAAAGGATGGGGGGAATTTGGGACATGAAGGGCTGCAGCGGCCAGAGAAAGAGGTGACTTTTCCCAGCTCCAGGGCTGCAGCTCCTAGAGACAAACGGCCCTCCTTCTCAGCTCTGTGGTAGAGGACAGACTCCCCCACCCTTCCCAGCCCTAGCTCAGGGGCTGCTTTGGCAGGAGAGGGCACATCCAATCACATTAGAAAGGTAAAACTACCGATACTAAAATATGAGTTGTGTGCTTTTATTTATAGAACAAAAAAATGTTAATTATTAGTAATGTTTTTGTATTTAGCACTTTTATCCAAAGTGCTTCACAATAGTTAGCAAACAGTACAAAAAATATTTGGAAAGATCATTAAGTGGTCCATCAAGACGCTCAGCAATTTGGAAGTGGCAAAAAAGACATTTGAGAACCACTGATATCATTATTAGTCCTTGCAATGGTGCAAATGTTGGTATTTATATTATTTACAATGTAAGAACTTTCAGTGTCTGTTGTGCAGAAAAGCTACCGTATTAACAACTTTTGGTTTCAGTTTAGCTAGCAACTGCTGGGAAAGTATTTTCTTCATGAGGGCTAGTTAATTCAAAGCTGAGAAACAGAGTTGAAAAAGCAGGAAAGCTTGTTTTCCTCTTCCAATCTACGAATAAAAGCCAGGTAGGAGAAGATGAGATCTACTTCTAAAAATCTTAAGGATATGGGCTAGATTTTCAAAAGTATTTAGGCACCTAAAGGTGCAGTTAGGTGCTTAGTGGAATTTAGTGCATCTTTAGGTGCCTAAACACCTTTGAAAATCTGGCCCACAGAGACCAGAAGCAATCTGTTAATTCACAGTTAATACTTCCTTTAATAAAACAGTTAATTTTAAATGCAAAACATGTTTTGATAAGATTACATAAAAAAAAAATCCAACACATTTAAGGTTGTCTTATTTAACTAATAAAAGCAATTTTTCAATGTTTTCGTACATTTTAAATTGAACTCAATTCCCATCCACACGCAATTTAACACAAATACCAAGAATAACTGATATTCACCATTTTCTAACAATTAAAAAAGGGAAAAATTAAGAATTTGAATAAATGTATGTTAACTCATATGAGTCCTTAAATCAGCATATATGGATATATGCATCTTTCTGGTTAACAGAAAGTACCAAATTTAATGTATAGGCTATATGTTGTTCCATCAACAAGTTTTAATACTTACACTAACCAATGAAATTAACCTCTCTTTAGGAAAATAACTAAAAAGTAAATCCAAAACAAGATTAACATCAATTATTTAAATCAGCAAGCAAGAAATCTTGATTTAAATCATGATTAAAGTAAGAGTTAAATCAATCCACCCTTTGGTGATTAATATATAAGGCCTGAAAACCTATTTGAGAGCGCTCCCCATTTCAGTCCAAGAAGAGCTATTGAAGACATCTGGTAGAACTTGCTTCCCAGATTTATTTTTGTTTTGTTCTGTCCCTGCCTCCCATGTCCTTCCCCACAGCAGGTTCCAAAAAAGAGGGGGGAAAAATCTGTTTTAAATTTAGTTTCCCTCAAGAAAAAATTAAATTTAAACAAGTCTCTTTCCATTCATGTCACCATTCCGAAATCAATGTCAAGATTGCTCTTATGTTGACATATATCACTTTTACTGGAGAGTTTACAATGGAGGAAGAGAAGACTAACTTGATTTCTTAAAGTAAGAAAAATCCAGCAACGGATTAAAGAACTCAAAATGTTTTTAACTCACTGTTAAACGTGAAGAGTAAGCTGGGTAAGTTTTCACTCACTGCCAACATACCAAACTGTCCTTATGGAAAGGGGAACTATGGCAGGATTGCATGGATAGAAGCTCAAAATGTGAGATTTCTGCTCACTGCTATCCTTTCTACGACATGAAGAAACTAAGACTCAATGAGTTCCCTCCAAAATCATGTACATCACAACTCTCTTTAAGGTAAAAGGGAAGACAAAACATCTGTCCCTCATTACAGGCTGAAGGTTAATGAAGCATTTCCTCAGGGACAGAGTGAGAACTTCAGGATAATCATGGGAGAACAAAAAAGAGGAGGAAGCAAAAAAAATACTTTTTTTAGACTTCAGTTATTCTGCCATTTTGCAGCCCAACAGAGAGAACGGGTGCATTCTTCATGCTATAGCACAAAGCAAATCTGGACAAAACTAAGAAATAAGCAAATAGGACCAAACAGTTGAAGCAGAGAAACCATATTCCCCGATACAAGGCCCTACCCTAAAAGAAAATCTTCAAAGAATTTTTTTTTGGCAAGCAGCCTGTACTATTGTATTTTCCAGAAGTGGAGGCAGATCATAGTGTCTTGAGTCCAAATAAGTCATTAACATGATAGACTATCCTATCTGCAGCTTATTACCAGTTCATTTTTGCAACCATGTTATCAGCTAGCCAAATACTGTTTGCTTGTTTTCATAATTTTGAAACATTTTATTCAAATTCATAGCTCAAGGCTCAAATAAAATAAATAAGCCTCAAACCGGATTAATAATATTTGGACATACATTGTACATCCTGTCATGTTTAAAATAGGATAACTGACCATCCTAAGAGAAGTAATGGCAGGCACAAGGTACACAGCACATAAGAGAGTAATACAAATACACTGTTACCCAACTGTCAAGCCAATAAACAATTTCTGCTGAATTTACAAATATTGCACTAGTAAGGTCATACTTTTCAGTGTGATAACGAAATTGACTTACCTATACTAGGTGGGCTGCCATAGTTTATTGGTGACTCTGGAGGCCTTCCACAATGTAATGCAGCAAGAGCAGATCCCTTCCACACAACATGTTTGCAACCTATTTACAAGAAATTACAAACACATGAAAATATAGCATGAAATGGTGAAAATGAAGTCTTTAAGCCCCCATGTGAATTTTCATACTTTTATTTGTGCGAAGCAAAGACTGTCTTCCAGCTCCTAATAACGTTTGTACTCCAGGGACACTCTGAGGGATTTCTTGCTCTAGAAGTGGTCCTAGTCGATGGCATATTTGCAGCAAGTGATCAGGTGCCAGGTGCCTATAATACTTCACCTATGATGTGACAGAAAAAAAAATGTGATAAAGTCAGTAATAATTCCAAAATGACTATTTTAATCCTCATTTTCTTGTCAAATTTGTTACCAAAATTCTTAACAGAAATGAGTAAACTAAAAAGTACTGTGTCACTTTAAACAAATGATCAAAACAGATAAAAACCTTTAAATGGTAAATTTACTCCAGCAGGTCCTAATTAATTTCCTCTGTTCAAAGTATATTAACTGCATTATAAACTCAGTTCAGATTTACTATTTTGTAATTTAAAATAATAACGGATGGCATAAGGCAGCTCTAAAATCATTTTAGATAATAGAAAAATGCAAAAAATGCATCCGACCTCACGTTTAAATATGCTTCTGACCAATTTAAATTACTTTGAACAAAATGGGAAAATAGTATTGTATGATATCCTGGTACATACATAGTTCTTTAAAAAGTCACTCTATACTCAAAAAGTGCTACAATTTTGGAGACTATTATTTTATGTATGAAGAAAACAGTCAGAGCCAACCTCGATGTTAAGTGTAAAAAAACAACTCAACCTTAATAATGGAGGCACGACCAGTATCTCCATAATTTAAACGTTCATGAGTCAAAAAAGTTTGAGTCAAATACATTTTCAAAACCCTACTACATACTATTTGTTCAAAGATATCCATGCCTTTGGTGCAATAAGGAGGAAAAACCTTTTCAGGTTGATTTGGAGATCACTTATACTTTTTGTTAACTGTGTGGCACTGGCATCAAAGCAGATTTCTAACATCGCTCACAAATGCTTTATGACAGCAGTTTGATTTTAACATAAAACCAGTTTAAAACTGCATTTTGTCCAGAAAAGACAAATCAAAGTCCTTATCTATTCTTTTGAACTGCTTAGGTTATAGGTCAGATTGGTCTTTTCAGTGCTACCAGATCAACTTCAAAATATACTTATATAAGTGACCACAATGAAACTATTACAAAACCGTCAATCCTGCTATTAACAAATAATGTCTTCCAATACATAATCCTAACCCTAAATCCTATCTTAAAGCATCTGAAAAATCAGGAAAAATCTCACAATTTTATTTGCTTCATATATACATTCTAATAAGAGCACCTAGTGCATATAGGTTTATTCCTTGTTGTAATCCTGCAAGATGATTTTTATATTTATTTTGTGAAAAAAATCATCTTATCTCACAATGAAAGCTTGTGATGTTCTGTTATACTGTAACTGCAGAAGGCCATGACTGACATTTTAAGGAGGATGAATATTGCTCATATTCCTACACTGTACCCAATTAGAAGGAACATACCTTATTCTTCATCAAATGTATTACTGTCTTGCTGTTATCATGCTTTGCGTTGCAGTAATTTATTAACATACTGATGCTGAACTACAAAACAGACTCTGGAAAAGCCTTATTTACACTAGAATGATTTTTTCACCATCTTAAGCTTCTGATGGAAAAAAAGGGAATTTTTCTTTTGTTATAAATGACTTGAATTCTAACTAGCTTTGAGGTGAGATATAACTTACAACATGCAATTTAAAAATCCATATTTAAAAGCTATACAAATAGCTATATAAAGCACAATAAAGCACTGCATAGATTCCTCTCAAATTCATTTTTTAAAGTACAAATGACTTCAGACACACACAGTTTGTGTCAACAGGACAGCAAAAATACCAGAGAACTCAAGGACTTTTTTGCCATGATTCATTATTCTAACCCTCCTCCGCCCCCCCCTCCTTTTTTTTTTTTTTTAAGAATTAGTGTTCTGGGACACCTCTGAGCTTGTTTCAATAAAAAGGGTAAGAACTCAAAGAAAATTATAATTTTGGTTGCTTTTTAAATACTACACCATCCTTGGCTATCAGCAATGTTTAGAGGTGGGTGCAGCTTATTCTAGCTTTGGACCCCATACTTGTTTCCTTTTCTTTTACTCCCTTTTCTCCCTTCCAGGGACTGTACCCAGACTGTAAGTAAATAATGCCCACTGTGCAGGTGTATTTGAGATCAAATATTTTCCACTGGCGATGAAAGTCAAATCCAAACCTATGTCTCCAGAGAAGAAAGACTAATACGGCATACTAAATTAAGCTCCTCCCCTCAGAATATGGTTTGTTTAAAAGTATTATTTTACTCAAACAGTTAAGCACCTGTGCACTCCTTCACTTCAACAGCCTGAATTTTAAAAAAAAGGTAGATATAAGATCGAAGCTTGGAGTCAAGTCAGCCTACTTCTTGAATCAGATCTCCTTTTTGTGATTTTTGTCATGTAACCGTATCTGTTTTATAAACCACTGTAAACAAAAACAAGGTCTATACATGTTTGATTCTAAAAGTGACATTTCAGAAGTCCTTTAGCAAATGAAAACTATCTGTATTAATCTTGGCTGTAGTCACTGCAAGAAGGTGCTGTACATTCTGCAAATACACCTCATGCCCACCATGCAAATTCCCTTTTACTCTATATACCATCTTTGCACAAAAGAGGTCTCGGATTATCATTTGTATTGGTTACCAAAACAGTATATTTAACCTAGTTCTTGGACAAACTAGTAATATTAGCCAGCTAAGTCAGAAATCTCCTAAAACAGGAATTCTCAACCTGTTTCTCTCAGAGACACCTCTCAACATGCTATAACAACTCCAGGGCCCAGCAAAGGCAGAAGGGCAGGAGCCTAGGCATAAGCGTAGTTTGACTTCTATGGGGGAGAGGGGCAGGGACCAGTAAGGCTCAAACCACCTCTATATGGCAGGGTCCAAGGAGGGAGCGCCGCCTCCATGCCTGATTCACCTCAGCAGACCACCAAGCCTATCTGGGTTGGGGGAGGGGCGCAATCAAAAATTGCAACTTAAAGATGGGGGGCTTAACTCAAAAAGTTAGAAAACAGCTTAGGGTGCAGGAATGGGGTAGCTCAGAGTGCATGGAGGGGAGTGGCTAGGGCCTGTGTTCAGGTAAAGGGGAAGATAGGACTGTGTGCGGGCAAGGGGGTAGCTCAGGGTGCAGGGTAGCTGGGGCTGTGTGCAGGAGAGGGGTAGTTCAGGAAGGGTGTAGCTCTGGGTAGAGAGAGATGGGTGTTAGGGACTGTGTGTTGGGAGGGCTCCCCTGCAGACCCTGTTCCCAGAGGGGTCTGCCAGCCCCGGAGCTGATCTCCTCACCCAGGCGGTTCTTACTAGCTGCCTCTGCAGGAGCAAAGGGGGCTGAAAGCTGAGGAGCAGCTTCAATTTGGGGCACCAGTAGGGGATAAGGGAACGCTGCCTGCTCCATGGCACCAGCCACAGCAGCAGCTGCCCACACTGCCCAGCTCCGACCAGGCCAGGGACCGGGGAGAGGAGATTAGGGGGGAGGAGGAGAGGTGTGGAGCTGCTCCTGAAACTCCCATGCTCTTGCGCTGCAGTTTGGGGAGCAGGAAGGGCAATGCCCTTCATGTCCCCAACTTTTCCCATGGGCTCCGGGCTTCAGCCTCACAAGATGCTCAGGGCTTCAGCCACATACCTCCCGCTTCAGCCCCGTGGGGGACACTAGGGCTTGGGACTCTGGGTTTCAGCCACAAGGCCTGCGGCCACCCTTTGAAAGGCTCACGGATCCCTGCTTAAGAACCGCTGTTCTAAAAGACCTTAAAGGGACACTGTTTATTTTAACTTTTTGAAATTGTCTAGAGTTTATTAGTTTTAAGCCCTAAATGTGGCAATGAGTTCCTCTGCGAATTTTTGCAGTTTTACGGTCACTTTTTTTTGTCCCTTATAGTTGCATGCAAGACCCGCTTAAATAGGAGAAACTATTTAAACAGGAAAACAGCAAAATGGACCACACACTAATGCTGCAAATTCACAAGGTAAACCTAAAAAATAAATATTCTCTTTCATATTACTTTCAATTATCATCATATTAGTGTTATTTATAACAAGACAAATATGATTTGTAAATCAGCATCCTTTTAAAATATGAAGAATTTAAATCATATTTGGACTACTCTTTCCTTCTCCTCCTTTTATAAAAGAATGAAATGTGAATTCCTGTAACCACTTCCTTTCCCCTCAAGTGCAAACTTATAACTACAGGAATTACTATTACTTGGGAAAAGGAACAAAATTTGTAGTAGAAGCATATCCTGGGACTCCTTCATTTGCAAATTGGGAAAAGGAGTAGAAAAATGCAACCAAAAGGCTAGTCTCCACTAGGGGGGGAAAATCTACTGTAGATACGCAATTTCAGCTATGTTAATAACGTAGCTGAAATAGACGTCTCTACAGCCGACTCACCTCCCATCCTCACGGCGGTGGCGGTCGGCAGCGTGGTCCCCCGTCGACTCCAGCTTGCGCCTCTTCACGAGCTGGACTTCCGGAGTCGACGGGGGAGCCGCTGGTGGTCGATTTATCGCGTCTTAATGAGACGCGATAAATCGATCACCAAAAGATCGATCCCTGCCGGCTCAAGTGGAGACAAGCCCAAAGAGTCAGGATGTAGGGGGCATCTGACACAGACTGATGGGCTAGGGGAGTAAATGAGTCAAACGCAGAGAAGTGGGTGGATCAGAAAATGAAAACCATGGAAGGAAGGTCAGAGATAAAAGCAAGAGGTTGGGCTGTCTTCTAAGAGAAAGAAGTTTATAGAGTGGGAGACAAACAAAAAGTGACTGCGCAGAAAGCAAGAAAGTGACAGCAAGAAAGTGAAGAGTATTAAATGAAGTATGGTAGAAGTAAAAGGAATTTAAGGGACCAATTATTTGTGAAGACTAACTGAGGGTAACTAGTAAGGAGGGGAAGTTGAATGAAGCCAGCCAGATTATCCATATGGGAAGTGAAGTCATTCACTAGAAGGGTATGGAATAAACATCAGGAAGAATGAGCAGTTGGGTGACAGCTACAGAGAGATAAAAGCCTATGAGGTAGCCTGCTGAAGGGAAAAGTATGCAAACAGGGAAACAAAAAGCTGACAGCAACAAAAACAGGTGCAAGGGGGAACCTGGTAAAACTGTTCTCAGGACAGGCAGAAGAGAGAAGGAAAAATACCACACTAAAGAAGAGGGTAGCTGTAAGTAGAGTGACCAGATGTCCTGATTTTATAGGGACAGTATTCAAGGCTTCATATATAGGGACCTATTACCCTCACACCCAATACCAATTTTTCACTTGCTATCTGATCACCCTAGCTTTAAGAAGCCAAGTGAGAAAAAAAGTTGAGAAAGACAAGGAGGTAAAGAGATAGGAAGAGAGAAACTTGTCTCTATCCCAATGTCTGCCAGAGCAGAGGGGGAAAGAAAATATTTAGATGTGCAGCACAATATGGGTCTAAAAGGAGAGCATTGCACAATTCGGTATTTGGCATCATGATAGCAACATAAAATACATGTAGTCTACAAATAATCTGGGTGGGCAGGGAGGGTTTCTGCCAGGCCTACAAATGCTATCTAGATTATGAGATTCTAGCTGGATTCGTTTCTTCATCTATATCACCACAGTAAGAGGGTCTTGCAAGTCATCTTAGATTGCTAGTGATATCTGTGTGCACCCCCATTGTTTTCCTGCACCTGCCGAGGACAGAGAACCCGCTATAACGTGACCCCGCATTTACCACAATGAGATTTCTTGGATCCCATTTGTCACGTTATAGCTCCCCCCGTATATTAATGATGAACAAGAAATAGAATACAGAGCTCTCACTTTTACCTGTATTGGCTCTGTCAAGCTAGTAGAAGAGAGCATGCTTTGTTTTGTTTAAACTCCAAACTAAGTAGACTCTAAAAACACAAACAGGAATCAGAGGTATTAAGTAATAAGTGCTATTTTGTGTCAGTTTTCAGACCATAACCATAAAATAATATTTTCTAGAAACATAGTGTTCCATTGTCAGCTCTATATTTATCAATAACTATCAAGAATCAACTGTGAACAGACACAAAATGCAGCTACACGGATATTCAAATGTCCAGGACCCTAGTATTATATTATTATAACACCATCCTCCAAAGTAATACCTGTACTGAAATATGTTCCAAAATACTGGGTTATTTATTTCTATGCCAGTGACCTGAACTAACTACAATTTTATAAACACGAACTTCATCACAGAAAAAACGATATAGTGGACTGAATTTCCTCAGAAAACGGTTTTCAAAAATAAATTAGTTACCTATATTTTAAAGTCTCGAATACTCAATCCAGCCAATTTCAGCCGCCTTTTGAGCCATACGTATATTGCCACACAAAGCAAAAAATTGAATTACAGCAATTGTCATACTGGAACAGACAATCAGTATCTAATAACCAATGGTCAGTGCCTAATTGCTTCAGAGAATAATAATGATGTTATTGCAACTCCTACTTTTAAGGTGTTCTTATTCTCCCTCGGAGACGCTTTTTTATAAGAATTCATTTTCACATCTGAAGTATCTTCTGATTTATATGTAGGCTAAACAAAGATAGGGACTTGCCTGTAAGACACTACAGGGACATAGGTAACGAAGAGTCCTGTGGCACCTTAAAGACTAACTATAAAGTATTGAAGCATAAGCTTTCGTGGGCTAACACCCACTTCGTCGGATGCAAGTAGTGGTTGCATCTGACGAAGTGGGTATTAGCCCACGAAAGCTTATGCTTCGATACTTTATAGTTAGTCTTTAAAGTGCCACAGGACTCTTTGTTACCTCTGCTATTCCAGACTAACATGGCTACCTCTCTGATTCTTCACATCATACAGGGACATATTTTCTTTTAACTTCAGGTTACTTTTATTGCTAATGAAACAGAGCTAACTGAAACCAACTGTTATGAGACCACACAATTTTTGTCACATTGCAAAGATTGACTTTTTGCAAATTTCCTGAGTATTTAAAAAATTTTAACGTAAGAACATAAACATCAGTAAAGGGGCTAAAAGAAAGAAAGAAAGGTACTACCATACCTACAGTTCAGCCTTGGAGAAATTTTCAAGAAATACAGAGTTTACATAAAGGTCATAGAAATGTAGCACTGAAAAGGATCTCAGACATTCATCTAATCCATCCCCCTCTGCGGAGGCACGATTAAGACCTAGACCATCCCTGATGGATGTTTGTCTAACCGGTTCTTGAAAAACTCCAATGACAGGGTTTTCACAACCTCCCATGGTAACCTGTTCTAGTGCTTAACTATTCTTTAAAGTTGGATAGTTTTTCCTAATATCTAACCTAAATTTCCACTGCTGCAAATTAAGCCAATTATTTAAGATACCCCCAATAAATCTAATTTGCTTCATCCACAATTATAAAATTTTGATATACATTTTCTTATTCAAACATTTTGGAATTTTAAAATGTTTAAAGTCAATTAAGTCCTGGTAAGAAATACTAGATAGATAATCTTGGAAACTAAAGTCTATTTACTCAAAGTCCTAACAATGTCATGACCAGAAGGAAACAGGAGCAAAAGGGTAGTTTACTTTCCATGAACCATAAACATTTTTATAGCAACAAAGAGGTGTTAGGAGCTTTAATTGTTGTCATTAAACGGGAAATATCCTAGTCCTAAATTTACTCTAGATTAACAACGATCTGTAACTCTCTGACACTCTCAGCTAAAGTGATTGTATGGGTGTGATTTGGACGATGTGAACACCTGCCTAGCAGAACTAAACTGAAGCCATCTAAATTCACATACACTGAACAGTAGCTCCAGATGGGTATGATTTTTAGTCTCATTATCAATAAGAGATATCTGAACCAGTGACCTATTACCAATCCCCTACATCTTTCAGAGCCACTTTCAAAACTTTAGAGAGACATTCAAAGAACTATTAGTGATAGCTTTCTAATATTTGCTAGACAACATTTATCTGGGATGTAACAACTACATTTTCTTTTGTTTTTCTAGATTCATTTCTCTGAAAATTTCATTTGTCCACTTTACACCATGCAGACACCTGTACAGTGCTAGACTTCCTAAGCGAGCAACTATCATCACAGCCATTTATTAAGGGGTTATTAATAAACTGCAATATAGTCCAGAGGCCCCAGTAAGCACTGGGACAGACTCCATTGTGCAAGGTGTTATACAAACACAAATCAAATACAGAAGCGACAAAGAGTCCTGTGGCACCTCAAAGACTAACAAAGTGGACGAAGTGGGTATTAGCCCACGAAAGCTTATGCTTCAATACTTCTGTTAGTCTTTAAGGTGTCACAGGACTCTTTGTCGCTTCTGCAGATCCAGATTAAGACGGCTACCTCTCGGATTCTTGAAATCAAATACAAGTTCATGATAGTAAACTGCACTAATGCCCCAACCCACCCCATGAAGACATGTTAACTTTATGCACTGTGAGAAGTCCCTTTAAAGTGAGATTACATACAGTGTGTAAAGTTAAGCAGATGAGGTAAATCTTTGAAGACCCAAAGCCTAAGAAGGTTATTCTATGGGCCTTGAGGCCCTATGGACCTTACATCTCCCCATTTTTGCTTTGAAAACGGGCAATACAGATAATACGGAGGACAGAGTCCCAGCTATATTACTGCATCCTCTCCCAAAGTTGGTGTGGACCCCACAATGTCATCGCTGATTTGGAGAAAGAAAGTCAGACATAAAAAAGCAGCTGAAAGGGAGAGAACAATTGCCTGAACGTCTCTCAGATGAGACGGGGAGGTAGGATACTAGATTCTAATCCACTGCAGCGGCACAGCTCCCTTCCTATGACATCTTGTAAGCTCCATAAAGGAATGCTTTAACACCCTTCAGATAGTTAGTCTCCCCATGACCCCAAACCTGCCTTAAATAGATTCCTTGTGGCACTCTTAGAGGATGAAGAGAGCAATCTGTGACATCTATGATCTTATAATCAGCCTTCAACCAAGAGTTCTGTCCCTGCCACACATAAAGGCAGACTAACAGAAAAAGGCTTTAAATCCTAACTGTAGAGCACAATTTTAAAAAACTGTAGTTTACAGAGCAACTACAGGTTCATGTCACAGACTGACTACAGCTCAACGCACACCAGGTTACAGTAGAAGGTTCCCTATTCACTAAGAGCGGATGACAGTCTTGCTTTGTCCTTTGCCAAAAAGAGACCTACAGAATAGCAGAAGGCAAGAGTGAAGGAAGCACCCCTGCAACTACAGGGGACCAAAGTCACGTCTTGGAACCACATAGCTAGCTGCCATGGCTGAGGAGCTAGCTACACAGACACACAAAATAAGAAACAATGTCCTTTTGCTCCTTATCAAGTGCATTCTTTGGGGGAACTGGCGGTGCATCTTAACAAGAGCTGTTTCTATTCTTTTCACCAGAATACTTCAAACTTCCAATAGGAAATGGAAGCTAAGACTGAGGGTATATAAATATTAACCAAAAGTTAGCTATAAACTTTAAAAAACGTGTCTTGATGTTTTGCTCCTGAAAAACTATTTGTCTCTTCCTTTGTGTTTGTACAGCAAATGGCACAATGGACCTGGACTGCTCATTTAAAGCTCATGTGCTTTTGTGTACTACCATGATACATATAGAAAATTGTAACATCAATATAAGGAAAGTCAGTCTGACACTTGGGAGGAAGAGACTCTATAGCAAGGAACACTCGCATAGCTTAGGCCATAAATAAGTGGGTTTTTAAAAAAAAATACCATTATAGAAGAATATCTGTTTGAATTATGAAAAAGGAAGACAGGTTGAGTTTTTTTAATTTATATATTCTCCTACAGTGTTGAAAACCCAAACAGCACAATGCTGGTGTATCAGAAACAGATAAATGTAGTTTCACTGTTCAAGCAAGCAATAAAAAGCACAAACTGTGACCAATACATTAAATTATGTAACCTGTTTGAATAATCTTAAATTTTAGGAATAAAATATGTAATATTTTAAGGCTATTGTTTTATTTTAATTAAATTAAGAATTAACAAGAAAACTTTTTAATAAATCCAAGAATCAGAGAGGTTGCCGTGTTTGTCACTTCTGCAATTCCAGACTAAGAGTCCTATAGCACCTTAAAGACTAACTAACGTATTGAAGCATACGCTTATGCTTCAATACTTTAGTTAGTCTTTAAGGTGCCACAGGACTCTGTCACTTAATATATCCAACTATCTGATAAAACTTAAACCAGAATACCTAATGCATTCAGATGCTATAATATTCTTGTATAGATATAAAGTTAGTGCAGATTTCACTAACAATTACAAGTCCACATAAAGCAATGTTTAAAGTCAAATTCCATGAAGTACTGACTAACCTCAATTTCCTTTGATTTCTGGAGTCACTAATTTATCATATTTTTGATTCTTTTGGTTCCTATTTAGCTTCTTTCAACCTCTGCCTTTATTGACTTCAGTGGGAGCAGAGGGCATTCAGGTAAGAGACTGGTATTGGCACATGGCAAAGGATGGCCACAACACCATTTGCATCAATAACCTTTTCAAGCTGATTTAGACTTTTAAGAATCAAAACTAAAAGAAAGACACCTGAGCTGACATTAAAGATTGACATCCAACCAAAATATTTACATTAAAGGGTATTTTAGAGTTAAGGAAAGCATCTTAAATGACAAATCAAAAGATTTTTAAAAAATCGTAAATGAAACTGTTTAAATTCAGTAAATCCATTTTGTTTTAAATACTTCTATGATGATACTCTGAATGCCAAGTTTCAGAAACCAACAGGTTCAAGCAATACTGTTAAGACATACCTTCCTTAATTAAAGCAAGAGTTAAAAAAAATGCCATAATTTAATTGTCTGTATTTTCCTTTCTCCTCCTCCCCTTACTTTAAAGCAAAAGAAAATCATGCAAATAGTTAACAAAAATATAAGAGGGCATTGTAAGGAATGTACAGGTGGGGGAGACAAGTAGTAGCATTTCTCCATATTCATGGAAGTCCTGCACACATTTTGGGTTTCATGAATTTTGGAGAACCATATTCCACTCCTCCTCACCCTCCCCAATGAAAAATTGCATATAATATGCTATTAAAGTTGCCCTAAAAGAAGTGACATCTTCTTATGCCCTCAATAACCCCATATGTATGTACCCTTCTAGCTTGTCACTTCAAACCCAGCACTTTCCAAACCTATTTTTATACTTTGATGAACACAGTTTAAAATATAGTGTGTCTCATAATTTCCTGGTTACATTTTTTTCAACATGTTTTAAAAAACATTATGGAAGATTTGGAAAAGCTTATGCACATAAGTATGAGAATGTATTTAACAAGTTGAACAGCAAAAGCTCCTTCATGACCACTGACAACATTTAACACAAACTACTGATCAATATACCATAGATGCTCTGAAGAAACACACTAATTCAATATTGTTCCAGCTACCACAAATATACACCATAAATCTGAGCTAAAAATCATTATGAAATTTACATTGAAATAACCTGCAACTGCTAGCTAAAAACAAGTAACTGCAGTTTCTAAAGAAGTTGGTTAGTTTCCTTAAAAGCAAAACATCCAAGTTGCTGGTCCACATTAGTTAACTGGCTAACAGTTTCAGTTTTAAACCTTGAAAAGAAGCATAAGAGCAACATTATCTGTTTGTTTTACATGTAGTAGGCACATCTGAACAGTAGAAAAGTTTTCTAAACATTATAAATCTGCAGCTTGACAGCATTTTTTAAATGTTTCACTCCGTCCAGAGTGAGTTTTTATAATTAAAACCTGCAAAGATTTATTCTATTCAAAGTCTTCTACCACAATCATCAATAAGATATTACGGAAATGCTTAATTTTTTCATGAGCTTAGCCCCATTGAAATCAACAGTATTATTCTTGTATGTAAAGTTAACCATGAGCACAAGTCTCACAAGGACTGGGGCCTACAGCTGATCTAATTTACAGGTTTGACAGGACAATGTTGCTTTCTGAATTGACAATAATATGAAACCACATAGGGCAAAGTTTTCCTCTCAGGTTATCTAGAAACATAGACCCATATTAAAACAACTATTTGTGGATAAACTGGTAATGCAGACAAGGCTTAGACCTTTTGGCCACTGTTTCATAAAAACCCTATGTCACGACATGTTACAAAAAATGCTTGAGACCATCACCAGTAGCAGCTTAGCACCAATGTACCTACACTTGAGCTGTATTATAGCTACTAACTTTTCTACTGTAGATGCACTGTCAGAGTGAAAGTAACTTACAGGGAGAGCAGAGTATAAAAAATCCAATCTATCCTATGAATCTGGCAACACAATGTTGCCCTATACATGCTCCTAAGACAACAATCTGTCACAAGAGTTGCATGGAGTCAAGAGATGGTGCCTCAGAACAGACACCTGTCAATGAAGTTACCATATCAGGTAGGAAAAGGAGTCAACATGCCACTCAGAGTCACACACACAGCCAGGCCCGTACTGAAAACAAACAAACTTTCTGAGCTCCAGGTATTGCTCCTGCAACTCAACCAGCTGGCGAGCATCCTCAACCCCCACCACAGGTATGTACCACAGGTGAGGATGTGAGGGGATATTCGGAAGTTGTGGGGTTGTGATGCAGCAGCAGCTCTACGCCTTTGTGTGTGAAGCGGGATTACACAGAGTACAGCGCCCCCGTCTCCTGCCGGCCTGGCTGGCTCCGGCAGGCTCACTCCGCTCGCTCCTCCCCTCACTGCCTCCTGCTCTCCCTGCACAACATCCATGACGTACCTTTATTTCTAGCACAGTGACTCTGGGGCTCTCCCATTAGGACAATTGTTGTTATTTACCCTCACGCCGGGACACCCCAGTGGGGGGCTTGCCCCAGGGCAGCCGCCTCCCCTGCCCCCCCCCTGTCACTGACCGGGGGGGTCAAAGCTCCCTGAAGTTTTTTTTTTTTGCCCCTTTTTTTTTTAAGTTGTAAAAAAAAATTTTTTTTGCGGGAAATTCAATTTTTATTGGGCTGCTCGGAAAGTTTCCCCGGCGCCTCGCGCCGGCCGGCCGCTCGGCTCACCAGGTTCTCGTAGCTCCGCGGATGCTCCTTGCCCGTCCAGTCCGTGCGCTTGGGCAGCAGCTAGGGAAGAAAAAGCACCTTTCAGTCACTCACGGCCGCCCCCTCCCCGAGGAGCCCCCGGCGCCCGGGCCGGGGAGAGGCCGCAGGCGGGGCGGGCGCGGGGCGGGCGCGGGGCGGGCGGCGCCGCTTACCTCCTTCTCCGCCACTTCTCGGATCAGGACCTGCAGCAACAACAAAAGGGGGAACGGCCGTGAGTGCGCCGCGAACACCCCGCCCCGCCCGGCCCCCCAGGCCCCGGCGGCGCCATCCCTACCTGAGCCGCTTGCTGGCAGGGTCCGTCCTCCAGAAAGCGGGCGATGAGGAAGTAGAGCTCTGCGGGGAGAGAGACACGGTGAGCGGCGGGCCGGGCACCAGCCATTCCGGCTCCGCGGCGCCCAGCAGCCGGAGCCCTCCACTTACCCGCTCGCAGCTCCGCGCTGCGCCTGCCGCCGTCCCCGGACATGGCGAGCCGCGCTCGGGCCGCGCTCCCCGGCGGCGGCTGGGCCCTGCGAACGCGTCCGCCCGCCCGGTAGCTGTCACTGTTGGTTCGGCAGGGAGAGTCTCGGCTCCACCATTCAGCCCGCGGCCGGGAGGAGGAAACAACAACTCGCAGGCAGCAGCAGCAGCCCGCCGCCAACGCCGCTGCCGCCACCGCCGACCCACCGCGAGCGAGCGCGATCCCTCCGCCCGGGGAAAAAGTCCCTCCTGCCCTCTCTCGGCCCCTCGCGCGCGCCCCCTGCCCCCCACACTCGCTCCCCCAGCGGCCCGCTCCGCGGCCCCCGCCGCTGACACGCCCAGCGAGGCGGGAGCGCGGCGCAGGTACGAGCAGGCCGGGCGGAGAAGATGTCGGAGCGGCAGGGGCGGGGAGCTTGGCTGAAAGGCGCTTTCTCTGGTGAGGCTGGGAGGAGGGGAGGCCGCAGCGGAGGGATACGACGTACGCGAGAGGGAGGGGGCGGCTCGCAGCGGGCCGGGCTGGAAGTTCCCAGTGTCAGGCTAGTCGGCAAATGAAGCGAAAATGCCCCGCGGGAGCCCTGGCCGCGCTGGGCGAGGCGGGCTCGGCAGCCCCCCGGGGCCAGGGGCGCCGCTGTCCCGACACTCTCGCTGGGGCGAAGGCTGCGGAGTTGGCGCCTGCCTGTAAGTGGCAGCGCCCGGGGCAGAGCCAGCCCGGCGTGACCCGGGGCTGCCGCCTCCTGCTCGGGGCGGGCTCGTCTTGCTTTGGGGGAAACCGTGGTGCCCCGGTGTGTAAAGCGGAGCAACCCGCCTTGCATCTGTCGGTGGTGCCGCCGCGCTGGGAGCCGGGGGAAGGATCTTTCTAAGGGCTCTGCTCGGAGAGCCGGCTTTGCTTTGCTTTTCACATTGTAGTTGTTACTGCTGCTGGCGCATCACACACACTGGATCGATGCATCTTCGGGCTGCTAGGAATATTTGCAATGGGAGGAGGAACGCCGTGAACACGAGGACATGCGAAATATGGTGATACTTGCAACCTATGGCTGAACGGGAGGTAATTTATGGATGGATCAATAACATGCGAAGGTTCTTGAAAGACTATTCTACAGGAGCAAGCGTGATTTGCGATTGAATCATTTTAATTGTGTGTTTATCTTGCATTAACTTTAAGTAAGGATTATACCTCCGATCAGAAGACTTGTTCATTGTTACTTACTGCTTATAGTCGGGCACAAAAACAAACCTAATATCCGGCCTTGGTCAAACTGACCTCTAATGACTACCGTGTTTTCTATCAGATTGAAATACATGATAAATAGTGATCGGTCCTATATCTTCTGTCATGCATCTATGCTTTTCAGGTCGAGTTTGGGCCTTGTAAAAATTAACACAGTTGTAGACAATGAAAATGAAATTCAGCAGCGGTGGATGTAAACAAGGAAGACGGTCATTTCTAAGTAAACACAATGATTAATGTTACCCCTCGGAAAACACATTTTGAATTAAAAGGATATAAAAATTAGACGGGAAAAAGTATTTTGTAAATAGATAACTTGGAGATTTCAACTGGTGTAAGCTTTTACAAATGTCAAATTAAACTATATTTCTGTGAAACTGACAAAAGGGGCTGTAGAGGTGGAGTTTTATATGTCCGTCTCTATGGCCCACAAGCCCAGACTTTGGAAGCCTAGAATCTTGCCTAACCCCTCCTGCTTTGTGCTTACTGTGGTAAGAAGGCTTGCTGCAATCATCCTTTATCTTTATTATATGAATATCTGTGAGAGAAAGGAAGTTAGTCACATTCTCTGTGAAAAGATATATAAAAAAAATACTTAGGCAACTGAGCATCTATTCTATTTATTATTGCTTATGTCGGTTTATCATGACCTAAAAGTACTAAAATTGTAACTTGTGTATTACTATAAAATATCATTATGAAGTAAGCTAATAATTCTTATATATTTACCTCTTTAAGTATTGAAAATAAAGGTATTGTAACAGGGCTGATCAGTTTTCCTGTAACTCCCGTCCCCTAATGTTTTCTTCCAAATATCTGTATCTCCCTTTTACCATTTCCTAGCACAATAACTGGCCTACATTTTAACCTCAGTCTCTTCATCCATGCTTCAAATACTTGTCATGACGGTGTAATCACACTTACTATTAAATAAATATTTTTTTAATGATTTGAGTTTTCTTTTTTAGAAATGCAAAATATATATTGTAATTCTAATGGTAAATGGTAAAACAAAGGATGACATGAGTAATGTCATTAACATTTTCTAATTATTTCATGATGTCTGTATATAATGAAGTATACCTTGTGCGTGATATTGCTGTACCTATATGTCAGGTACCATAATACTTGAATTCTGAGGGAGTTTTTGATGATATTGGAAGGAAAACTATGTTCCTGTTTTTGACAATTTATGTAATAACTTTTCTGATGCAGTTTAGAGAACCAACATTTTCTTCTTGCCGTTATCAAAATTCTAAGAATTCAATCTGATAAACACAAGATCCATTTGTGCTATTGCATTTTATAATTCTGATTGCAGATGCACTAAGATAAATGCGGGGGAGGGTTAATTGGTTTGTCTTTGGGGGGTTTTTTACACATGTAAATCACACTACATGAGAAGATTTGGAATTATTTCTGTTTGCTGAGGTATGTTGGAATGAGTTTTAAGAAATCCTGCTGTGGTAATAAACATTCCATTAACTTATTTACAAGTGAATTCTCCTTAAACTCAGAGACTTTTTTTTTCACACTTGCAAAATAAAAAGGACTATTTCTAAGTATGTTCTTGTCAACTTATATTGACCTTAAGCAAAAATTATTTTAGTTTTGCTATGTCATTGAGATTCTGTGCTTCTTTGGGTTGTTGTTTTTTTTTCCTGTTTTGAGGTCTGGATTATTGCCTTTTCAGTTTGAAATTGTTATTAAAGTAAAAAAACCTCACAATATGATTACTAATGTGATGGAGTTAAACACATTAAAGTTTGTTATACCCACAAACTATATCACTGAAGATGTAAACTACCTTGTACCCATTTTCTTGTTGTTGTTTTTTAATTAATTCCTGTTTTCATCAAGAAAATAGTTGTTTAAAACAGGAGTAAAGTTTATATATGTTACCCTATAATATTGTTAATTGCAACATCTATACATCAATTATGGTCTGAGCCCTTGAGCCTCAATTTTTGTGTCCAACTTCACATACTAGTGTAACTTTCAAAGGATGGATGCTCAATGCTGTCTGAAAATTATTCTCATAATGTGGGTACCAAAACTCACTAGTCACTTTGAAAGTATTGGCCTATTTTAGGACCTTTTGTTCACGTCTGCATTTTTTCAAGTATGTCTTTGTGATGCAATTTCTGCATGAATTTTAGTTATGTAGATGTAGCTGAGTTTGTTTTTACTACTCCAAACTTCATAGCTGTATTAACTCTCGTTCAGGTTTAACTTAACTTTAACCTGCTATCCACAGTTGTATTATCAAACATTTTGGTGGCTGCAGTTTATTATATTTTTGTATCAGTGTGATTTCTATTTATGTGGCATCTAATCGGCAGCCTTCTTTTTCTGTGATAAACATTTTCCTTACAAATGGGGTTCATAAATTAACAAATGACACATGAAATTGTCTAATTTTTTTTATGAAGAATCTTTTAAAGCAACAAACTCTGCTTGCTGGGAGATATTAACTTAAGTCTTAAGCTTCCTAGATTTGTCTTCTTTTTGATCAGAAGCTTCATTTGTTAATTTCTTATTCCTGAAACAAACCATTATCTTGTTTAATTTTTTTTTAATTTGAAAGAGTGAAATGTAGATAAGTTTTTTTACAACACTAGTTTGAATAAATTCTACCTGACAAATATTGTTTTAACAATCTGTAAAGAGATTTTAAAAAAGTTAATGTCAAAGTGCTAAAAGCTATTTGTTCACAATTTAGGTCATTAATCAGTTATTTTTGCTCTCTCTCTATTAGTAACTTCTTAGTTGACCATTCAAATATACATTTGTTCTCCGAGTCCATGGCAAGTATGTTATGCCAATACCAGATTTTAAATACCTAACTATTTGAACACCTCTTTATGTGCTCCACTTATATTCTTTTAATCATTCTACTCTCTCCCACCACATGCCTTTTTTTCCCCCCACGCGTTATAGGGAAGCATTCTATCACATCTTTCACTCTCTCTCCTCTCCCCTGCTGGTAGGAGTTAGCTCCTGCAAGTGGAGGCCTGAATTACACAAACCACCAACAATACTGCCTAAAACTAGTTTAATAAACACAATATATAATGGACTGAGTTTTGACAAATTTATTTCTACACAGTATCTATTATCTCAGAGTAAAGTGAACTCTAGGGTGATGAAAACTGATTATCTTGTAAAAAACATAAAAAAATAAACTGCATCACTAGTCAGCCTATTATATCCTATGTATACGATGAGTCGCAAAGTTTTAGGTTTGAATCAAACTCAGCCAATCACTTGAGGGACCTTTTTAGTCCATCTTTAGATATACACATATGAATTGTACCTATTACATTTTTGGCTTCACTATTAAATCTTTCTTCATATTCTTATTCATATCAAATTTCCCAGTCAAGAAAAATTAAGACTTGGAGCTATTTACTTCCTTCAGAATAAAGGACTAATGCTGTTTTGTTTCAGCTTCGTGGGTGATTCATGTAATTTGTCCCCATCGGTTTCATAAAAGATCTTCAGTTTAGTTTACTGGATCAGCTTGACAGCAAGACTTTGTATGCTGAATACATTCCCTAATTGTCCAAAGAAATTTAAGCAAAAGATTTAACTGCTATGCTTTATTGGTCGCTGCTGTACTATTCTTTGCAGACAAGTTTGGATAGCTGCCATATTCAATTTCATGTCCATTTAATGCCACCAAGGTTAGTTTACAATGCAATACAAATTTGTAAATTTTAACCATTTAAAGATTTGTAATAGTGTTGTTCTGATAACTTATGTACACCACATACTCTAGAGCAGAACTACTGTGTAATGAGAAGAGTAGCAGAAGAAAACCTGTTACCATATTGTTCTGTAAGTTGTTACTTTTTTTAAATGATTGCTTCTAGAAACCTTTTCCAAAGCATGTTCTGTTATAACTTCAAGTAAGAAAGTGACCCTTTTAATGTAATATGTTAACACTCTAAAGTGGCAATTTTTTACTTGAAAGTTTATACTTAAAGATCAATGCCAAATTTAAATAGAACACCACATTTTAATATACAGGCCAGTCTCGTTTTACGCGTATTTAACATATGCAAATTTAACTTTACGCGGCTGGCCAAAAAAAAAACCCAGAAGCTCCGCAGCCCGCCCACTGCCGCTGGGGCTGCGGCCGGCAGCCCGCCTGTGGCGGGATCGTGTATAGTCAAACAATGAGTGTTTGACTATACGCAATTTTGGCTATATGCAGGGTCCCCAGAACGGAACCCTTGCGTAAGACGCGACACGCCTGTAGTGTGTATATATATGCAGTTGTAATGATTACTTATCCAACCTGTTCTTCAAGCTCAAATCCAGACTTGCATGTAATTGAGTTCAAGGGGCATTCCTGACTTGACACTTTACATTTGAGATTTACAATAACAATACTAGCCCTTTTAAAAAAAGGCAGCTTTTTTAAAAAAATTCAACTTTAGGATCATTTGTTTCACTTTAGTGTTCTCAGACACTAGCATAACTTTTTCTAGTTCCTTTTATCTCTAAAGTGCTTTCAGACAGTTACCTGAATGTCTATATAAGGATCATTTAATCATTATTCATAGGCAAATACCCTATGGTTGAAAAAATTGTCACTCAGCACACAATACCAATACTACCAACTCCAAACTTTAAATCATGAACATACACCAAAAAAGTCATGAGATTTTGTAAAATTTGTGGTTATTTGCACTCTTGTTTGAGCTTGTAGTTTACACTTAGGTTACATTTTCAAGATTTTATTCACAAACCTGAAGGCTAAAAGTTGGTTAGTTGGTTTTTTTTTAATGAAAACTGAGATACGCATAATCACTTGTCTTCCAGTAGTTGGGCTGTAGGTAAGACGTATAAATCAGCAATATAGCTACATAACAAATACAAGTCATAAAAGAATTAACTTTTCAAAATGCAAGGAGATTTTACCCAAATTGAAATTTGTACAAGACATAGAGTTATATCCTTACTCTTACAAAAGGGCTGTGGGGTTGTGATCCTTATTGATTAAATTCTCCAAAACTTTAATTTTATCCCTGAAATTAAAGATGGGCTCCCAAGAACCACAGTCACTACTAGTAGAATTCTTGGGTATTTGTTTAGTACAACAGAGAGAAGAGACCTGCCTAAAGAATACCAACAATATTTTGTGCAATATCAGATGTTCCTCATTCAAATACTGACCAGGCCTGACAATTTACTGTGCAAAATGCACCAGGAGAAAAAGTATGAAGCACTATGGCTGTAGGAAATATTTATTGTTCATTGCCAACACTGCAGAGGACTACTTCGATCTAAGTGATATAAGTAATCCTGATTGATATCGATCAGTGATATTCAGACTGAGGCTTGAGAGCTGCAAGTGACTCTTTAATGTGTCTCCTGCTGCTCTTTGCAGCACAATATTAAAACTCTGATTTAATTATTAACTAATCTAAGCTATTAACCAATCAGGATGCTTTTACTATGTTATTAAACAATTATAGAATACTTGGTCTGTTATTTTGCTGTGAGAATATTATGTATATAAATAAAACAGTAAGTGAAACAAATTCACAGTATGGTGGATCTTTTGGGTAATTTGGATTGCTAATTTGGTTCCTGAACCACTGAGGTCTGAGTATAACTGATCTAAATAGTTGATTGTTATGACTTTTTAAAAAGTGACTGAATAATTATTTCATAGTAGCTTAACAGAATCTAATTTTTAAGATAAAACTACTGTGTCCCTTTTATATTAAATAAATATGGGTCTTTTATCTGCCAAATACATCAGCGATAGAGCTAGTCAGAAAATGGTGGACGTTTTTCATGAAAAAAAAATCAACATTTTGACTAGCTTTAATTGCTAATAATCCTTACTGATGTGCATTTTTGTGTACATAGAGTTCAAATAAAACTAAAAAACAGCTGGATACCCAAAAGGACTGGTATTTTCACTCACAGAACTAGCTGTTCTGCCTTTAGTGAGAGGAGGTGGGTGTACCTGCTCTGAAAAACAAACCAAGTCTTGCCCGTGAACTTACTGTACTCTCGTAATTTGTGCTCCAAGTTGACTAACTGTAGAACATAGACTATTTGGCAATTGAATTTTGGCTTTAAGTATGATTAAGTGGGGGTGGGAAGGAAGGAGAGACAAAAAGGCAGAAAACCAGCTAAAGGAAAAAATAAGCCACACCACTGCCAAAGCAAACTGCAATACAAGGTGAATTTCCATTTTAAAGAGTGTTGCAAATAAGTATCCCCCAACCCCCCCAAATTCATGAAGAAGAATGACATCTGTCAAAAAAAACATCTGGAAAGTATCTGAGCCTTGGAACATTTCATCCATTCCAAAGTATGAATATCTTTTGTTATAAGAGGGTTTCCAACTGAAGTTCTAAAATTTGTATTTCTGGCTGTTGAGAATGAAATATTCTTCAATCAGATAATTAACCCTACGGGCTAGATTTGTAAAGATATTTAGGTGCTTTATGTGAAATCAGTGAGTTAGGTACCTAACTGCTTTTTTTTTTTTGTAAATTCCATTAGGAAATTAAATAACATTAAAAATCTGGGCCAATGTTGTTACTTATTTCAAATTCCTGTTTACTACTAACAGTCGGATTGCAGCAGCCATTCCAGTTTCAGCAGAGCATTGTTTATTTATAGCCATACCCCTCTTTCTCTCTGGTTAAAAAGCACACCAAGAGAAAGGCACAGCACCCTCTGAGGAATCAGATAGTGGAAGGCTTTCGTATTTTTTGTCAAGCCCTCCACGCTGTCTAGAAAGTATGTCCTTAGTTCAAACTCAGCCTTATCCTGCTCATCTTTATCCCCTGAAAATGTTAAGATGATACACGAGGATCAAAGAAAGTCAGAGGCACAGAATTTTTTCTTATTGTTTGTTCACTTTGTGAAATAGAGGGACTTCTCTGCCTCCTGTGAAGAAATCTGATCATTGAGTCTCGACAAACTTTTTCCAGTTTTTTTTTAAACCAGTATTTAAAAAAAAAGTGGTAGACATTCTAAAAATCAGAATTATTCAGCTGACTCAATAAGCCCAAATAAAAGTACTTCAATCAAGTTCTAAAAGGAACCTTATTACAGCATCTGACCTTTCTGCTGGTGGGTGTGGCTCCTGCCTCAGTTTTCTCTTCTTACTGGTATATTATTGTAGGTTAGCCCTGTGATGAATCCAACAAAGTGCTTTCATTCTGGGGTAAAAAGAGACTAAAGAAAACTCAAAGTTCAAGTTAAAATTCCAGAACTACCTCTTCATCTTTCCTTGGGTCATGGTCCTTCCAACAGGGTCTGCCAGTCTAAACTAATTTTCATAAGCAGGTCCAGTAGAACAAAAGCTTAACAAAAGTTCACCACTGGTAGTCCAGAAAGTCTTTTAATTAAAAGAAAGGTCACTTAACTTTCTAACAGGGTGCTGACTGGGAGAAGCAAGCCAGACCCCCATTAGCCCAGATCCAGGGGAGAAAGGCTACTAGTTGGGGCTGGCTGGGAGGCTGCGCCCTAATTATTCGGTGGGGTTGCACCAACTGGCCTGAGTTGCCAACTTGGTATAAAAAGCTGCCAGGAAGGAAGCAGAGGAGCCGAGGAGGCATTTGGGGCTCTAGAGCCCCACTAGTAAGGATGCTAGTGGTCTCCCTGCCTGGTTGGCCTATGTCTATTTGTAAATAGCGGATGATGGGAACAAACAAAAGCAATAAAAGGACATGGGTGCTGCACTTTAGTTTGTCTTTGGGTGTTTGTGAAGCGAGGACTGGAGAGAGCCCAGTTACAAACTTCAATAACTAGTTCAAGATGTTGTCCATATATATTCCATTCTTGCTGGGCATGCTCCCTATGCACAACAAATTGGATTCTTTTGAATAGGAGTGTTTGTTGGGCCATGCAGGCACTATAAGTGTCCTCATCCTCTTGTACCAAGGACATAACGGGTGAAACAGGCCCTACTGCTGCCACTCAGTTCCTTTCCCATCATAGAATCCTGGTGTTATATATATATAGGACTCCATGGTAGCAGGGAGGGTGTGTCATGGAATATATATATACAACATCTCAAAGATCTGCAGTTAGTTTAAGGTAAGTAACTTTTCTTTCTTCTTTGAGTGCTTGTCCATATATATTTTTCATTCTACTCTTGACTTTTGGTGACTCACAAGCAGTAACCCAAATTAAGGAGGGGAATGCTGAGAGTCTACTTAAGCAGCAGTGGATATGTGATTCCACTAGAGAATAATGCTTTGTAAATGTGTGGACAAGTAACTGCCCTGCAGATGTATGAAATTGGTATGATTTGTAAGGAAACTGTGTGGCCCCTAGTGAAAGGAGCCCTAATATGAGCTGGGGGATCTAAACTCTCTCATAACAATCCCTAATACATCTGACATCCATTTGGATAGGCTGATTCACTCAGCAAATGATACAAATAGTCCTGGAGAAACTCTAAAATTTTAGATCTTAGCAAATAAAAAGATACAATCCTGGAAACATCTACAGAATGCAGCCTGCTGTATTAATTTAGATCTAATATATGGGACCTAGGTGTTAACCTGGTGATTGTCCAACGTTAAACAAGGTTGGGGTTGGTATCCAGAGTCGTCAGATGCCTGCTTCGTATCATGGTACTGTAACCCTTCTGCCCATCAGAGTTGGCAGCAACAAGGGCCGGGTTCAGTATCCAGGGGTTCCATTCTAAGGACACAATACAAAACCGGCTCGAGCCCCCACCCAGTGACCTGAGACAACAATATACCACCCTTCTGGGCGCCTCTAAGAGGCAATACTTCCGCTCTCGCAAGCACAGAGTCTGAGTGTACCAAAACCCTTTTAATGACAGAGAGAAACACTGTGGCATATTATTGGGTAAATACCACAAACAAAAGTCACAAACCAAACCATGAACCAGAAACGCCCCCCCTCCCCCCCCACACACACGCCAATGGGCAGTGTCCTTTCCCTTGGGTTCTTGAGTCCCACAAGCCCCAAAGTCCCAAAAGTCCAACAGCCCCAGCAGAGTTCAAAAGTTCACAGCAGAGTTGTACCTCCCCACCGAGGTGGAGGGGGGGCAGGTTATGGGGCACCTTACGTGGTCAGAGGCCGACTGCCCCGCCTCTCCAGTCGTGCTGGTCGCTCTGCTAGCCGCCCTGCTAGCCGACACAGGAACTGCTCTGCCAGCTGTCTCAGGAACTGCTCCAGTAGCCGACACAGGAACTGCTCTGCCAGCTGTCTCAGGAACTGGTCCACTAGCCGGCACAGGAACTGCTCTGCTTAGGGCCCCCCACTTAAGATAAAGCTCAGTGATTTTTCAGCTCTTGAGTGATTTCAGCTCATAGTGGGGGGCCTTAGTGCAGAGGCACCACCAGACCCAAAGCAACTTCAGCTCAGTGGGATGAAGTTAGACTCCTAATAGAAGCAAAAGTCAGCTCTAACATTCCACAGGGGAGAGAGGCCAGGTGCAATAGGCCTGCAGGGCCCTCACCACAAGGTATAGAAGCCTGTCCATAGCCTCTCTCAATTTAGTGGATTTTGGAACCCCTGTCCCTTGTCTAGTGAGCGCTACCCAGCTGATGGCGAGTCCCTCCAGCATGCCAAAGGCCAAATACATGTCCTAACCCCTCATTCACATAAACAGGTTAATCAACACCTTATCATTCTTGCCCCGATACTACAGAAACTGGGGGTCCCACAGTAGCCAAAGTGACCATCTGGGCTGTTAGAGTGCAGGCTAGGTGCGGTGGGTGTGTCTAAGCAAATAAGGTGTTATTTTCCAAAAGTCACTGCAATTCCTGCAACTCACCACCGGATGTTACCCATCCTGACACTGCTTACAGTACAAACACCATTAAAAGTCTTTTTAACAAAAGGATACAGAAAAGAAGGTAAAAACAATTAAAGCATTTTAAATGTAAAGTATTAAGGCTTTCATTTTAACATTTTTTGTTCTCTCTCCCCCTTTAGCTGAAGAGTGTTTTAGAAGGAAAAACTACCCATATGTGAGTCTCTTAGATGGTATTAAAAGATGGTAATAACACCTTTTTTTTTGGTACTGGGAAATAATTGAAATAAAAACCTTTTCCCACAATCTACAGAAGAGCCTCTTCTATGGCTCAGAGGGAACAGAAGCGAGTCAACCTTTTCATGCAGCAGTCATGATAGGGATTAACATAGTCTGACCAGTAAAGAATAAGACTCTCCAAAAATCCAGAAACTGAAATTATTTGGTTCCATGACACAGAATACATCCCTCAGCCCCATATTTGGCCAGCAAATAGAGTACTAGATGCCAGACAATCTAAAGTTTAGATTATGTGCCAAGCATAAACAGCCTCGTACTAATTCTATTGTTTAAGAAATGGGGCAGTCTTTTGCATTCTTGATCATTGTAAATAGATCTAGCAATAAATCCTTGGTTTTGTTCCAAAGCAAAGATCGTCTTGAATTCAATCACAGATGTATTCTTGTTAGACTGAAGGAAATATGGTTTTAGGCTTTTCCACTAGTGGTCAGAAACATAGGTGCCAACTCCATAAGTGTGCCAGCCCTGGAGGAGCTATGGAAAAAAATTGGGCACTTAGCATCACCCATAGCCAGCTTCATCCTCCCTCCCAGCACCTCCCACCCTCTGCGATCAGCTATTCCAAGGTGTGCTGGGGAGCGGGGATCAGGACTGGGGCAGAGGCACAGGAGGTCAAGGGTGCAGGGTCCAGGTGGCACTTACCTCAAGCAGCTCCTGGCTCCTACATGGAGGCTCGACCAGGTGCCTCTGCACGCTGCCCCATCCACAGCCGCTGCCTCTGTAGCTCCCAGAAGCAGCGGCATGTCCCTGCTTCGGCTCCTACATGGAGGTGTGGCCAGGCAGCTCTGCACAGTGCTCCGTCCACAGGTGCCACCCCCTACAGCTCCCGGCCAATAGGAGCTGCAGAGCTGGCACTTGGAACAGAGACAGCATGCAGAGGCCCCTAACTACCCTTATACATAGGAGCCAGAGGGGAAACATGCTTCTGGGAGCTGCACAAGACCCCACCACTGCTCCCCTGTGGGAGCTCAAAGACCAGATTAAAAGGTCTGACAGGCCAGACACGACCCTTAGTTTGCCCACCCCTGGTTTACATGTTATTCTCGCCATTTAACATTTAGCTCCTGTGATCACCTTAGGAGGGCAGTTCAGTAATCTTAGGTAGAACATCTTAGCCTACTTTCTTGGTGGTATATTTCACATTACATTTCCACATGTAAGAATATGCCAGGGCTCATGTCAAAGATGAAAGACTACTTGGCAGTAAATGTAATTTTTTTAATGGATTATCCCTACACTTCCACCCTAATTCATTTTCTCTTGTAAATTCTTCTCCTCTAGTTCTGAGGTTTAGCAGATGGAACTGAGGCAGTTGGGTTCCTATAACCTTTTTCTGGATTTATCTCCAAATACTCCATGCTGAGAAAGTGTACACTCAATATTGAAATAGCTGTATGTACTATCCAGTTCATCTTCAATGTTGGAGTCATAATTAAGGCTACGTTTTAGTCATGGACAAATCATGGGCAGTAAACAAAAATTCACAGCCCTTGGCCTGTCCGTCACTTGTACTATAAACCCATAACTAAAATGGGCCATGAGGTGAGGAGTGCTCTGGGGGGGGCTGCTGCTGGTGCTGGGGAGCATTGGCAGTAATGGTAGGTTCCCGATCCGGCCCCCACCATGAGCTCCAGCTCTGCAGTTCCCATTGGCTGGGAACTACAGAACCTGCAAGCATGGGCAATGCACAGAGACCTCTGGCTCCTCTGTCTAGGAGCTGCAGTAACATGCTGTCTGCTTCTGGGGAAATACCCCACTCCCCCTGTAAGCAGCACTCTAACCCTGAGTCCCCTCCCATACCTGCGCTGCCCCAGAAGTCACAGCATCCATGATTTCTGTGCCAGACATGCAGCCTTAGTCATGATCAATTAAGTTATTTCATTTTGATTTACTTTAACTATTGTTAAATCCATAATTGGAGGTTATACAACAGCGATCCCCAAACCCTGTGAGCCCCCCTTTAGGGAAGCATGGAAAACCATTTTGGGAGAGCATAGAGGAATGTTTGGGAGGAGTGTGTCAGGGCCCAGGCCAGCCCCCCCCCCTCAGCCCCCAGCTCAGCTCTAGGTTCACTTCCAGCTGTGACTACAGCTCCAGGCCCCCATCCCACTCTCAGCTGCAGTCCTGGCCCTAGCCTTGGCCCCTGGCCCAGCCCTCACTGTGGCTGCCAGCCCTGACTATAGCTCTATTCCTGATCCCACTCCCAGCTGCAGCCTACCTTGCCCCCTGGCTTGACCACAGCTCCAGCCCTGGCCCCCTTACACATCTGTACCCCTGTCTCCCTGCAGGAGCCACAGCCCGCTTCTGATCACAGCTGCCAGCTGCAGTCAGGGGGAGGGAAGGGCAATGTGAAAAGTTTGGGGAACTCTCTTATTGAAGGTAATGTCCTATTTCAGAAAAATACTTCCTCCAAAACACAAATAAAAAGAAGTTTCAGTATTAAGAATGGAGTTACAAAAATCATATCTCAGCACTGGCTTCTGTATTATGGAGGACAGGGTATGGAAAGAGGAGTTATACAAACACCTTAACAGTAAGGTTCATAGTAATTTAACCAACATTAAAGGCATTCTTCAAAGTCTCAGGGGCCTCCCTTATGGATAAACAAATGCAGAAAATCCTCAAATTAGGGGTTGATGTTTTATCATAGGATCTATCTATACATTTCTAAACTTCCTAAAATGAGACAAAATAAAAAGTTGTCTGTGAATATGAAAGAACATCTTGATAGACCACAGAGTGGATACATATCAAAATCAGATTTCAGTTCCAACTTTACTGCAGTATTCCAGCTAAAATAGCACACCTGAAAGAGGCGTGTTTCTTAAGAGTCCAAATCCACTGATATAGCCAGGTCTTCAAAACAGAACTGGTCAGCAGAAACACTTATTCTTTGAAACTCCAGACAACTTTTCTTACAAGTTGGTCCCTTATCTTGGAAGAATATAAAATTGCTATTGATTCTTCTCTGGGAAAGCATCCTAAGTTGTACGCTTCTCAGGATAGAGTCACAGCTCCATGTGTAATATTAACAGGAATGAATGAAACTTGTGGAATTTGACATTTTAAGTCCCTTGAACTGTATTTTCAGGTTTCAGTAAAACTGGTTTCAGTTCAATCAATGCCCCTTCTCCCTATTTTATAATTTTAAGCCATCTTCCCCCCTCATTCTGTGATTTTTTAAAATGTAATCAATAAACTAAAGCTGAGCCTGGTTATATTAGGAATGAGATCCACTCCTAACCCAGAAAGACCTAAACTCTCACAAGTGTATTCATGTACTTTATTTTTCCAGTATGAAGTCTCTTTCCACTTCTGGTTTTTCCACTTCTATCTTCCTCTCCCTATTAAACATTCTCTGCATAGCTGCCAAAGAAGCAAATCCAACGGTGTCTGTCAAATTTTCAAATCTGTGACACCTGAGTGCATAGTTAAGGAAAACAAGTTTGTCCAGCCTCAATTTTCACTGTTGAAAGGTAAGGGCATAAGTCTTCCACACGCTGTCCCAGTGTTATTTTGGTCTTTCCAGTCCAGGAGAAATGTTTTGGAACTGCTGCTGCTGCCATTCGAAGAGTTGAGCATCCAGAGTAGCCCTTTGCTCCCACAGGTAATAAGGGTAGGCTGACCATACGTACCGGTTTGAACGGGACAGTCCTGTTTTTTTCATATTTCTGGACCATCCCGTCTTTTTAACAAAAATATCAATTTTGTCCCATTTTATGGGCAGGTCCCTCTTTGCAAGCTGCTTTCTATTCCTCCTTCTTCCCTCCTTCTCTCCATCCCTCCCTTCACTCCATCCCCCTTCTCCATCCCTCCCTTCTCTCCATCCCCCTTCTCCATCCCTCTCTTCCTCCCTTCTCTCCATCCCCCTCTTCCTCCCTGCTCTCTCCCTCCGTCTGCTGCCTCCTCTCGCTCCCTCCATCCCTTCTCTCTATCCCCTTCTCCATCCCTTCCTTCCTCCCTTCTCTCTATCCCTCCATCCCTCTCTTCCTTCTATCTCCCTTCTCCATCCCTCCCTCCCTCCCTCCACTGCCTCCTCTTCCATCTCCCTTCTCTCCATCCCTCCTTCTCTGTCCCTTGCCTCCTCATCCCCCCTGCTCCCTACCCCATCTCTTCTCTCATCCATCCGTCCTCTTCCTTCTCACCTTCCTGCCTTCTCTTCCTCTGTCCCCTCCATCCTCTTCATCCCTCATCCCCCCTTCTCTCTCTCCCTCCATCCTCTTCATCCCCCATCCCCCCATCTCTGTTCTGCTTATTCCTCCATCCATCCCCCCCCAGTCCCCCCTCTGCCTCCCCCCCACCCAGCGCTGGGGGGCCCAGGTGGGGCCATGGCGCTGGTCACCTCGTCCACCGAGCTGGAGTGCCTGGCCCAGCTGCTGTTCTGCCGCAAGGGGGCGCTGCGCCAGAAGGTGATCCACGAGGTCAAGAGCCACAAAGTCACTGCACGCTTGTTCAAGCAGCCCACGTTCTGCAGCCAGTGCACCGACCTCATCCGGTGAGACCCCCCTAGAGCTCCCCCCAGCGCCCCTCAGCCCATGTTCTGCAGCCACTGCACTGACTTCATCTGGTGAGACCCCCTGGGCCCTAGAGCCCCCCCAGACTGCCCAGAACCCCCCTAGAGCCCCCAACCCCCCCCCCCAGTGCCTCTCAGCCCAGGTTCTGCAGCCACTGCACCGACTTCATCTGGTGAGACCCCCCCCCCCCCAACCCTGTCCCATTTTTTCCATCCCAATGTCCCGTTTTTGTCTTAAGGAAATATGGTCAGCCTAAATAAGGGACATGTGTGAAGTAACAGCACGAGAAGTGAGATGCAGGTAGGGAAAACTCAAGGAAGCTAGCTTACTTTTGCTTTACAAGAGTGACTGTTCCCTCTTACTTTCCCACAACAAGCCTCATTTTGAAATTAGCTATCTCCCTCCTTTTCCGTTTCACAATATTGCCAGGCCCCTAATGAGGATTTAAGAATTTTTTTTTGGTTCTTTTGGCTTTTGAATCATTAGGATTCACATTTTCAAGCTTTTCTCCATAAACATGAGGACTAGAACTTTTTTCAAATGAAAGATGAGATTCTCATTTAATCACAAGACTAGAGAAACCAAGACTTTTAATACTACCACCAAATATCACTTAAGTTGGCAACATAGGTTTCGACACCCTGTATGAAACTGCTGGTTTATTTTTGAGGAGGTACTAACTTGGTAAAGCAAAAAATGGAAGAACAATGGGAAAAGGAAGGTTGGGGCAATTAGCCCTGCTGAAAGACAAAAATCTTGTGTAATTGCAGAGCTAACAAGACACTTTGAACCAGACCAGATATGGTACAAAGCTAACGTTGTGGTGTTTACTTACCTCCCCTCCAAAGAGATTTCAGTCTGCCATCGAAATGTTATAGAACACTTTGATCTCTTCATCAAAGACATTTAAATCTGCTAGCACTATCATCCTTTCGTCTCTCACAGACGGCCATCTTACTCAACAATTAGCTTACTACGTGTAAAGAATTTTGTGCTCCTGTTTCATGAATTTCTACTTTTGTATTTAAGGGCAGAACCACATTAAGGATATATTTTTATTTCTAGTGTATATATTATTAACTTCAACACTCAGCTTTTAGTATGTTGCATTTACTAGTTTTTGTGAAACACCTTTCCCCTGCTTCAAATGTGTATCTTTTCTCTTGTTACTTTTTTAAAAATTGTATTTATTCTTTCTAACCTAATCCAGTCAATTAGAACTTTGTTTTCTTTTTCGCTACTGAAGTCCTGTATCTATAGCAATTATGGCATCAACCTACTGACTTTTAAACTTGAAAAAACACCACCACCACAATACTTGAAATCTTCTACTTTCATTTATTTATAAGGCCAGGAAGAACCATTAGTTACTCTTATCTGGCCTCCGGCATATCACCAATCAAAGATTTCACTCTCTCACCTCTATTGAACCAAATAACGTGTGTGTGACTAAAGCATATCTTCCATAACAGAATCCATTCTTGATTTGAAGACCTCAAAGAACAGAGACTCCACCACTTCCCTTGGTAGTTTGTTCAAATTCTTACCCACTCGCACTGTTTTAAAAAAAATTTGTGCCTTATTTCTAATTTGACTTTGGCTTCAGCTTGCAGCCATTGGTTCTTGTTATGGCTTTCGTCTCTAGACTGAAGAGCCCTTTAGCACTCAGTATTTTTCTCCCCATGAAGGGGAGAGTCAAGTCACCTGTTGATCTTTTTGACAAGCTAGATAGATAGAGCTCTTCAAGTCTCTCCCTGCAAGACTTTTTCAAATAATGTATGTGGCTATTTTCTGCAGCCTCTCAAGTTTTTCATCATCCTTTAAAAAACATTGACACCAGAATGCTACATAATATTCCAATATTGGTCTCACCAACCCCATAGACAGAGGTAAAAAAATCACCACCCTCTTTCTTACTACTCCCCTGTTTATACAGAACTCAAACTTCACATCCCCAGTGGTTCCAAGGGTGGAAAGCCTTGATGTTTCTCACTAGCTATTTCAAGTGACTGAGTGTGTGTATAATACATGATTGTATTCACAGGCCAGGGAAAGAAAAACTGATGCAGGAAATGGGCTAACTATTCCTTTTATAGGAACCAGCCTAGGTCTTAGTAAATAAAGCCATAACTTGTGTAAGCATTATTTGTGTAGATGCAAAAAGAGAAGAACTACAAAACAGAAATAGCAATAAGTAATTTCCCTATTTTGCTTTACATTTGATTTCTACTGGAACTTAGCTTTCATGACTACTGTAACAATCTTTCAAAGTAAAATTTAAAATGCAAAAAGCAAAAAGTTAACAGTAAAAGGAAAAATATTTTGAAAATTAGGTGGTTTTAACACTCACACAGATCTGAGAAAAATCAGAACTCTATAAGACCAGTGCAAAAAGCAAAGGATACAATTTTAAAACACCATAAGGCTGAACAATAGAACAGATTTTTACAAATGCTAAATATATCGATGATTAGTGTTTGAAGAGCCTTAAAATGGAAGCAATAGGATTTTCAATCTGAATCTCAAATTCAGTTGTAATCAATGGAACTGAATTGGCAGAGGGATAGGACAACACGGAAGGGACAATTAGAAGAGAAGCAGAATGTTAAATAGATTGAAAGCACTAGATACAAGTGGCTGACTGCTTAATAAGGAGAGTTATGACAAGAGAAATTTAGTAAGATATGAAAAAGTTTGATTTACAATAAACCGTGATATAATAGTTTTTAATTAACAGATGATAAAACCATCAGGAACAAAACAGATTGAGAAATCTACATTTAAGGTTGAAAGTTCAACCTGAACTCATCTCTTTTGTGCTTATGCCTTAAAATATGGCATCTTTATATTATAAAGGACTAGCGAAAATACCCGGCGTTGCTCGGGTCCGTCGGAGGTGGGGAGGGGGCAGGGAGCTGAGCGAGTGCGGAGTCCGTTGGAGGGGGGAGGGGGCAGAGAGCAAACCTGACACCCCCACCTCACCCCCCCGACCAAACCCGACACCCCCACCTCACTTACCTCTCGACCAACCCCGACTCACATTTTCACCCCCCCACCCAAACCCAACACCCCCACGTCACCCCACCACCCCGACCAACACCCACACCTCACCCCCGGCAGACCAAACCTGACACACCCACCTCACTTTCCCCAACCAAACCCGACACACATACCTACCACAAACAAACCCAACACCCACATGTCACTTACCCCTCGACCAACCCCGACCCCCCTCCTCACCCCCCCCACCAAACCCAACACCCCCTGACCAACCCCAACACCCACACCTCACCCCTCACCCACCCCGACACCTTCCCACCCCCCCCGACCAAACCCAACACCCCCGGCTCACTTACCCCCCCGACCAAACCCGACACCCCTACCTCACTTATCCTCTGACCAAACCCAACTTGGGTCCGTCGGAGGTGGGGAGGGGCAGAGAGCTGAGCGAGTGCGGGGTCCGTTGGAGGGAGGAGGGGGCAGAGAGCTGAGCGAGTGCGGGGTCCGTTGGAGGGGGTATTATGACATCATAACTATGTCACAGAGAACAGCAGCTGCCCAGCTGATGTGATTGGCCTTTAAAGAATTTCACCCCTGGGGGGCGTCAGAGGTGAGATTTGAAAAATTTTCAACTCTTACCCTGATTAGGACCCTAAGACCTCTAACTGTACCAAATTTCAAGTCTCTAGCTCAAACGGTGTGGAAGGAGTAACTGCACGTACATACATACACACATATATACACGCATACACCATTTGACATATTATATATATATATATATATATATATATATATATATATATATATATATATATATATTTGTGAAATACAGTATCTAAAATAAACTGAAGGTTTTATGTAACCTGACCTACAATAAGTACCTCCAGTCTTCCAATTTTGCTTTATTTTGAAATCAGTGACAGCTACTGAACACGTCACATTTGAAGAGAATCTGTTTAATAGTTTTAAATATTTTAAACCACACTAACTTTGAATCAGTTTAAAAGACTACTTGTAAAAAAATGTTAAGCTTGATAACTAAGCTTTAAAACTACTGAGCTAAATTTTCTTCAAAATTTTTTTAACTTCCAATGAACTCTAAGACACCTGGCCCCTCTAAATTAGAATTTCATAGCTAAAGCAATTTCAGAAGTAGCTCCAGGTTACCTGGAGGTAGTCTGCAGATCACCAATTGACTTCAGATCACAATTTTAAAGCACTCATTTGATTCAAGGCATGGAAAGTGCCAGAATTTTGAGGGTTAAAAATAAGTGTCCCATAAAATCCCATGCAGTGCTTTGAAAATTTTACACAACGGGCATCAGTGACTGGAGATGGAAAAAACACCACATACACAAATTTCTCACTTTTTCTGAAAATCAGAAGCCTTAAATGAATAAACAGGAATTTTAGGGATCTAGAATTTTATGGAAGTTCTTCTCTGGAATTTTCTGGGGAAATGGATGGTTCTATTGTTATGGCACCATAGTGGGAGTTAAGAGATCAGGGTTCAAAGCCCAGCTCTGCCACAGACTTACAGTGTGACACTGGCTAAGTCACTTAATGTCTATCTTGGTTATCATCTACAAAATGGGGGTAATGCTATCTTTCTAACCCGTTGTGGTGGGGAAAGCATAAATTCATTAATATTTGGGAGTGACTCAGATATAGTGATGGGGGGGATGTATTTAGATTGGCAGACCCACCTCAATAGGGCCTGTCTTTAGAAAGCAAATCAGAGTATTATGCAGAACTCACTCTATGAAAAGGAGTAACCGCTTCCCTTCTAGTTGGATTATCATCTTTATTACATCCCCTCCTATCACTACCTTTATTCTGAGTCTATTTCCAAAACTGTACATTTTTTATTAGATTGTAAGCTCCTTGGTGTTGGGACAGCAACTCCTAATGCTATTGCACATGGCCTATCAAAATAGAAACACTGATCCTGACTGGCATTGGCTGCTATTATTATGTAAATGTAATGTAACAGAGAAGCTGAAAAGAAAATGTACTGCAATTGAGGGGGTGGGGAAAGAGGTTTTTTTAAAAATTAACACCAGGCTACTGCAGATGACAACTTGCTTCCTAAATAATAAAGAAGACACTAAGGTCAAGCCATACAGTCATTTATTTATTGACTGAAACAAACAAAAAGTATCCCCAGACATAATGGCCACCACTTCAGCAATACAAATAAATTTTACTGAACAGGGAACATTTCTTCCTCACCTTCCCACCCCCACAAACAATAATAGAAATACTAGAGTTCAAGAGGATAAAGAGAAAACTATCAAAGGCGCTTATAATGAGTTGAAGAGGTGTAATGTATAGGTACTAAAGATTATTAGCTAATTTACCACCACCGCAAGCTCCTCAAAAATACTTTAATTGTTCAATCTCTACCACATACCAAGTATAGTGCTGTTTAACAGCAATTGCAGTACATTTACAACTGTCGTCTGCTGAAGCAGAACAGCAATTACTATTTTATGTTAAATTTGGGGCTGTAGATAGAAACAAGAGTCCCATGTAATAAACTGCTGAAATTAAAAACTCCTGTATTAGATTGGGGTGGGGAGCAGGGAGAGAGGAAGCAAAGCTGCTCCTGAATGCCCTTCAGTTACTGTACATTTGCTTCAATCAAGCAATTCATTCTGTTTTGGTATCTCACTGTATGTTATACTGGTACAGTAATACAAAATCTATTCAACGGTGATCGTAAATACGAATACAGTGGTTCATACTGAGAAGGCCATTAATATGTAGACCACTGAAAATCTTGATCTGTTACTCATATGTGGACATTTAAATATGTTTATCAGAGACCAGCAAAAAGCTTCAAACGTAGTGCATGCAGAACACAATAGCTGCTAAACCATTTAGTCTTCCACACAATATGGAAGTTATTTAAATGAAAATATGAGTCAGGCATTCCTCATTTTTAGAGAAAACATTAGGAGGCTGTAGATTTGCAGGCAAGGAGACCTTTTATTTTAATCCATTAATAGAACCCAAAACAGTCAGCAGGTGGCCACATCTATCCATGTTTCATTAAAATCACATAAACCCTAAGTACAAAAGCACCACTGATTATTGCTCTAGAAAAACTGCATGAAAAATTCAAATACACACAGTAAAAACCATCACCATATGCACGAGACTTAATTTCTTAAAGCAAGTGTATGGAATGCTGATCCAATTTGACACACACCTTCCAATGCTAAATTGATATTTATATTACTTGGCAGCAATGGGAATTTCTAAGAGCATGGTTATGAGAAGGGATATGTTCCTATACAGTTTAATATGTGAACTATCATCGTCCTAAAAAAATTAGCATTTACAAAATACTTGATAAAAATATCTTTTAAAAGTTGTCCAAGAGGTACATAAAATCAACCCAAAATTTTCATGACAATTCATTCGCTCTTGTCACCTACAGATTCAGTTCTCTGTGCCTGCGAAGGGGAAGGGAAAAAAAAAACAAGAATTACTATAGAAAGTTACTGCTCCACATGTAAAAAAGCCCCCACACTAGCACCTTCTCCTTTGGTGCATAATTTGCAACTATTCAATTTCAAACTATTTCTGTATTATGTTTACAGACACAACAGGTACACACACACTTGTCTTCATTTATTGATCCCTGCTTTTCAAAAGCCATAGAAGCCTTACCTGCCAGCTTCCATTGTTCATAATGAAAAGCACCACACTACTATCTGTTTCTATTCACTGCACACATGCAGAATGCTCTACCGTACCCTTAACTTTCACTGTTTCAATCTGCCCTTTTACTGACAGTGTGCTGGGTGGGGCACCTCTGGATGTTGAAACACTAACAGTTGAGCGAGAGATGCGAATCTGCAATAACATTATGGGCAATAAAAAGAAACATTATGAACATGCTATCAATTGCTGAAAGATTGAATAATTTTTTTAAAAAATACTGATTCAGTCAGCGGGAAGTCTGTGTGGAAAGTACCTCTTCAGCTTTATTTTCACCATTTTCAGATGGTGTAGTAGTACCTTCCTTTGCAGCTTCTTGCTTTTCATCCTTCTTCCCTTTAGCACCTTTGTTAGCCTTTGTTCCAGGTTCCTTCTGATAGAGGATCAAAAACATGGAAAGAGTGTGCATTAGAAGATGTTGGATACTTGTTACTATCTATACTCATCTGTACTGGATGAGTAAATTGTGTGAGACAAACTAATACTGTACAAGATGTCAGCCACCTCTCTAAAGATGATCTAGAATGCTTTTACTCACAAGTGCCAAAGCTGAGGGTTCTGAAACTCTCCTGCAACTGCTGCCATCACTAGCAAAATTTAACTGAGACTATTGTTTCTCTTAATTTTCAGGGATTTAAAAGAGTATTACTCCAGTAGATTAACAAATCAGTCCACACATTGTACAAAAACAAACCAGAATGGACATAAATATAAGAACAAGTACTGTCCATTAAAGTCTTATACAGTCAAGCACACTAACTGGACCAGAACCACAGCTAATGTGATGGCACCGCACTCCTGAATTCAATGGAAATGCACCAACTTACACTGGCTGAGGAACTAGCCCCCTGTGTCTAAAGTATCAGGGTGGTAGCCGTGTTAGTCTGGAATAGCAGAGTTAACAAAGTCCTGTGGCACCTTAAAGACTAACTATAAAGTTTTGAAGCATGAGCTTTCGTGGGCTAATACCCACTTCGTCGGATTCAGGCAGTGGATTAGTTTGATTTAGTAACCTCATCATATTAGAGAACAAAAGTTAAGTAATTTTTGCTATTTTAGGCTTGTGTGTTTCTCTTTGGAAAGAACACCCCAGATGTTAATAAACCAACATCCTAGAATGGTCATACAGGGAATTTCACCGGTCAGCAGTAACAGAAAGGCAAGAAGCTACGAACAGGAATCCAGTTTGGGGGGGGGGGGGGGGGGGGGGGGGGGGGGGGAGGAGAGAAGAGTTACATTTTCACCTGGAGGTTTATTAATTGTTAGATAGCAGAACAAAGGGCTAAGACCTATTATTTTTGTATCTGTTCTATCTGTTCCATGTGTTCCAGACCCATCTAAAAGTACCTGTTGAGACCTGCAATGCCAGCAGAGGCCTCTGCTTAGCTACCCAATTTTGTAAAGACTTTATGGGATTACAAAGGTAAGGTTGAGGATTTGACATTGGGTGTTGAGATTAATCCTGATAAACGTTCAGAAATATGTTCCATGCGCTGTTCCTCCTCCCCCCCCACACACAAAAAAGTCAACTATTACTATCAACTGGTATATTAAGATCAAGCTTCCTTCCATTTTATCTACATAGAAACTACTTTCTGAGTTTTAATCTTTTAGCAAGAATGTATACATTCTAGGTAAGGTCTTCACAGAAAAAAGGGACAGTTAAGTATTTAAGTTTCTAAAACTGCTATATGTTAGCTTTGAACACTAAAAATTACTGTATCTGAAATTACTTAAAACATAATGTTAATCAGAAATTTCTTATTAGTTGATCAAAGTATAAGCTTGCTTATTTTGTTCAAGACTCAACTGTATCTTGACCAAATTTAATCCTGTCCTTAAATCTAAATAAATTATAGTTTGGGGAAAATAGGTGGTTGTTTAAAAAAAAAGGAGCATATTAAATTAGTTCTTATTAAAGAATCAAGTCTTGGAAATATGGCTTCTAATATGTCCTCTTTTGTTAAGGACATATATTGAATCTACATTTTCATTACGTGTACTGAAAAAGATAAAACCTATCACATTCCCTTCTTTAGTAAGCTCCTCCCTCTTTTATATAAACCTGTTTTCCCCCAAATTATAACAATCACATTTTGAGAGAACATGATAATCTTAACATTATTTAGTGTCAGCAATGTCAGATATGATAGGTTTATACCCAAAATGTGCCAAGTCAGAATTAGAAACTCATATACTTGATCTTTAAGATTCTAATACTTGTGAATCAGAAAAACACAGGGGAGGGCTAAAACAGTCCCCCCCCCCCAAAAAACACCCACACACCCACAACATGCTTTTTCTGGTACAACAGTTCTTATTTTGCATCTTCCTTTTGACTGCATTTAGCCTATCAACACCACCTCATTTAGCCATATCTTTAATTCTACCTTTATTTATAATCAGCATCCTTGGCAATAGCTGAATTTTCATAAGAAAAAATATGTATAAGACAAGAGCATCTCACTAATGGGTGGAGTACTGTCCATTGACTCAAGCAGGGAGGGCAGTGTTTAATAAACTGACATGATCTTAGCCAGAAGGCTGAGAATACTAGTGTGGGAACTGCTAGGTCCCAGGTTATTAGTGGAGCCACCTTGACCAACCCTGCAAGTCCAGGAAAGGTGAGCTCCATCTCTGGGGAATGAAAATATGTTGCTACAGTGAATAGCTCTGCTTAGGAAGCAAGAGTATATGGCTGACACAGTATGCATTGTAGGCAGATAGCAATACATTTAAAATAGGACAGAAGTGTGTATGTGTTTGTTTTTCTTTTAAAGGTAAAACATGAAAAAAAAATGTGGATGCTTCAGAAGTTGTCCATAAACATTTGAAACAATGAAATATACAATGCAAAAACAAAAGTGCATGATTTGGTTATAGTGATTTAAATTACAGGAATTTTACCTTCGTGGTTTTCCTTGGTTTGGGTTCAGGTTTTGGTGGAGCAGGTTTCTATAAAACATTTCCAGTTACACAATGTATTAGATAATTCATCACCAGCTTCCCACCCCCACCTTTCCCTTGCTTCCTAGTGTTCACCTCTTAAAAGATGGAAAAAGTTTCATGTTTAGTTATACCTCAACTGACACCACAGACTGAGTTAGCCTGTATATTGGCTCACCTCATGCAGGAGTGAAAGTAATTTTGGAGTTGTTTTAAGAGTCTAACAGGGGGTTTGGTGTGAACATTAAGAGAAGTCCATCCTCCCTTTTAGCCTACCTAATAATTCCTCCTCTATTCCTTCTGAAGTGGGCTATTTATTAATATTTATTGTTTTTAATATATGAACACACATATGTTAAGCAAATTTACTGGAAAGAAATAGGGAGATTTTCCTCCTCCCACTTGTCTTTCTACCCATTGTGGCAGGGTGCTGGCCAGGAGTGCCTGAGCCAGCCCTGTGGGCCCTTTAAGAGGGAGCAGAAGCCTGCAAACCTCCTTTGCAGAGAAGGCTAATCAGCCACCTGGGCTGCAGGGCAATTAGCCTGGAAGGGTTGCACCTGGCGGCAGCCGCAGGGGGATAAAAGGCTGCCAGGAAGGAAGCCCAGGGTGGTGGTGGTGGAATGGTAGTCTGGAGTGAGAGACGGAGCTGTAAGCTGTAGAACTGTAAGATATAGAGCTGTGTAGAGCTGAACTATATAGAGTTCTATGCTGTAAGCCAGGGGTCTCCAAACTTTTCAGCCCGAGGGCCGCATTAACTATCAAATAGCAGTTCGGGGGCCGACAACACACTCGAGGTCCAAATAAAAAAGAATCAAAACATGGATGTTGTTTTTAATTATTTATTTAATATTATTTTATTCAGTTATTATTTAATAACACATTGATACACTACACATGAACACCTGTTCACTACACATGAACACTACACATGAACACCTGTTCACTACACATGAACACTACACATGAACACTACACATGAACACTACACATGAACACCTGTTCACTACACATGAACACTACACATGAACACCTGTTCACTACACATGAACACTACACATCAACCCCCCAACTGACCCACCCAGCCAGGTCTCTCCCCCCAAAACCTCCTTTCCTCCAACACCCCCCCCAACTGACCCACCCAGCCAGGTCTCTCCTCCCAAAACCTCCTTTCCTCCAACCCCCAACTGACCCACCCAGCCAGGTCTCTCCCCCCCAAACCTCCTTTCCTCCAACCCCCAACTGACCCACCCAGCCAGGTCTCTCCCCCCCCAAACCTCCTTTCCTCCAACCCCCAACTGACCCACCCAGCCAGGTCTCTCCCCCCAAAACCTCCTTTCCTCCAACCCCCCCCCCCCAAATGACCCACCCAGCCAGGTCTCTCCCCCCCAAACCTCCTTTCCTCCAACCCCCAACTGACCCACCCAGCCAGGTCTCTCCCCCCCAAACCTCCTTTCCTCCAACCCCCAACTGACCCACCCAGCCAGGTCTCTCCCCCCCAAACCTCCTTTCCTCCAACCCCCAAATGACCCACCCAGCCAGGTCTCTCCCCCCCAAACCTCCTTTCCTCCAACCCCCCCCCCCAAATGACCCACCCAGCCAGGTCTCTCCCCCCAAAACCTCCTTTCCTCCAACCCCCCCCCCAACTGACCCACCCAGCCAGGTCTCTCCCCCCAAAACCTCCTTTCCTCCAACCCCCCCCCAACTGACCCACCCAGCCAGGTCTCTCCCCCCCCAAACCTCCTTTCCTCCAAACCCCCCCCCCCCAACTGACCCGCTCAACCCGGTCTCTCCCCACAGACCGTTTCGCCGCCTGGCAGTGGGTGGCTCCTTGTTTCGCCGCCTGTAACTGGGTGGCGGTGCGGTGCGGCACGTCCCGGCCCCAGCTCTGAGCCGTCCCTGGCCGGCGGCGGCAGCGGAGCACGCGGCGCGTCCCGGCCGGCGACGGCAGCGGAGCACGCGGCGCGTCCCGGCCCCGCGGCTGGCGGCGGCAGCGGAGCACGCGGCGCATCCCGGCCCTGCGGCTGGCGGCGGCAGCGGAGCACGCGGCGCGTCCCGGCCCCGCGGCTGGCGGCGGCAGCGGAGCACGCGGCGCGTCCCGGCCCCGCGGCTGGCGGCGGCAGCGGAGCACGCGGCGCGTCCCGGCCCCGCGGCGGCAGCGGAGCACGCGGCGCGTCCCGGCCAGCGGCGGCAGCGGAGCACGCGGCGCGTCCCGGCCCCGTGGCTGGTTCCCGACCCCTGCCGCGGGCCGGATGAGAGGGCCTCGCGGGCCGCATCTGGCCCGCGGGCCGTAGTTTGGAGACCCCTGCTGTAAGCTGTAGAGCTGTGTTTAGAGCTGAACTATATAGAGTTGATAGAGCTGCAAGCTGAAGGACTGAACTGTACAAAGCTGTATATATTGGTGGTGGGGCCTGCACTGTGAAATAAAGAGCACTGTTTGGAGCAAAAGAAGGGTTTCCTGCCTCTTCCTGAGGAGGGGTGAGAGAGCGGTCTGTCACACCATATGTAACAAAGAAAAATAACCAAAAAGTATCAAATCCAGCCCTGCTACAGTGGCCTCTGGTCTCTTATAGAGGAAGTTGCATCTTCACAACCAGCATCTGTTGACCTATCAGGAGACAGAGCTTCCAGAAGTGCCAAGTCACATTTTGTGTGTAACAGACATACCAGTGAAAGAAAAGAACAGTTATTTTTAGGAGACTGTGTGCCTTTGGTTATATTAAAATAAACATCCTTCCCTCCAGAGAGCTTTAATGCTCTACAAGAATAAATGAATCAAACAAAATAGGACATCTTGTTTGCTTTGCATGAGAAAACATGTGCCTACGAAGGTATTCACCAACAGCTCTTAGGAATACTTACAGCTGACAATCTTGCCGATCGTCTTGTGGGCTACAAAAAAAAGAGGAAAAAAATTATTGTAGGTTTTCAGCAGATCATAGTCAAACCAACACAAAATATGTCACTCATTCATTTGATGATAACTTAACATATATATCACTAGGGCAGGGGTGGGCAAACTTTTTGGCCCGAGGGCCACACTGGGGTGCAAAATTGTGTCAGGGCCAGGTAGGGAAGGCTGTGCCTCCCCAAACAGCCTGGCCCCACCCACTATCCAACTCCCACCCACTTACCGCCCCCTGACTGCCCCCTCAGAAGCCCCGACCCATCCAACCCTCCTCCCCCGTTCCTTGTCCCCTGATTGCCCACTCCAGAGACCCCCGCACTCTAACTGCTCCCCCCGGGACCTGACCCCCTAAGCCCCCCTGCTTTTTGTTCCAGGACTGCCCCCTCCCAAGACCCCCCCACCCTAATCACCTCCCCGGGAACTCCACCACTTAAGCCCCCCGCCCCTCCCCCAACTTGCTTACCACACTCAGCCCAGCGCCCCGGCTCGGGAGCGTGGGGCCACTGTCCCCGCTCCCCCCGGCCTAAGCTTGCGGGCTGGATAAAAATGGCCGGCGGGCCACATGTCGCCCGCAGGCCGTAGTTTGCCCACCCCTGCACTAGAACAAATGTCCTTACTTCCAAATACACATAAAGGGTGCCGCTTCTACTGGATTTTTTGAGTTTAAAAAGAGACTTACAAAAAAGTTCAGAAGTGTCAGTAACTACAAATATTGACATATTTGGGAGTAGGTGCAGTTTTACAATAACAGTCACCTATTTTATAAAAAAGTGTTTATCTCATCCTTGGTGCTGTGTGAAAGTCCTATGCAAATAGAAAAGACTGACTGACTACACAGCAGAAACAGTGAAACTGATTCTACAGAGGACTGTCAAAAGCACAAAGCATATGAACTGAAAATATTGAGAAGAGTGTTTTTTTAATCTCAAGAATCAGAGAGGTAGCCATGTTAGTCTGGAATAGCAGAGGTAACAAAGTCCTGTGGCACCTTAAAGACTAACTATAAAGTTTTGAAGCATAAGCTTTCGTGGGCTAATACCCACTTCGTCGGATGCAAGCAGTCCGACGAAGTGGGTATTAGCCCACGAAAGCTTATGCTTCAAAACTTTATAGTTAGTCTTTAAGGTGCCACAGGACTTTGTTACCTCTTTTTAATCTCAGTTGTTACTTTTAACACTGTAAAATATTTTCTGACAGAAATGCAAGTTAAGTTGATGGTGATATTTAAAAGAAGTAAATTAAGGCCAAATCCTGCAGCTGATATCATGTGGGTACATGAATCTACCACAAAGCCACTTGCAGGAGCAAAAGGTAAGCATTTGACTGTTTTTCCACATAAAGAAAATTATTAAGAGAAAAATAAAAGATGTGAATTCCCCTCCTCACCCACAAATAAAATTAAGTGTCTCTACTTTTTTCATAAGTCAAGTGTGGAAAATGGGAAAGTCTGAGAAATATTATTTTAAAACATGTTATCTTGCTCTCCACTCCCAGGCCCCTGAATGCATTACAACTACAGATGAGTTAATGAAGCTGGTTACAGAGCATGACTAAAGAATTCATGTATATTAAAAACTGGAATTGTAACAGGGTCAGGACAAAACCATGTCCCTGACTGAGTCCCTGACTCAGCTCTGTTTTTACTCTTTTGATTTGGCCAAGGCTTTGTTTTGGTTTAAAAAAAAAATACAGATAAAATTTGGTCTATGCCACAAAATTGGAACCCATGTTTATATTCAGTTGTCACTTTACCTGATTTGTAACCCATCCTCCAATAAAACAGAACCTAAAGATGAATTGAAAGGCTTAAAAAAAACCCCATCAACAAAATTTATATATATATATATATATATATATATAAATTTTGTTGATGGGGTTTTTATATATATATAAAGATTCAAATGTGACCTGAAAAACCTGAGTCAAAGATTTTGCATTTCTCCTGCAACAGATAGGGTCATCAACACCTGAGGAGTACAGTCAGCTGTGTTCCGTATGATGATTTTAATGTCTCTTACTAGTAAACACCTCCAGAGTAAATAAAATCTTGAACTTGGGTCTTGTCCAAGAAAACAAACAGATTTTCAGCTGTCTATTTATATATCATTCCAAAATCTATACATCTCTTCTCTTAGTGATTTGGGATATCGATTTGTTGAGCACTATCAGTTTTCACAGCACCACTGTTAGGTTAAAAAGACAGCATTTCAATTAGTTTTTAAGTACAGAATTGTAGATCTCCTGTACCCCAAGTCCCAGATTTACATCTCCAGGTTCTCTAGAAAACATTTGAGCAATAGATGGCACAGATAAGACAGCGCTCATCTAAATCACAATGATGTTTATAAATAAATATATATACACAGAGACTACAATGGCTTTGGTCATGTAGTACAGGGTTTTACTCATTGATCTGCTTCACATAAGGGTTTGCATTGACATCAGGAGCACAGTGAGTGAAACACAATTCTTTAAAAATCCCTGAGTGGAGAGGGTAGGTTGTTTAACTCTCTTGTCCCGTTTTACCTCAGAAGTTACATAGAGAGCTATAATGCCCTTGTGAATAAAGCCATCATATCTATTCTTGACTCTATGTCCACGATGGGTGTTCTTGTGTTTGGGAGAGAACAAGCTCTTTTGATATAGTTTAGAAGCCTCGCAGGCATCTGCAAACTCCTAGATAGAAGGATAGAACTCCTAGATGTTCATTCTTTATACTGGTAACCAATGGACATCAGTGATGTCTGTCAAATCTTTTTTTCTTTTTTTTGGGGGGGGTAGGGGGACCTTAGAACTGCCCACTTTCAAAATGATTTTATTTTGAGGAAATGGTATTTAAACATGGATACAGGAAAAGAATCTGTATTGTTTTACACAAAGTAAATCACATTAAAAAGTTTAATACTTGCCTAACTTATTCTTTTTAATCTGCCTTTGTATGAACCATATTTTATAAAGGTATAATAGAAACTACATAAAATTCTCAACTGTACTAATTTGTGCAATCATATGATTCTCTTCTTGATCTTCTAGGAAATGTCACCGGAAGACATTGCTACTAAGAAGCTAAAAACCAAGACACCCTTTTCCAAAGAGCTCATTCAGGGGGTTATGATTGAATATTGTTATTGTTTTGCCACTTCCACTGCACAATTTTTTTTCCTAAATGACTGAGCCTCAAGTCAGCTCACTAATTTTTACATTTTCCGGAGACCTATAATTTATGTTCTTACTCATGTTTTCAGTTCAAATATGCCCTTTGGAGAATGTTCATAACTTTAAAATAGAGGAAATTAACTGTTAATTCACCTGAATGTTCATTCAGTTTTTGAAAGCAAAGCAGTGAACTTCCTTACTGGATCTAAAAAGAAGGGGGGAGGAAAGCTAAATTCCCATGGCACTAGGATTCAGGATTCTTGCCCATCGACTAACTGTTCTACTGGAAAATGCCTCATGTAGCAATGCATCCTCTGATTCTTCAGTGACAAAGGATTACATTTTATCAAGTAAACCAAACCTGTGGCACACATGCAGTTTTAACACCAATACCGTAATTCCTATAAAAACCTCTCATCATAAGTGGATCTCTATGAAGGAACAAATACTATTCAGTCTTGTAAAACTGAGAATCTCCAATTTAATAATTAAAACCATAATAGATGAAAAACAGGAGTTATACTTGCCTCTTGTTTAGTTATTTTTGCTGCATCCTTGCCCTCAGCACCCTCTGGAGACTGAAGAAAAAATATTGAATAGTCAGCTATTTTATTTTATGCATCTAAAAAAAGCACTGAGATTATGACAAAACATGGATGAATATAAAGTTAACTGTCTACTCTATATGCCACAATAACTGAATTCCCCTTGAAAACAGATGTTTGTCAGACTTACAAGTTAGGGCGTGCAAACCAAACACAATCAAGTAAAATCATCCTAGATTTCCCAAAGAAGAAACAGAGGATTTATTGCCAGCAAAAAACTGTGATTGCTACAGATCAGCACATCAGCTCCCTAGCAGCAAGTATAGTAGGCAATACCTTGCATCACACAGTGACCATCCCAGCCAATTAACAAAAAAACATCCACAAGCTCCAATGGGAGTACCAGCTAGTCAACAGTTTGTAGGATAATGGTTTGAAGTGAAGCCCTGAGGTTTGCTCCAACAGGGATTTTCAGAACCCAGGGGAAATTTAACTCTCCTCATCCCACATACACACTCCACTAGTAATTAAGCAATATCAAGCCATAAAACACAAATATATTGAAATGAGTTGAAAAAGTTAAATTCAGTCTTCTTATGCCTTAGATTTAGCTTTCATTATCTCCCTCACAGTCTCCATCAAAATAGTTCAAGTCAAGTTTGCTCCTGCTTACTCTTATCTGCATCATCTACAACAAGGGTAGGCAACCTGCAGCACGCAAGCTGATTTTTAGTGGCACTTACACTGCCCAGGTGCTGGTCACCAGTCCAGGGCGTTCTGCATTTTAATTTAAATGAAGCTTCCTAAACATTTTAAAAACCTTATTTACTTTACATACAACAATAGTTTAGTTCTATATTACAGACTTATAGGAAGAGACCTTCTAAAAATGTTAAAATGTATTACTGGCATGCAAAACCTTAAATTAGAGTGAATAAATACTCCACACACCACTTCTGAAAGGCTGCCGACCCCTGATCTAAAAGGCACAGAAGGACTTACTCAATTGAATTATAAGACCAATTACAGTTAAATCAGGCCTCTTATGTCAATTATTAACTACTAGTGTAAAAGCCCGTGGACACGGGCCAACGGTAACGCCCCCCCCCCCCGCTCAGCCCCCCCCACTCCAAGCGCACCCCCCGCTCGTTCAGCCTCCCCTCCTCCCCCCACAGCCCTCCCCCCCGCCACCGCCGGTCCAGCGCCCCCTTCCCGCGCCCCGCCCGGCCAGAGCCCCCTGCCTGTGCCTATTGCGCCCAGCCACCCTCCTGCCCTAGGCCCCTGATCCAGACCCTGCTTCCCTGTCAGCGGCGTACGCGTGGTGGCCATGTTGTGCTGCCGAACTACACCTCCCAGCATGCCGTTAGTCCGGGCCGTCATGACGGCTTCACACAAACTTTTCTAGCCGATTATTAAATAGGATTATTTTTATGGGTCTACACAACAACACTTCAGGGTAGGGACTCACTCATCTTCCAAGTTTGAAGTGCTTACGATCTAAACAGATAATCCAATGAAAAGTGACTAACAGTATTTTCAGTCAGGAAGGAAGGAGGAGGTCTATGGAAGGGGAAGAGAACACGGCTTTGAGGGGAGCATTATTTTTAAAAAATACAGTAGACTCTCAATTATCCACGATTGGATTAACCATGATGTGGATTAACCAGGATGTCCAAAAAAAAATAAAAATATGCACAAATCATAGGATCGGCTCTGGCTTTGTTGCCGCCCCAAGCACACACAAAAAAAACCCCACTAGGGCGCAGGGCAGCCAGTGAGCTAACACCCCCTGCCCCCTCCCCCCCCGACACAGGGTGGCTGATGAATCAACCCCCGCTCCCCATATTTCCTATGGATGGTGATTATCCAGGATTTTATTAACCAGAATTAAGTTTTTCCCTATCATCCTGGATAATCGAGAGTCTACTGTAAGAGCAAATAGTTCACTTTTATATATTTTTTCTTTGTGTTTTCTGATCAGGTACAAGAGAAGGAGCAGAGGAGAATGTAGTGGAGATCAGCAGTGGAAAGGTAACCAAAATAAACTGATTGTGAGAAGAGATTTGAGGGAGTAGACTGGAGTTACCTTCTTCTGTAACTCTGTAGTCACGGACTATGAACCGATTATAGAAACGATGCTAACAATTTGTGCCCTACCAGCAGGGTATGAATGGATAATGACCGTGACTTCCTAGTTGTGACATACAATCTCCTGATAGAAAGGGAAGGTGCCACAATAGCAGGTCATAAAAAGATTAGTATGGCCAGTAATTTAAAGCACTACACAGACAAGAGCAAAGCAGCTAAGAAAACAATCAGACTTCTAAAAAGGAGTTTGGCCATTTCGCTCAGCAACTATGGCCCTCCCAAACCCATGGCAGCGGGGCTCTGAGATAGATCATCATCCATTTTCTGAAAGTCTTGAAACTATGTAATCACAAAAACAGTTGTCAGATGCCATTCCTTGGGTGAGAGCTCAGAAGCAAACACACCACACCATAAGCAATTTGCAGCAGATTCTCATTTACATAAAGGCTGTTTCACATAGCTCAAGCTTTCGAGTAATGAGCCTTTGTGTAATTGAGAATTAGGCCCATTATGTACTGTGTGGAAGAGATAGAGTGGGATGTCCCTTGCTCTATTTCTTATAGACTGTTACGTCAGCCTTTAACCTCCTTTTTGTTAAGCTAAATACATTTTAATAATGGGCTCTTCAATCTAACAGAGAAATGTACAATACAATCTAATGGTTGAAAGTTGAAACTAGACAAATTCAGATTTGTCCAAGTTGTACTTTTTAAAATGGTGACAGTAATTAACCATTGCACCAATTTACCAAGGATCATGGTGGATTTTCCATCACTTATAATTTTTAAATCCTGCTCTGAACTTTTTCCTAAAAGATACGCCCTGGGAAGTTGAAAATATATAAACAGTAAAATGTGTGAGGTTTTTTCAAGCTTACTCCATCTTGTCTCTATCTTAAAATGTTCTTCATGCAGTTCATCTGACAGTGTCTTGGCAAGTAGTGTACTTCAACTAAAATAGTTTATTAGCTACTTGTTACCCTCAAATATATAGCTTTTTAAAAGTTAGAAAGTTTCAGGGGCCAAACAAACAATTCAGTCTGCTTTTATTATGGATTGGGTGAAATAGACACGAATAAACTTGGAGGTTTGGTGGGTGGAGGAGAAAGAGGAGCCTCAATGTCATAATCCTTATCCAAACCCAATTGCTCCTGAAAGCAACACAAGTTCAGAGTACCTGACAAGAAGTAAGCCAAGCAGAAGACAACAGCTTTATGCAGCATTACTTCCACAAGGGGAGGTGGACTAGTGAAGAGGAGAGAGTTTTGGGCATAAGGAGACTCAAGAGGAGCAGAACTCCCAGTGAACTACATGGCATGAGCAGCAGTTCTCTACATGGATATCAAAAGATTCACAAGACTTCCCCCGAAAGTCATCACAGGCTTGAAGGACTTTGTCCTGATGCCTTCCACAGAAAGCTAACATCCCTTGACTTCCCTCTGTGATATCAAGCTATCTAAGGAACTGATTTCAAAGAAGCTGAGTTTATTAAATAACTCATCCTCTCCCATAGGTTTTTTCCATGTGGTAATGCTATGGCTCACAGTATTTAACATGACACTGTTACCTGTCAAGTTGCAGTGCATCCTTACTATATCTGTTTTGATTACACTGTAAACTCTTCAGAAGAGACCACTAGCATTGCGAATCTTGTATAGCACCAAGCATACTGTTGGCACTGAATTGTTCAAAAGGCATTGCTCCAACCTAGATAAGCTTTCTAACCGTATGGCACGTCTTTAGATTACTTGTATCATCATCATTACAGTAGTATCTATAGGCCCATTGTCATACATGCTGTACAAACACATAAAAAGAGGTCCTCTCTTTGGGGCAGACATGAAGAATAAGGTGACAGACAACAAGTTATTACAAAAACCACCACCAAACAATAAGAGGACTATGATCAGTGTCATAAGCAATGGTCACAGCAAACCAGCCAGCAAGACTTATGCTTTCAATATTGCAACTAATGGTACCGTATTTTTCGTCTTATAGGACGCTCCGGCCTATAAGACGCCCCCTCGTTTTTTAATAAAAAATCCGGACCAAAAAAAAAAAAAAAAGCGCCTCGCTCTCCCGTCCCCGCCGCGCGGGCGGGCTGCCGAGGTTCCCCCCTCCCCGCCGGACCAAAAAAAAAAAAGTGCGCCCCGGTTCCCCCCCTCCCCACCGGACCAAAAAAAAAGCGCCTCGCTCTCCCGTGCCCGCCCGCGGCGGGGAGGGGGGAACCGGGACGCTCCCGGCAGCCCGCCCGCGCAGCGGGGACGGGAGAGCGAGGCGCTTTTTTTTTTTTTTTTTTTTTTTCCCCTATAAGACATTCGCCCTATAAGACGCACCAACTTTTTCCCCCCCGTTTTGGGGAAGAAAAAGTGCGTCTTATAGGGCGAAAAATACGGTAAATTTAAGGCTCAGGAGACCATAGATATGTATTGTAACATAAGTGCCATTGCAGATTCAGTGTCTGGATTATCAGTTTGATAAGTTAACAGTTTTGAAAATTAAGCAGCAATTAAAACTTTAGACGATCAGTCAAATCCACATATTTTATATCTCTGGGTTAGCCAGGATTATAAAACCAAGTTTATTTATTTGTATGTGCTTAATTTTAGCATTTCACTCATTCTGAAGAATAAGCAGTGACCCCCTGATTGATCTCACCTTCTAGTCCTCATATATTAGAAGCACAATACTATGGCATTTGGGTTGCAATGCTACAGGAGAAATCATTAAATTAAAAAAAATTAAAGACCATTTTCATATTTTTAAAGTTATCTGGCAGAGGTGGCTATAGGTTAACAAACTGAAAAAATGTTAACTTTAGTCATTAACATGCTGAAATATAAATAGGATCTATCTTAAATAAAATAATACAAAAACATTAGCAAGGTTACTGTTTATCTGTCAGACAGCAATCAATCAATTTAGATGGCCAAACAGAGCTATAGTATCCCAGTACTGCAACTTCTGCACAGATATTGATGTTTACAGGTGAACTGATTTATTTTAGTAATGTAAGCAATGTATAAAAAAACAATATGGAAAGATAAGAGATGTTGTTTAATCGGTTTTAGCATCTTATAAAGCATGTTAATATTAACTGATCCCACATACGAAGGGCCCGTATGGTCAGAAATTACAGGCTCATACCCATGTGAATTTAAAAAGCACATACCAATTTCATTCTAACTTTAAAAGTTAGAGGAAAATAGGCCCATTACGACATTTAGTCAAAATCCCTACCAGTACATGGATTACTTGCTAAAGTCTCTTTTCTTGTGTTTTGTCTAGACACATTTGAAACTTTTCCATGCAATAAGAATTTTCTCCAGACATCATTCTGGCACAGCATTTTAGGTGCAGTTTCTGAGTTGTACACCATCATTTCCCTGCTCCCTGATGTGGTGCCCATTACTCCTCTCACTCCCAACCCATTTTCCCCTCCACCAAAAACCAACCCATGCTTTGCAACAAAATTCAGCCATCAGCAAAAGCACATATCATTCCATATACCTACTTCAGAATTACTGCTATCCAGCTTTTTTCTTCCCTTTGAATATATTTTTATCTCAGACAGTTTACCTCTACATCAGGGATTCTCAAACTGGGGGTTGGGACCCTTCAGGGGTTCACGAGGTTATTACATGGACGGGTTGCGAGCTGTCAGCCTCCACCCCAAACCGCACTTTGCCTCCTGCATTTATAATGGTATTAAATATATTAAAAAGTGTTAATTTTTAAGAGGGGCTGCACTCAGAGGCTTGCTATGTGAAAGGGATCACCCGTACAAAAGTTTGAAAAACACTGCCCCACATGTATTACCTTGAGGTTTTCCGAAGCCAAAACTCAGATCAAATTCATTGCTAGTGTAACAAAATGTAAGTCAGTGGAGTTACACTAGGGTGAATTTGGCTCACCATCCATATTTCTACTTCTTTAGGTCCCTTTAATTATTTCTCAGTCTTCACAATAGCGCTGAAATTTCCAAAGTGATACTAAATTAAGGCGCTGTTTACTTCCCATTTCAGATTTTTAATCAAGACATTCAATTCCATGTTATTTAAACACCAACCAATTACTTTGACATCCTTCTCAACACTTCTTCCCCCATGCTGCCCCAGTGCAATACCTTACTCATCATTAAAAAAAAAAATTTGTGGTTCTTTGATAAATTTTTAGCAGATGCAACAGCGTTCATAGCCGAGCCAATCTGAATTAACTGTGCAAGTAAAACAAATACTGCATCAAATGCAAAATGCCCATGTAGCTTAAGTTATGCCGGCCAAACATCTAGATCTTTTCAAGTGGGAATTACAGAATATATGTATATAATAAAAGCAGATTTAAATACATCTATGGGGAAAATATTTAAATGGAAAATAATCACACGCTTTTCATTTTTTGATTTGTGGAAATATAATTTATATCAGAGGATTTGTTTTTAAAAAAGAGGAAGAAATACAATTAACGTTCTGAAAGAGTATGGAGCATGTTGGATTTACATTTCACAAACATTAATTTATTAGGTTTAATAAAGAACTAGAATTTTGTTTTCTGACTTGATGAAATTTCATTGTAATTGTCATGAGTGTGAAGTGCCTTGGAGTTGCTGTTTTACCTGTTACGGTAGGGGTTAACTGAACAGGAGAGGGAGGTGACGTCAGAGTAGCTGATCCAGAGACAAACCAGGAAGTTAGTCTCAGTTCGTCTGAGGCTTTTGGGCTGACTCCACCTTTCTCCAGCTATGGAGACTCATCTCCTCCTTTTCCTTCATATATTCATAAGTTAGATGAACAGTAAGTAGAACTATTGATTGCATATGCTTTGTATTTGATCTCTGGTGTCCTTAAACTGTAGAGTTATCAGAGAGAGAGAAATCCCCGGGGAGGGGGCTAATTTATGCAAGCAGACCCAGGTTAGAAAGCTTTATATCTGTGAAGTTGTATTAGTTGTATGCTTTGTTTCTTTCTTTATTAAATCTTTTTTTTGGTTATACAAAGGGTCTGATTATTTCCCTTGGAGTGGTCCTGGCTTTGGATGTGGCACAGCTTACAGCAAGCAGGGGCTGTGTGTTTAAACTCTCTCCTCGGTAGCCAGAGGGGGAGGGTAGAGTGAAGTCTCGGTATTTTCCATCTCCCAGATAGAAAGGGAGGGGTCGGGAGGGTTACTCTCGGGGGGGTGTCAATGTGCCCCACCCCATAGTCTTGGGGTACATCACTTTGATGGTGGCAGCTGGATCCAATCCCCAACTGGAAGAGTTTGGGTTTTGGGGGGAAAAGATTTAACTTAGGCAGGAAAAGTAGCTTAAAGCTAGTGGTCTGCATAAGAGACTTTTACCCTAGGGTTTAGAGTAGGGGGAAGGAAGATTCTCTTACAGTAATCATCATATAAGTCCCCCCTTTCTTTCTTATTTGTGTTTATGCACACACGCGCGCGCACACACACACACAAACAAAGGACTTTCTGTGGTGGATAATAAAAATATCTTATCTGTTTCATATTATAACTTTAAGTATACTCTTCCCTTTCATCACATCATGATGTTGACATTATCCCCATAAAGGGGAAAATTATATATTCCTCTTCTAATAGAGATTTTTAGAATTTAAATCCCTTCATCATTTCTAAGTCTTGCATTGTATTTTATTCTATATAATTTCAGAACATCAAAATGTTATATAGGTTTAGTTTAAAGAATAAATATTTCAGAAGCATTTCCTTTTACAGCAAAGAATGTATGTGCTTAATGCAGGTAACGCTGTAGCTTTTAATTGATTAGGTAACTGGGAAAGGATAATTGCCTAGGAGATAGAGGGAGTTACTATATTATGCAGTTTTAGCAGGTTTGTAAATACTCTTTGAAAAGCCCAGGAGGTGTGAAAACTGTGGAGCTCTCTCTCCATGTTACCTCATAAGAATTAATATTGAGATGTGTATAATCTGTAAGTAAAGTTTAATGGAATACACTAGATAAAAAAATTAATTAAAAAAGGGCATGTCATAAAACCTGATTTTTTTTCTTGTTTTTGGATGAGATTTAAAAAATGAGGCTCTGATTCTGCAAATATTTAAGCACAAGTAACTTCATGTGCATTCGGTGGAATTGTTCATGTGCATGAAATTACTGCCATGTTAAACATTTTTCAGGATTGGGCCCTGTGTGGATAAAAAAAAATGCAGTAGATACGTATCTGGCGTTTAGGAGAGCACAGGGGTTCTCAAACTGGGGGTCAAAAACCCTCGGGGAGTCACCGGGCGATTTCCTGGAGGTTGTGAGCTCCCATTCCATTTGGCAGCATTTCTCCAGATGCTCTGAATGCTGGAGTGTGTCCGCCGAAAAGCTGCCGAGTAGAACACTTCTGCTTTTGGTGGCATTTTGGCGGGTACACAGAGAAGCGCTGCGAGTCCGCTGGAATGCTGCCGAAACCGGAAGTGTTGGATTCGGCGGTGATTCGGCAGACATACCCTGCAACGCGCCCGAAACACCAAAAAGGGGTCTCAAATCTTGAAAGTTTGAGAACCCCTGATAGACAAACTGGAGACATAGTCTGAGGTAAACAGGATGAAACTGAATAAGGACAAGTGCAAAGAACTCCTCTTAGGAAGAAACAATCAGTTGTACAATTATGACTGCCTAAGAAGTACTGCGGATAAGAACCTGGGGGTCATAGTGGATCACAAGCTAAATATGAGTCAACAGTGTAACACTGTTGCAAAAAAAATAAAAAATAAAAAATCTGTGATGTATTAGCTGCAGTGTTGTAAGCAAGACAGAAGAAGTAATTCTTCTGTTTTATTCCATGCTAATCAAGCCTCAATTGGAGTGTTGTGTCCAGTTATGTTTCAGTAAAGATGTGGACATATTGGAGAAAGTCTAAAGGAGAGCAACAAAAATAATTAAAGATCTAGAAAACATGGCCTATGAGGAAAGATTTTAAAAAACTGGATTTGTTCAGTCTGGAGAACAGAAGACTGAGAGGGGACATGATAACAGTTTTCAAAGCACAGAAAAAGGTTGTTACAAGGTGGAGGGAGAAAAACTGTTCTCCTTAACCTCCGAGGATAGGAACAGAAACAATGGGTTTTAATTGCAGCAAGCACATTTTAGGTTGGACATTAAGAAAAACTTTCTAACTCTCAGGGTGGTTAAGCACTGCAATACATTGCCCAGGGAGGTTCTGGAATCTCAGTCATTGGAGAATTTTAAGGGCAGATTAGACAAACACCTGTCAAGGATGGTCTATAATATTTAGTCCTGATTGAGTGCATAGGACTGACTTAGAAGATCTCTCAAAGTCCCTTCCAGTCCTATAGTTCTATGATCTTCTACTGTTACGACCACAGAAATGCATCAATTGTTTAAGAAGCACCGAACATTACAATATTGTTTCCAACAGGAAATTAATTCAAGTCATAGGACAATTTATAAGACTGAATACAATTAATCAAGATACACATTAGACAGGACCCAGAGATTAAATATCCCTACTTTGGGAAAAGTGCCATAGATCTTTATATAGAATGTAGGTTTTTAATCTCATTTAGAAGTGGGCGCTTCAAACATCAGTGCCCTCTTTCATTATGCTAGGGCACTTGTTCAGTACTGATTTAGTCTGAATCAACAATATGTCCTGTGCACTTGGATAGTGGCCTTTAGGGAAGACTGACGTAACAAGTCTTTTTAGTCTGCAGGAGAAAGGCTCACAACTTGGGGTATAGGTCTAGCACTTGAAAAGTCTTCTCTATACATAAGCATGGGGATGAACCACCCTTCTTTAGTATCTTAGAAGGTATGCCAAATTAAAGAAGATAAAAATTTTACTGAAGCTATATAATCCTAGAAAATGTGATTTCTAAGAGACATCATAAACTGGCTTGCCTTCACCCTACACAAATGATACTATGACAATTTCCAGTAAAATGTAATATTAAACTACTTTGCTACAACAGTATTCACATAGACCTCAGACTAGGACAAACCTATACAAAACAATTACTTTTGGTACAATTGATACCGAGTTCTAATTTCTCCATTGAAATATAATTTATTAATCAAATCAAACTTGTACTTGTGTACCATTTGTTAGCTACATCTTTTGGCATATATGCTTCATTTACACACAGTAGACTAATTTTGTGATGTTTATCAACAAAACTGATATCCCACAGTCTGAAATAACATTTTTCAATTGACTTGCTGCTCTGCTTTCAAATCCATTTTTATCTCCATTGAGAAGAGGCAGTACTTTTTCTAAAATCCCTTTATATAAATGAATTATCTGCACCTGTTAATTTTTAAACTGGGAGATAATAACTTGTGATACCTGATGAACTATAGCTAACAATACAATTTGCTTTATACTTTAATACATGGAACAATGTTGTGAATGGCCTTGTACTGATAATTCACCTGTTCAGGCTGAAATTCAACTGGAATTACTAGATAGGTGACATGGGCTAAAGCAAGGGCTCTCAAACTGGGGGTCATGAGGTTATTACATGGGGGGGTGTCGTGAGCTGCAGCCTCCACTCCAAACCCCACTTCACCTCCAGCATTTAGAACAGTGTTAAATAGAAAAATATTTTTTAAGTGTTTTAATTTATACGGGGGAGGAGGGTTGCACTCAGAGGCTTGCTATGTGAAAGGGGTTACCACTGGACTAAAGAGAGCAATGAGTTAATAAATCAAATATGTTTTAATAGTGATTGTTACAAATTGTTAGAGTGAACAGGTTGATTATAAACATGTCTTATAGTGGTGGTTCTCAAACCGGGGGGTCACAGCCCCTCGGGGGGTCGCCAGCTGCCTCCCGAGGGGTCGCAAGCTCCTTGTGCCGCTGAAAAGCTGCCCAATTGATTACTTCCGCAGTCGGTGGCTTTTTGGTGGACATGCCGAGCTATTTTGGGAGCGCTCGGCTTGTCTGCCGAAAATAGCCACCGAATGCGGAAGTAATTCACTCAGTGGACATACAAGGGTCCGCGGTGCACTGAAACAAAGCAAAAATGGGTCACGGCGGGGGAAAGTTTGAGAACCACTGGCTGATAGCACAGGTGCTGCAAGTAGGAGAGCTGGAGGTGCTGTCACAACCCCTGGCTTGACGTGGTTTCCATCACATGCAGGGTTTTAGAGTTTGGTAAACTTTGCCTTTCAGCACCCCCACTATACAAACTGTTTCTGTACCCTCGGCTTCTGGCCACCTCTAGCACCTTATACTGGTGTGTTTACAGCCACCTATAAAAGTGTAATATATCCACCTCTGTAAAATGCTTATGACATCATTAACCCTTCATAAAATATTTACAATTTTACTTTTAATATAAAGCCTGTCCAAGTAACTTCAATCTGTGTTTATCTGGACAGCTGAACACAAATTTATTGCAACTATAGATAGAAGCATCATCACTCAAACATTTTCTTTGACACTCAACACTTCTACACTGCACTACAGTGTAATAAGCTTTAATTTGTGGCATAAATAAAAATAAGTATTATTTTCTTATCAAGCTTTAAAGAGTCAAAACAAGTTCTGCTCAAGTGTAACTTGGGGGGGGAAGGGAAGGGAGTGGGGGAGCTCTATGTCTGAATCTGTGAAGGGACTGAGGCACTGAGAGAATCATAGAAAATTCATGGGGAAACTACCGTATTTTTCGCCCTATAGGACGCTCCGGCCTATAAGACGCCCCCGAGTTTTTAAATAAAAAAGCCGGACACAAAAAAAAAACAAAAAACAAACAACCAAAACCCCACCACCACACACAAAAAGCGCCTCGCTCTCCCGTCAGCCCGCCGCGCGGGCGGGCTGCTGGGAGCGCGCCGCTCTCCCGTCCCCGCCGCGCGGGCGGGCGCTCCCAGGGGCCCCGGGGCCCGAGCTGCTCCCGTTCCCCGCCGGCCCCGAATACATGCGGGTGGGCTCGGGGGGGAAGCGCCGCCCCGCCCCGCCCGCCGGGCCACCTGCAGCCGCCCCAGCTCCCCGGTGAGGTCATATATTCGGCATATAAGACACCCCCCCTAATTTTGCGAATATTTTTGGGGGTTAAAAAGGCGTCTTATATGCCGAAAAATACGGTAGTTCTGTATTTAGTGCAGGGCTTGGATGATGTGCAGTGAGTAAGGTCTGGGGCCACACATTTATTAAGGAGGAATAAACAAAATATTTAATAGATACACAGTGCTAGCTGAGTGGGTGCTAGTAAGGTCCTGTAGAAAGAGTAATATGTAATCATATTATTAAACAGTATATCATAATTCATAAGGCCAAATTAAGGCATTTCATAACTTCTAAATACTTTCTGTTGCAACCTTCATACTCCTTTAACATAGTTTTTTTTCCAAAATCTTTGTACAGGTTTTTTTTTTCCAAAATCTTTGTACAGGTTTTTTTTTTTCCAAAATCTTTGTACAGGTTTTTTTTTAAGTGAGTTTTTAGAATTCTATAGTACTGTACCACAGATATTAACCCAAAATCCCTTGTTATCTCCGCTAAGCATACACCACAATCTGCCATCAACCCTACTGCACTAGTTGGGATTGCAATAAGTGTGCAAATGACCCACTCATGTGACTAATTAAAGATGTATCCACTAAGTCATTTTTCTTGCTTTGAATCAATACTATAGTGGTCAACAGTGTTGTTAAAAAAAGATTTAAAAACAAAAACCAAGCTGCAATTTTGGTTCTCACATTTGGTTCAACACCAAATCAGAAAAACATTTTGGGAACAGGTTCAAAGAGTACAGTAAAACCTCGATTTAACGGACCTCGATTTAACGGACTTCGGATGCAACGGACAAAATTTCTGAGCAAGTCTGATGCATCCCAAATCCATTTCTCGCGGGCTGGCTGCCGGCTCCCGGCTGCCGCCCGGGTCATGGCAGCAGGCGGGCTGGTTGGCGGGTGGGCTGGCTGCCGGCTCCCGCCCGGGTCCCGTTAGCGGGCAAGCTGACGGCTCCCGGGTCCCGCCCGAGTCCCGGCAGCCGGGATCCCGGCGGGCTGGCTGACGGCTCCCGGCAGCCGGGATCCCGGCGGGCTGGCTGACGGCTCCCGGCAGCCGGGATCCCGGCGGGCTGGCTGACGGCTCCCGGCAGCCGGGATCCCGGCGGGCTGGCTGACGGCTCCCGGCAGCCGGGATCCCGGCGGGCTGGCTGACGGCTCCCGGCAGCCGGGATCCCGGCGGGCTGGCTGACGGCTCCCGGCAGCCGGGATCCCGGCGGGCTGGCTGACGGCTCCCGGCAGCCGGGATCCCGGCGGGCTGGCTGACGGCTCCCGGCTGCCACCCGAGTCCCGGCAGTGGGCGGGCTGCGGATCTGCCGCCCCGACCCTGTGGCGGTCGGGCTGCTGCTCTGACAGCTCTTTTTTTTTTATTATTATTATTATTAAATAACGGACTTTTTCATTTAACAGACACCCCCTCGCCCGAATTAGTCCGTTAAATGGAGGTTTCACTGTATTGTCTTATGGTTAGACAGAAGATACAAAGAGGATCACTCTGGAGTGTATTCCCAACTAAACCACAGACTCCCTGTCTGACCTTGGACAAGTTCCCTGACCTCTTTTTATTTCTCAGTCATTATGCACAAATACTCAGGCCCACAAATACTGTGATTTGATGGTAATTTTCAAAAAATTATTTGGCAACCAGACTTTTCATGCTACTGTGAGTTTGTCATAGGACAGACTTTGGTTCCTCATTTTTCTATGGCTGATGCAAAGATATTTTTAGTGGAAAAAAAAGTTCCTTGCTACCAATACCACACAAATGTTCTAGTTTATCCCATGCATGCACACTATTCTCTTTGTGAAAGGTTGTATTCACTTCATTATGTGGTGTTACAACAACCAACAACACATGTGAAAGTCTGACTGGAAGAGTCCAGCGCTCAACCTCTCTTTGTTTTATTGGGGTATTTGACATCAACTGAATGCACAAATGTTTTCAGTTACCCCTTCTATGCCCATAACCAGTGGCCCATCAGAGTAGGAGAAACTACATTAAAAAGTAATTTCCAACCCTTGTTTAATAATGAAGGGATTCAGATGCTGACTTCTTGAGTTACACATAGAAGAAAGAGTTGAGGGACAAAAGGAAACAAAGAGCATGACTGGTCAATCTGGTTAGACAAATAAAGCATGCATAAAGACATGTATGAATCTGTTTTTACTTCTGCATTTCCTACATGCCCTTTCTGCAAATTTACTAGACAGCCCCACAAACATGCAAACTGATCTGTAATTGTTTTTTATTAGAGACAGTTATAATTCCCCAACTAAAGAAGTATTAAATCACATTTTTCTCTGTTAATATTTGTTTTAAGTAGGAAACCCACTTCAGTAATGGATGTACAATATGATTTCTCTAGACAGAGAAATTTACTGGCAACGCTAGAGTGAAATCATTTTTCCGCAATAGTTATACCAGTATAAATTTCCCCATATGGACACTTTATTCTGGAATAAAAATGACTTTATTCTAGAATAATGATGTAGTAATTATTCCACCATAGCTATGTCGGTCAATTTCCACATGTGGATAAGCCTATAGTCTCTACTTCCCATGAGTCATGGGCTTTCCGAGAACCAGAATTAATAAACACATTTAGATTCAAGACTATTCATTCACACAAAGACTCACAAAGCTAAGTACATTAACATTACTTAACAAGCATCCCTTTAAGTACTTCAATTGTGGATGTAATTTTAAAAGACTAATTATGACAGAGAACAAAAGAAAAGAACCCAAGTTCTCCTTTTACAAACTTAGGGCATGGATGGCTACAGTTGAAACGTCAAAGCACTGTCACAGGAACGCTCCCGCTGCAGCACTTTGAAGTGTGAGTGTGGTCGTGCGCAAGCACTGGGAGAGAGCTCTCCCAGTGCTCCTGGTAATCCAGCTCCATGAGGGGGATTAGCTCCCAGCACTCAGAACCTGTCCACACTAGTGCTTTAGCACTCAGACTTCCTGCACTCACCTTCCTGAGCCAGCGAATTAGAGCACTGTAAAATGTAAGTGTAGACAAGCCCTTATTTCTCAAAGGCTTATTTACACTTACAGCGCTGCAGCTGTAGTCCTTATTAAAGACACAACCTATGCCAATGCGTGAGTTTCACCCATCAGCAAAGGTTCTCCACCTCCCCAAGAGACAGTAGCTATGCTGACTGGAGAAGCCCTCTTGTTGACTTAGCACTGTCTACATTGTGAATTCAGTCAGTATAACTGCACCGCTCAGGGGTGTGGATTTTCCACATCTTTGAATGACAGTTACACCAATCTACGTTTTTAGTGTAGACCAGCACTAACTGAAACAACACACCACAACAACAATCTAAGCCCATTGTTTAGCCACAATCATGGGGGAAGAGGCCTCATTTAATTTTGCGACCCACCAAGATTTTTTGGAAGTACTGAAGACCATCTGCAGGGCAAGAATGTAAAAATGTCAGGGAAGCACGGGAAAGGTCTGCAAGGTTCCTAATAGAATGTGTAGGACTAGCTTCAAAGAACTTCCTCAAAGCACAGCCTAATCAACAGTCTTCACTTATGAGAGGCACAGTCAAGGAAGAGAAGGAGCATTTTAGGTCTGGACAAGAATGCAATGACAGAGTATGATGAAGAAAATGATACAGTATCTTTTAAATGTAAGCTATGTATTATGTGCAGAGCTTTTAATCCATCAATTTCATGAGAAATATATCAAGTTTTAAAAAAATTAAAATGGAAATACTTCAGTGGAGCACTGAATATTTTTTCTGTACCCATAATGCAAGGAATCAGTACAGGACAAAAATGGAACTCATAAGTGTGTGGAAAAATGATCATCTAACGATTACACTATTAAAAGTTTTCAGATTTAACCATGATCTGCATTATGGGGAAATAATAGGCAGACATTCTGGACATCTCCAATACAGTAAAATTGCCTCTCCTCAGTTGACCTAGTTTAATATTAAAAGGCTGCAGAGTTTTCTGTTGTGGTCATTGGTTTGTCTGTTGTTTTTAAACCACAGTATATTAGTGCCTAGTCTCTAATTACACTCCATTAGTAATCATGGTAAAAAGAAAAGCGCTCCGAGCCAGAATTTTCAAGGGGGCCAAAGGATGTTAGCTGCCCAACTCCCGAACTGGGTGGCTAACATCCATAGGCCCCTTAGAAAAACTCAGCCCTATTGAAATATCTGTTAACAGTTGTACCAGTCTAACAAATGAGCATTTTCAAAATACTACAGATGTTCCCTGAAGCTCAGGCACTGAGTACATGAAAGATGTAAATTGTAATAAATAATCTGCAAGTTTGTAACCCTTTACATGCCTTACTTCCTGAATTAAGAGAAAGAAAGGCATTTTCATAGGGGATCAGCCCAGTGGTTCATCTACTCCTGTGTCCTGCCTCCAAAAGGGGCCAGTAGCAGATGTCTAAAAGAAGCTGCAAGAAGCTCCATAACAGTCAATTATGGAAGCTAACATTATTAATAGTATTTCTGATAGTGGGCAGACAGCCTAAGATCAGTTAAACACATATTGCACTTTTGCCTGGAATGGTTTCCAGCATGGGGGTGACTGAAGAGGGAGATCAAGTGAAGCATCATTTCTCCACCCTCCCCCTCAAAAATACCAGTGCCTCCTCCATGAAGGGAAGGGAGACAACGTGTGAGAAGGAAAAGTAAAGCACAGCACTGCCCGGAGGCAAATGAGGAACGCAAGTAAATCCCAGCTGTAGCAGCTCTGCAGAGAGAGGAAGGAAGGAAACACTGAGGCACAAGGGAGGAGGGGAAGTGACTGGAAGGAGGGAAGCAAATACACCCGTTCAGTACAAATCTCAAAGCCACACGAAGGCAGAGGCTCCGCGGCTCCCTCTCCCACCTCCTTCCCAGTCTCTGGGGTGTGTAGCGCTCGGCTGTGTTGCACAGAGGAGTCTCCCACGGTGCTGTTTTTAAACTCTGCTGTTGTTGATCCCATGTGTAAGCAGATCCCCCCTGTGCTGCACGGGGCCCTGCCTGTGCAGACTCCTGTCCTGATTGACACCAGAGTTGGTACATACGGGTCTGTCACAGGAGGCAAGGAGAAGGGTGTAGTTTGTTTTAAACATGGCTTTTCTCTCCCTTCCGCCTTTTACCTTGGAGCCATCACCGGGGCACCATGGAAGGCAGAATCAGCCCGGGGCAGAATCAGGCAGGACCCGGGGGATTTTTCTAGAGATTGATGAGATCCTGCTTGGAGTTTGCAAGCAGGAAACTCCTCCGGGGGAGGCAAAAGGCGAAGCTGCAGCTGCTGCATTTTTTCCCGGGGGGTGGGGGGGAGGGTTCGGGATCGGAGTTGTGACAGCGAGTTCGCATTCGAGAGAAGGGGGTGACAACTGCAGCCCTCACCACAAGGTTAGAGGAAGTGAGGGGTAAATCAATAAACCAGCCACCGGAGGGAAGGGCGGAAGATATTTGCAACAGGCGGTACAAATACCCAGACTCAATCAGCGCAGTCCCAACAAAAAATCGCCCCAGGCTTGCAGGCAGCCCGAGGCTGCGATTCGGAGCGGCAAGCGGGCGTCAACAGGAATGCACCACAACACGATGGGGCGAGGCGCGTTACCTTTCTCTTCGGCATAATGTCCCTGCCCCGGGGCTGCAAAAGTAAAGCAATGAGCAGGCTTCTGCACAAGCGCAGATCCCGCCTCCTCCTCACGCAGCAGCGGTGGCCAGGCAATCGCTAATCCCCGCCGCCGGCCGCCGCTCCGCTGCGCACGCTCCGCGCTCACTGCCCCTGCGCCGCTGCCACCCGAGAGCCCCCGGCCACAGGCGCCCACCGCGGCTACCGAGAGGCGAGAACGGGGCAGCTCTTCCTCCTGATTGGCTCCCCACTTCTGTAGCCCCCGCCCCCCTCTGGAGGGAATAGACTAATCAGGGGAAGTCCGTGTGGTTCAGATGCGGGGCACGCTGGGGTGAGGCAGTCGGCGCCGATTGGGTGGCAGGAGGCCCCCAAGTAGCCAAACAGAAGTGGGGGGGCTGGGAGTACTAGGCTGGGGGGCCCACGGGGAACCGTCGGAAGCTCCGTCCAGCATTTAATAAGATTGTTCAGCATTTCACTACAACCAACATAGTTATACCTGTGTCTGACAAGTTATCTTCTGAGTGCCAAATGCCACCCATAAATAATAGGGACCACCCCCCAAAGCATCTTTGGATTAGTCAGAAACCTACATAAACGTACATAAAATGATTCTCCCCTCTAATATCCCAATTGTTCCCTTTCTTCCATGGTCTTTAACTCTTTCCCCAGGCTATCTTTTTCCCTTGGGTGCCTCTCTCTCCTACTTCCCTCAGCCTCGCCCTCCTTTTTTCTCCTTCCCATGCGCCTAATATCCACCCAGAATTTGCACCTCACATTCACTGTCCCTTCTATCCCCTACTTTTTGCTTTTTACATCCGTCTATCGGTCAGTCTCCAGCCCTTCACACCATATGCCAATTGACCATTCTCTCCCATAAATTCTCCATTTGCCTCATCTGACTGTTCTCTCATTAATTTAACAATCTATAACCTCTCTATTCTATTTCCAGTTCGTCATCTTCTTCCAAATGTCTTCAGTTCTTGCCTTCCTTATTCGTCAATTGGTTCTCAGGCTTTCTCCAGCCACTTTGCACAATTCTTACTCCTCACAAATTTATTTCACTTTGTCTTTTACTCCAATCTATTTCATTCTCAGCTGCCAGAGGAGCGTAAATCTGGGAGGGCAATAGGAGCAGGGGAAAAAGCAAAGAGGAATTCAATTAGGGTAAGGAGGTGAGTTTCTTTTGGTGGGTGGAAAAGAAAGGTGACAAATGGTGACAAATTCTACTGAGAGCTCAGTTAGGATTGGGGCAGTATAAGTAGTGATCATGGGTCGGAAGAAGAGGAGAGGTTTTTGGAGCTTACAGAGGTGAAGCTATTTGCAAAGGACTAAGCTGTTAGGGCAAGACTATTTCTGTCAGGGCCAAAAAGTAAGGTAATTCTTCCTGCCCCTTGCAGGTGTGATGGAAGGCTGGCACCACAGTGGGAAACCATATTGTACAGTCATTGGAGTTCCAGTTTGAACATCCCTACAGGATTTTTTCTTCTATATATTCTCTAGAGTTTTTTCTAGTTCAGTTTTTATCATTGGAAGTAGTCCCAGCTCTGCGCATAAAGGTGTATTTTAGTGGGGACACATTGAAACAAAATAATGGCACTGAGTTATAGAACCATAGGTGTAGGACTGCAAGGGACCTCAATAGGTCATCTAGTGCAGTCCTCGCACTGAAAGGGACTATCCTTGTCCTCAGCCTTCCTATGTCTATCATCCCTTCTCCTAACAGAGGGAACTTGTTTTCATACTGGCTGGCCTACATCTTCTGACAAAGTGTCCCTCTTCTGTAGTGAAAGTCCATCTTGAGGCGCCTGACCTGCCTGTGTCAAAAGATGCCTCTTGTCCCAAGTGCCAGAGATTCTCTAAGAAAAGAGAAGTATTGATTTGAAGGTTTTGAATGGGATCCTATATACTTTGGGTGGTAAAAATGCTATTTTCCAACAGAAGATTAAATCTTAGCACTGTACTAAAGATACAGGCCCAGGGTTTTTTTTAATTTAAATCTGATTTTTTGATAAAATGCTTTTTGAGGGAAAAAACCTAAAGATAGTTTTAAGTTACATTATAAGATAAAATAATTATAAGATAGTCATGAGATACATTATAGCTAAAAGATATCTCATCATGGAATAGGGATTATAAATTCTAATTCTATAGTTGGAGAGAATATATTCATATAAAGTGTAAGAAAAGTTTTGTAAATGAGTTCCAATTGTTCATGGATTAGGGACCCAATCTTATGAGGCTCCAGGGGGTCTGTATAAATTATTTAGGTTAACCTTTCTATCTACCCAATGGGATTCCATGCTCAGTCTAGAAAATACCATCAGAGATGTTTAGTTTTGCAGTCCTCAAACTGTCCTATCTCTACGTTTCCAGAGATAACATGCATGTTAACAGCAAAAATGTTTTAAAATAAATAAATAATACATAGAAGTGAGAAATAATAGACCTCAACCCTATTGTCCCTCTGCAAATTTGTGTACACGGAGTCAATCCCTTACCTCTCTTTAAAAATGCAAAGTTTTAAAAAGTTCAATGAATAGAAGATTGTTGGGGGCAGAATAGATCTGGACAAGGAGAAGAAGTCTGGAGATAAATGTGAGAAGGGAGGGACAGGCAGTAGAAACAAAAGTGAAACTGTTTGAGCGGCATATTCCAGAGGTCTTTCTGAGTGTAGCTTTCATTGATTTCAGATCTACCATACCATTCTCTCATTAGAAGGGAAAACCTATAATGGCAGCAGGACATAAAAGAGACCCAGTTGGCGAATAAGAACCTTTCAAGAAATATATGTTTGCAGATGATGTTTTAAAGAAACGCACACCATTCAGAGACTGTTGAAGTGATAATCTCACTTTAAACAGCAGTAGCTTCTTCTGCCGGTGTGGATAGAATATTTTCTTCCTTTGACTAATTCATTCCAAATTGAGAAAAAACAGGAAAGTTTGTTTTTCTTTTCCATATAATGAACAAACAGGAAAATGAAGGTGAAGATGACTGAGTTAGCTACATACGTCAATATTTTAAGAAGCGACAGAGTCCTGTGGCACCTTAAAGACTAACAAAAATATTGAAGTATAAGCTTTTGTGGAGTAATACCCACTTCATCGGATGCATGGATGTATTAGCCCATGACAGCTTATGCTTCAATACTTTTGTTAGTCTTTAAGGTGCCGCAGGATTCTGTCGCTTCTGCAGATCCAGACTAACATGGCTACCTCTCTGAATCTTGACACCAATATTTTAAGTTTCTCATGTTGACCTGGCTGACATAGTTGATTACAAAATTTTAAAATTTCATTTAACTATTTTAGTTAAAAATAATGTTGACAAAAAAACCCTGATTTTAAAAAAACTTGATTGTTCAACTAAATTCAAAAATGCATATGCTTGTTTTTTTTAAATATTATATATTAGCTGTTGAAGAAAAAAATCCAGCATACAGAATGTTTTTGTTTTAGTTAAATAAAACCATTTAAATGTCTGTCTGGTGATATTCTCCTCATAATACAACATAGCAAGAAAATCCTCCAAATATTAATGATTAACCTATTGAATTGGAAATAGTTCACCTCCCATAAATAGTTCACCACTTCATAAATACCTGCTTCAGTTACCTGTGATAAATGAAATAACCAAACAATCATTCATTTTACAATATAGTTGTAAAACTAATCTGAAAACTTTTCAAAATAAATCACTTTTAAAATGTATAGTGTGTACCTTCTAAAAATGAAACCTACATCTATCTCTGAGTTGTGAAGAATATGTATTAATCTTCCTGACTAGTTAAATTAAATTTGATTTAAATCAAATCCACCATGTGCAGGCCATAATGAAGAATAGCATAGGCCACATTTTGACCATACTTGTTTTCACTGATCAGAAAATTAATTGTGTTTCCAATACTCTATTTATTTGGAAATTAACATGGAATCAGTCATGCAGTTGGACGTGGGGGGCGGGTGTACAACTGTAATATGTTGCCACTTTTCTGGAATATTTAGGGGGGGGTCTTTATGTTTAGATAAGAAGGGAGAGACAAGTATTACAATCCCACATCTCCACTGCCCTCCATGTTCCAGGTACAGTCTAAATATTATTTACATAGTGCTACAACCCCAATCAGGCTTGGGGCCCTGTTAACTGAGACCTTAATAAGCACATATGTAGACATGGGCCTTATTTCAAAGAGCTTAGAATGTAAAGAAAGCTTATCACCTAAAAAGACAGACAGGGAAACAAGGTACAACATATAGGTATGATCAACACACATCCTATTAGTTCCATATATTCAAACATGACTAAGCCCCAACTATCCCGCAATCTAGTAATTGTTAGCACTTTTCTATTTCCAACTAACCAGTCCAGAACACAGCAAAACCTGTCAATAACAATGAACATTAACAACAAAGGAACTGATAGTGTTCTGGTCATTATAATAGAAGACTGCATCACAGGGAAATTAGTATAAATGAATTTACATATTATTTTTTAAAGAAATGGACATTAAGGCAGCACTGGTATCTCTAAACAGGAAAAGTGTTAGGATTACAGATCAACATACAAAAATATGTTACAGGTTCTAAAAGTGAGAGGACAGACCTGAGATTTGATGGGAACCCCTGTGACCATTGTTACAGGTGCCCTCAAAGCCACACTAAATCTTCACTGCACCCTTTAAAAATTCTGCTTCCACTCTGATAATGACACTATTAAAATAATGGCTAGGCTGACCATACGTCCCGTTTTGAACGGGACAGTCCCGCTTTTTACATATTTTTGGACCATCCCGTCTTTTTGACAAAAATATCAATTTTGTCCCGTTTTTGGGGCAGGTCCCAAGCTGCTTTCTAGGGGGAGGTTCTTTCTTTCCAGGACTCGCAAGAGCTCAGGTGAAGAATCTTGCTACCTAAGGACAAGTATCAGATGTCAAAATCTCCGATGAGCAAACTGCGCTCATCGAAGATTTTGACATCTGATACTAATCCTTAGGTAGGGAGAGGAGGCAGTGGACGGAGGGAGAGAGCAGGGAGGAAGGGAGGGATGGAGAAGGGGGATGGAGAGAAGGGAGGGATGGAAAGAAGGAGGGAAGAAGGAGGAACAGTGAGAAGAGGAGGCAGCGGGCGGCAGGCTGAAGCCGACGGCGGAGCGGAGCTGTCCGGAGCCGCAGCCGGGGGCCGAGCGCGCTGGCAGGGGGGGGCTGCCGGCCGGGTTTTATGAGACATAATCACATAACTGAATTTATGTGCCCCTCAGCCCACGTTCTGCAGCCACTGCACCGACTTCATCTGGTGAGACCCCCCCTGGGACCTAGAGCCCCCCCAGACTGCCCAGAGCCCCCCCCCCAGAGCCCCTCCAGAGCCCCCAACCACCACCCCCAGCGTCCCTCAGCCCAGGTTCTGCAGCCACTGCATCTGGTGAGACCCCCCCCAACCCCGTCCCGTTTTTGCCATCCCAATGTCCCGTTTTTGTCTCAAGGAAATATGGTCAGCCTAATAATGGCACTTGGAAAAAGTCCCACAATGGACAGCAGTAAAAGGAGTAGGGCAAAGCAGTCGTAGCCATTGTAGAGAAGAAAGTTTCTGTAAAGATTCAATCAATTTGTCAAAAGTACAATCAGTCCCACATCCCCCATTGTAGGGGGCTTTAATTTGCCATGTTAATGACTGTTTGTTTGCCATAATCTTCACCCAGCTAGTTGTAAGGAGTACTGAATCAACTGTAGCTACACACTCATTGCTATTGAAACAACTGAGCTACAGTCAAATTGCTAGAGTCATACGACTGAGAACAGGATTTGGTCCAAAATGTGCGCATTGGGAAAGTTGGGGGTATTTTTGGACTCTCAGTACCATAGTCAGACCATCACCTGGCGCAGTTGAGGTCAAAGTGATCGAGGTAACATCTAGCAATACAAAGCCAATATTTGGATTCTTCCTTGGAGGCTTCAGGATCCTCTTTAATTCCTGAGAATTACAAAAATGAACAAACGCCATAACAAATGCATTTTTTAAGGGTTGTGGGGAGACCTTAAATAATTGGCTCTCTGCAGCTATCCGATGTAAAGAAGGTTAATTTCTGTAGATTTGCCTGAAACTCATTGTGGCTTATGCATGAAATCTGAGATAAAATTATAGTAAGGTAATTAAAATGAAGATGAAGAAAAATTGGGCTCCAGGATGATTAAAAAATCCATTAAGTCTTGGTGCAATTGTACAGTATTGTAAAATCATTCTGCACTATAAGGAAGCAGCAAAAATTCACCCAATAATTATCCAGTTCATTGTCAGAGTGGGACTGCATAAATCCATCTGCTGTTCTAGTTTTCTTCCTGTTACACAAATTCATAAGAACATAAGACCAGCCATACTGGATCAAACCAATGATCCAGTATCCCGTCTTCTGACAGTGGCTAATGCCAGATGCTTTAGAGGGAATGAACAGAACAGGTAATCATCAAGTGATCCATCCCCGTCACCCATTCCCAGCTTCTAGCAAACAGGCTAGGGACACTTAAATTCCCGAGAGAACTCGTGGTTATCACCTGAGGGCAAGTGATGTGGCCTTCATAGCTTGTAAACATGAATGATAAGCTGTCCTAGATTTTTCTTAAGTCACCTTTCACTGTGATATCTTTAATACAACAATTAATATTAAGTAAGTGTGCTCCAACTGGAAATATTCTTACAGTTTTCCATGTCCTTGGTGTGCATGTTTAGATGTGGGGTGTTTGTTTGTATTTTCTCTTTCCATCTTGCTGCTTTCTTCTCCTCTAATCTCCCCACTTTCAGAGATTGGTCTGGGAAGATGTGATCACAAGGATAAGACTTTGTCAATGAGGTAAATCTTGAACTGAGACCTGAACATGGTCAGAGAAGTAATATTTGATCTCCACTAGTAAGGTGTCCCACAGGTGGGGGACCTACCATTGCAAAGGTGCTGCCCTGAACACTTGGTAGTCTTTTCCCGAGCCATTCTTCTCGAAGAATCCCTGTCTTCAGTACTCTCTGTTTTTTAGTATAGATGTAAAGCGCCAGTACACATATCCCTACAAAGTGATGGCTGTACAGTATTGAGCTAGTTCTTGCCTTCTTGACACAGAAAATTTACACACAATACATTTGTTCATGTTGGTGTATTTTTGTTTTATATAATATCTGTGCCTAGCACATTTTTGGTGCTTCCAGAAATAAATAATTAATACATAAAAACAGGGTAATGCCATGGGCCCCAATTTGGGGCCTACTGTGGTAGACACTATAGCAACAGAGGTAGACAGTCCCTGTTTTGAAGGCTTAGAATCTAAAGCTACATATATGCACTGGGAGGTTTGATTCCCAGCTCAGGTAGACATACACATGATATCTATGTTCATAGTAGCATGTTTACAATAGCAGTGTAGCTTCAGCACTACAGGCAGCAGTTCAGGTTAACTGTCAAGTATGTGCCTAGGATGGGGTTGTATTCAGGTGGCTAGCCCAAGCTGCTGCCTGTGCCACTGCACTGCTATTTTTAGCACATTAGCTTGATGAGAGCTAGTAGCTGTATGTCTACCTGGCTGGGAATCACACTCTAATAAATATTAAATCATACAGTCAGACCTTAACCAGCAGGTATAAAAAAGGGGACACACCCTTTACATCAATGTGAGCTTTTGTTCATCTTGCATCTTTAATACTATCCTAACATCCCATCTTTGTGTAACTTACTACTATAGTTGCTGCAGGAAAACTTTGGGGTTGGAATTAGGATGGGAGATGACCAACACAATGACACTACACAAAGTCCACAATATGAAAAATTGTTGACCACTGATATAGCGGTTAGTTGGGCAGTTATCTTTCACTGTGGTACGTAAATGTAAGGAACTATTGTGAGTATCAGAAAACCAGGTCATTAATAGATCTTACAAACTGAAAACTGCATATCCTAATGAAGTCTGTCCAGTAGTCTTGCAGATGTTTTCCTCTCTTGTTGCAGTTTGAAACTCTCCCCCTTCCATTTATGTGTATTTTCATGATTAATATATCAATAAATATTTAATTGTGTAATAGAAAACTTGTCAAGCTAAGGCCTCTAAATATCCAGTATAATTTAAAGGGAAAACATAAATAAACTTGCTATATTATCTAGTTGCAAATAAATTAACCAACTACTGTCTTATAAATTAGGCTTGTTAGCATATAAAAATCTACTTTCTTATAAATCGTCACCGTAGCCACAAGGACACAGACAGTTATGCAAACTCAGGAACTAAAAAGAGTACATCATCTTAAGAAACATTTAAATTACTTTTTTAAAAAAATGTTGAGTGAGCAATATTTTAGAATGATCATTGAAAAATATATACTTCTTTCCATCAGTCACGCACAATTTCTTGGGAAATATGGAAGCATTATGCTCAATGAAATAAATTCAGAATATAAAATTATTATTTGTTTAGGCAGGGCCTGATAAAACGGAAATCACTGTTCAAACTCCCATTAACTTCACTGGTCCATGACTGAGCCCTTAGTACCAGAGTGCTCAAAGCTCCTCAGTGTTCCTCAGTACACAATCCAAATTAGGATGATTTGTGGCTGATCTTTATTTGTGTGCATAAATGCTTTAAATATATATTTATAATAAGGTAACTTTTTAATTTTTTTGCATAATGTATATGGTGCTTTAGCTGTATAACTATACAGAAAACATAGTTTTTCCTTTTCAGATGAGTCATATTTACATTATCACATTGCATGCATGATTTTTTTTGTAAATTTATGACAGATATGCAAGTTAACTGAAGTTCTATAGAATACAGAAGAGTCAAGCAGAGTAGTCAGATGTGTAGTGAGTAGTCAGTTTTAAATGGTATTCTAAAATATTTAATTTCTGAGTTTTCTGACATACCTCAAATATGAAAATGGGCTTTAAATTTTTTATTTTCATTAAGCAAGCATTTTAATAGCACCTGGTAAGAGATCATTCTGTATTAACAACTCTAATATTTCAGAGCACAAAATATCTCTCCGTTTATCAGCAGTCTGCCATTTCTCTAGATCAGTATTCTAGAAATGTAAAAAATAATAATTTAGATTTGTCAAAATCAACTTGTATCTGATCCAAAGTCTCTGGAAGTCAATGGAAATATGCCCATTAACTTCAACTGGTTCTGGATCAAGCCCAGATACACTTCAGGACCTAAACAGAAAAAAAAAATCTTAGCTAATTTCAGAAGTGGATATGGCTTTTAAGGAGGTCTGTGAAAAATAACGCTTTTTAAAAACTGTTCTTATGGCATCAAGTGTGAATGTGGCTACAGGTGACTGCAAAGATAAAGGAAAAACAAGTGAATCTGTTCTTTCATCTATTCCCTGTAGTAATAGCAGAAATGAGAATATAACAAACTTATCCATACCTATGCCAAAGTTGTTTTTGACACCTTAGGAGACATTATAAATTAGAATGTAGAAAGAATTGGATAAATACAACTTTTTTTCAAACTGAAGATGATATATTTGGGATTTTCAAAAGCATTCACCATTGTCACTGAGTTCAGCAGGAGCTGAGTTAGGCCAATGTTAAGTGCATCTGAAAATCCTTTGTGAACAGCTGAGTGGAAAGAAACATGATGACATTTATTATACACAAAATGTTTAATGTGTGTATGGCTAGCTCCATTTAATACCCCTGTCCCCAAACTTAACCAAAAAGAAACCAATCTTCCTGAAATTTTGTATGCTACATCCCATCCTAGGATAATAATTTATTTTGACCTCTGTATATATTTTTGATAATTTTAGAGGTTAGAGTTTCTCTTGAGAAGAGCAATAGCAAGTGATAGTGTAACCTATTCATCTTCTGGGTGTGGTGTTCTGTCCCAGCTAGTGGCACCTGGACCACTTAGAGAAAGAGACAGAGATTAAAGATTGTGCTCTACAGCCTTAGCTAACAGCCAGTTGAGCTTTTAGCTCAGGCTGTAGACTCTAGAGGCTCATGCACTAAGTGGCAGAGATCTCAGATTCAATCACACTTGTAAGGCAGACAGGCGGAATTGAACCTGGGACCTTTAGAGCTTAGTGCATGAGCTAACAGTCCAATGCCTGTGATCTTAGGCTGTAGAGAGAGCTCATTTTATCTCTCTCTTTAAGTGGTCTCGGTGCCACTAGATGAGTCAGAACACCAGACCGAGGAGCTATGTGGGTTACAATAGCTGTGAAGAACTAACTGGGGCCTTTAGCTGTGCATTTCCAGCTATGCTAACATTTAGGTATTTAGACAGTGTAGAATTTTCAGTAAGAAAAGTGTTGGAAGGAGTCAACATATTTTCAATCTTAACTCCTTTGCCAAAGATTTTTGTTTATGAATACGCACCCAACACTGAAACTGCTTACATGAAATGGCCTTCACCAAAGTACCATGATAAGCCATGCATTCTAATTGATATCTCTCTCTCCCTTCCCTCCTTCCCACCACAAATACATCTATAATCTCAGTGTCTTAAAATGCCTGGTTCTCACATCCTCCAGTAGTTAGAACTATAAGCAAGTACCAAAAGGGAGCAGCATGACCAACACAGGCAACATCTTCTAGCTATATTCTCCTCTCCATAATGGTCACCAAAGGGAGTTGTGGTTGTTGGGTCTTACCGGGAACACAATCAGTGATAGCAATGAAGGTGTTTAAGTACTTGTGACGAAGTGGGAGTACTGTGTGTGTGTGCCTCAGTTTCCCCTATGCATTTCTTGGGCATCTATGTGGAGGGAAAGGAATGTGTAGCTGATGCAAAGCAAAGCCAAGGTGAAGCTGTAACCTCACCCCAAGTGGGGGAGGGAGGTCAGCTGAACCTGTTGGAGAAAGGTCAGGTGATGCCTCCTAGCCCGGGAAACATACAAAGGAGAGCAGGGAGGGGCTAGAGGGGGTTTGGGTCAGTCTGGTTTTGAGCTGGAGCCAGGCAGGAGAGGGAAGAGCAGTGATCTCGCTCTCTGGCCCCAAGATAGATCCAGCTGAGGGCTCACACTCGCTGTATGGTCTGTGATTAGAAGTCATCGAATAAACCGTCTATTCTGCTGGCTGGCTGAGAGTCACGTTTGACTGTGGATTTGGGGTGCAGAACCCATGGGCTCCCCCAGGACCCCGCCCAGGCAGGCTTGCTGGGGGAAGCACACGGAGGGGCAGAAGGTGCTGAATGCTCCGAGGTCAGACCCAGGAAGGTGGAAGTGGGTACCCCTGAAGCTCCTGGCCTGGGAAACAGGCTGTGTACGGAGAAGGGGCCCTCCACCCGGAGTCCGGTCGGGCTTCCTAGGGAGTGGTTCCAGACCATCGCCCGGGTTCTCCGTGACAGTACTAAAGATACAGTAGTTGAGAAGACTTGGCAGGAGCAGAACAGCAACAGTAAATGATGCACGGAGGGAGTGGATCTGTTAAGTTTCTTCTCTCATCTGATCTTAACTCCTGTTCCAATTTCCCTTAAACCGGGGTCGGCAACCTTTCAGAAGTGGTATGCCGAGTGTTCATTTATTCACTCTAATTTAAGGTTTCGCGTGCCAGTAATACATTTTAACATTTTTAGAAGGTCTCTAATATATAACTAAACTATTGTTGTATGTAAAGTAAATAAGGTTTTTAATTTAAATGAAGCTTCTTAAACATTTTCAGTTAAAATGCAGAGATTCCCAGGCTGGTGGCCAGGACCTAGGCAGTGTGAGTGCCACTGAAAATCAGCTCGCCTTTGGTACGCATGCTATAGGTTGCCTACCCCTGCCTTAAACTAAGACTGCGAGCTGTTTGGGACTGGGGTTGTCTTTTAGTATGTTTGGACAGAGCCTAGTACAACAGAGTTCAGAGTCTGGTTGGACCCTGTACGCACCCAGATAATACAAAAATAAAGAAAATTTTAACTTTTCCGTTTGTTTCATATTCTTGTTTCGTAATCTATCCTGTTTATACATATATTGTTTTTGAATGAAAAGTGTGTTGAATAGTAGATATGCATTGTCAGCAATAAGGAGACAAAATATAATCCTTCATAGTCACACTGACATTCAAAATATAATCCTTCATAGTCACACTGACATTTTATTTTAACAGAACTAAACCAGTATTAAAGCAGAATTCATTCGACTGATCTGATTAAAGTCAATTGCAAAATTCCTATTGGCTTCAGTAGAATCAGAACTTGGCCTTAGTTAAAGACTAGATGATAACATGCATTGAAGGACTGGATGCCTTACGGGATTTGATACTGGAACCCATGGCCACTAAGTGAGCATTTCAACTCAAATCTAGGTTTGAAGTGACTGGAATGTGTCTCCATCTGCTGGATATTTAGTATACTAGGCAAAATCTGTTTGTTGGTTTCAGCCCAAGTGTACATATACATTTAAAGCATTGCCATGCTTGGCAATAATTGAGTCTCTTGCTGGTAGACCTTATTGAAAGGACAAGAACTGAGGATGAAGTCTTTGCCTCATTGGAGTCAATGGAAAAATTCCCATTGATTTCAATGGGACCAGGATTTCACCCTGAAGGAGCATCCTGTTATCATTGGAGAGGACTCTTCGAGATCAGAGATAAGGCACATTGTGTGGGGAATCTCATATTGCAGAAACCCAAAGCTGTATTCATTCTCTGGATATGTAGAATTAAGTCACTGTAGAGCTCCACAGCTATAAGGCCAGCACCAGGGGAAGAACCACAATTTTGTTAAGAAGAGGGTCCGGGTTACCTACCTGGCCACCCGAAACTGAATGGTATTGCAACTCCATGCGACATCAAGATGGTGGGCTGACCCGGCCAAATATGAGTGAATGATGTTGCATCCTGGCACATGAGTTGCAACACCACTTGCTTACATTTCACTTGAATGGCCCTCTGTCATCCAGTGAAGGGCCAAGGAGGGGCCTGAGTTCCCTCTTCATTGTGCCTCTCCTGTTCACAAGAACTAAATTCATAACTTTGTTTAAATATAGAAAACATTTGACTCCAGAGCTTAGTTGCTGTTACACACTATAAGACAGATAGCATGGAACTGAAATAAACAGGAATGAATAAAATTCAATGGCTGGTAGTTGAAATCAGGAAAGTTCAAACTTGAAATAAAATACAACTTTTTTTTAACAGTGAGGGTAATTAGTATTGGAACAGATTACCAGCGGATATCACTTGGAGCCAGTGTCTTGATAAATAATACATTCTTGCTCAATGACAAATAATTGGATGCAAGACTCACTAGGTGAAATTCTGTGCCCTGTGCTATTTTGAATTATCATTATGGTCCCTTCTGGCCTTAAAAATCGATATAAATCCATAGAAACACTATGAAGCACCTTAAAAATTAATTCTAAATTAGTCTTGTGAGTATGGGCAATAAGTGTGTCTGTAAATAAATATATTAAGTTTTAGATTTGTTTAAGGATTTTAGAAACTCAGTTGTTGCCAGTTTAAGAGCATTTACAGTACAAACAGTGTATTAATTACAGACAATTAGATAGTCAGTGATAATGTGCTTCTATCTTTTTCATCAAGTTTAAATCTTTTTAGACTAAATACTGAAATATTTTCTTAGTTTTAATAAATGTCATCTTTTAGAAGGAATTATTTACAAAATTATTTTAAACATATGAATTAATATAATGAAAAGTCGGTATGTATCTAATCTTCTGAAGCCAATCCTCTGTTTAATTCAATTCCCAGAGAAGGTAGCAAGACAACAATGACAACAAAACATTGACACCATTGATAGATAGTGTAGAGCTGTCTGTGAGAAAGAGGGTTGCAAAGTCAATGGTAAATGCTACTTTTTAAAAGGACATTTAAAGATTAAAATTAAGATGGATGAATTTGTAAAGAGCAGGAAAAATTTCTAAATTATACTAGAATGGGTGTAGAATCATATTCCAAATGAATTGATATGGTGTGTGGAACTCCTCAAGTAATGATATTGCAAAATAATGTTTTCTTTTCTTTTTCTTTTGTTTGAGTCCATGTTACCTTATTCCTTGCTATAGTCCATGCAGTAGGACTGCTTCAAATCTACTGTGCCCCCAAAGAAACAGGTTTGGGGGCCAACTGAACAGCTTTCCTCTTAATGAAGCAGTCTCATAAAAGATTAATTCTTCCATCGTAGAAATGTTTACATAGATATTCCCTTTGATAATTTCTAAGTACAATTTTGATTTTATATAGAGCTAGATCCCATGATTATTATACAGTAAGCACTTCAGAAACCTCACAGGAATAAGGTGATTCCTATTCCAAAGTAAAGAGGAGGTAATAAGTATAATGATGCTTTAATTATAGGGTATATTTGTTTGATGTTGTTTTCCCTAACATAAACATATAGCGCTCACGCTCTCTCTCAATCTGTGTTATCAAAAAAATCCAAACAACACATTTCATTGCATACAGTTCTTCCTCTGGGGAGAGTATGAGAGAACAAACACATGACAGATATAAGTCACGTTGCTTTCGCACTACTGGAAGGCATTCAGATGCTACAGTGATGAGCGTGGCATTAGGACCTATATACAACCAATAAGATTATGGCATTATTATTCTGCTAGTGCAAAGCAGAATGAAGTAAGGATGTACTTTTAAAAATTAAATCCTTGTTGGCGTGACAGAGGGCTGGGAATGTACAGCTGTAAGGATCCATAGGACTCGTCCTGAGGTCTACAGAGCCTGGGACATCTGACATTGACACTAGGAGGCCCTACTGAGCTGTATCCAAGAAACACTGAGGAAATTAAGTGCTGCAGGAAGTACATCCCATAGGGTTCAGAGTGACTATACCCTGTGGCCCTCTGATTGACTCATCACTGCCCCAGGAAGTTGTCTGGATAACCACCCAGAGTTTGAGCCTGCTGTGATGTCGGACCTTGGATTGTTTTCTGATCTGCAGTCTCGGACCCCGACACTGGCCTCCTGATTCTAGCCTGGTAACTACCTCTGAGCTCCGGTCTCAAACTCCAGCCTGACTCTGACCCGGACTCTTGCCTCCTGGTTCCAGCCTCAGGTTAGGATCCAGTGTTCAACAATTCATAATCTGGTGTTACAAATGAGTGTAGACACTCAAGCCCTAGGTTAGCAAACCCAGGGTCTGCTAACCAAGTTCAACCCTCGGCTTACATTGCATGGTAGATATACTGTAAATGACTTGCCCAAGGTCACAGACAAAGTCCATGGCAGAGCAGGGAATTGAACCTGAGTTTCACAAGTCCCAAGCGAGTGCCCAAAACACGGGACCTTCTTGTCTCTATATAAACAGCCACCTTATCAGGGAACTAAAAATCAAACAAAACCTAAATCAACGGTGTGTGTCTTGTATCATAAAGCTCATTATATTTTGGCTCAGAGAGATTGCCAAGAATAGCAGATTCAGAGCAGAGTTTCTGGCTTTGGGAAGAAGCCCTGATTTAGGTTCTGAAAAGTTCAGTCCCAAGAACCAATAGTAGGTGCATCTTAGGCAATCTTAACTGCCAGACCAGATGAGAGTCTATCTCTTTCAACCAGGATCAAGGTCTTCAGGCTTTTATGGAAATCTACATGTAGGACGTGGTCCTAGCTTCTAAAGCTTCATTCCTAGCTAATTGAAGCTGACCTTCTTCTGCTTCAAATATGTTAGTGAGGGTTCTTTTCTGGGAAGGGAATCAATGAACCATATTCAGATTTCAGCAACAAACAATTATTAGACAAAATTTGGTTCCTGGCCCTCATTTAAGGTGTTATTTTGTAGCATTTATCAAGTTCTGCCAGTTGTGATAAATTGCACCCTACTATTGTGGCTCTAAGAAGATACCAAATTTGTTCCAGGGTCCTCCATGGGTTGCCCTAAATTAATTTTTATTCAGGAGTTTTATCACGTTCTGTGATTGCGCTGATATCAGGAAGTACTATATGGAGATCAGGAGTAATGAAGCTGGCATATATCTAATTATGAATTCAATTATTCCTTCCCCTACTAAAACTAGTGGGGCTGATTCCATGAAGCTGCTTCATTGTAGTTTTACTGAACTAGTATAGTAAAATGAATTAAAAGTATTAAGAGTCCCATAGATTTTACTACTGGGCACAAAGAGAGTCTGCGTTGCAGTTGGCAGAGATGTTGATGTTGGGTCCTCTTGACATAACAGAAAGGAGTCTAGCAGTATGTTTTCCCTACGGGCTCTGGAATGGCCTCCCATTTCTGGGCTATTGCAGACTAGATTTGCCAACTTTTTGGGCATGCTGGCAAAGGCCAAATGGCACAAATGCAGGGCCCATTTTTATCACCTTTTGAAGAACAGTAGGAAAGTTGAGACACAGGCGGATGTGTGGGGGAGTAAGTATTTGGTTATGTGCTGTTGCTTGGTAGACGGTGTGAGCTGATTGTTTTGCCATTTGTTTTTAAAATTTTAAATAACTGGCAATGTGCCTCCAGAACCTGGTATGGGCATTGTTGATATAGTGTAAATCAAAATCAAATCAAATATAAATATCAGATAAAACTGTCTTTCCTTTGTTGTTCCACAAACTCTCTGAAGTGTTTGGGCTTGTTTTTCAGATTAGCAAGCATGACCATAATTGGCCAGATTCTGCTCTCTGTTACACGGATGTTAAATCAGGATAACTCAATTAATGTCAATGGAGTTATTTTGATTAACACTGGTGTCAATGAGAGCAATGCCAGTGTGTTTTCTTTTAAAATTATTTTACAGATATTTCTGTAGAACTTGTCACTATACTGTTTGATCACTGAATTAATGATCACTAGTTATCATGTGTCATGAACTGTTGGTTTTCACAGGTCACTCATAGACTAATGCCATATAATATTTGCAACATAATTGCTACATGTATACATTTGACAGTTCCAGACTTTTGTAGACTAAATTTAGATATTGTGGATCAGATTTTCAGCTGATTTACATTACAGAATCCTAGAATAATACAAACTGTAGGACTGGGAAGGACCTAGAAAGGTGATCTAGTCCATCCCCCTGATGAAGCAGGACCAAGTTAGACCATACCTGACAGATGTATATCTAACTTTGTTTTTAAAAACCTCCAATGAGGGTGATTCCACAATCTCCCCTGGAAGACTATTCCAGTGCTTAGCTATGTTAAAATTAGAATGTTTTTCCTAATATTTAAACTAAATCTCCCTTGCTGCAGATTAACCCAATTAGTTCTCATACATTCAGTAGACATAGAGAACAATTGATTGTGTCCTCTTTATAACAGCATTTAAAATATTCAAAGACTTATGTCCCCCATCAGTCATCTTTTTTCAAGACTAAATGTGCACATGTTTTTTAACCTCTTCCTCACAGGTCATCTTTTCTAAACTTTTGATTGTTTTTGTTCTCTTCTGGACTCTCTTCATTTTTTCACCTCTTTCTTAAATGATGGCATCTAAAACTGTACACAGTACTCTAACTGAGGCTTCACCAGTGCCAAGTAGTGTAGAACAATTACCTCCTGTGTCTTACATATGATACTCCTGCTAATACACCCCAGTATTATAGTAACCTTTTTCACCAACTGTATCACATTGTTGACTCGCATTCAATTTCTGATCCATTATATCCCAGATCCTTTTCGGCAATACTACTTCCTAGCCAGTTATTCCCCATTTTTTATTTGTGTATTTGATTTTTTCTTCCTAAGTGAAGTACTTGCACTTGTCTTTATTGAATTTAATCTTGTTGATTTCAGACCAATTCTCTAGTTTGTCAAGATCATTTTGAATACTAATCCTGTCCTCCAAAATGCTTGTACCCTCTCCCATCTTGATGTAATTCGCAAATTTTAAAAGCATACTCTCTACTCCATTACCAAGTCATTATGAAAATATTGAATAGTACCAGACCCAGGACTGACTCCTGAAGATTCCTCTAGATATGCCCTCCCAATCTGACAGCAATCTGAATTGGTGTTTCAACCAGTTGTGCACGCACCTTATAGTAATTTCATCTGGACCACATATCCCTAGTTTGCTTGCGAGAAAGTCATGTGGGACTGAGTCAAAAGCCTATTAAAATCAAGATATATCATGCCTACTGCTTCCTCACTATCCACTAGGCTAGGGGTGGGGAAACTCCAGCCCATGGGCCTTATACGGCCCGCTAAATCATTCTGTCCGGCCTGCGGCGGGGCCGGGGACGCGCCGCAGATGCCGTCCAGGGACGTGCGCGGGCCACCTGGTGGGGGCGGCTCGCGCTTGGGGGAGCCGCCGGTGCCAGGATGTGCGCGGGCCGCCAGGCGGGAGCGGCTCGCGCCTGGGGGAGCCGCTGGCGCCGCGCGGCCACCAGGCGGGGGCGGCTCGCGCCTGGGGGAGCCGCCGGCGCCGTGCGGCCACAAGGCGGGGGCAGCTCGCGCCTGGGGGAGCCGCCGGCGCCGTGTGGCCACCATTAGCTGGGCGGCGAAAGGAGGAGCCACGGGGAGCCGATGGTCAAGGGGGTGTGGGGGGGAGGCTGGGCTGGGGGGCAGGCAAGGGGGGGCAGGAAGCTGGTTGGGAGTGGGAGGGGGGAGGAGGTTAGGTTCGGTGGGATGGGCCGGGCCAGGCAGGGGTGGGGGAGGAAAGGCGGTTAGATGGGGGGGAGCCTGGCCGGGGGGGGGGTAAATGAAGATCACCCCCTACACCCAGGCTGATAGCGGGAGCTGACTGGGGCAGGCGGCAGGACCCCGTCTGGCAATGGGCTAGCGGGGGAAACCCCAAAGCAGTGCAGGGCTAAGCACTCCGCCTGCCACTGCTTTGGGGTTTTCCCCGCTGGCCCCTTGCCAGCTGGGGTCTCAGCTCCCGTTGCCAGCCTGGGCTTCCTCGGGGGGGGAGGGGGGGAGGGGGGAAGTGGCCCGCGAATGACATTATAAATGTCCAAATGGCCCTTGACAGAAAAAAGGTTCCCCACCCCTGCACTGGTCCAATAACCCTGTCAGAGAAGAAAATTAAGCTAGTCTGGCATTATTTGTTCTTGACATTACTGATCACCCTATTACTTTCTAGATGCTTACAATCTGATTGTTCAATAATTTATTCAAGTATCTTTCCAGGTCTCTGAGTTAGGCTGACTGGTCTATAATTCCCTGGCTCCTCTTTGTTCCCTTAGTTTACGTTTGACCTTCTTTAGTCCTCTGGGACCTCACCCTTTCTCTGCCACTTCTCAAAGATAATCATCGCTGGTTCCAAGATTGTTTCAGCTAGTTCCTTAACTACCCAAAGATGAATTTTGTCAGGCCCTGCTAAATTGAACAACAACTTATTTAAATATTCTTTAACCTATGCTTTCTCTGTTCTGGCTTGAGTTCCTTCTCACTTGTTATCATCTTTCCCTTGTTATCATCTTTCAATCATCTTCAGACTGTGGTATAGGTATAGATCAACAGTGTTTACAGCTTTGTACACAAAACCGTTGCTATATCAAATATTACTTTAGTAAACTAAATGCACTACAATTTTGTTTAAAAATTAATGTTTTTTTGCCTTGGAGTAGAGGAATCTCACTTTCTTCTTGTGTCCATCAGTGGTCTGTCATCTTATACTCAGATTGTATAAGCTATTTGAGGTAGAGTCTGTCTTTTTGCTGTGTGTGTCTGCCTGTCTGTGATACACTGACTAGCACGAGGCCTCAGTCCCGCATAGGGGCCTGTAGCCACTGCCATGATATAAATAATATAGTTACATACATCCGCCCGCACTATGTTACAAGAATGCTATTTAAGTTGCAAAGGCGAGCACTGAAAAAATTAGGAAATGTCAGATACAAGGTTGCCTATGGAACATTAATTCTGCCCCTTGTGCCCCTTACATTTGAATGACATTAAGTGTTTAGCACTGCACTCAGGTTTTGGACATGGGTGTACATAATTTAAAAATTAATACTACATTTATTAAAATCTCTAGTTTTATAACTCCCTATTGATTCTGCATTTCTTGCTTTCCATTTGGATAAAAATGATTGCATACTACAGTATGCTTTCATCTAGTTATTCATGGCCTGATTTTCAGAGGTACTCAGTACCCACAACACTCATTGATTATCAGAAATGCGGAGCACCTACAAATCCCATTGACAATCTGACTGTTATTATACATTGAAATTGATTAAACTTTCATTTCCAGGAAAGCTAAAATGAGTCTGGCAATACTTATTACGACTGGAGTTTGAAATGGCTGGATATGTTCCACTGGACGACTGGAGCATTCTGTGATACTTCAGACTGAAAAACTCCATAATGTTGAAACTATTATACTTTGTTCTACAATCACATCTCACATGACATGAAGGACAATATAATGTGTTACAGAAGCTACTATGCTCCAAACTGTTTTAAAGTGCTAGAACGAGTGCAGCAGCAGAGACAGGTAAATTAGGACATTTTTAGACATGTTAAAGCAATTTTGTATTGAGAAGCAGACAGAATGTTTAGACAGTATTCAGAAAAAGAAACAATGGATACAGAAAAAGCTGCATACAGTATAAGATGAATCATCATTACAACACAAAACCCTACAGGATCATTCTTACCATTCTAATTGGTGGAAGCTCAGTTAACTACCAGGAAATGATTGATTTTCCATCAGAGATGCTTTGTTACTTTCATTGCATTGCATTGCATTGCAAGCAATTTTAACACCTTGTGATACTGCTATTATAATCCATTAATTAAAACAGCATTTTTTTCTGCATCTTTTATATTATACAAATTAACTCCTTGATTAAAAAGGTTACTTTTCCTCATATCTGTGTTGCAGGGCAGGACAGTTAATTACCTAGACACTAGTTGAAAAAACAATACCCAACTCTATTTTATCACCCATGGGTGAAATCCCGGGCCTACTGAAGTCAATTAACTTCAATGTAGCCAGGATTTCACCCTAGAACTCCAATTCTGCAAACAGTAATTGGTCTGAACTTAGTGGAACTAGTCATATATATAAGTGTTTGCATGATGAAGATCGAAATTTGTGGACAACTTATAAGGGTTATTTTTACATAGCTTATTCATGAGGGTTGTCAGATATCCCCAAACTAATAGTGATGGGTTTAGCAATCCTTGAAAATAAAAAAAGAAAATGGCTAAGACAAACGCAAACAGCATACACTTAAGGATGCAGAGTGTACTTTTTTTTATTTTAACACAAATAGCTTTGGTTTTGTATAAACTCCATACTGAGACTACTTTTGGAATATTTTATTTTATTGCATTTTTATTCTTGCCACTTAGTATTTTTTAATCTCAAATGGGCAGTCCATTATGTAGTATTTATGTAGTAGCAAGCACAGAATGGAATGAATGAGTATGGATTGGAATTTTAGAAATCTAAATCAATTAATAAATATCATGAGATCCTAGACACTTCAGCCCCAATACCACAACTGACTTCACTGGGGCTCCACATGGGGACAAGAAACTAGTTGCAGGTTTAAGATCTTTTGGGGGGTGGTGGTGGTGCTGTAGAGATCGAAAATATACAACAGGAAGGAAAAAGATAGAATGAGAGAAGGTAATGCGTGCTCATGAGTACAGTGTCTTCTCCAGTTCAGGACTTTGTCCCTCCAGGTTAGCTTGTGCCATACTGGCTTTTATTTAGAGGATTAAACAGCGTCTGCTCCCTCCAGTGCTGTTAGTTCAGCAATCTCTCCAAATGCTAAATTCACATTAAAATTATACAAATAAAACATAGAATGTAGCCCTGTCATGAGTGCAGGGGACTGGACTAAATGCACTTTCGAGGTCCCTTCCAGTGATTCTATGACTATTTAGAGGTCTATTTGGTGACATTTGCAAGATTTGGCCTTTACATTTTAGAATAAAATGAAATATGGTGGGAAAGGTTTGAATAATTTTCTTAAGTTATATGCTGTCCTGTAAAGAAAGAAATGGATAGATGACAAAGAGTTACTGCAAAGTACATTTTGAATTATATCTTGAAATCTTGCTTCCCAGCATCAAAGGATTCAGAAAAGGCCAATGTAGGAAACTTTCTGTACACCTGGAACAGCTAAAATATGGTGAAAACTATCTATGTCAAAAATGGGAAAATATATATTGCAATGAAGATCAGGTGGCACCTGGACAATTTTCTCAAAGAAAAAGTATTTTTGTTTTTAAATACACAAAATGGGCCTGATTCAATTTTGCTACCACCTCTCAGGCTGGAAGACCCCCAGGCTGGAAGACCCCCAGGCATGGCACGTTGGTTAGGGGCAGGAGTGCAGAAGCCTTGTCCCTTGTTCCACCTTCAAGTCCAATTCCTGCAGCATGCATTGTGGCTAGTGAGTGGGTCATATAGTGGTCATTCCATTTCACAAAATTCGGTGCCATTTCCCTATCCCCATACAGTAATGCAACTGAGCAATTCCCTCCTCATTTCCCTTGCCCCTGGTGGGCCATACTCAACATGGCTGGTGCTGTGAGTGGGGCTGTGCACAAGCACTCCGAAGTAGACTTAGCAATAAGCATACCTTGTTTAAAACTTCAGGGAAACAAGGGAGGGGCGTTCTGAACCTTAACTTCTGCTTTCCATTGTGACTATACTGATAATGGTACCTCTGGGTGTTTTATGGGTAGCTTCTGCTGTTGTGGCCTCAAGGGGTTTCCCCCGCCACACTATGGAATGCCTGAGCCAGTTAAGGAGGAGAAAGAAGAGGACTGGGAATGACATGTTCAGTGAGATTCTGCCATGAGGAGATGGTCTGGAGTACTGCAAACTATATGGAGAAGGAAAGAGCAGACAGGACAAAGGCCCAGGAGTCCAAGCAGGAAGAGGAGAGGGAATGTACCAGGACATAATGGGGTTTCTCCAGCAGCAAACACGTGTAGACTGTTGTTGACCTATTGTAAGGAAATGATAAATTATATTATTATATGGTTCAGCCACTAGGTGGCACTGTGTGTAAAGTACAGTAAAACCTCCATTTAACAGACTAATTCGGGCGAGGGGGTGTCCGTTAAATCAAAAAGTCCGTTATTTAATTAAAAAAAAAAAAAAAAAAAAGAGCTGTCGGAGCAGCAGCCCGCCCGCCACAGGGTCGGGGCAGCAGCTCCGCAGCCCGCCCATTGCTGGGACCCGGGCGGCAGCCGGGAGCTGGCAGCCAGCCCGCGAGAAATGGATTTTGGATGCATCAGACTTGCTCAGAAATTTTGTCCGTTGCATCCGAAGTCCGTTAAATCGAGGTCCGTTAAATCGAGGGTTTACTGTACCAGCTATACCTGGCAGAGCATTAGGGATCTTGCGATGAACTCATCTGATGTGTTCAAGCAAGCTCTGTAGCCAGTCTATATCTGGTACAGAAATACATAACTCCTACTGGTTCCCCAGTCGTGGGCTCAACTCCCTTTGAAGTCTATGGAGAACTCCATTTTAGCACCTCCCTACAGTGCTCATTTCTCTGGCCCAGAAGTGACACTCCACTGTCTGTAGCTGCTCTGTGAATGCCACCAACAGCCATGAATTGGGTTTTCACCTGACCTCCACGAAATCATCATGTTCACCAGTGATGCAGTTCTTTTGTGGAACTGAAAATTTTAGCCACAACACATCTTTATGATCAATTTTAAGTAAGCGATTAAGCCGTATGGGGCCTTATTTGGGGGTTCTTTTTATGAACAACTAGTGCTGGAGCACTAAAAACATTTAATGTGGATTTTGTCAGGAAACTTCTTTAGTGCCCCTCATCATTATGGGTAATAGACTTAACATAAAAGGGGATACTTACGTCATTTCCATATTTAAACATTCTGCAGTTAGTGATTGAGATAGAAAGTTTAGTCATGAAATGCTTCATCTCAGTACACAAGGCTAATGGTATATCTGCATATCATGGAAGTTGACTCCCCTATTGCCCTCTCTCCATGCCCCCCACCTTCCTCATGTTACTAACAATATTTACAATAATGAATTGTAGGGTGTGGGGGTGGGTGGGGAAGGAGAGGTTGCTTTTCCAAAAGAATTTACTAAATTACAGTTGTTTTCCATAAGTGATGTAGAAACATAGGTGGTGGAGTATACTCAAAATAACATTCATGTCTAGGGTAATTATTGTGCATGACTCTAGTCTTCCCATCCCCAGCAGGATAGGTATGAAGTTTAAAATTGTCTTCGTTATGGACACAAGATACTAGATCGGACTGCAAGTCCCACAGAAAAGCTACCAAAATTTCAGGCTATGCACATTTGTGTGCCTTTTTCAGTGGCCTGCAAACCTTTGCTCCACAAGGAAATAATGTATCACCACAGGTGCTATAAGGCTTAATTAGTTGTGGTGATGAGGTCCATACAAACACTTATATAATGTTTAAAATATAGTGATTTGTGAGTGTTAGATGAAGGGCGCTATTTAAGTGCTAAAAATTACTGAAGGATTTGAACTTGCTTGGCTGAATTGTTAGGCAATATAGACAACCACTATAAAGAAACATCCATTAATCTCTGACCATGTTTTCGCAATGAAGGATGGTGGGGCAGAGGTGGGGAGAGTGAATGGTAAACACACAATAAATCCAATATTAGATTTCTTCAGGATAATATATTTTCCTTTTTGTGAAAGAAGTAAAAGCTTTTTCTTTCACCTCATAAAACTAAATATTAATAAGGAGTTATGTTCTTAACTTTCCATTTTTATGTCAGTGAAACACAATATGTATTTATCTAATTTGGTTTTGAAACAAAATTATAAGCTAAAAGGCCTTCATATGTCCATTGTACATACACAAGCTCACTGATAGGTGGTGCTGCTGGGGTAGAAACTTAGATAAATTAACATAAACATTCAGTTCCAGCTGTGAAGGGAAAGTCAGCTACTGGAGATGTCAGCACGTTTTTGGCTATGGTAGCTGCTTCATAATATTTAAAAAGTAAGAAAGCCTATAAAGAAGCAATATAGTAACACTTACATTGTGCAATTACATACCTACTCATGCATGCATAGTATTCTGTTGACACCAATTTTAAATTTAATTTGTGCAGATATTAGGGCTGTCAAGTTATTAAAAATTATTCATGAATAATTATGTGATTAATCATGTTGGTAAATAATAACAGAATACCATTTATTTAAATATTTTTGGATTATTTCTAAATTTTCAAATATATGGATTTTAATTACAACACAGAATACAAAGTGTACAGTGCTCACTTTATATTTATTTTTGATTACAAATACTTGCACTATAAAAAAGAATTAAAAAGAAATAGTATTTCAAATCACATAATACAAGTACAGTAGTGAAATCTCTATCATGAAAGTTGAATTTACAAATGTAGAATTATGTAAAAAAGAATTGCACTCAAAAATAAAACAATGTAAAACTTCAGCACCTACAAGTCCACTCAGTCCTACTTCTTGTTTAGCCAATCACGCAGACAAACCAATTTGTTTACATTTGTGGGAGATAATGCTGCCAGTTCAGGGCGGCAGGTGGATCCCTCCCTTCAGGGAGGCTAGCCCCTGGCTCTGCCCTTTCCAGTTCTCTTTTAAAACCTAGTATAGTCCTAGCCTTCAGAACCTCCTTAGGCAAGGAGTTCCACAGGTTGAATGTACACTGTGTGAAGAACTTCCTTTTATTTGTTTTAAACCTGCTGCCCATTAATTTCATTTGGTGGCCCTAGTTCTTATATTATGGGAACAAGTAAATAACTTTTCCTTATTCAGTTTCTCCATACCACACCACTCATGATTTTATACACCTCTACAATATCCCCCCTTACAGCTGGTCCTCACTGGGGGGGGAGGGGAGGGATCGACGGCAAATACGCAACTTCAGATACGTGAATCACGTAGCTGAAGTTTGTGTATCTGCCGCCGACTTACCTGCCGTCCCCATGGCGGCGGCAGTTGGTGGTGCACTCCCCCGTCGACTCCAGCTTGCGCCTCCCGGCAAGCTGGAGTTCCGGAGTCGATGGGTGAGCCCGGGGCGATCGATTTATCGTGTCTTAACAAGATGCGATAAATCGATCGCCAGAAATTCAATCCCGCGCCGCGCAAGTAAAGACCAGCCCTTAGTCTCCTCTTCTCCAAGCTCAAAAGTCCTAGCCTCTTTAATCTCTCCTGATATGGGACCTGTTCCAAACCCCTAATCATTTCAGTTGTCCTTCTCTGAACCTTTTCTAATGCCAGTATATCCTATTTGAGATGAGGGGACCACATCTGTACACAGTATTCAAGATGTGGGCACACCACTGATTTATATAAGAGCAATAATATATTCTCCATCTTATTCTCTATTCCCTTTTTAATGATTCTTAACATCCTGTTTGCGTTTTTGACTGCCGCTGCACATTGCGTGGATGTCTTTAGAGAACTATCCATGATGACTCCAAGATCTTTTTCCTGATTAGTTGTAGGTAAATTAGCCCCCATCATATTGTATGTATAGTTGGGGTTATTTTTTCCAGTGTGCATTACTTTACATTTATCCACATTAAATTTAATTGGCCATTTTTTTGCCCAATCACTTCATTTTGTGAGATCTTTTTGAAGTTCTTCACAGTCTGTTTTGGTCTTAACTATCTTGAGCAGTTTAGTATCATCTGCAAACTTTGCCACCTCACTGTTTACACATGTCTTCAGATAATTTATGAATAAAGTTGAATAGGATTGGTCTGAAAACTGACCCTTGGGGAACACAACTAGTTACCCCTCTCCATTCTGAAAATTTACCATTTATTCCTACCCTTTGTTCCCTGTCTTTTAACCAGTTCTCAGTCCATGAAAGGATCTTCCCTCTTATCCCGTGACAACTTAATTTACGTAAGAGCCTTTCATGAAATCCTTCTGGAAATCTAAGTAGACCACCACAGTTCCCCACCACAGTTAGGGAACCCCATTGCTGCAAAGCCATCCACTATGGCCTGCACATTTCCCAGAGTCACTACCCTTGGCAGCATCAGTTCAATGATTGTGTTGGCTACTTTCATCACTGCAGCCCCCACTGTAGCTTTACCCATTCTGAACTGATTGCCAACTGACCGGTAGCTCTCTGGCATGACAAGCTTCCAGAGGGTTATTGCCACTCTCTTTTAAACTGTGAGGGCTGATCGCATCTTGATGTTCTGGCGTTTCAGGACAGGGGAAAGCAAGTCACACAGTTCCATAAAGGTGCCCTTATGCAGGTGAAAGTTTCTGAGCCAGTGGGAATCATCCCAAACCTGCAGCACTATGTGGTCCCACCAGTCCATGCTAGTTTCCCGGGCCCAGAATCGCCGTTCCATTGCATAAGCCTGCTCCATTGCCACCAGGATCCCTAAGCTGCCAGTGGCACTGCATTTGGAAAGGTCTGTGTCCATGTCTTTCTCACTCTCGTGACCGCTCTGCCGTCGTGTTCTCGCATGGGTTTTCCTTTCTGCATACATTACACAATAATTTGTGAGTTGTTTACAATGCCCATAACTGCTAAGATGAGCTGAGGGGGTCTCCATGCCCGCACTACTATGGTGTCTGCACGGGCAGTCCAGGGAAAAGGGCAAAGTTGGCAGTGGGAGTGTTTGACTGAAGAAGAAAGGAGAAAGACAAGAGAAGAGATGCCATGTGGTGGGGAAGAGATGCTACTTGGTGGGAGTTGCCGAAGCCACCAGACTTTACGTACTTTTTACGAGTGCCTGGAGCAGGGAATGATAGCAGGTGACTTGATGTAGTTTCAGAATTGCCTGGAGTACAGTAGGATAGCAGGCGACTGACATAGTTTCAGGATTGCTTGGAGCATGGAAGAATAGCAAGTGACTTGACATAGTTTCAGAATTGCCTGGAGTACAGTAGGATAGCAGGTGACTGATGTAGTTTCAGGATTGCCTGGAGCAGGGTAGGATAGCAGGTGACTTGAGAGCAGAGTTCTAGAAGGAGCAGTAGCCGGCTGACCACCGCTCTGTCTGCTGAAAGCAGTATGGCGTCTGCAGGCCCAAAAAAGCGTGAAACATCTGTCTGCCACACCTTGTACGGTGAGAGGGGCAAGTGATGGGAAGTGCAAACAAAACCCCCACAAGACTGTTTTTGCCAGCATCATGCAACGCCGGCTTTACCCAGAATTCCAAAGGGCTGCGGGGACTGTGGGCACTGTGGAATACCTACCCACAGTGCGCCGCTCTGAGAGTCGACGCTAGCCACGGAACTATGAACGCAATCTGCTCGCTTACTGGGGACACACACAATCAAATGTATACCATCGGCTTTTTAAATTTGAACTCTAGACAAGGCCTTGAGCTCGATGGAGCAAAATCAAATTTATGAGGCAGGAAAGTCCAATTAAAATGACATTAATCAAATGTTCCCACTATGACTTCCCTCTCCTTTCTAGTACATATCAGTACACTTTCGGAACTAAGGGATGTCTGCTAGCAGTAGATGGTCCTTCTGTAGCCAATTACATATGTTGCATAGCCAACATTCAGTAATGAACTTAATCACTGAATGCTTATTATTGGATACTTGATTTTATATGTAAGCAGAGTCTGAATGAGCTCTCCCTTGACATCTAGTGGTGATCTGTGGAAAAAAACTTTGGAACCTGATCTCATTTACATGGGCACACCCACCCTGCCTAGGTGCTTAGCATGATGGGCTTGCTTGTCCACATGGTCACTTTTGGCTGGTGTGGGATCCCCAGTCTCCTTGTTATTGGGACAGAAGTAATAAGGGGTTGTTATCGGTGTTTTGTGAACAAGGGCAGTAGAAGTGTACTTGGCACTTCCCAACCGAAGAACTCACCCTCAACCAAATGGAACTTGCTAGGCAGGTGACATGCACTCCAAAGCCCAGTGAGTTGATGGAAGGTGGGGATAGGCCTTAGCCAGTTGGTCTTGTAACTGTATAATACACCGGCTAGTTTAGACTCAGTAGAGAGTCTTGTTATGTGGTGATGACATCAATAATATTTAGGGTTAAGTATTATATGTGTTTTGGGACAAAAAACTGCTCCTACTAACAGCTGAAATCATTGAGAGCTGTGTTAAGTGGGGGGGTCCTGGTGGAGAGGTATGACCAGCAGGGTAGATGGTGGAGGGCCAGAGCAGAGCCCCACAGGGGGGGGTGAATGAGTGCTTGAGCAGCGGAGTGAGTACGGTGCCTCCTTCCCCCTGTCACCACCTTCACCCAAGGTGGGAAGTGAACTATGCAGATGCTCTTTTGAAACTCTGGGTCTGCACTGTCCAAGGACAGCAACTGTGCGTGGGATGCAGAGAAGGGAAGGGACTTTTGGTTTGCTGGACTTAAGAATCTGAGGGGAAAAGGGAACTGCCCAACTTACTTGGTGGTGGGTCTTTTGCTCATGGTTTATGTTTATAAACCCGACAAAGCATCCTGTGGCACCTTATAGACTAACAGACGTATTGGAGCATAAGGTTACACGAGTGAATACCCACTTCGTCAGGTTTATAAACCTATTCGCGATGTTTCTCCAAATTAATGCCGCATTATTTCCCTCCTTTTATTGGTTTTTTTTTCTACTCTCAGACTCTGTGCTCGCAAGAGGGGAAGTATTGCCTCTTAGAGGCTTCTAGGATGGTATATAATTGTCCCAGGTCACTGAGCCCATTTTATGTTGTATTGTTGGAAAGGAACCCCTAGATACTGAACCTGGCCCTCGTTGCTGCCAACTGTACATATAGTTCCTTTCGTACTTTAATTTTAAAATGTGCTTCTTTTTAGGATTTAGAAGAAACTAGTAACATAGCTGATAATTTCACATTTCTTTATTTTGAGCAAAATAAGCCCAGCTTTTGCCTTCCAATTACAACACATTTGCCTCAGTGCCAAAAGACTTACTCCTGATTTAAGTAAGAGTGGGATGAGTTCCAAAGGGAAGATTGGTCCCGTGATCATTTATATATATAAATTAAAATGGCAGCCTGTTTCAACACAGCACTTAAAAATGTTTGTCCTTAATAAATGAACACTATGGGCTTCATTTTGCTCTTATGCCATCATAAATCAGGAGTACTGGGACCTAGTGTAATGGGAAAGCAGGAGCGGGTCTTATATTTGCTGACCACATCCTTTCTTAATAAAGAAATGAGAAATTGCAAGCTATGTTTCAGGTTTGTTATGTATTTAGGCAGGGCCGGCGACGGGGGTACTATGGGTAGAGCTGTACCGGGCCCCAGACTTAAGGGGGGCCCCCTCTTAAGTCCGGGGACAGGTACACAGCTGTACCCGTAGTCCCCCCCGGGCACCGCATCTCCCTGGATGCTCTTTCCTGGGCTGTGTCCGCCTGTCAGTGGCCGGCTGCCTCCCGAGCCCTTCAGCCGGCGGCTCGTCCCACGCCCCAGGAGCCGCCCCGAGGCACCCCCGGCTGCAGCGCTTCCCCCACCCACCTGCAGCAAGAGCCGGGCCAGCCCTTGGCGGGGCGGGAGCCCCCCGGCGGCACTACAGAATGCCGACTCCATCGCCTCCCCCGCCCCGGCGGCTGCAGAGGACTGGCCGGGCGCGCCGCTCCGCAGGGGCAGGGGCCAGCAAGGCGTGGGTGCGAGAGGGAAGGAGGTTTGGTGGGGGGGAGGCTGAGCTGGGCAGGTCAGGCATGGGGGGGAAGGAGAATAGGCTGGGGGGGGCCCCCAACGATCAGAGTAGGGGGCCCCAAAATTTCTGTCGCTGGCCCTGTATTTAGGGCAGGGGTGAAAGTAAAACTGAACTCTTACTGGTATGGGGCTGGCTCTGTTCCTCTTCCCCCCCCCCCCCAGAAGGGGCGTGGCCTTGGTCAGGGCTGGGATCAGCATCCCCCAGCCAGCCCATCTGCGCTGTCTGACCTGTGCCACCCAGAATTCCAGCTGAGATTTAAAGGGCCTGGGGCTCCGGCCGCTCCAGCCGTGGCTGGAGCCCTGGACCCTTTTAAATTGCTGTCCCCAGGACAGCTACCCCTTTTGTGCCCCCCCCTCCAGGAGCCCACTTTTGATTGGTACGCCATATCAGTCCGTACCGCCTTATTTCATCCCTTATTTAGGGAAATAGTCAGTCTGCTATCATGAGACTTAGGACACAAAGGTTCAGTTCCCTGCTCTGCCACAGACTTCCTTGAGTGAGTCACTTAGGCATCTAAATGCACTCTGGGATGTAGGCCTGACTCCCATTGATTTCCATTAAATATGGGGTGAAACCAATGGGAGTTAGGTGCCTAGATACTTTTGAGGATCTGGACCTTAGCATGACTGTACCTCAGTTCCCCCGCTGCAAAATGGGGATGATAGCACTGTCCAACAGCACAGGAATGCTGTGAGAATACACACACTAAAGATTGTGGATTGTTACAATACATTAGCAATGCGGGCCACGTAAGCACCTTAATAATAATGGATAGGCAGATATGCAAGTTTTACTTAAACCCTGTAACAATAATAGTATGGTTAGATTTATACATCATGTTGCCTTCTGGATAGAGGCCAAACCTAGAGAGATTGGTATAAGCTTGGGAGCATTCCCAAGATAATGTTCAGCCTCAGGGTGGGGGAAGTATGACAAGGACAGAATTTGCACGTGGAAAGACCTTTTGCTACATCACGCACTGGAAAAAATGATCAGCCAGGAGAAAGCGAGTAGTATTCCCAGCCCAGACCTGGTGCTCATGCCCTTTTGGCTATGCGGTCAGGTAACAAAACAACTCTAGCACAAGCACAGCAAGGAGGAAATGACTGAGGGGTACTTGTATGGCTGTACACAGAGGCCCCAACTGAGACTGGGTCCCATTGGGTTTTCAATCTGTGGTCCAGGGAACCCCTGGGGTCTGCAGACTATGTCTAAGATTTCTAAAGAGGTTCCCCACCTCCGGTTGACATTTTTTAGGGGTCCATAAATGAAAAAAGGTTGAAAACCACTGTTAGGTGGTGTTTACACATATAAGAACGGCCATACTGGGTCAGATCAAAGGTTCATTTAGCCCAGTAGCATAGTAACACACAGCCCCTGTGCCAAAGACTTCACTCTAAATAGCAAAACAGACTAAAGGTGAGACAACTGAAGTATCCTGTTTCAGAGTGGGGAGCTGAGGCATTGACAGATTAAATGACTTGTCCAAGGTCACATATATAGGGCAAGTATAAAATGAAAGAATCAAAGTTAGCTTAAGTTTGGTTAAGGAAATATATATGTATTGTAAAGAAAACCCTGACTAGCAAGCAGAAGGAATGTCTGGAAAAACATAAGTGATAAGGCAGAAGGAATAAAGTAGGGATGATATCTGGTTCAAAGAATAACTAATGAGGTTGGGGAAGTTTTAAAAGAGAGGCCTCTGACCAATAGGGGTGACTGCAGATGATTTTAAATCAAACCAAGAGAATCCTTCTTACAATGAGCCAACATAACCCTTCCCCAACCCCCACACCAGTCTTAAAGCCTGTGTGAGCCCAGGTACAACAAGAAAACTGTTGGGCAGCAAGAAAGTGGGGAGGCCACTTGGGAAGAGAGAAGATTGTAAATCTTACCTGGATTAGGAAAACTGGAAATAAGGGTGAACTGTCTCCAATTGGTTTTTAGCTGAAGTCAATAAATAGCAGTGACATCACTTGTTTGTTAAAGGGTACAAAACATTTGTTAAAGGGTATAAAAAGTAAACTCTTAAAGGGTTCATTGCTGATACCTGTTGGAGCTGACCAGTATGGGTCTAAGCACCCAGAGGTTTAGCCGATTTGTATATTGATCAAATGCTTATAAATGTTTTGGGTTTTTTTTTGGATGTAGTAAATTGCTTATTATTTAGGCTTTTTAGGCATGTTTAGAGCAATTGTATAAGTACCATTTAGCCTTTGGATTTACTAAAGGAACTTATGGTTAAATTAGTGTTTACTGGTTTCCCATATTAATATTTTAAAGTGTCATTAATAAGGCTCCATGTTTGTCACAGAGATCACAGATTCCATAATGTTCTGTGACCTCCGTGACTTCTGCAGCAGCTGGTGTGTCTAGCCCATGGGCTGCCTGAGCACTTCGGGCAGCCCCCAGTCCAGGGCCACGGGCCACTGCTGGGGCAGTCTCAGGCCCCCTCCTCCCATCCAGCAGCAGGAGTTTGGATGTGGGAGGCTCAGGGGTGGGGTTCAGGGTGGTGCTTACCTGGGGCAGCCCCCGCTGCTCCCATTGGTCACAGTTCCCAGCCAATGGGAGCTGCAGAACTGGGGCTTTGGTCAGAGCATATGGAGCTAGGAGCTGGAGGTCACTGCTTCCCAGGAACTGGGTAGGGAATCTGCCCCAGCCCTGCCAACTCCCCCCCACAGCACATGTGGTGCCCCCAGGGCTGCCTCCCCAGCACTTGCAGCGTCCGGAAGGCGACCCCCCCCCTCCACGTTTTACTCAGGGGTTTATAGTAAAAGTCACAGACAGGTCACGAGCTGTGAATTTTTGTTTACTGTCCGTGACCTGTCCATGACTTTTACTAAAAATACCCATGACCAAAACATAGCCTTAGTTATTAATAATTCCAACAACACAGGGATCCTGCAGCAACCCTAGAATATGAACCCGGATCTCCTGAGTCCCAGGCCCTTCCTATAATCACAGGACCAACCTTCCTTTACCCCTCAGAATTAAATGGGTGAAAGCCTTCAACAGTAACTAACACTCTGACATCCATGCACCTTTGCCGCAGTTGAGCAGTGCAGGGTGAGACCAAAGCCATTCCAAGATGACCCTGGTCTCTACTGACTCAGAACACAAACAGATCAAGTAGCAACCAATGCACAATCCTTTTGCAAGAAAACCAATGAAGAAGCAACATCTGGAAGATAAAATGACCAATTAGCATTACAAGATATACGGACACCCAATAAATACCTGCATAAAGCCAATAATTATTGCTTTATAAACATTCAAAATGGGCATTTCTTTAGTGTCCTGTTTGACAAATTACTCCCACGATATTGATGGGTCCTGCACTTTCTCTTCTTGTGGGGAATTCAGGGAGCCTTTTTCTTGCCTCTGAACAGGGTATTAACTGTTCCACAGTATCCTAGAGGGGAGAAGGGGAGAGAGAGGGACCTGGGCCCACCCTCTACTCCAGGCCCAGCCCAGGGGCCCTGAGGATAGCGGTAAACCACTGGGATTAGCTACTCCTTCCCCTGGACTATTTCCCTCTCCTACTCTTCAGCTTGTGGGGGGCTTCCGGCCCTCTCTCTACACAAGCCAGGTGTTCCTTTACTTAAGGTCTGGGTCTTTCTTAGCTCACCACAGCACTTCTTCAAACTCTTTCTGCTCCAACACCTCCAAACTGTTCTCTGCTCCAACACCTCCAAACTCCTTCCAAACACCCACACCTGACTGCCTGAGGCAGGGGTTTTTTATTAAGGCCTTAACTGACAGCAGGTGCTCCTAATTAACCTGCTGCCTGCTTCCCTAGTCTACAGAGAGCCACACCCTAATGAACCTGGAGCTGATATATCTCCCCTCAAACACTCTGCCACAGCTCCCTGACCTTCCTCTATCACACCTGCTACAAATAATCAGTCTGCTTTGAAGAAAAAGGGAATGGAATCATTATTTCTGTTCAACAATATGGAAGTGCCTTCTACTGTTATATGTATGTATGTATCTGAGTATTCAGGAATAGGTAATAACTATTCAATGCTACTGTTCTCCATCCTGTGAGACAGATTTCAGGAGCATGGGGACTCCCGTTACTAAAATTAAGGGACTTCAAGATCACATTTGCATTACTAAATGATGCAATTGCCTTTTATAGTTTGATTAATGTTATAGATTTATTGTGAAGATGATGAAATTGTATTATATATTACACTAAACTTCCCATGTTCGCCAGCTGAGAAAAGGATGCATCAAAGAAATCTGCTGAAATACATGCCCAAAATATGCACTAGATGCCTTTTCAAGGGCTTAAAAGCTTTAAAAATTTTCATCTGATGTTTTGTGCTATTGCCAAGTAATCAGCAGGGGTCTTGCTAAAAAAGAAAAGAAAGGAAACAAAAAATAGACACTGGGAATATGCTGAGACAGTGCAGTAGATGAGCAGAGACTTTGACTAATTTAAGGCCATTATTCTTCTATAACTTATGCACTCTCCAATAATTCCTCAATATCCCAAATACCTACAGTCCTCATTAGAGCTATACTAAAAATTTCACAGTACACTTTCTCTCCCTTTTGAGTTCCCAACTCCCTTGCTGCTTTCTGTGTTGTGGCTTACGTAGAGTAGAACTATAGTGCATTAGAACTCCCAGTAGAGTGCTTTCTGCTGTAATAATAAGCTGTTTCCTTTACAGGGGCTCTGAAGTCCCCACAGTTACCAAGGAAAACCAGAAGGACAGTAGAGGTGGGCAGTGGAATGAAGTCTTGGCTAGCAAAAAATAAAAACTTACTTCTTGGAGGGGGAGGGAACACATGGGACAACAGCCATGCGAAGCTTTGCTTGTAACATTTCACCAATATAGTAAGCAGTGCCTAACTGTTAAATGATGTGGGCTAGGGAAAAAAAATTCCCTAGTGGGGAAGTTTTTGACATTCTTCACCTTCCTGTGACATATCTGACAAACTGTGAGAGACAGGACTCCACACCAGGTGGACCATTGCTCTGATCTAGTGTAGCAATTCCTTTCCATTATCTATATATATAAAAGTCAAGTGATGTATGTATGTATGTATGTATGTATGTATGACTGCGAACTCCTCCCGCACCGTTTGAGCCAGAGACTTGAAGTTTGGTATAGTGAGGGGTCTTGGGGTCTAGATACTGGTAAGGGTCGAAAAATTTTCGGATCTCACCTCTGACACCCCCCGGGGGTGAAAGTATTTCAGGGCCAATCACATCGGCTGGGCGGTTAGGTGGTGATGATGTCCTAATACCCCCTCCAACAGACACCGCACTCGCTCAGCTCACTGCCCCTCCCCCCTCCCAACAGAACCCCGGAGATCCCTCAGTTCTCTGCCCCTCCCCCTCCCAACGGAACCCCGGAGATCCCTCAGTTTTCTGCCCTTTCCACCTCCCAACGGAAACCCGGACTCCATCAGCCCTGTGCCCCCCCCCACCTGCGAAGGTCCCCGGAATCCCTCGGCTCTGGGCCCCCTCCCCCCCTGCGATGGATCCGAGTTGGGTTTGGTGGGACGGTAAGTGAGGTGGGGGTGTCGGGTTCGGTCGGGGGGTAAGTGAGCCGGGGGGTGTCGGGGTTGGTCTGGGGGGGTGGGAAGGTGTCGGGGTGGGTGAGGGGTGAGGGGTGGGTGTTGGGTTTGGTCTGGGGGGGGGAAGGTGTCGGGGTGGGTGCCCAGACCAAACCCGACACACCCCCGGCTCACTTACCCCCCCCCCACCAAACCCGACACCGCCACCTCACCCCCCCACCAACCGCAACACCCCCTGACCAACCCCAACACCCACCCCTCACCCGTCACCCCCCCGACACCTTCCCACCCCCCCCAACCAAACCCGACACCCCCTGGCTCACTTACCCCCGACCGAACCCGACACCCCCACCTCACCCCCCCAAGCAAACCCGACACCCCCTGACCAACCCCAACACCCACACCTCACCCCTCACCCACCCCGACAACTTCCCACCCCCCCAGACCAAACCCGACACCCCCCCCCGGCTCACTTACCCCACGACCGAACCCGACACCCCCCCCCTCACCCCCCCACCAATTGCAACACCCCCAGACCGAACCCGACACCCCCCCGGCTCACTTACCCCCCGACCGAACCCGACACCCCTACCTCACCCCCCCCCACCAATCGCAACACCCCCAGACCAAACCCGACACCCCCGGCTCACTTACCCCCGACCGAACCCGACACCACCACCTCATCCCCCCAAGCAAACCCGACACCCCCACCTCACCCCCCCACCAACCCCAACACCCCCCCACCAACCCCCCACCAACCCCAACACCCCCCCACCAACCCCAACACCCCCTGACCAACCCCAACACCCACACCTCACCCCTCACCCACCCCGACACCTTCTCACCCCCCCCCAGACCAAACCCGACACCCCCTGGCTCACTTACCCCCCAACCGAACCCAATACCCCCACCTCACCCCCCCACCAACCGCAAACCCCCCTGACCAACCCCAACACCCACACCTCACCCCTCACCCACCCTGACAACTTCCCACCCCCCCAGACCAAACCCGACACCCCCCCCCAGCTCACGGTGCACTGTGTAGCACACAGATTATTAAATACACTGTTCGGTCGGGGGGGGTAAGGTGGGGGTGTCGGATTTGCTCAGGGGGTCAGGTGGGGGTGTCGGGTTCGGTCGGGGGGTGAGGTGGGGGTGTTGGGTTTGCTTGGGGGGCTCAGGTGGGGTTGTCGGGTTTGGTCGGGGGGTAAGTGAGCCGGGGGGGTGTTGGGGTTGGTCAGGGGGGGTGGGAAGGTGTTGGGGTGGGTGAGGGGTGAGGTGTGGGTGTTGGGGTTGGTCAGGGGGTGTCAACTGTCTTCCCCCTCCCCACCTCCGACTGACCCGAGCAACGCCGGGCACTTATGCTAGTTATTCTATAAATGTAAAGCAATTAATAGAACCAATAAATAAAACACATTGTAAAATATATTTCAGATTTGTACAATAGTTATTTTATCAGCTGTTTATAAGCCTGTTGGAAATTTACAGCGTAGTAGTTTGAACCTGCAAGCTATCGGCACACAGAGCTTCTACTGACCTCAGTTCATTTCCTTGCTGATTTTTCCTTCCATGTCACTGTAGATAGCTAGCTTACTATTTTAAGGTTTCTCATGAGTGTGTGCTACTGGCATGGATTTTATTTTATTAAAGAAAAGAGAACATAGAAGCATTTACTTGGAGGAATGTAAGAACATAAGAATGGCCATGCTGGCTCAGACAAATGGTCCATCTATCCTGTCTTCTGACAGTGGCTGGTACCAGATGCTTCAGAAGGAACACACAGAGCCATGGAGGGCAAGTTCTTCCCTGGTATTATTATGTATTTGTCAAGTCTCTAGTGATTGTGCTTGATGCTATAGACACACATGCTTTAAAAAAAGGAATGCCCTCTCTAACGGGCTTACACTCTTAAGTTCCTGATCCAAAGCCCTCTGAAATCAGTGATTCTTTCCATTGACTTCAGTAAACCTTGGATCAGACCTTAAGTGACCAATGACATGGCCACAACACCAACACTGCAATTAAGACAGAATTGTCATGGTGAGCCAGGGAAACATATTGTAAAAAGGTTGTGTTGCCTGGAGGATTAACTTTCCTGGCTGACAGCTCCAAAACAGAGCTTATCCTAGGAGAGGGGAGGGCCCAGTGCATAGATGAGTCTTCCCTTTGATAAGTAATCAAGAGAGAGCCTGAGTTCAGTGTTTTTCCACAGAAAAACACTACAGGAGACAATTTCTGCTTGACAGGTGTGCCATATACGAATATGGACTCCAGCTGTATTGTGAGCCCCTACTGATTTTCCTTCTCCAGATATAATCCACCTTGATTCTTAAATATAATTTTTAAGAAGTAGTAGAAATGCTTCTAAACAAAATAAAACAATTGGTTTGAAATGGTCATTCACACTAACAGGAAAAGTACTACTCTCTTTCCATGGAATTTTATTAAATATAAGTTGTAGATTGACATTTTCATGTAATTGTTTCTGAAAAATATGTGCTATGCATAGGTCAGCATTTCACTGCAGCGGGACGGCAAATTTCAGTAACTAATATGTCCTTCTGTTTTGACTAGAGACCTGCAGGATCTCTGGATTTTCAAAAATTGTGACAATGTAATTACTTATTTGTCATGGAATTTGGCCAAGATTTTCAAAGTTAGGTGCCTAAAGTCAGTATCTCCTAAGTCCAGTTTTTGACATCTAAATAAGCTCCCTCAAAAGTTTCTAGATGCCCGGGAAAGTCAGGCTACTTATGACTATATTTAATCACTTAAATATGTGGTCTGACTTTCAAAAGTGCACTAAATATGGACTTAGGAGGCCCTGACTTTAGACATCCAATGTTATAAATTGTGGCCATTAATTCCTTCTGTATTTAAGGATCTGTCACAGGTAAGTATAATATGCAGTGTAGTAATCACTGTGTCCCAGGATATGAGAGATACAAGGTAGGTGAGGTAATATCTTTTATTGAACCAATTTCTGTTGGTGAGTAAGACACGATTTTGAGCCACACAGACCTCTTCTACCTGCAATGGTCCCTTAGAATATTGTGCTAACTACTTATGCTAAACAATATGTTCCACTTTGCATTTAGCTGTGATGTTCAGAGTATGTTTCCCAGACCCGGAGAAGAGCTCTTTGTGAACTCAAAAGCTTGTCTCTCTCACCAACAGAAGTTGGTTCAATAAAAGATATTACCTCCCCCATCTCTGCTCTCTAATGTAATGATACTAACTGTAGCAGTATGTTAAGAACCAAATAATCCCTTACACTTAGTTTGCCAAAGAGTTTTTTTATCCTTACTCAGTCTGTGGCCTTCTCCAAGTGAAATAATCCCTGCCTCAAAGTGACAGCAACTACATTATTTTTGTCCCAAGCTTGCAGTGACTCAAAAGTTCTGTAGAAAAATGTTTAACTCAAAAAGTTCCACTGTTCATAGTAACAGACACACTTCACACCATTTGGTACTTTTTCTGTCAATAACACACAAACCCCACTGAGAAAGGCCAAAGATTTTCTAGAAACCAAGTCTCTTGCCTAATGTACATGATTAATTGCTACAGTTTGTTAAAGGCTGAAAATAAACCCACCTTCTCTATTTGAGAATCAGAGAGGTAGCCGTGTTAGTCTGGAATAGCAGAGGTAACAAAGTCCTGTGGCACCTTAAAGACTAACAGTGCTTGCATCCAACGAAGTGGGTATTAGCCCACGAAAGCTTATGCTTCAAAACTTTATAGTTAGTCTTTAAGGTGCCACAGGACTTTGTTACCTTCTCTATTTGGTATTTCATATAACGAAAGAGGTTTAAACCAGTAATAAATCTACTACCGTTTAAGAAGAATTGTTTCCTTATTTCTGTAGAGGCTAAAGACTCACTAGATGTCATGCAAGAGGGGAATATGGCAGTGGAACTAGTCCTTTGGGAACTGCCCTATCACTTCAGGTAAAGTAAAAGAGTTCTCATCAATATTTCGTTTGCTGATATTGACGTTTGTCTCCCCTGTATTTCTAAGCAACGTTACAAGGTAAATTGATTAGTTCCCAGTTTGTGCACACTTATTATAAAGAAGTGCACAATGTCTCAGAAACTGTATTTCTTCATCATAAGTGATGCCTTTGCTAAGAAATTTTCAGTACCAAGATGGCAAATACTTTGGAAAAAATATCTGGGGACATTCCATCACATTTTAGAAATTTTACTTAACAGATCTCTTAAACCCTTTCTGGGGAACTCATTCTTTATGTTCTCAAATGATGATAAAATGTAGAAAATGTCACAATTTCTATCCCACTTTGTTTTTAATGCTGTCTACTTCAGGAGTCTACTTTCAGAAATGGTGTGCCAAGTCTTCATTTATTCACTTTAATTTAAGGTTCCACGTGCCAGTAACACATTTTAACATTTTTAGGTCTCTTTCCATAAGTCTATAATATATAAACTAAACTATTGTTGTATGTAAAGTAAATAAGGTTTTTAAAATGTTTAAGAAGTTTTATTTAAAATTAAATTAAAATGCAGAGCCCCACAAGCCGGTGGCCAGGACCAGGGCAGTGTGAGTGACACTGAAAATCAGCTGGTGTGCCGGCTTTGGCACACATGCCATAGGTTTCCTACCCCTGCTCTACTAAATGGCTCACCTCACGCATACCAGAGATCCTAAAGATAGTCAGAAAGCCCAGAACGGTACTAGACCGTGGAGATGCAACATGACAAGAAATACTGTACTGAATTGCTAAGAAAAGGAATGAGATCACCAGCAACAGATTGGGGGGGAGGGGGCCTGAAATCTGTTCTTCAGCCCCAACATCCTGGTGGCTCATAACGACATACTCCAAGTTACACAGTTGCCTTACAGTAGTTTTAAAGTTTCAAGTGCTTTGAGATCTTTGGAAGTACATTTCTACAAAGTATTAACTTCTACAAAGTATTTAAATATATTTCCCCAGCTATCTTGGAAGTAGTTTTTCTCACTAAACACCTACCGGAACCAAAAGATGATAAAAATGAAGAATTATTCAATAGGAAAATAAGAAACAAAGGAACAGAAAAAAAGAATATTAAGCCTTATCTAATGGCTCCCAATGATCTTAAGTAGCTTTTTATTCAGGTTTATAGTTTATCTACATTGTCATGCTTTACTAAGCTCACATACGAAGAATAATTTCTCCTGTAAATCTGTTTCCTGAATTTAACAATATATCTCCAAACTACAATTCCCCTGATTTGTGTCTCCTTTAGGGAAGTACAGTACTTCATAACAATTCCCCTTAAAAGATTATCTGCAAATATATAGGCTAAAATGCAAACAGCTGTAATATAACATGTTGAATGACCCAAATGGCCAGGTAAAAGATTTTAATTGTTAAAGATTTTTTAAAACCATGCAATACAGTAAAAAATCTCAGTTTTACTTTAACTTATTTTATAGTTAAATAGCAAGAGTAAAATATAAACTTTGAAGAATGCAGACTATTTTAAATTACTCTTGCACCAGCTCCATATTGGTGCGTGAGGCCCATTGCACAAGGACAATTCTCATGATGCCATTTTCACCTCACTTGGGGTCCCTCTGTGCTATCAGAGTGGCACAAGATGGCCTCAGCATAACTGAAAATGAGACCCAACATCTCGTCTGATAAAACGTTATGTGATCTCTCCTTGAGGCATGAATGCCAAGTGGTAATACATACTGCAGGAAATGGTGTCACAGAGGAGGAATCTGTTCTTCAATACTTGTTGGGAAGGAGCATTCAGAATATCCTACTTGTGGAGATGATATAGCGGGAGGAAACCTATTTCTGGAGTGGTGCTGGGGAAAGTCTAGCATTGTTGTATGGGTGAAAAAAGAATATTATTGTGTGATAAACAGGGGTGTCTGGAGTGGGAAAAGATGAGATTTTAAAAGGAGTCCAACTAAACCTGTTTTCAATTAAAACATCCCTGAGTCAATTGCTGTAATGCATTGGTTCTCAAACTGGGGGTCGGGACCCCTCTGGGGGTCGTGAGCCAGTTCTGCGGGGGTCGCGAGCCCCTGCTGCCAGCAGCCGGCCCTGAACATTGCCGCTGCCGCGGGCTGCTGGCATCCAACCCCTGCTGCTGCAGGCAGCCTGTGCCCCTGCCGCGGGAGGCTGCCGGCGCCCCCATAAGGCTGGTCCTGGTCGCGGCTCCCGCCACAGCAGGCAACTGGCAGCCCCGTGAGCCCGGTCCGGGCCCTGGCTCCTGCTGTGGCGGGCTGCCGGCACTGCCACGTGCCTGACCCGGCCCCGGCCCCTGCAGAGGTGGGCTTCCAGTGCCCCCCGTGAGCCCGGCCCCTCCTGCGGTAGGCTGCTGGCATCTCCATGGGGCTGCTGGAACCCAACCCTCAGTGGCCTCAGGAGGCTGCTGGAACCCCACCCCATTCCGACACCTGCCCTGGGGGGCTGGCGGAACCCCCCCATCCCAGCCCCTGCCGCAGTGGACTGCAGGCACACCCCTCCCGCCTGACCCCTAGAAGGGGTCGCGCTTAGAGGCCCGATGTGGGAAAGGGGTCACCACTACAAAAAGTTTGAGAACCACTGCTGTAAAGCAGTCCCTTCTGTTATGCAACACACATGGTGGATCAGTTTCTAATTAATTTAAATTAGAAGGTGATGATGAAGTTCCTTGGCTTATTACCCTGTCAGTTGCACTGCATTTTCCAATTGCATTCAGACATTAAATATTCTCACAGAATATGGGAATGCTCATAATGCTCACAATGCTCATATGGGAATTTGCTCATGTAAGATGCACAATATATTTTGACTGACATTGGACTCAGCACACCAGCAGCCTAACCATTGTCAATTTTTCTGTAGGCATCATGGTAGAGGACAGCGTACTGGTCCCGGACCGTGGCTAGAAAGAGATTATGATGCTGGAAGCCTATGTGCCAGCTCATGCCAAGGTTCTGGGCCTCACCAAAACACTGGCAAATACATAGCTGGAAACTAATCTGACTCACCTGTGTGTTAGTACAATTAAAATAGATATTAGAGGTATAAGAATGTGTTTAGATTTTATAGAATGTTTGTAGGAAGCTGTATGTATTAGTCCTACTTATAATATTTGTACCCCATGTTACAAACCTGTGTTTAAATGTTTGGTTTGTAACTATAAAAATGTTTGCTGTGACTGTAAATCCCCAAATATAAAGAGGGCTCGGCAGGGCTGGGAGAGGAGATCCAGAAAAAGCTCGACCACCATTCTGGCAGCTGGGATTCAGCAAGATCCAAGGAGAGAAGCATTATCTGGTACAAAATACTAGTTCACCACAAGAGGTGTTATCTCCTCCCAAACAAAAGGAGGTCTTCATACAGCCATCAGACAAGCCATTGTGGACAGAAGACTGTTGGTTGCTTCTCCCACATCCCTGCAGAGGGTAGTGCCCAAACCTTTATCACATCACAGCTTGAATCCTGGGGGGAAGAGAATCAAAATGCCTGTTAAGGAGAATTTATTATTTCTATGCTGCTTGAAGTGTGTGTGTGTCTTTCTAAGCATAAGCAAGGAGTCTCCAGTTGTTTTGCCTGGGTTATAGTAAGAGCCTGCTTACTATAGACACTTCTATTACCCTTTTAAATCTAGTGTGTGTGTGTGTGTGTGCGCGCGCGTGCTTTTACCTGCTTTAACTTTGGAAATAACTCATTTATTTTTCCTATTTAATAAACCATTGATTAGTTGGTTACTGGATTGGCTAGAAGTGTTGTCTTTGGTTTGAGAACTGAATACAGTTGACATGGGGTAAGTGACTAGTCCTTTGGGCCTGGGAGTAACCTGAATATGGTTGTGATCTTTGGTGTAAAGTGACCTTCTATCACTAAGTCCAGCTTGCCTGGGTGGCAAGATGGACTGGAATGCCTAGGGAACTGCCTGCGACTCCATGATAAGATGGGTATAAGGCTTTATGAGTTCACACTTGTTACTGGGTTGGTGAAATGTAATTACAGAACATACAACCGGTTTAGGGCTTTCGCCCTATGTCTTGACAGACTGCCCTATGGCTGGCATTCACAGTCATGAGCCGCTCCAGACAGCATAACAGAGATCATGAGAGACTTTGATAAAAGCAGTTTCAGTGGGGTGCATGGATTTGAAGCTGGAGTAGATGGGATCTAAGATGGAATTGGAGGAGGGGAACTCCAGAAAGAGATGGTAGACAATGGAATCAATTATATTAGTGATAAAAGGAGGATTGGGGAGTAGTTGGGGAGATTGTGGAATAAATGGTGGCTTTTTTTAAAATGGTGGGAGAGACTAAAGCAGCTTTGTATTGTGAGGGGTAAGAGTAAGCGTTTTCAAGAGCAGGTATGAGCAGGTATGAGGGCGATCAGAAGGTCGGTTGGAATGGGGTCAAGTGGAGAGGTTAGAGGAGGAGTATAGCAGAAAAAACTTGTGGTCATGATTGGGAGAAGGAGCAGAGAACTATAGGCGGGGAAGAGGGAAGAGAAGGTGGGATGAGGGGAGGAGGAAGGGGTCATGTCATATTTTGCCAATTTTCTCCAGGAAAAATATCTACAAGATCCTGTGCAGAGACAGAAGTAGATGCAGGAAGGAGATTTGTGGATGCTAAGACAGCCCCTCTGATATGTGTGTTTGTTCTGACAACACAAGAACTCTTGCTTTTGTCAATGCATGTAGACCGCTATTGCATTCTTTTCATTGCATGCAGACTCCACAAACAGAGCACAACTCCAACAGCAGTTGCCCTTAGGACACAGTATAAATGCAGGAGAGCAGGAAACACATGAAAACAATGGCAATAAAATCAGCTGGTGTCAGTTCAAAGGCAGTGTTCTAGATCACAAACAGTGTTCTGTGTCAATGAAAAGAAAAAAATGCCAAACTTACATTACTATGCCATAGGCATCCCTGAGCCAAAGAGAGAGTCCCTAGTTCTAATCATTCTCATAAGTCACAGGTGCACATGAAGAAAAATCTGTCCTAATCCCTTTTCAGGTACACCCACCTAGTGGCTCTAGGAGTCTCTATTACTTGGCAAGTGAGTTACTGGGTTGTTACATCACAGACTTCTTAGGCCAAATTTTCAATAAAAAATCTTAATAAAGGAAAGAAGAAAAGGGAACAAGTTGGGAATGTGTAAATGGCACAACATTCATTATTAGTATAAATAAGAAATTACTTAGGTTCCTAAGTCAATATCCTCATGGAAATACTCTTAAATGTAGGAACTCTGGATTTGTTGGGGGCATTGTTATGGAGAGATGAACAAAAACATATGACAAACATTGAAAAGTGAAACCTTGGGCTGTAGTAGTGGTTATTAGAGAGCAGGAGCTCAGCAGTAACAATGAGTAGGGCAACAGCTTCTCAGACAGAGCTGTGATTCCCAGTCAGTCAGGTGGGATATACAGAGCTAGCTTAGTTGGTAATAAAAATATCTTTGACATTTTTACCCTAAGGCCCTTCATTGCTCCCCAGGGAAAGAAAGATGCACCCCTACAAATATCGAGGCCTGAGGACAGCTAGGATGTGGGAAACTCACCTACCAGACCCACATCAAAAGCAGCATTAAAGGATGTTAAGGAGTGCTGAGGAGGAAGAGTACAGAATCTTCTAGATTTCTTCTGAATGTTTGTTTTTAATCAGTTGGTAGGGAAACAGAGGAGCCACTTGATTACATCATCACAGAGGGGATCCTGTGGCTAAGACCACTTGTGTTTTTTACAGTGTTAAAGGAAAAATGTTGTTAGTCCTAGAAAAAGGTTAATACACCCTCGCTACAATTAAAGAACTAAAATCAGGGGCAGTGAACAGTAGATTATCTCCAAAAATAATGCCAGGAAACATGGTAGAAAGAGGACATTTTTTAATGTCGTTAGTAGGGTTAATGGAAGAGATTTAAGACTAGTATACATAGGCTGGAATTTTAGAGGTGATGTTAATAAAACAGGATTTGAAAACAGAAAAGGGATTTCAATGAGGAAGTCAGCTGACTAAACAGAGAAAAGAGGTCTACACATAGAGCAAAGGTATGAAGCTATATACGCTTCTTACTGTATATAGCAGCAGAAAGATTCCAGACAAATAGCTGTAATCTTCATCTGAGTGGGGAATTTGACAACCTTATTCAAAGGGAGCCTTCATTAGTGCTTTGACAGCACACACACGTGCCACAGAAGACTCACCTCAACTCTCATCCCAGCTAGAGGCACTTTTTCTTCAGAGGATAAGTGCTGATTATTGTATGCACATGACTGAGCACTGTTCTATGGAAGGGCATGGATAAAGGATTCAGAGAGCACTGACCTGTCTCGCTCTTGGCCACTCTTAGCAACTGGCCCAACTCCAGGGGCTAGAATCTGAGACAGATCAGGCTAGTATTTCACACAAATGTAGGGCCACTTCACTATGCGCATATAGCGTGGTGTGTAAGTGTTAATCTACCTCATTAACCCCACATGCCATAAAGCTAGCTGGCTGACTGAAGAGGAAGAAGCTTAAAGCACTCTCTCTGTGCAGGCCGTGTTAGAGCAGCATCGGGCCAAGAACATTGAAGTTACGATAGCTCCAAGGTATCAGGTTGTTGTACTTATTCACTAAGGGCCTTAGCAGAACCTCACTTTGGGTCACTGAGAAAAGCAAAGGGAGCCCAGATCTAATTTCAAATAAACCATATGGATCTTGCAAAATAAACAAGGCCTCAAGAAAGTGAACCAATTCTTCCACTCTGTCATGAGTGAGAAGCCTGCTGAGAACTGGTTCAGGAGGCAAGCTCATCTGCAAGTCAGAACCAATGGAAAAGAAGGGACCCTCTGTATGGAGAAGGATCAGCTCGAGGGGGAAGCCACAAAGATCATAACAAAGTGGCCAAATGAAAATACGATAGTGATCTCAATGTTGAAGGGACATTTTTGGAAGTGGATAAACCAGGTGCATGTGAATAGTTCAGTCCCAGCTAGAGATGCCTTTAAGGGTATGCCTACACTGTGATTAGAGCCTGGGGACTGGCCCATGCCAGCTGACTCAGGATCTCCAGATGCGGGCAAGGGACTGTTTAATTGTGGTGTAGACATATGGGTTTTGGCTGGAGCCCAAGCACTGGGACCCTGCCACCTTACAGGTTCTTAGAGCCGGGGCTCCAGCCTGAGCCAAAACATCTACACCACAATTAAACAGTCCAGTGAACCTGAGCCCCAGGAGCCTCAGCCAGCTGGCATGGGCCAGCCATGAATGTCTAACTGCAGTATAGACGTACCCTAAGCCCAGATCCTCAAAAGTATTTGGGCTTCTACCTCCCATTGAAGTCAACGAGTCAAGGGGAAGTAGGCACCTAATACCATTGAGGATCGGAGTTTGCTAGTCTCATCCCAATTCCAAACAGGAGGGATGGCAGGAAACGGATTTACAGCACTAGAGATTGTTGTTTATCAATTTGCTTTCAGGAGCTTAGATGACTTATTTAAGGAAGAGAAGAAAAAAGTTGAGTGGCCATGTCACTCCTATGTCCCTGAGTGACTAAAAACATGACAGTAATACAGACTCGGACAATGTGCCTCTGTCTACTCAGGGGCATGAATAAAAGGAGGCTTCTAATAGGCCAAAGTAGGGATGTGGGATGGAATCAGAGAGGTAGGCTTCAGCGAGCTCACAGTATGCTAACCTATACTGCCCAGCTCAGGTATGTGCTTTCAAGTAGGCAGGCAAAGGAGTAAGTGAGTAAAAGCCTGATCCCACCATGTGGAAACACAAATTTAGGTGTAGGAGAATGCTTCTTTTTGATCTTCAAATAATGAATTGTACCATATCCCTAGGGCAGGGGTCTCCAAACTTTTCAGCCCGAGGGCCGCATTAACTATTAAATAGCGGTTCGGGGGCCGACAAGATAAGAGGGCGGGGGGGGGGGGGGGAGGCGGGTGTAAGAGGGCTGGGGGGGGGGGGGCAGGGCCGGCGACAGGAATTTTGGGGCCCCGTACGGCAGACCATACGGGGCCCCCCCCGCCAGTCTCCCGCCGCCCGCGGCCCCCCCCGCCCCCGGCCAGTCTCCCGCCACCTGCGCTCCCCCCCCCCTGCCTCCCACGCCCCCCCCGCCGATCTCCCGCCGCCCAAGGGCCCCCCCCCCCGCCGGTCTCCTACCTCCCGCGCCCCCCCCCCCCGTCTCCTGCCTCCCGCGGCCCCCTCCCCCCGGGTCCCCACCCACCCCCCAACTGACCCACCCAGCCCGGTCTCTCACCCCAAAACCTCCTTTCCTCCAACCCCCCCCCCCCCAAATGACCCACCCAGCCAGGTCTCTCACCCCAAAACCTCCTTTCCTCCAACCCCCCCCCCCCCCAACTGACCCACCCAGCCAGGTCTCTCACCCCAAAACCTCCTTTCCTCCCACCCACCCCCCCAACTGACCCACCCAGCCAGGTCTCTCACCCCAAAACCTCCTTTCCTCCCACCCACCCCCCCCCAACTGACCCACCCAGCAGGGTCTCTCACCCCAAAACCTCCTTTCCTCCCTCCCACCCCCCCCAACTGACCCACCCAGCAGGGTCTCTCACCCCAAAACCTCCTTTCCTCCCACCCCCCACCCCCAACTGACCCACCCAGCAGGGTCTCTCACCCCAAAACCTCCTTTCCTCCCACCCCCCACCCCCAACTGACCCACCCAGCAGGGTCTCTCACCCCAAAACCTCCTTTCCTCCCTCCCACCCACCCCCCAACTGACGCACCCAGCAGGGTCTCTCACCCCAAAACCTCCTTTCCTCCCACCCACCCCCCCCAACTGACGCACCCAGCAGGGTCTCACCCCAAAACCTCCTTTCCTCCCACCCACCCCCCAACTGACGCACCCAGCCCGGTCTCTCACCCCAAAACCTCCTTCCCTCCCACCCACCCACCCCCCAACTGACCCACCCAGCCCGGTCTCTCACCCCCCCAACTGACCTGCTCAACCCGGTCTCTCCCCACAGACCGGTTCGCTGCGTGGCTGTGCGGCGCGTCCCGGCCCCAGCTCCCAGCCGTCCCTGCAGCCGAGCACGTGGCGCGTCCCGGCCCCGCGGCTGGCGGCGGCGGCCGAGCGCGCGGCGCTTCTTAGGCCCCGCGGCTGGCGGCGGCGGCCGAGCGCGCGGCGCTTCCAGGCCCCGCGGCTGGCGGCGGCGGCCGAGCGCGCGGCGCTTCTTAGGCCCCGCGGCTGGCGGCGGCGGCCGAGCGCGCGGCGCTTCCAGGCCCCGCGGCTGGCGGCGGCGGCCGAGCGCGCGGCGCTTCCAGGCCCCGCGGCTGGCGGCGGCGGCGGCCCGCGCGGCGCTTCCAGGCCCCAGCGCGGAGCCAAAAATATCTCCGCGGGCCGGATGAGAGGGCCTCGCGGGCCGCATCCGGCCCGCGGGCCGTAGTTTGGAGACCCCTGCGCCTAGGGAGAGGGAAGGTTCATGGTATAATAGGTGCTAGGAAGAGGTTACAACTCCTGAATGGGGCCACTACTGGAACCACTGCCTTAAAATATCATCAGAGGCATTATACGCACTTCAAAATTCCATGGCTGTCACATCATACCAGACTCTTCTGATCCTCAGATGCACAGATCCCTCAACAAGTTAACTGGGATCTAATGTAGGCCTTAGATCCAGACTTTGAGGCATTTCAAACAGATTCCCTGAGAATAGATATGAACTATTGGACCACATGGTAAGTTAGACCCAGGATTATGAAAGTAACCAACAAAAATTATTGTGAAAGCTTCAAATGGCTGCGACAGATACCTACATTTTTAAATGATTGTCCAAAACCTCTTCTCTTCTTTTTTTTTAAAAAAGGAAAAGTTAGAACTCTCCTGAAAACAGGCTTCCAAACAAATTTCCAAACAGCCAGCAATAGAATGGGAACAATGTTTGAGCACTTCCTCAACAACATATAACATGAGTTAATTTATAACTAAATCTTTTCAAACCATGAAGATTCAGGCTGGTTCTTCTTTTGACTGAATTCTCTTAGCCCTAACCTTAAGGTTAAGAAAAGGGGAGGAATTATAGAGGAAGAGTTTATGTGGAAATGAAGTCTCAGATGTTGTTGAGCCCTCACCCTCTCTCTTCCTGGAGGAGCCTCTCTCCATCCAGCAACAAGGATGTGCTCTCACTCTTTTAGACCTTTCTGCACAGATTAACATGCCTGGTGAACCTTAAACAAAAGGAACGAAACATACCCAGGATCCAGTGCAGAAATGTGTGCTCATATTTTTTGTATGCTATCAGGCACACTGTTGATTCATATCCAGCTTCTCGTCCACTGTAATCCCCAGGTCCCTTTCTGCAGAACTACTGCTTAGCCAGTCAGTCCCCAGCCTGTAGCAGTGCATGGGATTCTTCTATCCTAAATGCAGGACTCTGCACTTGTCCTTGAACCTCATCAGATTTCTTTTGGCCCAATCCTCCAATTTCTCTAGGTCATTCTGGACCCTATCCCTACCCTCCAGCATATCTACCTCTCCCCTCAGTTTAGTGGATCATGAATTGCAAACTTGATAATTGTGTGATCCATGGTCATCCAGATCATTAATGAAGATGTTGAACAAAACCAGCCCCACCTTAGTTGTATCCATAGTGCACAGGTTGGGGAAGTGATAGAGGTTGTCCAGTATGTCTGTGCACGGTATGGAGCCACTAACACACCAGGTAGGGTGGAAGAACCTGTAATTCCCCCATATTCTGTGGTGGAAATTAGGGCCGAGGTGCACAACACTTCTACAGGTTGAGGTTCAACCTTCTAATCCTGTTGAACTCTTATCTGCGTGCACAGCCCAGTGATATGGCTTGTCCACTTTTTTAGAGGGTTTGGCTCTTGGAGCATGTGATGGGAAAGAATGGCATTGCAATTAATCCCCAAGAGATCACATAGAGGGTCAGAGGTACAGGAAGTATCTGCATACAGTATAGAATGCACATTAGCCCAAAGCACTATAGCTTTTTGACACAACATAAAATAAATACATTTAAAATAGCAAGATGTGGATAGTAAACCTTATGGCAAGATCAAATGGTTAAAGAGTTCTCAAGGAAATCAATGGTGCCCTCTAAAGGAAACTAGTATATTATACAGGACACTTTACAGCTATTGTTCCTACTGCCAAGATACTGTACAGCCCATAAACTAATACCAAAAAAGAGACTCCATTATGGAAAATTATTCCAGATTGTTCTGTTTAAAATTAGCATCCTCAAAAGAACCTGATCTATGAAAACTCATTTAGATAATCAGTTAGTTTGTAAAATAAATATTTATTCTTCATCCAAAATTGAGAAAGAATATCCAAGATCAACACAGGTAATGATTATTGATTAGGTAATAAAATACTCCTACCCCAAGCTATACATCATTTTTGTCATGAAAGATCATTTGAATACTTAATTATGAACTAGGAAAACTGCAAATATTATCTAACTAAAGGACTACACGCATAAATTAGATTTGCATTTTTAGGCCCTTTGTATGACATCTTTCATAAAACTGCATCCCAGAGTTAGATAATACATAACTGTATGAGGTATAAATAGATTGGCATATTAGAATATACCAGCCACAAAAAGACTAATGGATGAATGAATACATAGTAATCTAATAATTTATTTACAACTATTTTGTCTCTTTTGTCTCAAAAGGAACAGTTCTGACATAACAAAAGGCTGCAGTCACTTTGCAACGCATTAATAGGCTTCAGCATATTTTCCTCTGAGAAATGTCAATTAAGGTATAATATTCCCCAACCATGCAGTTTGTTTTTAAGCAGAACTTCCCATTAACTTCAGTTGGAATTCTGCTTGAAAAATTGATAGAATGATCTACCATTACATTAACAAGTTTTAAAAGTACTCCTATGTTGTATACTTAGGGCCTGTTTCCCTAGAGGTGTGAGCTGTCATTGATTCTATTAGCCAAATTGCAGACACTGAGCCAAATCCTTGAAATACACTGTTGACCACAAAAGTAGGTGCACATCTACCCCACCAAAGCAGAACTAATGAGCATGTATATTCGTCTTAGCAGTAGCCTTACAAATAGCTCTGCTACCTATACCGATTATTCTTCTCCTAATCTCAATAGGAGCTGTGGGGGGTGCTGCTCAGCCCAATTATTTTGGTATAGAGGGCCTGATCCAGTCCCCAATGGGAAGTCTTATCACTGACTTAGATGGGGCTTGCATCATGTCTGGATTTTGATATCTAATTTATCTACTGATATTTGGACATATGGATTTCTGAAAGAGACAGAATAGTTAAAAAGAAAGAAAAAAGAACTTAAAAAAACTTACAGAAGTTTATAAAATTTAAAACACTTTACCTAAAAGATGTATTTTTCATGTTGTTTTAGTAACCTGTGCCCTTTTGATATTTCCCTGACTGCCGGTATATTGTCATCAAGATTACGTTTTATCAGTTAAAGTGGCATATTGCTCAAAGCAAGGTTAGACCCTGTGTCAGTGTAACTAGATGTGGCTTATCAGTCTGAACAAATTGAGAGAGACATGGCTTTTAGAAAATAGTGGTTAGAAATAATTGCAAGGCATTCTTATGGAGATATACCATATCAATTTTAATATGAAATCTCAACCTGCAAAAAATTGGGATGAAATATGTGGGATGTATTTTATAATTACAGTACTTATTTTCTGCTAAAGAGTCTGGTTTGCTTTAAATACTGATAAATGCACACTGCTTTCATGAATGCTTTTTTCTTAAGAAGCCTCTCTCCTATAAAGGCAATACTGGAAATTGCAGTGTATTGTGGGATTTAAGATTGATTGAATGAATTCCCCTCTGGGATGTCGGATATATTTTCACAGGAAAGCATGTTGTCCAGTGGATGGAACTCTGGACTAGGAATCAAGAGGCTTCTATTCCCACATCTCTCATTATGAGGAAAGTCATTGCACCACGCTGTGCTTCAAAATAGCCTTTGGTAAAATGGAGAGATCGTTTACCAAGCACTTGGAGATGAAATAGGTTCCATAAAACCTAAATATTATTTATTGAAAGTTGTGGTGACCTTTGGGATCAATTATTTAGATATGTAAAATATGTCCCCAGTATACAATCATTAAAACAGCAACATTAGAAGCCACCAAGTGACAATTGTCAGTCAAATAAAAACTCTTCCACAAGGGCCTAAACCTGAAGTTCTGGAAGTTAGACCCATCCTGACTCAGCCAATTTAGTATCAGTTCTGTGCTCATTTAAGTCATTTGACAGTTTGGATCCTGGCATTTGTTATATGGTGATAAGAAGCTCAGACACTCGCCAATCCAGACACAATTTCTGCCAACTCAGAACTAACAATTAGCTGATCTCTAATGAAGAACAGCAACGGCTATCTGTTCTCGTGTGAAATGATGAGGCTGATTATTAAATCAACACAGTCTCACCAGTTTTTATTAAAATTTGCAGAACACAGAAGAGCACATTATAAATCCCCCCCCCCCCCAAAGCCTTACAATATAACATGGATGAGAAGCAGCACAGCACAACAAAACAGAGGGGGAGGGTGTAGAGAGCTTAATGGTGAGGAAATAAACAAGGGGAGGGGGGTTTAGAGATAAAGTTAATTTTAAGGATGAATATGAAGCAGAAGATGACCCAAAGAGAGGACTGGATTCCCCACAGCATTAAGGACACTTTCTGCTGAGCAAGTAGCACAAAATAGTCTTGTGCAGGAGAACTCTACTGGCAGAAAGCTCTGCTGGCATGAGGGGATGGAGCCGGTACGTCAGTGGTCTTTGAGGGGTAGAACATAGGTATAGTGAAGCAGAGTTCCACTGCATCTCCACAGACGTTAGGCCAGTGGCAGAAGTTGGTGTAGGCTCCCTCCTGCTCTAGTGAATCCTGGGGGTAGGCAGCCCAAGTTCAGAGAAAGTCAACCACTCCTCTGCAGCTGCTCCTCTACGCTATATCCCAGCACAGCTTGGCTACAATGGAGAACTGAGAACAGCCTATTGCAAACAAGGACTAGTGCTCATCAGATAATTTTTGCTGCTATATTTGCAAAGAACGGAAGTTGAATAGCATACCAAATCCGGGCAAAACTAGTTTGAAGTTAACCTGTAGCTTGCTCTGAATGTAAATAGCTGAGCTCTGTTGGTACAAAACAATATATAAAAGCACTTCTTATGCAAACTGGGTTTGCAGTTAATCAAGTGAATTGTAACTTTAAGAATATCCTAGCAACTTCCCAACAGCCAGGGAAAGTCCCAGCTGACAATGCACACTGATGTGATTGTTCTACTTGTGCAGCCACCAAAACTTTGCAGTTAATCAAGAAGATAATTTGAAACATGATACCGAGTTAAACTTGAGCTAGCAAAGAGGAATTTTATAAATGAATAACATCACCACGTCAGAGCCATCATCTCAGGACAGGAACAGGTCGGAACAGCACAAAGCAAAGGTCAGATAGTTCTGGAAAAAAAACCCTCTCATTATAGAAATGGGCAGCACAATTGTGCTCTGTGGTTTCACATTGCCAGCTGTTTTGGAATTTTGCAGCAGAATTGGATAGTAATTTTTAAAATTTATTATTTTTAAACACAAGACGACTCAAGCCACACACTAAAACACAAGTCCTGTACCATCAAAGACCTATCTGAAATGACAGAAGAATCAAATAAGTTTAGGGTTGGAAGGGACCTCAACAGGTCATCTGGTCCAACTCCCTACTCAAGCAGGACCAGCCCCAACTAAATCATCCCAGCTGAGGCTTTGTTAAGCTGGGCCTTAAAAACCTTTAAGGATGGAGATACCTCCCTAAATAACCCATTCCAGTGCTTCACCACCCTCCTAGTGAAATAGTGATTCCTAATATCCAACCTAGATCTCCCCCCACTGCAACTTGAGACTCCTTGTTCTGTCATCTGGTACCACTGAGAATAGCCTTCAGGTAGTTGAAGGCTGCTATCAAATCCTCCCTCACTCTTCTCTTCTGCAGACTAAACAAGCCCAGTTCCCTCATCCTCAGTAAGTCATGTGGTTCCAGCCCCCTGATCATTTTCATTGCCCTCCGCTGGTCTCTTTCCAATATGTCCACAATCATTTACATGGTGTGTTTATCTCTGTATTTTTTTTGTCTATTTAAACAAAGGCTATCCCTGCCCTACTAACAACTTACATTGATATAGTGCTTTTTATCCCAAAATATATCAAAATGCTTTAAACTATATATGATATGCAGAGCAATCACTTCACCACCAGTGAAATGCAGCCATCTCAAGTAACACCCAGTTTCTGCTTAGGAGAGCACGGCAACATTACACAGTAGATGAGCCATGAAGGGAAGATGAGAATGAGAACCAGTGCTATACAATATTATGTTCCATAAAGCCCTTCTACGGACCATGCAGCTGTTTCTGTTACAGTAGTAGATCATCTAATCACATCACATCCACCATGCCCTCAGGGGCTCGTTAACTGCACATCTACCAATGTGATATATGTCATCACATGCCAGCAATACCCTTCTGCCATGTACATTGGCCAAACCGGACAGTGTCTACGCAAAAGAATAAATGGACACAAATCTGATATCATTAATAACTTTCAAAAAACAGTAGACCACTTCAATCTCTCTGGTCACTCAGTAACAGACGTAAAAGTGGCAATGCGTCAACAAAAAAATTTGAAAAACAGACTCAAATGAGAAACTGCTGAACTGGAATTAATTTGCAAACTGGATACTATTAAATTAGGCTTGAATAAAGACTGGGAGTGGCTGGGTCATTACACAAACTGAAATCTATTTCTCCATGTGTGGTAAACCCAGGGCTGGAAGGTTGTGGTGAGAGGGGAAACTGCAGGGTAAATTAGGTCCAGCTGAACAAGGCTGCCACAGCCAGAAGTAGGGCCAGCTGAGACCGGTTAAGGAGGCAATCAGAGCCCTTTAAAGAGACTTCTCCCCAGAGAGGGGTGTGGGAGTGAGGAGTGTGTTTGGAGGCAGTAGGAGTAGAAGTGTGAGTTTTGTGAAAGCAGAAGGAGGTAAAGGAGAGTGAGAGGCAGATACAGAGAGGCTGCCAGCCGGCAGGGAGGCAGGAAAGAGCCCCTCCCAGGAGGGAGCTAGCCCTCCCTAACTGGCGAGAAGCCAAACCCAACCAGGGAGAACTGCCCAGAGGGCTGGAGCCTGGGGTGCTCAGGGGCCCCCCTTGCCACACATGCTAAGTTTTCCCCTACCGTTATTTTCACCTTCTTGTCAACGGTTTGAAACTGGTCATCCTGATTATCACCATAAAGGTTTTTTTTTCTCTCCTGCTGATAGCTCACTTTAATTGATTAGTCTTAGAGTTGGTATTGCAACCCCCATCTTTTCATGTTCTTTGTGTGTGTGTGTGTGTGTGTGTATATATTATATACACATATCTACACACAACACACACATTTTCCTACTGTATGTTCCACTCTAAGCATCTGATGAAGTTGGCTTTAGTCCATACAAGCTTACACCCAAATAAATTTGTTAGTCTCTAAGGTGCCACAAGTACTTCTTCTTTTTGTGGACACAGACTAACACAGCTACCACTCTGAAACCTGTCTTCAAACAATGACACTTCTTGCTTGGTGGTAGCCAAGGCACCTTTTAGGGTTTCCAGAGACATTTTGGTCAATTAAAAATAAAAGCCCTCTCTGCACCCTAAGTGGCTGCTTTCTGTCTATCGAATGTAATCAAATTTGTTTGCAGGTAACACTAAAATTGGAAGATGTAGCATGGAAAGAGGAAGAACTGTAGTTACAGTGGATTGAGGAAGGGAAATGTTATTAAGTGACTCATCTTAGTGTACTGGGTACAGTATTTCCTTCTTAAAACAGATGTAAAACACTTTTTCATGTAATTAAGCACCAATTTTGTATCAGAATAGAGGGGAATGTCTATGAAAGTCTCACAATCTTAAGAAGTGATCTCCAACATGAAAAGGAACCACAGATGTCCAACTGAAATGACAGGCAAAGTCAGTTCAGCAGCATATAATTACAGACTTAGAATTGGCCAAGGATTAGCAAAAAGTTCCATATGCTCTTTAATGATCACAGCAGTTACATCATTATTTTAGGTCTTAGTTGTAAACAAACATCTGCAGCACAGTGCCTTCTAACAGCATGCAGATACTGTCAGTACTCACCAAGGGGGAAGAGATACTCCTATTCACTCTCTAACATCATTTCTTGCAACTCCCATTCAACTACTGAGAAGAACCAACCCTCATAAGACCCGATTCCAATGCACACACCACAAAGGAATGTTATTCAGGAGAGAAACTGACTACTTCTCTCAGTCAGTTAGCCTATGATTAGACTACAGGTTGTAGCGCATTTTTTTATAGCGCTTCCCTATTTAGCGCAACAGGTGTTGTGTTAGAGGCTGTGCACATTGAAGTCCTCTAGCGCCAAAGAATGAACAGATTAGCCACGCTTCTGGCAGTAGTGAGAGTGCTGCGATAGGGCAGGTATCCCACAGAGCACTTCTTCTGAAATCTGGCACAGTACCTTGGGGGGAAGGGGGCGTTTATTGCAGCCATTCTGCATCCGGTTAAAACTCCCGTGATGCTTTCTTTTATATCCCAGCAATCCTTTTATTTTCCGGCCAACTCTTGCGCCGTTTCTCAAGGGTTTCAGCATTTCTCAGCGCTCCGTTGCCCGTTTCCCCTCTGCTGTAATGGATTGCGAACTGCTGCGGACCATGCTGGCGAGTGTTGCCAGCACAACTCTCTGCGTGGCACAGTTTATTCTTGAAAGGGAAACGGAAAGTAGTGATGAGTCCAAAGACGATCTCGAAATAGAGCCGAGGAAGAAATTGGACAGTACAGTGCTCATTGCTTTAACTGACATGCTCACGACCGTGGAACGCCGCTTCTGGGCACGGGAAACGAGCACTGACTGGTGGGATCGCATCGTCTTGCAGGTGTGGGACGATGAGCAGTGGCTGCAAAACTTTCGCATGAGAAAAGCCACTTTCATGGGACTGTGTGCTGAACTTGCCCCCGTCCTGCAGTGCCAGGACACCAGACTGAGACCTGCCATCCCGGTGGAGAAGCGGGTGGCTATAGCACTCTGGAAGCTTGCCACCCCAGAGAACTACCGATCTGTTGGCAACCACTTTGGGTGGGGAAGTTGACCACTGGAGTCGTGCTGATGGAAGTGTGCAAGGCCATTAATCGCCTTCTGCTACGAAAAATCGTGACCCTTGGCGACGTACATGAGATTGTGGCTGGCTTTGAGCAGATGGGGTTCTCTAACTGTGGAGGGGCGATCGATGGGATCCATATTCCTATTCTCGCCCCCAAACACCTAGCTGACCAGTACATTAACCGAAAGGGTTACTTCTCCATGGTTCTTCAGGCGCTTGTTGATCACCGTGGGCGGTTCACTGACATTAATGCAGGCTGGTTGGGACGGGTGCATGACGCACGCATCTTCCGCAACAGCTGCCTGTTCAGGAAGCTGGAGGAAGGCACATTTTTCCCAGACCAGAGGATCACCGTGGGGAAAGTGGAAATGCCCATTGTGATTCTTGGCGACCCCGCTTACCCTCCAATGCCCTGGCTCATGAAACCCTACACGGGGAGCCTGGACAGCAGCCAGGAAAGGTTCAACTACCGGCTGAGCCGCTGTTGAATGACTGTGGAAAGGGCCTTTGGGCGTCTGAAAGCCAGATGGAGATGCCTTTACGGCAAGATAGACATGGCAGAGGGAAGTATACCCGCAGTTATTTCCGCGTGCTATGCCCTACACAATCTCTGTGAGTTGAAGGGCGAAGCCTTTACTGTGGCATGGTCCTCAGAGGTTCAGCGACTGGAGGCCAATTATTCACAGCCCGAGAGCAGGCCTATTAGGGAGGTCCAGCGCGAGGGTACAAGGATCAGGGAAGGCCTTAGGGAACATTTTATGGCTGAAAGTGAGTTCTAATGGCAGTTGCAGACGGAGGGAGGGAGTTTGGGAGGGAGGTTGTGGGGTAGCAGTCTGTTAATCCGATGAGGGGGTAGCCTTTATGTACCTACTATACACATGTGTGCACCGAATAAAGAAACCCTTTTATTAAAAAAAAAATCATTTATTGAACAGCTCTCTCAATCTGCCATCATGGTTCAAAAATAATGTACTTTGTTGTGAGCGGAGAAGGCGTGTGAAAATGGTTTTTTGGGGGGAAGAGTGTGAACTGTGTTTGAGGGTTCAAGGGGTGTGAACTGAGGGCTCAAGGGGTGTGCACTTGGGATTGGAAAGGGGACATCTACAAAGTGGTGTATGTCCCAGACCCATAATCTCCACTGCCCTCCAAATTAGTGTACTCCTCTAACCCATTCTGGGGACTGCGGCCCTGCCTGTTAATAGGGATCGGGTTCAGTGGGTAAGGGTGCTGGATCTGTGGGGTTGTCGGTGAAGGGATGGGGGTTGGAGGCAGCTGTGGGTAGTAATAAGCAGCCGGCTGCTGATACTGGCCGGCAGGGGCCATAAGGCCAGGATGCCAATGGGTAGGGGGCAATTGGTTGGGGGGGGGGGGCTCAAGGGCCTGCTGCACCTGAAAAGCAGCCATCTGCTGCAGAGTCTGTACTTGCAGCTCCAGCATTTTAAGCAGCTTGTCAGCAGTCTCCTGGCGAGACCTCTCTCTCTCCTGCCTTTGCTGTTCTCTGCGATCTTCCAAACGGGTCGCCTGCTCCTCCCTGCGTTGGCGGTCAGCGCGGTTGTCCAGTGAAGCCTGTTCTAGAACTTGCCTCAGAAGCTCCTCTTCGCTCTTCCTCGGCTTGCTGCGCAGGTTACTCACTTTTTGACCCAGAGACGCAGCTGGTGCGGGTGTCAAGGGCAGAGCTGCGAATAGGAATAGGAACAGTTGTAGAGTTAAAGCACAAGAACCCATTGTTGGCCACAGACGGACTCCCATGCATTCCTGGAATCTTTTTTCCACTTCCCCTGTCCAAATTCTTTTACATTTTTTGATGCTGGAAGATAACTCTCTGCTGCGTGTGACGGGGCAAGCGAGGGCAGTGGTTCTAAGGAGATGTGGCTTCCGCCCAGCCCCATTCGAGGCTTGCATCTGTGTGGCACTTCCCCCCCCCCCCCCCATCTCAGATCTTTGGCTTGGACTGTCTTCCCTCCCCCCTAGAACAGTTTGCTGTACCTGTGGAACTTGGTGTCTGAAACACAGCAGCTGCAGTCTCCAGACGCTGTTGCTCGCTCTGGGTGCACTCTGGGCTGGAGAACAGCTCCTGGCTGCATGTTTCCAGTGAGTTCAAAATGTCCTGGCTCCCTCCAGGTGACGTCTGTGACTCATCCCCCTCCTCCTTGTCTGGCTCCTGCTGCGAAGCGGCTTGCTGGTAGTCTACAGCATCCATTACCCCCCACCCCCCTTCAGTAAGTGGCTGGGAAGAAGTGTCATGGGGGTTCGCAGGAACGCACGTTGATTCCCCCCTCAGGATCGCATCCAAAGAGTGATAGTACCTGAAAAACACAGGAGCTGCCCTGGAGTGACTGTTGGCATCACGGGCTTTGCGATATGCGATCCGCAGCTCCTTCACTTTTGCCCTGCACTGGAGAGTGTCACGGTCATACCCTCCGTCCCTCATGGCACCTGAGATCTTTTCATAAGTTTCATAATTTCAGCGGCTGGACTGCAACTGGGACTGCACCGCAGATTCCCCCCAACAGCTGATGAGATCCTTGGACTCAGACCACGCTCGCGATCACTTAGCCCGAGGTGGCATGGGACGGGGTGCCATAGCTGCAGGTAAATTGGTACCTGAGCACTCCACGCCTGGCTGCAGGAAACAGGAAAAGGTTTTTCAAGTTTCCCGGGTCACCTGAGGAGGTGATACGAGTTGTAAATGATGGCCAGAGAGGATGCAATGGGAATTCTGGGCTAGGATGCTGGAGGCTCATTATCACGCAAGGGGTGTGCACATTCCAAACCTTGCGCTAAAACAGTAGCACTAAAAGCTTTATGCCTCTCGTTTATGAGGTTTAACAGTAGCGCTTTAAACAGTCAGTAAAAGCGCAAAATGTGCCTTTGAAGTGTGTTCGGTCAGTGTAATTGTAGCGCTAATGGAGGGTTTTTGCGCTGCAAAGCTCCAGTCTAACCATACCCTTAGAATTTTCCTGACATTGAGCAGCTGTGTAAATGGATGTGCAAACTAAAGGCCTGATCCTGAACCATTAAAGTCAATGGAACAGATTTGGGCCCTAAGGTAGTTGGTTAATGAGAAGGAAATCAAGCATGGTCTACCTCTGTGGGTAATTTACTTTCTGAATGGGAAATTTAAAAAAATAGTTCGTAATTCAGTACCAGACTCTGTTTTCTGAAAAACTACCCCACACACAATTGTTCATATAGGTCCCGATTCAAAGCTCAATGAAATAATGGGAATCTTTCCCTGGATTTCAGTGCAAGCTTTGACCTTTAGTTTGTTTTCAGGTATATGTTACTTAGCGCTGTGTTACATTTGGTAAAGTGTGTGCTTTAGATTTGAAAAAACCCCACCACACATTATGCAGTAAATAAGGATGACTGGTAATTTTGCTACAAAGAAATCAGTGTAAGGATTCATGAAAATCACAAGTCAAGAAAACTGGTTTGCTAAAGTAACAAAGTCCTGTGGCACCTTAAAGACTAACTATAAAGTTTTGAAGCATAAGCTTTCATGGGCTAATACCCACTTCCACTGCTTGCATCCGACGAAGTGGGTATTAGCCCACGAAAGCTTATGCTTCAAAACTTTATAGTTAGTCTTTAAGGTGCCACAGGACTTTGTTACCTCTGCTATTCCAGACTAACACGGCTACCTCTCTGATTCTTGGTTTGCTAAAGGCGATCTCCATACAAAATCTTTACTCAAATTCTTTAATAAAAACCATTTTGTTAAAAATCAACATTGTTATGATTGGAATTTTTATACAGAAAATGAATCAAAAGTTACAAAAGCAATGGACGTTACATAATAAATAGAACGAATTAAAATATAAGCAAACAGTACTATAGCATCTCTTTATAAACATTAAAAATGATTATCTCTACAGCATGTTAATTTAACATCTCAATTATAAAATCACCTTTGCTTTGTATTAAATGAACACATACTAATTATTTATTCTTGCACTAGAAATGTTAAAAGATGCTTTTTCATGGTAGAAGGGTCCAGGTATTTGAGCCTGGCCCTCTCCATCAGCCCTCTGAGCGTGCCACAAGGCACTGGCAGATGTACTCATCATCCATCATGGACCTTTTATGTTTGGTTACACTGTTCTCTCCAAAATTATGTATGGCATCTGGAATTGAAGATTATAACTCAACAGCCCTATGTATGCACAGCTGGAGATGACAGGCCAGATTCTGGCCTGTGTTACAGCCCTTTGTGTTGCTGCAGTATTGAAAAAGGGGTGTGAAGGTTATTCTAAATGGGCAGGTCAGAGTTCCACTGGCATGAAGAATGCTGGTCTGGTACTGACACAGCATAGCTCTCTCTCCAACACACCCTCCTGGCTCAACTTGGAAAGGGGGCCTAAGAGGAGCATAGTTCAGGATGACCAGAGCACACTGTGCTCCTGTGATCTCTGGGCAGCGTAACAGTTCCCTGGGGCTCTTACAAAACTAGCTACATTCAGAGTAGCTCTTCAGCCAGACTAGTTCCTGGCTGCCAAGAGGATGAAGGAAGCATAAAGGTGTCTTAAAGCCACCTTTGCCCTCATCAGCTATGCTATGCTGAGCACAAGTCTGACACAATTAGAGATCAATTCTAGCCTGATGTATCTGGGACCAAACAACTTCTTGCATGATAAGAAATTCTGTTAAGATGGGGAAAAAAAACTGCTGATCCTGAGATATTTGTTTTCTATGTCGGGCTTCTGTGACTCACTATAGCATGAGTCAGTTTTACATTCTCTTTTCACCTATTCCTTTATTCTAGGTGATGGCCTGTTGTTCCCTGCTTACTATATGTTCATAAAGATATTTTCATACAGATGAAATTACATGTGCCTCCCCCTAACATAACAGAGAGGCACTCTGAACACATCAGAGAGCGCAGATGTCAATAGCCAAAGGGAGGTGCTCCAAACCAAGGGTAACATACTATTAGCTACCTTCAGATAAAGCACCATATTCAGTTGTTTTTTTTCTATGTCAGCTGGCTGACATGGGAGTCCAGTGGTTGCTCCCGAATGCTGGCTCTCTCACATAACAGCACATTGCACCATTAGCCAACTCCTGTGCTTGTATTTCTATGCATTTTACATGAAATAATAAAGCTACCTGTGAACAATACAGTACTATGCTTTATGCATCATACTAGAGAGTCCATTACAAGAATTGAAAAATATTAAGAAAAAAAAACACAAAGCCAAGTAGACAAACACACAAGATGCCCCCTTAGCAGTTCTGAACATTTATAATTTTCAAGAAATTATTTCCTTCCCATTGTGAATTCTTTTTTACATGGAAACTAGATCAACAGCAGGGGTCTGGCCTGGAAGATAAAACAAGTAGACACTGAACTAGTACAAAAAACACATGGCGAAATCACATTCTAAACCCAACTGGAATGATTTCATTAGGAAGGAGGGAGGGAAAGGCAATGGGCTAACTAACTGAGAACTTCTATGGATTTCTCCAGCATCAGTTCTCTAATAGGCAGTAGGCAACATGTTTCTGTGAAGGGAGAACAAGCAACAATGCCAAATTATAAGAATCTTCTATATTTAAGGCATTCAGAATCTCATTTATAGCACATCTGTTCCAATATATCAGAGCACCTTCTCAGATTCTGAAATCAGTCAACTGATACCATGGATTTATAGAATTTGAGGTGTCAATAACTTTCTGCCATCTCACACAAATATGTGGGTAGGTTATACTTAGCAATGCATGCTGTTCCCATCTCAATTTTAAAAAAATGTTTGTATGACAGAGTCAGATTGCAATATTCTTGGAAATTAGTTTAAAATATACTGATTTATTAACTTCTTCCTAACTCATTATCTAAATTCTCAGCAGTTCATATGTTTTATTTTCAGTGGGGAGTCCAAACCCACTTCAATTAAAGAGAAGTATGGCTTTGGCATAGGTTTTCCCAGAACAGTATTTAGATATGCCAGGCAAGTTGATTATAACAAAAAGGATGATGGGGCCATGACTCATGGCCTTCCAAACTGAAGGCTAAATTACCCTTCCTCCCCTCATTATCTCTATTATTTTTAGTACAATTGGGGAAAGCAACAAACAAACAAAACCCAGCAGCTATATCTAGGACCACTGAATTAACTGAACTGAATCTGCGTTGCAGTGTTTGAACAGCCCAGTGGAATAATGGCATTGCACAGCATGGCAGGAGACAAGAGTGTGGAAAATATCCTGGGACCTTTCCACTGTCACGGGCAGAGACCAGTGAGAAAAGTGAAGCAGGTCATGTTTGGCTCTAGAAAAGCAGGTATAAATGTTCCCCAACTACTTTCCCTCCCATCCAAATCCATGGAATAGCATTAGTAGTAGCCTTTTGGAACACCACCAATTTTCCCTGGCAGTTGCACAGATTTGATAGTGGCAAATGCACATACAGAGAACAGACTGGAATCTGAGTAGAGTAGAAATAGTATCACCTCCTGAATGAAGAAGTGAGCAAATACCCAAACTCAGTTGCCTTATGTGGGAATCTGTCAGGAAATTCCCTCAAGATTATTGGCTGTGGTATATATATAAAAAATCATCACTGCAACTCTTTATCTTCATGGACTGTATTTGGAAAGATACATTAAAAAAATCTAAGTGCACAAGGAGCCAGACTGGTCTGAGTAGGCCAGACTGGTCTATCTGAATGTGCAGTACATATTTCTTCTATAAGTATATTTATCTATTGAAACCTTCCCTTCATAAGGCTTTTAATATCTGAAACTTTTCAAATTTATATAATAAATATTGTATTAAAATATCTGGATAGCATTTACACAAACAAGTTATATAAAAGATGGTCATCACAGGATTACTTCTTCAATTTCATCTTCGAAAGAATCAACAGCCTTAACTGCTGGCTTGCTTGTCGGGTGCTGTAAATGGTGCCTATTTGGGTTCAAATGTTTTCCTTCGCTGAAAAAAAAATCATCATCTTCAACTTTATTGCTTTTGCCCAGAGGAAGAGCACTGCCGGAATCATAGTCTGCTTCCAAACGACTGGAGTCACTGCTTTTAGATGGAAGGATGCTGTTAGCACTAGTCCCAAAGAGTTGCTCCATTAAATTTGACTTTTTCTCTTGCTTAGTATTGAAATCTGTATTTTCTTTAGTATTTTCTTCTAAGACAACACTTTTTTGATTAAGCCAAGTTGGCCTCCCAGACCCTTTCCCAAAGGAAGGTATGTAACTACCAAATGTCAAGTCATTACTTGAATCTGTGGTTCTAACATTTTGCCGCTTCTGACCTTCTGCTTTTATAGTAACATCATGGCTGTTATATACTGGAAATCCATTTAATATTTTCTCTGTGGTCTCTAAGAACTGGGAGGTTTTCTCATTTTTCTCTAGGGAGTCAGATTTTGATGCTGTGTTTGGGAGGTGTGCTTGCAAAGCAAGTTTCATACTAATAGCATTTTGAGTTTCTCTGTCAATTTTATGCATTTTAGCCAGCAGGAACTCTTTTTTTTGTCGGTCTTCTTCTAGTTTTTCAGTGTTGTGTGTCTCATTTTCCGTTTTATATATTTCTGACTCAATTATTGCTTCTTCTTCTTTAGCCAATAAAAAGTTATTTTCTTTTTTCCTTCTGTCAAATTCTTCTTTTTTCCACTCTGCATGAAATTTTTAAAAAAGTTATTTGACATTTTCTAATATTTAAAGGAATTATTTGTTTAAAATCATATACAAAAAACCAGAGCTTTTAAAATTCTTTCAACTAGCATTGGTTTATTTTTTAAAGTAATTTTTCATAAACATATTTACAATTAGGCACAGGCTAAATCTTCTCTCCTAACTTAAAACACTGCCATTTTGTAGTGTAGTTGCATTATTCATCTCTTTTAGTAGTTTCTAAGTCTACTGATTTTATCCTTGCCCTGTGTTTGAACAGAGATGACTAGAACACCATTGATTTTAATAACTCAAATATAAAGCAGTTTGTCAATCAATCTGTCAACAACACTGAGTTCAAGGCAACTTTGGAATATGCAGCACTTGGTTTGGAACCTGCTACTGCAAAGCGAACTGGGCAACAAAATACAAAATGAATAATAATTTTCAGTGGTTTGTTTTTAAGCTTTTCTATATTAGGGAGCAATTTCAAACATTACCTCTTCCTCACTTGTGTGTCTGCAGACCACAGTGTGTGTTGAAAACACCTCTGACAAGCTTTCTGTGCACCATCAAGTGAACACACATGCTTATTTACAAAAACAGCACACACCACTTTCACAGGTATAAATGGCTACTTGAGGTGAAAGGGGTGAAAATCAGGTCCTTCCATATCTGAACTGCATGCATAATGGATTTAAGAGTTTGTGGTCAAGTGACCCTACACACAAAGTTGCATGCACACACAAAGGCGATTTTCTGAATATTTAGCCATCCAAAAAATAATTTTCCTGTCTGAATATAAAGTTTTAAGGTAGGTTCAGATTTCAACAAGAACAACCTGACACACATGTACATAATGGATCCCTCCGATCAGGAATCCTCTCTGAAGAGCTGGGACATGGATCTTGGTGGTGATAGCACTAACAACAATTTGTAGTTGTACTGTACTTTATACCAAGTTTATGAAAACAAACTGTAACAGTAAATATTTTTCATCTATATATGGCATAGCATCTTCACTATGAAGGAGAAGCAGGCAGCTGAATTTCAGTGAGAATGCTGGGTAAAAAATCTTATTTTTACAGTAAGATGGATGAGAGTGCTAATATTAGGACTATTTTACTCCAAGACACCAGGCAGCAGATTCTGCAAACTGTCTATTGACTTTTTTTCCCCATGGACATTTTTTTCAGCTGTGGTTCTCCTCAGTTGGTATCTGGCTTTGAAGCCTTGTCTTGGGGCAGTGACAGGCTGGCACAGGAAGGAGGTTACTTTGTATCCCTTAACATTTTCTGATTTGACCTTGTTCATGTTAAATCATTTATCCTTTTTAGTGGTTTTCCTTTTCCAGAATCAATTTGTTGTTTTCAAGAGAAGCGTTATAAGCCTCATTTGATTGGTATTTTGTTTTGTCTAGTCTTTCCAGCTTGGCCATAGCCAGTTTTCTTACCGTCACATAGCTTCTGGGCTTTCTCCTCTAAAGTCTTCAATTCTTGGTCTTGTTTCAGTTTTTCCTCCCTCTCCCTGTTCCATTCTTGCCTTAGATGCTCTGCTTGTTCTTTCCATTCTTTTTTCTGCGTTTCCTGTTCCTGACATAAATTGATAAAAGAAAGTGTGATAGAAAATTTTCTAATAGCTTTTTTTGTTTATTGTTAAACACGTCTTCCAAATCAGAATGATAATAAGGACTTCAATGAAGCTACTCCAATGGGGAAATGGCCCTAAAACTCTTATCAGACCTAACATGATCTTAAGTACTTGCAAACCATCAGCTTGATTTTGTATAATACCTTTAATAAAAACGGATTCCTGTAATGCTTCATACTAAAATGTATTTGTTCTGGGTTTGTATAGCACCTTGCACAATAAAGTCCTGGTCCACTGGCCGGGAACGGCAAAGCACAGCCACTGGGAGCTGTGGGGGCCATGCTTATGGACAGTCAACATGAAAAAATGTCTCTCGTCCCACTAACGGATTATCCTGACGAGCTGCGTGCCAAAAGTTGCCGACTCCTGGCCAAGGTAGATCACCCAAATCTACAACATTTTGAAGGACTCATGCACCAAAGATTATAGATAATGGAGAAAAAGATTTTAGATCTGAAGACCTAGGAATCAAACTACCAATCCTGAAAAAGCTTCAGCTGCTACAAAAAACAGCAACACAGGCCTACCAAGAGCATCACCCTAATGATCAACCTGCTGAATTGATTCCCAGCTGTATAGAGAGAGATATTCAAGATTTCAGTCCTGGTAATCAAAACTCCTCCTTAAAATTGATCCAAGCACTTGATAGAACCACTTCTCTCGGACATCATGACTTCCTAAATCATTACTTTCTTCTGAACGAACAGAATGGTCAACCACAAAGATAAAAACCTGTGAATGAGGGAACAAGGCTTTCCGAATATGGAATTTTCTTCTGGCAGAGATCAGAATGACCATGAATCTCAATGCTTCCTAAACTAAAAGTTACACTTTTCTTTAAGCTTAGTTTCCCCACAATTAGAAAGAAATTACAAATGTGGGGAGGGAAAGAAACAGGAGATTCTTGTGAATATTTCACTTTTAAGCAAAGTGCAATATATTCCATGATTCTACAGCTATGGAATTTACAGCAGACTTGGTAGGGTCTACCTTACTTAAACTTTCTTGCAGCTCCTCAGTGCATAAGTTACAATTCTCATGCCCTTTAAACATTTGTACAGTGAGTGCAAGTATAGCTAAGGAGGTGAACGAACATCACCTTACACTTCACTTTAATTTTGGCGTTACTGCTCAAAAGTATTAAAAATCAGTGAGATACTATTTTATAATGAAGATATTAACAGCAAAAAACATTGGGATAAAGGTAAATAAATTTCACACTTTACATAGGGGAGCGGGATTTGGACACTAGTGCAAAGAGACGAAGCACTAAAATCCATGATTGTGGAAAAAGGCAGGAGTTAAAAGTAAACCATAATTAAGGCTCAGCAAAAATACTGAGAACAAGAGACCACTCAAATATCTAGACTAGAAATAGAAAAGGAGAAAGAAACCAAAATGTCAAGTCAATAGGGATTTCAGTGAAATGATAAAAGGTAATAAAAGAAGCAGAGAAAGTTAATGATAGTCAACAGGATTCAGAGGAACATGAAATTTAAACAGGGTCATGTAAAACTGTAATTTGGTCTATCCGATAGCCTAATCATTTTCCTATGATATGAGGATGTCTTTCCTAAAATAAAAATTAGACCTTAGGAAATGTAGCTTCTTAGGTGGATTATTTGGTAGATTATTTGGAACTATAAAATAACTCACCATTCTGAGAAGCATCTCCTCTTCTTTCTGATCTGTTACATAAACAGAAACAATCTCTGGTGGTGGAGGAAATTCTACTGGTGAGAAGTACCCACTAGTCTGTACTGCTTTTGTAGTCTGGATTCCTTTTTTAATATTCTGGCTAGTAGCTGTAATGAATATATACAAAACCAAAGCAAGTCACATTTTAATTTGTTTGTAATTCAAAATATTCCCCAAAAAAGAGAAAGCCAAAAAAATTTTAAATGGTCATCTTTGCAGCTCATGAATTTATACCTATGAGTCACTAGTGTTCCTATAATTTGGAAGAATACATAAAAGCATTCTGATCTAGTGAGGATCAGCAGGATTATTATTTTTTCAGTGTGGCTGAGCTCTATTTAAGAAAAAGAAAATTCAATATTTTTGCTCCAAAATTTTATCAAAATGAATAACTATTTAAAAAGACAAAAAATAAATCCACACAAAACAAAGTGTTACATGTTTCTGAAAGTATTTTAAAGTCAAAGTATCTCATAATTAGGGCCAATGGGAACCCGTGGGAAATACTGCCAAATTCTAAGGAGCTTTCCTGAGATTCTTGGGAAGTGTTTGGAGAAGTCTGAAGATATTTCTAATATATCCCCAAATAATATGTTATTTAAATCTACTGAATGGTCTTTTAACTATCCCCCTTGGATACTTTTTCCCCACAATCTGCCGACGGTCTAGATTTTTGTCTACTGTATTTCCCCTCCCTCACAGATGCTCCTTCTAGAGAAACAAAAAGACCAACTTTAATATTATAGGATAATCTATTGCTTGGATTTTTGAGACTAGCAACCTTGTCTTGGAAATTGGAATGGCCTTTCAAATTAACATAAATCCACTGGATGATGCATAATAGAAGGATATGTCCATTAAAGGGATCACCCATGAAATAGTTTAAAGTATTGACATCAAAGCCTGCTTAAAATGCTACAGAAAAGACTGCTTGCCTTACTCCTGGTGAGTAATCTTACTGATTCAGTGTGAGTGGATCTGGCCCCTATATACACAAGTAAAACAAGCAAATCTGTTAGTCTCTAAGGTGCCACAAGTACTCTTCCTTAATATTTAGGAAGATATTGGTACACTGGTTTGAATGAAGATAATTTTTCAAAGTCAGATGGACTGTACTTTTTTTTTTTTTTCCAATGCATACTTAAATTCTGCTCTACTAACTGGAATTAGCAAAACTTCAGACAAACCCCTAAATCCATACAGTTATATGGAAAGACAATGGTCCATATTTCCAGTGGTTCTAATAATTATAATCTACCTGCCTGATTACTAGTTGTAGAATACTATACTATAATATAAGCTACCTGCCTGATTACTAGTTGTGATTTAATAGCAAACTATTTCTAAACAGAGCCCTTCTCCCCACCCCCATGAACATTTGGGATAAATTTAAATTGCTGAATTGAGAGTGGACAGCCCTAGTGGCTTTGTTGGGGGTATGGTGGCTTCATTGTACTATTATTAGGGGACAGTCGAATAACCACGACATGCATTTGTAATTTTTGTTTTGACTGCTGTGTTTAACAGAGACTGAAGACCTCCACAGCCTGGGACAGGACCTGGAAGGGTCAAAATGAAACAAACACTTAATGGCTTAAACACTGAAAGACAATAGAGTCTATTTTGGTGGTAGCTTTTCTGTTTATATCCTTTTTTTAAAATTACCTTTTTTTCTTTGTGTAACATCGGTGTCTTTTTTAGGTGATGGTTTCAACATACGATTAGCATATATATTTTTTGCATCAAGTTCTCTCTCTTTTTCCTGATAATGAATGAGGTAGAGATAGAGTTAAATTAATAAAAAGTTACATCAACTTTTATTTAACAGTCACTGAAATAAATTGTAGCAAGGCTAAGCAACTGTGTAGTTTAAAGGAAAATTATATGTTTTGTTCATTCTTCACTGAATAAAGTCCTTGATTATTCAGCACAATGTTTAAAGAGAATGTTCAAATCCTTAATTCTTTAAATCACAGTTCTAGTACATGGTTTCCTATCCTCTCAAAAACCAGGTGATTTCAAAATACTCTTTAAACAGTTAGTATTGTATCTTTGAACTTATCTAAGATAAAACTGAAGGCCAAACTTTTCATACAAAGGTGCTTAAAATTTTAGAAATCTAAATTACAGATGCATGTGCCTACCATGTTAATTTTCTGTATTATACTAAGTTAAAAAAAAAATCACATTAGCATCCCTACCTGCTAGTAGACCAGGCAATAACTCTGACAAGCAGGATCTGCTACATGACAGCTTTGGCAGCATTGTCAGAATTGGCCCAGGGTGTATTGTTCAGAAAGAGAACACAGAAAAGGACGTGGAAAATGCTAGTACCATAATTTGTATAATGGCCAATCTTGGGAATATAGGCCCTGTTTCAACAAGGCAGTCAGTTCATGCTTATGCAAGTAAGTATATGAGCAGGTCCTTTGACTTCATTGCTTAAATATCTTGCTGGATTGGAGCCATAAATAATATCTTTGGAGCATTGCAGAGATGAAAATTGATCCTGTTTTGAGAAAAATGCCTTTGTTTTTGCCTTGAGCCATATAAAATACAGCGATATATTTCTCTCACATGACTCTTATTAAAAAGAACATAGAAATGAATGTTGCCTAACCAGGAATACTGAATGTTAGTTAATAAATAGTGCTGGGATTCTTCTGATCATGAATATATTTTTCAATATATCCTAGTCTTCTTTAAAGGAACACTGTCAATTTAATACCCATTTATTTGAAACTAGCAAGTTTATTTAATTTTATTGGTAACACTTTAGATTAGTAGCTCTTAATCTTTTGTACTGGTAACCCTTTTCATATAACAAGACACTGAGTGTGACTCCCCTTATAAATTAAGCTGACAGCTTGCAACCCCCCCATGTAATAACCTCGCACTCCTGGATGGGTCCTGATCCCAAGTTTGAGAACCCCTGCTTTAAATTACTAAAAATGTAAGTTTTAAAATCCTATTTACTTTTCACAGCACATACTATTACTTTTAATTTCTCTCAGATTGGGCAGCTAACATTACTTAAATCAGTTTCACTTTTATATCCTGCCATGGTGTTTAGCTGTTTAAACACAACTTCTTCCAGTGGAACTAAAAGTCATGGAAACATTTCTATCAACCGTAGGTTTCGTGAAATCTTTTTACATAATCTATATTTTTGTCCAAATCTGAACTGGCAGCTTCTCCTTCAGGAAGTACTGACTACAGTAGTACTAAATAATACTGTTCAGTATGATTTTTTAAAACAATGATTCTTATAGCCTAATTTTAGAACCTGTACCCCTAAACTGAGCAAGTAATTGCTTGTGCTGATAAAGAAAAAATGCATAGCTAAAACTGACAGGATGCACGTGCAATCACTCAACCTATGTGCACAGCTACAGTATTACATATGCAATTTAGGCGTATTAATTGCACGTATTTGTTTGCAGGTATAATTTTAAAAATCCAGCCCTTAGTTTTCTGTACAGCTTGCAGTTTAGCAGTGATTTCGGATTGTGTACTTGACTTATCCTTTTCCTTTCTAATGCAAATCTATGCATATAAAAGCCAAATGGTGTATGCATGTATGTATGCGTGTATGTATGTGCACTTACTCCTTCCACACCGTTTGAGCTAGAGACTTGAAATTTGGTAGTTATAGGTCTTAGGGTCTTAATCAGGGTAAGAGTCGAAAATTTTTCAAATCTCACCTCTGACGCCCCCCCAGGGGTGAAATTATTTAAAGGCCAATCACATCAGCTGGGCAGCTGCTGTTCTCTGTGACATAGTTATGATGTCATAATACCCCCTCCAACGGACCCTGCATTCGCTCAGCTCTCTGCCCCCTCCCCCCTCCAACGGACCCCGCACTCGCTCAGCTCTCTGCCCCCTGCCCACCTCCGACGGATCCGAGTTGGGTTTGGTTGGAGGGTAAGTGAGGTGGGGGTGTCGGGTTTGGTCGGGGGGTAAGTGAGCCGGGGGTGTCGGGTTTGGTCTGGGGGGGGGGGGTGGGAAGGTGTCGGGGTGGGTGAGGTGTGGGTGTTGGTCAGGGGGTGTTGGGTTTGGTGGGGGGGTAAGATAGGGGTGTTGGGTTTGTTTGGGGGGGGGTGAGAAGGGGGGGTCGGGGTTGGTCGAGGGGTAAGTGAGGTGTGGGTGTCGGGTTTGTTTGTGGTGGTAGGTAGGGGTGTCGGGTTTGGTTGGGGGGGAAAGTGAGGTAGGTGTGTCAGGTTTGGTCTACGGGGGGGGGTGAGGTGTGGGTGTTGGTCAGGGGGTGTTGGTAGGGGGGTGACGTGGGGGTGTTGGGTTTGGTTGGGGGGGTGAAAATGTGAGTCGGGGTTGGTCGAGGGGTAAGTGAGGTGGGGGTGTCAGGTTTGCTCTCTGCCCCCTCCAACGGACCCCGCACTCGCTAAGCTCTCTGCCCCCTCCCCACCTCCGACGGACCCGAACAACGCCGGGTATTTTCGCTAGTAATAAATAATGATGACTGACAACAATACGGTCCCTTTCATACAGGTATTCCAGAACCCGAATTTAGAAGATTAAATTTGAAAAGAGAAAGTGAACCCTTTTGCAGAAAAATTGAAGTTTAATTTAATCAGTCCCTGCAAAATTAACTTGAAATATTTTAATAATAAAGTACTCCCACAGTTAAAAATGCATTAAAGTTGATGGAGTTTAATATTACAATACAAATATTTTTACCTTTAGCTTTTGATTTAGTTGTTGAAGCTCTTCTTGGAGAGCTTTACTTTCTTCTTGGGCCTCATGTAGCCTTTTTTTCTCAGATTGCAAATGTCGCTGGAAGCTGCTGTTATTCAGCTCAAGGTTTTTCTCCAAATCCTGCAGTTCATATGATAATAGAATGTTTAAAAAAAACTGCAATTTTTAAAAATAAACATAATATATAAAAATGCTATTTGAGAGTCAAACCTGACTCTGCTTCTAGTGTGGCTACGGAGGCCATTTGACTGTGTCCACAGCAATGTGATCAAATCCAGAAGTTAACCAATGGGGACAGGTTTGGTTGGTGCCCAGCCCCACCTCACCCACATACAGGGAGATAACTCTGAGGAGGCACTGGGTATTCACAATACCTCCCGGATTCTGTATGCTGTTGGACACAGAGGCCATGTGACCCAACAGAGGGCTCTCAAACTAGCATATTAGAAATAAAAGAACATCCCCACGAAAAACTGGGATAAAAATAAGGAGAGGGAGGAGAAGACATCCTCACAATGATTTCCCAACCTTCAACCATTTTTTTTTTGTGGAGGTTTAATTTTGGGGGACCCTGTCCTTGTGATAGCTGTTTAATGTGAACAGCATATAATGACACTGTGAGGAAGTAGAAAAATATCCAGAGTGTCTTTAAAGAAAAATATCACTTTTATCACACCTGGAATCATAAGTGCTAAAATACCTTAAATCAGGGGTCAACAACCTTTTAGAGGTGGTATGCTGAGCCTTCTTTTAATCACTCTAATTTAAAGTTTCATGTGCCAGTAACACATTTTAATGTTTTAGAAGGTCTCTTTCTATAAGTCTATAATATATACCTAAACTATTGTTGTATGTAAAGTAAATAAGGTTTTTAAAATGTTTAAGAAGCTTAATTTTAAATTAAATTAAAATGCAGAGCCTCTCGGACCGGTGGTCAGGATCCAGGCAGTGTGAGTGCCACTGAAAATCAGTTTGTGTGCCGCCTTTGGCACACGTCCCAGAGGTTGCCTACCTCTGCCTTAAAACATAGACATGTCGGACTTGAAGGGATCTCAAGAAGTCATCTTGTCCAGTCCCTTGCACTCAAGGCAGGACTAAGTATTATGTAGACCATCCCTCATAGGTGATTGTCTAATCTGCTCTTAAAAACCTTCAATGAAGGAGATTCCACGACCTCCCCAAGCATGGGAAGGAATTGCCTAACTACCCTGACAGTTAGGAAGTTTTTCCTAATGTCCAACCTTAACTTGCCTTGCTGCAGTTTAAGCCCGTTGCTTCTTGTCCTGTTCTCAGAAGTTAACAAGAACAATTTTTCTCCCTTTTCCTTGTAACAACCTTTTCTGTACTTGAAAACTGTTACGTGCCCTCTCAGTCTTCTGTTCTCCAAACTAAACAAACCCAGTTTTTTCACTCTTCCATCATAAGTCAAGTTTAATAATTTTTTATTGATCTTTTATCTCTGCACTCTCTAATTTGTTCACATCTTTCCTGAAATGTGGTGTCCAGAACTGGAAAATATCTGGTTACAGTATGGTAACGTTACAGTACAGAACTAATGTTGTTTCAGTTCCCTAACTTGGCACTTCCATACCTTTAAATATTTGCATTTCACTTAAATTTAACCTAAGTCTTGAATTTCCTAGATTTATAATGCTTTTTATAGGTTTATGGGATTTTAAAAATAAATGATACCATCTCTAATTTTTTTTACCTTAAATTTCCTACATAGGCCCTCAACCTTAACATAGTCAAATACGAGCATAAATACCAGACAAAAGCTAACACCATACACAACTGCTAGACAGTTAAATTCCTCTAATAATGTTACAGGCCCAATATAAAAATAGTTTTGACTTAAAGGACTTTTTTCCCCCCCATGGCTATATAATTTTGCTGACCTGAATGAAAACATTATGCAAAACTTCCCAAAATAAATACCTACTGTACATGTACCTATAAGACAAGATACCTTGGAACAAAATTATGATAATTCTTTGAGCCTATACAGAATAACCAACATTGCATGGATGCTGAGTTATATTAGTTTTCAAGAGAATTTGTTTTAAAAATCATAATGTATTTTGTAGAACTTCAGCATAATATCCTTTAAAATTCCTGAGGATCCTCCTCTTATACACGCTATCTAGTCAAGCAGCACAAACTAGATTATGAAAAATGAAATTAGCTGCATACTTTTCTGGAAGTTATTGCTAAATTGAGTAGCATCTAGTTTAAAAATGCCAAGTCTATAACACGAAATAAAACATACTAGTAACCAACATTATTTATAAACACACAGATAGTGTACTGCACAGATTATATAATGATTGAGCATAGTCATGTACAAAGAGTTTACATGGGGTTACTTATCTGCAATAGAAATAATTTTCCATTCACCCTACTGCTGTAAAAATGGGTAATACAAGTTAATAGAGGATGCTCATACTGGATAGCAGCATTCCTACTCAATTTGTTAAATTAAATTGTTAACTTTCCAGATCTCCCCCACCCACCTTTTTTAAATTTATCTCACCTTAATTCTTTTCTCGCTCTCATCCAGTCTGTTCTCTGCTGAGGCTAGCTTCTTTGCCAGTTCATCTCGTTCAGCTAAGTGCTTATCTTCAGAAAGCTTTTTCAATTTACGTAAAGAATTTTTGGTCCTGTACAGTTCATCCTCTGAATCTTTCAGTCTTCTCTCAGTTGTGCGTTCTCTCGCTTGAGATTTTCGTAAGCGCTCCCTTAATATTCTAATCTCAGTGTTATGTTGAGCGAGGAGCTGAGAGATTTCATTTTCTGTATCTTCAAACTTATTCAAGGCTTTCTCCTGCCTGTACTGTAGCCTCTTCAGTGCCCTGTTTTCTTTCTGCAGCTCATCTAGCTTGATGTGGAGTTCAGTTAACTCATTCCGAAGTTCATTGATTTTTAGCAGCCTGGCAGAAAGAACCCTTTTTGTAACAAGATCTATATCTTTTGCAGGAGAATCCCTATTGAGACTCTGGGAGCGAAAACCCCACCTTCTCCCTCTTTTGGCAGGTGCATATTTGGAAACTGGTTTCTTAGTGGCTTAAAAAAAATAAAGCAGATTTTACTGTAAGGAACTCAGCAAAGCCCATTGTTATTTATTTCTTTATTTCTTCCTTAAAATAAAGCACTTTTCTCCTGAGATTTTTTTTTTTTTTTTTACAATACCTGTGTCATGGTGGTTTTCTTTAGATAAATCAAACACAAAAATATTTAGTCTCATTTTCATAGCTACAAGATAGAGATTTATGTTTATGATGCACTGCAAAGCTGCTATGTACTTTGATTTCTTTTCTTACCCTGACTTTGAAACCAAGTATGCTGCTTGCAACCATCAGAATGAAATTATAAAGTAATCATCTGTAGTAGTTATATTTTTGTTCATTAATTTCAGATTTCATTATAAGTGTTTTAAATAGGAATAGAATCAGAGAGGTAGCCGTGTTAGTCTAGAATAGCAGAGGTAACAAAGAGTCCTGTGGCACTTTAAAGACTAACTATAAAGTTTTGAAGCATACGCTTTTGTACGCTTCAAAACTTTATAGTCTTTAAGGTGCCACAGGACTCTTTGTTACCTCTTAAATAGGAATACTGTATCTCTGTACATATTTCAAATGGTAATCATCAGAGCTTCAGCTAGCTTTGTAGCAAGCATGCTGGAATTTTGTTAGACATATTCAAAAGTACATATATAGTATTTCTGGAAACCTCTTACTGTACTTGCTGTAAAGACAATGACAACAATGGATTCATTGCAATTAGAAACAAAGGTCTAATCTAAACCCTATGAAAATTTGTTCTTCCCTGATAAATTTTAGTTCTGTAATGTTATTTTCCAAGTATCATCCTCATTTTAGTATTAACAGATACTAATCCCAATTAATTTAAAATATTATTTGTATGTGTGTTTCATATATACAACATGCAGATAATATATTTAAGCGATTTGGGATTAGTGTGTATGTATAATATATAAAAATATACGAATTGTATTTATGCATATATATAAGCTTAGCTTTGATTTTTTGCATAGTTCAAATCATAATCATACTGCAGAAGGCAAATAACCCATAGAACAGGGGTCAGCAACCTTTCAGAAGTGGTATGCTGAGTCTTCTTTTATTCACTCTAATTTCAAGTTTCGTGTCCCAGTAACACATTTTAATGTTTTAGAAGGTCTCTTTCTGTAAGTCTATAATATATACAACAATAGTTTTGGTTATATAAAGTAAATAAGGTTTTTAAAATGTTTAAGAAGCTTCAATTAAATTAAAATGCAGAGCCCCCTGGAACAGGGGCCAGGACCAGGACAGTTTGAGTGCCACTGAAAATCAGCTTGCATGCCGCCTTTGGCGTGCATGCCATAGGTTGCCTACTCCTGCCATAGAAAAACTTTCATTTAGAGAACTGAACATATGCAGTTATTACCAAACTAATGCAGAATAGCCTTTAGAAGCAACATATTGGATGCCATCCTATACCTGCCATTGCAGCTTCTGAATCATGAAAGCAGTATACAGCAGAAACACACTACAGTACACAAATCAGGTATTAGCTAAGAGGGAGCAAGCACTATCACCTCTATTTTCCTTTTGGCACTTACTTTATCTCCACTATTCTACAGAGCACATTCTATGGCAAAACAACAGCGTTTAAATCTTTTCTTAGTTTTCCCCTAAGCATTTCCACACACACTCATCTAATAATATTTCTGATACTCAGTTTTCCATAGCTTGATCATATACAATAATCAGTTTTCCCTTCATATAGAGAGTAGTTGGCACACTACATTCAGCTATTCAGAAAGGATTAGGTAATAATTATACCACAGTGCTAACCCCCTGCTTCAACCTATTTCATGAGTTCAAATCAATCTATCAATATAGATTTTATTTTCCAATCCTTATCAAGCACTCTAAAGCTCACATATGGTTTTTCATTTTTGACCATCTGTATAAATCTGAGAACAAAATGTTGGTGTGGTGATCTTGCCATTTTTGAAAGACATTTGACAAGTATGCCTTCAAGTCAACAGATACATTCAGTTTTTGCCACAAAACCTCATCAACTACCTCTTTCCTTCACAACATATTGCAACAAAACCATGGCAATTTTTTTTCCCCAGAGACCTACATACAAAGCTAAAATACAAACAGGCATGGGGACTTGACACTCCTTAGCACAGCTGAACTGAGCACCAAATAGGTTAACAAAGAAAGAAGATTTCAGGACATGATCCATGTGCAGTTCACTGATTTGAGGCCTCATCATGATCCAGTTGGACCTCATGCATAATGAAGGCCACAGAATTTCACCGAGTGATTCCTGCATCAAACCCATTGTGACAGATATTGTACCATGCAGTACATTTGGGGACTATTATATTGACTTTATGAATGTTATCTGTATCTTTGTGATGCTATTGTATCACCCTTACAAAAAATTATCTGCAAAAGGAACTAAAAATCCTAGGACAAGTAAACAACTTGAAAGAAGTACCACAGCTAGAATTAATTGAGAAAACAAAAGAGGGTATAAAGACCAAGAGTGAACTGATTGGAGGTCCTCATTTAGATCCAATCAACAGACATGAATCTTTGTCCAAACCTTACTGAAAGACTGGAGAGACTGGAACCTACAGGGTCGGCACATGACCGAAGCAGACTTAAGTATGTGTTTAGACCTTTTATTTTTTGTGTTTTTCCTCTGCATTGCTTTTGTCCTTAAATAAAAGCACTTTGGTTTGGGAGAGTTGTTTCATTATTTGCAACCACTTGCATACACTGTCCATGACCCCTTTGAGAGAAAGAGAAGCACAGGTGCTGGATTCCAGTCAGGACTGTTGGAATAATCACAGTGAAGTGTAGGGGGTAGCAACCTAAAACCCGAGTCTGTTGGGAGAGGGATGCACAGCTCTGCCCAGAGAGACGTGAAGGTTGGAGTCTTGAGACTTAAGAGGGTCCTCCTTGAGCAGACCAGAAGGGTCAAAGAAACTATGAGACTCATAACTTCTGGCTAAGAGTCTATCTTTTAGAAAGACAGGATATAGTGTAACTTAAACGGGAAGTTGTGTGTGATGGCTCAGTAGAAACAGCCAAAACTCAGCATAGAGGCTATTCAGGCATTATCCCTCTTAAGAGCCACAGAGTTATCCTCTTCTCGCTTCTTGCTGAGTGGAGAGTAAGCTCCATTACCTCCACAATCAGAGTCAACAAAACAGTTTACCAAGGGGATTGGGGTGGAGGGGTGTTGGTAAGGAAGATGGGAGTGGAATGAATTATAATTTTGGAGAATAATCAGTTAAAGCACTTTTGTTTTTGAAGCTCCAAGGATGGAAATATATATTATATATATATATATATATATATATATTTTTTCTTGAGAAAGAACACACTGCATATAACTACGGTGGAAAGTCTAGTAAAAGATATATCCATAACAAAGATCTTGGGGACATTTTGTTTAAGAAATTATAAATATTCTTCCCTGGATTTAAGTTTTCTATAATGTATAAAAAGGGTTTGCTTCAAGATCTCTAATGACGACCTTGGGAACATAAGTAGATCTGAAGTTCTGTTGCAATTCGAGTATGGGACCAGAGCAGAATTCACTTATCTTTTTATTTCTTGCCAGAAAAAATAAATAATTCTAAAATTAAGTTTAGCAGAATTTTATAGGCAAAGGCTAATTTGAGTTATCAAAATAAAAGTTACAGACCAATTACCAAACATAAAATAATTTATATTTTCTTCCCTCAAAGTTTAAAATACTGCTAACACTTGCAGACTGTTTCAGGGTGCCATGTTTTGTGATCTACTTACCTTGGTAATGCACAAGGCTGCTCAAAGTCTGTGTTTTGTGATCTTTTTCCCTTGTAGACTCAGAGTTTAGTGAACGTGATCGGTCAGAAGCATGAGATCCATCATCTTCATCTGAATAGTAGGAATTGCTATTTTTATCGCCATCCGATGTTCTGTCATGATCAGAATCCAAGCTCCTTGTTCTTTCTCCCATTTTTCAAATCACAGTTGTTCTTCAGATTTTTCTCAAAGAATGTTCATTTTGACAGGGAAGAACGTTTTAGTAGTTATAGGTAAAACTGTTGGCTCCTGTCCAAATCTTTTTTATCCTCATGTTCAGAACATGAGCTCTTGGTGTTCATTTTAGCAATCAGGGGCCATCATTCATAATGCATTTTTCTACAACAGTTTAAAAAAAAGGAACTGAGAATATTTTAGTGGTTCAGCTTTTAGATTTCACACAGAAAAAAACCCAAGGGCAAGATAATTCAGGATTCCCATGATCTCATGCCAAACGTGTCTGTGTATCAGCCTTGTCAATTATGTCAACAGGAATAGGTATCACTATGGGAATTGCTCAATAGCCTTTTGGGGTATTGCACACAACCCCCCCCTTCTCCACCACCCAAAACAATGAAATGGTGGATTTAAGCATTAAGTCATTCCACATTATAAAAAGTTAGAAAGAGGTAATTTTTGGACCACAAAACTGATGACAACATTCTTCAAATTTGGATCCAGAGTTGAGGATCACAGGCTTTGGGGTATTTTTGTTTCCACGGTAACACTCTGCAAGACTAATGCCAGAAACAAAAACTAGTGAGAAGACCCTCTGAAAATAGCTGATGCCCAGTAAATGCCGATTTAGGCGTGACGACTTCTGGACACAGCAAGGGACAGACAGATGTGAAACACAAGGAAGGGGTTATTATCCCAGCTAGTGAGGGCGCTGATGGAAAATCAGCAGCCCTGATCCCCAAGTCCCTCTCCCCTCATGTCCCCTTGCCCAGCCCCCTCCCTCAACTCCCCCACCCACTCCCGGCCCCTCCCTCTTCCCCTCAAGCCCCATCCCCAACCCTACCTCCCTCCCCATCCCCCACACCTCATCCGCCGACCCCCGCCCCCTGCAATGAACTCGGGTCAATACGAGGCTCTGCCCAGCCCCCGCCCGGTACCTAGTGTCGCCGGCTCCGCGCCGCATCCCCTCCCAAGCCGAGCCCCGGAGGCGGTTCGCTTAAAGGGGCCGCCGCCGGTCTGGGGATATTTACAGCGGGTTCCAGGGTAACGGGGCAAGGACGGAGGCGGAGAATGGGCGGGGCGGGATACGAAGCCACCCATCGGTTGCCCGTCCTGCCAAATCAACCGTGCAGAGCCCGTCCCTTCTCCTGATTGGCTTCAGGGCGAGCGGAAGGCGCCCGTCTTATTGGCCGGGGTTGGTGGCGGATGCGCAGGGCGGGCTGCTGATTGGCTACTGTGCAAGAGCCTCGCAGTGTGAGCCCTGGGCTCCAGGGGAGGGGGAAGAGGAGGAGGGCGCCATGCTGGGCTCGGGCCGGGCCTAGGAGTCGAGTGCGACCCGCGGCGCGCAGTGCGGTGTCCTGGAGTCTCCCTGGCAGTCTTGCTCCGCTGCACGGTGCCTACAGCAGCGCCCCCCACCCCCGGGGAAGCCGTGGGGCTGCCCCGCAGACAAGGCAGATAGACAGACCTGATCCACCCGCACAACGTGTGTGGAGACCTGCTGCCCACAGTGTGATCCGCCCCAGCCCAGCCTGCAGACCGCCCACTCCGGGATAAAGGCCCAGCACCACCCCGCACAATGGCGAGTCCTCCCTCTTCCCGTATATGAAGAAAGAATCTGCCCCTCCTTTGATGTCCAGGTTCCTGCACCAAGTCGCACAAGCCCTTCACCACAAAAGCACTATGGCTCAGATCCTCAGGTTCGTACTTAGGTGCCTTAAGGGTATTAAAGTCCCACTTGGGCACCTACAAACCTTTGAGGACCTGGGCCTAAAATACTAAAAACAAAAAATAACACTCCCTCCCCATATAACTCCTAGACCTCTGATACTAATCTCCAGGTGAGTGTTGTGAAGCAACTCCCTCCAAAACTCAAAATATGGACATCTAAAAACACACAAGTTAGAGAACAGATCAAGCAAGTTTTAACAGCTGCAGTTTAATCTTTCAGTTGCTGTGAAACGTACAAAACAAAGGAGTCATTTACCGAATACAGAATCGGTTACTCTAAACTCTGGGTGGAATCCAAGAGATTTAAAGCAAAATGATAATCCAGCAAGGAATGACTGAATATGATAGAGGAGAAACTGAAAAGGAAAAGTATTTTCGGAGTGTGTGAAGAGCAGAACCTCCCCTCACTCCAATACTGGGGTTCAAGTGAGGGGTCTCTTCTATGACCTCACAGAGTGCAAGATAGTTTCTTGTTCTTAGATATTTTGGGGAAAAAGTTAAAAAGATGCACATTCTATATAACCCCATAGATCAAAAATTGATAAAAACAATGACATTTAAATCCTCAAAAGTACAGTACTGTGGAAACCTGAGAAGATTTTGGCTGTACTAGTACTTCTCATGAATATCTGAAATTTCTATCTTAAAAAAGAAAAGACTGACAACACACTAGAGTTTGTCAAATAATTTTGAATTTGAAAATGGGCCCAAGATACCTAATTATGCAAAATGTGGGCCATTCATGGTGGTTTGGATTCTTGATGGCTCCCATCAATTAGGACAATTGGTTGTAAATGGCTCTATTTACTTGCAAGCCTTCCTGTGAGTCTGGCCAGGAAGAATGAAGACTTGGGGTCTCATAGGACATGTCACTGGTTACTGGAATCCATTTTAAACCTGATGCTTTTCCATTTAGAAGGAGGGGTGGAGACCCAGAGAGACAAAAGATATTTTTAGCTAGGCTATACAGATCTCAGAGGGGAGACCATTGTTTCCCAAATTGTGGATCCTGACCCAAAAGGCAGTATCGGGGGAGTCACAAGGTTATTTTAGGGGATTGCGTTATGTCACCTTCACTTCTGTGCTGCCTTCAGAGCTGGGCAGCCAGAGAGTGGGTGGCTGGTGGTCAAGCAGCAACGCAGCAACGCAGAAATAAGGGTGGCAATACCATAGCATGCCATCCTTCTGCACTGCTTCGGGGGAGCAGAGGGGGGCTCTGAAGGCAGCACAGAAGTGAGGGTTGCATGGTATGGCATTGTCACCTTCATTGAATATAATTCTGCTATTTGTATACATGTAGCATTTTTGTATATGAAGTTATGAGTATTGGCTCTATACCTGGATTTCAAATGTTTGCCCCCTAGGGTAATGACCTAACAAGGTAGTTAGCCAGCACATGTTGGAGGGGCTATTCAAATTGAGTAGCCCATCAAAAGGACACTTAACTCACAGTGGACCATGGGAGACACCCATCTAAACTGAATGGACTTTTCTGTGGACATTCCTATCTGAAGAATAGGTAATGGATTCCTGCAGTGACTTAGTGAAACTGGGCATGGGCATGTGACTTGTCCATGTGACTTCAACCACCATCTTGTTACTGTACTTTTCCACAGTAAGAAAAATGGGATTCCCTCCGCATGGAAGAAGCTATAAAAGGCCCTAGAAACACCTCCATTTTGCCTCTTTCCTGCTCAGACTTCTGGACTATGGACTTACACTAATGGGAGCATTCTAATCAAGGGACTGAGGTCCTTCCAATGATTTGGAAACAGAGATTTATCAAGCCATTAGTTTATTCCATCACTGCTACAAGCCTGAAGTAAGAGCTTTGCAATTACTGTATGTATTTGAGTCCTTTAATTAATTTTAACTTTCACCTTTCTTTCTTATATAAATATACCTTTAGATACCAAAGAATTGGCATCAACATGATTTTGGGGTAAGATATGAGTTATATATTGACCTGGGTGTGTGGCTGGTTGTAAAGAGCCCCTCATCTTTAAATCCAGTGTTTTGGAAAAAGTTGCTTTTATGACTTGTGATAGCCAGTGTGGCGAAACAGAAGTTTACTTTTGTTGCTGGTTTGGTATATCTCATAAGAGAATAACTGCCAGTGTTGGGGTTTGTCCGCCCTATTTCTCAGTAATTTGTTCTAAATTGGGTATTCTCAGTTGTGGCTCACAAAAGAACGGTTACACCTTATTTCTGCATTTCTGCCTTCAGAGCTGGGTGACTGGAGAGTGGCGGCTGCTTACTGAGGGTCCAGCTCTGCAAATAGCAGCGCAGAAGTATGGGTGGCAATACTATACCACGCCATCCTTACTTCTGCACTGCTGCTGGTGGTGGCTCTGCCTTCAGAGTTAGGCTCTCAGCCAGCAGTTATCACTCTCCAGCTGCCTATCCCTGAAGGCAGCATTGATGCCAGCAGCAGCACGGGTGTAAGGGTACCAACCTTACCTACAATATCTTATGATCCCCCCAACCCCTCTTTGGGTCAGGAGCCCTACAATTCAGGCTTAAATAGCTGAAATAATGAAAATTATGATTTTTAAAATCCTATGACCGTGAAATTGACCAAAATGGACCGTGAATTTGATCGGGCCCTATCTATGAGGATCTGGGGCTTAGATGCTTTTGAAGACTTGACCCCCAAACAATAGAAAACAGGCAATGCCAAAAACTAGTTAGGTCTGTGAATTTTCTGCTTTGTGACATTCTCAGAGTTATCCTAATTATAGTTAAAACTTTTGCTGTAGCACTGGCAATATTATGAAAGTGGTTAAAAAGTAATGAACTTGTATGGACTATTTCTTAAGTATGCCCTCCTCTTGTTCTGTACAACTCACCCTTGTGTTAAACAGCTAAAGCACATAATTCATAACAGACAGCTTTGGTAGTGAGACAAGGTAGGTGAGGTAATATCATTTATTGGACAACTTCTGTTGGTGAGAAAGACAAGCTTTTGACCTGTTGTGGCGAATCATTAATGTCCTTCCAACAGATACAAGGAAATGTGGGATAACAAAGACAGAATTATTTTATTGCTTGCAACAGGAGGAAATGTACTGCTCGCATCTTGTAGCCAGACCAGCGGGATGGATCCGAGACCATTACTATCCAAAGAGAACGTAAGGGGCTCATAACCTTCTCTATGCCCACCTAACCACCTTAGATAGCCCACTGCTCCTAATGAAAGGAAAGCGATAAGCAAAGAAAGCAATATGAAAGCAAGAGCAATAGAAAACAATGTAGAAGAGAACTTCACTCCAATATTTCAAGGATTAATTATAATTAGTTAGCTATTTGTGAATTGGTTAGCAAATAATTAATCATTAGTTACCGAATGACTTGTATTCAGACTGCTTCATCAGCCTCTCCAGGTACAACAGTTTTATTGCACTTAAATCGACTGCTGAGCTGGAACAAACACAGAGATTTTGCCACACTGAAATAGAAACTATTTGGAGGATGTTTTGAAAATGCGTAAGTCTAAAACATACAGATAGTTTGTCAAGTGAGCTGTTGGTGCCATTTATGTAAGTGGTGTGTAACTTGATGCCTGTCCTGGACAGGACAAACTAATGCATGAGTTATTTAGCAAATATTAGGAAGACTTCATGCTTTGCAGACCTCTGATATCCCCGAGAAGGAAGATTGAAGCCTTTACCTCTTGCATACAAAACCTGGATGGAAAAGTTTTTGGAACAAAGCACTGCATTACTGGTCCAGAGAAGGAGGTAAAAGACTGTTTTAATATATTGAAGGGAACACTTTCAAGCCCCAAATCTTAACTGAAAGTAGGATTTTTTTTTTAGAAAGTTGAATGGAAACATTGGAAAACCAAATCGGGTCATAGTATCATACAATTTGAGGTTCCTGGATGTACCAGCAGCGAGAGTGCTCCCAGAATTGTTAAAATTTGTGGAAATCTTACTTATTCTACTGTTTTATATCTATATAATTAAGGAGATCCCCAATGCACAGAAAAATGGTGCAGAATTCCACCACACAATAGGAATGGCCGTGGCACACCAGGAGGGACTATAATAGTTGTTATATAAAGCCTCTGCTCAAATGTGATTGTAAGATCTGTAACCTGTATCATTAAGTTCTGCAACCTTTTTGCAGATTTTGTAACTTCAGTTACTGTTAGCATAGCCTTTTACATTTTGCAACCTTTGCAAGTTCTTACCACTTGTATGAACTTCCAAGCTTTGTAATATCCCATCACGTAATCAGAGAGAATGTGAACAAGGGAATGTGTGTGGACGATAAGGGAATGTGAACGAGGAAGTGTATGTGGGACTGGGCAGAGAGGAACTGCAAGGAGAAAAGAGCCAGGAGTGTCTGAAATAATCTGCCCTGAGAAGGCAATAACGGAATGCTGTAAAGAAAAGATGCATGAAAGGACCAGGAATTGGGAATGCTTCTCAGTGACAGACACAGAAGAAAAAACTGTGTATGTGACAGGAGTCGGCCAGTTCCAAAATAAAAGGAAGCAGCCACACACCCAAGCTGCTGCTCCTTGACCTGCTCATCAGCCTGGATCTGTGACCACAGGTGGACACACCAGATCTACAGTGCTTTGGCTTCTTGGCTTCCCATGTTGTCTCCTCCGGTAACTCTCTGCCGGTGTAAGTGTGGGAGTGCATGTGTGTGTGTATGAATAAGCTCCTTCCCTTTTCTGTCTGACCTAATGGGATTGTAATAAAACTAATACAATGGCCCTGGGTTGGTTTTTAGGGGAACAGAGGTAACAATAGTTACTGTATCTAATGTGATGGATAAAGCAAATTCCCTGAGCTACCAGAACAAAAACAACCCTTGAATTTGATGGGGGATGGAAATCTTCATTTTATTGGTTTGAGTGCCAGAACTTTAAGTAGAATTGGGTGGTTTCTAGTTGAAAAGCAATATGGCTAAAGGAGCAGAGATTGTGCCCGGTTTACTACCCAGCAGTTTGTGAATCATGATGACAAAGCCTTTTGAGATTTAAAGCTGCCTACTTAACTTCTGCAAAAGATCAGCAGATAATAAAAATCTTACTAAGGACTCAAACAACAAGCAAGAAGATTATTTTTGTCTCCTTTTGTCTCCCCATTTTCTTGGGTCAATATTCTTTCCCTTAACACAAGATGTAATTGAGGAATTTCTGATAATTGTACGTTGCAAACAAGCACATAGACACTTATGTAAATCCAGTGATAACCATTTGTGTGTAACCTGCATGCACATTTACAGAGCACTTTTGTTCAAACTCCAAGAATGCTAGTCATATTAAAGAGACATGGGATTAAACTAAAACCCTATATCCAGATGTACCAAACTTTCTGGACCAGGTATGTGATCTCCAGTATCAAATAAACTAGTTGCTTCCCCTCTCCTTTGCAATAATGGTGTACCTGAAATTGTTACTAAGATTCACAAAGAAATTTAGGCACCGAGAAAATCACGGTGATTCACTAAGCCCGGGTTGGCTACCCAAGGCTTCCTATACAATGATTTGGGAGAGATGGGAGCCTGATGGTAGGTCTACATTACAGGCACTACAGTGGCACAGCTATGCCTTTGGAGCACTGCAGCGTAGACACTTATTACACTGACAGAAGGGGTTTTTCTGTTGCTGCAGTAAATCTATCCCCTTGAGAGGCAGTGACTAGGTCGATAGAAGAGTTCCGTCACAACAGAGCTTAGGTTGGCCTAACTACATCTCACAGGGGTGTGATTTTTTCACATCCCTGAATGACATAGCTAAATTGACCAGTGTATTAGATGTAACCTCTAAGGAGCTTATCTTGGTTCCTGGGTCTTTGTGTGCTATTAATTAAGGGAGAGGCATACTGTCCCTGTGAGGAAGGGGGGCCAAGGGCCGACTCAGTCTGCTAGGCACAAGGGAGAGGAGAGACACTATTTTGAGAGATGGGGCTCTGTTGGCGTGGGGCAGAGATAGTAGGTATGCGTGGATGGCCACCAGCATGCCTACTCAGAGGAGGAGCAGTGTCTGAGAAAAAGGAGGGGAGGAGAGTCAAGTGATTGAAAAGTAAAAGCCAGGAAGAACAGCTAGCACGAGCAAAACAGAAGATCCTTAGTGAGATGCTCTGACATTCTCCAAGGTGCAATCTGGACTATTGAGCAGTAGTGTTGTATCGCATAGCCAGAAAGGGTTAAACATCCTGCAGAATGAATGACTCAAATTCAACTCTTACATATATGTGGGGGGATAACGGTTGTGTTTTTGCATATTTACATACATATGGTAATGGTCAACAATGTAATCAATGGTCCCTGTCTATGCTGTATTCTGATAAATCAGAGATCAAAAGAACATCCTAGCATTTAAATGAATTGTAAACACAGCATATATCTGTATTAATCTCTCTTTAAAATGTATATAAAATCATCTGTGATGGGGGAACAAGCCAATTGCCATATGTTAATTCATATAGCTAAATACCGGTGATGGACCTCCTTCAGAGTCATCCTAATTACCTTTTGTTCCTCAAGAGCCTCTGACTTTTCAAAGAAGACATGAAATTGTATAAAAGATCCTTGGGTCCTGATCCCGCTTAAGATTCATCAGGGGACGCTTGACCCTAAATATGATATTGGACATTGGACTATAATCTATGAACTGTTTCTGAAAGAACTCTTTGCAACTACAAAGCTAAACTATCTGCGCTATGTTTCAGTAGCTGTGTTAGTCTGTACCAGCAAAAACAATGAGGAGTCCTTGTGGCACCTTAGAGACTAACACATTTATTTGGGCATAAACTTTCTTGGGCTAGAACCCACTTCATCAGATGCATATGATTCAGTGGGATTTAGCCCATGAAAGCTTATGCCCAAAGAAATGTGTTAGTTTCTAAGGTGCCACAAGAACGCCTCGTTGTTTCATCTGTGCCATGTATCTGAACCTCAAGAATTTAACTCCTGTCTGAATGTATATTGATCTTTTAACCATACTCTCTCTTTTCCTTCTTATTACATTTTACTTTAGTTAATAAGGATAAGCTGTATGCATGTGTTTGGGCAAGATCTGGAATATTCAGTAACCTGGGAGGTAATGTGTCCAATCTTTTGGGATTGGTAGAATCTTTTCTTTTATATCGTGAAATAAGATTTAGAGGAGTTTTCATCATATTAGACTTGGGTACCTGGATGGAGGCCTGAGGCTGGATGGAAGCTTGAGGCCTGAGGCTGGGAACTGTGTTGTTGGTTTCTGGACAACCAGCAAGGTAATAAAGAAGCTGTTTTATGCTGCTTGGTAATTCTAAGTATTGAATTATTCACCAGCTTTGGGATTTGGCTGTCCCATTCTTTGCAGTTCCCTCTAATTGAGAGGCCTCAGCTGGCTCCCACTGGGACCCCAGTCACAGATATTATAGAATCATAGCATATTAGGGTTGGAAGAGACCTCAGAAGGTCATCTAGTCCAGCCCCCTGCTCAAAGCAGGGCAAACCTCAACTAAATCATCCCAGCTTTGTCTTTGAAAAACAGGCTTACCCACTCCCCAGACTTATCTGGTAAACACACTTCTGTCATGAATTCAGCTTATGCTCATAACTTTACATATGATGTTGCTATATACATGTCACTATGATATTATTGACCAGCAAGTTATTAGTTTTCAAATGGTACCTCAGAAGGCATGTTTTGAACAAAGATTATTACAATCGTGTGTAGGGTGTGAACACAAGAGTGCACGCCGTCAAAGGAAGTAACTGGCTGGATAGGGGCATTACATAGGCTTGAGAATGGATTCACGTAAGCCAGTATGCTCATCTAAAATAGCTAAGGGAGATGCCACGCCAAGGGGCTATGTGTTAAGCCCCACCTACTCTCTCAAAGATAGTTGCCTAAATCCAGTTGCAGGGCGGCACCTCCCTCTGCTTGGGATTCTGAGCTGAAAACCATCTCTTGTCATTGTGGCTAAATAATGAAAGAATCACTGGGCGAGAGAGAGCAAGCAAGCACAAGAATGACTGTGTAGCCTAATGATTAGCACATTTGCTTGGGAGTTGGGAGACCCAAGTTCCAGTCACCCTGCTTCCGTGCCTTTTTATTTACTGTATTCATGGTGAAATAACACCAATAGGAGAGACTGACGGAGCCCCATATCAGAATATCCCAGAATAGCTCGGGCATGTAACTGAAATCTCTGTTCAAATCCCTTCTCCTTCTCAAGCGGAAAGGGGACCTGAACTGGGGGTCTTGCACATCCCAGGAGAGTATTCTAAACAGGGCTCAAGGTTATGAGGGAGGTTGTCCTTCCTGCCCTTGCTATTTGGGGTAAACTTGTGCAAAGGGGCCAATTTGGTAGGTGAGCTCTGAGCATGCTTACCAGATTGGGACCCAGAGGCAATGTAGAGAGAGGAACACAATCTTATCCCAGTTTGTGGTTTGCTCTGGGGCTTGGGCACCTTGATGCCTGGAGTGGGGCTGTAGTCTGTAGAAACATAGGTGCCTAAGGAACTTTTACTGAAAAAATATAGGTGCTGAGTGAGTTTAGATTCCTAGTATTCAATGAATCATAAACATCACTCACTATCTGTTGTTTTACTTCCCTCTATGTATAAAAATGTCTTAAATACTGTACTAATAAAAATAAAGGTTTAAAAAGTCAATCTGATTCAATGGAAATTATTTTTGGTCTCCTTTTAAATGGTAAACTCTTTAGTCCAAGTTAATCACTCTGTCACTGGAGTCCCGAGTGTTTCCCTCCTCCAGGACTCACCTGATCACCATCCTGAGAAGTGAGAACCCCTAGGTCACTCACAAGCTTTTTCTCGCATGCCCCACTAAGATGACCTGAAATCTCTTCATTGTGTCCTATCTCAAATGCTTCTGAGTCATCCTCTCAGCTTTGACCACTTACCTTTTATCATTTATCATTTATTCTTCTTTAGACTTTCCACTGTTGTCAACTTTCATCCTATGGCTATTTGCAACTCCTTCAACTGGATTTTCTTGTGCAGCCTCCTGATTGCAATGGCATTATCATTGCTACTGACATTCCTTTTGTATCATTAACAGGCAACAAAGAATAGGCTTCCTTGAGCTGAACTCAACTTGAAGAGGTATGTAGTGGGGTGACTGCCCCACTCAAGTGGAAAAGGGTTTAAACAGCCCTGCAAAGGGCTGTGGCTGGGGGCAAGCACCTCCCAGGCTGATTAGGCCTAGCAGCCACAGGTGGCTGGTTTAATTAAGGCCCAGCTGGCCCTGATAAAAGGGCTCAGTTTGGTGCAGAGGTAGAGTCTTATCTGTAGGCAGAGGTAGACAGGCCTGGCTGGTAGGAGCTTGACAAGATACCCAGAGTAAAGCAGGGGCAGGGCACGAGGAGCTGGGGAAGCTCTTGCCTAGAAACCCCCAGGCTGCAGAGCCTACGGGAAGGCCCAACAAGGGGTACTGGGGTTGCAGGGGGCAGCCCATGGCTAGAGGTAGAAGCAGCAGGCCAACCCCCCTTGCTGGTGATGAGTGGCAATTATACTGCAGTCTGCCTCAGAGAATGGGGGCAAGTGGTGACTGGCAGTTGCCTAGACTGAGGCAAGGTGGGGATAGAGGGTGGAGGGTTCCCCAGAGAGGGGAGATCCTGAGACGGTGGGGGTACTGCAGGGTGCAGCACCCTCGGTAAGAGGGCACCAGGGTCAGGGAGGGACATGGGGCTAGAGCAGCAAGCGGGACATTGGCCTGCAGAGGGCGCTCCGGACACTGGTGAGCTAATTCCCTGGACAAACCAGCAGGAAGTGCTGCAGGTTGAGTCGCTGCCTTGCTACAAGGTACAAAAGGAGCACATTTGGCATTGTTAATGCTGAATTATTTTCAACAATTGCTGTTTTCCAGGTCTGTGAAATGTTGAAAGATTAAGTGGGAAAATACAATTTAAATACAGTTTTAAAACATTTATATATTTCACAGCACTTGTCAATTTCACAGTTTTTAGTAATTTATCATGATCTTTCTTTTAATTCACCTGTTTTGATTTTGAACTCATAATTAGACTTGATTGTTGAGATACCCTGGGTGAATGTAAAAAGCAGAGTGGTGCTGCTCATTTACAAGAATATAATTTGGAAACCAATGAATTAACTTCTTTATGGTGGAAGAATACTGCAACTATTCCATTTCTGCAAATGTGAATCTTATACAGTTCATATTATATGCACATGTGTATAATCAAGGTTCGTATTAATACAGAACAAAGCCAGGTATTAGTTTTTGGAGATACGAACGTTTATGGGCAATTTTTAACAAAACCACAATTTGGTACACTAAAAAGATGCTGAAGAAAGTGAGTGGTAGCAAAAACTTAATTAAAAAGAATTGTTTGAAGGAAGCATTTGAAGGAAGTAGGTTCTTTTTCATGCAGATTCTTCAGGATGTTCTTCCTATTGGTCTTCTATTAGGTAAGGGTATTTGCTAATAGTAGTCTTTGATAACTTTTATCCAGGTAAGTCACCATCCTTCTTGGAAGACAAACATACCAGCTCTGGGAATTTTTTTTGCTTCTTTTGTGTGAACAAAATAAGAAGGTATAGATGACAACTATTAATATTTACAACCTTTGCCAAAAATAATTTAAAAGATATTCTGATTGGATGCCTCACAGGTTACTTAGTACATTAGTACAGTGACAAGGGAAGTAACTTCTGAACATCCATTCTTTTTGAATTTTGCCTTTTTCTTTCTATTGCAGAGTTATCAAATAAATACATTTTGCTCTGTCCACGTAGAAATCAATGAGATAAAGCAGCGGCTCTCAACCTTTCTGGGGTAAGTACCCCTTTCAGGAGTCTGATTTGTCTTGTATACCCCCAACTTTCACCTTGCTTAAAAACTACTTGCTTACACAATCTGAAATAAAAATAAAATGTGTCCGAACTTACTATTACTGAAAAATTGCTTACTTTCTCATTTTTATCATTTAGTTATAAAATAAATAACTTGGAACATAAATATGGTACTTACATTTCAGTGTATTGTATATGGGGCAGTATAAACCAGTTGTCTATATGAAATTTTAGTTTGTATTGACTTCCCTAGTGCTTTTAATGTAGCCTTTTGTAAAACTAAGCAAATATCTAAATGAGTTGATGTACCTCATGGAAGATCTCTGTATATCCTCGGGGGTACGTGTACCCCTGGTTGATAATCACTGGTGTAAAGAGATCATGTAAAATGCAGCTGTGGTATATTGTTTTGAAGGCAATGGTGTTACACCAAGGAGGAATTTGACCAAATTCCTTTGTGGCAGGAAGTTTTTCTGTTGTCCTGTTGCATTTAAATCCGAATAAAGGTGGTATTATGACCTGGGGGAAACCTTGTTAGGGTTGAGTTAAAACACCATTGAGCTTGCTGGGTGTGAACTTATCCTTCAACATAAGCCACCACCTAAAACAAAAGGATTATGTGAACCTACCCAGGAACTTTTTGCTGAGTATTGTTTCGGGGAGGTATGCATGGAAGGAGGAAGGGAAAACAGAGCAAAAAATTAAAAAAACAAAAATGTGGGAAAGAGAGCCTGAAGGAGCAGCTAACAGCAATCAGTAGCTGACCATGGAAGAAACCTGGGAGGAAGTTTCTGGGTCAGGAGTGCAGGCTGGGCCAGGGCCAGCTGGGATAATCAACAATTCAGATAATCTGGAGAATGGGAAAGTGTAAGGCTGAAACGCCATCTAATGGCCACAAGAGAGATCGTTCGCTTCTGGACCTGTGTGCACTAGTTGTTTGGGTAAACAAGGTTCTAATGTATTCAATTCCTTCTGCATTCAGAGACACAGGACTTTGTACGTTCTTGGTAAATTAACAACACTGCATCAAAGAAATACCTACCTGCCACCAGTTTCTTCTCTTAACTGGAACAACCTATTATACCCCAATTTTTTGGCTAGCTGCTTGTCAAAAGAGGCAACATAATCTTCTTTATTCTATTTTTTGATCCAGTAACTTAGTAGCTTGGCAATTCAAAAGGCAATAACATACATTGGTAAAGCCTTGCAATCTATATACATCACTGTATTGTAATCCTCTATCAGACTTAAACACCATTAAGCCAGCAACCTCATCCACTCCATTTCCAGGATCTGTAATAATTTAACTTTGTATTTGCCTTAGTGGTAAAAGCTGAGATAATGTTTTATTCATTTGATGTATCTATATTGTGTATTGATTCATGTATCTTGTCTTATAGGTTATTTTTTTTTAATCTTTCCACTTCTGTAACTGAAAATATCGATTCATTCTTAGGATCTACTATTTAATGAGATCAATCATTGTAAAGTCTGAATCAAAGCAAAGACATTGATTGATTTGAGGCAGCATTGGCATGCAGCAGAAGAGAACAATAGGGAAGAAGTATTTCAGATATTCCTCCTTTAGGGCCAAATCCTAGGGCTGTGTGTTTTCAGTTTTAAGGGGAGTATAAACCCATGTGGTCATGAATGCTGTCTGCTTACTAGGTTGCACTATCGTGAGAATGATACTCCTGTCCTACAAGTGGGAGGGAAGAAGCTTGGCTGGAGGGAATTCTTGTTCACTATACAGGAGTAAGGGATTGGGTATTGAACTGCTTTTTTCCTCCTGTGACACTTCACCGATTCTCCCCCTCTTTCAGTCCCAGGTGGGTTTAGAGTTGGAAGGGAGGTTGATCACTATGGATGGTCTCTCTTACTCTATCGTGGGCTAGATGTTGGTGAAAAGGGAAAATCTTTTCTCTGATGGTTTCTGAATCCTCGCCTAACCTCCTACTTCAATTTGAGATCCTTTGGTTAGTGATGGGCTCACAGATTCTTTGGGACCCTAGGAGAATCACAATATGCTTTTGTGGGATACACTCACACCTTCTTGTCAGCTGCTGGAAAGGGGCCACATCCATTTTGATTGACTTGGCCTCGTTAGCACTACAAAAAGTAATTTTCCCTCTCTTGATATTCACCCTCTCTCATCAACTGTTGGAAATGGGCTACATCCACCCTAATTGAATTGGTCTCATTAGTGCTGACTCCCTACTTCGTAAGGCAACTCCCATCTTTTCATGTGCTGTATTTATACCTGCTTACTGTATTTTCCACGCAAAGCATCTGATGAAGTGGGTTATGTCCCATGAAAACGTATGCCCAAATAAATGTGTTAGTCTAAGGGCTGGTCTTCACTGGTGGGGGATCGGCTATAGATACGCAACTTCAGCTACGTTAATAATGTAGCTGAAGTTGGCATATCTACATCCGACTTACCTGCCGTCCTCACGGCAGCGGCGGTTGACGACGTGGTCCCCCGTTGACTCCAGCTTGTACCTCTTGACGAGCTGGAGTTCCTGATGAGATGCGATAAATCGACCACCAAAACATCGATTCCCTCCCCGCCGTAGTGAAGACAAGCCCTAAGGTGCCACAAGGACTCCTTATTGTTTTTACTGATACAAACTAACACTGCTACCCTCTGAAACCTTTCACAATATGTTTAATACTTCCTGGATATTATCCTTAGCACCCTGTAATATAGTCAGGGTCTTCCCTGGCCAGAGAGACAAGACCTTGAATTTTAAACAGCCACCTCAGGATTCCATTCGGCTTGCATAGCTGAGGAGTGCGGCCTGGCTGTGAAGCTGTGGTATCACCACACAGGGAACGCATCCGGATTAGGCAGTAATTTCACTTAGCCAGAGAAGAATCTATTGACAAATATGGAAATACAAACTTATCTTAAACATGATCTCTTTAACTATGACAAGTAAACATGATTCTTCTTCGAGTGATTGCTCACATGCATTCCACTATAGGTTAGGCACGCGCTGCGGGCCTGGTTGCCGGGTAGATTTTTCCCCTAGCTGCAGACTGGGTGAGCAGGGAGCCCCCTGGAGTGGCGCCACTGCGGCACTCTATAAGTACCCCTGCGACACCGTCTGGCCCTCAGTTCCTTCTTCACCGCTCGTGCTGGTAGTCGGAACAGGAGTCCTGCTCTTAAGCGTTCTCCTTATCTCCTAGCTGTTGATTCTATTGTTATCTCTATCGTTCTTGTTAAGTAGTTGTTAGTTAGTTTGAATAGTTTTATAGTGTAAATAGTTAAGTGCAGGGGTTTTCCCTGCCACCGGAGCCATGTCATCCAAGGCTCCGGGATTCAAACAATGTGAGGAGTGTGGCAAGCCCATGCCTGCGGGGGACCCACACTCCAAGTGCCTCAAGTGCCTCGGAGAAGCGCACTTGGCAGATTCCTGCAAGATTTGCAGGGCCTTTAAGCCCAGGACCCGCAAGGACAGGGAATCCCGCTTACGGCAGATCCTGATGGAGGCGGCTCTCACTCCGGACTCGAGTGCTGTACCGGGCCCCGCACCCAAGCCGGCCAAATCGAAGCCTCGACACCAGTCGTGCTCCCCCAGCGCTAAGCGCAGGAAGGACTCCCAACCTCGCTCCGCTCCGGCACCGGACCGCGTGCAGCCGCCGGCACCGCCCACGCGTCCGCCGTCGCCGCCTGGGAGCCGGCCTGAGGCCCAGCCGCCTGCACCCGCACCGATGACTCCGGCGCCGCAGGAGGCCCCGTCGAGTCCGGTGCCAGTGGCCTCGCCACTCAGGGTGCCGATTCCGCAGCAGCTTCCCTCCACGCCGGAGGCGTTCGCTGCTGCGAGGAGGTTGCTCGCAAAGGATACCCCTCAGCAACCTGTCCGGTCTAGGGGCAAGCCGCCCATGACCGAGACCGAGATCGCGGCTCGAAGCCCGGCTGGGCATGGGCGGCGCCGATCGAACTCCCGGTACCGGTCAGCTTCCCGGCACCGGTCGCAGTCTCGGCGCCGCACGGAGTTGAGACCATGCTCCAGGTCTCCTCATGGCCGTTCGCGCAGATCGCGCTCTGGCCGCCGGTCCGAGTCCTGGCGCCGATCAGAGTCCCGGCACCCATGCACAGCCAGGTGCCGGTCGTACTCTCGGCACCGGTCGCACTCCCGGCACCGGTCCGTTAGCTGCCGCAGGGACCGCTCCAGACGCCGCTCGCCAAGCAGATCGTCATCTCGGCACCGCTCGGCGTCACGGCACCGGTCCCACTCGACCCGGCACCGGTCACCTCGGCACCGGTCGTCGTCACGGCACCGCAGAGGTAGGCGCTCCACCTCTCGCCGGCACCGACGCTCGCCTCGGCACCGGACCAAATCTCGGCACCGCAGATCTTCCCGGCGCCGGTCGTCATCTCGGCGCCATGGATCCCACAGAAGGAGCCGGTCCAGCAGTAGCCGCTCCTCAGAGGGCCACCACTTCTCCCGGCATCGGTCGAGAAGCCCTCGGCACCGAGAGCGTAGAGAGTCTGTCGGCACGCGAACCCGGCATGACTCTCCGCCCAAGGCCCTACAGTCTACCACTGCAGCTGCCCCATGGCACTCCTCTGCCTCAGTGTCCCCTCGTCTAACGGGACCAGCCCCACCCACCCAGCACCCTGCTTGGCCAGAATGGGTGCCATGGGAATATGATCAGCCTGGGGAAACCCAATCTGAACCTGGGTTCCCAGTGTGTGCAGGGGGCGCCAGGCAGGAGCTGGCGGGACCACCATCGGCCAGTCAGCCTTCGGCGGTGCACAGCCCTAGAGAGCCGGGTCCTTATGCCTCCCCAGTAGGGGTAGAGGCAGTGGCGGGCACTTCCTCCACTAGCCCGCCCACCCTGGAGCTCTCTAACTATCAACACCTCCTCCAGGCGGTCGCAAAGAACATGAATCTGCCTTTAGAGGAGGTCCCGGTGGTGGATGACCCCGTCACCACCATGTTGACAAAGGGGCACCCCGGCACGCGTGGCAGTGCCATTCATTAACACCATCAAGGCACACACGGTGTCGGTCTGGAAGACTCCCGCCTCCATCCCCCCCACTGCCCGGGGGGTAGAGAAACGGTACTTTGTCCCGGCCAAGGGCTACGAGTACCTATACGTGCACCCCACGCCCTCCTCCCTGGTGGTGGAGTCGGTGAATAACAAGGAGCGCCATGGACAGGAGGCGCAGGTGCCTAAGGCCAAAGAAGCCAAAAGGCTGGACCACTTTGGCAGGAAGGTTTATTCCTCCGGGGGCCTACAACTTAGAGTAGCCAACCATCAGGCACTACTAAGCAGACACCACTTTGATACGGTGGAGGCCCTTACAAAGTTCGAGACCGCTCTCCCCCAGGAGAGCAGACAGGAGTTCAGGGCCCTACTACTCCAGAGCAGGGACATATCCAGGCATGCCCTGCAAGCGGCCCTGGACTCGGCCGACTCAGCGGCCCGAACAATGGCCTCGGGCATAGCCCTCCGCCGGGCAGCGTGGCTCTCCGCGTCCAGCCTTGCCCCGGCTATGCAGTATAAGATTCAGGACCTCCCTTTTGAGGGACAGGCCCTCTTCTCAGAGGACACGGACACCAGGCTCCAGGCCCTCAAGGACAGAGGGATGACCCTCAAGGGCCTGGGTATGCACACCCCTGGCCCACAAAGGCGCCCCTTCGTCCCTCCACGAAGGAGGTTCTTCCCACCTGCTCGCCCGCCCCAGGACTCCTCTAGTAGGAGAGGCCGCCCCTACCGCAAGCGGCAGGGGCCCAGGCAAGGCGGGAAACAGCGAGGCTCCAAGCCTCCCCAGGGGCCTAAGCCGAACTTTTGATGGTGCGCCCGGGGGCAGTCTACCAACCACAGTCCTGGATCCTCCCTTCGGAGACCGTCTGTCCTACTTCCACCGTGCTTGGTCGGACATTACATCAGACCAGTGGGTCCTCCGCACGGTGGAGGTAGGATACTCCCTCCAGCTCTCCTCCACTCCTCCCAACCAACCACCTCCCTCGTCCCTCTTCAGGGACCCCTCTCACGAGCAACTGCTCGTACAGGAGGTCAGGTCGCTCCTTGCATTGGGAGCCATCGAACCTGTGCCACAGGAGTTCAGAGGAAAGGGGTTCTACTCCTGCTACTTCCTAATCCCCAAGGCGAAAGGGGGCCTCCGGCCCATCCTCGACCTGCGCGAACTCAACACCTACATGATCAAGTTCAAGTTCCGCATGGTCACCTTGGGCACTATCATCCCCTCTCTGGATCCGGGAGATTGGTTTGCTGCCCTCGACATGAAGGACGCCTACTTCCACGTGAGCATCAAACCCTCACACAGGCGTTATCTCCGCTTCCTGATAGCGGAAGAACACTATCAGTTTGCCGTCCTACCCTTCGGCCTGTCCACCGCACCCAGGGTGTTTATGAAGTGTATGGCGGTAGTGGCGGCGTTCCTGCGACGCCGCGGGGTACACTTATACCCTTACCTCGACGACTGGCTGATCCGAGGCACCTCCAGGGAACAAGTGTCAGCACACGTGCGTCTCGTGATCAGCACGTTCGACCGCCTGGGAATCCTCCTCAACAAGGAGAAGTCCACCCTGGAGCCTACCCAGAGTATAGAGTTCATAGGAGCCCTCCTAGACTCCAAGGTAGCAAGGGCATCCCTGCCCCAGCCTCGGTTCCTCACCATCCAGTCGGCCATCAGACAACTCCGCAGCTGTCCGATGTCCACGATCAGGGTCTTCCTCAGCCTGTTAGGCCACATGGCATCGTGCACCTTCGTCATACAGCACGCCAGGCTACGACTACGCCCACTACAGTCGTGGCTCGCAGTGGCCTACAGACCGAGAAGGGACAGTATGGACACCCTCCTCTCCATCCCCAGAGCCACCCTATCCGCTCTGGCATGGTGGGAAGACCAGAACAATATGTGCCAAGGAGTCCCCTTCCTCCCCCCCAGCCCGTCCATGTCCCTGGTGACGGACGCCTCGTCGCTAGGGTGGGGAGCTCACCTAGGGGAACTCAGGACCCAGGGCCGCTGGTCGGAGTCAGACCTCGGCCTCCACATCAATGTCCGAGAGCTGAGGGCCGTCCGACTTGCGTGCCACGCGTTCCGGGACACGCTACAGAGTCACTGTGTAGCGGTGCTGACAGACAACACCACAGCCCAGTACTACATAAACAAGCAGGGCGGGGCCCGCTCCAGCCCCCTGTGTCAAGAGGCGATTCTCCTATGGGAGTTCTGCATAGCCCACGCTATTCACCCGGTGGCCTCCTTCCTTCCCGGAATCCAGAACACCCTAGCGGACCACCTCAGCAGGTCATTTATGTCTCACGAGTGGTCCCTCCGGCCGGATGTTATCCGGCCGATCTTCCTGAGGTGGGGGTTTCCCCACATCGATCTCTTCGCCTCCAGACAGAACAGGAAGTGCCTCCAGTTCTGCTCCTTTCGAGGCAGCTCCCGGGGATCCCTGACAGATGCCTTTCTCCTACCCTGGACGGGGCACCTGTTCTACGCGTTCCCCCCGATCCCGCTCCTCCACAGGGTGATCCTGAAGATCAGACGGGACAGGGCACAAGTCATCCTCGTAGCCCTGGCCTGGCCCAGGCAGTGCTGGTATGCGTCCCTCCTCCGACTGTCCAGGGCCCCTCCCATCAGCCTCCCGCTGTGGCCAGACCTGATCTCGCAGGATCACGGTCGCCTCCTGCACCCGGACTTGCAGTCCCTTCACCTCACAGCGTGGCTACTCCATGGCTAAGAGGGCCTGAGCTCTTATGCTCATCCGAAGTACAGGATGTCCTTCTGGGAAGTAGGAAACCATCCACCAGAAGTACCTATACGGCCAAGTGGACCCGCTTTTCTGCATGGTGCGCACAACACGATACAGTCCCAAGTGAGGCTACTATCCCACGTATATTGGACTACCTCTTAGGCCTTAGAAATCAGGGCCTCTCTACCTCCACCATCCGGGTCCACCTCACTGCCATATCGGCTTTCCACCCGGGCCAGTCGAACCACTCAGTCTTTTCAGATCCTGTGGTATACCGTTTCCTCAGAGGCCTGGATAAACTGTACCCGAATGTCAAGCGTCCCATACCACCCTGGGACCTTAACCTGGTGCTCTCACGCCTTGTGATGCCCCCGTTTGAGCCCCTCGCCACGTGTTCCTTACTCCCCCTTTCTTGGAAGGTGGCATTCTTAGTAGCTATCACCTCGGCTCGTAAAGTGTCAGAGATCCGTGCACTGACCTCCGAGCCGCCCTACACTATCTTCCACAATGACAAGGTGCAGCTACGTCCCCACCCGGCCTTCCTGCCTAAGGTGGACTCTCCCTTCCATGTGAAACAAGACATTTGTCTCCCAGTCTTTTATCCTAGGCCACACACCTCCGGAAGGGAACAACAATTACACATGTTGGACGTTAGGAGGGCTCTTGCTTTTTATTTAGACAGAACAAAGCAATTCAGGAAAACAACGCAACTTTTCGTGGCTGTTGCAGAAAGAATGAAGGGCCAGCCAGTCTCAGCCCAAAGGCTCTCCTCCTGGATCACCTCGTGCATTCACACCTGTTATGAACTCGCGGGCAAGCCGCTTGAGAGAGTAACAGCACACTCCACGAGAGCGCAGGCGTCCTCTGCGGCCTTCCGGGAAGGAGTCCCTATCACGGACATCTGCAGGGCGGCTACCTGGTCCTCCGTCCACACCTTCGCCGCCCACTACGCCATAGTCCAGCAAACCAGGGATGATGCGGCGTTTGGGTCAGCGGTCTTACGATCAGCAACGGGTCCACCCGACCCCACCTCCTAGGTATTGCTTGTAGTCACCTATAGTGGAATGCATGTGAGCAATCACTCGAAGAAGAAAACAAGGTTACTTACCTGTAACTGTTGTTCTTCGAGATGTGTTGTTCACATCCATTCCAAACCCGCCCTCCTTCCCCACTGTCGGGTTAGCCGGCAAAGAAGGAACTGAGGGCCAGACGGTGTCGCAGGGGTACTTATAGAGTGCCGCAGTGGCGCCACTCCAGGGGGCTCCCTGCTCACCCAGTCTGCAGCTAGGGGAAAAATCTACCCGGCAACCAGGCCCGCAGCGCGTGCCTAACCTATAGTGGAATGGATGTGAGCAACACATCTCGAAGAACAACAGTTACAGGTAAGTAACCTTGTTTTTTAACAGGTTCTGCAAATAATTATCAGTGAGGGCACATCAGAAAAGTCACTTAGGGTTGGATCCAAAGCTCCTTAAAGTCAAACTCTCTTCTTGTGTGGTATTCTGGGACTCCTCCATATTGGTAATACCTCCCAACTTTGGGTAATCAATTTTGAGGACTTAAACCATTACTGTCAGTGACATACCTGTGGCTGATATCCCAAGAGTGGCAAGCCACAGAGCTTTATAGAGCTGCAGTTATTTTTTACCCCAGCCCCTCCTAGTTTTTCATATAGCTAATTTATAATCATCTTAAAGAATATTTGAAATACAGATAGACTTGTGCAGCATGCTCTGCACACCCCAACTGTACATTACTGCTTCCTTAGCTCAGTCACATTCCCACATGGCTATGCCTTCTCCCAGCGGGGGCTTATTTCAGTTAATTCCACTCAATTCTTACATTGCAGGCCAAGCAGGAAGGGCCTAAACCCAATGCAGCTTCCCATCCTTGTCTACCATTGCTAACCCTGTGTGGTGTCATTACATCTCCCCATAGTCCATTAGCTAGGGAGAGCAGACACATTTGCGCTTTTGATTGAAGGCTTGAAGCCCCTCACTGAGGCAGAATCTCAGCAATGATTTACTTCTGTAACCCTTTTCCGAACCTAGTGCAATACTCTGAATACAGTTGCACAGAAATGCTCTAGGTGGAGCTTCAGCACCGACTGAGGCATTGAATAAAGTATGTCCAGGAGCCAGCTGTGGCAAAACCTAGCATAACCCTGCATTTCTACCTAATTCTCTCCAGCTATGTACAACCAAAGAAAACCACTTAAAGAGAAGTAGGAATTCAACTCGTTTTTCCTTTTTATGAGCCCTTTTCTTTCACTTTTGATCCAATGAACATATTTCTGTGTAGTTTGTTGGATATTTCCTTTTCATTTTATTCAATAAGACCAACTTTTTATGTGGGGCTACTTACTCTTCTCTTAAAACGTGTTTATTGCCACCAAATAGTAGAGAACCCTCCAAAGTAAAGTTATAAGATTGAAGTTTTTCAAAGCTGTGCAGACATTTAGCCCTTTAATGGAAGAACTGTTTTGAAAATCTCAACCTTGTATTTTAAAAATATGTCCTAATCTGTATTGGTAAGTAACTCCATAGGCAATAATTCTGTACTGAATTCTGTGCCAGTAGACTGCCTGCACAGAGTTCAGTCCAAGACCAGAGCCTCAAAGTAGATTATACGTTCTATGGGGCAGGAAATCTCTTTATTCTGTGTTTGCAGGGCCTAGCAGAATACATAAGAACTAACGAACGGCCATACTGGGTCAGACCAAAGGTTCATCTAGCCCAGTATCCTGTCTTCTGACTCATACACTCATAGACTTTAAGGTCAGAAGGGACCATTATGATCATCTAGTCTGACCTCTTGCAACGCAGGCCACAAAATTTTACCCACCCACTCCTGCAATGTACCTCACTGTGATGGGGCGGACGGGCCAGGGAAGCCCCTGGCCGGAAGTTCTAGCAGCGGAAGTCCCGCCCCCGCTGCACTGGGCATGCTCCAAGTGCTCAGGCTGTATAAAGGGAGGGAGCACAGCTCAGTCTGGGCCGGCAGCCGGAGGAGGAGGACGTGCCTGGGGAGCTCTCCCGAGGGACTAGCCCCAGCTGTACCTGGAGCTGGAGGCGCGGCAGGACCCTGCCTCGGAGTTCGTTGCCAACCACAGCCGACTGGGGGCCGGAGACTACGACCACGCTGAGGAAGCCGTGGACCCAGCCACTTACGGAGGAGCAGCTACCCACCGGAGGACCCCGCTTCTGGAGCCAGTAGGAACTGACCCCGGGATAGAGAGAGCGTGGTATGACCCACCTGAAGACACTCAGCGTGTTGCGGTGGGACCTCCCCGCTCAGTGGGTGGCTAGGCCGCACTGCCCCAGCCGAGGGGCTGCCATGGACTCCGGCCGTTAGGCCGCACTGCCCCAGCCGAGGGGCTGTTATTGACTCCGGCCATTAGGCCGCACTGCCCCGGTGAAAGGGGCGACTATAGACTCCGGCCGTAGCGCTGCCCCAGCCGAGGGGCTGACATGGATTTCGGCTGCTAGGCCGCATTGCTCCAGCAGGGGGGCCATCAGGGACGCCGGCCACTAGGCCGTACTGCCCCCGCCTGGGGGCTCGAACCCTGACACTCACCTATATCTGAACTATTGAAGTCCTCAAATCTTGGTTTAAGGACTTCAAAGTACAGAGAATCCTCCAGCAAGTGACCCATGCCCCCTGCTGCAGAGGAAGGCGAAAAACCTCCAGGGCCTCTGCCAATTTGCCCTGGAGGAAAATTTCTTCCCGACCCCAAATATGGCGATCAGCTGAACCCTGAGCATGTGGGCAAGACTCACCAGCCAGACACCCTGGAAACAATTCTCTGTAGCATCTTAGATCCCATCCCCTCCAACTTTCCATCATATACCACCAGGCCCCTCTATTACTATAGTCAAAGATCAATTGCCAAAATTATGTTTTCCCATCACACCATCTCCTCCATAAATTTATCAAGCTTTATCTTGAAGCCAGCTAGGTCTTTTGCCCCCACTGCTTCCCTTGGAAGGCTGTTCCAGAATTTCACTCCTCTAAGGGTTACAAACCTTCGTCTAATTTTGAGTCTAAACTTCCTGGCCAATGTCAGATTCCCCAGAGGGAATGAACAGAATAGGTAATTATCAAGTGATCCATTCACAGATTCTAGCAAACAGAGGCTAGGGACACCATCCCTGCCCATCTTGGTTTATAAATATCGATTGAACTATCCTCCATGAATTGAGCTAGTTCTTTTTTTAACCCTGTTATAGTCTTAGCCTTCACAACATCCTCTGGCAAGAAGTTCCACCGGTTGACTATGCATTGTGTGAAAAAATACTTCCTTTGTTTTAAACCTGCTGCCTATTAATTGAGTGGATGTTTTCAGAGAACTATCCACAATAACTAAGATCTTTCTTGAGTGATAACAGCTAATTTAGACCCCATCATTTTATATGTATAGTTGGGATTATGTTTTCCAATGTGCATTACTTTGCAGTTATCAGCACTGAATTTCATCCACCATTTTGTTGCCCAATCACCCAGTTTTGTGAGATCCTTTTGGAGCTCTTTGCAGTCTGCTTGGGATTTAACTATCTTGAGTAGTTTTGTATCATCTGTAAATTTTGCCACCTCACTGTTTACCACCTTTTCCAGATCATTTATGAATATGTTGAATTGAACTGGTCCAAGTACAGACCCCTGGGGGACATCACTATTTACTTATCTTCATTCTGAAAACTGATCTTTTATTACTACCCATTGTTTCGTATCTTTTAACCAGTTACCAATCCATGAGAGAACCGTCCCTCTTATCCCATGACAACTTACTTTAATCAAGAACCTTTGGTGAGGGACCTTGTCAAAGGCTTTCTGAAAATCTAAGTACACTATATCCACTGGATCCTCCTTCTCCACATGCTTGTTGACTCCCTCAAACATTCTAGTAGATTGCTGAGGCTTGATTTCCTTTTAAAAAACCATGTACCAAAACCCATGGTGACTCATCCCCAACAAATTACATTCATCTATGTGTCTGATAATTTTGTTCTTTACTATACTTTCAACCAGTTTGCACAGTACTGAAGTCAGACTTACTCGCCTGTAATTGCTGGGATCACCTCTGGAGCCCTTTTAAAAATTGGAATCACATTAGCTCTCCTCCAGTCATTTGGTACAGAAGCTGATTTAAATGATAGATTACAAACTACAGTTAGTAATTCTGCAATTTCACATATATATAGTTTTTTTAAAAAAATTGCTATTACTTTTTTTGCTATTACTACTTTAAACTCTTTCTCCCTTTTTGTCAGAAGGAAGACCATCCCATTTTTTAAAAATATAGGAAATGCTAAGCGTTGGAGTCATCTGTGTATAACTTTGATGGATCATAACAAGTTTCTATACAACCTAACAGAATATATTATATAATATACAAATAATTATAGCGAATCAGTAAAATGTTAAAAGGACCTTAGGGTCAAAATTTAGGTTTTGTATTAAAAAAAAAAAAAGTTTTACATCACCTAATATTAGAAATGTTTCCATTAAAAAATGGGAATTCAAATATTTGTAATTAAAGCATTTCCATGCAGTGTTACCACTCAGCCTGCATAAAAACGTGGAACCAGAACTGTCTGTAAAGACATCCATCCAGATGCATGCTGTCCAATCTGCAAATTATTTAATATTTGTAATGAATGCCATAGATGTACAGAAGTAAAAGTGCAAAAAAGCAGCACAAGTGGTGAAAATAAAGTAAGCTTTACATTTATTATTATTACTTGCAGTAGTGCCTAAGGATTCCTATTCATGGACCCCCATTAAAACCAGCAAAAGGAAGTATGGCAGGACATGGACTTGGTGGGAAGGCTGTACCCAAACGTGACATAGGGCTAAGGCCAGGACTGCCCCAGAAACACACGGTAGTCCTGTCCCTCCACACCAGGAGTGGGCAGGCAGGCTGGCTCAGCCTGGAAGGATCCAAGTGTGAAGGGGCTTAGTTTGGGAAAAATCCAGGTGTGGGGTGAGAGGGTTCTGTGTGGGGAGTCTGGATGTGGGTGGCTCAGTGGGGGGTCTGGTGTGAGGGGATCTGGATACAGAGGGGCTTGTTGGGAGTTCTGGCTGCAGGGATAATGGAATTCTGCAGGGGAGGTCCAGCTTGGGGCTCAGCAGGAGGGGTCTGGGTGTGGAGCTGGAAGATGGGGCTTGACAGGGAATCTGAGTGTGGGAGGTGTAATGAGGGGTCCAGTTTTTGGGAGAATTGGGCTTTGCAGATTGCGGGTCTGAGTGCAGCTGGTTGGGGCTTAGTGTGGTGAGTGTTCCGGTGTGGTGGACTCGTTGCGGTAGTCCAGGTACACAGGGATGGGATTATTGGGGTGTGGGTTTGAGTGCAGAAAGCTCAGCATGGGGTGGTCAGAGTACAGGGGTCCAGATGCAGAGATGTGGGGCTCAGCGGGGGGGGGGGGGGGGGAGGGCTCAATAGGGTGGGAGGCTCAGTGAGCAGGTCCAGGTTTTGTAGGTGAGGCTCAGCAGGAGATCTGGCTATGGGGAGGTCTGGATGCACAGAAGTTGGGCAGATGGGAGAGCCTCTTCCCATACAGTGATTCCTCTCCCTGCAGCTGAAGAGTGATGGGGGCAGGAAATGGGGTGGGTGCGGAGCTGGAGGAGGTTTCTGGGGGTTTGTCTGACCCGGTCCCAGCCCTGGCCACTCCATGCAGTGGCCCCCCCCCCACTCCCAGACCTTCCGGGATTAGCAGCTTAATGCAGTGCAGTAAAGGAGTCACCGGCCAGGGTATCCCCAGCTCCAGGTAGGGCTGGGGAGGACCAGGTGCAGGTGTGAAGTTCAACAGAGGGACATGGAGTTGGAGGAGTCCCGATGCATGGTAATTGGGCAGACCCAGAGGTTTGTGATCTGGCACTGGTCGGTGCATCCCTAACCCAATCACTGGTGATTTACACCTCCGCTGGCTTCCCCAGGTGCCTGAAATGATGTGTCTGTGCTGCTGGGGAGGGGTACATGCCCGCTCTTGCTGCTTCCCTTTGCTTTTCTGTCAGAGTTATTTTTCTGAGGGGAAGCAAAGAAATCTGCAAGGGACATGAATTCTGCATGTGTGTAGTGGCACAGCATTCCCCCAGGAGTAATGTATTCATTAGCAACTTAGTTGTCCATTATCATACTAAATATATTTGGTTTTAACTACTAACACTCCATTCTGTAAATGTTCCACTCGGACAGATCCTTATACCCATCTCAAATCCTACTAAAGTCATTGTAGTTCTGCACAGGCATAGGGCCCACCAGTGATAATCCGAGCCTTCCAGAAAAAGAATCTGATTCTGACTTACCTGATTCATCCTTTTTTTTTTTTTCCTTAATCTCTTTTTTCAGCTCCTATTCATCCACTTAAGAAATAAAACTTTCAAGTCAATCCATGTCCTAGAAAATAAAAAATATTCCTTTGGTGAATCATGCAGAAGATAGTAGGTTATAATGTAGCAGCCTCAATGGCCTTTTCCATGAGTACCAGTTCAGTGGCCTTGAAACCTCAGAGGTATCAAAGAAGGGCTGAGACCTTATTTAGCCCTAAAAAATTAGAGCAAGAGCATGTAGACCCCCTTTACAGACAGGAGTCACACAGCTCATTTGTGTGGGTGCTCTATATACAATTCAGCATACCGTATTTTTCGTCTTATAGGACGCTCCGTCCTATAAGACGCCCCCTCATTTTTAAATAAAAAATCCGGGAAAAAAAAATAAAAGCGCCTCGCTCTCCCGTCCCCGCCGCGCGGGCGGGCTGCCGAGGTTCCCCCCTCCCCGCCGCGGGCGGGCTGCCGGAGTTCCCCCCTCCCCGCCGCGGGCGGGCTGCCGGAATTCCCCCCTCCCCGCCGGACCAAAAAAAAAAAAAAAAAAGCGCCGACTCGCTCTCCCGTCCCCGCCGCGCGGGCGGGCTGCCGGGAGCGCGCCCGCGGCGGGGAGGGGGGAACCGGGACTCTCCCGGCAGCCCGCCCGCGCGGCGGGGACGGGAGAGCGAGTCGGCGCTTTTTTTTTTTTTTTTTTTGTCCGGCGGGGAGGGGGGAACCTCGGCAGCCCGCCCGCGGCGGGGAGGGGGGAACCTCGGCAGCCCGCCCGCGGCGGGGAGGGGGGAACCTTGGCAGCCCGCCCGCGCGGCGGGGACGGGAGAGCGAGGCACTTTTTTTTTTTTTTTTTTTTGCATTCGCCCTATAAGACGCACCAACTTTTTCCCCCCCGTTTTGGGGAAGAAAAAGTGCGTCTTATAGGGCGAAAAATACGGTAGGTACAGATGAACTGGTGCTGGTCAAATTTTACTCCGTGCACGTATTTGGGTTTGGTGCTTGGATTGTAGGGCAATGAATGTGGTACCTAGACAGATAGTGTTGGGAAAATGGCACTGATTTTTAAAAAAATAAATAAAAAAAAACATCTTTTAAACGTATTTAGCTTTTTTTCTGGAGAAAAATCTGTAGATGGAGAGGAGGAGGAGGAGGAGAGTTGGAGAGGCACCTATAAAGCTCAACATGAATAGTTAATAGATATTTTAAAATGTTATATTGACCAAAGGGAAAGAACACAATATGATTGTTATAATTCTTAATGTTTTTATCCCTTCTATTTATAAAACATGATCACAGCCATCAGATCAGCAGCTTTTAATAAAACTGTGCATGCTTCTAATCCATTAAGATTTTAAAATTTCATAACATTCTTTTTTTTATTTGAAAGGGATGTTCATTTTCCATTTGAGAAAAGTTAGATCTGACAGTACAGTTGATCATGTGATCCCAAACAAAATGGCTGCCCTTAAACAGTAAACTGAAGAGAGGTGTACAATTTCTCCAGTGTTTAAGATTAACCTCATTACATAACTGGCTTACATTTCTAATCCAATATATCAGACTCTAAATATACCATTTCAAGCCATTTGCTTTCCACATAAATAATCACTGGAGGTGAAGAATGAGTAAAAATATGCATTAAGAAATATGTTTGTTTAAATTACTGAAGAACTGTCATCTTGCTGGGGTATTGTTCTGAAATTACATACATAGAGCTACTTGCACCCATGGTAAACCCAAAAAGGAAACCAAAAAAACAAACAACCCCCCCCAAACTCTGGAAAATAAAATATAGGAATATATATTTACATAGAGAGATTTTCTGAAAGCTGTCACTGACCCTCTACCAAAGATCTAACTTCAGAGGCATCACTGTAGGTTTTCAGGCATATCATCTTTTAGCATTATATTTCACTCATTAAGCATAAATGGAGTCATTGAACGACCGGCAGAGTTTCTGAATAATTTCTAACAACTAAAACACACTCTGGTTTGTCTCTCACTTTTGCATTAAAATAAACAAACACAGGATAGAGTTTCCAAACATTCAGTACATTAAAACCCTCCTTTGGAAATAACTAACATTTAAGGAAATTTTGAAAATATAATAGAAGAAATCTCAGCAGGGATAGAAGAGCCGAGGAGAGGTGAGGTGAAGATCTTACAATGCAATGCACATACTTTTCATATTTTCTTTGATAAATAATTATTAAAACTTAAATCTCATTTTAACTTAGGTGGTGCCTAGACCTTGTGTAGAGTGACCAGATAGCCCGATTTTATAGAGACAGTGCTGATTTTTGGGTCTTTTTCTTATGTAGGGTCCTATTACTCCCCACCCCCATCCTGATTTTTCACATTTGCTGTCTGGTCACCCTAATCTTATGTGGGTCTTCTGCAGAAAGGTGAATTTCCTAAAAAAAGCATCAATTTTACAAGTTCAGTTCCACCCTGTTGCAGATTTAATGACAAATTTAGATATGGTCAGATCTAAATTTGGCCCATAAAGGTAGATGGTGTTTTTAAATCTCTTTTGTGCATATGATGTGTTTATGAGAATAAACTTGTCCCTTCTCCATTGGGAGTGTGGAAGCTATGAGAGGAACGGAGAATGGAAAAAAACATTTTACATTTCCTCATACTCTGACACTGGTCTGCATCCCCAACATGTCAAGTATTGGGAATTCAACAGGGAAAAAAATCTTGTCAGCTTGGGTCAAAGACTAATTTTTAATTCAGTATTTTTCATGCTTTTTAAGTTGTCAAGTAACCAACTCAGAAAATCACTTCCATCACATCTCACATAGTATCTGAAACAAAAACCATAGGGCCAGATAGTACCCTGGCTTGAAGTCAATAAGAGCCACGCATCTGTCACCAAGGGTAGAATGGGGCCTTTGAAATGGTTCCTATTTCCACCTCTCCAACTTTTGTCCTTTCAAAATTCCCTTTAGCTCTTTATGCACAAGCCATGAATGGAGAGAGTCTGGAGAAGAGCAACAAAAATGATTAAAGGTCTAAAAAACATGACCTGTGTGGGAAAATTGAAAAAAAAATTGGGTTTGTTTAGTCTGGAAAAAATACTGAGAGGGGACATAAGTTTTCAAGTATGCAAAAGGCTGTTACAAGAAGGAGGAAGAAAAATTGTTTTTCTTAACCTCTGCGGATACTACAAGAAGCAATGGGCTTAAATTACAGCAAGGGAGGTTAAGGTTGGACATTAGGAAAAACTTGCTAACTGTCGGGGTTGTTGAGCACTGGAAAAAATTACCCAGGGAGGTTGTGGAATCTCCATCATTGTAGATTTTTAAGAGTGGGTTAGACAAACATCTGTCAGGGATGGTCTAGATAATACTTAGTCCTGCTATGAGTGCAGGGGACTGATCCTTTCCAGTTCTATGATTATTGCTGTTTTTTAAGACAAAAGACTCCATAACTTATTTTTCATGGCTTATCCTTCTCTTGATCAATTAATGGCTGAATAAGATAAGATAATTATGAGAGCAATATACCTGATATGTAGCTCTACTGAATCATAGCTTATCTGGCTTTTGCATTTATTTCTACGTTCTACACAACTGCTCATATCTACATTGAATAACCATGTGATTTTTTGTTTTGCTTAATAATAGTCCATCTTCACTCATTTCTCCCCCCCCAAAACACAGATTCCATCTTGTTGCCCCTATTTGTCACATTATGCGCACATTTGTTTGGCAAACTCTTTTGGAGGGAGATAATTTTCTTCTATCTGTCCTTTATATAAAGCACCTAAGAAACTTCTGAGCTCTATAAAAATAATAAATAATGTAGACTTCTCAGATTCCTTGGCATGAACATTTTACAAAAGTAGCCAATATTTATTCAGCTAAGTTTCTTGTTTTGTAAATGATGACTCTCTCGTTGTCCACATTATACATATATTATTGCTGACTCACTTCTTATGTGACTCATGGAAGAAATTAGTCTTCTGTAGTGGCTTGACAGCAGAATTGGTAGGGCATTCCATGTGCAGAGGGAGGCATGAAAAAAAGATGGTTGGGGGAGAATCAGACAAATGGAGTATCAAAACATGCATCATTTGCAGAGTGGAAAGGGTCTGGAGAGATATGATTTAATAAGAATAGATTTTAGCATGACTTAGCTGAATGACTGTGGTATCTTGAAACAAGATGTTAGTTCATAATTTAGATTTCGTTTGGGCCTGGAAATGGGGGGATATTTGTGATTCTCCACTGTTAATTTTACTCTTCATTCCTTCTCCAGTAACATTGGTTAGGAAAGTCTGCAGAAGTGAGGAGTTTGTACCAAATGGTCTTTATTATGAAAAGAACTTGATTCCTGCCATTGTGCAGTAATCATCACAAGTAACTTCAGTGCCAAAGAAGTGTCAGAGTGACACGGGGAGTAGTGGCACTTCATGAGGGTAGAGTCTGAAAACTGAATGGAATGGGCTAAACTGGGGGTTGGGCATTTTGTATAGTGTGCAGCTGAAAATATAGAACCTGTTGAATGCCTTAAAAAAAGCACAAAAATAAGAGGGTAGGTTTTGAGGAGCAGATATCCATGTAAATGCTGCAGTGGATTTTTAAACACACGAGTGCAAATTGAATGCCTAAGCTTCAGCAGTATGTACATTTAAGGAAGTATGAAGAATTAAAATAACACAATGTTTGAATAATGCTTTCCTCTCCAGTTTCATCTACTACAAATCAAATGCCAGGGATTTGTCAGACTGAACATATTTGAATAATGTTTTCATTGTTGTCTCATTTAAAAGTCCTTAGTGTGAAGAGTTTACAGATTGGGAAAAGGCAACCATGGTGACCCACTGTTAACCATAGCTTCAGCTAAAGGGCAGCAGCTGGAAAGGGCAACATTTTTATATTAAGTAGTAGGTCCAGAATGACCAGTTCTCTTCCAGATTCTTTTAATGTAATGATAAACACTACATTTTATAATTACTAAGTGGTGGTCATTAGTGGCCATAAATAGTAGCACCAAGATTGTTCACAGCAGTTGGTCTACAGCTTTGTGCACATTAGTAGCCAGTAACACATATTGTGTGGGTGTTATTGCTTAAGTATACTTTTAAAAAATGCATAGGCTCTTGTATTGGCGTGAGTACACCACTCTTCTCTAAGCCAATCAGAGACATTTATTCTGTAATAGCAGAGTAAACAATTGCCACTGAATTTCATTTACATCTATCAGGTTAAATGGACACCTATCAGGGGTGTGCCATAATAGAAATAAAATTAATGGAATGAAACATTGTCAAGGGATCTGGGATGCCTGCTTTTAAAAACAAATGCTGAAATTTCTTTTGATAAGTGTATTGGCATTATCAAGAGATGTACTTATTTAGATTTCAATACAATAGCCTGAAAGAAGGCCCAGGGTCAGCTCTAGGTTTTTTTGCCGCTCCAAGCAAAAAAAAAATCTCCCCCCTCCCTTTTCTGGGCCTTTACACATGTTTGCACTTTGTAAATTTTTTGGTATTGTTTTGTTTTCGACTGTTTAACATTTTAAAAAAATGAAAACAGAGAATTTGTAGTTAGAATAAGTAAACAAATAAATGCTTTACTCATTTTTAGCAAGGTTTGATTACTTTGAAAGTTGAAACGATTTAAAACAAGTTCAAACACAGCAAAATATTCAATACCACACGCTAAACCACTGGCATCAACGTGACACAGAAATTGGCACGAATGGCACTGATAGGGTGGCACAGTACACACAAGTAATCATGATTCCTGATTGAATTAATCAATAACCGTTAACATTAACACATTTACACAGGTTCACATTCTGAGTGACTGTGTCACGGTGTGACACGACATTTTTCACATCACGCTCCTATCGCACTACTGGAGGATTTTTTGATTTTCGTGTATTATTTTGTTTTGTTGTACATTGGTGGATTTTTCTGGAAAAAAGGGATGGCCGGTGCTGGAATGCCACCCCTGGAAATGTGCCGCCCCAAGCACATGCTTGCTTTGCTGGTGCCTAGAGCAGACTCTGAGAAGGCCTATCCCAGGCTCCACATGCTTTTGCCATCAATTAAAAACACAACACAAATCATAGCAAAACCAAAACAGCAGCACCTTTCCACATGCTGCCAGTCTCCCTCAAAATTATTCCACCTCCAACTATCTCAGCCCTACACAACTGCTTACTCAAATGTATTGTCTTTGCATTGGGCCCAGGTGATAGATGGCTTCAGGGTATTTCAGACCAAAGCAGGGGAAACTTTATCTTGAGACACTATGTGCTTTCTTGTAAACTGTAGGATGATCTTGAATGATGAGTTGTTTGACCTATTGTGTGTCCAACAGTGAAGTTGGGATATTGTGCACAATACATGGCTGCACCATTTAATAAGTGAACCCTGTGTCTCTCCTGATGAGATTAAACTTAAATCTTAAAATATACTCGGGCTTCTGGGAAGTGCATTCAGAGTCAGCTCCCAAATCTGCATTTATCCACTTCTAATAATGTGCACTCTCTCTTTCTAGCTTATATTAGCTAGGTTCCATTATTAAATAATTGAATGAATGTAACAATTTACCATACATCACTCCCAACCTTCTTAATATGGTTTAGTGCCTTTATTTTATCCCTCCTTTTTCTCGGATTGAGAGGCGGGAGGACTCCTCCATATTCCTGGTGGAGCCACACTGGTTCTTTTTCTTTGTTTCTTATCTACTTCACTCGGTGAGGTCCAGCATTGTAGCAATATTTCCACCCAAAGAAGACTGCTCAGAATGCTCATAGCCCATTAATCCCCCTCTTAAATGTACAAATACTATTGCTGCTGGTTAATGCAAACCACTCCTTTTCAAGCAAGGAGGCGTGCATGGCCTCCTTCTTATTATCATCCATTTTACTCAGCCCTAGGATAGAGGTTCAATTTCTTCAGGTTTTTGGTTTATTATTTATTCACAAAGATAAGACAAACATAAGATTTGGAAAGAAGAGGTGCAACAATTGGAGGTGTCAAAAAAACAAGATATGAAAGTACTATACAAAAAAAGGTTACATTGTATGAAAACAGCATTAGACTAACAAAGCCAGTGGTAAAAAAGGCTACCAATGAATTGACAACAAATGCCAAAGATGTGCTGGTTGTGATGTTCCCCTGTTGTAATCTGTACCGTTGATCTGCAAGGTCACTCCAATCCTTGACTCTGGGAGCCAGCCTTATCCTGCTCTGCTTTAAGAACCCCCACTCCTGAGCTGTTCACACATAGCCTCTGGCATGTAAGCTACTCCTTGGATTGTGCAACCAAATGACACTAGCCAAAACCTCTGGTTCCAGGCACAACCCTAGGAACCTCCATTTTTCAGAGTGCAGTTATTGCCGCCGGATACGGGAAACTTACCGTATTTTTCGTCTTATAGGACGCTCCGTCCTATAAGACGCCCCCTCATTTTTAAATAAAAAATCCGGGAAAAAAAAATAAAAGCGCCTCGCTCTCCCGTCCCCGCCGCGCGGGCGGGCTGCCGAGGTTCCCCCCTCCCCGCCGCGGGCGGGCTGCCGGAGTTCCCCCCTCCCCGCCGCGGGCGGGCTGCCGGAATTCCCCCCTCCCCGCCGGACCAAAAAAAAAAAAAAAAAAGCGCCGACTCGCTCTCCCGTCCCCGCCGCGCGGGCGGGCTGCCGGGAGCGCGCCCGCGGCGGGGAGGGGGGAACCGGGACTCTCCCGGCAGCCCGCCCGCGCGGCGGGGACGGGAGAGCGAGTCGGCGCTTTTTTTTTTTTTTTTTTTGTCCGGCGGGGAGGGGGGAACCTCGGCAGCCCGCCCGCGGCGGGGAGGGGGGAACCTCGGCAGCCCGCCCGCGGCGGGGAGGGGGGAACCTTGGCAGCCCGCCCGCGCGGCGGGGACGGGAGAGCGAGGCACTTTTTTTTTTTTTTTTTTTTGCATTCGCCCTATAAGACGCACCAACTTTTTCCCCCCCGTTTTGGGGAAGAAAAAGTGCGTCTTATAGGGCGAAAAATACGGTATATGAGTTCGTCACTTTAACAAAGAAATTGTTATCCCAAGGGGAGCTTCTCACATGCTTTAAACCAAATGCACTGCTTTAGTAAGAATAAAGAAACAGATTTATTAACTACAAAGATAGATTTAAGTGATTATATGTCAAACATAACAAGTCAGATTTGGTCAAATGAAATAAAAGCAAAACACATTCTAAGCTGATCTTAACACTTTTCAGTGCCCTTACAAACTTGGATGCTTCTCACCATAGGCTGGCTGGTTGCTCTTCAGCCAGGCTCTCCCCTTTGATCAGTGCTTCAGTCACTTGGTGTGGTGTCTGTAGATGCAGATGGAAGAGAGAGGAAGAGCATGACAAATGTCTCTCCCTTTTATCATGTTATGTCTTCGCCATTGGCTCCCCCCCCCCTTCAGAGTCAGGTGAGCATTTCACCTCATCACAGTTCCAAACTGGCCAAAGGAAGGGGGGTGACTCACTCAGGGCGTGGCTACACTTGCAGATGTAGAACACTTTGGGTTAAACTAGCCTTCAGTGAGCGCACTAGGGAAAGCGCTCCAGTCTGTCCACACTGACTGATGCAAGGACAATGGCGTGGCCACATTTGTGGCACTTGCGGCGGCACTGTGAGTGGTGCATTATGGGCAGCTATCCCAGTTTTCAAGTGGCTGAAATGTGCTTTTCAAATGAGGGGGTGAGGTGGAGTGTATTGTGTGTATGTGGAGGGAGAGAGAGAGATGATTTTTGGAGTGCTGAGAGTGTGTCAGCACGCTATCTTGTAAGTTCAGTCCCCTGTAGCTTCCCTGCCTCTCACTCACTCACTCAGTAACCATTTGCTTTGTTTGCTTTGCCCCACTGCAGATAAGCCGCTGCTATCTGAAATGGAGCTCTAAAAAAGCACTTCTGCATTCCTCCAGCCGAGTTCAAAACAAAGGGAAGGGAGGCCACTTGACGTAAGGAGATTAGGGGGCATTTCCAGAGGTCACTCAGAGCCCAGTATCGTCTCACCTGATACGTAACAGCTGTTAATCCTCTTGCAAGGTGGAGTACCAGGAGCGCTCCAGCCAGGGAGTCGGAGCACTCTACGTGCCTTGCCAGTGTGGACGTTGGAGGGGGAGGGGGCAGTGTAGTAAGATAGAGCACTCTGGGGGGCTTTATTGTGGTATAAAGTGCCAGTGTAGCCAAGCCCTCAGAGTCCAACAGATCCTTTTGTTGCTGCCTAGTCCAGCATCCTTTCTTCCTGTGAGGCTGGGCTGGGTTTGTCCCATACATGACCTGATGAGGTGTGAACTGCCCCTATGTTCTTAATGAGTTTTTGTCTGGGCTTACTTTAAGCCATGAAGACACATTTTCAACCTCATAATAATATACATGAAATTATAACCTTACTGTAACAACATAACTATAACAACAATGCTCAGTGCATCATGAGCCTTCTGAAGACACCCAACATGACAAACTTTGCATTAGATACCACACAATCATATTATAAGGATGCACATGGTACATGTACAGGGTACAGAACGTCACACTGGTATTCTAGATGGAGCATTTTGACAAAGCACTGAATCCATCTTTCATCCAGATGCAAGCATTCTAAATATGCTAGGTGAAAAGGGCAGCTTGCAAGGCAGAATGGTTATCAGCACTGAACCACCATCAGAAGAAGAAATAGAAAGAGCAGGGAAGCAGCAAAACATTGGGAAAGCTGAAGGATTAGACAATATAACTGCTGAGCTGCTAAAAGCCTGCAGTACAAATTCTATCAAAATAACACGAAAAAATATACAAGAAGGTATGGGAGCAAGAGGAGGTATCAGATGACTGGCTAAAGACAATGGTTGTACCAATCTTGAAGAAAGGAGACCCTGCCAATCCAAATAACTAGAGAGGTATACGCTTATTGCCAATAGCAGGAAAAATCATGATGAAAGTAATTGTCAACAGTTTTAGAGGAAGTGTGCAACTTCTGACCAGGCCAATGTCATATCTATTGGATATTCACATTCTGACAGTTGATGGGGGGCGGGGGGGAGCAAGAATGGGGATTAAAGATGTTTTCTGTTTTCATTGACTTTACAAAGGCATTTGATTCGGTTTGGAGGAAAGCATTATGGAAAGTAGCAAAATCATATGGCATTCCAGATAAGATCATTGCAATTACAAAAGTTATGTACAAAGATGCCTGTAACTGCCATAAAAATTGGTGGAAAATAAAGTAACTATTTCAAGTCAAAGTTTTGTGAAAGACAAGGGGACATGGAATCGCCATCACTTTTCATCATGTTCTGAAACTGGACCTTCAGAATGTTAGATGTGTTGGAAGGTGTGATATTGGATGATCTAAAATAAAGATTTTTGGTTTATGCAGATAACATTGTACAGCTAGAACACACATTTGAATTAATGATGATAGTATTCACTAGCTTGGAAAATTGGTGTAGTCTATTTGGATTTCAATAAATGCCAAGAAGATGAAGTGGTTGCCTCTTGGAAAAGAGACAAAGTATTGAAATGCAGCAGCAGTGAATTTGTAAAACAAGGACTCTTATGTGTACTTAGGAAGTTTGATCAGTGCCGACAGTTCGTTCAAGAATAAGGTTAAAAGGAGGCACACGTTAGCTGCACAGAAACTGATGAAATTATAAACTGATAAAAACATTACATTTAGCACCAAAATGAAAATTTATCAAAACAGTGTACTAACAGTATTGCTGTATGGTCTGGAAGCAGTTGCATTACATGAAATAGACATCAGAATTCTGGAGTCAGTAGAGATGAGAGTTCGTCAAAAAATGACAGGCGTACAATTTTAAGACAAATGAAGTTAGAAGGAGAGTGGGATGTGAAATCAGGATATGGGATTGGCTACAATAAAAAAAGATTAAGATGGTGAAGACACTGCAGAAGACAAACAGATAATAGGATGCCAAAGAAAATAATGCAAACACAGCTAAGGTCAGTCAGACCCAGTGACTGACCACTAATTAGATGCCAGGACATCATGTGCAGGGACCTGATCAGGCTTGGCCTAAAGTGGGGGTTCTCAAACTTTGCATCCCCGCAACCATTTTTTTGGAATTACCTTCATCTTGCGACCCAGGTATGTCTGTCGAAATCCCGCTGAATCCTACTCTATGGGCAGTATTTCGGCACACATAACAACCATGTCCCTGTGTCTGCAGAAAGGAGCACTTCGGAACCCAAATCCGGAATCGTTCGCATCTGCAGTTTCTCAGCGGCATTGGAGACCCACTGGCCTAAGGGAAGAACAAACTATGGACAGGAATGAAAGGTGATGCTGTAGTGCTCTAGGCTTCTGCAAAGATGTTTGGGGATGAAGAGGGGGAGAGATTTCTTCATTTTCCCTTCTCTACAGCATTGCCCTGTACAAACAATCTTCTACCACAACTGGAATTGGCTTGTCAGCTGCACATCTGCACACACACTTCTACCTTCCTGTTTCCCAGCCATTTATTTTTGTGCCCTCTATTACATTTGCAGCAGCACAGTTTTGTTTGATTTGCCATAAAGTTCTGATATAACAATGAATTATTTTACCATGACACTTTTTAAAAAAATCATAGTTTACATTCTCAACTTGTCTCAGAATGCAAATATTTTCTCTGTAAACATGAAAAATTGCTCATAAATTGTTTGAACAATATTTTATTTTACGGCAAGTTTCCTTACATCCAACCAACAGTTTCTGCCATTTGGTTTCCAAGCATTTAATGTTGTACAATGGAAATGGAATGAGAGCCTGGCTACAGGATATGGACAGTGGCTGCAGAAACTGACTTTAAGGGTTAGTCCTGCAAAGGTTCTGCATTAAGATGATTTATTGGTGTAAAATTTCACATGGCTGCTAGTTGTTTCTCTCTAGAGAGTTCCTAGTATTTCTGTATAGTGTACACACAGGCTAACCACAGATCTACAAGTTTGTGTCTGTAATTTCTCAGTATAAAATTTCTTATACTTAATCATTGGGAGTTAAATGATCTTGGTCCCTTGCAGGATTAGATGTTTCATATGCGTGAACTATAAAGAGAAATAAAAGCAATCTAGATTTGCAATAGTTTTCAACCTATGGCTTGTAACACTTTATACTGAGAAATTACAGATACAAGACTTGTGAGCAGGCCCAAGATGATAGAAACTGATTGCAAAAATTGAGAATGTGGTGTGACAGACCGCTCTCTCACCCCTCCTTAGGAACAGGCAGGAAACCCTTTTTCTGCTCCAAACAGTGCTCTTTATTCACAGTGCAGAACCCCACCACCAATTTATACAGTAGTCCTTCAGCTTCCAGCTCTACAGCTCAGCATACAACTCTTTATAGTTCAGCTCTACAGCTTAGAGCTCTACAGACTCTATATAGTCCAGCTTAAACATACAGCTCTAAATAGCTTACAGCTCTGAATAGCTCTTTAGCTTACAGCTCTAAATAGCTCAAACATACAGCTCTAAATAGCTCATGCCACCACCACCCTGGGCTTCCTTCCTGGCAGCCTTATATCCCCCAAAGGAGGCTGCCAGGTGCAACCCATCCAATTGATGGCTCTGCAGCCCAGGTGGCTTATTAGCCTTCCTGCAAGGGAGGTTTGCAGAGGGCTTTTCTCCCTCTTAAAGGGGCGGCAGGCTGGGTCAAGCCCACCCTGCCACACACCTCCCCCCTTAGCCTAGCCCCATTGGGCTGGCTCAGACCCTTCAAGCCTTCGCTTAGCTCTAGAAAGGCCCATCGGGGCGGATCAACCAGAGCAAATCAACGCTCTGCGGATGAGCGTACAGGGGCAGGCTGAGTCCACTACCCCCGGTTGGGACTTCCTCCCCAACTGCCCCCGCAGAGTGGGTATCACCTTACACGGTTTCCGCCCCCAAGTCCCAGACCCGTCGTGGTCGGTCTTCTCCCCGAGGTACCTCTGTCTCCACATACTTCTCGGTCGGTTGCACCGCAGACTCCACCGTCTCTAGCTGGTGCCTCCTGCCCCAGGTACGGACAGTCTCGGGGAGGCTGAGCAACAACTCCTCCAAAATCAGGGAGTCCATGAGTTCCCAAAGTCCTGGGCCTCTGCCCACGAGGTACGGAGCAAGACGGAGGGCCCAGGTGGTCCGCTCCCACCCGGCTGTGGTGGCTACCCTCTCCAAAAGTCCCGCAGTACCTTAGTTTACTCCAACTGAGCCTGCTGCATCTGGTGGTTTTACTGCAAGGCGTGCATGGCCTGCTGGGTCCGCTTCTGTTGTCCCATGAGCGACTGCAGGGTTCCCTCCACCTCTGGGCCACCAGTTGGGTTGCTGGTGTAGCGATCCCACCTCTGACACCACGTTTGGCAGACCGCTCTCTCACCCCTCTTTAGGAACAGGCAGGAAACCCTTTTTCTGCTCCAAACAGTGCTCTTTATTCACAGTGCAGAACCCCACCACCAATTTATACAGTAGTCCTTCAGCTTCCAGCTCTACAGCTCAGCATACAACTCTTTATAGTTCAGCTCTACAGCTTAGAGCGCTACAGACTCTATATAGTCCAGCTTAAACATACAGCTCTAAATAGCTTACAGCTTTGAATAGCTCTTTAGCTTACAGCTCTGAATAGCTCATGCCACCGCCACCCTGGGCTTCCTTCCTGGCAGCCTTATATCCCCCAAAGGAGGCTGCCAGGTGCAACCCATCCAATTGATGGCTCTGCAGCCCAGGTGGCTTATTAGCCTTCCTGCAAGGGAGGTTTGCAGAGGGCTTTTCTCCCTCTTAAAGGGGCGGCAGGCTGGGTCAAGCCCACCCTGCCACAGTGGCAATAGAAAGACATTGACATGAGGCATGCTCTTGATCAGAAGAGACCAAAACATGGGAGAGAGATTCCAGTGTGTATATTACAAAACTTTCAGGGCTAGTGATACAGATGGATAATTAGAGAGAGAATAAAGGGAACTGGCAGGTATTGTTTGATCTCTGGTCAAAAGTATTTGTGGCAGAGCAGACATATGACCACTGTTCCCATTCATCGCCTGCCTGCAGTCAATTCTGATCACATCCCTCACTTCTTTTCAATAGCTGCATCCAAGTCTCAAGAAAAATGTTATTTTTATCTGAAGTTGTACATGAAACACAGATTTCTTTTTAGCTTTCTCTCATTGCTGTAGGCACACATCAAAGTATTCATTTTAAATGGAAGATAAAGGCAGCATTTGTTTAACACCCAAAAATGGGCCAAAATAAAATCTCCATATCTGACCCCTGCTCAAATGTTGGGGTTATCCAGAGTCTTACTTGAGCCCAAATCCATTTACAGTAAGACATTTGAATAAATCTATTCAATTTAAACTAGCTCACCATACAATACTATGATTTATAATTAATATCCCTAAGAATAGAAAGAAAATTCTGCTTAGTGACTATAAAAAACAATGTCAGCAATAATCCAGATGCACTTTCAGAATATTTGAATACAGCATTTAAAAGGTTTTAAGAGCCTTAAAGTACTCAGGAATATTTTATGCAGAAAGTCCTCTAACTTCTTAGTAATGTTGCCTGAGGCTACCTAAACAAATAGAACAAGCTTTTCTCTTCCCGTGCCAGCTCTGTAATGCAATGAAGCAACATGAACTCTTTGATATATTTTAAAAGACAGACATGAAATTGGAGGAAAAAATTAATGGATATGAGATATGTGGCTTTGGAACTTAGCAAATAATAGACGTAACCTTAATATAAGAGAAAAATCTACAGTATTTGTGCTACCAGACTTTAGTAGCATGTTAGCATTTTAAAATTTTCTATTTCCTTACTGGATTCAATTCCTGGCTCTGTTATACAATTCCTGTCTGACTCTAAACACATATTAGGACTGTTCGTGAGAGTCACTGAGTGACCTCAGCTTCAGTTTCTCAAATCAGAGTTAAGAGCTCTCAGCACCCTACAGAACTGTGGATTCATAATCTCTCTGTTCCTCAGTTTTCCTATCTGTAAAATGAGGTTAATAATACTTCTCTCCCTCACAGCAGCATTGAAAGGCTAGAGTCACTAATATTTGTAAAGCATTATGAGATTGTCAAATGGAACATGCTGTATTCAATAGGCCTGATTTGGCCTGTTGTACTTTACCAGTAAATATTTAGTATGGCCAGACTAGGAATATCAGGATAAAATACTGAATAGAGAACATTTTGATGGGATAGTAAGATAAATAATTTCGCAAAGTGAAATCCGTTAGATTGTAGAGTCAGGTGGGAAGTCATAGAAGTTCCACCCTTAAAACCAGTTTGGAAAACCACTGAAAGATAGAATGTAGAAAACAATCTTGCATTGAAAGGAGAGTGGACTAAGCTATATAATGGGAAATGTCCATCAAATTCTTATGACCACCATGCTGCCATCAAGAAATGTTAACAAATTGTTCCTGGTTATACAGCAACTAAGCATAATTAAAGTGTGGGCTCCTTTGGGCCCATTGCTGGCTCTTCAGCAGAAGTTAACCAATAAACTATTGTGTGATTGCTATTTCTGCTAGCTCCACAGTGCGAGTAAGGACTGCAGCACTAAGCCCTAATAAAATAAACACAAAAAATAAAATTGATGTTAAGGCTCTTAGAATACTAGGGAAAATATTTTTGCCAAATAATTAAAAAAAAATGGGAAAGGAAAATAAATATTATTTAAAAGGTTCTAACATGGTATTAGAATTAATGCAACAGCTTTAGGCATAGTCTTGCAAAGTGTTAAACTCATGCCTTACTTTGGCCACATGAGCAGTCCCACTGATTTCAATACAGTGAGGCATAATTCTTAAATCTTTACAGGAGATGTGTGTATTATTAGTTTATATAGATTGTGCTTTAATCTGCAGGATATTGATGGTCTGTTCCAGAGCTTATTTTGAAGTCAGAGAGTCTTTCCAATGACTTTCATGGATCAGGCCCTAAATAGACACTGGGTGTTGTGATTTTTTTTTTTTAAATCTTACAGCCAAACAATGTCTCATGATCTGAATGTATATATAATAAAATATGAAAATAGCTTTAAAAATGTGCTTGACATTCATACTCCTTTAGCTACCAGCAAAGGAAAGTCCAGTGGTCACATTCTGCCCTTTCTAAGCCAGTGCAACATTACTGAAGTCAGTGGCATTACATGAGCATAATGGAGACCAACACTAGTCAGTTCAGCAGCAGGGCTAGAACATGTGGTGGGGAGAGGTTAATCAGATGGGTGATTGGCTACCTGGCTGGGTCTAGGGACCTAAGAGGGTAACAATGACAGGAACAAGTGACTTGTAGAGAGGCACAATCTGTAGGTTTCAAGGGTTATTTGTTTTTAAATGTAAAGAACATTATTGAGGATGGATCAAGTCCTATTAGCCACTGGCTGGTAAACTGAGACATCTGTTTACCCTAATCAGCTCACAGAGAAAATCTGCCACATACCTGCCAACATTTGAAAGCTATAAATATGTACAGCTAGGTGAAGACTGGGACCCACTTTAACTCAATTGAAATATATTGGGTTAATATGGCTTTCTGAAAGGGCAAGGAGTCTGATTTTCTTTGGCTTTAAGCCTGGTGTTGTTATTTTGACTTGTGTGAAGCAAATGCAAAAAAGGCCACTCGATCACAATGGTCGACTTGGATACCCACTTTGTGCAGAGGGGTACACACTGGGCCAGGCAGTGGAAAAGAAAGCTGAGCATGAGAGGAATTCAGTACTCAGCTGAAAAATAGGGTTTGTCACTTCTAAACAGCATCAGTTGACATGTAGGCAAAGCTCAGTGTGAAAGAAGCCTTTCTTATGGATGTAGTTTAATAATGCTGTAGATTAAAACAAGCTGTAAGGCACTGTGGCCTGTATCTTCAAAAATGGTCCTTACTTGTCTCTATTCCACTGTTGATTTGCTAGGATGTCTAGATCTTTGACCATAAATAACTGGGGTGACCAGCACACTTGTCCCCGGGTGGTACTGATCCCCCCAACTCAGCCCAAGTCAATAGGGGCGAGTGTACTAAGTCTCTGGGAATCAGCCTTCCTATAAGCATCCCCTATGGGGGGGTCCACCAGAACTAAGAGACAGCCAGAATTAGAGGCTACTATTCATTAATCTACTGGGCGGATCTAAAGCCCGGTTTTCAGACGGGGTGGGGCCACGTTTGACCCCCCCCCCCCCCAGCTGGGAGGTGCAGGTGGCCCCCTGGAAACACATGCACCAGTTGGCAGAGCTGCAGCACTACAATTCCCAGCCATCACTGCGCACGTCCCCCTCTCTCCCCCCTTCTGCTTTCATCTCCTGCCGCCCGCTAAGCTCCGGGTCTCTGAGCTGCGGCTGCCGCTGCCCAGGCGAAGCGGGAGTCCCGGGGCGGACGCTGGGTTGGGCTTCAGCGGGGTGAGCACGGCGGGCTAGGTCCTGCGAGCAGCCCCCCAGCTCGCAGCAGCGCCGGCGGCTTTCAGCTGCAGGAGTGGACGCTCCCTTAACCCTTCCACGCCTCCCCTTGGCCGGCGAGCAGCGGCGGATGAAGTGAGGATGGTTATCCGGGTGTTCATCGCATCCTCCTCTGGCTCGGTAGCGGTGAGTGATGGGGGGCGTGGGAGACACACCTGGAGATGCAGAGGGGCAGGCGGTGGCTGAGGCCAGCTGGCTGCTTGGGATCCCCAGCCACCCCCGCTGCTGTCGCTAAAGCTGGCTGGGGGTGGCTTTGCCCCGTGCAAACATTCAGCGCGGGAGAGAATCACACAACTGCGCCGCTCATCAAGTGTTTGGAAATTCCAAGGAACCACTTGGATTTGGGTGCTTCTAATTGCTTGGGGGGGGGTACTTTTCAGAGAGTAGTTAGTGGTGGACAAGCCCTTGATAAGATTTAGTGGGATGAAGTAAGAAAAGAGGACTCACATTTGAACCACAAATTCCTTGTTTATTTGCAAAACTACAGTATCTGGGGAACCGCCTCATACAAGAATGATTGTTCTTAACCTCTGAGGATAGGACAAGAACCAATGGGCTTAAATTGCAGCAAGGGTGGTTTTGGTCAGTCATTAGGGGAAAAACTTCTTCCTGTCAGGGTGTTTAAGCACTGACATATAAATTGGAGTAGAAGATCTCTTGAGATCCCTTCCAGTCCTATGATTCCCATAATTTTAGTTTTAAAAACAAGTAGAGCAGGCTATCTGCTTGGTGTGTTTTTTAAAAAATAAAGTGCATTTCCCAGTTTTATTATGAGTATTGCTGGGATAGATTGTTTCCTCTTTCCTAGCACAAGTTCTTAGCATGGTACAGCCCTGCCTATTGTTATTCCACCATTTCCATGCTAAACTTGATTTAGAGTAGAATGTGTTAGCATTAACTAGCATTGTTTCCAACATTGTTCTACTTGGCTGCAGTCAGTCTTCATCTAGCATTGGCATACAAAAACTTTACTATGAGAGAAAATGTATTTATACTGTCCCACTTGGTTTTTTTTTCAAATTCAGCCTGCCTGCTTTTATGAAAAAGGTATTTAAAATGTTCAGGGGGGTCTGAGGCCGTGCGTCTGTGCTTGGAAAAAAATAAAAAGGTGATAAAGTATAACAAAGTTGGTGCGCTGACATGTACATTTTTTAAATTTCTTCCTTAAACTATTGATGAGATTTCTTGAGTAAAGTAGCCTAGTTTTACAACTGTTAGTCACATTCCATAGATAGAGAAGGGGAGTCTTGCAACAGCATTGTCTTAGTCTTAATACATATTTTTCCTCAGGGCATGGTAACAAACAAAATAGTCTACTGATAATTACAAATTACTGGAGGCTTTTTTTTTTAAAGGACCAACTTGAGAACAAAGGCATATCTGCAAGTTAACAAGTATTTTGAAGTGGGCACAGCTCTTTCTTTGAATTAAATTTTGAAGGCCATCAATCATTGTCTTTTGATTGATAGTAGCTGAAGTCCTTATAGTTTTCTCTTGGTGAATCAATTATGCATGTGACCTATAAATATCCATATTCCTATTTAAAGTGACAGCTTATATTTCCATAAAGACCATCTGAATGTAAATGCTCATCTGAATGTGTTCTTTAATGAGAAACATCAGAGGGCTTCAGACATAATTGGTATACTTTATGCTTGAGCAGTGCTGTTACTGGCATTCTTCTTATTTTTTTATAGAGAGACAGTGGACTTTGTTCCCAATGGAAGGTTTGTGTATTCTTTTCCTTTGGTCTTTTATTGTGCACTGTTTGTGTTCAGGTCAGTGACATGGTGACAGGTTTGTTGTCTGATACAGTTTGGCATAAAGTGCTTGGAATGCTTAGTAGTTGCAGCTAATACTTACAGCTAATAAAAACTAATTGTCCATTTCAGTAGCCTATTGAGCAAATGCCGAATCTCTTCAGAACTTTACCAGTACATGTTCACTGAGCATTCATAATAGAAACGCCTGCTCCCACTGTCAGTCGGTTCATATTGTAGTAGTGCAATTTTGATGTGTTTAATTTGTCTCATCTTTATTTCAAACAGTAATGACCAATTTGAGTTTTTTGGGGGCCCAGGTGAGGAGAAGCTTGATCCAATAATCACCAGCTAGAATAGTTAAGAGTAAGAATGGCCAAAGGTCCATCTAGCCCAGTATCCTGTCTTCTGGCATTGGCCACTGTTAGGCTCTTCAGAGGCAATGAACAGAACAGGTAGTCATCATATGATCCATTCTCTGTTGCCCATTCCCAGTTTCAGGCAAACAGGGTAGGGATGAATGGGCTAATCTAGCTAGTTATCACCTGACTGACAGACATGGTAATTTAGAGATTCCCTCCCATTGCCCTGCCATCCTAGTTCTGGGGTTGAAGTGTAGTTTAATTTTCATATCAATTCATCCACTGGCTTTTCTGCTTTGGCTGCTAGCAGTAGGGCCAATAGTGATGGTGACTGAGATGATGTGGACCATTAGTACTGGACTGAAACCACCAACTCACTTCATATAGGCTATTGTACAGCCACCTGATAGTAATAAACGAAAGTCTTTCCTATCCTTGGCCAGAATAGAGTAGGTGACATAGAGGGGAAGGGCTGTGCAACCCATTACCAATTTCCTTCATTAGTAATACTCTAAAACAGTGAAGTTTTAAATCTTATTTCTTGATGTTTGAGAAGACCACTGTAGAATCAGGTGTCAGAGAAGGGAAAGATCAGCTAGGTCCATCCTCTTCCAAGTGCATGGAAAGCTGAGCCTGCATCTTCTCTTGTGCAATTTGGGACACAGCATTATCTCCTTGTTTGCCGGGGGCACTAGAAACAACACACCTCCAGAACCCCACACCAATGGGTCTGGAAGGAACTGATGGTTTGATTTCCACTCCTTATGACAGCTTGGGTGAAGCTGTAGGACATAGATAGGTGTAGGACTGTTCTCTCAAGTGCATTGGCTACTGCTTTGTCCAGTCAAGTTTTAAATGTCTTAGGCAGTGCTTCTTTCACCATTTTCCCTAGGAAATTATTACTGCCCTTCTGTTCTGCTGTGGATGTACTACCTTCTCTTTCTGTTCCATTGTTTGTGGATAAACTAGTTCTCTTTAGTATTCAGTCACACTGGTATGTCATTCATAGGAATATTGATTAGTAAGAAAAGACTCAGGTGGCTTGGACATATCAAGTGAATACTGGATTACAGGATCCTGAAGCATGTGCTATACTTTGAAGCTTGAGAAGTATCTAAAATAGAGGCAGGCGACTGTGCAGATTTCAGGATGCTTGCAAAGATGATTTAGTATCCTTTGGATGCTTGGGAAAGGAATGAAGAACGTCACTCTGGTTAGTGGCGTCATCTTGTATGTAGATTGAACAAGGTGTTGCGAAGCAGACTGGATTGGGCTTTGTGACCTGAGTCAAAGGAGGAAAGACTCTGCTGTTCAGATTCAGAGGATTGTTAGTTTGTGGGTGTGCCCTATTTGTGGACGGGACTGTCAATCATGCATCCGACTCAGTAGCCATCAAAGAACTCATTGGCACATATATCATGCACTGTAAAGAATGATGGTGCTATTGATTGAGTACTATTTACAGTGTCAACAAATTAAGATTATTTTTTGTTGTTTGCAGTTTTCATAATGTATATCTGAAACAGGAGTGTCAACAAAAGGAAATATGCAAGCATAGGAAGTTATAAAGAAATATCTTTAGACATTGGGATGTAAATTAGTGACTGGTTCCTTATAAATACCTTGGATTGAAATGTACCTTCTCCTCCTTGACTGGCACTTGATTTGGAGCAAAGATGATATATACAAAAATAAAACCAACATTGTAATGTGGATGTCTCCATGTCTGTGTTGTAATATTGACTAGAGGAGGCGCAGTTTTTGAAAATGCAAAACATTATGACTAGCTGGTATTTGCAGATATACAAGTAAAATAGTTTTTTCACAGTTTTGCAAAATCTTGGTATGATGGTTACTTATCAGTATTGGTACTTGTACAAGGATTAACTTTCTGAATTCTGATATACCATCATTTTTAAATGTGTGTGATTTGTTTAAGAAATGTAGACCTTTACTACCTGTTCCTTAACAGTGCACTGCTTTGTACTAGAGGAAAGATTCTGAACTCTGTAAATTGGGATTAACTCCACTTATGTCAAATAGATTTACATGATATCAGAATCTGGCCCATTCTAGCTATATTTATAACACTGATCTCAGTTTTCTGTAACAAGGTGTGTGGTATGACTGTTTTGTTTTTAATTTCTTAACACCACCACTGGTATTTTGGTTAAGTTACTAGTGTGTTTATTTAAAAAACACAGCAAGTCTCCAGTACTGGGCTTGGTTTCTTTTTTCTTTGTTGCCAGTACTCTAACAGGGAGATTTAACAAGCCTTCTTCCTCTTCAGCCTGGGATAAGTCTGGTATGAATGTTCTTGCATTGAAGGTGGGGTGAAGGACAGGGGAATCAATCATATTTTCATTTAAACAAAACTCCTGTATTCTAGCCGTGAGGAGAGGTGACATTGCTTGGCAAGCATAATGGCCCAAGTTTACTCTGGTATAATTCCTTTGAAATCTCTAGAATTATACCCAGATTGAATTAAGTGCACTGAGCTGGAAATGTCCCTGAAAAATATACTAACCATTGCTAGCACAGTGTTCCCTTTGTTTAGGTGTATCCTCACTGTTGCTTTTTTTTTCTTTTTAAATCCCTGACACTTAGTGCAATCTGACCTATGCCAAAGAAAAGAAGAATGGTCTGTCTATAAATATATGTTGGCGTTCAAGGGATAAGCCTCTTGGGGAGGGATGGTAAAATGGTATCCAGCGAGAGGTTGAGCACCAGAAAAGAAAATACCTCAACAATCCATTTTGGTGTTAGCACATCAGTGTTTCTAACCCTGCGGATGGTTTATGGTGAACTGTAATAGCTCTGATGGCTTTATTTTATTACCAAACCTGTAGATGCAAATGCTTCATGAATTTAAAAATATCCAGTAAAACAGCTTTAGTTGGAATGTAAATATTCCTTTCAATGTTTGCACCACACAGTCCCATGTCAGTGCTTGTGGGCATTATAGGAAATTCTAAGGCCAGGGTGGCCAACCTGCACTCAAGGAGCCAGAATTTACCAATGTACATTGCCAAAGAGCCACAGTAATACATCAGCAGCCCACCAGCAGCCCCACCGATCAGTGCCTCCCCTTCTTCCCCACACCTCCCAGTCAGCTGGTTCGAGGCTTGCAGGACACTTGGAGGGGGAGGAGTGAGGGCACAGCAGGCTCAGGATGGGAAGGGGTGGAGTTGGTGCAGGGCCTGTGGCAGAGACAGGAGTTGAGCAGTGAGTACCCTCCGGCACATTGGAAAGTTGGCACCTGTAGCTCCAGCCCCGGAGTCAGTGCCTATACAAGGAGCTGTATATTAACCTCTGAAGAGCTGAATGTGGCTCTGGAGCCACAGGTTGTCCACACCTGCCCTAAGGCCTTGTCCAGAGTAATTTTTGTTTTTTTTTTTAAATACCTTCGTGTAGAGAGGGCAAGCTGTAGTTCAACATGTTTTAGCTGGTGCAGTTGAAACCCCATGGGAAACCTCGTAAAGACAGCCTAACAGGTTTTTGCTGGCCCCTTTTGCTTTTTCACCCTATACGTCCATCCCTCCAGGGGAAGATGTCCTGAATTCAGTGTGCTCATTTACAGGGCTGAGGCAGCAAGTGTTGCCTTTTTGTGTATATTGTTATCAATAGAAGAAAAGGTGATGGTTTCTATTGTAAAAAAAGTTTTTATTTTTCCCTAGCAGTGGTTTAGTGTCTGTGTGCCAGAAAACACCTGTTCTGACTTTTCACAAATAATTCCAGGGACTAGACTTCTTTTTTTTTTCTTTTTTCTTTACTTTTATGAAAAACCTATACATCTTTTGTTCCCATGTTGCTTGTAGTGCAGTGGAAATTAGTTGAAGATTTAAAGATGTAAACAGTCTAACGTCCTTCACTGCTTTACCTACCTTGGACTAATCGGGGCCTGGTACCCATATACTGTCTGTCTGGGATGCCCATTGACAACATGCACAGAGGAGTTGTGAGATTGGGCCTCAAGATGGGAGGGTTTTGTAAACAGATTCCAAAATTATTGGAGAAAGTTTTAACAATTATTTAGACCAATGTAATTCTCCCCTGTGGTAACGATTTATTGCTATGCAGCTGTGTTCTACTTTTTAAGCAGAATGATATTAAAGTGAAATTATCAAAATAATGGAATCCAGAGATTTATTCCACCAGGTGTGAACACATTAAAAAAACTTCTCACTTTGGAATTTTGTATGCGTTTTGAAAAACCACTGTGTTGAAAATGAATTGTATTTGCTAAATTGCAAGCTCCATTCAGCCACATGGGCTATTAGCGCTGTTTGGTGGAGGGGTGGAAATGGAATGACACCAACATGAAGAAAGAACAGGTTTTAATAACAGAGATTAGACACTGGACTTTGATTTTTTTTTTTTTTACCAGTGTGTAAGTAAGATAATTATGGGGGTTTTTTACTAGTAAAACTGATAGCACTGTAGTAATTACAGTATTGCCATTGTGTTTTTTCTATTGTAAAAACTGGTTTGGAGAGATTGCTATCTTAGCTGTTAAGTTTCTGCTTGTTGCAGTTTTACATAGTTTTAAGTGCAGGTGAACTGGATTTTTTTTCCATGTTTCCCACGTTGGATTTTTAACAAAGTGGATATTCTAGTATTTTACAATAAAATTTAACCCAACTTGCTCCAAATGATTTAGACAATACTCTCTCCATATTAATGCGGAAGTTAGTTTCTCATGATAAACCTGGATTTTCACCATCTCCCTAATTTCTCTAGAACATTGTACCCCAATTTTTTTTATTTCAGGATAGTTTTTCTTGACAGTTTTGGGGCAATCATGGAAATGGTCTGAGAGGTTTTACTATTTACTTTTCAGAGATATTAATGCTTTTGTGCACCTTTATATCCAAGAAACAGAATAATCAAAAGAAAAAATGATTTATTCTTTAGTGCTTGATAAGATTTCATTGATTACCCTAATAATTTGGAGACATCTACAACTTATTACACAAGTACAATTGATCCTAAAAACAATTGTGATGTATGTTAAATACTACCATTTAATAAAATTAATGTTTAAAATGTGAAACTTCTGACAGCAGGACACAAGTTACTATTTTAAACAAGAGATAACAGAGAGTCCTGTGGCACCTTAAAGACTAGCTAAAGTATTGAAGCATAAGCTTTCGTGGGCTAATACCCACTTCGTCGGATGCAAGCAGTGGAAGTGTCCAGGGGCAGGTATAGATAAGTAGGCAAGAACCAGGTAGGAGGTAACCAGGTTAGTCCAATCAGCCTGAACCAGCTTGTTATCTCAAATCAGGAAGGGTGAGGTATTCCTCTAGCAGCTGAATTGGAGGTGTGAACTCGGAGAGAGGAAGGGGGGAAGGAGATAAGCTTCTCACCAGCAGAAGTTGGTCCAATAAAAGATATTATCTCACCCATCTTGTGTCTTTATAGCAAGTAATAGTTCTGCAATATTAAAATCAGGAAGAGACAACAATTTATACAAATCACTCCACTGACTTAATAATAATAATCTCCCAGAATAGTGGGAGTATTTTGGGCGTATAGTTGAACCAGTAAAGTTCACATGCATTGAATATTTTAAGGGCATCTTTCTATTAATGTTAGCAGGCTTTTGGGTCCGCTGGCCCGTGTCTTTGGGCTTGGGGCTGTTTCATTGCTGTGTAGGCTTCTGGGCTCTAGCCCGAGCTGTGGGACCCTCCAATCTTGCATGGTGCTAGAGCCCAGGCTCCAACCCAATTTTGGAAGTCTATTTATTTAGCAATGAAACAGGCTCACAGGTTCAGACTATGGGGCTAAGTCAGCTGCTAGCTGACGTACCCTACATACCCTACAAAGTGGGTAACTGTAGAACTGAAGAACTCAGCCAAATCTACATGAGAATATATAACCTATGATCTTTGCTTATCCTTGTAAGCAAAGTAAAAGTAACAGTAGCAGCTGTAACAATGCTTCAATGAGGCATTGTTCTGTTCTGATCATGTTCCCAAAAGTCCTTTTGAACATCCGTTTTTCTGTGACTTGTGTGTTAAACTGCTTTATATTCAAATATGACTCCAATCTCTAACAATTGCACAACAATGTGTGTGTTCAAGGTTATCCCTTTTCTCTGAATTCACTCACTCTGGCATGATTGTGAAATGATAAAGAACAATTCATACATTTTTAAAGATTCTATTTCTTTAGCTTTTAGATCGAACAGTTCCATGATACCATGGCTTCAAGAATAGACCATTTTTTTTCATTAATGGTAACCTGGGCCCCTTTGTCAGTCAGCTGTGTCATACCAGTCTAGAAACTTGCTTCATTCTTTGTCACTATTGGCACTGATCGTAGAAGATCTTTAATCTATTAAGTCACCATGCCTGCTAACTGAATTTGATTTCAATCAGTAAACCATCATAGGATTAAAACAGTTTGGGTTACTGACATATAGCATCCGCAATGCAAATGTGAAAAATCAAGGAAAAGCAAAATTAAGATATTCAAATCACATTTGTTCTGGAAATTGAGAAATAATCCGCAACACATTACAGTTGTTAGAAAGTAGCTCTGTAGTCCAAAACCCCCCCCAAAGGGCAAAAGAACCTGGTGCTGTGTTTGTATTCAGAATCAGGTTTGTTTACTTTAGTGACCCAAACTTAGCTTTTGTCTACACTGGGAGAGGGGAATTGATCTAAGATAGGTAACTTCAGCTATGAGAATAGCGTAGCTGAAGTCAGCGTACTTAGATCGACTTACCACGGCGTCTTCACGGTGGTGAGTCGACTTCTGTCACTACTGTTGACTCTGCCTACACCTCTCGCAGTGGTGGAGTATAGGGTAAAAAGGAGAGTGCTCAGGGATCGATTTATCACATCTAGACTAGACACAATAAATCAACCCCCTGATAGATGGATCGCTACCTGCTGATCCGGCAGGTAATGTAGACCTGCCCTTAGGCCTTGATCCTGAAAGACTTCACTGCTGCTTTGTGTGGATACAAGAATGTAGCCACATACAGCTCACTGCAGGCTTTGGTCTTAGATGTCTGGTCTTATTCCTGTTACCCCTGCAAAGCCGACACAACCAAGAGAGTGAATTGAATTCCGTTCTATTTCATGGGTCAATAGGACTGTGTGAATGTTCTTACCAGTGACACCTAGGCAATCCTATTTAAAGGCATTTACTGGCTCAGAGGATCTATTAGCCAAAGTGTCTGGCCAAAGCATTCAAAACAGCACAAAGCTTCAGCATTTTTCCTTAACCTAGTTTCAGTATTTTAATTATTGAAACAAATGATTCTAGAATAAATTCTAGGCATGAATTACATTGAGCGGAGAGTGCAGACATTTTGTTAAAGGAAAATATCAAACTCATGTCAGATCTTTTGGGCTGCAATGTTTTACCGTTAAGTATCCACAACTGATTTTATCCTTACTGCAGCAACATCTTGACAGTCATGTTGGCAAAAGATGCTGTAATAGTTGCTGTGCCAGATACAGTAAGGGCCTGATCCAAAGATCCTTGATGACTCCAGTGGGCTTTGAATCATGTCCCAATTGACTTAATGTAATCCTGTGAACATTGTATTTCAGTTTTCTGTGCCTAGTAAATAAACCTTAAGGGTCTCATTTGTGTGCGTATTTGGCAATGGGGAGCGGAGGTGGGGAGAAGTTGAAAACTTGTTTTCTTCAAAAAACAAAATATCTTCAGTTTTGCTAATGTTTTATATTGCTGTTCCTTAATGTAAAACTTGTGCAATGTTCTAGGTTCCAGCCAGAAAGCAGCCTACTGATGTAATTTACAAATGTAATATAATGCCCCTGGGGTCAGTTGTGGGGATTGAACAGGATAGAAAAGTTGAACCCTGTACTTTCTGAGCTAAAACACTCAGCTCTGTTAGAAAAAAGGATGTAGGAGACACACAAGCCTCTGTGGTCCAGCAACCCACACCGAGTAAATGTGGGTTACAAAATCAGAGGTCCAGCAAAGACAATCAAATTTACTGCAAGACAATTATTAAGAGGGCAAGTGAAGTCTTAGAATGGGATTAGGAGCCAACAACTCCATTTCAAATTCTGGATATTTCACTAATTTTTTCAAATGGCTTTGGATAAATCAGGTAGCTTTTCTACATCTGCGTTCCCCTTGTAAAATTCCGATAAGTAACGTTACAGGCTATGAACTAGCTTTTGATCATTTGAAGTGTGTGTGTGTGTGTGTGTGTGTGTGTGAGAGAGAGAGAGAGAGAGAGGCTCATGAAAAGCTGAAGGATGAACCGCTCTGGCTATTTGGAATCTGCATCATCTCTAGACAGCACCTCTTTGAAATGCTTCCCCCTCTGTGCACATCGAAAATATAAGAAACGTCATTAGGCTTGCAAAGTAATGCAAAGGGAATCTGTTGTACTACAGCAGCCATAACGAGCTACTACACTGGATTATCTGTTTCTCATATTAATGATGATTAAATCACATTCCCAGTTATGTCTTTACTATGAAAATATCAAGCCATAACCGGAGATGTGATGAAACCTTATCAAAATCAGATGAACATACCTCTAGTTTAATACTGATTAACTGCAGACCTACCTCAGTCGTCTTTATTCAGATTTATAAAATGAGAAGAGGTGACAGTCCCACACTCCAGGTAGCATTTGCATTCATTCGTCTCCTATTTTGTTGCATTGCTCTTTTGATATGAGCACAGAAGAGAAACTATTGCAGAGACCATTATAGAACCATGCAAATTACTGATGCTCTTGTTATGTTTGAGCCTTCAGTGACAGAGGCATTCTGCCTATTTTTGCTTCTACTGCATGTCTTAGGTAAGGAAAGCATGTCTAATTCAAGGCAATTTTATGCCCACACTGGGGCTTTTATGTGAGAGAAGTGTAATTTTACTGAAGCCAGTTGCATTGACTCCCAGTCTCCTGTTGTAAGTGCAAGACAACACCCCTCCCCTATGTGTGTCTTAGGAAAAAAGACATGAAGCTAAAAACCACCTCCCACTCCTGCAGTATTGCATAACCATTTACTACCTAGCTAAACAAAGGGTTACGTGCCATAGCAACTGCTGCATTAGGTATGCCACAGGAGAAATGCACTCTTCTCAAAACAGACATCTAAATAGCTTGAAACACCTTGGACATTTCAGAGTGTAAAGAAAAATATGATGTTCCGCTTTCCACTATCTCATCTTTAATAGAGGTGCAACCAAGGAGGCCCCATATGGTATAGGGCAGGAGTCTTTGCAGTTTTATACTAAATAGGCTTTTGACTCCCAGAAAGCTGCTGCAGTGGCACTTACCCAGGCAGTTTGCCATAGCATAGTGCGTATGTTTAGCTCTCTTCCTTAGAGATTTCTAATGTGCCTATTACTCCAGGATTCAAGTTGTTTATTTTTTTAATAACAACAGCTCAGGTTATGTTTGAATTGCTTTCAGTAGAAAGTACTCTAAGAGGTACATGGATCAGGGAGGTAGCCGTGTTAGTCTGGAATAGCAGAGGTAGCAAAGTCCTGTGGCACCTTAAAGACTTAACTATAAAGTTTTGAAGCATGAGCTTTCGTGGGCTAATACCCACTTCGTCAGGTAAGAGGTACATGTGATGGTTTGGAGAACCTGTCTATGTATAACTTATGAATTCTGGTTGATTTTATGAAATTGCTGTATCAATGGGTGCCTCAGTGGATTCCACATACACTATCTGCTCTCAGAGCTGGTATCCTGCCTCTCTCAGACTAGGGACAATGGAAATTCGTTAACCTGCATGATCCCATTCAGATGGAAGCACTTTAGGACACTGGGATGGCTGAAGGCTAGGAGAATCAGTTCTCACTGCAGATAAGGAGTATTGGGGGAGGAAGAGGAGTAGTGGAATTTCCCCAGAAAGGGAGCAAAGGGATTGAGGTGTTGGTTAAAAACCGAGAAGGACTCAAAGAAAGGAACAAAAGGGTCAGGCTTTAGAGGCCCAGGAGGACCTGCAAAAAAGTACTTGTGGTACCTTAGAGACTAACAAATTTATTTGGGCATAAGCTTTTGTGAGGTAAAACCCACTTTGTCAGATGCATATAATGGAACATACAGTAGGAAGAGATAATATACAGAGACATCATGAAAAGGTGGAAGTTGCCATACCAACTCTGAGACTAATTAAGACGAGCTATTGTCAGCAGGAGAAAACTTTTTTGTAGTAGTAATCAGGATGGCCCATTTCAGACAGGTGTGCTGACTGCAGATCAGCCAGCACTGAAAGAAGGTCAGAAGGACTCCATGATTCAGAGGTTAAGCTGTGAGCTGGAGCAGCCTGGGTTTGAAGAGGCCACCTCGAATCCTGAAAAGACATTGACCCAAAGACTACTGAAGACCAGAGAGGAGATGGAGGCAGGGAATGGAGTGTACTAGGTGTTTCTGGTTTTCACTGGATCTGTAGGTCTCGTGTGCTGTGTGCAAAAGCATTTCTAAAATTATTTTCTTTAAAGTCTGTGTCAATTTGCTTCGGCTATCGCATGTTTCTGAAAGGGTAAACTATAAACCAGCGTGCCCACCAGAAGGGTGTTCTGGGTATGGTTGTCGACTTTCTAATCGCACAAAACTGAACACCTTTGCGTCTCCCCTGTCCCTTCTCTGAGGCCTTGCCCCTATTCACTCCATCCCACCTACCTCCCTCTGTCGCTTGCTCTCCCCAACCTCACTCACTCGCTCATTTTCACTGGGCAGGGGTTGGTGGTGCAGGAGAGGGTGAGGGCTCCAGTTGGGGGTGTGGGTTTTGGGGTGCGGCTGGTGATGAGAGTTCAGAGTATGGGAGGGGGCTCTGGGTTGGGGCAAGAGGTTGAGGTCCGGGCTCTGGGGGGGAGTTTGGGTGCAGGAGGGGGCTGGGGCTGGGGGTGGCCTCCAGGATGGAGTTTAGATGTGGAACGTGGTTCTGAACTGGGGTAGGGGGTTGGGGCATGGGAGGGGGTGTGGTCTCCGGGAGGGAGTTTGGGTGCACGAGGGGGCTTCAGGCTGGAGCATGGAGTTGGGGTGTGGGCTCTGGACAGCACTTGCATCTGCAGGCTCCCGGGAAGTGGCGCCATGTCCCTCCAGTTCCCAGCCAATGGAAGCTGCAGAGCCATCACTCATGGCAGGGACAGCGGGCCGAGCCCCCATGGCCATTCCTACGCCTAAGAGATGGAGGGACATGCTGGCAACTTTCCAGGAGCTGTGCGGAGCCAAGTAGGGAGCCTGCCAGTTCCATGCCAACTGGACTTTTAATGGCCTAGTCGCCGTCATGGTCCCTTTTTGACCAGGTGTTCTGGTAGGGTTCTGGCAACCCTAGTTCTGGGAAAGGATGTTCTTGAGCTACTGGTGTGTGTGTATGTGAGGGAGTCAGCACTAGTCCTTGCAATCTAGAACAGCTGGCTACAGGGTCCCACTTCCTGAAGGAGTATCAGACAGAGAGGCCATGCCCAGGAAGTGTCAGAGATGCCATAGTCTGTGCTGGAGCCTACTCAGATGAAGGAAAGCTTGAAAGCACACAGGCTCAGCATTTGGGTCCAAGCACAGCAGTCTGGTGAGCATCCTGCAGAGGGGGCTTAACTAGAGCTGTAACAGCATATTTGAAGCCAAGTCTGCACATACAGGTTGCTGAGAAGATAAAAGTATGGAGGCAAGGCTACAGTTTGTTCAAAAAATCAAAGCCGCTGAGAAGACGGAACGCATCTTTGTACCCAGCACCTGTCATTTGCCTAGCTATGCTAGTACTAGAAAAATGTGCGTACTATTTTACAACTCCAGGGATTAATAAATGTGTACATTTCCAAACCCTGATGACAGCTAAATTATTTTCATAGGCTTGCACAGCTGAAGACTAATGGTTCATTTGTAATATAGCAGATGGTTAATTTTCAAGAAAATAGCTGAAAAGCAAGTGTTGTTTTCTTGTATGTCTCCAATACAAGTTTTTTCAAGCTTGTCAGAGGATAATCTGAATCCTTTATTTAATACACTACATTTAACTCCCTCTGATACCACTCTCCTTTGTTAAAATGTCATATTTTTAACAGGCATTTTGCATGTTGACAAAAAACATTTCATCTAGCAAAGTCTGCCGTCCCCATCAAAATGTATTTTGTACATCTATTGTACAATAACAACCCTTAATTCAGTTACTCCTAATTGACAGGAAGGTTTTTCTCCTAATTAATGTAATTTATTCTCTAATCTACATGCTGCATAATATTTACTAATGTGTATTATTCTATTTTGTAATTTTCATTTCAAGGAAAATTGGTTCTTCTCCAGTAAAGTCTCCGTTCAGTAAGTAACTGAATGTTTCAAAAGTTGGGCAACTAAAAACAAAATCCCTGATCTTGCAATGTACTGAGGACTGATCCCTGAATAGTCCTGGTATTCTTTACAGGATTATGTGGGCGCAACCTGTCCTCCTTGTGAGGGCTCGATCCCGCTCCACTTTAAATCAGTGGGTGTGTTGCCATTACATTAATGAGCAGGATTATGCAGGGCCGGCGACAGAAATTTTGGGCCCCCCTACTCTGAGCGTTTGGGGGCCCCCTGCCTTCTCCCCCTCCCGCTGGTCTCCCGCCGTCCGTGCCCTGCCCCGCCCGGGCCTACGTGGGTCGCCCGCTGGGTCCCGCTGCTCCGGACGTGACTCGCTGGGAGGGGAAGATGGAGCGACACGCCCCCTTAAGTCCGGGGCCGGTACAGCTGTACCCGTAGTCTCCCCTTGTCGCCGGGTCTGCCTAATAGTAATGTCAGGGACTAAAACCCCGACTGGCAAAGGTTTGTTGTCTGACCGCAGAGAGACAGGAAACAACCAGCAAAGTCCAAACAAACTCTTTATTGATGCGTGCACCTGTCAATAGAGAGTGGCCCGTTTCCCTGAACCAGCAAACTCTCTTACACTGAATAGGTTTTTTTTATACACTGTTCCGTCGCGTCACAGGTTAGTCTGAGCCAAGATGGGAGGAGGGAAAAAGCCATCACCGCCCTTTTCCCTCTTGGTTATGCTTAACCAACAGTTATTATAACTTTAAACAATACCTAACAATTATCAGCTAGGTCAAAAGGATCCCGGACATAGGGGAAACAGAGAGAAAAACAAAAAAAATTGAAACAGTCTGGCTCCAGATGACTGCAAGAAAATGTTGATCATTCCTTCTCAAGGTCTTCAAAACAAACCGCTCAGTCTGTTTTATCAGAAGACTACCAGAGTATTTAGTGAAACATTTAACAGTTTAATTGCCACAGGATAGTTAAGTACCCCAAATTTTTGTCCCTCACAGTAGCTATGTACCTATATAGTACGCCTCTGAACATAACTAGACAGGTATTATTGGTAGGTAACTGAAATAATGAATCATTAACAATAAACAATAATGATGAACATAATTTTTTTTAAAAAACACTATATGAGTCTTCTCACTTTTACAGAGGCAAAGTCTTTTATAACATCACTAAAATCTATTTCTCGTGTTGTTTCATGTTCTATAGATAGCACTACCAAACCATTTAATCGCTCTTGAAGCATCGTTCCCCGCATGTAGTTTTTTATTAAGGCAAGCTTGCTAAATGCTCGCTCACCTTCCGCGACTGTTATTGGCAGAGTACAGAAAATGCGCAATGCAATGCACACTTCTCCAAAAATGCTTTCCAACTGCAACTCGTAAATTGCATTCAATAGTACAAGGGAACCTCCTGAGGTCGAGTCTGCAGTTTCTGTAAAAGTCGCTTTATAAATAGTTTTGAGGTGAATAATTTCACTTTCGAAGTTTGATGTTAAGTCCTTCGGGTACATTTTTATCAGAGTTTTAGAGCTTTCTCTTATCTCATCTTCTCTCATGTTTTGAAAGTTGAGCAGCGGTGAAAACACACTAGAGATACGATCCATGTGCTCAAATCGATGTTTGAGATCTTTTATTATAGAATCCATACGTTATAGAACCCACGTGACTGCCATTAATACAGCTTTAAAAGAGGAAAAATATTTACGCAAACCAACAGCTTCAGAGTAGGCTTCAGCGCTGAGTTTTTTCCATCTGGTGTCAATTACTTCTTCTAAAGCCTGAATGACACTGGGTAGGTGCCTAGCAACAGGACGTATAGCTTCTTTTTTGGAACTCCAACGGGTATCACGCTGTCTGTGAAGAGAGCAACCTGTCTTTTTTGTCAGTATGCGCCATCTGTCAGGACTGCCACTAAAAAGAACATACAAGCGATCATTACATCCAAAGAATGTTATGGCGTCAGGACAGCATGATGCAGCATGCACACCAACAAGATTCAAAGAGTGTGCAGCACATGGTGAATAAATTGCTGTTGGATGTTTTTCTTGAATTCGAGCTTGACCTCCTTTATATTTTCCCGACATATTGCTTCCATTATCGTAGGCTTGCCCTCTGCAATCGTCAATATTGATGGCATGATATTGCAGGCTGCTTAACACTTCATCTGCGATTTCCAATCCAGTTTTTTGGCAAAAGTCGAAGAACTCTAGGAACCTTTCTTTAATGATCCATTGTCTGGTTTCTTCATCTTTGAAAACATATCGCAAAACCAATACATTTTGCTCAATGTGAGCTACATCTGGCGTTGCATCACATATAAGGGAAAAATAAATTGCTTTTGCTCTTTCATCCAAAATTACGTCCAAAACTCTTTTTCCACACAAATCAATAAACTCATTCTGAGTTTCGTGTGAAAGGTAGTGAGCTTGAAGTCGTTTAACCCCATCATCTTGGCTCTTCCTTACTTTTCTTAAGTGTTCTTCTAGCAGTGTGTCGTAATGTGAAATTAATTCGAGACAACCGAGAAAGTTTCCATTGTGCACGTCTCCTATCTTGTCTGTACTACCACAAAAAGATTGACCACGTGAGCCTAAATACATTGTAACATCAAGTAATCGTTTTAGCAAACTTATCATTTTATCTCTTTCAGTCCTTAACTGTTTTTGCAGTTTGTCAATTGCTGCACCATCTCCCATAACAGCATGTTCAAGTGTTCTCCACTGCAAATAGCAATTCTTGTGTTGGTGACTATTTTCATGTTCTGGAAGTTTTCTGTACAACTTACACCATGGTGATTTATTTGGATTAAACCCTTCTTCTGTAACAAGAGAGCTTACTTGATGTTTCCTCTGCGACCTGGCCAAAAATAGCCTGCACGGGCCACAGTACAATGCATTAGTCTTACAACTTGCCATAAGCCAGTCTCTTGGTGACTTCTCGCGTCCGTTCGGTGCATTTGTTTGGAATAAAAAAGTAGGAAATGCATGACCAACATCTTGTGGTAGTTTTGTGACCATTTCTTTCAATTTTGTTTCAGTATTTAAGTCAAATTGCACGATAAGTTGTCGGTCACGATCAGTAAATTGTTGCGGCCATTCACTTGGATCTTTTGGGTTAAATGTATCGGTCGAGTCCATTTCAAAAGTCTTAGGCTCAGAAGTTTGATCTTCTTCTGGACTTTTTTCTATTTCAAAACCAGTCTGGCGTACCTCCTGTTCCAAAGTTTTGGTTTCGGTTGATTTTGAACTCGATGTCTCATTTAAACCACCTTGGGACACTACGGCAGCATCAGACAGCTCGTTACTTTTAGCTAATTCTTCAGTCTTCTGCCTCTTCTCTAAAAATTTGTAAAGAACATTTTTCTTCTTAAGCTCTTTGCTAGCCTTTTCTTTTTCTCGTTTTTCCTTTCTCTTTTCAGCACCAGATCTATGTCGTTTCATGATGATGTTTGCACAGGTACATAAACACACTAATAAGTGCGTAAAAACGTAGACACTGCAAGAACAAAGAACACATGCACTGCTATCGCAAGATACAAAGCCCGACTGCCTTGCTGGTCGGGCATAGCGGGGGTGTGACGGTGCTGTTCCTGGTGGGATCCAACTGTGAGTGTCCGATCAGGACAGATTGCTTCCAAAGGGGCAACTACAGCCCAAAGCTGGGGTTTTTCCACACTAAGGCAAACCAAACCAGCCAAACCGAAAAGACTTTGGTTTCGCCCCACTGGCTAACCACAAGTCACACAAGCAATTCCCTTAGACACTCCAGCTTCCCAGTATCACCACCAGCAGCCACCTGTCCTGGGGATCAATGGTTATGAAAACCAATACCCCAAATAAAGAAAACGGTTCTCCCCAATTCCAAAGAATCAGGCCCCAGACCCAGGTCAATATACCAATCAGATCTTACCACAAATCATGCTGTTGCCAATCCTTTGGAATCTAAAATCTAAAGGTTTATTATACAAGGAAAAAGGTATAGGTGAGGGTTAAGAACGGTTAAAAGAAATGAATTACATGCAGTAATGGCACATCTCTTGGTTTAGGCTTGCAGCAAAGGTAGAATAAACTGCAGGTTCAAATCAAAGTCTTAGAATGCATCCCATTTGGGGGATGGGTCAGCACCTTAGTTCAGAGTTCACCTGTGTAGCAAAGTCCATTCAGAGCTGGAAGCAAGACAGGCTGCATGCTGAAGGTAAAGACAAAATGGAGAATGTTCTTCCAGCTTTTATAGACTCTGTCTTCTGGGCCAAGACCCTCCTCCTTCTTTTGCAGAGTCCGGTTGCAAAATGGAGGTTTACAGTCACAAGGTCCAATCACCAGACTCTCCAGGATTCAGTTTCTGACCAGGCAGTTGACATTCCTAGAGCAGCTCGGGTGCGGATAGGCATATACAAAGTCCCATTGTGTGGTTGATGTCCCTTAATGGGCCATCCGGCAGCCCAAGCCAAGCTGACGCCCAGTATTCAGGAATCTTCTTCCCCAGCAGAGGACAATATTTGGAAAGACAGACAGTCCAGAGCCAATATTCATAACTTCAACTGCCAAATCGATACACACATACCAATGCCATATTTACAATTAGCCATCCATAACCTGGTCATAGACACTCATTATGACCCCCTGTACATAAGATTCGGTGCCACTATAGGACTCTGGTTGCTCCAATGATCTATATGATCCCAAATAATTCCTGTAGCGTGACAGGGGGTGTTGTGTTGCGGGGGTACCGGGTGCGGTCGGCGGTAGCATGGTGGCGTGAGGTGCGCGGCGTGTGCGGGCGGCCTCTAGCACACCACCCCTGCCTGGCCCACCTCCCCCCCTGCCTGACCCGGGCCACCCAACCTAATCCTGCCTGGCCCACCCCGCTGTTGGGGGTGATCTTCCTTTACCCCGCCCAGCCTCCCCCCCCATCCCTAACCACCTTCCCTCCCCCACCCCTGCCTGGCCCGGCCCGGCCCATCCCACCGAACCTGACCCCCCCCCCCCAGCCTCCTTCCCTCCCGCACTCATGCCTCGCCCAGCCTCCTGCCCCCCTCCCCGCCCGCCCAGCCTGGCCTCCCCACCGGCTACCAGCCTACCAGACATACCTGGGGTGGGGGTGCGACTGGTTCCGGCGCGGAGGAGCTGCCTGTCCACGAGTCTCAGACTCCGGCTCCCACAGCAAGCCACGCCATGGCTCGGCTCGCCTCGGCGCGGGGGAAGATACACAGAGATGGCCCACCTGAGGTGGGCGGGGTTAGGGACGCAGAGGCGCCCTCCCCATTGGTTCCCCGCCGGCCCCTCAGCCGGCGCCAGCTGGGCTGCGCGCAGCTGGGTCTCCCCAGCCCCGCTCGCTGGCCCCCACCCCCGCGGAGCGGCGCACCCCGCCGTCCTCTGCAGCCGCCGGGGCGGGGGAGGCGATGGATGGAGCCAGCATCCTGTGGTGCCCCCCCCCCCCCCGCCAAGGGCTGGCCCGTCTTTTGCAGGTGGGCGGGGGAATCGCTGCAGCCGGGGGTGCCTCGGGAGCGGCGCGCCCGGCCACTCATCTGAAGCCACCGGCATGAAGGGCTCGGGAGGCAGCCGGCCGTGGTGCCGGACACAGCCGGGGAAAGAGCGGCCAGTGGGGACGACTAAGGGTAGATCTGTGTACCGGTCCCCAGACTTCAGGGGGCTCCCCTGAAGTCCGGGGCCCGGTACAGCTCTACCCGTTGTACCCCCCTGTCGCCGGCCCTGGGATTATGCTCAGTCCAATCGCACTGCTAACATAAGGGCTGCAAGACAAAACCACCGTTATACGATTTAGAGAGTATTAAAGAGCAGAATATTTTACAAGTTTGTGGTGTTTTCTCTTAAATGTGAGGTTATTAAATAAATTAAGCACTTTACCATCCTGGTGATTAAGAGGATGCTAAAATCCTCACTCAAACCTCCTACTGTTGGTCAATGGGGGCTTTGCCTGAGTAAAGGTCTTAACATTGGGCCTGAAGAGCTTTTTATGAAGCAGGAGGAGGAGATGCCATTTATTTTTATCCTCCATTAAAACATTTTATTGTATGGAGGCAGTAACTTGAAAAATGTTTCCTTTTAGTACAGGACAGTCCCTCTTTTATATCAAGATATTTAACTCTTCCCATTCCTTTTACCTTCAAAAAGCTCTCCTAGTCTCCACTTTTCTCCTCATCCATCCCCACCTCTACCTATTCAGTGATGGCAGGTATGTTTGAAGCCACCCAGAATTTTACCCTGCACAAATAAACACTGTGAAGACAGTGAGCCACTGGTACATGTGGTACTGGATACAGATCCACTATGTTAATTTGCCATCAGCAGTTATGTTTAAATTTGCATTTAGAGTCTTGACAGTTATGTTTCTGTTTTGTAATTTTCTCAAGATGTGGGCACAAGTATCAGTTACTCAGCATTTGCTAACCAGTAGCTAGTTGGAGCAGATTTGGTAGCAGTTCCTTGCTTTTTAAAAGCTGCTACTTCCTAGTGTCTTTACAACTTTTAAAAAATTAAAACAATTGCTGGTGCTCTCAAAACGAACAGTGAATGTGCTGCAAGCCCTGGAAGTTTTACAATCACACTGTAAAACTGCAAGCACAGACCACACTTAACAAAATTCATGGTCAGAGTGTGTGTCAGCAAAACATTGCTACAGAATCATTTGACTGATAATGCACATAGCATTAGCTCAGAATGCTTGCTCTGAATAAAGCACCTCTCCCACCCGGAATATTTACTGCAAATGAGACATAGGAATAGGTTTCTCTGCACTGTTTCTTCCCCCGTTTGTGTAATTTAAGGCAGCAAAACCAAGTGATGTATGAGCATATGAACTACTATCATAGAAGAAAGATATTGATAAGTAACAGTCCCTGTGAAATGTTAAGTAAACATGATTTAGTCCTGCCTGCTACATATTGGCTCCAACTCAGAATCCAGATGGTACAACATGGCATAAACCACCTTTGCCCCACCCCTTCCCATAGGGCTGCCCCTCTGTGCTTTGTTTTTCAGGTGGTGCGGCCCAGGATCTATCCAAGTCTCACTGGAGCACTGTACATGTTCAAAGCAATGGCAGGTTGAGGAGAGTACAGTAAACCCTCGATTTAACGGACCTCGATTTAATGGACTTCGGATGCAACGGACAAAATTTCTGAGCAAGTCTGATGCATCCGAAATTCATTTCTCGGGGGCTGGCTGCCGGCTGCCGCCCGGGTCCAGGCAGCGGGTGGGCTGGCTGCCGGCTCCCGGCTGCCGCCCGGGTCCAGGCAGCGGGCGGGCTGGCTGCCGGCTGCCGCCCGGGTCCAGGCAGCGGGCGGGCTGGCTCCCGGCTGCCGCCCGGGTCCAGGCAGCGGGCGGGCTGGCTCCCGGCTGCCGCCCGGGTCCAGGCAGCGGGCGGGCTGGCTCCCGGCTGCCGCCCGGGTCCAGGCAGCGGGCGGGCTGGCTCCCGGCTGCCGCCCGGGTCCAGGCAGCGGGCGGGCTGGCTCCCGGCTGCCGCCCGGGTCCAGGCAGCGGGCGGGCTGGCTGCTGGCTCCCGGCTGCCGCCCGGGTCCAGGCAGCGGGCGGGCTGGCTGCTGGCTCCCGGCTCCCGCCCGAGTCCTGCCAGCGGGCGGGCTGGCTGGCTGGCTGCCGGCTCCCGGCTGCCGCCTAGGTCCCGGCTGCCGGCTCCCGGCTGCCGCCTAGGTCCCAGCAGCCGGGACCCGGGCGGGCTGGCTGAAGTTAATCTAGTGTTAGTTTTTAGTGATGGAAGTAAACACTTATTTAAGTTTGTGAACTATTCTGCCTGCTCACCTCATGGGTGGTGATGAAATAATACAGAAATCCTAGGGGAGAAGGTTGAGAAAATAATCTAGTGGCAGAGTCCAGAGGGACTGAATGACTCTTGGGTACAATTTACTGCAGGTTGTTATAATTTTAATAGCATTTGGATCAACAGTCACATCTTAATGCACAGCTACCAAATCTATTTTCCCCTCAAAGGTAAATTGCTCACATTTAAGAGATTTACAAAACATTTACCTATCTTTAAAAAAACAACAACACACACACACTTTTTGTTTGAACATGTACAAGGTAACAGAAGATACTGATTTAATATCTTTATATCCACAACATGTTTCTGACATATTTTTACTTTGGAAGAGTGGGGGAAAAAAAAGCTCATGTAAAGAAAGGATTGGTAACTGATCACCACCTTCTGGAGACAAACATACAATATCTGTGTCAAGACGGATAAACTTAGACTTCCATTTGAACAGAAAAACGGTAGTCCTCACATGCCCGTTATTTCCATGAAGACTTTCATTGTGCATGCAAAATAAAAGGGCATGGTATTTCATTATGGAGTCTGATGCCCTGAAGATGGGGGTTCCCTTGGGTCAAGCTGATGAAACAGTTATTATATCTGCCTGAAAAAAAATTGCTGCATAGGTTTCTAATCATAGTGCCTGTTCTTTGTTTCACTTGCATTCAGTTTTCTAAAGACGTATATTGATCCTATGTTTTTAGGACAAAAAGGTATGTTATCTAGCTAATTTCTTCATGAATCCCAAACTCTTCTACATTTCCTTCTGGTGACATTACAAATATAAATCATCTAAAATTAAATCTAAAGCTTACGTATTGCAATATTTCTCTCTTCGATTAATACAATAGAGGTCACTAAAATCCTGTGGCCAATTTTTATATTGAACCCATAGCATTGCTGCAGCAAGTACTATAAAATTTGGCAAATTAATTTATTTTGATAATCTTAGCCCTGGTCTACACTGAGTTTAGGTCGAATTTAGCAGCATTAGATCAATTTAACCTTGCATCCGTCCACACGATGAAGCCATTTTTGTTTACTTAAAGGGCTCTTCAAATCGATTTCTGTACTCCTCCCTGACGAGGGGATTAGCACTGAAATCAACATCACCAGGTCAAATTTGGATTAGTGTGGACACAATTTGACTGTATTGGCTTCTAGGAGCTATCCCAGAGTGCTCCACTGTGACTGCTCTGGACAGCACACTCAACTCAGATGCACTGGCCAGGCAGACAGGAAAAGCCCTGGGAACTTTTGAATTTAATTTCCTGTTTGGCCAGCATGTCTAGTTCATCAGCACAGGTGACCATGCAGAGCCCAACATCACAAGAGACCATGCAGTCCCATAATTGCAAAAGAGCTCCAGCATGGACCGAACGGGAGATGCTGGAGATTGCTGTATGGGGAGATGAATCAGTGCTGGTAGAACTGCGTTTGAAAAGATGAAATGCCAATACATATGTCAAAGTTTCCAAGGGCATGATGGACAGAGGCTACAACAGGGACCCACAGCAGTGCCGTGTGAAAATTAAGGAGCTCAGGTAAGCGTACCAGGAAACCAAAGTCAAACAGACACTTCAGGTCAGAGCCCCAGACATGACGCTTATATAATGAGCTGCATGCAATGCTGGGGGGGGCCCTACCACTACTCCACCCTATCCATGGACACCTGCAAAGGAGGAGTCTCCTGCAACAGGGATGAGGATTTTGGGGAGGAAGAGGAGGAGGACATAGTTGAGGATAGCACACAGCAGGCAAGCATAGACACCGTTCTTCCCGACAGCCAGGATCTTTTTATCACCCTGGAGCCAATCCACTCCCAAGCCGGGATCCTGGACCGTGAAGCCAGAGAAGGCCCCTCTGGTGAGTGTGCCTGTTGTAAATATGGTACCTAGTTTAAAAGCAACCGTGTTTAATGATTAATTTGCCCTGAGGACTCGGGATGCATTCGTGGCCAGCACAGCTACTGGAAAAGTCTGTTAACGTGTCTGGGGATGGAGCAGAAGGTTTCTGAGGAGAGCAGTCTTTATTCCTTTCTTCATGGTAGGACACTTTCCCACGCCAGGCCAGTAGCAAGTAGTCTGGTATCATTGCATGACAATGCCTGGCAGCATATGGTCCTGGTGTTTGCTGTCATTCAAGCAACATCTCTCTGTGTTATCCTCAGGAGAGTGATACCATTCGTAGTCACCTGGTTGGAATAGGAGAATTTTATTAACGGGACATTCAGAGGTGGCCTTTCCTGCTGGGCTGTTTGCCTGTGGCTGAAATCCTCCCCGCAGTTAGCCAGGGAGTGGGGCGTTCCCTTCTAGCCAAACGTGAACAGCTCAGCGTAATCTTCCCTGATACCAGACACGTGGTGGGGCGGGGGAGGGATGAAGTGATCATCCCAGAGAATTGGATGGGGGAGGGAGGTTAGTTGGGTTTCTGCTGCACATTAACCCGAAAACCGCAGCACCTCCTTTTTAATGGCCAACTGAACAAAGCTTTGCTTTGCTTGGTATGGGAAAGGAGGGCACTGCTTTTTGAAACCGTTCCCACCTGTTATGAAGGTTGAACAAGCCGAAAGACTATGGCTTACCGTGGCTGCCTGCAAGCCCAATTCTGGGAGTGCGATGAGAGGAGGCAGGATGCAATGCTGCAGCTACTGGGGGATCAAACTGATATGCTCCAGCATCTGGTGGAGCTGCAGGAAAAGCAACAGGAGCATAAACCACTGCTGCAGCCCTTGTGTAACCACTCACCCTCCTCCCCAAGTTCCATAGCCTCCTCCCCTAGACTCCCAAGAACGCAGGGGGAGGCTCTGGGCACCCAACTACTCCATCCCTGAGGACTGCCCAAGCAACAGAAGGCTGGCATTCAATAAGTTTTGAAGTGCAGTATGGCCTTGTCCTTCCCTCTTCTCCTCATCCACCACCCCACCCAGTGCTTCCATCCTCCTCCACCCCTCCTGGTCTGTCTTGGCAGTTATCCCCCTATTCGTGTGAATTAATAAAGAATGCATGATTTTGAAACCACAATGACCTTATTGCCTCTGCAAGTGGTGATCGACGGGGAGGGAAGTTGGCTTACAGTCAAGTAGAGTGGACCAAGGGGGTGGATTTTCATCAAGGAGAAACAAACAGGACTGTCGCACTGTAGCCAGGCCAGTCATGAAACTGGTTTTCAAGGTTTCTCTGATGCGCAACAAGTCCTATTGTGCTCTTCTAATTGCCCTGGTGTCTGGCTGTGCATAATCAGCAGACAGATGATTTGCCTCAACCTCCCACCCCACCATAAGCATCTCCCCCTTACTCTCACAGATATTGTGGAGCACACAGAAGCAGCAATAAAAATGGGAATATTAGTGTCACTGAGGTCTAGATGAGTCGGTAAACTGTGCCAGCGAGCCTTTATACGTCCAAATGCACATTCTACCACCATTCTGCACTTGCTCAGCCCGTAGTTGAACTGCTCCTTACTACTGTTCAGGGTGCCTGTGTATAGCTTCATGAGCCATGACATTAAGGGGTAGGCTGGGTCCCCAAAGATAACAATAGGCATTTTAACATCCCCAACAGTCATTTTCTGGTCTGGGAAGTAAGTCCCTTCCTGCAGCTGTTCAAACAGACCAGAGTTCCTGAAGATGCGAGCGTCGTGTACCTTTCCCGGCCATCCCACATTGATGTCAGTGAAACATCCCTTTTAATCCACCGATGCTTGTAGTACCATTGAAAAGTACCCCTTGCGGTTTATGTACTGGCTGCCAAGGTGGTCCGATCCCAAGATAGGGATATGCATTCCATCTATCGCCCCACCACAGTTAGGGAATCCTGTTGTAGCAAAGCCATCTAATATGACCTGCATGTTTCCTAGAGCAGGGGTCTGCAACCCGCGGCTCCGGAGCCGCATGCGGCTCTTTCATCCCTCCGATGCGGCTCCCTGCGTGTTCTAATTTTAACCGGCCCGCAGACTGTTCTCTATGCGGCCCGCCAGCACTGTCCAACCAGTGCGCGGAGCCGCAGCCGAAAGAGAGGGGCGGGGTCAATAAGAGGCGAGCGGCGGGGGGGGGGGGGAGAAGAACGGAGGCGGAGCCGGGGCCGGGGCACGAGGCGAGGCGGAGCCGGCGGAGAAGTGCGAGTCGGGCCGGGGCCGGGGCAGGAGGCGAAGCGCGGTGGAGCCAGCGGATAAGAGCGAGCCGGGGCCGGGGCACGAGGCAAGGCAAGGCAAGCTGGGGGAGGGGGGGAGTGAAAGCACAGCCGGGGGGGGGGGGAGGAAGAAGAGCGAGAGCACGGCTAGAGGGGAGGGGGAGGGAAGAAGAGCGAGAGCACGGCCGGAGCGGGGGGGAGGGAGGGAAGAAGAGCGAGAGCACGGCCGGAGCGGGGGGGAGGAAGGGGGGGGAGGAAGAAGAGCGAGAGCACGGCTGGAGGGGAGGGGGAGGGAAGAAGAGCGAGAGCACGGCCGGAGGGGGGGGAGGGGGTCGGCCCTCACACATCTTCACCGTCCTTACCAAATCTGGCCCTCTTCCCAAAAAGTTTGGACACCCCTGATCTAAATGCAACACATTATAGTTTGTTTATACATAGCATAAAGGCAAAGAAAACGTTATATGCAGTGTTATTTCATTTTAAATGTCAAAAGGGTTTTGTGGCTCCCAGTGTTTTCTTTACTGTGGGAAACGGGTCCAAATGGCTCTTTGAGTGGTAAAGGTTGCAGACCCCTGTCCTAGAGTCACTACACTTGATAGCAGCAGCTTGGTGATTGCGTTGGCTACTTGCATCACAGGAGCCCACACAGTAGATTTACCTACCTGGGCTCATCCGGTCTGATAGCTGTCAATACTACTCTAGCACTCGACACAGAGAAGTCTCAGGTGCACCAAGCTGTTGGGGAAACCTCTACATGTATTCCCTGCTAACTCAGGATGTCTCCGTTCCAGTCTGTATAAGTGCCATCATGCCAGGACCAGAGGAAACTTTCTGGAACAGGTCACCTGTTCCCCTAAGTATACTCAGAAAGAGGATTTTATGAGACAGCAAGCGCTCCTTTATCCTACAAAATCAGAATAAGGAAAGGAGGTAAGTTCTCTGCCCCCTGGAAATCCGGTGGTGGGAGCAAGCCATCCATTCCACCAAAGACAATAAGATTAATATCATATTCAATTGTGATGACTTTCTTTACTATGTTAAAGGAAGATTAAGAAGATTAGGATTATGCTATATAAAAGGAAAGCCAAGAATTTTCACTTTGTGTGATCAATACAGCAGTTGAGGCTCTGATTACATCTAGGTTGAAACGGTGAGTAGTCTGTGTTGCCAGCGTCCAAGACTACTGTAAATTGGTAGGCAGAATGAACATTGTGGAATGGGAAGGAATTTTATTTTTAAAACTTTCATTGCACATGCAGAATTTCCAAGGAAAACTCACCTGCAATATCATCCTAGTCTGCACATCTTTACTTGAACAAATACAGTATTTAATAAAGTGGGCAGTATTAAAAAAAAATCTCAATCTCCATTTCTGATTGAAGTTCTCTCATCTTGTATTGTAAGTTACTGAGGATAAGAACTGTTTCTTTCTTTTTTTTTTTTTCACATCTATAGTCACAATATGATTCCTTTACGTGTTTAACGTTGTAGCACAGGAAGTCATTTTACTTTCAGCATTGTGCTTCATTTAGTAGAAAAATGGTGATGATGATGGTAATTGAGCTACTACTGGTAATCTTGTATTTTCTGCATACAGCTTTAGAAGGTAAGTTTGGTATGAGAGTGATTTTTTCAGAATGTGCATTGTCCAAAAAATTAGTGTGGCATTCGTAAAAGAAGGAACCAACCACTGAAAGAAACACAAATTTATTGAACAAGTGGTTGTTAAATTACAAGGAATACACATTTAGAAGCCAATCAGTTTCTTTCTGCAGCAGAGCTCATAAATGTTCAGACATTTTAGAACTAAGTTGTTTTGCAGAAATTGGACCAAACCCACCATGCTGTTTGTTTCAAGCAGGGTGTAATCATTTCACCACTGGAAATCAGCTGAAAGGCACAATATGAATTTTTACTGTAATCTGTAATACGTTTCACTAGAGATTATTTTTGTGATCTGATGTATCAAATGGATCCAATATGAAGAGTGGTGTGACAAATGCAGCTAGTACATGCACTTGTAAAGTTAATGGTTTTTAAATACTGTCTGGGTCCTGTCATACTCAAAGGTAACATCTATCCACCCATAATTTAAACCAACCAGCAGGTGGATGGATCTTGCTCCACAGTGTAAAAATACTGTGAAAATTCTTAAATATAAGTTTATCTCCAAACAGTATGGCTGGGAAACATGTCTGAGTAGTCTGACAGCATAGTGAATGCAGTGTGTATCCCCTTTTAGGTGGAATGTGCCTTAGTAGAAGGATCTGGGACATGCTGGAAATAGCATGAAGCTGTTGTAATGCAGAACAGATCCTCGCGGAATTAGTAACCCCAAGGCTTTCCCTCTATCTCAAAGATTCTGTGGTGATGTCTTCACTGCAAAAATGGTGCGCTTTTACATAGTGTGACAGATCGTCTTCTCACCCCTCTTCAGGAACAGGCAGGAAACCCTTCTTTTGCTCCAAACAGTGCTCTTTAATTCACAGTGCAGGGCCCCACCACCAATATATACAGCTTTATACACAGCTCTTCAGCTTACAGCTCTACAGCTTACAGTTCTACACAGCTCTATATGGTTCAGCTCTATATGGTTCAGCTCTACACACAGCTCTACAGCTTACAGCTCTGAAAAGCTTTTTCTCTCACTCCACACTACCATACCACCACCACCCTGGGCTTCCTTCCTGGCAGGCTTTTATCCCCCTGAGGAGGCTGCCAGGTACAACCCATCCAGGCTAATTGCCCTGCAGCCCAGGTGGCTAATTAGCCTTCTCTGCAAGGGGAGGTTTGCAGGCTTCTGCTCCTTCTTAAAGGGCCCGCAGGGCTGGCTCAGGCACTCCTGGCCAGCATCCTGCCACAATAGTTATCCCTTTTATACAAAATGCTACTTCTATGTAAAATCATAATGAAGACTGGTCACAGGTAGTTTTTTAACCCCAATGTAACTAGTCAAGGTAAACGTGTGTGTGTGTAGAATTAGAGAGTTGACATTGACTAGCTACATCGGGGTAAAAACTACCTGTGTGCTGTTTCTGCTAGGACTTTGTCAAGATAAGTCTCTATTAAATGCCTCCCAAAACAAGTCCCCCAACATGCACCTCCCCCCCCCTTTTTTTTTTCAGTGAAGCTAAAGCTGGTGTGAGACAAGACCATCCCCCATCTCAAAGCATGTGTGCATGTTCTGTCTGAACCTAAGAAATGAATAAACTGTTCAGGAAACCCACAGCCACATTTTAAGAGGTATGTAGACACTTTGGAAAATTGCACTAGGTGTTTGTCTGCATCTTTCGGTGCCTAAATACCTTTAAAATGTGGTCAGTAATGCATGGCGAATCTGCAAACCAGCTACTCAATCTGTGACTTATTTGGAGTACTAGCCAGGGTGTTCCTCTATCACAGGAATTTTTAAAAACAAAGCCAAAAACTACCCCCTAAAAACAGTCAACCGCCTAGAAAATGAGGCAGAAGTTTGTAGACTTTCAAAACTGCTGTGTTAAGTCACATTTGTTTAACTTAGAAATATTTGATTTTCTTATTGACCTTTTTGAGCTTTGAGTAAAAAATAGACAAGCATATTCAGGCTTGTAAACGTAACTTTAGTAATGGTGGGCTAGCTGTGATGTATTGTTTATCCTCTCGCTCTCAGATAAAGAAGAGGCAGCAAGATGTGGTACGATTTCTGGAAGCCAACCGGATAGATTTTGAAGAGGTGGATATCACAATGTTGGAGGAACAAAGACAATGGATGTATAAAAATATTCCTGAGGAAAGACAGCCTGCACAGGGCAATCCGCTGCCACCCCAGATATTTAATGATGATCAGTACTGTGGAGTAAGTAGCTTTGTGGTCCAGACTGGTTAAGTTAGTGTTGACCATTGAAAAGTCCAGCATTTGCCAATGTGTGCACATCATCTTATCACAGAAGATAACTGTACTAACTTGGCCAGTGTTGACAGTTTAATGGTGACCATTGAATATTCATTCATTTTCCACTAAAAGTCTTTCCTTTACAAACATTTCAAGAATTCTTAATGATGAACGGTCACACTGGTGAAGCACAACTTTGAAGGTAGAGTGGTTGGTGAGTTTATCGGAACCTAGAGATGATGATGATGATTGATTATTATTATTATGCTAACATGATTCTGAGAGAGGAATAGTCAGCATTCTAATTGAGAGCACTGGAGCTACTGCCCCAGACTCTCATTTATGGTAAAACTCCTTTACACTGCTCTAGCAGGGCAAGATATATTTACCCTCACTTTGAAGCCTGTTTACACTGGCATTATAAGGGGATTTAGCATAAATGAGAATTATATTATTTAAAAAGGTGTTCCTGGCTTTCTTCAGGAGAAAATAAAATTGACTGTCCTCCCTTTGCTGAAAATGGGGAAGGCTTTTGTTAAGCATGATATTTTATCACTCTGACAACAGTTTGCAGGCTAGATCCTCTGCTGTTATAATCTGTCATAGCTCCATTGATTCCAGAGGAGTTTATGCCAGTGTACAGCGCCTAAGGACAGGCCCCTATCATTTGATTTAAGAAGACCGGCCTACTATGGAATTTTTTATCATCTTTTTAAACAGTACTGCCTAGGGTAGACCTGATTCTCCCCTGACACTGTTGTAGACCGGGAGCAACGGTGTTGAATACAGAGCCATCAGTGTCAAACTAGTGCAAAAAGTGGAGAGTTAGGCTTGTATATACATGGCGTCTCTTCATGTCTTGCTGCTTCGGTCCCTTGACCTGTGCATCCTTTGGGAGGTGGGGGTGTGCATATTGGCTGGTTGGGAGATCAGTAGGTTTGACTGTTGGATGATATGTCCCCAGGGACATAACTGGAGGCAGATAGGAGTAACGTTTGTGGGTTGATGCAGTAGGAAGGTGAGATGGGTGGATGCATTTTCATGAATTAAACATCTGGGAGGTAGGTTGGAGTGGATGTCTGGTTTATAGGGTGCAATGGGTTAAGGCAGGTGGATGTCTGGTGGAGATGGGTAAAAAGTGGGTCGAAGCATCTCCGAGATGATTCAGCCCTTAATCTAACAGGTGGGGTGGTGAAAAGATTTGTTGCAGTTGATAGATGGGTGAGCTTCATTGTGTGGGGAAGAAGGGTAATAGTGGTTGCTCTTCAGCCATACCGTGTGTGGCACGTTGTTTGTTCCTATTTATTTGCAATGGGGTAGCTTTAATCCCAGCTGTGTGAATTGTGTCCAGGTAGTGCAGTGTGCAAAAGGTCTGTTGGAAGGGGTAAGCATGTATTTTCCACATATTCCTAGGACATGAGGGGATACTTGTGACCCTCTCATTTATGTACAGTGGAAGTTCAACAAGCCGTACAAAATTTGGTTCATTTGGGAAAGGGATGTGAAATTTTTGGGGATGCCAATTTTGCATCTTTTTGGGGGTTCCTTTTAATAGTGCATTTAAGCATGTTTTATAATAACTAGCTAATTCCAAATACAAGTTGTGTTTAACTAGATGGAAAGAGTCTGCCAAGTGTCACAAAAATCATCTTGTTACTGTATCTGTGCAGTTGATATCTGTTTTGGTTGAGCAGACCTAATGCTGTTACTATTGCTAGACTGCACAATCTGTGTGAACCGCTTTAAAGAGCGGCTTTACTTTGAAAAGAGATTTGACTATGTTTTTGCTGACAAAAAGATGTTTGCACCATAAGATGACTAACACACATTAAAAATGCTGCTGTAAAAACGTAATGGAGACAAACCACCTTAGTTTTATGGGGAGGTAAACTAGGCAAGATCAGGGTGGGGGAGGGAAGGGAGGTATTTAGTAATGACCTTGCTTTGCAACCTCCCAATAAACACTAGAAGTGTCTTGCCTCCACTTGGGATTTTATAGTGAGCTAGCTGTTGTGTGTTTAGTTTTCTTGATGTCAAAACATGCACATTTTAATGTCCATGAAGACACAGCCTCAGTGAAAATGGCAGTGTAGGGCTCAATTTTTTTTTTGTCACTGTGATTTCTAAATCCAGTGTGCTCCGTTTACAAAGGTCTGCTTGTTTTTCCAGCTGCCAGGTCTGCAAACTCAACATGGCATCAGGAAGCTAAGCTGTGTGTTTTTTCCTCTTGCTTAGGCATTATCACTAGCAATAAAAACTATATAGGCCAGATCTGCTTGTCGTTAGCTGTGCAACCCTCTTGCCTGATTCCTTGGATTGTCTTGTCTTTGTGTTTGGATGAGAGGAAAAAAGCTAACCAGATGCAGGTGCTTTTTAGATTGATTCACTAGGTTTGTGCAGCTGGGCACAGTCCTACAATTGGACCCAACTGCTGATGTATAAGCCACTATAGACACAAGGTCACTTGCATAGAGGGTGACCAGATGTCCTGATTTTATAGGGACAGTCCTGATTTTTGGATCCTTTTCTTATATAGGCTTCTATTGTCCCGGCCCTGTCCCGATTTTTCACATTTGCTATCTGGTCACCCTACTTGCACAGAAGTGTAGGCTCTATAGTGATAATTAGTTTTTAAAAAAAGTAATGCAAGCTTCCCTCCCTCCCTTCCCCTTTGGTAAAAATGAGCAGGTACGACTATGAATACACACTGGAATTAGACCGGCTAAGTAAGAAGGTGGCTTTTGAAGTAGTCACTTTTCAGAGTATAATTGCTCTGTAAAGGGAATATTTATTCAGTGTTTACATTAGATAGCTTGGAGATTGAAGTGATTGAAGCAGACCAATGAATGATCTGTTCTTGTAACTTGTCTCGAACCGTACCGAATGCTGAGTGGTTCACAAGATGTAAAACAATCATAACACACCTAATTGCACAGTCCTGTATCCCCACCTGTTGATTAGCTCCTGCTCTGAAGCGTGAACACTCTGAGCTAGTTTAATTGCCAATGTCCTCATAGATCTGCCTAGTGCTATTTCAGTCTCTGAGGTCTCTGCCCACAATTGCTCAGTAGTGAGCTCCATTAGTGGGATGTTGCAATAAAAACAATGCCTAGAGTCTGGAAGTAAAATTCTCAGACTGATGGCAGCCATCAACCTGAATCATTTAACTAACCATCCAATTCTGGCGCCAGTGCTGCTTAATATTGTAGTAATTTGTATGTCATTAGGATATGTTACCTCATTCCAGGGACATTATTATAGCATCATAAATGTGTGTGGCACTTGAGACAAAAAAGAGACATGAGGACCAGCTCCATTCATTTACACTGGTTTAAATGTATAACTTCTTCAGAGTAGTTACTCTAGCTTACGCCATGTAAATGAGAGAAGTTGGCACGTCGTTCCTTCCCCAAAGAGTTTACAGTCTGTTTGATATTGCATAAAGAGAGGTAAAAACAGATACATTTGAGAAAAGAGAGGTGAGTAGAGCCCCATGGTTGCAATAATATATATCCATTTTCTCCAGATGGGGTGCTTGATATCAGTAGGAGAAATTCAGATCTAGAAGGATCATTTTTAATTTCAGCTTAATGCTTAGGTCGGTGTGTGAACAAGATCTAGTTTGACTGGAAATGACCTACCCAATCTAAAGCCATTTGTGTTCAGGATTACACATTTGTCTGATGATGTAGTACCAGAGCGCATGCTTTAAATGGTTAACTTTCATTGATCTGATTTAGGGTTTTTTGAAAAAAATAAAATAGGGAATTCTACTGTGTTTGGTTACCTAAAGAAGAACAGGCTTTGAACTCTTCTTGCTCTCCCTGCCCCTTCCTCCCAACCATTCTAGGGAAAAAGTTAAGTAACTAAAAACAGTTTTTAAAGCAATTCTATAAACTTTTTTTGCTTTAACAAAAATCAGCCACAGAGACAAGTCTCTACATTGGCCAGTATTGACATTTGAGAACAAGGATTATAATACTTAAAACTTCAATGGTGCTTCATATTTTAATCCCTGATTAAAACAGACCAGCTTTGCTTTTATTTGAGCAATAAAATGTTCCTGCTAAGTAGGCCATGCCTTAGTTGCCAGTGTTTTGGCTCTTGAAATACTGGTCTGTATAATTACTTTATCCTTACCACTGGCTATCAGCATGCTGCTTGGCTGTCCTTGATTTATCAGCATGCACCTGTGCAATAGAAAACAGTTTTTCTGGGCTGTCTGTTTCTGCTTGCTCAAGGAGCAAATGTTCTGATGATCCAAGTGAAAGCAAGAGGATTCCTTAAATCTATCTGTTCAGTACGTCACACTTTAAGGTTATGCCTGAGATGTTTTCAAACACTACTGCGCTCCAGTGGAGTAAGACCACCATGCAGGAGGATAATAAATCTACGGAAGAAAATGTTATTTTAACAGTAAGATAAAAATTCAGAAAGTGGAATATAGTGTTCATGAGCTCCAAAACAAAATTAATTGATTAAAGAAAACTTTTATGATTCTAGAATCAGAGAGGTAGCAGTGTTAGTCTGGAATTGCAGAAGTGACAGAGTCCTGTGGCACCTTAAAGACTAATACTTTAGTTAGTCTTTAAGGTGCCACAGGACTCTTTTTCATGATTCTGTAATTCATAGTGTATATCACTATTATACACACACGCAACGATATGGTATGGTAGTATAAAAGTGCAACCACTTCGTAGTGATGATTGCTGGTAAGCTTTTATTGTATACCACACTCTCAGGTATTCTGGTGTGGTAAAAATTTAAATAATTTAAAATTTAAAATCTATCTATATCTATCCCACTTGCTGTCCAGTCTTCTCCCCATGTCCTTTGAACTCCCTATGGGTGGAGAGATCTATCTATGCAGAGCTCATTGTAGGAATGGAGCCTTAGTTACCATTAAACCAATTGTTCAGAGCTGAGAGAGAGCCATAAAAACCTCCAGAAATAACCTACAATTATTCTTCCAAACCGAAAAATGTTATGACTTTAAAATCAGACACCAGGCCTTCTTAAGGCTAGAATTTTGAATTGTACTGGGAAGCTGGACGTCTTCCCATTCCAGTGAAATAAAACTCCATTGTCTAACTCGGCAGGGCTACAAATTAAAACTTTGAAGTAGAGAAATTTTAATATACAGGACAGAAAACCTCTCACTGGTGCAGGAATGAATCTTACTTGTCGTATGTCTCATGTGGATGCATCTTTTTCTTTTTCCTGTGGGGGGGAGGGAGCAGAAGAGAAAATGTTTCTAACCCTCCCCCCCGCCAAACCCCCCCCCCCCCAAAAAAAAACCAACAGAGTTGTTTCTTGGAAGCTGCTCAGGAGGGTTAGCATGGAGTAAGCCCTGAGGAAATGATTACCAGGCAGAGAGCAGTGGAATCAGAAGTGCATGACACAGATTCAGGGCTGGATGGGTCCTTGAAAGGTCATCAGCCTCCTGTCCTGAGGCCAAGTAAACCTAGACCATCCCTGACTGGTGTTTGTTCAACCTGTTCTTAAAAACTGCCAATGATGGAGATTCCACAGTCTCCCCTGCAAGCCTATTCCAGGGCTTAACTACCCTTAGGGCTGGTCTTCACTGGGGGGGAATCGACTGAAGATACGCAACTTCAGCTACATGATTCACGTAGCTGAAGTTGGCGCATCTTCAGCCGACTTACCTGCCATCCTCATGGCGGTGGCAGTTGGCAGCGCGCTCCCCCGTCAACTCCAGCTTGCACCTCTTGGCGAGCTGGAGTTCTGGAGTCGACAGGGGCGCTGCGGGTGATCGATCGCTACCCGCTGATCCGTCAGGTAGTGAAGACAAGCCCTTAGAGTTAGAAAGTTTTTGCCCAATATCTAACTTAAATCTTTTTTGCTGTAAATTAAACCCATTAGTTCTTGTCCTATTGTCAATGAATATATCGTTTTATCACCTTGCTCTTCAGTTTATCACATAAGTTTCAGTTAGACCTGGCCTGAAATTTTTCATCAATGTTTTTTTGAACAAAATGCCACTTTTGTTGAAATTGACACTTTTCAAAATGTTTATAATTTTGACTAACATCTGCTGCTGTTTTTTTCAAAATGAAAGATGTCTCATCTTGGAAAACCTTCATTTAGGGGATTTCCAACATTTTGTTTTGAAATGTATTTTAAATATCATTAGGACTGAAAACTTCAAAATGTCATAATTTCCCACAAATCAGAAATTCTGAGTATTGACCTGCTCAAGAATCACCTCCATCAGGCTGTGTACATTTATACTGGAGAAGGTCTATAGTATTTACTAAAGAAGAACCAGTCAGGACACACTCATCACTGTGGCACTAATCTTCCTAGCTCATTATTAACTTGAAAATCTCATTTTGGTATGTTTGAATGAACTTGGAAAGGTTCATATGTTTAAGACCGATTTGATAGATAAACACAATTCTGAGAGACTTAATTTTTCTTTCTTATTTAGAAATATTTCAATAACCAAATCAATAAACCTGCGTTGGTGTTGCATGTCAGAGGTAGAAATAGGACTTTGGAAAACTTCAAGGATCCACCTCAGAGTTTCTGCCCTTTGCTCCCCACAGGGACTGAGATTAGTGGACTTGCATAGGCGACAGGGTGTCAGAATGTCAAACCCTACAGAGCTAGAGAATTTGCAAGGAAAGCAAGCTTCATCCCTTTAGAGCTCAAGGCATCCATGGAGAAGGACTGTCTTTGCATATACATCTATGCACCTCCTCACTTCTTCTGCTCAGCCACTCTGCCTCAGGAGCTGGTGTGTGAGGATGTTGTAGCCTGAGACTTGGGAGTTCCAGGTTACCCACTCCACCACAGACTTCCTATGTGACTTTAGGCTAAATTCACAAATGAACTTACGCATGATAATGCTGAGCCTTGCCATGCCTAACTTTTAGGCACTGGGATTTACGAAGCCTCTGCATCATCTTGGGGATGATGTCAGGCTATCAGGTCTATAATTATCTAGCTCATCCCATTTATTTATTCCAGTATTGGCACAATATGAGCTTTCTGTGTGGGATCAAAACCTGCAACGCTTTTCCTATTGTTGACTAAAGGTGGGTTTTTTTTTTTTTGGTGGTAGTACTTTGTTCAATGAGACATTTACAAATCTCTCTTATGAAAGATGTGCCAGCAGTAGGCTGCCCCTTTCGGACCAGACAAGGGGAGTTTGTAATTATCCCTGCCGTCTTTGTAATGTTATAGAGCACCATCCAATAAACTTTTCCTTCTCTAAGTTATGGCAGATGCCTACTGACCATCTTTGAAAATGACTTCTTTTAATAGCTTTATACAGTTGTTTCAGGTGTTAATCTTTCATGCGTAACTAACTTGTTTTGTCTGAGACGCTAACCAGCTGCATTCTCCGAAGTTATTTTGTTCTGCCACTTTTGAATTTAGGGTAAGCAAAAATGCTGTCTCATAATTCAAAAATTTAACAATTAGCTTTCAATAAAACAGACAAACTATTGGCATTATAATGGAGCTTGGAATTTTAACTAGTTTTCGTTAGTGTGAGAGGCACAGAGTATCCAGTATCCTTTGACTGTTATCTAAATTTGCATTATTATAAAAAGAGAAAATCTCCATCTTGTCTGTTAATATGTTGAAGCATAACTTCCAGGTAGCAGTTCTTTCTTAAGGTTGCGAAATACCCATAAAGCACCACAGCCACCCCTGTTCTCAGCCCTCAAGGCTACAATAAGTTTAATCTAATACAGTAACTCTCTGTAGGCCTGGGGGGGAGGGGGAATAACTGGGAATGGCTATGCAAAAATACAACTTTTCTATTACCACACCTATTAATTCGCACATTGGATCTACTGGCAGATGGGTTAATGCTACCCCAACCAGTGTCAGGATAGTGCAGCTTCATTATTAGATTGAAGCTACCGTATATTCCGGCGTATAAGATGACTTTTTAACCCCGGAAAATATTCTCAAAATTAGGGGGTCGTCTTATGCGCCGGGTATGAGAGTCTGACGGTTTTGAAAATGGCGGCGGCTGCTCCTGTGGGAGGAGGGGAAGCGAGTCTGGGCGGGGGGAGTGGAGGAGGCCGAGGAGCTGCCGCCCAGTCCCTGCGGCTTCCGCACCTTCCGGACCCTGAGCACCGGGCAGCTGGAGCTGGGCCGGCTACAGGTGACCCGGCGGGCGGGGCAATGCTTCCCCCCCGAGCCCACCCGCAGGTGTCCGGGGCCGGCGGGGAACAGGAGCAGCTCGGGCCCCGGGGCGCCCCGGGAGGACAGGCGCGCAGCGATCCCGCAGGCCGCCCAGCGGAGCCTGAACCGAGGCTGGGGGAGCCGGGCCGGCTCCCCGCAGCTCCACTGGGAGCGCCCGCCCGCGCGGCGGGGACGGGAGAGCGGCGCGCCCCCAGCAGCCCGCCCGCGCGGCGGGGACGGGAGAGCGGCGCGCCCCCAGCAGCCCGCCCGCGCGGCGGGGACGGGAGAGCGGCGTGCTCCCAGCAGCCCGCCCGCGCGGCGGGGACGGGAGAGCGGCGCGCCCCCAGCAGCCCGCCCGCGCGGCGGGGACGGGAGAGCGGCGCGCCCCCAGCAGCCCGCCCGCGCGGCGGGGACGGGAGAGCGGCGCGCCCCCAGCAGCCCGCCCGCGCGGCGGGGACGGGAGAGCGGCGCGCCCCCAGCAGCCCGCCTGCGGCGAGGACGGGAGAGCGGGGCGCACGCGCTTTATGTGTGGGGTGGTGGTTTTTTTGTTTTTTGTTTTTTGTTTTTTAAAATCCGGCTTTTTTAGTGCAAAAATTGGGGGGTCATCTTATACGCCCCGTCGTCCAATACGCCGGAACATACGGTAATTAAATGGGAAGATATTTCAAAGGTAAAGCTCAGTAATATCTCTGCATTACTGATTTATTTTTAAGTTAGGGCTAGATTCTTTCAACCCACCTCCACTGCAATCAGTTGCACTACTTATGCAAGAAGATACTACTCAGCACAAGTAAGAGCAGCAGAATCTGGCTCTGAATAAATCCCTTGTAATGGCTAACAATGCAGTGGAAAATCAAAAATCATAGTTTTGACTCGCATGCTCTCAATGAAGTATTGATAAGTTAAATGGCGTCCACCTTTCAGACCAAAGAGAATAACTTAATTTGACTAAATGCTGCTTGTAAGAAAGGCCAAACTGATACTGTCCTTATCTTGCAAAGAAATCTAACTTGTAAAGCCAGAAAGAATTAGGCCACCACACGCACAGCTGAATAAGAAGCCAATATACAACACAAAGCCAGTACTGGTCCCACTGAAGGCTTCATTGTCAAGCTTCTCTATTTCCCCCATACCCTTCATCCCCAAACTCCACTGAGAGATGTACTTGATATCCCCCATACTTCAGATAGGCTTTTAGAAGTCATAAAACAAATTTAATTATGAAATGACCAGAACCACAAGTCTGAGATTTCAAAATCACTTACTACTGTCTATACTGAATGTCTTTTCTAAATGAACAATTAAAAATCAAAGAAAAATTATTACCACATTCTGCAATCCTCCCCTCTTCTTGTCCTATTCCTGGGAAGGTGATAATGGGCCACATCACCTTGAATGGGAGAGACAAGGTCAATGAGGTAATATCTGTTATTAGACCAACTTCTGTTGATAAGAGAGACAAGCTTTTGAATTTACACTGGGAGCCTCCCATCAGAATATCCCAGAGCCCAGTGGTTAAGGCACTCACCTGAAAGGTGGCTGTTCCCTGTTCAAATCCCTTCTCCCCCTTTAGGAGGAGAGAGGATTTGAGCAGGGGCATCTCAGATCCCAGGTGAGTACCCTAATCACTGGGCTAAAAGTTGCAAGGCAGCTGCTGCTCCTGCCTGTATTTTGCATAAACTCACCTACAGGGGCCTGGCCTGATAGGCGAGCTCTAAGCTCACGCTACCAGATTGCGCCCTACAGATGAGTTCGCATGGGAATGCCTCTCTTTTCCCTATTTGTGAATCACTCTGGGGCTTAGGCATCTGGATGTCTGACATGGGGCTGCATTCCCAAACACGGGCATCTAGGGAACCTTTTACTGCAAAAACTGCTGAGCAAGTTTAGGTGCCTACCAGGTTGCACAGCAGCTGAAGCGGGCATTTCCTGACTCCTAGTGGGGGCTGATTCTGGATTTAGGCACCTAAATTGGCAGTTAGGTGCTTAAATCCTTTTGTGAATCTAACCCATAATGTGTCTTTGCCTCAGTTCCCCATAAAATGAGGATATTAGCACTTCCCTAACTCACGAGGTGATATGAGGATAAATGCATCCAAGATTCTGAGGCACAGAAGGACCATGTAAGTATCTTAGAGCCTAGCCCTGGCCAATCAGGGAGTGTAGGGAAAAGATGGCAAAGCACTAATACCACTAGCATTTGAAAGGACTACATGTCTGCGCCACAAAGCAGCTGCTCCCCAGTTCTGCATCTTCTCTATGCTGGCAGGATACCATTCACCCCAAAGCTCCTGCAGCTCCAAAAATGGTGTTGAGTGCAGAGAGAGCAGCTTTGGGCTCCACAGAACTGTCACATTCCTTCCCTCTGCTGCTCCCTCAGCCCATGGGTTGCTTTCAACGACCTTCAGCCCCATGTTGTTCCTTTCTGCTCATGGAGAGGAGCACAGGCCCTTGAGTGAACCCACACATCTGGTCTCAAAGTAGAGAGACTCTTTCAACAAATCAGTTAAACAGAAAAACGCTACCAAAAAAAATCTGAGGATTTTGCCTTCCCCAGAGCACTTATTATTGAGATCAGTAGGGTATTAATGTGAATATTTATACAGGAAATGCATTCCAATTTAATGCCATTATTTGTGTGGGGAGGAAGAAGGGCAGAGTTCTGTTTATAAACAGTAGTGAATCAGTTGGTTTGAAGATGAAGGTGGCATGTGCTTTACTCCATAGTCTCTGCTATATTTTTTGCAATCTGGCTCAGTTTGCTATTGCTCAGTTCCATCATTTTCCCTCCTTCAGCAAAATCACAAAATCAAGGAATGAGTGTGTTTCTGCTGCTCCTTAGCTTTTTATACCTGGTAAACCAGCTGCTTCTGGCAAAAAATTGAGTCCCTTCAGAAGTAACTTTACATTCTGTTGACTTAAAATCAGAAGCAGGAGAAACTCTTTGTATAGTGTTTTATATTTAGATGAGGGCACTGTGCTATGTGAAATCATTTATGATCTTTATTTTAAAATATATGTTAAATATGTAAAATATTTAACAATCTAACAAATTACGCAAAATATACTTTCATTTGAAGTAGTACATTTGAAAATATATTTTGCGTAATTTGTTAGATTGTTAATCTCGATTTTGTCTTGTTCAGATTATTCTTGATATTGATGTTTAACACAAGTACATAATCTTAAACACAAAAGTCCAGAACTGTAAATGGATATTCAGTACCCAATTACAAACAGTTTACTGCACTTTTCATGTAGGAGCCCCAAATTCTCTTCTTCTTAAATGGAAAATAAATGCTATTCAGTATCCCTAGGGAAGAGGTTCCCAAACTATGGTATGTGTATGTTTGATGTTCCATCAATGCACTATCACAACAGTTTTTAAGAAAGTGGCACATAAATCACTGCAGTTTGGGAATTAGTGCCATGGAGGATGCTTAAAAAAGACCATATATCTAAAAAGAAATACTTGTTGGATTATGACTACTTCAGTGGCATAGTATTCTCTTAGGGGAGTACAGTAGAGCGCTAGAACGAATGAGTCCATTGACTACATGACAGTGGGAATTGAGGATAGTCAGTACTGCACAAGATTTGGTCCTAACAGTGTACTAGTGTAATATCTAGACAGAGGAAACCATGGCAGTCATTGATCAGTATCCAGAAAACACTGTCCGAGTGATGGAATTATTAGGAGGTGGTAGACTGTACGCCCTGCATATTTCAGTACATCAGAATTCCATTTCTGTTTACTTTAAATACAAAAGGGGGAAAAGTATTTTTTAAAGTTAATCATAGATCAAAGATACTTTAGATCAAACATACTCTGTTTAAAAATTATGAAGGCGTTAATAGTTTCAGATATTATTCCTGCCCCTCATTTCCTTAGCCAGTTTTGTGGTTTTATAATCACATTTTTCTATTCTTTAAATACTTTCCCTGTAACTGTGGGAAAGACCCACATAGCAAAGAGATTATCCAGGGGAACCGTCAGTCATAAAGTAAACAAACTGGGGAAAGAAATCCCTTTTCCTGGTATAGTGCTAGGTAAAATGTTCTAAGAAAAAAGTCTGGATTTTGTTGGCGGTGATGGGTGGTTGTTTTTTTAAGTTCATCCCTTTTAAAGTTACAGCTAGTGTATTCAAATTATATACTTTTAGGGAAGTTGTCATCGTTTCAAATGTGTGCTGACATGATAGTACTACAGGATTACATATCTTTCGCAGCAGTTTTGGATAAGAGGAAAATTACCATAGTTCGTCATTACCATCTATCTTTAAAACTAGACAACCCCCCAGCTTCCCAAAAGAAATAGGCTTTACACTTGTAATTTAATTCAGTAATACTCTTATCAAAACAAACTCTCCCTAAAGTGGCAGCAGGATACATTGGAGAGCACAGAGAGCTGGGAGTCAAGAGATCCATGGTATTCCTGGCACTTTCACTGATGCAGGCCCTGATCATAGAATCATAGAATATCAGGGTTGGAAGGGACCTCAGGAGGTCATCTAGGCAAACCCCCTGCTCAAAGCAGGACCAATCCCCAACTAAATCATCCCAGCCAGGGCTTTGTCAAGCCTGACCTTAAAAACTCCTAAGGAAGGAGATTTTACTACCTCCCTAGGTAACCCATTCCAATGCTTCACCACCCTCCTCATGAAAAAGTTTTTCCTAATATCCAACCTAAATCTTCCCCACTGCAACTTGAGACCATTACTCCTTGTTCCATCATCTGCTACCACTGAGAATAGTCTAGATCCATCCTCTTTAGAACCCCCCCTTCCGGTAGTTGAAAGCAGCTATCAAATCTCCCCCCAGTCTTCTCTTCTGTAGACTAAACAATCCCAGTTCTCTCAGCCTCTCCTCATAAGTCATGTGCCCCAGGCCCCTAGTCATTTTGGTTGCCCTTCTCTGGACTCTTTCCAATTTTTCCACATCCTTCTTGTGTGGGTCTCAAAACTGGACAGTACTCCAAATGAGGCCTCACCATGTCGAATAGAGGGGAACAATCATGTCCCTTGATCTGCTGGCAATGCCCCTACTTATACAGCCCAAAATGCCGTTAGCCTTCTTGGCAACAAGGGCACACTGTTGACTCGTATCCAGCTTCTCATCCACTGTAATCTCTAGGTCCTTTTCTGCAGAACTGCTGCCTAGCCATTTGGTCCCTAGTCTGTAGCAGTGCATGGGATTCTTCCGTCCTAAGTGCAGGACTCTGCACTTGTCCTTGTTGAACCTCATCAAATTTATTTTGGCCAAGTCCTCTAATTTGTCTAGGTCCCTCTGTATCCTATCCCTACCCTCCAGTGTATCTACCACTCCTCCCAGTTTAGTGTCACCTGCGAACTTGCAGAGGGTGAAGTCTGCACCATCCTCCAGATCATTGATAAAGATATTGAATAAAACCGGACCCAGGACCAACCCTTGGGGCACTCCGCTCGATACTGGCTGCCAACTAGACATGGAGCCATTGACCACTACCAGTTGAGCCCGATGATCCAGCCAGCTTTCTATCTACCTTTATGGTCCATTCATCCAGCCCATACTTCTTTAACTTGCTGGCAAGAATATTGTGGGAGACCGTATCAAAAGCTTTGCTAAAGTCAAGGAACAACACATCCACTGCTGTCCCTTCATCCACAGAGCCAGTTATCTCATCGCAGAAGGCAATTAGGTTAGTTCTTATACTAAGTTATATGGATACTTCTAAATGAATGTTCCATACACATTGTAGCTTGCCTTCAAATGGTGTTGGCATTATTATTAGTACAAATCCAAAGAATGGTTTCACATTTTCTATTTCCTAATGCAAAAAATGTGGACTCTTTCTCTGAGTGGGGTATATTGTAAGAGTGATGGCTAACTGGTGCACCTGTAGTGTAGACCTACCCCTAAGTCAGAGTGTGTTATCTATTGTCCATGTAGCAGAGTTAATTCTAACACCTATCCCCAAGCATTTAAAAAAAGCTTTGTTTTTGGAAAGTTACCAACTAAGGCAGTTACTGAAAAATATCTAACCTTTGTGTGAGTAGTAGATTGCTTATGTTATGTTATCTCTTAAGAATCCTAGCCTAGAGATCTTATCAGAAGGTTGGCTAATTGGAGGCTTGTTTTTAGACGGCTCTGTGTTGTACAGACAATCTTTTTTTATATAAACTCAATCTCTTGAGAGAGCTGTGCTGAATAAGAGCTTTCCATTGTTACCCTAATCAGATAAATGTGTCATCTGTCCCACAGAACTGAATTGCTCTTTCAGTCAAGATGCTGATGTCTCATTCTCAGTGATATACAGTATTAACTCAGTGAGAAGCAGACTGCTGATTCGGTTTATTTCATTAAGAGTCTCCCCCTTCCCCCCTGCCCCTTGCCTTTTACTATTTGTGTTAGATCAGTTGCCTTGTCCCTTTCACTAGAGCTCTGATATGACAATCCTATTTAATGTAAATAAATGGTGGCCAAAGTGAGACTGTTTACAGAATAAGGCACTGGAATAGGTTTCCCTTTTAAGTGCTCTTGTAATTATGCTTATGACTTTTTTAAAGTTATAATAAATGGGGAAGCTAGATTTTTTTTTTAAAACTTTTCTCATATCCTGGTATGTAAAGCTAAACACCTGATAACTGCTGCAGATTTGTTCATCAAATGGTAAGTGGGCTTCTTTTGTTTACTACAAAGAAGAAAACCAAAATCCTTTTAGTTTTAAAAGAAACATTGGGAGAAATTATTTACAACTACAATCTACTGTCTTTACAGTGCCCTTTATAACACATTTATTGTTAATAAGCAGACATGTATTTAATTGGTATTCATAAGAGTAACCTACTGCAAATGCTTCCTTTAATCTGATTCCCATAGTATGTGTGAATGGTCTTCTGTAGCTTGTCTTTTGCCGCATAACATCTACTTTTAACAATACTGAACTGCAATACTGCTTAGCTTTTTGTGCAGAGAAAAATCAGTTCTCTCAACAGATACAGTATCTATTTAAATGTACTTCAATGTACCCACTTTCAAATACTTAACACAATGCTGAGGCAAATTAATTATGGCCTGTGTTCATAATTGCATCATTTGTGATCCCATTTCTTGGCACTAGGATCAAAGTTCAGAGTGTGCATGCTTACATACAGTAAGACCTCCCTCTGGATACTAGCTATGTTGGTGTATGTGGCAGAAAAAGATGAGTAACTTGATACTGAGGGAGGGGCCATGGAATTGCAACTTTACAGAGGAGGCAGAGTCCCCCGTCAGCCTGCCAATTGCCAGCAGTTCTCATGTTGACATGACTAGGGGTAGGATGTACATGCATGTACTGAAACTGGCATAGGAAGTCTGTGGTGTAGCCAAGAACTAAACCCACAATTCTAAAGTGTGGTACCATAACCAATAGAACATGCTTCCCCTCATTATAACACTCTGGCAGTTTCTGGCTAAACGTTAATATAAATATCATACCTTTGTTGCATGATTTTTGTTTTTATGCGCTGCACAGCAAACTGTGGCAGCCATTGGTGTCAATGTGACCTGCACTTGATCAGACTGTTAAAGTGAGGGTATGACCAGGTTTTAACATCATTGATGCTTAGTTGCCAGTACACATTGCAGTGCATGTTACAAACCAACAACGTAATTACAATCATGGAGGTATATTTGGAGAAACCCTGCATATGGCGGATCTCTTTGGATAGGGCCTGATTCTCCATTCTGGCTCACTGTGAGTCTATGGAAGTAGACCAGGGGTGGGGAATGTCCGGCCCGTGGGCCATATAAGGCCCGCGAAATCATTTGGTCTGGTCCTCTGGCCCTGCTCCAGGAAAAGCCGGACACTAGGACGCTGCAGCCCCCTAGGCACAGGAGCAGCAGGAGGGTCTCTGCTCCCTGCTGCACTTACCAGGAGCATTGGCTACATTGTGGCCAGTGGGAGCTGCAGGGAGGGACACTCCCCCCCCCCCCCCCCCATCAGCTTTCAGCCAATGGCAGCTGGCGCCAGTACTTCTGGCCGGGGCAGCACATGGAGTCCAGACCCCTGCCCCTGCGGCTGCTGACCCTGGGACCCAGGCTGGAACTGCCAGCTAAGCAGTGGGGGCTGCAGGTGGAGCCGGGGTCCTGGGTCCCCAGCCCGCGATGGGGCTGCGCCCGGAGTTTAGGGGAAGGAGGTGCCCCTGACCTGCGGCATGGCTGCCTGTGCCTGGCCCCGGGAGAGGAGGGAGGAGTCTCTGTGTCCTTGACCCACAGCAGGGTTGTGCCCGGCCTCGGAGAGGGGGGGTGGCCCTGCCCGGAGCCAGGGGCGGGGGGGGGGGGAGGGGCTGTGCCCCGTGCAAAAGGGGGGGGGTGTCTGTGCCCCGGAGTCGACTGCGCTCCAGACTGACCGACGCAAACCTGGAAAAGCAGTTGCAAGTAGCAACATCATCAATACCAGCTAACATCACACGCCTCACCAAAGAGAAGCAGTTCCAGCCATCACATTAGGGGTGAGTTAGTTAAATGTTTGACCAAATATAGCAGGCTAATTTTTAAGTTGATAATTTTGTATGGCCCACGAATGATGTTATAAATATCCAAATGGCCCTTGGCAGAAAAAAGGTTCCCCACCCCTGGAGTAGACAGTAGGGGAAATATGGCTTTATGAGGCCTCTGTACTTCTCTTCTCCTGAAGCCAGCCAGGGTTCAAGTTACTGAAGCCTGAGCTGTTTTCATTCTTTTATATTAAAAATAAAATTGAGAGATTCAGACGAAGTCATTTGGTCCATTCCCTGACCGTTCCTACAGCATATTCTTTAATGCTCCATCTAGGCTAGTTTTAAATGAAGTCAGTAGAAGTGAGAGCCTAAGAAGATTCCATGTTTAGGAAATGTTACCCTGGCAACAGTGAATCTGCTTTTTCCTTACTTTCATCTCGTTCTTCTTTTATCCCTTTAAACCAACCTAAGCAATCCCTCTTCAACAAACGTCTGACCTGCCATCTTCAGTTACTTGTAGATCATTTTCCTAGACTCCTTAGATGTTTTGTTTAAGTCTTTCTTTGTAAGTCAGTCTGCCTAGTTCATTGATCATTCTTCTGGGTCTTCTCTGTTCACTGAGTTTTATTGACGTTTGTCTGCCACTGAAGTCTCCAGGATTTTCTGCACTAACAGGACATCATTAGTATTTTACAAAGTTACTAATTAAGATAAGTACATGGAATGGGATATTATCAATGCTATATTTATACATGAAATGCGTACAGTGCAGTCTCCTCAGTGTTATCTAGACAGGATTATCCCTTCCCTGGTCTATGATGTGATACCTTTTGTGTAACTGTATTGGTCTTCTCATATTAGTAGTGTCAATATTGTGGAGGTACTTATAACAGACCTTGCATTATTTTTGTGTGTGTTTTTATATATATAAACATACATACAAAATAATGATTATAAGGTTATATTTATTTATTTAGGCAGGCCAAATTGTCAACCTTGATAATATCCTTTTAAATGTATTTATGGTCAGTAGTAGTTTACAAAGTTACCACTTGTATACTATTAAATAGAACTAGTCAAAACTCAAAATCTGATGCTTCAAAATGTCTTTCATCCTGAATTAGAATGAAAAATCAGATTTAAAACTTTCCTGCATTTTCCAGTAACATTTGTCTTTCTGGATTTTTTTGATCAGATCTATTATTAAGCAATGATGATTTCTTTAAAAGTGTCATAGCATCTTAATATATCTGTTAACATAATTATATAGTGAGAAGTATGTCTCTGGTTTATTACTTTTTCTGGCTGAAAGTGTTCTGCCCTGTGTTAGATGAATAAAACTGTGTAAGCTGATTTTATTCTCTTTCAAACATCTGCTAGTTTGGTCTTGCCCATTGCTTTAAACCTGGGAAAATACTTTTCAGAAGCAAAATGGGTAATTTTAAATTCTTCTGCAGGGCAAGGGGTGACATTTTATAATAATTGGCGTTTAAAGAATGCTTTTGATCTGAAGGTCTCAAAGCACTTTACAAAAGTTAAGACTTTCCCAAGGCTACACAGCAAGTTAGTCAGAGTTGGGAGTAAACCCCTGTTGTTGTTCTGAATTCCATTCACAGACTTTGTCTCCTGGATTACGCTACACTTTCCTGCTGAAGTAGGAGCAAAGCAAGACAAGTAATATAACCGGATAGTGGTCTCAAAGCCAGCCCTGGCAATGTTTTCTACTGAAGCGATAGGGATGTGGATATTGGTAATAAGCCACCTTTTCAAAAAAACAAAACAAAATACTTATAGTTTATCTGTTTAATTACAGCCAAGCTGAACCGATAACAGATTTATTTATGTAGATTCTCCAATCAAAGTCTGAGAACTCAATGGCTTAAAACCATATGTGAAATTTCTGTACAATTCCTTTTCCCTTTGGATGTTTAAATCTAAAAATAATTAATTATTAAACAATCCCTCTTTCTATCAGGGATATTGACATGACTTCCTTAAGCACACTCAGTTTCTGCCATGTTCTTCTGTGACACATATATCACTTTTATTTAGATATACCTGTTTGGCTACTGACAATGAGTCTGTACTAGGTCCAGAACTAGATCGCTTACTTACCTCACACTGGTTTGTCTCAAAACCAAGTTAGTTATACAATGTTACAACAATATATTCAGTTTTAATATGTACTTTGTTTCAAAATTAGGCAAAACTAGTCCTACCCCTAAAATAAAGAACTGCAAAATTGTAGTTTTTGAACATACTATCATTTTAAAACATGATTGTAACAGTACTTGGTGCTGTAGATGGTTAAGCACTCTTTGTGCACATGAAAGTCCTCAGCAGTACCCTTGTGACACTATTTGAGAGAGCACATTTTTCTCTGTGCCATAGACCAAGCAGCCAGCTGTTTATCTAAATACTGCTTTGCTGTTTTTTTGTACTTTAACTCCTTCTGAGGGTGAAAGCAAACAACGGTCCTTGATAACTTCACATTAGCTAAACGTAAATGAAATAATTTATTAGAAAGTATACATCACAAATAAAGAAAAATATTTACTTGAGAGGGGGTAGAAATAAAGCAGCATGCTCACATGGATCTTTAATAAATAGAAAGTGTCACTAGACATAAAGTTCAGTTAAAGAATATTGAATTACCTTGGCCTATAGCATTGCAGAAAACATTTGTTACCAGAGCCCAAAGCTTTCCACCTACATCAGTCATGTGTTCCAGTCTCTTGTACCAGAGAGCATCTGGATAAAACTGTGCACTTCCACACAACTGTACAATGACCATTAACTTCAATGGTGTTATGTGCTCTATATATAAACAGTAGCTATATATGTTGAATCAGAATACATTTTTATTTTAGAGGAAGGGTAAGAACAAACCAGAAGAAATGACCGAAGTAAAGTCTTCATGAGATAACACATTACATCCGTTCTAAAATGCTTCCCTAAATCTACCTCACAAAATGGCAGCTGTCCTCTGAAGACAGCAGACTTCCAGACACGTACAGGTTTGGTAGAAAACAAAATAAGCAAGTTATGCAGTGGCCTTAGCTGATCTATAATTCAGGATGCAATTAGCTTAGTTATGAACATGATTTTAAACCCTCCCCCCCACCCCAATCTAAATTCCTTGAAAAGTAATTGAATTTTGCATGCTCTCATCCCAGGGCATCTGTATGGTATGTTTTTTTTAAAAACAAAAAAAAAAACCAAAAAAACCCCAACAACCAGAAATGGAATTTTAAAGTTGTGTCTTGGAAATTGAGGTGAAGTTCTCTTTTGGGAAACCTGTGGCACATACTTTGGCTCATAATGGGTGCAATCCAGCAAAGCATTCAAGTACATGTTTAACTCTGAGCATCTGAGAAGGCCTTTTGAAATAAATTGGACTACCAATGTGTTTAAATCTAAGCATGTTCTTGAGTGCTTTGGTGTATCCGGGCCAATATCTCCAGATGATGACCTAAAAACTCCAGATTTGTTTTGTTGGCCTTGCTGTGAAAATACTAGTTTTTTTTTGTTTGACCTTTGTTTGCTTTATTTGTTTTGAGGGTGTTGGGGGGATCTGGGGAAGATACATTAACAGCTACTATAGTGATTCAAGGAAGGAATTAACTGGATGCTCATAAATATAGGTTTATAAAGAATCAGTGGAATGCTGTGGGAAGACTTCTGAAGAAGAAGAACTAGCTAAATGGTCAGCTGTAGTGATCATTTGCCATTTGGTCCGTTTCTGTGCAGCTGCAAGGACTTGACAGGCCAAGAGTCCAAGGCCAGAACAGATTTGATGCACTCGTATAATAGGGGGTCTGCCTCTGGGCCACATCCATCCCTTGGTTGGTGGAATTTTATCCTCAGTGTTACAAGCCACCCGGAAAATGGCATTTGCAAGAATGTCTTGTGGCATTCTGGTGATGTGTCCAAGCAGTAGTCTGTACGCTGGAGCAATCATGAACATCTGCGTTACGAATGAAGTCATTCCGCTTTGTGCCTGTAGACGAGCCCTTCACCGCTCGTTGCAGGAATGAGCCAAGACCACGCAGTTTTCCTCAACAGTGCCCCTTTTTATTCCCTTGTGCAAAGTTCACCACCACCTATATACAGTTCTATATACAAGTATGCCTACTCAGCTACTTGGGGGACAGATCGCTCCTGCAGTTAGCCAGGAACACCAGCCAGTTGCTCCTCCCCTTCCTGTTCCCCCCTGTGCACTCCCTGCCTGCCAGCTTTATCCCTCTGGCTTCAGAGACGCACAGGTGCTATGCCTTAAGCCCTCCCGGCTAAGGGCCACACCCTGCCAGCTCCCATTATTCCCCTAGCTGGGGTTTGAGCTAGCAGGAGCTCAGCTAACAGGGGCTGGCTCAGGGCTTCTCAGCCAGCACCCTGTTACAGTGCCCAATATATAATGTTGGCATTCTGTGGAGAAAGCCTCTAGCTTTTCCCAATCTGAGTGGCATTGTGTCCATATTTCACAACTGTACAGCAGTATAGAGAGGATACAGCTTGAATAGATCCTGAACTTGGTTGTCCTGCTGAGATGATGATGAGTCCATATTCATTGTAAATGACCCATGGCAGACACTGTGATGCGAATCTAGTGAAGAATCTTCCATGTGAGAGTTGGAAGAACTGGTGAGTATAGAACCCAAATAGCAAAAGCTGGAAACTTCTTCAACAGTTTCATTATTCAAAGAGATTAGAGTCGTGGGTGGACCTAATTGTAGGCTTTGCAGCTTTATTTTCCATGAAACATGGAGGCCAAACTTGACCAACTCCTACATTTGCTGAAGTGCCTCATGAAACCTGTTGGGGATCTGTACCAGAAGAACAGCATCATCAGCATAGTCAAGATCTGAGAGCAAAAGACCAGGGTTTTAATTCAGCATTCTGTCAGGTTAATAGGCCTTATGAAATCCATTGCCCGACTAAAGAGTGCAGAGGCCAAGATACAGTGCTGCCTTACACCAGATACTGGTTTAAAAGGTGCTGGTTCCCAAGACCTACGTGGTTCCATTATGCAGCTCACTGATCAAGTCCAGCAGAGTGGTTGGGACACTTACATCCTTGAAGTATTTCCGCAGCATGCCTTAGTCAGGCGGATCAAATACACCCTTAAGATAGACATATGCTACATACACTGCAAGTTCAAGAAGGCTCTGTATCTCTGACAAGTGGAGGGCCAAAATGGAAGAAGTGGTTACCCAGATTATCCATGTCAGAGTCTGGGAGCAAGGAGGAACTGGGAAATCAAATCTTAAACATATGTAGAAGGGGAGAGAGGTCACCTGCCATCAGGGGGAAAAACTTGAGGCCCAACTGCAGGGAAGAGTGTTGAGGCCTGACTGGGGAAGGGTCTGAAGCAGCTTCTTACTTATGAAGTTATGATGCTGAGAAGTGATACTTTATGGGTCGGCAAAGAGAAATAATGAGTCTGGGAAGGGTAGGAGGAAGAGAAGTGATGAATATGGTGGTCAAGTGAGAGAACTGAGAATGAGTGTGTTGAGTGACTGAGACATGGTTATATGAAGACACGGAGACTGTGCGTGTTAGCATTCAGAGCTAAAGGTGGGCTAGTAGATGTTTTTACCTAGACTGAGAAGTTTTTGGAGAATCCTTCAAAGCTCAGCTAAGTGAGCAATCCAGTGTGTATTTGTGATCATTCAGTATCATAAAGGGATTTATCCCAAATCCTCCTGTGTTTATACTTTTGATTTTTGGAGTAACTGGTATCTAAGAAATATGAGAATCAGTAGACAATTCTATTTAGCATATACATTGTGCTTTATTTTTGAAATATGATGTATAGACATTGGGTATTCTACCAGTCTTGGTATTCCCATTTTCTAGCTTTAGGTGGGAGGGAAGAACCTGCACAAGATATTAAGTGGATTGCCCATAATCCTGCTGAAACTCTGTAAGTGAGCCACATAACTTTCTGACTCCCAGTCTTGTACCAAATCTGTTAGCTAGACCCTCAGACCACCCTCAGATTTAAAGGTGAGGGCAAGAGCTATATGGAGGATAAAGAGTGGAGAGCTGTACATTCATCAGGTGCTCAAGAAGTGCTAGGCCTTTAGCCTACTAAAAAAATAATTTAATAGGTTAAGGAGTTCATTATACACCATGTGTTGATTTCTCACACCCCCATGACTTCAATTTTCATAAATCTGCAGAACCATTTTAGATTAACACCGTTTTCTTTGAACGTCTGCTTTAAATCCCATGTCTCTTTACCTATTGCTAGGGTTGTCAACATTGTATTTCAAAAATAAAGGACTGTTTCCTTAGCATCCCCGCTCCACTCCTGCTCCTGATATTATCATAATTATTATTATTAATAATAATAAGTGGTAGAACTCACTCATGTTTGCCAGGGGTATTTCTTGCTGCTTTTTGCTGCACTCAGCAATTCCAGATCTTGTTGTACAGAAATGAAAAAAGAAGGGACATCCCTTGTAATAAGGGACTGTTGGCAACCTTACCTATTGTTCTTCAGATCTGTCTTTGTTCTATTGCCTCTTTAGATATTTAACCTAAACAAGATCAAAGGCACCACAAGACAGCTCATGAATTATTCCCGTGTAGTATGTAACTTGTACATAGTCAGGGAAAACCATAATTACCTAAGGAATAGATCTGAGATATTGTAGAAACTTGTTCATTGGCCAAGTCTGAAAACATGTTGTTACTTATTTTTCTAAAACGATACAGTAATCTCGTACTGTCTAAATTACTGTCTAATGATTGTGGGTTTCAAAGGGTAGTATTTCGGTATCTTTTCCATGAGAAAAGGATTGTTCAAGGACTTGAGCTGATAAATATGAAACTCAGCATGGGCAAATTTTTAAAAGGTATTTAGGTGCCTAAAGATTGAAAATTCCACTAAGAACCTATCTGCATCTTTAGATGCTTATATATCTTTAAAAAATCTGGCCCCAAAAACCTTTCAGACATTTCTTGTATATGCAACAATATTGATTTTAAAAAACAAACAAGGAAGTACAGTACTTCTTCACATAACACAGAGTCAGCCTGTGGACCTCATTGCCTGGGGATGTTTGAAGCCCAAAAGCTTAAATGAGTTCAAAAAAGAATTTGATTAGTTCATGGAGGATAGGTCCATCAATAGCTATTAGCCAAGATAGTAAGGGATGCAACCCCATTCTCCAGATGTCCCTAGCCTCCAAGTACCAGAAACTGGGACTGGAGTAAAGGAATGGATCACTCAGAATTTCCCTTTTCTGTTTGTTCCCTCTGAAACATCTGGTACTGTCCACTGTCAGAGGCAGGATACTGCACTAGATGGATCATTCATTTGGCCATTCAGCTGCTGGAGACTTTATGGGATATCTAAAGAAAATGGAAAATTACAGAGAACCTAAATGAGAAATTGAACTCTTCCACTGGGTCTGGAATTCCCATTACATTTAGAATAATTGTCAGGTTTATACAGCAGAACATGAGCAAGTATTTGTCTGTTTTCCCCAGCATAGTTACATATCAACCAGAGCTTTGATAGCATAGAATATAAAAATATCATGTGGATAAACAGCTTTTGAAATGTTAATTAATCCTTTCTCCTCTTTTCTCTAGGATTATGATTGCTTTTTTGAAGCAAAGGAAAGCAACACTGTCTTCTCCTTTCTAGGGCTGAAACCTAGGTTGGCATCAAAGGTGAATATTGCATTTACAGACTTTTTTTTAATAACTCCTCTTGTGATCTTCAGCTTGAATTTGCTTTGAGAGCAGTTGTGTGAGGTCAGCATGTTCATGCTGATGCTCCCACCCCCCTTTCTTTGCCAATATTATACTAGTGAGCTTCTGTGAAATTGGAACAATAATCCGAAAAGCATTTTAGACCAAACATAATCTTACTTGTTCTAATTTCTGATATATAATAGAAGCTATAATTATCTTGTCAATTGCACATTAAGGGCAAAATTCTGCTGTTACACCAGTGTAAATCCAAAGTGACTCCATTGATTTCAGAAGGACTGTTCAGGATTTACACTTGTATATCAACAGACCTTGGCCCTTAATTATTAATGTAAGTTCAGCTAAGGATGCAAAAACATCTTTGTCTTGCTTTGGAAATAATAATCTGGAAAAAGAGCTAACATTGGTCAACATTTGGTCAGTAGGTGTTTAAAAAAATCACTTAACTGATTCACGACGTTGGTGAAGCCACTTGATTGTGGCAATTCCTTGTGGGACAGTTATAACTTGGAGGAAGTATGTATGTAGCAGGAAGTGCATAGGACGCATGACACCAGTCAGATGCAGTTAGCTTCTCTCTTGAGTGGACAATAAATTTCCTGATATAGTTACTGCTTTACCTGTTGTGATCCTGGACTAACTCATTTTCTAGCTGCATGAGGATCCTTTGTGCAATGGGTCAAACAGCTGGGCAAGTTTTTTTTTCTCCTTTGGATCCTTTTGAATTTCTTCTCCTCTTGCCACAAGAGATCTATCAGTGCCAAATCCTGGCCCACGGTTATCTATGAATAAACAAATCTCCATAAAGAAGGATTCCTTTCTTCTAGAGACTTGTTATTCTTGAAGACTGTGCACCGTGCAAGGGTGAGGAAGTGCAGGGGGAGAGACCTCTGACAGCCACCTCTTTAGTTTTTCTTGCTCCCTACCATCAAGCCAGAGTCCCAGGAAAAAGATTCCCTTCTGGCCCACAAATAAGAAACAGCAGCTGGTTATTGCTCTGTTATTGGAAAGCACCCTGCTGCAGGCCTGGAGAAGAGTGTGCATGTGAATTCCCCCAGAACAGTATGTGAATGATCTAGTTCTAAAACATGAGGAAAGAAGTCCACCTGGCCATCAACTAAACTTTGAAATTGACCTGACAGGCTGGAAAGCATACAAAGTAACTGAACATTAATGTTGTGGTGTTGCTAGGTTCTTGCAGCTATACAATGATCTTGGGTGTTACTTGTAGTAAAAGTGGGTAACCATTTCAGACAGAAGTGTGATCTTCCAGTTGATGGTGTCTCGGGTATGTCTACTCTGATCGGCAGGTAGGGATCGATCCATTGGGGGTCGATTTATCGCGTCTAGTCTAATGCAATAAATCAATCGACTCCTGTACTCAACCGCCACAAGAGGTGCAGGTGGAGTCGATGGGGGAGTGGCCACAGTAAGTGGATCTAAGCATGTCGACTTCAGCTACATTATTCTCATAGCTGAAGCGTATATTAGATGGATTTCCCCTCATCCCCCAGTATAGACCAGGCCTAAGACATTGCATGGGAATGTTCAGATACTTATTTGGTGTGGAAAATTTCAGTTGTAATCGCAAATGCACAGTCCTCTAACTCTATATTTGGAAGGTATATTTGTTCATCCAGTTATACTTGTATGAACAACTATGATTTCAAGCTGTAATAAGTTATCCCCAGACCTAAAAAAGAATAAAGAACTACTCGGTTAGTTGATTTTGTGTCCCTCCCTCCCCCCTCTTTTAAACAGGAATCAGAACCTTAGAAAAATTCTTTGAAGAGTCAACAGGCGCATCTCCTGGATGAAAAGCCTTGTTGTTCAGCACATGACTTCTTCCCTAATGGATCACTGTGATAAAAAGCCAATGTGAATCATCAATATTTTGCTTGCCACAGAAGAGGTGTTTTCCAAAGGTGTGAAATTAATGTGTATGCAAAATGGGATAAAGGATGAGATAATACTCCTTTTTTTAAAAAAAATGCCCATTCTTGACGTTTCACATTTGTCTATGGATTACATTTTCACTGGCTTTGGTATTGTATCAAATAATCTATTTAACTCTGAAGATGGGTGGATGTTCAGAAATGGAAGTGTAAAATCTGTATGATTATGGAAGGGGATCTGGCAAGTATGTGAATCCTTTTATAAGTCTTCAGCTACTGCAGTGTGGATAACATTAGTTTTTCATGACCGTTATAGTTTTGATGGTTAATAGAAAGTGGTACTAGTTACGATACAGAAGATGGAAAAACTGCATGAAGAACTTGGTCTATGCCAAAAACTGCAGATTTCTGCTCAGTATATTTACTGTGCCAGGCTAGAACATGTTTATTGCAATAATGCTACTAAGCTCTTTCATGAAAAACACCCTAAATGATTCATATCAAAAATTCACATTTACGGTTGGCTGTTATAAAAACAGTGGTTAATGGGGAGGGGAGAGAACTCGAACTGATGCTGTCTTGACATCCATGGGTTCCTCCTTCCCCTCCTCCCCCAACTGCAATAAAATTGTTCTGTTGATGTGTTTGCAAACAATTATTTTGTTGGCAAGTACACTTTAACATGCGAGGTGTGTGTCAAACTTGTGTGTATAGCAGTTGAAGAGACATCATTCGAAGCCATTGCATAATATCTGTTATTTAGGTATGAATTTCCACCTCAACTTTTGGAGCTCATCATTTGGCCGTTTTAAAAGATTTCCAAAGTTATGGGTCTAATTCTGCTTCCCTTAATCACTTTGATTAGAATTCAGCTTCTCCGTTGGTGGAACTAGTCCTAGAGGTAGGCAGTAGTCCTGCTGATTTGAAGGTGAAATCTGTTCAAGACAATGGGATTGTTCCCATGCTTAAAGTTAAGCTGGTGTATAAATGCTTTGCTGGATAAGGCCACAGTGTCTGACCCTTGGTAGGATCAAAGTATTCACAATGTAAATAAGGGAAGTAGAAACTGCCCCTGGGGATTACCCTGACGTAGCAGAGCCCAGTTTGGCCCTGTATGACTTGAACCATTTAAAAAAAATTGAAATTGAGAGTAGACAGTTTAGCAAATGGATTGTCTGTAATCTAGTCTAATTGTGTTTAGCAATGGGAATCCCTTCACCCTGTTAAAATAACAGCTATTGAACTTCATAATGTAACTTCTGCTCAACCATGGAATCTTTCTTCCAAAACAATTTGTTGGTCATCGGACTGTGCTATTCCAGTAAGTATTCTGGCTTTGCTGGGCAAATGGCATATGGCCCCTAAGTGTGGGGACAGCTTTCCTGCAGTCACTGGAATGCCCCAGCTATATTTAGTGGTGGCTAAGATGCCCGTCAGATACCTGTGTGCTGGAAGACTGTGTTTGCTTGTAAGCATGCAGGTGAGCACAAAACTGACCCACTCTCCTATGTGTAACAATTTCCATATGCTACTATAACAAGTACAGTAATTTGTGAAATTGGAAGACTGCTGACACAGGTCAGGTGTGAATAAAGAGGCGCAGGACTGACATCCATAGCTCTGTCAATTGCTACTGCTTCATGAAGAGAGGTGATTTCCCTTCACTTAATTAGCATTGTCTCATATTCTCCACTCAGAACTCTACTGGCTGTGTTTGTATTAAAAAGAAAATGCTAAAAATTACATGAGAGGAATTTTGTGAACCAAATTCTGCTTTTGATATTCCCACGCTGCTCCTATTGAAGTACAAGGAGCCACACTCCTACACTGGACAGAATTTGGTTCCGTTGTTCTATTTTCATTAGCCCCTGCTTTGGATTCCTCTCCTGGGGCTGCTGTAGCCAAGGTTTTCAAATAGAAATATATTTTTTAAAATGTTAATATGTTGCCTGTGATAAAAGTTATTCATAGTTTTATAATCACATATTTTATGGGGTTTTAACTTCACTGTACCAATGGATTTGGCAAATCGGAACTGAGCCAGAGATCCATTTGGTTAAAGTTAACAAGTTCTAGAACAACTGTTCTTAATCTGAGTCCAAGAAAGTTTCATCCCTTCGCAATGTTAATTAAGTAAACACAATTTACATAGTTACACAGTAAACTAGAGAGAAGCCATCCTGGATTTAGCACATACTTGATATGATATACATGTAGGGAATTACCGAAGATCCCAATTCTGAGAAAGTTTATGCATATGGTTAACATCATTGGGTGAAATCCCAGTCCCATTAAAGTCAATGGCAAAACTTTTATTGAATACACTGAGGCCAGACTTTCACTTATTGAGTTTAACAGAACTCCTCCTGTGTTTAAATGTCTACAGGCTTTAGGTCTAAAATTATAATTGAACAGATAACCAGCACCATTACTTTTAGGCAAAAGGGCTTCTTAAACAGTGTCCACACTAATCTTTTTAATCTGGAAGACAAGAATAGCTCCAAAGATGTCTGTTTTGCTTACAAAGATTGGCATTATAAACCAATTTTAGAGAAGTAATTTTCTTTTGATTTTTTTATTTTAAACTAGAAGTTGCTTGAATCTGAGTGTTTTTTTTATTATTGGGTTACAGCCTTATTTTTTAATTATGTAGCCTTTTAGTTTGTTAGAAAAATTTACATGGATTTCTTTTTAACCAGCTTTCTAGTTATGAAATTTGTTTAAAATGAATTAGTTTTAACTGGAAAGCTTTGTTGAAGGCAAATGCAGTAGCTGAAACAAATGCCAAGTTACTAATTTTTAAAAATAGCATAAAAAGTTACATCAGTGAAACAATGGGCTAGAATCTGACCAGATACCAGTAGTTACCCCAGTTTAAACAGGCAGAAAATCAAAATCCGGTGTAATGCGAATTAAATCTCAAAACGGTGTATACAGCTAGAGCTGCCGTTAAAGAAATGGGAATTTGGTTGTGCAAGGAATGTAAGATCAGGCTTTAAAATCAAATTCTATCCTCCGATGTGTGTGTGATTCCTGTGCACTTCAGTGAGAGACCTTGTGTATGCACCAAGGCAAGAATCTGGTCTTTTCAATGAACCATTAGAGGTCCCTTTTGCTTTGGCTACCTTGTAAAAACTCAGTGCCATCCACTTCACTAGCTATCAGTTTGCTACCAGAACTGTAATCAAGAGAAACTTTTTGAGCTAGGAAGGTGTGCACACAGCCACTGCACCAGTGGTTTTAATAGGTATGTTTGTTGTACCGGAGAGTGCCTTGGCTGAAGTAGGACCGTTACACACACACAAATAAATAAATATGTTCAAAGCAGCCTCTGTAGTAACAGTCCTACTTCAGCCATAGAGAGAGAGAGAGTGAGTTTTGGTTCCAAGAATAAGAACACACACAATTTCAGTAGGGTTGAATCCGACTGATAAACTTTTAAACATGTCTTTAAATTAAAAGAAAATACAAGAGTAAAACATTTTAAAATAACCTTACTTTTGATGATTCACATCAAAAGGCCAAGATTTTGAAAAATAGGAAACTAAATTAAACTCCTGAATCTATTTTTAATGTAAAACCGATTACCTGATTCTCAAAAGTGCTGACCTCATCCAACAGCTCACATTAGAGTCACTGGGAACTACTAAGCATTTGGCAGTTCATAGAATCAGGTCATTTTGTTTAGGAGACTAATTTTTTGACATGAATTTAAAAAATAGAGGCCTAAGATTTGTCAGTAGCAAGAGAACTGTTTTAAAAGGTTAATCCAACTGACTAGTGGGAGCAGTGGTTTTCATACAAAGGAATATGATTAAAGCACTTTTCTCTGTTATTTAGATGTTTTAGTAATCTGAAAAACAGAACTCGGGTTTGTTTTTAGACAAGTCATAGGAAATCTTTGTGACTTGAGTAGAAAGTTTCTCTCTTTCGAACCACATCCTCTAAAAACTACTTATAAAGTAGTGTGGTCTAGCAGTCAGTCAGTGAAATACTGAACTTTTACAGTTAATTCTCTGGTAGTCCTGTTCAAAACAATCCTGATAAATAAATAGACAACAGCATGATTTTTTTTTTAAAGTTGTAGGATTCTATTTTAGGATTCTGCCTTCTGTTACTTGTAAGAACAGTGCTATTTTATAGTTTCAAAGCATTTTTTTAAAGTCAAAGGTAAAAATAGCAATTCTTGACATCAGTCAAATTAAAGAATGACTTCAATCCTACACCGTTCTGTCTCCATTATTTTATTTAGGACCAGGTTTTCAGAAAAGGCTCGATTTTTAGTTTCTGATCTTGAATACAAAATTTTGCATGCGGCATGCCTTGAGTTTAATTCTGGACAAGTGATATTGTACATACAAAGCACATATGTTAGGGCTTGAGTAAAATCCTGGCCCAGTTGAAGCCAATGGAAACTACCAGTGGAATCAGGATATCACTCCACATTTTGAAAAGCTGACCCCCTCCGCTGCCTATCTCACTGTAGAGCAGAACAAGGAAAGAAGCCAGCCACCAAGGCTACTACAGTAGAACCTCAGAGTTGTGAACATCTTGGGAATGGGGGTTCATTGAAATGTTTGTAACAACTGTTAATTGATTTAACGTGACATTGAAACTTTACTATGAAGAAGAAAAATCCTGCTTTTAACATCTTAATTTAAATGAAATAAGCACAGAAACCATTTCCTTACCTTGTCAAATTTTTTTAAAACTTTCTTTTTTTAGTAGTGTAACACTGTGCTGTACTGTATTTGCTTTTTTTGTGTTTGCTGCCTCATTGCATATTTCCAGTTCCAAGTGAGGTATGGGGCTGACCGATCAGTTTGGTACTCTGAGGTTCTACTGTTTTACCAGCAGCAGCACCTTACTAACACACACAACTGCAGGCGGGATTCAAGAAGCGGCAGGCAGAGAGTCCAATGTAGGAAAACTTGAGAGGAGAAAAGAATAGGCAGCAAGAAATAATCGGAGAGGGAGAATAGCAGGGAGGAAGATGAAGATCAGGGTGGGGAAAGGTCAGGAAAAGGGAGGCACTGGTTGAAGATGGAGAGTAGAACAAAAACAGGGAAGAAGGGATGGATGAATGGCGAGAGATTTGGAGTGGTGGAGGAAGAATTGCAGAAAAGTTCATTGGAGGGAAAGCACAGGGAGAGTGAAGAGTGAGGCTTCGAAGAAGAGAAGAGACCAAAAACTAAGCTAATTTATTCTACAGCAAGCTGAGTGCCAAACTGTCACTAAATCACACTCTCTTAATGTATTTGATTTGTAGATGGGCATATACATGAGGGACTTAGGACACCTAATTGTGGATAAATAGTGCCTATTAAAGCTTGGTGTTTGTTTATGGGGTCCAAGGTTTGGGCTGACAAGTACATTTTAAGCAGCACACAGCAGAGATACTGCCTTTTTGAACACTTTCATATGTGTGGGGGGCATGTGGGGGGGTTGAGCCATTTATTATTTTTATACAGAATAACTTGCTGCATTGACAGTTTATGCTAATCCAGAATTCCAGAAAATGTACGTTCTGTACGTGCACATATGCATTTGTTTTGAAGTGTCTTTAGCTTCTACAATGGAAAATTGTACTAAGGTCTCAAAGAGTTTCTAAAGAAGCCAACAAGGCCGTCCACCTTTCTTTGCCACCTTTCCGTTGCTCAGATGACATTACAGACCAGCAAATAAGTTAAAATTAGGAATACCAATATTCATCACATACCTATATCTTTCTTAAAGGCTGCTTTCCTACAGAACTTTGGGCAAAACGTATTTTGATATTTAGGACTGGCTGTATGACCCTAATCTACTGTTTTTATGACTTTCCCCCCTCTTTCCTAGTGTTCAGCTAGCCACAGAACTACATTAGTTATTCCAGCTCAAGCCTCGTATGTTCAAATCATGACAGCACTATTAATATTATAGCCATAATGTGCAGCTTCATTGATTCAACAGGGAACCAAAAGAGAGAATTTCAAGTTGCACATTTCACAAGAACAAAAGAACTGTCACATTGCATCAGACCAATGGCCCATCAGCCAATGTTCTGTCTCATGCAGTGGCCTGTACCAGAGCTTTAGGGGGAGTGTACAGAACAGGGCAATTGGAGTGATCCACACCTGTCTTCTCATCCTGGCTTCTGGCATTTAGAAGCTTAGGGTTGCCCCAAGTATACATTCCTGATCATCTTGGCTAATAGCCATTGACGGACCTATCCTCTGTGACCTTATCTAGTTCTTTTTTTTTTTAACGCAGTTATACTTTTGGCCATCACAACATCTCATGACAATGAATTCCACAGCCTAATTGTGCATTATGTGAGAAAGTACTTCCTCTTGTTTGAATTAAACCTGCTGCCTGTTAACTTCCCTGGTTGACTCCAGATTTTTGTATGGTGGGCAAGGGTAAATAACACCCCCCCCCACACACACACACACACACCATTCATGATTTTATAGATCCCCATTTTATCCCCTCTTTGGGTCTCCTCTTTTCTAAGGTGAATAGTCCTACTCTTTATAGTCTTTCTTCACGTGGAAGCCATTCCATGACCTTGATCATCTTTCTTGCCCTTCTCTGAACCTGTTATAGTTCCACTACATCCCTTTTGAGATGGGGATACCAGAACTGGACACAGTATTCAAGATATAGGCATAGCATGGATTCATATAGTGGCATTATAATATTTTATTTTCCATCCCTTTCATAATAGTTCCTAATATACTGTTAGTCTTTTAGACCTCTGCTGTGTATTAAGCTGAAGTTTTCAGAGAACTATCCCCAGTGACTCAAAAATCTTGTTTGAGTGGTAACATCTAGTTTATAACCCATCATTCTAGATGTATAGTTGGGATTATTTTTTCCTAGTGTGCATTGCCTTGTACTTATCAATGTTGAATTTAATCTGCCTTTCTTTTTGCCCTGTCACTTAATTTTGTGAAAGTGACAGAGAGTCCTGTGGCACCTTAAAGACTAACTAAAGTATTGAAGCATAAGCTTTCGTGGGCTGATATCCACTTCGTCGGATGCATGCAGTGGAAGTATCACTTATATATACTTCCACTGCATGCATCCGACGAAGTGGGTATCAGCCCATGAAAGCTTATGCTTCAATACTTTAGTTAGTCTTTAAGGTGCCACAGGACTCTTAGTCTGGAATTGCAGAAGTGACAAACATGGCTACCTCTCTGATTCTTAATTTTGTGAGATTCCTTTGTAACTCTTCAGACAGCTGTGGACGTACACAGTTAATCAAGATAGTTATCTGTAAACTTTTGCCACTTCACTGTTCATTCCCTTTTCCAGATCATTAATAAACTAGTGTAGAAGCCTGTGTACACAGGCTAAAGTGCTTAATGAAACTGGAGGAACGCCCGTCCCTACCGGGGAAGATCCGCACATATAGCAGGCTTCGGGGGAGCCACTAGTCTGCAGCTGCAAAGAGCGAGGAGCCGCTGGGGCTCGTCTCCTGGAGCTCTGAGACGGTGGGGGGGTGTTTGTGTCACGCCGGCGGCCGGGCTCGAACTCGCTGCATGAGAAACCGTGCTGCGGGACAATTTCTGGGACACGTGCACGGTGCAAACCTCCCCTGAGCGCATCCCCGAGCCCTGGACACGGCCGGACCCACCCCAGGCTCGGGGAGCCTCGGGCTGTAACCGCGCTGCAGACACTGATCCGTACAGCGCCGCTCTCCATGCACACAGCCCAGGACACGGGACCGGCGTTAACCCGCGGGACGGCCCGTGATCCGAGCCAGGGCCGGGGTGCCCCCTCCTGTCCCGCGCCAAGCACAGGCGGGGGAGGGGAGTGAAACGCCGCGTACCGCTGTCCCCCACCGACAGACTGGGGTCAGCCATAGGAGCGAGTCCCGCAGGCGGGGCCGGCTACAGCTCTGGGGCCTGCCAGGCACTGATGTTCTAATGAGATTGTGGGCCAGCTCCACCCCCTGTGCTGCCGAACTACACCTCCCAGCATGCTGTGTGTCCGGGCCGTCTCTACTGCGCATGATGGCTTCGGACAAACATCCTCTGGCCTTTTATTATATAGGATATGATGAATAACACAAGTCTCTCTGTATAGAATAGATCCTAGGGGGACACACTTTTTCCCCTCTCTCCATTGAGAAAATTGACTATTTGTTCCTACCCTGTATTTCCTTGTAGTACCCTTCTACATACAAGAATACATACAAGGGTACTACAACTCTGCAAACATTCTAGTGGCACTCTCTGGATCAGCTCCTCTGTTGGTGTAAGGCTGCATAGCTTTTCTGATGTGAATTTACATCCGATTATACCATCCCAGAATCTAGTAGTCTTTCTTTCACAGCAAGGTTTTGCCAGCTCATTTCTATACTATAAAATGCTAGTGTTATGGATTACTAGGGCAGCCAATTCCAGTCATGTGTGCAACTGTCGAATAAATAGCAATGAGCACTTCATGCTCACTGCCTAACAAGGACAATGAGCTGCTTCCGACTGGATCCATGGGCAAGTGAGTCATTTCCCCGCAAGCAATTGTTGAAGGATTAAGAAACACAATAAGCAATATTAGAGATATAAAGAACGGTTATGTTGTCTGCATCCATCTGATCACAATGTCACAACTGATAAGTGAATCTGCAATAAATGACATTTGCTCTATTGCCAGAGAGATATTTCTTTTCAGTTTGTTAATGCAGCGAATGTTAGCCACTTTCTTAGTTAATGGAATAGTGACACCTCACACCTGTCTTGTTGGAAGTGAGTAGTTAGCAGGTTTGATGACCAATGGGAACACTTCCCAGAAAATGGCCAGGGCACCCAATTCCTTTCCTAGTGCCTGTGCCAACTCTCCTCAGAAGGTGAAGTTGTAAGAATCCCAGAAATGTAATCCATTCCGGTAACTATGTTTATGGTAGGTGCAAGCACAGTCCCAGCAGGTTGGACCCAAAGTCTTACAGCACATACACCCCACCACTTCTCATTCAGTGTTTTAAAAATCTGTTCTGTGAAGTAAACAGCCATGTGTGAACTGTGATGTTTACAGCTCTTCCCGCTGATAGTGCAGTGCTGTCAGAACGCCACCCATGGCTGTGAAAGTCCACTAGTTTACGCACTGTGCTAGGAATGGAGAAGTCCTTTTTCTTTTGGCTAGTGTTAACTTTACATTTGTATTCTTTTTCTTTTTTAAAATAGCCTGTATTCCTTCAATATAAAGGGATTGTGGATTGTGTACCATAACTTTCCGTACATAGTACTCTCATCTGAAACACTGAGATATAAATGCAGCTGATAGTTACACTTAAATGTGATCCCAAGCGTGTACTGATGTGTTCAAATATGTTTTATAATTTAAATTGTCTAATTAAAGCTATGTCTGCACTTCTCTTATTTGTGTCAAATTCCTTTGCGAACTTACGCTCACTCTTCTCTCGTTGCTATTGACACATGACAATCTCTGCTAAATGCAACTTTGCAAAGAATTCTAGTGGACTAAGTCTCCCTATTTATTGTGCTGGCACTAACTCCCGTCTGTCATCTCAGGTCGTCTGAAAATGGCTTGTGAATTGGTTTCTTTTCAGCTCTGCTGCTGCTATTAATATATGATCTTCTGCAAGGTAGATGCTTTTGAACTGACAAAAGTTTTGTTTTATTTTATTTTTTAAAAAAAGACCCCTCTCTCCCCCCACATTAAAAATAAATTGGCGGAAACCGACTTGGTGAACAGCTTTCACAAAGCAATTTCAAATGAGTTGTTAAGATGAAATGATCTTCAGAAGTATTTTCAGTATCCAGCTCATGTCAAAGCTGCTCTACAAAGAAAATATAGCCATGGGTGGAGTGTTGTTTACTTAGGAGCTGTTCTGATGACAAGCCTTTCATTGTCTACCATTATATAACCCATCATTCTCATCTCTTTGCTTCAAAGGCTTTTGAGCTTGCAGTTGTCTGCTGCTGTGAGGTCCTTTCCTCTGATTCTAATTTAAAGCCCGATCCTGCCAGGAACGCCATGCATGCAGGCCCCTGTTCTGTGAAGAGTCTCCCTAATTTCAGTAAGGCTTCTGTACAGATGCAGAAGTCTGCCTGTGAAGTACTTGTTGTAGGATCAGAACCTTAGAAGTCCTGGAATCTGCTCTCCCCACAGTCCCAGAGCTCAAAGTGCTCTTCGCGAGGATACCGGCAGTCTCCAGGTGGAAATTTCTAAAAACAATGACATATCAGCAAAGCACACTTCACAAAGCACTTCCATCAGGAGGGAGCTAGGAGAGCAGTACAAGTAGCAGTTGTTCTTTTAGAACAGGAGGAGTATTTCCAATGTGGTGAATCTCCGATGAAGTCACCTACATCCTTCTTTATGTGGATAGCTTTTTCTTCCTTTCAAATAATTTTTTCATTGCAGATTTATTTCTAGTTAGGCCGCCGATGCTCCGGTTTGGACCAAGTCTAACCTCATGCTTGATTCTACAAGATGCTAAGCACGTTAGCCCCAATCTAATAAAGCACTTATGCAGGTGCTTAATTTAATTTAAAGCATGATATTAGTCACATAGAAGTTAAGCAGGTGGGCAGTCCTATTGCATTTAAACCTGAGTTTTAGTGCCTTGATAGATTGGGCTAAAGTGCTCAGCAACATGCAGAATCCAGCCCTGTAGGTGAATTCCTAGTCCCTCTGTAGTCAATGGTAAAACTCCCATTGACCTCAATGGGATCAGGATTTCAGACCAGTATATCTGAGATCAAGATCAGCTCCTCTTTTGGTTAGACTAACAAAATTACTGCTTGATAATTTAGAGCTATAATAAAGGAATGGCAAAATGTCTTGCCATTTATTTGTTTCTAGTTTTAGTCCTTTGTCAGCTAATGATACAGTTCAACACAGTTCCTGGGCAGTGGGGGGGAGGGGGAGGAAATGCATGAATTAAACATTTTCTTGACTCTTTTTAACTTTAATTCCAAAGTGTCAGAAATGGGGGGCCAGGATATAAAAGTAGGGGCCTCAGTCTTCTCTTGCTTATGTAAGTGTAAATCTAGAGTGATGACATTGAAGCCAATAGTTACCCCAGCATAAAACAGTATAAGTGTAACCCTTGTGCCAGGTGGTATCGGCAGCAACAAGTATTGGGTCCAATATCTAAGGGGATCTTCTTAAAATTAATAAAAATGTAGCTTAAGCCCTCCCTGAGAAATCTGAGAAAACTAAACTGAATGCTAAACAAAGCTGAAAACAGGTCTGAGTCAAATCAGCTGGGAGGAAGAATTTTTATCAGAAAAATTTGAATGATCATTGGGAATTTTATTAGATGCCCCAAAAGCCATAATCCCACAATTAAGGAAGAACGCTATAGTCACTAAATATCTGACCTGATTTGGAGGGTAAATGAAGGCAGCTCTAGAATATGTCTGTCTCTCTACAGATAGAGTATAAAATGGAAGAAAGGGGAAGATGATAGTAGTGAATATATATCAGAAGCGAGGAATTGTGTAAAATTTGATAAGAGAAACAAAGGGATAGAAGGAGAAATCTTTGGCCAGCAGAATTAAAGACAATAAGGAGTTTTTAAATATCTTAAGACTAAAAAGAATCCTAATAATGGTATTGGTTCATTACTAGAAGGGAATGGTAGAATTATCAATGCAGAAAAAGCAGAAGTGTTCAATAAATATTTGTTCTATATTTGGGAGAAACAGATGATGTAGTTGTATCATATTCAACTTTCCATTCCATTAGTATGTCACAAGGATGTTAAACTGCAGCTCCTACTGTCAGACATTTTAAAATCAGCAGCTCCAGATAACTTGTATCCATGAGTTTTAAAAGAACTGGCCGAGAAGTTTGCTAGACTTGTTGATTTTCAATAGTTCTTGGAACACTGGGGAAGTTTCAGAAGACTGGAAGAAAGTTAAAGTGCTGATATTTTAAAAGGGTAAATGGGATGACCCAGGTAATTATAGGCCTGTCAGTCTGATATCAATCCCATTCATGATAGTAGATACAAGACTGATACAAGACTCCATTAATTCAGAATTAAAATATGATAATATAAATGTTAATCAAATGGGTATATGGAAAATAGATCCTGTTAAACTATCTATCTTGTTTGATGAGATTGCACATTTGATTGATTAAAGGCAATATTATGATGTAATATACTTTGCATCGGTACAGCATGACATTCTGACTGAAAAACTAGAATGATACAAAATTAACATGACCCACATCAAATGGATTGAAAGCTGGCTAACTGAAAGGTCTCAAACTGTAAACAGGGAATCCTCATTTGTTGTTGTTTCCAGTGGGGTCCCTTAGGCATCAGTTCTTGGTCCTACACTAATTAACATTTTTACCAGGGAGCTGGGAGAAGACATAAATCCACCACAGACGAAGTTTTCAGATGATACACAAATTGAGGAAATGGTAAATAACAAAGAGGGCAGGTCACTGATACAGTGCAAACAAAAAATGTATTTTAATATATGTTTAAATATCAATGTACATATCTATGAACAAAGAATATAGGGCATACTTACAGACTGGGGGACTCGATCTTGGGAAACAGTGGTTCTGCCAAAGATTTGTGGATAGCACTCAGTAATAAGCAGAACATGAGCTTCCAGTGCTGTGGCCAAAAGGGCTAATGTGACCTTTGAGTGCATAAACGGAAATCTTGTGTAGGAGCAGAGAGGTTATTTTACCTGTGTATTTGGCACTTGTGCAACAACTGCTGGAAAACTTATGTGGTTCTGGTGCCTATAGTTCAAAAAGGATGTTGCTAAACTGGAGAGGGTTCAGAGAAGAGCCATGAGAACGATGAAAGGATTGGAAAATATGCCTTACAGTGATAGACTTCAGGAGCTCAATCTATTTATTTTAACAAAGAGAGGATTAAGAGGATTAGTATGCAAGTACGTGCATGAGGAACAAAAACTTAATAATGGGCTTTTCAATCCAGTAGAGGAACATGATGCAAAGGCTGGAAATTGAAGATACACAAATTCAGACTGGAAATAAAGTGTACATTTTTAAACCTGAGATTAATTAACCAATGGAACAACAGTCCAAGGCTTGTGGTGGATTCTCCATCACTGACCATTTTAAAGCGAGATTGAATATTTTTCTAAAAGCTGTGCTCTAGGAATTATTTTGGGGAAGTTCTGTGTTATACAGGGGGTCAGACTAAATGACCACAATGATCCCTCTGCTCTCGGACACTATTAATAAACCCCTCCCCCAGCACATTAGCAGGGAATGCTCTCCCACTCACAAACACGGAATCCATGTGTAACAAGAGGAAAATGTTTATTAAGAGGACAGGGACCATCGCACCAATAACTCAGAAGTATGCAAAGCATAAGTAAAGCAACTTCCTCAGTCGTTCTTTGCCTCAGTTTCCCACCTAGCCGGATGAAAATCCAGTGGATGAATGTCCCTTTAACACACCACTCCCTCCTCTGCACCCCACTTACAGTTTGTTGTCCCAGGTCAGCGAAGGCTCAGAGTCCAAGGGTACATTCAGGTGGGTCCATCTCCAGCCCCTACAGGTGTGAGGGGTGGGCAAGCAATGCCTCTGCTGCTGCGGCTATGTTGCTGCCACCTCTGTCACTGCTCACTACTCCCTCTGCTGCTCTGGGATGTCCTTGGTCTGATCCTACAGTGCCACAACCATCTCACCAGTTTAGTAGTCATCACAGCAGCAGCATTTACAGAGGGACACCTTTGGGCTGCCGTTAGCTGCAAGGCCATGTTCTGAGGGTCTACCTCCTAGCCCAATTCTTAGTGATTTCACTGGCAGGGGGGAATCTCCTTGCCTCTATTTTCTCCACATCACTGTTGAGCACAATACTGTCTTTATACCACAGCTAAGACTTAGCCCCTAGATCAGCATATCAGTGATTTCAGTTCTCAGCTCATCATTTAAGTCTGTCTTTCAACACGGGAGCAGAAGGGCCAAATAGCATCTCAGACTTTTAAACAGAATCCTTAGCACCAGATAGGAACATCTATCATCCCCCCTCCCCATCCCTGTTAGATCGTTGCTTGACGTTCCTTTACTACCTCATATTTAGCAAGTGAGGTTCTTGTTAGAGTGATCCCCTCCATTAGGGTATATTAAAGTATTTTCACAATGCTGAGCAAGGGCCCCAAATAACACCAAGAGTATTTAGTCAGTCCTAAAACTCCTAGCCATGTAATGTACAGCCATCATCCGCCCAATGCATAGAATTTGGGATCCTGCCTCTGGCAATGCTTCGTTTAGCTCCTGTTCATTTTTGTCAGACGGGTTGTAAATATTATGGAATTTTCCATAAAGCCTTTGAAGTGGTTCACAATGGTGACCTATTTCCACATCGCTGTTGCAATGTGATTCATAATGCCTGTTGCACTATGTTGTGAATGCAAAATTTCCCCCATGTTTCCTTCTTTGGATTCTTGTAACTCAATCAGATGTTCATGGTCTGTGACTGAGTGATTGCTCTTGGCAAGGTAATAAGCAGTTCAAAATACACCCTCACTTGCCCCATCTATGACTCCTGAAATTGCTGCTATTCGGTTTGTTTGGGTTTTTTAGCACATTTGCTTTCCTCTGTTCTTGGATTTTATGCACTATCCCATGAGCTTTGGCACCCACTTAACTTCAGTCTAACTTAATATTTCTACTTTTATTGCCAGATGCTTCAACACAGTAGCTGCACAATGCATTATCAAGAGAAACACCTTGTACCTTAAAAACTCCAGTTGACCCGGCAAGCATGTAAGACAAATGTGATCACTTTAGAAAAGCTTTAAATAAAATATCCCAGTGCAGCACTAATACCACAACCATGTCACTTATTGCTAACGTTACAACAGTCAAAGAAAATAGCCAGGCATACTGCAGGTTGACAGGTGCACCAGTTAGCCATCATTCTTACAATGTACCCCACACAGAGGAAGAGTCCACATTTTTTGCATTAGGAAATAGAAAATGTGAAACCTTTCTTTGGATTTGTACTACTAATAATGCCAACACCATTTGAAGGCAAGCTACAATGTGTACGGAACATTCATTTAGAAGTATCCATATAACTTAGTATAAGAACTATTTGAAAAATATGCTAGGTTTATTCATATACACAATGCGATCTTGTGAATTCACAGTATTAATGCGTACTCACTGAGTTTTCTTTCCTTGCAGTCTAGCCAGGGGTACTTCTCCTTAGATTCCTTCCACTGGTTTTGTTACCAACTGTCAGGCCAAAAGTTGAGAGCATAAGTCAATGTCTTAAGCAGCTGAAATTTCTGGTAGTTTCCAACAGCCTCAGTTGAGTCACAACTGCTTTCTGAATTTTCTACAGCTGGGAACTGTTGGGCTTCAGAAACCAAACTCAAACTTGTTGAAGAAACATTTGATTTCTTTCCAAAAAGTGAAGAACAAACAAACAAACAAACAACTTTGCTTGTTGATGTTTCATTTTGTACAAAATAAAAATTTTAAAAAATCAGTTTAATGTTTATAATTAATAGAACCTTTTCTGGGTGGCTATTTTTCCTCCAAAGTAGAAGGATATGTAATAAAATAGTTTTTTTTAATAATAATAATCTTGCTCGACGTTAATACAGTATAGATATTGTATCCATTTTATAAGCAGCATAGTACACTCGTGGGTTTGTGTTGTATTCCAACAACATATGATTTTGTTTGAGTCACCCCCTGCTCCCCTGTCACACCTCCAGTGACCCTCAGGAATACTATTACCATAGCCCTAGCAAAGCCCTGGGCTGGGCCTGACCTTCAGGGAGAGCTGGCTATGAGGGGACACTGGGTTGGGATCAGCTCTGGAGATGCACACACACACCGCTAAATCTCTGTTTCTAGCCTTTGCATCCCTTGCCACTGGCTCAAGTCAGGACTTTCAGGCAGAGGGGGAGGGGAGTCCAGCCCACATCTACAACTGTGAGCTGAGGTGGGAGAGGCACAGCCCAGAGTGGCAGTAATGGGATCTGTTCCCAGAATGATGGAGACTCATGCTGCCTCAGAATCCAGACATGAGGGAGAGGGAGAGCTTCCCCCATCCCTCTTAGCCAGTGGGCCCCCTGCCCCAGCCAAGGAGGAAGAGAGCAGAACTGCTAACTGCCCCCCACCTGCTCAGGTTTGACACACACACACCCGGCCCATGCAGCATGCTGGGCCAATGCTGGGGCCAAAATTGAGCGGTGCTACAACTCCTGTGCATCAGGTTACAATGCCACTCACTCCATTTTGACCCATTACCCCCTCACTCATCATGACAGGGAGGCACTGGGGCCAAACCTGAGCAGTGCGTCAACCCCCCCTGCATCAGATCACAGGGCCCCAGCAAACAGAACGAGGAGACCTTGTGGCACCTTAGAGACTCACAAATTTATTTGGGCATAAGCTTTTGTGGGCTAAAACCCACTTCATCAGATGCATGAGTGGAAAATACAGTAGGGAGATTATATATACACACATACAGAGGACATGAAACGATGGGGGTTGCTATACCAACTCTAAATAAATCAATCAAGGTGGGCTATTATCAGCAGGAGAAAAAAACCTTTTGTAGTGGCAAGGAGGATGGCCCATTTCAAACAGTTGACAAGAAGGTGTGAATAACAGTTCCAAGTGGGAAAGTGTGACTACATCACTGCTCTGGAGAATTCTCTTCCACCTCACCCAGACACTCAGTCTCAGTGATGCTCCAAAGAAATAAATGAATGTCTGCTCCAGAGACTGCACTAGGTGTACTCTGCATCACCCCAGCAGGACAGGGACGCAAGTGGGCAAGTAAAGAAAAATAATAATCCATTCATCAGTCATCCAACTGCCAAAATTGTCGACAATATGAAGCAAAGTCATAACTTCCTGTGAAGCAGAAGCTAACAGGTGAGCCAGCACCCAGATCAGGTAGGCACCAATCAGTTCCAGTGGAGCAGGTAGATAGGGACTATGCAGCTCATTGGCTGATCAGGCTGGGAGGGTATATGACCATTGGCTGAGGGGTATAAGACAACACATGAAGGAAATGGGGGGGGGGGGAGATCTTTGTTTGATGAGCCCAGTGTGGACAGAGATCTTAACGAAGGGAGACCTAGTCCTCGCTGGTCCTGTGGGAAAAGGCTAAAGGAACACTGTAAATACATTGCTGTGTGAGACTGAAGGGACATTGGGGATTTAAATAAATTCACATGAAGTTGCCACTTACTAGATGGAGTCTGAGAGGTTTGTGGTGCATCAGAAACCTCTCAGACTCTGTCTAGTAAGTGGCAACGGAGCACGCCCCATTGTGCTCCCCAATAATACAGTTGATATCTATTTGATATGAAAAAGCCCCAGGAAACCACAAGAGCAGGGAAGCCAACACACAACCATATGTGCTTCCCCCTTAAAGCTCTAACATTCCAGGTTACGTGCATGTAACCCTATCTTAGGGTACTCCACTCCTCCCCCTACCCCTCCAAAATGTGACTCCGGATCCTGGGTGGTGTCCGCTCAAACCAATCACGACTCATTTACACTAGGCTCCTTACACCCCTCTGACAGTGTAAAGGGACCTGGGAATAGGGAAACTCATAGTTACATCTACTTTAAGGCCCCCTTTGCAATACCATGGTTGTATAAAGAAGACTTAGTGTAAATGAAACTATCTTTAAATTGCTACGGCCTTAAAGTTTTGCCTATTAGAATTATAATAATTAGTGATGGCTAAAAAATATTTCCCACCCCCTCCCTCCCAACTGTAGTTTGTATTAACAAAATGCTGAGCAGTCCCCAAGATAGCGAGAGGAAAGGAACCCAGCTCCCCACCACCACGCCCCGCTCCCAGTTTTAGAACTTCATCTTACATAACGAGAGTGGGTGTTCCATCTAGTAACTTTGATACCCCTCATCACTAAAATTAGTATCCATGTGCTTCACATCCTTTGCACATAAAAACATGGAATTGTATAAAATGGGCAGGAGAACTTGCAAACCACACTGGATGTGGTGGGGTCCTCCCTCCAACCATACACTTCCTTCAATGTAGGAGGATGTCTTTCGTCTAATTCCCCCTCCCCAAAATGTTGATAAGGCAGGATGCCATCAGGCTGCACAGCTCCTTCAAACATTGTGTTGACTGACAGACAGGAAGCTATAGAAGATCCTGTCCCTGTTGCCATAGTCTGGTAGGGACAAAGCCATACCTCGGGGGGGAGAGGACGGGGGAGTTTGGAAGTGTGGGACTAGGTGTCACACAATGCTTTGGTAAGATTACCTGTAAGGAAGACACAACCTCAGAAAAAGACCCCATCTTTGCATGTTCATGGATCAGAGCCTATCAACTATATAAAAATATGCACATTAAAAGTGATGGATAACTTAGGAGAAATCCAGAAAAATGTACTTTAAAAATAAATAAACTTAACTGATTTTTTGTTTAAGGTCCACCCCTTTACATATTGTTAGGGGACCAATTTTATCCCTGATGGAATGGAGTCCATTAATGGAGTTACCCCAGTGATGACTTTGACTCATTAGGTTTCACAGATGTGTACTCCCCCCTTCCCTGACAAACAGAGGGACGCGCCCACCCATGTACTTATTGCCTGCACCACCACTGACTCGGACCTTCACTACACCCCATGGGTGGCGTACCCGAACACACCTATAGACTGACGCTTTAAAAACTCCCACACCCCAATCTGAAGCTATGCTGGATATGTGATATGCATGTGCCCTGTAAAACCTGTACCTACTACCTACAATCGCCCATAACTCCAGCCTGACCCCAGATGTCCAGTACCTTACCTCTCAATCTGTGTATGTTTTCATGTTGAACATTAGCTTTAATAAAAATTTTAAATCTGTTCTTATCAGTTTTTTTTTTTAAAAAAAGCAGTGACAAGATGACCTGAGTGATGCTGACATCTAGAGGGCTGAATAGAAGACACACCTTATAGCAAGATCAAATCTTGGCCACTATAGTCTTTGTAATAAATGATGTGACAAGTAGAAAGGTATAAAGGGATCCTATCAACTTAAATGGCGTATGTTCCAAGGTATAGTCACTTACCTGCAGTTAAACAGTTACGGTTAGTTTTCAAACTCCCACGGCAAAACAAGTAAACCCATGGTCCCGAAAGATCAGCTCTGGACAGCGTAAGAATGTGAGTCAGCAGCATCATGAGTAGTCCTTGCTATACCTTTGAAAAGCTGTGGACAGAGATGTTCCTAGAGCTGTTCTGTTCCTCAGAACTTGCTGGTGTGGAGCCCAGAAATGCCTCCCCATGGTCACTAGAACCGCAGGAAGCTTTAGGCAGTATTCTCCTCCTTGCATTCTTCCGCATATGTAACCAGAATACAGGGCTTCTGGCTGAGGTAGGTCCCCAAAATGAAGATGCTATAAATAAATGTTACTTTATTTCCATAGTAACATTTGGAAATAAAATCCAATTTGCTTTCCAAAATATGTGGGCTGTGGGTTTAAGCCACTTCACTCACCACAGACATTGAAATCAGGCACTTCCTGGTTCCCCTACGGGTAGGGCAACAGAGCTGGGGACTGTTTAAAATTTAGAAAAACAAAACACCCCTCTATTCACACTGTTTTGTAAAACCCCCTTTTAAAAACAAAAATCATGAGCCAAACTCTGCAGACTTGCTCACACCCTCTCAAAGAGGAGCTTCTGCATGCCAGTAATTGTGTGACATAGTGGAAAACACGGGAGCTTGTTGGATGAAATTCACAGCAGTGCAGAGGGCCCTCACAAGGCACCACTTAAGCTGCATGAAGCTTATTTAAACCCTTAACATGAAACCTGAGTGGAAGATCCTGAAAAGGTCCCAGTAGCCAGGGGTAAATTTCACCACAAACACCCCCATACAAATAGGGCAAATGGACATTGTGCAATACCCTTTCTTCAAGACAAGAGCTGGCAGCACTTGGCTTTTAGCTTCATGTCCCACTGTGCAGTCAAGGCCTCAGTGGCCCTCAACTACCACATCACCTGTTGTGTTACTACTTAAACTGGAGACTGCATTTTTTCACTAATAAATTTAAAAAAGTGAAAAATGCAGCCCACATCAGCTGGAACAGCACACGCACAAATATTTAAATAGGATTCTGCTGCTTTCAGAGATCTGCAACCCGATCTGTGTAGTGTTGGCTCACTTCAGGTTAGGAACTTGTAACATTATCTTTGATCTTGATTATAGAATCAGAAGACACTTCTTTGAAACTCTGGATGTCAACAGCAAATGCCACTCCTGCCTCAGTAAGTGTACAACTGTGATTGCTGACTGGTTGCTGAAAGAATCAGGAGTTGAGGCTGGGTTAGATGCAGGAGACTGTTTCTGTCATTAAAAGTAAAGTGGAGTCATTCAGAGACTGACTTCAGGCTGTAGAGTTGCATGTTTGCAATTTAGAACATTCCTCCTCTGGAATTAACCTCAGGTTTCCCAGAGTTATTTTTTTAAAAAGGCTAATTGTATCATCACAAGGCAGAAGGGTTGGTGCATAATGGGAGGGTAAGCCAGTTATTTAATGCAAGGCTAGACAAACTTTTACAAATGACCGGATAATTAAATTTTCTCATGCGTTTGGTTTGTCTCATGGATTTATTGTAGTGAGGTCAACAAATGCAGCGAACCAGTTCTAACCTGTATAGTTGTTTTTTTGAAGCTACATGCTTTGGCTAAGTAATAGTCTAATCAGACAGCTTTCACTTCTTCATATTTCATAGTCCAAAATTAGATTAACACTTTTAACATTGACTAAAGTATTGGTATATGAATAAAAATTGAATTTATTTTTAAATAGCTTTGAAAATCTCTGCTTTTCCAAAGGAGAGATGGGAGCTTGTTTTAGTCACATCGGTTAAAGAAAACCTCTCAGATATCAGAATCGGAAGTGGGACCAGTGACATTCTCTTCAAATATACAATATTCTTTATTTGCAAAATCAGAAGAAACTAAGGTTGTGTGCACACAGCGCTGTGTTAGCAGAAGAGCTTCTCCTGTCGACACACCTTCTGCCATTAGTGGAGGTGGGTTTTTTATGCCAATGGGAGAGCTCTCACCTGTCTGCATAGAGCATTTTCATCCAATGTGCTGGAGCAGCGCCACTGCAGCATTGTATGTGTAGACATGCCCTAAGTTCATCTGAAAGAGCACCAGCAGACTCAGGTAGTGGCACACGTGATAGTACCTGAGATTCAAAATGTTCATCACATGACCATTCTAACTTTCACCTGATGTCATCTTAAAGGGAGGGGTGATAGTCCAAATGTGAGAAAAAATAACATGGCATCCTTCACAATGGGTGAAATTCACACATTTTGAGTGCTTCAGTGATGAATAGTCACTTGCTGGCCCCCGAAAAGGAATGAAGTTCATCTTGATTGAAAAACTGTTGTTGCCTATAAGCTGTTGAAATAAATATTGTATTCCTGGTACACAGAAGCAGGCAAAAGAACACCTTTGCATTGTTCATGGGAAGGGGGCAGTAGAGTTATATAGAATTACTGGACGTGAAACTCCTTCAAGCAGTTCCATTTCAATAAACATTAAAGGGCATATTTTAATTTGACCTCCAGCAGTGCATTTGTTGTGCATGTTAAAAACTATGAGTAAGCTCTAGAGTAAACAAGCATGCTATAAAGACTGAAAATTTGGTTGACATAGCCTTAAAGCAGATCTCTGACAGCCTTCAGCTGTTTTAGTCTATCTATAATTAAACTACATCAAAGAAAATAAACCTTAAAAAGTCTTAGGAGTCTGAGATTAAAATAATTAAAAACAAAGCCATGGATTCCTTTTAAACTGATTTTTAATTAATCCCTTTGCTTTATCTGTAACTATAAATAGTGGTGTTTTCCATTTCATGTAGCTGCAGTAAATTACTAAACTAGAAATGACACAGAATGACCCTCATTTTAATGAGTTTACTGCAGCTGGAATTGCCTTTTCCCAGTTCATCTGCAGTAGCAGCACAGCAGAGCAGGAAGAATGCTCTGCTTACAAGAAATGAAACCATGGCACCAGGGATAAACTCTTGTGAAAATATTATTCTATGTAGAAACGGAAACCAGGCAAGAGTCAAACCAGATCTTTATTGATACCAGCTCATAAAATCTCACTAAAGGCAAAGCGTGCTAAAGTTTGTATATACCATTGTCATTTTATCCCCTGTAACCACATTAAAGTGCTTTAAAAGAGAGGTGGAACAACTAAAGCAAGTCTGATAGAGATCAGCTACTCTCCCTCCCTGCTGGTAAAACACAGAAAGAAAAAAATACTTTAGAGTGTTTTGTGATACTTTTTTTGAAAGATGTTGTTTAACAATAAATTTTATCTGGAAGTAAAGAAAAATACTAAAGCAAAACATTACTCATCCCGGTTCAGGAACTGGAAAGATACAGAGGAATCAGAGTAAATAACACTCTTCCCTTTTTAAACAAAGCATAAGATTGGAATGAGGTTAATCTGAGGCGTGATTTTTGCTAGTTGAAAACTTTAATTTCCACCTTTCCGGCAACATTTTACCACAGCATTGTACACAATAGGCTGAATTCAAACATAACTCCAATAACTTCAAGACTTGTCTAGAACTACCGCAGGAATACATTTGGCCTTGGTTACTTATTTCACTGACAAGGATGGCTTTACTCTGTGGGAATGTTAGGAAGCTGCCCGGGGCAGCAGACATCCCAGAGCTGTCATGGGCATTGAGAAAAACTGATCTAGATTTGTCACCAGGAGTGTCTGTCCGCTGCGCTCATTGAAAGATAGAGCACTCCTACTGAGCAGAACAATCTTGGTGAGTGACAGGAGGGATTGTAGCTGGGTTGCCTAGGTAATGCCCCCTTGTGGCCTGCCAGGGCACGAGTCTCCAGCTGCAGGTCTCCGCTGATATGTTTGTCTCTGGGAGGTTAGAGGTAGCAGTGCTTTGGCCCACCAGCCAACGCATATACTTCAGTCCTACCCCTTCCAGAGTCTTAAGATTCAAAGGAAATCAGGAATAAAAAGACACAATTCAAAACAGTGTCAACCCATGAACCTTCAGTAGGACCCTCTAGTTAAGGGCGTGTCTCCAAACAGCCCATGCTCCGGCTGATCCCCCAGGATCTGGCTGGTCCTTTTAAAAGGGGTATATCCAGCTGGAAAGACAATTCAGTCTTTGAGCAGCAACCAGACTTCTTTCACATCAGGATAAATGGAGCCCTGCTCTACTGCCTGGTCAGTTAGTTCTCCTCCTTGTAGCTCTCTTCTCCAAGCCTGCAGGTGTCATGGGACAAGGTCAACTGGCTCCACGGGTTCTTCTTAACCCTCTCATTGCCAGTGGAAAGCCTGTCAGTCTCTCTAACTCTCTCATTGCCAGGGTCAACATGGGTACAATCCAGACCCAACATTCATGTCTAAATATCAAAGTGGTAACACTCTTGCTGTATCATGTGAAGTACTACTGGCATTTCCAAACAGCCAACATATGCCTATAATGATCTTCATAGGTATCAAAATTCCTATCTTTTTTTCTGAAACAGATACCATGATGGAATTTTGCTAATGTTGGATTTTGCTACAGACGGTTGCAAGGATTCCGACGAGACTGAAATGCTATCAATGGTTTGCAGGGCTCCTGAAAGTAGCAGGAAAGAAGAAGATTTCCCAAGGCTTCCAGAAAAAGCACATTCCCTGGTGAACAAGAGAGATACAGGAGTTGCTCCAGCAATACAACCAGACCAGGAGCTCTCACACCCACTAAAGCCCTGCAACACACCCCTGACACAGCAAGATGCCAGCACTGGCTTGACTGCGTGCAAAACCTTGATTTTACACATTCAAACCATTGAGCCTGGACACTACTGCAATGCCTAGGGGCCACTAATCCCACCCAAAATCTGGCCAAACTCAATAGCTTCCAAACTGGTGCAGAATACAAAGGGACCACTTGATAAACACACAAGAAGAGAAGTGTATCAACAATTCTACCAGTCACTTGCATAATCCTCTGAGGTGAACCTTCCTCTGTCAGCACTATGAAAGTAAAAGAAGCACTGGCCATGATGAAAAAAGGGAAGGCTGCGGGCCCTGATGGCATTCCATCAGAATTCTTCCACTATCTCAGCCCCAAAGGCCTCCAATAGGTAGCAACATTGTACTCTGTTACCTTCAGGACAGTATGAACCCCTGAAATATCATGTGAGGCAATGGGAAATGGCTTTCCAAAGCCTGGAAAGCCCAATAATGAAGCAGGAAGCTATAGGTCAGTTTCTCTACTATTCATGAGCTATACACTTCTTGAACGTATCATCCTCCAAAGAATATGCCCTTTTACTGAGTGAATGGGCAGGTGAAGAGGTGAACAGGCAGGCTTCCAGCCAAAACGTAGTTGTTGTGACCATGTTCTGGCACTCACAACTCACATTGATGCTGACTGTCAAAAAACCCTAAAGACTGGCGCAGTATTTGTTGGCCTCTGATCTGTGTATGATACTCTATGGATTAAGGTCTTTTGCTGAAACTTACTAAAATTATACCTTGCTACGAAACACTTTGCCTGTTGCAGACCAGGCTGAGTAACAGATGCCTTTGGATGTACCTGGATAATAAAACCAGCTCATCTGTATCATAAACAACGGCGTAACACAAGGCTCTGTACTTGCGCCAACTCTTTCATATTTACATAAGTGGCATGTCTCCAACTAAATCATGACAATTTGGATATGCAGATGATTTTGCCATGACAATCCAAGCATCAAACCTCCATGACATTGAGAAAGCATTAACTGAGGCCCGCCAAACTATGGAACAATACTACTATTTGTGTTGCAGCCCCGGTGAAAGGCACAGTCAGAACTGGAGTTCTATGGGCTGGGTGCTGTACAAACATACAGGAAAACATGATCCCTGCCTGGAAAATTTTGCAATCAACTTCAAGTGTGTGTAACAGTCATGATATGAAGCCAAGTTATATGCACAGGTTGGCAGTTCAAAGCCCCTTCACACAATTTGTTTTTAATCAGTAGTATGCTCTAACCCCAGCTGCCACTCAACCTGGCATCATTAGGTAAAAGATCATTTCTTGTGGTTTCCTGTGAGAAGCAGGTCTTGAGGAGGGATTTGACAGCTAAGACAATAATTAGAGCTGTCCCTTAGGTACAGTGAATTGGGGCGACTGCCCTGGGCCCCACGCTTTGGGGGCCCCCATGCTTTGATAAAATCATGAGGAGATGGGGTAACAGGCAGGCAGGTAGGCGGGGGAGGGGGGCGAGGGGGAGGAGGTGGGGGAACAACCAGAACCTCTCCCTCCCCCCAGCACCTCCTGCACACTGGCAGGCCCCACTGATCAGCACTTCCCCACTCCACAGGGAGGGCCCTGATAATAGTGGTGGGAGGGGTGATAAGAAGATAAATTAATTAATGATTGTGAGGTATTTTAATAGGACAGTGATGAGTGCCATACAAAAACCCAGGGGTGAGCAGCCATAGCCGAATTACTGCGTCCTCACGGTGGTGCAGTCACTCACGTGTGTCACTAAAAATTCTAGTCCTTGCATTTATCCAAATTACAAGCATGCTTCAAAACCCAGTATGGACTTAAAGTAAAGATATGAACCTCAGAATGTTTGGACATCAGTTTGGAAGAGAACAGGGATGTTTGGATGCTAACCTGAATTATCCAGATTTTGTGTGCTTGCCCACCATATAACCACCATCTCTCCTCTTCTCAGCTGCATCTTCCAAACTGACTTCAACTATTCCCTGTCTGGTGGCAGGTCTCGCAGGAAGTTTTGTAGCCTGCGGTCACCATCCAGAGTCCAGCATCATCTTCAGGAGGTGACCAAGTAGCTGTTCTCCTCTGCTTTTTTAGAGGGTTAGCCCTACCTAGTCTAATCCACGCTCTCAGTTTATTCTGACCATAACAAATACCATCAGAGCCTTCTTTGAGGGACAGGAGCAGCATCAATTCTGGTTCCAGAAGCATGGGGGAAAACCCTATCTCTATATTTCAGAACCTCAAAAATGGTTTCATTTCCATTTAATTCTTAAACTGGACTGGCCAGAGATTTTGGCAAGACTTCTATGTCTTATCTGAATTAGGTCATTAGACAAACTTCACCAATTTCTTCTCCACTTTCTCCTCCTTAGCCACGTCACTGTTATTTGACACTGCTTCTGATCTTTTCCCCTGGGGTCCATCCATCCATCCAGCTAAGTTCAATATTATGTGTTCTCAATACAGAGAAACAGCCCTTTGCTATAACTCTGTTTTTGCTCCTCTACCCAGATTTCAGTCCATTCTGTGATTTTGACCTTGTTCAGTGGTGATAACCACTTACGAGGAAATAATTAAAACTCTTTTCAGCATCTAAGTGAACCAGTCCATCATGCTGCTTTTTCAGTATTTTATTACCTTATTCAAAAGCCTTAGCAAAATTTCTCTTAAACAAGTGTTGCTTCTATGACAGCACTGAGTTATGTTTATCACCAAGCGTGGTACAATTCTGTCCTTCATGACACCGGTATTCTGGGCACTGAAGTGAAGCACACTGTCAACCATCCTTGGACTCTTTTCTTTCAGAAGGAAAACCCATGTTAGTGACTTTCCACAGCTCTGAAGCTTTATGTTAATAATATAAAGGGAAATTCATCTCTGTCCCGGAGGGGGGGGGGCTCGCACAAAAGCTATACATCACTTAAGTCCCATTTTGAGGGTATGAGTCAGTGGTCCCCAGATATTTGAGGGACATGCCCCTCCTTCCCCCTGTGTGTGTTCCTCATGCCTCTGGAGCTAGGACCAGGAATAGTGTAGCTGAAGTTGATGTATCTTAGGTCGACTTACCTGGGCATCCTCACGGCAGTGAGTTGACGGTTGCCACTCTCCGGTCGACTCTGTTTCTGCCTCTCGTGGCAGTGGAGTTCTGGAGTCAATGGGGAGAGCACTTGGGGAACGATCACTACCCGCTGATCCGGCACGTAGTATAGATGTAGTCCAAATAGTGAAGACAAGCCCTAACAGATTAAAAATAATCAGGAAGACACAACAGAAAGGTGAAGTGACACAGTCATTAGGAAAGGAGCTGTAGAGATTTACTAGTATTGCTTGGAGGTCTTTTGGTCTCTCCTGAGCGCTGCAGGGGAGAAACCCAATAATTGCAGCAGCATAAGCTTTTACACACTTGTACTTAAAACTCTTACCTTTTATGCACAGTAGGAGCCTGCTAGTCCTGTCCTACTAAAAGGTAATTTTTAGCATGATTGTTCCTTTAATGGTTTCAGAGGGTTCTGCAGCTTTTTAATACACATATCTTGGCTTGATACCCGGAAGGAGTATTCATTTAACACAATTATGATTTAATTATTTTCATTGCATTTTGCTTTTTCAGGCAACAGAAGTCTATAATTTTCAAAGACCCAGCCTCTTTCATCAGATACTTGCTGAAGTGTTTCCCTGTATGTCTCCATGGATATGGTCTATGCATAGAAGTGTTGCTTTAATAGGCTTGTTTCTTTATGTATTATTCTTTCCAGGGAGCTTTGCTATAAGAACTTTCCCTTTAATTAAATGTATCTTGGTGAAATGGATTTCACACAAGTTATAATCAGATACAATCAAGTCTAGCTGCTAAAGATTCCTCAGGCCTTATTCTCATCTTACTTATCAAAGAATAATTACTGGAAATATATGGACTAGGATGAAATGGTCTGTGTCAACTCATTTATATCCCTATATGGGAATAACCTACTCCTAGGTTGATATCCTGATGTCAGAAGGAATTTTGCTATTTATTTCAATGGGGCTAGGATTTAATCTCTGAATTTCATCCTTTCCAATTTCTTAGGCCTGGTCTACACTAAAAATTTACATCAGGATAGTTATGTCTCTCAGGAGTGTGAAAAATCCACACCCCTCATAGAATTGTAGCTATCCTGACCTAACCCCTGGTGCAAACAGTGCTAGATCAATGGAATAATTCTTCCATCAACGTAGCTACTGCCTCACAGGAAGGTGGATGATCTATGCTGATAGGAGACTCCTTCCCATTGCAGTAAGTAGGTTTTATAATGAAGCTCTACACAGCTGTGCTGCTACAGTGTTAGAAGTGTAGACGTAACCTTAGAAATCCTGGGTAAAAATCTGGCTCACTGAAACAAATTGCAAAACTACTATTGACTTAATAGGGTCAAGATTTCCTTTTATGACAATATTTTGAAGGTGCTACTGATCCACTCACATTCTTGTATCATTTCTCTTGTACTCATATCTGAGACTCATTTGCCAACAGTATTTTGTACAGAATCCAGCTCTATCATTGAATATGGTGAAATTAGCGAATGAGGTTAGAACCACATTGCACTGCCCAGTACTGATTGGATTCAGGAATAACACATTACATGTGTGGCAGGGTGGGTCTGACCCAGCCCCTGCTGCCCCTTTAAGAGGGAGAAAAGCCCTCTGCAAACCTCTGCAAACCTCCCTGCAGAGAAGCCTAATAAGACACCTAATAAGACATCCAGCAGAGCAATCAGGCTGGATGAGCTGCACCTGGCAGCCTCCTCAGGAGGCTATAAGCCTGCCAGGAAGGAAGCCCAAGGTGGTGGTGGTATGGTAGTGTGGAGGAGTGAGAGAGAAGGATAGAGAAAGAGCTGTGTGTAGAGCTGAACTATATAGAGTTGTGTTAGAGCTATAAGCTATAGAGCTGTGTATAAAGCTGTGTATATTGGTGGGGGGGGGGGCTTGCACTGTGAAATAAAGAGCACTGTTTCGAGCCAAAGAAGAGTTTCCTGCCTGTGTTTGAAGAGGGGTGAGAAGGCGATCTGTCACACATGTCTGATGAGAGTCTCTTGGGGACTCCTCCACACACGTAATTTACACTGGATCTCTTTGTTTTACTCATCATTATAATGAACATACCCCAGAAACTCATTTCAGCACTTCCATTCATCTCTCTTCTGCCAGGTTCAAAGACTGATTTTTATTACTTCAGGCTATGCAGCGAAACTAACCTCACCATGTTCCGGGTTTTTCTTAACCTTGTATTTTCTTAGAGCTGGATCCAAAGCTAATTGAAGTCACCGGGAGTCTTTCTGTTAACTTTGATGGTCAGGATCAGGATATTACACAATTTGCAGATTATATCAATCACTACTACTGCTTCAGGCAGAATGACAGCACAAATGACTTCCCTGGTAAAAAAAAAAAACCCTAATGTATAAAGATAAATTGATACATGCAGTAAATCTACTTCCTTCATCATTTCCTTTAGTGTAAGTACAGTGATTACCCTGCATCTTTAAACACAGCTATCATATGCAAAATTTAATGCTCAGCATTACAGCTGCTACAAATGTCACAAAGAATCAAGTTAAATATCTGAAGTGCTTTACCATTGTTTCAGTGCAATGACTAAGGAGAATACCCCAGTTAACCTAATCAAATATGCTTCAGTGATATCAGACAGATATAGAGAAGTTCCCACTCTTACTCTACAAATGGAGATCTGGGACATAAACAAAAGTCTGAAACTTGCTGTACTGTGGTGAATTTAGTTACTTAGGTCTAATTCTTCCCTTAGTTATATGGTTCACCCATGAAATGCTCCTACAGCCTTCTTTTGCATTTCAAATGGTCTCTTCTTTTAATGAGGAAAATGATATAGGACTGGAAATAAGGACAGACGTGGTTTGTTTACTCACTCATACTTACAGCTTAGCAGACATAGGCCTGGTCCACATGAGGAAATTAGGTCAGTATAACTACATTGCTCAGGGATGCGAAAAATCCACCCCCCTGAGCAACGCAAGTAATCGGACCTAACCACTGGTGTAGATAGCTCTAAATCGATCGGAGAATTCTCCCGTCAACCTAGCTACCCCTCTCGGGGTAGGTTCTCCCATCAGTATAAGTAATGTCTAGCACTGGAATGGGTTACCTAGGCAGGTGATGGAATCTCCTTCCTTAGAGGTTTTTAAGGTCAGGCTTGACAAAGCCCTGACTGGGATGATTTAGTTGGGGATTGGTCCTGCTTTGAGCAGGGGGTTGGACTAGATGACCTCCTGAGGTCCCTTCCAGCCCTGCTAGTCTATGACTCAATGACTATGATTCTTCGCTGAAGTTCTACAGCAGCACAGCTGCAGCTGTGGCCCTGCAGCATTTTAAGTGTGGATAAGCCCTCAGTTTACCACAGTTCTGCTGAGTCTCAAGTTGGCAACTGTCTTCATGATGAAGATGACAGAATTGTAAGCCATGGCAACTATTATTATGAAATAACATCTTATATCATTGTAACATTAAAACGGGCTGGGGAAAGATACTGCTTCAGTGTTCACTATCCCTGAGTATCCAAACAGTAGTGCAATACTGTTATTGGTCTGGGCAAATCCAGCAAGGGCACCCACTTCCAGCTCCCCAGCCATTGCCTCTCTTGGGTGGAGACCTGCGTCTCACTCCCTTCTGACTAGAGCATTGGTTCTCAAAGTGGGGGTCGGGACCCCTCTGGGGATCATGAGCCAGTTCTGTGGGGGTCACGAGCCCCTCCTGCCAGCAACCGGCCCCTAACAATGCCGCTGCCACGGGCTGCTGGCATCTGGCCCCTGCTGCTGCAGTCAGCCCATGCCCCTGCTGCGGCGGGCTGCCGGCACCCCCACAAGGCCGGTCCCGGCTGTGGTTCCTGCCGTGGCGGGCTGCTGGTGGCCCCGTGAGCCTGGTCCCAGCTCCTGCCGCAGTGAGCTGCTGGCGGCCCCGCGAGCCCGGTCCGGGCCCTGGCTCCTGCTGCGGTGGGCTGCCGGCACTGCCACGTGCCCAACCCGGCCCCTGCTGAGGTGGGCTTCTGGTGCTCCCGTGAGCCCAGCCCCTGCCACAGTGGGCTGCCGGCGCCTCCATGGGGCTGCTGGAAACCTCCCCTCCCCCCACTGGTCTCAGGAGGCTGCTGGAACACCCCCCCATCCCAGCCCCTGCCACGGTGGACTGCAGGCACGCCCCCCCACCTGACCCCAAGGGGGGGGGGCCCCGCTTAGAGGCCCGGTGTGGGAAAGGGGTCACCGCTACAAAAAGTTTGAGAACCACTGAACTAGAGTATTTCCAGGTTCCACAGTCCCCTGATTTTCCCGTGATATTCTCGGCAAGAGACAGGCTGCCTAAGCAGGCTTCTTTTGTCTTCTCTTCAGCGACAGTATAGAGTGTAATTGCCATAGGTGTAAGTTATCACACAACTCTTTCTAAGCAAGCACAGTTTTAAGGTAAAACCAGTACAGACAAACATATTAAAAACAACAAAAGAACCCACACACATGCTAATAAGCTTACCAGAGATCACCCTTTCACTCCAGCAAAGGGTCTGGTTGGTGATTAGTCTTTCAAAGCCCACATAGGGGTTTTTCCTGTGATCACCAGTTCATCACAGCTTCACCTGAGAACAAGCACATTCATGACCCTAAGAATCACTCATTTATCCCTTTTGGGCCTTGGAAGAGGCCCTGAGTAGCTAATTAGCCAGATAGTTATCTGCTCAAGGTGAAGCTTGAAAAAGGGAGGTGTGTCATTTGCATTCCCTTCACCGCAAGATTTTCCTAGGAAATCCTCTTCACACGTGTTATACCAAAAAGTCCTTTGAAGTTCCTGATACTTCACAGAGATTTCATTAATCAGGTCTCTTAGAGAAATTACATACAATTCCACAATAACCAATAAATAATACCCCAAAAGTATTTACAGTAATTCCATAAGAGCTGCCATATCTATCTCAAATACCACCTTCGAGGACTTGTTTCCTTCTCATGAAGCTTGGCATGCAAGAAGACAGACCACTTATAGCCACTGAAGATTTCTATGAATGATTCTCATTCCCATTGTGGCAATTATTTATCAGCGCAGAAAAAAGAGGCTGTATTTCCTTACACTATCTTATGTTCCCTCGACTAAAATTCCCACTTAGTCATTTTCTGCATAATTCCTGGTTAGGTTAAAATGGTTAAACAGAATGAATGTTTGTCCAAAGTAAGCATGGAACCTTTGAAGGTTTTTTATGGCTTCCCTTACTAGGAGGCACAGCCGTCATCTCAAGTTTCCAAGCAGCCTAAGGGACCCCACCTGTCAGCTCTTTTTGGGGCAACGCATAGGGGCTAAGGTCCCAGCATAGAGAAGAAGCTTAACACTAGCTGGGTTTAGCCAGACAGGTGCTACAGACACATTTTTTGTAATAGAAAATCAAATCTAATTTCCCTTGCTTTGTTTGTTTGTTGTTTTTGACAGACTCAGTAGGCTACTGGAAAACTAGCAGATTTACGAAAGACAAACCAAGCAAGTGAAGCCTGATGAACTGAGAGGGAACTAATTTGTATTTGGATTATTTAAACTGTCTTTTATTTATGTCTCTTTAATTCAAATGCCTTAGAAACCCTTGGTAGAAGATATGTTTCTGTTACGTATTCAATACCATATTCCTTCAAATTAGGACCAAGGAAGTTCACTAGCTCTCCCCATGACCACCATGACTTCCCCAGCACCATCTAGGAAGCTCAAACTCAACATTTCCAATATTTCAAAGGTTAAAAAAAAAAGAGTGCAGATGCACCCCATCTTAAAAAGACCATTCTTAAACTTTCCTCTCTCCCACCCCTTTTTTGGTTTATTAAAGTGTCTGTTGTGTAACAAATAAAGCCAAACATTCATGATCAAAGTGTAACTAATGTTTCAGGGTTGATTCCACTGGTGGCTTTTTCCAAACAGGTGTGCAGCTTGATTTCCATATTGTGAATTATATTTTGAATTCCATATTGTGAATAAGGTTTTAGAAAATTAAACATAGAGCCACAAATGTTACTAGATTCCATTCCTCAATATGTAGTGGCTCAAAGACACCTAAAAATCAGATGTAATCATGTTTCTTCTGTATTTTTCTAAAGGTCCTAATCACTGCAAGAATAAGTATATATTATTCATTAGCTGAATTTACAGTACATCATTATTCAGCCCAGAATATTTGTGTTTTAGATAAAATATGTGTTTTTATACAAAAGGAAAATACTTGACATTTTTCTGACTAGTTTTAATCATCTCTATGTAAAGAAGCCTTTTATTTGTGGTTACTAAGAATATATTATATGATTAGCCTATTTTAAAGCATGATGAATGGAAATTTTACCTCTGTTCTGCCACTGAGGCAATTTTTATATTCAAATTATATTTACATTATAAACAGTACAAGCTGACTTCATTAATACTAATAAAAGCATTACTTATGTCTTTCTTGGCATCTGCAGAGTGCACTCCCCCACACAAGCTGATTTTATTAGATTTATATCCAGCTGTAGTGTTTACCTGACAAAACATTTGTATGCTCTTAGTGCAGATTTTCCCTTATGCCTCTGACTCTCTTTCAGCACTGCTATTCAGGTACCAAGGACTAGCCATATTTCTGTGTGCTTGTTTCACACTGAAACACTTCCACTGCTTGCATCCGATGAAGTGGGTATTAGCCCACGAAAGCTTATGCTTCAAAACTTTATAGTTAGTCTTTAAGGTGCCACAGGACTTTGTTACCTCTGCTATTCCAGACTAACACGGCTACCTCTCTGATTCTGAAACAAATTAGTGTTCTTTCCTGGCTTAAATCAGGTATAGCTTCCCCCCCCCCCCCATTTCTGATCTACAATATGTTTACTACATTAATCTTTCTGATAAACCTCTGGAGGTACATACATTTCACTTCCTAAGCCACTTACCCATCCACGTTTCCATTAACAGTAAATTAGGATAGCTGCCTCTCTGCAGTGAAGACATCTTTTTTCCCCACTTATTTTTTCATCAGAGCAGTGCTTCAACTCTAATAATACTATAGATCTATGTAAGTGATGGTTGATAGTAGAATAATTAAGAATACTGCAGTACTGGTTGCTTACCATACGTTCTGTTTATCATAGAAAGCCTATTTTTACAATGCATGTAGATGTAGAAAGAAAAGTGTAAAGAAAAATAAAATTATTAGGTTGCATATTTTACGTCTTTGGTGCTTTCATTTTAATAAGACACTTGCATTACAGGGGCATATAGAATAGTTAAAGAATAAAGGGCCAAATAATCTTCTGTTATATTGGGCCAGGTCGGCTAAATTTGCACTGATGTGGGAACAGCTAGAAAGGTAAAATCCCTGCCGCCTCTATGGATCAGTGATATCCCTCCCACATACTTGTCTTCAAACCCAAGATTTGTCAGAAATTCTGAGTTTTAACTTCCTGAAATCTCCATTTGATTTTCCCCTACCACATGGCATTCTGTAAAATGATCTATTGTAGCTCACTGTAATCTTATCACACACACACACACAAACTAAATTAAAAGAACATTATTAAGATTGTAAATCCAAACACTCAAATGTTAGTTGCCCGTGGAACCCGAACTCAGTCACCTTGTGCATATGCATTATGATACAGTCTTTAATTACATGCTCACATATTATTTTTTCCATAGGATCCCTGCCTCAGTCAGTGCATAGGATGGTTGGTGCTGCTCACTAAATGAGCAGCTATTCAATAGTTTGGTTACTCCTCACTGTTCATTATACATCCTGACGCCTTATTTACGTTATTTAGTCCCTGCTCTGACGATGGAATTATTTATTTCATCATGGACTTTTCTATGGTGCTCACCACTATAATAATGCTTCACAAACATTAATTTATTTTCACAACCTCCCTGTGATATGAAGGGACATCAATATACTCATTTTATCAATGGGGGATTGAGGCTTAGAGATTAAGATCAAAAACATTCTGCAATTGTGGGTGCCAATTTGATACACAAGCACTAATTTTCCAGAGAATTTAGCATGATAGCACACAACCAGAGACATCCGGGGGGAAAACGGGGCAGTTTGCCTTGGACACCAGTTTGAGAGGGCCCCGAAGCCCCTGTGATTTGAGTGAGTAGCACTGTGACCTGGCACACGGGACTACAGCACTACTCAACTTCGGCCTGGCTGCCTCAGCTGATGGAGAGCTTCAGTTTCAGGATGAGAAGGGGCCTGAAACATCAGTTTCAGATTTTGCTCTGTGCACTCTGAGCACAGCTCCCATTGACCTCTGTTGCAGCTGTGCATGCTCAGAACTTCTTCAAAATCACACCTCCGGTATGAAGTTGGGTGCTCTAAATGTCTAAATTTAAACTCTAAATGTCATTTAAAATTCTATCATTGTTCTCTGTAGCACAATGTTTTGTTGAACTAAAGAATAATCATTGTGGGTCATTACTCAGTAGCAGCTCAATATATTACATTATTTGAGTGTGGGAGGAAGAAAAGGAATGTTTTCTTATGTTTAGGCAGCTGGTGTGCTATAATTACTACTTATTACACTGATCTAAATTGTCTCATTATTACCTTTTGCTCCCCTTGTCTGTTTGTTGTATTCCCTCCACACTGTCTATAGTATTAGTTGGGGAGCTCTTTGTGGCAGAGACTTTTGAAACATGTTTGTACAGTGCTTAGCACAATGGAGCTAGGGCCTCTGGGTATTAGCATAATACAAATAATTAACCCTAGGTATGTAAATATGCTGGCAGACAAACTTAGAGTTATTTAGGAAACAGCTGGAAGAGACTGAATGTGTATCTTTTGTAACAAACCCTTGTGGATGTAGGTGGAATATTAATATTGCTGAGATGTGTGTTATGCCAAGATTCAAACTGCATTTCACAGGAATGCTGGCTTGAGCTCTTTTATTTAAATGTTTCAGCTCCAGATTCAGCGTCAACTTTACCACCTCCTAGTAAGCATAACAGATTTTTAAAGTTCCCCATTAAAATCATTTCACAGGATGATGTGATTAAATTAGACAGGTGGTGTTATGCATTGAAACTTAATCAGCTTCTTTCCAAGTGGGTGTCATAGCTTGTTTCCTTTCCCTGGAAGAGTTAGTTACGATAGTTATGTGTTTGGGCTTCTACACTGAAACAAACTAATGATTTAGGCGCATGTGTGTCAAAACTAAAGTATGTGAAAAGGAACATAACAATTTTTGCTATATTGATACCCTTCTCCCAAACCAGCTCCACCCTATAAGCTCAAGCATCCCCCCGCCCTCCTCCCCCAAAACCCGGGAAAACAAATTAAGCTTGTAGTATGCCTTAAATATCCTGGTAGACCTCCTGCCAACTCCTGGTAGATGATGTGGGTATTAGCCCACGAAAGCTTATGCTTCAATTCTTTAGTTAGTCTTTAAGGTGCCACAGGACTCTTTGTCACTTGTCCTATTTATAACAGCCATTAACACATTTGAAGACTGTTACCAGGTTCTCACCTCAGTCTTCTTTTTTTCCCCAATACTAAACATACCCATATTTTTAACCTTTCCTCCAAGGACAGGTTTTCTAAAACTGTTTTTTTTTTGGGCTCTTCTCTGGGCTCTCTCCAGTTGATCCACATCTTTCTTAAAATGTGTCACTCAGAAATGGACACACTGCTCCTGCTGGGGCCTCACCAGAATAGAGTGGGACAGTTACCTCCTGTGTTTTATATATGACACGCCTTTTAGTACCCCAGAATATTAGCCTTTTTCACAATGAGATCACATTGCTGGCTGAGATTCAATTTGTGATCCACTATAACCCCCAGATCCCTTTCAGCAATTCTATTGCCTAGCCACTTATTCCTCATTTTATATTTGTGTTTGATTTTTCCTTCTTAAATCTAGTACTTTGTGCTTGTCTTTATTGAATTTCATCTTATTGATTTTAGACCACTTCCCCAATTTGTCAACATCATTTTGAATTTGAAATGAAGCCATGTAGTTTATTTTGCATGGTTCTCTTATTAATTATAGTAGTGCCTTTGGCAATGACCAGGGTAAGGAGATTACAATATGACTTTTTAATAAACACTAATTCTCTTTTATTTTGACTACTTGGGGTAATATTGGCCCACAGTTATGTCCTTGGTATGCATACTAGATTGAGTCCAGCAGACTACAAAGGAAGGCCATAATTAGCCCAAGTAGTTCAAATGATGTTTGATAAAGACTGAAAACATATCTGAGGGCTAAGCTAAATACAGTTTATCAATGCATGTTAAACTGAAACCTCACATTCAGGACCATGGACAGCAGCCCTTGCTAATCTAATTTTAACAATGAGGGAAGGGCTCTGGATTAATGGAAGCACAGGGTTGATGTATATAAAACTTTGGCTAGCAAATTTGCTGCCAGACAAAACTTCCTCCTGTATTCAATGGTGAAACACCCAGTCCAAACTGTGGTTCTTGCTAAAACCGATAAAGGCATAGGCACTGATGGTCTGTCCCTAGCATGCCAGATCCTGGAGTCATGCAATTGTTAGAATATCAACTCATTTCAGTGAAAATTTCTAAGTGAACTGTCCCATTTACCTCCATGGGGTGTTCTCTCTAAAACCTGATGAAGGGCAATACCACCCAATAGAGACCGTGTATGGCAGGCAGAGACGAATGCAGTTGGTCTGGTCCTCCCATCCAAGCAGATACACCCCAGATCCCAAGGTAAGTAATGGGAGTCCTTCCTTTTCCTGGTTAGACAGGATTGTATCAAGGAGGAGGGGGCCCTGATGCTGCTTTGGTGAAGAGGGAAAGGGAGAGGTTCTCCTGCTGTCACTTCTACTGCTCCCAAAAGTAGGTGGGGCTTACTGCTGCCACAGCCACGGGGACATGGAGATCTTTTGATGCCACACTTGCTTCTCTGCGGTGGGAGGAGCCTCCTATTGCTGTATGGGTCCAGATTCCCAAAATCCATCCCTGGGTGCTTGGAATGCTTTTCTGGTGGACCAATCATTATGATACTGCTAGTTTGGAAATAAGCCAGGACTGGAAGGCACTTTTCAATTTACTAAAGGGAAAAAAGAGTTCAGCAACAGTCAATATATCACCCACTGCTATTTCTAAAGGGATCTTCTGTGTCCCTACACACCTGGTGGGCTCCTTTACCTGTCACAAAGCTTCACACACAGGATGCTAGACTAGATTTATCAAGCTCTCAGTGTGGAAGCCAAACCGATTTACTTTGTTTATTAACTAAGACTCTACAAAGCTAATAGAATAGTTTGAAAGAGCATCCAGTGTAATAACTTACCAGGTGCCATCTTACCAGCCAGAGAAATCGGGTTTGTAGTGGTAAAAAAACATCCAGAATAGTCATCCATGGTGTCCAGATGTCCCCAATACAGCAAAGTACTTAACCACTAACGAGTCCCATCCCTGTTCAGTAAAGTGTGTAAGCACTTGCTTAAGCCTCTGCCAACAGCAGTGCCATGACTTCTTTGGTTCTTATGCATGTGCCTCAGAACTTTGTTGAAGAGGATGGGATTACCAACATGCTTAATCTTAAACACACAATGAGGCACTTTGCTACTTTGAGGCTCAGCTGCTGATGCTCAGACTTCTATTCCAAATGAAAGCAGATAGGATCCATTTCCAGAAACTAGATGTCTCTTATTATTTCAACAGGAACCACATTACTTTTTGAACAGGTGTCTTTTTCAATATTGGTCTAGATTTTATTCCATTAGCTGCCAATGAGTGATAAAAGTCAGCAATGGTGGTGACAAAGTATCAGTTCATGCTGATGAAGGCAGCTTTGCATTGATTCAGTTCAAAAATTCAAAACTAAGATGGGTCTTGAGAAATACAAACACGTTAAGGTGTGGAAATGAATGGACCACAGGCAGGCTTTTCTCAATTAGACCTTGCAGGCACCATCTGTCCCGTTGAATTTAATGGGATTATTCAGTGGGGTACAGCTACTCCTGTGCAAGTGCTTTTAGGGGTGAGCTTTCAGATCTTAAACAATTCCGGGCAGGGGTTGAGCACAGTCAGTGCTTCCCAAATAATAGACAGAGCTGGTAGACGCTAAGTTAGGATTTGGGGTAGTTTGTGGCACTTTGAGACAAGCTGGAAAAGGTATTGTATAAAATTTTTCTTACATAGAAGCAAACATTTTAACACAGAGGAAAACAACAGTTCTGGCTCCATCAAGGAAGGGAATGCTAAAGTTAGATGGTGCCTTGCTGTGCTGTAGACCACTTTTCAAAAACATGACGAGACTAGTCTGTGCTACAGAATTGCACCTTTGCAACTTACTTGGGTGCAATCACAGTCAACTTGCAACAATGCAGTTGGTCCAGGTTATTTATCCTGTCTGGGGTGCACACAACATGCTATTTCCACACAGCACACCCTAGAACCACTGCTCGTCTTGCAGACTGAGACACTGCTCCTACCAGTATAGTTCAAAAAAGAGAGTGGGTGTGGGGTTGGGGTGAGAGGGTAAAAGGGAAGTGGAGCTGGAAAGGAGAGAAAGGAGACATTGGAAGAGAAGATTTGAGTTGGGAATAGAAGGCAAGGATAAATGGCCAGGTATGGTTGGGTGAGAGCAAGGCATGGATGGCAAGAGCAGGGAATCAGCTAATTAAGAGTAAGTGGATGGAACAATCAGTTAAACTAAACAGGAATGAACAATCAGTTTGTATTTGTGAAATATACCCTACATGGGGGTCCAACTCATCATTATTAATTGGCCCTCTAGGTTCAGAAAAGACAGCTCTGATTAATGGCTCTACCAGCACGAGGTATGTGCAAAAGAAATTTCTCCTTCCTTTGTTAGTAAGACGAACAATTTCTGACAACAAATAATAGTAAACTCTTTGATTTTTACAGAAAAATACCACTCATTAATCAAAGAAATGGTATTCTCAGCAGATCCTGCACTATGAGGGACCAAAATGGTGTTCACAGGCAAAGCAGAAATTGATTGCTGGGGATTCTCTGTTCCGTCTACATCTCTCTCAGCATTTCACAACACATATATAGTAATACCTAGCTTTATTATTCTTTGACCAATTACATTAGTATTGAAATGCAATTACAATAACATCTGAAAGGGCTATACATTTTAGTTAACCATTCACATTTCTGAGATGTTCACAAAGAAAAGTAGTGCTGCCCATTGTAACGAGTAAATCAAGACAGATGTGTTCCTGAGAGTTAATACATCAGTATAATGACATAATATAGCAAATCAAGAAAAACAGGGCCAAATTTGTCCCTGCAGTAATGCTACTGAAGTCATCCATTTGGTTTGTTATGTTTAATCCTACAGGTGCATCAAATCATTTGAGTTACCAGGGCCAGTGGTGTAGTCTTCTAATGTTAAAAATGGAACAAAAATGCAAAGAGTACTCAGTGCTCTTTTAATGTTTCATGCCCATTCATGTCCTCAATGGGGACTCTTCTGTAACAGCATGTGGCCAAGCCCACCAACTTCCACCCCTTTTCATGCTACTAGCTCCTCCCTTGATTTAATTCTGTCAGTAGAATTGCCCTGATGCTCTCCTCCTAAAATGCTGCTATTTGAACTGTACAAAATGTTTGTGATGAGACCTCAAATAATGCAAAACTCACTTAAAAAATAACCCAACCCTCAGAACTCTGTCCAGATCCATTGTCATGTTTGCTAAGATTTAGCAACCCAGGCCCAGGGCCAAACTGGGAGATATCTGGGTTTGCAGGTAGATTTCATTATGTTTCAATTCGAGTTTGTTGAAACCTTTTTCCTCTCTAAACTCTGTCTGTAGGTCTTCTCTTCCAATTTCATCCTAAACCCTCTCCAATCCAACTTCTGTTCCTTGTATTTCACTGGACATATTCTCACCAGGATCTCTAATGACTTCTTCTTAGCTAAAACTCAGAATCAATACTCCATCCTCATCCTCCTTGACTTGTCAACTACCTTTGACAGCATCACCCATGCTGTTCTTCTTGCAGTCTTGTCTTCCCTTAGCTTCTGTGACATTGTCCTCTCCTGGTTTTCCTCCTACTTCTTTGCTCACTTCTTTATCATGTCTTTTGAAGAATCTTCCTTATCTGCCCTCCAACTTTCTATGGGGATTCCACAGTACTCTGTCCTTGGTCCTTTCCTCTTCTCCTTCTTCACCTTTTTCAACATCCACAGACACAAATTCAGCTTCAGTCTCTATGCTAATGACTTGCAGATCTGGCTTCTTCTATCCAAATGAAAATCTCAGCCTGTCTCTCTGACATCTCAGCTCAAGGTCAACATGGCTAAAACACAGCTCCTAATCTCCCCCATCTCTCCTCTACCAAGCTCTTCCTGCTACATACTTTCTTGATCACTGTGGACAATACCATGCTTCTACCCGTCACTCAGGCCCATAAACTACCATCTTCGACCTCTCTCCAGATCCTCATTTCCAGTCTAGGTTTAAATCTCATAGATGCTTCTGTAGAACTTCCCCAAGATATGGCCTTTCTTAATCATCCAGACTCTCATAAACTTGCTTCTTGATTACTGCAAAATCTTTCTGGCCTTGACAAATGCTCTACTCACATCCATTCAGAAGGCTGCTACAAAGATCATTTCCCTGGCTTGTCACTTTGATCATGTCACCCGTTTTCTTTCATTCCTCCACTGGTGGTTCATCCATCGATTCGACGAGGACCACTCAGTCATCCGTAAATTGCTGGGGCTGATTTTGTCTGTGTGTGCGCAGATGGCTGATGAGGCCAATTCTTGCATGAAAGGTCCGATGACAGATAGGACAGGAGATGAGGAGGACATCTCCAGCAGGGTTTCTGGCACGGGCTTTTCTGGTTTGCCTCTTTTGTTCTGCTGCAGCCGTCCTTTTGGCCTCACATGATTCGGCACCTTTATACACGGAAGAGCACCATGTAGTCCGATTCATTGTGCTCTGTTCCCAAGAGTCAGGATTGATGTCAAATGCTTTGAGGGCGACTTTGACAGTGTCTTTGAAGTGCTTCTTCTGACCCCCATGAGACCGCTGTCCTTGTTGCAACTCGCCATAAAAAAGTCGCTTTGGTAGCCGATGATCTGACATATGGACTACATGCCCTGCCCAGCGTAGCTGCGACTGCATCAGGATGGTAAAGAGGCTGGGCAGGTTTGCTTGGGCAAGTACTTCAGTGTCTGGGATCTTGTCCTGCCACTTGATGTTGAGGATTTTCCTAAGGCTTGTTGTGTGGAAGTGGTTCAGCTTCTTGGCATGGCGCTGATACACAGTCCAGGTTTCGCTGGCGTAGAGCAGTGTGGGAAGAACAACCGCCCTGTATACTTTCAGCTTGGTCTGGGTGGTGATGCCTCTTCTATTCCAGACGTTGGTGTTTAATCTGCCAAAAGTTGCACTGGCTCTAGTGAGCCTGATATTCACCTCATCATCTATGGTGGCATTTTGGGACAGTGTGCTGCCAAGGTATGTAAATCTGTTCACTGCATTGAGTCTCTGGCCGTTAATAGTGATATTGGGCTCAACATAGGGCTTCCCAGGGGCCGGCTGATGCAAAACTTCAGTCTTCTTTATACTGATGATTAGACCGAAGTTTGCGCAGGTGTTGGAAAACTTGTCTATGCTGCGTTGCATATCAGCTTCTGAGCTAGCGTTAAGAGCACAGTCATCAGCAAACAGAAAGTCTCGAATAATGTCTGTCATGACCTTGGTTTTCGCCTGAAGCTTCCTTAGGTTGAACAGCTTACCATCAGTGCGGTACCTGATGCCAATTCCAATGTCTCCGTCTCTGAAAGCATCGGTCAACATAGCGGAGAATATAATGCTGAAGAGTGTAGGTGCCAGGACACAACCCTGCTTCACACCGTTTGTAACAGGAAACGGTGCAGATGACTCGCTGTTGTCCTGGACTCGTGCCTGCATGCCTTCATGAAACTGTTGGACCATAGAGATGAACTTCCTTGGCCATCCATACTTGGCCATGATCTTCCACAGGCCCTCTCTACAAACAGTATCAAAAGCCTTGGTCATGTCAACATAGGTGGAGAACAGGTCGGTCCTCTGCTCCTGACACTTCTCTTGCAGTTGTCTCGCAGCAAACACCATGTCAATGGTCCCACGCTTTTTCCGAAATCCGCACTGACTTTCTGGCAGAAGTCCCTGGTCCAGATGTGCTGTTAGGCGGTTCAGCAGGATCCTGGCGAGTATCTCGCCTGCAATGGAGAGTAGGGATATACCTCTGTGGTTATCACAGAGCTGCCGGTTCCCTTTCCTCTTGTACAGGTGTACGATGAAAGCATCTTTGGACTCCTGTGGGATCATCTCCTGTTGCCACATAAGTAGGAACAGTTGATGGAGCCTTTCAGTCAAGGCAGTGCCGCCTTCCTTATAAATCTCAGCTGGAATGGAGTCTGAGCCAGGAGCTTTGCCACTGGAGAGGAGATAGATTGCTTTCTGCATCTCTAATAAAGTAGGCGGGTCATCCAGTGCCTCGTTAATGGGCACCTGTGGGAGACTATCAATGGCTTCATCATTGATGGACGAGGGACGGTTCAGAATGCTGTCGAAGTGTTTAGCCTGCCTTACAAGAATCTTATCCTTATCAATAATCAAAAAGTGTTTCCGTCCACTAAGGAGAGGGCATGATCCTGAGGATGTAGGTCCGTACACTTCTTTCAGGGCATCATAGAAATTCTTCATGTCATGCCTGTCAGCATAGCCTTGAATCTCATCAGCTTTTCTGCTAAGCCAAGTGTCTTGCATCTGACGGAGTTTTTGCTGTATGGATCTCTGAATATTGCTGAACGCATCTTTCTTTGATGTAGACTTGGGATTGTTAAGGTAGGCTTGATGGGCACGGTGCTTTTCTTCCAGTAGCTGCTTGGTCTCATCGCAGTTCTCATCAAACCAGTCTTTATGCTTTCTGGTTGAGGGCCCCAGGATCTCTGTAGCTGTGCTGTAGACCAGCCCTCTGAGTGTTGCCCAGTCAACATCCACGTTCTGGCTGTCAAGAGGGGTGGATTCCAGATGTTCTTCCAATGCATCCACAAAGGACTGTTTAGTGCTTGTGATCTTCAACTTGGCAATATTCAGCCGTTTGGGAGCCTTCTTTCCTTGTGGGCATCTTTTATGTTGAATACGGATGTTAAGCTTGGTGAGGATGAGGCAGTGGTCTGTCCAGCAATCAGCGCCACACATGGCCTTGGTCACCCGGACATCCTGCCTATTCCTCTTCCTGACGATAACATAGTTGATCAGGTGCCAGTGTTTGGAGCGAGGGTGTTTCCATGATGTCCGGTTACAGGTAGGGCGGTGGAAGATTGTATTTGTGATGAGCAGCTCATGCTCTGCACAGGTCTGGAGCAAGAGAAGACCATTACTGTTACAGTTACCCACTCCATGTTTTCCAAGGACTCCATCCCAGGCAGTGTGGTCAGAGCCGACTCTTGCGTTAAAGTCACCAAGAATGATGAGCTTGTCCGCCTTTAGAGCATTGGTGATGACTGAATGGAGTTCCTCATAGAACTTGACCTTTACTTCATCTGGGTTGGTCATGGTTGGAGCATAGGCACTGACGATGGTAAGGTGCTTCTTACCAGACAGAAGAGGGAGTTTCATGATCATGAGCCTGTCATTTACCCCCTTTGGAAGTCCTGCCAACTTGCTAATAAGAGCTGTCTTCACTGCAAAGCCAACACCTGCTTCACGACGCTCATTGCTTTCTCTGCCGCTCCAAAAGAAGGTATAACCAGAACCCCTTTCGCATAGTTCACCTTCCCCTGCTAGCCGAGTCTCACTCAGGGCTGCAATGTCAATGTTGTAGCTGGCAAGTTCCTTTCCAATTAGGGCTGTTCTCCTCTGAGGTCTATCCGCACTGTCTCTGTCCAGTAATGTGCGCATGTTCCACGCGCCCAATATGAGAGGAACAATCCTCAATTTTTTATTTGAGTTTGCTTTTCGACCGCTAATGTAGGGTCCCCTCCAGCCGCGGTAAGCTGGCTAGGGAGAGATAGAGCAGGCAATGTTTAGGACACCTTTTCTAGCCCCTTCCTCATGCAATGGAGGTGAGCAGTGCATTCCTAAAGAGGGCTGCTCAGTCGCTCAGGGGGCTGCCGAAATCCACTGCTGCTCCGTATCAGTGAAGAGCGACCCTTTGGCCTGAGCCGCCTGTGTGCAGGTTTACGGCTACGGCTGCCAGTGTACCCTCACCTGCCGCTACGTCGCTTGCCCATCGCCACAGGACTTGAAGGATTTGAAGGATGAATGGAGTGGGGTAAATGGATGACAAGAGTGACTTGCACATTGACTTGGTTTAAAGTGAGGAAGAGTTGCACAGATCGTCGACCTCACTCTCTCACTCGCAACCATCTGGATCCAGCAGCAGGACAAAGTCGAGACGGCTGGAGACGGATACGAGTGCAGTGGATGACCATGACGTACAGAGTGTCTGGTCATGCCCTGAGCGTTCCACAAAGCTATGCTGACAATCGCCTTCCTGCCCGTTGAGCCAAACTTGTGGCCTCTTCCACGCAGTCCGCCGAGTCCAGTCTTCACATGCTATAGGTAGACACACCTATCTCACCGAGGGTTTAAGGCCCATCAGCTACCCTCAACCTGGTTTTGCCGGCCAGTCGAAGCCGTTGTCCGTGGTGTGGCCGCTGCGCATGCTACAGCTACGAGGAGCCACAGGTGAGAGTTGGGTGTCAGGTGGGGACCAAAGATGGACGAGCTACCCCAAAGGGAGTACAACTGCCCCCCACCAGAGGTACTACCCCTCCCTGGGCACCCCATACACCATGCCTCCACTAGCAACCTCTTGGCTATCACAAGCTCCTTGTCTTCACTTTCAAGGCCCTTAATGACCTATTCATCTCTCATTCACTGTTGAAATGTCGACTCCCTCCTTCAATCATCCTGTGATGCCAGTCTCCATCACCTGTAAAAATTTCCAAACAAGCACCTCCATGCTTTCTCTTATGTTGCCCTTCATGATTGCAAAGAGCTCCCCATAAACATCCACTAAACTAATTCAATATCTACCTTCAAAACCCATGATCTCATGTTTTTACTTGACAACAGTTAAGCTGCAGGTGTTCAGTGATAACTGCTTATCATGCTGACCAATATTGTCTCATTGTTTCCTTGTACTTTTCCATTTGTAGTTAGCTTACAAGCTTTTGGTCTGTGTTTGTATAGCACCTAGCACAATGGATTATTGGTCCACAGCTGGGCTCCAAGGTACTTTTATAATATGAAGAATAAATTAGTAAGTTCCAGCTTCAGTAGCTTTATTACTGGTGATGCCTTAGTCCTGTACTTGCTTTATGGTTCTACTTCAGTGGTTTTCAACCTTGTTTTAATTTGCAGACCCCCCAAAAAATTTCAGATGGAGGCATGGACCCCTTTGGAAATCCTAGATATGGTCTGCGGACCCCTGGGTTGCAAACCACTGTTCTACTGTATTTGAGCTGAGGCTTCTTGCCATTTACAGCACCTCCCTTCTCTATCAGGATCTGCGCGCCCGGCCCCCAAACCAAAAATCCATTATCCAATCAGCTCTGCTGCTAATTGTGTCCAGAGGGTCAAAAAGATAGGGCCAGATTCTGACAATTTATGGAGTAAGTCCCCAGTCCTGCAAATTTATCTCAAGTATGTGTTTAACTTTAAACCCAGAAGTAGAGCTGTCAATGAGAGTATTCGATCCTTAAAGAGAAGCACATACTGATCTAGCAGGGAGTGTGTAGGAGTAAGAAAAGGGAATAAGAGAAGGGAATATACATTACACTGCTCAGAGTAGTAATGACACTCCATGCATTTCCCTGCCTCGGCATTCCCAGAGTTCTGAGACACAGTGTGTTCCCTGATCATTTCAGCTGGCATCATACGTTATAGAAATAAGGTGATGGTTTATGGTTTAAAAGTCTGGTCATTTAGATGTGTGATCAATGTTGGCACACAGCCAAGGACAGTCACTATCTCAAGCAGTGCAGCCTATGACTAGTTAGTTGCTAGGCAGGGAGTGGACTAAGATTAGGTAAAGGTCACTCTAAAACTGCCGGGAGGGTTCAGTCAGGCATATGCAATCCAAAAAAATGCGAGGGTCACCACAGATTTAGCCGTTATGATTGGTATACAAGTATAACAGATCAGAGAGGGTCTAAAGGTGATTGGCAGATAGGTTTACTAATGCTAGGATTGAAAAATAAGCCAATCGGAACAGGAAAAAAATGATATAAGGCAGAGAGCAGGCAGACAAAAATTAGTCAAGATAGGAGCAGCAGAAGAAGGAGAACCAAAAGGAGAAGATCAGGAGAAACCTAAGAGAGCAAAGACATCAGAAAAAGGAGTAGAAGCAACTGCCCAGAGTCACAGCACTAATCAGGTTTGGCCCTGTATTCTTTCCATAAAGACAGAGAGACAGTAGGGCCAAATTTGAGTGAGTAGTGTAGTAACTTGGTCTGAGGTGTTGCAGAGCCACTCAGATTTTGGCCATACCTAAGAGGCACTGCAACCCAGTGGGCCAGGTTTCAAATCCCAGAGAGAGGGGCTGGACAGGAGGGGAAAGGGGAATCTGGAGGCTGAACAGGAACCACTGCTGTGGGATGAGTGAGGGGCAGGCTTGCTCTTTTGTACCCCTTCTGTGCCCAGGGGCTTCTCCTCAATGGAAATTTCTTTGGAAGGATGGTGGGGGAGTCTCACTGTTAGACTTTGCCCAAGCCCTCAAGAACCTCTGGCTGGCCCTGCTGGATCCCTGCAGAGATCTCGTGCATAAACAAGGATTTCTGATCTATTGCAGTGCTTCCTCATTGCAATAGAGAGTAGGACCAATGTTTAATTACCAGGGATACCTGACTGGACCTTGTTTTTTACAGCTTTACGTTTCCCTCCACCCCCAAAAATATATCCATTATTTATCATTCATAGGGAGGCCTTTAATATCCAGTTTCCCCAGTTCAGTCTGCACAGAGGAGCACTGGGAAATTCCTGTGTCTTCTTCCTCATCCTTATTAGAGGGCTTTCCCTTCACCCCATTCCCGGTTCTTGTCATGCAGAAGGAAAAAAGAAATCCAGAAGTCCAAAGTGCAGGCAATGCAATGTTTATTGGGGTTTAGTTCCAAGCAAACATATTCAGAAGCCCTTCACACCAGTCAGACTTATCTTTATACACTGATAGTTTCCCCCTTCCCCTCCCCCAACTACATTTCTATACATCAATAGAACCCCTTCTTCTAACCCGTAACTCTGCACAACGATGGAGCTCCCTCTTCCCAGTCTTCTGTTTCCAGCTCTGATGCTGCAGAACATTTACTCTGTGCTCCCCTTCCCACCTCTGATGCTGCAGAGCCTTGCCTGTGTCCCTGTTTCTCATTCCTCTATTCCCAGTCCACCATTCTCCCAGTCCCCCCATTACCAATCCCACTCCTTCTTAGCAGGCCCAAATATACTTGCAATGCACACCCGTAATCACATCTCTTATGGTCATGTTCCATTCTGGAGGGTCATGAGTCGGGGTCTTCATCCCACCCCTTTTGTACCCTATGAGATTGTACTCTGTTTAGGGCAGGCATTTCTCTGGCCTTTTAGTGTTTTACTTCCATCCCCCCACCACAATCTCCCCTTGTTTCTCTTGACTGGTTGCCCGAACTTGCTTTGAGATAAGGAGTTGAGGCCATCCTCAAGTGTGTGCTCATATATTACACTCCTACCACACCCTGTAACACTTTTAGCTTTATGCCTTATGTGTCTCATTGTACTAAAAGCCCCATCTAGTTGTGGGAAATGCAACACAGAGCATCTCTATCCTTTGTTCTTCACACATATTAGTAAGAATGTAAGAGTATTAAAAGTCAAACCCAAAATTCTATCTCAGGCTAACAAACAGGCTTATATGCTAACAATCCTGAAGGCTGAAAATAATGCCAGACTCTTGCGGGATCATCCAGTTCCATAATTGATTCACTGGATTAAGCATCATTTTAGCGGTGAGTAGATGTCAGCTATCATACTTTATCAATAAAGAAGGTCAATTTTTTTCTTCATAGCTGACATGAAATTTCTGTCAAAATGGAAATTTCCATTGCTGATTTTTTTTTCTTCTGGTGTTTGACAACCAAAGATGTAAAGTTTTCTGAAAATTTTTGGAAAATATTTTCAACAATAATGAAAACCCTTTTCATCTTCATTGAAATCTGTAATTGAAACAAAAATCATTTCCCATTTAACTGCACTTATTAACATTTGCTCACAGATGAGCTATAAACATTCAGAAAGCATGAGCCCTTTGAATCTGGGGTTGGCCGGGACCTTTGAAAATGTTACTGTCCAAAATCTATTTGTGTGGCAGGGGAGGAGACTTGGATTCCATTATTACAGTATTTTGATACTCTGACAAGAAATACCACCTTTCTTCAGAATGGTGCTTCTGCTGATGATATGCATACCACAGTTGAAAGTGTGCAATTTGTCAAGGCTATGAAGTACTTCCTAAAATTACCATCTTTAAGAGGCAATGTTTGTATTAGTGATCTCATAACTTCCTGTCTTCCATACTGCATGCCAGAGGCACACATCCTCAACTCCTTAACTCAAAGCAAGCTCAGGTATTGAATATTGGTGGAAATTTTGATTGTAGTCTTCTGTACTTTCCTATAATTCTCTCTCTACTTACTGAAAGATGCTTTGAGGTTTATGCCAAATAAAAATGGTTACAGTGTTGTATTACAATGTTAGCAGAAGTTCTTACTCTTTATTGCTTTGCTGCAATATTATACTGAGGCATCTGTCCGCTTGGCCCTCCCATGGTCATTAGGTGCCTTTGAACTGTATTCCCTTCAACAGATGTTCAAACAGTCATTCTCTCAATTCATTTACTTTAGCCCTTCCTGGCTGGGTTTCTCCTTTACTGTTCTCAGGATCTATTTTCATCTAACAGAGCCCTTTGATCAATTCCCTTTTTCACTAATTATATTTCCTTTCAGGTTTTCCCTTGATACCCTCTCTCCAATAGGTCTGTACATTTTATTTTCATATACTTCCCTTCTCTAACACTATCTGCTCACATACCCTGTTCTACTGTCCTGATCCTCCTGACCTGCCACCATCTTCTCTCTTCCCAGACCCCTACTTTATTCTCCTGTTCTTTTATTTTAACACTTCACCTCCCACTCCCTCTGGTTCATCCGCTAGCTTAGCATCTAGATTCTTTTCTTTTCCTCCTCCCTTTCTAGCAACTTTTTTAACTGCTTCCCCTTCTGCATCATCCCAGCCTCTCCCTGCCTCACATTGGATGTTCCTTTCCCCGGACAGCGTTCCATGCTGCTGCATTCACTGCTGCAGACCTACTAGCACTCAATATCTCAAAACTGCTTCAGGTGTGAGTGCTGGAGCCAGGGTTATTACATATGGAAAAAAGTATTTTATATAATTGTGCTTTAAACCCATTTCATATATATGGAAAATGTTTTCATAGATTCATAAACTTCAAGGCCAGAAAGGATCATTATGATTATCTAGTCTGACCTCCTGTATAGCACAAGCCATGGAACTTCCCTTAAATAATTCCAAGAGCATATTGTTTAAGAAAACATCCAGTCTGGATTTAAAAATGATCAGTGATGGAGAATCCACACAACCCTTGGTAAATTGTTTCAATAGTTAATTACCTTCACCATCAAAAATGTATGCCTTATTTCCAGGTTAAGTTATGACTGCTTGAAAGACAAATGTCCTCACTAAATCTTGCTAACTGAATGGTATATTAAAAATTTCCTTGGGATCTGTGTGGCATACTTAACAGAAGCTTCCAGGAATTATATGTGCCCCATCCCACATACACCAGCAAGAGTTTGAACCAAGGCTGCTGTTGGCACAGGGTGGAGATTTTGAGAGCATTTTCTAGATAAATATACAACCTCATATTAAAAGTAGCTTCTGTACCAAAGGACTTAATAGTAACCTTTGTTTGCTGATAAATTGATGTAGTGATCCTAAGAATTACAGACCAGAACGTTAACATAATTTTCAGATGACAAATTTATTTTAGGTAAAGCAAGACCAGGAAGTCTAAAAGGAACTGACAAAAGTAGGCCATTGAGAAACAAGATGGCAGTTGAAATTCACTGTTGACACGACAAAGTAATACACTTTAGGAGACACAATTTGAACTACTCTGCCACCGTATTTGGTTCTAAATTAAACATAACCACTTAAGAAAACCACGTGGTCATCAATTGTTGGCAGCATCTTGTGGCTCAGCAGAAACCTCTGCAGTGATGAAAATACACTAAGAACTGGCAGGACAGCATTCTTAACCTATTAAAATTCCACTAAAAGAAGTCAATGATACATCCTAATCCTAACTATTATGTTCCGTTCTGGTTACGCTATCTTAAGGACATAGCAGAAACATATGGGCTCCAAAAAGAGTCAGGAAAATAAGTAGAGACATGGAAAAAACCTTCTTTGGGAAGAGATCAAAAGGACTATTTTAACTGTCACTTTAGAGAGGAAATAGTAGAAGTGTATTAGTAATGAATGCAGTAGGGAAGGTACAATGGGTGCTCTTCTTTACCACCGCACATCCAGAAAAAATGACCAGGTTTAATCGTGTTGCCTTTTAAGCAAAATTTTGAAACTCAGATGATTAACCAGTGGAATTTATTACTAGAAAATATTAGTGATTATGTGCAATCCTGACTCTACTAAAGTCAATGGAGATTTGCCATTTATTCAACAGGCCCAGGATTCCATCCACTCTGCCACTCCCAACACACAAGCATACCCACATGCTTTGTGTATGTCTATACTTAAAATGAAAAATTATTCCGTCAACCTAGCTACCTCCTGTCAGGGAGATGAATTACCAATGTCCAGGGAAGAACCCCTCCTGTCAGCGTAGAGTGTCTACAGTGAAGCACAGCAGTAGCAGCTGCACTCCTGTAGCATTTTCAGAACTCTTCCATAAACCTAGCGCTGTCTACACTGGGAGTTAAATCAGTATAGCTACATCTCTCAGCAGGCAGTGATCGATCCAGCGGGGGGGTCTATTTATTGCATCTAGTCTAGACACAATAAATCTACCTCTGAGCACTCTCCCATCAACTCCACACAGCTATACTGGTGTAAGTTCCTAGTATAGGGCTACTGCTCTGATCCAGTATGTCAAGCCCTATGTTCAAGAGTCACTACAATTTTTCTGCAAGTGCTGGGATGTACAATAAACATGAACTTTTCATTTCAAAGCTGAATTTCACTAGAACAAAGTAAAATTTACACCGGGGTTTGTGCTAAATACTGATTTAAAACCACAGTTAAATTGTTGAATGAACTCCCTGCCCACACCTGATTTTCCCTGTACTTTAGTATTGTTTCTGACAGGACATGTATACCTTGCTTTCAATAGTTGTAGTAGGCATCTGCCTCTGCCTGATACCATAGTGAATAAGGGCTATATGGCTGTGCAAACATTCTCTGAAGAGCTGTGAGACTTTACAGCCCTTGCTCTATGACATGACAGGTTGCAAATCACATATTAAAATGCTATCCAGCTTTCCAGGCATACCTATATATCATCGAGTTCTGCTGTCCATTGGGCCAGTGAGGGCTTGGTTGATGTAACAGGGTGCTGGCCAAGAGGCACTGAGCCAGCCCCAGTTAGCTTAGTTCCTGCTAGCTCAGCTCCCAGGTAGGGGAATTAATTGGAGCTGGCAGGGTGTGGCTCTTAGAAGGGCTTAAGGGAAAGCACCTGTGATTCTTATGGGTCAGAGACTTTATAAAGCTGTCAGGCAGGAAGGAAGTACACGGGACGGGACGGGACGGGACGGGACGGGACGGGACGGGACGGGACGGGACGGGACGGGACGGGACGGGACGGGACGGGAGAGGAGAGGAGAGGAGAGGAGAGGAGAGGAGAGGAGAGTGAATGGCTGTTATTCCTGGCTAGCTGTCCCCCGAGCAGCTACCTGAGTGTATTAAAGTGTACAGAACTGTATATAGGTGGTGGTGGGAACTAGCACAGGGAAATAAAAGGGCACTGGTGTTAACAAAAGAATGGTCTCTGCCTGATTTGTGCCACGAGCAGTGAAGGCAGTTGAACAGCTTTTGGTGAGATTTATGCAGAGATAGAGGCCAACAAAGAAGAAGCAGCTGTATTGCACCAGCTAAAATGTCACACAAATGGTTCTGAAGTATTTGGAGGAGAACCTGCTATAAACAGAAAGAGCTTTGTCCAAAGTGGAATTACATTTTGTGATGATTCTTGGAGTACCCAGGACTGTGAGTCACCTTGTTACCCCGTCTCCACCAAATGGTAGCCTTGCCCATGGTGGCTGTTCTGCCAGTTAGGGTATGGACACCCCATGAGGAGAAGGGGAGGTTTAAACCCCCAAAATCAGCAGTTAAATCAACTGATTGTCACAATACTATTGTACTAGGAAAATATATTTAGTTATTTCTTTAGTAATGTTCTGAACTTGATGGTCATTATGAGGTCTGTATACAGACTGCAGTTATGAATGTATGTATCTAAGTATATAGAAAACTCTGCTCATAATCTGTGCTATTACCTCACAGCAGGACAGTGGGCAGTCAAGCAAGCAGGGGCACCTCCCAAGACAGTTGTTTACATGAAGCTGGCTTCAAGTAAGTAGTCATTATCAGACAAGTGAAATTGAAAAGAACATCCCGGCTCTCAAGTCAGAGGGGAATTTCCCTCTGGAAAACCATGAGTCACCATGGACTGAGAGAGAGAGAGGAGAGAAAGGAAAAAGTTTTACAAGCAGGCTTGGAACAGAGGTTTCTCATCCAGAACTTGAGGGACAGTCTGGAGATGGGAAGCTGTCTGTGTACACTGGATCCTTCCTCTAGCTAAGGTGTATGCTGTGAAACTACTTTAAGGCAATAGGTAAATTGTATTAGAAAAAGAATGTAATCTAATGTGGAAATGTAAAACCTGAGGTTGGGACGATAAGTTTAGTTTCTGTGTAGCCTGCATATGGTTGCTCACCTTTCCTAGAGCATCTTTGAATCTGTGATTTGTCTGTTAGATGAACTTTTTCTTTATCTTCATCCCGAGCAGGTCTCTGATGTGCAAACTGTGTGGCGTGTGTATATCAAACTGAGCTGGTAACCGTGGGGACTGGTTTCACACCTTTGGGAGATAATGAACCAGAGGGGAATGATCCAAGTGTCTGGTAATTAGAAACACAGGGAGGACAGATTTGGGGAGACTCGGGACTGGAAGGTCTGTTTGTGTCACCCTGCAATGAGTACCTAAGCTGGTGAGAGCCAGGGTGAGACCTTATACTTGTGGGCTGGCTACTGGTGTCAGGGATCTGAACTGTACAACACAAAGTCCCTCTAAGTTACAGGGCAGGCAGTGACAGAGCCCCTTATTGGTGTGGGGAGTCCCTGGCCTGGCTTGCCATCTGAGCTCTGGGGATCTGGATTCTAGGCCAGTTGTCACCTATGGCCTGCACTATAACCAAATGACACACGCTATGGGACCTATCCTGCTCCCATTGAAGCAAATGACAGCAGGATAAAGCCCTAAATTACTTATCTAGAAAGACAAAAATCAATAGCAATGGCCTGGAAAGGCTATCAATGCAAGTAGCATATATTATTTTGCAACGTTGACATTGATGCTCATGATAAAACAGGTGCGGTGAGAGAAGCTTCAGGAGAATCCTCTTTTGGGGCTATCTGCTCCTTTTTTTTTCAGGCTATCAATTCCATATTCGGTCCTTAGGTTCCTCCAGGAATCAGCTGGCTTGTCAGAAGCAATTATCTCCATGGAGATCCAGGACAGGGATAATTTTATCTAATGTATTTTAAAGTGCCATGTTACAATACAGGAGGTGTTTCTGGACAGTTTGAGTTTTTATCACTTGAAGATAAACTTGCAGGCAAAACAAGACCAAAAAAAATAAAAAAAAAAAGAGGTGAAAGACCCCTGCTCTCATACAATATGCAGTACACTAGCCAGGGTAAAACGGGAATATGGTTTTGAAAAGAATGCAGCTGAGCAGTAATTTACATAGAACATATTTGCCTGACTCTCCATTGCAGTCTGCCTCTTCTGCACTCCTCCAGTGGTAAGCAGGGTGTGTGTGTGAGGGGGAAGACATAGCTGACAGAGAGACTCCCTGGGAATACCTCCTTTGCTGGAACCCTCCTCAGCTGACAGGGCGGTGTTAAGGGAAGGTTGGGAACAGGAAGGGGATGTTCCATTCATGGGAAGGTGCCTGGTGGCCTGTGCTCTAAGCCTGTTCTACCCCATGGCTCATACAAAGGCCATGGAAAGGAGACCATTACTTCAAGAAGTCTCAAGGCTTCTCTAACTTACACCAGGAATGCCTCCAACTGCTACAGTATATTGGAGTGCTAAAGAAATGTAAAGCCACATTTGCGCCCTTCTGGTACTTAACTCATGAACAGAGCTGCTCAGAATCAGATCAGACCAGTTATCTTTAGCTGCCTTAGCTTAACTTAACTTACAGTTTCCCATGCACCAGAATGGGGCCTTCATAGTCATGGCGCCTCAGGAAGTACCTGTGCATTTTCCATTCACATCTTCAATTGGGAGAAACCATTTCCAGATCAATAGGGAACAACATACATGTACCTAGAATATTTCTATTTAAACTGCAGGGTACTCCGCTAGCCTGGTGATGAGCATGGTATATATACACAGACAAAGTAATCTGGTTACTGGAGATTATATTAAATTACTGCGCCTGAGTTCAAAGATACCAGCTCCAACAAACAGCAGGCAAATTGCTTTAACTTAGGGTTGCCAACATGGTATTTCAAAACCAAGGACATGTTTTTAGCACCTCCACCCAACACCTCCTCCTGATATTATGATCATCCTTATTATTCTTTTTACTAATGTAAGATATTAATTACATATAAATAATAATAATCACAAGCAGTACTCACCTACATTCACCGGGGGTATTTTTTCATGCTTTTTGCAGCACTCAGCAACTTCCAATCTTGTTTTACAGAGATGAGAAAATAGGGGCTGTCCCTGGCAATAAGTGAATAGGATAACCGGGGGAAACTATGGTACATATTTTATGTTGGAGTGGTAAGCAGGCCTGTAAGCAGGTAATAGAGGAAACAAACACATTGCAGCAAAGGCTGTGATATTTCAAAGAAATTGTGCCCCCTGCTGATTTAATTAAATTTTTATCTTCAGTTCTAAATCTGGTGCGAACATTCGAACATACTGATTAGCATTCAAGGTTAATAACTCAGATGTCCTGCTGGATAGTAAAATCTTTTCTTTCAGCTCTGAAATGAGATGCTTAATATTGATTTTTAGAGAAAGAAAGCAAAAGATAAATGGCATATCTTCGTAGGGACATTCATTTTGAGAATATTCACAGCATTCTACATGCCCTTTACAGCATTCTATGGGGACATAAAAGTCTGGAATAATAATATGAACACAGATGTGCTACTAGGGATGTATTTGGGTTTATAACACATCTGTGAAGACTCTGGACTACACATTTTATAAGCAACATAACCTGATTGAATGGCCTAATTTTAAAAGAATGCCCATTTAAAATGATGTTGGGTATGTCAAACTGCCTAACCACCATGTCATTCCCCAGTGCTTCCCTCTTGATGGTTGTAGTGCATGTCCAGGAAAAACGTCATGGTACAAGCAGTGCTTGACCACTATCAGTGTAGAATCGAACATCTTCAACTTCAAGACAATAGTTCCAAGAAGGATGTTGAAACATGGTGTTGGTAGCTTTTGGGAGAGCCTGATGGGGTAGCATGTTCCATCATCTATCTGTAAGCCTCTGCACAGGACACTCACTATTCTGTTGATAGTGTGCTATTTTTCCTAAGAAAATTATAAAAGGTCATGTAAAAACAGAAATGACCAATACTCTTGATTAGCTCTTTACTGCTACTAAGACACCAAATCACAGGCTGCTCTTGAAAAAAAATATGATTAATTTAGAAAAAAGGATCCACTATCATATCGCTAGCCTCTCTTCTAATATTCCAGCATTCACCCTGCAGAGCATGGAAGGTGGACTAATCCAGGAATGGAAATTGACCAACCTCTTCCCCCACAACTCCTTGTTTGCAATAGCCAACCAATATCCTTGATACCTGTAATGAATACACTGCTGCAATGATCTAGTCTGAAAATCCTTCAGGGTAGAACCTCAGTGACATGCTGCCTAGCTGAGGTGCCCACCAGTCTCTAAACAGCTGCTTAGTCTTATGCCATTCAGTATTACACAATACCTGATTTACATCCTGCTTGGGCAGCACCCCTGCCAGGGAGCTTCTGGCCATCACAGAGGTGTGTGGATAAATACTAATTGTGTATCTTTTGTAACAAGTAAACATTGGAAATTGCAATGTGTGTTTGCAACCATAACAAATCACAGCTTTGTCCTAGCCCAAATGTGCTGTGATTAAAATGTAATGCCAGAGTTGTCAAAGGCAGGCACTCCCATTTCAACACGTAACTGAAAGCATCTCAGGACTAAATGCTGCTGAGCAGCTGAAGTCCCTGTTGACATCATCTGGCATTGGGGGTGTTCAGAACCTCTAAAAGTATGGCCACTTTTACGCGGGTTTCTATATATGGATTTAGGGGCCTATGTTCAAAACTTTGGCCTAATGTCTAACCTTTTTCTTTTGTATAGACATTTACATTGTCCAATATCATGGCCTGTTATTCCCTAAAAAAATCAGTGAAGGAGGCTTTCACCATGATTGGCTTCGATCCTGCAAACACTCACATTCTTACTTTTGCTGTTGTGAGTAGTCCCGTTGAAATCAAATGTGATGCTTTCTGGTTCAGGACTACAGACTTTGGCATGACTAAAACTGTGGTAAGCAGACATTTAAATTGGATTCAAGACAATTTAATGTTTCTTTCGAGGAAAACTCCATTTCCTTTTCCTGTTTTATTGGATGATTGATAAACCAAACCTGCGTGATTTATTTGTGACATTTTTTGTTTCTTCTTATTTTTTACTTTAAATCTCTGTACTGTAAACCAATTTTCACCCAGAGGTCAATCACTTATCATTGTTTATTCAGTCATTGATCACCCTCTAGTGGCTTGTCTCCAAATATAATTATCAGCATATTATTGGCCTTGAGAGACTGAGTAGCGAGCCCTGGAAAATCTGATGCCTACATTCAAGATACATAAGAACTGTAACAAAGTAAATACACATACTTAGAATTGCACCCAGCATGATCGCTCCTTTCACTTGGTAAAAAAAAAGTCTTGGAGTATACAAATTTAAAAATCATTATCTTTAAATTAGTGTGCTGATTTCTTTAACTTAGTAAAATACATTCACATGGGGCAATCATAAAAAGCAAAAATATTTGGACTTACAAAAATATCACCTCAATAATGCTCATCTGTGCTTTGTGGGGGAGCTAGGTTCTATCGCTGATCTCTGTACATTCTCCATGTCAGCATTTTGAACTCATGCTTTCTCCTGGGGTGGGGACTGGGGGAGAAGGGATAATTGTACTGGTGCCCCGAGCTTAGCACTGTACTAAAAAGCCTATGTATATGAACGTTCTTTAGTTGAACATGATATACCCTTTTTCCAATTTACCCCAAACGAAAAGATATGCACAAAAAGAAAAGGTTCTATTGTAACTATTTAAATAATACATATTGCATGCATGTATTGTAAGAGTAAACATTCACTTTTGCTTCTTAAGTGAACTGCCTTAAGTTTATATTTTAAAGGCTAAACTGCAATGCAGTAGAAGGAGCTAATTCTTCTTTAGAAAGCAACTTAATCCTGTAGGTTTTATGTCAATAGTAAGATTTCCAAATCTTTATTTTTCCTGTATTAATAAAATATCCTTTTTTGTGCCTTTCATAGTAATCTGTATCCATTTTATAGATGAGCAACATTTTCTTTTAATTTTCCCAGTACTGATCACAAGTATAGATATATGGGGCTCTTTTTCTTTTTTTAAAGGATCTGAAACAAATCTTTGGTGAGTTAACATCCATCATTAAGTGAAATAACCAGTAAAGGAGCAATGCAATCAGTGCTCCAGATCAGAATTTGCCTTGTTATTACTGAACACTGACAGTTGCCAGCACTAAAATGATACAAATCACTTAGGACTGTCAGGTAACTGTCTGCCCTGAGGAAGGAATAAGTGTGCGGTTGTACTGCCCCTGGAGCAACCAGGATGGAAATTGTGACTCACGCTCCTCACACTCCAGACTGGGAGTAAATTGCATCATTTAGCAAGTACATTGCTGTCCTACCAGAATAACTATACCATTGGGTGCACTGTGAAGGTGAAATAGCAGGGGAGGAGACCCAAGGCTCTGTTTATTCTCTATCCCATTGTGTCCCTTCCTGCCCTATATAGAAGTAATAACTCGGTGGAGTCTTGCTTCCACTCTCATCTTGCTACCTGTAATGCAGGTAGCTGGAGCAGGGGTGGGGTGAGTTGTTGCCAGGCATCCCCTCCTCCACAGTACTGGTATGCTAACCCTGCCACAATTTGGAGCTGAGTGTGCAACTTTCATGTGCTTGCTTCTTAGATGGAACAAGAACATTAAATGATGAGTACATCTGTCATCAGTCAAGTTCTTGTAAACAATTTATTTAAAGTAGGACTTGCACAATATTTCAGCCACCTCAAACTCTCTTTTATTATGGGCAACACTTGTGTAGCACTGATGGGAACCGGCTACATCACTTTTCAATGCTTTGACAATGTATCCCTAATGTAATACCCCACAGAAGAGCACTGTTACACTCCTGGCATTTCATAAGAACATAAGAATGGCCATACTGGGTCAGATCAAAGGACCATCCAGCCCAGTATCCTGTTAACAGACAGTGGCCAATGCCAGGTGCTCCAGAAGGAATGAACCTAACAGATAATGATCAAGTGATCTCTCTCCTGACATCCATCACCCCCCTCTGACAAACACAGGCTAGGGATACCATTCCTTACCCATCCTGGCTAATAGCCATTAATGGACTTAATCTCAATGAAATTATCCAGTTCTCTTTTAAAACCTGTTATAGTCCTAGCCTTCACAGCCTCCTCAGGTAAGGAGTTCCACAGGGTGACTCTGCACTGTATGAAAAAGAACTTCCTTTTATTTGTTTTAAATCTGCTGCCCAATAATTTCATTTGGTGGCCCCTAATTCTTATATTATGGGAACAAGTAAATAACTTTTACTTATTCACTTTCTCCACACCACTCATGATTTGATATGATTTTTACATGGTTGCATGGTTGGTAAGCCACAGTGACTCTTTTTTTAGTTCTTTGAACTAAACTTTAGTGGTTTTTAATTTGGGGTTTACATTTAAGTTGGGCCTCTATTATAGTGTCCTTGAAAAGCGTCCATGCAACTTGCAGGAATTTTACTCTAGTCACTGGACCTTTTAATTTCTGTTTAACTAACCCCCTCATTTTTGCATAGTTCCCCTTTCTGAAATGAAATGCCACAGTGTTGGGCTGTTGATGTGTCTTCCCACCACAGGAATGTTAAAAGTGGTTATATTATGGTCACTATTTCCAAGTGGTCCTGTTATAGTTACTTCTTGGACCGGATCATGCTCTGCTCAGGACTAAATCGAGAGTCGCCTCTCCCCTTGTGGGTTCCTGTACCAGCTCCTCCAAGAAGCATTCATTTAAAGTATCGAGAAATTTTGTCTCTGCATTTTGTCCTGTGATGATATGTACCCAGTCAATATGGGGATAATTGAAATCCCCCACTATTATTGAGTTCTTAATTTGATAGCCTCTCTAATCTTCCTTAGCATTTCATCGTCACTATCAGTGTCCTGATCAGGTGGTCAGTAATAGATCCCTACAGTTATATTCGTATTAGAGCATGGAATTAATTTCCATAGAGATGCTATGGAACAGGTAGATTCATTTCATTAAGATTTTTACTTCATTTGATTCTACATTTTCTTTCACATATAGTGCCACTCTCCCCTCCCCCAGTGTGCTCCTTCCATCCCAAAAGTTTCCCCACTTCCTAATAAACCTAACCCCCTCCTCTCTACACCATTGTCTCATCCATGCATTGAGACTCCGAAGCTCTAACTGCCTACCTGGCCCTGCACGTGGAACCAGAACCATTTCTGAGAATGACACCATAGAGGTCCTGGATTTCAGTCTCTTTCCTAGCAGCCTAAATTTGGCTTCCAGGACGTCTCTCCTACCCCTCCCTATATCATTGGTACCTACATGTACCATGACCACTGGCTCCTCCCCAGCACTACACATAAGTCTATCTAAATGCCTTGAGAGATCTGCAACCTTTGCACCTGGCAGGCAAATCACCATACGGTTTTCCTGGTCATCACAAACCCAGCTATCTATGTTTCTAATGATCGAATCTCCCATTACGAAAACCTGCCTTTTCCTAATGACTGGAGTCATTAGGAAACACTCTAGGTCTGTCCATTTCATACACTTCAGTCTTCCTTCCTGAGAATTATTTTACATTATTTAAGTCTTAAATTGGTCTTCTCAGAATAGTCATAAGCTGCTATGAGCAGCAGAGAAGATATCCATTTTCAGTGATATTTGGGGGACATGGAAAATCTATTTTAAGATTATCCACTGGTTGAAACTCTTGATGCTATGGAGAAATTGGAGAAGTGTTGCCCAGCTCTTCTCATGAGAATTTGGGGAGTTAACTAGGGCTTGAGGCTGTCTTGAAGAGACATCAGAGTCAGATGTGTCAGAAGTGCCTTCACCACTAATAATGTGTACCCTTTAATAAAGAATTTAATGTAATGGAAGAAAGCTAATGTTGTGCCAATATTTTAAAAAGAGTAAACAGAATGACCTGGGTAATTATAGTAATTTCAGTCTGAAACCAACTTTGGGCAAGATAATGGAGCAGTTGATACAGGACTCGATTAATAAAGAGTTAGAGGAGGGCCATATAATTAATGCCTATAATCACGGGTTTGTGGAAAATAGATCTTCTCAAACTAACCATTTTTAGTTTATAATTTTGGCCGATAAAGATAACAGTGCCGATGTAATATATTTAGACTTCTCAAAGGTGCTAAAATTGGTACCACACGACATTTTCATTTTAAAAAACCAGAATGGATATAAAATTAATAACACATATTAAAATTAATATTGGATTAAAAACTGGCTAACTGACAGGTTTCAAACTGTAACTGTAAATAGGGAATCATCATCGAATGGGTGTATTTCTAGTAGTGTCCCACAGGGTTCAGTTCTTGTCCCTGTGCTATTTAACATTTTTATCAATGACCTGGAAGCAAACAAAATCGTCACTGATAAAGTTTGCAGATGACACAAAAATCTGGGGATTGGTAAATAATGATGAAGGTGACATAATTGTTACTGAGCAATTTGGACCAAATTTATAAGATGGGCACAAGCACATAGTTTGAATACAGCTAAATGTACATGTAAATATCTAGGAAAAAAGAATGTAGCAGATACCTTCAGGATCGGGGGGGGGGGCAGCAATGACTGAAAAAGATATGGGAGTGAGGTGGATAATCAGATGAACATGGGCACCCAGTGCAATGCTGTGGACAAAAGGTTTAATGTAATCCTTGGATTCATAAACAGGGGAATCTCAAGTAGGAGTAGAGAAGTTATTTTACCTCTGTATTTGCCACTGGAGTGACTGCTGCAGTGTCCAGTTCCGGTTTCCACAATTCAAGAGGATGTTGATAAATTGCAGAGGGTTCAGAGATGAGCCATGAGAATGATTAAAGGATTGGAAAACATGCCATCTAGTGATAAACTCAAGGAGCTCAATCTATTTACCGTATTTTTCGTCTTATAGGACGCTCCGGCCTATAAGACGCCCCCTCGTTTTTTAATAAAAAATCCGGAGGAAAAAAAAAAAAAAAAAAAAAAAAAAAAAGCGCCTCGCTCTCCCGTCCCCGCCGCGCAGGCGGGCTGCCGAGGTTCCCCCCTCCCCGCCGCGGGCGGGCTGCCAGGGTTCCCCCCTCCCCGCCGGACAAAAAAAAAAAAAAAAAAAAAAAGCGCCTCGCTCTCCCGTCCCCGCCGCGCGGGCGGGCTGCCGGGAGCGTCCCGGTTCCCCCCTCCCCGCCGCGGGCGGGCTGCCTGCCGGGAGCGCGCCCGCGGCGGGGAGGGGGGAACCGGGACGCTCCCGGCAGCCCGCCCACGCGGCGGGGACGGGAGAGCGAGGCGCTTTTTTTTTTTTTTTTTTTTTTGCATTCGCCCTATAAGACGCACCAACTTTTTCCCCCCCGTTTTGGGGAAGAAAAAGTGCGTCTTATAGGGCAAAAAATACGGTAATTTAACAACGAGAAGGTTAAGGGATGACTTGTATACAGTTTATAAGTACCTGCATGGGAAATAAATATTTGATAATGGGCTCTTCAGCCTAGCAGACAAAGGCGGAACACGATCCAATGCTGAAAGCTGAAGCTAGACAAACTCTGACTGGAAATAAGAAGTACATTTTTAACATTTTACCAACATTTCCGGTGGATTCTCCATCCCTGGCAATTTTTAAATCCCGGTTGCTGGGACAGAGGGGTCAGTGGTCTCACAGTCCTGGTTTCACCCCGCAGACCTCATCACACTTATGTTTATAGTTATGTTAACTGAAGGGAGGGTTCACACCTATCAACCTCAACAGGGCTTTAACCCAACTTACCATGGTTTTGCCTGGTTCATAAGAGGCCTGTGTTATACAGAAGGTTTGCAGAGTTGTAGCTGTGTGGGTCCAGGATATTAGAGAGATGGGGTGAGGGAGGTAATATCTTTTATTAGATCAACTTCTGGTGGTGAAAGAGACAAGCTTTCAAACTACATGGTTGCCCAAAGAGCTTTGTATAACTCCAAAAAAGATATTGCCTCATCCACCTTGTCTCTCCTATCCAGGAGGTCAGACTAGATAATCACAATGGTCCCTTATGGACTTGGAATCTATTCATCTTAATCTTTGATTGTTTCAAATAAAATGCTAAATCTTTCAAATAATTTCATAGATCTTACTTGAAAGTATCTCCATTTCATCATTATTTTCCAGCCTCCCAGAATGGTGTTCCCATTCCCATTCATAAGCACTCACAGGCAAACCTGACACAGGTAAATGGAAGTGGCCAGTGATTTGGGTTGCAGGCTGCAGTTAATAAAGGGAGCTGGTCAAGTACACTTTTAGAATTTTTAATTCTTTCAATCTATAATGTTTTTAATCCTCTTAAAAATAAATATTTTTTTCTTAACTGCTTACCCCTTTTCCCTTTATTTTAGGGTTTAGTGGTTCCTTCTATGGTTCAAGTGCAGCTTGAAAGAGTTTTGCATTTTACCCATTCCACTGGCACAATCCATGTTGTCAGCAGAGCTCTGTAAATAATGGTGCCAAATTTAGATTCAGCATAAGCACCGGCAACTCTATTGTAACTGACTGGTTCCAACTGAAAGTTGCACCTTGCTTACAGCAGGTCTGATTCTGGTTCAGTATTGCCAACCCCAAGCATTGAAAACTCTCGAGTCAGTCCCAGAAATCATAACATTGTCTTAAGTATCATGAGCGATGAACAAATAATAATTTTTTAGTTTTTATTTGCCTTTTAGTTTGGAGCTTTTAAGGTCCATGTTTTCAAACTCTTCTCTACAACCATGAGAACTGAAAACTTATTTGAATGAGAGCTCAGATTCCCATTTAATCACACAACTCCAAGAGTTGGGGCTTTAAATGACAAAATATCTCAAAATTCATGTTAAAATTGTGAGAATTAGCTGCATGCTTGTGTTCTTAAGTATGGTTACTTTTGCTACCAGGATAGCAGAGAGGTACAAAAGAGTGCTAGGCAATGAACTCCATAAACCCCATCTACTGATTTTTTTCTTTGTATAGGTCCTTTGTTACACTAAAAAGAAACTCAGTTGTAGTGAATACAATGATAATTCTTTATTGAAGATATAGGAAACAAACAGGAGTCTGTACTTCTTTCAGGCTCAGTAACTCCCAGACTAAATAGAGCCTGTTGTTCTTTAGTATCATTATAAAAGGAACTCCCTGTGTCCTGGCCTGGACTTCACAGTCATTGGAGGAGGCTACAGAGTATATTACATTTTCCAAGCAGCAGGTTATTGACAAAAATAAATATTTAAAATTCAGAATATATTACATGCCAAATTATAACAATGTTAAGGTAAGCAATGTTTGTGCCTAAATGGCATCACATTATTCTTGTAATGCAAGTGTAGACAGAGGAAGAAGCTGTCATATGACATGCAGTGCATACTGTATATTAAAACTGATGCCTCAAGACGCTATGCAGTCAAAATTACTAGCCTAACTATTTACACTGAGAACATAGAGGTCAAACTCATTTGTCAAGCTAGAACAAGGCAATATTTTCACTGTCCTGGTGATTTAAGAACCAGCAAACCTTGACTAGTGCTTTTGTATTCATAATCTCAGCACAGTCGCTCACTTCTAGCCTTCAGTTCTGCATATCATCACATTTAATGTGAACACACTGTTGCTATGATTATTAGCACATCTTGATTGCCCCCCTACCAGTGGTTTATCAGCATTTACACTTTCTCTCCTTGTGAAAGCTTTACTAGTGAAGATGGGTCCAAACCACCCCCAAAGTTCCTGGGCTCTGTCAGTGACATGACTCTAGTTTGGCCCTGTCACGGTACTGAAATAGTTTGGTACCGTGTAGATCAATGGGTGCACGAAATATTATGTGAAGGGGGTCATAACAGGTGTCTTATGTATGTATCTATTCCATATGTGTGTATCTATTCTGTAACTAAAGTTAGAGGTGCCTGTAATGCAAGCTTAGGCTTGGCTCCTGTGAAGGCTCAGACAAGCTGGGGCTGCCTGATGGCCCATTAAGGAACATCAACCACACAATGGACTTTGTATATGCCTGTCCACACCCAAGCTGCTCTAGGAATGTCGCTGCCTGGTCAGAAACTGAATCCTGGAGAAGTCTGGTGATTGGACCTTGTGACTGTGAGCCTCCATTTTGCAACCGGACTCTGCAAAAGAAGGAGGAGGGTCTTGGCCCAGAAGAAAAAGTCTATAAAGCCTGGAAGAACATTCCCCATTTTGTCTTTCACCTCCAGACTTCAGCCTGCCTTGTTTCCAGCTTTGGATGGAACGTTGCTACTCTGGGAACTCTGGACAATGGTACTGACCCATCCCCCAAATGGGATGCATCCAAAGACTTTGATTTGAACCTGCAGTTTATTCTACCTTTGCTGCAAGCCTGAGCTAAGAGATGTGCCATTACTGCATGTAATTGATTTCTTTTAACCATTCTTAACCCTCACCTATATCTTTTTCCTTTTATAATAAACCTTTAGATTTTAGATTCTAAAGGATTGGCTACAGCGTGATTTGTGGTAAGATCTGATTTGTATATTGACCTGGGTCTGGGGCCTGATTCTTTGGAATTGGGGAGAACCATTTTCTTTATTTGGGGTATTGGTTTTCATAACCATTGGTCCCCAGGACAGGTGGCTGCTGGTGGTGATACTGGGAATCTGGAGTGTCTTAAGGGGATTGCTTGTGTGACTTGTGGTTAGCCAGTGGGGTGAGACCAAAGTCTGTTCTGTTTGGCTGGTTTGGTTTGCCTTAGTGTGGAAAAAACCCAGCTTTGGGCTGTAGTTGCCCCTGTGGAAGCAATCTGTCCTGATCTGACACTCACAGTTGGATCCCACCAGGAACAGCACCGTCACAGGCCCATTACAGACACAGCAGTCAGTTGTCAAGTTAGGACTGGGCTTCCCCAAAGTCCAGGGGGTTGGATCAGGCCCAACTATTTACTAGATGTCCATCATTAGCTTATTATTTTCTATGCTCTTCTATGTTAAGTATTCAATACACAACTGCTCAAAGCATATTCACTAATTCAGTTCCTGCAGTTTCCTTTTCAACATGAAACTTGTTTTAAACAATATTTTTCTGTGCTAACGTGTGCCTTCCAAACTGCGATACAATACTTTACCTTTCAATACAGCCCCAGAACTGAGGAGGGCAATAATTTTTAATCCATATGCTGCCACCTCTTTCATTTTACCCTAGTTCAAAATGCATGCAAGCTAGTGAAAATATTCATTGTAACACCAAAAGTTAACGTTAAGTAGGTTGTAGTTTACAGAACAGAACCAACTACCAGGCTACAGCAGTGATTTATCACTGTTGTACATCTGATCATATTGTGGTAGGATTCTAATGTGTTAACGGCACAAACACAAGTGTTTTAATTTAAACAATATTTTGTGGGTTCCATTTTTGTACTTGCCAAACTTACTGCATATGCGGCTCACAACGTGTTACGTGAGCCGCAGGTTGAGAACGGCCCACCCAGCTCTGCACTGCCGGTGTGCCCCTTCCCCTGCACCTGTCCTGCACCACGCACCACACCGACCTTTGCCCCGCGCCCCTCCCAACTCCATATGCTCAGCTCTCCCCTGCCCAGAGTCCCTCCCCCACAGACGCCTATGGCAAGCGCCCTCCCCAAAGAACCATATGCCCAGTGCCCTTGCTCACAAGCTTCACACTGCCCATCACCCCTCACAAACTCCCTGCTGCCCAACCCCCCCACCTGCTCACTGCCTAGAGAGCCCCACAAGTTCCCTCAGAGACCTGCCCCCGGACATGCTGGGAGGTGACTGTCCACCAGGCTGAGCCGGCAGTGCAGCTGGGGCTGGTCAGGGATTGCTCTGGTCACTCGGGAACGCGATCAGTCATGCTGGAGCAGGAGCGGGGCCTGCCCAGGAGGCCAGGCTCCTTCAGGACCCACTTGCCTAGTAGGGGCCCTTACACTGGACAGTCCTGATTTTGGGGTCTTTTTCTTATATAGGCTCCTATTACCCCCTGCCTCCGTCCTGATTTTTCACACTTGCTGTCTGGTCATCCTACTGCTGAGATCTTCCCCTGCCACAGGGGGCTGCTCCGCTGTCCCTGCTGGCAGGAGCGCTGGAACAGGGCTGCGTGATGCCATCTCCCCTTCAGTCGGTGCTGCCCCCTGCCAGTCCGGAGTGGGAAACTTTGAATATTTTTTAGCACACAGCTGGACTACAACTGTGCTAATTAGGCCAAATGCGGCCCATAGCGGCGGGTTGAGAAACACTGCGCTAGCTCTTATCTACCAATCCCCTCCATTTATTCCATAAAGAAAGCCCTCTGCTATAGTCTGCTCCTGTAAACAATAGGGGCCAGGATTGACATCCTTACTCAAACTGAATAGCATCTTTGTCCACAAGCAGCCCAATTGACTTCGGCGGTACTGCTCAAGGAGTAAGGTCCTATTCCATGTGAATAAGGGAATCAGAATCTGGCCCTAAGATAGTACAGCCATTGTACTTGTGTGCTACGACATAACAATGAAGGTCTCAAATTGCAATATAAAAATGTTAACACTTGAAGCAAAATCTCTCACATTTAATGCACAATCTGCTAGGACAACGTTCTCTAATATTTACAGCAAAACATTGAACCATGGTTGCTACAGTGGGCCCATTCCTACTTGCTTGGGAGCCAATGGGAGCCCGGGGCAAGCCCTAAAACTGTAAGCCAGGGTGCATGTTGCTAAACATGAGTGCCCTGACAGAGAAATATTCTCCTAAATTCCTTCAGAAAAATAAACAGAACAATACCTTTGATAAGGCGATATTTGAGTCCAAAAATATAAAAATACTTAAAGGCTTACAATAATTTTAAAACAAAAATGCCCTGATATATGTTTGCTTAATAACAGTGCTGACTCAAAAGCTTTTAATAAATAAATGCCCTTTCCAGCTTTCAGTGGGCTCTGGATCAGGTTCCTGGAACAAAAATATATATAGTTTTTTAGACCTATAGGATAAAACGCTGTTATAAAATGCACAGATTAATGCTGTAACAACAATCTATAGTTCTGATGGAGTTCTTGGAATCTGCTAAAGCCCGAGCTATTGGTGCAAATTGGAAACTGATATGGCTTCTTATGATGAAGATGATTGTTAATGAAAATGCACAGATGGAGAAAAGGCTTGTTTGTGTGCTCCCCTGCAACGTGAAGCAGACTATTTCTTCACTGACGGTTACATAAACTATAGGGGATATGCTGGTTTGTCAGCTGTGGTATGTGGGGCTGATATTCAGATACATGCCGCTATCACACATCCTGCTTTAGCACTAAAGTAATTATCCAGGTAACTGCAATTTCATTTTCATGTTTTAAAAATGTTTAAGAACATAAGAATGGCCATACTGGATCAGACCAATGTTCCATCTAGCCCAGTATTGTGGCTTTGGCAATGGCCAGTGCTACATGTTTCAGCGGAAATGAACAGAACAATGCAATTTCAAGTAATCCATCCCGTTGTCCAATCCTGCTTCTGGAGCATGGGTTTATATCCCTGATCATCTTGGCAAATAGCCATTGATGGACATATCCTCCATTAACTTATCTAGTTCTTTTTTGAATCCAGTGTGACAGACCCAGACTGGTTGGGTGCAGGAGTCTGGTAAAAGGAAAACATACTGGACACTGGATGAATAGTTTTCTGTTCCCTGAGTGACCAGAACAGGGGCTGCCCCAGAGTAATCAGGAAGGTGCTAGAAGCAATTATGTCAGGTGGACTCCATAAGACACCTGGAACCAATTAAGAACTGATTAGAAGCAATCAATGGAAACAGGCTAATCAGATCACCTGAAGCCCATTTAGAACTGGCTGGGACAAGATTAAAAGGAAGTCCCTTCAGAGATGCTAGTTGGTAGGAGCTGGGAGTAGGAAGATCTGTTGTGGGAAAACTAGGAGAAAGAAGATTCACAGTGAAACAGCCAGCAGGACAAGCATGGTCAGATACCAAGGAGGGTGCTAGGAGGGTCTGTTTGGGGAAAGTAGCCCAGGGAAGTGCTATAGTTCCGGTAGTAGAGGGAAACTACCTGTTGCCAGAGCCATTAGGGTCCCTGGCCTGGAACCTGGGGGAGAGGGTAGGCCTGGGTTCCCCCCAGTCCTCCACACACTTCTACACAAATGCTCCCTGAGTAGGAAGGCAGGATTTTACACCAAACCCGTTGGCTGGCCAATGATGAAGGTGGATCAGTAAGTTGTAACCTTCGACTCTAGAAGGGGAGATAGGCTACACTGAGGGTCACAGCAAACCTCTGAGGCAAGTCCTTATTGCCTAGAAGTCTAGGACCCCTAGAGGCAAAGTTCTGCAACACCAATTATACTTCTGGCCTTCACAACATCTCCTGGCAACATGTTCCAAGGGTTGACCCTGTGTTGTGTGAAGTGTGAAGTGCCTTGGACTTACTGTTTTACCTGTAAGGGGTTAACCAGAAGCCAGAGAAGCTGTGACGTATTAAGAATGCAAATTCTAGGGACAAAGGGAGTTTTCAGTTTCATTTAGTTTGTCCCGGGCTTTGGGCTGACGCCATCTGCTCTCCAGCTATGGAGAATCATTTCCTACTTTTCCTTCAAAAATGCTTAAGTTAGACTAACAGTGAGTAGAACTATTGATTGTATATGCTTTGTAACTGATCTGTGGTGTCTCTGATCTCATCAGAGGGAGAAATCTCAAGGACGGGGTTAGGGCTAGATAATTAAGGACCTGTGAAGTCTGTATAAGTGTATGATTTTCTCTCTTTTCTTCATTAAACCTTTTTTTGTTGTTGTTATAAAAAGTGTTTGGTTATTTCCCTTAAAGTTGTCCTAGCTTTAGATTTGACCCAGTTCCAGGGTGGAGCAGGGTCTGTGTGTCTGAATCTCTCTCTCGGTAGCCAGAGGAGAGGAAGGGTGGACAGGGTCTCTGTTTTCAGTCTCCCATATAGAAAGGGAGGGAAGGGGAGTGTTACTCTCTTGGGGTGTTAATGTGCCCCCTCCATGGTCTTGGAGATTCACATTAATGGTGGCAGCAAAATTCCAAGCCCCAACTGGTAAAGTTTGGGTTTTGGGGGAAAAGATTTAACTTAGGCTGGGAAAGTAGCTTACAGTTAAGGGTCTGCAGCATAAGGGACCCCCCACTTTTACCCTAAAGTTTGGAGTAGGGGGAAGGTCTTCTCTTACAGTCTGCAATTAACATGACACGGTTGGAAGATTTTTTTCTTTATTCTTTATTAAACTTTGATAGATCACAGAACAGAATATCTCAATACAAAATCTCTAACAATATTTTTATTGTTTATTAAACACTCATTCTCCCATAGTCCTAAGCTCTTGCAAGCAGTGTATGATATGTATGTTGACATCACAGAGTACAAAACCGTAATTTGTCCCTGTAACCCAATAAATAGTGACAAAATGTAATAGAGACTTGTTTGCTCTCCTGTATTAAAAAATACCCACTTTTCTAAAGTGCTTTGACATATTTGGTTTGAAAGCACAACTGCAAAGTATTTTTTTCTATTTAATCCATTCACACTATACAGCTTTCTATTTATTAGACATTCTAAAATAAATAAGTAAATTTGATTGCTTTGAATTATAAATGACAAATTGTAACTGTTTCCTCAATGAAATTTTCTTCTAGAGTTTATAAATTAACTCAAGATAACATTGCAGGGCAAAAAGACAGACAGACATAAACATTGGTTAAAGAGAGCAAAGAGAGAGAGGCAAGTTTCCATCCAAAATATAGCAGCTATTAAGAACAATTTTTACTGTTTTCTTGGGAAAACCTGGATACATTTTGCTTACACCAGCCATTGAAAACTAGAGGTTGAACTGAAGAACAGACTAGATGCTAAGTTGAGGAAATATGAATCAAACTAAATTCTGAAACCCAAGCTGAAGACTCCAAACTTTCAAACATACTGGCCAACAGTCACTCATATGTTAGGGAATGCTCTAGTTTACAGCAGCTGGCTATGGCTCCGAAGCCATATGTCAGCTGAAAATTGCAGTAAGGGAACTCTGTTCTACCTCTCCCATCCAGTCTCCCTGCCCCTTATGCCTAGGAATGAATGAGGGAGAGTGTGGTCTAGGAACCAGCTCTGATAGCTTTATTCAAGTTGTGTATTCACTTCTACCAGGGAAATTCTCAACAGGTCAGCTGGGGCCAGATTATGTTCCCCCTGTGCTACTCAGCAGGCACAAAAGTGACAGATGGGGGACTGAGATGGCCCAAAGTTCATACCCCAACTTGAATTCGATGGCAATATTTCCTTGGAATCTGTTTTATTACATCACATGTCCTCCTACACCGTAACATTAAAAAGAAGAAGAAAAAGAAAGAAGAAACCCACAGACTATATTGTAAGAGTAGGCATCTGATCAGGAGACAGGTACAAAAAGAAACAAAGCAGATGTAAAGGAATGCTATGGAATAATACTTAGCACTTATATAGCAACTTTCACCTGCAAAGAGCTTTAATATTTTAAAAAGTCTGACAGACCAAAAGTCAAAGAATTCAGAGCAAATGCTTATTTGTTTATGTAAGCATTATAGGTGTGCCGATGTAACACTATCTTTAACTTAAGTAGTTGAGGCTAGGAATTGAGGTACTTGTCATCATAAGTGTTTTCTAAAGAGCCAAGTATGTTCACAAAACACTGTTACAGGATATATACATAATAAATATGTAGCAATAATAATAATAATATGGTAACTGAGAGCACTGCAGTGTCCATATACAAGAGTAAAAATTAAGGAAAGAGTGAACCTCAACTCTGAATTTTCCAACTTTTGGCCTGACTCATCATTTGTATGCCGTTCGTATTCTTACCTTTAAAAACAAACTAGTAAATCAGTTCATTTACAAAAAACAGGTCTGACATGGAATCATCTGACACTGTTATGATCTTAATGGCCCTCAATCTAAGGATCAACTCTACACTGCAGTAGTCTATTAAAAGTCACTAATAGATAGTCACTAATCTATTTTTTTTTAAATCAATTTTGCCTCTTTATGTAGCAGGCTACAATCCGTCACATATTGGCTTGACAAACAATAGTGATTCTGAATGAGGCATAATCATTTCCATCATACTGAATCTAAAATGATATTGATTTTTTGTTTTCCTTTAAGGCTGTCCTAACTCCACTGGTGCTCAGTCCATCAGGCATGGACACCAAAGTCTTGATACTATCAAGACAATGTGTACTAGCAGCCTACAGACAATTGATACAACAATCCTCAATACAAGAACCATAAACCATCATGTTTCTGTAATTAACTAACAAGTGATTTTCTCAACACATTAAATAATCAATGCATAATCATATTTGTAGCCATTAGGACCCTTAACAAGGTGAACCACAACAATGATACTCAAAGGCACTAGTCCATATAAAGAATTTATAATTTGCAGGACTGACCTTTAACTAAATGCTTGATCTGAGTAATGCTGTTCAAAACTGCATCTCAAACCACAGAATATGGTGACCCAAATCAACATTTGTGCTAACCCTTAACAGAGGTCATGGATAAATAGTTAATCACAAACAAGCAAAACAACAAAAAACCCATCTGACAGCTAAAGATATAGGTGACATGATAAAATATATACATAAAATACAGTGGAGCCTTTGTTTTCTATCAAATCCTTTAATTCCACAACACTTAACTTGGTCACAAATACCAGCTGTTAGGTCTTGGTACATATGTAGAGGAAATATATTGTGCCATATATTAGAGAAAAAAATCCAGACCTCAGAATGTTTAATTGTCTAACTACCTGTAAAATGCACTTTCCTACCTAACTGAGGGACAAGTTCTGACCTGACATACACCCCCCATATCAGCCCTCTGATTTTAGTGGAGTTGCACAACATGTGAATCAGAGCAGAATTTGGTCATAACTGTCAACTTAAAATCCTACTTTAGTATCTTTATCATTAAGGGTATGTCTACATTGCATAGTAAATCTGGATCCGTGGGACATATGCTGCAGACCCGTTCTTAGCAAGTTCATGCTTGACCACTCACACTGCATTATAACCTGAGTCTCACACCTGTTTTGATGCATCCATACTGAATTATGCAGACATGAGTAGACAATGTGGCTTCTGGGGTCATATCCCAGTGTGCTTAGTTCCCTTGCTATTTTTAGCTACTCTGGGGCTTGGTTCATGGTGCATTGTGGGAGAATTCTCTGTCCATTGCCCAGTGCTTGCCAGTAGTACTCTTATCCCATCGCCACATTCAGTGGAGCCATTTTGGGTCTGCACTCTCCTTGCAACCGGAGCCTGTAAGTTGGATCTAACACCAGTAGAAGAAGAACTGCTCCAACTTGCTCTTTTACTGCTACTCTTTTTCAGCATGCAAGCAGAGCATCTGTGAGACAATGGGGTGGAGATTTTTGAGGCAGTATTTGTCCTATCAAAGGCACCTCTCCAAGGACGATACAGATATGGCATCCATGACCTAGATGGCGCTGATCATGCTTGCTGACATAACTGCAGATGCTCCATATGCAAACCAGTGCTTCTGGAGTATCACCACCACAAGGAAAAGGTTGGATCATATTGCCATGTGGACCCTGGGGTGATCAGCAATAGTTTCAGAACTCTTGCATGAAGAAGCAGATGTTCCTGGAGCTGTGTGATCAGCTTTTCTTGACCCTCCAGCATCAGGACATGCACAAGGGAGGCCATGACAGTCCAGAAGTGGATTACTATGACCATCTGGCTACAGATCAGTGACTAACCAGTTTGGTGTTGGCAAGTCAGCTGTGGAAGTTGTGAGGTTTGTGAGACAATCAGGACTGTAGTTTACCCAAAGAGGTGGGCATAAACCATGTTCCTGAAATAACTGCCAGCTTTGAGAGAATGGGCTTTCCCGACTGCTCTGGGCCAATTGAGGGGACTCATAAGCTCAGTTTTTGTCCTCCACAAGGAGTGCATGGAGTACATAAGCCACAAAGGGTACCACTCCATCATTATGCAGGCCCAGGTCAACCATAGAGGCAAGTTGCTGGACACCAATGTGGGATGTATTGGCAAGTTGTATGCTATGAGGATTTCCAAGAGATCAGGACTTTATCTTCATGGACAAGTTGGGACGTTATTCTGTCCAAATGGCATGGATATAAATGGAGCAACACTCTACTGTTATTCTAGGGGAGCCCACATTCTGCTGCAGCTTATGAAACTGTACCCTGATTTCAGAAGCCCTGACAAATGAAGGTTCAATTACATCCTCACTGGCAGTCAGATGATGGTGGAATGTGCATTTGGTTGACTGAAATCCAGAAGGCGCTGTCTCCAGAACATTGGATGTCAATCTTGTCAATGCCAGTCACATTATTGTGGCCTGCTGTGTACTGCACAATGTCTGCAAAGCTAAACCATTTTACCAGAAGTGGACTCAAGACACTGCTGGATTGCTGCAATGGTACATGCAATCAGAAAGTACACCTATCATTAGTGGGGCAGGATCTACACACACGAAGGAAACCAGAGATACATTGTGTGTCCACATAATGGATTTTCAGGGTGACATGGATGAAGGGGAGTGATATAATATAATTACTGACTACCGGGTAGAATCTTTAGAGACAGCTATGTTAGAATTTGTTACGTGTTTTTATTAAGTGTTAATGTACAATGAACAGCTTATGGATTATTGTAATGAGGTTCTCTGGTTGTTTTTTTTTTTGTATTTTATAAAACTGATTTACCACAACGTGCAGTTTATGGATTAAGTGTGATGAGGTTTCTTTGTATTGATTTTAATAAAAATGGCTCATGTAGCCTTGTTTACAAATGTTTATTTTAGACATGCAAGTAAAGAAGTTACATTTTAAAAATCTTTGAGGCAGACTAATTGCCATCAAGATGTAAAAGACAGTAAATAAAAGAGAGATTATTAAGAAACCAAATGAAAAAAGGGGAATCCAGCCAAACTATATACATTGCCACTATATTAGTTTCAGTGTTTCTGTGTCCCCCCTGTATTGCTGTTCTCCTTGGCCCTTCTAGTATGTTTCACATGCATGGCCTCCCGTTGAACAAAAGTGGAGGAATATACAGGGTACACACGACTGTTCAAAGTTGTGTTCATTGCCTTTGCCATGGATCAGCAAACCCTAAAAGGCTGCGTAGCCTGCAGGACACGGTAGCCTGGATGGGAGTCAGAGCATGAGGCTGCAGCTGAAGATGGCAGCCTGGCTGCCATGGGAGTGAGCAACTTCTCAAACAGCTCCTGTTGCTGAACTCTCTTCTTTCTTCAACCTCCACTCTCACTCCAGCAACTGGGCTGCCAATCTCTCCTTTTGCTGGCAGTCTCACTGACTTTCTTGCCTTCTTTCTTGGATAAGAAAGTTGCTCATCAGCTCTGCCCAAAATCTCCAGCCTCATGTAATCTATAACTCTCTCTCCCTTTACGCTGGTGTCAGAGTCTGCTCCCCCAGGCTGCTGGTTCCTTCCGTCTGCCCAGCACAGATGGAAGGGCCTGCAAAGAAAAATGAAAGAGCCCATTATTGTTTATGAAAATAAGAGGTTTCTACAGTTTTCCTGGGGCTGTGTCACTTTAAGGACAAAAGATTATACTTTTTATCTTTTGGTTTTATTTTATTCACATACAATTCATTGCCCTGCATAGAAGTTCCTGAATGTCATGGTTCAAGCCAACATACACATCTTGGTAAGATGCACATACCGAAAATAAATTAAAAGCATTATAAATCCCTTTTTCGGTGGAATCCTATGAAGGATCCTGTTACTAGCTAGTTTCATAATCCTTGATCTTGAAAGCACCTGAATGGAAGCGAGAGCAGTGGAGAGCCATTGATCACTTTGTCAAATGAAGTGTGCAACTAGTAAAATGTCATGCTAATTGCTTGTTTACCTCCTACCTCCTCCCCATTTCCCCAGTATATATTTTGAATCCCACAAGTCTGGGAGGAGGCTGGGGGGTCACTAGGGAAATGGTGTGGCTTCTGTCCTCAATGGAAGCACACTCCAACCCACAGCTTGTACTAATATTTCAATTTCACATAACCCAGAAATCCCTCCCTTTGTTAGTATTCATAACAAAATATATGGCAGCCAATACATACCAGGCTCCAGCTTCAGTGTGGCTTCTTCTTGCTGCTGCTGCTTCAGCTGCAGGCTGCTTTCCCCCAGGCCATCTGCAAACAGGTCCTCTGAATATGGACCTAGGATGTGCTGTAGCTGCTCTGGCAGCATAGCCTGACCCTTGGGGACCAAAGCTACTTCAGCTGCTTGATCCTAAAGCTGCAGACTCTCCTTTGGTGGTGCCTGTGACTGAGGAGTTATAAGTGCATTACCCTTCCTCAGCAGATTGTCATGCAATACTGCTGGCTCTGTGTTTGCTGCAGTTCCAACCACCAAATTCCTCACAGAAGAGGCAGGTGAATAGGGAGTTTCCTCAGGTGCAGTTGCCATCTCTGGCTTCGCAGTACTCTGTCTGCAGCCGCTTGACTCACTCCCGGCATTGACGGGCAGTCCAGTGGATCCCCAATGCTGCCAGCCTTGCCTAGATACTTTTGTATACATGGTTGTTCCTGGTGCCCTTGCGGAAGTTGAAGCTCTTTTCTCTTCACACCACATTTTCACCAGAATTTGGCTGTGTTCCTCTGACCAACTAGCGGTGTGTTTGATGTTGGACTTCTTGTTAGGGCTGGTCATAGCTAAAATACCATAGGGTTAACTGTGTTTTCACTTGAGCATTCTGGGTGGCAATGAAGGGTTAAATGCTGAGCAGCTGCATTGGAATCAGGCAGATGCTTCTGGTTCCTGGGAATCGAGTGAGAAATTGGGGATGGAAGGACTGGGATACATAGGCCTAAGGGATTGTGGGATAGCGTTGGCAGACTATGGACGGGAGCCTGGTGACCTAAGCTTCAGCTACCTCCACACTGCAAACTGAATGGGCTTGAATTCATGCCACGGTGGGACTTGGGCTTGGACCCATAATCCTAGGGAATCCTCAAATCTGAGCCATGGGAGGTTTCTGGCAAGAATCAGAAGACTGTGTGTGGCTGGTGAGGGGATTGTGCTTAAACCAGAGTTTAAACCCAGGTTTACTAAGCAATACAGACACATTTGGGAGCAAGCCTGCTGGCCCGGGTCCACAAACTTGTGCCGATGGGTCTCACCGTAGTGCACTAAAAATAGGTAGACATAGGTTGCTTGAGAGCACAAGTGCCAGCCTGAACCACAATGTCAAAGGAACACCTGTCCACCTATTTTTAGTGCACTACCGTGAGCCCTGCTAGCAAAAGTCTATGGACCTAAGCTAGGTGGCTCGCTCCCAGATGCAGTGTAGACATACCCCTATTAGGCCTGCTTTACCACCTTGTGTAGTCATTTGCACCTGAGCAACAAAGGAGAAAAATGGCTGTAAAGCACTAAGTCACAATTTTCCACTCCTACTGATGATGGGATTGTAAAGGTGTAAAATACTATGGAAAGGACAAGGCCATGGGGAATCAGGCCCAATGTCTGTAAAGGGCTTTGAGATTCTCAGATGAAAGGTGCTGTAAAATTACAAAGCATTGTGATGCAATTACTAAATCACGTAGTTTTATTTTTTAATGTCTCTTTTCTTAGTATTAATACTGCAAAGAAAGGAGTCTAAGGCTTTCAGGTGGTGCAAGGTTTCTCTCCTCAGTACTTTCTCCAGAGTACAATAGGAGAGGAGAGGTTTTAGTAACAGGCTGACTTCAAAGGGCTTCCATCAACAAGATCATTATCCTCAACCATTTCACCGGCTCCCTTTACTTATCTGAATTACTCACTTTCTTCTGCCCATGTAACCAAGGCACAATACTATTGCTGTTACAAGCTGGAAAAGCATCAAATGCTAATCCTGCCCAGCAGACACAGTTCCAGCTTCTGCTGGCCTAAGCTGACGTTTAGGAGCACATATGGCACTGATTTACACACTGTACAACCTCGAAGACATCTATGGGGTGCATAGAATCTAAGTTGAAGCCAAATTCTTCACGAAGTTTACAGTTCCCTGACTAGAACTCCAAAGCCTCCAGACTCATCTGCTCAGACCCGAGCATAGTTTAGAAAATCCCCCAAATCATAAAGTGGAAGAATGTGCCTGAAAATAGTTCCCTGTGAAGTTCTGTGTGACAAGTTACAATAGAACAAAGGGAGCGATGCAATCCGAGTTGACAAGTTTCACAAAGCCAAGTGGAACACTGAGAGGAAAAAAAAACAACTATCTATATGAAAATCATAACCAGTGAACTCCTGCACAGAATGAAAAATAAATTTTATTTTAAATGTTTACAAATGCAAAGCATCCTATGCACAAGAAGCCTCTCTGACCACTCATTACCTCTATTTACATGCATTATTGGCAAATAAAATACATACACAGAAAGCAAGTATTTTTTCATTCTTTGGAAAAAAGTAATTGGATCAAATTCTCTGCTATGTAAATGGGCACAACTCCATTGACTTTAGTGGAATTTCAACAGCTTATACTAGCAGAAAATTTGTCCCATTAATTCTGACACCACCTTTCCAGGTGACTAGAAGTCAGAGATGACTTGCTACTTTTCATCTCTTCTAGACTTTCATTGCTTGTGCTTGCAACTAATTCAAAACTCCCAATAATAAATCCCCCTTCCAGCCAAATCGCAACATGCCAAATTACAAGCTTTTATTTACAAGTTATGGCCTCAATACTGCACCAGAGCAATACCTGGTTTAACTTTAAACACCATGAGCAATCCCACTGAAGTTGGTAAAGGTGCATAAAGCTAAGCATATTCATAAATCTTTACAGAATTGGGGCCTGTAAATAGGGTGACCTGGTGACCCGATTTTATAGGGACAGTCCAGATTTTGGGGTCTTTTCTTATATAGGCTCCTATTATCCCCCACCCCATCCTGATTTTTTACATTTGCAGTCTGGTCACTCTACCTGTAAACCCGTATTCATTCCCAACTTTGAGCACATGGCTGCCAGATGTACTAGAAACTTATTGTGAGGAAGAGGCTTTTCCCTTATCCCATTAACTGAGTAGTTGTCTTAAAATGTTCTTTGCCATTGAATGGAGTCATTCATTGGTCAGCTATCAGAGAATACATGACATGTGGTGTCTATAGGTATAGATGACAATGATCCCCCAATTAATGTCCATTTGAGACATTAATATTTATTTTACATTTGAACAAGTGGCATTGTGAGGTTCCCAGCACCCTATGCCTAAAATGACGAACAAATGCCAGGCATCAGAGCTAAAATCCATGGAAGCAACTTGGTTTTGGTGGTTAATTCCTAGAAGCATCCAAACGTCCTATTTAAAACTTATCAGTTACTTCTCAAATTGGGAGTATCTGTTAAGAGCATACACAAGTCCTAGTTTGCTTTAAAAAAATTAAGTTATCAAAAGATGAAGTTTCACTGTGGGAAATAGGGTTGAGGAGGTATGAGTGAGGTCAGGTACAAGTAAGTGGTGTGACAGCTGATTAGTCCAAAGGTTTCAAAATTTCTTAGGAAAGACATCCCTTTTCAATGGAAAAGTCTTAGGTGCCAAATGGTTAAATAGCTTGATTATATAAAAAGTGCATAGCAAAAAATAATTCACTATACAAATTTTCAGCACTTTAGTTTTAATTTTGTATATATGTACACATATTTTCACATGCACTCTACTTTGTCTACATCTGGAGCCAAATTCTGAGGTGCCATGGACATCAGACAAGGCACAGAATGGGCAAGACAGCGAGTTACTACAGTGCATACATGTGCATTACTGCCTCAAACCTGAGGAAAGATGAGAAACTGCAAGCTGTCATCTTTGGCTGTGTTCTGCAGCTCTGGCTTCTCAGACACAAGAAGGAACCGGAGAAAGTATTCCACTCTCAGCCATGCTATGCCATTGGTCAAATTGCAGAATGCTTCACTAATGAGAAACTCAGGCTCAAAGCAGGACTGAATCATACAGACATCAATAGACAAGAATTGGATCAGGGAAAACCCTGTAATAGAGGATGGATGTTGCGGGCTCAATGCTCCATAACCTCTCCATACAGCAGTGTGCCAGGAAAGATCTCTATAACTGGCTTTGCCTGTGAGGCCAGGTGACATATGAGCCGTGCCTGCACCTGGATTCACCCAGAATGTAGTTTTACCACCAGCAAGCTCCCCATCTACAAGTGCCAGCTGACCCAGAAATCCAATGCCATAGACCCAAAATTCCAATGTAAGATTTGCCTAAATTCCTGCCATAGGCTTCAGCTGTTTTCATCCTCATGTGCAATTTAGATGCATACAGTAAGAGGAATTTGGCTCCCAAATACTGGTCAACATGCAAGATTAAATTTTTATTTCAAAGGTGTGGCAGAGGGATCACTGAACCTGTACCAGAACATTTCTTGAGAGGCTCTTTAGGAGCCAGAAGATGTTACATGTATGCATCACTTTATTTAATTTGGCTTAAAAAGAAAGGAAGTAAAAACATCCAAGCCAAAATGCTAGTTTACTAGAAGTAGGGAGAATACATGCAAATTTGTTTGAGAAAGACCTCGACTCTTTTCCCCTTCCACATGCATTATGATTATCATTACACAGAAATATACATTTGTACAAATTCAGAGTTTTTTGGAAAGCATCAAGACTAAGCCAATAGGATAATTAATGATCATAGACCAATTCCCGTGCAAAAGAGCCTCTATACTTTAGCAATCCAGTACCCTGTTATGTATTCTGCTTGGGGGTATACAGAGGGCTTACTACTGAAAAACTGACTTCCAATTTAACCCCTATTTCCAGTACTAGTGGCTATGTCCTTGAGTTTTCTTCCTTGCATTCCTATCTTGGTATTTGGATGCAGACAGAGTTTACAGTAAATTGGGAAGGGCAGAAACATAGTAAAAGAAGAGGTGTTGGTTTTCTTTGCCTATTATTTATTCTAGGGCAGATGGATAACTGTTACAATTTTTAAACTGTGTTGGATATTTTAGCTTCTACATACACCACTTCCTATAAATTCTTTACTTTAAAAATTGTACCATTTCCCCAATGCAAGAGAGCGGACTAGTGATGAACCTGTTTTTAAACCACAAATGTCAGAAATATATCTGGGAACCAGCAGGCCAGCTCTTGTGTTCTAAACAGAGAACTAGGAGTTAAGAGACCAACATTCTAGTCCCAGTTCTGCCTCGTATGCATTGTGAGCTGGAACAAGTGACAATTCTCTATGCCACAATATCCATCTAAACAGAAAAGGAATAATAATTACTGCCATGCTTTCCTCACAGAAGAAAAGATTAATCTTTGTGAAGTGCTATATAAAAAGGCTTTGTCATCTTATAGCTGTTTTGACTAAGGAATGATGGACAGGTCAACCCTGCAACCTCCACTGACAAAAGCCAGCAATATTGGAGGAATGCCAGCCAATCTACCTCTATCATGTGCATTAAACAGTGGCCTTCAAACAATACCAGATGTGTAGTCTACAATCATCATAATACTAAGATGCAAGACCTGCTTAGGGGTAAACATTTCCAGAATATACCTACAATGTATTTGCTATAAAGAACATAAGAAAGGCTATATTGGGTCAGATCAAAGGTCCATCCAGCCCAGTATCCGGTCTACTGACAGTGGCCAATGCCAGGTGCCCTGGAGTGAGTGAACCTAACAGGTAATGATCAAGTGATCTCTCTCCTGCCATCCATCACCACCCTCTGACAAACACAGGCTAGGGATACCATTCCTTATCCATCCTGGCTAATAACCATTAAAGGACTTAACCTCCATGAATTTACCCATTTCTCTTTTAAACCCTGTTATAGTCCTAGCCTTCACAACCTCGTCAGGCAAGGAGTTCCAAAAGTTGACTGTGCGCTGTGTGAAAAACAACTTCCTTTTATTTGTTTTAAACCTGCTGCCCATTAATTTCATGTGGTGGCCCCTAGTTCTTATATTATGGGAACAAGTAAATAACTTTTCCTTATTCACTTTCTCCACACCACTTGTAATTTATATACCTCTATAATCTTCCCCCTTAGTCTCCTCTTTTCCAAGATGAAGGAAGTCCTAGCCTCTTTAATCTTTCCTCATATGGGACCTGTTCAAACCCCTAATTTTAGTTGTCCTTCTCTGAACCTTTTCTAATGCCAGCATAACTTTTTTGAGATGAGGAGACCACAACTGTTGCCAGTATTCAAGATGTGGGAGTACATGCATTGATATAAGGGCAATATATCCCTTTTTTATTTTATTTTCTATCCCTTTTTAAATTATTCCTAACGTCCTGTTTGCTTTTTTGACTGCCACTGCACACTGCGTGGATGTCTTTAAAGAATTATCCATGATGACTCCAAAATCTTTTTCCCAATTATTTGTAGGTAAATTATCCCCCATCATATTGTATGTATAATTGGGGTTATTTTTTCCTATGTGCATTACTTTACATTAATCCACATTATATTTTGTTTGCTATTTTGTTGCCCAATCACTTTTGTGAGATCTTTTTGAAGTTCTTCGCAGTCTGCTTTGGTCTTAACTATCTTGACCAGTTTAGTATCATTTGCAAACTTTGCCACCTCACTGTTTACCCCTTTCTCCAGATCATTTATGAATAAGTTGAATAAGATTGGTCTTAGGACTAACCCTTGGGGAACATCACTAGTTACCCCTCTTCATTCTGAAAATTTACCACTTATTTCTACCTTTTGTTCTCTGTCTTTTAACAAGTTCTCCATTCATGAAAGTATCTTCCCTCTTATCCCATGACAACATAATTTATGTAAGAGCCTTTGGTGAGGGACTTTGTCAGTGGCTTTTTGAAAATCTAAGTACACTATGTCCACTGGATCCCCCTTGTCCACATTTGTTGACACCTTCAAAAGAACTCTAATAGATTAGTAAGACATGATTTCCTTTTACAGAAACCATGTTGACTTTTGCCCAACAATTTATGTTCTTCTATGTGCCTGACAATTTTATTCTTTAATATTGTTTCAACTAATTTGCCCGGTACTGACGTTAGACTTACTGGTCTGTAATTGCTGGGATCACCTCTGGAGCCCTTTTTAAGTATTGACATTACCTTAGCTTCCAGTCACTGGGTACAGGAGCTGATTTAAAGGACAGGTTACAAACCATAGTTAATAGTTCTGCAATTTCACATTTGAATTCTTTCAGAACTCTTGAGTGAATGCCATCTGGTCCCGGTGACTTGTTACAGTTTACGTTTATCAAATAATTCCAAAACCTCCTCTAGTGACACTTCAATCTCTGACAATTCCTCAGATTTGTCACCTACAAAAGATAACTCAGGTTTGCCAATCTCCCTAACGTACTCAGCCGTGAAGACTGAAGCAAAGAATTCATTTAGCTTCTCTGCAATTACCTTAGCATCTTTAAATGCTCCTTTTGTATCTCAGTCCTCCAGGGGCCCCACTGGTTGTTTAGCACGCTTCCTGCTTCTGATGTACTTAAAAAACCAAACATTTTGTTATTACCTTTTGAGTTTTTGGCTAGCTCTTCTTCAAAACCCCTTTTTTGGGTTTTCTTATTACATTTTTACACTTAATCTGACAGTGTTTATGCACCTTTCTATATACCTCACTAATATTTCACATACTTATATATACTCGATATACCTCACTTGGAAAGACATACTTTAACTGCAGATCATCAGGAGAGAGAAAGTGTACCTGTTTTCTGTTTAAACATGACTGGCTTTGAATGCATGTAGCATTTGCAAAAGAAGGATTAAGTTCTACAGTATGTTCCCCTTCACCATAACACCATACAATCATTTTAAGTGTTATAAAACCTAGCACCAGGGTTTAATGCACGTGGGGGATAAGGTAGCATAACCTTACATCAGATGAATTATCTTAGGCTATGATATGTACTTTGTTTCATATAAATATATGTTTTTAAAGCCCCCCCCATCACATCCAAAATACCATTCCAAGCTTGCATTGAAAGAGACAGATGATAATTCTACAAAACAGGTGAAAATATGTGTTTTCAGGAAAGCAATTTCCTTCTCCAATTAGCATTAACTGACACTTATATTAGAAGACTCCATATTTCAGAAATTAAAGTTATTTAATGTTAAATGTTCTTTTCAGCAGATGAAGAGGTAGGTATATTTCCACAATAGAAGAAAAATTGTAGCAGACACTAAATCAAAACAAGAAGAGCCTGATAAGTCAGACTCTGTTCAGCATATAAACATAACTGTGTCTTGAGATATCCTTAATTAATAATGAGAAGTTATGTTTTCAGATAAACATATTTATCATCATAATTTGGAATTTAAATACTCAAAAACTATCTTTTTCCACATAGAAATGTGGGCTTCAACAAATCATTGGATCATTGGTAATATTAACCTTTGGACTGCTAAAACACATGATTTACTACAGTTCTCTCTTACATGCACCAGTGCCAGTGGTCTAGAAGTTTACACAGAGATAATCAAATGCTTGATAATTACAACAGAAATTTATGTTAAAACAATCTTCATAAATAATGAAAATATCTGTGTTCTAGCTCTCGGTAACCTAAGGGTTAATTGGTACATAGTGTTTGTTTCTTTTTTTTTTCCTTTTTCTTTTTAAACCAAACTGGAGGGTCCCCACTGCCAGCAATGGTTAAGGCCTGGATAAGTTACTCTCCTTTTGCTTTTTCCTTTTTCTGCCCTTTTCCATTTTCCACCGTTAGACTCTTTTCTGGTTTGCTTACACCGTTTGCAATAGCACCATTCACTATTTTGCCATTCTTAATGGGTTCCTTGGGCATTTTATATGTCCGATAGTAGAAGTTACCAAACAAGAAAATAAAGGTGATTGCATAGATCACTACACCCCAATGCATCCATTTAGGGAAGGGACAGTCGATATAAATAGACATGGCTGTGTGGCCAAGAGTCACATGGAACTGAATCTGGAAAAAAAGAGAAAATATTGCATAATAAACCATTTGATGCAATGTTAGATTTGACTATACCAACTTTTATTGAAAATACAATAAAGTATTAATTATAATGAAAAAAACCATTTAATTGTGAAACAATTTGTGGTTTACATAAGTCATATATAATTGCAATATTTCTCTACACTAACAAATACAAACAGCAGTAAAACATTTACATTCACTGCATTTTAAGTTTTATAAGGAAATTACTAGAGGTTAGACTGCTATTCCTTTACAGTATCTGGCAAAGATCATGGAAAGCTGCACAGCATCTATACAAATCTCAGTCCTCTACGAACCAGTACTCTGTTCTCATGCATGACATATGCATATGCTGATTATAAACTCAACTTCTGATACCCTCCAAACCCTGTTGCCAAAGATGGCTCCACTCCCCGCTATTCACTCCTTCTACTGCTGAGGAAAGTCACACCTTCAATACTTAAAAATAATTCTTTTTAAATTTAATACCATTATTTTTAAAAGCTCTTCATTCCCCTCAGCTCCATCTACTATATCAGTGGTCCCCAACCTTTTTTGCGGCACGGACCGGATTTCTTTTTTCTTCGCCGCCGCGGACCGGCTGTATGTCCGCCGAAAAGCCGCCGAATTCACTCCGAAAAGTGAAACTGCGGCTTTTCGGCGGACGCTTCCGGGAACGCGTCCGCAGCCCGGTAGCGATCGATCCACGGCCCGGTACCGGTCCGCGGCCCGGGGGTTGGGGACCACTGTACTATATGATTTATCATACAGATACAACTGTTGTAAAGGCCTGGCTAAGGGCTGCTCTACCTACACCTTCACACTGAAATAACTAACTAAATGAGTCTTAATTTACACTCTTATTTCAGTGCAAGTCTGTTTATGGACACTTCTTTCAGAATACAAATATCCCATTCTGATTAAGTTAGGGGAAAAATCAATTTGTACTAAACTACAATAAGGAATCTTTATTCTGAATGAAGAGTATCCACACATAGACTTGCACTTAATTAACAAAAGATGTGTGTTAAAACTGATTCAGCTATTTTGGTGCAAGTTTGTGCATAGACAAGGCCTATAAAATCAACAAGAGAAAAAACCTTTTCAATTTTATGTCTGCCAGTTAACTTAAGTGTACATTTTGAAGCTGATAAGGAATACAGAATTACTCTTCTGTTCTTGTTTCATTCTATGCATCAGATGAAGTGAGCTATAGCCCAGGAAAGCTTATGCGGAAATAAACTAGTTAGTCGATAAGGTGCTACAAGTCTTCCTCATCTTATTTATGGATACAGACTAACACAGCTGCTAATCTTAAACTATTCTTCTGTTCTGAGGCCCCATGATTAAAAAAAATATGGACATGGATTAGCACAAGGGTACTTACTGTAAAAAGTAGCATACAATCAGCATATGTAATACAAAGCTCAGTCTACATATTTTAAAAAGTTTTATTATAAAACACACCATGTAGATCATAATTTAATACAATACATACCATCATCATGTACAAGGGAAAAGACAAAGTTTGGGCAAAGAATAAATTATCTAAGAAAAATCCTTGATCTGTGACATTAAAAAATGAAAATGGGAGTGATTCCTTACCGCTTACCCCATTATATGGTAATGGGGTATGTTGCCACAGCCCAACAGTGATTGCAAGCCATTACCTCTTGGCTGCTATTTGGTAGTTTTATGTTAAAAGAGTAAGTGGACTCAGTCTAGCACATTATGGATTTTTGTTCAGGTCACACAACACAAAACCCATAATTCACAGCTGGAACCCAAGGACCATTAGGAAACTGTCATTATCACTTTGTGTGGTGCACCTGCTCCAAGGTTTGAAATACATACTTCAATCTCCAATGCGGTTTCACGAACACTAAAATTCATTTAAAAATAATTAAGAAAGAACATCAGACCCTTAACTACACTCTGCATTAGCAGGTGCTGCTGTGTAAATAATAAGATTAAATATCAAACTTGATAGTGATAGTCTTTTCCTTTGAAATAAGAGACTATGTTAAGGGCACAGAATAGTTTCACAGTGTAATTGCCTTCTGGTGACCGTGTGTTCATCATTTCTGTCATGCCACTATAATCAAAATGATAAATATGGTTATTTTGCTTTTGCAAAATAATCAACTTTAATTATTATTATTGGCTAATTGCATATTTTGACTCTTTTAAAGAGTAATCAAAGAGCAATTTTACATGTAATTATTTAAAAAGTCCATTGCACTTCTAGAAAGACTTGATCTGTGAATAAGTGACAGTCGCCTAGCCTCGTGCTTGGCTGGTACATTCTATTTGACAGAGAGACAGACAGCAAGCAAATTTAGACAGAGATTTTACTTACCAATTGTAATATGGTCAGGTATCGTTTCCACCACAGATATTTCTGAAATTTAGGGCCACAGGCAGCCAATCCATAGTACATGTACATAACAACATGAATAAAAGAATTCATTTGGGCTCCAAAAAAAGCTGTTCAGATATTAAAAAAATCCATATAGTGTTAATTTTATACATGAAAACCAAAAAGTTCTCTCTATTTATTGTATTACACAGTAAAAATAAAATTGGCACATTTTGTACTTACAATCTTGTGTGTATTGTCAGCACTAAATAGTAATATGCATAAAAACTGAACTTAAATTGAAATTCACATTTTCTGCCTGTTAGACAGGTTTGATTATGTAGGCTTGAGCCTGCAAACATGTACCAATATGAGTAACTTGGTCATGTGAGTAGTCCCACTGACTTCAATGGGACTATTCACATGAGCAAAGTTACATGGGTATTTGCAACATGTGATACACCACTTTTAACAATCCATTCTTTTTTTAAAAAAAAAACTTTAAAATAATAGCCCTGATATTTCAGTATTGCTCTTAAAATTTAATAATTCTTTGCATTTAGCCTAATATTTCCATCTATGAGTGGCTAAAATTAGGCATCCAAATACACAGAATGATTTTCAAGAGAGCTAAGCACCCTGCAACATCCGTTAATATCAATGAATTATGGTCCTCTGAAAACCAGAACCACTTACATAGGTGCCTAAAGACTTATGTATCAATGGAGTTGTTCCCAATTAACTCCATGTGTGGACATTCTTATTTCAGACTAGCTGAAATACTTGGTGTTGCTCGGAGTATTTGTAATTGGAAACCGGGATGTTGCTCGGGTATTTTCCTTTAATCTTCTTTGGCGTTGTTCGGCTGTTTCTGTGGCCCTGGATTGATAATTTCGTATTCTATTATTATGTAGCCATTTCTCACGTTGTTCAGAAGTCTCATTTTGTCTAATTAATTTCATTCTCTTGCATTTAGATGTGGTTTCTCCGATACATTTTCGCTTTTTACGCGGCATAACGAATGGGGTTCTTTTTAAGAAAAACACAGTGTATTTAATTATGTTTGCACTACACAACACTAAGCTCTCTGGTTATCTGTATTATTACATCATAACTATGTGACAGACAACAGCATGTGTTAACCTGCTGCCCAGATGATATGTGAGCTGTGTAGTTTATGTTAATGAGCTTTAAAGAATTTAACCCCTAGGGGGTGTAAGAGGTGAGATTTAAAAATTTTTTGATTCTTACCCTGATTAGGACCCTAAAGCCTATAACTGTACCAAATTTCAAGTATCTAGCTGAAACGGTGTGGAAGTTGTAAGGGAACATACATACACACACACACATATACACCATTTGACTTTTATATATATAGATTAAGAGTGCCTTGTTCCTATGGGTTAACCTAACCAGAAGCAGCACCACAAATCAGGAACAACTCCATGTGTAGACAAGCCCTTAAAATATGGACTTGAATGCCAAAATTTAGGCACTCACTCTTGAAGAAAACTTTTCAGTAAAAAACACTGTTTGATAGGATGCAACAGCAGTATATAAAAAGTATTATTTAGGTAGTAAATATACTTCAACTATTAAAAAAAATAATACTTGCACTTAAGACATGCATTTTCTAATAGATACTAAACATTTGCAAAGTAATGATGGCCTAGGATTCCAAACACCAGATCACATATTGCTACACAGCTAACATTGCCTAAAGGATTATTGTCATACAGGGGGGGGGGGGGTCGGGTCTTTTCTTTCAGAACTCACAGTAATTTTCCACTGCAGGGTAGGATACCTAAAAAGTATTAATGTCTTGCAAAGGGTAACATGAACTGTAGGATTTCCCGATAATTTAATTTAAAAATCCTCATGCAGGTCTCAACCTTAAAGAGAGACACTTGTAAACTTGAATTTTCAAAAATGGATTCATTCAAACTATAGCATGTAAAGAATTTTTTGCTTTTGAAAAACTTCTCAAACTTTTATAACATTTTTACTGCCCCCCTGCTAATGCCTGAAAAAAGTCTTTTGGGTGCACCCCCAAAAAAACCACTAAACAACATGCTTCAGCCCATCCCGTTTTTGCTGTGCACATCCATCCCTGCCGCTTCTTCCACGTCACCTTTGCAGCTGCTGATATTGGTGAATGACCTCTTGCAGGTCTTGAGGAAGAGCATGCATGTGAATTCCTCAAAAGCGGTGCATGATCATGTCACCAGCACTGTTCAGTGGATAGTTTACCAAAAAGGCAGTTTTGGTCAACCCGAAAATATTTAGGAATCATGTCAAGTTCTCCAAATAGTTTCAAAATGTGTCAGAAATGTCTAGACAAAATGTTTTATTTTGACCCAACTCTAATTTTTTGTTTAAAACTATAAGGGGCTAAAAGGTAAGGGGTTTACTGCAAAATGGTAGTTGGGACTACAAACTGCACAAATTCAATGGCCACAAACCTCATGTAATGAGTACAGTGAACAGCAGTGACTGAATATGCATTGAACGCAGGATTCCTCTCGCCCTAAGGCTGTATTGCGGAGCATTGCATCCTCCAACTCCTGTACACTAAGCTGTAGATAAGGATTTCTCTCACCCCATGGGCTGAAATATTTATATAACCACATATTTCATATTCTAATGTACATACGGTGCATGCGTGTGTAAAAATTCCAAAACACACAATATATGAATTTACAAAGAATTAATTTTAGTATGGGTTACATGGATTATTATTGTAATTATTTTTATAGTTATTTTTGCAGCCCTTTACAAACAGAATGGGACATTTTCTTCCAACCTCTGCCTCAGTAGAATTTGAGAGACACAAAGCAATGCAAGACATGATACAGGGGAACAATGCAGGAAAATAAGGATGTGGAGAAAACAATGGATGTAAAATTTCCTTGATGTGAATTTTACAAGAACAGAAAGAAAAAGAATGTTAATTATAGGTTTGTCTCATTATAAAGCTGCTATAACTGGTTGACACGAGTTTATTGCTAGCCTTCAAATGAGTAATTCAGATTTTGATACTTGTTTTGTTATAAAACAAAACAAACCCAGCCCTATATCGGAGTGTCAACTTCTACTCTAGTAAAAATCCAGAATAGCTCTATTAACATCAATAGATTTAGACTGGAATAACAGGGAAGAACCTGTCACATAGTTCTGATTCTTTGTTCTCTGTAGCTGCAAAGCATTCAGTTAGGCAGGGTTGTTGTAGCTGTGTCAGTCCCAGGATATTAGAGAGACAAGATGGGTGAGGTATTATCTTTTATTGGTCAAAGTTCTGGTGAAAGAGACAAATTTATCTGCCTGCTCCATATAGCAAGGTGACAATTTTTTTAAAGAGGGAATTTGTGAAGACAGAATCTCAGTCTTGCATTTGATGCCTGTGAGTAAAGTATTTTGCAATTCATAGAACTACTGCTCTGTTCTCTCTTCCTTCCCCTCATTTCACACAGAAGGAAGTTACACTTATGTAATTGTTATGATCCAGTGCTGTTTGAATAGACTTATCATATAGTATTCAGTTAACTCCATGAAATACTGGTTTCTTTATTAATTACAAATAATTCTCACTCTTAAGTCTATATTGCCTTAAGACAAAAAGACAATTGACTCACCTTGTCCTCCTGGAACCCACTTGATACCAATCCACCACAAGGTGAACATAGTGAAATGGTGATAGACATGAAGGAAACTGATTTGGCTAAATTTCTTCCTTAGGATGAAAAATATTGTGTCCAAATACTCAATTCCTTTTGAGACAAAGTACCACCACAAAGCACCAGCTATCTGCAATATAGAAACAAAGATCCTAATGATTCTTAAAGAAATTAAAGTTAACTATATCAATGTGCTGTGAGGAGGAAATGGAAGATACTACTAGCCTTTTTGGCATGTACTAATCCATTTCTGAACAATGCCATGAATTCTCAGTTATTTACATCAGGAGTGGAATCATAGCTTAGGAGAAATTAGTTATGATTTAACTATTAAACATCTGGTAACATCAGAACATTAGGCTTCTTTGGATTTTACTCCGGCCAAGGATGTAGTTTTTTGTACCTTATGAACATACTATTGCATAAGGTCTACCATATTTTACAATTTAGCCATCTCTAAAGAGAAGCAGTTTACTATCTTTCATGTACTTCCGCTTCACCGTAGACTCTTCTGCAGAGATTGGTACTGAAAGTCCTGTATGTAAGCAGATCACAGTTTGACATGGATACAGAAACAATGCGGCACATACACCACAATATGGTTAAATACAGAGGCCACAACATTACTAAAACTCTTAACCAATAGAGACCTTCCCCTCCCCCCCCCCCCCCAACTACCTACCTGGTTCTAAACACCTGACAGGCACATGTGAGGGCAATACCCTCTGTACATGCTCAGGCCTGCTCTGGAAGTCAGAGTTCTATCCTGCTCCCTTTCTCCATGAAGAAGGTAGGAGAAAAGGGGAGCCATGCACCAAATGAGACCCCATCATCATGGAACAAATGGCTCTAAGCCAGGGGTGGGCAAACTTTTTGGCTTGAGGGCCACATTGGGGTGGGAAAATTGTTTGCAGTGCCATGACTGTAGGACTGGGGTAGGGGGCTGGGGTGCGGGAGAGAGTGCAGGGTATGGAAGGGGATGCAGTGTGCAGGAAGAGGCTCAGGGCAAAGAATTGGGGCACAGGAGGGGTGTGGGATGTATGAGGGGGCTCAGGGAAGGGGGTTGGGGTGCACAGTGCGGGAGAAGGTTCAGGGCAGTGGAGCAGGGAGCACTGCAAGTTGCTGCAGGGGGTTGGGGTGCTGGGTGCAGCGGGGGCTCAGGTCAGAGGGTTGGGGTACAGGGTGTGGCAAGGGACTCAGGGCATGGGGTGGGATGCGGAGTGCAGGAGGCGTTTGTTATATGGGCTCTGGCCCAGCACCACTTACCTGGAGCGGTTTCGGGGTGGCGGCGGGGCCAGTGCAGGTTCCCTACCTGCCTGCCCCGGTCCTGGGCTGCTCCGCTCCTGGAAGCGGCCAGCCACATGTCCTTGCTGGCCCTGGGGGAGGGGGAGCAGAAGGCTCCATGTGTTACTCTTGCCTGTGATACCTCCCCTGAAGCTCCTATTGGCTGCAGTTCCTCGTTCCCAGCCCAATGGGAGCTTTGGGGCAAGAACAGTGCACGGAGCTCTCTGCTCCCTCTCCTCCAGGGTCAGCAAGGATGTGCTACCCACTGCTTTCCGGAGTGGAGTGGGGCCCACAGCACCAGAGGGATGGCAAATCTGCGGGTCGGATCCAGAGTCCTGACGGGCTGGATCCAGAGTCCTGATGGGCTGGATCTGGCCCGCGGGCCATAGTTTGCCCACCCCTGCTCTAAGATCTTGCCCAAGCAGTCCACTGGTTTACAGGGGATTCATATTTGACCATTTTTAAACACATCAACCACAATGGAGTCCGCTAAAGTTCTGACAATGTAAATTTATCTCGCCCAAATCCAGACCTCAGATATGCTGGATGGAAGGTGAAAAACCCTACAGAGCAGTTTGCCTGCCATATGGGAAAAATTCTTTCCACTCCCCCCACAAAGTTTGACAATTACCCTAGCCTCTGGCATCATAAAATATCTAGCTCATTAGATAAAGTGAGTAAGGGCAGGGCTCAGGGCTGGATTAAGAACTCTCATGGCCTTGGGCCCATATTCTAATCAACCTCCCCCCCCCGCCCCCCCCCCAAAAAACTTTGAACCTTCCCGATACGATGAAAAACATGTAATTTAAAGAATTAACAGAATAAGGGAACAAAACACGCACCATAGCGGACATTAAGAATTAGGTTTACCTAGCAGTTAATATTCACAGTTAATAGGTTTCCTCAGAAATACTGCCTGCTCAATACCACATGTCAGTTTAGACACTAGACGCTTTATCAATTCTATGCAAGGACTGACAGATCAAACAGATAACTAGTTCATTACAGAGGAGGCAGAAATAGAGCAATTTGGTTTCATTTACAGACTGCTGCTGCCAAATAAAAGTATTCACTAAAGCAAGATAATCTAGAATTACTACCCAGCTTTTCACAGACTTCATTTTACCAATTCTTCTCCAAAACAATTTATAAAAAAGCAAAAATAGGCATTTATATCAAAACAGCTATCTCTAGAGACCTGATGCACACTATTCTAATTCTCTGATATGTCATAAAAATGTGGTATTTCATACTGACACTGTGTTCAATAAACAACCCAAATTATAATCACTTATTTTTCAAGCTTTTTAAGACTAAATTTCAAAGATAGTAATTTTTGTTTTTGATAAAGATGTAACAGCAATATATATATATATATATATATATATATATATATATATATATATATTAGTCATAGCAGTAAAGCAATTCATTGTAAACACAAATAACTGAAATACAGTAACAAACACACTATAATTAATAATGTAACAGTGAATGGTGTGTCTGATCGCAATGGTATTTGTTTTTTTCACCTATGGACATTTCTCTCAATGTAAAAGCTATACAAAATAATTTATACCTTTTACATGCAACTGTTTTTTTCTGAGATTTAAGCAATCTAAAAATCAATGAGTAGGTTGGCAAAGTTCATTTCTTGGACCAACCCTGGTCCTTCAAAAGCATTCAAACTGTTTTGCTGAACTGTGGATCTCAGTTCTTTTTTTATCCTCTCCACCTTTGAAAATGACTGCTCTCCTTCACAGTTAGTCATGGATAGGTTGAGAAAAATTCACAGGCCAATGTCCATGTTTAAAAATGTAGACATAAGACAATTATGCGGCAGCAGCTCATGCAGTGCATGTGGTAACTTGTTTCATTGTGTGCAAAGAACGGACGCTGTAAGAGTTTGTCAGGAAAGTTTTGGTCCATGTCTTGAGGGTAAACTGCTGCATATCTGCAGACTACATTGACATACACTGAACTCAATTTAAACAGGACTTCAAAGAACTCATACAGCACATTGAAAGCATTCAGTCTGTGATGCAGACAAGCTGCATGTTTGTCAGTTCTGACAAAAAATGTTTCAGTTAAAAACTGAAGGCTTCCTTCAAGTACTGGCTCTACTGCCTCGTCAGGCTCACCCTCAATTGGTTTTCTTTGATGCAGACGACAAACATGTTGATAGTACAATAGATTCCACTTACTAGTGATCTGGAAATTAATAACTTCCAGTTAATGGCAACATTTTGCTAGGAACCAATCCCAACCCAATGACTTTAATATTAATGGAATTTAGACATTGGCAATGGCATGCCATTTATTAACAATATTGTTTGGAAGAAAGGTTTCTGAGGTTGCAACCAAGGAAGCAAGCACTAGGACATGTGGAGAACCTGCCTCAGGAAGGTTTGCAGGGCTGCAGCCAGGGAAGGCACATCCCAGCAATTCCTTCCTTGGTTGTAGCCTCACAAATCTGCCTTTCGCTTATTAGCAACTGCCAGATAATCCCAACTTTTTTTCTGGCGACTGAGGGATTGCTAATAAGCAGAATATACTGTATTCGGAAGTAGCAAACACATTTTCTTTGCACTGAATTCAAAATCCTCAAACTGGTCATATAATATCCCAAACAATTGTTGCCAGGGAGCACAGTACACTTAGATCTATGTCCATCTTCTGTAGCTGGGTGCTGGTCAGTTTGAACGGCTGAAGCACAGTGTTCAAGGGTGCTATGACAGCTGTCTCCAACTGTTCCATTTTCATCTGAAGATAAGTTGCATTTAAACAAGTGTCGGGAGGCTGATTTATATTTTTTGAAAGACCTTCCAAGGCTTGTTGAATACTGCTATAGTTTTGACACAATGGCTTGGTAGAATCGACACAATTACACCACTGAGTATCTGGCAGACTTGTGAGAGTCAACAATCTCTGACTAGTGTCAGTATTTATGTTGTAGAAATGGATTTCCATCAACATTTTGAGGCAGAGAGGAAAGAATAGTCACCACATAACCTTGCTCAGATGCAGCCATTTTTGGAATTAACACTGTTGACTCCAACTACACACAGTATTATCATACGGTTATCCACAACAGACAGACACATCCCAAACTTACTTATTTATCATAGCCACCACAGCTTTGGCCATTTGCACATGTGGTCTCAGGTGGCTGAAACTCAATGAATTTCACAATTATATGCCCCTCTGAAGTGAGAAATCAGAAGGTGAATGTGAGCTGGTCTACATGCACTACATCAGGAGTTATATCAACAGTTACAGAAAAATACTTGGCTTGCTGTAATTCCTCTGCTATAGTATTTTTAATTATTATTCCCATCAATTCAATGAATGTCAGAGATAGCTGACAACATGTAGGAGGGCTTAACTTTCCCCTTCTGTCCAAATGTAGGCCAGGTTGTCAGCCAGAAATGGATTAATCTGTGACATTAGTTCCAAAATCCCCAAATAATTTCTAATGCTTTCAGATTCTAATACATCATCCTTACCATGGTAGCCAAACTCACGAGCACTTAAAAACTTTATAACTGTCACCACATGCTGAAGAACATCTCTTTGGTGTGCCAGATCAGAGCAAATCCTGTCCCTACCAAACAAGATTCTGGTATGTGTTTTGTGTGTATGTGTTACCCAAGCCAACATGAAGAATCAGTGTTCTATGCCCTGTTATGCTCAGAAAGTCACTTGGGATGTTTTCAATCAATCCAATCAATAAAGTCTTCTGTAAACATATGCAATCTACTAGAGAAAAGCCAATATGAAAAGTAATAAGCATTTCCAGTAGATGGAGAGTAAATAAGCCAATCTCGTCCAACAACTTCATCCTTATGCAGACAAAATGAAAAAAGTTCTTTAGGAAACAAACACTCTCTTCTCTTCTGTGTAATTACCCACGTAGATTTCAGAAGTTTTCTACTCCTGCATTTCTACAAACAGCCAACCTTCGGCAACGGAAAATTGCCTGTTGTTTTCAACAGATTTTCTCAACAGTGCAGGATCTGTAGAAATTTAGTCAGTTGTAGATACATTTACCTTTTCTTCTTGATCAGTCTTGAATGTAGCAACATGCTGCTATATTTCTATGACCTTCTCTTTAGCTTGCAAATTTTCAACATCACCAGTTTCATATGGGCCATGTTGCTCCCAGTCATTTATTTCAGCCACTTCACACCTCCTTTGTAGAGGCTTTTTTTTTTTTTTTTTAAATGTTGAGTTTTGAAATTTTTTCTAATAAAGCTGCGTCTTTTTAATATTTTTCTTTTTTTGTTGTTTCTGTTTACCATGACCCTCTGAGTAGCAATACACATGAATGATTTACACATTAGCTGTATTCCAATCCTCCTCGACTGCTAATACCAGCATGCACAATGTGTGCTAGCACACAGTGGTACATGCGTTAATTTACATATTCACATTGTAGTTGCAGTATATTGATATTCATCTAAAAACGGCCAGGCCACATATCAAAAATGCTCAAACCATTTTCAAGACATGGGGTTGCAAGTGTTGTTAGATAAATATGTAAAATTGTGAACAGAATTTAGTGCGCTTACAGTGATGAACACAGAATACAGTAAAACCTCCATTTAACGGACTAATTCGGGCGAGGGGTTGTCCGTTAAATCCAAAAGTCCGTTATTTAATAAAAAAAAAAAAAAACTAGCTGTGGGAGCAGCAGCCCGCCCGCCACAGGGCAGGGCCGGCGACAGAAATTTTGGGGCCCCCTACTGTGATCGTTGGGGGGCCCCCTACTGTACTCTACAGCAGCAGAGGGTTGAGAGCTCGGCCGGTGACTGCTCAACCCGCCGCCGCTTTGGGCTCTCTCCCCAGGCTCCTGCCAGCCGGGGTTCTGCTGCCAGCCTGGGTGTAGGAAACCCAGGCTGGCAGCGGGAGCTGAGACCCCCCCGTTGACAGGAGCCTGCGGGGAAAGTCTAAAGCGGCAGAGAGCTGAGCAGCGGCGGCACCGGCCGAGCTCTCAACCCCCTGCTGCTGTAGAGTTTCCCCGCAGGCTCCTGCTAGCTGGAGTCTCAGCTCCCGCTGCCAGCCTGGGTTTCCTACACCCAGGCTGGCTGCAGGCTGAGACCCCAGCTGGCAAGGGGCCAGCGGGGGAAACCCCAAAGCAGCGGCAGGTTTAGTGCTCAGACCACTGCCACTTTGGGGTTTCCCCTCGCTGGCCCCTTGCCAGCCGGGGTTCTGCCTCCTGCCCCAGTCTGCTCCCGCTGTCAGCCTGGGTTCCCTGCACCCAGGCTGTCAGTGGGAGCTGAGTGGGGCAGGTGGCAGGAGCCTGGGGAGAGAGCCCAAAGCGGTGGCGGGCTTAGCAGTCCGCCTGCCGCTGCTTTGGGGTTTCCCCCAGTGGATCCTTGCCAGCCGGGGTCTCAACTTGCTGCCAGCCTGGCTGTAGGAAGCCCAGGCTGGCAGCGGGTTGAGACCCAGGCTGGCAGGAGCCTGGGGGGAAAACCCCAAAGCGGCGGCAGTCTGAGCGCTCAACCGGCTGCCACTTTAGAGTTTCCCTGCAAGCTCCTGCTAGCCGGGGTCTGAGCTCCCGCTGCCATCCTGGGTTCCCTACAACCAGGCTGGCAGCGGGAGCTGACTGGGGCAGAATAGGCTGGGGGCGGGGGGCAACGATCACAGTAGGGGGCCCCAAAATGTCTGTTGCCGGCCCTGGAGCCGGCAGCCAGCCAGCCCGCTGCCTGGACCCGGGCGGCAGCTGGGAGCCGGCAGCCAGCCCCCGAAAAACGGATTTGGGATGCATCGGACTTGCTCATAAATTTTGTCTGTTGCATCCGAAGTCCGTTAAATCGGGGTCCATTAAATCAGGGTTTTACTGTACATATGTGTGTTAGGACTCCACAAATAAAAAATGGAAGATGAAATATGTAAGCTCATAATTTAAAGGTCTCCCATGTCTTCCGGGGGACCCTGTCCATTAATACGGCCCTGGCAGACTGGAACAGAGCTAAACTAGCAGCAGGCCAGCAAAAAGCAAGAGCTCCAAATGACTACTCCCTGCAGTAAAAAACAACCCGAAGCCACCCTTTCTTCCACCTCCATGGCAGGATGGCTCCACTGTCCAGTATTGGGCTCCACTACATAAAAGCCATGTAGGACATCCCCCTGCATGGAGGGTGGAAGGAAGGAAGGAAAGAAAGAAAGAAAGAAAAAGAAAAAAGCTGCACATTCCCCCTCAAATACATAAATGGAGTAGGGAGGAGAAGGAAAAAGTAGGAGGACATGTAGCACTGCCCAAGCTCTTTCTGCTTGGAGGTGTCTCCCTCTCAAACCTGAGTAGGAGCAAGGGGGATGTTTCAATTGCCTCTGGATCCATCAAGTCACCCTGGATAGTGAGGTGAGCATTTTAGGTTAGGTAAAAGTTGGAAGGAGAAAGCATCACAGGAGCAAAAACTGCAGTTCAGCATTGCAGAGTCAGTGAGCTCCCAGAAGGGTGACCACACAGTTTATTGTTGCCAATCTGCATGCTTTGCATATCAACTGCTGAATTCCTGCTTCATCATCTCTGCATATATTGTGAAACCAATACAGACGCTAGGGAGGTGAGGCAGACTAATTAGTTTATATGAACAGAGACAAACTGGGTAATTTCTGTCATGAGAAGGAGAGTAGATGAAAGAAATAAACAAATGAGACTGCCAGACCTGGGAGTTCCCAGATATATGGGCAAGCCAAAAGAATTTTTAAGATACATATTGCTCAATAAGTAGCACTTCTGCCTTTGGGCCGGACAGTCGTATATTTAACTCTCACACCAGGGCATGGCCTCACACCCACTGATGTCACTGTAGTACAGTAACTTCTCTTAAAGAAACACTGGAACAAGAAGCAGTGTTTGAAGATTAATGTGGATGGCATAGTGTGGAAATAAGAGGTCTGGTAGTCAGATAACCTGGTTTCTATGCCCAGCACACTATAGGCTGGGTATAAGACTTTGAGCAGGTCACTCACTAGTTATAGTCCAGGAGCCTTAGAATTCTACCGGTTCCTCAGATTATTCACATTTTGTTAGGTGAATTAAATTGAACAACACTGAATCCATTTAAAAGAGATTCCCTTCCTATAAGGCATGAATAATTTTAAAGATCCAGGGTGGTATTTGCCTCCATTTTTCCTTTTCTCAGTGGGATTATGCCTAACCAGTTTGCTTTTTTTTAACCGAACCTCAAAATCCCCACTGAAAGGGTGCTATATAAGTAGAAAATATCAGTTGCATGCTCTGCTCAACAGCTGTAAAAAGCAGTAGCAAAACTGAATTAATCACTTACAAAGAAGTTGACAAGTTTCAAGTCCTGTAAAGTCTTCAATTATCCCAATACCCCTAAGGATTAAGGTACTAACACTATTTTTAAAGATAAAAAAATGAGACAAAAAGAAATATAGTACTAAGGAGCTTGTCCAAGGTCAAGCAACCATGCGGAGATGGGGACAGGAAAGTATGCATGTCCATACTCTGTGCAATTAAGTAATGTATCAAGAACAGACAGGCACCATTAAACTTGCTTTGTAAAGCATCAAAGGTGTAGGACCTAACTGATGATTGTATTTTTAATAAAGTTGCTTCTTAATATCAAGTTCAACAGAAAAAGAGTAACAATGAAATAATTCAATTAATACAAATGAATTAAAAAATAAGTTACTAAATATTCTTTAAACCATTAATGTAATTCTTATTATGAAATTTCTTTCCTGGGAGCTTTCATATGAGTCAAATCTAAGTCTGTTAGACACCAGATGGCCCAGAAAGATTACATTGCTGCCTACGATTAAGGGGTCAGCAACAGACAACTCCATAACCTCTGCACACTGCAAGCTTTTTTAAAGATGGTTTCATGCTAACATTAACAATTTTGACCTAAGGCCTTGTCAGTACTAGGTTTCTTCATCATATCCAAACCAGGGTGAACTGCACTGGTACAAAGCCTGCTTTACAGTGGTGTAGTACAGCTATCCTGGAATTTGTACCAGTTTAGTGAAAATGCGCAAGTGAAAATGCCTAACATATACAGGGCCTAACTATTTTCATAGTGTTTAAAGGCCAGAAAAGACCATGAGATCATCTAGTTTAATCTGAAAGTATGTAATGCTTCATGAATTTGAATGTCATCCTTGCATAGGTACTACACTAATTTTTTCCTATTTCATTCTAATTTTAATATCCTGCTGCCAAAACAAGCACACACACTTTTGTGCCTGAACAGTTTTGAAACTTTTTGTTTATCGTTCCATTTGAAAGGGTATTTATTTATTATAAGAGCAGAAATTAAACAAAAACAAAACCAATACACCACAGGATTCTAAAGTGGAATTCCTCTTATCTGCTTTCCCTTCAGAAGAATTCTAATTAAAGGACTTATTACAAAGGACTTGCAGGAATATCCTTTAGGAGATCATCTTTATATACGGTGAAGGAGAGGGTTGGTTTTTCTAACTTGCATTTTCTTCTCATGGAGTTTTACAAGAGTTTAGAATTTTACAATCCAAAAATTGTAATCCGGATTTACATTATTTTGTTTATTTTATATTAAAAATACCTATTCAAGTTCTAGGCACTTGTGTACTTATTAGAAAGGCCAAAAAGATAAATATCTTTTCTTCAAAAGAGAATTGTCCTAAGCCACTTCACGCTATAGTGTACCTAGCATCACAAATAGCACATTTCAAAATCACAAACTATTTAATACCCCCCAAATTCCTCAACCCTTAGCTCACTGTAAACCACAATAGATTAGAGGAGCCTGACTATGAGCCCAAAGAAAGAACAAAACAGGCTCTGTTGAATCAAATGAAAATTGGAGGTTGGAATCCAGCAAAACAGATGCTTAATTTTAATTTATTTGAAGAATTTGTTCAGTTGATGAGAATTAAAGATGAAATTCATAACTTTTGAAAAGATCATGCTGTAAATGGTGTAAAGAGCATAAGGGAGTTTGAACTTAAATGGGATTTTTGTGGTTATGGCTCTCTCTCTGAAGCACCTTCAAAAATATCGGGTCTTTATCTTAAATTTAAATTGTCAAGCAGGACATACTGCTGAATGTGGCAAAAAGTTGATTATTCTATCATCTTTTTTTGCCTCTGTATGAAAGATGTATAGTTTTTCAGTCTAAATTAAATTCATTTTATGCTTAAAAGAGTTGACAGTGAGTTACGAAAAAAGCTCCATTATGTCAGGGAGAGGGGATAAATGTCATGCGGATTCTCATATACAGTACTTGAAATTTTGTAACAGTGCCAAACACTACAGCCCAGCTCATAACAGAACTGAATTGTACCATGCCTCCTAATTGTACCGAGTTTTGTTGCTATTACTTTCAAAGAATAGGTTAAAACAGTATTTATTATTATTTGCCAACCTGTATATCTTGGACTGATCCAAAAGACCCACTGAATTACTCAAAGACAATTTTGTGAGAGAAATCTGCTCTTAGCTGAAGGCAATGTAAAGTTCTTGCATGCTGTACGAGACTCAAGCAGTACATAATGTTCACATTTGGTTTTGTCATTTGTTTTGTACTTGGTTTCCTACACCCAGGCTGGAAGCAGGCTGAGACCCCAGCTCGTAAGGGGCCAGTGGGAGAAGCCCCAAAGCAGCAGCAGGCTAAGGCTGAGCCCACCGCCGCTTTGGGGCTTCCCCTACCGACCCGTTTGACATCCCGGTTAATCCGCAGCCCGGTTAACCCGCGCCTGGATAATCGGGAGTCTATTGTAACAGTGAATTAATAACAAAAAATAACCTGTTAATTTAATTATAAGCAAATCTTGGTTAAAAGCATTTTAAAATTAACAGGGTGTTAATTTTCACATGTGACATACGGACCGGAAATTTTGTCCGTTAAATCCGAAGTCCGTTAAATCGAGGTCCGCAAAATCGAGGGTTTACTGTACTGTGGACCTCTGAGAAGTCTTATCTCTGACAAATCAACTCTTTTGCACCTTTGATCTTTTACGAGTGCATGTCACCCTGTCCAGGGTGTATTAGAAGCTGACAGTGATGCTGAAACATTTTCCATGCAGTCATCTTATTGTGTCCAGCGATAAAAGGGAGGTAACAAGTCAGGACATGAAATGGGAGCAGTTTTCTGAATAGTGGGTCCAGACTGTAATTTCTCACAAATGGTATGAACAGGAAAACATTTTGGTTCCTTTGATGTGCCAGTTTTCATCCAAACGGCTTACCTGCCATTTTTCTATACTAAGCCAGCAAAAGAGTAATAAGCACATCACCACATTGTTGGCATCAGCATCACTGTGTACATGGTGTAAAATCTTTCTTGTATCATTCTTCCTCAGGAGCACCCCGTCAACTGGTGTGAATTGTTGCTGTTGAGCCCTATGCTTCAGCCTTATCCTGAAAGCCACCAGCCAAAATGATTTTATCGGGTGATCTTTGTGTCATTAGTTGCTCAGATAAAAATATTTCCTGGGAACACAATGAAATCCATCTAGTTACTTGGAAGAGGCACAAGACTCTTTGCATGGGTCTTGTATCTCTTGAGCATTTTTATTTTGTACCATCCTTAACAGAGTCCTGGTAGTACCTGTCAAACACAACATCTATACTGTGGAAGTACTGTTTTTACAAATGTGTCTGCAAAGCCTCCAATGTTTTGATTTTGGATGGCTTTTCTATGGCTAAACACAACCAACCAATGGCTAGCCACTCAAGCACTCTCCTCTGGACTATACCAGCCCTGCTTCCTGCAGGGTGACAATAGATATACCCCAGCCCCCAAGACCTTCAAAGTGTCCCCCAATAGAATTCAGACCCTGATCAAATCCCACATCCTTTGTTCCCAAAGAAACAGCATATTCCAGTTCACCAGTTTTACAGAAGACCACTGCTCCTGTATCACACACACACAACACTTGAGTTCAACAAAAGGAATTTTATTTAGATTCAAACAGAAACAAGTGTAAGTGATGGAAACAAATGGTGATGTACAAAACAATATCGTAAAACGTGAAATAGGGCCTAAACTCATTAACAGTAACCTTTCCTATCTAATACAGTAGATTCTCACCACACAGTTGAGTCTTGCAGTACTTGCAACCCCAAGGAGTTAGGACCCAATTTTTCATGAAACACACCCATGCATCCTCAGTGAACTGTTCCAGAGTGTGTTTCTCCACCCTGTGATCTACTGAATTACTCTTTTACTTTTAGTCATGGGTAATGGATCATATTTTCCTCGGAAGTGGTTTTGCGAGAAACCTTTGATAGTGTTCCATTAACTTCTGTTGCTTGGGGCAAAAAGGTGGACAATTGAGCAATATACTAAATAATCAGATAGCCAGGGCTGACACGGAGACATACTGTTCCCATATGACTCAATTTCACTCCAAAACCAAAAGATCTAATTTTCAACATACGGTAGTTGCATTATTCCTTAGCTCTTACCCATACACACCTCTCACAGTGATTATGAGTATTAATAAGTTGCAAGCTTTCATTAGAGACCTCACCTGACATGGATAAATACTATGAAAGTAGTGTATTTGGTGTAGTGAATTTGTAAGGTCTGAAACAGGAGTTGCTCATAAAGAACAGTGAACTCCTTGTCAACTACCATCAGTGGGCCTCAGGGTAACTGTTGGTGGACAGTGGACATTAGCTGTCATTATATTGCCCAGTATTGCTTTTGTGCCTGTTCTTAGACTGCCATTTATTTGTACCAATACCAAAGGAACAGGCATTAACTCATGTTTCAAATGTTATTGCAAATTCACAGTCCTGCTGGCCTCACAGGCTGTTTTAGTCACTGAAGAATATTTCTGTCTGCCTTAATGGTTAAAGCCTTTCCTTTGACTTCTTTTCTCATCCCGTATAGCATGGAAAAAAGTTGGACCTTATTTTTTTTTGGTCAGTGGATCCTGAATGTGTACATGTCCAGGCATCCCCTCTTATGTCATAAACTTTCTCCACAAAGCTGTCCAAATGCATTTGTCTTAGGATTTTTGCATTCAACAGTGTGCTTTGCATGGCTTTAGTAGCCAGATTTCTTGTTGAAATATTTTGCAATTAAGTGGTTGGTTCCTCCAAAGAGAAAACTTTGAACCTCTGAAGTATTAGTCAGAGTGCATCCTCATCTTCATGGTCACATTGCTTCCTTGCCTTTCTTGACCTATTGCAAATAAGCTGGTTATCCAAGCCAACATGGGACTTGGCTCTGGTGTCTGCTGCAATACAGGCTCTCAGTTTGTAAGACAAGGCCCATCTGCTGGGGGCTGAACAAATCTTGATGATACCTGTAATTCCACCTCCTTTCTTTCTTATGCCATTAAGCCACTTATGGGTCTGATCAAGGTCCATTCAGTTGAACTTCTGACATGATTTCTTGATAATAAAATTTCCCTGTAAACTCCTTGAGCACTTTCAGGTGGTTGTTGATGCATTTCTACAGTGCAGATGGTACCCCACATTGCATAGTTTGTGTGGTTCTCTCTCATGAAGAATGACACCACACATTTGAAGGTGAAGAGATGCAGCTCTGAATTTCCTTCTCTCTGGGCACAGTTGAGCAAGCACAGTGGGGCCACCATTTCCATGGATCACCAGCGAAACCTGAAGTTCCTACTACCTTCACCTCAAAATGGTCACCAATGTGAAGGAGGGATTTCAAAAATTGTGTGAATTACAAAGATGAAGGGACATGAACTCACCGTAAGAATGTGACTAAACGGCTTTGACAATATCCTCTTTAACCTCTTGATCGTGTGCTACTTCAGGTCCAAGGGCTGGGGAAGAAGTGGGCAACACAATGCTTGAAACATTGCTTGTAGTCCTGTAACACCCCGGCATGTGATTTGACATGGTTTGACTGGTTCACAGTTTGTTCTGCTGATTTGGTCCAAGAACTCCACTTTCAATACAGTCATTTGCTAGCCCTCAAGCCTGTATGTGCTGGCCTATATGCTCTGAAAGTTCATTGAGATATGGAGGCCACCTAATCATGGAATAAGACATTCTCTGTTCCCTGGTGTGCCTCTTTTTAGTTCCATCAGTTTACAGTGCAGAGCTTCATCAACATTTAGAACTACATACTGCTGGTCAACCACTGACACACATTTGCATCGGTGTACAGCAGCACTGAGAATGTCTAGCTCTTGGGCAGGCACGCGAATGATTGGCTGGTATCCAGTGCTCGTTGCCATGTGCAACTGGCTGAAACCCACATCTTGGGGTCTCATTTTGAGGTTTAACATTAAAAGCCAAATCAGAAGTTCTTGCCTGAATCGCAGCTTTGCAGTTTTCTTCAGATTCAGAGTATCACTCTTTGCAAACATGGTCCATGAATACTGGTTTAGCTTTACCATTTCTTACATTGGCTGACAGGATTGTGTCAATTGCATCAGCAACATTAAGTGTGCTGTTGTTTGGTGGCTTTAAATGATTCAGTGTCAGATATGGAACAAGTCCTCTTTGCCAAGCAGTAACTTGGGTTGCATGGAATTTGTTTGTGACATCCAGAAAACACATGTGTGTCAGTATTGGTGGCTGCAGAGAGAAAAAGAATCTCCTGAGAACAAGCTGAAAGGAACATCATCATCATTCTCGGCTTCCATACTTTGTATGGTTTCCTCTGCTGGGGCTGTGCCCACCTTTAGGATTCCTTCACAACTAATGAAGTGGCTAGTCTTATGGAAAAGCTGCTTCAAGTTGTTTTGACCTTGTTGCCTACACTAAGCACCTTGAAGTTCACTGATTCTTGTTTCTTTATTACCAACATCTTCATGCAGCTCTGGAGGAACATGTGCAGGCTATTTGGAATGCAAGCAGACGTCATCCTCACTGACCCTAAAACCTTTGTGGCCAGGGTGTGACAAACTATCTCCTAGAATTTCAATTGCAGCATGTACGCAGTGACAGAAATATGTCTCCTTGGGGATGGTAAATGGGGACAGCCATCTTATCATCGGTGGCAAGAATTATTAGTGAGTTGGATATGTATTTATACTTCTCTGGAAGCCCGGAGTGTTTTTCTCTCAGCAGGAGACCAACCAGACAACGAAAGGAACTGAAATAAGTCTCCAATATGAGACTTGTCCTTAAATGATGATCTATGACTGATGTAGGAGTGTGGAATTTCAGTGCCAGTTTCCTTTACAAGATTGCAGTAATGACGCTGTACCTCACTTTGAAGCCAATGCATTGCTGTATCACTCTTCTTCCTCATAGACATAAACGGGATGTAACAAGTTAGAGTCAGCAGCTATGAGGTAATTTACTCCACCTAAATGAACACTCATTTTGTGGTCAAATACACCTGTCCTCATTATCTGTTCACTCATCTTGAATGTAGTTACAGAGATGAGTCTGTTTATGGAGAACATCTTGTCAAAACATGCAACACCTCCAGTTCATGGGTTTCACAAAACTGGATTGTCTCGTATTATGGACACTGATTGTTTTTATTGGGAAAATTAAGCTTTCCACGTGTGATACATCAGTTGCAGATATTCTTGTGTTAGGTAACCTCTGGAATTTTCCCTTGTCAGTATATTGGGCATAGCAATTTCTGTGCCACACAATTGATACTGCCTGCCTTACCATATACAACATGTAGTTTCTTTCTAATGGCTGCTGCCTCCCTAATTCTATGCAATCCTTGTTCACTGACTTCATGCCCATCTTCTCTGTGTTATTTGCCAAGAAGCAAGTAGAAACTGTAGGAAACTGTGGGGTTGATCTGTTGAGACTTGGTACCAGTTCCACTAGTACCAGTTTATCTTCAGCTGTAACCAATATGAGTATTATAAACCACCTCAGCTAACTACTGTTGCTTGGTTTTAAAAATAATATCTAAAATGAAACTAGCATATCATTAAGTTGTCATAAATTTGGAATACACTCAGCAGAATGATCAGATATTTTATTATGAAAATCAACTTTTGCTATTGGACAAAGTCTATAAAAGACTGGTTTGGTATTACCAACCAATTACTGCTATTTTAGTAAAATAATGGGTATAACTCAATTTGTATTTTTTCCACCATGTTCCAACTGGAAACCTAGGCATTATGGTTTAAATCTGTGAATTCATTTAAGCTTCTTTTCTGAAAGTTTATCGAGAACTTATCATGAAGTTTGAAAAAGCTAAGGTTCATTTAGCAATGTTATTTTGCTCACACTGGGCATAAGTAATGTCTGTAGCATATGCAATTTTATTTTTATTCACTGTATTGTGTTTTTTAATGTATTATGACAGGTGACTTTTCTTCAGAGGAGTTTCAGAAGGCCCAAAATGCAACAGAATTATTTTGATTACATTGTGGAAGAGGTGAGCCATTGAGAGGTTATGCAAAAGTAGTAGGACATCCAGTGTTTCACAGAACTGAGCTCTGCAGCAGTGCTCTGCATGAGGCAAAGAACATAGTAACGATGAAGGTGAAGCTGAAGGATTTCTGATGACATGGCCTATAAATCCTGCATTTAGAGTCACTACTCCTGGTCACGCTTTGCAATATTGGCCATACAACTGCTATAAGGTGGTGATGGTGAGGACGACAATTGTGATTCTTTTCTTCATTTCTGTGTTGTTATGGATGTTTAAGCAGGCTGAGGACTTTTTGAGTTTCACTCATAGCTAGACAAGTGTTCAGGACCGAGATTTTCTTCTTGTTTAGTATATTCTATTAATTAAACGTTATATACATTTACAGAACTATATAAAACAATATTTTGGATTAGACTGTTAAAAGCAAGTTTTCATGTATAGTTGCCAAAACTTCAGAAGCATTTAAGTCCCACTGAGTCATTTAAGTACTTTTGAAATTATCCAGGATGTTCAGTGTGTCACCTTAAAATCATGGAAGAATATTTTTTATACAGGAGGCTAAAACCAAACCCCTCTAAGACTATTGTGTCAGCATTTTTCTAAACAATGAAAAGGTAAGGTGGAACTCCATGCAGATTTCTGTGCCCAGGAGATATGACACGTTCCCACCCTCAAATATCTTGGGGTTACATTAGACTGAAGCTTCACATGTCAACAATATCTGAAAAATATTCATGACAAAATAAAAATGTGTGTAAATCTCATCCAGAAACTCGAGAGAATACTGCTAACCAGTCTGGATACACCACTCCTACACATCATTTGTCTATTCTCAATTTAAACACCATTGTGTAGATTTTTACAGGCACAGTGAAGTCAATAACACAACCATGGCTTCCTGTAGTAGTGCATATCCACCCACCTCACAGTCATTGAAACATGAGAATTCTTCAGGAATACCATCTTATTTAAGAAAACAAGACTCTTCCAGTACATGAAGATATACATAATATACCAAGATTCCAACTCAAATCCAGAAAACCTTTATGTGGGTTACAGCTCAAGAGCTCAAAGATTTGGGTTTTCTTCCAAAGACTATGGGTAAGCAAGGTGGAAAAATGTCAACATCCTGAATAAAAGCCTCAGCGAAAGAACCCAGTGGCTTTATACTCCCACAGAAAATATGATCCACTCTGAATCACATCCACACATCAGATGGCAGATGCACCTACTTTCTCCATAAATGGGCACTGAGACACAAGCTTATCTGTGACTGTGGAAATAGACTTCAAATTATGAAACTCCTTGTCAATCAATCAATGTCCCAATCATATCCCAGTGGTATCTCTGAAGTCCACTCTGGAACCTGAAACAAATCAATTGGATTGCTGGTCTAGACTTGCACAACTAACACTGCTATTTTTAAGCCATACAAAAATTGAAGTATGTGAGCAAATCCACAGTGGTATGAGAATTTTAATATTTGCATTTCCTGACTTTACTTAGAATGTATTTCTTGAAAATAGCATATTAATATAAGTTTATGCAATATATAAAGATTACATGAAGCTAAACATGGAAGGAGGCAGAGGATTGCAGAAGAGCATGGGGTGAGGAGAGGGAAGACTGATTAATACCTTTTGCTTCTAAACATGTGGTTTTCAGACTTACTGAGTTAAAGCTTAAAATAACACCCTTGTCTGTGCAGAATAACAGTACATAAAAAAAAGTACTCACCCTGACTTCATAAACATTATCTGAATAATCCACAGTCTGGCAGATATAACTGTATCCTCGAGCGCTGGATGCCAAAAATAGCTGAAAATATTAAAATTATATATGAGGGGAAAGAGTCCATAAAAAGATAATTTTATTATTTATTAGTGATTTTAGTGTTATAAATTTACTCCCAAAGTAGTATTTTAAATATTTTTTATTTGCAATACAAAGATGCTATTTTAAATATTTAAATGGTCAATATTTAGTTTTAAGAATGTACCTTTTCATATCTTGTGGTTTCAGAACAAGTGGTCCCCTAAATTAAACATAAAATACTCAGAGAGAAAAAAAAGAAACTGAATAGTCTGCAAAGATATTTAGAGAACAGACTAAATTACGACTTACACTGTGACCTAAAGCAATTCATACATGGATCCTGCCACCAGAGGGAGCAAGATTCTAAGACACAGAATCCCTTAATGAAACCAAAAAGAAGAGTAACTTTATGATATGATATAGGGAGAGAAAATTATCTCTCAGATAGCTGAGATTTAGGTCATTCGGGGCTATAATATTATAACCAACACTTGGAACTGTACACAGAGGCAAATACAAAACCAGTAAAAAGCAGTGGTATTGTGTTCATATACACCCCACTTTGAGGCTAACTACTGCATTCTGTACTAGGAGAAGCTTCCAAGTGCTCTGGAAAGGTCATCCCAAATCAAGCACTTTGCAGTAATTTAGCCTGCAGAAGATAAAGTTTTCAATCACTGTGATGAATTCTCATCAGAAGGAAGGGGCCACAGCCTTTTGGTCAACTATAAAAGGTGTCATGCTGCCTTCCTCCCCCGCCACGACTCCAAATTCAAAGACAGCAATGAATCATGTCCGACTTCCAGGCTGTCAGCCATAATGGCACAGAGTGGTTACATAGATGACCTCCAGAAGAGAAAGCAGCCTCTGTTCCAGCCTCTACTGTGCAGTCACTTCTATCTTATTCAGATAAATCTTCAATGAATTTACTGCTCTGTGTCCCCATGTCTTGTAAGATACTGGAAGAGGAGGAAAAGAACAGAGTAGCTAACAAAGACATAGTGTAAAGTTGCATGTCATTCAGATACTGATAAATCTGCAGCTCGTGGCATCAAGCTTCACTAGCTGCTGTATATACACATGCTGAAAGGGAGAGATGACAAAAACAACCCTTCACAAAAGAGTTAATAGGGAGAGAGAAAATTTAAAACAGCACAGTCTACTGAGTCCTCTTACAACTCATTGTAAGACCAGCCCACTTACTGGCCTGATCACACCTATGAGTTCACATATTGTCAAAATAGGGATAAGGGGGTAAAATTCTATGGCTTATGTTATACATGACACACAAGATGATCTAAATCAGGGGTCTCAAACATGCAGCCTATAGGCCGCATGCGGCCTGCGGAGCCCTTCCCTGCGGCCCTCCAAGCTCCCTGCAGCCCCCTGCGCCCCCCCCCCCCCGTTATTTTCTGGGGCAGCTAAACTCTCCACCTCCTCTGCCCACCCCGCGCTGCTTCCCACTCCTCTACCTACCCCCAGGCAGTTCTCTGGAGGCATAGCAGTTTCTGGGAAAGAGGTGCCAGGAGCGGTAAGCCTCCCGCAGAGGGAAGGAGGCCTACCAGGCTCCCCATGCTCCCCCCCCCCCGCCTACCTCCAGGCATTTTCCACTGCCAAACAGCTGTTGGTGGTGCTTAGCACTTTCCAGGAGGGAGGAGTGGGGAGCTGCACACTCATAGGAGGAGGTGGGGCAGGGGAGGGAACCCATGAAAGGAGTGGAGTGGGGGTGGGTCTGGGGACAGCGAAAGGGGCGTGTCAGTGATGCGACCCTCAGGCCAATGCACTAGTCCTCATGTGGCCCTTGTGGTCATTTGAGTTTGAAACCCCTGATCTAAATGGTCCTTTCTGGCCTTAAAAATCTATAAGTGTCACAGTCAAAAGGTTTCTAAGACTGTTGATGGATTTAGCCATCAGGAAGGATACCTGGACAGCATTTTGAAGTTTAAATGGTATCTAATGTCTAGTGATTTTACTAGGTTATCTGATTTATGTCAACACTATAGGGCATTTCAAACCAAATTCTGTCATCTGCTATGAAATGGTTGCCTATGAATTTTGTGATAATACAGAACATTGGGAATCTTGCATCATGTTACTAATGCAAGTTAAAATATCCTTGAATCAGTAAATCACTAAATCATGCTATCTGAAATCTAAGCGGCATGGCTATAAAAAAGGGGTTGTCAACTTGAGCCTGAGAAGGAGCCAGAATTTACTGATGTACATTATCAAACAGCCACAGTAATACGTCAGCAGCCCTCCATCAGTCCCCCTCCGGCCCCCACTCCCAGCACCTCCTACCCATCAGTGCCTCCCGCTCCCTTCCCACACCTGGTGTGCAGGAGGCTCTTGGGGAGAGGGGTAGGAGCGAGGACACAGCAGGCTGAGGGGAGTGGGTGTGAAGGGGTGAAGTGGGGGTAGGGTGACCAGATGTCCCAATTTTATAGGGACAGTCCCGATTTGGGGGTCTTTTTCTTCTATAGGCTCTCATTACCCCCACTCCCTGTTCCAACTGTCTGGTCACCCTATGTGAGGGCAGGGCCTGTGGCAGAATCATGGGCTGAGCAGAGAGCACCGTATGGCACATTGGAAAGTTGGCGCCTATAGCTCCAGCCCCTGATTCAGTGCCTATACAAGGAGCCGCATATTAACTTCTGGAGATAATGATCTTAAACTAGAGTAACAAAGTTAAAAGCTTACTACACACAGTATCCTAATTTATTTCTTGCAAAATAAAAGAACTCAGTATCAACAGCCAATATATATTAGAATTTAATGTGTTAGGAATACACAAATCTGATTCATTTCCTCTGTGAATCCAGTCTTTCTGGGGCTATTTGAGATTCCCAGTAGTAGACAAATCTTAAGTAGTCACCTAAGTATCACCTATTGCTGTGCAACTGCATCTGCCGTGCTAAAACTAACCTGGATTTAAAACTAATGGGCCAATATGAACTAGTATGAAACCACCCCAGAAACTTATCTGGGCAGAATGTCACTCTGCTTACCCAGGTCAGGCAATAAGAAAACAAAATATAAAGGCTCAGACACAAATGTGTAACAAAAAAGTGTTGCAAACATGGAGAAATCAAGTTCATTTTTAGAGACTGCTGTTTTAATCTTCCAAGGTTATCAGACTCTTCACTAAATCCACAATTAAAAGTTGGGTTAAACTGCTATAATCTACTGCATCCTCCAGTGTCACTTTATTGCCCTCTGAGCTTGTACCAGTTACTAGTGAGAGCTTTAACATTAGATAAGCACATGAGAGACATTTCAATGATAGCAGTAGGTAGTGGAATCGTTTTTTTGAAGCTGAACTTGGTGCAGTGTGGGGATTCCAATAGCACTCTGGTAACTTTAAAGATTCTACCACAGGAGCAGAGTAACACATTGAGACTATCCTGCAATTGGTCTTGCCATTCATTAAAAGAATGGAGAAGAGTCTTGGGGATTTTCATTTACACCTTCTGCACCAGTGTTCTTCAATGCAGAGTTCACAAGATAAGCAGTGCTTTTGACCATGAATAAACTGACATTAAAGTTTTTAAGAATCAGAGAGGTAGCCGTGTTAGTCTGGAATAGCAGAGGTAACAAAGTCCTGTGGCACCTTAAAGACTAACTATAAAGTTTTGAAGCATAAGCTTTGAAGTGGGTATTAGCCCACGAAAGCTTATGCTTCAAAACTTTATAGTTAGTCTTTAAGGTGCCACAGGACTTTGTTACCTCTGCTATTAAGTTTTTAATTAGCACTAACATTTATAAACTTAGTGCTGAAGGTGTCCAACTACTGAAAAAGTAATGTAATGTGACATCAGCTACAGAATATATTATTTTTAGATCAACCATCTCTCTTTCCCCTCTCCAGCATACACTGTACCTTCATTACAAGTCTTCAGAGAGGACCTTGGAGTTGCCTTCATTCACCTTTAGCTGAAGAAATCAAATGTAGTGCTGACATTGCACTGTTTATTCTTTACAATTAGATGAGACACACACAGAGTCAAATTCTGCTATAACATATACTCTCTGCAATCCTATTGTCTTCACTGGGTGGTGTAAATTGGAGAGGAATGTGGTTCAGTATGTTCTGAATAATCTAATAGCGAGAGCAGTTTCACGGAGGAGTCATGGTTAAAATTCATTCTGTTGAAGTATGTCTTGACACAAGTAGCTTCCACATAGTCCAACAATACTGTAAAATAAACCCTTGGTCTATATGAAAAAAATAATAATTGTTGGGAACAATGGTGAACACGCAAAAAATAGATTTTTAAGAGTCCAGTTCCTAAAAGCTGTTAGTTTAAACTGCACAGTTCACTTGCTTAATTTCAGGCTCTTGGCAACAGATCTTGTGCTAGCAAAATCTAAATTCTTCCATCAAGGAGTTCATTCACTTGCTGAAAATCTTTCTTTGGATTAAGACAGTCACAAATTTTGAATTAGCAGAAGGTTTGATGAACTGATGTGCATTGCACTAAAAAGCAGTACGAGCTATTCTAGTAATCAGGAATCAGAGAGGTAGCCGTGTTAGTTTGGATCTGCAGAAGCGACAAAGAGTCCTGTGGCATCTTAAAGACTAACAGAAGTATTGAAGCATAAGCTTTTGTGGGCTAATACCCATGGCTAATACCCATGCATCCGACGAAGTGGGTATTAGCCCACAAAAGCTTATGCTTCAATACTTTTGTTAGTCTTTAAGGTGCCACAGGACTGTCGCTTCTAGCAATCAGAGCATTCAGATAAACATTTCTCACCTGATAATGTTGTATGCAAGATAATTCCTCGCCCACACAAGGAAATTCACTGTCATAACTGTAGCAGAATAATATTCTGTGATAGCTATACCTTAACTCCCCTTTGGAATACCCTATGCTGAATAAAGTGTCCACACGGGAGATATTCCAGAATTGCTACTGAGGAGTAACATACTCTGCTTTAGCCATGCTGGTCAATTTACTCATGTAAATGTAAGAAAGGTGAAGTGTAGCAGGCAGCAAGACTAAGTAACTTGGCTATCATAAATCCATGTTTGTGAAATCTCATGATTTTCAATAGACAACTCTAAGAACTGAGTAGGAATACTATTGTTAAGCTTTTGCCTTGCTGCCCTTAACTAAAAGAAAATACAATTTAGCTCTTTTGTTCTCTTTCTAAAGATCAACAAAAGTTTGAATTTTCATTATCTCATTAATATTTTGCAGACATACATTGAAAATACAAGGTAATATAATGTAGATATTCTTCAGCTTCTAACACAATAGCTTGTCTGAGGTCTGGAAGAAAAAAAAACTAACAATGGGGTACCAAATTCTGATTTTAGTTATACTAGTATAAATCTATAATAACTCCACTGACTTCCATTGATATGCTCCACAATTGGGTAATTGTGAGAAGAATCTGATGAAGGGACAGACATACCTTCCACTCAAAAAGGATTTTTACCATCAGTGCTAAAACAAAGCATTAAATAAGTCAAGCTATTCTACTTGACTCCTACATATTGTTTCTACAGTATGTGGATTCACAAACTTATGATATATACCAATTCCTATGACACTATTACCAAGAGAGCTCTAAAAATCCAATCATCAATGTATTCAGCTTCCAAAATAGCCAGTAAAATTATCCAATTTTATATAAAAAATTATACAATTTATCTAACACGGTCAAAGTTGTGAATTCTACCACAATTCAAAAGTATAAAAATACAAGACCAACCTCTTTGAAAATATAGAAGTTAAGTAGAACCATTCCAAAGTTGTAGCTAATCAGCAAGAAGCGCAATTGGAAGGGTTCTCTTCTCCTCATCCACTTGGGACCCAGCCAGACAGTGAGGAGGTAAAGAGTGCTTATAGTCAGTGTTGGAAATGGAGACTGCATCAAGAACCAGTCATCAACACGTTTGTCTGAGGGAAATAAAACATAACAAAATTAACTGAAATAACAAACTACATGTTTTTTCATTGTTTAAATAAAATATATTCACTGTAATTTTAGGCATCACATTTCTTAAAGTTAAGAACATAAAAATAGCCATCTAGCCCAGCATCCTGTCTTCCAACAATGGCCAATACAGAGGAAATGAACAGAACAGTAATCATCAAGTGATCCATCCCATCGCCAATTCCCAGCTTCTGGCAAACAAAGGATAGGAACACCATCCCTGCCCATCTTGGCTAACAGCCATTGATGGACCTATCCTCCATGAATTTATCTAGTTCTTTTCTGAACCCTGTTATAGTCTTGGCCTTCACAACATCCTCTGGCAAAGAGTTCCACGGGTTGACTGTGAGTTGTGTAAAATAAACCCTTCCTTTTGTTTGTTTTAAACCTGCTGTCTATTCATTTTATTTGGTGACCCCCTAGTTACCTTGTTCTGAAATAACACTTCCTTATTTACTTTCTCCATACCAGTCAGGATTTTATAGACCTCTATCATAACCCCCACTTAGTCCTCTCTTTTTCAAGCTGAAAAGTCCCAGTCTTATTAATCTCTCCTCATATGGAAGCTCTTCCATACCCTTTATGTTGCCCTTTTCTGAACCTTTTCCAATTCCAATATATCAATAAAATACCAGTCAGGATTTTATAGACCTCTATCATAACCCCCACTTAGTCCTCTCTTTTTCAAGCTGAAAAGTCCCAGTCTTATTAATCTCTCCTCATATGGAAGCTCTTCCATACCCTTTATGTTGCCCTTTTCTGAACCTTTTCCAATTCCAATATATCTTTTTGAGATGGGGCGACCACATCTGTATGCAGTATTAAAGATGTAGGCATGCCATGGATTTATAGACACAATTTGATATTTTTTGGCTTATTATCTATCCCTTTCTTAATGACTCCCAACATTCTGTTCTATTTTTTGACTGCCACTGCACGCTGAGTGGATGTTTTCAGAGAACTATCCACAATGAATCCAAGATCTCTTTCTTGAATGGTAAGAGCTAATTTAGATCCCATCGTTTTATATGTATAGTTGAGATTATGTTTTCCAATGTGCATTACTTTGCATTTGCCAACATTGAATTTCATCTGCCATTTTGTTGCCCAGTCACCCAGTTTTGTGAGATCTTTTTGTAGCTCTTTGAAGTGGGTAGTCTTGTATCTTCTGCAAATTTTGCCACCTCACTATTTATCTTATTTCCAGATCATTTATGAATATGTTGAATAGGAATGATCCCAGTACAGACCCCTGGGGAACACCGCTATTTACTTCTCTCCATTCTGAAATCTGACCATTTATTCCTACCCTTTGCTTCCTATCTTTTAGCCAGTTACCGATTCAGGAGAGTACCTTCTCTCTTATTCCATGACAGCTTACTTTGCTTTAAAGCCTTTGGTGAGGGACCTTGTCAAAGGCTTTCTGAAAATCTAAAGTACACTATATCTACTGGATTTCCTCTTGTCCATACACTTGTTGACCTCCTCAAAGAATTCTAGTAGCTTGGGGAGGCATGATATCACCTTACAAAAAACATGTTGATCTTCTCCCACAAATTATGTTCATCTATGTGTCCAACAATTTTGTTCTTTACTATAGTTTCAACCAGTTTGCCAGGTACTGAAGTCAGGGTTACTAGCCTGTAATTGTCGGGATCATCTACGGAGCCCTTTTTAAATATTGGCATCAAATTAGCTATCCTCCAGTAATTTGGTACAAAAGCTGATTTAAATGATAAATTGCAGAACTACTAACTATAATCTCACATTTGAGTTCCTTCAGAACTCTTGGGTGAATACCATCTGGTTCTGGGGACTTATTACTGTTTAGTTTATCAATTTGTTCTAAAACTCCTCAAATGACACCTCAATCTGGGACAGTTTGTCACCTGAAAAGAATGGCTGAAAAGAATGGCTCAGGTCTGGGAATCTCCTTCACATCCTCAGCCATCAGGACCAATGTAAAGAATTCATTTAGTTTCTCTGCAATTGCCTTATCCTTGAGTGCTCTTTTAGCATCTTGTTCAGTGGCCCTACTGGTTGTTTAGCAGGCTTTCTGCTATACTTAAAAAAAATTCATTATTACTTTTTGAATCTTAGGCGAGCTGTTCTTCAAATTCTTTTTTGGCCTTCCTACTTATATTTTCACACTTCATTTTACCAGAGTTTATGTTCCTTTCTAGGATTTATCTTTCACTTTTTAAAGGATGCCTCTGTTTCTCACTGCTTCTTCTAAAGGTTCATATAACATCTATCCTACCTGGCATAGATGGGCTTAGCTGTTAAGAGATAAAGCACTTGTCCTTTCACTGATTATTCATTTTTTTATAAACAAAGTATTTTAGTAACATTACATTTTTAAAAGGTCAGAAACATGCAAATTACTCTACACAACTCAAAAGCTAGTGAACTAATGTGAGTGGCAAACTATATTAGTCAGGTCCACAAAAAACAATTGTGCCATTGTCCATCACAAACTGTAGTCACGTTATTGCAACAAAATTCATAGGCACCAAGGTCATTCAGGTTCAAGTATAGATACACATAGATGTGATAAACCAGAGAACTCAAAATTTAAATTGCTTTCATATTAGTTTAAATTGGGCATTAAATAACTTAACCACGCTAGGTTTAATGCAGGACCAATTGTTATACTTGATATATAGGTCAGCGCCCTATGCCTCAGATCTAAAGGTAATGATAAGAGTATTGGAAAACTACTAAATAAAACAGTTTAAAGGGCTGGCTTACTGAGAGTATCCTGTGCTGCCATGTGGAAAACCAAGGTTTTATTTACAGACTGAGTGAGTCACTCAAGAGCACCACTCCAGAGATCTGAAGTTATACTTAAAGGCCCGGAATTTGCTGTACTAAGTCCTGGTTCGGTGTCAAAAAAGTATTGTAAGTCTGAGGACCTAGTGACATCTTTGAGATGCACTAATTAAAGCATGGCTCCACTTTGAAAAAGAACTCTGTAAAAAATTGCACCAGTTTAATCAGATCTGCTTTTTATCTGTACTTAGAATTGTATCTAGTTACTCTACATACAAAGAGTAACTTTTCCATTACCTTCAGCACAACCGTAGGAGTGTGAGAGCATGAATTGCTAGCACCATATGCACACATATGACACATGCAGGTAATCATACACATTGCACTCAGTACAATAAACTGGGTAGCCTTCCTCCCCACTGCTGCTGATCTTCTACCTGCATTTTTTAAAAATCTTATGGCTTTTTATGTAGCCTATGTTTAGGGTATGTCTGGTTGACTAGGGTTTGGGATTTTTCTATCATTTCCTGTGAGCAGAATATATTAAATGATGCAAGATCTTCTGTATCAGCAGAGTTCTATAGCATAATTTCTTCTGCTACTCTGGAGCAAGATACCACACTGTAATCCAAAAGTACTTTGTCATGCATGAGTAAAATGAAATAAAAAGGGAATCCTTGGAACAGAGAATGTGCCCCATACTGTTGGAAATCATAATCCCAAATAAACCCTAAGAAAGAAGACAAAAGTAAAAAAAGAAACAGGTAAATTTTTAGTTACTGGTCCAATAGTTTATTGAACTAGTGCTTCACCTCTGACAAAAATAGCCAGATATAAAATCTCCTCCTTTATTTTCATTTCCTTCCAAAATACAGGAGACATTTCATCACCACCTTCCTTCCACAAAACACTAAATGCACTAGACTCCAATAAACTTAAAAGAATAATACAGTTTCTGGAAGGTTTTCAGATCCCCTCTCTCCTGGGATAGATCTGGCAACTGAATCTTGATGAGCAGACACCTATATCAGTGATTAGCTCTAATGACTTTATCAGGGCTGCATACTGCTGCAGGTGCCTGCCAATGCAGATCTGTTTCAGGATTATGGCTGAAGATTTCACGTGGGGCTCTGAAATTCAAAAACAGGATGCAAACTTGACAAAATGCAAAAAAAAGGCTAGTATAGCTGAAATCTCCAAGTGACAAGAAAAAATAGTTTTCTTAGTGTAATTACATTCTCTTTTGTGCAAAGACGCAACACTATGCCTTTAAATAGGTCATCAAATCACAATACAAAGTATAATGCTACAAGATATACAACATCTGGTAAAAAAAACAGAATATGGATATGTTCTACTTATGGCAAAATCTTCACCACTTATGCAATACCTGAGGAAACATCTCAGTGGGGTGGCAATCCTCCTCACAATGTACAGAGAAAATTACACTGCAACTACACAGTTGCTGTTACAACCCCTGAACTGTAACTGTGCTTGCAGCTTGAGCAATGGATCTGCATAATTCAGATACACGGTTAATTTAGTTCCCCAGTCCTTCCAAAACATTTTCAAAGAGAGCACAATGTAACTGTTATGCTACTCTCAATTCTCCACCAATTATGTTATGCTATACAAAGCACACAAGATCTTTTATAGGGGAGAAGGTAACCTGCTGCATTTATTGAGAATGCAACAGTTAGCATTTGCTTTTTAGTTACACATACACACCATGCACCTAATGGTTAATGTTTATAGTTACCAGTACAGAGTTTGGATCAATATAGTGGCTAGCCAGAGTGGTCACAGAGGGGAGGCAGGCTCCTTCAGTCACAATCTAATGCTCCTGGAGTAGTGGCAAGACGAACCCAAGTCCCATGGCAAAGCACCCTGTTTTTATAGGGGTTTTTTGGTTAAAGTCTATGGATTTTGCTGTGTCAGTAAATGACTAGTTACTTCTTAACTGATGACAGGTTCAAGAATAGCAGCCGTTAGTCTGTATCCGTAAAGAAAGCGAGGAATACTTGTAGCACCTTAGAGACTAACTAGTTTATTTCAGCATAAGCTTTCGTGGGCTATAGCTCACTTCATCGAATGCATAGAAGTGAGCTATAGCCCACGAAAGCTTATGCTGAAATAAACTTCTTCATTGGTGTTATTTTTTAATATTTACATTTTAAAACACCTCCAAAAGGGTCATTCTGTTCTGAGTTAATTTAAAAATAATCACTTGTCTTTAGGGATGTCATCTTCCACCTTAGAGTTGTCAATCTGCCCCTCCTCAATCATGGATGTGTGTTAAAGCCATTTAGCCAATCCTATATATAATGGAAACCAGTTCAAGCCAGCACCCCCAGCAACTCTAGTTCCAGCACCTATGGGTTCTACTATGGTTTAGGTCAGGGGTCAGTAACCTTTCAGAAGTGCTGTGCCGAGTCTTCATTTATTCACTCTAATTTAAGGTTTCACGTGCCAGTAATACATTTTAACATTTTTAGAAGGTCTCTTTCTAGAAGTCTATAATATATAACTAAACTATTGTTGTATGTAAATTAAATAAGGTTTCTAATTTTAAATTAAGCTTCTTAAACATTTTTAATTAAAATACAGAACCCCCAGACTAGTGGCTAAGACCCAGGCAGTGTGAGTGCCACTGAAAATCAGTTTGCGTGCCGCCTTTGGCACAGGTGCCATAAGTTGCCTACCCCTGTTTTAGGTGTTATGTGCTTGCATAAAGGGGTGACAAGATCCCACTCACTTCCCTTACACTGAAAGCAATTTGAGATATGCTTTGGCTAATCAATTCTACTATTGACATTCCACTAATAATGAGTTAATTGTTGGTACCTTCTATCACACCTACTACATCACGAGTTCTTATATTAATTTAGGAGACAATACTAAATACAAAAGATATATTTTTACAGTAGAGCTACTGAAATGTATTCAATATATCAGGAAATAAAGCAGTCCTCTGAAGGAGTGTATCATGTCTCAACATTTCTTTTCTAAATTAGTTACTTTGCATGTCAATGCCAACCCCATTTATAACAGCTTAAATTAACTCACACAGCGATGATCAAATCAAACAATACATAATAAGTACCTTCAGTAAAACAACTTCACTACAGTTTACTGATTTAAGGTTGCTTGACTGAGGTATACAAAAGAACATAGTCTGCTGTTGCCCTGAGTTTCTTTTCAGAAAAATTAATTCACACAGTCAGATAATATGTTGTACTTATAATGAAAGTATTTTGTTAACAGTCAAAAAGAAAGAAAATTCAGAAACATCCTTACATTAGCAAAAAATCAGTACTATTATGCACCCTAGTCATTAGACAATGTGATGACCATAAATGACATCTGCTGGGCACAGAAAACTGTTTTTTAAAGTGACTTACTGATTTATTAAATCCAGCAAATTCACATGCAAGAAGTTGAGAAATGAATCTTCCCATGAAAATTAAATGGAAAAGCAAGAAAGCTGACCCCTCCAACTGCTTCAGTTCAAAATTACCAATGCCTTTATCTGATTAGAATAGACAGAGAGTGACTGAATGTTTCAGTGGATTAATGCATTTATCTTCCAAATCCTAAGACCCAGATTCTAATTTGATCACAAGTAAAATGACTTGTTACAGCATAGCCAACAGCACAACTACATCTCTTTTTGTAAGAAAAATAAAATGTATATTTCAAAAAGGTAAGAGTTTTCAGTTAGCCAAAAGAGTGAACAAAACAAAATCACCCAGGGAGTGTTGCAGTCATGAATGTTAATGTTTTTACCACATGAGAAATATAGTTATACAAAATTCAGACCTATATACGGAGTAAGTTTTGCTGCAATTGTGAGTGGGTGGGGATGAAAGTGCTTCAAAAGCCCACATTATAAATCTGAAGCAAGAGATAAAGAATATATATTTTATTCTTTATTTTTTTTTTGGAAGTACTTGTCGTGTGGTATTTAATTCTCCTTATGAGACACACGGTGCATTAGCATAAGTTGCACACATGCACTGGGGGGACAGAAGCTCAGTAAATGGCTTAAATAAAATACCTACATGCAAAGAAAACAAAGAACACAAAATTAATTTATCTTCCAAAGTTTTTAGGGAGGAAAAATAAATCATGTGGTGAGCTAAAGCTAAATAGAAAGAAGCTCAACCAAATCATATTATACGGTAATCGGTTTTTTTAGTGCAAAATTTGCATTTGTCAAATGGCTATTTTCTTTATAATTATCTGAGTTATTATGGAGACTCAAAAATTAATCTTTACAAATTATTTTGACCAGTAAGTATAAACTGTGAAAAGAGGCAGAAGAATACTGTACCTATAAATATATATTGTAGGGGAAAATCCTGCATTGGCAGGAAGATGACTGCATGGTCTAATGTGTCCTTTCCATCCAATTTCTATATTAGCTTTGGAAACATTATACATCTAAAAATACATAATGCAGGTTTAAAATATCCTTGCATTCATATTTCATGTAATAACACACAGTAGTCTAGGTTTTTAGATTAAGAGCATATTCATTCCTTAGCTAGAAGGTTGCTACTCACTAATTTATCTGGGGAGCCCTTCAAAGTACAGTATTAATAGCAATGGCTACTATTCTCAGGGCAAAGACACTTACAGTGCCAATCCAGCATATCCATCTGTCCAATTACCATCACTTCTGAAGATGTCTTTAAACGGTTATATTTCTAAAGGCATGCTTCATGAGCAAGCTTTTTTAGCTCAGTTATTTTGACAAAAAATAATATTTTAAATAATTCCATAAAAATAATAGTATCCCAGATATTACTAACCAGTTGATCACTTCCTGAGGTACTGTAATATTTTATTTGACTTTTCAGATACCTTCAGTCAGCTCTCCTATTGTAATCATTAATCAAGGACTTTACAAAGAGTGCCATCGTAAGGAAGCAAGTCCGGATTAATGAGCTCACACACATTAAATTACAACAAACCTTTTATAAAAGCTTTAAATTAGCTTCCTTATGATGGGGCTTTTAAGAATTTAAACTGCTAAAAGAAACACTATGCTTCAAAAATAATGACCCAAATGTTCATTAAGTAATGGTCCTGCAGACATTTACTAACAAGTACAATATTTACTACTACACATAATCTACTTGACCTGAAGGGAATCACTCACTAATAAGTGTCTGAAACACTCGGACCTAAGCCTGTAAACTGAAGAATTAGCACACATAATAAACATGTCAAATATTGCATTTATTGCAAATACATTCCACCACATTTTTTTTAGCTTGTCAGAAGAGGAAGGGCTAATTAACTTAGCAGGCTGCACCTAGGAGAGAATTAGGCTGGTTAGGGAGACCCAATAGAAGATGAAGCTCAGCTAAGTAGGTGTACAGTAGGGGTGGGCCCATACAAAGCCAGAAGTCTGAGAACAGAAGGGGGCTATAGGGGAAGTAGTTTGGAGTCATTCCCTGGGAGGAGGGAGGTATGTTTGGAATCTACTCTGGCAAGCACCTGAGAGGAGTGAAGCAGTCACAGGGAGCTCCTGTGGTATCCTGGAGGGCCAGTGCTAGTGGACAAAATAAGGAATGAGCACAAAGAAATAGTAACAGGAGTTCCCCAGGCCACCACTGAGGAGAGTGCCCTGGTCTTGAATTAGAGGATGACCTCGAAAGATAGCCAGACAGTTCATCTGGCGAGTCTTTGATACAGAGCCACCCTGCCATGGAAGGGGAGATACACACAGTGATCCAGCTGGAGGACCAAGTCATTAACAGTGTGTGTGCGCGGAGTCCCAGTGAGTGAGAGGGAACACTGTGAGAGCAAAACAGTGGAAGGGGTATGTGGCAGGGAAAAGATAAAAACCCCATGAATGCTCTGCCCCTGCAGGCTAAGCCCTGCTTTCTGGCAGGAGGGCCTGGGGCAGAGGCTTGGAGTGGCCAGCAGGGAGCCCTAATGAGGGCTAGATCACAGTACTAGGCTGGGCTAAATGGATACAGCTGAGGCTGGGAGCTGAGAGGGCTAGAAAAGCCCTGGCCCTACTCAGTTGGAAGGCAGGCCAGGAAGGGGGAAAGGAGGCAGCTGCTCTGTCTCCTCACTGCAGGCAAGGTGCCTCTAGGGCCTGGAGACCCTGGAACCAGGACAGAGAGGGTAACTGTTGGGGGGTGGAGGGGAGCACTTTTCTTGCACTGAAGCCACTAAATCTGCACTATAAATAAAGGGAACACCAGAAAAGGGTATGAAGACCTTTCTTTTGATCAGCCAGAACACAGGGAAAGCCAGAGAGACCTGTGTGGACCCTGTGATGGTACCAGACCTTGAGAAGGCAGGAAGAGGTGCCCTAGAGATGAGTGAAGACTGTTGCTCAGTAGTTCAAGCTAACTGAAACCTCAGAATGGACAAGAGAAACGCTTTCCAGATGAGCTGCAAATATACCCTTTAAACCCTTTGGTGAATGACTAATAGGGTTACCGTCTATTTCCCCGGACATGTCCGGCACTTTCATCTTTAAACAGACGTCCGGGAAGAACTGGTAAAAAGGTTGAAAGGGCCAAGATTTATTTTTTTCCCCTCTCCTCCCTTTGCCTCCCCTGCCCTACATGCGGAGTGTGGTGCAGCTGATAGGGCCTGATTGAGCTGCTCCCATTGGCTTCCAGCAGCCAGAGCCCCTCTCCCCCTCCCGCTGCCTCAGCACTCTGTGGGGGAGGAGGGGCTGTGCGCTTGCAGAGCAGCACCGCAGCCTGTTTGCTTCCATGTATAGCCAGCATCTGAGTGGCCTGGTAAGGGGAGTCCTGGGGAGGGGGAGGAAATCAGGAAGCAGGGGGGGTTGGATGGGTTAGGGGTTCTGGGGGTCCTGTTAGGTGGTGTGGAGTGGTTGCATAGGTGTGGGAGTCCTGGGAGGCTTGTCTAGGGGTGTGGATAAGGGTTGGGGCTGTCAGGGGAAAAGTAGGGGGTAGCAGGATTCCAGGTGGGCAGTTAGAGTGGGGGAGTCTCCGGAGGGGGCAGTCAGGGGTCAAGGAGCAGGGTGGCATAGGTAGGGGGTACTTTCCTGAGGAGGAAGTTGGGTCACAGGAGGGGGCAGTTGGGACAAGAAGCAGGGGGGGGGGGTTGGGGATTCTGAGGGGGGCAGTCAGGGGGTGTGGGAAGTGGGAGGGAAATGGATGGGGGCTGGGTGGAGGTAGGACAGGGATCCTGTCCCCACACTCCCCCATGTCCTCTTTTTTGATTCTTGAAATATGCTAACCCTAATGACTAACCAGTCTGTCCAATTTGAGTTTGAAGGTGAGAACTGACCTCCTGTCGGTTTCCTTAAACAGGAGGAGGGGGAAAAACCAATGATTTTCTCACCCAGGCCTCTGCTAAATTCCTCCTCTGACACTTCAGCCAGTTGTGCCATAGAGAGCACTTCAAGTGACACTATTGCCTCTAGTTTGTTCCAAAGCTTAAATCTGACCAAACCTAGCCGTTTGCAAGACCCATACAGATGTCAGGTTTTTTAAATTTCAGTAGAAACAATTTTCAAAAATATACTCTCATATGGCATTCGCAATCCAAACATTGCAGTATTTTGCTGTTATATGAAAAGATGCTACTGAACTGTGGTAAGAGGACTCAACGGGCCCTCTCTCAGAAGAAAAAGATCCTATCCAGCTGCTTTGCCCCGATATTACTTCACTGGACGGGGGTAAGGTACCTTAAGCTTTTATTCAGCACGCTGAAGGTTGCTCATTAGAAAATAGAACAACCCCCAATATCAGAAATTGGAAGCTTTTATAACACAGATATACATATTCATGTAGCTCATTGATTATTCATTTATACCCGTACATGGTTAAAACTATGTGGAAACCGGAAGGTTACATCGGAAACATATTCATTGGTTCTAATTTGCCGCAGTGCTGAGCCTGCGCAGGAGATTTCTCACCTTTAGCCTATATTAGTAACATTATCAAGGTCTTACTTTTGGAAGTCACACAACAACACCAGGTGTCTTATCTCAGTTAGTATAGGAGTGTTTTGAGTAGAACACTCCCTTATTTTTCCCATGAGTTGCATTTTTCACATTTGAGGCTTATTAGCTATTTTCAGTTAGCAGTCTGAGATTACCCAGAGTGCTTGACTGCAGTTAGCTAACTAAGCCTGTGTATGTCTTACATACATTTGCTTATTACAACATAGGGTAAAGATGTTTACAATAGAACAAGAGCAGCAAACTTCTATCATCAACTGAAGTAAAACTGACTAATTCAAGCCAAGAAAAAGGCAAAAAGTAAATACAATTATTTCACTTCTAATAATGTTAAATATTGGTAACATGGGCAAAGTGGTGGATTTTTAAGGATTTTAACATGACTGTCGTCTTAAGAATTGATGCTCCTTTCCCTCTGTGTGAAGTCACAGAATGCTAATAAATTAACTAACGCTTCTGAGTCTCACGTGTCTTGATTTACCAATGTCCAGTGATGGCAATCCACCACAACCCTTCATCAAGTGTTCTAATGGTTAATTGTTGTCATTGTTTCAAATGTGCACCTTATTAATTTGAATTTGTCTAGCTTCAAATTCCAGCACTGGATATTGTTATACCTTTATCTGTTAGACTGAAGAGACCTCTTATCAAAATCTGTTCTGTTACTTACAGATTGTGACCAACTCACTGAATCTTCTCTCTGATCAAATAAACAGATTGAGCTGCTTGTGTCTTTTTTCCTGTAAGGCATGTTTTTCAATCCTTTAATCAGTTTGCTGGCCCTTCTCTAAACTCACTCCAACATTAACCAGCCTTCCTGGCTGTCTGATTGGGCCTTATCTTCACCCATCACCATTTCAACTATACTAGGCTAGGATAGGCCTAGTGTAAGAGGATTCCACACACACCATTGTTGTGACAGCCATGGTAAGTGTTCAGAAGAGCACTGAGGAGTGAGTATGTGGTGAATTATATAAACAGTAGTCCAAAAGTGAGTATGGGAGCCAAGCAAATGGCCTTTGTCAATTACTTTCCCATTTAAAAAAAAAAAAAAAGCAACATTTAATTCAAAATCTCTCTTCTCCCCTCACTCTAATAATAATAATAATAATAATAAACCTCCTCCGTTGAGCCGGGTACAAGCAGTATTAAAAGTTGCAAGCCAAAAACTGTTCATCTTAAAAGGTATAAACCACCAAGAAAGTTTATGCTGAAATAAACTAGTTAGTCTCTAAGGTGCTAAAAGTATTCCTCACTTTCTTTACGGATACAGACTAACACGGCTGTTATTCTTGAACATATCAAGAAAGGTTTGTAGAATGAAAACCACAAATATAACTAGTAATGTATATATTATAAAAAGAATAAGTTTAAAAGACTGCACAGCTACATCTAAGGCTCTATTCCAGTAAGAATGGAGATTGAATAACTTTGCACCCCTCTGCTGTTTGTGACTTCCCATAATAGACTTATTCCAAGAATCATCTTATATTGCTGTATCACATCATCGTGCAAAGGGTATATGTTGCAATTAAAGAGAGCAGTTGCTTAAAGAAAAGGGTGAAACCATTGCACATTGAATAAAGGAGCCAAGTTCACAGGGTACATAAACTTGCTGTGAGGTCAAAGATTTTTCAAGTCCAAAAGATCACTTTGTTCAAACCACTTCCTGACTTGCATCCTTTTCACCTGCCCCCATAAAGTTGACTACAAATCATTGGTGAGTGACTGTGCATATGCACATGCAAAAATCAGCCTGTGGGAACATGTAAAGAGTGAATTCTTCAATGCAGGAAACACATCAAGTCTGCACAGTAGTACATGGCTTCCATACATTCACAACTTCGTTATTGCCAAACCAAATTTCTCTAAACAGGGCAAAGTATACTAAGATTGGCATTCCTACATGCCACATCTGAAGTGTTAAAACAAAAGTTTAGTTTATTAGCTATGAGCAGACATACATAAATCAAAACATTCATCCTAAAGGTTTAACTGATTCAAAATACCTACAACTAAGCCACTGCCAATATAATTCTAAGACAGTACAGTCTTTTTGTGAAACATGGTGGAAGGAAAGGCGAATGGAAAACTTTCCAGAAACCAGGAATAAGAAGCTTCAGACAAAATTATATTTAGTTTTGTGACAACTGTAAGAAACTAAAATGAAAACTTCAGAATGGAAATATTACTTCCTCTTTAATTGCAGCGTCACTGTAACTCATTCCTTTGTTGAAATTAGCAAATCAAATTTGAGCAGAAAGCTTGATAGCCAAGACACATGTACCCCCATTTGATTCAGACTGTGAGTTATAGGAGTATTAGTGCGCACCAGGATAAATGCATGCATCCCACACCTATGGAATAAACTGCAGTACCAGATCAGACCCTGGGTCATCTAGTCTAGCTTATATTTGGAAATCCTGAAATGGAAAGTTATTAAATGATACTTCCTTATGCACAGGTCTTCCTAGCCCCTTGGTGAAAAACCAACTAATGTCCAGAAGCATGGGGGTTTACATCTTTCAAACTTTATTTTATAATCTTTATTAATGTAACTCTGTTCTCATCCATCTAAATGGATATTTTTCACATACTTACAAGCACCAGAAGACTGTAGGCATAGTGCTGAAATGCTTCCTTGACATGCACTAGCACAATGAAGTGACATTAGTCTAATTTAATCACATGACAGTCCTAGCAGAGACTTTTAAAAATCTGTTACAATGATGCTACAGGCATGGAAGGATTTTGGGGCTGGAGGTAGTTAGAGCTTATAGATGCCCCAGATAACCAATGCTGTTGTGAGGGCCTGCAGCTATGAACGACATCTACCATAAGTTCCTCTGCTGAACCACCAGCTCCACCGGAGGTCACAACGGAGACAGGATACAGCTCAGTGGAGAAATGGCATTTCCACCATAAACCAAAAAAAGTCCCAAACCCACTAACCACAGGGTGGTGGTTGTTGGGTTTTTTTTTTTTTTTTTTTAATGCTACAGAACTACCAGTGTTTTAAAGTCAGTACTGCCTTTGCTGAGGACTAGCAACTTTGCTTCTGGGGTGTGTGTGCGCGCTGATTAAAACAGTTATATCTAACTTTTTTAAAAAAGCCAAATCATTTCTGGGCACACTCAGTGAGCATCAGCGAAAACCTTACATTTAAAATTAGGTTGTTTTTTCTTTGACACCATCACACACTTATCCTACCCAACCATGTTAAACATGGGAAGGATGCTGCTGGGACAAATGGTTCCAGGCAGGTATCCCATGTACTCTTACCATATGGCATGCTGAGCAAATCTACAGTGCTTCAGCATGCTCTGCATTAACTGTCCATGTGGCCCCAGTTGATGCACATTAAAAGCTTCCTAGGGCACTTTGGCATACAGCTGCTTCAAATTGTAGTATGCCAAAGCACACTAGGATACTTTTTGGGCACGCCGTACAGGTTCTGCACAGACACTTAGCATACTGGACCACTGCAGATTTTCAGCCCCCCCAAGTGCCAGTATGTGTACATGTAGAAATGCCCTCAGTGAAGAACACATTGCAAAATGTTTAATAGAACTGATATATATGGTTTTAACATCAGTGCCAGTACTATAGGCATGAAAGAAAAATGTGGATCTTAGAATTTCATGGTCTCGTCTTATTTATTACATCCTACAACATTCTGAAAGTTCATTTTTACCTCTCTCATTTGCAAAGATCCAGCCATGTCAAGAGGGGCACTACTGTTCTTCTAACCTAATCCCACTAAAAATACTCTCTAATCATACAACAATAGTAAAGGTTTACATCCTATTCACTTCAGAGGCCTAAACTTTAAAATCTATTTGGGGCCATTTAAATACAGTAAACCCTCGATTTAACGGACCTCGATTTAACGGACTTTGGATGCAACGGACAAAATTTCTGAGCAAGTCGGATACATTCCTGATCCATTTCTGGTGGGCTGGCTGCCGGCTCCCGGCTGCCACCCGGCTCACAACAGCGGGCGGGCTGGCTGCCGGCTCCCAGCTGCCGCCCGGGTCCAGGCAGCGAGCGGGCGGGCTGGCTGCCAGCTCCCGGCTGCCGCCCGGGTCCAGGCAGCGGGCGGGCTGGCTGCCGGCTTCCGGCTGCTGCCCGGGTCCAGGCAGCGGGCGGGCTGGCTGCCGGCTTCCGGCTGCCGCCCGGGTCCAAGCAGCGGGCGGGCTGGCTGCCGGCTTCCGGCTGCCGCCCGGGTCCAGGCAGCGGGCAGGCTGCGGAGCTGTCGCCCTGACCCTGTGGCGGGCGGGCTGCTGCTCCGACAGCTCATTTTTTTATTATTATTAAATAACAGACTTTTTGATTTAATGGACACCCCCTCGCCCGAATTAGTCCGTTAAATGGAGGTCCTACTGTACTTATTAAACAAAGAATGTTTTCTTTAAAAACAAGCAAGTTAAATGCAGCAAGCTATATTAATACAACATTATGATTGAACAATCACAAGAAGTCAACACACAAGTTAAAGATCCAGCAACATTAATTAACAAGGCACATTACACTTCCTGTATATTTTGTCACTTTTCAAACTGTGGTTCATGTATTCCCAGTGCTCCATGTAGCACTCATGGGTCATATGGTGTTTTGTTGCTTCAAAAAAAGAAAAAAGAAAAGAAAAAAAAGCTACATTCATTAATTCTTTTCTGCTACTAGTTTTGCATGCAAGGAATTGTTTTTTCACACTGACAAGATGTAAGCAGAAGTGGGGAAGAAATGATCCACAGAAGACACAATCCATGCTATGAAAAAGTTTGTGAACCTATTTTTTTAAATATATTTTAATGACAAGTGTATTACACCTTAAAAAACACTTAAAAAGACACTTAAAAAATTTACAGGAATAGAAAATACCTTCATGTATACAATTCATCTTAAGTTAATATTGCTGTTGGAACTTAAATTTTTCCAGTATGTGACTTCCTGGGATTTTAAACTGCATTAACTTTATGGCAACAGCTTTTCATGTTAATTTCCTTTTGAAACAAAGTATGGTGCAATGTTCTTCCTATGTAGTTATAGATATTCTAAAACAATTATTGAGCAGACTGAAGAGAATTCATTCTTCTCAAAGGACTGTTAATTCTGAAAACTAAAGATAAACATGCTAGTGTTAACTATAGTGTTGCTGATCATTTCAGTACCATCATCCAGCTATTATTGTTGGATCTGGTATGATTGCATAGCCTGATTTTCCAAACTGCCTCTGTCACCTCTTGAGCTACCAAAAGCCCCAAATGTCCAGTATGCAGAGATATAGGGCTGAGGAAAGAGATTGTGTAGGAGAGGAGAATAGACAATTAAAATAGTAAAGTGAGAATAGACAATTAAAATAGTAAAGTGAGAATAAACCACAGACAGAATGGAAAAAGAAACTTAAGAATAAATAGATTGGATAGGAAGAAGGAAAAAACAAAAACAGTTGATAGGGTCCCCATTGTGTTAAGTGTTTTACATACACATTCAATATGTAGTTCCTGCCCCAGCGAGTTTAAAATGGGGGAAAGGAGAGGTGGGAAAAGAAATTTATTTATTTATTAATTCTGATTTTTATTTAAATTGGATTTTTTAAAATGTGAATTAAACAGGTTTAAAACAAGATCATTAAAGTTACATTTGAAATGACGACTACCTTTTTTAAGGCATAAACTTAATACAATACAGTATTTAAATCAAATCAATATTCAAGCTGTGGGTCACCTGCATGTTTAAACTAGAGGAATTAATGGATTCTCTGTAATTTCAAGTCTTTAAATCATGACTTGAGGACTTCAGTAACTTTGCCAGAGGTTATGAGTCTTTTACAAGAGTGGGTGAGTACAGTTCTGTGACATACGATGTGCAGGAGGTCAGACTAGACTATCACAATGGACCCTTCTGGACTCAAGTCTGAGTTTGCTTGACATTCTTTAAAATGAGCTGGTGGAAGTCAATAGATCAACCAGATTGGAAGTGCTAAAACAGCTTTTGACAACAGTGGCCTCTGCTGTGGGTGCAGACAGAGTATTTTCTTCTTTTCAGTTTATTCAACTGATTCAGTTCATACAAAATTGAGAACTTGATTGGGAGTTGAAAAGTAGGAAAGCTTGTTTTCCTCTTCCACTCTATGAATAAAAATGCAGTGAGAGAGGATAAGAGATACTAATTCTAAGAATCTTGAAGGACGTGGTAACAATCAGTTCAATTCACTAATTACAGAGAATATGTCCTTTTACAATCAAACTGTTTTGATATAGTTAAAACTTTTGATGTCTATTTTCCTACGTATCCAGCACATTTAAAGTACAGTTAATTACATAATTTTAAAATGCTGGTTTTGTGTTTAATTACTTAATACTTTCATCCAAACGCTGTTGGATACACATTATAAGTGAGACCCAAGAACCAGTTAATGCCAACTGGAAAGGAGACGTGCAGGGATTCTGGGTCTGAATGAACTCGAATGGGTACATTCTAGTTCAAAGGATGTCATGTGAGGTACCAGATCAAAGCTGGTGTCATGGTCATCATCGATATTATTGCAAAATGCATGTATGGACATTGTGTAAGGAATTATGTATATATATTGAAAATTATGTTCTAGGTCTGGGTCTACAGTGACTGTAGAAACAAAATAGCAAAAAACAGACAAGCCTGGGCGAGTGGGCAACAAAATGGCAGATGACTTCCAATGTTAAGTGAAAAGTAATACATAATGAAAAACATATCCCAACTAGACATACAACAATCACTCAAGAAAGATCTTGAGGCTTGTAGTAGATAGTTCTCTGAAAACATCTGTTGAATGTGCAGTGGCAGTCAAACAGCTAACAATGTTTGGAACTATTAGGAAAGGGATAGATTAAAAAAACCCACAGAAAATATAATGTCATTGTATAATTCAATGGTACGTCCACACCTTGAATACTGTGGGCAGATCTGGTTGCCTCATCTCAATAAGTACATTAGAAATGGAAGAGATACAGAGAAATTGAAGATCCCCAAAAATGACTGGGAAGGATATGATAGAGATCTACAAAGCTATGAATTTTGGGTAGAAAGTGAATAGAGAATCAGGGGTCACCCAGTGAAATGAATATGCAGCAGGTTTTAAACAAAAACAATGATTTCCCACAATGCACAGTCAACCTCTGGCACTTGTTGCCCAGGGATGTTGTGAAGGCCAAAAGTATAACTGGGTTAAGAAAATTTAAATAAACTCATGAAGGATAGGTCCATCAACGGCTATTAGGTACGATGATGAGGGATGCAACCCCATGCACTGGGTGTCCCTAAACCATCAACTGTGAAAAGCTGGGTCTGGATGACAGGATTGATAGTTTGCAATTTTCCTGGTCTGTTTATTTTCTCTGAAGCATCTGGCACTTGCCACTGTCAAAAGACTGAATACTGTGCAAGATGGACTAGTGGTCTGACACAGTATAGTCATTCTTATGTTCTTAGGGACTGGTCACCAGCAAAGGTGAAAAACAAATTTGTCAGACAAGAAGTGTTTACCTCTTATGATGTTCACATGTAAATTAAGTATTACGGTTCACAACAGGGCTTCCTCTCCCTAGTCTAAACTAAATGCTAAAGGGTTATAAAAGAAAAAGCTTTTTCAAAGAGAGAAAAGTAACAGGAAGAACCAAACAAAAAATGGGGGCGGGGGCGGACCCTATATTGAGGTGCAAATCAAAGGTTTGCTCTACTATAGTCTGCAGGGACAAAGAAGACAGTCATCCTTCACCAAGAAAGTAAATGGACAGCAAGTTTGCTTCATAAATGAGGGGTTTAAGCCAGGTGGGGCTGAAAACGCCGGAGAGAACTTTCAGTGAGGTATCCTCCTGTCTAAAGAAGCTTAAATTTGTTAGTTAAATTTAGTCTCTAGAAAACATGCAAAGATTTGTATGTAACCATTTCTTTCCAATACTCTTACATTTCAAAGAAGATTCAAGTAATAGTATTATTATTTTCACCATAAACATATCTAAGTGTTGTGGTATTTATTAAACAAAGTGGTGATCCTGAGTTGACCCTTACAAGCTGGTATATACTGTTCCTTTGGGGAACAGCAGGTCTGGTAATTCTGTGAGTTTCCAATTCTAGAGTCTGCTTGGACTTGAGGGTTGCTAAGTGCCTATCACTACTTGTAGAGAAAGTGTGGCCTGCAAGGTGGTGCTTGTGTTGACAGAGGCTAGTGAGTTTCAGGGATATGATCCACAGCAGGCACAGAAAGGACTTCCTCGGGCTGAGGGCAGGTGGCATTAGGTGTCTCACAATTCTGGGTACCCTGGTGAGCATCAAAATGAGCAAAAATATCTAGTAAATAAGAATTGTCACTTACCTCTTTCTAACATAAAAATGTAAATTTGAGAATCTGAATAATTAAGCTATAAATGTAGGTTGTTCTCCTGGTTAGCAAAAAGTAGTACCAAATTATACAACTAATGAGAATTCATTTTTTTAGTGAAATTAAGTAATACAAATGCAAAATACAAACTTGAAGTTGATTTAAATCAAGGTTTCTTGCTTACTGGTTTAAATCAATCCACCCTAGTTTAAACTCTAAGACCCTGATTTTCAACTTATACATGTACTTCTCATGGAAATACTCCCATAGACTCCAATAAGACTACTCATGTGAGTAGTTACACATGAGTAAGAATCTGCAGGACTGGGGACTAAATAGATAAGAAAGAGAAGAAAAGTATTCCAAGACCAAAAAGCTACATTATAGGGTGTTAAAGTTGAAAGTACATGAATAACTTAAAGAGGAAAATGTTACAGGGATATTGCAATTATCTCAAAACCAAGCCTTATAAATACAGAAATTCAGAGTTAAGAACTCCAAACACCTTAAAGAATGGAAATGTACATTTTGGGCATCCAAATGACCTTAACTCTGCCTTGGAAAAATAATCACAATGGTTAGGCAATTCCATGACGGCATACTCGCTCGTGTTATGTATGACGGCAAGTCATCTGAACCATTCCCGGTCACCAATGCAGTAAAGCAGGGCTGTGTGTTGGCCCAACCCTCTTCTGACATGCTTCAGATGCTTTTCATGACTGTGGCATAGGGATTGGCATTCCAGATATTCAGATACCAGACAGACGGCACGTGCCGCTTTTCCATTTGAAGAGACTACAGGCAAGGACGAAGATCTAGGAAATGACTGTTCATGATTTTCTGTTTGCTGATAAGACTGTTCTCTGAATGACAAATCTGAGTCTGACATGGAGTGGAGTGTGGACTATTTCTCTTCAGCTTGTGACAATTTTGGTTTCACAATCAACATCAAGAAGATGAAAGTGATGCATCAGCCTGCACCAGCCCGCACCATGAAAGTCTTACGTAGAGCTTACTGTCACGGTGAACGGCCAAATGCTCCAGGCAGTGGAAAAGTTCACCTATGTTGGCAGTACATGATCACAGGCAGTTCACATCGATGATGAAACCAATGCCAAATTTGCCAAAGCAAATCTGGCCTGAGGCAGATTACATGTGAATGTGTGGAAATGGAGAGTCATTAGTCAACAAACAATTGTGAAAGTCTACAAAGCCATTGTGTTTACATGTACTTTGATGTATGCATGCAAAAATGGAAAGTATACAGACACCATGTTATGAAGCTGAACTGTTTTCATATGGGCTGTCTGAGGAAACTGATGAGGATAAGATGGCAAGACAAGTTTCCAGATACTGAGGTTGTCATACAGGCAGTTATTCCAACATCCATACTCTGATGAAATCACAGATGAAATGGGCAGGTATGTCACCAAAATGTCAGATGAGAGACTGCCAAAGAAGATCTTTATGGAGAACTAAAGAAGGGGAAATGCTCTCAGGGAGGTCGGAAGAAACGTTTCAAAGACTTCCTCAAGTTATCCTTCAGGCATTTCAATACTGACCCAGAATTTTGGCTCATGATCATTCTACTTGGCGAAGTCTCTTCCATACCAGAGCTACTGTCTGTAAGCAGAGCAGAAGCACCAGCAGTGTAAATGTCACAACAGCAGCATGTCCGCCCTTAATCAAGTAAGTCATAGTGACATTTCAAAGCTCAAATTGGCCTGATCAGCCACTCACTTGTTCACAGAAACCAAACCAATCAGTAATGTCATGGTCATCTTTGAACTTGAAGGACAAACAACAACTTTCCCCTATAGTAACACCATAAAAAAATTACAATTGGGATTATAACAATAGTGTTTATCAGCCCAGGATGGATTAAACTGATTTTTAAAAACACAATATTTTTTCTCTTCCTGGTGATCTTACAACAGGATAGAGCTATGGTAGCATAGGAAGTCTATGCCAAAATTGAGAAGTAAGCCAAGATATCCCTGTTCCCATTCCGGGATTTTTGAAGCAGCAAAAGGAAAGAAGGCTGGCAACACTGCAAAGTGGTAGGAAGGTCTGGTTGGGCATTACAGGAGAACTTGAGTTATGCACACTTTGGGAATGGAAGTTGTTTATAACTCTGGAACGTCTGTAACTCTGAAGTTAAACAAAACATTATGGTTTTTTCAAAAGTTTACAACTGAACATTGACCTGATACCTCTTTGAAACTTCAATATGCAGAAGGAAAATGCTGCTCTTTTTTTTTTTACTATTATTATTATTTGTAGTTGAACACAGTACTGTGCTATATTTATGTCTATGTTGTTGCCTGATTGCATACATCCAGTTCCAAATGGGGTATGTGGTTGACTGGTCAGTTCGTAACTCTAGTGTTCATAACTCTGAGGTTCTATTGTATGAGAAGAGGTCAGAGGCTGGGATGCCTGATTAGTTTCTGTTTTCCCCCTCATTTGTAATGTGGGAAGGCTGGAATAAACAAGGAATGCTCCCTGTGTAGGAGTTGTAATGGGAATACCATTTCTTAAATTGTGTATTATGTAATGTTCCTGTAGTGAAGTTTTAATATGGCTTATTCATAAATACTTATCCATGGTATCATTAGTTGAACAGCATCACTAAATAGTATAATTTCATCAGACTCTGGGCTATGAAATGTGATTCAATGGGATAGTTTCTTCTGTGTTGGTTGTTGAACAATACCACTGCTATGGTTCTTCAGGACATCATGGTGGTAAATTCATGATTTGAAAATGGATTAGTTTAGACAGATGAGCATCCAGATGTTCCATGCCCTTCTTCCTCAAGTAAAAGCATATACAGAAGAGCAGTAAACTGAGCAAGACTGTCACAAATCCATGGTGTCTGTATACTTTCCATTGTCATGTCTTATCTGATGACACAGCATTTTCATGTAATGACACTGCAGTTGTCCTGGATTGAAACATTACACACAAACTATGTAACAGTATGAAGCATTTTTTATATAACTGCATTTGATTGTGCCCCCCTATGCATATTGCCATTATATAAATAAGAAATACGAAAATGATTGTGGTATGGCTTAGGTCCATCCAAGACTGTCCTCCCACAGAGGCTCCAAAAATAATAACCTGGTGGTCATAACAAGAAATGTTCTCCCTCTCTCGAATGTAGTTTAGGATTTTAAAAAAATGTAAATGTCAGTTACAATACTATTTTATTACCAGCAATTAACCAAACAATAATGAAAAATTATTGAAGATCTAACTAGAAAAAAAAACTCAGCATGCTTTTAGAAACATTAAAAGAGCATCTATTATTGCCTATGGCACAAAGAAACTGCAGTGCCAGAAAAAGTTTTCTATAGTATGCAGTTTTAATAGAAGACAGCCATCTCTTTTGCTGCTGTTTTTTGTAATCATCCTTTCCTTCAGTTTCCTTTCTTCTAGCTCTGTCTTTTGATCACGACAGTTATTGTACTGTACCACAGTAGCCAGTAAAATAAATAAAATAAATAAATAAAACAAACACATTCAGTAGGCAGGAAAACTTAAAAAAAATCCTTCTCCTTAGAAGGCTGTAAGGAGACCTCTACTACTATTTTCTTTCAGTCTGACTATAGCATTGATTAGGGAGAAGTGGGTGTCTTTCATGTATTACATGGGTATATGCGAATGAATTAAATGTAGCACACACTAGCTGACTGCAATACATTTCTGCTGCCACTTTTCCATTTGATCCCATCTTCTGGAAGATTTGAAACATAGCAGAGATGAGTGCATAGGATTCATTTAATATTTAAAATATGTCAAGGTAAAACCAGAAGCTAGGGTAGGAAGGCAGATCATGAAATAAGCGGTCTGTATCTACAACATAAGCTTAATTTATTATCTGACAGATGGCTGTGGGGGGGGGGGGGGGGAGGCTGCAGAGCAAGAAAGGGAAAGGCAGCTGATGAAGTAGTAGTGAGTTTCCTGAATCTGTAGCCAACACTCCATACATTATCATTGCACAGCTGTGAAATCCATTGCCTGTTATAGATAACCAAAAATATCACAAACTAAGAAACAACAGATACATTATTGTCTTCTTGAGCTTGAAATCTGCCTGGAAAAGCAATTCTGACAAGTGTAAACCTATCCCATGTCATATCATTGGGATAACTCTGCAACTCAAAAATGACTATTTCACTGCTGATCATTTTAGCAGAAACATCCACTTAATAAGCCTGTCCCAAGACTGCAAGCTGCTTCCTACTTTGCCCGAGGTTCCAAAAACTTCCAGCTTTTCAACTTCTATGTTGTAGCTATGAGTTACCAATACAAAAAAATGCAATATGAGGAAGATGTGGGAACACCATACAATGGAATGCTGTACAGTGATTTTAGTTTAAAATAGAAAAGCTTGTGTACTAATTATACTAACTGATTCCCTATTTATTTTGCAAAAAACCCCAACAACCTTATTTGTTAAATTTAAGTGATGCTGCTGCATAAATTCCAGTCTGCCAGAGAAATCACATGCTAATTGGTGAATTTAGGTCTATCATGCTATGGAATATATTGGCCTTGTTTATCACTACTATCAAATTCTAGGTTACATCAACATATTACCAAGAAAGTAAATTGGGGAAAAATTAATTTAGCAATAAAATCAGGAGTACCAATAATATGATTGCTACTGAATACAGGCTGTAAGACAACACTTAATATAGTCATGAAGATGAACTAAGGAGTGGAACGTCTCATGTTCCAGTAAGACGTTCCCACTGTCTTGAACCAGAACATATAATTCAGTAACACCTAGGAAATATAGGGTAGAGGATGAACAGAAGCTCATGCACCAAAAAGCTCTCAGTATTTATAAGTGAACAGGGACCCCTAACAGAGAAAGCGGAGGCAGATAAGACTAATATTTCATAATTTACCTGCAGGGATGGAGGGCACCTTCCTCTTTTCCTCACCCCCCCCCCCCCCCCGACTGGCTAAAACCAGAACTGTTCAATGCAGTATTAATGGGCTGGGAGTCCCTATCTGCTCTGCACAGAGAGACGGTGTCTAGAGGAATGGAGCCATTTTGACCGCTGTATGACAGTGACAGCGAGTAAAGGGGGGAGACGGGGAGGGCAGCCTCTCTCCAGACTGGACTGGAAGAAGGAAAGGGGCTGGAGATGGCAGGGGCAGGCGGAGAGTAGCAGGGGACGAGAAGGCAGTAGACAGGCAGAGCAGGGGATGAGGCGGTCAGCAGGGGCTGGCAAGGGAAGCCCAAGGGGGAGCGAGGGATAAGGGGCCAGGAATGCTGGGGGGGAGAGGGGGAGGGAACAGCTTAGAGCAGACGGCGCTCGATCCGGGCAGTTCCCTACGAGCAGAGCATGGAAGGGGAGGGCGAAGGGGGCAAAGGGGTTGGAAGCAGGTTGGCTGGGCACGGCGGGGCTAAGGGCGCGGAGTCCGGGCACGGCACTGGCTGCGGCGCAGCGGCGGCGGGTACCTCGGATGCTCCAGCTCCAGCGGTAGAACTCGAGGGTGTCGTTCAGCAGGCTGGACACGAGGCCCGTGGCCCGGCCCGGCTGCTCGGCGGCGGCGGATCCCATGGCGAGCAGCGGCAGAGGTGTCTGGGGCGGGTGCGCTGCGCTGCCTCAAGTGCCGAAGCGGCGGCTGCTCCGTGCTCGCGCCGGGCACGTAATTTAAGTGGGTGCCGCTGCTGGGTCTCTCGCCGCAGACTCCGCCTCGCGCTGACCGGCCTGTGCCCGCGGGCAGGGCGCGCGGGCGGGCGCAGCGGAGCAGGCGCCGGGCTCCGAGTCCGGCGGCTGGGGATGGTCCGCAGCGCCGGCTCGAATCACGTGACCTGGCCGGCCGCCTCCCCCGTCTCGCCGCAGCACCCCACAGACACCGCTCCATCACCGGCCGCGCAGGCGCACACGGGCGGGCGGTCAGCCTGTGGCAGGCGCGGGCGGGGGCAGGTTGCCGGGCTTGGGTCCGGACCCGATGAGAGCGAACGCGGCAGGTCCCGGTCCTCCCCCCACTCGGCGAGGTGTTACCGGCCTGGTGCTGGGGAGGGACCCGCTCCGACCGGGGCTATCAGCTCGTGCAGCGCTGGCAGGTGTGGGTCTGACCTCCCCGCCCCGACGGCGCTTTCCCCTAATAGCCAACCTCAGTCCCCAAGTGCAATTTAACCCCGGGCGGGGCGGCGGGTCCTGTCCTGGGTGCCTATCCCTGACCTCCTTTATAGCAACCTTTTGTGCACCTGCTGCCTGCTCCCCTGGCTCCCCCCGCCCCTCCCTTCTCCAGACCAAACCACCCCCTTTTAGTTTTCAATCCTGCCTCACAGGTCATGTTTTCTAGACCTTTCAGCAGTTTTGTTTTTTGTTTCTCCTCTGGACTGTCTCTTATTTGTCCACAGCCTTCCCAAAGTGTGGTCCCCGGAACGGGACACTAGACACCAGCGGAGTCCGTCCGAGTGGTGAGTGGAGCGGAAGAATTACAACACCCCTGCTAATACCTGCCAGAATGATCTTCACTTTTTGTGCAACAGTGTTACACAGTTGACTCTTATAATGGATCCTAAACTAAATAACCACCCAGATCCTTCCCCACAGTACTCTTTCCTAGGCAGTCATTTCCTGGTTTATATATGCTCAGTTGATTATTCCTTCCTACATGTAGTATTTTGCATGTGTCCTTATTGGATTTCATCATATTTATTTCAGTTTGTCAAGATCATCCTGTTCTCCAAAGCACTTCTATCCTGGGCCAGCTTGATTTAGTCTGCATATTTTATAAATATACTCTCTATGCCAGGGGTCTCAAACATGCAAGCCGCATGTGGCCTGCAGAGTTCTTTGCTGCGGCTCACCAAGCTCCCCCCCTCTTCCCCCCCCCCTACTTACTGCCTGTGGCTTCTAAGCAACCCCCTCTCCTCCCCACGTGCTGTTCCCCAATCCTCTACCTACCTCCAGGCAGTTCCTGTCACCAAAGAGCTGTTTGGCAGCGTAGCGGTTTCCAGGAAGGAGGGAGGAGTAATGGGAAGCCAGGCACACAGGAGAGGAGGGGGGAGAAGAGATGGGGATCTGGGAAGGGATTGGGGTGGGGACTTTGGGAAGGGGTTGGAATGGGGGCAGAAGAGGCAAGGCAGGGGTGGTGCCTCATGGAAGGCGAGGCCAGTGCCTCATGTGCCCCTCTTGGTCATTTGAGCTTGAGATCCCTTCACTATGCCATTAACCAAATCATTTTTAAATATATTGAATGGAACTAGACTCAGGACTGATCCCTGTGGAACCTCACGTGATATCTTCTTCCCGCTTGACTGTGAACCATTGAGAACTATTCTCTGACAATACTTTCCCATCTAGTTGTGCACCCACCTTACAGTATGTTCATCTAAGCTATATTTCTAGATGTTTATGAGGTCATGTGAGACAGTAACAAAAGCCTTACTAAAGTAGAGAGATATCACATCTACTTCTCCCCCCCCCCCCCACCTATCCAAAAGACTTGTTATCCTATCAGAGAAAGATATTAGGTTGATTTGACAAGTTTGATTCTTAAGAACATATGAATGGCCACACTGGGTCAGACCAAAGGTCCATCCAGCCCAGTATCCTGTCCACCAACAGTGGCCCATGCCAGGTGCCCCAGAGTGAGTGAACCTAACAGGTAAGGATCAAGTGATTTCTCTTCTGCCATCCATCACCACCCTCTGACAAACAGAGGCTAGGAACATCATTCCTTACCCATCCTTACTAATAGCCATTAATGGACTTAACCTCCATGAATGTATCCAGTTCTCTTTTAAACCCTGTTATAGTCCTAGCCTTCACAGCCTCCTCAGGAAAGGAGGAGGTAAATTCTTGACAAACCCATGATACTCTTACTTGTCACCTTATGTTCTTCTAGGTGCTTCAAATTCATTGTTTGAATATTTGCTCCATTATCTTTCCCAACACCGAAGTTAAGATGACTAATCTATAATTCCCTGGGTTGCCTTATTCCCCATTAGCTTGATAGGTACTATATTTACCCTTTTCCAGTCCTCTGGGATCTCATGCATCCACCACAGATTCTCAAAGATAAACTTTTCAAACTTTTTTATCAAAATGAAACGTTTAGTGGAAGGATACTGAGCTAGATGGACCACTGGGAGTTGGCAGACCCTAGATCAAATCCTTTCTCCCAGAGTGGGGACTTAAACTGGGGCTTTCCCACATCCCAGGTGAATACCCTACCTACTGAGCTAAAAGTTATAAGGGAGGGCTTCCCCTTTGCCTGCCCCCTGGGCCAGCCACAAGGGCCCAAACTGGTAGGTGAGCTCTTATTGTACATTGTTGATTGGGCCCTACAGGTGAGTTAGGCATAGGAACGTGGACCTACACGCCTGGTTCATGCATCGCTCTGGGGCTTCGGCATAGGGTGCAGTGCATATGCGCAGAAAGATAGGCATAGAGGAACTTCTACTGAAAAAATTTAGTTGCTGGGCAAGTTTAGGTACCTACAGGGCTCAGTCAGTGACTGGATGATCCCAGGTACTTCAGAGGAAGATGAAAGAAATCCTTCTTGCAAAAGGAAGTTATGGGATTACCTCCTGCAAAGGAAAGTTTCCTCTCAGACGTTTGCATATTTCCTGAAGTACGGGTACTTATCTCTGTGAAATAGTGTACTAATCCTTTAAATGATATCCTGGAATGTAATCAAGGAGGCCCTGCCCTGGGGCTGGGCTATATAAAGAGGAAGAGGCAACAAGGTGGAGAATAAAAGTCTTGCAGGGTTGTTTGTGTGTTTCCTCAGATTTTAGGCTAGCCTGAGGCTTTGTTTTGAACTTCAAGTTTGGGAGCTGTGAACCAGGGTCCTGAGATAAGGGCCTTTGAACTATTATTCCAAGTGCTCCTTCTCTGGGCTATGTTAAAGGAAATATACTTATTCTAATTAGTGTTATTTGGTTTCTTATTGACTTGGTCTGTGCAAGACAATTTATTAATGCTGCATTGGGGAAAAAATTTAAATGAGGTGCACCTGCAGTGCCACTTCTGTCCATAAGAGGCCCACCCTTTTAAAATGTCCCTTTCAACCCTTAAAAAAAAAAAAAGTTGTTACTGACCTTCTAAGTCTTAAGATGTCCCAATCCAAAAATTCTTCAGCTTGCTTTTGCTTTGATATAACTCTCTCCAGAATGACAAATCTTATAGTTTGCTGACTACCAGTAATGTGTGATTAGAAAAATAACAAAAATTTAACAGGGCGTAGATTTCTGCAGAATATGACATCTTGTTTGTACGGAAAGATGAACATTTTTCATTGGCTTTCTATTGATAGTGGGGATGAGAGACTTGGGTGAATGCAATTAGTCCCCATGTGGCCCTCTTGGTCATTTGAGCTTGAGAGCCCTGCTCTTTGCCATGAACCAAATCATTTATGAATATATTGAATAAGCAAGTAATTTAGGTAACTTTATAAAATGTATAGAAGATTTTGTAAGGAAGCATCCTGAGCCCTGAGGTTTTCTTTGCTATTGAGCATTTCAGGCTGCTCAAGGACTGATACAGAGTAGAAATGGAGCCTTCTTCAGCTACAGAGAGGCACTACAATTCAAGACCTTTGAAAGTAAGGAAGGAGTAAAAAAGATATAAATTAGTGGATTCTGAGGGGGAGCTCATAAATTTTTTAAGTGTATATGAATAACAAGTAAGAAGCTCATACTTCAGAGGGGAACAAAAGGAACAGAAAATCCTACATATGTATGTGTAATTAGGCCAAATTAATGTTGCCACAATAACCTTAACCTTTGAAATGTATTGATTTTTCAGTGCTTTTAATGTTGTATTACTATTAGTTTTTTGCATGTAATTTTTTAAACATTACTTCCACATTTTCTCTTTTTTCGTTTTAAGGAATTAATTTTCACAGTTTGAAGTCTTCTGACTTAACCAGTGGAGTTTGTAAGCTACTTGTATTGCAACTATTAATTTACATATCTCACTAACTCTACTGGTGGTGCCAACAGAGCTCTTTGAATAAACATGTGAAAACCAGTCTGCACAGGAGTTGCAATAATGCATCTGTTCTATACTTCAATTATACTTCAATTGGCTTAAGGAACTTGCTGCCGTATGAGCTCAGTATGCTATTTTGAAATAATTATAACAAAATAATATTACTAATTACAGTGCCTTTTGTCTATATGTGTCAAGTGCTTTACTATGCACGGCATGCTTTGCTCCATTGTTAGGATTGCCAGGTGTCTAGTTTTTGAAAAGGGACCCTGGTGGCTCCAGTAAGCACCACTGAATCTGACTTCCCTTCTGTGCAGCTCCAAGTGCGCCAGCTTCGCAGCTCCCATTAACTGGGAACCGCAGCCAACAGGAGTTGCGGGGACGGTGCCTGTGCACGGAGGCAGCGCACACCATGCAGAGCTGCCTGTCCATGCCTAACCCTAGGAACCGAGGGATATGTCACCACTTCCGGGGAGCCCCTGGAAGTATGTGCTGCCCAGAGCCCACACCCCAACCCCCTGCACCCTCAGCCCCATCTCAGAGCCCACATCGCAGCTCCCTGCCCCGGCCTGGAGCCCCTCCCACACCTGGAGCCCCTCATTTCTGGCTTCACCCTGGAGCCCTCACCCCCAGCCAGAGCCCTCTTCTGCTCCTGCACCCCAACCCCCTGCCCCAGCCCAGTAAAAATGAGCAAGTGAGGGAGGGGGAACGGAGTGAGCAGAATGTGGGGCCTCAGGGAAAGAGGAAGCCGGGGTGGGGTCTCATAGAAGGGGCAGCACAGGTACAGGACAAGGGTGTTCACTTTTGTGCAATTAGAATGTTGGCAACCCTATCGTATAGATGGAGTAACTGATTGCACAAAGATTGAATAGCTTTGGCAGGATCACACAATGCATCTTTAGCAGAATCAGGAATAGATCCCAGATCTTCAATATTCAGTTTACTAGACCACACCTTTCCTTTCAGATGTTTCTTTAAAACAAACAACAGAAACGTGTCCTGAAACAAACATATCAGAAATTATACAAAGGTGCTAGCTCTCAGTGAGGAATATGGGAAAAAGTCAGTCCTGGTGTAAGAGATTACGGCTCACACTGATTTCAATGGAAACTACACAGGTGTAGACTAGCATAGATACAGAAACAAATTCAGTGGTACTTCAAGTTTCAAACTTCTACCATTTTTGCTATGGCCCTATTCAATATTATAGTTACATTATACAGTATCCATAATATTTTTCAAAGTTCATATCCCACAGACAGAACTCCCAATGTAAATAAATCTTTTGTTTGAGGAAAGGCTAAAACCAACAGAATTTAAAGATCAGAAATTGAAATCTGACTGTCTCTCAAATACACAGCAAATGTACCTGAACAATTTAGCACTGAACATGAAATAATACTGTTGGTGGTATGCCGGGGAGCACAGCTCTGTTCTGAGCCAGTGGTCTTGAAAGTGGGAAGGGGTTGGAATGGGGGCTTCCTACACCCAGACTAGCAGGGGAACTGACTGGGGCAGGTGGTGGAACCATCACCATCTCCCCCCCCCCCCCCCAGCCACCAGGGTGGCCGGCGAACTCTCCCCCACCTCCAGTAGACGCGTGATTATCCGGGATTAAGGTTTTCCCGATCATCCCGGATACTCGAGAGTCTACTGTATAGAAAAACTTTTCTGTAAAATTAATCTTTTCATACGTACTTAATTTTAATTACACAAACGTGTCTACATAAGTAAAAACAGGTAAACTAATTTGTCAATTTTTTAACATACGCATTCGGGAAACCTACTTTATTATATAACGGACTTTCGGCTTTAACGGACACCCCCTCGCCCAAATTAGTCTGTTATATCAAGGTTTTACTGTATGACCATTTGATTCTTCTATTAAGCCGTGCCTTTTGGGGTGTTCTTTCCTTTTCAGAAGAAAGTGGGAACCCCAAATGTAAAGTGTCTGTATCTCTGCTTTAACCTTTTTCTTTATTAAATTTTCTAGTTATAAAACAGTCTGGTTTATTTTCCTTAAGGTTTTTCTCTTCACAGGGAAGAGAGGAGGTAGGGGGAAGTGCATAGCCCCAGGTATCTGACTTGGCTTCCAGGGAGGAAGACAGAGTCAGGGTTCAGGGAAGTCTGCCTTCAGCCGGGGAGGGTGAAGGGAAGCAGTTTCCAGGTGTCTGCCTCTCAGGTACAGAGAGTGAAAGAAAGCAGCCTTCAGGTATCTGACTTTGAAACCCAGGGAGGGGGACAAAGTTGGGGTGGGGAAGATCGGGGGCCCCTCCAAGGTTTTGGAAGTATACTCGATTGGTGGCAGCGATTGGTGACCCCAAAACCCCAACTGGCAAAGTGGGGTGTGTTGGGGGGAAAAGACTTGTTGGTCTGGCATAGAAGAGGCCCAGCCTTTGTACTCAGGAGCATAAAGGCTGGGGGTAACCCCTCTTACAGTCATTTATACCACCATGCTAATTAAGGGTATGTCTATACTACCCTTCGGATCGGCAGATAGTGTTCGATGTATCAGGGATTCATATATCGCATCACGTTGCATCCTGAACGCACTCCCCGTCGACTCCAGAACTCCAGCTCCGCAAGAGGAGTAAGTGGAGTCAACGGGGGAGCTGCCGCGGTCAACCTGCTGCCGTAAGGATGGCCAGGTAAGTCAAACTAAGATACCAAGGTACGGTATTTGCGTAGCTGAAGTTGCATATCTTAGTTCGAAACCCAACCCCCTGCCCCCAGTGTAGCGCAGGCCTAACACAAGCAACATTTTCCTGGCTCTTACACCACAGGTGTAGAACATCCACCTTAGTTGATGTGTAGCTATTTAAGGATGATTTGTATCCTGGCTTCTATTCTAGTATTTGGCTAAAACATAGGCAATATTCCCCAACAGATGCCATTTGTGGAAATATGGTTAGGTGAAGATGTTATGCTATACAAAGCACATGGGATCTTTTATAAGAGGAAGACAATACGCCGTACTTTATTAAGAATACATCATTTAGCATATGCATTTCAGTCACACACACATTAATCTTGGGGTTTCCCATTGTCGTCCTTTCATGGTTATTGTCAGGCTTCCCATCATTATCTTGTAGTTGTTGTCTTGCCTTCAGGGGTGCCTGCTCACCTCTGAGGCCCGTCAATGTTGCTTAACATGTTTAGCATCTGATACAATGGATGTTTTCTGATTGTCTACTGGTCGGTCTTTTCAAGTCTCTAACTTTTCTTGACCATCTGGATATTTGTGATGGCTTCACACCTATCTCTTCCTAATGCATGCATTCCTCTTTCACACAATCTCTTACAGAAATCTTTAAAGGTAGCAGAATACATTGTAAATCAAGCCTTGCTAAATTGTATAACTAAAATCAATTTACATTGGGGCTTTAGGCCTTCAACATTTCTCTAATCTATTTATCATAAGACACAATACAAAATTCTGTCTCTTACTAACTAAACTTTGTAACAAGAGGTACTAATTGTAATGCATATTGGAAACATCACACAGTTTCACGGTCATTCCTTTCTGTTATAAAATGAATAATTAGTACAATTATAAAATCCTGCTCCTACAATCCCTCTTTAGGCCCCCTCAAGAACAATTCTTGATTGAGTCATATCTTATATAATTGTTTTATAGTGTGGCAAAGCTTTGGCCTTCTCCCTGTGGGTACTGCACTTCCAGGTGGTTTGTGCTAGCCTCAGAGGCTCACTGTGATTAGTTAGGGGAGGTAGAAAAAGGGGGGAGCCCAGGCCCACCCTCTACTCTGGGCTCCAGCCCAGGGACCCTAATAGTATCAGATAAGATGGCTGACCTTTTAGGCACCAAACACCATACAATTCCCTGGGCTACTTCCCCACAGCAGTCCCCTGCTTCTTCCAACTTCTCTTCACCCTTACCTCAGGGCCTCCTTCCAAACTGCTCTCTGCTCCAACGCCTCCAAACTGCTCTCTGCTCCAACGCCTCCAAACTGCTCTCTGCTCCAACGCCTCCAAACTGCTCTCTGCTCCAACGCCTCCAAACTGCTCTCTGCTCCAACGCCTCCCAAACTCCTGACACCCACACCCACCTGACTAAATGGGAGGGTTTTAAAGTGGTTTCAGCCAGCCCCTGATTGGCTTCAGGTGTCCCAATCGGGCTAGCTGTTTCTGCTGCTTTCTAGAACCTTCTTGATTGGCCTGGAGTAGCCTTTGTTTGGCTATCCAGGGAACAGAGACCTGCACATCCTGAGGCTGATATACCTGTCTTCCAGCACTCTCCTATACCATTCTGGCCTGACTCCATCACAATAGCTACATATTGAGAGACAAATATTCTTTTTATCCAGCAACACATACATAACATTTCAATTAGGCAAATTCAGGATAATACCAACACAAATAACAATGGATGAAGCATAATTGACAGTATGCATTGGAAGTGGGAGACCAGTTTGTAAAAACATTATACCAATGGTAAGCTGTTATCTGTCTGTCTTTCTGCAGTGGCAATTCTTAACACATTTTTAGTTTGCATTTTTTAGTATGAACGGTTTGGGTTTTTTTACATTGTTACCTTTTAACATGTGATTGTAAACTGAGATTTTTTTTGGTTGTGGCAAATAGTAAACGTGATTATCGGTAAACACAGTACAGTAAAACCCCGATTTAAGGGACCCCGATTTAACGGACTTCGGATGCAACGGACAAAATTTCCGATGCATTCGAAATCCGTTTTTTGCGGGCTGGCTGCCGACTCCCGGCTGCCGCCCGGGTCCCACCTGTGGGCAGGCTGCCGGCTCCCGGCTCCCGCCTGCGGGCGGGCTGGTAGTTCCCGGGTCCCACCTGCGGGCGGGCTGGCAGCTCCCGGCTCCCGGCTGCCGCCCGGGTCCCTGCAGCGGGAGGGCTCGCTGCTGGCTCCCGCCTGCGGGTGGGCTGGCAGCTCCCGGCTCCTGGCTGCCGCCCGGGTCCCCATAGCGAGAGGGCTCGCTGCCGGCTCCCACCCGAGTCCCAGCAGCCGGGACCCGGCTTCTGCCCAGGTCCCAGCAGCGGGAGGGCTGCCGGTTCTCGGCTCCCGCCTGAGTCCCAGCAGCCGGGACCCGGGCGGGCTTGCTGCCGGGTCGCGGCTTCCGCCCGGGTCCCGGCAGCGGGAGGGCTCGCTGCCGGCTCCCGCCTGAGTTCCGCCAGCGGGCGGGCTGCTGATTCTCGGCTCCCGCCCGGGGTCCCAGCAGCCGGGACCCGGGCGGGCTGGCTGAAGGCTCCCGGCTGCCACCCCGGTCCCAGCAGCCGGGACCCGGGTGGGCTGACTCTCGGCTCCTGGCTGCCGTGATACAGTAAAACCTCAATATAATGGACTAATTCGGGCGGGCTGCCGCTCCGACAGCTCTTTTTTTTTAATTATTAAATAACGGACTTTCAGCTTTAACGGACACCCCCTCACCCAAATTAGTCCGTTATATCGAGGTTTCACTGTACTTACATTACATTTACATTTGTCTATTGGAAGGTTGCTAACACTTTTATCCTTCCAAAACCTTCCCCTCCCCCCAAGAATGAGCACATGCACATTGTTCATTATACAGCACTTTGGTCTTATTATTTAATTAATTCCACATACCCGATCCTAGTGAAAAGTCTTTACTATAGGGCCCTGGAGCAACAGGCAAAGACAAGCACACCCACTTTTGAGGAGTCCACTTGGTACAACCCCTGGTGTCCAATAGCTTCCCTTCCTCCCCAGGTTAGCCTTTTGAAGCCATTTCCCACCTACATTATGAGGCTTTTTGTTCATTGGAACATAACCATGCTAGCAAGATGACCAACACCACAGACAAACACCACAAAACATAGATTCATGGTATTGTGGGTTATTCTTCCACTGGCTTCAGCTTGCTTGTAGAGTGTCTGAAAAACAAAAGAAACAATTTCCACACACCCCTGGTGGGGACATTATTGCTTAATAATAATACCACTTTTAGAAGAATTACCTTTAGACTGTCCTTATTTGGTTTGATAGTCGGGCTAGTGAATTAGCCCCTTACTGGTTATTTACAAAATTTATGATGTGGCGTACCTCAGTTTCCCCTTTTCATACAGCACATTGTCTGAAATGTCTTTTCTTTTGTGAAAAGTTTTAATACTGTTTACAGGCACTAACTGTGAAACATAAGTATAACAAGGCCTTTTAACATGAAATGTATTCTTATGTATTGCTTTTAACATATTTAAGGGATTTTTCAAAAGATTAGGAACATTGTACATTCTTTTCAGTTTGTCATAATTACAACACAACCGTTACACAAATTACCATTAGCAATAACAACAAATTTATTGCAAGTGTCCACGTACCCTTATGTTTGTTATGCCACACCTTTGGCTCAATACCATTGGAGTTTGGGCCTTTTAGGGGTACTCTTTGGCTTCCCTTTGCAAAATTAAGTTCTTATGTTCCTTTTTGCCCAGAAGAATCAAACCATCTCTTGCTTAACAGAATTAACTGACTGATTGGGCAGGCTTTCTGTGCTAACAATTAGCAAATCTTTTCTCCTCCAGTCAGTCAGGCAATTTGCATTTTCATAGGCAGGAGTCAGTTCACCAGTTTCCAGATCTTTAACTGTTACCAATTCTAAGGGCATGTCTTCACTACCACTTTAATTCGACCTTAACGACGTTAGGTCGAATTAAACGTGTACCTGTCTTCACATACATCCTCTTAACGTCGATGTAAAGGGCCCTCAAGATTGACATTGGAACTCCAGCCTAACCAGTGGCATAAGGCTAATCTCGACGTTCCAAGCTCGACCGTGGGCTAGTGAAGACGGAACCCGATATTAATAGCCTCCAGAGGCTGTCCCACAATGCTCCATTCTGACCGCTCTGGACTGCCTCACTACTGCTCCACTGTGACCGCTCTGCACTGTACTCTGAACTCGCTGCTCTGGCCAGGTAGATAAGACCCGGGAACATTTGAATGCCATTTCCTGTTTGGTCAGCGTGGCCAGCTCACCTGAACTGCTCAGTCGCCATTCAGAGCAATCAGCACTAGCCGCCATGCAGAGCTCAGCATCACAGGAATCCATGATGAGCTCATCTACCCTGGAGACCAGCCAGAGGAGAAGAGCTCCAGCATGGTCCACTCGTGAGGTGCTGGATCTCATCGCTATCTGGGGAGAGGAATCCGTGATGTTGGAACTCCGCAACAACAAACGGAATGCCAACACTTATGGAAGAGTCTCCAAGGCCATGCTAGAAAGGGGCCACAACAGGGACACCACACAGTGCCGCGTGAAAATTAAGGAGCTGCAGCAATCGTTCCAGAAAGCCAAGGAGGCAAACGGACGATCAAGGGGCGCGCCACGGACATGCAGGTTCTACAATGAACTAAATGCGATAATGGGGGGCGCCCCCACCACCATCGCGCCGGTCTGCGTGGACTCCACCGATGGGATCATCGTCAGGGAGGAGACTGATTCCGAGGAGGACGACCATGAAGAGGAAAATATCACGGAGCAGCAGGAGCCCAGCGGAGAACCCCTGTACCCAGAGAGCCAGGAGCTGTTTGTCACCCTGGACCCAGTACCCTCCCAAGCCTCCCAGGGGGGTAAGTGTTTCTTTTTTAAGGGATTACATGACGCGTGATTTTGTAAAGGAAGCATTTATTAATGATTAACTTGCCCTAAGGACTTAGCGTGCTTTCATTGCTGGTCAATTTCTACTCAAAGAGTTTGTCAATATACTCCGGGATTGACCATAAGTCCTCCGCGGACATTTCAATGAAGCTATCCAGGAGGTAGCGATGAATCCAGCGCAGCAGATTTCTGGGGAGAGCTGCCTTATGTGGTCCCCCGTGATAGGACACCAACCCACGCCACGAAAGTAGTAGGTTGTCTGGTATCATTGAGCAGGCTAGCATTGCGGCGTATGGACCAGGACTTCGCATGGACTCAAGGAGCATGCGCTCCCTATCTCTCCGAGAAATTCTCAGCAAAGTGATGTCATTCAGGGTTGCCTGTTTGAGATACGGACTGCAATTAGTCGGGAGATAAAGAGTCTCAGCTGCAAAGTACTCTTTTCTGCTGAGGACCGACGAACCGAACCCCCCCCCCCCACGAATGCTGACCGCCGCCCCCCCCCCCAGCCCGTAGCGTTAGCTGGCAGGGAATCCGAGCCGTCTGCACGCCGTTGCTTCCGCTTCACAGCCAACGCGCACCCAACACCCCCCCCGCCCGTAGCGGTAGCTAGCAGGGAATCGGAGTAGTCTGCACGCGGTCTGAAGAGCCCCAAAAAGACCTTAGCCCTTAGCGAGAGATTTTTTGGCATTTGCTTTGCAGTTTGCGGTTTCAGTGGGAGCCAGCCACGCGGTGGGAGGAAGGGGGCGGGGTTACTCTACAGTATGCAAGCGCCACTTTTAACTTACCATGGCCGGCTGCACGGTGATTTCAGAAGCCGTCTTGGGCTGAGGCACGCATATGTGTCTGAGATGCTCTGAATTTTCTGAGAGCTTGTCAGTCAGTTTTAGGTGTACAACATGACCTTGTACAGAAATCATATCAGGCAGGCCTCTGAATACTGAGGTTGCAAATGGCATAGTATTCCCATTGTGTACAGTCTGAGACTGCATCTGCCTCCTAACCTTGAATGTATCTGTCTCATAACTTTCAAACTTTCTTTTCCCACACTCGCCCACAGATGAACAACAAGTATGTCACAACCCCCCTGCCTCCTCCTCACGCCGTGCACCGCAGATAAGAAAGCGTAAAAAGAAAACGCGAACGCGCGATGAGATGTTCACTGAACTCGTGGAGAACTCGCGCGCTGAGGCAGCCCGCCAGACGGACTGGAGGGAAAGAATGATAGAGTCCAGGGATCGAGAGATTCAGGCAAGGGATCGAGAGATTCAGGCAAGGGATCGAGAGCCGCTGAACAAAAGAGGGTAGAACGTGAGGAAAGACGCATGGATGCTTTCCTCCGCATAATGGAGGACCAGAGCGACATGCTGCGATCTCTGGTGGAGCTGCAGCATGACCAAAGACCATCTCTGCAGCCCCTGTGTAACCACCTCCCCCCCTCCCCAACTCCCATAGCTTCCCCACCCAGACGCGGGTTGAGAACACGGGGGGGGCAAGCTCCGTGGGCCGCTCCACTCTACCCCACAAGCCAGCAGAAGCAGCAGCAGCAGCAGGCTTACATTCTCGGAACACTTTTGAAAGCTGCTGAGTCTTGCCAACCCCTCCTCTCCACCCTTCCCACCCCCCCCTCCTTTGCCCGCTCCTCCCCACTGCGACTGCCGGTTTCCCTCCAGGATACCAGGACAGTGATCCCCTGTATTTGTATTTCCGAGTAACCAATAAAGGAACCATGATTTTTCAAACAGTGATTTTATTTTCTCTGCAAGCATGGGGAGGGAGGAGGGAAAGCATGGGGAGGGGGGAGGGAAAGAGGGTTCAAGGGCAGCAGGCTTAGAGCACAGCAAGGGAGCAGATTCTCAAACGCCATCTCGGGCACTCATAAAACTGTCTTTCAAGGCGTCCCTGAGGCGCAGGGCCTCACGGTGGGCTCTTCTACTTTCCCTGCTGTGTGGCTGCTCATAAGTAGCAGAAAGTAAATTTGCCTCTGCCTCCCAGCCCGCCATAAACGTTTCCCCCTTGCTCTCACAGATATTGTGGAGCACAGAGCAAGCAGCAATAACAATGGGGATATTTCTCTCGCGGATGTCTGAGCGAATCAGTAAGGAACGCCATCTCCCCTTCAAGCGGCCAAATGCACATTCTACGGCCATTCTGCACTTGCTCAGCCTGTAGTTGAACAGCTCCTGACCCCTGTCCAGGGCTCCTGTGTAGGGCTTCATAAGCCAGGGCATTAGGGGGTAGGCTGGGTCCCCAATGATCACGATCGGCATTTCGACCCCCCCCACGGAAATTTTCTGGTCGGGGAAGAAAGTGCCTTGCTGCAGCTGTCTAAAAACCCTAGAGTTCCTGAACACTCGAGCGTCATGAAGCTTTCCCGGCCACCCCACGTACAGGTCGGTGAAACGTCCCTTGTGGTCAACCACTGCTTGCATGACCATTGAGTAATATCCCTTCCGGTTTCTGTACTCGGCGGCCTCGTGGTCCGGTGCCAGGATAGGGATATGAGTCCCATCTATAGCCCCACCACAGTTAGGGAATCCCATGGCGGCAAAGCCATCTATTGTGGCCTGCAGGTTTCCGAGGTTTATAATCCGGTGTAGCAGCCGCTCGACGATTGCCCTGCTTACTTGCATCACAGCAAAGCCCACTGTAGACCTACCCACCCCAAACTGATTCGCCACTGACCGGTAGCTGTCTGGCGTTGCAAGCTTCCAGAGGGCTATCGCCACTCGCTTCTCCACTGTAAGGGCCGCTCTCATTTTGGTATTCCTGCGCCGGAGGGCAGGGGACAGCCAGTCACAAAGTTCCATGAAGGTGCCCTTTCGCATGCGGAAGTTTCTGAGCCACTGGGAGTCATCCCAGACCCGCAGCACTATGCGGTCCCACCAGTCCGTGCTTGTTTCCCTGGCCCAGAATCGGCGTTCGATGGCATGAGCCTGCCCCATTGCCACCATTTTTGACAGATTGTCAGTCGCCCTACTTGCAAAAACGGCAGTGTCCCTGTCGGCCCCGCTGTCCTCGTCCGTGTCCCTGTCGGCCCCGCTGTCCTCGTCCGTGTCCCTGTCGGCCCCGCTGTCCTCGTCCGTGTCCCTGTCGGCCCCGCTGTCCTCGTCCGTGTCCCTGTCGGCCCCGCTGTCCTCGTCCGTGTCCCTGTCGGCCCCGCTGTCCTCGTCCGTGTCCCTGTCGGCCCCGCTGTCCTCGTCCATCTCCTCCTCACTGTCGTCGGGTTCCAGAAAGCGCGGTTCTCCCCGGATCGCATTCCTCCTCTGCAGACGGTGCAGCAGGAACTCAGCAACCGTGATCGAGGTCCTCACAACAGCCATTACTGCAGCCGTGGTGTCAGCGGGCTCCATGCTTGCAATGCTATGGCGTTAGCACGGCGGAGAAAGGGCGCGAATTATGGGATGCCTACCCACAGGGCACCGCTTGTAATGGGGGTGGGCGGCGCGGAAAAAGGGCGCGAAATTTGGAAATGCCACAGTGCAGCACTCGAAATGGTGCCTGCTGGGGGATCAGGGAACTGTGGGATAGGTACCCAGAGTGCAACGCTCGTCATGTCGATGCCTGCAAAAGTTTTGCGGACAGACACTGTCGACTTGCTGTGCTTAGCTGTGCGTAGTGAAGACACACAACATCGACTGTATACCGTCGCGTTCACAACATCGACAAAGAAAAATCGAACTACTGCTGTAGTGAAGACATACCCTAAGGCTAGGCTCTGTCTTAAAGAAATACCATCTACTTTCACTAACAAGCTAGACTCAAAGTTCTGTTGTCCTTCCCTTGTCAACTTCTGCTTCCATATGGAATCAGATGTTAGGTTCACTGAGAGACTACAAGTCACATCCAAAGTGTCTAGAGATGAGAGTATACCTGCCATCCCCTGCATTCTCGAGAGATTAACTGCACAACTGTCCTGCTCTGCAGATACAGCTACCCAGTCATCTTTCTGAATCTGAGACACAGACTGTTCACTTGCAGAATCAGCATGGAGACATTCCTTTCTCAACAACCTTGTCTCCCCAGCAGGCTGGTCAAACACAGCCATTTTGCCATAGAGCTGTTCAAATTCCTTAACAGCTCTCACTCCATCTGATACCTTCTCAAAACTATTCACACTGCATCTCTCAAAAGGAAAGTCAGTGGATCCATTTACAACAGAAAATGTCTGGCTGTTAGGAACAGAAACTTTCTTGATCTTGTACCCTTTAGCTACAACAAACTGCTTGCACAGATTACCGTGAGGATTCCTTTCTCTAGGGACTTTTCTATGCAACAATTTACCCTTCACAGAAATTCTGCCTTTACCCTCTTCACCTAGGTTTGTTCTAAAGGAACACTTTCCTGAGCAACCACAGACTCTTTCTGGGTCTTACTCACATCCATGATCACCTCTGGCCCATTAGGTGGATTTCTACACAATCCCCTTTCAGGCAAATTTATAGATTCACTGGATAAGAGGTTAGGAGCATTCTCCTTCCCTTTGCCACACAAGTTCAGGAATCTTTTCCTTCTTGCTACAAGTTGTCAATCTGTTAGTAGGTAACACAACCAAATCACCTTTTTTGCTCTCCTTGTACCCTGGCTAGGGTATCACTCTGATCAGATAGAGTTGCTACACCCCTTCCTAACAACATACTAGCAACAGGCAAAATACAAGCAACAGAATCGTCTGGTCTCTGGGATTTTTCCACAGACATTAACTGGTTGCAACCTAGTTCTAGGGCTGGTCTTCACTAGCGAGGGAGATGGGCTGTAGATACGCAATTTCAGCTACGTTAATAACGTAGCTGAAATCAACGTATCTAGAGCCGACTTACCTGCTGTCCTCACGGCGGCGGCGGTCAGCGGCGCGTTCCCTCATTGACTCCAGCTTGCGCCCTTTGGTGAGCTGGAGTTCCGGAGTCGACGGGGGTGCCGCTGGCGATCGATTTATCGTGTCTTGACGAGATGCGATAAATCGATCCAAAAGATCGATCCCTCCCCAGCATAGTGAAGACCAGCCCCTAGTTCCTCTCTTCCCAGCAGACACAAACTTAGGACCATTCCCTTCCCAGGCTTTAGTTGAATCCAGACCCAGCTCTGAGACAACTGCACTATTCTCAACCATCACAGGCTGAAAGGCACCTTCTGTCTGCTCCACAGACAAAGAAGAGCCGGAGACACATTCTCCTTTACCAGACACATAGCTTGGGATTTTACTTTCCCTTGTCCCAGCACACAGGGCTATTCACAGACAACTGCTTTTTTAAATTTCTTATTCTTTTACTACAGCTCTCATCTGCTATTTTGTTACAAAAACAAACAAACAAAAATATTTTAGAATCTTTCCCTATTTTTCTGATTTGACTGCTCTGCTGCAGCTACAACTTGTCTTTGTTTAAAAACATTTTAAATTTTGTAAAGCATTTAGTTACCCTTAAAGGACAAAGCCAAACACTAATTACCTATGTTTAGCAAAAAGATCTGTTAGTTTTGCAACTTCTGAATTAAAGAGCCAAATGGATTTTTAGTGGTATTATTCAAAACAAAACTAATTTATCTTAAACCTACAAAACAGGAGTTTTACAAACCAGGGGTATTATTTTAGGTTCATAGAACCTCACATATTTACACAGACAGATAGATATGTACACATTTTCTTTTCCTTAACATTCCTTCTACACTGCTCTGTTTTTACATCTTACATTTCCTTTATACATTTAGGGCAGTTTGTTCCCAATAGCACTCCCTTATGTTCTTTTAGCAAATTTGACTAAATTGTCCAGTCAAATGATTTTAATCAGATAGCTTATTTACAGACATTTCCTTTGGAAAAGGGCCCATTTTTCCTTCAGAATGGCTGAAAAAAACCCCAAGATTTTTCTTTCTATAACACTTTCCCTTTTTTACATTTGTGCAAAGTTTACTGCTTAATTCCCTCCAGCCTCTGCAGAGTTCACTTTTCACTCTTTTCTTAAATCACTTGCTTATCACCCAAAAGACACCTTAATCAACTCAGATTTCACCATTTCAAATATTGTTTTAGCAGGGATCTGCATTTACTTATTTTCTTTCTTCTGCTACCATGCCCTCAGGGCTTCTAACCTGTTTTTCAATTTCTTTATCTGTTGCCCCCCTCCCCCTGCTTGTCTGGGCCTGATCCTGCTTTCCTTGCTGAACCAGCCTTTTTCCTGGGCACAGGCTTTGTTCCATTAGCAATCTAGCAAGGAGGGTGGGCTTTTTAACTAGCTCCTACCCCTCCTGGTTTCTTTTTTTAAACATTTTTTACAATTGTGAAATCATCAAATACCACCTAAAAATGCTTGATTTACTCCTGTTGCCCGTGCTAGTCCCGGGGCTTTTAGCTTACCCTCTCTGGGCCAGAGGGAGAGACGTTAAGCTTCCTACTACCACAGAGGGTTCATACACCAAATATAGAAATCCTACCAAGGATCAGAGCGAGAAACACGAAGTTCTCCTCTTCAGCTCAGTCTTGCTACAGCTGAGGGTGTATGCACCTAGGATTTTTCAATACTGCCTGAACATATTTCTTACTTCTGTTGCCCGTGCCAGTGCTTCCAACTTAACCCTCTTTCGGCCAGATGGAGAGACGCTAAGCTTCCCTCTGTACTGCCCGACCATACTACGACTGGGGGTATACACACCTCCAATTATTTCCCTCTGGCAGTCTGGGGTGGAGAGAGACTCCCCTTTTTCTCAGCCCTGCTACGACCGAGGGTGTGAATACCTTTTACTTATAAAGAATTCTCAATTCATAAGATACCAGTGGTGAACACAATATTAACCACAACTGGTTCCCTCTTTGACTGGGGATGTGAACACCTGAATAATCAATCACCTTTAAGTACATGGTATACCTTTTTAGCAGTATCGTTAATAAATACAGCGCATATTCTTCCCCCTTTTGCAATTCTCCACCATATGCTATACCAAGCACACGGGATCTTTTATAAGAGGAAGGCAACACGCTATACTTCATTAAGAATACATCATTTAGCATATGCATTTCAGACACACACACACACACTCTCCTGCCAGTTGATGTTCATAGTTACCAGTCTCTTGTTGTAGCTCGAGACAATCTAATGGCCAGTTAGATTGAGCACGAGTAAGTAGCTGGGGGGCTCTGTTGGTCATGATCTGATGCTCGGAGGCTTTGCAGGACTGAATCCAGAGTTTCATGGCAAAACACCCAAGCTTTATACTTGTAAATTTCCATTTGAGTCCATGCATTTTGCAATGTCATCCTGTAGTCATTAGTTTTTAAGTGGTGTTTATCTTGGAGTTTCCCACTGTCATCCTTTGATGGTTATTGTCGGGCTACCCATCATTATCTTCCTGTGGCACCTTAAAGACTAACTATAAAGTTTTGAAGCATAAGCTTTCGTGGGCTAACACCCACTTCGTCGGACTTCCACTGCTTGCATCCGACGAAGTGGGTATTAGCCCACGAAAGCTTATGCTTCAAAACTTTAGTTAGTCTTTAAGGTGCCACAGGACTTTGTTACCTTTGCTATTCCAGACTAACACGGCTACCTCTCTGATTCTTGACATCATTATCTTGTAGTTGTTGTCTTGCCTTCAGGGGGTGCCTGCTCACCTTGGAGGCCTGTCAATGCTGCTTGACATGTTTAGCATCCAATACAATGGATGTTTTCTGATTGTCTACTGGTCTTTTCAAGTCTCTCACTTTTCTTGACCATCTGGATATTTGTGATGGCTTCACACTTATCTCTTCCTGATGCATGCATTCCTCTTTCACACAAACTATCACACAATCTCTTACAGAAATCTTTAAAGGTAGCAGAATTCAGAATACATTGTAAATCAAGCCTTGCTAAATTGTATAACTAAAGCAATTTACATTGGGGCTTTAGGCCCTCAACATTTCTCTAATCTATTTATCATAGACACAATACAAAATTCTGTCTCTTACTAACTAAACTTTGTAACAAGAGGTGCTAATTGTAATGCATATTGGAAACATCACACAGTTTCAGAGTCATTCCTTTCTGTTATAGAATGAACAATTAGTACAATTATAAAATCCTGCTCCTACAAAGATGTATTGATTGTGCAAAGTGTATACTATCTCGGGCTTACAGGTGCTGAAACTATAGGTGCTGCCACACCAGCTGGCTTGAAATGGTTTCATTATATACTGGGTTTACAGTTCGGTTCAATGGCTCTCAGCACCCCCACTATAACAATTATTCCACCAATCCTGCTCTGACTGCTTCTGTAACTACCTGAGTGTGGGTGTAAACGTCATTGCTAGGCATACCCTTATTTATGTGATGTATTCTATGTGACAGAAGAATTACACCCTTTTGTCATAAGTATAAAGTACCTTAGAATTTCTGTTTTACCTGTAAAGGGTTAATCTGAAAGTAACCTGAGAGGGAGATGATGTAATGAACCTCAGGAACAAAGAGAGTGTTTTTTTTTCCTCAAGCCTCTCCCAGGTAAAGGAAAGAGGTTTGGGGGATAGATTTGAGGGGTTTTGAAGGAGAGGTTCCAAACTCCCACAAATAAGTTTAATGGTGGCAGTGGACAAAAGCCAGACACCGTAGAAGTTATTTTCTGGGGGGAACATTTTAACCTAAGCTGGTAAAATAAGCTTAGGGGGTTATTTCTTTTTTTTCATGCGGGTCCACACATCTTTACTCTAAAGTTCAAAGTGAGGAGGCAGTCCTGACAAATGCTATTCAGTTTGCTATCCTGTACTATTACTTTTCATCCCTATTCCCAATCCCTCCTTTGTTATATAGCATCTAGAATACATCAACTGTGGTAAATTTTAGCTGTTTTCATTTTAGCAAAAACATCATTTCTATGCTTACAGCAAAACTGAAATTCCAGGGTAGAGGGTTAAATGATACATCCACCATCTATAGTGAGGTTCTATTTGTGCACCAGACTCTCAGCTTTCTTTCTTTTCTTTTAAAGTAAGTCTCTTGTTTATGAAGGTACTTTCTAAATGTGAATCAGATGTCACTAATACTGCAATACCTGCCTCAAACAATAGCTATGACAGATGGGAACTGTCCCTGTTCATCTCAATGGGGTGTTAACACAGATACATACTAGTGAAAATTTATGTCAGCTTTAACTATTTGCCAGCTGATGAAGGCAGATAACAGTTGGAGGATTTTACAATGATCTGAACAAGTTTCTTTAAGAGTCATCTCATTTTGGCTACACAAGAGTCTGTTGACTGGGAGAGAACCACTTTTCCCCCCCCTCAGTTGACAAAAAGCCCTACCCCCACAGACTTAGCAGAGCTTAGCAGAATGTTGGAGCCCCAGCAAGGGGAATTAAGCTCAAAGAGCCCAGATAAACTAACATGTCATTTCTGGTGCCTGATCTTTTGATTGGATATTGATCATATTACTGAGTTCCCCCAATTAGCACTCTGAAATTTGGTGGGTTTCTGTCCCAATCAGGCCCCATATTATCAGTATTACTGCAGTGCGGAGTCGTGCTGTGCACAGTTGCAACACTCACACTTAATGAAACTCTTATAGTGTGATTTCCTAACACATTTAGTAGATTCACAAACACACCAAACCCAGCAAGGCAGATAGAGATAATACAGAATGAGTTGAGATCCATATACTTATACCATCCCTTCCAAAACACTTATTATCTTCCTCATCTACCTTCTCACCATCATCACCAGTGGCCATCATCCTGGCACCTCTCCAGGCGCACAGGCTGGGATACAGCTTTTCTAGTGTGCCACACTGAGGCCACTATGCCTATATATTTTATAGAGGTTTCAGCCTCTTTTCCTTATTTGTAGTTCCTAACTCTACTAATGTTGGACTACGCTTCTCCCATAGGTTATTAATGTTTTTACCTCAAGCTTATTAGCATATATGTGTCAATTAATTAGCATGGCGTTCTCGTGGTCAGACATCTGTTGAGGTCCGTAACTAAAAATATCCTAACCTGGTCTAAACCTGTATCTTATGATTCCCTATTAACAGTTTGAAACACTTCTGATTATTACAAAATAATAAACAAAGCCTTGTGTCATATTTTGACTTAAGGTTTAGTTTACTTATGCTAACTTATTGAACAACAGCTCATACTTAAGGCCTCATGCTTATGCAAACTGCTTAAGCTATCCTTATAGATCAAGGCCTAGAGATCTCTTGCATTTTTTATATCAGTTCATTACTCCTTTATCCCTTACTTAAACATAACTATCATTACTGCATTGCTATATACTTGTGGGGTCTCACAGGGATCGGTTCTGGATCCAGTTCTGTTCAATATCCTCATAAACAATTTAGATAATGACAGAAAATAAACTCACAAAGTTTATGGACGATACCATGATGGGAGGAGTTGCAAGCGCTTTGGAGGATAGGATTAAAATTCAAAATGATCTGAACAAACTAGAGAAATGATCTGAAGTAAATAGGATGAAATTCATTAAGAAGAAATACAAAGTACTCCACTTAGGAAAGAACAATCAGTTGTACACATACAAAATGGGAAATGACTGCCTAGAAAGGAGTACAGCGGAAAGAGATCTGCGGGGTTATATGATCACAAGCTAAATATAAGTCAACAGTGTAACACTGTTGGGGGAAAAAAGTGAACACCATTCTGGGATGTATTAGCAGGTGTGTTGTAATCAAGACATGTGAAGTAATTCTTCCACTCTATTCCACACTGATAAGACCTCACATTCAGGGTGCCTTATTTCAGGAAAGATGTGGACAAATTGGAGAAAGCCCAGAGGAGAGCAACAAAAATGATTTAAGGTCTAGAATATATGACCTATAAGGAAAGATTGAAAAAAATGGGTTTGTTTAGCCTGGAGAAGAGAAGATCGAGAGGGGATATGATAACAGTTTTCAAGTACATAAAAAATTGTTACAAGGAGGAAGGTGAAAAATTGTTCTCAGTCTCTGAGGATAGGACAAGAAGCCATGGGTTTAAATTGCAGTTAGGGAGGTTTAGTTTGGACATTAGCCACGAAAGCTTATGCTGAAATAAACTGGTTAGTTTCTAAGGTGCCACAAGTATTCCTCATCTTATTTGTGAAATCTCTGTCTTTGGAGGTTTTTAAGAACAGGTTAGACAAACACCTGTCAGGAATGATCTAGTTATTATGTAGTCCTGCGTTCAGTATAAGGGACTGCACTAGATCAGCGGTCGTCAACCGGTGGTCCGCGGGAAAATTTTAGTGGTCCGCGGTGCCGGGCTCCGTCATGGCCGCCCCTCCGCGCAGGCAAGAGGCTGCGGGGGCCTGTCCCGCCCCGGCGGCCAGCAAGCGCTGGCTTGCTACTGCCTCCTGTCTCCCGCCGCGCGAGCCGGGGGGCCCGAGCCGGGGGGCCCGAGCCGCGCCGCTGAGGCCGGTAGGGGGGCCGTGCCGCGTTGCTGAGGCGGGGGGGGGGGGAACCGAGCCGCGCCACGCCGCTAAGGCGCGGGGGGAGGGGCGCGCCGCTGAGGCTGGGAGGGGGGCCGCGCCGCGTCGCTGAGGCCGGGAGGGGGGCCGAGCCACGCCGCTGAGGCCGGGGGGGGGGGGAAGGGGGGCTGCCGAGCCGCGCCGCTGAGGCCGGGGGGGAGGGGGGCCGCCGAGCCGCGCCGCTGAGGCCGGGGGGGGGGGGGATCCGCGCCGCTGAGGCCGGGGGGGGGGGGCGATCCGCGCCGCTGAGGCCGGGGGGAGAGGGGGGAGGGGGGGCCGATCCACGCCGTGCTGCTGAGGCGGGGGGGCCGCGTCGAGCGGGGGGGGGGCGCATCGAGCGGGGGGGGGGGGCGTGCCGCGCCACTTTAGTGGTCCCTGAAGACCAAAAGGTTGGCGACCACTGCACTAGATGACCTATTGAGGTCCCTTCCAGTCCTGCACTTTGATGATTCTAGGAACCAGTTGAGTCAGCAACAGTCTGAATAATACATAATAGTCCTTTTGTACTGCTGCAGCCAGTAGATACCGAAGAAGGCCAGAACTATTCAGTATGTCCTGCATGCACTCTTACCAATAGTGGTGCCAAGGGTTTATACAGGGAAAGTACTGGCAACTACATAGCCAGGATCCAAACCATGTAGAGTTTTCCAGCTCAAAAGCCACATTTTCAATGTTACCTGGAAAACATTTGGAAGACAATGCAGATTACAGAAAATGGGTAGGGTACTCTTTGCATAAAATATTCCTAAATAAGCTTCAATTGCACTCTATACCAACTGACGTCTCTGAATGATATACTGGTATGATATAATGTAGAGTGCACTGTAGTACCTACCGGCAACTGTATGGATAACTGTTGTGAGGTGCACATCCAAAAGGAAAGAATAATTTTTTTTAGCCAAACACATGCAAAAAACCATCCTTTTGGCTACTGTTGCTACATTCAACAGCAGCTGAGGATCCAACATAACCCCAAGCTGAGAACTCAAATAATAAATTATTGACATGATCGAGAAATCTCCAGGAGCCACTAACAATTCCACTATATATTTTTTCTAGCTCCTTCCAGCCCACAAACATTATTTCAACCACCTAGCTCTCAGCCACACCCCAATTTGGCAAGACATGAACTGAACTGCTAATCTACACCAAACTGATTTACATCTCAGATTGAATGGAGTAGTATCCTCCTACTGAAAGTATCACAGTCCACCCACTTCCTAAATGACTTCCTTAATGGCCTCATATATGTAATGTATGGAGATGGGAGTCAGGAGATGACTGAACATAACACAGTAGAATTCCACATGAAAGAGCCCTTGGATAAGATTAGCAAGTATTCAGTATCTAGATGAACAATCAACCAGTATCTACTGTACTCTATCAACACTGGAGAAATTAATATTAAATATTTTTAAAAGACCCATTGTGGTAAGGGCCCTCTTGAGTTCCCACCAGACCACAAGTTGGGCTGCTTACAAAGGATTCTCAAAAAAAACCCAAAATGTTTCTTTTCCCTCTCCCTCCTTTGGGAGAGGGTGAACAAGAGTAAAAGAAAAAGACAAATGTGGTCAGCGTCTTAGAAGTCTTTTGGTCACTCCTTTGGGGTTTGGGTTACCTCTAAGTACTAGTGTCTTTGAGCAGGGTAGAGTCTGCCTTTAGCCACTCCTTTTTGCTAGGTCTCTACAGTCTTAGGGCAGCAGGGTCTGCAATTGTCTTCCTCTTTGCTGATCTATCCCGGTAGCCAGTTGTCTCTGAGGCACAATAATTTTCCACTAGTCACAGCCCCTTCCTGTAGCAAAGTTTCCTTCTTTAAGCTTTCTCCCTCCAAGCAGAGCAAACTTTGCACGTGTTTAGTTAGTGATGACTGCCCCTAAGAACTTGTTAGTTTTGTGCCCTTTCACATACTACACCCCTCAAGTTGGTGTAGTATGTGAAAGGGCACATGTGATGTCCTTGGTGCATCCATCTCTGATCTCTTTCTCCCTGCCCCAAAACTAACAAACAAACCAAAACCAACCAACCAACCAACCAACCAACCCAGTATTAGCACGGTCCTTTCCCACCTGGTATTGCACTTTGAAACTACAGGGCTGTACAAGTACCATCGCATCATATGTGGGTTCACATATTTTATGGTGTGGAGCCAGAATGAGCTGTGAACAAGAAGAGGCTGCCCAGCAAGTAATACCTGAGGGAATCCACAGCCTACTTACTCACTAGTGGACCCTTTTCAATAATTGAATAGGTCTTCTCACATCCCTGTTTTCAGTCTCAATGCATTTTCATTTTGAGAGGTTTTTCTATGTAATTCATTACCACATCATCACACCTCACAAATATTTAAGAATTTTGCCTTAACTCCCATGTGAGGTAGAAGTATCACCCCCATTTTACATGGGGGAACTAAGGAATAGAGAGATAAACACGTAAAAAGTGGGCAAATAGTTTGAAGCACTACGTTATTAGAACAGTAACAAAAAAGAATAAAAAGAATAAAACTTTCTGGTTTCCAATAGACTTAGCCTTATATCTAATTAAAAAAAAACCCAAGTCACTTAACTGAGTTATTTTAACTATGAAAAATGCAAAACAATGAAATGAAGTTCAAAAAATGAAATAACTGTTATTTTTATGCAATGTTAGGTTAGCATTTAAATGTGAATGTTGATCAAGACTGACTAGTTACAAAATAAAAATAATGAAATTAAATAAAACAAATCCATAGCAAGAAAAAGATTAAAGAAAACATCATTTTTAAATTCAAGGTAGGCAGCAGATCAGTTCTTCAAACATCTTCTTTTTCTTTATCAGCTTCAACTGTATCTTTGTTGTCATCATCAAAATCTCCTTCCTCTTCATCTGACGAATATCGAGTCAATTGTTCATCTGTCATTTTCTTCTCTAATCTTAAACTGTGATACGTGGTTTAACCCAAGGGCATTCTGCACCAAAAATTTAAATTTGTGACATTTAATAATGTCAGTAAATAAATGCAGAGGCTCTAGCATGGCAGGGGAGAGAAGGCCACTGGCTGCATGAAGGTGGGGGACTAAGCGATGAGGCTGCAACCGATCCTGATGCATCACAAGGCCTGAACCTGCCCCAGAAAACCTTGGGGACCTCCCGCTTTGTGCCAGGCAAACCAGGTGTGGGGCAAATAGGCTCAGCCAGGCAGGATCCAACTGTGGAGGAGCTCAATGTGGGGGGAGCCAGGTGTGGGGAGAGAGGATTCTGTGTAGGGTGAGAGGATTCTGTGTGGGACAATCTGGGTGCAGGCAGATCAGTGAGGGGTCTAGGTGTGGGAGGATCTGGATGCACACAAGCATGTTGAGTGGATGGGGGAGCAACTCCCCATACAGTGACCCTTCCCCCCACAGTTGAGAAGCGATCAGGGCAGGAAACAGGGAGGTTTCTGGCGGTGGGTCTGACACAGCCCCATACACTCATTGCAGGGGAAGAGGAAGTCCTGTCCTCTCCTGTCTCCAGCCCAACCTGAGAATAGCAGCTGATCCCGGCTCAGGGTAGGAACCACTGGCTAGGGTGTCTCAAGCCCTGTGGTGATTTCTCTCTCCAGCAGCTGCTCTGGGTGTGTGAAATGATGTACCTCCTCTGCTAGGAAGTTGTGCGTGACTGATCTTGCAGCTTCCCTGTCAGAAAGTCATTTTTCTGCAGGAAACAAAGAAATCTGCAGGGGATATGAATTCTGTGCATGCTCTTTTGTTGCTGAGCTCAGATAACTCTAGCCCAGTGAGGCACAATTTCCCTTTCCAGCCCCAGGACTGGTCAGTCCACATTACATGAGAGTTTAAGACTAAAGGGGACAAGATCATCTAGTTCAGGGGTGGGGAACCTTTTTTCTGTCAAGGGCCATTTGGCCATTTATAATGTCATTTGCGGGCCACTTCCTCCCCCCCCCCCTCCGGAAGCCTAGGCTGGCAACGGGAGCTGAGACCCCAGCTGGCAAGGGGCCAGCGGGGGAAACCCCAAAGCAGTGGCAGGCAGAGTGCTTAGCCCTGCACTGCTTTGGGGTTTCCCCTGCTGACCCCTTGGCAGCCGGGGTCCTGCCGCCTGCCCCAATCAGCTCCCGCTATCAGCCGGGGTGGAGGGGGTGATCTTCATTTATCCCCACCCAGCCTCCCCCCATCTAACCGCCTTTCCTCCCCCACCCCTGCCTGGCCCAGCCCATCCCACCAAACCCAACCTCCTCCCTCCTCCCACTCCCAACCCAGCCTCCTGCCCCCCCATGCCTGACCTGCCCAGACCAGCCTCCCCCCCACCAAACCTCCTTCCCTCCCGCACCCACGCCTCACCCACCCCATCCAGACTAGTCTCCTGCCCCCCTTCCCACCCGCCCAGCCTGGCCTCCCCCCCACACCGCCCCCTTGCCTGCCCCTCAGCCCAGCCTCCCCCCCACACCCCCTTTACCGTCCGCTCCCCACGGCTCCTCCGTTCACCGCCCGGCTAACGGGCGGCTCCCCCAGGCGCGAGCCGCTCCCGCCTGGGGGCCACGCGGTGCCGGCAGCTCCTCCATGCGCGAGCCGCCCCAGCCTGGCGGCCTGCGCGCATCCCGGCACCGGCGGCTCCACCAGGCGCGAGCCGTCCCGGCGCCAGCGGCTCCCCCAGGTGCGAGCCGCCCCGGCCTGGCGGCCTGCGCGCATCCCTGGCCGGCGACTGCAGCGCATCCCCGGCCCCACCGCAGGCCGGACAGAATCGTTTGGCGGGCCGTATAAGGCCCGCGGGCCGGAGGTTCCCCACCCCTGATCTAGTTTGACCTCCTTGTAAATCACAGGCCACCACCACCCACAAGCTAAACCCAACAACCAAAATTAATGAAAGTATTGCAGCCCACAGGTAACTAAACTATTATGTACCACAGGCAGAGAATTAGAGGGACTGACATGCACCACTGCCTAAGGCTCCTGCAATGGTAAAGAACTGATGAAATGCAGGGCCAGCGTAACCATTTTTGCCGCCGTAGGCTTCGGCGGCTGCTCACAGGTGCCTTGTGCACTTCTGCGGGAATTCGGTGAACATACCCGGAAGCGCACAGTGGCCATGAGAGCTGCCGCTGAAATGCCACTGAAAGTGCCAAAACGCCGCCCTCAAAAAATGGTGTTGCCCTAGGTGACCGCCTAGGTCACCTAGTGCTTGCACCGGCCCTGATCAAATGAGATATGCCCAGATAATCCTGTCAAGTGACCTCCACCTCATGCTGCAGAGGAAGGCAATAAAATAAATAAATAAATAAATAGATGGATAAATAGATAGATTAGATAAATCCAAAGTCACTGTCTATCTGACCTGGGAGGAAATTCCTTCCCAACCCCACACATGGGGATCAGTTAGATCTTGAGCATGTGAGCAAGAAACAGCCAATTAAGCACATAAAAGCAAATACCAATGGCCTTTTTACATATTTTTCTTTAATGAGGAATAATATGCATGTAGAAAAGTCCTACTTAAAGGCTTCATTTATATTCTAATGCTTGGTTCCCCTCAGAGGCCTGGACCATCTGTCCAGTGTCTTCAGCTGTGGGTGTGTTTCAAAGTGTTTGAGCATTTGATTCTTCAACAAATCACTCTGGATTAGGACGATGTCTTGCAGGTTGAGCAGGGAGGGTTCAGGAAAAGATGCAGCACATGTGATCAAGTTCTGACCTTGACCACCTTTATCAAAAAAAGTTTTTCAACAAAATCTAAAGATGGCAGCTGACTTCTTGAATTTGACCACCATCTACAACACAGTTTGTCACAGAGACCTTTTGTTTAAACTCTCTCAAGCTGCCCTGTGTTAGGTGCTCAAAGTATTAGTCCTCTTTCTCCAAAACGGACAGTTTAGAGTACAAGTGTCAGATCAACGATCTTCCTCAAGGCTCAGTTCTTTCACGATACCGTTCAATGTGTACATCAACAACCTGCCAGCTACACTCTCGCACAAGTTTATCTATGCTGATGACATCCACTGTAGCTACCAAGCTCAGTCCTTCTCAGAAAGTGACAAGGTCTTGACTGAGGACAGGAATCTGATGGCAGATTATCGTAGTTGATGGCACCTGCAGCCAAACTTTTCCAAGGCCATTTTTAGTATATTTCATCTGCATAGCACAAACCACGAGTTAAAAGTTGTTATGGGGACTTTACAGGCAGCTTTGTTGCCATGGCTACTGATACTCAGTAACATAGCACTGCCCATATTTGCCATGATTAGACCTGTGTCATGCTGTTGGCCAAGATCCCCAAGAATAGTGATCTGCGTTAGTACACAGAATTCTTCAATCACCCGCACCTTGCTTGTCTTCTAGACACCCTTTATAGTCATTTATGCCACCACAGGACATAATGGTGGAATCTGCTTGAAGCAACGAGTGTTGAGTCAGTCCACCAGGTTTTGATGTGCCACTGCACCTGTGGTTATCTCTGAACTGGTTTTGAACAGGACAGAGCAACTGTGTGGCCAATCTCTTTAAATCGAGTTTTTCTAGTGACCTGTGATGCAGGACAACTTCAGACTATATTACATATCCTTGGTGAGTACCCACTGACATTTCAGCCACTGGCTCTCCCCCTGGCTGATGATGATACCATCAATGGCTGGGCACATTGCACACACACTTATAAACTGTGGGCAGCTCTCATGCTTCAGAGGAAGTAAATGGAAAAAAAACAGCCAGAATACATTGATGGGAAACAAAATCCCTTCCTGACCTCTGATGCATGAACTTTTAGGAACATAATACGTGAACTGGAAAGGACCAGTAATGCTGCTGAGCCCTCACAGAAAACCTTGTCATATAATCCCACCCATAAATCTATCCAGCTCTTTGTTTATCCCAACAACTATTTGGCAGCTGTTCCAGAATCTCACTTCTCTGATGGTAAGAAACCTAATTTCCAGACTGAATTTGTTCATGGCCTGTTTGTACACATTTGTTCTCGTGCCAACATTTTCTTTTAGCTTAAACAACAGTTCACCCTCCCTGGTGTTTATCCCTAGCCCCTTATGTATTTATAACAAACAATCATATCCCCACCCGGCCTTCTTTTTGCTAGATTAAATGTGCCAAACTCTTCCAGTTTTGTCTCATAATATAGGCCCTCGACTGCCCTCATCATCTTAAAAGCTCTTTTCTTCACTTGTTCCAGTTTCAATTAATCTTTCTTGAACATGGGTGACTAGGAATTGTACACACTTTTCCAAATGATGTCTTACCACTGCCTTGTACAATAGCATTAATACTTCTCTATTCTGGAAATGCCTCACCAGACACATCCTAGGATCAGAAGCATCACAATGGTGGCTTGTGGGCATCCTGTGATCAACCAACACACCCAGGTCTCTCACCTTCTCTGTTGCTTCCAAGTGAACAGATGAGCCCCCAAATTACAGCAGAAATTCTTATTATTAGCCCCATAACACGACTTTGCACTTTGCACAATTGAACTCCATTCCTTTCTCAACATTCCATTCCTCATGGTCACCCAGATCTTCCTGTTTAATAATCCAATCTTCCTCTGTATTGATGATGCCTCTCAGCTTTGTATCATCAGCAAATCTCCTTAGTGCATTCTTTCTTCTTGTGACAAGGTCATTAATATATATATTGAGTAACAATGGTTTTAAGACCAATCCTTGGAACCACCCTCCAGTTCAACAGTTCACCATTCAACACGTGTTTTCCTTCTCCTCTTCTAGTTCCTTATCTACATTGCAATGCTTGTAGTAATCCCCATCTTCTCTAATTTTAACTGTTGTAATACCTTCCCATATGGTACCTGATCAGATGTTTTAGTGAAGTCTGATTTTGAAATCACTTCCCTCAACTAAAAATAAACAACAAAAATAATTAGAGGGCTGGGGCATGTGTCTTACAAGGAGAGGCTGAGGGAACTGGGGTTGTTTCATCTGCAGAAGAGAAGAGTGAGGGGGGATTTGATAGCAGCCTTCAACTACGTGAAGGGGGATTCCAAAGAGAATGGAGTTAGGCTGTTTTCAGTGGTGTGAGATAACAAGGATCAATGCTCTTAAATTGCATTGGGGGAGATCTAGGCTGGATATTATAACTCACTATTTCACTAGGCGGGTGGTGAAGCACTGGAATGGGTTACCTAGGGAGGTGGAGGAATCTCCTTAGAGGTTTTTAAGGTCAGGCTTGACAAAACCCTGGCTGGGGTTGGTCCTGCTTTGAGCAGGAATGACCCCCTGAGGTCCCTTCCTACCCTGATATTCTATGATTCTAGTTATTGCCTCAAGGGAGGAAATCAGGTTAAGGTGGCATGTGGTGCACAGCCCGCCTTGCATCACAGCCCCGTCACTCCCTGTATTGAATCAACCTTTCAGGTGGTGAAGGGGAGGAGTCACGTGTCTGTTTCTGCAGCGCGTCACTGAGGCTGCATAGCCCCAGGGCTCCAAGGGCCGTAGCCCGGCTGCCGGCAGAGAGCAGCAGGCAGAGTGGGCGCGCGGCTGTCCTGGCTGAAGCGGAGGGAGACGAAGCAGCGCTGGGACGCGGTGTGGCGATGACGGCAGGAGGTTGGGGCCTTAGAGCAGCGGAAGGAGACTGGTCCCGTCATCCCTCCGCCCCCATTTGATTGGTGACGGTTCCCACTTTTTCCCTGGGGCTTCTTCTCTCGGAAGAGGGCGGGACTAAGCAGCGGCTCAAAAGAGCCTCTCGTCCAATCGGAACTAACTTCTAGCTGTACGCCGGGGCCGAACCCGCCAATCCGAGGCCGGGTTGTTGGGCGGTGACGATATTCAAACACAGAGCGCGGCGGCGCGCCGTTTCCTCCGCCCCCCAACCCCCCCTCGTTCATAATCTCCGGCTTCGGCGCGGGGCCCTCGCAGAAGCCCGCCTGGCGGTGAGTGCAGCTCCCCCAACGGCTCTTCCTGCCCTCGGGGGCGGGGCCCGGGGGGCTGGGGGTCGCCGGGGGAGGAGAGTGTCTATGGGGTCGGGGGTCCGGGGTGCGGTCTGACCCCCCGCGCGCTCCCCACGGGGCTGGTATCCCCTTGATGCCTGTCGCCAGCCGCCCGCGCAGCCCCTTGTGATCCAACGCGGCGAACGGCGCCTTTAACGCCCCAGGCCCCTGAAGAAGCCTCGCGCTGCTCTTCAGCTCGCTGTCCCCAGCGTGAGACGTGGCGCCGGGCTCCCTGCATGAGCATCCCCGGGGGCCAGGGGCAGGACGCTCCCTGCCGAGCCTGTGTAGGGGACTCGCCCTGGTGACTTGTTACAAGCAACGGGTATCTCAGGGCTGCACACTGGCCTCCTCTCTGATCTAACGAGAAGCCTGTGAGGTCGGGCTAGTCCTCGGGTCTCCCTCGCCCCCCTTTCCCCTGGACAAAGCGCAGTCCTGCTCTTGACTATTGTGTAGCGAGTCTAGAGCAGTAGTTCTCAACTTGTGGTCCACTTGTAGCCCAATTAGCGCACATCTGTGGTCCATGTGACCTCTTCAGAGCTTTACAGGTAGTATATAGTGTGGGTGTGGCACACGTTACCCATAGAAAGTAGGGATGTAAATATTGTTTTAAACCATTAACCTATATTTTAATAGTTAAAGAAGTTAATCGCTGGACCTGTAGCTGCTCTGGCCAGCAGGCCCAGGGCTGCCGTTGGCCTGCCAGTGTGGCTGGGGTTAATAGTGTGGTTAACCGGTAAGACTAATGCTTATTTATTTTGCATCCCTAATAGAGAGCCACATATGTGGCCTACAATGGTAAATAAGTCAAGACACCCACCAGCCCCATGTTATAAAAACTCTAGCACCCACCTGTGTCAAAACAATTACTTTTTGTGTATAAAAGCAAGGTCTGACATTAGGGCGTACGAAGCAGGGAAGTTTACCATGGCCCCATGCCATAGGGCCCCGTGCAAAGCTATATTGTTCAGGCTTCAGCTTCTGCCCCAGGTGGCAGGCTGAGGGCCCTGGGCTTCAGCTCCCTGCAGTGAGGTTTTGGCTTTCTGTTCTGGGCCCCAGCCAATCTAGTGCTGGCCCTGCCTGGCGGATGCCCTAAAACCTGCTCACAGCCCTCCAGGGAGTTTAAGAACTCTTGTTCTTAAAACTCCACTATCCACCTGAAGTGAAGAGACAGATTGACAGAGCCAGAAGAGTACCCAGAAGTCACCTACTACAGGACAGGCCCAACAGAGAAAGTAACAGAATGTCCCTAGCTGTCACCTTCAGCCCCCAACTAAAACCTCTCCAGCACATCATCAAAGATCTTCAACCTATCCTGAAGGATGATCCCGCCCTCTCACAGATCTTGGCAGACAGGCCAGTCCTCACTTACAGACAGCCCCCAACCTCAAGCAAATACTCACCAGCAACCACACAACAAAAACACTAACCCAGGAACCTATACTTGCAACAAAGCCTGGTGCCAACTCTGTCCACATATCCAAGTAACACCATCATAGAACCTAATCACATCAGCCACACCATCAGGGCCTCGTTTACCTGCACATCACCCAGTATGATATATGCCATCATGTGCCACCAGTGCCCCTCCGCCATATACATTGGGCAATCCGGACAGTCTCTATGCAAAAGAATAAATGGACACAAATCTGACATCAGAAATTATAGCATTCAAAAACTTGTAGGAGAACACTTCAATCTCTGGTCACTCAGTAGCAGACCTAAAAGTGGCAATTCTTTAACAAAAGAACTTCGAAAATAGACTCCAACGAGAAACTGCTGAACTGGAATTAATTTACCATTAAATTAGACTTGAATAAAGACTGAGAGTGGCTGGGTCATTACACAACTCTAAGAGACTAATCAATTAAGGTGAGGTATTATCAGCAGGAGAAAAAAAAACTTGTGTAGTGATAATCAGGATGACCCATTTCAAGCAGTTGACAAGAAGGTGAGAGTAACAGTAGGGGAAACTTAGCATGGAGAAATAGATTTCAGTTTGTGTAATAACCCAGCCACTCTCAGTCAGTGACACATGCAGTGGTTTTGGCACACAGTGGTCTCTGTGTACCAGGTACCCTGCTTGGAGCAGTGCCAAATTGCTGGACCTCAGCAGCATGTGGGGAGAAGAGACTGTCCAATCCCAGCTGTAGGAATTATGATACCTATGGACAGATTTGATGCATGATAGAAAGGGGCCATGACTGGGACACACTGCAGTGCAGGGTCAAAGTGAAGGAGCTATGGAATGCCTACCACAAGGCACAGGAGGCAAACTGCTATTCTGGTGCTGTGCCATTCTTTGCTGGTTCTACAAAGAGCTGGATGCAATAGTTGGTAGCGACCTCACCTCCACTGCGAAGGCCACCGTGGAGACTTCAGTGGCTCGCGTGCAGTCGAGAGTGGACCAAGCCAGGAGGAGGAAATCTTGGATGAGGAGGGAACCAGAGGCAGAGATGACTCGGAGGTGAGAGATGCATGCAGCGAGGAGCTTTTCTCTACCCCAGAGGAGGCTAGCCAGTCACAGCTGTTGGAGCTTGGCGAAGCACATTCAGGAGTGGAGACCCCTGATAAGTGGCTTTGATTTGGGGAATTGCTGACGTGAGCTGTTGGGAGTGGGAGAGCTGCAGAAAGCAGGCTTGTATCTGTATGATATGCGTACCATCACATGTCCGGTCTGAACAGCAGAACAGGTTGTTGATTGACTCCCTCGCTTCATAGGAATCAGCCTCAGAGCTCTCCAGGAAATGCATGGAGATACTGGGCAATCTGCTGCCGCAGATTCTTTGGCTGAGCTACTTTTTCTTGCCCCATTAAGGGTAACTTTCATGCACCACTCTGCTGACACAGGGGGGTGGGAGGACCTTTGCTGCACACAGGCAAGCTGGCGAGCTGCATAAGGGCCAGGGTGGAAGGTGCAGTCTTGGGGTTGGGCTATGCTGTGTGTGTGGTGTGTGTGTCTTGACCTAAGATACGCAACATATTTGCGTAGCTGAAGTCTCAGTATCTTAGGTTGACTTACCTGGCATTCCCCATGAAGCTCGAGTCGACCACAGCTGCTCTCCTGTCGAGACTGCTTCCTCCTCTTGCCAAGGTGGAGTACAGGAGTTGATTCAGGGATCGATTTGTTGTGTCTAGATGAGACGTAATACATCGATCCCCGATACATCGAGCGCTACCAGCCAATCGAGCGGGAAGTATAGCTGTACCCTTGGCTAAGACCCTCACTTGATTCCTTGCTCACCCTTAGCAGCAAGATAGCTTCCATAATTAATGCAGCCTGTGGAAAATGTGGGGACAGGAATGATTATAAGAGCCCCCCCCCTACAGTGCTGGCTGTCCCATGTGCCCAATGTACAGTACAGTCCTGGAACACTGATTTCCCTGCCCCTGCAGTTACTCACCATTTTGAGAGTCTTGTGGTTCATGTGTGCTTGCTTGGGTTCACCCAGTTAGTGACAGGTATGTGAATAGTGGCTGTGTTTTAAATCACTGAATCAGTATTTTGCAAACAATACTGCTTCTATAAACTTGCATTTTGGCTTCACAGATATGACCTTGGGAGCTCAGACTCCCTTTTTATTATCGCCAGCTGACTAGCTGTGCAGAATTAGGCCACAAAGAACTAAAGAGGACTCTATGTGATGTCATGATGCACTGCGTGGCCAAAAAACAAAAATTGAAGGAGTGGCGGGACAGCGAGAATAGGGACCAAAAGGAGAAATAGCATGTTAGAATAAAGCCACAGAGTGGCTCTTAAATGTTACGGAGCGCCAAGTGGACATGCTCCAGGCGCTATGCAAAACTTTCCTACATGCCCCCCACACACCGCCAGCACATTCGTATCAAGCTCCTGGCTCCAATCTGTACCTGTGGCATTCCAGTCCTTCCCCGTCACAGTCCATCACTGCTAGCTCCCCGTACCAACTGCAGTCAACACCTGTCCCTCTGCAGTTTAGCCCAGCTGAAGGACAGTATCCGCTGCAGTGTATTCCAAAGGAGAAGGTTGGATATGAAACCTGGACATACACAAATCTTTAACCATCCCAGGACCCCAACTCCTCCTGGGACCCTCCCTTCCCCGATTCACCACAGTGATGATGTGTTTTTTTTCCTCTTCTCGGTGTGTTGTTTTTAAATAAAATAATTGTTTTGGTTTGAAAGCAATCTTTATTAACTGAAAGCAAACAGAGCCCTGCAAAGCAACAGGCAATTTTTCTTAAATCTTCATAATGCATCATCTACACCCTTCCCAATCACCTCCTACCATTGTAAGCACTGTGCTCCCGAGCATAGCAACAAATATTAATAACTTTCAGCTTCAAATTGCTGCCTCAAGGCATGTTGTCTGTATAATGTATAAAGCTGCAACTTTGGGAAAGGGATCTATCTTGTAATACAGGCCAGTTGCATTATATGCTTATTTAACATACGCGAATTTAACTTTACGCAGCTGGCCACACACAATAAAAAAACCCCAAAAAATCCTGAGCTCTCTGGGCAGCAGCCCACCTGCCGCAGGGGCCGGGGCCAGCAGCTCCACAGCCCCCCCGCAGGGGCTGGGGCTGGAGTCAGCAACCCAGTAGCCCGCCGCAGGGGCTGGGGCCAGCAGCTCTGCAGCCCGCCCGACGCCGCTGGGGCTGGGGCCGGCAACCCAGTAGCCCGCCGCAGGGGTCGGGGCCAGCAGCCCACATACCGCCGGGGGCGGCGGAGGAGCCGGCAGCCCACATACCGCCAGGGTAGGAGCCAGCAGCCCACATGCCGCCGCTGCCGGGGTAGGAGCCGGCACACTGGCAGCCCTGCAGCGCACCCGCCACCGCGGGGGCTGGGCCTGGAGCTGGCAACCCGGCAGTCCGCAGCAGGGGGTGGGGCTGGCAGCCCACATGCAGCCGGGGTAGCAGCCGGCACACCTGCAGCCCGCCTGCAGCCGCGGGGGCTGGGGCCAGCACCCTGCCGCCACCAGGGCCTCAGCCGGCAGCCAGCCTGCGGCGGAGACCGGGGCCGCAGATGGCAGCCCACCTGCCACTGGGGCTGGGGCCGCAGCCGGCAGCCAGCCTGTGGCGGGGACCGGGGCCACAGCCAGCAGCCATCATCACGTATAGTCAAACAATGATTGTTTGACTATATGCGATTTTGGCTATACGTGGGGTCTGCGGAATGGAACCCTCGCGTAAGATGCGACACTCCTGTACTCTTGTAAAGCGCCATGGAATCTTACATCACTGTAAAGCCTGGTGTCTGCAGGAACCATAACTAAATACTTTGAAATGTGTTTGTGTGACTTTTTAAAAAATATTTATATATGTGTTTATTTCACTTAAGGGCATCAGATCTTTCTTAGATGCATGTTTTTAGACGGTAACATTCAATTGAAATGTACTATTGAGTCAAATCCATCAAAGAATAAATTGCCCACAAAAATTTCAAAGTGCTATGCTGTTGAACAGCATTGCACACCCTGCATTCAAAGAATAAATACTAGTAAAAATAACTTGTTTCAAGACTATAATTAAAATTGCCTTGATAACAGAAGTTCTTAGCTTTTGCTGAAATAAGTATCTCCTACATAGATATGGAATGGTCTTAATCTTCAAAATGTCCATGAGGAAACCTCTCAGGCTTCTCTAAAGGCTATCTGCCACAGAAGCTTTCATTTGAACCTAGACTGCAACAGAACTCTGCAGTAGTTACCCTGTCTTTTATCTGTGCATATAGAGATGGAGGAGGAGGATTTAAGTGAAAGAGGACTGACAATTGCTTCAATCATGAATCGAGTCAGAGACCTGAAAAATAAATATAAAAATGAAGACAATGTTACTGATGAGCTTAATTTTACTAAAGTCTCAGCTGATACCACAGGTATGTTTTTTTGTTAATCTCACTGCAATTGATGCTAACGTCAACTAGTCTGAAAACTATTAAACAAAAACAGTTTAATCTATTTCAGTATTTTCTTTTTATAGTATTTTCAAGTGATGTCCAAAAAAGTGACAAATTTCTGCTCCTCTTGATAATGCTACTTAGGTCCTTTCTTTCAGTAATTGCACTTCTTTATAAATGACTCATATTTAGATTTTTTTTGCAAATATTGATATTTCCCTCCATTCTTTGTGTTCATGTTTGTGTGTGTGCACGCACACGTACACACTGCTTTATAACTATAAACCTAAGAATGTATTTGGTTGTCTTTGCTTTTCTTCTTAGATAACTCTGGCACTGTTAATCAAATTATGATGACTGCAAATAATCCAGAAGACTGGCTGAGTTTCTTGCTTAAATTGGAAAAAAAAGGTATACCTCAGACTGATATTAGTCTATTGAATAGATTGATTGGCCGTTACAGTCAAGCAGTTGCTGCACTGCCTGCAGAAAAACACAGCCAAAATGAGAACTATGCTCGGATCCTTGTGAGATTTGCTGAGTTGAAAGCGTAAGTACAGTAACTCCTCATTTAAATTCGTCCCAGTTAATGTTGTTTTGTTGTTACATTGCTAATCAATTAGGGAACATTCTCATTTAAAGTTGTGCAATGCTCCCTTCTAAGGTCGTCAGCTGCAGCAGGCTATCAGTTGCTGGCAGTTCAATTGTGGTAGTTCATATGTCCCTTCCCCCACTGCAGTGTGCTGATCCAGCCCTCTGCCTTGGAGCTGCTCCCTGAGACTCCTGCTTGCTGGAGGAGGGAGAAGAGGAGGGCTAATGTTAGGGTGTCTGTCTCCCCCCTGCTCCTGCACCCCGCTTACCATATCTTGCATAGAGCAGAGGGGACATCATGGAGGGAGCTGCTGCCTCCTTGTATATCCCAGGCCATCAAATTACATCCAGCCAGACCTGTATTGAGCCTATTAATTTGTCTGACTTAAGCATTTGTTCCAGAAAGACATCAAATCTTGATTTGAAGATATCCAGTTTAGGAGAGTCTGCCATTTCCTTTGGTAGCTTGTTCCAGTAGTTAATCACCCTCCCTGTTAAAAATGTGTGCTTTCTAATTTGAATTTGTCTGGCTTCAGCTTCAAGCTATTTTGCTTGTTACACCTTTCTTCTTTAGAGTAAAGAGCCCTTTAATACTTGATATTTTTTCCCCGGGAGATATTATACACTGTACTTCAAAGATATTGCCTCCCTAGGAGTAGTGAAGATATTTAAAGCTAAGTATGAGGAGGTACAGTAAACCCTCGATTTAACGGACCTCGATTTAACGGACTTCGGATGCAACGGACAAAATTTCTGAGCAAGTCTGATGCATTCCTGATCCATTTCTGGCAGGCTGGCTGCCGGCTGCCGCCCGGCTCCCAGCAGCCGGTGCCCGGGCAGGCTGGCTGACGGCTCCCGGCAGCCGGTGCCCGGGTCCCGGCAGCGGGCGGGCTGCGGAGCTGCCGCCCCGACCCTGTGGCGGGCGGGCTGCTGCTCCAACAGCTCATTTTTAAATTATTATTAAATAACGGACTTTTTGATTTAACGGACACCCCCTCGCCCGAATTAGTCCGTTAAATGGAGGTTTTACTGTACATATGAAACTGTGCTTTTCAAGGAGGACTTCCAAAATTTGTCCATGTCCCTAAAACAAAATCGCCTAAATGCCTTGGGAAGATGGACCTTGTTTCTGTTGCAAAATCCCTGGATTCTGCAACAGTTTGGTGTGGCAGACTGGAAATTCTGTGACAGATTCATTTCAGAATTCAATTTACTTATAGTAGCTCCTGTCTTGATGTATTCATTTTTTCACATTATCACCTCATTTTAATATTTTTCATACACTGCAAATTTTTATAGTGGCAAAAACATAAGTTAGGGGAAAGCTGGAGGTGTTGACACTTAGCATCTTACATCTTGGAGGTTTGTGTGTGGTTTAAGTATATTAACTAAATTTTTCAGCTAAAATTATCTGCAAGAAAAAAAGTACTGTTAAAATTATCCTCTTCAGGTTTGAGAATACCTTTACTGATACTGACTAGGGCAGTTAACACCTCTGTTATTCTTTCAATCTTCCTGCAGACTCAAGGAAACAGAGTACATTTGTTTAATTAATTTTTTAACAGTTTTGAAGAGTAGAAAGATTTTTGTTTAGCTTATGGAGGGCAGTACTGTGCAAAGGTGAATCTTGCAGCAGATTCCTTGTTCATCACTAAATATATGGCACCTTGCCCTTAAATTTCCTTTACTCTTTCATTTTCAACTTTTCCTCTCTATATAACTATCAGTGTTCTTTTTTTTATAGTTTTCAAGACCCAGAGGAGGCACGCGACCAGTTTCATCTTGCCAGACTGAACTGCAAAAAATTTGCTTTTGTACATATAGCTTTGGCACAATTCGAACTGTCACAAGGTATGTGGAAGTTTGTCTAATATTGGAAGCTTTTGCTTTTCCTTTTTTAAAAAAAACAGTATAATTGTTAAAATATTAAGAAAATAGAATATTGTATAGTAGGTTTTTAATCAGGAAAATTAAGAATTAAGAAAGTATTTTTTCCTTCCATATGCTCTAAAATGTCCTGGTTTCTTCCCTCCAGAAAAGTGGGTTTTTTTTTTTTCTTTTTTTTTTCTTTTCTTTTAGTAGAACATGTGTCTTAGATTTGTTTAGAAAGTGTGTTCTGTTAAATATGTTATATTTAGGACTGATTACTGAAGCCTATATAATCCATATAGTTAGAGAGAGCAGATTTTCCAACATATTCTAGTATAGCTTCATGTGAGATAGGAAAGACTATGTAATACTGTTTCACGGCCCAGAAGTCCAAGATATGATGTTTATCCGCACATAATTTTTCTATGGAAACTGGTTAATGTGGTGTGTAAAGACTTGCGTTTTCTGTGAAGTTTTTTCCCAGTGCAAAGAAGTGTCTCCATCTTTCAATCAAGCACAGGGAAACCAATCCATAAAGTATTTTGGGTCAATCATCTCCCCTCACAATCTGTAGTTTTAAACTCATAATTAATATCTTTGATAAACTTCTAAACAACTCTCAACTGAAATAAAAAAAATATACCAGGAAGAGGCAGATTAGTTAGAGGGACATTTTTTTACCACGTCTTGGTCAGTCTCCTGATTTCAGAAATGGCCAAGGCAGGCTGTGATTTCTTGTTCTTGTGGGCATAATATTGCTTGGATATCTCCATAAAATCTACCAGAATCTTTCTTTCCATTACCAGGATGGAAATTGGTCGTGTTTTCTGAACTGAAACCATCTGCCTTCTTTTAGAGGATGTCTGCTTTGAGATTCTCATCTGAAAAGCAGAACCTTCTGTGATATAGGAGAGCCAGGGAGGAGTGGGAGAGGGGAACTATATAAACCCTAGGCTAATTAAAGCATGGTTCCCTGTAGACCAGGGTGGGTGGCTACAGGTTAATTGGAGCACCTGTAGTCAATTAAGGCCAGGAACCTAATAAAACCCCCTGCTTCAGGCAGTCACGGAGGAGGAGTGGAGAAAGGACTGGAGCTTGGAGGTGTGTTGTGAGATTTGAAAGACCAGAGAACCAAAATGGAGAAGACTCTGCTCCAGCAGGGGAGGGAGACTCCCTTCTCTAGCGTTTAAGGACCAAAGGTACCTCACCCAAGGGGAAGGGGTAAAAACCCACAGGGGTTGAGAGGAGCTTGGGCTCAGAGTGAGGAGCAAATCCAGACAGCTCCCCCACTTCCATCCTCTACCACCTTCCCGGGCCACTAGTGGGGCCCTTCTCAAGAGCAGGAGCAAGGGGTGGCATCTTATTCCCCTGCCAAGAAAAGTGCAGGACCTACCACACTAACGTTGGCCATCTTGTCTCACTTCAAACTATGTGTGAGCAGCCATGTTTGGCCATCTCCGGGTCAGCCATTAGTGGCTAATGGAAACACAAACTGTTCTCAGTTCCTTGGCAGTCAACAGCCTCTGTAAAATGAAACAGGATTTTCCATCATTCTAGTTACTGTCATCTTGAAATTTTTCACTTAAGGTCATATAGAGTTTACAGAATCTAACTGGGAGTGAGACATTTAATCTAAGATCTGCCTCCTTGTTCTTCCTTACAAGGTTTCTTAGTGGCAGCCTAGTTTCTGTTCTCAAGGAGGTCTTGAACCTCTCCACTCCAGCTTTTCAAATAAAACAAAGTTAAGTCCTCAATTTGTTCATTCTCCATTAGCAAATACACAGTGAAGTACAAGTCTTATTGAACCCAATTCTATCCATGGTCTTTTGCAAGCTAAGATCAAAATCTAACCCTTCTACAGTCAAGGTAACTGCAGTTCAAATGAGTTCTGACTCTTGTCTCTTTTTCCACAATCGTGAATGGGGTCGGAGGGGGGGGGGGGGGGGAGGAAGGCGAGGAGAAGGGAGCAGAGGAGTTTTTTCCTGATACCTATAGTTGGACCAGAATCGCCTTGTCCAGCCATGTCCAAGTCATGTTGGAAAATAGAGCTGTGGTGGTGTGCCTGAATTTGCAGAACCAAGAGGAAACTGCTTTTAAAGGATTCACCCTGCTCATCTGGGAAGAAGTCTTGCATGTCTCAAATACCCAGGTTCCAGGCCACCTAAACTTCTAGATGGGCTGGTTAAATTGGATTCTATTCCATCCAAAAGCATACTTCCTCCAAGAGGAAGTCTTCTGGTTATTCTCTCGGACTTGATCCACATGATTGTTTCCTCCATTTTCAATTTCCAACCTCCCAGGAGCTATTTGGATCTGAAACCATGGGTTTAAGATGCTCCAGTGGATGGGATGAGGAAGGTGGCCTCTACACCCCTTTACTTTTCTCCTTATCTTTAGCAGACTTCCTCTTTTTAGCCCAGAAGGGGGCTTCAGCTATAGTGGAAATGTAGATGGTGTCTTTCCTACACAGAAGAAGCTATTTTTAGTTAAGAATCAGAGAGGTAGCCGTGTTAGTCTGGAATAGCAGAGGTAACAAAGAGTCCTGTGGCACCTTAAAGACTAACTATAAAGTTTTGAAGCATAAGCTTTCGTGGGCTAATACCCACTTCGTCGGATGCAAGCAGTGGAAGTGTCCAGAGGCAGGTATAGATAAATAGTCAGGAATCAGGTAGGAGGTAACAAGGTTAGTCCAATCAGGCTGAACCAGCTTGTTATCTCAAATCAGGGAGGGTGAAATATTCTTCTAGCAGCTGAATTGAAGGTGTGAACTCGGAGGGAGGAGCTGTTTTTGTAATTAGCAAGCCACTCAAGGTCTTTGTTCAGTCCCAGATTGATTGTGTTAAATTTGCAAATGAATTGCAGCTCTGCAGTCTCTCTTTGCAGTCTGGTCTTGAAGTATTTTTGCTGCAGTATGGTGACACAGATCAACAGACGTGTACCCAGAAGCCTGCCAGACGTGTACCAGAAGCCTGCTGCTGCAAGACAAGCCCAAGAAAGAAAACAACAGAACACCACTGACCATCACCTACAGTCCTCAGTTAAAACCTCTGCAGCGCATCATCAGTGACCTACAACCCATCCTGGACAACAATCCCTCACTTTCACAGGCCTTGGGAGGAAGGCCAGTCCTGGCACACAGACAACCGGCCAACCTTAAGCAGATTTTCACCAGCAACAGCACACTGCACCACAATAACTCCAACTCAGGAACCAATCCATGCAACAAACCTCGATGCCAACTCTGCCCACATATCTACACCAGCAACACCATCACAGGACCTAACCAGATCAGCCATACCATCACTGGTTCATTCACCTGCACATCTACCAATGTCCTATATGCCATTATATGCCACCAATGTCCCTCTGCTATGTACATCGGCCAAACTGGACAGTCCCTACGAAAAAGGATAAATGGACACAAATCAGATATCAGGAATGGCAATATACAAAAACCTGTAGGAGAACACTTCAACCTGCCTGGACACACAATTACAGATTTAAAAGTCACCATACTGCAGCAAAAAAACTTCAAGACCAGACTACAAAGAGAGACTGCAGAGCTGCAATTCATTTGCAAATTTAACACAATCAATCTGGGACTGAACAAAGACCTTGAGTGGCTTGCTAATTACAAAAACAGCTCCTCCCTCCGAGTTCACACCTTCAATTCAGCTGCTAGAAGAATATTTCACCCTCCCTGATTTGAGATAACAAGCTGGTTCAGCCTGATTGGACTAACCTTGTTACCTCCTACCTGATTCCTGACTATTCATCTATACCTGCCTCTGGACACTTCCACTGCTTGCATCCGACGAAGTGGGTATTAGCCCACGAAAGCTTATGCTTCAAAACTTTATAGTTGGTCTTTAAGGTGCCACAGGACTTTTTGTTACCTCTGCTATTTTTAGTTGCAAGTCAACATGTTATACCAACCAATGAGAACAGACCTGTCTACAAGACAAGAAAGAGTGCAAATGCACAAGATGAAAATCAATGCTGAAGTCCAAAGTTTCTTGCTTGCAGATTTAAATCAAGATTAAAATTACTGCTTTAAAATCAAAGCACCCAGCCTTTAATCCTCTGTTTACAACTTGTACTAGGACTACTGACTGCACCAGACAACTGTGATGCAGACTTTCATTAGTTCTTAGCTGAATCCTGCCTGAGAAGCCCTTAGGATAGATAGGCTCCTATTTTTAGGGAAGGAATTATCTTTCCCCTTCTGATTAGGCCCCATTAATTTTTTCTCCTTTCATCTCTTTTTCCTGTCATTGCTAGACAGCCATTATATATACTGGTAGTACGTGAATCACAGCATTTATTTTTCTTGTTCTGTGACATGTAATATAACCTACTATGTCTCATTAGGCAGATGCACTTTACCAAAATGTTAAGGTAACCATAAGTTTTCTTTAAGCTTTGGAGGTTTTCAGCAGTGAGAAGTGAGAGGTTTTTGGTGTGGAACTCCTCACTCCAGACTGGCTACCATTTGTACTATTTGAAAGAAGGAGACTTTGTCTTACCAATGTTGCCACCTCCATCTAAGAAAAAAAAAGTTCATTTGTGTAATGATGTAGCTTCCTCACTTTACTTTTTCTGTTTAAATTGGACTATAAAATATTCAAGGCAGGGTGATTTGTCTTGCATACGAACAGTGCTATATAATAAATAAACCAAAGTGAAGACTTTATACCTTAATTTGGGAATGCTGGCAATATCTGTAGAACTACTGCACATGTTAATGAGTGCAAATGGCTTTGCAATAGGTAAGATATTAATGTCAAGGCTACTGTTGCTTATATTTTGCTCATCGTAGAATCTGAGTGAATTACAGAAATTAAAAATGGTATCAAGGATTATTTGGGATTAAATTTACCTTTATATCTGCCACCTCCACCTGTTGTTTGATTATATCATTTGGCTCTGGGATGTTTTCATACAAGAGTTTTTTACTTTACAGTATTCATTTGCCTACTTAAAATGCAGTCCTGGTCTGATAAATGACTTTCTTTAAAAATAAAAACATTGCTGAACTGCTCTGGCTCACTGGGAGTACTCTTATTTGTAATCTGTCACTCTGAGCTAAACTAGATTTTTATGGCATTCAGTTGTAGCCCTGAAAGAGGGTTGGTGCAATTTCACTGTGTCATAGGTACTTCAAGAAGGGTTTGTGCTGCCCTTTATGGTGGTGCCCTCTTCCTTCAGCCTATTCAGTCCAGTCTGTGGGCCACATTAGGCTGGAAGAGAAAAAAGCTATGTTCCACCTTTTTATATGACGGTGTAGGAAGTTAGCAGTGCCCTAGTCCTGTTAGTGATAAACATGGTCTGTTTGGTTTTAAACTACTCCTGCCCTTTTAGCACCTGTAAAACTAAGACCGATTATTTTCTGGTTTAGTCATTATGAAGAAAACTGTTAGCTAAATTCCAAATAAAAATTCTGAATGTGTTTGGTGATCCTACGAGTCAGAAAATACTTTCAGATTGACACTGAGTTTTCTGGAGTGGAATTCAGGAAAAATGCTTACTTATTTTTTTTCTGAACTAAATACATTTAATCTGGGAAGTAAGTGAGGCAATAAACATGGAATTCTAGGATGACAGTTCTCCTTTTTCAAAGTAAGAACTTTTAAGCACAACAGATTAGAAGTAGTCTATTGCACTAAAAACCTATGAATGTGAATTTAATTGAATCTCATTTTAAAAAAAAGAAGCTCCCTGTTACTGGCTTGTCAGTCTTATAACTTTACTAGCATAAGTGCCCGGCGTTGCTCGGGTCAGTCGGAGGTGGGGAGGGGGCAGACAGTTGACACCCCCTGACCAACCCCAACACCCACCCTTCACCCACCCTGACACCTTCCCATCCCCCCGACCAACCCCAACACCCCTCGGCTCACTTACCCCCCGACCAAACCCGACAACCCCACCTGACCCCCCAAAACAAACCCAACACCCCCACCTCACCCCCCGACCAAACCCGACACCCCCACCTCACCCCCTGAGCAAACCCGACACCCCCACCTCACCCCCCGACCGAACAGTGTATTTAATAATCTGTGTGCTACACAGTGCACCGTGAGCCGGGGGGGGTGGTGGTGGTGTCGGGTTTGGTCGGGGGGTAAGTGAGCCGGGGGGTGTAGGGTTTGGTCTGGGGGGGTGGGAAGGTGTTGGGGTGGGTGAGGGGTGAGTGTTGCGGTTGGTCAGGGGGTGTTGCGGTTGGTGGGGGGTTGAGGTGGGGGTGTCAGGTTTGCTTGGGGGGATGAGGTAGGGGTGTCGGGTTCGGTCGGGGGTAAGTGAGCCGGGGGGGTGTCGGGTTTGGTCTGGGGGGGTGGGAAGGTGTCGTGAGGGGTGGGTGTTGGGGTTGGTCAGGGGGTGTTGCGGTTGGTGGGGGGGTGAGGTGGGGGTGTCGGGTTTGCTTGGGGGGGTGAGGTGGGAGTGTCGGGTTCGGTCGGGGGGTAAGTGAGCCAGGGGGTGTCAGGTTTGGTCTGGGGGTGTTGCGATTGGTGTGGGGGGGGGCGAGGTGGGGGTGTCAGGTTCGGTCGGGGGGTAAGTGAGCCAGGGGGTGTTGGGTTTGGTCTGGGGGGGTGGGAAGGTGTTGGGGGGGGTGAGGGGTGGGTGTTGGGGTTGGTCAGGGGGTGTTGCGGTTGGTGGGGGGGTGAGGTGGCGGTGTCGGGTTTGGTCGGGGGGTAAGTGAGCCGGGGGGGGTGTCGGGTTTGGTCTGGGCATCCACCCCAACACCACCCCCCCCCCAGACCAAACCCAACACCCACACCACACCCCTCACCCCCCCGACACCTTTCCACCCCCCCAGACCAACCCCGACACCCCCCCGGCTCACTTACCCCCCGACCAAACCCGACACCCCCACCTCACCCCCCCACCAACCGCAACACCCCCTGACCAACCCCAACACCCCCACCTCACGCCCCGACCGAACCCGACACCCCCACCTCACTTACCGTCCCACCAAACCCAACTCAGATCCGTCGCTGGGGGGGGAGGGTGCCCAGAGCCGAGGGATTCCGGGGACCTTCGCAGGTGGGGGGGGGGGGCACAGAGCTGATGGAGTCCGGGGTTGAGGTGGGAGAGGCAGAGAACTGAGGGCTCTCCGGGGTTCCGTTGGGAGGGGGGAGGGGTAGAGAACTGAGGGATCTCCGGGGTTCCGTTGGGAGGGGGGAGGGGCAGAGAACTGAGGGATCTCCGGGGTTCCGTTGGAGGAGGGAGGGGTGAGCTGAGCGAGTGAGGTGTCTGTTGGAGGGGGGTATTATGACATCATCACCACCTAACCGCCCAGCCGATGTGATTGGCCCTGAAAGACTTTCACCCCTGGGGGGCGTCAGAGGTGAGATCCGAAAATTTTTCGACCCTTACCAGCATCTAGACCCCAAGACCCCTCACTGTACCAAATTTCAAGTCTCTGGCTCAAACGGTGCAGGAGGAGTTCGCAGTCATACGTACATACATACACACATACATACACCACTTGACTTTTATATATATAGATTTGCAGGTAAATCTGATGACTTCATTCTCAAGATGCTGCTTTTTCTTTTTGCTGTATTGTCTCAACCATCCAAGGTTCAAGGCATGGTGATTTGGTTTAAATCACTGACATTTATTTTGATTTAAATAATCAAGCAGGAAGCCTTGATTTAATCATGGATTTTAATCTTGTTTTTGCATATGTACTCTTTTCTTAAAGGTTCATTCTCGTTTGTTGGTATTCAAACATGTTGATTTGAAACTAATATAACCTTTATACTAAATTTGGGACTCTTTGCTAATCAGGATGACACTATGTACACATTCGTTTAAGCAATTGTATAGCTTAACATACTTGTATTCAGATTCTTAATTTTTACTAGAGCTGTCAACTAATCACAGTAAATTCATGCAATTAACAAAAATAATCGGGATTTGAAAAATTAATCTGTTAATTGCAGCTTTAATAGTACACTTAAACCACAGAATACCAATTGAAATTTATTATTAATATTTATTGATTTTTTTTACATTTTCAAATATATTGATTTCAATTACAACACAGAATTACAATTTTAATTGCAACACACTTATTTTTTATTACAAATATTTGCACTTTAAAATGGATAAACAAGAAATAGTATTTTGCAATTCAGTCATATAAGTACTGTTGTGCAATCACTCTATTGTGAAAGTGCAATTTACAAATGTGTTTTTTTTGTTACATAACTGCACTTAAAAACAAAACAATGTAAAACTTTATCACCTACCAGTCTACTTAGTCCTATCTCTTGTTCAGCCAATTGCTAAGACAAACAAGTTTGTTTACATTTATGGGAGTTAATACTGCCCACTACTTGTTTACAATGTCACCTAAAAGTGAGAACAGGTATTCGCATAGCACTTTTGTAGTTGGCGTTGCAAGGTATTTGTACCAGAGATGCTAAATGCTTGTATGATCCTTCATGCTTCAGCCACCTGTCCAGAGGGCATGCTTCCATGCTGATGATGCTTTAAAAAAAAAAAAAGAAGTTATTTAAATTTGTGAGTAAACTCCTTGGGGGAGAATTCTATGTCTCCTGCTCGTGTTTTACACTCATTCTGTCATGTATTTCATGTTGTTGCAGTCTCAGATGATGACCCCGCACATGTTGTTTGATTTAAGAACACTTTCACTGCATATTTGATAAAACGCAAAGTGAGGTTTCTGAAATGTCGCTGGACTGCAGTGCTTTGGATCATTATCGAGCAGAACTTGCCATCAGCATGGAAGCATATCTCAGCTCCCCAGGCTTCAAGAAATGCCTCAGTTGCAAGTAATCTGTCCCAGTGACAGATGGACACACTCAAAGCATTTGCTGTGTGGAAGAGAGAAACATCCCACAGAAGTGTGTGGTTTGTGTCCACAACTGAAGCAAACTCCTACAGATAGTCAGCCCTTCAGCCACCTGAGCAGTAGTGGGAGACCTCACTACATCCCTCTACTTCCAAGGGAGGTGAGATCAAGGAGATGCCTGCAAGCCATGTATGTAAGGCCTCTAAAAAAAGATCCTTGAGACCCCATAGTGAGCCCAGATCAAGCTAAAAATGATCTCCCCGCTCGATCAGTATCATAGATATCATCATCCACCAACACTGTCTAAATCTGGTAACCAGTGGTTTCACTGTACTCTCCTGACAGTGCAGTTTGGGTTGCTTATGGACCCAGTGGGCACAAACAAGGAAGCACCAATACCGTCCGGGCTCAATAAACACAGAAAATCTGCCCCGGGGAAGGCTCCTTTAGTATGGACATCGACATCAGTACCATCTGTGGTACTCTAGATGGATCATACTTATCAGGTCCACATCACCAACCATGTTGGTACAGGACTCTTGGCACCTACAACTACTATTGGTAACAATTCCTTCATCACTGCCAAATTTCTGGTGCATGATCTTTTGGTGTCTGATGAACCAGACTTACCTCTCTGCTCAGTATCAGAGCCATGTACTGAATACACTGAGAGCCTTTGATGTGGTGATGACTTCTTTTGCCATGCACCACCCTTTTCATCTTCTGCATCAGAAAGGGAGCAGGAGGACATGATCTCTTGCCACTTTTCTCACCTTCCATATGGTGCCTAAGTTCACTATGGACCTCTGTCATATCGTCCTGATCCACAACCTCTGGTTTAAACAGCCATGGGACCAATCTCTGGGTCCCTTCCCATGGCAATGTCTATACTAGGATTCTTGGCAGGCTCAAAGACAACAGGCCCTCCATAGTTCTAGTGTGGCCTACCAATAACCAAAGAGACAATGTCCTCTAGTTGCTGCTTCAAGGACGTCTGACCCCCCTGAACAGGCAAGGGAGGAACAGGAGGCTGAAGTTGACAAGGAAGTTATCCCTCAAGCCGGTTAGCCAAATGAGACTGTGCTTGAACTCAGAGTGATCAGAAATGCATGTGCTCGCTTCCTCTCGCTAATCGAAGGCTTGCACACATGACAGACAATATGACCTGCATGTATTACATAAACCTACAAGGAGGTGCTAGGTCACCATTCCTGGGCATGGAACCATTAAAGCTATGGAACTATAGTGCTTTTCCCATAATGTCACAATATCAGTGACCTACCTATCGGGAGCATGCAACATAATGGCAGATAGTCTCAGCTGCAATTTCCCACCCAACTACAAATGGGAGATAGATTCAGTGAGAGTCCTTGACATATTCTAACAATGGGGGAGAGGAACCAACAGTAGACCTGTTCGCTACTTACCAGAACAAGAAATGTACATGGTACTGCTTCAGTGTGGGGATTGGACAACACTATATGGGAGCTGCTCTCTTCCTTTCATGGGACAAGGGCCTTCTTTACACCTTTCCCCCATTCCCTCTATTAGTGAAAGTCCTATTGAAAATAAAGAGAGAAAAAGAAAACATCATCATAATTGCTCCCACCTGGCCCAGACAGATGTTGTATCCTTAGTTGTCACAGCTGACACTGTCCACCATTGGCTCTCGCAGTCACCCCCTACCTTCTAATGCAGAATGAGAGAGACATTCTCCGTCCCAACCTGCAGATACTGTGGCTTAAAATCTTGCTCCTTCATGGTTCCACCACACAGAGACATCTTGCTCTGAGGAGGTACAGCAGGTGTTATTACAGAGTAAGGAAGTAGCTATTCATCATACCTACCTACAAACATTTCAGATTTGGTGCACACCCGACATCATCACCCCAGACAGAGCCAATCTAGCTGTAATCCTGGACTACCTGTTGATTTTCAGGAAATTGGGACTCTATTAGCTCACTACAGGTTTGACTAGACCAGGGATAGGCAACCTATGGCACATGTGCTGATTTTCAGTGGCACTCACACTGCCCGGGTCCTGGCCATCGGTCTGAGGGGGCTCTGCATTTTCATTTAATTTTAAATGAAGCTGCTTAAACATTTTAAAAACCTTATTTACTTTACATAGAACCATAGTTTAGTTATAAATTATAAACTTATAGAAAGAGGCCTTCTAAAAACGTTAAAATGTATTACTGGCACGCGACACCTTAAATTAGAGTGAATAAATGAAGACTCAGCACACCACTTCTGAAAGGTTGCCGACCCCTGGACTAGACTTTCATTTGAACCCATAGAATTATAGAAGATTAGGGTTGGAGAGGCCTCAGGAGGTCATCTAGTCCAACCCCTCTGCTCAAAGCAGGACCAACCCCAGCTAAATCATCCCAGCCAGGACTTTATCAACCTGGGCCTTAAAAATCTCTACGAATGGAGATTCCACCACCTCCCCAGGTAACCAATGTCCAGTGCTTCACCACCTTCTTACTGAAATATTTTTTCCTAATATCCAACCTAGGTCTCTCCCACTGCAACTTGAGACCATTGCCTCTTGTTCTGCCATCTGCCAAACCACTGAGAACAGCCTAGTTCCATTCTCTTTGGTACTCCCCTTCAGGTAGTTGAAGGCTGCTATCAAATCCCCCCTCACTATTCTCTTCTGCAGACTAAATAATCCCAGTTCCCTCAGCTTCTTCTAATAAGTCACATGCCCCAACCCCCTAATCATTTTTATTGCCCTCTTCTGGACTCTCCAATTTGTTCTCATCCTTTTTCTGTAGTGGGGCCCCCAAAACTGGACACAGTACTCCAGATGAGGCCTCACCAATGCTGAATAGAGGGAAATGATCACGTCCCTCGATCTGTTGGGAATGCCCCTACCTGTACAGCCCAAATGCCATTAACCTTTTTGGCAACAAGGGCACACTGTTGACTCGTATCCAGCTTCTTGTAACCCTGAGGTCCTTTTCTGCAGAACTGCTGCCTTGCCATTCGGTCCTTAGTCTTTAGCAGTGCTTGGGATTCCTCCATCCTAAGTGCAGGACTCTGCATTTATACTTGTTGAACCTCATCAGATTTCTTTTGGTCCAATCCTCTAATTTGTCTAGGTTCCTCTGTATCCTATCCCTACCCTCCAGTATATCTACCACTGCTCCCAGTTTAGTGTCATCTGCAAATGAGGGTGCAGTACACGCCATACTCCAGATCATCATCAGTGTTACTGACCACACAGGGAATAGTTACAGGTTTTTATTATAACCCTTCTTTGTATTACAGTTTTTAAGAAGTCAATTCATTGATTTTTAATAGCATATTATATTACTCTTCATTTTTTACTGTACTTCTGTATCGTTGTATGAAAAGGCTTCAGTGATGCGGTCCTTGGGCCAATGTACTTGTCCTCAAGTGGCCCTCATGATTTGAGTTTGAGATCCCTGGTCTAGACTCTAGAGAATTCTCTCTGTTGTAGAAATGGAAAATAATACAGATGCTTAATGAAGCATGTGATTTTATGAAATATTTATGAAGCTTGTGTTGACCTAACAAGTTGAAATATTCCCACAATTCTATCTATAATTAAAACAGCAACACCTTTTACCCAATAACATTTTTGAAAGGCTCAATGATGCAGTGTATTTTTTATATTTTTTTAAAGTGATTTTAATAGATTATGGCTTAACATAGGTTGTCATAATTTCAAATTTAATTTTATTCAGGTTTATTTCGTAAAAGGAAAATGTTTAAATATCTATTATTTTTTTGATATCCAGAGTGGATAAAAATTGTATTATGGAAAGGGATTCTCTCATCAGGTTTGTATTCAGTCTCTAAACCCATCACATCTGTACTCATTGGTGTTGCTAGTCTGTGCTCAGTGCAGTGCTCCTACATACACTGTATAGATGGAGTCTATAGTCACAACTTTGTTACAAAGTACTGTAGGTAGATGATAGTAGGGGTTCTCAGACTTATCATACTATGGAGCATGTCTTAGTAAAGAGTGGATTTTGAAACACTTGTGTTATGATCAAACAAAATTCCTGAAGTAATTGCAGAGCTTAATTAAATGGAAAAGTAAAGGGAAAGGTATTTATGTATTTTAGCAACACTTAATGTAATAAGTGTAGCCTTTCTTGGAAGAAGTTAATCAGTGTCTTCAGTTTCACAGGCACCCCTCCTTGTCTGTTCTGTTCCCTTATTCTGGTCTCTAGCCCATGCTTCCCTGTAACTTAGTTCCCTTGTTATTAAGACATATTACCCAACTGCTTTGTTTTATGCTCCTCTAGTCTAAATGTTCCCCTCTTTCTGGAGAAATTGCCTCCAGTACTTACTTGGTAGTGACTCTTGTTTTCTTTTTTTAAAAATGTCACAGTGGCCCCTAGAGGCGGCAGTTAGACTTTCTCATTATGTATACCTCTGCTTACAGAGAATTAGGTTCTTCTTTCTAGATACTGGAAGCTATGGGCTGGTCTTCACTACAGGGGGAAATCAACTGCAGATATGCAACTTCAGCTATGTGAATCACGTAGCTGAAGTTTGTGTATCTCCAGCCAACTTACCTGCCATCCTCACGGCGGCGGCAGTCGGAGGCGAGCTCCCACGTCGACTCCAGCTTGCGCCTCCCGGCAAGCTGGAGTTCCGGAGTCGACGGGGGCACTGCGGGTGATCGATTTCTCGCGTCTTCACCAGACGCGTTAAATCAATCGCTAACAGATCGATCGCTACCTGCCGATCCGGCGGGTAGTGAAGAGAAGCCCTATGAGAGAATGTGATAAATAATTATGCCTGGTCACTGACTGACTTAATTAGTTGCTCCAACAGCTCCTCCTCCTCTTTTGTGTTCATTTACAGAGTCTTTCTAAATACTATAATTATTTCCTATCATGAATGCTAACTATTTCCAAAAATACCCAGCTCTGAATGGTAAGGTTGCAGAGTCAAGCATTCAAAAGTAGAAAATGCCAGTATTAAGGTTGCCCATGCAGCCATTATTTGACACCCTTGTGTGGATGCATTATGAAATTTTTTAATAGCATGGTCACATAGTTGTACCCTCTGACCACTACAGGACCCCATCTTATTCAGTGCTCAGAAATTAATATGGGCATTAATCAGGGTTGCATAGTGAATGAGGCTATTGTCTGTAGGACCCCTGCCTTATCAGTTGAAGTTGGAAAATGTGTAGTAAATGAGGTAGGGGATTGTTGAAAGGGAAAAAATGGTGTCCCGGTTAAGGTTAAGGATGTTGTCCTGGAAAACTGGATTCTATCCCTGCCTCTGCCACAGTGTTCCTGTGTGCTGCTTAGCAAGTCACTTGAATCAAATTTTTACCAGTTATCACTGGTAAAAGTGGAGTGGACCAAGGGGGCGGGTTTTCATCAAGGGGAAACAAACAGAACTTTCACGCTGTAGGCTGGCCAGTCATGAAACTGGTTCTCAAAGCTTTGATGTGCACTGCATCATGCTGCGCTCTTCTACTCACCCTGATCTCTGGCCACTTGTAATCAGCAGACAGGTGATTTGCTTCAACCTCCCACCCCACCATAAATGTCTCCCCCTTACTCTCTCAGAGATTGTGGAGCACACAGCAAGCAGCAATAACAATGGGAATATTGGTTTTGCTGAGGTCTGAACGTGTCAGTAACTGTGCCAGTGAGCTTTTAAACGTCTAAATGCACACTACCACCATTCTGCACTTGCTCAGCCTATAGTTGAACTGCTCTTTGCTGCTGTCCCGGGTACCTGTGTATGGCTTCATGAACCAGGGCATTAAGGGGTAGGCTGGGTCCCCGAGAATAACAATAGGTATTTCAACATCCCCAACAGTAATTTTCTGGTCTGGGAAGAAAATCCCTTCCTGCAGCTGTTTAAAAAGACTAGAGTTCCTGAAGATGCGAGTGTCATGAACCCTTCCCAGCCATCCCACGTTGATGTTGGTGAAACGTCCCTTGTGATCAGCCGGTGCTTGCAGGACCACTGAAAAGTACCCCTTGTGGTTTATATGCTGGCTTCCCTGGTGGTCTGGTTCCAAGATAGGGATATGTGTTCTGTCTATAGCCCCACCATAGTTAGGGAATCCCATTGCAGCAAAGCTGTCTACTATGACCTGCACATTTCCCAGAGTCAGTACCCTTGATAGTAGCTGGTCAATGATTGCGTTGGCTACTTGCATCACAGCAGCTCCTACAATAGATTTGCCCACTCCAGATTGATTCCCGACTGACCAGTAGCTGTCTGGCTTTGCAGGCTTTCAGAGGGCTATGGCCACTTGCTTCTCAACTCTGAGGGCTGCTCTCCTCTTGGTATTCTTGCTCTTCAGGACAGGGGAACGCAAGTCAGAGTTCCATGAAAGTGCCCCTATGCATGTGAAAGTTTTGGAGCCACTGGGAATCATCCCACACCTGGAGCCACTGGGAATCATCCCAAAATTGGCATTCCACGGCATGAGCCTGCCCCGTTGCCACCAAAATATCCAAATTGCCAGGGTCCGTGCTTTGAGAGAAATCTATGTCCATGTCCTCATCATTATCGTCACCGTGCTGCCGTCGCTTCCTCCCTTCCTTCTTTTGCAGGTTCTGCATAAACTGCATGGCAATGCATGAGGTGTTGACAATGGCCATAACTGCTGCGGTGATCTGAGTGGCTCCATGCTTGCAATGCTGTAGCGTCAGTGCGGGCATTGCGTGGAAAACGGTGCAAAATGATTGTCTGCTGTTGCTTTCATGGAGAGAGTGGCATCATGTAGCTTGTTAACGTCCTGGAGATCAGGATGGCAGAGTTGCGGCGGAGCGAGTAAAGCAGCATTGAATTGCTGCTCCGAGGACGTTTGGAAGTCATACATATGACTATGATGGCTTTCAGGCGTATTGTACTAAGTGTAGCATCTGCTGCTAGATAACAGGAGCTTGGGATGGCAGAGTTGCAGCAGAAGCATGACGATGGCTTTCAGTCCTTCTCTTGCAATCCAGCAGCAGATCATACAGATCAGGATGTCAGGGTTGCAGCTATGGTGTCTGGCCGGTACAGCGGGAGCTGTGAGATAGATACCCACAGTGCACCGCTCGGAATGTTGATGCTTGCCACAGAATTGTCGATTAAATCTGCCGACTTAATGCGCTTACTGGGGATGCACTCACTCGACTTTATACAATCTGTTTCCAAAAATCGACTTCAAGACAATCAATCTAATTTTGTAGTGTAGACATACCCTTAGATCCACAGCACACCTCGCTACCATTTCTATTAACAGAGTAAATGGTAATAGTAATAGGGCTGAGTATATGGATATGGCACTAGAGGGGGACCAGACTTAACTGATTACTTGTTCAAAGTACTGTACAGGTAAGTGTAACACAAATGTTAAGTATTTCACACTGGTCCTGGGTGAGTGATAGTGGGGAGGGTAGGTAAAATTTCACCAAAGTCAGCTTTTTCCTGATCTGTGTGTGTCTATATAATGCACAATTTTATAATTCTGTAATTCTGTTCTCTATATATGTATGTATTTTAAAGCAGATTCTGTTTTTAGCAAAAGCTTTAATATACTCATTAAATATCTCTTGTATTTATTTGTTAGAAGTGGAAATAATATGTTGAGCACAACTCTTTCTCTCTCAAACAATATTCTTCCTCCTCAACCTTTCCTCTGATTCTTCGTATGTGGCTTTTGTTGTTTTGTTTTCCTGACGTGGCTTCCTTAGTGGACTTCTCACTTTTGTTTCTTATTCCTTGTCTGATTTTGCTGGATTTAAATAAGTCACAGCTTCTATTTGTGTTCTCTTCATGAATCAAAATTTAGAGGGATTATAGAGACAATTTTTATCAGACCTAGAAAGTCATTATAGAATCTTTAGTTTTCATTAAACTTTTAATGAATTCTCTGTCCCTTACTGCTTACTAGGAAATGTAAAGAAGTGTAAACAGCTTCTTCAAAAAGCTGTGGAATGCTGTGCGGTTCCACCAGAAATGCTGGAAATTGCTCTACAAAACTTACACTTGCAGAAAAGGCAGCTGCTTTCAGATGAAGAGAAAGAGAACTTCACAGGTTAGTGCAGGGGTCAGCAACCTTTCAGAAATGGTGTGCCGAGCCTTCATTTAGTCACTCTAATTTAAGGTTTCGTATGCCAGTAATACATTTTAACATTTTTAGAAGGTCTCTTTCTATAAGTCTATAATATATATCTAACTTATTGTTGTATGTAAAGTAAATAAGATTTTTAAAATTTTTAAGAAGTGGAAGATATTTCAGATCTGGTACTAACCCAGAGGAATCACCCCGCTATGTCTATCCTGCCATTGGTATAGACCAGTGGTCGCCAACCTTTTGGTCCTCACGGACCACTAAAGTTGCGTGGCGCCCCCCTCCCCGCTCGACTCGCGCCCCTCCCCGCTCGACTCGCGCCCCTCCCCGCTCGACTCGCGCCCCTCCCCGCTCGACTCGCGCCCCTCCCCGCTCGACTCGCGCCCCTCCCCGCTCGACTCGCGCCCCTCCCCGCTCGACTCGCGCCCCTCCCCGCTCGACTCGCGCCCCTCCCCGCTCGACTCGCGCCCCCCCCGCTCGACTCGCGCCCCCCCCCGCTCGACTCGCGCCCCCCCCGCTCGACTCGCGCCCCCCCCGCTCGACTCGCGCCCCCCCCGCTCGACTCGCGCCCCCCCCCCCGCTCGACTCGCGCCCCCCCCGCTCGACTCGCGCCCCCCCCGCTCGACTCGCGCCCCCCCCCGGCCTCAGCAGTGGCTCCCCCCCGCCTCGGCTCCAGCAGCGCGGCGCAGCTAGGGCTCTCCCCCCCTTCCCCCCCCCGCTCCAGCGGCGCAGCTAGGGCTCCCCCCCCCCCCCCCCCGGCTCCAGCGGCGCGGCTCGCCCCCCCGCCGCCTCAGCGGCATGGTGCAGCTCGGCCCCCGCATCCCCGACTCCAGCGGCGCGGCTCGGGCCCCCCGGCTCACGCGGCGTGAGCCGGGAGGCAGGGAGCGTGCCAGCGCTTGCTGGCCAACGGGGCGGGACAGGCGCTGCAGCCTCTTGCCTGCCCGGAGGGGCGGCCATGAGGGAGCCCGGCGCCGCGGACCACCAGAATTTTCCCGCGGACCACCAGAATTTTCCCGCGGACCACCGGTTGGCAAGCGCTGGTATAGACTATCTATTACCCTTAAGGAATTCGGGCCTTTCTCCTAGCTTGCTGTAGGTCCATCTATTGGCGATTGCAACCTTTCACCAACAGGTAGAAAGCTTTTCAGTCTTCTCCCACCCAACTATGATGAGATTTCTCAAAGGCATAGCGAACCTCTTCCTGCAACCTAGGCAGCTCCCCTCCCCCCACTTCTCAATGGGAGCTCTATCTAATTTTAAAAGGGCTGACTAGAATGCCGTTTGAACCTATGGCTACTTCCTCAGTAGCTCTCCTCTCCATGGAGACTGTGTTCCTCAACTCCATTACTTCGGCCAGAAGGGTAGTGTAACTAATGGCACTAATGGCTCATACCCTTTTCATGGTACAGTCGGATCCAAAAATACCCGATCGCAGTAAACGCAGGGTCACACCATTGCGGGGTCGCGCCACATCAAAGTGCCGCGCCGCCGCTATCAGGAGCCCCCCGCGCTATAAGCGGTTTCGCGCTATAGTGGGGCGCGGTATTGCGGGGTTCCACTGTATTCTTCCTGGACAAGGTCACACTTCGACCACATCTCAAGTTCACTGCTAAAGTGTCTTCTGCCTTTCACATGAACTAATTCATTCAACGTCCAGTGTTTTATCCTAAATATTACATGGATAATGGAGAGGTCATCCTCCATATGATTGATGTGAGAAGGGCCTGAGCTTTCTACTTAGACAGAAAAAAGGCCTTTAGAAAATCCTCAAGACTTTTCCTCTCCCTTGCGAATACACTAAAAGGTGCAGCTCAGTGACTGTCTAAGTGGGTCTCTGGCTGCATCAAGCTCTGCTACCAACTGTGAAGAAACATCCCCATCATCAGTACGTATACACTCCACAAGGTCGCCTTATCCATTGCCTTCTCCAAGTGTATCCCTATATCCGAGATTGGCGGAGCAGCTACCTGGGCATTTGCTCATACCTTTGCTGAACACTGTGCCATCTTGGGGGATTCTTCTATAGACACCCAATTTGGTACCATAGTGCTGTCATCCATATAAACACACTTCTGAAATTCCAGCCTCCAGTGATGGGTACTGCTGGGGAGTTACCTACAGTGAAGTGCCCCATACAGATTCTACTCAAAGAAGAAGAATTTACTCACCTTATTCAGTAATGATGATGATTCTTCAAGATGTGTGTCGCTATAGGTGCTCCACAACCCACCCTTCTCTCCTCTACTTCAGAGTTTTGCTAAGGGACTCTGCAGTAGAGAAGGAACTGAAAGGGAAATGCCCATGCATGCTGGCTAGTCTTGTGGAGGTGAGGAGCTGCACGTGCGGGAGGGACTGCTATTGAAGTTCAATTGGCAGCACATGCACACCTACAGTGAAACACCTATAGGGGACCTAGATCTCAAGGAGCCATCATTACTGCACAAGGTGAGTAAATACTTCTTCTCACAACCCTGTTACCCTCACACTCTAGGGGCACCCACCTTCACCCAGTTCCTGTAGCTCAAGGTGTAACCCTCTTGCTTTCAGTACCCACAATTACCCGGTTCCTACAGTTCAGCGTGTAACCTTACATTCTAGGGCACCTAACTTTACCTTCTTCCTAGGGTTTAAGGCATAACCCTACGGGTTTGTGTGGTCTTTTACAGTGAAAGAGCCTTACACTAATATTTTCAACCTCCTATTTATCAAGAGTTACAAAAACAGAATGCACATGCTAAGCATACAATGCTCACCACTCCCAATAAGGCAGATGAACATTTTCCTGATGGCCAGTCAGTATCTAGTCATCTGGGGACTCGAGCTTCCGCACGGTGTTTATGTCAGGGTGTTCATAGAATCATCGAATATCAGAGATGGAAGGGACCTCAGGAGGTCATCCAGTCCAACCCCCTGTTCAAAGCAGGACCAATCCCCCAACTAAATCATCGCAGCCAGGGCTTTGTCAAGCCTGACCTTAAAAATCTCTAAGGAAGGCAATTCTACCACCTCCCTAGGTAACCCATTCTAGTGCTTCACCACTAGTAAAAAAGTTTTTCCTAATATCCAACCTAAACCTCCCCCACTGCAACTTGAGACCATTACTCCTTGTTCTGTCATCTGGTACCACTGAGAACAGTCTAGATCCATCCTCTTTGGAACCCCCTTTCAGGTAATTGAAAGCAGCTATCAAATCCCCCCTCTGTCTTCTCTTCTGTAGACTTAACAATTCCAGTTCTCTCAGGCTTTCCTCATAAGTCATGTACGCCAGGCTCCCCTAATCATTTTTGTTGCCCTCCTCTGGAGTATTTCCAATTTTTCCATGTCCTTCTTGTAGTGTGGGCCCCAAAACTGGACACAGTACTCCAGATAAGACACCACCAATGTTGAATAGAGGGGAACGATCACGTTCCTCGATCTGCTGGCAATGCCCCTACTTATACAGCCCAAAATGCCGTTAGCCTTCTTGGCAACAAGGGCACACTGTTGACTCATATCCAGCTTCTCATCCACTGTAACCCCTAAGTCCTTTTCTTGCACTGCTACCTCTCTTTAGAGTTGAAAAGAAAGAAAGAACAGATGGGGGTGCAGGTCAGCCACGGCTTTTATACTGACGCTATGAGTGCACTGCACTAGAGCGTGCCAGAGTAGACCTGACAGATACCACTGGGGGAAAAGGTTACAGTAACTGCAGGAGGCACACAGACAGCAGAATGGACATGTGTAATACATCTTGAAGAACAACAGTTACAGAAAGACTAGTAACAGTTGTTGAAGGAAAAAAACCAAACTTATTCATTGATGTGCATTAAAATCCTACAGTTAATGTAACCTTAGAGCAGTTCCATATTTTGAAATATGTAATATATTTCATTTGTAGTCATTGAATAATCCAAACTACTTGTTAACTTATTTATAGTGTCAAGCACACAAGAATCTGGACCACAAAACATGGCTGGAAATCTCCGGACTAGGGAAAAACGTGATTCTGGTGAAATTAATGCTAATACCCCCAGATCTTCTTTTGGGTAACCACTTAAATTCTTATATTTTTATTAAAAAAAAATAATTATTATTTTTACCGCTGGGATAACTGCAGTGTTTTTTCTTATTTTTTAGGGAGAGGAACAACTCTCCACAAGAGTTTGATGCAGTCCTGGTTGGCCGCAATCCTTTAAAGCAGTTAAACAAATCTAACCAGGTGGAAGCTTTTTGAATGCTCACTTCTTTCTCTTCTCATGTCCGTCACCCTCCCCACCCCTTATCCCACCCCCGCCCCCTGTTTCTCAGATTTGATAACTTTCAGTTTGTTTAAATGTTTAGGTGTGCCCATTTGGGAGAGTTCCTGTTAAATTAGTAACTGATGCTGTAGATAATGGGAAGATGGATGCTCTGCTTACAACTAGTGTTACAAAGAGGTATGGTTATATTAATCTTGTTACAAAACCATAGATTTTAATCCTTCTAGTCTTCTTTAAAGATATTGTGGGGCAGTAGAACTGACAACTATTTGTAGGATATGGACAACTTAATTGGACATAACTGCCAACAATGATTATAGGGGGGAAAAATAAATTAAACCTATTATATTACCGTAGGTACAAATACAAGATACGCTATCTTTTTCAAATGACCACTCAAGTCAAATCTTTGTACGGGAGAATAGGTAGCCTTGGAAGGATTAGATTTTTATTGGTAAATGTTAGTAAACATCAGTTTCACCATGTGCATGCAAACTAAGGAAAAGAGATTTCCATAAATAATTGCAGAAATGTACAAATAGGTACAAGTAAGAAAAATGCTGCTTGAAAACTTAGCATTTGAGCATATTTATTTTATGTATGTTGTCAATTTTTTTTAAATGGATATAAAGCTTTAACATTTTGAAATTGTCCCTATCATTAAATAATTGTTTGATTCCCCTCCCGTAATTTCCTGTAACTGTAAAAAATTAAATTGATACAAATCTATAAAAGCTTAGGAAACAGATCTATTATTTATTATTCAAAATTTTGTTTATTTTGTTTTTAAATCAAACAAAAACCTCATTATTCCACAACTACATACGTACCCATTTATTAGGTAAGCAGACGAAGTAGAACTCCTCATGGAGGGGCTTTTGCCATATCATGAGATAATGTCAGATATTTAGATTTTTATACTGTGCTATCAGTGCGTTCACCGCTCCTATTATTTTGTGACTTCTGTCCAGTGTTTGCACAACTAGCTTAAAACAGGTGAACATTTGTCCCTAAATTTTGAAGTTTTTTTACTGTTAACATTGTCTTCTATATAAACAGGCAGATATCCGGCTCTAAATGCACAAATTTGAATGCACCTTTTTTACTCCATGCACCAAAACGTAATGAGGATGATTCATATGAACTGGGAGACTTAAAGGTAACTTTATTTTTCTGTTTCAAATAGGTAGTTGTGGAGACTGTAGATAGCTAAAGATGTTTTTGATGTGTGTGGGGGCGAGGGGTGAATATCAAGAGAGTGAAAATTATTTTTTGTAGTGACCAGCTGCTCCCAGTCTATATTCAGACATAATTTGATGGTGTCAAGTTTGCAAATTAATTCCAGTTCTGCAGTTTCTCATTGACGTTTTCTAAATTAATTTGCAGACTTGACACTTAACCCCTTCTTGTCAACGTTGGGAATGGGCCACATCTACCCCAATTTAATTGGTCTCGTTAGCAATGACCCCCCTCTTGGTAAGGCAATTTTCATCTTTTCATGGGCTGTATATTTATACCTGCTTACTGTATTTTCCACCCCAGGCATCTGATGAAATGGATGATAGCCACGAAAGCTTATGCCCAAATAAACATATTAGTCTCTAAGGTGCCACAAGATCTTCTTGTTGTTTTTACTGATACAGACTAACATGGCTACCCCCCTGAAACCTAATCCATTGAAAAAATTAGTTTCTTCAAGTGATTGTCCACATGTTCAGCTGTTAGTGTGCATGTGCCTCATACCTGCAAGATCTGATTGTTTTGAATAGCAGTGTCTGTTGGGGCTGCACCTGTGCCCTGTGTGCTCTCTTGTTTCCTGTATCCGTGGGCATAAAGGGCAAAACAGCCACAGCTCATTCTCTGTTTCTTTGTACCACCTGTGGCACAAGATAGAACCCATGATGTTGACATTTCTTTACAGTGGTTTACTACTGACACAGCAATTTTTGTATTCTAGATAAAATTTCTGTATTGTTTTATACTATTTTTTAGCTTAGCTAAGAGTAAGGATAGGTTTTTCTATCCTCCTTGGGGATCTTCCTTGCATCCTAGATATCCCTGAACAAAGGCAAACATCTGTACACTCCCAGAAGATGAATCCTTGGGCATCAAAATTTGTGTGTCCTATGATGCCTGGTACTGACAGCTGTGCCTGGTGCCAGGGTCAGGATCCATTCCATCATACTGTTTCATGTGGGTCGTTTTAGAAGAAGACCCAGAAGACAAGGGAAGCAAAGCTGAAGCTGTTCTTCGCATCATTCTATGCAAGTGGCCTCCAATGTAGGAAGACCGTTGGAGGCAACCCTGATACCAAGCCAGTCGCATGTGTCCAGCACTTTGACTAACTCTTACTCCCTGTCATCTGCCCTCTGCATCAGCTACACTGGGTATGGCCCCAGAGAGAGAAAGTATGGAGTACTGTTCCAAGGAATAGAGTGGGGATGGAAGGCTTCCCCAAAACCTTACCACAAGCCCCATACTGAACCTTCTATGCTGGCACCAGCAGTTGTTAAGCTTAAGGCTCTTGCTGCCATCAGCACAGACAGAGAAACAATATCCATGGCACTGATTGTCTCCAAACTGGGCACCTCAGATCCACCTAATTCCTCTCTCTGCACCATGCCTGTATCAGAACTGTTCATCTCTACCTTGGCAATGGAAATTGATCATGGAGGTTCGTCATCATCCTTCACCCATGGCATCACAATCCACCATACCTTGAGATCAGTCCCCCTGCTGAGTTCACACCTCTGTCAGATTGTGAGAGGTGGCCGCTAAACTATCTCCAGTACACGTTCAGTGACAAAGCACACTGAATAGCTCAGCTCCATTTCTGCAAGAGGACTATGCCACCTCCTACTCCATCAGAAGCTCATAGAGAGGCATCCTCCACAGAATACCTTGTTGCTTTTCCGTGGGTGGTGCAGTGGTTGCAGGCATTTGGCATCTTTCAGGAGGTCCAGACTGCCATAGACTTCCCTTTCAAGGACAATAAGCTTTTTAACAGTACCACTGATAATACCTTGCATACTCTAAAGGAGGCTAGAGTCACATGGAGATCCCTGGGCTTTTACAGCCTAACCCGAGGGTTCTCACTTCATTGCACCACCACCCACTTCTGAAAAAAAGAATGACATGACCCCAGGAGCGGAGACCAAGGCCTGAGCCCACCCAAGCCCTGTCATCCCAGGCAGGTATGGAGCAAAGCTAAAGGGGGCTGGAGGTGGGGAACAAAGTCTGAGCCCTTCTGCTCCAAGCAGGGTATGTATGTGGCAAAGCTGAAGCCCAAGGGCTTCAGCCCCTGGGGTGGCCTGTAACCTGAGGCCTGCCACCCTGGGCTGAAGGCCTCAGGCTTTGGTCCTGGCCAGTGCGGCTTGGGCTTTGTCTTCAGCCCAAAGCCCAGCAAGTCTAACGCCAGCCCTGGCAACCCCATTAAAACAGGGTCCCGACTCACTTGAAGTCCTGACTCTCAGTTTGAGAACTGCTATTCTAGCCCCTAAGAGTCAGTTCTTGAATCAACAGCCAGCAGTACTACTACTATTTTGGAATTCTTGAGGAAAAGATCACATTTCTACCTCAGACAGCTCGAATTCCTCTTTGACTGTGTCCCCATCTGGAGCCCTACAGAGAAGCATCAATTTTTACATGCAGATCAGGAGTTGCATATTTAGACTCACTTGTTGGTCACCCTTCAGTTAACTCCCTGTTTGGTAATTGCCTCTCCCATTCCTGGGCAGCTTCACCATGAGTAACAGCAAGTACCAAGAGTTTTGTTTCAGAGGGGGCACTAGCCCAATTAAGTTTGGGCTCTGGACCTAATACGCACTTCCCCCCCCAATCCCAGGAATACAGGTTGAAACAGGATATGGACTGAGTCATCATGATGTCCATATTAACCGATCTGTTCATCTCCTGGTCTTCCTTCCTTGAATGAATTGAACTCCATATGCTGGATATTGCAAGATCATTGTTTTTATTTGGACAGGACTAAATCATTCTGAGGTAGTGTCATGCTCTTTGTGATGTTTGCTGAAAGGCCTAGGGGACAACTGGTGTTGGCACAAACTATCTAAATGGGTCTTGTACTGTGTTAAGATTTGTTATGGCCTGGCCAAGAAAGACCCAGATGAACATGTTAGACCAGGGGTGGGCAAACTTTTTGGCCTGAGGGCCACATCGGAGTTCAAAATTGTGTGGAGGGCCGGGTAGGGAAGGCGGTGCCCTCCCAAACAGCCTGGCCCCGCCCCCTATCAACTCCCACTCACTTCTGGCCCCCTGACTACCCCCTCTCAGAACCCCCAACCCATCGCCCTATCTGGAGATCCCTTACTCTAATGGCCCCCCAGAGCCCCACCCCCTATCTAAGCCCCCCCTGCTCCCTGTCCTCTGACTGCCCCCTCCAGAGACCCCCTGCCCTTAGCCACCGCCCCAAGACCCCACCTCAAGCCCCCCTGCTCCTTCGCCCCTGACCACCCCCTCCACAGGTCTCCTTTTCCTTACTCACCCCCCCAGGACCCTATCCACTTATCCAAGCTTCCTTTTCCCTGACACCTATCTATACCTCCACCCCCAACAGGCCCCCTGGGACTCCCATGTGCCATCCAACCTCCTCCCTCCCCCCCCCCACCTTCTGCCCCTTTAGGTCAGTGGTCGCCAACCTTTTGGTCTTCAGGGACCACTAAAGTGGCGCGGCGCAGCCCCCCCCCCCCGCTCGACGCGCACCCCCCCTCGCTCGACCGGCGCAGCCCCCCCCCCCGCTCAACCGGCGCGGTTCGCCCCCCCCCCCCCCGCCCTCAGCGGCGCGGCCTCCCTCTCCCCCCCCGCCCTCAGCGGCGCGGCCTCCCTCTCCCCCCCGCCCTCAGCGGCGCGGCAGCCCCCCCTTCCCCCTCCACTCCTGCTACAGAACAGAAACGAACGTTTCAGTGCCTGGGAGGCACTGCCTGGGAGAGCATAAATGCTCTTTTCAGCCATTCAGTTCACTTCCCCATCAGTACGGAGCAAGCCACGTGTTTTCGATTAGTCTAATTTCTCAAACCTACATGCAGACGCTCCCCTTGCCCCGGTGTTCCCGACTGGGATCATGACAGCTCCCACACACCCCCACGCCTGCACAGAGCTGGTTAGTTTCAGATCTTGGCACCTGCCAAGCTGCACAGCATCGGGGGCTCTCAGAGAAGATGGGAGCTCGCCCCAAACGCTCCTCAGCGGCGCGGTGCGGCTCGGCGCCCCCCCCCCCTCAGCAACGCGGCGCGGCCCCCCTCCCGGCCTCAGCGGTGCGGCTCGGCGCCCACCCCGCAGCCTCAGCGGTGCGGCTCGGCCCCCCTCCTGGCCTCAGCAACGCGGTGCGGCTCGGGAGGCAGTAGCGAGCCAGCGCTTTGGCCGGGAGCTGGACACGCTGTCGCGCAGCCCCGCCCAACAGCGCTGCTCACGCGGCCCTCTGGGGCCGCGGGGGAGGGAGACAGGGCAAGAGGGGCTGGAGCAGTTTCCCAACCGTGTCCTGCCGAGGCCACGCGGGAGGCGGCCAACGGGGGAACAACTTCCCCAGTGCAGCAGCTGAGGCCGCGGGGGAGGGGCAAGAGCAGCCTCCCCAGCCAGACCTCGGGGGCCGGTTTGGAGGAGCCCGCGGGCCGGATCTGGCCCGCGGGCCGTACTTTGCCCACTTCTGTGTTAGACCTTACTTTACCATGCCCAAGCAACCTCATCCGTCTTGGTAGCCCAGTCAGCTAATGTCCCCATCTCAGATATGCTAAGTGTAAGACGGACCACATTTTCACATCTCGCTGCTCACAGGCTCCTAGATTGGATAGAAATTGTGGTAGGTAGGTCCCTGTTTTCACCCCGCTTAGTGCCGGGATGACTGTTTGCTACACACCCAGAGTGGAGTCTGTGAATAATCATTTGAAGAAAGTACACTTACTTATCCTATAGTAACTGGTTTTTCAAGGTGTTTCTTCAGACATTCATTCCCTTGCATTTCATTTTGAGTTTCACATCTGAGGTGTTCACAAGTTTTTTGGTTTTTTTTTCCCCCTAAGTTAGTAAGGAATGATGAGATAGACAAATGAGGAAAAGTCTCATCAGTATAAATAATGCAATCTGCAGTGGTAGTCAAGAAGATAATACAAATATCAGGATTTATTAATAAAAAAAGAGTGCTCAAGCTTTGCAGATTTGTTGTTGGTATAAAACAATTTACGGTTGGATTAAGAATACTAAAATCATTTTGTTGGTTGCTTCACTTTATTTAAAAAAGAAAAAAGGCATACCAGAAATAGGAGACATTTAAAGATGGGTAATAGTGGGAATTATTACACAGATGTAGACTTCTATGTATTCATATATTTAAAGCTTAGAACTAATAATGTGTTTATTTTGTATAGGGTAGTGGCAAACTATTATCATAAAGAAATGACTTTTAGATATTGTGTTTGAGTTCTTTTTCTTGATGGTTTTAAAAATATATATTGTTTTCTTTAGTCCTTACAAGATGAAAGCTCTGTACAATCACAGGTATCAGATGAAGAGAGTTTAGAAACTGCAACTGAATCAACTGTAACTCTAAAAACTAAAACAGATTCAAGTCTTGCAACAAAAAGAAAAGGTAATTGTTCTAATAAGACTAAATTTTTACCAATCCAAAATGGATCAAGCATTTTAAGTGGGCTGCTCTGTTTAGAATGTCTGCTAAAGGAAGCCTTATAACTAGTCAATACTTGCTAATTTTGTGATTACGGAAAAGAATTAAAAATACAAATTCCTCTTTATATTTTGTGGCTTGAGGTTGGACAAAATCAACCTTCTCAGAAAGGACTGTAAATATGTTTAAAACTGAAGCTTGATAACGTATTATCACTGAGTGCTGGAATTGTAACCCATGTGCCTGTATATAATGTTAATCTTCTCTGTCTTGCTAGGTCTTTGTGAGTAGGCAGGGTGTTGAAAATGACATGAATCCTGACTTTGGGAGAGCAAGACTTTTGGCAATTTGAATAATATGCTTACTCTAAAAATAAATAAATGTGAAAGGCAAAGTCCCAGCTCCTCAGCTAAACAATACAAAAAAGTTGAAGGATACTATTATCATCAGGCTAGATGGATTACTAGACTAGAAATGAATGCATGTTATCAGCATGAATTTAGCTTTCATCAGTCGTAACAAATAGTAGCTCTGTCTAAAAATACTATGTTGACCAAGGGTCAAAATTTTAAAAGTGCCCAAATACCATTTTCAAGAATGACTGAGGCACTTGGGAACCAAAGTCCCACTGACTTTCAGTTAGATTCTTTTAAAGCATCTACATTCCTACTTTTGAGGCTTGTGTTTCAAATGTGAAACAGGCTCCCGCTTTGATCCCTTTGAGAGCCATGAAATGAAATTGTCCTCTTTGTCTGCTTATATAAAGAGCCCATAGCATGCCTTTTAAGATTTTTAAAAACATTGGTGATGATCTCATCAAGTGAGGTAGCATGTAGTGCAGTGGTGTCCATTAGAAATGTAATGCTAGCCACATCTGTGGTTTTGAATTTTTCTTATTAGCCACATTATTAAAAACCCACATGCATTAGCCACAGTTCAATAGCTTATTAGCTACATGTGGCTAGTGGCGAACATATTGGACACCGCTGATGTAGTGGATTCAGTGGGTTTTATTAAATGCTTCAAGGTCTTGTACACCATTTTATGTTCCCTGCCCTAAGGTGTTTGCTACTTTCTAAATATACATAATATGGAATGTGAAAACACTTGTCTATGTATTTTCTTTCCTCTGAAAAAATCTCGCCTCTGCCACAATTTCTTTATAGATTTATAAGTTAAATAGACCATAAGAATTCTTTTATTACGTCAGCTACCTTTCAGAGACTAAAGACTATCTCTTCCCTTTTGCGTTTAGATAGCTGAAAATCCCTGAGAGACCTTCAGGCAACTCTAACTTATATTGCCCTTGACAAAATGGCACTGAGTTAATTCACACTTTCAGTTCCTGCAAACAAAAAAGTCAGATGAACATATTAGGCATTTTTGCATCTGGCTAATTACCTGTTTTATTTAATTGTCTAGGAGCAGGGAAGGCAAGGCACTAATCCGTCTCAGATGTTGGGAGTTAAATTCAAAATTCCACTGCCACATGTTTTAAAACTACCTTAATGTTCCACTCTGGTCCTGTATTATAGTATTAATACCCTGGGTCAAACAGAATAGAATGAGTCTTATTTGCAGCCAACACTGCTCTTTAATTGGCCAATGCCCCTTCCTTTTTTTCCACGCATTGCTTCAGTTGAAAAGTGGTTCATCTGTAGTCTCTGGGGCAGATGGAAAGAGACTTGACCCTGTGTTTTCAGCAAGATTATGTGGATTACCATTTTCATCCTATCTGCATAGTCTAAATACCACTACTAAGAGAAAATACTGCCTATAAAATCTAAGGCCTCAATTTAGGAAGATACGTTAACATATGCCTAATATTAAGTGCATGAGTGTAGTTTTACTGAAGCCAGTGAAACAGCTCAAAATTAAGCACGTTTAAGTGCCTTCTTAAAATGGAAGCCTTACAAAGATTCAGATGGGATTGCCCCATGTGATAGCACGCGCATGTGTGTCTGTGTGCGAGAGAGTATGAGTGGTAGTATTGTTTAGGAATCTAATTATTCTGTTTAAGAGGCAAAACAAATGTAGCTTGTTCATGGTAAAAATGGTGATGTTGAGGCCTCAGATGGTATTCTGATCTATATTTAAATTTTTAGTGAGAGCAATTGCTGCCTCTGTTAGGATTAGTACCTGTTTGTGTCTGTGCACCAGCTATTGGGGGGGGAAAAAAAGCTTCAGCGCCAGCTGAGTGCCCTAGATTCCTGTCACAATATTTCATATAGTTTAAACCTTTGCTAATTTATTATAGATAACAGTAATATTTTTTATACATGCTGGAAATATGGAAGACTCCATGTAGTGGACAAAATATTATTCTACTCTTACTTAAAACTCAGTGATAGAGAGCTTGTGACTTAAACCACCACCTTTTTACCTGTTCTTTTTATACTGTTTAAAGGAGGTAATTTCTGGGAAACTATCTAAATTATCAAGGTCTAACAATGAAGAACAGCTTTGAAAAACCGTCATATTTTAAAACTATACTTTCCACCACCTTTTTTGCACCTATTTACTTGTTTTATTAAGTACAAAATGCGCACACAGATTTATCTAGGTGCTTAATAATCCTCTTGGTAACTTCTGATTATTTCCAACAGCAGAATTTGATCAGCTATGTAAACACCCGCTACCAAGTTGTGGTCCTTTTAAAATCAGGACAATTTAGGCATTATGTGTCTGTAGTAAAAATCTATTACAAAAAGTGGTTCATACTCAGTAGAACATTTTTAAACTGCACAACTCACCCACTTCTATTATCTGAAAATAACAGTGTGATTAGTCTATATACTCAAAGGCTGATTAGAGTTAGTTGCAGAAAACATCAAAAGGTAAAATTATTTTTAGCATTAGTTATTTATAGAGAATACATGCATGAAAAGAACATTAAGAAAATCAATCATTCAAAATTTAAGAAATGCCTGAATTGAGGATGTCTGTGCAACTATAATATGGCCAGCACCCAGAAAATGAGATGCACATAATTGTTTATTTAAAATCTGTCTCCTTTAATAACAGAAGAAAAATGACTTATTTCAGAAACAAATGTGCAGCATCAGGAGCAAAGGATACCAGAGTTGAGGTATCTGGAAAGTCATGAACAACAGTCCAGTTCTCTTGGAGGTAACAGAAAACAAGTGGAGCTGTTAAAACTAAATTGTGTTACATCCACAAAGAAATGGGAGATTCCAGAAGTGAGACACACGAACTATACAGAGGTGACTTAATTCTTTTCTTGTATAGGAAATGTAAAATGTGGTGGATTTGTATAGTCACTTTCTCTTGTTTTCTTACATATTGCTATGGATGCAGAAATCTGTAGTGCTACATAAAAGCTCACGCTCACTAAGTAATACCAAAAAATTGAGACTAATGTGCTCTTTTACTCTACCTGTGAATTTCTGAACTAACAGCCTACTTTACTGTTGTTAGGGAAAGCAATCAAGTTTTGAACAGTCTACCCTTCCCATTTCAAAAAGATCATCGCCAGTAGAAGCTGCTCCTAAAAGAAAAGATCCAGTGTATTTTTGTGGAACACCAAGTAACAACACGCTGAATGATTATATGGCCTGGTAATGTCTCTTAGTGTGTGTGTTTAAATGGACTTACCACAATAACTTTGTAATACTTTTATTAAGATAACTTAGTTTAGGGCTTCTAAATTGCTAACTTTAAATGCTACTCCTGTGGTAATTCTGCTCCAAAACTTTAAAATTCTATTCATAATACTTTAAAATTCTATCAAATTCTGCATATTTTGTAAAAATAACACTATAAACATGCCAGTTTCAATTTCTTAGGTGGTTTGAAATAAATTGCCAATCAGCAAGTATATCTACAACAATACAGACCAAAAAAAGATTAGGTAATGTGTTCTTGATGCTTTTTTGGCATATTAATACAGAACTTGGAGTAATTCATTTAAACTACACTACGGAAATGTATTTCTACCCCTCAGAAGCAGTGAAAAGGCTTTGGGGAGTTGGGGTAATGGAGGAGCTGAGGGAGAGGAGGAAGGAACCTGGGAGTGAACATGGAGGGTTGTTTTGTATGGATGGGAGAAGTATGGGGTTTTATTTTTATTTGGGGAAGAGTTGGGGGGGAATTGTTGGGGGAGTTGGGAAGCCTCTGTCATGCAGATCCTGGCTGAATTCAAGCCTCTTCCATTCAGTCAGGCACATCTGCCCCTTTTCCTGTGTGTCTTGCAGGGCCTTTCCCCATGTGTCCTGCAGCCCCCTTCACTGTCCCCATGTGTCCCTGCCTCCCATCTTCCTATGGCTCTCTGGCTTCCTCCCATTCAGCCCTTGACTCAATCCTGTCACCCCGTTAGCTCCTGATCCCATACCCCAGTCTGTCCCACCCCAGTAGCCCTTCTGAACCCCAGTTTGTGGCCCCCAGTAGTCTTGTGTGTCCCTCTTTGTCTGCCCTAACCTGGCTCCATGGGAAGGGTGCTGTTTAAACACATCCAGCTGCTGGCTGTGACACCACAGCAGTGTCTGATGGGTGAAAGGCAGAAGTGTAGCACTTCTCAGGAAGAATGTCTTTTCTGTAGACGGGGGAATTCTGTGCTGGACATGAATTCTGCATGTACGCAGTCGTGCAGAATTCCCACAGGAATAAAAGATGCTAGAAAAGATTTCTGTGCATCTTTATGCATGATATCAAGAACAGCACAGCACTCTAAGAAATCAGAATGATTTTAGAGTATAAGGAATTTGTTGGCTTCAAGTTCCAAAATCAGGAGTTCAATACTAAATCTAAACAGTTGGTCTTCGTTACAAACACTTAAAAGTTGATATCTGGTCACTAGTAAAGGACACGTTATCTTTTGAATCCCTAATTTTGAGATTGATTAAAAGACCCATATTGGCTTGAATACATTTGAGAAACCAGTATTGTAGATTCTGGAGCAGCTGAACTTGAGTTTCTTTTCTGGAATGGTACCTTTGAAGAGTGGGTTAATGTATTGAGAAGGAAGTGATAGGAGCTGGAGTGGGAGATGGGAGAAGAGTGAAGGAACCACGGGAGAACAAGGGCAGAAGGGTTTAGGACGACTAGAGCACTCTTCCATCCAGTATGTGGACTAGATCCCAAGATTTCCAAGTCTCGGCATTCCTCTGCAGTTATTAGCTATGAAACCCACTGGCAAAGTGTCTCTAATTCCTCTAATAACAGGTCCACATAGAAGCAAACAACCTATTACTGATACCAAGTATTGTTAGTTCAAATTAAAGAGATCTGTGCTGTGGATCCTGTGCTGTGCCAGCTGATGACACAATGTGTGAATCAATATGATTCCACCGGATAGAATTTTTTCAGAAACTTAAAACAACAAACTACACTGAGGTCTGATCTACACTAGGGAATTAGGTTGGTATAACTGTTATATGGCTATGAAAAATCCACTCCTTATGAGCAATGCAGTGAAGTTAACCTAATCCTTGGTGTAGACCGCACTAGATCGATGAGAGAATTCTTCTGTTAACCTAGCTACTGCCTGTTGAGGTTGAGTACCTATGCTGAAGAGAAATATTTGTTTGCGTAGGTAATGTCTTCATTGAAGCGCTACAATGGCGCAGCTGTGCTTCTGCAGCATTTTATGTGTAGAAAAGTGCTAAAAGAACATAAAGGTGAAAAGTTAAGCTCTCAAAAGTAAGGAAATGTCAGAATTAAAGGTTGCCCATGCAACCTTTATTTGGCAACTTGTGAAAAATGCACTTATGTTTTTTAATTATGAGATTCCATACTCATGACAGTGCTCTGGGAAGGGATTTGAATTGTGTAGCAAATTAGGCTTTTTATAATACCCCTGCCTTGTTTATTGTGGAAGTTGGAAGATCTGTATGAAGTCGAGAACTTCAGGAAAAGAGGGTTGTCTCATGGGTGAGGTAGTTGAATGCCATCCTAGATTCCATTTTCACTTCTCCCACCAGGTTTGTGTGTGATGCTGAGTAAGTCATTTAAACCAGACTTTCACAGTTGGCCTCATTTTCTTGGTGCTAAATTTTCAGAAGCATTGACCATTGCACTCAAACGAGCTGTGCTTCGAACACACTAAGTACTATTTAAAAAAACAAACTCTATATGTAATTTTGGGCAGGAAGATAATACTTCAGAGAGGTGTTTTGAATAATTAGTTAACATTTATGAAATATTTCTGAAGATTAATTATTATATTTTTGGAGTAATACTGATTAGGTACAAACTTCTATTTGATTATGACAAATATTTCCCAGTTTCAGAACTCCAGTTGTAAAGAATGACTTCCCACCGGTGTGTCAAGTGTCCACTCCATATAATCAGGTTCCATATTTCCAGCCACATACACCAGCAACTCCATTTCAAAGCCAAAATGGCCAACAGGTAATGTAACCTGAATTATATCTCCTTGCATTTGAAAAATATTTTACCTCTTTTCAAGACTTTTCTGCCCCATATTTATCTTGATTCAGTAAGGGAGAAGTGGGTGTGTTTTTTGTATAGATTTAGTTCACCTTTACATTTTTGTCTAAGACTATGGTAAATCACCTACCTGGAGCAGGAATGAGGTAGAGTTCATATTTCCATATCAGAAAAGAATAACTATTTCTACCTCTGCCATTTTGCTGAAATTTATTATATTAACTTCATTAGGTCAGGGCTCAAAAAATCCCTTAAGCTATATAAAAAAAGATTTCTTGGGAGAATTCAGTTAATATCTGTGAAATCTGAGCTTCATTTTAGAGGTGGGGTAGAGGAGTGGAAGACTTTTTAATTCTCTACAGTTGTGAAAGTAGTCTTCCAAATGTAAATTAATGCAAGTGTGGTGATGTCTTCACGGGATTGCCAACAGCTCACTCCTGTATTTCTCTGCTACAAAATGCAACTGAATTAAAGTAGAACATCTACTGTTGATTTTTCTTGCTATTGGTTTAGACCCCTTTCCATCCTGAAGTCCTTTTAGTCCTCAAGATATTAAGTGTTGGATGGATTTTTTCAAGCCCTGAATTAAGTGCTCTGATAGGGAATTGTATTGTTACTTAGCAGTATTGTGATAATCTTCATCAAGATTTCAAAATCTTCATTGGGGTAATAAGTGTTATCTCATAAGTATATGTTGCTGTCTGAAAATATTGATCATGTTTAACAGTAGTCTACCAATTCTGATAATTGCTAAATTCGCATATCTTTAATTTAGTGAAGAAGGTTTCTCAATATCTAGATCTGAAATCTACCAGTGGCTGAAATTCAAACTGATGCTCATATGTGTTCTTCATAAAAGAAATGCCATACTACCTCCTCTTGAAATGAGGAAGAATGGATCAGTGATACATCGTTGATCTGGTGAACAATATGTGTGTAACATGGTTGTAGCTATTAAAAAATAATTAAAACTGTTCTTAAAGCTGTCTCGTCAAGTACCATCTTATAAAATGCCAGAAGTACGATTGCCCGTGAAATCTTAGTTTTGTCCCCAATGCATAGCACCTGCACAACTAACTGTTTTCATTTTAATTTTTCTTTATGCAGGTTTCGGCTTCTATACCTTCAAATGAATGCCTGGCCATTAAAGGAAGAGTGTACACCATATTGAAACAAATAGGTAGTGGTGGCTCGAGTAAGGTAGGAGATTTTTTTTTAACCTTTAAGACTAATAGAGCCCATTATTTGTAATGTGACTACTTCTGTTCGAATATGTAGGTCCTGGGTACAAAAAGATAGCTCACTTGCCAGAGACAACCTGGAAAATGTATTAGGTGACCTGCATAACATATTCAGGTTCTTCAGAATCTTATTTTTCACTAGGTGAAAGCTTAGTTTCTGGCTCTCATGGGGCTGTGGGGAACATTCCAAATATCACCAGAATTTAATCACTGTAATAATGTCTGCCTGAGTCTGCAGACAGCCTGAAACAGTGACTGGTGTGAATAACCCTAGTCCCTATTAATCTAATTGCAGTAGCAATTTTCAAGCCCAGTGATGATTTGTTAATGTGAACATTAGTAACTTTAATCACTGGTCACCTTAGTGGATGGAATAGGAGTAGTAGGTGGGACTGAAGCACATTGGGTTGACACCTGGAAGATGTTAGAGCAGTGGTTCTCTAACTTTTGTACTGGTGACCCCTTTCATATAGCAAGCTTCTGAGTGTGACCCCCTCCCGCCTTCTAGATTAAAAACACTTTTTAATATATTAAACACATTTTATAAATGCTGGAGGTAAAGTGGGGTTTGGGGTGGAGGTTGACAGCTCGCGACCCACAATGTAATCACCTCGTGACCCCCTGAGGGGTCTTGACCCCCAGTTTGAGAACCCCTGTACTAGAGGAAAAGAAATGCGGAGAAAAGAAGACAGGAGATTCTCTCTCAGGGAAAGGGAAAGGAAATGGAGAGGAGGATGGGGAAGGAAGCGAAACAGAAATAGAAGAGGTGTATCCTTTTTTACTGCCTAGTGAATGTGGCAAAGCTCTGAACAAATGACTAAAGTCAGTGGGAGTTGGGCACCTAAGTCCCTGAAGTGCCTCTGAAAATTTTAGGCTAGTGTCAACAAAAATTTTAAAATAGGATTCCTTTCCCGCTTCCTCTGCCCCCCCCCCCCCCCCCCCATGTATAAATGCCTGAGAGGCTGTTTATCTAGTTTTTAGGAGTTACATTTTCAAAGGCTCCTTAGACATACCGGTGATATCAATTTTTCCCTTTCTAAGATATCTGTCTCAGAGTTTCTAGCATCCCTTCCACCTGCCAGCAATGGAGACTGGTTGAAAAGTAAATGTTAAGTCTCTCTGATATGTTGTCAAGACTGAATCTCCACTCTGTCACTCCGAGGGCAGAAGGTAGGGGCCTGCAAGGATTCTAAAAAATTAATACATGCCACTCAAGGCATTAAATTCCCAAGGTTACAGCTTTTCTCTGACCGTGGTTTGGTAAATGCTGCCAACACACAAATGCAAAAAAAACCCTTTGAAGCCAGGAAGGAGCACTTGGGAATTCCTCCCTGTGGCGTAGCCTCAAGCCCTTTCACCGCCGCCCTCTTTCCCCCGGGGAGCTGTAAAAGAAAACAAAGGAAATTAGCTATGGCTATCCGCTAACCAAACAACATGCAGAAACCTCTTAGGACACCAAAAATCCAGTCGTATTCTTAAAAAGGTAAATTTTATTAAAAACAAAAAGGGAAAAAATACATCTGGAACTTAGGCTTTTGCTAGATTTTAAAAGAGCAATTCAAAAAATCAAGCAACCAAAATAGCTTTCTTGGAGGTTCAGATTAAAGTCTACAAGCAAACAAAAGCTACTGGGGTTAGTACAGAGGAGATCCACAATCCAAAATAAAAAATAAAAGAAATAACCCTTTTTAGACATTCTCTAATTTTACTTACATATCTGAGGCTCCAGATAAGTAGGTTCGATGTATGAATTGATAATGTATAATCATACCTGGCTTAAAGCTGGTTACAGCATTACTGGTCCGTGTCCCTGAAGCCCAGAGAACAGCAGACAAAGGGAAAGTTTCTTTCCAAAATTTAAGTTCTAGCCTTTCCATTGGCTCTTTTGGTCAAGTACCCACTCCTTTTCTTTTACCTGTGGGCTTGTTAACCCTTTACGGGGGGGATGGATAGCTCAGTGGCTTGAGCATTGGCCTGCTAAACCCAGGGTTGTGAGTTCAATCCTTGAGGGGGCCCATATAGGGATATGGGGCAAAAATAGGGATTTGGTCCTGCTTTGAGCAGGGAGTTGGAGTAGATGATCTCCTGAGGTCCCTTCCAACTCTGAAATTATATGATTCTATGAAAGCAAGCAGAGAACAGACACCAAGAGGGACTTTACAGCTAACTGGCTGGCTGGGTTCTCATAAAAGGGGTTTCCTCCTTCCCCTTCATTTATCACGTATGTAAAGTCCTGTGGTACCAACATGTGTTGTGGTACCAAATGATGCTGCAGCACCAATTTATGTTGTGTAACCAAGTGGGTTAGTGGCACTGAACTGGGTTGTCATCGCCAGCGCCAGTGCCACATTCTCCTAGAATGGAGAAATCCTCAAGAGTTCTCCTCCAGATCTTCTAAGAGGAGGAGCTCTAGTTTCCCTTCCAGGGATTCTCCCTCAAAAAGATTTCTGTCTCTGGCCAGATCTATAACTTTGGAGAGACCTTCCTCAAGGCTTGGTACAATAGTGGCAAGAGATTCATCTGATGCAGGTGAAGTGAGAAAACACCACAGTGTTAAAGGTAAACAGGGCTCTGGGAAGAATCTGGTGCTGTTGGCTGGGGTGACACCAAGCACAGAAGATTGGTACCATTGCACCTGACTCTAGTCTCTGTCATGGTACTGTGTATGCCTCCAGCCTCCTCATTGCCATCTACAAAGCACCCTAAGCCTCTGGTACAGTCGGAAAAGGACAGACACCCTGGTACCACAACCCCGCTCGATGCCATTGTCCCACTTGGGGATCACACACATTATCTCAGCATCATTCAGGTGCAACCCATACAATTGATTGCCCTGCAAGCCAGGTGGCTGATTAGGCTTTCTGCACCAGGGGTTTGCAGAGGGCTTTTCTCCCTCTTAAAGGGGCGGCAGGCTGGGTCAAGCCCACCCTGCCACAATTATGATCAATTAAATATTATGATGATCAATTAAATATTAATATTCTGGGAGTATTCTTGGGAAAATCTCAGGAACTGGCAAGGAGACTGCCACGAATCAGTGCCTGTCCATGGATCAGTCATTGATAAACACTATTTTAGAAGGTCCTGTTAGTAGTGGCTATTGTGGTATTCCCCTGTCTTGACGGTTGGTTACTCCTACCAAGAGGTGTTATCCGCCACAAAATCAACGCTCTCTCTGTTTTTGTAACTGGCTCTTCAGCTGAACATAAAAAAAATCCATAGTAACTCCTGTTCAGAATGTACAATTCATAGAGGCATTCTTGGATTCCCTGATATCCAGGGAATCTTTCCAGATGGGCAGGTTCCGGACATTATCAAGACTTGTCAAAAACGATTCAGGACAGCTCCAAGACCTCAGTCAAAAACTGCCTTTAGTTTCTGGATCACATGGCCTTTTTGCACAATTGTGATAGAGCATGCCAGGTTACACCCTCAACTGTTTCCAGGGATGGCTCAGAACAGTTTACTTGGCCAACCAGTGTAGACAAGCAAGTATCTGTTTCCCAGCAGGTAAAACATGATCAATCTTTCACCAGTCTTGGGAATAATGTAGGGTCCCCTACTTCTAACCATGTAGTAACCATGACCACGGATGCCTTTTTGTTAGGATGGGGGGGTGCATCTCAGTGCTCTGACAGCACAGAGTAGGTGCTCACCCAAAAGACCATCCTCCATATCCACTTTCTAGAGCTCATAATGATCAGAAATGCCTGTCATCTTTTCCTTTTCATCAGACCCAGATCTATCAAAAGTCATGACAGACCGCATGACTTTCATGTTTTATATCAGTTGTCAAAGAAGGGCAAGATCCCATTTCCTCGACACTGAGGAAATAAAATTGTAGAATTGGTTCATAAAGTATCGTATAAGGATCTCAGTGTATCTACCTGGCATACGGAATGTCACAACCAACAAGCTCAGTTGGTGTCTGCTGAGACTGCGTGGGATTTTGATCCCCAGGTTCTGGTTGGAATCTTGGAGTTCAGGGTTTCCAGAAGTAAACTTACAAACAAAAATGTCATTTTACTCAAGGGGAGAGAGGGGGGTTAGCTCACAATTCCTGCAGGGATGCCTTCCTCCAGCCTTGGATGAAGATAAACAAAATTAAATAGGACAACTCCACAATCATTCTAATTACCCCAACGTGGTTGAGGGAAGTATGATTGCCTTATCTGTTGAATCTAGCTCTTTTGCCGCTGACAGGTCTCCCAATTGTTCCTCAGCTCCTCTCCCAGGATGCCTATAGTCTGACATATCCCAGTTTTGGCATTCTTCACCTACAAGATCTGGTATCTCAACAGTTTGTGGAGCTAGAGTCATCTTGCTCTGCTGAGTTACACATTCTATTAAATAGTAGAAAATTTCCCACCAGAACTATCTGTCTTCAAAAAGTGGACAATATTTGGCCACAGGTGTGAACTCCACAGTGCTGATCCCAAATCTGCCCTTCTTACGCTTGTCCAGGAGTACCTGCTACAGCTGCAGAAATCAGGACTGTCTGTTAATTCCATCAAGATTTATCTGGCAGCCCAGCAGTCTTTCATACTACTATCAAAGAGCTTTCTTTTTCTCAACCCATAACCACAAGGTTCACGAAAGGCCCGAGGAATTTCTTCCTGAAGATAAAAGTTTCTGCTCCTAACTGGGATCTGAACTTGGATCTCAAAAGCCTCACATCCCCATCCCCCCTTGAATCAATGGCCACCTGCTCCTTGGATTTATCTAGGAAAACAGCGTTTCTAATGGCATCTTAATGGCAGATCTCCCCCTTCATAATGTTCTACAAGAATAAGGTGTCCTTACACCATCTTCCAGGTTTCTTCCTAAAGCGACAGCCAAATTTCAACTGAATCAGATCATATATCTACAAGTTCTTCTTCGAGTGATTGCTCACATGCATTCCATTTAGGTTAGGTACGCGCAGCGTGCCTGGTTGCCGGGTAGATTTTCCCCTAGCTATAGCCTGGGTGAGCAGGGAGCCCCCTGGAGTGGCGCCCTTATAGCAGCCTATATATACCACTGCGACCCCAGGCACCACCTTAGTTCCTTCTTACCGCAGACGAGCTGGTTGCAGGAACAGTAGAGCTCTGTGTCCCACAGTCTCTATATCTCCTAGCTTCTTTTTTCTCTTGTTATGTTAATAGTTAAATACTTAGTGTAAATAGTTCTGCCATTAGTAGTCAGTTAGTTAATTATTTTCTTAGTGTAAATAGATATAGTACGTGCAGGGGTTTCCCCTGCCTCCTGGGGCTTATGCCGCCTAAGGCCCCAGGCTTTAAAGCGTGTACGCAGTGTGGGAAGCCCATGCCCTTGGGCGATCCGCACACTCATTGTTTAAAGTGCCTCGGAGAGTCCCACGTCGCGGAGTCCTGCAGCATCTGCAGAACTTTTAAGCCCCGCACGAGGAAGGACAGGGAGACTCGTCTCCGGCAACTCCTCATGGAGGCAGCCCTGGCTCCGGACGCGGGGGAGACCTCGGGACCCGCTCCCAAGAAGGCACCAGCCAAGGCAAAGCCCCGGCACCGGTCAGACTCCCCCTCAAGGAAAAGAAAGAGGGACTCGCAGGCGCCTGCCGCTCCAACACCGCGCCGTGACCATTTCGAGCAGCCGCCGCCGGTGATCGCGGCACCGATGGGCTCAGTCCGCTCGGAGGGGCAGCCCTCGGCACCGACACCGTCGACTCCGGTACCCGTGCAGGGCCCGTCGAGTCCGGTGCAAGTGGCCTCGCCACTTAGAGTGCCTCCACCGCAGCACCTTCCCTCGACCTCTGAGGCAATTGCTGCTGCCGGTCGTCTCCTACCCTCAGACTCCGCGCTGGAGCTGAGCCAGGTCCAATCGAGGGGCAGACCGCCCGTGATTGGGACCGAGATCGCGGCCAGGTGCCCGCAGGGGCCTGCGCACCGCTCGATCTCCCGGCACCGCTCGGGCTCCCGGCACCGCTCGGTATCGCGGCACCGGTCGCAGCCCCGGCACAGGACAGCGAGGAGGCCGTCTGAATCCCCCGAGGCGCTCTCCCATCGCTCCAGGTCTCAGCATCGGTCCGAGTCCTGGCGCCGATCTGAGTCCCGGTGCCCGCGCTCTGCTCGGCACCGGTCGTACTCTCGGCGCCGGTCACACTCTCGGCACCGGTCGGCTAGCAGGCATAGGGGGAGCCCGCGACGATCCCGCTCCCGGCGCCGTTCCCTATCCCGGTGCAGATCGCCACCCCGACGCCGGTCGAGCCGCTACACCAGACCTTCCGTCAGCCGCTCCCGGTCCCGGTCCCGACGCAGATCACCGCCTCGGCACCGGCGAGATTCTCGGCACCGGTCCCACTCCCGGCACCGGGGCTCCCCTCGTCGATACCGGTCATATAGCCACTCTCCGCGCCGGTATCGCTCCTATAGCCGCTCCTCTCATCGGCACCGGTCCTATAGCCGCTCCTCGCACCGGCACCGGACCCCTGAGACCTCGCCGCGACGGTACCGCTCTTCCAACGGCTCTCCTCCTAGGCATGGGCTTTCGGACCCCTCTCCTCGGCGGCACAGGTCGCCCAACAAATCACCGTCCCGGTACCGAGGCGGACCTCGTCTCAGCCCGGGGCCGGGCCCTTCGGGGCAGCGAGAGCCAGCCATGGAGCCTAAGGACTCTCTCACCCAACCCTCGCAGCCCGTCAGGGAAGATCAACCCTGGGCCCCCATCCAAGGTTCGGTGTCCCCAAGACCCGCCTCTGAACAGCAGTGGCCACCTTGGGATCAATGGGCTTATGATCAGCCCCAGACCACCCAGTCAGACCCAGGGTTCCCTTTGAGATCAGGGAGCACCGATGACCCTCTGCCAGGACCATCTTCAATAGTTGGCCCCTCTGGTGCCTCTTTAGTGGCGGGCGACTTGGGTCCATACGCCTCCCCTGCCCGGGGGGATGCGGTGGCGGGCATGTCATCAGACAATCTACCCTCCTCTGACCTGGCCCTTTACCAAGGCCTTCTAAAAGCAGTGGCAACTAACATGTGCTTGCCAATGGAGGAGACTCCGACGGTTCAGGACCCTGTGACCACCATGTTGTCTAAAGGGGCCCCGTCGAAGGTAGCAGTACCGTTCATTAACACAATTAGACAGAACGCTGCTACGATCTGGAAGACCCCGGCCTCCATTCCCCCCACCGCTCGGGGAGTGGAGAGGAAATACTTCGTCCCTGCTAAGGGGTACGAATATCTCTACACCCATCCTCCTCCCTCTTCACTCGTCGTGGAATCGGTGAATGATAAGGAGCGACACGGGCAGGAAGCGCAGGCCCCTAAGACTAAAGAGGCAAGGCGCTTGGACCACTTCGGTCGCAAAGTCTATTCTTCAGGGGGCCTTATTCTAAGGGTAACCAACCACCAGGCCCTTCTAAGTCGTCATCACTTTGATACGACAGAGGCCCTAGCGAAGTTAGAGGCCGTGGTCCCGCCGGACAATAAGCCACAGTATAGGGCTTTGATCCGCCAAAGCAGGGACATTTCAAGATATGCCCTGCAGGCGGCCCTGGACTCGGCTGACGCAGCGGCAAGGGCCATGGCTTCAGGGATCGCCCTTCGTCGGGCGGCTTGGCTGCAGTCCACCACTTTGTCCCAGGCTATGCAGCTCAAGATCCAGGACCTCCCCTTTGAAGGGGATTCCCTCTTTTCCGGAGACACGGACACTCGTCTCCAGAACCTGAAGGACAAAGGGGTAACCATTAAATCCCTGGGAATGCAGGCACCGTCAGCGCAGAGGCGTCCCTTCTACCCCCCGCGACGGCAATTCTTCCCACCTGCCCGCCCACCTCGAGACTTCCAGCAAAGGAGACCGAGACCTTATCGCCGGCGCCCAGGCCCACGCCAAGGTGGGAGGCAACAGGCCCCGAAGCCACCCCGCGGGCCTAGACAAAACTTTTGAAGGTGCGCCCGGGGGCAGAGCACCAGTTTCAGTTCCGGATCCTCCCTTCGGAGACCGTTTGTCCCACTTCCTCTGTGCTTGGTCGGACATCACCTCGGACCAGTGGGTCCTCCGCACGGTGGAGATGGGATACTCGCTCCAACTGTCCTCCACTCCTCCCGCCCATCCACCCTCCCCGTCCCTCTTCAGGGACCCCTCTCACGAGCAACTCCTTGTACAGGAGGTGAGGTCGCTCCTTGCACTGGGAGCCATCGAACCCGTACCGGAGGAGTTCAGAGGCAAGGGGTTCTACTCCCGCTACTTCCTGGTTCCCAAGGCGAAAGGGGGCCTCCGGCCCATCCTAGACCTGCGAGGACTCAATGCCCACATGTGCAAGTTCAAGTTCCGCATGGTCGCCTTAGGCACCATTATACCCTCTCTGGATCCTGGAGACTGGTTCGCTGCCCTCGATATGAAGGACGCGTATTTCCATATAAGTATAAACCCATCGCACAGGCGCTACCTCCGCTTCCTGGTAGCAGGGGAACACTACCAGTTTGCTGTTCTACCCTTCGGCCTCTCCACTGCACCCAGGGTTTTCACCAAGTGCATGGCAGTGGTAGCAGCATCTCTTCGGCGCAACGGGGTACAGCTATACCCGTACTTAGACGACTGGCTAATCCGAGGCACCTGCAAGGACCAAGTGCGCTCACACGTGCACCTGGTCATCACGACGTTCGAACGTTTGGGAATCCTTCTCAACAGAGAAAAGTCCACAATGGAACCGACCCAGAGGATCGAGTTCATAGGGGCCTTTCTGGATTCCACTGTAGCACGAGCGTCCCTACCTCACACTCGTTTTCTAGCCATACAGTCGGCCATTCGGGGTCTGCGCGCCTGTCCCATGACCACGGCCAGAGCGTTCCTCAGCCTACTAGGCCACTTAGCCTCATGTACGCAGGTCACGCAACACGCCAGGCTGAGACTCCGTCCACTACAGTCGTGGCTAGCGTCGGCCTACAGACCACGCAGAGACAATATAGACACTCTCCTCACTATCCCCAGAGACATACTATCCACTCTGGCTTGGTGGGAAGATCAGGACAATGTGTGTCGCGGTGTCCCCTTCCTCCCCCCCAGCCCGTCCCTCTCTCTGGTGACGGACGCTTCATCCCTGGGATGGGGGGCCCACCTCGGTCACCTCCGGACTCAGGGCCGTTGGTCGGAATCGGATCTCTGCCTTCACATCAACGTCAGGGAGCTGAGAGCCGTTCGCCTGGCTTGCCAGGCCTTTCGGAATACGCTACAAGACCGATGTGTAGCGGTACTTACGGACAACACCACAGCCCAGTTCTACATAAACAAACAGGGCGGGGCCCGTTCCAACCCTCTATGTCAGGAGGCACTTCTTCTCTGGGAATTTTGTATAGCCCACCGGATTCACCCTGTGGCCTCGTTCCTCCCGGGTGTTCAGAACACGCTGGCAGACCACCTCAGCAGGTCCTTTGCGACTCACGAGTGGTCCCTCAGACCGGACGTTATTCGACCGATCTTCCTAAGGTGGGGGTTTCCCCAGATCGATCTCTTTGCCTCCAGGCAGAACAGGAAGTGCCTCCAGTTCTGCTCCTTCCGAGGCAGCGCCAAGGGGTCCTTGACAGATGCCTTTCTCCTACCCTGGACGGGGCACCTGCTCTACGCGTTCCCTCCGATCCCGCTTCTACACAAAGTGATCCTGAAGATCAAACGGGACAAGGCCCACGTCATCCTCATAGCCCCAGCCTGGCCCAGGCAGTGTTGGTATGCGTCCCTCCTACAGTTCTCCAGAGCCCCTCCCATCAGCCTCCCATTATGCCCAGACCTGATCTCTCAGGACCACGGTCGCCTCCTGCACCCGGACCTTCAGTCCCTCCATCTCACAGCATGGCTACTCCATGGCTGAGAGGCCCAGAGCTTTTATGCTCAGCCGAGGTACAGAACATCCTTCTGGGTAGCAGGAAGCCTGCCACTAGAAACACCTACATCGCAAAGTGGACCCGTTTCTCCACCTGGTGTGAGGGATTGGCCATCGTCCCGACTCAGGCTCCTATCCCTCGTATACTGGACTACCTCTTAGGCCTTAGAAACCAAGGCCTGTCTACTTCCACCATTCGAGTCCACTTGGCTGCGATCTCGGCTTTCCACCCTGGCCAGGCAAACCGCTCGGTATTTTCTGACCCTGTGGTGTATCGTTTTCTTAAGGGACTGGACAAATTGTACCCGACCGTGAAGCGCCCAATTCCACCTTGGGACTTAAACCTTGTGCTCTCACGCCTCACGTTACCCCCGTTCGAGCCCCTCGCCACGTGTTCCCTGCTCTACCTCTCCTGGAAGGTGGCATTCTTAGTAGCTATCACCTCGGCTCGTAGAGTGTCAGAGATACGTGCACTGACCTCAGAGCCGCCCTACACCATTTTTCATAAGGACAAGGTGCAGCTACGTCCCCACCCGGCTTTCCTGCCTAAGGTGGTCTCGCCCTTCCATATCAACCAGGACATTTGTCTCCCAGTCTTTTGTCCTAGACCACATACCTCTGAAAAACAGCAGCAATTACACACGTTGGATGTTAGGAGGGCTCTTGCTTTTTATTTAGACAGGACAAAGCAATTCAGGAAAACGACCCAGCTGTTTGTAGCGGTTGCGGAAAGAATGAAGGGCCAGCCGATTTCAGCCCAACGACTCTCCTCCTGGATCACGTCGTGCATCCACACCTGTTATGAACTCGCGGGCAAACCGCTCGAGAGAGTAACAGCACACTCCACGAGAGCGCAGGCATCCTCTGCGGCCTCCCGGGAGGGAGTCCCTATTCAGGACATCTGCAGGGCGGCTACCTGGTCCTCCGTCCACACCTTCGCCGCGCACTACGCCATAGTCCAGCAAACCAGGGACGATGCGGCGTTTGGGTCAGCGGTCTTACGATCAGCAATGGGTCAATCCGACCCCTCCTCCTAGGTATTGCTTGCAGTCACCTAAATGGAATGCATGTGAGCAATCACTCGAAGAAGAAAACAAGGTTACTTACCTGTAACTGTTGTTCTTCGAGATGTGTTGCTCACATCCATTCCAAACCCACCCTCCTTCCCCACTGTCGGATTAGCCGGCAAGAAGGAACTAAGATGGTGCCTGGGGTCGCAGTGGTATATATAGGCTGCTATAAGGGCGCCACTCCAGGGGGCTCCCTGCTCACCCAGGCTATAGCTAGGGGAAAATCTACCCGGCAACCAGGCACGCTGCGCGTACCTAACCTAAATGGAATGGATGTGAGCAACACATCTCGAAGAACAACAGTTACAGGTAAGTAACCTTGTTTTTTCTTTCCAAAATTGCATACTTCTAACCCGGAGATTGTTCTCCATGCACTAGATGTCAGGAGGGTATTAACCTTCTATCTGAATAGAACTAAACCATTTTGTAAATCCAATAGACTGTTTCAATTGTAGGCAGGTCAAAGGGTCCTGAGCTCAATCCACCAGATTGTGCATATGTTGAACAGATGTGTAAATATTCCAAAATTGGCTTTCCCATCATACTTGGGAAGGTCCTTAAACTAAATCTTATTCAGCCCTCTTTATAATGTTTCATCATTCACAAAGAGTTACTCCTCAACAGGATATGTGAATCAATTTTTTTAAAGCTGAAACCTCTGCATGAATTTAAACAAATCAGTTGTCTGGTGGACCTGAAAAGTTGGCATCCCTCCCGCCCCAGAATTTGCATTTAAACTTGGAATTTAAACATGCATGCACAGTCATGTTGTAATTACCACACCCCAGTATTCTAAGTAAGTTTCTTCTCTATAAAAGTGCTAAAGGCGAAATTCAGAGATACTATCTTAAAAACAAACAAACACACACAAAAAAACTTGCTAATGTATTTGGATGCAAGTGAAGAAACAGTTTCTGCACAAAATATCCTATAGAATATATCCAGATTACATAAAATCTTAACAATTGTGAATTTAAAGCAGTTTTGGATTTGATTTACTTTTATAGTCCTTCCTGCCATTTTTTTAAAACAGAATTTTGTCTATACTTTTTTAATTGTCAGGCAGTTTTAGTTTTGTTTGGACATCCACAGGTTCACTCTTAAGAGACAGGCGCCAAACTGGAAAGGAGGCAGCAGTGTTGATATTAACAGTTGACAAGGGATCACAGGAAAAACTGGGACTTGAAGTGTTGATGGAGATGGAAATTTGGATTTGAACTTGCATAGGCTACAGTTTTATTCAAGTGAATGGGACCTGAAAACTTGGATAAGTTGAGAGGAATATACGGGGAGAAAACAACAGAGGTGGTTATGGTAGACATGAAATGGGGAAACATAGCAGGAAGTAAGAAACTGCTGTTCTCTCTGGGAGGTGTTAAACTTCATACAAAACAATTAGGCAGTAACTTTAAGTCACAGTTGTCTGTCCAATGGTCATTTGAATTTATATACTGAGTGTGTCAGTTGACTATCTGATGTCCCTTGAGTGATCCTACTCCAGCTCTTGGTAGGTTGGTATAGAATCATAAAAAATATGGGTTGGCAGAGACCTCAGGAGGTCATCTAGTCCAACCCCCTGCTCAAAGCAGGACCAACCCCACTAAGTCCACACCCTAACTTGCAGTTTTAAGTGTGCAAGTGGGTTCAGCTGAGAGCCCAATAACTGCCTGGGTGTAGAATCTAAACTACCTTCTGAATCCCCTGAGGTTGTTCTTCTAAGTGAAGTATTGTGGGGCCAAATTGGGAAATTTGTAATATTTCCTCTGTAAACTAAAATGAAATGTTATTGTTTCTCAGAAAAAATAAAAATAAAATGCTGTTTGCCCATCTCTAGATGTGCTAATGGAACACAGCACAAGGTGAAGAAAATTTTGAATGCATAAAGAGGACACTTTTGTGTGTCTGCTGTTTTACAGGTGTTTCAGGTATTGAATGAAAAGAAGCAACTGTATGCTGTCAAATATGTGAATCTTGAAGAAGCAGATCAACTGACTGTTGAGAGTTATAAGAATGAAATTGCTCATTTGAATAAGCTACAGCAACATAGTGATAAGATCATCCGACTTTATGACTAGTGAGTAAACATTTTAAAATAAGTTTTCAAAATATTCCTCAAAGTAATTACTCTCTAAAATTTAATTTCAATATGATGATAATACTTATTATTTATTTTAGTGAACTCACTGAACAGCATATCTACATGGTAATGGAATGTGGAAATATTGATCTCAATAGCTGGCTTAAAAAGAAAAAGACTATTAATCCATGGGAACGAAAGAGCTACTGGAAAAATATGTTGGAAGCCGTTCACACAATCCACGAACATGGTATTGCTAAATATTTCTAGATATTAATGTAGTACATGTGGTAGAGCTCAAATGGATTTTACAGAGTTTGGAGGGGTAGCTGCTCTGTGCTGGTGGAAGCTGGGAGGCCTTTTTGGATGGGTGGCTTTATGGCAGAATCCTTGAGTTCTTCTTCGAGTGATTGCTCACATGCATTCCACTATAGGTTAGGCATAGGTTAGATTTTCCCCTAGCTGCAGACTGGGTGAGCAGGGAGCCCCCTGGAGTGGCGCCACTGAGGCACTCTATAAGTACGCCTGTGACACAGTCTGGCCCTCAGTTCCTTCTTTACCGCTCGAGCTGGTAGTCGGAAGAGGAGTTCTGCGTTTCAGCGTTCTCCTTATCTCCTAGCTAGTCGATTGTTCTCTTAATTGTTCGTTGTTAGCAGTTGTTGTTAGTTAGTTTACATAGTCTTTGTAGTGTAAAGAGTCAGTGCAGGGGTTTTTCCCTGCTGCCGGAGCCTCTGTCTTCAAGGCTCCGGGATTCAAGCACTCAGAGTGTGGGAAGCCTACGCCTGTGGGAGACCCACACTCTAAGTGCCTTTCAAGTGCCTGGTAAGTGCACTTGGCAGTTTCTTCCTAGATCTGCAGTACCTTCAGCCCAGGACCCGCAAAGACAGGGAATCCCGCTTGCGGCACGTCCTGATGGAGGCGGCCCCGGACTCCAGTGCGGCACCGGACCCCGCACCCAAACCGCCGAGAGCCAAGCCTCGGCACCGGTCGCGCTCCCCCAGCACCAAGCGGAAGAGGAGCGCTCAACTTCGCCCTGCTCCGGACCGCGTCCAGCCGTCGGTACCAGTGCCGCGACCTCAGCCTTCTCCGGGGAGCCGACCTGAGGAAGAGCCGCCAGCACCCGCACCGCTGACTCCGGCGCCGCAGGAGGCCCCGTCGAGTCCGGTGCCAGTGGTCTTGCCACTTGGGGTGCCAACTCCGCAGCAGCTTCCCTCCACGATGGAGGCGTGTACTGCTGCGAGAGGGTTGCTTGCCGGGGACGCCCCGCAGCAACAAGTCCGGTCGACGGGCAGGCCGCCCATGACCGAGGCAGAGATCGCGTGTCGGAGCCCGGCAGGGCATGGACACCGCTCGATCTCGCGGCGCCGACCAGACTCCCGGCAACGGTCACCCGCCCGGCTCCGGTCGCAGTCTCGGCGCCGCAAGGAGTTGAGACCCTGCTCAAGGTCTCCTCCTGGCCGTTCGCGCCACTCGCGCTCTGGCCGCCGATCAGAGTCCCGGCACCCTGGTAAGGGCCGGTCGTACTCTCGGCACCGGTCGCACTCCCAGCACCGGTCCCTCAGCTGGCGCCGAGACCGTCCGAGACGTCGCTCCACAAGCCGCTCCGCGTCCAGGCACTGCTCGTCGTCTCGGCACCGAACCCCGTCGCGCCGCCGAAGGTCCTCCCGGTACCGATCATCGTCTCGGCACCGAGACTCCCCGAGGCGGCACCATTCAGGTAACCACGATTCCTCGGATGGGCACCATACCGCCCGGTACCGGTTGAGAAGCCCATGGCACCGGGAGTGTAGAGAGCGGCACCGGACCCCGTCGCGGCGCCGAAGGTCCCCCCGGTACCGATCATCGTCTCGGCACCGAGACTTCCCGAGGCGGCACCGTTCGGGTAGCCACGACTCCTCGGATGGGCACCTTACCGCCCGGCACCGGTCGAGAAGCCCACGGCACTGGGAGCGTCGAGAGTCCGCCGGCACGCGGGCCCCTCGCTCGGCGGGACCAGTCCAAGTCACCCAGAACCCTGCCTGGTCAGAGTGGGCGGCATGGGGGTATGATCGGCCCCGGGAAACCCAGTCTGAACCCGGGTTCCCGGTGAGCTCAGAGGGTCCAGTGGACGGGCTGGCAGGACCATCATCGGCAGTCCAGCCCTCCACGGTACGTAGCCCTATGGAGCCGGGTCCCTACGCCTCCCCCGTAGGGGTAGAGGCAGTGGCGGGCACTTCATCAACTAGCCCGCCCGCCTTGGACCTCTCCAGTTACCAACATCTCCTCCAGGCAGTTGCTAAAAACATGAACCTGCCTTTGGAAGAGGTCCCAGTGGTGGACGACCCGGTCACCACCATGTTATCTAAGGGCACTCCGGCACGGGTGGCAGTGCCGTTCATTAATACTATTAAACTCCACACGGCGGTAATTTGGAAGACCCCCGCCTCTATCTCCCCCACTGCTCGTGGGGTGGAGAAGCGTTATTTTGTCCCAGCCAAGGGATATGAATACTTGTATGTTCACCCCATGCCCTCCTCCCTGGTGGTAGACTCTGTTAATAACAAGGAGCGCCACGGGCAGGAGGCGCAGGTCCCCAAGGCCAAAGAGGCCAAAAGGTTGGACCACTTCGGCAGGCAAGTTTATTCCTCCGGGGGCCTACAACTCAGAGTCGCCAACCATCAGGCACTCCTGAGTAGGCACCATTTTGACACGGTGGAGGCCCTTACTAAATTTGAGACTGCTCTCCCGCAGGAGGGCAAACAGGAGTTCAGGGCCCTATTGCTCCAAAGCAGGGACATATCTCGTCATGCCCTGCAAGCGGCCCTGGACTCGGCCGACTCTGCGGCCCGAACAATGGCCTCGGGCATTGCCCTCCGCCGGGCAGCATGGCTCTCGTCATCCAACCTAGCCCCGGCCATGCAATTTAAAATCCAGGACCTCCCCTTTGAGGGACAGTCCCTCTTCTCGGAGGATACGGATGCCCGTCTCCAGGCCCTCAAGGACAGGGGGGTAACCCTCAAAGGCCTGGGCATGCACACCCCAGGTCCACAGAGGCGTCCCTTCATCCCGCCACGCAGGAAATTCTTCCCACCTGCGCGCCCGCCCCAGGACTCCTCCCTCAGGAGAAGCCGCCCTTACCGCCGGCGGCAAGGGCCTAGGCAGGGCGGGAAACAACAAGGCTCTAAGCCTTCCCAGGGGCCCAAATCCAACTTTTGATGGTGCGCCCGAGGGCAGTTCACCAATCATAAACCTGGACCCTCCCTTTGGAGACCGTCTGTCCTACTTCCGCCGTGCATGGTCAGACATTACATCAGACCAGTGGGTCCTCCGCATGGTGGAGGTGGGATATTCGCTCCAGCTCTCCTCCACTCCTCCCACCCACCCACCCTCCTCGTCCCTCTTCAGGGACCCCTCTCACGAGCAACTCCTCGTACAGGAGGTGAGGTCGCTCCTCGCACTGGGAGCCATCGAGCCCGTACCGCAGGAGTTCAGGGGGAAGGGGTTCTACTCCCGCTACTTCCTGATCCCCAAGGCGAAAGGGGGCCTCCGACCCATCCTGGACCTGCGCGAACTCAACACCTACATGATCAGGTTCAAGTTCCGCATGGCCACCTTGGGCACTATCATTCCCTCTCTGGATCCGGGAGACTGGTTCGCTGCCCTCGATATGAAGGACGCTTACTTTCACGTGAGCATCAAACCCTCACACAGACGTTACCTCCGCTTCCTGGTAGCGGGGGAACACTATCAGTTTGCCGTCCTACCCTTCGGCCTGTCCACCGCACCCAGGGTGTTCACAAAGTGTATGGCGGTAGTAGCGGCATTCCTTTGGCGCCGCGGGGTGCACTTATACCCGTACCTCGACGATTGGTTGATCCGAGGCACCTCCAGGGACCAAGTGTCAGCTCACGTGCGGCTCGTTATCAGCACGTTCGACCGCTTGGGAATCCTTCTCAACAGGGAGAAGTCCACCCGGGAGCCTACCCAGAACATAGAGTTCATAGGAGCCCTACTAGACTCCACGGTAGCAAGGGCATCCCTGCCCCAGCCTCGGTTCCTCACTATCCAGTCGGCCATCAGACAGCTACGCAACTGTCCGATGACTACGGTCAAGGTCTTCCTCAGCCTGCTAGGTCACATGGCATCGTGCACTCATGTCATACAGCACGCCAGACTACGGCTACGCCCACTGCAGTCGTGGCTCGCGGTGGCCTACAGACCGAGAAGGGACAGTATGGACGCCCTCCTCTCCATCCCCAGAGCCACCCTATCCGCTCTGGCTTGGTGGGAAGACCAGGACAATGTGTGCCAAGGGGTCCCCTTCCTTCCCCCCAGCCCGTCCATGTCCCTAGTGACGGACGCCTCGTCGCTAGGGTGGGGAGCTCACCTAGGGGAACTCAGGACCCAGGGCCGCTGGTCGGAGTCAGACCTCTGCCTCCACATCAATGTCCGGGAGCTGAGGGCCGTCCGGCTCGCGTGCCAGGCGTTCCGGGACACATTACGGGGTCACTGTGTAGCGGTGCTGACAGACAACACCACAGCCCAGTATTACATAAACAAGCAAGGCGGGGCCCGCTCCAGCCCCCTGTGTCAAGAGGCGATTCTCCTGTGGGAATTCTGTATAGCCCACGCTATTCACCCGGTGGCCTCCTTCTTTCCCGGAATCCAGAACACCCTGGCGGACCGCCTCAGCAGATCCTTTATGACTCACGAGTGGTCCCTTCGGCCAGATGTCATCCGGCCGATCTTCCTGAGGTGGGGGTTTCCCCACATCGATCTCTTCGCCTCCAGACAGAACAGGAAGTGCCTCCAGTTCTGCTCCTTTCGAGGCAGCTCCCGGGGATCCCTGACAGATGCCTTTCTCCTACCCTGGACGGGGCACCTGTTCTACGCGTTCCCTCCGATCCCGCTTCTCCACAAGGTGATCCTGAAGATCAGACGGGACAGGGCACACGTCATCCTCATAGCCCCGGCCTGGCCCAGGCAATGCTGGTATGCGTCCCTCCTCCAGCTGTCCAGGGCCCCTCCCATCAGCCTCCCGCTGTGGCCAGACCTGATCTCTCAGGATCACGGTCGCCTCCTGCACCCGGACTTGCGGTCCCTTCACCTCACAGCGTGGCTACTCCATGGCTGAGAGGTCCTGAGCTCTTATGCTCAGCCGAGGTACAGAACGTCCTTCTGGGTAGTAGGAAACCATCCACCAGAAGTACCTATACCGCCAAGTGGACCCGTTTCTCTGCCTGGTGCACACAACATGACATCGTTCCAAGTGAGGCTACTATCCCACGCATATTGGACTACCTGTTAGGCCTCAGAAATCAGGGCCTTTCTACCTCTACTATCCGGGTCCACCTCGCTGCCATATTGGCTTTCCATCCGGGTCAGTCGAACCACTCAGTCTTCTCCGACCCTGTGGTATACCGTTTCCTTAAGGGTCTAGATAAGCTGTATCCGAACGTCAAGCGTCCCATTCCACCTTGGGATCTCAACCTTGTGCTCTCACGCCTCGCGATGCCCCCGTTCGAGCCCCTCGCCACGTGTTCCTTACTACACCTTTCCTGGAAGGTGGCATTCCTAGTAGCTATCACCTCGGCTCGTAGAGTGTCAGAGATCCGTGCACTGACCTCCGAGCCGCCCTACACTATCTTCCATAAGGACAAGGTTCAGCTACGTCCCCACCCGGCCTTCCTGCCTAAGGTGGTCTCTCCCTTCCATGTTAATCAAGACATTTGTCTCCCAGTCTTTTATCCTAAGCCACACACCTCTGGAAGGGAACAGCAATTACACACGTTGGACGTTAGGAGGGCTCTTGCCTTTTATTTAGATAGAACAAAGCAATTCAGGAAAACAACCCAACTTTTCGTGGCAGTTGCGGAGAGGATGAAGGGCCAGCCAGTTTCAGCCCAAAGGCTCTCCTCCTGGATTACCTCGTGCATTCACACCTGTTATGAACTCGCGGACAAGCCGCTTGAGAGAGTAACAGCACACTCCACGAGAGCGCAGGCGTCCTCTGCGGCCTTCCGGGAGGGAGTCCCTATTACGGACATCTGCAGGGCGGCTACCTGGTCCTCCGTCCATACCTTCGCCGCCCACTACGCCATAGTCCAGCAGACCAGGGACGATGCGGCGTTTGGGTCAGCGGTCTTACGATCAGCAATGGGTCAACCCGACCCCACCTCCTAGGTATTGCTTGCAGTCACCTATAGTGGAATGCATGTGAGCAATCACTCGAAGAAGAAAACAAGGTTACTTACCTGTAACTGTTGTTCTTCGAGATGTGTTGCTCACATCCATTCCAAACCCACCCTCCTTCCCCACTGTCGGTTTAGCCGGCAAAGAAGGAACTGAGGGCCAGACTGTGTCACAGGCGTACTTATAGAGTGCCTCAGTGGCGCCACTCCAGGGGGCTCCCTGCTCACCCAGTCTGCAGCTAGGGGAAAATCTACCCGGCAACCAGGCCCGCAGCGCGTGCCTAACCTATAGTGGAATGGATGTGAGCAACACATCTCGAAGAACAACAGTTACAGGTAAGTAACCTTGTTTTTTTGTTTATTTTGTGCATTTCAGAGCAACTCTGGTATAGTCCCGAGGCCATACATCCCTCCGGAAGTGAAGTACCACAGTAGTACTTTCCTCCACAACTTACCAAATTTGATCCATGTCTTCTTGACTAAAATGCTTGTGAAATAGTGTCAATGCTCTATTCAGTGGTAACCATGAAACATATATAAGCCTTCGAGTAGGCGCAGACTTTGCCTTTTTTCTTCTTTTATGTGGTGGTCATGCCTGTTAGTCTCAATTTAACTGCTGAGACATTTACCTTAATTTCCAATGTCACTGCCTTTCATTCCCTTGCAGCAGGAAAAAAAAATTTCTCACCTACCAACTGGATCACATCATTCCTGCCTGAATCTCTTGCTGATATTTCATATCAGATTTAAACTGGTTGTCCGTTCCTTGTAAGGCTTTATGTAAATCTACCCTTCTTTGTTTTCCTCTCGCATTCTCACCCTGCCTTTTAAAATTTGATAACTAACATTGCTTCAATTTCCTTTTCTCACTTCTGTCTCCATGCCCTTTTCCTTGCTGACCCATGTGCCGGATATGCCCCTTCTCTCTATGCACCAGACTGAAAGGACAAGATAAGAATTATTTATATTGTAAATGAGGTGAATAAGATAGATCAGGAGTATCTGTCCCTACAAAATAAGGGGCCATTCAAAGAAAATGGAAGGTGGCAAATTCAAAACTAATTAAGTAAAATACTTATTTCACTCACACAAAACTAAATTGGGTGCTACAAGATGTCATTGAGACCAAGAACTTGGAAAGATTCAAAGGGAAACTGGATGACTAGATATTCTTAAAGAAAGCGAGGAATGCTTGTAGCACCTTAGAGACTAACTAGTTTATTTCAGCATAAGCTTTCGTGAGCTATAGCTATAGCTCATGAAAGCTTATGCTGAAATAAACTAGTTAGTCTCTAAGGTGCTACAAGCATTCCTCGCTTTCTTTACGGATACAGACTAACACGGCTGCTATTCTTGAACCTGTCTAGATATTCTTGTTGTTCATGTAATGTTAATGTTAAAAGAAGAACATTGAAAGGGAAATCTCATGCTTCAGGGTTTAAACCAATCTCTAATTATTAAGCATTAAGATGGGAGTGGCACATTATCTCACATTGTACCTTCTAAGAAATCTGATGCTGACTACTGTGTGAGATGATGTCGTGGGACTGATGCACCTTCTCACCCCATGGGGGAGGGGTGCGTCACAGCCCTGTGATTGAGTTTGAAGGAGTGCCTCAGGTCTCAGGGGCTTCCGTCCTCAATGCAGACCTCGATAGCAGGGCAGTGTGGCCTAATGACCAAAATCAATACCGCAGCTCTTGCTGTCAAGGCAGTACAGCCAGAGTCAATACTACAGCCCCGGCTGTCCAGGCCTGGTGATACACCTCCTTCTCTGCCAATGGTCAGCCCAGACTGAGCTGCTCTGCTGGATTTTATATCCTGCTTCCAGCTGGAGCATGCCCAGTAGAGGGGTGTGTGTGTGTGTGAAGGGTTACCCCTGCTGTACCAGTGTTGGACTAATACCATCCTGTCACAGATGATATATAGATGTGAGCCTGATACAATAAGAATACAGAATTCCCATATTCAGTGGCATAATGGAACTAAATAAAAATGCCTAAATTCCATATTAATGTTATTTTAACCCTACCTCTCATCCATCCTACAAAACACATAACTGACTCCTAGAACATAAAAATAGTTGATGACGTGTTCAACAAAAGGTTTGGGATTTGGTTTGTATTCTGCTGTTTTGTCCAGATGGCTTGTCTCCATGGGCCTTAGATGATTATGTCCAGGTGGCACACAGAAAATCTCTTTCCCCTCTCCCATGTGTACTGAGAAAGGGGAGATCTTGTCCCTGGCTTGTTTCTGGTACCCTGGCTTTTCTATTTTTCAGGCAGTCTACCTCATCAGACTACAATTTAGGATTTCTAAATTTACCACTTTCTGGCTGTAAACTGGACTCTAGTTCTACCTCCATGGAACAGTTCAGGGTGTATGCACCCCAGTTGTCTCAGATTCTTCTTATAAGTAAAATCGGTGTTAAAGGGACAGCTGCAAGCAGATCCCACCAAGACAAAGAAATGCTAAACAAAATGTCAGTCACTTGGCTGCAGCAAAAGGACTGAATTCTGTAGCATTTTGGAAAAGGTGCAATTCTGTGTCCTTGAAATCATAGAGTCTATAGTGCCCTGACTGAGAGCAATGGTACAAATCATACCTCTTGGAGATATTGTTTCAGACTATCTGCAGACTCGGGTAGTTCACATTTTCATGATTTTTACTGCAATTGTTAAGGACTGAAAACATCTATTATATTAGATTTTTAAATGAAATCTAAGATTCTACAATTTAGCAGCAAAGCGTGAATTTTCTATCCAACGAGTACATTGGTTCCTGCTCAAAAGTTTAATTGACACATTTGTGGAGAGGGCCAAAAAATCATATATCCTTGGTATTTTAATCTAACTAAGACATGAATTTTAATCTTAGAGTTTTCTTTCCTTTCAGGCATTGTGCACAGCGATCTGAAACCAGCGAACTTTCTGATAGTTGATGGAATGCTAAAACTAATTGATTTTGGCATTGCGAACCAAATGCAGCCAGATGTAACCAGCATTGTTAAAGATTCACAGGTGAAATATTTTTAGTGTATGGAGTTCCATGTTTTATAAAATGTAATTTCTGTGTCTGCTATGCCAAGTGATCTACTAACCTAAAGAAAACAATAAACATTTAAATTTTCTGCTACACTGTACTTTTTATGTTTCTGTAGATAAGGTATGAGCTAATAAAACTAAAGCTACTGATAATTATTTAGAGCGAATTTCTGTGCATGCATATTGTTAACTTTAAAGTATAGATCACTGAAAGCCAGAGCATAGCAGAAATACTCACCCAGTTTCTCATTCTGGAATGTTGTTTTTCAAGGCTTTTATTGGACTGCAAACTGTCAAAATTTTCAGGTTAATTAGATCCCATTAAACGCTTGATTAATTTAAATATATATATGTTTTTTATTACTAGGTTGGCACAATTAATTACATGCCGCCAGAGGCAATCAAAGATATGTCTTCCTACGGAGAAAATGGGAAATCAAGATCAAAGGTAAAAAATCTCACGCTCTCGCTCTCTCTCCCTCTCCCTCTCTCTCTCTCTCCCGCTCTCTCTCTCTCTCTCTCTCTCTCTCTCTCAACATAAACATTATAAAGGGGGGGTAATATTCCAGACATTTTGAGGAAACAAAAGCTTAGAATATAAAGACTTTCACTATCTCAACCAAGCAACTGAGTAGAGTCACAGGCCAGGTACATGCTTGCTTTTTCCTTGGCTCAGGTGAAGGGGAGCAGGGCAGTCTTGAGTATCAAAAGGAGGGAGGGTATGTCAAAAGGACTGAGGTGCTAAATAAAGAAATAGATGGGGAATTAAGAAATTCTGATTTCTGATTAAATGGAAAGACAGGAAAAAGTAGATTGAAGCTAGAAGGATAGGAAGATAGAATAGTGGAATGTAGAATAAGCAATGTTAATTTTTTTTAAAGGAAGTTTGCTGTCAATATTCTAGCTAAATATTGTACACAAGAAATTGTGCATTCTTTTAAAAATAGAATGGGGCTTCATGGGAGACATAACCAGGTATAACTTTCAATCTGACTAGTAATTTTATGCTCTAGAGTCTAGCCAGTAAGGATGAAGTAAACTTCATGAAGCCTAGACAATAAGAAAATCTTTTTTGCAAACTTTGTTCTTATGCCTTTATGTTACTGCCCATTGCTGTAGTATCTGCTGTTGATATTAATTTTACATGAAAGGGGCTCAAAGCCCCTTGTGGACTTCATGGACTCTCTAGCACGTCTCCGTTTTGGGAAATCAAAACTCTGCTTGAGTTAGGCTTTTTTGTTTTCATATTGTGAGGGTCACTTATGGTGAAAGGCTTTATCGGAGGGAGATTTTGCAATGTTCCCTAAAGATGGTCCTCTAGCAGTTTGTTCCCTAGCTGGATCCACTTGACCAAGAATGGTTTGTCTCCAGCTCTCACATGTGAACTCTCTTGGTTTAAAGTATCATAGCTGTTACAGTGGTTCATAAATCATGATTTAGTTTTTCATGTAGCTGGGACTTGATCCACTAATTGCTTTGAAAATTAGGACCCAAGCCTCAAACCAGCATCTGGAGCTGAATGGGAGCCCTTGGAGGGACGTTAGCATAGGTCTGATGTGTTCAGTGTCCAGAACCATGGTGAAAGTAGGTAACCTCCTTCTGTGCCAGCTGGACCTGTGAGTCATTTTCAGATACAATCAGTTGCAGTAATCCATTTTGGAGGTGACAGATGCATGTATTATCATGTCTATGTCATCATCTGCGAGGAAGGGGGTGAAGTTTCTTAGCCAGCTGGAAGTATAAGGTGTTTTTGGAAACTATTACTTGGTTATTCAAGTGCAGTGAGAAGTCAGGCAGAATGCCAAGTCTTTGCACAGCTGAGATGAATGGGGGCTGTATGCCTCTGATGGAAGGTGGGGACAATAAAACTGGGCCATTTCTTCAAAGTGTTTTCTCTTCAGCCAGCATCACGTTGGTCTTACCTCAGTACAGCTTGAGCCAGATGTTCTTTATCCTAGAGCTAATTTCTTGTAGGCATTCTGACATGTTAGTAGTGGTGGCATCAGTTGAGGATGAGCTGTATAGCTGAATGTCATTAGCATACTGCTTCTAGTGGAGTTAATGGTTTATACACACTTCCAAAAAATATTATTTTGGCAAAATTGTATCTTTTCAGGTTGAAACTTTTACTGCTTAATCTCAGTCTTGGGGCAAATTTGATTTGGTTGTGTTTTATTTGAGGCTGCTCAATTATTGCTATAGTAATACTTAGTGTCCAGATTTAAATAACCCTTTCAAATAGTATTAGGTTAGGATATTTCAGATCTACAGGAGGATTCAGTGTCTTTAGCTATCTACATATGACATTTTGATATGTTGATATTATAATATGGGTATATGGTTGTGCTAAGGTTTCACCTCTGATTTTAATAATTTTGGCAGAATGGTGAAATGAAGATGTGGGATTTTTTCATCTACTATCCTTGTCATTTTAAAAATAGCTAATGTAACTTAGCTAAGTAATGGTCTGCAAGATCTTTGCACAACGAGGTTACTGAAGTGAGCGTCTTGTATGACCATCTGAGCCATATACCAAACTACATTGCACACCACATCTGGGTTAGCATTATACTTACTGGGTGAGAGTCTATGCTGCACTTGTGAGAGATGCAGCAAAGAACTCTCAGCCCAATGAGAAAAGCACATAAAGTTGGTTTTAAGCCATCTTTGCACCTTCTCAGTTCTGGGCTGTTGCAGGCAATGGAGCGGTCCACTAGCACAAGTTAAATTTGTCCTGTTGGCCTGTCTAAAGTATGACAGCTTCCCAGGGCTGCCCTACAGGCCAGAGTGCTGCATGCTGTGGTCCCTGTCCTGACCTGTCCCTCCGTCCCATTTTCCTCTTATACCAGGCTTGTGTGGGGTCCTCAAAGACAGGCTTACAGGATGTGTTCTGCAGTACCGGGGCCAAGGGAATGTGCTCTTGACCAAATACTATTATTTACGGATGTTTTTGTGCTGCTCTGGCCCTCTTACCTTGTATAAAGGTACTTGACAGAGAGTGAAGCTTTCACCCTATATATTCATCAAAGGCTTCATTCACAAGATCCTGCATGAAGGGTCCGGCTTAGGAATCTAATATTTCTAATTTTTGACCAAAGCCCAATTCATGTCAGGTAAGTAATATGGCATGGTGGTTGTGCCAGTGTCTTCTATGACATCTGTAAACAAAACGCAAGTTTTGTAGAAAACACAGATGCCTAGTGAAATTTCTTCATTTTAAAAATAAAGACAGCCCTATTCACTGGGATGCAACTTTTACTAAACAGCCACTAACTCACCTTTCCTTCTAAGAGATCCATCTTAGTGGTTATCAGATCCTCTGGCTTTGGAATCAGTAGTCTCTTCCCATTTATAATTTGATCATACATGGGTGATGTGGTTAGTGAGGAAAACACTGAAGAAAAGAACTTCTGCATTGTCATCAGGGTCATATATAAATGGAGATATTCCTATCTCCTAGAACTGGAAAGACCTTGAAAGATCATCAAGTCCAGTTCCCTGCCTACACTAGCAGGACCAAGTACTGTCCCCTGACAGATTTTTTGCCCCAGATCCCAAAATGGCCCCCTCAAGGATTTAACTCATAACCCTGGGTTCTTCTTCGAGTGATTGCTCACATGCATTCCACTATAGGTCAGGCACGTGCTGCGGGCCTGGTTGCCGGGTAGATTTTTCCCCTAGCTGCAGACTGGGTGAGCAGGGAGCCCCCTGGAGTGGCGCCACTGAGGCACTCTATAAGTACCCCTGCGACACAGTCTGGCCCTCAGTTCCTTCTTCACCGCTCGTGCTGGTAGTCGGAACAGGAGTACTGCTCTTAAGCGTTCTCCTTATCTCCTAGCTGTTGATTCTATTGTTATCTCTATCGTTCTTGTTAAGTAGTTGTTAGTTAGTTTACATAGTTTTATAGTGTAAATAGTTAAGTGCAGGGGTTTTCCCTGCCACTGGAGCCATGTCATCCAAGGCTCCGGGATTCAAGCAATGTGCGGAGTGTGGGAAGACCGCAGAGGTCGGCGCTCCACCTCTCGACGGCGCCGACGCTCGCCTTGGCACCGGTCCACGTCCCGGCACCGAAGGTCTTCCCGGCGCCGGTCGTCATCGCGGCGCCATGGATCCCGGAGGCGGAGCCGATCCAGCAGTAGCCGCTCTTCAGAGGGCCATCACTTCTCCCTGCACCGGTCGAGAAGCCCTCGGCACCGAGGGCGTAGAGAGTCTGTCGGCACGTGAACCCGGCATGACTCTCCGCCCAAGGCCCTGCAGTCGGCCACTGCAGCGGCACCATGGCACTCCTCTGCCTCAGTGTCCCCTCGCCTGACGGGACCAGCTCCAGCCACCCAAAACCCTACTTGGCCAGAATGGGTGCCATGGGAGTATGAACAGCCTGGGGAAACCCAATCCGAACTCGGGTTCCCAGTGTGCGCAGGGGGTGCTCGACAGGCACTGGCGGGACCACCATCGGCCAGTCAGCCTTCCGCGGTGCACAGCCCTAGAGAGCCAGGCCCTTACGCCTCCCCAGTTGGGGTAGAGGCAGTGGCGGGCACCTCTTCCACCAGCCCACCCGCCCTCGAGCTCTCTAACTACCAACACCTCCTCCAGGCAGTCGCAAAGAACATGAATCTGCCCTTAGAGGAGGTCCCGGTGGTGGATGACCCGGTCACCACCATGCTAACAAAGGGCACCCCGGCACGCGTGGCAGTGCCGTTCATTAACACCATCAAGGCACACACGGAGTCGGTCTGGAAGACCCCCGCCTCCATCCCCCCCACTGCCCGGGGGGTAGAGAAACGCTACTTTGTTCCGGCCAAGGGTTACGAATACTTATACGTTCACCCCACGCCCTCCTCCCTGGTGGTGGAGTCAGTGAATAACAAAGAGCGCAATGGACAGGAGGCACAGGTGCCTAAGGCCAAAGAAGCCAAAAGGCTGGACCACTTTGGCAGGAAGGTTTATTCCTCTGGGGGCCTACAACTTAGAGTAGCCAATCATCAGGCACTACTGAGTAGACACCACTTTGATACGGTGGAGGCCCTTACCAAATTTGAGACCGCTCTCCCCCAGGAGGGCAGACAGGAGTTCAGGGCCCTCTTGATCCAGAGCAGGGACATATCCAGGCATGCCCTGCAAGCGGCCCTGGACTCGGCCGACTCAGCGGCTAGAACAATGGCCTCGGGCATAGCACTCCGCCGGGCAGCGTGGCTCTCCTCGTCCAGCCTTGCCCCGGCGATGCAATATAAGATCCAGGACCTTCCCTTTGAGGGACAGGCCCTTTTCTCAGAGGACACAGACACCCGGCTCCAGGCCCTCAAGGATAGAGGGGTGACACTCAAAGGCCTGGGCATGCATACCCCAGGCCCACAAAGGCGCCCCTTCGTCCCTCCACGTAGGAGGTTCTTCCCGCCTGCTCGCCCGCCACAGGACTCCTCCAACAGGAGAAGCCGCCCCTACCGCAAGCGACAGGGGCCCAGACAAGGCGGTAAACAGCGAGGCTCTAAGCCCCCCCAGGGGCCTAAGCCCAACTTTTGATGGTGCGCCCGGGGGCAGCCTAGTAACCACAGTCCTGGATCCTCCCTTCGGAGACCGTCTGTCCTACTTCCACCGTGCATGGTCGGACATTACATCAGACCGGTGGGTCCTCCGCACGGTGGGGGTAGGATACTCCCTCCAGCTCTCCTCCACTCCTCCCACCCATCCACCTCCCTCGTCCCTCTTCAGGGACCCCTCTCACGAGCAACTGCTCGTACAGGAGGTCAGGTCACTCCTCGCATTAGGAGCCATCGAACCTGTACCAGGAGCCATCGAACCTGTACCAGGAGTTCAGAGGAAAGGGGTTCTACTCCCGCTACTTCCTAATCCCCAAGGCGAAAGGGGGCCTCCGGCCCATCCTGGACCTGCGCGAACTCAACACCTACATGATCAAGTTCAAGTTCCGCATGGTCACCTTGGGCACTATCATTCCCTCTCTGGATCCGGGAGACTGGTTAGCTGCCCTCGACATGAAGGACGCTTACTTCCACGTGAGCATCAAACCCTCACACAGGCGTTACCTCTGCTTCTTGATAGCGGAAGAACATTATCAGTTCGCCGTCCTACCCTTCGGCCTGTCCACCGCGCCCAGGGTGTTCACGAAGTGTATGGCGGTAGTGGCGGCGTTCCTGCGGCGCCGCGGGGTACAATTATACCCGTACCTCGACGATTGGCTGATCCGAGGCACCTCCAGGGACCAAGTGTCAGCACACGTGCATCTTGTTATCAGCACGTTCGACCGCTTGGGAATCCTCCTCAACAAGGAGAAGTCAACCCTGGAGCCCACCCAGAGCATAGAGTTCATAGGAGCCCTACTAGACTCCAAGGTGGCGAGGGCGTCCCTGCCCCAGCCTCGGTTCCTCACCATCCAGTCGGCCATCAGACAGCTACGCAACTGCCCGATGACCACGGTCAGGGTCTTCCTCAGCCTGTTAGGCCACATGGCATCGTGCACTTATGTCATACAGCATGCCAGGCTACGGCTACGCCCACTGCAGTCGTGGCTCGCAGTGGCCTACAGGCCAAGAAGGGACAGTATGGACACCCTCCTCTCCATCCCCAGAGCCACCTTATCCGCTCTGGCCTGGTGGGAAGACCAGAACAATGTGTGCCGAGGGGTTCCCTTCCTTCCCCCCAGCCCGTCCATGTCCCTGGTGACGGACGCCTCGTCGCTAGGGTGGGGAGCTCACCTAGGGGAACTCAGGACCCAGGGCCGCTGGTCGGAGTCAGACCTCTGCCTCCACATCAATGTTCGGGAGCTGAGGGCCGTCCGGCTCGCGTGCCACGCGTTCCGGGACACGTTACAGGGTCAATGTGTGGCGGTGCTGACGGACAACACCACAGCCCAGTACTATATAAACAAGCAGGGCGGGGCCCGCTCCAGTCCCCTGTGCCAAGAGGCGATTCTCCTATGGGAGTTTTGTATAGCCCACGCTATTCACCCTGTGGCCTCCTTCCTTCCCGGAATCCAGAACACCCTGGCGGACCACCTCAGCAGGTCATTCATGTCTCACGAGTGGTCCCTTCGGCCGGATGTCATCCGACCGATCTTCCTGAGGTGGGGGTTTCCCCACATCGATCTCTTCGCCTCCAGACAGAACAGGAAGTGCCTCCAGTTCTGCTCCTTTCGAGGCAGCTCCCGGGGATCCCTGACAGATGCCTTCCTCCTACCCTGGACGGGGCACCTGTTCTACGCGTTCCCTCCGATCCCGCTTCTCCACAAGGTGATCCTGAAGATCAGACGGGACAGGGCACACGTCATCCTCATAGCCCCGGCCTGGCCCAGGCAATGCTGGTATGCGTCCCTCCTCCGGCTCTCCAGGGCCCCTCCCATCAGCCTCCCGCTGTGGCCCGACCTGATCTCGCAGGATCACGGTCGCCTCCTGCATCCGGACTTGCAGTCTCTTCACCTCACAGCGTGGCTACTCCATGGCTGAGAGGTCCTGAACTCTTATGCTCGACTGAGGTACAGAATGTCCTTCTGGGAAGTAGAAAACCATCCACCAGAAGTACCTATACAGCCAAGTGGACCCGCTTTTCTGCATGGTGCAGACAACATGATATAGTCCCAAGTGAGGCTGCTATCCCGCGCATATTGGACTACCTCTTAGGCCTTAGAAACCAGGGCCTTTCTACTTCCACCATACGCGTCCACCTCGCTGCCATATCGGCTTTTCATCCGGGCCAGTCGAACCACTCAGTCTTTTCAGATCCTGTGGTATACCGTTTCCTCAGGGGCCTGGATAAACTGTACCCGAACGTCAAGCGTCCCATACCACCCTGGGACCTCAACCTGGTGCTCTCACGCCTTGTGATGCCCCCGTTCGAGCCCCTCGCCACGTGTTCCTTACTCCACCTTTCCTGGAAGGTGGCATTCCTAGTAGCTATCACCTCGGCTCGGAGAGTGTCAGAGATCCGTGCACTGACCTCCGAGCCGCCCTACACTATCTTCCACAATGACAAGGTGCAGCTACGTCCCCACCCGGCCTTCCTGCCTAAGGTGGTCTCTCCCTTCCATGTGAACCAAGACATTTGTCTCCCAGTCTTTTATCCTAGGCCACACACCTCTGGAAGGGAACAACAATTACACACGTTGGACGTTAGGAGGGCTCTTGCTTTTTATTTAGACAGAACAAAGCAATTCAGGAAAACAACGCAACTTTTCGTGGCTGTTGCGGAGAGAATGAAGGGCCAGCCAGTTTCCGCCCAAAGGCTCTCCTCCTGGATCACCTCGTGCATTCACACCTGTTATGAACTCGCGGACAAGCCGCTTGAGAGAGTAACAGCACATTCCACGAGAGCGCAGGCGTCCTCTGCGGCCTTCCGGGAAGGAGTCCCTATCACGGACATTTGCAGGGCGGCTACCTGGTCCTCCGTCTACACCTTCGCCGCCCACTACGCCATAGTCCAGCAGACCAGGGACGATGCGGCGTTTGGGTCAGCGGTCTTACGATCAGCAATGGGTCCACCCGACCCCACCTCCTAGGTATTGCTTGTAGTCACCTATAGTGGAATACATGTGAGCAATCACTCGAAGAAGAAAACAGGGTTACTTACCTGTAACTGTTGTTCTTCGAGATGTGTTGCTCACATCCATTCCAGACCCGCCCTCCTTCCCCACTGTCGGGTTAGCCGGCAAAGAAGGAACTGAGGGCCAGACTGTGTCGCAGGGGTACTTATAGAGTGCCTCAGTGGCGCCACTCCAGGGGGCTCCCTGCTCACCCAGTCTGCAGCTAGGGGAAAAATCTACCCGGCAACCAGGCCCGCAGCGCGTGCCTGACCTATAGTGGAATGGATGTGAGCAACACATTTCGAAGAACAACAGTTACAGGTAAGTAACCCTGTTTTTAGCAGGCCAATGCTCAAACCACTGAGCTATCCCTCCCCCGTATATATCTCAGTTGAGGCTAAACTGCGTCTCCTTCCCCTGCTCCCCGATGACCGATATGGAGGCAGTTCTGGGATCATGTACCACCAAAAACAAAACCCCAAACAAACCCACAAAAGACCCCAAACCCTACATTATCATATCCCAGATAATGCAGTTGGTTGTGCAGGAGAGGGAGTTTACTTAGCTTTTTTTTCTTCATCACCATCTTTGTGAAGAGATGCCAAGAGGAAAGAAAAGGTTTTTAGAAAATGTCAAAAGCGATATCAAGTTCACTTATAAAATTTAATATTTTGTTTTTATTTTATCGCTAACTCTTTAGCTTTTTAAGTTGGGTTACACTCAGGAAAGACAATCTAGTCATAAATATATTCTAAAGAATTATTTTTATTTAGAAGTTAATATTGTAACAAGACACACCCAAGATTTGTGTTTATGGTCTAATAATCACGTGTTAGCAGTTAATAGCACTCAGCCTTTTGCTTTATATAACACCCCCCCTATTATATCTTCTTGCTTAAGTGAAATTATTTAAATGATGTTTGGAAACTATGAGAAAGGAGAAAAGATTTTACTTTTAAACTAAAGTTGTTGTTGTTATTCTTCAGATAATTACTTTGTTTGTTTTTAGATAAGTCCCAAAAGTGATGTTTGGTCACTAGGATGCATTTTATATTGTATGACTTATGGGAGGACTCCATTTCAGCACATAACAAATCAGATCACTAAACTTCACGCTATAATTGATCCTAGTTATGAAATAGAGTTCCCTGATATTGCAGAAAAAGATCTCCAGGATGTGTTAAAGGTAACTTTCTTTAATATTTTCAGTTTAAAAAAAAAAAAAAATTCAGATTCAAGTGATATTGGTTCCCTTACTAGACTCCTGTTATCTGAGTAGATGTGACTTGACTTCTTCTAAAACATTTTCTAATTTGGTTCCCAGATGGGCATAATTCAGATTGTGCATGCAATGATGGATATGACCACCTAAATGAAGATTAGTTAATGCTAAGACTAACTATATGGCTTCTTCTGGCTTGAGGATGTTTTTTCATCTCAATTTGCAAATGGGATAAGTAATTATATAGATTAGGCAGTATGCTGATTGGTTTGGCTGAGTCACAATACAAGTGCAACATACGCTCTGCCCAGAAAAAAATGCGTTTTTCCTTAGTCCCCACAAATTGGAACCTAAACAAATTTTTCATGTGTCTAAAAAAGCCAAAACTGAGTCCAGTTGAGTCCCTGACAGCGCTACCTAGCAGGGAATACAGATTCAGAATCCAGACACTCGACTCTGATCTAGATTTTGAAGAATTGATTTTTTGTGTAGCTGGGATTTCTGACAAAGTTAAGAAAAAAAATTCTGGTTGAACTAATGTTTTGTTTTGATTTTGTGTTTTAATAAATTTTTAGGAAATTTTGAAATAGTTATTTTAAGTAGAATTATTGCTACACAAATTTGTGAAATATTTAATTGATCAGAATCTGCATTCTCAAAACAAAATATTTGCTCAAAATATTTTCCCCAGTTCTATTCCTAACTAAACTATGTCAGACTACTTTGGCATTTGCAACAGGAGGTCCTCTTACTCCTCATGCCTACAAAGGAGTGATATTACAGGAGTATTTCAGTTTCTCTTCTGTGAAGAGGGGATTTCTAGGCATCTTGGTTTTAAGAGAAGAGGATCCATACATGTGTTACAGCTTCCTTCCCGTTCAACAGATACAGCCAATTTGATATTATCCTACCAAAACAAGATTTATGTTACAGATTTGTACATGTATACCAGCTTAACTGTAATGATTCAGGAAATTGAGCATGTATATTTAACTGCAGAAAACAAAGCTCCAACTATTCACCCCCTCAACCCACTTTTTCAATCTTTTTGTTTTTATAGTGCTGTTTAATAAGGAACCCTAAACAAAGAATATCAATTTCTGAATTGTTAACTCATCCATATGTGCACATTCAAACCTATCCACAGACAGGTAATTTTTGCATTTTATATTAAAGTTATATCACCATAACGAACATTTTCTACATTTCTCTAAATTGTATTTTGATTTTAAAGAGGAATGCCTTTTTTGTGTGCGTTCTCCAGTTCTTGGAGTTATGCATCAGTGTTTCTTATACCCTTAAATATATGTTGGCAAGGGCTCCAGTATCTTAATTCTGAAATTCTTGTATATTCAAAATAAAAAACGTGATTGTATACATTTTGTAAATTACAGTTAGAGTGCGAGTTTCAACATAACTATATTTGAATAGCTGTAGGTGGTCTGAATACAAAAGGAACAACAGAAGAAATGAAGCGCATCCTTGGCCAACTTATTGGTCTGAACTCTCCTAACTCTATTTCTAGAGCTGCTAGAGTGAGTACAGTTTTTATACCAATATAATGTTCACATTTCATTAAAATATAATTGGTTTAGTTAGTGTGTTCATCACAAAGCTAACAGGAGTAAGTATTTAAAAACTTTATCCCCCGATATAGAGGACGTATGCAATACTGTCATGAAACTTGCAGATTAGTAAATTACCATTTCTCATGATCCTGGAGTGGAGTGGGAGTTAGAGTGGTGGTGGTAACAGGATTTTTTCTCTTCTTGTCCTGCGCAATAACTGTTTCTCCCTAGTTTTCCTGTGCTGACCACAAAAATCCTGTAAAGGGTGGGTGAGGGTTACTTGTCTCTCACATATGGCAAACCTTTAAAATATCCACTGGACAGAAATATTCATGAGACAGCTCCCTGTTGTCCACCAAGGCAGCTCCCCAGAGCTGATACAGCCTATCCATCCTTCTATTGGGAAGATTGTAGAAATGCGATGTGCTTCTCCAAAATTTTCATTCACCCCGTCCAAGAGCCTTCGGCTCTATAAACTGAACATCTGACTTCCAGGATCCACCAGGAGACCCATTTGGCAAAGGCTTTCAATTCTACATCCTTTGGCCTGCCTCTAGAGGCCAGCATGGCCCTTTGTGATATCCCCCCAACTCCTCCCATGGACAGGAAGGTATAAGAAGCTGTTCAGAATAGTTCAACTTGAGCAGCACTGTGATCACTATCACTTCTTCATGTAATTGGGTAAACACCACTGCTGGGGCATGTGTGCCCAGTGCACTGAGGCTGAAGCAGGGGTGGGCAAACATTTTGGTCCGAGAGCCACATCGGGGTTCCAAAATTGGCAAAGTGTCTCTAATTCCTCTAATAACAGGTCCACAAAGAAGCAAACAACCTATTACTGATACCAAGTATTGTTAGTTCAAATTAAAGAGATCTGTGCTGTGGATCCTGTGCTGTGCCAGCTGATGACACAATGTGTGAATCAATATGATTCCACCGGATAGAATTTTTTCAGAAACTTAAAACAACAAACTACACTGAGGTCTGATCTACACTAGGGAATTAGGTTGGTATAACTGTTATATGGCTATGAAAAATCCACTCCTACGCCAGAGAGCCATAGGAAGATGGGAGGCAGGGACACATGGGGACAGTGAAGGGGGCTGCAGGACACATGGGGAAAGGACCTGCAAGACACACAGGAAAAGGGGCAGATGTGCCTACAGAGGGCTGGGTAGGGAAGGCCCCGCCCCCTGTCTGATTCCCACTCACTTCTTGCCCCGACTGTCCCCCTCAGAATACCCAACCCATCCTGCTCCTTGTCCCTTTGAACACTGTTTATATGGTACTCATTACTGTCTATTGAAATAATTTTGTACGCTATAACATCATTTGTTACAAATGTACATAATTTAAATAAATAATACTTGGAATAACTATTTCTACCCCTTTATCTTTTTAAATTTCAGACTTTATATGAACAGTGCAACAGTGGTGAAAATCTTGATGTATCTGCATTTACAAACCCTGGCAGTCAAACACGGACAAAGAAATGATGTGCAGTAATGCATGATTTACTAGAATAGTGTAAAGTAATTTTGATAAAAGTATATATTGATCTGCTCTTTTAAAAAAAGGACAACGTAAAAATCCTATTTTTAAAGTAAATGTCAATATCTCTGTTGCAAATAATGCCATAGATTATTAATACAGAATTTTAAAAATCTACTGTACTCTTTACCGTCTGCTGTCTGTTTACCATTTGACTGTCACTCTGATTAAATAGTGAAAATGAGCTAGTCCATCACACTTTATGGTCCCCCTGGTATTGGCACAAAGCTATTGTGTTTGGATTGCAAATACTTGTGTGAATATGTCTAAAGGAAAAACAACTTTTTGGGGAAACTTTAAAAAAAAAAGATATGGGGGATTTTTAGATTTCTATAAAACCCAAACTGTGGATCTAAAGTATCTGACAGAGTCCTTGCAAGTACCACTTGGAAAGTATATTGTACAGTTTCATTCTTTACCGTCAACCCCAGTCAATATCGGTGACTGTCATTATGTCCAGTGGATTGTCTTAGACTTTTTGAAAACAAACACATCTGTAATATTGTTAATGTTAAAGTGCTAAAACACAGCTTGCTTTGTTGATAAATGTTGATAAATCTAACATCCTGGCTTTGAGATTTTCAGTTGTCATTTAATGATAAATGACACACTAGAAGTATTGATAAAACTTTGAAGAACAATGTAAATAAAGTGGTTTACACTGTATAAAAATTATTCCTTGTAAATTCAGTTTTCTACTTGTTCCTTTTTATCAAGGCACAAAATATTCTTAGAAAAATACATAACTAGTTTTTATAGTTTTCAGAAAATAGCTAAAATTTAATACTAATTTTTTTAAAAACCTCTTCAGTTAAAGTATTGTTCTGAACTTCACGTAAGATGCTTTAAAGGTGGTAGATGTATTATAAGAAGCTGAATATAGTGTACGAAGAGGAACCTTATGCCAAGGTTTTTTTTATACTTTTATTCTGTTATACTGATTTTAATAAGTACTTTAGAAGCATTTTTGAGTTTTAAATATTTATTGAATTTTAGGTATTTTTAAATAAATTAGCAAAAGTAATCAGATTAGCAAGTAGTCATTTACCTTTTGCTTTAAAGGTAAATCTTTTTGAAGATTGTTTTGCCATTCTTAAAATTATACTGTTAAAAGCTAGTTGGCAAACTAGAAGTTTAACTTCTTGCACAAGCATTTTTATTAATACATTGTACATGATTCATCATGTCCTCTTTTAGTATCCTTTTTTCCAAAGGTACCACTCCCACTCGAGTCAGGTTTCCCAGTGTACAATGATTACTTCCCCTACTGAGGGCTGTACTATCCCCTAGTCCAGGCCTGCACAACTCAGAAAGTAACGAGGGCCATATTACTGCAAAAACCCCAGCTGCGGGCTGAAAAGCCCCGCCCTTGCCCTGCCCCCATCCGCTTCCCTCCAACTCCCCCACTTGGCTTGCCCCACCCCTACTTACCCCCCGCGGGCCACACAGTGAGCCTGTGCGGGCCGCATCTTGTGCACGCCTGCCCTAGGGCTGGTCTTCACTACCTGCCGGATTGGCGGGTAGCGATCGATCTTTTGGCGATCGATTTCTCGCATCTTGTGAAGATGCAAGAAATCGATTGCCCGCGGCACCCCCGTCAACTCCGGAACTCCAGCTTGTCGGGAAGCACAAGCTGGAGTCGACGGGGGAGCGCGCCGCCGCCGTGAGGACGGCAGGTAAGTCGGCTGCAGATACGCAAACTTCAGCTACGTGATCCACGTAGCTGAAGTTGCGTATCTGCCGTCGTTCCCCCCCCTGTAGTGAGGACCAGCCCCTAGTCAGTGAAAGAGAATATTTGGAGGTACTTCCCCTGAGTGTTTCTGCATCAGTAGCTAAAATTAGTTACATTTCTGAGAGAAGTTTCAGGAAAACAAGAAGTATCATTCATTTCATAATGTTTGTCAGCTTTAATTTAATTTTTAATTACATAGTGTGCTGTAGGAACCAGATGAGATGCCTCAAAGCCCAAAGTTATTCCTCCTTTTCATTTATATCTAATTTTTAGTATAGGCATAGATTTGAATTTTCACAGTAGCATTTAATTTCAAAAAGGGGAACGATAAAAAATTAGAAAGTTAGTTAAACTGAAGTTAAAAGGTACAGTGCCAAAGGTGAAATCCCTGCAAGCTGCATGGAAACTTTTTAAAGACATCATAATAGAGGCTCAAACTAAATGTATACACCAAATTAAAAAACACAGAGGACCAAAAAAAGTGCCACCACGGCTAAACAACAAAGTAAAAGAATCAGTAAGAGGCAAAACGGCATCCTTTTAAAAAGTGGAAGTTAAATCCTTTTAAGGAAAATAGAAAGGAGCATAAGATCTGGCAAATGAAGTGTAAAAATATAATTAGATAGGCCAAAAATAATTTGAAGAACAGCTAGCCAAAGACAAAAAGTAACAGCAAAAAAAAAAAAAAAATGTTAAGTACATCAGAAGCAGGAAGCCTACTAAACAGCTAGTGGGCCATGGTGCTAAAGGAGCATTCAAGAAGGATAAGATCATTGTGGAGAAACTAAATTAATTCTTTGCATCAGTCTTCACAGTTGAGGATGTGAGGGAGATTCCCCAACCTGAGCCTTTCTATTTAGGTGACAAATCTGAGGAATTGTCCCAGATTGAGATGTCATTAGAGGAGGTTTGGGAACAAATTGATAAATTAATCCATAATTAGTCACCAGGACCAGATGATATTCATCCAAGAGTTCTGAAGGTGAATACCATGAAATGAGAAATTGCAGAACTACTAACTGTAGCATGCAACCTATCATTTAAAACAGCTTCTGTACTAGATGACTGGACAATAGCTAATGTGATGCCAAGTTTTTTAAAAGGCTTCAGTGGTGATGGAGAAAGGTTTACTGGTCTATAATTGCCTAACTTCTGTACCGGACAAATTGGTTGAAACTATAGTAAAGCACAGAGTTGTCAGACACATAGATGAACATGATTTCTTGGGGGAAGAGTCAGCATGGTTTTTGTAAAAGGAAATCATGCCTCACCAATCTAGTAGGATTCTTTGAGGGGATCAACAGTCATGTGGACAAGGGTGATCCAGTGAATATAGTGTACTTAGTTTTTCAGAAAGCTTTTGACAAGGTCCTTCACCAAAGGTTCTTAAGCAAAGTAAGCTGTCTTGGGATAAGAGGGAACATCGTCTTATGGATGAGTAACTGGTTAAAAGATAGGAAACAAAGGGTAGGAATAAATGGTCAGAATGGAGAAAGGTAAACAGTGGTGTATCTCAGGGGTCTGAACTGAGACCAGTACTGTTCAACATATTCATAAATGATCTGGAAATAAATAACAGTGAGGTGGCAAAATTTGTAGATGATACAAAACTACTCAAGATTGTTAAATTCAAAGCAGGCCGCAAAGAGTTACAAAGGGATCTGACAAAACTCAGTGAGTGGGCAACAAAATGGCAGATTAAATTCAGTGTTGATAAATGCAATTCTCCCCTCCCTGCCACAATCCTCAGCTCCCTGGGAAGAGAAGCAGGGTGCCTACAAAGCTCCCACTACTTCCATGATGAATGGAGAGATTTCTTATGATGCTTTATGGGTAAGTACAGCCCCTCAGACTGCAGAGCCTCTGGGTCCCTCAAATGGCAAGAGCAAGTGTCCCCTTTGTAAGGTAGCAATTAATATGAAAGGACAAGTGGGTAGAAAATCAAGAGCTAAACCCTCTTTTTTGCCCCCCACCCCCAAGAGAGTGTTTGCTGGGACTTTTCTCTTGCACAGAGGCTCTGAGTGCTCTGTAGCAGGTTCATTCATCCTCATCCTTCAGCATGTCTGGGCCTGCAGAAAAACCTATTACTCTTGCACAGCCCTACCTTGGATTGCAGTGTAATGAGAATTGTCTGTCTGGCTTTTGGCCCACAATCTCTCCCTCTGCCACGCAACGGGCCTCTGACTTCAGGCAGCAGTGGAATGGGATTTGTCTCAGATGATCATTGGCTATAGCCCCTTTTCCTGGAAGAGGGAGGGTCTAATTCTGAAAAGCAGGAAGGGGTCTTTCTCTCCACCCCTCCCCTTCTCCACAGGCTGACTCCACATCAAAGCCTGTGGAGCACTCCAGGCAGTCTGACCAGAACAGAGGCACATGAGAATTCCACTCCCGATGAAGCTGCACCTTCATAGGGTTACAGAGGAGTTCAGAATTAGTCTGATTTGTTGATTAAAGCCCCAGGTGGAACTAGGTTGGTCCTACAAAGGGTGTCCGTGATCATGGGAACAGGCTTAGCAACCTTTTAGGTTCCCAGGGACATCTAATGAGCTATCCCCATGGTTGAAGTGTTTGTACTGATATCTCTCTGTCATTGAATGGTCCCCAGGCCAAGATGAACAGTGTGATCTCTCTAGCTCTCTCTCCTCTCTCCTGTAAACAACCGGGAATGAAACCACACGTGCATCATCACCTCCACCAAAAAAACCCACAAAAAAACTGCAGTACTCTCTCGGGATACACAGCCAATGGCTTGTAAGGAACAGAAAGGTTATGAGGTTTTTGTATGTGGGAAACTCAGGTTGGTGCAGCAGTTGTGCCACCCATGAAAGATATGGTCAACACCTTCAGAAGGGGGCTTTCTTCAAAAGACCCCATAGTCCGTAATGGGGATATACTACACAGACATCTTAAAGCCTCAACCATAGCCATTCATACAAAAATAATGTCCTATACTTGAGAAAAACCTACTTAATGGCAAGCAAAGAGCTTGTCAGCCACGGGTATGTTCCTTCTGTAGATTGAGAGGTGTCTAGTTCTGTTCTGGGTCAAATCCTTAATGTGATTTGTGACAAGAGCAATGACTCCCAGGAAATGATGAGGTAGCTAAGTGGGTAGGCACCCTTAAATAGCAATTCATCATTCTTGTGCATGCAGACTTGCAGATGAAGAGCTGTTTGGGGAATACTAGTGATATTAGTTGAAATTCAAGCGGCCTTAAACCTTAACTGTCTAAGGGCTTGTCCTCACGGGCGGGGGTGGGTGGGGGTGGGGAATCGACAGCAGATACGCAACTTCAGCTACAGGAATCATGTAGCTGAAGTTTGCATATCTGCTGCCGACTTACCGCTCGTCCCCACGGCGGCGACAGTCGGCGGCACGCTCCCCGTCAACACCAGCTTGCGCCTCCCGGCAAGCTGGAGTTCCGGAGTCGACAGGGGAGCCGTGGGCGATCGATTTATCACGTCTTAATGAGAGGCGATAAATTGATCGCCAGAAGATCAATCCCTGCCGGCTTTAGTGAAGATGAGTCCAAAGTCAGCATAGCCCTCCATTGGTCACTACGAACACCAAAAGGTATTCAAGAAGGGACTCCCCTTAGCAGATGGGGGGGGGGGAGGGGAATGGCACAGAAACTGCCGAGAAAAGCTAAATACAATTTTTCTCCCAAATCAATACAATTCTCGGCATGACAAAGGTAAAATGAGCAGCGGTGTATGAAAGTTTTAATTTCCACCCTAGCCTCTTCCCCTTAATCTACCCTCAGCACTCAGAGACTTAGATTGGTGGTGGTAGTCAGAGCAAGGCATAGGTTCCAAATTATACATCTCTACCTATTCATGGCAACATGCTAATAAGTGCCTTGTCCAGTGAAGCATTAATTCGTGACTGGACAGCTGGGGGCAAGTATCCATATCCGCAGTTCTTCAAAATCAAGAACTTTGGGGGCTCAGTAGATAATTGCTCACCCAGGGGTCAAAACAAACACGGCTTTGGTCATATTTTTACCACCATGGTAAAATTTGCAAATATCTAAAACTTGTATTGCGTGTCATTCTTGGCAATGGCCATTAGTAGTCAATTGTCCCCAAGGTCTAATATTGCTGGTATCATCCCCTGCATGAGACTTCTGAAATTGTGTCTCCAGAAATGCCTTCTGAGAATGTGGAAATATGCACTTGATATATTGCAAAATTAGTTGCCATTACCAGACTGCATCTATGCCTTTCTCAGCAGGTAAGTACAAATATGCTTAAAGCCAACCCAAATTACACTCTATGCCTGAGGAAACAAAATCCTGTGGCACCTTAAAGACTAACTATAAAGTTTTGAAGCATGAGCTTTCGTGGGCTAATACCCACTTCGTCGGATGCGACTGCTTGCATCCGACGAAGTGGGTATTAGCCCACGAAAGCTCATGCTTCAAAACTTTATAGTTAGTCTTTAAGGTGCCACAGGATTTTGTTTCCTCTGCTATTCCAGACTAACACGGCTACCTCTCTGATTCTACTCTATGCCTGTGCATTCTCACTTTGAAAGCAAGTCTCACAGCATAGAGAGCAAACTTTGAACTGTCTTTTGAATATATATCACTAGATCCCAGTGCAGGTGAGGAATATTCTCTGAATGGGCATTTCCCTCAGGTCCACTGTACCTTGTTCTCCCATGCCGGGGCACAAAGGGTGGAGTTGGCTGCTACCCTCCCTCAGGTTGCCTCATACAGTCTTTGGCTGCAAGATGGAATCTGGACAACTAGCAGGACAACCTGCTATTCATTCTGAGCTTTTTACATCTGTGCTTACAAACTTCCTTCAAGTATAACATACAATTCTTTTTCTACTTTCTAATCCAGTCCTCCCTGTACAATGGGGAGAGGCACTCTGCACTACTGTTATCGTACTCATTGTGCAGTGGCTTTATGCCGCTGATTGGCAGGAATAGCAGATGCCTCTTCTGCCTTTGGAAAAGACTAAAAATACTCAAGCTGCCACTCCTCAGCCTGCACCTGAAAGTTTCAGCACTGACAACGTTGGCACCTATGCCTTCTTCAAAAGGCACCAAGGAGCAGGCTACATGGAACATGAGCACAGCTCTAAGCATCCCATGGGATCCTCTCCCTAGGATTTCTCCAGATATAAGCCTTACAAGTCTACATTGTCCAGGTGGGCTGATGATAGGCGCCAATATCCAAAAGGATGCAGGAGAAAGCAGATCCAATACCAACTTTGATGTTAAGATCCGTACCAGAACATTGGTATTGATAAGCAAACCCATCCCAGTAATGAGATACATGCTGATAAAGGAACCACCATCTCCCCTTGCTTCCCCCCCAAGATGCTGGCCACCCACAGTACCAGTGCTGCATACAGTGGCAGCACAGCTTCAGGAGCTACACTGTCTCTTAGCTACTCCCCTTTCTCTTACAGAGTAGGGGAGCCCTCTTCCCTCAGATTGGCAAGGGAACCTAGAAGGAGTTCCGGAAACTCCCCATACAGTAAACCCTCGATTTAACGGACCCCGATTTAACGGACTTCGGATGCAACGGACAAAATTTCCGATGCATCCGAAATCCGTTATTGGGGGCTGCCGGCTCCCGTCCCGGGGAGCCGGGCAGGAGCTGTCAACCCGGCTGCCCGGCTCCCCGCAGAGGGGAGCCGGGCGGGCGGGCTGACAGCTCCCGCCCGGCTCCCCGCAGAGGGGAGCCGGGCGGGGGGGTTGACAGCTCCCGCCGGGCTCCCCACTGCGGGGAGCCAGGCAGGTGGGCTGACCTCTATATAAGGGACTAATTCGGGCGAGGGGGTGTCCGTTAAAGCCAAAAGTCCTGTTATTTAATGATTTTAAAAAAATATTAAATAACGGACTTTCGGCTTTAACGGACACCCCCTCGCCCGAATTAGTCCGTTAAATCGAGGTTTCACTGTACTGAATATATGAGGGGGCCGCAAGAAGTGGTGTGCCGAGTCTTCATTTATTCACTGTAATTTAAGGTTTTGTGTGCCAGTAATACATTTTAATGTTTTTAGAAGGTCTCTTTCTATAATATATAGCTAAACTAGTATGTAAAATAAATAAGGTTTTTAAAATGTTTAAGATGCTTCATTTAAAATTAAATTAAAATGGAGCCCCCTAGATCGGTCGCCAGGACTTGGGCAGTGTGAGTGCCACTGAAAATCAGCTTGCGTGCCACTTTTGGCACCCGTACCATACGTTGCCTACCCCTGGAATATATGATTGGCAATAGTCTGACCAGTACCCTTACAACTTGTCTGCTTCGCCTTACAGGGGTCCACCTTCCCACGTGTCTAGGAGTGGTTCCCCAAGAGGAGAAGATCTTGATCATTAGTGGCCAGGATCCCACACCTGAACTTGAGGACCCTTGTAAGCTCACAGAGATAGTTCTGGAGACATTCCACCAACCTCCTATCCTGCCAAATGAGTCTTCACCTGATGAGACATTCACAGAGGTGACTTCATGCCCTTCCAGGACTTGCTCACAAAAATAGCTGAAACCTTGGACATTGAGACTGTGCGCAAGCAGTCCAACATCTGCTCCTCAGCACCAACAATTGCCCTTTTGTTTAATTAGGGCATACTGGATCCAGCAAAAGTACTCTGTCACATTCCAGCCCTGCTTTTCCTGACTTCAAAGCACGTATAAAATGTTGCCGAGTGCCTGCCAAGAATTTAAACATTTTAATGCTCATCCAGCCCCAGTGTTTCTAGTAGTGTCCACTGTCCAAGCAAAGACCAGGTATGTCGAAAAATAAGGACCCCAAGAAACCGCACCTTTTCAGACATACGGTCTATTCATCTGCCTCCTTCCAATTTTTATTGTGGACTGCCAGGCTGTTTGCCAAAATTCATTTTATTTTCCATTGGGGGGGATCCAACCTCTCACAGGACTATAGCGAAGTAAGCAGTATGTGGGTGATGTGTGTAGGGTTCCTGGATTGGAACCTGGAGTAATGGGCAGGCCTGGGTTCCTCCCCACCAGCCACTGGCAAAGTGTCCTAACCCCCAAGAAGGGGACGAGGCTTGTTTAGAAGCCCAAGTGAAGGGCTGTATTTAAAAGGCCCAGAGCCTGGGCTGAAGGCCCCGGTGAAGGCAGGCAGACTCGCTGAACTCTTCACTATCCAAGAAGGGGTTCACTTTTAACTACAAAGCCTAGCCAGAAAGCTAAGCCGCTGAAGAGCCACCAAACAAGGTCAACAACCAACAGGGGGCACCAGGGGCAAAGGAGTGAATTACCACTCCCACCTGCTAGGAAGCATCCAAGAGGTAAGTGCCCCCAATTAATCAACATCTGAAACATTTTTCTATTGATGACTAAAGCTTTTGGAGGGGAGGGAAGGGGAACTTTATTAGTAAATGTCTCATTGAAAATCTCCCTTATGCAAGTTGTCCCAGGAACAGACTGCCCCTTTTAAACCAGATGCATAGAGTATGTTGTCATAAGTGTAAAGTGCTGGAGAGTGATACCCTGCCTGTATAGAGTTAATGTTATCTGAGACAGTGACGTAAGAGCTTCACTGCCATGAGGGAGGGAGGAGTTCTTTGAGTTTTTCAGTTTTCAGTTTTTGGCTTGCCAAGGTAGCTGGCAAGGGGTCTTGGACCATCTTTAGCTATAAAGATGGCTTTATTTCCTTCTTATATTCCTGATTAGCTGTACTGTAAGTATAACCTTTTGATTCTTTATAAGCCTGTGCCATTTGGTATGGACCAGGACTTCGCATGGACTTAGAGAACCCCAGATTGTGAAGTGTACTGTATCTTTGTTGTATTCCCTTTTCTTTATTAAATCTTTTTAGCTATAAAAAGGTGTGTTTTTTTTCTCACAAAGAAATCCTAGCTTGGATTTATCCCAGTTCCCAGGTCTGTGGGTCTGAGAGGCTCGCAAGGTAAAATCCTCAGGGCGGGTTCTTATCTCTCTTGGTAACAGACAGGAGGGAGAAGGGAGGGGTGAGGATTTATCCCAGTTCCCAGGTCTGTGGGTCTAAGAGGAAGGCTCGCAAGGTGAAAGCCTTAGGGCGGTTTTTTCTCTCTCTTAGGAGCAGAGGGAGGGAGGAGGGAGGGGGATACAGTGTGGAGGATCCCCTTTTCTCAGGGAGAGATTAGGGTGAGTTGGGTGTCAAGGTACCCCCACCCCATAGTTTTGGGGTGGTTACTGAGTGGTGGCAGCTTTGGGTAATCCCAATTTCCCAACTGGTAAAGTGGGGGTGTTGGGGAGAACAGTTAATTTAGCTGGGGAGCAGCTAAAGTTTAGTTGGTCTGGCATATAAGAGCCCTGATCTCTGTCCTCAGGAGCATAGGGATCAGGATAACCCCCTCTTACATATGTAATTATCCCTGTGATCTTTCCAGTGTTATAGAGAATGAAGAGTTTCACTGGACAGTGCTAAGATTGCACCAGATGCTTACTGACCTTCTTTGGAAGCAGATTATTTTAATAAGTTTTTACCTGAAATAACTGTTTTTATCTCTCATGCTTAACCCACTCATTTAGTCTGAGAGGCCTAACCAGCTCCGAAGTCTGGCGTTCTTTTGTTCTGCCACTTTTGAATTAAGACCTCCCATAACTCAAAAATAAATACAGCAATTACCTTTCATTAAGGACAGCCATAAACTTCTGGGTTGTGACTAAGCGTAGGACACTTCAGAGTGAAAGGATTAAAAAAAGGACACTATAATGGAGGTCTGAATTTTAACTAGTTTTTGCTAGTGTGAAAAGCGCTCAGTGCCCAATATCATTGGATAATCTAAATTTGCATTATTATAAAAGTCAGATCTGGGGGCAGCTGAACGGGGGTTTGTGAATTCTTGTGAAGCCTGATTCTGGGATTTGGATGCCTTTTGCGTTAATTTAGAGGGAATGAATGGGCCAAAAGGTATTCACATAGCCCAGTGACTGTCTAATATTAAAAAAGGTTTGATATACAGAGACCTCAGCCTGCTTAGTAACATGGCAAAGATGCCATTAAAAATCCTTTTTAGCCTTTTATTAAAGATACAGAGGAGAAGGGAAATTAGTTAAAACATAGAAAGGGAAAGTATGAAGTGAGGCTGCCATTTTAACAGCATCCCTTGTTCCCTTCACTTTAGCTGGAGAGAGTCTTTAGAAGGAAAAGCCTCTTGTCTGACAGTCTCTTAGATGGCATCAGAGATGGTTAATAACTATTATTTGGGGGACAAGAGGAGTTAGTGGAAATGGGCTGGAGCTACTGCTACTAAAGTCCAATCCTGTTTCATCCTGTGTGGTGGTTGAGATTCAGCTGGAGCCAGGGGAGTGATGTCAGCTGGGCCCTATTGTCTAGTCTGGTCAGAATGTCTCTCAGGATCAAAAATAACAAAAGTCTGGAGTTCCTACAAATAGTTGGGGTGGCAGCCATAATAGTAAAGCTCACTCCAGTGGGCAATTTTTCTCCACAAAGTCTAAGAACCCACCAAAAATGTAGTGTGCAAAATTGTCCATCCCCTCATTATTTTGTCCGCCAATTAGACCTAGCTTTCAACACACCAATTTTAGGTCACTAATTTTTGGTTCCACTTTTGTTTACCAAGTATGATCTTAACACAGTCCTTAAATTATACCACTAAGCCTTTTTGTTAAAACAAGTTCAGTCTTTCTGTCTCCATTTCACACCTTCTCCCATCAACCTTCCTTGTTATAGGTTATTGTAACATCTTATAAACTTTCACATACCTTTTACAGTTATGCTCACAATTTAAGCAAATTATCAGTTATCAGTTATCACAACATGCCTGAAGTGGCAGTTATCTGGATAAATCTTGTTGTGAATCTAGTTCTGAAAGCCTGTTTTGGTTAAGGATTAATTAAATACTGGTGGTTAGAATAGCAGTGTTTTAGCACACAAACAGTACTTTACATGTTCAAAGCACTTGTATAAACATTAATTTTCACTAAAAACCCATGAGATAATTATTATCCCATTTTTACAGCTGAGAAATGAGAACAAGATTATGTTAATTGCCTAAGTTCCCCCCCTCGCTCCCCTCCCTTCCCCCCCACTAGTCAGTGGCTTTGCTAGGATTAAAAATCAAGAATTTCTGGCTCCTGTTGTGTTCACTCTGCTACCTTCTGGTAATATGATTGAGTGCCGAAACTGTGTCACTGGCAAACCTATCACTTTGTGGGAGAGCCCATATTTAGTATCATTTGAAACAAATCTTCAAACGAGACTTGGTCACTTCTTTCACTATTAATTTTCCTCCTCTACTTAGTTTATTTGACTAAAGGGCATCTTAAAATTAGTACAGGACTTCAGAATAAGGAGAGGAGGCCTTTCCTTACCATACTTCTATCTTTACCTCTTCTCACAAGTCATGCAAATGTACCAAGAATATAGAACCGTAACACAAATATAAACAATCAAACAGGAGAAACTTTGTCCTATTTCCCCTATATGCTTGCGTAAGAATTTTTGACATGAGAACTAAGATAAAAATCTGACACTTCACCTCAATTCCTCACTCCACAGTCATAGCCACAGAATGGGGTAATTGGTACACGCCAGCTTGAATCAGCAGGATTGCTAAAATCTGGGTGGCTCTTGCAATTGAAGAGATGATGAATGAAAGAAGAGATCGCTGTTCCAAAAGTGTAAACAGTTGATGATATATTGTAAAAGTCAATGTTTAAATATTCATCAGCTCCCTTGGCTCCCTTCTTGCATTAACAAAAAGAACTCTTGTGCCTCTCGGTGCTTGTTTTGAAATGTGTGCATGATGTGGCTGAGTAAAAGCAAAAAAGACTTTTTATGGTTGCTTGTTACTTACTTAAATTTAAGCCCCTTTTGTTTTCAGTTTAAACACATTTTACCGAACAGGTTTTAGAAAAAACTGAATAATACTTTTTGTGATTTTCACCCTATTTCTGTGTCATTCAAATCTATAACAATAACTTGTTGGGAAAATACAATACATCGCATGAGATATTAGTCCCTGTGTGTGTATATGTAAAGCTGCCTGTTGAAGTAAAACAATGTATTAGTCTAGAAAATATAGTCCACAAACAGGCATACATACAAGCTCTGAAGTCCGTATGGATCTGAACGTACTGATGAATCTCACGCTAACCTCGTATACATATTAAGCTCTTAGCAGATAACAGTTTAAAGATTTGAACCACTAAAATGGGAAGAAAATGAAAATCTGTATCAAAATGTGTTTCAGAACACAATGAACTATTCAAAAAAACAGAAACGGGAAAAGGATGAAGTTGAATGTATGCGCTGCAAATGATGTGGCCCAATTATTAAATGTAAATATTTATAGGCTAATAGTTCTAAGTCTACAGCAGTAAGCTGCTTCTTAAAATGAAAAGTTTTATTTGGGGATTAGAGATATTTTGTTTTTTTAAATTTGGAAGTGGCCTTGGGTTTTGAGTGCTCTTATAGTTCTGCAACAAACCACACTGCTGAACGCAATTCAAAACATTAATCTATACTGAGTACTTTTTCCCCTGTCTTTCTGTCCACCAAAATATACCCTATTTACCCAGAAAAATTATTAAGTTTTATTTTCACTGATTTTTCACCTGTTGTTTTGTTGTTGTGGTAATAAACACTGCTAAGATCCTGGGAAAAATTAAAGATCCCCCTCACTCTCCAAAACAAAGGTCTCTACCGACACTTCATATATCCTGATTCACCTAGTTCAGGGGTAGGCAAACTACTGCCCGAGGGCCGGATCCAGCCCATCAGACTTTTGGATCCGGCCTGCAGGATTGCCACCCCCCTGGCGCTGTGGACCCCACGCTGCTCCCTGAAGCGGCCGGCACTCTGTCCTTGTGGCCCCTGGCGGGGGGACGGGGATGGGGCAGAAGAGGGCTCTGTGCGCTGTTCTAACCTACAGGCATCGCCCCCGCAGCTCCCATTGACTGAGAACAGGGTAGCTTCAGGGGAGGTACCCGCATGTGAGGTCAGTGTGTACATCCCTTTGCACTCCACCTCCCCACAGAGGCTGCAGGGACGTGGTGCCGGCCGCTTCTAGCAGCAGTGAGAGGCCAGGGCAGGCAGTGAGCCTGCCTTAGCCCCACTGCACACCACTGCCACCCCAGAGCCACTCAACGTAAGCGGCGCCAGGCCAGAGCCCGCACCCCCAGCCCCTTTTGCACCCCAACCCCCTGCCCTGAGCCCCCTGCCACACTCCACACCCCTCCTACACCCCAACCCTCTGCCCTGAGCCCCTTCCTGCATACACCCCCACACCCCGCACGCCCTCCTGCACCCCAGTTCCTGCCCCAGCCCTACATTCATAGCCCTGCATGCAATTTCCCCACCCAGATGTGGCCCTAGGGCCAAAAAGTTTTCCATCCCTGGCCCAGTGGTACTTAACTATCATACGCTCTTGTACTTGTAGAAAACTATGATAAAAATAATTACAACTGAACAAGTGACCACATAAGAGTAAGGAAACCTGAGTTGTGTTTGTGCCACTGCTACTAACCTGCTTTGTGACCTTGGATAATTTACCTCGCCTCTTGCATCTCTGTTGCTCCTCATCTTCTTTGTCTTGTCTCCTCAGAGTGTAAGCTTTTTGCAGAAAGAACGGTCCCTACTGCAGTGCCTATAGTGTTTGTACAGTGCCTAATGCATAGGACCTTAATTTCATGTGTGGGTCTTTGGGTGCTGCTGTAATGTAAAGAATCAGAGAGGTACCTCTGCTATTCCTTACCTCTGTAATGTAAATATTAAATAATCAGTCATTATTCCATTCAAATTTGCTATCTCAATTTTTTTTAAAGTCAGCCTACTTTGCTTCTTCGTGTACAAGAGGGTTGTTTTGATGTTGTTTTATTCTTTAAAATATCAAAATATCTATTGTCTCTGTAATTTGCTGTCCTGATGTGTATTTTGGAGGAAAATGGGGTAGCAACAGTGGGTCAGACACCATTCTTCTGACCAGGAAACAAACCAGTTGTGAGAGGGTGAAGGAGCATACCTGGGAATGAGAAATGAGTTGTGGTGAGGGGAACACAAGGAGAGTGATTTCTGGGACAAAGGGAAAGATAAATGAGAGGACCTGGGTAGGGGGTCCTAAGCCGAAGAGAGAAGGAGGAAAAGGAGAGGCAGAGAGGAGGGAAAATTTGAGAGAACATAAGAAAGGGAGAAAATGGGAGAGGAGAGAGAAATTAATTTAAAAATGTATACACGCAGAAGCTTCAAGAAAGTACATCTCTCTGTGTTTCAGCAAAGCTGAAATACATGGCAGACAACCTGTACCAGGTTAGCATGCCAACCAGATGACTATCAAAATGTTCAGGCAGTATGATTGATTGATCTAACAAGCCAATACTAGAAAAAATACATGCTGACCTAGGAACAGCTAAGAGATGAGAACTAGGGCTTCTATCTCGTCTCAATTGTCACTGTGCTACATGCCAGAAGTACTTGCAACTTCACAGTGGCAAGAACAAATCTCATCCTGCTCCAAAACTACACCTCTTACCTTATAATTTCAGCTATAATAAAAATGTCTATTGGATGTTATCTGTGAAGGACCTCTTGTCTACAGCTGAGCAGTACTTATTCTATCCAGCAGAAGGCAGTGGTACACATACATACCGGCCACTTCATAACAATACTGCCCAAACAGAATGGTGCGGACATTAGAGTTGAACTGCTTCAAAAGACTGAAAAGGGAAGATGAAAGGAGAACTTTTGCTTATTTTTAATTGACCTGTGTGTACAATATGAATTACTATGCAAATTAGGTGTAGCCTTTGAATTTCCAGAAGCTTGGTCACACAGTTTGGGTGTTGTTACACCACCCCACACCTGGAGGGTAGGGAGGAAGAAGGTAGGAGGTAGAGCGAAACTCTTTTGAAAATGTATGGGAAACATGGGTGTGGTAAAGGGACTGGGTGTTTGGTTTGTGTGATGTCCACCATTGCCACTAACTAGTAGTCACAGCAGAGGTACAGCACTGAACAGGTATAGAGAGATTACTGTCTTTTTACTTTGGAAGTGATCTCCTGAACAGGACAAAGTGCATTTTTGTGAAGAATTAATGCATTGGTGCTGCCTGTGTTAAAGGATTTCAATCTCCAGGCCTGTCCATATGGCACCTTTCACAAGCAGCAGGTTTATTTAATTCATAGCTGGATAAAAACTTTCAAGTGTGTTTGACTAAACAGAGCAAAATCATCTGAAAGGCAACCCGTTTGTTTTAGCAAGGCTGTTCGTATTCCAGCAGGAGCTCGTTTGCCACATCCCACCTTCCCATTGTATCTGACCCAGGATCTGAAGTTGTCATGCAAGTTTTGTGTTTATAGCAGTGGTTCCAAACGGGGGTTTGTGAACCCCCGGGGGAATCGCGAAATGTTACAGGGGGTTCTCAGGGAAAATTCCCTAATGGCAGACAGAGCTGTCCCTAGGAACCCGGGCAGCACGGGGCCAGCAGCCCAGTGTCCCTGGACTTCCAAGAGCTAAGCAGATCAAAGCAAGCATATCTGTCACACTGAGGAGATTTCAACGTCAAGACTCCTTATAAGAAATGGAAAGGGAGGTGGATACTTTCTGCTGTTTTTAAAATTAAATAGGCAGCTAGTCTTGTTTTTAAAATGATGAAGAACAAGTTTAAGCATTGTTGTAATGTGTTGTTTGCCTGGACTGCTCAAGACCTGAATCCTTGTGTAGGAGGAACTCTTTGCCCAGGTCTACGTTGTGGGGAGGGGTTCAACCTAAAATACACAACTTCAGCTATGAGTATAGCATAGCTGAAATCAACATAGTTAGATCTACTTACCACAGCGCTGAATCAACTGCTGCCGCTTCCCCGAGCCTCTTGCGGCGATGGAGTACCAGAGTCAACAGGAGAGTGCTCACGTATTGATTTATTGTGTCTAGACTAGATACGATGAATCGATCCCCGGTAGATCGATCACTACCCACTGATATGGTGGGTAATTGAGACCTGACCTTTGAGTTGGCTTCTTAAATATCTTCATGCTGTTTCACATCTGATACTCCTTGATGAAACACAGGAGCCTTGTCTTATAACAGGCTTATTCAAAGTGATACAAGCTAAAAGTGAGATCTTGGAAGAGTGTTGCCATTTTAATAATGTAATAAAAATACTGTAATGATTAATCATTAATAACAAATAGTGTGTAATAAGCATGTCATAAAAACAAATTTTATATTTCCAAGATTACTGCTTTTATAATTTGTAGTCAGGTAAAGGAGAAAATCCCTGGAAATATTCATTTTTAGGAGGGGGTTCGCGAGACTTGACATTTTAGTGAAAGGGGTTTATGGGTTGTTAAAGTTTGGGAACCACTGCTTTACAGTAATTTCCCTGCTGAAATCCTATGCCAACAACACAGAATTGTGCCTTTAAATCAGGATCAGGCCAAAGAAGGTATTGGCCAGGAAGAGAGGAAAACCTACAAAAATGTAATGGCAAAGGAACTGTCCAACTAGCTTGCCTTGTGGCATGATTTATTTCTTTTTCCAAGTTGCTCAGGTGTATAAAAGTTCATCTTCAGGCCCCATCTGCACTATAACTTTTAACTGAGTTTGTAATCGTGTATTGATATACCTAGTATTAAGCTTGGCTGGAAGATAAGTATAACGTTGTGCTAATACTCTACTTGTGATAATGATGGACAACACTGATTTACCCCTGCACCACCTCAGTTGGCCCGTGGCTATATTCAAGTAACCAGTTTTGCTGTGTAAATAAGCTTCCTAACCATGCCAGTGTAAATGGTTTGGCTATTCCTCCCTCTTCAGAGTTCTCGGTACAGCAGGACATCCCAGAATGCATTGCCTCACATTTTGCCATGTGTACACATGTTCACTCCATCCTGATGCCCAATGGAATAAACCATATTTTCCTAGAAAGCACTGATATAAACACAGTTTGGGTGTTGATGCACAGACATGGTTGATATATAAGTGAGCTGTGAAAATAGTTACTATGTGTGAATACAAATCAACTGTGTTTATTAGACCAGGTGAGCATGTCATAATCTGGTTACAAAACACATGGGTGCACTCAGATGGGGTCTTATGCATTCTGTTTCCTGAAATATGTTCACATCTTTCTCTTTGAAAGTGGTGTAATTTTGTTCTTCTGAAATTTGAGGCTTTTGTAATTTTAACAGTCACCAGAGTGATATTGACATTGAGGTACTTTCTGGCACAGGTTAATATTGATTTTAGCTCCACCTTTGGGGTCTCTCAAAGTGCGTACAATAACAATGAGAGTGTCCTCTTTGCCTTTTTTCTCTGGAGCCAAAGGCGAGAAATAAAACTAAGCTGAAGTTAATTTACTCAGGTTCATTAAAGCTCTAAAGTGCTTTGAAGAATAATATTACATAACTACTAAGTAATTCTAGATAGCGAGGGCTCTGTGCTGAGAGCCATGAACTGCACTTGAGTTCCTCTTAAGTAATTAAAGAAACAATTAAGCTCTCTCTGCACGTGTATTGAAACAGGTTGAAAAAAGAGACAGCAATCATTATTTTTAAGGGTTTTTTTTTACTTTCTATGTGTGTGAAGAGCTATTGGGGAGATGCTAAGTCAAATAAATAATTTTTATATTTAGTTTTGAACACTTGGGGCCTGACATTTTTGCCTCTTGCAGGAGCGATTCTGTCTGGCTCCCATGAAGGTTCTGTCTTCGGGGCTCATGACTCTCCCGCTAGATCCATTTTCATTGTTTGCAGTGGAATTTAGCTGTTTTGGGAGGTCATAGTCATGGAAAGAGAGGCAGTCTCTCAGGTAGATAGGGTTTGAACAGAACTCTGTTTTCACTGGGGAGCTAGTGCAGATAGCAGTGGACTGGAGTGATGTGGTCATGGCGACGTATTGCTAAGTGAACACTTTGCTGTATTGTGTACAAACTGGAGCTTTGGGGGTGAGGTTTCAATCCTAGATGCAATGAGTTGCAATAGTCAAGTCTTGCAATCAGAGATCAATGGATCGCTATGGACATCTGTGTCTTATAGGTTGGGGCACAGGCTTCTGACCAACAGCAGGCAAATTGGGTGTTTGTTGCAATGGTGACTATTTGAGTGTCCAAAAGTATTGACCAAACCGAACCCTGAATGTGTGAAACAATTTTTATGAGCAGTTGGCTGGAGCCCTCAGTAGAGGAGATGTTATAAAGGAGGCAAGAACAGTCAAAGTACAGTCAAAGTACAGTCAAAGCTTTGTTATCTAGAATGCTGGGGAAATGGGGAGTGCCAGTAAGTCAAAAATTCTGGTTAATTAAGAGGGAGGGCGTTTGGGTGAGGGAGGGGCTCAGGGCTGGGGGTTGGGATGTGGGGTGCAGGCTCTCGGTGGGAGTTTGGGTGTGGGAGGGGGCTCGGTGCCAGGGGTTGGGGCACAGGAGGTGCTGGATCGGGGCAGCACTCATCTCAGGTGGCTCCCTGCAAGTAGCAACATGTCCCTGCTGCTCCTAGGCAGAGGCGCGGCCAGGCAGGTCTGCATGCTGCCTCCACCCGCCGGTGCCACCCCCACAGCTCCCATTGGCCCTGGTTCTCGGCATATCACCAAGGGATAGGGCCCAGTTATTTAGATGTCAAGTGGGTGTTTTAAAGACAGGTGAAAAGGTGCCAGCTCTAGAAAGGAAAACAATGTGTAAGGCTTTTGAGTTGCAGCTGGGCTCAACGGTCTGCTGATTCCTTTTTGCCTGGTTGAATCAGCAGGAGTGCAACACCAGAATCAGCTTTTCTAAATCTAGTAATAATTCTATAAAAAAGCCTTGTTAGAACTTCTGTGGGCAAAGCTTTAATGTAAGCAAGTTGGCTAGAGAAGAAAAGGAACATCAAGGGGTGTGAAAGAAAGAATTATATTGGTAAATGGATGAAAGTGGCTCTCAATTTCTAATTTCCACTCCATCACTAATCAACTTTTTAAAAAAATTATACACTCTTTGGGTCTGATTCTCATTCCCGCTAAGGCCCAATTACTACTCTGGCAGTGTAAACAAGCCTTAAAACTGGGCACAAATTACACATACACTCATTTTAATATTGAAGTTAAAACTGTGTAGCACTGTAACAATGGAATACATCAAGTATCTTAATATTCTGCATCCACTTGAGGGCACCATCATACTGCTTATAACATAGTTTTTGCTTATGATGATAGCTTATAACACTGAATTATCACTCATTGTAACAAAAATAATCATTCAGGAATATCAGCTGCTCTGGACTTGTTTTTTTTTTCATTACTTGCAATGACACCTATATCTAAATCACTTTTGCCTCTTCCCAAGTTATCAGTGTCTTCCCTCTTTTCCCCAGTAAAAAGGTCACAGACTAAGCTATATTATCAGTCTCGTGTTAGCACCCATAGTAGCTTCTGTTAGTGTTGGTGTAAATTGTGTGCAACCACGCACAATGTAGAGATTTACAAACAAACAAATAAACAAAACAAAAAAAGTGGGCTCAAACACAGATGCCAACCTGGCATGTAACTCTTTGCTGGCCATAGAAGAGCATGGGTTAATAAAAACGGTTGGAATTAATAATGTCAAAACAAGCAAGTTGTAGTCCTCTAGGATAAAAAACAAAGTGGATACTTGGGGTCCTGGTTACGAAGACTGCAGGATTACTGGTCACCCCGCGTCATAATATCAGGAGGCTGGGCCTTCTTCTCTTAGTCTCTAGAATATTCTCTCACATTGATACATACCGTGTCTGTGAATTGCTGGCATTTTTGTTTGGAATTGAACCAACTGTCAAACAAACAGCCCCTTTCATAGCAGCTGAAAATAGCACATGACCTGGGCTGGAGTATATTTTGTATATTCCATTAGCTGAATTTAAAAAAGAGCCTCTTGGAAAAGAGGGACCTATCTCTTCAGGCTTCAGACAACCCATAGTCTGCCAGGCATTGAAGAAGTAATGTGGCTGTAGGAGACTGAGGAAGAGTCTCCAGTGGGCAAATGGTGTCAGCCTGGAGTAGTAGGTTTGTTTAACCTTGACACAATTATGAGTTTTCTGACTTGGCACTTCAATAGCCTCCCCACACCCCTTTGTTGGGGGTTGGGAATCTGAGAAGTCCAGTTCATAGCACAGGGGGAAGGAGGAGCTTTCCAGTTTAGTCAGTGAAGACTGACTGAATGGATGAGGGAAATAGTTGACTGCCATGAAGAATGGTTGGCTGTCAGAGTGCCTCAAAGACACTGCAAGAAAGCTGTCCGGAGAACCTTTCTGAGGGATGCATTAGTCTAAAGCCAGTTCCCACAGAAGGAGGAGTGGTAGGTGCAAACCACTAGAGGAAAAGCAAAGGACCTGTTGCCTTGCTGAAGTTGACAAGTGCTGCAGGCTCCAGCACTGCACACCCAACACTTGCTTTTCTTCTATCAAAGACAGGGCTGTGTTAGGCCTGTCAGCACAGGAATCGGGACCTGTCGGCTACGGTGCTCTCCAAAACATGTAATGTTTTATCAGGCAGGACAGCTGAGACCTTTTCTACAGGGTAATACAAGGGTCTGAGCAGATCAAGATTCCCTTAGTCGCAGAGCTAACCTGTAGTTTGGTGATATGCACTGGCCAGGGAGTTGGGAGATCTGGATTCTCTTTCAAACTCTGACAATGACTCAGTGAGTGACCTTGAGAAAGTCACTTAACCCTCTGTGCCTCAGTTTCCCTGTTTTTCTAATGGAATTAATGACAGCCAACTTTCATTCTGAGATCTCAAAGCACTATATGGAAACAGAGGTAACAAAGTCCTGTGGCACCTTAAAGACTAACTATAAAGTTTTGAAGCATAAGCTTTCGTGGGCTAATACCCACTTCGTCGGTTGCATCCGACGAAGTGGGTATTAGCCCAAGAAAGCTTATGCTTCAAAACTTTATAGTTAGTCTTTAAGGTGCCACAGGACTTTGTTACCTCTGCTATTCCAGACTAACACGGCTACCTCTCTGATATATGGAAACAGTGCTGTATAAATCCTAGGTATTGTTTATCATATATTAAGACTGGTTTTGGAACAGGATCGTCTGTTTGCAGTGTGCTCACTAAATACTCTGTCATTGTGCTTTATAGATCTAATAATTCTTGCTAGAGGGCCTCACTATTAATCAATAGTGATTAATGTCACAACTCCACCAGTAGGCCAGCCTATACGTGCATCTGGGACATTGTATTGCTACTCAAGATTCAATGTGGTGAAAGGGACTTTTGTGGTGTTTTAGATGTTGCTTGTAATTATTAGGACTGGAGAGAGGAAACAGGAAGGAGGGGGGAGGAGTTGAGCCAAGCCTGAGTTACAGCTACAGAGCGGTGCAGCAGCAGCTCTGGAAAGAGGTTTCACTGTTGTTAAATAAAGTCTGTTCAAGTTTGTTAGTACCTTTCCTGCTTGATACAACAACTTTGAATATCTGGATGCTCTTTATTTTGACAGAGATTACTTACACAGAGAGAATCAGCAATCGGGGCCTGCAGCAGAGCCAGTCTCTGGCCAACCTAACAAGTGCAGCTGGCTTGTACTAGTCTGCCTAATGGGCTATACCACCTGAATGGCTGGAAGAGTTAGCAGACCAGTTCTTAAGCCCAGCAGCAGTTCAGCAACTATTCAAAGCATTTCCCCATGTCTGAGATAACACCTGCACCCCCTTGTTCCTAGGCTTGTTCCAGAACTTCCAGTCCTGCTCCTGCCTTGTCTCACACCACATAACCCGGATCTGACCCTCAGCTCTGACTCCGGACTTCTGCCCATCGGTATGTTAGAGATAAGGGCTGAATAACCAACATTTAAAAGTTCAACGGGGTATTGGGGAACCAGCATTGGTGACTGTAGGTGGATTGTTTTGGGTATCTTCACATTCCTGTGGCTTCTATCCAGATCAAATCCAAGCTTCTAGTTCTTACCCTGAAGGCTCTATACAACTTAGATCCCATCTCCTTCTCTGCTCCCACCTCCATTCCCCTTTTGTCCTAGAGTGACCAGACGGCAAGTGTGAAAAAGCGGGACGGGAGTGGGGGGTAATAGGAGCCTATATAAGAAAAAGATAAAAAAATCAGGACTGTTCCTATAAAATTGGGACATCTGGTCACCCTATCTTGCCTTGTTATTGTTTCCATGTCACACAATCTAGCTGCTCCTTTGTGATCTTCCACCCCCTCTACTGTCCACTCCAGACTTCCCTTCACACAGTCCCAAAAATCTGGAGCCCTGGCTCATTTCATCATACCCCGCCTCTGCTCCTTCACTAATCTCTTCCAAATGTCCTACATGGTTAATCTTATCGACTTTCATAGATTCCAAGGCAGGAAGGAAGGAACTATTGTTATCTAATCTCATTTCCTGTATAACACACGCCATAGAATTTCCCCAAAGTTTTTCCTAGAGCTTATCTTCTAGAAAAACATCCAACGTTGATTTAAAATTGTCAGTGATGGAGAATCCACCATGACCCTTGGTAAATTGTTCCAATGGTTAACTACTCTCACCATTACAAAATTATACCTTATTTCCAGCCTTTGAATCATGTTATACCTTTGTCTGCTAGATTGAAATCTCATTATTAAATATTTGTTCCCTGTATGGAATTACAGACTGTATGTAATCAAGTCACCCCTTGACCTTCTCTTTGTTAAGCTAAATAGGTTGAGCTCTTTGTGTCTACCACGAATAAGGCATTTATTCTAATAGTTTAATCATACTTGTGGCTCTTCTCTGAACCCTCTTCAGTTTATCAACATCCTTGAATTGTGAGCACCACAACTAGACACAGTATTCCAGCAGTGATTATATCAGTGCATCTACTCTCAGTAACCATAAGAACATAAGAAAGGCCATACTGGATCAGACTAAAGGTCCATCCAGCCCAGTATCCTGTCTACCAACAGTGGCCAATGCCAGGTGCCCCAGAGTGAGTGCACCTAACAGGTAAGGATCAAGTGATCTCTCTCTTGCCATCCATCACCACCTTCTGACAAACAGAGGCTAGGGACACCATTCCTTACCCATCCTGGCTAATAGCCATTAATGGGCTTAGCCTATGAATTTATCCAGTTCTCTTTTAAACCCTGTTATAGTCCTAGCCTTCACAGGCAAGGAGTTCCACAGGTTGACTGTGTGCTGTGTGAAGAAGACCAAGACAACCACCTTTGAAACTTTAAGTATGAATTCTTTTGAGACTGAGGTTTTACTTCTGCTGCAGAGTAATCTCAAATCTGTCCACTGTGTCTGACCCTATCATGCATGTTGGTCCCATCTTTTCATGCATATTTTTATTTTAGGGGTGGAATGTATCACTTGTTAATGTGATTGGGTAACAGTATTGGCTGATGCCAGGCATAGGGTAGATAAAGAACTATGTAAGGTTTTCCACAGGGCTTTGCTAATGCATTTCAGTGAAGAGACACAGCCCTGGTTTTTCTCTTGTTCTGTGCTGCTTGTGAGTGATAGACAAATTATTACTATTTGTATTGCAACTTTGGAGAGAGATTCATTAAGCAGTGGATTAATCACAATCTCCCTATTTTGTTTTCAAGGAAAACTGGCCCTATGCTTTCTGATGGGCCCAGTCCAGCAAGGCAGAAGCCCTTGATTATAACTGAGTTAATGGGATTACAGGGGTTTAAAGTTAAGTATGTGCATAAGTGCTTTGCTTTTTTCACACAATTCTTGATTTTAAGAAAACACTGTTCAGATACAGGAGAAGTAGATGTTAGTTGTGGATAAGTATTAAATAGTCCCAAATTGTGTGATAATTCTGTGATAGGATTTAAATTTTAATTAAATTTCATTTGTAACCTAAGTGAGAGAGGATTACATATTTTTGGTTTATAAAGTCAGAATATTCAGATCACACTTTTCCTGCTGAATCCCAATTAAACGTTAACTATATTGCTCTGTCGCATGTTATCTGGTTCTCTTATCGTTTGTTTCCTATCAGATACTTTAGCTGCTGTAATTTTGCAGGAGATCTATAAACTTGATGGGTATATAATTCTCTGTCCTTGGATTTACAATTACTGTATAGGTTATTGGGTTTACCTGTAGGTTAGTTAGAACTAAAATCATGAGGTGTAATCTTGGCCCAATAAAGTGCATGTGTGCGTACGTATACACACACATGCATTAGGAATGTGGTGAATTCTCTATTCATATTCAATTTGTACACAAATCCAAAGATTCTGAATGTTATTTGTATTTGCCAGATGGTCTAAGGAAGAAGCACAGTCTTGAAATCTTACTGCTATTGCATGGCCTCATATTTCAAGGATATTTATTTATTTCTCCACCTCTGGTACAATAGCTATTTTTTGTATTTATAGGACGACAAATAACAAAAATTAATTTGCCACTCTTCTAATGTATGGACGCACAGGCTGCTTCCAGGTAACATTAGTAATCTTATTTAAAGTAAAGAAAAGAGAAAACATTCAAAGCGAAGACTGCGCTCTGCCCTCACTCCACTCTTTAATACCTAGAAATGTTCTGTGGGAGTGGAAAACATTAACCCTGGAGCTATATGAGGGCAGAAGGGCCTTGAATATTATATCATATTATTTATTTGTTTTGTATCGGGGTATCGCCTAGTGACCCCAAACAGGATCAAGGTTGAATTGTGGTAAGTGCCGTACAAAAACTTATTAAGAGATGGTTTCTGGACTAGAGAGTTGACAACTTAATTTGAGACACTGCAACAAATGAGTATGTAAAGCAAACGTCAGGGACGGGAAGACGACAGACAGTGTAACACAAATAACATTTGACTAGGTAACTGTTGCATAGCTTGATGGTTCTTGGACATACACTACCAATTTTATGAAACATTAAAACCACAACATTCACTCTTCGCAGATGATACACAACCAATTCATCATAAATTGCCTGGTTTCCTGTAAGCTCAAATGTTTAACAGGAATGTTTTGTTCCCTAGAAAGATTTATTTTGCTAGTAAAAAAAATTTCTCTGAATTTATTTCTCCCTCTTCCACAATTAAAACTCTCGGGAGTTTCTTACTTCAGCCAGAAAATATTTATTCCGATAGAAAAATATTTCTAAGGCTTTTTATTATTATTTCTCCACTTTTCTCTTTCCTCTGAATCCCGCCTGTTAAACCTGTGCCTCAGAAATGTATGTGCCACAGAATGCACAAAGATCCTACCCTTAGCCCTGCTCTCTCCTCTTTCAGTCACTAGCAAAGTAGTTGCGTGACTGGGTGTCCCATTTTGAATTTTTTTTATGATGTTTATTACAAATGGCATATGAGTAGTAAACTAGGAACCGTTGTAACGTTTTATCATGTTGATGGGTGCTACTGCTCTGAAGGAAGTCATTAAGTTGTTTCATGTCAGTGCAAGTGGTGGTGTATTTTGGCAAAGTGCCTCTGATTCTTTATAATACTTGTCAGAGTTGAGTTTAACATTACACAATCCTTGATTGCCCCAGTAGAGTGAGCATTAAAATCAGAATATAAAGTTGGTTGGGGGAGGGTTTCTGTGTTTTATTTTTCTACTTTTGCTGCTTTAGATGATCTTCTTGATCTATGATTCTGTTTTTTGAGAATGTATTAAAATTTTGCTAATATTTAACGTATCTCAAAACATGGATTGACACACACATGCTAGGAAACAAAATTAGAAACATCTGGACCTTTATTCCTGGCTTTTGTGAAGAGAGTTGGGGCTCAACCTTACAATCTCTAATATCAGATCCTATAAGCTGCCATGCAAACAGCAATTTTGTAAAGATGATACATTTTCCCACAAGAGTTTTTAGATCTAATTCTCAGAGAATGTTTTAAGAGTCCTGTTAAAAGTAGAGCTGGTCAGGAAACTGAAATTATTCATCCATGCAATTTCAAATGAAAAATCTCTGTTAGACATTTTTTGGTACATTTTTGGTTTTTAACAGGAAGTTTCAAACTGATCCAAATGAAAAGATCAACAATTCAGAACAAAATGAGAATTATTTTACTTAAATTGTTTTGCTTCAGTTTAAAAAACAAAAGTACACGTTAAATCAAAATTTAATGAAAATTTTCCTGTGAGAAAAATTGATCTTTGTGGGTGTTGGAATTGACTTTTTCCCATGGGAAAAAATAATTTAAAGAAACTAAATTGTATTTTTCAGTGAGAAAAACTTTTCACACAATTTTTTGACAGCTCAATTTAAAAGCAGCAACGCTCAATATTGCACACTCAAAGAAATGTATTTTCGTCAAGTGAAATCACAGATCTAGTGTATCTGGAAATGAGGGGTTTTGCTACAAAAAGACTTAATCCTGCAAAGTGGTTTTTTTGACTTCAAAAGGAGTTGAGAGCACAAGCCCCATACAGGATCTGGCCCAGAGATTGAGACTATGCCTCTGAAATACTACGGTCTAAAGAGTTTACAAGATAACTCTTTGCTTACATGCTCTTCTAGCAGGACAAATATGACTTCCCCCCCGCCACCCTCATGCCAGTAAATGAGATGAAAGTTGAGACTGGGTTTATTTGGCGAGAGAGACAAGCTTTTGAGCTACACAGAGCTCTTCTTTAGGTCTGGAAAGGGTACTCAGAGTGCCACAGCTAAATACAAGATCGAACAGATAGTTTAGCATAAACTTAATCTTGTATTTAGCTGTGGCACTGAGTACTTTGCCCAGACCTGAAGAAGAGCTCTGTGTAGCTCAAAAGGCTGGTTCAATAAAAGATATCACTTCACCCATCTTCTATCCAATATCCTGGGGCTGACAGCTACAACAATACTTCATACAGGATTTATTTGGAGAAATTTGACAGCTCTTTCATACTTGGGCTGTGAGAGAGAAATAGAAGTCAATCTCTTTCCAAGAACAGGTTATTTATCGAGTGGGAGGAGGGATCACTAAATGTGCCTCCTGTGCAGAGGATTTGCAGAAGGCTGCATATACAATTCAAGCCCTACATTAAATACTTAAGTGGAGCTTCGGTGGCACAGAGAGCCGCCTGCAGGTTCTTTGCATTCACTGTGTGTTTGACTACATTATGTCAATGAGTCACACATGGACACCGTGTTTCTGGCGTTATAACTGTTTAACTCCCAGGGTTTGCATTGTCCCATGGTAATGTTTGATTTTGTGTTGATATTTGATTTGAAAAACAAATAGATAATTGAATTATTAATAGGATTGGACAAACATCAAATGGAAATAAAATCACCCTTAAACCACAGAAGTTGAAAGCCCATCAGAAGACTGACACTGAGCAAAATTGCACTGTATGCATCCAAATATTGCTATTAGTTCAATCATCTGTGGATTCGGTCTGCTACAGTTAATATACAGAGGAGAGTGCAGCGGGGAAGAGTCCCTGGTAGTGATACGCCAATGGATCCACCAGATTTGGTGACTGGCTGCACAGCTATTCCCATTGTGGGGGCTAACGCTAGGCTGCTTCTCAGGGGGATGATGCAGGACAAATCTCTGCAAGAGACTCTTCCGTCAGCGTACGTCCACACGCTGATAAAAGCCTCGTGGTGCAGCCAGCTGGTCCAGGTGAGCTGACTCGGGCTGGCGGGGCTCGGGCTGTGGGGCTGCTGTGAAGATGTCTGGGCTCGGGCTGGTGGCTGAGTTCCAGGCCCCTCCATCCTGGCAGGATCTCAGAGCTCCAGCTCCCACCAGAGCCCAAGCGCCTACACAGCAGGTTTTGTGCCCTGGAGTCTGAGTCAGCTCACCTGGGCCAGCTGCATGGTTTTTATCCCAATGTAGACATAGCCTCAAAGGCCCCTTCTCCAGGTTCTTTGGGTCCTTATTAATGTAGGTGACATCTTAAAAAAACCCCACACACGGATTTATATGTATAAATCCCCATTATAATTGCAAATAGCCGGGTTTGCCATTCCTTGTGTTTGGCAGTGTGCAGTGCTGCACCCTGTGTTTATAATGAACGTTCCCAGCATTTGCCTTTGTTAGTTACCAGTTCTGTAGGCAGGACAGTCTACAGAGGTGGCAGGGCCCTGCCTTCAAGCCCCCATACAGTCCAAGACCTGTGAGAGGTGACGCTCACACCTCATTTACTTCAGTGGAACCCCACACAGCTCCCTCTGCAGGCTCAGGCCCTGGGTTGGACCCTCTCCCCTTCTTGCCCACACATTCTCATTCGAGCCCATAATAGGTTTTAGGCTCTTCGGTGCCGTATGTTGGAAATGTGCACACAAGCCTGTTCCATTGGACACACAATTACTCACGTTGCCGACCCCACTTAGTCACTGACATTATGCTCTCAGGTATGTGCATGCAACTCCCTTGGGCATCAATATGGCTGGGGGGAGTTGCACGTATTTGTACGTGTCTCAGAGAGCCAAATTTGGATCTTGCACAAAGTAATTCAGAGATACAGTAGCATTCTTTTTGCAAAGAGCCAGTATCATCTTGGACACTAACTCAGAATATCAGCGGCCTAGTCCCACTCAGTGAATTTTTAATAGACCTAAGAAATAGTATTTTATTGGTTTCACATAAGTATTATTAATATTCTCAGTGCTTCCTGACACTTGAGAATTGGTTTGATTTCTTATTGGTTATGTTTTATGGTGCATTTCACGCCAGTAAATTGCATGTATTGTTTTCATTTCCAACTCCCTGCCACACCCTTCACCCCTCCTGTACTCCGGCTTTTTGCCCTGAGACCCCTGTACCCCTCCTGCACCCAACTCCCTGCCCTGAACCCCCTGCCGCACCCTGTGCCCCAACCTCCTGCCCTGAGCCACCTGTTGCACTGTGCACCCCAAGCCTCTTCCCTGAGCTCTCTCATACACCCCACATACCTCCTGTGCCCCAATCCCTTGCCCTGAGCCCCTTCCTGCACACTGTTCCCCCTCCCATATCCCACACTCCCTCCTGCACCCCAACCCTCGGCCCCAGCCTTACAGCCATGGTCCTGCAAGCAATTTCTTCATCCCGATGTGGCCCTCGGGCCAAAAAGTTTGCCCACCACCTAGTTTAGTTGTTAATTTAAAAAAAGTTAAGTTTTAGTTTCTTTCGTTTGTTTGATGAATAATAATGTCCTTTATGACTGAGAATTCAAGAAATGTTCGCTTTAAAAAAATTAAAAAATTCCTGGGTGCACACCCTAATGAAATGTGCTGCCATCCATTTCATGTAGTTGTTTAATGTGCATGAACGCTCTTCTCTCTGGGGCTGCCTAGTATAGCTATTGATTCATGCTAAATGTTTGTGTTATCTAATCTGCAGTGTTCATAGAGTGCTAATCACTAGTTCCTGTGAACTTGCTTCCTGTGAAATAGGAGAGGTATTAAACTGAAATGAAAGTAGACTCCACTTTTGCTTTTCAGTAGTCCGGCCAATCTTTGAGGGATTTTTTCCCCGTTCCCTCCTCCTTGTAGTTACTGTTTCTGTGGGCTGGTGGACTTTGCAAGGGGCTCCAGAGATACTGGACTAGATGTTCATTTTTCACTCTTTGAAAATAGTGTTTAATCTTTCTAACATTTTTTACTTCACTGAGCAATTATTGGTGTCCTATCTTTATTTGTTTACTATGGCAGGTGGTGCCCGTCCTACCATTGATAAGGGCTGCAATACAAACACTATGTACTTGGGTTTCTTTCTGGAAAAGTGGCAAGCACCATCTGGCATGGTGATTTATCCTGAATTATAGGATTTTTTCCCCCACCCTTTATGAAGGTCAACACCTTTTTCAGTAAACATGCTGGAAGTGTCAGACTTGCATAGAATAGCCTCATATCCCCTTGCACCCTTAAATTCTTACCAGAAAAAGAGCTTACAACAAAAAGAGCAAGCCCCAAGGAGAGCTTTGGAAAGGGAAGTATGCCAGAGATTCATGATGTCAACTAAATCTTTAAAGTTTTTAAGGTCAGGCTTGACAAAGCCCTGGCTGAGATGATTTAGCTGGGGATTGGTCCTGCTTTGAGCAGGGGGTTGGACTAGATGACCTCCTGAGGTCCCTTCCAACTCTGATATTCTATGATTCTATGAACTACTAGAGACTTTGCTATAACTATTGATTTTTACATAGAAGATGCTCAAATTCTACAGTGGTGGGCTGCAATATAAAATCCTCAGGCAGGCATGCAGGCTCCTGATACAGAAAATGATATAAATAGCAATTATATGAATAGATACTATTTGCTTATCTTATTGCATGTTTTTCATGGCTTAATGAAAAAAAGCGCAATCACCATCCTTTTTCACAATCAGCAGAGCTCTGATCACGGTGTTGGCTCTGTTGCTGCCAGCTCATTGAAATCAGCGGAAGCTTCTAGATGCTCGCCACCTTTGAAAGATCAAGTCACTTATTTAGGTTCCCAAATATAGACTTGATAGGCTACCTTTAGGGACCCATTTGTTTTAAATGTTGACCCATAACCTAACCTAACTCAAAGGGTGGTAGAAAATGCAGTCAGCTGTGCTCAGATGAGGAGTAATCCAAAGGAATGTTTCAGTGTGGTAGCCATGCTACGCTGTATCAGCAAAAAAACCCGAGGAGTCTTGGTGGGACTTGGTGGGACTAACCAGTTTATTTTGGGATAAGCTTTTGTGGGCTAAAACCCACCTCATCGGATGCATAGAGTGGAACATACAATATGAATATATATATATATATATATATATATATATAGAGAGAGAGAGAGAGAGAGAGAGAGAGAGAGAGAGAGAGAGAGAGAGAGAGAGAGAGAGAGAGAGAGAGAGAGAGAACATGAAAAGATGGGGGTTGCTATACCAACTCTAAGTGACTAATCAATTAAGGTGGGCTATTATCAGCAGGAGAAAAAAAACTTTTGTAGTGATAATCTGGATGACCCATTTTAAACAGTTGACAAGAAGGTGTGAGTAAAAACAGACTCCAACAAGAAACTGCTGAACTGGAATTAATTTTCCAACTGGATACAATTAAATTAGGCTTGAATAAAGATTGGGAGTGGCTGGGTCATGACACAAACTGAAAACTATTTCATAATGCTAAGCTTTCCCCACACCTTCTTATCGGACACAATGCATTATAGGTAGTCCAAATGAGTGTGCCAAATTTCCCTTGGGTAGCAAGACTGATGACTGCAGGGAGAATGCAGTGTATTCAAAGAGCAGCTGTTGCTGCGGCATGCTCACCCGTTTTCTCTCTCTGTAAACTGTTGGTTGAGCGTATGTGTTAGGAGCAAAGCAGAAAATGGGGGCGGTGGCGATGGTGGTGTTGAAAACACACAACCCCAGCTCAGGCTGTAATTGGAATATACTGCCTTGTCCAGGCCTGTCTTCCTGGCCAAAGATAGATGGAGTATGAAAAAAGCCTTATGTGAGGATATATGGGGACTCCTGGCACCAGAACAATCTCTTTTTACTTTGTTTGTTCTCTTTTTAAAATTTAAAAATCGAAAATGTCATCGTTGCATTAAGGTGCAGATGTTCTCCCGAGTCAGTTAACGAATTGTAGGGAGTCCAGTAGCTAAGATTTTTTTAAAATGGCTGCCTAATTTAAAAGTGTAAGTCAATATTCAGCTGCAGAGTTCTCAGCAATTTTGAAAATTAGATCTCTTAGAAGCTGAATGTCAGACACTTGCTTTTCAAAACCATGGTCACTGTTTGTTTCCAAAGTATTATGTTTTGCTTTACAATTTTGTTTTAAGCAATCTATTAAGCAGATGAAATATTGATGCTCCTTTACTAATTTTACTTTGAGAACCTTCTCTCTGCCACTAACTTTTGTTCTGTATCATTTGGTAAACAATCATAAAGCTATTAAAGTGTACTGGAAAATGAGATTATACTTTTATAACAGGATTTTCTCTGCCTTTCCATGTAATACACTATGAAGGAAAATCAATGATGATAAAAAGGAGTGATGTCCTATGCCATATGTTACTGCCAGCAGGACTCTGTGCTTGTGACTAATATGCATACTAAACATGGTCGGGAAAGGAGTTAAAATAATCTCAGATGGAACTTTAATAAGCATAATTATTATTTGTGATGTAACAGACTGATCCTCGTCCCACTGAAGCCAATGGGCTATTTTCCAATGATTTCAGTGGGAACAGGATTTATCCTAAGGCAATAGAGCCTATTGTCCCACCTGTATCAGTACAACAAGAATATGTAAACACTGACAGTGCAGTTTTGGTCAGGAGATGAAAAAATCTATTTTTTGATGGACTCGCAAACATAAGTTATGGAGGGAATGAGCATAGTAGCTCCAGGCTAGATTACGATCACTGCCTATCCGTCCAACATGAATTCTGCAACTACCCTCTACAAAAACAAAAAAACAAAAAACCAACAACCCTATGCTTAAGCAGAACTTTTATAACATGAAAAGTAAGTGACTATATTTACTGGGGACTTTTTTATTGCTAATTGTGACTGAATGCACTACTACATTCACATCCTACACAGTATTGTAATAATCTTATAATAATATGCCTGGTTAAGACATCGTTTGAAAACTAATAACTCAATAACATCATAATGAAATGTGTGTAACAACATTACATATAAAGTTATGAATTCCCCAAATGATATTGGTAGCATGTGCTTAAATCTATGTAGCCTTGATTAGGCAGAACTGGTCAGGCAGATCTTAAACAAAGGAATGTGTATTTACCTCAATTTACGTGTAAGTAGTAAACAAGGTCCTTGAAACAGCAAGAATGAGACAAGACAAATCTGCATTTTAACAAACAGTGTGAAACCTCTTTCACCAGGAGACCCCATGTCTTCATTCTGATGGCTGGAAGGACCATTATCTAGGGGTAACTTCAGCAAAATACATTTCAAAGGGTGACTGAACTATCAAAGTGAGGGACAAAACACCCAAAATCTCTCTCCCTGTCCATCTCTTTCCTTCACCTAAGAAAACAAAAGAAACAGCCTATGGACTTGGGGAGCAGCTCCTGACCTGAAACTTTGTCAGCAATGTTACTGGGAAACTGTGGTAAGAATTTCACCTCAGACCAAGACTAGTCTAAATGTAGTGCTAGGAAATGTTTTATCTTTATTTTTATAGTGATTATGTCTGACTTTAATGCTCAATGTGTAGAAAAAGTAGTAAATATGGCAGGCAACCAGCCTGGTTTAACAGTGAAATTCTTGCTGATCTTAAACACAAAAAAGAAGCTTAGAAGAAGTGGAAGAATGGACAGATGACCAGGGAGGGGAGTATAAAAATATTGCTCAGACATGCAGGAGTGAAATCAGGTAGGCCAAATCACATTTGGAGTTGCAGCTAGAGAGATTTTAAGAGTAACAAGAAGAGTTTCTTCAGGTATGTTAGCAACAAGAAGAAACTGAATGAGGGAGGCAACCTAGTGACAGATGATGTGGAAAACTCGAATGTGCTCAATGCTCTTTTTGCCTCTGTCTTCACGAACAAGGTCAGCTCCCAGACTACTGCACTGGGCAGCACAGCATGGGGAGGAGGTGAGCAGCCCTCAGAGGAGAAAGAAGTGGTTCAGGACTATTTAGTAAAGCTGGATGAGCACTAGTCCATAGGCCGGATGTGCTGCATCCAAGGGTGCTAAAGGAGTTGGCGGATGTGATTGCAGAACCATTGGCCATTATCTTTTGAAAACTCATGGTGATTGGGGGAGCTCCCGGATGACTGGAAAAAGGCTAATGTAGTGCCCATCTTTAAAAAAGTGAAGAAGGAGGATCCAGGGAACTACAGGCCAACCTCGGTACCTGTAAAAATCATGGAGCAGGTCCTCAGGAATCAATTCTGAAGCACTTAAAGGAGAGGAAAATGATCAGGAACAGTCAGCATGGATTCACCAAGGGCAAGTCATGCCTGACTAATCTGATTGCCTTCTATGATGAGATAACTGGCTCTGTGGATCAGGGGAAAGCTGTGGATGTGTTATTCCTTGACTTTAGCAAAGCTTTTGATATGGTCTCCCACAGTATTCTTGTCAGCAAGTTAAAGGAGTATGGGATGGATAAGTGGACTATAAGGTGGATAGAAAGCTGGCTAGATAATCAGGCTCAACAGGTAGTGATCAATGGCTCCATTTCTAGTTGGCAACCGGTATCAAGTGGAGTGCCCTAAGGGTCGGTCTTGGGGCCAGTTTTGTTCAATATCTTTATCAATGATCTGAAGGATGGCGTGGGCTGCACCCTCAGCAAGTTTTCAGATGACACTAAACTGGGAGAAGTGATAGATATGCTGGAGGATAGGGATAGGATACAGAAGGACCTAGACAAATTAGGGGACTGGGCCAAAAGAAATCTGATGAGGTTCAACAAGGACAAGTGCAGAGGCCTATACTTAGGACAGAAGAATCCCATGTACTGCTACAGAGAAGAATGGGACTGTTTAGTCAGCAGAAAAGAAGGGAAGAATGGGGGAAGAGGGGATTTGATATCTGCTTTCAGCTACCTGAAACGATGGATCTAGACTGTTCTCTGTGGAACCAGATGACAGAACAAGGAGTAATGGTCTCAAGTTGCAGTGGGGGAGGTTCAGGTTGGATATTAGGAAAAATTCTTTCACTAGAAGAGTGGTGAAGCACTGGAATGGGTTCCCCAGGGATGTGGTAGAATTGCCTTCCTTAGAGGGTTTTAAGGTCAGGCTTGACAAAGCACTGTCTAGGATGACTTAGTTGGATATTGGTCCTGCTTTGAGTAGGGGGTTGGACTAGATAACCTCCTGAGGTCCCTTCCAACCCTGATATTCTATGATTCTATACTTGTAATCACTTAAAAACTCTGTCTTTGTAGTTAAATAAATTTGTTTTATTCTCAATCAAAACTAATCCTGTGTTGTGAGCGGTGTGAGTAACTCCATTTAGGGCAGCTAACTTTTGTACATTGACCCCCTTTAGAGGGGCAATGGACCTAATATATGTAGACTGTCACGAACACTTTTTGGGGGGGAAATCTGGGATTGGGAGTGTACTGGGGTTACCCTGCAAGTGGTAACCAAGGCTGCAGGAAGCCAGCGTGTGGCTGGTGTGTTGCTGACAGGCTGCTGGGGTCAGAGTTGCTGGGCCAGTGCTGGGGCAACACATAGACACTGGGTGTAACTGCATGCTGCAGACTGTTTGTGAGGAGTCCAGGTTGGATGCTACAGCAGCAAAGCATTGTGAGGTACCCCAAGTTGCAGGACAGGTGTGACAGCCCCTCTCTGGTCTGGAATGCACCTCAGAATATCATACTATGGAGATGTCAGACAAACAAATAGGTAGATCTTGCCGGGTGCCCAGTACTTTCAGCTTACTGACTTAATTGGTGTTGATGGCATTCATTGTCTGGAAGGATTGGCACCTAGACTTCCCACTTCTGGGATAGTTTCTGTCCCTTCTCTTCTAGAAGGAAGAATCTCCCAACATAAACATCTTGCAGATGCAAATAATAGGGTATGTTCTTCAAAACTCAATGGACTAGCACAGAAAACCCAGTTCTAACTAGGGTCAAGTTTGTGGGTTTGCAGTATGCTTGGAATATGCCTTTTGCAGAGCTAAAACTTGAAGTTAAACCCCATAAGTGATTTTCTTTAAGACAGGCTAGGCTGTGTCTATAAGAACCTAAATGTGGAAAAATATAAATGTGGGTGCTTCATTATAAAATCTGAATAAACTTTCCCATATGTAAAACCAGCTGAGAGAGCTCTACGCAATGGAGAGCTGAAGCATAATTTCTCCCTTACTAAGATTCAGTTCATTGTTTTTGTTATATATAATGTTGCTAATGATGTATTTTAGCCCCTAAATTATAGAAGGAATGGCCATCATCAGTCCTGTCTACTTGCTCTGTTTTAATATAGCTATACAGATCTGCATGTCACCAGACTTATCTCTCTCTCTTTGCCCGTCACCCCCCAGCCAGGGTATGGGCCACCAACTGGTGTTGGTGTTTCAGTAGCAATTGGTTCCCTTACGGGGTGGAGTTGCTAGCCCCACGCCCACCAGACTTATACTCTAACCTAATTTTTTTAAGCTTGCATGCAATGTGCAGCAAGTAGAAGCTTAGGAAGGGAAGATACCATATGACACATTGTTTGCTGTGTTTTCAGCAGTCAGTTCAGAGGCACCAGGCTATTATGTGGGCAATATGCCAACTTGGCTGCACAGCTTACAAGGAGACAATATGAATGGGTTGAGCTGTGCAGGAGAGGACTAGGAGACATTTATCCAAAACCCCCTTGCATCTTTTAGGTCCCTCTGCTTTTATTTCTTCATATATTCTCTAGATAGGCCAGTGGGATGAGTCCCTGTGTGCTATCTTGGATATGGATTGAGTTGAAATGTAGGTGGAAGTATTGCCATGAAAAACAGTAAAGTTTTGGGGGTTTTCAAAATTCAACATTGTTCTAAATACAGCTGCGTGAAAATGGTCAGTGTAACCCCAAACCCTTGGAAACTGAAATTCAGGTTGTGTTGCAAAGTCTAAATGCAGGTCTCTGTAATAAAAAAAAATTATCTGCAAAGGCAGAATCTGGGCCTGGTTTTGAATGCACAAGATCCCATTTGTAGTTGAAGCTGGGCTGAACGATGGCGTTGCATCAGAATCATGTAGCATTGTGACTCTGAGGTGAAATCTGACAGCCTTGACTGGATTTCACTTCAGGATGTGGAACTTGAGACTCAAAATGAAAACAGAAGAAGGGGTTTGTGAACCCAGGTAAATGAAAGCAGAAGGAGGTATTTTAGCAATTCATAAAGCCCTAGTAATAATTATTGTAATTGAGGTTTCTTTAGTGCTTTTTAATCCAAACACACTTCCCAAGGTGGGCATGTTTCTTTCCAGTCAGGGAAAAAGGTCACAGAGCAGACCAGTGACCTGCTCCAACTGGTAGACATCTATGTATTTAATTTAACAAAAATTCTTTACTTCATTGTGCCGTGCTGTAGCTCTTGCTGAGTAACCATGTTACTTTATTGATGTTATCCCTGATTTTTCCCCTCTAATATTTTTGCTCACTTTATTGCATCATGCATGAAATTAGGTCCCAATCCTGCAAACACTTAGCACATGCTTAACTTCATGCACATGAATAGTCCTTTTTAGCCAAGTGTAGGTGTAAACACCTGCAGGATCAGGGTTCGAAAGTTCCCTGGTGTAATGACAGCGACCTTTGAGTCTAGTACACTTTGGTGCTCTGTAAGAAATAAGCATTGCTAATTATAGAAGACCACACTGTCTGCAAATATGTCCCTCTTATGTCCCAAATTTACATTCACTGATGAGATCAATCAATAGCATTAATATGTATAAATACACTTCTGCATCTTGTTTTTCCATGGACACGAACAAAGTCAGTGTATCTATAAAAATACTAGTAGCTTGTTTCTGCATTTAGCATATTAACCTTCCCCTCAAGGGCAAGCTATATATGATACATAGCCTGCAATTGTAAAAAATATCACTACGATTGACAGCATTAAAGTCCTTGGTGTCATGTCATGGGGACAGTCACTACAAAATTTCAGAGATGACTGACAGCAAAGAATACCTCTTCTATTGTTGTGTGTCTCAGTCAACCAGCCCTGGCTCCCTCATTCAGATAATTTCAGTCATGCAAGATACTGGGATTGGTTAAGCCACGCCTTGTTTGGCTGTGAATAAAAAAACACAGGAGCAAATAAAGTTCAAGGTAGCTTTACAGCTCAGGGTCACATTTCAGTTCAGCTAAGTGTATAAAAAGCACACAATGCCTAGCTGCTTGGCAGAAAGACTCTCTTGCACTACAGCAGCATCGTGCTGAATATAATATCCTGACGCAGTGAGTGCACTGCTCAGGAAACCCTCAGGGAAGTGGGTATGGCTAGTCAGGCCTCACCTGAGAAGTCTAGAAAATGTCAGTGTGAGACAAGTCATCCCCAGAGCATCCTTTACCAGATCCTCAACAAAGAAGGGCAGGATGAGACCAGATGGCCTCCCCAGTACTATCATCCTTGCTACTCTATATCAAGTGCTGGCTGTCCCTGTGAGGGCAACAGGAAAGTTGTCCTCAGAACTCCAGAAGTAACCTGCATGAGAGCTTCTGAAGTGCTCTTAAAGACTATAACTTTTATAAGAAACTTGCCTTCTTTTTATCATTTGCCCCAGGAGGATCAAGAACTTCTAGTACAGCAGTGCTGGGCCCCTCTCTTTGTTTTGGGCCTGGCACAGGAGTGGGTGGATTTTGAACTGAAGGAGATTTCAGTCCCTAGTTTGTTGAAAAAAATCCTTCTCAATCAGTCTCTGACAGATAGTGACAAAGTGGAGAACTCCCTGGGAGCCTCATTAGCAGACGTTCAGAAGATGAAGAATTTCCTGGAGAAGTTCTGGAATTCAGACATATGTGCAAAAGAATATGCCTATCTGAAAGGAATTATTCTCTTTAACCCTGGTAAGTTCCATGGTCATATTTGTAGACAAATGCAGAGCTATGTGTCTAAAAATATTTTAAAATCTATCTGCAAACAGATGTTTGGATTTTTAAACTGATTTCTGTCATCCTAGCTACCACTTTCAAAATCAGCATTCAGTAATGTAAATACTTTTATTCTGAATTTTCTGCTTGTGATATCTAGGTTTATATATGCTCCCCCTGTAGCCCTTTGTGAAAACAAATGGCTTTTAAAAAGCCCTTTAGTAAGAAATTATTAGCTCATATAAACTTACGGTGTCACTTAAAACTTTGATATCAAGCTGCATTAAATAATTGGGGAGGGTTACATGTATACAATTTAATAGTAGACATACTGTAACAGGACTTCCTAAATATCCAAAATATTTATTAAGAGACAAGGTAGGTGAGGTAATATCTTTTATTAGACTAGCTTCAGTTGATGAAAGAGACAAGCTTTCGAGCTCCACAGAGATCTTCATCATACGTGATATGAGCTGGCCGAGGTTCCAGCCCCGGCGATCACAGCCCATTTGACCAGAGCGCACGCATCTTTAACGACGTTCCTAGTCCCAGTCCCTATCCAGGATCTGTAAAGCAGCGACCTGGTCCTCGGTGCACATGTTCACAGCCCATTATGCAGTTAACCAACAGGCCAGAGATGATACGGCACTTGGTAGGGCCATTCTTCAATGAATTGTTCCATGACTCCTACCCTCCTCCTACGGTAAGCTTGGAAGTCACTTAATTTGGAATGGATGTGAACAATCACTCGAAGAAGAAAAGATGTTACTTTTCATAACTGTCGTTCTTCGAGATGTGTTGTTCATGTCCATTACAATACGCATCCCCCTTCCCCTCTGTCGGAGTCAATGGCAAGAAGGAACCAAAGGGGGGTCGGGTCGGCAGGGTCATATATACACCGTGATAAGGGCGTCACTGTAGGGGGCTCTCCTGCCAACCCGACGGGAGCCGCTAAGGGAAAAAGTTCCAACGTCCGTGCATGCAGCGCACACACACCTAATTTGGAATGGACATGAACAATACATCTCGAAGAACAACAGTTATGAAAGGTAGGTCACCGGGTTTTTTGGATTATTATATGAGTAGTTCTCAAGAAAATTCCACTTGCCAAAAGGTATTTGGTACATAAGTTCAGCCATCTTTTGCATCGCTGCCCCTGCTACAGTGCTTGTTGCTTGGTCCAAACTTAATGCTCTGCAAGTCTGAGCTGTAAGTGAGTTTCGAACAGTTACTACCATCCAGAGTGCTTACTACCCATGAGGGGTTTTTGGAGGGTGGGGGAAGGGTTGGGTGATGTCCAGGCAGGGCACTCAGTGTTTCTAGAATCTACCAGAGTGCCTCATGTTGCTGTACAGCCACTTCTCTAGCTGACTAAGGAACAGAGTTTGTCGGGCTTTGAAGTTAATCCCCTCCTTGGCTGGAAGGATGATGGCTCTGATGGGGAGTCTTAAGAGCGTGCAGGGGGAGTTTAGAGCCTGGAAAGGAGTGACTGGAGTGACTCAGTAGCAATGTCTGCAGTGCCATACAGAATACTCAGAGTTGGTACTTATTTGTCACTCTCAGGGCCAATGGCAGTCTGTGGATTGGGCTCAGACAGCATGCTCTGCTCCTTGTGGAAAGGAAAAAGCCTTCAATTCCTCCAACAAACGGTACAGTTGTGTTGACTCCAAAGGCAATACCAGTCACTTAAGATATCCCTAGCAAGGAGGTTAATGTCTTGGATATACAGGCTTTGCCAGGAGAAAATGTGGGGGGAAAGAGGGTTAAGAAAATCCTCAAGGCTTCCTCAGGGATGTGGAGAGAGGCTACTATGTAAATTATGGCCCATATCCAAGAGAGTGGATGGAAAATGCCCCACATGTGAACAGTGAAGCTAAATTGCTCTCAATTACTTCCGACAGTTCACTGAGAAACAATGAGTGATGAGACTGAAATAGTGAAAATAGCATTGTAATTACATCAGTGCCATCTGCAATGCTAATGTTAGGACCATGTCAGGGTTTCTGTTATAAATGTCATTTTTCAGCGGTTTATAACTTGGTTGGAGACACTTATACATCAGTGAATCTTATTGCAAATGATCTCAAGCCACGTGATTTCTTTGTATTAATATTTATAACGTGAAACGGTTTGTTGCATATAAAAAGAGGGAACAAATGAGAAAATGTATCAAGTTTCAGGGGAAGAATCCATTCTGAGTAAATAAAGCTCTTGATATCTTGCTTCCCACTATAATAGTTAGGGTTTTGACTTCTGCTGAGAGATTGCAACTCTAGTTACCCAGAAATCTAGGATGGGTGTAAAAGACAGAGAAAGAGACAAAAATGACTATTTTAAACCTTTTGTTTCCAGCTACCCTAATTGCAGCAAGGCCTCTTATGCTATGGCCGGAGAGAAGATAGCGTCTAAAATCTCTGTTTAAAAAAATAATCCACAAAGTTCAGCCATCTGGAATAAACTCTGGGTTTCTAGGCAAGACAGTGTAATCTCCAGAACTTTGTGGGTGGAATGCTCCTCCTCCAGAGCCACATATACTTCATGCACTGATCTCCTCATCCATGAGGGAGTGGAGTCCGCTCTTTTTGTGGCACTCATCCTCTCCTGGACCCTGCCGAACGCAGTGCTCTATGGGCTTGAGGTCTGTGCTGGGAAAAGGGGTGTGGGATGGGCTTGCAGAGGCAAAGGGCAGGAATGCTAGGCTCCAGGCCAAGGACAGGGTTAAAGATATATATATCATTCCTAGTCTAGAGTGTTGTGAAGGATAAAAAACTTGGGGATAAAAAACAGCGTGGAATTGCACCATTTTCTCTACAGCCCACCCCTTCTCCGGGGGCTCCAGGGTAGGTGCAGTCAGGAGAATTCTACCGAAGCTGCACTGCCAGTGACCAGGGGACATTACTCAGAGGCCAAAGCCAGTGCCTGAGGTTTCCCCGTGGACTTCACTGGGAGCCACCCAAATCCTTGGGGGCCTTCCGCTCTGGGGTGATGCTGCATAAACTTCTTTTGAGGAATGGCAAACCTTGCTCCCTGGATGGAATAATCTGTGAAGACCTAGATTCCTGGGAGAGATTTTCTCTTCACAAACCCCGTCCCATGGGATTTGTCCTGGGGGTACAATGGAATCATTAGATATGAGAATGGACCATATGGAGTCAGGCAAAGAGAAAATGGCAGCCGAGTTGTCTGAAGTTAAAGAATCCATGTTAAAGCAAGCTCAGGGCTTTTGCCTGGGGAATTCTGTCCCTTTTCAGGTCACCAGAGCCCCAGTCTCTTGGACTTCAAGGGCTCGACCTTTGATTTCAGTGAGGCTTGTCACATATTTTAACTTTAAACATCTGCTTACATGCCGTGCTGGATGAGGCCAGAGTGCTGAGTGTCCTGAAGGATGGAGCCCCACTGCATTAAGCAAGATGTATTTATTAAATGTAGCTTTTAACAATTTCCCCCTTTTTTTTAATGATAGCTTCATATAATTAACTTATTTTAACTATGTGGATAAGTGCCAAGCTGCTCTGGGGGCAGGTGTTTTGCAACTCATTAATGTAAACAAATAAATTACAGCAAGTGCAAAAAGGGATGTTGTACTTTCACTGTATGACTTGCAGCACTTTATTTAGAAGCATAAAGGAAGGACTCCAATTATTTTTATATACAGAAATGCCTCACTTAACGTTGTAGTTATGTTCTTGAAAATTGTGACTTTAAGTGAAACAATGTTAAGCGAATCCAATTTCCCCATAAGAATTAATGTAAATGAGGGGGTTAGGTTCCAGGAAAATTTTTTTCACCAGACAAAAGACATTATATATATATATATATATATATACATACACACACACACATACACACACAGTGTATACATTTTAAACACACAATTTAATACACAGTGATGATGATTGGTTGAGGTGGTGAAGTTAGAGAGTGGGATATTTCCCATGAAATGCTTTACTGCTAAATGAACTAGCAATTGGCTGATCCCTCAAGGGTTAACTCTCACACTCTGTAGCAGGAAAGGAGGAGGGGTGGCAGACAGAGACACACACGCTGTGTGTGTGAGAGAAAGAGATTCCCTTCAAGTATGCCAACTGTTAAGTAGCTTTTAACATGTATGCCAACTTGTTAATTAGATCAGCTTGTGGAGACCAGCTACTGCCAAGGAGCTCCCTCCTTTGTGTGTCCCCCCCCCCCTTGCTCCACAGAAGATGGGGTAAGCGGGGTGCAGGAGCAGGGGGGGGAGGGGAACACCCTGACAGCCACCTTTTCCTCCCCCCCCCACAGCAAGTAGAAGTCTCGGGGAGCAGCTCCAAGGCGGAGGGCAGGAGCAGCACATGGCAGTGGGGGAGGGACATCTGAACTGCTGGTAATTGATAGCCTGCTGGGCAGCTGCTGCACAGAGAACTTAGGGGAGGGCTTCTGGTTCACCCTGGTTCTAAGCCCCCACCTGCTAGATGCAACAGGCTGCTCTTCCTGCAAGCAGTGGACAAAGCAAGTGGCTGCCAAACGACGTTAGAAGGGAGCATTGCACAACTTTAAATGAGCATGGTCCCTAATTGATCAGCTACGAAACAACATTAACCGAGACAACTTAAAGTGAGGAGTTCCTGTACAGACGTTCTGCTGTAACTGTCAGACCGTGTGTCTGCCACTGGATTAGCTAAATATAGTAGAATGAGATCCTGAGGTGCTGTTTTATATGATCAAATTGAAAATTTGGAGACCTTCAGAATGAATTGTATTACTACAGGTCAGTGGCATATTAGATTTATACTGTCATTCAGCTTTCCTATCTACTATTTCATTTCATTCAGTAATTTTACTGAAATTTCCATAAGGTGACAAGCTAAATAAGTCTTATTATTTTATAATCTTCTACTTTTATGTATGGATTATTTCAAACTTTGCACCATGAATAGTTTTACATGTGGACACATTAACCACTTTGTTATATTGCTAGTACCAAATTTGATAGCATTTAAAGGCCAAGGGATTCCCTTCATATCTACGACAGTTTTTGCACTTGATGTAATAGTATTGAATTTGTTGGGTATAGCACAATCCTGTAAAACACTTGGGTCTGATTGAAGTCAATGGGATCACTCCTATGCTTGTGCCCAAGTGCTGTTAGATCTGGATCTTATACTGGAATAGTTAAGAGGAAGATCAGGATCCAAGTGATTATATTGAAGTAGCCTGGATGAGATCCTCACCCTTGGTTCTGGCCCCGTTAGAGCAGTAAAAGGGCCAGAGAGGGATAAAAGGGTGTTAAAAGCCACTAAGCTGACTGTGGAAGAATACCCCAGTGCAGGCACTGCAGTTAAACAGCTATAAAGCTGCCTTTTCAGAACCCCCTGGCAACCTCTAGCATAGGGAGTGAGCTCTGGTGGGGCTGGGGACAGGACGGGTGTGTTGGGGTGGGTCACAGCATGCAGAGTTGCTGATTCTGGGCAGCACTGTGGCCCACAGGGCAACCCAGGAAGATGGCTGTCATTTAGGGTTTGTCTGTGCATGTAAAGCGGTGTGACTTCTAAAGCACAGGGTCTAATACCAAGTGTATGCATAACACAGTGCACTTTAGAGACCCCTCCCCATTAGTGTGTAATACCCCATCATGTGGACAAGCCCATAGACAGGCCCCCAGGCCTGCCCAAGCTATGCTGGGGGCCTCTGCAGCCATCAGAAACTGCTAAGGACTGGGAAGACACAAAGATGGTATAAACCAGTGGTTCCCAACCTTTACAGATGACTGTACCCTTTTCAGGAGTTTGATTTGTCTCTCGTATCTCACAGGTAGTTTTAAAGTGAAATGAAACTTGCTTACAAAATCAGTCACAAAAATGCAAAAGTGTCACAGCAGACTATTACTGAGAAATCACTTATTTTCTCATTTTTACCATATAATTATAAAATACATCAATTGGAATATAAATATTGTACTTCCATTTCATTGTATAGTATACAGACCATATAAACAAGTCATTGTCTGTCTGAAATTTTAGTTTGTACTGACTTCACTAGTGCTTTTTATGTAGCCTGTTGTAAAACTATGCAAGTATCTAGATGAGTTGATGTACCCCCTGGAAGACCTCTGGGTACCACTGGTGGAAACCCACCTTAGCTACCTCTTCCCATGGGCTGTAATCTTTGTGCTATCTGTCTTAGAAGTACAGCACAGAATCTGCCTCTGTGTGTTTAATCTAAGTCACTTCCTTAATATTGTCTTTTTTCCCTAAAACTTCACTTTTACTATAATAGTCTGATTGCATTATATTGGGTTTTAAATGCTACACAATGTTTACTAAAGCTACCTAAGCATGTTTTCCCATCTTTCTAAAACGAATAAATAAAATGAGATTTTAAAAAAAAGACAATAAATACTCTTAGCTGGAGGGATGGATACAAACCATTCCAGCGGATGCATCATAAACTACTTTTACTCAGAAAACTTTCCCTTTTTTATTCCTGTTTTTACAGAACTGCCTGGCCTAAGATTTCGTCATTATGTGCAAACCCTACAGCAGGAAGCCCAGCGCACTCTGATGGAATTTAGCTCAATGATGTACAACAGAAACCTAGGCAGATTTGCTTGGATTCTTGGGCTGCTCGCCAGCCTCAAAGCTGTTAATGCAGAGACTATTGCAGAACTCTTCTTCAGACCTGTGTTAGGAGAGGTCAGCCTAAATGAATTACTTCTAGAAACCTTGTATTTCAAGCAAGACCTACTTTAAAAACAAAACACCTTTTTGTATTCCTAAATAACAGATTTAAGAGGGGGGAAAGTTTTATGGGCAATATATTAAAGGTATACATAGATTAAAAATTGACTGACATAATATTACTATTTATTTTTTTGTAAAACTAAATGTAATCATGTAAACTTCAGACTAAAAATAATAATACCAGATCATAAATCTGTGTGCCATATCTAGAAGAGCTTTGTCCTAACTTACCACGAGGAAGTTTGAAAGGTATTAACGTTATCTCCAATTGCTGTATTGTTTCTAATGTTCATTTTCACAACCACTTAAAAAAAGTATTTCCTGATGGCAGCAATTCTTTTCAGAAAAACTGCTGAGTTTGACCCTACAATGGCCAGATCCATCTGTTTATGTGCCCATCCGTCTTGATCAGTGATAAAATATGGATAAGCCCTGACCCTTTGTGGGATGTAGTTCCCTAATTGCTTCCATCTTAAACCAGCACCCTTTTGCTTTTGGCTGCTCCCTTAATTCCATCCTTTCTGGCTCTTGATCTCACCTCTAGCCCCTCTCCTATCTCTTCTCTGTCTGAGCCTGCCATTCACTCCTTCCTGCATCTATCCCCACCCTCATGACCCAAATTGTCCCCTGGCCTCCCTGCCTAAACTCTTAGCCATTATGAATGAAATCCTTCTATGACCAAGAACCTTTTCTGATAATTAGTGCTTCCCTAGAAACAAAGAACAAATGTGGAAAATCATGAGAAAAGCTCAAAATATAAATATAAGGAGATAGGTATTCTAAGATATTTGCAAGAGGGCCAGCTGAGAAAAATGGACGTTACAAATTCTAAAATACATACTTTAACTAAAGCACCACACATTGTTTTCCCTCATGGATAATCGATGAAGAAATTCTATCACTCAACCTACTAAAAAACCCTACTTATTATAAGCTTGCTTAACATGTTCCATTACAAGGCCCTGTTTTAGTTGCTTGTAACTTTGCCAAACTTGAATTGTTTTGGCTGAAATCTTCCATGCCAAGTGTCTGCCTTAGGCTGAACCATTTTAGCAAAAACATATTAAGAGGCATCAGCCATTTCTGAGAATTAATTTAGGGAAAGATACATTTTTTGCCCATGTTAAAAAAAATCTTAACCTTTTGTTGAAAGATTGTAGTGCTCCCATATTTTATAGCAGGGACTTGAAATTTGACAGAACTGGTGCTAGGGATGTGCCTTTTGCTGTCTTTGTGAAAATTCACCCAAATTTGGCCACGTTACAAGTCCCCTGAAAAAACCCTCAATTTGCACATGCTCAGTAGAGACTTGCTAGAATTTGGCAGATACATTCTTCAATTCCTTCTGCACTGAGCATACTTTATCTCCTCACAGTTCTTACCTTGTGATTGGACCTGAAATGAGCCTTCCCGGTCAGGACTACAGAGGTTGAATAGGGGTTTCTTTGCTGAGGCTGTGGTGACGTCAGATACAGGAATGGATAGCAGGGAGACAGTCTTTACTGTGGTTTCAGTTCTCCCACTGCTGGTGCCCATGCAGCATGGATGAGTTGGAAGAACAACCCTGCTTGAATGCAGAGAGGTGAGGAATGGTAGGGAAGAGAGAGAGAGTATGGGGTGGGAGGATCAGAGCCTGGGGTGGTTAGGTGTAGAAGCTGGAAGAGATGTACAGGGGTAGAAGATGGCAAGAGGGAAGGATAGGAATAAGAGGAAAGAAACCCACCCTGGAAACATTGGTTCTAGTCAATTACCACCCAGTGTTCCTGAGTAAGTTCAGAGAAGATAGTTCTGGGACAACTACAAGTTTGTCTAATTGAAGGTAATATCTTACCGTTGGCACAGTCTGGATTAGATAGAAAAAGCTTTAGATGGATGATCTCCACATGTCAATAGTTCGAGAACAGACATCCACTCCCATTGTCCCACAACTTTCAACGTTTGGCACCATTGACCAGACCATACTTCTATCCCATCTGAGAGAAGTGGCAGAAGTCCAGGGAAATGAACTAAGATTGCTTGAGTCCTTCCTGGAGGAACACTCTCAGAGTAGTGATGGGAAACTGCATCTCCACCACTAGACCCTTCTACTTGTGGGGTTCCACCAGCAAAATTCTCTCTCCAGTCCTGTTCGGTGTCTCCATGAAGCCACAGAGTGATCTGGTAAGATGATATCAACTCAACCACTACTGATATGCATATAACATACTGCTCTACCTATTCATTACCATATCTGACTCCAACACTACCAGTTGGCCCACTGTTTGGATGAGATCAACTCATGGAGAAAGAACAGCAGGTTGAAGCTGAATCCAGGCAAGACAGAGGTGACGCTTGTAGGTAGAAGAGTTTGTGAAGAGTTTATGGCCAGGGTGCAGTTTCTTTTTGTTGAAGGCACACCAACAATTAATCATATCAGTCTGTTGTTTAGGAGTGATCTTGGATTTCTTGCTGATGCTACATTCTCACATCAGAGCAGCCACGAGTAACACCTTCTACCATCTCTGGTTTGGCTAGGAGACTTCATTCCATCCTGACAGATGATGACCTGGCCTTGATTATACATGCCTTTGCCACTTCCCATCTGGACTAGATCAATGCAGTAAGGCATGAAACCATGAGCCCTTAGGAAATTCCAGTTAGTACAGAATACTGCAGCATGTCTCCTCAGCAACACAGGCATCTGAACATATCAAATTTGTTCTGCTTTCTACCCTGGCTTCCCAAAAATCAACTTCAAGGTCTTGGTCCTTATTTTCAATGGACTAGAGCCTGAGATATCTAAAAAGTCACCTAATGGTTCACAATGAAGACTGGGGTTGACAACTATACTCTTCTACCATAAAGATAAAATTTGGCTGGGCAGAAGATAGTCTCACACGAGCCCTCAAAAAAGTTCTATGAAAGGCATGCCCATGAGAACTAAGGAACATCATAAACCTAGCCACCTTCCACTCTGAGTGCAGCGTGCACTTTTTGACCTGCTTCTCTAACATAAACACAGAGCAACACATGTATTTAAAATGTGCATGTCCTGAGGAGAGACATGGCCTGAGGAGAGAGTCGTATACAGGTGAACCACATGAGACTAAAGTTAGTCATGTAGTTTAATGGACTACTGGAAGGGGCTCAGATACTGTGGTGATGAGGGCAATATAAGAACCTAGATAGAATAAAAGAGTGGAGAAGGGCAAGAGCCATGGAGTGGGGAGGATATGAGCAGAGGAGGTGGGTGAACTTGGGTAGAATCTGGGGAGGAGGCAGGAGCCAAGGAGAGTGTGACGAGGAATGGAGTAATGGTGGGAGAAATGGATAGCAGCAAGGGGCATATGAGTTGAGAGAGACAGCAGCAAGAGCTTGGTAGAGAGGGTAATGAGGAGAAGGGGACAGGGAGAGGTTAAAGTGGTCACAGGAAGAATGGTCTGACACTACTAAGGAACACTCCCCTATAAAACTGAATTGAATCTAGGAGTCCTGAACCTCACATTCTTCAGACGTGTGTATATTATTTTCTGTGAAATCCATCATCGAAGTCTGTGTCTCCACCCCCATCTTGTGGGTGAGCCACACAGAAGCTAATACTGCTACTACTGGCTACTCTGGTAGCTCAACGGGCAGAGCATGTGGCTCTAAAGATCTCAGCCCTGCTCTTGACCTCTGAGGGCATCATTATGATTCTACATGATATTTCATTTTTTCACTTTTTGCAGGTTTTCCAAACGTTAGGAAATCACACAAAATTTGTAGAAGAATTGTGAGTGCTTGACATTACAGCCTTAATGTTAGGGAATACCAGAATTAAGGTTGCCTGTGCAATTTTAATTTGGTCCCCTTGTGTGTGTGTGTATATACACCACAATACAGACTTTAATTACACAATCACATACTATTTTTTCCCATTGGACCCTTGCCTCATTCAGTGCATGGAAAGGACTATGCTTTGGAAATGAATCAGGATTGTGCAGTGAATGAGGCTGATGACCTCTGGCTCATTTGTGGCAGAAGTTGGAAAGTGAAGTGGCCAGTTCCTCATTTTCTGAATATTAATTTGAGATCCTGGAGTCCGATTTGCAGATGTTTTGACCATTCAGAGCTACAATTCTGGTGAATGGGAGGCACTGTGCTTGCAAAATATAAAATGCTATATAAGAATAACCATACTACATCAAACCAATGGTCCCCCTAGCCCAGGATCCTGTCTCACATGGTGGTCGGTGCCAGATGCTTTAGAGGAATGAACAGAACAAAGCAATTGTTGTGATCCATCCCCTGTGGTCCAGTCCCAGCTTGTGGCAGTCAGAAGTTTAGGGACATCCAAAGCATGGGGCTGTGACCCTGATCATCTCAGCTAATAGTTGTTGATGGACTTCTCCTCCATGACCGTACTTAGTTGGTTTTTTTTAAACCCACTTATACTTTTGGCTTTCACAACGTCCCCTGGCAATGAGTTCCAGAGGTTGACTGTGCATTGTTTGAAGTACTACTTTGCTTTTAAACCTGCTGCCTGTGTATTTCATTGGGTGACCCCTGGGTGGCCTGAGGTGCCATGGGTAGCCCACACTGAAAATGCCCTGGTCAGGGCTGACTTCCAAAGGGAGAGCAGATTCTCTCAAAACTGCTGGGTCACACAGTAGTTAGAATCACCAACTAGCCCCAAGCTGTGCTCCCGATCCCCATGCGGTTGTCAAAAAGCTTTAAAATAAAAGTTGGACAGCCCCCTTTATTGCATTCTAATTCTCTGGCTCTCAATCAGCAAATACGTTCAGTAGGGTGAGGAGTTATTTAAAACTCTGCTCACTATACAAAATGTTCATCTGATCTCCAAACGGCCAGCTACAGTAAAGATCAATATTAGTTTGGATCTTACCCAAAAGTACCACGCCGCCAGCTAATCCTTTAATATGTAAAACTAAAGGTTTTATTATAAGGAGAAAAAAAGAGAGAGTTGTAAATGGCCAAAGCAATCAGATACATACATAAGGCTTCAGATTCCATATATCAGGTTCTTGGCAGTATTGGTGAATTTGCTGGCTTGTAGAGTTCCTCTGGAACACATCCAAAGCCTGGATTCATTCAGTCCATTGTTCAAAGCTTCAGTTTGTAGAGAAGTTGCTCCAGATGTAAGAAGCAGGATTGAAGACAAACTGGAGAAGATGCAGCTGCCTTTTATAGCCTTGGCCAGGTGGCTTGTGCATCCTTTGTCCCAAACACAAGCTTAGAATACATATGCATGGAAAGTACTCTGAGCCCTCTGTCCACAGGCATCAAGTCCTGCTGAGTCATAGGTGTAACCTCTGGTTTCTCTCAGTGGGTTCATTGTACAGATGATTGCCCTTGATGAGCCATTAAGCAGGCTAGATAGTGCTGATGCCCATCTGTCGAGGGGGTGTCACGCAGAAATAAAGCACAAGTTTGATGTACAAATAAAACACACATATTTATAACTCACAATACAATGATACAAACATATAAGCAGGATTATGGTATTTAGCTAATTATATCTTTTCCACTGCTACCTTACATGGCATATCTTGTAAGATCCATTGCAAATTTGTAATATTGGTATCAATAATATTATAAATGGTCACCCATATTCCATAGTGTCACACCCTGGTTCTTGCATTATATGAAGGCTTAAATAACACTTTCTTATTCACTTTCTCTGCACCATTCATGGTTATATAGATCTCTAAAATATTTCCCCTTAGTCATCTCTTTTCTAAAATGATCAGTCTCCCAGTCTTTTTAATCTCTCATCTGGAAGCCGTTCCATATGTGGTTTGCCACTGATTTGGTTTTTTTTCATTTATGTAAACATAATTATTATGTTTTCTGTTGGTGCTTTGCTCTCCCTCTTTCCCCTAATAGAAGGTATGTGTGTGGCCATGTTTCTAAGGACTGCTGAGTGCTTGCAAGCAGGGAAGAAACTCCTGCAAAGGTGATGAGAGGATCTATTTACATTTCCCAGAGCTAGAAGGTTCAGTATGGCTCTGGTGGGGCTTGAGATGCTGTTTTCATTATTTTAGAAAAGGATCCCTAGACAGACTGAAACCAACCCTTAATGCTGCCATTGGCGCCTGGGAGAAGGATTGTGTATATGTGACTACACCAGTTCCCGTAATAGTGGTGGAAACCCTGTTGATAAGTAATTTAATACTTAACTGGACAAAACACTTTGACAACACACTGCCAGGAAATGATTCCTGAAAAAGACTAGCATAGGATGGTGAGAAGATGATCTAGCAGGCCTTTGGCACTTCTGCATGTTATATGGACTAAGGTTCATGGACTGATAATACGAAATCTTTATTATTCTCTGCCACCTAGTGATTCAATAAGAAACTACAATCTCAGTAAGATTATCTACAGTTCTACTACCTTTTAATTTACTTGAATGTTATTTTTTTTTAGATTGGGATTAAGGTACATTTAAGACAGAGATATTATACTCCTTTCTGAACAATATATTTGTTTCTGAATAGGGACATGGTCATCTCACAACTCCCCACACACATTGGACAGATGTATCTTCTGAAAATACTGACCAAACTTCTCAGACTTGGGTGGCTAACATTAGGCACCTAAATCCATGTTGAGGAAGCCATACAAAGAGTCTGCTTTTTTTTCTTCCCCAGATGTGCCAAACACCAAACAAGTTCCACTGATTTCAATGGGGAGTGAAAATGCTCAGAACCTTGGAAAATCAGGGCACTTCTACAGATGCCTACACACAGATACTAGGTGCCTAATTTTAGCCCTCTCTTCCCCCAAAGTTTGAAAACTTGAGCCATTGGCGCTAAGTATCTACCCAATCTCCACACACCTACTTCTGTGCCAACTCTTTATATAAATCTAGACGGAAAAGCATAAGGTGCTACCTCAATAACGAGTGCTCTTTTAGATCTAGAACAGAGGTGTCCAAACTACGGCCAAGGGCCAGATCCAGACCGCGGCTTCGATTTGTCTGGTCCCCTAACCAACAGGGGAGAAGCGAGTAGGCAAAGGCTGCTGCAGCTGAGCAGGAAGGGGAGGGGCTGCTGGCAGCAGCTTGCACATGGGAGCAGCTCAGCTGAGCTGTGTGGAGGGGTGAGTGCCCCCCCGGAGCCAGTGTCCCCCCAAAAGGGGAGCCAACTTAGGGGAGAATCACTGCTGCAGCTGAGCAACCCCTGCTTGAGTAAAAATACAAGCCAGATGCTTAATTACATCTCCAATAAATGGAGTAAAGAAGATGGAAATAAAATTAAAAAATAATGTGAAATGATTTTTAATGTATTGACAAATATCTTGTGTGACTTCATAGTACCTGCATTGATTATACAGCTACTTTTATACCTGATTTAGAATTTAATGCAACACTGACACAGTAGAGTAGTGTTGGTTTTTTAATGATTTGCATATATTTTGCATATATTTACGTATAGTTAATTTTTTTCCCCCACAGTTGCTTCGGCCTGCAAAGCCCCTTCAAAAATCTAATATGGCCCTCGTCTCATAAAGTCTGGAGACGCCTGATCTAGAAGAAAAATTGAAATCAATTAGTATCAAACATTAAAGATCAGATTGTTAGAAGTACTTGATAACCTGTAACTTTCTTTACAGTCAATGGGAGTTTCACTCAGCAGCACCTCTGAAAATATGTTCCACAATGTAATGCATACGGGAACACACACTGTGTATGCATACACACATCCCTACTTCTGGTGACGATCATTCCATTCTCAAGATAGTTCCAGATTACCCTTCGGGAGGATGGGGGGGGGGGGGGGGAGAGGGAGGGAATATTGGTCTATCCTTAGACAGAGCTCCTTGAGGCATTTTTTTTGGGTGTCACCACAAACAAATAATACACTCCCAAGGAGCATATGTAGATTCCTAGGGCTCTGTGTGTTTGTAACTCAGGGAGAGGCACACCATTCCTGGTAGGAAGGGGGAAACAAGGGAAAGCCTAGGAAGAAAAGCTAGCCTGACTAATAGGGGGTCAGCTGCCTTTTCCTGGGAGTTCAGGCGAGGGGAGAAGCCATTTTGGAGCAGTCTGGAGTTATACATGGAAAGGGTGGGACTGGGTGTGTGGGGAGCTGCTGAGTCCTAGGCCTGCATGCAGGGTCCCCCAAAGAACTGGCCTTTGGGGACCTGGAAGCAGCATCTTTCTGTTTCCCCATTGCTCTCTTCAAGGTGATTCTCTGCTTCAAGAGCTTTGTTGGGGAACTCCCTAAAACACTGCATTCCATATTCTTCATAGTGATATTATTATATGATTATGCCATAATTATGGTGTATTTTAAGTAAGATGGGTTGTGTAAGGTGTCATTAGAAAATATATTATCCTATCTGTATGCATGTATCAGCTTAGTATCTGAAGTTAAAATACTGACTATGTATCTGTACTTCAAATGTAGTTATACCTACGTAACGCCCACTGGACAACATGCTTTCAGACTAGATAGCTGGTTGGGAAGGCCCTATTCAGGGCAATTAGCCACTAGGGAAAACAATAGGCTTATGGACAGTGATTCTCAAAGTTTTGTACTGGTGAGCATTTTCACATAGCAAGCCTCTGAGTGCGACCCCCCTCTTATAAATTAAAAACACTTTTTAAAAATATATTTAACACTATTATAGATGCTGGAGGCAAAGCAGGGTTTGGGGTGGAGGCTGATAACTTAAGACCTCCTGAAGGGTCCTGACCCCCCGGTCTGAGAACTCCTGCTTTAGGAGAAGCTTATCTCCCACCTGGTGAGCTTTCCTGAGAGCACACCAGACAAGTAATGGCTACTATGACTCTAAAAGAACATGTGTCCAGACCACATGATTCTGCACTCCATCTTAGGATGTCAGTATTTTTCCAAATACATATTGGTCTGGGAAGCAACTTTTGAAACAAAGGGTTCCCATCATATACCAAAGCTATATTAGTCAGGGAGTGACATCAATGATTCTTCTTCACTCTCCACACAAGAGGACTCCCTCCAGGAAACACCTGAGGAACAAAGACTAAACTGGGGGAAGTGCTGGACCTAGGCTAAGGGGATTCCTAGCCTAGGTATGAAAGACCTGGGGATTCCAAGCTGCAACGTAAGTATAGCTTGTGCCTTAAGAATCTGCATCCTGCTTGTATCATCTATCAGGGTGAGATTGTTAATTAAAATCCTAGCTTTCTACTTTGTTAGACTTAGATTGTGTTTGTTTGTTTAGTGGGTAATCTACTTCGATCTGTTTGCTATCACTTGAAATCTATCTTTTATAGTTAACTGGCGAAAATACCCGGCGTTGCTCGGGTCCGTTGGAGGTGTGGAGGGGTCAGAGAGCTGAGCGAGTGCGGGGTCTGTTGGAGGGGGGAGGGGGCAGAGAGCAAACCTGACACCCTCACCTCACCCCCCCGACCAAACCCGACACCCCCACCTCACTTACCCCTCGAACAACCCCGACTCACATTTTCACCCCACCCACCCAAACCCCCACGTCACCTCCCTACCAGCCCCAACACCCCCTGACCAACACCCACACCTCACCCCCTGTAGACCAAACCTGACACACCCACCTCACTTCCCCCAACCAAACCCGACACCCCTACCTACCACCACAAACAAACCCGACACCCACACCTCACTTACCCCTCGACCAACCCCGACCCCCTCCTCATCCCCCCAACCAAACCCAACACCCCCACCTTCCCCCCACCAAACCCAACACCCCCTGACCAACCCCAACACCCACCACTCACCCCTCACCCACCCCGACACCTTCCCACGCCCCCCAGACCAAACCCAACACCCCTGGCTCACTTATCCCTCGACCAAACCCGACACCCCCACCTCACCCCCCCGACCAAACCCAACACCCCCACCTCACCCCCCAACCAAACCCGACACCCCTACCTCACTTACCCTCCGACCAAACCCAACTCGGGTCCATTGGAGGGGGGAGGGGACAGAGAGCAGAGCGAGTGCGGGGTCCGTTGGAGGGGGTATTATGACATCATAACTATGTCACAGAGAACAGCAGCTGCCCAGCTGATGTGATTGGCCTTTAAAGAATTTCACCCCTGGGGGGGCGTCAGAGGTGAGATTTCAAAAATTTTCGACTCTTACCCTGATTAGGACCCTAAGACCTATAAGTGCACGTACATACACACATACACAATTTGACTTTTATATATATAGATAAACTAGTTTATCTAAACCAGTGAGTTTGAAGTGAAGTGTATGGAAATCTTAGCTCAGACGCATGTTCCTCTCCGCATTGAGGAGGAGGCGAGCTGGATAATAAATTCATACTGGTTGGGCTTTGGACCAGGGCAGGATGGTATCACTCTGGGGTCTGAGGCTGAAAAGCTGGGGGTTATTTTGGCTGTAGCCTCTCTACTTTTGGTTCACATGCAGTGTCTGGTCAGAAAGCCTGAATGTAACTGCAGCTGGGTGTGTCCCTGCCCCTACCTGTGTGTATGCTGGTGGAAATGTAAAACCAGGAGTATGTCTCCACCTTGTCACCACAGCACAGTGTGAGAGGGAGCGCAGACTGGTGAATCATAGGGCTTAGCGGTACCTCAGTTCCAGGTGGCACCCCAGGGGAACCCATCACCCCTCCCCCCCTTCCAGGTGGAGTTAATCTTCCAACTCCAGGCTGAGATCAGTCACCACCTAAAAAACTCTGCTCTGGTTCAAGAATAGCAGCCGTGTTAGTCTGTATCCGTAAAGAAAGCAAGGAATACTTGTAGCACCTTAGAGACTAACTAGTTTATTTCAGCATAAGCTTTCATGCGCTATAGCTCACTTCATTGGATGCAACTGGTTGCTAGTCCTGGGTTACCACCTGCTGTGAGTGTGTCTCAGAGTAGGCGTAAGCTAGAGACCTAATTTAGGATTTTTAGTATAGTTTTCTAACCTGCACCTGGAACCTGCACCCCTTTGTCATGAGGAGAAATCCTGGGGCCAGAAGCAGCCGGACTCCTTCATGAAGAGGTTCCCTGCCAGCAGCAATCATCAGTCCCTCTGCAGAGACTGAGGACTCCAGAGCCATCTCTGAACCCGAGGATCCATTGCGGAGTTGTGCACCATCTTTTAGTTAGCCAGTTAGAGAGGCTGTATGGGAGAACCCCCTACTTCCTGAGTTGTGTCCTCAAGCCAGGGGGTAAGGGCTTGGGGATTTTATTACCTGCTGCCTATTAAAGGAATTTATCACTTTATCCCACATGAGAGTCTTCTGGGCTTTACTGAACCTAGTCAGCCAAGTTGCAAACTGCTGCACAGAAGATAGCATGGTCACAGGTCACTTAGGGCCCCTACAGAGTACATGTACTAATAGGACACTAACTTTTACCTTTGCTATATCCAGTCATGTGACTAGGGAAATTCATGGATATTATCAGTGTGGGCACCAGAGACCCTTTGTACCCTGTAATATTATATTTATCTCCTATTTAATACAATTACTGTGAATATATTGCATGTGTTTATGTTATTTTTTGGGAGTCTCCAACTATCTGGCAAGTAAGTGGGAGCTACCATGTGGTTAGAATTTTCCTCCCAAGCTGCCCTGGTGACCCTGCTAGGAAGGAGTGAGGGGGCTGGAGGCAATGCCAAATTTTTATGGGAAGAAAACAAAGAAATTACACCCTGTTGAGTGGGAGGCGGGATCCAGAAGAACCCAGGCCTGTTCATCAAAGCCTGTAAAGAGATTGGCACTAAAAGAGGTAACTAGCTGGACAGGAGGAGGTACAAATATGATGTGCAGGGCTAAAGGCTCAAGTAGCTGTCTACCTGGATGATCTTTGCTTCTCTTCCCTTCTCCAGAGGCACTCCCAAGAGCATATGCTGACCAGTTCCATGGACCCACCAATGGATGCACTTCTGTCACGTTACTGAAATTATCTGGGATCACATAAATCATTGGTGCACCCAAGGTCCTGTAGGGGCACCAAATCGTATGGAAAGGGGGTCATATAATGTGTCTATGACCAGGTTATGGTCTGCTGATTATGATTATGCTGTCTGTATGTGTCATAAGGGTGGAGGGTGCCTTGCCTGGGTTGGGCTATGTTATCTAATACAGTGTGCCTTGCCTGGGTGGGGGCTAGGTTGTCTGAGACAGGTGATGTGGGAGTTCCCTGCCATTAGGGAGGGAGGAGCCTCAAAACCATGAAGAAGGGAGGAGTTAAAGTCAGTTCCATCGTGGCTGGTCTCCAGGGAGGAGGCAAGGGCCAGGAAAGTTCCATCTTCGTTGTCCATGAGGCAGGAGGCTTGCCAGGCAACATGGGCAAGGGTCCAGGAGTGTGTCTCTAGCTATGGAAATAACTCTCTTTTCTTCTTACATTTCTGATTAGCTGTACTGTGAGTATTATCATTTTAATTCTTTAAGCTGTGCCTTTTGGGGTGTTCTTTCCTTTTCAGAAGAAAGTGGGAAACCCCAAATGTAAAGTGTCTGTATCTCTGCTTTAACCTTTTTCTTTATTACATTTTCTAGTTATAAAACCGTTTGGTTTATTTCCCTTAGGGTTTTTCTCTGCTTCCAGTTTGGGAAAGGGGAAGGGAAGGGAATAGGAACCAGGGCAGCTAGGGGCCTAGCTGGAGTGTGGAGACTGTCTCTCCTTACCATCAGGTTAGACGGGGGAGGGAGGAAGCAGTCTCCAGGTGTCTGTCTCTCAGATAGAGAGAGACCGGGTTAAGGGAGGAAGCAGTCTCTAGGTGTCTGTCTCTCAGATAGAGAGAGACAGGGGTGGGGGAAAGCAGTCTCCAGGTGCCTGTCTCTTCAACGAGAAGAGAGAAGGTGGGAAGGTGGATAGCCTTCAGGTGTCTGACTTTGGATTCCAGGGAGGAGGACAAAGTTAGGGTCTGGCTCTCAGGTAAAGAGAGACAGGGTTGGGGGAAGTTTGCCTTCAGCCGGGAAGGGTGAAGGGGAGCAACCCCCAGGTGTCTGGCTCTGGGTCCCAGGGAGGGAGACAGGGTGCAGGGAGGGAGGAAAGCAGCCTCCAGGTGTCTAACTTTGGCTTCCAGGGAGGAAAACAGAGTTAGGGTGGTGACGTTCGGGGCCCCCCCAAGGTTTTGGAAGTATACCCGAATGGTGGCAGCAATTGGTAACCCCAAAAACCCCAACTGGCAAAGTGGGGTGTGTGTGGGGGAAAAGGACTTGTTGGTCTGGCATATAAGAGCCCTGATCTCTGTACTCGGAGCATAGGATCAGGGGTACCCCCTCTTACAGTATGTGTGAATCACTTTTGTAGTTAGAGTTATGAATGTTGGCTATATAATGTCTGTATCTCAAACTTATGCTTTGCTTCTGGGTGACCTCCCAGAAAAGCTGCTGTTAGCTCTGCCTGACCTGTTTGATGGCCCATTAAGGACCATCAGCTACATAAACTGACCCATTGAGAGAGGGCGGACACATCCTGTGTCTTAGCAAGGGGGCAGGGATTGCCATGTGACTCAATACTCCATTGTGCTGTAAGTTTCCACAGCGAAAGACAAAGAGAATTCCTGCACCTGGGAAAAACGATAGAAAGCTACTTGAGCCCCTCCATCTGGTCTTCAGTCTCCAGCCTTGCTCCTACCTCTGGATGGGACTTTGCTTCACATGGAAGCTCTGGACAAAGGACTGATGACCCATCCATGGAGGGGATGCATTCCAGAGACTTTGATTTGAACCTGCAGTTTATTCTACCACCGATGCAAGCCTGAACCAAGAGATTTGCCATTAATGCATGTAATTGATTTCCTTTAACCATTCCTAACCCTCACCTATATCTTTTTCCTTGTATAATAAACCTTTAAAGATTTAAAGGATTGGCAACAGCATGATTTGTGGGTAAGATCTGATTTGTATATTGACCTGGATCTGGGACCTGGTTCTTTGGAATTGGGGAGAACCGTTTTCTTCATTGGGATATTGGTTTTCATAACCATTGGCCCCTAGGACAGGTTGCTGCTTATGGTGATACTGGGAAGCTGTAGTGTCTAAGGGAATTGCTTGTGTGACTCGTGGCTAGCCAGTGGGGCAAAACCAAAGTCTTTTCTGTTTGGCTGGTTTGGTTTGCCTTAGAGATGGAGAAACCCTAGCTTTGGGCTCTAGTTGCCCTTTTGGAAGCTTCAATGAATGAAGCCGCAGCAGCAGTGCCTGGTAGCTGGGGATTGGAAGCGGCCCAGCCAGGCAGCAGAGAAGCCTCCGCTTTTGGTCCCTCCCTCCTGGAAACTGCTATGAGGGGGGAGGGCGCCAGGGAGCTTTGCGGGCCGCAGATAAGGGCTTCGCAGGCCGCATGTTTGAGACCCCTGGTTTTAAAGGCTAGTTACTTTCCAGAAGGCTCTTAAACACAACACTACAGTAATTGAGTTGCATTTCTCAGAACCAAAGAGCAGGAAAATTCCATATTTTAGGTTGAGAAAAAAATGGAGTCTGAGGTATATCAAGGCCACTGCAAGGAGGAAAGAAAAATAAACAGGGACAGGAGTCTGGGCAATTCTTCCTCTTAAAAGAAAGTTGGAGGGTCAAATCCTCCAGTCCTTAATAAGATAAAACTTCTATTGCCATCAGTTCTCCACTCATAGATATTAGCATATGCTCTCAATAGCTATACACATTTTATACACATTGGCTCAGGGACAATATTTTCTGCATATTCTGAACAGTGCTGAGCACACAGACAGTGCTTAGTGAATGATACAAATCTTGACAATAATAGTCAACTTTATTGACTCGATGCAATTTCTGTTCTTTGTTCTGGAATTGGCTTGGATACAGCTGAAGCTGTAAGAATTTGAGGGATAAACACATCTGATACTCAGATGACACTTTCTCATTCCTTCCTTTTCTCAAATGCAGAACAAAAAAAGACAAAACAAAATGGTTTAACATTAGTTAAAATGTAAAATTGTACCACAGCCATTGCCCTAAAACCCAGCCTGGGGCAGAACTTGCCACCTCTTGGGGGCCAAGTGAACTCCCTTCATCTGACTCTCATTTTCTCTTTATTTGTCCTTCGTGAGTGCTGTGGTCCTTTTCAGACAGTCAACCATGACATCCTTCCCAACAGCCTGTGAACATTTGCCGGAGTCTCAGAGAACTGGCCTTCTTGGTTTTGCTCCCTTCCATCAAAATCTTCCTTTTTCGCAGCATACAGCAGAAGGAAAGGCTGGTCCAGTGTGGATTTGGTGTGAAACTCTGGGGGGAAGGACCCTGCCCCGGGCCTTGCAGCTTCCCTGACTTGAAAGCTAACTGCAGTGGCAGGGAGCAACAACTTGGGCTTTTTGCTTGCCCTGAGCAAGGTGCTGTCCTTGAACACAGGCCTTGCCCCAGGAAAAGAAGACCACAAACCCAGCAGGTCAACACCCAGGGCTTGTGCTTTGAGCTAGCGCCTGCCCGCCTGACACAATACTACCCCTCTGGCGATACACAGCCTGCTAACGCTGCAGCAAGGCGCTGCCTCCTGCCAGGACCACAGGCCCTTCCCCCACCCCTATGTGCTCCGCCTGGTCGGCACACTGCCCCGCCCCTTCTTAGCGTGATCCCGCCCCATCCCTTCCTCCCTCCTCAGCGCAGCCCCGCCCCCAAGCAGCCCAGCCCCGCCCCCAAGCAACCCAGCCCCGCCCCTCACGCTTTCTCCTCCCCCGCTGCGACCGGCCTAGTCTCGACGACCTTGCTTCTGCGCGTGCGCAGTAGAGACTACTCCCCCTCCGGCCTCACCCCGCCCACAGCACCGTGGGTTCTGAGTGGTCCGTGCTACGTTGCCAAGCTAGCCAATAGGAAAGCCCCATTCCTACCCCGCCTCTTTACAACGTGCTGTTGCTGTCACAGCTGCTTCCTGAGTCCTGACCCCAGTGGAGATGGCGGCTGCCGGGCTCGGGCTGCGGCGGGCGGCGGTGCTCGCCTCCGGAGCGGGGCCGCGGCGGGCCGGCGTGTGGGGCCGGGCGCTCCCCTTGGCGGCCGGGCCGCGGCGACACGCGGCGCATTTCACGTTCCAGCCTGACGCGGAGCCCAGCGCGCCCGGTGAGAGGGGCCGTGCCGGGCTCAGACCCCCCCGCCATGCCCCCGGCAGCCTGGCCTGGTCCCGGACAGGGGCTACCCGGCGCGGAGCTGGCGGAGGGTATCGGGCTTCCGCCGCAGCGCCTGCTGCTTTGGGCCCGCTTGTCCCGGGGGGGTCCCTGGAGCCGCCTCCCCGCCCGTCGCAGTGTCCGCGCCCGCTGTGGTTGGGGCTGGGGGCGAGGGCGCTGGATTCCCCAGGCGCGCCCGCCACCGGCCAAAGCCACCTGGGCAGCCGTTAAACGGCGCCTGGCAGCGCGGAGCGAGCCTGTGGTCACCCCGGACCCACGTGCCCGCTCCCCCGGGCAACGAGCGCTCTGACAGTCAGGAGACTCCCGGCAAACAATACACGCCGGGGCTTGGCCGCTTGAGGCCACCTGCTCGGCGCTCTGTGCGGTTAGGGTGGGAGCTGCCTTTCTGCTGGGGGATGGGCTGGTTCCGAGCCTTGTGACACAACTGCACGAGGGAGTGAGGCTGGAAGAGTAACTCACTCACCTGAAATGACCTACGGTTGAACCCTGGTGGCGTGATTTTTGGCCGGGGTCTGGAGCTGGGCACCAGGTAGAAAAGAACTAACCGCTGTTCATTTATCCTTCACATGGGAAATTAGGGGTTGGTGGTGGGGTACTGTGGGGCTTTAGGGGGCTTTCTGTAAGGTTGAAGGGCCCAAGAAAGCTGGAGGAAAGGGGCAAGGGGAGGCAGTGGTCCTGTTCTGGTGGAGCAGAGACCCTTGGTCAGGGCTGCAAGGAGGAAGATGAGCCTGTGGCCCTAAGGTGGGTAGGGGTATGTCTCTGCCGAACATCTCCTGACAAGGGATTGTTACTGGCCCCCTTCTGCCCTCTGGCTGGTGCATGAGTGGGCTGCAAAGCGCTGTCTGTGTTGCTGCAGGAGCGCTGCCCTGTAGGCAACAAGCTGCAAGAGGCTGCATTCAATGCTGACTGTTATGGTGGATTTTTTTGTTGTTGATTTCAGTGTCAGCTGAAATGGATGTTTACTGACATCAGCTGGTTTAAATTGGATCCTGTCAAGCCTAGCTATAAAGTAGCCAAGTTTCCATGCACCCTGTGGCAAGCTGTCCTTAAATTCTACAGCATGTTATAGCAAGCTAGAAATTCTGTGGCAGATTCAGTTCAATTCACAGCTTGCCATTTGCATAGAATTAATGGTGAGAATACAAAATACAATTATTTTCCTGTAATGTAAGATTAATTGGACATTACACTCAAATTTCCAATATGCCACAGAATTCTGACACGTCACTGTAATTGTAGACATTTTTGGGGTGTGTTGGAGAAGCTGCAGGTTCTGGTGTTTGGGCAGGAGACACTTGGCATTTCAGTTCCACATTGTGGAGTTGCTACCAACAGTGGGAGGTTGTCTGCAAACTTAAGAGCTAGGGTGCTGTTCAGAAGAGTTTATGATGGGTTCTCCCTGGGGTGCCACCTGGAATTGGGGTACCATCGAGCCCCCTCATCCACCAGACTGGGTTCCCTTTTACACTGTACTACTGTGACAAGCTGAAAAGCCCTCTGGAATATAAATCCAAAATTATACCATCTTGTGCTGAACAGGGAACTTTACTGCGTAAGATCATAACACTCACCCTCTCCCTCACTGTGGAGAAGAATATTCATCAGCCTGTTGTCCTTGAGCTATGATTCCCACACACACTTTTTTAGATAAAGCAAAAACAAGTGTATTAACTACAGAAGATAAATTTTAAGTGATTATAACTGATAATAAACAGATCAAAGCAGATTACCTAGCAAATAAACAAAAAACACAAGCTAAATTTAATATGCTAAATAGATTGGATATGAATAGCAGTTTCTCACCCTAAGAAGTGATAAGCAGCCTGCAGATTCTTAAGGGACAAGCTGCACTTGCTTACAGCTTGGAATCCCCAAGTATTCCATTCACAGGCTAAAAATCTCTTTAGCCTGGCTCCTTCCCCAGTTCAGTCTTTGTTCCTCAGGTGTTTCCAGGAGTCCCCTTGTGTGGGGACTGACGAGTACCAGATGATGTAATTCCCTGCTTTATGCATATGGCAGGAATGCTTTGTTTCCAAGCTTGGTTCCCCAGATTGGTCTTGGAAAAACAGTGATATCCCAATGTGGAGTCTAGAGATGTGGTCATAGTACATGTTTTTGTAGAGTTGTAACAGCTGTTATTCAGAGGCTATCTGTGATGTTCTCAGGCTCCCCAGGTGGAAGATAAGCTTCTCCTAAGGCCATAAGAGCAGCCATACTGGGTCAGGCCAAAGGTCCATCTAGCTCACTATCTTCTCTTGAGACAGTGGCCAATGTCAGGTACCCCAGAGGGAATGAACAGAACAGATAATCAAGTGATCCATCCCGTGTCACATATTCCCAGCTTCTGGCAAACAGAGGTTAGGGACACCATGCCTACCCATCATGGCTAATAGCCATCGATGGGGCTATCCTCCATTAATTTATTTAGGTGTGGGGTGTGTGTGTGTGTTTTTTTTTTAACCTTGTTGTTGTCTTGGCCTTCACACACCTCTGGCAAAGAGGACCACAGGTTGATGGTGCATTGTGTGAAGAAATACTTCCTTTTGTTTGAAACCTGCTACCTATTAATTTCATTTGGTGACCCTGACTTCTCATGTTATGAGAGAGTAAATAATGCTTCTTTATTTACTTTCTTCACATCATTCATGATTTGACAGACCTCTGTTGTATTCCCCCCCTCCCCACTTAGTTGTCTCTTTTCCAAGCTGTAAAGTCCCAGTCTTATTAATTTCTCCCCATATGAAGGCCATTCCGTATCCCTAATAATTTTTGTTGCTCCTTTCTGAATCTTTTCCAATTCCAATATATCTTTTTTGAGATGGGGGTGACCACATCTGCATGCAGTATTCAAGATGTGGACCTGCCACAGACAGATGCAGAGGCAATATGATATTTTTTGTCTTGTCTATCTCTTTCTTAATAATTCCCAACATTGATAGCTTTTTTGACTGCTGCTGCACATTGAGTGGATGTTTTCAGAGAACCATCCACAATGACTCCAAGATCTTTCTTGAATGGTAACAGCTAACTTAGATGCCATCATTTTATACATATAGTTGAGATTGTTTTCTGATGTGCATTACTTTGCATTTATGAACATTGAATTTCATCTGTCATTTTGTTTCCCACTCACCCAGTTTTGAGAGATCCCTCCGTAGCTCTTCGCAGTCTCCCTGGGACTTTTTATCTTGATAAGTTTTGCCACCTCACTGTTTACCCGTTTTTGCAGATCACTTATGCATATGTTGAATAGGACTGGCTCCAGTACAGACCCCTCAGGGACACCATTATTTACATCTCTGCATTCTGAAAACTGACCATATATTCCTACCCGTTGTTTCCTATCTTTAGGAAATTCTGTTGTTTTTTTCCTAATGGCTCATTGCCCTGAATAGGCCCTTCCCAACCCAGCTATCTTCAGGTATAAAAGTGATGCATGCATACAAATAAGATAATCATTCAGCAAATCACACAACCTTTTCAGTGACATATCACATGATCTGTCTTGCATAAAATGTTTAATACTGTCATAATCCTACAAGATCAGTGTAAAGGATATAAGGTACAGTGTCACAGAGATAAAAAGTTTTTCTATAATGATCAGGTCAGAATTTTGTTTCTGTTGGTGATGTAGAAGACATGCTTCCCCCTCATTTCTTCTAACCTCTTCATTTCTTTGTGGAGATGGCATCAAAAGCATAGTTATTGGCTCTGCTTCTTCTCATATCTTTCCCAGGACGATGTAGAATGAAAATTGATACAACTCTTGTCTGCTCTACTACTGTCCATAAAATTTTTCACAGTGGCTATGATCTGACTAGTTTCATATTGACCCCTCAATCCTTGCTTGTAACTGAGGTTCCACTGTATAAACACCTCGGGAATGGAGGTAGTTTTTATAATACTGAAATGTTTATAACTCTGAACAAAACATTATGGTGGTTCTTTCTAAAGATTACAAATGAACTTTTTACTATGCAGAAGAAAAATGCTGCCTTTTATTTTTTATTTATTTATTTAACCCAGTATTATACTGTATTTGTTTGTGTTTTATCTCTGTTGCTGTCGGTGTACTTTCAGTTGCAAATAAGGGGTGTGGTTGACTGGTCAGTTTGACTTTGGTGTTCATCACTCTGAGGTTCTAAGGCAGGGGTGGGCAAACATTTTGGCCAGAGGGCCACATTGGGTTTAAAAATTGTGCGGAGGGCCAGGTAGGGAAGGCTGTGCCTCCCCAAACAGCCTGACCCCGCCCCTTATCCAACCCCCACCCACTTCCTGCCCACTGACTACCCCCCTCAGAACTCCCAATCCATTCAAACCCCCCCACTCCTTGTCCCCTGATCGCCCCCTCTGAAGCCCCCCTCTAACTGCTGCCCCAGAACCCCACCGCCTATCTAACCTCCCTGACTACCCCCCTCCTGAGATCCCAGGACCCCCCTCCCCAAGATCTCCCCCCCCCCCCCCCCAGGACCCTCCCTCCTCCTCCCCCTCCCCCCCAGCCTAAACTCCCGCTGGGATTTCCCCCCCCCCCCCTCACTTACCATACTCAGCTGGGCGCTCCTCGACCTGACCCGGCCCCTGGCCAGGGAGCACGGGGCCCCGTGGCTCCACCCAGCCCCCGGCCAGGATGAAAATGAAGAAGAAATGGAAAAGGGGGTAGATACTTTTTGCTTTTTAAAAATGTAAATAGGCAGCTAGTATTGTTTTAAAAACTCTTATGAAGAGCAAGTTTAAGCTTTGTTGTAATGGGTGTTGTTTGACTGGACTGCTGAAGATAAAGTCCTACTGCTTGTGTAGGAGGAACTCTTTGAGTTGGCTTCTTAAATACCTTCATGCTGTTTCACATGTGACACTCCTTGATGAAACACAGGAGCCTTGTCTCATAACAATTCAAAGTGATACAAGCTATGAAAGTGAGATCTTGAAAGAGTGTTGCCATTTGCATAATGTAATAAAAATACTGTAATGATAATAATAAATATAGTGTGTAATAAGCATGTCAGAAAAACTAATTTTATATTTTCCAAGATCACTGCTTTTATAACTTACACTCCGGTAAAGGAGAAAACCCTGGAAATATTCGGCGGGGGGGGGGGGGGGTTCGTGAGACTTGACATCTTAGTGAAAGGGGTTCATACGTTGTTAGTTTGGGAACCACTGGTGTAAGGGGATCCAAGTGTGGAGTAAGATTTTTGTGTGGGGCAATCTGTGGGAGATCTGGATGCACGGAGGTTTGTTAGGGGGTTCTGGGTCCAGGGACAATGGGCCTCTGCAGGCAGTCCAGGTGATGGTGGTTGGGAGATGGGGCTGGGTGTGGGGGCCTGGTGAGCCTGCTTAATGGGGGAGCTCCAGCTGCTGCTGAGGGGATGCTGCATGCTGGGCTTCTGCTCTCCCCCCCCCCCCCCTCAATTCCCCTATGCCCTTTTCTTCTCCATCCCTCTTCCCCCCCGCCCTATTTCACCCCACTTCCTTCACTTCCCCTTATATAGCTCCCCTGTGAGCACTCACTGTTCCACAGAAAATAGGAAGGCTACCAGCACACAGAAGGGAAGCACAACTGGTACTAGGACCTAGGATGGTGGGGGGGTTGTGACCTGGTTATGTGGGGGTCACGAGCCCCTGCAGCCAACCCTGACACCTGCTGCAGGCGGCCCCAATCCTGGTCCCTGCAGCTGCAGGCGGCCCGTGCCCCTGCCGCGGCGGGCTGCCAGTGCTCCCTCTCCCCCTCAGCCGCTCCCAGTGCCTCCATGAGCCCAGTCGCGGTGAGTCCGGCCCCAGCAGGCTCCTGGCACCCCCCCCAGCACAGCGTCAGTGGGCTCCTGAGCTCCCCCCCCCCCCCCCCCCCGAGCCCGGCCACAGTGGTGGCGGGCTCCTGGCACACACCCCCCCCCCCCCCGTGAGCTCAGCCACTGGTGGGGCTCCCGGCGCGCCGCCCTCCCCTCCCCCCAGCCCGGCCCCAGCGGACTCCCGGCGCGCCGCCCTCCCCTCCCCCCAGCCCGGCCCCAGCGGACTCCCGGCGCGCCCGGCCCCAGCAGACTCCTGGCTGTAACCCCCCACCCCATCCTGGCCCCTGCCCCGGGGGGCTGCTGCAAACCCCCAATCCCAGCCTGGCCCCTGCTGTGGCGGACTGCAGGCACCCCCTCCCCTTCCCTCCCCTCCTGGAGCCCAGCCCCTGCCCTGGCAGGCTGCAGGCACCACCCCACCCCTGAGCGCAGCCCCTGCCCCAGCCCAACAGCCCCCCCCCCAGCCTGACCCCGAAGGGGGATCGCGCTTAGAGGCCTGGTGTCTAAAAGGGGTCACCAATACAAAAAGTTTGAGAACCACTGCTCTAGCCTTCTAGTTATGACTTTCCAGCATCACTGTTTTCCCAATTCTGTTGCGATCTGGACTCCATTCTCCTATTCTCATTTCAATTGCATTCAAAAACACCATCTACAAGGTCCCTGGAAGCTGAGGACATATAAGGCTTCTTTTGTGCCCTTATAGAAATGTCCTATGTTATTAAAACGCAGGATCCTTATTAGCTGGAGTATCCTTAGAAAATAAGGCCGTGGAATGAAATTTGGACAGTTTGGTAAACTTTAACAGAGTGGGTAACTATCTCAAAATGGTTTTTTCATTTAAAAAAAAAAAGTTTTCGTTAAGTTTGTTTTATAACCGGTAGGTGCTAGCCTTTGAAAATACCTTAAGTTGCACCTGTTCTCTTGTATCTGAAGGTCTGAATGAAGTTACAGCATTTGCTATCCTCATTATGTAACTTTTGAAAGCAATCTGAAATACTGGTAATCAGTACTGCAGTTACTGGGAGTATAAAGTGTGCCAAACTGCATCTCATCCCTTTAAAGTCTATGCAGCAAAATGGTCCTTTTGATCCTCATTGGCATTGCGTCTTTAAGGGCTTCATTGCCTCTTTAAGGGCTGCTGGCTCATTTAAATTCTTATTACTATGTTTGTTTGTTTGTTGGTGGTGGTTTTTTAAAACAGATAAGTAGCTAAATAATGTCTCTCTCATGCAGGGCAAACCCAGAAAATGAATCTTTTCCAGTCTATAACAAGTGCCTTGGATAATACCTTGTCCAGAGATCCAACTGCAGGTACACTATAACTATAATTATGTGTGTCTCTGTACTGTGAAATTAGTCACTTTATTTTAAAAAAACATTTCAGATAATCTTAAATGTAGAAATTGATTCAGATCCCAAATCAATAACAGAATACACTTGTAGGATTAAAAATGTATAAACAGCGTACTGAAAGACTATTTACCACATTGGAACTCAGCCACAGTTCTGTTTCTCCTGCAGCAATTAACTGCATCATTAACAACTGATGTTGGGCAGGGAGCTGCATTGCTTATCCTGCTTTGTGTATAAGTGATATTCTAAACTACTTTAAGTTGAAGAGTACACTTCAGATGTTAGGTTTTTGAGGGTTTCTCCCTCCCCAAATATATTTACTTTTGAATTTTTCTGATGGTAAATGTGTACGTTTGTAGTGATGATCAGAAATACCGCTGAGATCTGGCTGTGGTTTTTCATTTTGATGCTCTAAACATTTCTGCACACTTGTAACTTAGATATTGATTAAGCAGCTTTCATATAATTCTGCTGTACTAGTTGTGACGGTGCTGTTCCTGGTGGGATCCAACTGTGAGTGTCAGATCAGGACAGATTGCTTCCAAAGGGGCAACTACAGCCCAAAGCTGGGGTTTTTCTACACTAAGGCAAACCAAACCAGCCAAACAGAAAAGACTTTGGTTTCGCCCCACTGGCTAGTCACAAGTCACACAAGCAATTCCCTTAGACACTCCAGGTTCCCAGTGTCACCACCACCAGATACCTGTCCTGGGGATCAATGGTTATGAAAACCAATACCCCAAATAAAGAAAACTGTTCTCCCCAATTCCAAAGAATCAGGCCCCAGACCCAGGTCAATATACAAATCAGATCTTACCACAAATCATGCCGTTGCCAATCCTTTAGAATCTATAACTAAAGGTTTATTATACAAGGGAAAAGGTATAGGTGAGGGTTAGGAATGGTTAAAAGAAATCAATTACATGCAGTAATGGCAAATATCTTGGTTCAGGCTTGCAGCAAAGGTAGAATAACTGCAGGTTTAAATCAAAGTCTTTAGAAAGCATCCCATTTAGGGATGGGTCAGCACCTTAGTCCAGAGTTCACCTGTGTAGCAAAGTCCATTTAGAGCTGGAAGCAAGACAGGCTGAAGGCAGAAGACAAAATGGAGCACGTTCTTCCAGGCTTTATAGACTTCCTCCTGTGGGCGAAGACCCTCCTCCTCCTTATGCAGAGTCCGGTTGCAAACTGGAGGTCCATAGCCACATGGTCCAATCCTGATCCCCAGTTTGAGAGCCCCTGCTCTAGTTTTATATATTTGTGTTGTATTTCTCAATGAGAAATCAAAAGTAGCCTTGCCTTAAAAATCCCAAAAATATTTTCTAAGAGATGAATGTTCAACAATCAACCAGTTTAAGGGAAAGGACTGGACTACTTTTAAAATTTGGATCCATTTTTACTGTCTAATGGCTTTTTGGTGGCTTGTATGGTTCCTAGTGAATGGATAGTCCACATTGCAAAGAGCATAATGGTGAGTATTTAAACTGGCAACTTGCACAGTTATTGGACTACCTTCTTTTCCCTAAAGGTGGTCCCTCTAGATCAAGGCTGTAGCACATGGGTAGAACATTTGGAGAAACTTGCTATTTCACGAATCAATTGACATTTGTGGTGATCAGTTCAGCATTTTTCAGGAGCATTAAAATGAAATGGGAAATGAAATCAGTTGAGGCTTACAGACTAGTCGATGAAGTCTTTATTTATGATATTTTATTTTTGATTAAAAGGAAAGATTGCCTCAGATCCTAAATTTTTAAAAATTGAATATCTAAATTCAGCAGCTGTTTGGTTAGTGTCCTACATGAAACTTCTTGGAATTTTTAAATGACTTTGTAGTAACTCAAGTGCTGTGGTATTACTTAAATATTTTTCTGAAATGTTTCTGCAGTAGTTTCTGAAATATAGCTTGAATAGTTACTTTCTGGCCCAAAATAGAATGTTTGTTTTATTACCATACTAACTCCTCTTCTTCCCTTTCCTGTGGCTCTCCTTTTCTTTAATGTACTGTTTTATAAATAGTAGTGCTGACCTATGAGTGTGTGTGTGTGGGCGAGGGGGGCGGGGAAATCTCTTGATTGCTAATGCACATATTATATTTAAAATGCTTTGAACTTTTTGTTGATAAAAATATAATACTTTTGGTACAGTCCAATTAACCCTCCTTTTGGACACGATGAAACATCTAAAATGCAATGCCTTTAAGTTAGAAACCTATTAAAATTTGTTCTCGCTCAATCAAGAATGTTGAAATTTAAGATACTGAATGTAAATGGAAACAATAAAATTCAAGTGAGGGTTGCGCTAACAGCTGATAAATGGTTAGACTAGAATAAATAGGGGTATCTTAATTTTCATACTAGATAAGTGTTTATATTCATAAATAAAATGAAACTGATTTTTTTTCCCAGTAATATTTGGTGAAGATGTAGCCTTTGGTGGAGTCTTCAGGTGCACTGTTGGGTTGCGAGACAAATATGGTGAGTTAGCTGCTTCTATACAAGCAATGTTAGATTTTAAATCTTTCCTTTTCCCTCTATAGTTTATGATCCTAGGGGAATGTTGTGGGGAAAATCATGTAAATTAGTTTTTCATTTTGCTATAGCTGAAGATTAATGTTTTGAACAGATTTAATGATTTTGTTTATTAATAGGAATTTCCAAATTAGGCATTCAACTTGGCCTCATAAGTTTATAACTTTAAATTATATTTTGGGCTTTTGAAAGAATTCCAGGTTGTAGTGTCTCAAGATCAGATAAGTATTTCTTTACTCACAGCTAGTAACCTTTGGTCATTCGTACCAACTGTATTGCTTCCACAAAGAAAATGAGGTAAAATGTATTTCTGGATCCTAATGTGTAATTGACCAGGAACTGAATTTAGGCCCTATATCAATTTGATTTTGACCCTTCTCCCCCCCCCCCCCCAAGTATACCACTTTGTTATGTGGTTCAGCTAGCCATGTTAAACCATACTTAAGCTGTTTTTAAAACTTGATTCTCTTACTAATTTTTCTGGCCCTGTATAGAAAAATATTACCGTGTCCACAAATTAACTGGAAAAGTAATTTCTGTAACCTACTAGATATGACCAGCATAAGTTGAGAAACTGTACAGAAAATAGGATCAGAGAGGTAGCTGTGTTAGTCTGGAATAGCAGAGGTAACAAATAGGATGTTACTCTATCCAAGAGCTGAGTGATGTGGTAAATCTCATGAAGCTTGGCTTCATAATGAGGGAAGACGGGAAGAAGCTTATTTAAAACAGTTGGGAATCTTACCTGTTCCTTCCTCTTGTGGAATCATTGTTGCGTTGTCTGAGCATCTCTTTAGTGGCACGTTCTAGAAGCCTTTTGTCCCATTATAGGAATCTGGACTTGGAAATGAAACTGATTCTCTTTCAGTTGCCTAGGAGAAAGGTTAGATTCTCCTTGAATTAGGCTGGTGTAATTCTGACTTCAGTGGATTTAGTCCTGATTTGTGTGAGGAGAGTCAGTCTCATAGCTCTTTGTTAGACTCCGTTCTTCTGGTTAATGGCATTTTTTTCTCAGAAAATGCAAAGAGGAAAATGCCTCACCCTCGTTCTTACATTCAAATAGGCTACTGGTCTATCTTTTGCCTACAAAACAAAGTTACAGATAAATTTAAAAATCATAGCTGCAGAAATTTAACACCATATATTTTTGAATACTAATATTTGCATCAGAATAAAGTATCTTTCGCAACAACCAACTGTAATGTCACAATTAACACAAGATTTCAACGGGGAAATAAGCAGCAGGAGCAGATGGGTTCTCAAGCAAATATCCTGTTTCTGTGCAAATGTCCTTAGTAGTAAAGTACAAGGGAAAGCAAATACAAGTTGTATTACCAGGAGACTGTTTACAAAGTGTATTGTGTATGCAAAAAATAAAAAAAGGCCTTATTGATATTCTTATCAATGAGGGCCATAGGGATCTTTTAAACGTTTTGTTGTTGAAGGTTTTTCCACTTACCAGCAAAACAGCAATAAGCAAAGGTTAACAAATGATCTTATATAGTATCAATGTGTGATCGAAAATGTGAGGTGTTTTTATTTTTCCCTGACAAGATAATTCTTTTTTTTTTTTTTTCCCTTCCCTAGTATATAATCAAGATCACTAGATGGCACTCTGGCTCTGAAAAGTAGTACTGTACTCCTAAGAGCAAGTTTGTAGTCCCTTTTTAATCAAATGCGGGGAGCAAGGTTTAAATACCAATTTATATTTGTGTAGGCAGAATTTAGTTTTATTAATGGCTCAGCACTACCTAGATGCTACTCAGTATCAAGACTACAGTGCAGAGAAGTTTGGGAGAAAGTATTTTAAAATAGAGATTTGTTTTGTCAGTGAATCTAAATGGACTGTGTGCTATGAAAACCATAAGTAGCCATTTAAACCCCATGTGTATCTCGAAGAAGGTGGCAAGAGAAAAAATAAAATCCTAATTTTAAGTCAGGTCAGCTCTTAAAATGTCTAGCTATGAGACTACATAAAATTAAATACTTTAGCTTAGAATTTAAATTCACAGAAGTTAGTAAATACAAGTTTTTCTCACAGCAGCTGTAACTTGTTACAGTGTCTGAATTAAACCTATGCTAATTCTTCAGCGTCCCTTTGTGGCAGACCCAACTATGTATGGTATTAGCATGTGAACCCGCTAACACACTTTCCCCCCACTTCTCAGCAGTGAGGGTGTTGCTCTGGGATTCCTGAGGTATATGTATAGATGCCAGTATGGGGATAAGAGTAGAAAGTCGTACATGCTGTTTTCCTTCTTTGTGCTGCTTCAGGACTTTATGGGTATTGGGTAGTCTGTTCTTTCTTTCTTTTTTCATAAATGTGCCTTGGCATGGGAATCAAACACATGGCCCACAGCCTGTGTCAGGCCCACCTAGTGTATTTCTGTCCTGCATGACCTGTTCAGACTGCAGAATCTCAGCTTCTGAAATAAAATTCTAGCTCTCATGGTTGAGAATTTACCAGATGAACAAAATGTTTGCTTTCCTGAGTCTGTATATGGCTTATGGCTTTGAGAGGTATGATCTCCCATGTCCCCTAAAATCTAATAAGAGTCTGAAGTAAATGACACTTTGTCAACATTTAACTATTCTATTGCTGATAATCTTAGCACATGGATTGGGAAAGGAGTGAAGTCTAGTGGTGGGAGAGGAGGATTATTGTAGGGAAGGAAATGCAGAAGGAAGGAAGAAGAAAGAGAAAAGGAAGGCAGAAATAGAGTAGGGGGAGGTAAGAGAAACAAAGAATAGTTGTGTGGGGCAGAGCTTATTTCCCACTGAATGTGGCAATGAAGTACTTGAATGATGACGAAACTCTTAGTTACTAGTAAAGGTCAGATTGTATTCTGTTCCTTGAAATCTTCATGCTGACATTATCGAGGTCTGCTGTGAATGAAAGGGGATATAGAATCCTAAAACTGTTTTCCGGTTAGTGGACTGTAACTAAAAGTGGAAGTTAGCCACCTTTGCTGAGTAAATTTCACATGCTGTCCTATAGCTAGGAAAATGCTAGGGATTTCCTAAACAACTGTAGTGGCAGGTTTTAAGTGTTTGCTCTTTTTGTGCTGATCGGTTGCTGATAAGCCTTCACTATCATGCTAGGTTTATGCAGAGCATCTGCAGTTAGCTCATAGGGTAAGGTTGCGCTACAATTCTGCAGTGTGTTTATGTATAGCGCGTCCCATTTAGCGCGATAGGGATTGCACTAGAGGCTGTGCACATTAGAACGTTTAGCGCTACAGCATGGACACATTTCCGGGGCTTCTGGTGGCACAGGGAGTGGTGAATTATGGGCAGGTATCCCAGCATTCAGCTGGGTGCAATGTGCTTTGCAAAGGGGGGGGGGGGTGAGGGGGAATGGGGAACGTGTAGGCAGGGAGACAAATTCAGGCTGTCAGTGACTGTTCGTTAGAGGAAACTGACAGGCTCTGCATTGAAGTCACACAGCTTGGTCCATCAGCATTTCCAGTGCTTATTTGCTGTGATTTTTAAGAGAGAAACTCAAAAGGTACTTCCGCATTCTTCCTTCCCTTTTCAAAAGAACACTCACACGTCATTTGCCTTAAATGGCTTGTTGATTGCCTTACATGGCTCGGAGGCATGGCAGAGATCCCTTGTCGTGCAAAGAGTGATTACACTGGCCCTAACACGCTACAGGGACTACGCAAAAGCCCTTATCACCCTCGGAGAAGAGGTTTACAAGTTGCGCTTTAAATGGAGACTCATTGCGCAAAATGTGCCTTGCCAGTGTGTAAGGTTAGAGAATTATAGCGCTACTGGAGGCTTTTAGCGGTATAAAGCACCAGTCTAACCAAGCCCATAGAGAGCTGCTGTCTGGAGGATCAAGAGTTTTTTCCCTGCTTCCACTGTAGGTGTGATGAGTGTTAATTTCCCCTTCAAAGATCTATCCCTTCTAGTAAGAAGGACGGCAGTGCTCAATATTACATGGCTCCTGAAGACATTTGATGGGCTGGGACAGTAGTATAGTCTGATACTGTCTTTTTAAATTAGTCCTGTGTAATCCCCAGTGGGCCTCCCATTGTGAGGGGTATATCACATGATGTAGACACACTTAAGGTCTGCATGCTCAGTCCATAAGATCCATCTTGTTTTGTCTGATAGACAGTTGTGGTTTAAACTTTATATCCCTGATTTCAGTTTGGTTCTTGAAGTACAGCAGCTGCAGTAGATTCATGAAGAAGATGCTCCCAGATGCCTGACCATGCTAGAAAGCATGACAGGAACAACAAAAGTGGCCAACTCTTGCTCATGAGTCCAGTGGGAGGGACATTGGATCACCAGGATTCCTCTTGTCCATCCTTGCTCATTGGAGAGACCTTTGAACATTCTCAGTCCAGTGTGGTAATCTTCACTAATCCTGGGCTGAGCTTTGCAAAGGTAATAAGAAACTAGTGAGTGAGTTTTAGTGAGTCTTAGGGATGCAATTTTTTCTTCCAAAATTTGAATATATTGTGGAGTTCAACTATCCCTCCTAGGGACTGAGACATGTTGTTCCATAGTCTTCATGAAAATATGCTTATGAAATGAATGACATAACTGAGATACTTTATGCAAGATGGCTCATGTAAGATCATTGGGAAGGTTATGATTTACTGAATGCAATTATCCAATGTATATGCCTGTATCATTTTTGTATCTGAAGTTAAGAATATTGATTATGTATCTGCATTTCAACTCTGCTACTTTGGGTAACACCACTTCTAGCACTTCAGGTATGACAATGGACAAGCCAGACTGGGTGGATGGCCCGTCAGCAAGGACAATGAACTGGAAAAAGCTTCGCCTTCCTGTGGACACTCCATACTGCCACTGACTCATAGACGCTGTAATCCTACAGAGGAAGGTGGTCTTGTCACCTGATACTAAGACATTACTTGGGACACAGTGGAAAATTTAAAGACCAGGGAAGGGAGGTAAAGTTTGGAAAACCACAGGATTTCTGACTTATGTAAATCCTATTTAAGGGTGGGGAGAAAGGCAAACGGGACTCCTCTTCATGGGCTGTCTGCCCAAGAAGAAAAACTGAAGGCTGGGGAAAGTCTAAACTGAGACAAGGGTCCAGTCTGACAGGAATATAACTGGAACTCTGAGCCACATAAACTTTAAAACCTGCCTGCAACAATACCTTGGGTGAGAGATACTATTTGTAACTAACTTCTTTAGTGAAACTAACTTAATTTGTGATGGATTTCATTTGCTAAGTAATCTGCTTTGCTTTGTTTTGTTTGGTTACCCCTTTTACCACTATCTGCCTTCTATAGTTAATAAAATTTTTTGTTTATTAAACCTAGCTTCTGTCATTTCTAATGGTGTGTGTGTGTGTGGGGGGGGGGGGGGCAGGGGGGAAGAAGTGTGCACACTTCTCTACATTGAGGGAGGGAACACATTTCATAATATATCTTTGGGTCTGCACTCCAAGGGAGGTGGACATCTGAGTGCTGGAGCAAGTACCTGAAGCTGCATCTTCCCAGAATTTAATCTGTATCTGGGTGTGGCCCTGCTTGTGTGTGTGTGTGTTAGAGGAGGTTTTAAGAGCCAGGCTCAACAAGACAGGTTAAAGGGGGCCCACGCTGGCAGAACAGGTAGACTCCGTGTATCTCAACACATCCAATGACTTCCCAAGGGGTCCAACCCATCACAGGAACATTCTTAACTGAAATGCTGCATTAAGGGTTTTTTTTTGTTTGTTTTTTGTTTTTGTTTTTCATTTTTTCATTACATAAAAGAAATGTGGTAGAAAATGAAAATTGTCCATGTTCTATGAGGTCTCAAAAATTAGTGATTAGGTACACATTGCAATACATACATGGCATGTTTGTGTTTCTGGATGGGTGTGTGTACAGACTTTCTAATAAACATCTAATCAGATACATATAGGCAGCTGAACTTCAAAATATATGCATGACTGTGTGTTTGTATTTGACTGGTTCAGTAAAGCTGTATCACTGTAGAAAATGATGCACTATTTTCATTTTGTTATAACTTTACTTCAGTCAGTTTTTATCACAGTTGGCAAAATGTGTAATCTTCATTGAGTAACTGTATTCCTGGGAGAAGGGATGGTCTAGTGGGCAGGGTACTACAATGGGATACTGGAGACCTAGATTCAATTTCTGGCTCTGCCACTGCCTTCCTGCATTACTTTGGACAAATCCATTCACCCTTTCTATACTTTCATTACCCATCTGTAAATTGGGGATCACGGTTAATCCCCCTCTTGTCTAACTGGATAATATGTTTGTAGACACTATCTTTTTACTATGTTTGTAAACGTAGTTGGGGACTTGAATTGCAGTGGAGTTCTTGAGCACTACTACAATATAAATGTTTACAAATTGAAGTCTAAAATAGCCTCTTTTGAACACACATCTGAACAATATCCTTAAATTGTGTATGTGATGCTTCCTGGGGGCATCTGGGGTAGTGAAACATCTCACTCCAACAGCCCTTAGTGTGCTTTGTCTGTCACTGCTTGGGGTCAGTGCCCAGGTAACACAAGCACTCCCTTCCCAACCTACTAAGGAACTGTCTTAATGGGTTGGGAGGGGACCTCCCAACTGTTCTTCTGCAGGTTAGTGATAGGCAAGCTCCAGTCCCCGAGCCCTTCAAGCATTGCCTTGGAATGTTCAGCTACTGTTCTCTGGGACGCTCACAGATCCACTGTTCTCAGAGGAAAGCTACACCTCAGCTTACCAGGATCACTGCTCTGCTTAACTCATGTCCCTTAGAGTTGTTTACTTGTTTTCACTATAAACTTAGATATTCTTCTGTCTCAAAGATTAGCACATCCAAAATATTTCTCCCAACTTATAATAGCCAGGCTTGCTGTGACCCTGTGTTAATAAGACAAGCATGCTGGCTGCTGGTCACTTATGTGAAGCATACAATGTCTCCCTGCAGTCTCCTGGTACACCCGACTAATTATTTTATCTTCATCATAAACAAGACCCCCTCCTGCTCAGTGTTCCTTTCTGGAGATTTTGCAATCTCTTGTTGACTTCAGTTTTGATTAGCTGGTAGGTCTGTGTGCAAGTAGACTTGCCCTGTAAGACAGTCATGGTCAGCCAGAGAAACAATTGTCTGCTGCCTGACCAGAATCTATACCTTTCTGGTGACCTGGTAATTTAACATACCTCAAGAACGCAGTAGATACATAATGTTTAAAATTACTATGATGACCACTGGGCTATGGGCTCTTAACAGAAACTTTACATGCTGTCTTTTGGCTAACTATTATACAAACATCAGATCCCTATTCACCCCTCATCCCCTCTACCAGTTGTCATCAGTGGGTCCTTAGGTCTCAGTATACACCAACTTTTTAATGATTTATATTTCATATAAATAGTTAAACTAAGAGCTGAATGTCATGGACCTACTCACTAGACATGACGTATGACTAAATGAAACAGGATTTCCCCCTAAATTTTACAATACTTAAAATCAAGTTTTCTCTTTAAATTCTTTTTGTTTCAGCTGCCCCTATTGTGTTGCCTAATCATAGTGGACAGGTGAATGGAATAGAATAGCAAATAAATGGTAGGCAGGTATAAGAACATTCTTGCAAACTTAACTAAAAATGAAATTGCTTTTGTTGAATTGTGGTTTTGAAGCTGAGAAATATGAATTTTGAAATCATAGCAGCCAGTATATAGAAAAGTCTTTTCTGGACATTTTATCTCCATCTCATTTGTGAAAGAAACTTGTTTCTCTGCATGATCTTCCACAATAGGAAATTTCTGATGAAACTCTGTTCCCCACAAACTGACATCAGTGCTTTGAATGTGCATATACATTTTTTGTTGTTGTTGTTGAAGGATGTCATGTACCATCAGCATCTCCACAGATAGTTGGCATCTTTATAAATACTATTTGACAAAGGAAAATTTGGAAATATCACTAATGAAATTACTAAGCAATAATGTATTTTACCTATTTTTGATTGAACTTTTTAGTAAAAGATCTTCTCCAAAGCATATTATACATTTTTAAACTAGATTATATTTATATATGTATATTTAAAGTGTATATAACAATACAATTTATGTATAATCTGTGCTAGTTGCGGGATATTCATCATTTTATTTAATACACTCCTGAAAGGTGATCAGATTCTACAATGATGAGGGCAGTGTGGGAACCATGAAAATAGCCAAGTTAATCATTTATATTGGCACTGGCAAATGTTTGTAATCTCTGCAATACCTCATTTAATAAGCTGCTGAAAGGTAGTCCCTGAATTTATTAATCCAAAAGCCATAAATTTAAATTCATATAGTCCAGATTCCACTACAAAAGCAGATTTATTTATTTTTAAACTAGGCATCAGCATCTAAGAGAACTGGCCAGCACTCACAAATCAAATCTGGTGTGCTTATGAATGTTGCAACCCTAACGGCTCCCGTAAGTCCTCTATTTGGGATATAGGTTATGGGTGAGTCTGAATGATAGCATTTTGTTTTCTGTAATCTACATATATTCTCATGGTTTTGTGTTTTTTGGTTGTTTTTTTTTTTTTAAGTACCATTACAATATCAGGGGCTTTTTGGCGTAGGCCTTGAGTACACTGCCACTTTACAGCACTGAAATTTTCTTGCTTGAGATGTGAGAAAACACCCCCCCTGAGTGCTGCAAGTTTCAGCACTGTAAAATGGCAGTGTAGACCAGGGGTTGGCAACCTTTCAGAAGAGGTGTGCCTAGTCTTTATTTATTCACTCAAATTAAAGTTTTCACATGCCAGTAATTTTGATATTTTTAGAAGGTCTCTTTCTATAAGTCTTTACATACAACAATAGTTCAATTATATATTAAAGTAAATAAGGTTTTAAAATGTTTAAGAAGCTTCATTTAAAATTTAAATTAAAATGCAGAGGGCGCTTCCTCCTCCCTGATCAGTAGCCAGACCTAGGCAGCGTGAGTGCCACTGAAAATCCACATGAGTGTCGCCTTCGGCATGCGTGCCATAGGTTGCCTACCCCTGTTGTAGACAGTGCACCAGTGCTGGAAGCTATGCCCCTTGTGGGGGTGACTTTTTTACAGCGCTGGAAGAGCTCTCCCAGTGCCGGTGCCATGACTGCGCAGCCACGTTAAAGCGCTACTGAGACAGCTTTAAGTTGCTAGTGAAGACATAACCTTTTTGTCGATACCCTCCTTTCAAGCAAGCTTCCCTTCTGGAATTATTTCTGCATTTCCTCTTTAGTGTGGTATGTGCTGCTAAGCAATGGGTCAGGCCCCAAGGTTTGAACAGAGAATAGTGCACAGTCTTGTCAGTTAAACCATGCTGGTTGGAAAATACCTGTTTTTGTGATGCTTTAAAAGGGTGAGTATTTCTTACTTTGGGTTGGATTTAAACCCTCCCCAAACTCAATGCTTTCCAGAGGAGTTTCTCCTCTGTTTTCTTAGACCAAATCAATTAAAGGGGGTGGATAACATTTTCTCATTGCGATAAATCATGTTTACTGCCCTCTTCCTTTCATGGTAAGATCTTAATCTATAGACCTGCACATCTTCTTTGCCATTGGGCTTCCTTACATTATATGTGACTTAATTCATTCTTTCAATTGTCTCTCAAGGTGCTTCCCAATAATCCTTTGTTTTTCCTCACAGGAATCCGCATTTATACCAGATCACCAATATCAAACTTCTGAGTTTCCAGATTTTTCTTAGATTAAATCTAACAAACAGAATTTTCTCTATTTTAAATTCTCTTTAAAACAAGTGACTCATTTCCCTATTGGCTGTCCTGTTTCCTCAGTATTGCCCTTTCAAAAGCCTCAAATCAAATCTAGGGGTCCCCTCACCTGGCTCCGATACAGGGGATCAAGGGGGCACACCCAGTAGATTCTTGAAGAACACTTCCTTATTCATATAAAAAGTAAGGAAGTAATAGGTCTCAATCGTTTTCACACCAGGAGATGTAGATTCTTAGCATAGCTTTTATATTCCATTAAATCTTGCCTATTAGTTTCTAGGTGATAAGGAGCAGCTTTTATATGCTTCACTCCATGTCATTCCTGTAAGGTTTTAAATATTTCAGATGTGAAGTTTGTGCCATGGTCTGACAAGATTTTATGGCAAATGGTGAATAAAGTTGTAGCTACTGATTCCATTTCAATATTAAAGCTGTGGATTCAGGATATCTAGAATACTCTACAAGAAGTATATATCTTTCCATTCCTGCAAGGTTTATTGAGCAATCCCACACTATCTACAGACACTCTGCAAATGCTTCTTTAATAATGGGAAAAGGCTGCAGTGGCACTTTGCAATGCCCTTTTAATCCCTTATGTTTCTGATTTCCCCCCCCCCCACTCCTGACAGTCCTGCAGATGGGCAGTCAAGGGCTATCTGGAGCAATTCTCTCCTGTATCTTTCAAGTATAACTTGAAAATCTTATCGGGTACCTCTTCCCTACAGGAGCATCCCTACAGAAAAACCTTGCATAAAAACATCTACCTTTTTCCTTCCCTAGCTGGCGCATCATTCTGAGCTGCAATCCTCCCTTCTTCCAAAGAAGTATCAGCTTGCTAAGTACAGTAAAACCTCGATTTAACGGACTAATTCGGGCGAGGGGGTGTCCGTTAAATCAGAGAGTCTGTTATTTAATAACAAAAAAACCCCGAGCTATTGGAGCAGCAGCCCGACTGCCACAGGGCCGGGGCGGCAGCTCCGCAGCCCGCCCGCTGCCGAGACCCGGGCGGCAGCCGGGAGCCGTCAGCCAGCCTGCCCGGGTCCCGGCTGCTGGGACCCGGGCGGGAGCTGTCAGCCAGCCCGCCCGGGCCCCGGCTGCTGGGACCCGGGCAACAGCCGGGAACCGTCAGCCAGCCCGCTGGGAATCGGGCAGGAGCCGGCAGCCCACCCGGGCGGCAGCCGGGAGCCGGCAGCCAGCCCGCCCGCTGTCTGGACCCGGGCGGCCAGCTGGAGCCGGCAGCCAGCCCTCGACAAATGGATTTCGGATGCATCAGACTTGCTTAGAAATTTTGTCCGTTGCATCCGAAGTCCGTTAAATCGAGGTCCGTTAAATCGAGTGTTTACTGTAGTCACAAACTCCTTTGTGTTTCCTTTCAGCCCAGCACAGTCTCTAGTACAACAGAAGAATTTTCAAGTTCTTCCACAAGGCAAAGTGCTATTCTCCTCAGATAAAGGACTTGAGGGCATTTCCTCCCCTTCCCAGACTTGCTAGCTGACCACAGACAAAGAAGGTGAATCAGAGCTGCACTTTCTCTGGGACCTGGTTATAACATTAGCATGCTTAGACATGGCTAAAAATAAAATGTTATCTATTAAAATATCAGCAGGCAGCAAATTCTTGATGACAACCACACTGTCACCCGTAAAATCTTCCCACTTAAGGTGCACTTTAGCCAGAGTTGTGGGTGCAGATTGTGTGGTGACCTTAAGTTTTGCACAATTTGGTTTTATATGGCCTGGAGCCCCACAGTGGTGGTAGACTTCCAGCTTTCTCTTAGAGTCTCTTAAAACTGATCTCATAAGTTTCAGGTCTTGTGCCAGCTATATTTTCAATACATGCTGTCATGATTACAGGGCTAGCTGCATCTCTGTTCCTTCTGAGTACACCCCCTCCAGAAGTCAGACTTCTTGCCTTTACCTCTGAGGCGGAATCACTTGAGTCTCCTACTCTTAGATCAGGTCTGGAGCTATGGTACTATGTGTATCAACCATGCTGAGCCCCCGATGGAAACCTAGGAAGGTCTAATATCTTCAGACACATCACCAAGTCCTGGGTGGCAGCCTGATATGAGTATGACAGCAGTTCCCTTGGGTTTTGTCTACACAAATCCCTACTTCACTGCATACTGTTGTGTGAATCTACCCTACACTAGCATGCTGTGCACTAAGTGTTTATGTAAACTCTGCTGGTGCCACACAGATACTTCATGTGCAGCAGGCTAGAGATGCTGGCATGCTGCAAACTAAGTGTTCATGTACATGAGCCCTTAGAGGGGGAGAGTCCATTTTTATCTAGCTAGTCTTGTTTTGGTTTCTCAGTTCTTGGGCATTTTAGCCCTGCTAGTCCAAAACTAGTTTGGTGGGATTAGTAGGTCAAACCAGTCAGGACCAGTGGCTTTTCCACTGTCCTGTAACAATGTCCAATTGTTTGCTGAGAGAGGTCTTATTTCAAGTAAATCTTTTACTGCCTTGCATGTTTCCGAAAAACATTGTTGATTTACCCCTGTATAATTATACAGTAAACATCCCAGTAATCAGGTCACCTTACAATATTTATGAAGTATTATAGGGCAGTCAAGCTTCCTCCACATGTGCTTTAATCTCTCACAGTATAGATTGTAAATAGAATGTCTACCTTTGATTCCAAGAATATGTATGTTTGTTCATAATGAATGGAAAAATGACACATTTTCCCCTTTAGCTCCTCATCAACACCTTTTGAAAATCTATCAAGGTGCAGGCTTGTCACAGGATGACTAATTTTGCTGGTACAATTTTTCTAAGTTTTTGTCTCTGGCTAGCAGACACCTTTATAAAGCAAATCAGTGATTAGAATGGAAAATAAAACAAGAAAACAAAGGATGATGTCTGTAAATTAAAAAAATATTTAATGGAATGCTCAAGGAACTTAGAAAACCCCTCAAACTGGTAAATATAATAATTCCTAAACACATACAGTATTGTTTTACAGGAGTGAAATATTTGCAAACAAGAATATGGAGAAGAATAAATTCTTCTCAGTTTGATACATGTTTCCTAAACAAATCATGAGTTTTCCTTTGCTATGGGAGTGGAAAGCAGAGACCAAAGTTATGCAAAGTCTATTACTTTATTATTTGAATTGATTTATCTGAGAATTAAATAATCATGTTCTCTTCCTGAGGAAGTGAGGAGCAAAAAGATGGAAGAACAACTTTACCATACATGGAAAGGGAGTCAGATGCCTGTAATAAATATAGAAGAAAAATATACATAAAGCATCTTAAATAATAAGGGAATGACATTTATGTACCCTCTTAAACAGAACTATTTTTTTCTTCAGTTCAAAGGTCTATTCAAGTCTGTTTTGATGAAATAGGAAATAATGACTGATTAAAAGAGGAAAAACCTCCCAACAATGCTAAGGAAATAAAGTTAACATCTTAGCAGTTGTTAAATTGTATTTATTCACATTAAAGGTTTCCCAGGAGTGCTGATGCTGTCAGTGGGTCAAGTGAAGTCCAGACAGATTGTAGGGAATTCAATCTTGATTACAGACAACTATTGAGGCAAGTGCCTTTTTTAGTCGGTAGACCATGGTGACTAGGTGCTTTAAAGAGTAGAACCTGCTAGGCTCCTATTTTTCATTTTGGGACTTAATGCGTCTATAAATCACTGAAAATGGGTAAGGAACCTAATCTGTCCGCTGAAATTTTCAGTGTATTTTTTCTGAAAAAAAGAAAAACTTTGTTATTGGACATTTTATTATTGGACATTGCATGCAGCAGCAATTCATGTAGTTGAAGATGTATAAAGGTTTTCATTCAGACACTTCCTCTCATCCCCTGTCTTTTGTTCATAATTTGCAATTTTTTTTTTAACTGAAATATTCAAGTCTTTGATTCTGCCTGAAGGTGACTTCCTAAAAGTCTGGTGTGTGTGTGTGAGAGAGAGATTTCATAATGCTTGATAAAGAAGTCTATGGGATGGCGGGTGTGGAGAAATACTTTTTTCCATAAAGTAAAAGTTTTTATTTATTTATTATGAACAGCTTGGCAGGTGAAATGACGTGGTCTACAAAGTTGAGATTTAGCACGGAAGTAGCTCACATTGGGTTATATTGAATTTGATGTGATTCAAAAATCAGGTCAAAAGCCTGTAGTTGGGTGCACTAAGAGTCTGGTCTTGCTGCATATTTAGAAGTTCATAGCAGTAAGAATAATTAAACATTGGAACAGCTTACCGAGGGAAGGTTGTGGACTCCACATCATTTGGAGTCTTTAAAACAAGATTCAATATCTTTCTAAAAGACATGTTTTAATCCAGTTTGAGAAAAATTCTAGGGCCAGTGTGTGCAGAAGGACAGGGTAGATACTCATAATGATCTGTGCTGGCCTTTGGATGTATGAAGTGTACTGAAGGTTTACATGGACAGAGGCAAAGGATTATCAGGACTCCTGGGTCAGTCCTTGCAGAGCTTGTAGGATGCACAGTGATTGGGAAAGGAAAAGGTGGGGACTGCAGCACACCTTAAAAGGTTTGTAGGTCAGAGTTCTGCTCTTCTCTACCCTAGGACTCCATGGTAAAGTAAATTCCAAAGAAAGTTACAAGCGACTTGTCTAAAACTTAGCTGAAGCTTCACTTGTTTAACTTTGCTCCTGAGGTGGGTGAAATGATCCATATTGTACAGTCTGCGCACAGCCACTTCTGCAATGGAAGATCACTTTTTAAACTGTGCAGATCTACAGCACATAATGGTTCAGGGCAGAAAATGAAATAGTCCTTCTCCAAGGGAAACAGTTGAGTTTTAGGTTAAATAGATTTTAAATATTTCATTTGAATTTATCCAAGACACTGGGGTTAGTAACACAAGCCTGATGCTGCTTAACTTGTGAAAACATGCAAGGTTAGAGTCTCAGGTAATATGACTACACTGCTGCATGGAAGGGATTTGATGTTTTAAATGTCTTGCTTTCAGCATAAAATTCAAAATACCAGAGAGAACCATTATATCAGTAGTGGTTGAAGACTTAAACCTTTATTTTACAGGTTTTGTTCTGTTTGTTTTCAGCATGTGTACAGTCACAACGGTTGACGCCAGGAAAACTTTTGTCTTGGGAAGACAATGTCACGAGTAAAAGGTTCTGTTAAAATGGCTGTGTTTATATTCTTCTTTGGGCGGGGGCAGCATTAATCACTTACAGGTACTGAGGTATAATGTGTTGTCATCCTGTTTTAAAAATTACAAGGAAATTTCTGTCAGGCACAGCTTTCTCTGGTCCATGTATAGAAATTGAGATATGGTATGTATTCTGGTGAGAAACATTTAGTTGGTTTAAAAAATAATTACATTTAATCAGCTGGTCTTTTTTCTGTTATGTTTTCAAGCTCTTCTTCCAGATGAAGTTTACTTGTTTGACTTCTATACCTAGCCCTATTTACAAGTGATCAGAGAGGGGGACTTACCAATTTTCATGCAGCTTTGTTTGTCATATTGTTTTCTTCATTTCTTGGAAAAGGGCACCAACCTGTTCAGATGGCTGAAGCTGTTTATATAGGACTGTTTATAAAGGTAGGCAGGTTAATTGAAACTGGCAGAACCATAATGCTTTCCTTGGAGGCTGACGCAGATGGTTTCAGATAATATAGGGATACTGTTTTCACCTATAGCCAAGAATCAGCTTGAGGAATTTGTATGCCCTTATTTTGAGCTGTTTAATTGATGCAGGTAATGGGAACAGATATCCTTTAGGAAACCTCTCATTTCCATATAAATGAGCAAAGATATAAGAAGGCAGTGTCTGTAGCTTTCCAGTCTACTAGACTTTAAATTTCAGTTGTTGCGTAAATAGCTCATAAGGGGCAATGAAGATAACGAACAGTCTCTTGCCAAAATGACACCCCTCCTTTCATGTTTCAAATATTTATAAAACAAAGAGTCTAAGTTTATCAAATTTTAATACTGGGATGTCCCTTCTGGATATTTCTCATGTAGATAGATGCAAATGGAAAACTACAATAATATGTGGCTCTGGGGGGTTAGGTTTGATATTGTAGGTGTTTAAATCTTAATGTTGTTTTGCTGTGAAATTCAATTTTTTTATTTAGTGAAAATGGATATTTCTTGTACCATAAAGGATAATTTTCATCATAGTTCAACTATTTATGATCCTTCACAGTGTGTTGTCCTGTGAATTATTTTAGACTATACTCTATATCCCAAATCATAAATGAGATATTAAAGCATCTGATTCAGACTGGAGCCTAATGAAACCCGTACATGGTGACCAATCCCAACTTGATACCGAATTTCTAATAATTATTTTTTATTGGTTTTTTGCTTTGTTAGCCACTTGACTACTCATTCTATATGATAGCCCCATTAAATCCCTATTTCTCTAAGAATATGTGAAATATACTACATCAAATCTTTATTTGATATATCAAAATGACTACGCCACCTTTTTTCCACTGATCTTCTCTATTAATGAAAGAAATTAGGTCAGTTTGGTATAATTTGTGTGACTGTCTATAGTTTACTACTTTTGTCTTTTTGTTCATTTAGGTACTGTCAAATCAACTATTTTGATCGTTCTGTTTATCACACAGAAGTAAAACAATGTTTTACAATCCTCTGTGTCAATCCCTTGTCTGTCTTAATATTAATTACTACCTTAGCCCTTTTCAAGCCCTATTGGACTTCTCATTCATCCTAAATGCTCCAAAAAAATTGTTTTTATCCATTAAGCTTGGAGTACGTGCTTTCCATAGTAATAAGTCAAAATACATAATTATGTGCCTGTGGTATGTAACATATACTTCAGTAATTCTAGATACTATACAGTGAAAATTTTAAATCTGCATTATATATGCATTTCATTATGCTAATGCACCTTAAAATTTGCATAAAAATGCATGCAGGGAACAGATAAAGGGAATTGATGATTTTGGTATGGATACATTAGTTCCCCTTCCCCTTTCTTTAAACAGTCTAGTGAAACCTTCATTGGTCTTGCTACTTTGAACCATTCAGGTTACCTAGGTACTTTCCAATGTGTTCCTTTCTGAACATGCCTTATCCGACATCTTTCCCCATTCTGTGATTTTTTTTTTTTTTTGCATAAAGTATTCTGTTACTATTATCTGTGGTGATCCTTACATTTTGCTCTGTCTTCCCTTTATTGCACGCCAAAAACATATACCTACACACTTAAAAATTTGAATACAAGGGGATGATCTTCATGTAGAACATAAACATCCCTGCCCTTTCCCCTTGCTCTCTCTCTTGAGCAGTTGTATATACCCTTGTATATTCAGAAGGCTTTTGACGAGGCCTGGTACCAAAGGCTCTTAAGCAAAGTAAGCAGACATGGGGTAAGAGGAAAGATCCTCTCCTGGATTAGTAATGGATTAAAAGAGAGAATAGAGAGAAGTAAACAGTGGTATCCCCTATGGATTTGCATCAGAACCACTGCTGTTCAACATATTCATGAATGATCTGGAAAAAGGATAAACAGTGGCAAAATTTGAAGACAATAACTATCCTAACTAAGTTTATAAATCCAAAGCAGCCTGCAAGGAGTTAGGTTATCAGAAAACTGTTAACTGGGCAATAAAATAGCAGATGAAATTGATAAATGCAAAGTAATGCACATTTGAAAACATAATCCCAATTACACGTGCAAAATGATGACCTCTAAATTAGCTGTTACCATTCAAGGAATAGATCTTGGAGTCATTGTGGATAGTTCTCTGAAAATATCTGCTCAATTTGCAGTGGACACAGGTTCCTGTAACTAAGGGTGCTGGAGGTATTACCACATCCCCTGGCTTGCGACGATTTCCATCGTATACGGGATATAGTTTGGTTCAATGGCTCCCAGGACCCCAATTCTACAAATTGTTCCAGCACTCCTGACAGTGGTAGTCAAAAAAGCTAACAATGTTAGAAACCATTAGGAAAGGCGTAGATTTTAAGACCATAAATATCATAATGCTACTATATAAATCCATGGTATGTCCACATCTGAACACTGTGTGCAGTTCTGATCGTCCATTTAAAAAAAATTAGAATTGGAAAAGGTACAGAGAAGGACAACAATGATTTGGGGTATAAACAGCTTCCATAATGAGGAGAGATTAAAAAGACTGACCTTTCAGCTTGTAAAAGAGATGACTAAGGGGAGAGGATACGATAGAAGTCTATAAAATCCTTATTCATTTTCTCCACACGATTCATGAAGTGTTATTTAACCCTTCACAAATGCAAGAATGAGGCATCGCCCAAATAATTAATAGGCAGCAGGTTTAAAACAAATGTACGGAAGAACTTCTTCAAACAAAGCATAGTCAGCCTGTGGAACTTCTTGCCAGGGGATGATGTTAAGGCCAAACTATCACTGGGTTCAGAAAATAAATAGATTAATGTATGGAGGATAGGTCCATCAGTGACTATTAACGGAGATGGTCATTGATGTAACCCCATGCTTTGGGTGTCCCTAGCCTCTGACTGTCAGAAGAGGGGAGTGGATGACAGGATGGATCACTTTAAATTGCTCTATTTTGGCCACTATTGGAGGACCACATACTGGGCTAGGTGGACTATTGTTCTGAGCCGGTTCTTATGACATTCCAGACAAGTATGATCCAGCCACCCACCATTTCTCTGCTATGTTACTCCAATTGTTCTGTTTGTGTATTAAGATTTCTAGATCTTCCTGCTAATTTGACATATTTCTTGTGCTCATCTGATAAAGAAACATTGCAGATTTGTTTTAATGCTACTCCTACCTCTTATAGCCTGTGTTATGTCGTTGGTGCTTATTGTATTTCTCAGTTCAGTTGAGATTTTTGCTTCCTAAACACCAGTTTGGTGATAATTATATTTAGTGCCTGAAAGGGAGGAACCTGACTCAAATGGAATAATCACGCCGGGTAAATGAGGAATGCAATCATTTTTTTTTTTTTTTTTTTAATTCTACTTTTTCCTTATTTGAATGTCCTAGTGTTTGCTATTACCTTTGAAGTATAAATGAGAGGAAAAACTGATTTTTCTGTTAGGTACCGTATTTTTCATCTTATAGGACGCTCCGGCCTATAAGACGCCCCCTCGTTTTTTAATAAAAAAGCCGGACCCAAAAAAAAAAAAAAAAAAAAAAAAAAGCGCCTCGCTCTCCCGTCCCCGCCGCGCGGGCGGGCTGCCGAGGTTCCCCCCTCCCCACCGCGGGCGGGCTGCCGGGAGCGTCCCGGTTCCCCCCTCCCCGCCGCGGGCGGGCTGCCGGGAGCGTCCCGGTTCCCCCCTCCCTGCCGCGGGCGGGCTGCCGGGAACGCTCCCGGCAGCCCGCCCGCGGCGGGGAGGGGGGAACCTCGGCAGCCCGCCCGCGCGGCGGGGACGGGAGTGCGAGGCGCTTTTTTTTTTTTTTTGCCCTATAAGACATTCGCCCTATAAGACGCACCAACTTCCCCCCCCCCCCGTTTTGGGGAAGAAAAAGTGCGTCTTATAGGGCGAAAAATACGGTATTCATCAACAGGGAGTCTCTGTGATGTGCTGCAATTACTTTGAAAAAAGAGTAAGTTTAAATAAAATACGTGAATCAATGCTAAGTACATAGGTCTACAAATAACCTTGTAAGAAATAGGAAAAGTGGATTGAAAATGTTAATGTATTTTAAAATTTTTAGGAATTGCTTAGTGAAAGAGGAGGAGATTGTCAATCTCCTTATTTATGGTTTGAAATCAACTGGAGTTATAGGTGTCTATTTCCTTTTAGGATCCATTACTGCAGGAGTAGTAATCTTGCCTTGAGATTAAACCATAAAGAAGCTTTTCATTTTAAAAAAAAAAAAGTGTATTGTGAGGAAAGCATAAGTAGTAGAGAGATGCCTATTCCCCAACCCCAGAAATCCGAACACCAAATTTGAAGTTCAGATGTGGCTGGTGTTTGGATGGCATAATTGTAAGGACAATATAAATGCTGACATCAAATGTTGCAGGATGAGCCCTTCTCTGTCAAACTGATTCTTACAGATGAAAGCCACAGACTTTTCCAGTTAAGAACATCTGATTCCTTTAAAAAATATAGTTGAAAGATAACTAAATTGTTTGAATCTCTCAAGGCAAAATATCCAAAACAATGTGAAATTCTGTGAACTGCTTTATTAAAATTTATGATTTTACTAGAAACAAAACAAAAAAAGTGTCCCTGGCCTCTGATAGACATGGAGCTGCTATGTAATAATTTTATGAACAGTGATCTGTTCAGTGAGATCGTAACTGAATCATTTTGTTGGTTTATTGGGTTTTCCAATGTGAATGTACTGGTTTAGTTTAATACTGTGCTGTTGGGAAAAACAAGCAGGAATCAACACAATAGCTCTAGATAAGCAACTTCCCAACAAATACTTGGGTGTGATTACAAGACAATGGCTGAGCTATTAGCAGTGAAGATACTACTTCCAGGCTCCAACCAAAGGTTACACAGTGTTTTGCTTAGAGGTCCAAGGTGCACTTAGGACTTGCCCACATGGTGGGCACACTAGCATGGTACACATTAGATGGTCTCTGTAGACCCTGCTGGTACACACTAAACAGAGCACTACATTAAAGTGCATCAGCAGGATCTACAGAGACCATCTAATGTGTACCATGTTAGTGTGCTTTAGAAGTCAAGCCCCCGCTCTGTAGAGTGCATTACTATTCTGTGTAGACAAAATCCTAACTGGTTAAAAAGATATTTTGGAGGGAGGGCTTGGGATGATGGCAGTGAGCTGTTTGTGCAGGGGACAGACTAATATGGACTTAGACAGGAACTGGGGTGGTATCTGAAGCAGTTGGGCCTTCTTGAGATCCAGGAATGGTAAGCCTGGATGTGTTTAGACGGTTTGTTCTAAGATCTTTTTTCTCTGGAATGCTTTGATTCTAGATAAACAAGGCTACCTGGTCCCTGAATACCATGAGTCATAGCTCCCAACGCGTGGAACTACAGGTAGTGAATCTTAAGTTGGGCATGCTTAGATAGTCATGGTTAGTACCAGGAGACTTCAGCCCCAGGTTGCAGTCTGAGAGTGGAAGAATCATATGATTCTTCTTAGAGTAGTGTCCCTATGGGTGCTCTACTGTAGGTATGCTTGTGTCCCTGCACTGATGATTGGAGAACTTTCTTAGCAGTGTGAGTTAGACCTGTATATGCACTGTTCTCTCCTGATTCTGTGTCATGAGGCTAACCTCCCTTCAGTTCCTTCTCAACCACTCGTGGCTAGACCGAACTGTTTGCAGTCAATTAGCACCATTCCTTTAATTTGTATTTCTATAGTTGTAGTTTTTCTTATTTTTTACCTTTTAAAAACCTTTTTTTTTAAAAAAAAAGTTTAGTTTCTTACCCTCCTCAGGGAACCTTCCCACAATGATGCATGCCAGGCTTCAAGAAGTGCTTCTCTCTTGCAAAGAGGCCCTGGCACAGACAAGCGCTCCCAGTGCATTTGCTGCCTCAGAGAAGGCCCAATTCAACAAAAGTGTGGTCTTTACCAGCAACTCAGGACCTGGGTTAGTAAGGATAGAGAACACAGGCAGAAGATTATCTTCATGAAGGTGGCTCTTTGACCCTCTCTGCACCCGCTCCATGAATCACCTGGCAAATATGAGTTTTTCCCACAACTCTAAGACTCTCAGGGTCTTAAAAACAGTGGGTAGAAGAAACAAACCACTAATCCCTGTCACAATTAATCAAAAAAGAGTGGGAAGTGCCTACAGTGAGCCCCGAGATAGCTGTAAATGTTCTCTGGTGTGCTTGGTATCCTCTGTGCTGCCAGCACTGAGATCTCAGGCTGGTGCCCATGGCTCACGGAAGTCCTCCAAGGCAGATACCATTGACAAGCCTATGGACCCGATGGAGATGGGCATGGGCATAGACTCAGAGGCACTGAGGGACAAAGACAGAAGTAAGCACTCCTGAGAAGGCACCGGTATGCAATTCTGCATCGGTATTGTCCTCGACACTTCATCCAGCACCAGAGCGCCTCGTATGGACAAGATCCCCATCCCCTCTGGTACCGCCAACACCACCAAGTCATTTGGCACTTCTGGAATTCTAACACACCAGAGACTTCCATGTAACAGATGTACCAGGGTCTCCTTGGTGCTTGGACCTCTGCACCAAGTCTTTGCTTGGTGTGGGAATCTTTCCCACTGCCCTGCCCTGCTTTCCTATTCTCCACTGAATGCTCTGACAGTAAACCGAGGAGGTGGCATCACAGTACTCCTTACAGGCTCCTTATGGTGCCCAGTGACAGCAGGTCAGTTGAAGATATTCTCAGATGGCACAACTAGCTTGTAGTAATATTTACAATATTTAAAATAAATTTGTAGTTACAATATTTAATTGTGCAATAGAAAACTTGTCAAGCTAATGTACTAAATATCCAGTATAATTTAAAGGGAAAACATAAATAAACTTGCTATATTATCTAGTTGTAAACAAATTAACCAACTACTTGGTATGGCCATTAATATGCACCACCACTGACTTCTATGCCACCACCACTGTGGCCATACTGAGACCCTTGAGCTGCATATTATTGCTGCGTCTCTCAAGCCTCTAGCCCCACTTGAGCCCTTGAGGCACACACCCTTTCAGCTGTGGCATCCTAGGCTTCAGAACCTCTGGATGAAATCATAGAGGAACAGGAAGGCAGCACTGAGGAAGAAATGACCCCGAGGACCATTTCCTCCTCCTCCTCCTCCTCTTCCTCCTTTGATGAGGCCATTATGCCTCGTCTCTGGCAGATGCCTTTTTTTCCAAAAACAGTGATGGACACCCCCCAAATACTGCTAGTGGTCAAGGACACCCACCATTGTCTCCTTCACATACTCCACTCCGTCCTCTTCCTCAACGATTGCTCTACTGTTACCTGCTCATTTTAAGGCATCTCGCCTATGCCGTGCCGAGGGCTCAACATCTGACCCGATCAATGTGGTTGCATGTCGATGTTGCAAAGGACAGAGAAATAATTGATCCTTGTGAAACCATTAGTGAGTGGCATAGTGGTGGTGGTCACTATTGGTTGGGTGCGTCCTCCAGAATGTATCTGTGCCACATCTCTCAGATGAGACAGCAGTATGGTCTGGGCAACAGTACTGAATGCTGCAGAGGTGTCCAGAGGGTCCAGTAGGATTTCAATTAACAAGAATAGATCATCCATCAATGCAATTAAAAGTAGCTCCAACTTCATGTCTTGGCCTTAATACAGATTTTGCTGGGTCTAGATGGGCTTATATTTGCTCTTTAACTAGCTTCTCTGTTCGCTTGCTCAGGAATGTGAGGTTGACAGTGGGTGGTAACTATTTAAAACCAGAGTATCCAGGATGGGTTTCTTCAGTTTTGGTCAGGATATTGCATGTTTAAAGGAGGAAGGGCAGATTCTTTCTCTGAATGATTTATTGGCTGTTACAGTAAGCAGTGGCACTAGGAAAGGCATGAGTAGCACCCAATATTGGGTTGAAATTCCTTTATGGTGTCACTTAATTTTTGAATGAATGTACTAACTCCAGGGATGCAAGGAGATTTTGGTTGGTGTTATAGTGGCAGACCCAGGCCATTTGGGCTTGTTTATATGTGCATGATCATTTTGGTACAATAGAGGGATAGTTCATCATAGTGTGTGCTGCTCAGTTATGTTGAAGGCTGAAGGCACTCAGGATTGATTAAGTACTTTACGAGCTGGAAGAGCTCTTTGGGGAGGGATTTGGCAGCTTCAGTGGAGGCTGATTAGTAGGTTCTCTTGGCATCAGCCTTTGAGGGATTCATTATATTTCAGCCTGTCTGTATCAGTCTTTGTTTTCCACCCCTGGCACTCAAGTTTCTGCCCCTTTTTCTTATCTGCTACAGGGTGTCGGAAAACCAAGGAGATGTGTATGGGAAGAAGGGACCGTTTGGGACTTGTGTGTCAATTATGAAACTTATTTCTTTTATTAAATATGTTATCTGTAAACTTAGCCAGCTTGCAGAATTGCAACTGCAGCTAACAGGCTGGGTCAGCATAAGAACCCAGCTGCCCTGTTGTGCTCTCCTTTACTAGATGACTAAATGTATTTTTTATGATGAGTATTGAAGACTGAATTAAAGGAGGAGAGGCTAGTGGGCTTCTACATCCGTTCAGGGTGGTAATTTTGTTCATGGGGGCAATTTGCAGGAATGTGTAAAGATGGTTATGAGGGAAGTGGACAAGTTTTACATCAATGAGTGGGGAAAGTGCAATAGAGGGTGAGGGTGGCCAATTAGGAAGGGTGATAGCTGTCAAGATCCCCGAGTACAGTAGCTTGAACTTGATGCAGTGGATAAGAAGCTTGTTTTCGCCCAGCAAGTCAGTGCACAATATCACCACTTGGTCATTGTGCCTGTTTTCTCCACTCAGTGCTTTGAATTTTATACTGTGGGAGTTTGGTTTCTGTTAATTGGTCCACCAGGAATTAGACTATAGTCTCCTTTTCGCAGTTTGACCTGTCTCAAAGGTAGCAGTTCAACATATGAGCGAGTGTGCTCATGCGGTTAGAGCATAGGCTTGGAAATTAGTTGTGATTTATGTGCTTAGTTCTTTCACTGTGTGAAGTTGGGCAAGTGGCATTCTCTTTTCTAGAACGGGGGTAATAATACTTCCCTTCATTACAGATGTATTTGTGAGGCTTAACTAATGTTTGTAAATGTGTTGTAAACCCTTATTATAGCTGTATGCAAGCCATCGACAGAGCCATGTACTTCTCAATCTATTAGGCATATTGTACATTTATAATTATGGGGACAAAAGGTGAATTGTTTTCTTTTTACATTTTGGTGTGTTAAAGGAGCTCTTTCTTTTATAGGTAAAGACAGAGTTTTCAATACCCCTTTGTGTGAGCAAGGAATTGTTGGATTTGGTATTGGAGTTGCAGTTGCTGGAGCTACAGCCATTGCAGAAATTCAATTTGCAGATTACATTTTTCCAGCATTTGATCAGGTTAGTACCTATCAGAGGTTGTTTAGGGAAGTAAAGGGGAAACAAATTGCCTGTTGAGAATGGCTTTTCTGATTAAAATATAATCAGCTGAACCAAGTTTTATACTGAGTTTTGCAAATATGTCCACAGTGATGAGTATTACTAATGTTTAAGGCTAAGATTAGGCACGGAGATTTTTAGTAAAAGTCATGGACAGGTCATGGGCAGTAAACAAAAATTCACAGCCTGTGACCTGTCCGTGACTTTTACTTAGGGGGACCAGACAGCCAGTGTGAAAAATCGGGACAAAGTGGTGAGGGGTAATAAGAACATATACAAAAATTGGGACTGTCCCTATAAAATCAGGACATCTGGTCACCCTACTTCTAGTAAAAGTACCCATGACTAAATCTTAGTTGCACTGGGGCCAGTGCTGCTCTCCCTTTCCCATGGCTGTCACGGCTCTGACTGAGGGGCTGCTCGAGTGGCTGGCTGTGGACAGCTCTGGCAGTGGCTGGTACAGCTGGCTCTGGCATAAGGCACACTGCCTGCTGCAATTGTGGAATTTCACGGAAATCATGGAAAGTCACGGAATCCATGAGTTCCGCAACTTGTGTGATTAAACTTGCAGCCTTACTAATGTTTGCATATACTTTAATCAGAAATGTGCAGGTCCAGGCTAGAAGTTGAATTTAGCTTGCAGGGCAAGGCATCCAGAGTTGAGACCTAGCATAGTCCAGTACAAAAGACATGGTAGTGGAAACAGGAATATTTGGATTGTATCTCCAGCTTGTATAACAATATAAGTATACATGACTCATGTGAGCAGAATGGAACTAATGTGTATGTAGGATTTTAAAATTATATTTGTCTTTTTTCAGATTGTGAATGAAGCGGCAAAATATCGGTATCGCTCTGGAAATCTTTTTAATTGTGGAAGCCTCACGATAAGAGCACCATGGGGTTGCGTAGGTCATGGTGCGCTATATCATTCTCAAAGTCCAGAAGCTTTTTTTGCTCATTGTCCAGGAATAAAGGTACAGTGTTCTTCATGTTTAATTTTTATTTACAATTCACAGTATGAGGGAGAGTAAATACTGTCTGTGGAAAGACTAAGAGGGTTCAGAGCCTCTTTTGGGGTGAATTTAATCTTTTGAACCTAACTCTGTGCCTGGGAGCAAGTGAGGAAATGGATAGGAAAACTAAGGCAGTTAAGGTTAGTATCTGGTATTGAACATAGATATGTATTAATTGAAGACTACATTAAGTGCGATGTTATTGAGAATGCACAGCGTTCAGGTAATCGTAAGTTGTTCCCACTAAGCATATTTGGTATCTTGTATTAATGTACCATACACTCTGAAGGCATGTATTTAACATACTACTATCTGCACTATGGCCAGTGTAGAGTAGATTTGGAAACTGTTATTTCCCAGTTTTTATGTATCTGTAAGTCCTTAATGACAATAGTTAATTAACATAAGGTTTAGGTTGCAATATTTTAAAAGAAGAAACCGCAGAGTAAATTAATTTTTAAGTCATGTGTGTTTCATTTCCCTTCTCTTTCCAAATGTGTGATATGATATTCACATGTGCTAGGTGGAAGAGAGGAAACCTGACAAAGGGCTGGTCTACAGTAGGGGGAGGGGCTGACTGAAGATGCGCAACTTCATCTGAATAACGTAGATGAAGTAGGCGCATCTTCAGCTGACTTGCTTGCTGTCCCCATGGTGGCAGCGGTCAGCGGCGCGCTCCCCTGTCGACTCCAGCTTGCGCCTCGCGTTAAGCTGGAATTCCAGAGTCGATGGGAGCACCATTGGCGATCGATTATCGCGTCTTAATGAGACACGATAAATCAATCACCAAAAGAGAGATTGCTACCCACCGATCCAGTGGGTAGTGAAGTCATAACTTAAGTGTATATTTTCATAAACACTGTAATATGGGCTAACTCAAATATTGCTGTGTTAGGGTATCACCATTTCTAACTCCATTTCTCTCAAGTTAATTTTTACCTATGGGTTCATACCCTTGGGTTACACAGCCTCCAGCCTCTAGCACAGAGGAAGTGTTTCATCGCTTGATTAATTGAAAGACTTCTGAAGCAAAAGCAGTGTGTGCATGTAATTTTAAAATAAGTCACAGCTGTGCCTTGTTTTCTCTGGTGTACAGAGATATTCCCGACATATTTTGTATCTTATGAGCATCAGATGAGGCATAATATTTATTTCTGGGAACTCTTCCTTACCTCTTGTCGTCTTCACCTAATTTTTTTTATCATTATATACAACTGGTTCAGGGTAGGAATGCATTTTATTTTTGTATATTGGATTTCCTTAAGATATCCCAGAAGTGTCTGAGGCGTCAAGATATAATGTGTCTGGTCCACATTTGACACCCAATCTTTTCAAAACAGGAGCATAGGGAACTGTCCGTATAGCGGTTTTCACTGGGAATGTATGAGGAAGAGACTCAGATGCTTTATGACTGCTAGATTCTTATTATTCCATGACTGTGACAGGAAGCTTGGTATTGATTTTTTGTTTTGTTGCTAGGGAGAATGAAGTATTGCATATGTTGGTGAGAAAAATTTCTCTGTTAGCACAGATCTGGGAAATGAACAGTATCAGAACACTGAACAAAAGACTAATAGCAATACAAGCATCAGGTTAAGATAACTATTCCAAAAAGAATGCAGTACCGAAAATGAATACCGTATTTTTAACTTTAGATAGGAGGACATGGACACCGTAGGAAGTCTAGGGAAGAAAATCATCAAGGTGTGTCCAACTCAAAATATGATGATGCTTTCATCCAAGATAGGCACTTGAATATTAATTCCTTAAAGTCAGCCCATCTTCCTGTCAACTGTCAAGCATCTTTCTGTTTTGATGGATAGATAGTTTAAACAACCTGACATTTTCAGTGATATTGCTTTCAAACTGCTGCTTTTTGTCGGGCAAAAAAAGCTCATTCCAGACTGATTCCTGTTATGGGAGTTTTTCCCCATTTATCTATTACCAGTATCCATTTATTAAAGCACAAGATAACCTTCAAAATGTTGAGACTATTCTAAAGATTATTGGGAGACCCTTCCTTAGAGTATCAGATTTAGAGAACAGGGTGCATAGGAATAATGCATTATTTAGGCTGATCTAAAGGAAAGGAAATGATAACCTCCCACTTTCCTTGAAAGGAAAAAAAATAAGGGAAAAGAATTCTTCCAGAATGTAAAAGTCCTGGTGGCAACTGAAATAGTGCATGTGCGGAAAATAAAAGAATGACTGCTAGCAATAGGTGACTGACTCAATAAAAGATATTTCACTCACTCACCTTGTCTATACAAGTTTTTTAAGGTTTCTTGAGAATGGCTGTGGAGAAGGAATGGGTGGTTGGGGTGTGGGTGTGTACTTATTTCCTTGTATTATCATGCTTTTCCAAAAAAGTCATCTCAAGAAAAAATTAAAAAACCTGTGAAAGAGCGAAAGGGTGGTGTCTGAAAATTGTGGGATTATATCTAGTTAATCTGTAGATTTTCTTCACAGGGAACCAAACATTTAATACCTTTTTCAAAGCAGAGTAATACTTGCCCACTTACCATGCAAAAGAACACTCTTGAAGTAAATGACACAGTAGACTTACCCTTATTTTCCATAGTGGCGTAAGGTTCTCTGTACAGAACAGAAGTAATCATGTTTAAACAAAACTGTGAACTGGGGGTCTACTGAGTTCCATGTCTTTTTTCCTCCCATTGTAGACAGAAAATTAATAATGGTACAGTGTAATCATTATAGGGATCCTTCTGGGAAGTGCTTTCTAACCCAAACTCAAATGATTTCCTAGAGCTTGCTTGAAAGAACAAGTCATCCTGACAATGTGGAAACACAAGTTAATTTTCACTATTGAGTAATGGATCAGTTATCACATGGAAATATTTAAATTTATTGTATTTAAAGTTACTAGATTGTGCAATTGTGTCTAAATCTATATTCTGGATAAACTCTGAGATCATTGATTCACTGCATTGAAGAGAATTTTACTTCCCAATCCAGTGCAAATAAAACTAGTGTCAGTCTCCAGACTTCCAGATGAGTCAGCAATCAGAAGTACATGTTCCAATCTTAGTGTAATTTTCTTCCTCTCTCTCTTCCTTCTTCATTTCTTTCCTCTTTTGATTTCTTTTTTCTCTCAGTCTACATTTGAGTATCAAAGGAACTTGCTGTTCAACATAGCACTATATTGCTGTAGATGCGTGAGGCCCAGATCTTCAAAGTTAGGGATGTACGTTGCAGAACCACATTTGCACATATCAAATGTATGCATCCAGAAACCAGAATGAACTTGTGAATCAGTTGTTTGTGTATACAGATGGCCTGATGTGGTAGGTACCTAATTGGTTATGTGCATATACAAATAAATGGATTGTGTTCATGCAAACATCTGGTATGTGCATACCTTTGTATAGTTGGGTAATAGCACCTGCCTAACTTTAAAAAGTAGCCATAAATGTTAGTAGACTATCCAGTATTGATATTGGCTTCTATACCATGTTTCTTCACGTGTGAGAGACAAGGGGCATGTCTTCACTACGACTTAACGTCAACTTTAACGACGTTAAGTCGAAATAAGCGTGTACCTGTCTTCACATACATGCCATTAAAGTCGATTTAAAGGGCCCTCAAAATCGACTTTATAACTCCTGCCTGACGAGAGAAGTAGTGCTAAAATCGACCTCTGTAGGTAGATTGTGATGATGTGAAGAGGCATCTGACTTTAAGCCTCCGGCCTCCGAGCAGCCCCGCGCCGCCGCCCCCCCCCCCGCCCGAGCAGCCCCGCGCCGCCCCCCCCCCGCCCGAGCAGCCCCGCGAACCCCCCCGCCCGAGCAGCCCGGCGCCGGCTCCCCCCCCTTGGGCGGGGGGGGGGGGGTTTCCGGCGTGGGGCTGCTTGGGCGGGGGGGGGGGGGGTCCGGCACTCCCGGCACTGTGGGCTACCTACCCACAGTGCATTGTGGGTTATGTTGACCCCTGCAAAAGTTTAAGGACAGACAGTGTCGACCACTGTCGACCTGCTGTCCTTTGTGGGGACACACTGATTCGATTTTCTAAAGTAGTCTTTAGAAAATCGAATTAAGGGAAATCGACCTGCTCCTGTAGTGAAGACATACCCAAGGTGTACAGTTCCCAGAGTACGTGAAATTTACTCTGCTCTCACTACCCTTGCATAGATGTTCAGAGGAATGGCTATAAAAATGAGTGGTTGAAGTCAGAAAGGGGAAGAATACCTTTGGGACGATGGGGCCTTATAGGATGTGGTTGAACCTCATCCTGGATAATTTTTCTGTTTACTTCCTGATTTATGTTAACTCTTTGTTTTGTTTTGTTTTGAAACACTGTTCTCTGAGGAAAACACCTTGCTGATTGCAATTGTCATTCCTCTGTCTTATAGGGAAATGAAGTTTTACTCTAATAAAAATGGAAACAAAATAGAGTGCAGCATATACTTAGCAGCAAGTAGCATTTTCAACAGCTAGTGATTGTTTGGCAAATGTATAGATGAAAATCCTGTTTTTGTTTTCCTGCTTTGCTTGCTCCTGATATTCCTCATTAGTCTCCTTCATGCTGCTTCTAGTCATTTTTTTTTAAACTAGGAAGCAGCACAAACTTAACCTAGTGTAGAAAAGGAAAAATGTTCTGAGCTGTTTTTAATCTTTAAACAATGATTTGGTAAAGCCTGACAGTGGATTTTATGTAAGTATTTGTGTAAACTCGAATAGCCTGCTAAACTAATATTATCTCTATTCAATCCTTAAATAGCTGAATTATATTTTTAATCCGTTTTTATAAATAATTTTTACAGGTTGTTATTCCAAGAAGTCCACTTCAGGCCAAAGGACTATTACTATCATGCATAGAAGACCAAAACCCCTGCATATTCTTTGAACCTAAAATACTTTACAGAGCAGCAGGTAAAAATGTTTCTTATATGTAGTGTGCTCCAATAAAAAGTAGTTTACCTGTGTGTGAATGTAAGTGTATACTCAGTGTAAATTAATGCATTTTATGTTATGGGGTCCATATTTATATTGTGTTTTTTACAGGTTTAGTTAATTAGTGTGTTTTAGAGAAGCTGCGCAAAGTTAGCCAAGATTTTATTTAGCACCTGATCCAACTCCCACTGACTTCAGTATTCGTAAATCATAAGTAGTGAAGTCCTGATTCCAAAGTCAGTACAAGTTTTGTATTCATACTGGAGTGAAGAATTGAGCAGTAGAAACGTGAAGAGTCTAGAGAGACCAATGGGAATTACTCTTTATGATTAAGGAAGGGGTCTTGTTACAAATCATATTCCTAGGCCTTCAATACATGTGAGAGACACAAACAGAAATCAGCCTTTTAACAAAAAGAGACTTGACTGAGGAGCTGACCTGGATAAGTAAAGACATTTTGAATGTACATCAGAGCCACCTGCTTAGTTTTAGGTAGACAATCTTCAGGTGTGTTTTGAAATAAAAATTATGTCAATTTCATTTTTCTTTACCAGAACCTGCCTTTCAGGGGCATTATCTTTTTTTGCTCTGAGAATTTCTGAGATCATCATCATTTATGTGAGCTAGGATGTAATGTACAGTACATTTGTGATAATGTTTGGAGGGGACCTGGGTTTTGATACTCCTAGGCTTTTACCTTTATTTAATACCATCTTTATGGCTCAGTTCCCCCCTTCCCGAGCTATTAATCTTTTGAGCTGATTTGCTGCTCTTGGGAGCTGGATCAATTTGCAGAAGAGGAAGAACAGTGGAAGAGGCTAGAAGTTGCTCTTGATGTGGCTTGTGGTAAATTATATGAGCTCACTGGTTGCGTGTTTCTTCTCCTGGCCTCTGCTGTGCTGCTGAACTGAGAATCATTGCCAGGCTCTCCTGTGGGGCCACTACAGCAGAGAGGGACCTAATGAATTCAGGCAGGGACTAGAGCCACCAGTTCTGTGTGAAAGATATCAGTGCAGCTGAGGGAAGATTTTAAATTGCTACTGCCTCTGTCCTGTGGTCATTCCCCTAATCACAGGGCAGACGCAGTCATCTTTTATCATCTCTCGTAAATGCATTGATTCCAGCTGCTGGAAAGCTATGGCACAGAATCAGAGGATTTATTCTGAGGTGCTGTGGGAGAAAGAAGCATAGTTGCTTCTTAAATGTACATGTTCCACTTCTTTATTCTGCTTGAATCTTCTTCACACCTCTAGTGGTTCCAGCACAGCCAGGCATGCAGAAACCTGGCTCTGTTCCCCTTAGCCACACAAGCAGGAAGGGGTAAGAGGGGAACTAAGAGCAGAAGCAGTGCCTTAGTGAGAAAGCAGGGCTGGTCTCGGAGGTGCATAATTCATGTAATATGTCTACACCTCAGCTGGAACTGGAACTTTCAGCTTGGGTAGCCATAGATATGCTAGCTTTGATTTGAACTACTGTACTAAAAATAACAATGTAGCTGCAGCAGCATGAGCGTGGCACAGGCTAGCCGGAAGAGTACTTACCTATGGTATTCAGGTAGCTAGTTGGTCTGCTGCCTGTGCAGCCACAGCTATGCTGCAGTTTTTAGTACACTAGCTCAGTCAAATTTGAAATTGCATCTCCAGCTGCAATGTCTGATTAAGGCTATGTCTACATTCGACTTTGAACAACGCAAGTCACACTGGTGTCGAGCTGCCAAAGTTTTTACATCACTTGTGCATGTGTGTGCATGGCTGCTTGGCGTAGCTCTATGTTCACTCACCAGGAGTGCTTGTGTTGATGCAGTTTGGTGCATTGGGGGTAGGCATCCCAGTGTGTTGTGTGCTGCCATCTGGTGCAATACTTTCTGGAAAGTTTTGTCAAGATATTGAGGGATAGAAATGACTTGCCCAGGAATCTCTGGGTAACGGGTCATGTTCCCAACATGCAACTTTCTGTATCCCATAATGCTATCTATATTTCATATTTTTTGACAGCCCACCCCCTTTTAAAAAAAGTCCCACAAACCCACATGGCACTGCTGCCCATCATTTCTGACAAATGCATGGAGCCCACACAGATCTTTACTGTTCCTATGACCAAGGGTGCTAGAACAGTTTGTATAGTGGGGGTTCTGAGAGCCATTGACCCAAATTGTAAACCCTCTATATGATGGTAACCACTTCAAGCCAGGGGGTGTGGCAGCACCCCTAGGTCCAGCACCTATGCTCCAGAACATCACAAATACAGGTAGAATGAGTCTCAGGTATTTCCAGACCTGCAGGAAGAATGGCAACATGATGATTTCCTCCAACGTGATGATTTCTTTTGAGGACATTTTGTGAAGGGACATATTAAAAACCAATTCATGGTTGGTGATGGTGTCCATGGAGCAGCTGCAGAACTTTGGAGCTTCGGAAATGAGCACTGACTGGTGGGATTGTATTGTAATGGCGTCTGCAGAGCTTTCGAATTCAAAAGACCATATTCCTGGATCTGTGTGGTGAGATTTCCCAGCCTTCCAGCTCAAGAACACTAGAATGAGAGCTGCGTGGACAGTGGAGAAAGGAGTGGTGATTGCATTCTGAAAGCTTGCAGTGCCAGATTGTTACTAGTCAGTGGGAAATCATTTTGTAGTTGTAAAGCCCACAGCGAGGACCATTATCATGCAATTGTGTTGTGCCATTACTGGTATCCGAGGGTCTAGTTGTGTTTAGTCTGTATCCACAAAAACAATGAGGAGTCCGGTGGCACCTTAAAGACTAACAGATTTATTTGGGTATAAGATTTCGTGGGTAAGAAACCCACTTCTTCAGGTGCATCGAGTGCAAATTACAGATATAAATATACTGGCACGTCAAGAGAAGGCAGTTATCTTACAAGTGGAGAACCAGTGATGACAAGGCCAATTCAATCAGGATGGATTTGTGCATGTATTTACACTCAAATTTGTCTCCAGCAGATAAGCACCCCGTTAAGGTGATGCAGTAAAACCACTTCCCTAAATGGCACTGAGCCATAATCAACTAACTGCTATTGATATTTGTGTTACCCAAGTTAGTTTGGATCTAGCTATGTCTCCATGTGCTGTTTTCACACCTTCGACTGCCCTGGACCCATACCTTTTGTTGCTTGATTTAAGCAGGTTGTTGACTTCCACTGGTAATTTTCATTACATGTTAATATTTTAGTAGGAAAAAGGCAGTGTATTTAAAAAAAACAACACATTTTTGTGAGCAAATAGTGTATTGTGTAATATTATTTGCATTATGGTAGTACCCCAAATCCCCATTGTGGGATTGGGGCCTCATTGTGCTAGACACTGAACAAATACATATGAAGACTCAAAGAGAGCACAACTAGATAAAGAAGACATCAAGGGGGGGAAAAAAACTTGTGCCCGTGTGTGCTGTAGAACAGACTACTTATTAAAAAGACGCATGCTATGCCTCTTATTAACCCTGACCTTTAAGTAGCTGCAGTTCTAAAAACAACTGTTCAGTTATATACCTGTTCCTCTTTTTAGTACAAGAATTAGATGTTAAACTTTTGTTTTTGTATAACGATCACAGTAAAATACAATCATCATCAGAGCTATTTAATCAATTCCCATCTGTTGGATAGTAACAATTTTAGTTCTGGTGTTGTGCAGAAAAGCACTGATTTAATAGGATGGCTCTTGAAGTGTTTTGAGAAATAAGATGGTCTCTGGGGTGAAGCATAATGCAAGAAACAGAGCATGCATCTAGTACACTGCTTAGGGACTTGCTTGTTTTGTTTCCAAGAACTGTAAAATATTTCCTCAAATAACCAACCAAAATGGATATCTTCCCTGTATTTTGTATACAAACGTATTAACTGTATTTATTTCAGACTTCTGGGCACAACACAGATTTTGGGAAAGAGCTTTTATTAGAATATTAAAAATGGATGTCCAAATACGGTTTTTGCCCCATAGAAAATATGAGTAAAAATACAGGTCCTATATCTCGTCACAAATCAGCCAGCCCCAATTTTTTGGGGGAGAACATGTGGAATTTGCATTATGCCTTGGTGGTCACCAGATCCAAACTGTGACTAACTGAGGGGTGAAGCAAATTCCAAAGTGAAGGACAACTTACTGAAAATGCCTTGCCATCATCCTCTTCCAATTTATACAAGGTGGGACAAACTAACTTGCACACCTCACATGGTCAACGGTCCTGGTTACATACAAGCATAGGGACAAGCCTCAAAACTGGGACCCAAATGATTTCAGTCAAAACCAATTCCAAACTTCACCTGGGGTTCTGTCAGGAGCAAGTGATATCTATGGAACAGAGGTGTAATGAATTCCCTGCATTAAACACCTCCTAAAAAATGGTCTGCTGCATTCTGCACTAGGTGCAATTGGTAGGTGGTTTAGAGATGTATCCCCATTGTAGAGCACAGTACAGCAGCCAAACCTCAAGATGACAGACATATGGAGAATTTATGATGGATCCATCTTAAATAAAAACACACTTTCTGTCCTGTGTGCAATCTGGACATCTGCTGCAAGCTGGAAATGTTGCTGCAGAAGCAGTTTAGTACCCAACTAAGCCCTGTGCTTATCAGCAAGCATAGGTTTCAGATTGCAGATCACTTAGGGAAAATCTCAAAAACCCTTTTGTAAAATGCTGCTATATCAAGATCTTTAATTGCCCCCACAAGGGGTCATTTGTTTTAATGGAGGGACTGTAAATTAACCATAAGGAAGGATATGAAAAGTAACCCCCCCCCTTTTTTAAAGTATACAAGTGTTAGAGTCCTAATAGGTTGCTCTTGATCATACTTTCTATTTAATGAATGGGGAGAGGTTTCAAAATGTACTGGCTGACAACTTTTGTTGTAGAAGACAGCCGTTGTAGTTGAATTTTCTGTCACATTGATAAATATGGTTGCAGTTTGCTGCAACTGCTTCATCTATGTCAAAGGTTCTCAAGCATAGGTTCTCCGTGGATAGTTCCCTCTAAGGTGTGTGCCTGGGCTGCAGCACGTGAGACAATGAAGGGCCATCCACCTAGTTAGTGGATCCACACAGGCGTGGCTTCACTAATTAAGTGCCAGGACCCTGGAGAAGACACACATGTTAAGGTATGGTGAGATGGGGGAATAGAGGGTAGGTGGGAAGGGGCAGTGGGGTGAGAAGAGGGGATGTGGGGAATTTAGGACATGCAGGACTGTGGTGGCCAGAGAAGAGGCGACTTTCCTGAGCTCCAGGACTGCGGTTGCAAGGGAGAGATGGTCTTCCTTCCCAGTCCCAGCTCGGGAGCTGCTATGGTGGGGGACAGGGAGAGACCCCTCTCCTTCCCAGCCCCAGCTCAGGGGATGCCACAGCGGGGGGGGGGGGGAAGAGGGTACATCCGTCACACTAGAAAAGTAAGACGGTGATATTAAAATATGAGTTGTGTGCTTTTATTTGTAGAACAAAAAACTTAGTTTTTTTATATAATCCTTTTATCCAAAGTGCTCTACAATAATTAACGGTGCAAACAACATTTGGGAAGATCGTTAAGTGGTCCGCTGAGACCCTCAGCAATTTTCAAGTAATCAGTGGGGGGTGGGAGGGGGGGAGGGGGTTGAGAACTGCTGATCTCTGTCAAACCTCCTCTAGCTCAGGCTGTTTATGAAAGTGTCATTGGCTCCTTGTCAGCAGGTGGTGGTTTCACAATTGTTTCCTGCCAGATGAGCTGTTCCCTTTATGTAACATTTTCCATGCAGAAAGCTGTGTTCAGAGAATGTTAGACTATCCGGTTATGCTGTCAGCAGTTAGGACATGCTAAAGTGAAGGTTGTGCATATACATTGTGATTAGGTTTTGTTTAACAACATATCAAGCCATTACGTCCTGCATCACAAATACAACACATCTTAAAATCACTTCTGCATCCTCACGCATATGTACACTTTGTAGATTTTATCATTCTTCTTCAATTGTCCTATTATATCATCATAAACCTACAGAAACAAGAAGGGAGAAAAATTTTTTTAGGGTAGCATAGGCAGGAGGATAATTAGGATTAAATTTGTAAAAAGGTCATTTTAGAGGATAAAATTCTGACCCCATTGAAATCAATAAGAGGTTTTGTCATTGTCTTCACTGACTGACCTGGATTTCACCCAGAATAAACACGGGGAAGGCTTTTAAAAAGCATTTCTCCAGCCATGGAGGATGAGGTGGGGATTGGGTACAGGTTTTTCATGTGTCTTAGAGTCGGGAAGCTCCCCATCTCCCTGGAATAGGAAAAAAACAGAAAAACCGTTCCATCTTCCCTCAGACATCCCGTGGAGTGCTTCCCCTTCTTATCTAGGAACCTGCTTTAAGGAGAGCTCAGACAGGAATTCTCTTTTCAGCCAGCTCGCTGAGCAACTCCTCTGAGGGATTGGAAATGAGGGCAGAAGGGCAGATAACCTCTTCCTTGCCTGACCTAACGAATTTTTGATGTGTATGTATACCTCATCTCACTTTGGCAGACACAAGGTTCTTCCAGTTTGTTTTAGCTGCTCTCCCCTTCCCTTTTGCTGACACTTGTTGCCTGCTGCCCATTATACCCTGTCCCAATATTTTAGCTGCTTCTCCATTTTTCTTTGCACCACTTCCCTTGTCATTACTAGTTGTGAGATAGCTGAGGACTTTTTGCTCAGGGCTCTCTAGCTTCTGCTCTGAGGACCACTCCTTTCCTTGCAAAGTCCCAGTCTTTGGTAGTGGCTCTTTGCAGCATCTAAGGTGTATCAGAGTTTGGTATCACCCTTCAGAGTTTGCAGGAACTCTCAACACTACTTGCCCAGTCTTCTCTTTTAGAAAAGAAATACATATAGGGTAGAACTGTGATCAGCTATTTAGGTGTATTAGTTCCGTGCACTGACTCCCAATTTACAATTATACAACAGAGCACAGTTTGACCTATAACTTGAAAATATGATGGCTTAACATCTCTCTGGGCATGTGATGTTTTTCTATACCAGGAGTTTCCTAACAATTTTTCTCTCAAACTTTTTACGTACCTTGTAAGGTGCAGCATAACCTTATTTAGCGGCACATTTCATGAACTGAGCAAGAAAACACCTAGAAACTCTAGGGTATGTGGAAATAATGCAGTTTTCAGAAGCTCATAACTTAGTGAAATCAAAATATTTTTTCTCTACAACTCACAGAACTGCAGAATTGTTTTTAGACAATTGTAAGATTTTATTTCTAATGGGCAAAGTGAATCCTCCTCCCGCTCTTCAAATTTAGAAATGAGTGAACTGGGTTTGCTCAGATTTCCCCAGAAAATTTTGTCTTCAGGAAAAGCTTGGAGTGTTTCATTCCTAAAGGTGAAAGTTTTTTGAAAAACTGAAAGCAGAAGGTTAGAACAGACACTTTCATGTCTACGAACTACAACAGGGAATGAATTGGAGGGCTTGTGCCTTGATTCTGCAGTTGGATTTGTACAGTAGACATAGTCCCTGGGTGGAACCCTATTGACTTATTTAGGATTTCACACGGGTGGAAGTGATCACCAGGCCCATCCTCTTCTCCAGGTTCCAGTCCAGGGATCCTCAACCCAGCATATTTGGCCTTTCCTCTCCCAGCCCACACTGATCCTTCTCTGGACTGCTTCCTATCACTCCTGATTTCCTTGCTCGGAGTGTACCAGCTCTAAACCAGTGGTTCTCAAACTTTTTCTATTGGTGACCCCTTTCGGACACCAGGCCTCTAAGCACGACCCCCCTTAGGGGGCGGGGTCAGGGGCGGGGCATGGGCCAGTCTGGGGATGTGTGTGCCAGCAGCCCCCTGGGGCAGGGGCTGAGCTAGGGGTGTGTGGGTGTAGGGGTGCCAGCCCCCCAGGGCAGGGGCTAGGCTCAGGAGAGGGTGCCAGCAACCCCTCGGGACAGGGCCCGGGGTGCCGCCGGCAGCCTGCCGTGGCAGGGCCTGGGGCTTGGGTTGCTGCCGGCAGCCCGCTGCGCCAGGGGCCGGGCCTGGGGCTTGGGTAGGGTGACCAGATCGCAAGAGCAAAATATAGGACACATTGGGCGAGTGAGGGGGGGGGGAGGAGCAATGCGGGGATGCAAGGATATTTTGGCACCCTAGGCAAAAATTTTACCTTGCATCCCCCCCTCACCTTTTCCCAGAGCATTGCGTATTATAATTTTTTAAAATGAATATTGGATAATGTAATGTAGCATGGGGCAGAGGGTTGGGGTATGGAGGGAGCTCTGGCTGGGACTGGGGATAAGGTGGTTGAGGTGTTGGAGGGGCTCAGGGCTAGGGCAGAGGGTTGGGATGTGGGGGGAGGGCTCTGGCTGGGGCTGGAGATGAGGGGTTTGGGGTGCTGGAGTGGCTCAGGGCCTGAGTAGAGGGTTGAGGTGCGGTGTGGGGGGGTAAAGCTCTTGCTGGGGCGTGGGCTCTGGGGTGGGGCAGGGCTGGGGATGAGATTGGGACGGGTGCAGGCAGACTGCTCTGGGACTGGGGCCAGAGAGGAGGACTCTTTTTTTTTTTTTTTTTTTTTCCCCCTCCCCCCCCCCCCCCATCCCTTTCCCTGCCAGCAGCGGCAAGCTCTGGGGCAGGGCACCCACTTTCCTGCTCCCCCAGCAGCAAACTCACTCACCCCGTCACTGACAGTGGAAGTAGGCGGGCACTAGGACCCAGCAGCGGCAGTTGCTGCAGGGAGGCAACATGTTGCTGCAGGGAAGAGAAGGGAGGCTTCTGACTGCCCCTGTCCAGGGAAGGTCTAAAGGGGCAGCAAGGGGAGGCCGGGGGACCCATGGGGAAGGCGCAGGGGGAGGGGGCAGCCGGAGCCAGGTTGCAAGGGGGGCTCTCTGCCTTGGCGCTGGCTGCATGGTAGGCCCCCGCTGCTGCCGCATGCCCCGGGCGGCAGAGAGCTCTCCGGCCAGGGGACACAGTCCACCTTCCCCTGACTCTGCCAGAGGGGAAGGAGGGGAGAGGGCTCTCTGCCACCCCGCCTTCCTCTGCCGATGCAGCCAGGGCTTGGGGCTCCGCCGGCAGGGGTTCGGGGCGGCGTCGGCTGCTGGTGTCTTATACTGCTCCTTGTACAAATGTGCTATCGTAGCAGTTCCTCATAGTTAGGGTGTAAGAAAGTGCTACCATATAAAGCTACCATAGAAAACTGCTCCCAAACGTAGAAAATGTCTACAGGTAGCATTTTCTTGCATTCTGTAGTGTATTATGCTGCTCCCTGTAGGAATGTGCTACTGTAGCAGTTCCTCAAAGGTATGTGTGCGCATACAAAAAAACCATTTTGATCAAATAAAAAAAGTCTCTCACCCCCCACTACAAACTATTTCTGCAAATACTGGTGTCTCAGTCCCACTGGGGCAACGGCAAACCCCCGGGTGTCCCTGCCTGTGCTGGATTTTGCCCTCTGTCACCCTCTGCCAGCACCTCACTCGGGGGCTTAACTCCTCCCTCTCCCCCCGGACCCCTGATTTTGCCCATTTGCCCCTTTGTTAATCCTTTCTCAGCTGCTTGACCCACCTTGACCAGTCCATTTCCGCCGCCTGCTCAGACCCCGGCCACCCATTTCCTCCGTTTTGCCCCCTTTGCCACTCTTTAAGCCCTGTAAACAGTCAGCAGAATCTTATGGCTAATAAAGGCGGGGAGAAGGGCAGTGGCTACAGCCGATGTTACTGAGCATGCTCAGTTCATGTGAGCATGCTCAGTACACCCTAAGTAGCACAGTCTTACAAGGAGCACGATAATACATTGCACCAGCAGCAGGGGCTCATGACCCCCAGTTTGAGAACCAATGCTCTAAACCCTCTCCCTCTTCCCAGGGAGTGATTGTCCTTTCCCAGCAGTAGCCTTTGTCTGTTGCCAGCTTCCTGGCTTTATAGGTCCCACCTATTCCTGTACAACTGAATCTGCCTGCTCCCTGGCACTTCTTCCATATGCATCCTTGGTGTTAATAGGCCTACCTGGCCACTTTAATCCTTTCAGTTATGTATGATGCAGACACCCCATCATAACTGAGAATCACTGACTGAGTCTGTGGTAATTTACACTTATCAATGACTTGGCAGAAAAGATAGTCATCACCAATAAAGTTTGATCTGGATCACTTCTTAAGATGGGCGCAAGCAAACGTGTTTTAATATAGCTTTGTGTAAATTTATATATTTAGCAACAGAGAATATAGGCCATGATTACAGGACACTCAGCTGGGAAGCAGTGACTAAAAAGATTTGGGTTCATGATGGATAATCAGCTGAATATGAGCTCCAAGAGTGATGCTGTAGCCAAAAGTGCTAATGCAATTCCTGGATGTGTAAACGGGGGGATCTTGAGTAGCAGTACAAAGCTTTTTATTTCTATTTGGTGCTGGTGTGAACACTGCTGTAATACTGTGCCCAGTTCAGGTGTCTACAAGTCAAGGAAGATGTTGATCAGTTGGAGAAAGTTCAGAGAAGAGCCACGAGCCTCAAGGAGTTCAGTCTATTTAGTGTAACAAAGAGAAGGTTAAGGAGTGGCTTGACTACAGTCTATAAGAACCTATGTAGGGAGCAAATATTTGATAATGGGCTCTTTAATATAGCTGAGAAAGGTACAATATGATCCAGTGGCTGGAAGTTGAAACTAGACAAATTAAGGCTGGGAATAAAGTATACACTTTTAACAATGAGTGCAATTAATCACTGGAACAACTTATCAAAGGTTGTATTGGATTTTCCATCAATTAAAATTTTTAAATCTAGACTGGATATTTTTCTAAAAGCTATACCTTAGGGATCATTTTGAGGAAGTTCTGTGGAGTGGGTTATATGGGTAGTTAGACTAGATGATCATGATGATCCCATCTTGCCTTGGAATCTATGAATCTCTAAAAACAAGAGCTCCACATGATTAAAAGATCAGAGGTTAGAAAATAGGGGTATTGGGCTTCTGATAATTTGATGGTAGTATAAACAAGGTTACTGAAAGAAGCACTGTTGTGACTTTCTTCTAAATGTCAGAGCTGTTTAGAAAATATCCAAATAAGAGAAGGTGTTTTTGTTTTTAAAAGATAATTAACAGCCTGTGTGGTGCCAGGAGCACATAATGATTATGAATCAAGGGAGAAAATGAGTCATCTTGACATTATCAGGTTTAGGCATCTTGTGGCTTACCTATTCTGATGTCTTTTGACCTTTTCGGTTTCATTGAATTGTACTATATATGACATCAGTGATATAGAAATAAATATGACTTGCATCAATGGTTGTTATAGCGACAAGGCAGGTGAGATGAAAAGCATGGGTTGTTTTTTTTAGGTATTCAAACTACCCTTTTAGATAAATGCAGCATATTTGTAGCCTCTTTTAACTTGTACTCACACCAGTACTGGTACTATATAAAATTCATATACTTTTTTTTGAGAGAAGGAAATTTTTTTGATTGCTCTGCTGAAATTTGTTTGAAAGATTTTAGTTTTAAATATTTTATTTACACATTCAATATTGAGACACTGAATAGTCAATCTTTTAAACCAGTTTTGTCTGGTTTTCGGTAAATAAATTATATGGGAGAGAATAGATAAACTAATTTAATGTCCTACATTTTCACTGTGTCTGGTAAATGAAGGCTCTGTAAGGGTGCTGAGGTAAACTCCTTTCAAGGCTGAGCTTCTCTTAAAACTCCTTTTTTACCATGAGTGCAAATATAGATTATGCTTTAAAAGTGACAGGAATTCAAGGAAAGCTGATCCAAAATAAACATATTGCCAAGGAAGCAGAACCATTCAGCCAGAATGACAAAATAACTAATTATCATAGCATCTCATCTTGAATAGGCCTTTCAGTTCAAAAAACTATATGCCTCATCCTTTTCTACATGGGAATAACCCATAGATGGAAGAGGAAGTGCCATCAGTTTCACCTCAGTTGCCTTTGAATTGTTTAACTGGGGGGCAACTGGACATAGTTCCCAAACCCTTCTGTGCAAGAAGCCATGGATTATTTTATTTGTAGAACCTCATAACATAGTCATGAAGTACCTACAAAGGGCTTACCTGTCTGCCAGGCACCTCCCGGATGGCAGCCCCCCAAGGGGAAACACTGCAATGTAGGTTTTTCTAAATGATTGGCTGTATTACCTTGCACCTTATTCCCTGCTGCATTTTGGTGTGAGAGAGAATTTGGAAAAACCAACTAGATCTCCAGTTTCTAGCTCACCTCATTCAATGCATGGCTGATCTAGTGTTGATTTCAACTGGACTAATGGGTTTTTGGCATCCCTGAAAATCAGGCCCATAGTTCTTTATTTTTTCTCCCTTTTACAATCATTTTTGTGATTTAAGAGATATTTACAGGAAGAATGTACTTAGTTATACATCTTAATGATGTAAACAGGTATACCCAAAAGTATACAGATAAATGGAAAGATTGCTCCTGTTATACTGTTAGTAATAAGTCAACCAATCATTTTCTGTAACAAATCAGTATGTAAGCGTGTACATAGACAGCAACACACTCTCTCTTGCAGCTTGGTGTGGCATATCTCAGCAGGTATTTGTTTGGAAGCAATATGAGCACTCAAGTTTCAGAGCAACCTCTAATTATTGCTTGCATCCGACGAAGTGGGTATTAGCCCTCGAAAGCTTATGCTTCAAAACTTTATAGTTAGTCTTTAAGGTGCCACAGGACTTTGTTACCTCTGCTATTCCAGACTAACACGGCTACCTCTCTGATTCTAATTATTAGGAACTAGGAAGAAACTTTCCTTGTTGCCAAATTATTCTACTGCCAGCTTTCTTGCACCTTACTCTGAAACATCTGATACTGGTCACTGTAAGCCACAGGACACCCTGCTAGATCAGAGGTGGGCAAACTATGGCCCACTGGATGTATTAAGCTGCCCCGCAAGCTCCCACTGGGGACTTGGGTCAGGGGCCACACCACACAGGTTGACCCTGCTCCAGCCGGGGCGCTGGGTTGGGGGCCACACCACTTGGGTTGGCCCTGCTCTGGCATTGCAGTCAGGGCGCCTGGTTGGGGGCTGCACTATGCAGCTCCCGAAAGCTGCATCTTTGCCCCGCACCGAGGGTCATAGGCTGCTCCATGCCCAGGAGTCACAGAAAGCACATGCCACTTCTTCCGGGAGCCATTTGAGGTAAGCACAGCTTGAAGCCTGCACCCCTGATTCTCCCTATGACCCAACCTCCTGCCCCAGCCCTGATCCCCCTTCCGCTCTCCAAATCCCTCAATCCCAGCATAGAGCACCTTCCAGCACCCCAAACTTCTCAGCCCCACCCCAGATCCTGCACCTCCAGTCAAAACCTACACCCACACCTCAGCCCTGATCCCCCTCTGAACCTCTTGGTCCCAGCTTAGATCACTCTCCTACACCCCAAACTCCTCATCTCTAGCCCCACCCCAGAGCTCACACCGTCAAACCCAAATTTTCTAAGCATTCATGGCCCACCATACAATTTCTATTCCCCAAGGTGACCCTCAGGCCAAAAAAGTTTGCCCACGCCTGTGCTAGATAGTTGGGTATTGTCAGGATTGCCTCCCCACTCTGAACTCTAGGGTAAAGATGTGGGGACCTGCATAGAAAAGGAAATAACCCCCCAAGCTTATTTTACTAGCTTAGGTTAAAACTTTTCCCCAGATCACAAACTTCTGCTGTGTCTGGACTAGGAATATTGGCTGCCACCACCAATTTAAGCCCACAAAACAGTGGGTTTGGGTAAATTGGAACCCTTCTGTTAATCCCCCCCAACCCCTCCCTTTACCTGGGAGAGGCTTGAGAAACAAAGAAAATCCTCACTTTCTGTGAGACATGCCCGATCCAAACCAGGATCTATCCAATGGAAACAAGCAGTCAGAGTCTTAAAAGAAAGATTTTAATTAAAGAAAAAAGAAGGAATATACAGAAATCAATAGGAAAAAAAAACAAAAACCACTTGCATCACACAGCATCACTGACCCCCTCCCTAGGAATTCTTCCTCTGCTAAAGCTTAACAGTATAAGGAACACTGCGGATCAATTATCAAGTGATACAGTTTAAGCATACAATTCACTTACTGCTGAACTTGACTTGTTAGAAGATTATAGATAGGTAGAGTAAAGACATAGGTGTGGTTCATCCCATAGCCGGAGAGAACAGAGCGCGAGAGAGAAACCGAAACTAAAACTCTTTGTCTCCGAGGTTGATTAGCATCTCCGGTTTTTTATTGGTTCCTATCCCCCCTCAGGTTACTTTCAGGTTAACCCTTTACAGGTAAAACAGTAATTCTAGGCTACTTATGACAGATATAGAAAGGCAGTTCCTATGTTTATGGCTGCATTATGTTTCTCTAGAAAGCCAGATTGGTTTTGTTTTCTTGATGTGGTTGAACTGCTCTTTCCTGTGTGAAATCTTTTGGATCACAGTTTTATAAGTGACTAGCAAAAATACCCGGCGTTGCTTGGGTCCGTTGGAGGGGGGATGGGGGAGAGAGCTGAGCGAGTGCAGGGGCCGTTGGCGGAAGGGGGGGTGTGATTTAAATTTTTTTCTATTCTTACCTGAAGGGGGAGAGAGCTGAGCAGTGGGGGGGGGGGGTGCTGGAGAGGGGAGAGAGCTGAGTGAGTGGGGGGGGGGCGTTGGAGGGGGGAGAGAGCTGAGTGAGTGCGGGGCCATTGGAGGGGGGTAGGGGGGTGAGATTTTAAAAATTTTCGATTCTTACCTGAGGGGGGAGAGAGCTGAGCAAGAGGGGGGGGGCGTTTGGAGGGGGGAGAGAGCTGAGCGAGTGGGGGGGCCATTGGAGGTGGGTATTATTACATCATAACTATGTCAGTGTTAACCTGCTGCCCAGCTGATGTGAATTGGCTTTAAAGAATTTCACCCCCAGGGGGCGTCAGAGGTGAGATTTGAAAAATTTTCAATTCTTACCCTGATTAGGACCCTAAAGCCTATAACTGTACAGTGAAACCTCGATTTAACGGACTAATTCGGGCAAGGGGGTGTCCGTTAAAGCCAAAAGTCTGTTATTTTTGGGGAGCCCAGCGGGAGCTGTCAACCCCCCCCGCCCGCCTGAACAGCCCCCCCGCCGGACCCCCGCCCGCCCGAGGGGGGGGGGAGCCGGTGCGGGGCTGCTTGGGAGATCCGGTCAGCTGCCTGGTCAATTTCAGGTGAAATTGACCAGGCAGCTGACCCGATCGCCCAAGCAGCCCTGCGCCGACTCCCCCCCCCCCCCCCCCCCGTCAACCCCCTCCCCCCGCCCGGCTCCCCACAGTGGGGAGCCTGGCGGGAACTGTCAACCCCCCCCCCCGCCCGGCTCCCTGCAGCGGGGAGCCCGGCGGGAACTGTCAACCCCCCTCCGCCCGGCTCCCCGCAGCGGGGAGCCCGGCGGGAACTGTCAACCCCCCCCCCCCCCCCCCCGCAGCGGGGGCGGGGGGTTTCACAGCTCCCGCCGGGCTCCCCGCTGTGGGGAGCCGGGCGGGAGCTGTCAACTCGGCCGCCCGGCTCCCCTCTGCGGGGAGCCGGGCAGCCGGGTAGCCGGGTTGACAGCTCCCGCCCGGCTCCCGGGGGCGGGAGCCGGCGGCCCCCCAATAACGGTTTTCGGATGCATCGGAAATTTTGTCCGTTGCATCCGAAGTCCGTTAAATCGGGGTCCGTTAAATCGAGGGTTTACTGTACCAAATTTCAAGTTTCTAGCTCAAACGCTGTGGAAGGAGTAAGGGAACGTACATACATGCACGCACACATACACCATTTGACTTTTTATATATATAGATTTAGCCCACATTAGGAATGAAACTGATCTTGTTGATGGCCTTTAGGGGAGGAGATGGGGAAAAATATATTTTATTTGGAAAAAAATGTTAGGATTTGTAATGTCATTTTTCAGGCTTGGAACTCGGAACATTTTCAGTGTAGGGTAAGTAACACCATCTCATTTCACAGATGGGAAAACTGCCAGAGTCATAGATCAAGCTGGTGGCAGTCGGGTACATAACTTGATTTCCTAAATACCAGACCTCTCTCTGTACATCATCAGACAATGTACATATAGTGACTACTTCTCATCAAAGTTTCACAAGGATTTAATTATTGCCCGCAGCAATATAAGGGAAACATTATACTTCTTATATTTGTGAGAACTAGCTGATATATCGCACAAGTTGCTTACAGTTAAACTGGGAGATTTTTTTAAAAATGGGGGATGGGGAAGGGCAACTAGTAGGTGTGTAGGAGGGGAAAATAGATGGAAGCTAGTATGGAGGTCAGAGTGGAAATACAAAATTATATATCTTCTAAACTTTCCATGTGCACCCGCTGCACAATTTAATATATTTGGAAAATTTTCCTTCAGTCTTTTGCTAAAATGACTGAACGTGATCCTGGCCAGTGACAAGCCAAGAATTTAAAGTGCCTGCGAGGGTACCAATTAATGTCAAATGTTATGATGAGCAACAGAATGAATTGCTGATGGCAGAAACCACATTTTGATGTTTCTCTGCTTCTGTGGTTTAACACGCAGCTTCCAGAAAGTAAGTTTTTAGGGCTGTTGATTAATTGCAGTTAACTCATATGATGAACTCAATCACAATTAAAAAAAAAGAGAGAATTGCAATTTAATTGCAGTCTTAATCACAGTTTTGGATGTTTTCCTACATTTTCAAATATATTGATTTCAGTTAAAACTCAGGGCTGGTCTTCACGGGCAGGGTGGTGGTGGTGGTGGCGGCGATCGACTGAAGATATGCAACTTCAGCTACGTGAATAATGTAGCTGAAATCGGCATATCTTTAGCCGACTTACCTGCCATCCTCATGGCGGCAGCAGTCGTCGGTGCGCTCCCCCATCGACTCCAGCTTGTGCCTTGTGGCAAGCTGGAGTTACGGAGTTGCCAGGGGTGCTGTGGGTGATCGATTTCTCACATCTTAACGAGACGCGAGAAATCGATCACTAAAAGATCGCTTGCTACCCGCCGATCCGGCGGGTAGTGAAGACCTACCCTCAGAATACAAAGTGTACAGTGCTCACTTTATATTATTATTTCAAATAATTGCATTGTAAAAATGATTTTAAAATAGTATTTTTCAATTCTTACAATGCAACTCTTTATTGTGAAAGTGCAACTTACAATTCTTCTTAAAGAGACGTTCCTGGGGGTGCTCCACTTCAGGTCACGGTCCGAATGCCTTCAATCGGAGATTGCTACAGCAATTTTTTTTCTTTTAAGATTATTGGGTATGAAGCATGGAGCACTGTGAACAAATAACAGTATCATTGTCAAACATAATTTGCACTCTGACACAGTTTGGGATATTTGATGTTACTACTTTACATGAATTTGGGCTTATTGTTTCCAATACAGTGTTAATAAAGACATTAAAGATTATCTGTTTTGATTTTCAAAATAGTACATTTTCTTGGTCAAATAATGCATAGTTTAGAGAATCTAATCTTTGTTGCTTCCTTTGTAAACTTTTATTTATTCAGTGGAACAAGTTCCTGTGGAGCCATATTATATTCCACTGTCTCAAGCTGAGGTACTGCAGGAGGGAAGCGATGTTACACTGGTTGCCTGGGGGACTCAGGTCAGTAAGTATTGTTTAAAATATGCCATGGGACCTGTTGTATGCTGTAGGAATATAGTAATGGCATTTGACTGTGAGCACGAAATGAGCAGTTTAAAGTAACACACTGAAATAACGTTACTGATGATAGAGTGCTAAAACAAAATATGCTCTGTCCTGGCTGGTACATTTGGTCCATTGCGTAGTGATCCCCTTTGAGCATTCTTGGGCTGCCGTTTACATGTCGTTAGCATAGCTCTTACAGTTTCTATAGATTATCTCAACCTTTCACTACAAAGAAATCTATATCCATAAGATTCTGGTGGTTAATTGCCAAGACTGCATGCAACATTCAGAACCCCTGCTATTCTGTTAAATTTGTAAAAATTAAAAGATTTTTCCACATCTTGAAAAGTTGAGAAGGATATAAAATAATACTCTCCAATGCAAAAGTATAAAGCATGAATTTCAGGATCTAAAGTTTCTCAGTTTGATGTTGTCATGTGGGGCAATAGTTGTTAATGTCTTTTGATGTTTATCCCTGAGCTCTTTATAGAGTATATTTGTGTCTTGGAATATAACATTTGCATTCTGATCAATATTAACTTGTATGCTGTCGCTTGGAAAAGACCTGTGTGTGGGCGACCACTATTTTCATGCTCGTTGTCACTTAGCTGGAAAGCTTCTAGGAGAGAGTGGCATAGTTTCTATTAGTACTAGTCTGCTTTTGTTGGGGATTCTATTGTAGTGGTCCAGGAGTCGGCAACCTTTGGCACGCGACCCATCAGGGTAATCCGCTGGCGGGCTGCGAGACATTTTGTTTGTTGACCATCTGCAGGTATGGTCTCCCAGTGACCGCAGTTCACTGTTCCCAGCCAATGGGAGGTGTGGGAAGCAGTGGACTGTAAACAAAATGCCTTGCGACCCGCCAGCAGATTCCCTGATGGGCCACATGCCGAAGATTGCCAATCCCTGTAGTGGTTCCTCGGGGTCAGGCTCAAAGGGGTGCCACTGTGTGTCGCTGTGTCAGGCAATAAACAGTCAATTAACAGTCTGTGGCTCTGGCCTTCTGGTGGGCAGAGTGTCAGCAGTCCCTAGCCAAAGCCTTAGGGCTCAAGCAGGGGCAATCACTGGGGCCCTGGGCTTCTGGGTGAGGAGAGCAGGAAGCAGTCTTTTGCCTAAGCCTCCTGGCTAAGGCAGTCCACAGTCTTCATTCTGGTGCTTGTCACAAGCAAAGAACAGGCCTACTGGACAAGGGGTGAATAGGCCACCATCTCAGGAGTGGGGTTGGTAGCATAAGGTGGGGGACCCAAGCCCACACAGCTCTCTGGGCCCAGCGCTGGGGCTTAATAGTGGCAAATGGTTCCGCCACTGGGTCAGCCGGGATCCCACTGAAATACACTGACTTGTGCTTCAGCAACAAAACCGGACTAAAGTCTGGTTTCCCTGGGCTACTTCCTACTACCATCTGGGCAGGGGATTCTGTAGTCCAAGGGTCCTCTGTCCCCTCCGGGTACATTGCAGATGGTAGTCCCAGAAGCTCCTCTCCAGGGTTGGTCTCCTCGGGGGCAGAGCACTGCACAGTGCAGGTTCAGTTCTGGAGTTCTGCAGTGGACTGGAGATGTCTGTCTCCTTCCCTAGGTCCGGCAAACTGAGCTGCAGGGCCTGACTTTTATACTTCCTGTTATGCTTCTGGCTTGGAGTGTGTAGTGATCCCACGGGCTCAGGCTTAGAGGGAGGCCACTGCCTCATTGCATAGCTCTGTAGAATAGTGTTTTGTATTTTCAAGCCACTTGATCTTCTTGGTACCCACTATAATACCTACTGGCTCTTGTGCGATACTGCACTGGATGAAGGCCACAGCCATCTTCATGCTTTTGACCATGTTCAGCTGTCTCTCCAGCAGAAAAGTGCTCTGTTTTTCCCTGGAGAGAGCAAAATCTATTCCCTTCTGAGAATCTGGGTGAAAATTTCTCCTAGATGAAACTGTCAAAACTCAGGTCAACTCAGATTAAATCTCAGGCTACACTGAGAAAGTGAGGAGTGACAGTTGTCTGTACCTTGATGACTGGCTCAACTGAGGGATATCAGTTCAACAGGTCATCGACTTGCTTCTACTCAGCAGACTCTCCAGCTCTGTGTATTACTAGGATTCCAAATCAATGAGGAAAAATGGATTCTTGTCCCTTTTAAACGAATGAAACTTAATAGGAGCAGTTTTGGACTCAACAACAAGGGCTTATCTGGCTCGGGACAGATTCAGCAACATACTAGATTTAGTCAATCAAATGAAGGCACATTCTCAAACATCAGTGAGAACTTGCCTCAGGCTTCTAGGCCACGTGGCTTTCTGCATCTCTGTAATTCAGCATACCAGATTTCACCTTCACTGCATGCAATGGTTTTTAAGTCAGTATATCATCACATCAGACATAACCAAAGATGAAAGTGCAGGTTTCTTCTTTGAACTGGTGGAAGGATCCTGAGATACTTTGCAAAGGGGTGTCCTTCTGTCCATAGTTATCACCCGAGACCTAGAAACAGATGCCTCCCAATCTGGGATGGAGGACTCACTTAGACTAACTATAGATTCAAGGCCTCTTTTCTCATCAAATGCATCTGGTCTTGATTGCATGTAAACATTCTGGAGTTGCAAGCAATTTTGTCTTGTTTTCATAGCATTCCTTCCAGTGCTCAGAGGATCATCTGTTTAGGTCTTGACGGACAACACTACATCACTGTTTTACAGAAACTGACAGGGAGTAGCAAGATTCACGCCTCTTTGTCAAGAACTGCATCATGAAACTGGTTTATCTATATATATAAAAGTCAAGTGGTGTGTGTGTGTATGTATGTATGTATGTATGACAGCGAACTCCTCCTGCACCGTTTGAGCCAGAGACTTGAAATTTGGTACAGTTAGGGGTCTTGGGGTCAGGATGGTCTTAAGGGTCGAAAAATTTTCGGATCTCACCTCTGACGCCCCCCAGGGGTGAAAGTCTTTCAGGGCCAATCACATCAGCTGGGCGGTTAGGTGGTGGTGATGTCATAATACCCCCTCCAACAGACACCGCACTCGCTCAGCTCACCGCCCCTCCCTCCTCCAACGGAACCCCGGAGATCCCTCAGTTCTCTGCCCCTCCCAACGGAACCCCGGACTCCATCAACTCTGGGCCCCCTCCCCGCCTGCGACGGATCCGAGTTGGGTTTGGTGGGACGGTAAGTGAGGTGGGGGTGTCAGGTTCGGTCGGGGGGTGAGGTGGGGGTGTTGGGTTTGCTTGGGGGGGTCAGGTGGGGGTGTCGGGTTTGGTCGGGGGGTAAGTGAGCCGGGGAGTGTCGGGGTTGGTCTGGGGGGGGTGGGAAGGTGTCGGGGGTGGGTGGGTGAGGGGTGAGGTGTGGGTGTTGGGTTTGGTCTGGGGGGGGAAGGTGTCGGGGTGGGTGCCCAGACCAAACCCCCCCCCCCCCGGCTCACTTACCCCCCGAACAAACCCGACACCGCCACCTCACCCCCTCCCCCCCCCACCAATCGCAACACCCCCAGACCAAACCCGACACTCCCCGGCTCACTTACCCCTCCCCCCCGGCTCACTTACCCCCCCGACCGAACCAGACACCCCCACCTCACCCTCCCACCAACCGCAACACCCCCTCCCACCAACCGCAACACCCACCCCGACACCTTCCCACCCCCCCAGACCAAACCCGACACCCCCTGGCTCACTTACCCCCCCGACCGAACCCGACACCCCCACCTGAACCAATTAAGCTGAACCAGCTTGTTATCTCCGATCAGGGAGTGTGGATTATTCTTCTAGCATTTGAATGTGTGATTCAAATGCTAGAAGAATAATCCACACTTCCTGATCGGAGATAACAAGCTGGTTCAGCTTAATTGGACTAACCTTTTCACCTCCCAACTGGTTCTTGCCTACTTTTCTATACCTGCCTCTGAACACTTCCACTGCCTGCATCCGACGAAGTGGGTATTAGCCCACGAAAGCTCATGCTTCAAAACTTTATAGTTAGCAAAGTCCTGTGGCACCTTAAAGACTAGCTTTAGTATGTGCAGTGCTTAGTACTAATTTTTTGTCTGTTGGGCATTTTTTCCCTATTCTATTATAAAAATTATTACTCTGTGGTTTTGGTCTTAGGTAGTTCACAGATCTAAAAAAGGTGTTAGGGATGGCAGAATATATTAAAATGGTAAAGTTGATTCGGTCCACGTAAGGAGAATATGTCAGAAATTTGATAAATGTTCCTGTTGAACAAAAAGCATCTGTCTGCAGAAACAGTCTTAGGTTTTCCCTGAATGGTAGTTGTAGATTGTTTTGTAGAGTTATTTCTTAGTTTTTGAACACAGAATTCAAGTAATAAATGAGAAAAATAGAGCAAAGGGATATATGTATTTATTAAATTACTCAATAAGTAGTTTGCTGTTCCATACTAAATTTTCTCAGATAAACTATCATGAAATAAAACGAGGAAGACTTTGTAGCACCTTAGAGACTAACCAGTTTATTTCAGCATAAGCTTTCGTGGGCTATAGCTCACTTCATCGGATGCATAGAATATTTATTTACGGATACAGACTAACACGGCTGCTAATCTTAAACCTGTCATGAAATAAAATGTTAAAACATTAAAACTCTGAGTGCATAATTAAATTTTTAAGCATCCCTTTAATATTTCAGATAGCTCAGTTATTGCATTATCTTGCATTTTCAGGTGCATGTTATCCGAGAGGTAGCAACCATGGCTCAGGAAAAGCTAGGTGTGTCCTGCGAAGTAATTGATCTGAAGACCATTTTACCTTGGGATACAGAGGCTGTTTGCAAGGTAGAAATATAATGCTACTTAATACATAAAACATTATTTTGATTGATGTACCCATAAGTATCTACAATATTTTAATACTGAGGGTAACAGGTACAGTGCTTTGTATACATAATTGAAGATTTATATTTGTTTGTAAATGATTATATGCACAGTAAATACAAAGGAAACATTTGCAGAATAATGATAATGAAGCATACCTTGAAGGGGGGATAACCGTTTAGATTACTAACCAATAGTGGTGAACCAGGATGTTCTTTTGAAAGATTTTTTAAATTTTTTTACAGCATTCCAGGGTTTTAACAATATAGGTTTAAGGCAGGTAAACAGAGTGCTTGAAAATCACTTTTCTCCTCATGTGTCTCGCTCTCTCTATCCTCTCCTGGCATCCATAGGCCCATGGAATTTAGTGGGAATATTTTTGTGTGTGATTTTTCTTTGCTGCAGGGTGATAGTTTTGTCTAATTATAGGTGGGTAAATACATTTATGACCTGTTTTCTATTAAAAAAAAAAAGTGGTTTTGAATTTTTTTTTTTAAAGATAGCAGCACTTCAGCATTTTTTGTTTTTCATATAATTGGAGGTGAGCATTTACTGGTCTGGCATTTGATCTGAAATTCAGATTCCCTGGAACCACAGCTTCAAATTCCGGCAGGGTTTAATGAGCCTTTCATCTTCTAAGGTAGATGTATTGTAAATATAATACTTATGGTATAGGAGTGTTTCAGATGGGGCCTTAAAAAAAAAAAAAGGTACTGAACAGCTTGACTGGAAGTTGAAATACCATGTGTGAAGGCAGCAGTAACTTTGCTTTGTTCCTCAAGTAGTCTTTGCTCTACAGTACTTGTGACTTTTCTTTGTTGTGCTGCTTCCTTTTCACCTTCATAGAGTTGCCCCAGAAGGGTCATGGATAAGCAAACATATTGGAGGTGTTTTTGAAAACAGATTCTGCTTGGGTGGGGTGGAAGAGGCACCTAAAGAAGGTTCTCAATATCTGTAACCTTCACTCCGCCACTTGTGGCACTTGGCCACTTGCCAGAAAGTAGCTGGTAAAGAGATTGGTACTTCTGTATATTCTGAGAGAAGTTAGAATTAAATATGAGGCACCGAACACTGAAATTAAAACTTCATAGGGGGTGAGAATTCAAAACCATTCAGTTGAAGATAGAAAATTTCAAATGTGTTTATGGTGTTTTGAGAAAGGCTAAAGCTATAATATGATTGGAAAGTAAGTAAAACTTGAGTGAAACTTGAGTAAAACACTTTCTTTTCTGACAAATATATTACATAGTGTATTCTTGTGTGTCAATTTAGAAATAATAAAGAAATTTTAACTTCTCATTTCAGTTTTAAAATCTTTTCTTACAAGAAGTACAATTTCTCATTACTCTCATTGTCCCAAAATCTAAACATGTAATCTTCAAGATTTTGAAAAAAAAGAAAAAGGAAAGGGTCACATTAAAGTATTCAGGTTTTCGTGTTTCCTCATTTGATGTGGATGATTCAGGCTTGTCAAAGGGGGTGAATTTAATTAAAAACAGTGTTTGAAAAGCTGGAATGTGACATAGTATAGGCCCTTGCAAATATGAAAGTAGGAGGGTGATTCTGGTGGAGATGAATGTTTTTCTTCTTGGCAATGCCTGGCAATTCTTTACAGTCCAAGCAAACAAACCAAATTCCATTATTTGTAATGAATGGGAAAATCTAACTCTGAGGTTATTTCAGAATGTAATTATTCCAGACTTATAAGTTTTTCTTGGTTTGTGGATTCTTCTTTTTTCCTCCCTCAACTCCTAACATAGCTAACGTATAGATTTTTTTTTCCTGGTAAACATTTATACCTTAAAGTTTTGTGATTCAGATTAAGTCTTGTTACTATCTCTTTTTGTATGTACTTTGTGGGGAGAATAGACTTTTCACTGTGGTTATGGACATTCTAGACTATAGTATAAGGAAAAAATGGACTTTGTCTTGTATAAATAAGTTTCTTATGTTTTCCTCTTGTCTGTGTCCTTTCCTACTTGTCTGGGGAAGATGACAATTATGACATCTTTAATGCCATCTAGTGTCCCTCCCCCCCATTAAAGACCCTTTGTAGATAAAGAGAAGGGAACAATGGATATTGTTAAATTGACAGCCTAACTTCATGCTTTACATTTCAAATACATTAATTGTTTTTCCTTCTTTTCTATATCTTTAATAAAAGGGGTTTAAAAGGATTTTGATGGTGTTTGCCATAGTACTAAGCAAGCTAAGGTCTCTCTATGCCAAACCTTGTTAACGTTCTTTGATGTGGGACAGTTGCAGGGTTATGTTAACACCTTTGACTCTTTGGGCCAATTTATTTAATCTAAATTAACACAACAGGCTATTCAGTGTGAGGGTCATACAAATAATTAATAACAATATGCACATTTGCAAGTCAGTGTGAATACTTGTGGCAGCAGGCTATATGCCCACTAGTGCCTAGAATTGTTCCCATTTTCCTAAGGATCCAAATGTGACCAGTCTTGTGGAAACTATTTTAAAATGTTTTCTTCTACTTTTAATTAAATCTGTGAATTCTGTTTTGAATACCTGCAAATATCCTGTATATTTTGTTCAATTTAAAAGAACCAGATTCCCTATTTTAATATGTAATATTGTTATAAAATAAGTTTAGTATTGTTTTATTTAATATGACTAAATATGAAGGAAGAATTTACACTATGGAATTCATTAGATTTCGAGCAATATTAATTCTGGTAAGCTGCAGTGAAATATTGAAAAGTTTATTTGCCGTTGTATTATAAGACAAATGTCAGTAATCACTCATCAATATTTTAATATATATGTTTTATGGTTGTGGAAGGCTAGGGCTGCATATCTCTCTGCATTATTCACGTTAATGTGAATAATGTGAATTCTATAATTATTTTTAAAAAATATGTTTATAGAAAGAAAACAATGTAAATTGCTTCTTATTAGCTCTAAATTGGTAAGAGCGTGGGCTTGGTGGGAGGGAGCCAAACATTTTAAAAGCTCTGCCAATACTGTGCACTATAATTAAATTAACAATGTAGGCCTGAACTTTGACAAAAAAATTGGAAACTAAATTATTCTAAATATTGTCTTGATAAATGTTTGTAAAACGCATTGGGTATGAGAAGCTTGAAATAGAGGCTATGTGCACAGCTTAAGTAACCGGTCTGGGTAGATGCTTGAGGAAGAGGAAAAGGGAGAGGCGTACTTCCCTCAGTCCTTTGGAGCAGCGTTGTGTTGTGGCTGCTACATAGAAGGCACTTCAGTTCCATAAATGCAATCAGGTAACCATTACAAACAGTAGCTTCTCCTCTCTCTAAACCAGAAAATAACCAGCCAGGAATAAAATTAAATGTACAATACCCCAGTTAACCTACAAATATTAGCTATACATCAGCCTGGGTAAATAGGTAGGTCTTGCTGCATTCCCTGAATGTCAAAAGATTTGGGCTACTTTATATCAGAGAGATATCAAGTAGGGCAGTAAGCTAATACAGGGTTTAAGTTTCAAAGGCTGCTTGAATGCTGACATTTTTCTATACCTTGAATTTAATGTTCTGTTCTATTCTCTAATTATTTTAGGATCTGACATTCAAATATAGAGGAATATAAATTAATGTTGATAAAATGGGTTCAGAATAGTAATAGATTTTAATCTGTTCATTCTGTGTTAGGCAAATTGTCCATCTTTCCCGTTCTAGATGTTTATAAAGACTTATTGGTAGGAGTAAAGACTTGCTCATACATTTCACTCATTTATGATGCATAACTGACAACAACAGTGTCATCAAATATCCGAGTGAGCCCCCCCATAGATTTATTAGCCTGATAGAAGAATAATGCTGTTCAGAGGACATATATACTTGAGATTGGATATTGTTGTTAATTCTTTTATCTCTTTAAAGATAAAACTGTTTTTAAAAAGCCAAAGAAACAAGTGATCTTGAAATATTAAAACAAGGTGAAAAAACAATGTATGATAATTACTAACCTAAAAATAACATTCAGGTATCCAAATATAGTATACCTATCCCCATGTATATACCTCACACCTTTACTGCTCTCTAAAGCTGAACATGCAGAGAAGTGTGATCCAGATTCTCAACCATGCTGTAGCATCTTTGTGCTGGCCAGCCCCTGCATAGCAGCAATAAACCGTTTCTGTGGCACAAAGTACTTCCTCACCCCTTTAGCAGTGGGTGGTATCGATGCCGGGGTCTGCCAGGGTACCACTAACGTGGTGGAGATGAGGTACTTTATGCTGCAAAAAGGGTATCAACACCTATTTGCCCACCCACAACCGGGGACTCCAGTGGTTGATGCAGCAAATCATAAGGAGCAGCGGGGGCAGCCAGGTTCCGCTCCAAAGTCACTGGACGCTAAGAAACTGGACCTTTTGGGTCGGAAGGTCTACTTGAACGGGGGGCTTCAGCTTCGAGTTGCCAACCAGCAAGTGGTACTTGGCTGATATGCTTTCAATTCCTGGAGTGCATTGGCAAAGTTTCAGGAGTTGCTCCCTGGCTGATTCGCGCAAGGAGTTTAATGTGCTTCTAGAGGAGGTCAGAGTGGTCTCAACAGCCTCCCTCCAGGCTGTGCTAGACTATGGCCACCGCCATTACAATGAGATGCAGCACCTGGATGCAGGTATCTGATATACCACCAGAGGACAAGATCACTATCCAGGACCTTCCCTTTGACTGTGTGGGCTTGTTTGCCCAAAATTCGGACTCTTTCTTGCATAGTCTTCAGGACTCATGGGTGACCCTAAAGTCTTTGGTGATCCACACTCCTGCACCCCAGAGAGAACCATTCAATCCTCCGGACCCCTGAGGTAGGACTTGTCCAGGAGACGGAGCAGAAATAATAAAAGGCACCTGTCGCAGTTCTCAGGCCAAGGCCAACTTTCTTCCAAACAGCTCCTTGGCCCAAAGCCTAACTTTTTAAGATGCTTTTGAAGAACTTTGAAGATCCGGAGCACCAGTACTGAGCTTGGATCCTTACCCCCTCTTTGTGAATCGACTGTTCCACTTCTACTATGCTTGGTCCCAGATTGTTTCAGTTCTCTGGGCTGTGAGCATGGTGGAGGTGGGATATTCTATCCAGTTCTGTTCCCTCCCATATCCTTCCCCGTCTCTTAAGGGACTCTTCTCACAAACAAACAAACAAACAAAAAGCTGGTCTTATGGTTAAGATAATGTAGTGGGCGTGGAAGATCTGGGTTCAATTCTCAAACTTCCTCTGCGATTGTGAGACAGTCTATTAATCTCTGTCTACTCCAGTTTCCATTCTCAGAGCTGTTGTGATTCATAAATGTCTGAGGTGCTCTCAGGTCCTATGGTGATAGGGGCCATAGAAGTACCTTGTTAGATTTTTTTGGGGGGAGGGATAGCTCAGTGGTTTGAGCATTGGCCCGCTAAGCCCAGGGTTGTGAGTTCAATCCTTGAGGGGGCCATTTAGGGATATGGGCAAAAATAGGGATTGGTCCTGCTTTGAGCAGGGGGTTGGACTAGATGATCTCCTGAGGTCCCTTCCAACTCTGAGATTCTATGAACTCCTCCTACAGGATGTACAATTGCTCCTTGCTCTAGTGGTGGGGCAATAGAAGCGGTTCCTCAGGAGCAAGGGGTTCTACTCCTGCTATTTCCTCATCCCCAAGGCCAAGAGTGGTCTCTGGCCTGTCCTGGATTTGTGAGACCTCAACATATTCATAATGAAAGTGAAGTTTTGAATGGTCTCCCTGGCCTCCATCATTCCTTCCTTGAATCCGAGAGACTTGTACGCCACCCTCAACTTGAAAGATGCGTTCTTCCATATCTCCATTATCCCAGCCCACAGATGGTTTCTTCGCTTAGTGGTCAGCAGTACCAATTCAGGGTGCTCCCGTTTGGGCCTTTGGCAGCCCCCTGGTATTCACGAAGCATATGGCGGTCATGGCAGCCTTCTTCCGCAAACATCAGGTGCAGGTTTTTCCGTATGTGGGTGACTGGCTCATCAAGGCCAGGTCATAAGCACAGGTTGCAGAACGTGTGTGTCTAGCTCAGACCACCTTCCTCAGGCTGGGCCTTATACTGAATGTGCACAAATCCACACGGCTATGAAAGTGCAACTCCCAGGGGGCTCCACAGCCAACTCAACAAGTACCTCTAGGGGAAAAGCCTTCCGAGATCATGCATGCGGCGCATGCACACACCTCTTGGAATGAATGTGAGCAACACATCTAGAAAAACAACAGTTGAGAGAGGTAGATAATCGTTTTCTCTCTTTCAAAAAATGATGTTTTGGGGCTTTAGTATTTATAAGTCAAGGTCATAGACGTCGCATAAGTTACAGTGAGAATGAGACACTTTGTTTTTTTTTGTCTGCATGGGCTACAGGTACCTTTCTGACACACCATTTATATTCAGAATGTCACAGGTATGGACTTTGTGTTATTATTACTACTTAATCATTAAAAGTAACACTAGGAGTTAAATTTTCAATTTAGCTATTTGAAATGAAGTCATTTAAGTAAGATTTGTTAAGTAAGAAATATCAGCCTCTAGGAATTACTTGACATAACTAAAGCTTATGGTGAGGGGTGGGAAAAAGTGGATTAAGATTGTTAGTGCTTTGTCTTTGGAGACAAGCAGCAACATGTCAGGAATTTTTCTTTGTAATGGCTGACTAGTTAATCAACATTTTGAGATGTTGTTTCTAGTTGGGAACTTTGTATCAGTGATTTAAAAATACAGCATCAACAATTTTCTGGTTTCACAAAGTTGTACTTCAGAGTGGCCACTGGAGGCCTCTCTTAAACCAAGTTAAACAACTGCTTTGATTTGACTTTGCACTTGCTGACTACTGTGAGGGACTCAGAGTGTGAAATTATGCTAAATAATTCAAAAGAAAGTTGCTGCCTAATGTCATTGCTTTAATTTGTTTTCAGGTTTCAGTCTAGATTTAGCTCTGAAATATGTAGTCATCTGGGCCCTAAGGCACTTGTGGTGGAAAGTTTACCTGGAAGAGGTTGTCAGTGCATTCTTGGACAGCCTGCATCAGCAGGGCTCTGGAATCCCAGCCATAACTGAAAGCTATCTTGTGGAAAGCTAAGTGTGCACTCATTGTCTGCCCTGCTCAGGGCAAATCCCTTTTCTGACAGTGGCAAGCCAAACATTTAGTTTGTAGAAAGTGCTGAATAAAAGCAACAAATTTTCATCATTGCTGCCCTTTAATGTTTTACTTAAGAATTAGAAAGGTTTCTCATGAAGAATCTCAGTGTTGGAAGGGACCCCAGGAGATCATCTAGTCCCAACCCCCTGCTCAAAGCAGGACCAATCCCTATTTTTGCCCATATGCCTAAATGGCTCCCTCATGGATTGAACTCACAACTCTGGGTTTAGCAGGCCAATGTTCAAACCATTGAGCTATCCCTTCCCTTATGCATACTTCATCTCCTGTTTGTATGCAGTGAAGAAAACTGCCCCTTGATTCTAAAATTGATGTTCATCTGGTCCATTCATAGGTATTATAGTAATACAAATAATAATTAATAATAATCAGGATGTTCGTTTCTGATCAAAGATTACTCAGTATTCAGCCTGAGAATAGAAAAAAGGTAAGATAAAAATGTTATAAATATTGATAATGATGGTAAGAGAAATACTTTCACTTGACTAATTAAGCTATCTTTATCTATTTTATCCTGAGTTGGTTGTCACAGCAAATACTTACAAACATACATACGTTTGTATAGAAAGGATATTAGCCAGATTTGAAACCCATCCCATAGTTGTTTAAGTTTAATGTTACAGTTTAATCTTTGAGTAATATTTTAAGAATTGAAATTGCAGGTATTCTGTACATTTAGTATTTGAATGATCTGCCAAATCTAATGAAAGCTTGGAGTGGAGTGATATATGTCTTCTAAACTTTGTATCCGTTTGTGTATATTTACAAAACTTCAGTCTCAAAGCTGATTATTTTTATAATGTTTTTTGTTGTTCTGTGACGTAGAAAATTGTCTTCAAATAATAATTTTCCATATATATATTCAAATTATTATTTGAAGACCATTTTCTATGTCACAGAACAACAAAAAACATTATAAAAATAATCAGCTTTACTTTACTGGTTTTGTGGTTAGGTTTTAAGATGGTTTCTTTACACTATTGGTATGATACTTTTATTTCAATGTAATATGACTCTTTGAAGAAATGATTATACTGTTCAGCTATTCAGTAGCAATTCTAGTACATCAAGAAGACTGTTTTGTGGTAGAAGGTATTCAGAAGCTGAATTTTTAGTGTATGTATTTTATATTAAATATGTGCTGCTGTTTTATAAATCTCAAAACCATTTTAAAATACTGTTTATTTCCCAGACACCATGACTTCAGGAAGCACATGTTTTCCTTCTACATTATCCTAGCCATGGATGCTTTCAAGCACCAGAGATTAGATTGGGTGGATTTTCTCTGTTCCAGAATTTTGAGTAATATGGGCTTAATCCAAAAACCAATCAAGCCAATGGAACAACTCCCAGTTTGCGTATATTTGTGTAGTGAGATTCTGGAGAGGGTCCAATCCTGCATCCACAAATGTCAGCGAACGTTGACATCTGAACTGAAATGAGCACTCCTGGGCAGGAGGGAAAGCAAGAGAGGGTGGAGACTGAGATGGAGTGGCCAAAGCACATGCCCAAATGTAATCCCGTGAAGGCAAACTCCATGGAAAGGATTTTCATTTGTCCACACTACTTGGGAGCTGTGGTTTTCTCAAGTGTGCTGCAGAGCTTCACTTTGAAGAACCTGAGAGCAGGGATAGGCCTGAGGGCCAACTGCTGATACCAAAATGTGCCTAAGTATTCTAAGGGAATGATATCGCTCACAGGCAGCTGTTCAATGCTTATGACATACAATAGCTGTAAGAGGGGGTACTCCCAGCCTTTATGCTTTGAGTACAAAGGCTGGGCCTCTTCTATGCCAGACCAACAAGTCCTCCACCCCAAGACACCTCCACCTTGCCAGTTGGGGTTCTTGGGGTTACCAATCGCTGCCACCAATCGGGTATACTTCCAAAACCTTGGAGGGGCCCCCGATCTTCCCCTAACCCTGACTTTATACCCCCTCCCTGGGTTTTAAAGTCAGAAACCGGAAAACTGCTTCTCTTCACCCTGACCAGCTGAAGGCAGAATTCCCTTAACCCTGTCTCTCTCAACCTGAGAGCCAGACCCTAACCTTGTACCCCTTTCTGGGTTTCCAAGTTAGATACCTGGAAGCTGCTTTCTGTCCTTCACCCTCCCTGGCTGAAGGCAGACTTCCCTTAACCCTGACTCTGTCTTCCTCCCTGGACGACAAGTCAGATACCAGGGGCTATGCACTTCCCCCTACCTCCTCTCTTCCCTGTGAAGAGAGAAAAACCGACTGCTTCCTCCCTCCCTCGTCTAACCTGACAGTAAGGGGACACAGTCTTCACCCTCCAGCTAGGCCCCTAGCTGCCCTGGTTCCTATTCCCTTCCCTTCCCCCTTCCCAGACTGGAAGCAGAGAAAAACCCTAAGGGAAATAAACCAGACGGTTTTATAACTAGAACATTTAATAAAGAAAAAGGTTACAACAGAAATACAGACACTTTACATTTGGGGTTTCCCACTTTGGTCTGAAAAGGAGAGAACATCCCAAAGGCACGGCTTATTAGAAGAATCAAATTGTAATACTCACATTAGCTAAGTAGAAGTATCAGAAAAAGGTAGAGCCATCTTTATAGCCAAAGATGGTCTAGAACCCTTGCCAGCTACCTTGGCAAGCTTCCTGCCTCATGTGCAGCCAAGATGGATCTCCCCTGGCCCTGGCCTCCTCCCTGGAGACCAGCCAAGATGGAGCTCTCTGGCCCTGGCCTCCTCCCTGGAGACCAGCCAAGATGGAACTCTCTGGCCCTGGCCTCCTCCCTGGAGACCAGCCAAGATGGAACTGACTGTCTTGCTCCTCCCTTCTTCATGGGCTCGAGGCTCCTCCCTCCCCCATGGCAGGGAAACTCCTACATTACCTGTTTCAGATAACAAGCCCCACCCAGGCAAGGCACACTGTGTTAGATAACATAGTGCCACCCAGGCAAGACACCCTTCACATTTATGACAATAGCCATTGTGCTTTTGCTGCCCCACCAACTTGCAGTTCCCACTCCTCGCAGCTTACTTCACCTTATTGGATTCTGACAAATGGAACATCAAGCTTAGCAACGATGACGGTGCACTTTCATTGAACCCGCCTAGTATGGAACCCTGTATTGAGCCTTGCAGTGCAGGTATCTCATGATCAAAATTACATATGCCTTGGCCAGAAACTACTGTTCTCTGCCATTTCACACTGCTTCTAAGGGTTTGCAGTAAATCAATGCCTATATCTATAAAATGACATTATAGATGTACCACTTGTGCTATTAGAGTAAAGTTTGTCACTCTTTCCATTGTAAACTCCTATTTTGGGTTTAATAAAAAGTACACTCCAGGCTACTACTTGGCTTACAAGAGCAGCACTCTAGAACTATTTTTTTAAAAGTAGATTGCCACTTTTGAGCCAGGAGTGTGGAATATTAAAGTTTTGATGATTCAGATTATTATTTGAGTTATGGAAATGCAGAACGGCTTTCAGTTGAAACCTTGAACCATTGATACACTTCTGGCTGCTGTAGGAATTTTTTTTAAAAATGATTGAGGTGTTTAAACTAAGATCAGTTTTCTACACGTGTGCCTAATTTAACCTCTTCCCCTAATGAAAATTCCATAGGAGTTTTTAACATTGAAATTTTCAGGTCCAGACTTTTGTGAATCTATTGACAAGTTGTGACAAGGAGTATGCCTGAGTACAGAGAGCAATATTCATCTGTACATAATTGCTGTCACACAGGTAATGTAGTCTGTGGATTAGTGGGAAAAGAGATTGATCTTCCAGATCAATAAAAGTTTTTTTTTTTTAAATAACTATAATGTATCAATAAGGAGCAATCTGAGCAGCACTTACATAGTATGTCATGATGGTGCCAGTCTAGAGTAAAAAAAATCAATTTTTATTGAAAGGTACCTGAATATGTGTTTGACTTTTTTTCATTTGCACTAGAACTGGTTGAAAAATTTTTGATGAAAAACAACAGCAACATTTTTGTGATTAGACAGTATCTAGAAGAAAGGGGTTACAATCCTTATCTGGGTCTCTGGATAATGAATCCATATATTAGTCCACTGTGTGGACTAGCTTAGGGAGGGCATTATGTGAGGTGAGGCGGGTGTTGCAGGAAAAACTCAGGAAGCCTTTCCTTGATATTCAGTCTATTCTTTCTGTGTCTTAATTCCCTGCTGATATTTTGGGTGGAATAAATTGGTTTAATTTGTAATAAATTATTTTCGCTACCTGGTATTTCTATTCTTGAGATATCTATAGATCTTTGTCCTCTTTCCCCGTAATAGTAATTACTACATCAAACTACAGTTATTTAAATGTTAGTACTTTCCTTACTAGTCATGATTCTAGTTTAACACTAATTCCTGGATTCAGTGGATGTAAAAGGGCTGTTAACCTTTATGACTGACCAAAGTGATGTAGTCTAGTTTAAAAATATTTTAATTATATTCACTGTAATTATTATGGTGATTATATAGTAAGAGTATTTAAATTGTGTTATGCTGAATAATTGATTAATGACATGCATTTCTTAGTTTAATGTAAGTGTTTATTCTTAATTTAGCAATAAGTGTTGATGAGTCTACTGTGAGGACAATCTAAACTGTTGATGATTGTGGTACATAAAACATAGGAACATTGAAGCTTTTTAAGATCTATTATCAAATCCAAGACTAATGAGTACTTTTCATGAATATAAATTTTATCTTATTGCCATATTATTTTGTTTTATTACTAATGAACGTTTATGTATGATAATACTTAGCACTATAATCTTACAAAGAGTATCTTTGACTTTACAAGAGTGAATGAGGAAGGGGCACATTGGTGAACATTTTACTTGCAATAAAATAGAAACAGATAATTAGAATACTAAAGACAATGAAAATTACTCTCTTGCTGGGTATGCAATTACACATAATGGGAAAAAGAACAAATGTTACTTTCATGCTCAATTGAGAATTGGGCATACAGGAGAAAGGAGATTTCTGATTGTATTTTGCCACGTTACGTTCACATTATTATATATATATTTTTGGTCTCAGTTACAGGACAAATTAGTTCATCTTGTAAACATTGCATAACCATAGTTTAGTGTAAGTATTTTTGCCAAACAGATTTACCTGATTTTATATTTAATACTGTCCGGAGATTGTCTCATATCCAGAATACTTAACATATAAATAAAAAGATACATTGACATATTACATTGCAAACTCAACATTTTAAAAAACACACAGTATACCATTCAGGGACCACTCCCTGAATAATATTTGTATATTGCATTATATGCAGAGTTAGGCTTTATGGTAGCAGATAGGGCAAATTTGCATAACTCCCAATGAACGGTATAAATGTGTGACACCATTGTCACAGAAAACTAACAGCCACATGTACAGTAACCTCTTCTGTGATGTATTGCCATATAAAACATACAGATCAGAGGCCTCCTCACAAGGCAGTTTCTCTCAAATACAATACCGAATAAATCCAGTGACCATATTTTTCAAAATAAGAAATGGAGACACTTTTTATGGGTCACAATATAATACAGAAGACAAAGTCGTTAGAAAAAGGATGCTGATGTCACATCAGCTGCTGAATCAATAGACACACCTCTTTCTCGAGTGGAGGCTTTTTTTCCCTAGGAACACTGTTTTGAATGACGAGGAGTCCTTGTGGCACCTTAGAGGCTATTTGGGCATAAGCTTTCGTGGGCTAAAACCCACATCCCATGAAAGCTTATGCCCAAATAAATTTGTTTGTCTCTTGCCACATGGACTCTTGTTTTTGCTGATACAGATTAACACAGCTACCATGCTGAAACCTGTTTTGAATGAGTTTATCTCGAAATACTGAACAAGTCTCGTATATTCCAAGATCAGAAGGGACCAATGCAATCACCCCCTGTATAACACCAGCCATAGAACTTCCCTAAAAATAATTCTTAGAGTAAGGATATCTTTTAGAAAAAATATCTAATATTGATTTAAAAATTGTCAGTGATGGAGAACCCACCACAACCCTGGATAAATTGTCCCAATGGTTAACTACTCTTGCTGTTAAAAATGTACACCTTGTGACTATTCATGTTGAACAAGAGAACAGCTTTGATAACACTTGTACTAATTTGACTTTTGACTCCAAACACTATTTGGCACACTGAACACATCTTTCACTGGACTGTTCCGATATACTGAGGAGATTCTACTCAGAACAGCAATATATATTGAGTACACATTTAAAAGAGTTTTAATGAAAATGAAAAGCCAGGGCACTTCAGGGGGTCAAGAGACGTCTATGGCACACTGAGACATTTTATGGAAAAACAGGGACTGTCTCAGTAAAACCAGAAATGATGACTCATGTTACATTGACAACCATAGGTAGACCATAGCTTTGCTGTGTTTCCCTCTCTGGGTTCCACTGTATTTCCTCACAGAGATTCAGTAGTTTCTGGCAGGTTGATATATTTCAAATATTATTCCTCTGTGCATAGCTGGCCTGTGACAATTTTTGGATGTGCTTCAAAAATCCAAGGACCTATGGCCATGAGTATTGTACGTCACAGGCTCCAAATTTTAAACCCTTTGAAAAATCACAGTGTGCACATGGTTAATAGAAACTAGTACAGTAGACTCTCGATTATCCAGGATGATAGGGAAAAAATAATTCTGGTTAATAAAATCCTGGATAATCACCATCCATGGGAAATATGGGGAGTGGGGGTTGATTCACCAGCCATCCTGCGCCGGGGGGAGGGGGTGTTGGTCCACTGGCTGCCCTGCACCCTGGCAGGGTTTTTTTTTTTGTTGGTGCGCTTGGGGTGGCAGCAAAGCCAGAGCCGGCCCTGTGAGTTACACGTATTTTTTTTGACATCCTGGTTAACCCACATCCTGGTTAATCCAATCCTGGATAATCGAGAGTCTACTGTACTGGGTATGCCGGTTTCAGGGGCTAAGCAGGATTGTCCCTGCAATTGCTGCTGTGCCACCAGTCACAGGAGTGGAAATCAGGGAGATTGTATTTCCTGTGGTCTCAATGGTACCTCTGCTTCCCCAAGAATGTTGTGGGTTTTGTCTATTTTTTTTCTTTCTGTGGCATGCCAAGTTTTAAAATATTGTGGTTCTAGTTGAAAGTTGTATAATGGCTACTGGAAAAGGATGGATATATGTTTTATTTCGTTGTCTAACATTCATGCTTTGACTCTGCAAATTAGAAGTTACAAGAGCATTTACTTCATTCACATTTTCTAGAGTGGAGTAGCAGGAGAAGCTGGTAGGATGTTATAAACCAAACTCCTGTTTCTGATATGAAGTCTTTGGGACAAGGTGGGTAAGGTAATATCTTTTATGGGACCAACTTCTGTTGATGAGAGAGCCTAGCTTTTGAACTTACATAGAGCTTTTCTTTAGGTCTGGAAAATGTACTCTGGGAGTACATCTAGATGGGGATAAAATCCCCGTGGCATGGCTGTGGCTGGCTCGGGTCAACTGACAGGCTCATAGATTTTGGATTTGGCTGTGCGATAAAAAATTGCTGTGTAGATGTTTGGACTGGAGCCTGAGCTCTGGGACCTTCTACCCTCACAGGGTCCCTGAGCTTGGGTCCCTCAACCCAAATGTCTACACAACATATTTCAGCCCAGGTGCCGAAACCCCGCAAGACTGAGTCAGCTGATCTGGGCCAGCTGTAGGTGTTTTAATCCTAGGTAGACATACCCCAAATGTCACAGCAAAATACAAGCTGGAACAAAATGTTTAGAAGAAGTACACAAAATGGTCACTCTATCTGTCCTCTCAATGGTTATCCTCAAAGGAAACCTTCCCAACACCTTCAAATGATGAACCTGGGAGTGTAAATTCATAACTTTTCTAGACTGGATAAGAGACTGGATTTATGGCTTATTTCAACAATCTATATCCCACTAACTGGCCCTTCTCCCCAGCTTTTCTTCCTCCCCCCCTCATGACTGGAGAGGCATTAATGGGCCAGTTCACTTGGAACGGTTCCTTGAAATATACATTTACTACCCAAAACAGTCTTTTCCACCTTGTATTTAGTTGTGTCCCTTTGAGGCTATGTCTACGCTATACCCTATGTCAGCATAATTTATGTTGCTCACGGGTGTGAATAAACCACCTCCTGAGTGACATAAATAACACCAGCATAAGTGCTTGTGTGCACAGCGCTATGTCAGAGTACAGGTGGTTTTATTATGCCAACAGGAGAGCGTTCTCCCATTTGCTCAGTGTTTTCACCAGATGCGCTGCAGTGGTGCCACACATATAGACATGCTTTGAGTATATTTTCCAGACCTGAAGAAGAGCTCTGTGAAGCTAGAAAGCTGGTCTCTCTCAGCTACAGAAGTTGGTTCAATAAAAGATATTGCCTCACCCACCGTGTCTCTCTAATATCCTGGCACCAACATGGCTTCAGCAACACTGCAAACGTGAAATCTGTGTTAAGTCAAAACATTTTGCCTTGTCTCCAGTTTTATCCACTCTGTCATTAGAATAATCCTCAAGTTGAAAGTCACAATAGCTTAGATTCTGTAAACATGTTAATATCTGGAGACTAACATCTGTGCAAACAAACCTATTTCATATGTTATATAATCACATAATCACGCCTCATCCTAACTAGAATGTGTTTGGCAGTAAAAGAAATGAATTGAAGCTACTTGTATTTCCCCCCCTGTATATTGTGAAGTTGGAGGGGTTATGCTTCATTTCTTAAAAATAATAGTAATAATCATCCAGGAATGTTGATGACCTAGAGTCACCAACACATTCAATAGCCAAATGTATTCAATAACTGAGTATACAACTCCAGTGTCTTCACAAAATCATAAGATGATAACCTACACCAGACATAATTAAGATATAGATTTCTTTTAAGTAACATTTTGTTATTATATGGGAATGCATATCTAGGAAAATAGCAATAATATTATCTAAAATATTTCCCCATGAGGGAGGAAGGTTGGTTTGATACCCGGAATCTCATGAGGGGTCTATCAGGAGACCTGGCTTCTGAGTCAGTTGTAAAATGGGAATCCGAGTGCTTGCATACAATGATGATGGTAATAGTGAAGCACAGTATTTGAAACATTACCTACTAGTCTCTCCAGTTAATCTGCCAAACACGTAGTCTGTTCTGCATAAGCCCCCCCCCCCCAATTTACAGTTGTTTGGATCTGGCATTTTAGTACACATCTGTTTCAAGTTGTAGATAATCGAATGCAATAGTCTGTTTGCCCAATTAGTAAATCATAGTGTTTAAAAAGTGTTTAATCTAAGCTGAACTTTTTGATTGATAAAAGCAGTTATTCTTTTCAAGAGCGAATCTGCCAATTGTCCTGTTTTTAGCAAGTTAGACAATTTTTTTGCTCTTAGAATAACTTGTTCCAGTGTTAGCTTGCTAGTTTATTAACAAGATTACTAGTACAGAATGGTATTATAAAATCTAGTTAGTTGAAGTACTTTTGAAAGTGATCTTTTCCTTTAGGCATGTGGGGATACCAGTTACATAGATTTGGCTTGCCAGGTGGGAAAATGGTGTTAGCCTCAGGATTAGGATGTTTGTTACATACGATAGGCACATTAATTTATAAAATAGGCAGAATTACTCTTTTGTACAGTTTGCATTGAATCCTTAGGTACTGATTGTGTTGAGTGTGTAAGAGCAAAATAGGGCTTTAAGTGATTAGTCACAGTTGAAACATAGTTGTAATAAAAATACTTTATTTTTATAAAGTAGAGGGGAAGGATAGTTCAGTGGTTTGAGCATTGGCCTGCTAAACCCAGGGTTGTGAGTTCAATCCTTGAGGGGGCCATTTAGGACTATGGGGCAAAAATCAGTTGGATGATTTAATTGGGGTTGGTCCAGCTTTGAGCAGGGAGTTGGACGTGATGATATCCTGAGATCCCTTTCCAATCCTGATCTTCTATGATTCTATTTTGTATAGTACTTTGTCCATAGTCAAAGCACTTGGCAATCATTAATACTCACAAATACCCCAGGGAGTTAGGTAAGTAAGTGTGCATGCTGCTTTATTAGCCATATACAGTAGTTATGTGCTCTGTCTAAACTGCAGATACATTGTAGAGAACATTAAGATCGGTTGGAGGAAACATTCACAGGTAATCAATGATGCAAAGTTAGGCAAAAGTAGTAGTCTTTCAGGACAGATGTGTAAGTTCAGAGGGAGTTGCTTGGTGATTGAGAAGTAAGAGGTAGCTCAAAAATGAGAAAACTGAATCACACCATGGTTAAAGTTATGGAGAAAAGGATTGCAGTGCTGGGATTAGAATGTAGAAGTTCCTGGCTCTCAGTCATATTCTCATGTAATGAAGTTACAGATGAACTGAAAACCTGCTGCTTTGTTTTGTTTGCATCTGTTTTTGTTGCTGTTGCGGATAGGCATACTGTAGGGATCTACAGAAAGTATAGTATTCTTAATAGGTTTTCCAGTGGCAGTGAACGAGAGCATGACAGTAATACCCCAATACTACACTTATATGTGGCAGCACATTTAACAGCATGCCAGTGGTACTCTGCTCTACATCTGCTTTCCTCAGAGCTGGGTTCTACAGTTCACTTGCTATCCGTGTGTCTGACTGAGTTAGGGTATTGAATGATGGGTAATTGGTTTATGATCACTTCAGGCAAGATTGAGGTGAAACCTGTGTAAATAGAAATCTCTGGTTGACTTGATGGAGTTGTGATAGCTCACCTGTGCTTGGTTTCAGTGATTTGCAGTCTTTGGATTGTATTTATCCTGGTTTGCTTCTCTGAATTCGTAGTTGGCAGCAATTGCCTGAATTTCTCTCTGCTTTTCCTTTTCAATGTGACTCTTACCTTCACTATCTAATTACATTAATCCATCTAGGAGATAATGTGTTTTGCTTGTGAAACCACACGGTTGCTTTAGTTACTGAGGAGAGTGGACCTTTGGTTGGTGGGTAAGCACATAACATCTTTACTCAGCAATCTGCCTGGGCTCCTTATGTTCAGAATCAACTCAGTGTTTTTTATAATTATCTATTAAGACCTAAATAGTGTGAAAAATGCTGGCCTGGGGACCACCTCTCTCCTTGTTTCTCCACCATGAAAGTTTTGCAGTCAGCTACAATGCTCTTGATATTCATCCTTGGAGTTCAGCTGTCTGGACAAGTGGCAGGGAGATTTCAGCTGAAGTCCCTGGAAATTATCTCTGTCATGTTGTATAATAATAAAAAAACCCATAAGCTTCTGAGATACTGTTCAGTGGTGGGCACAGTAGTTTTTCAATTTAGCCCTGTCTATATTGTTAGGAAACATAGGGGCATGGAGTATAGACCCAGTTGTGCTTGGTTCTGTCTTAACTTTTCAAAATGTAATATGTTAACTATTAAGGTGCAAAGATGCAATGAAGTTGTTAAACTCCCTGCACTCTTGATCTGATTCCAAAGAATGTACATCTTTAGAACATATAGCAATAACTTTTTAAAAAACATGCTGAAGAGACATATTAGGTTTCTTTTTGCCTGGCTGGCCTCAGATGGTGCACCAGATTTTATTGTTAAGCTTTCACTTTGTCATGCGTGATTATTTTGAGATTTCCAGCTGTTCCATTGAAGCTTATATATATATAAATATATATATATATTTAATGTTTAGATTAAATGTCATCATAGCAGGCATGTGAAATTTGACAAGTGAAATGTGTTTAGTGGTCCAGAACCTGGACATCCTTTATTGCGTGAAATCTGAGTGTAGCGAAGTGCGATGACTCACAGACGTGGCTCCTCCTGCTACTTGTCTTTGGGAATTAGCTCTCCAGCACTGAGTGCCTCTTGGTGGCCAGTGTCTCACCTGCCTTTAGGGTCCCCGTGTCCCTCCAAGACCCCGGTGGCCTTTGCCTCAGGGTTCTGCCCCAGCAGTACCCCCACTCTGGGTCTCCCCTTTCAGGGGAACCCCCAACCCTCTAAACCCACCTTACCTCAGTGGCTAATGCCAGTCATCTAGCCCATGGGTGTCCAACCTTTTGGCTTTCCTGGGCCACATTGGAAGAAGACGAGTTGTCTTGGGCCACACATAAAATACACTAACACGAACGATAGCTGATGAGTAAAAAAAAACCCAAACACAAAACGTAGAATAGATAATGTACTTATCTAAGTAATAAAACTTCATTAATTTTTTGATATTTTTTATTATAAAAGTAAAAGAAAAAAGGGCAACATAAAACTAGTGGGATATTTGACATTGTTTTTGAGACACTAATGCTTCAATATCTGGTTTGATGGAAGTAGTTGCAATTCTCAGTGAGTTCTCAAGGTTCTCATCAGATATTTTGGTTCTAATTTTACTCTTAGTGTGCTTCATCCTTGAAAATAGCTGCTCACAAATGTAGGTGCTCCCAAAAAGCGATGACATGAATAAGGCATGATTGTGAAGCGAGGGATATTTTTCTCTGGGAAGATACGTCTTATAAAAGTCCAGTAAAGAGACATGATCAAATTTTTCTTTACGTTGAATGTCAGATTGCAGCTCTATGCATTCCATTTGAAAATTGGCAGGTAACATATTTATGTCGACTGAAAATGGAGTTGCAAATATATCAAAATATTGATTATTTTTCCAGAAATCTTGAAACCTGTTCTCAAATTCCTGTATCAAATCGAAAAGGAAGGCTGCATATTTTTCGATGTTCACAGGACCGTGTTTAGCCAACATGTCGAAATGCATAAAATTGTTTGCCTTAATTTGAGATTGCCATAGTTTGTTTCATTTCGAATGCTGTTATGGTTTGAAACATTGTATTGATAAGTTGGTTTTCACCTTGAAGACGCATGTTTAACTCATTTAAATGAGCGGTCAAGTCTACTAAAAATGCTAAATCTGTGAGCCAGTTTTCATCGTCAAGTTCTGGCACAAATTTTGTTTTTGATTCCATAAACGACTTGATTTCATTTCGCAAATCATAAAATCATTTTGCCTCGACTTAGCCATCTTACTTCTGAAAAGTAAATGATGTCTCCATAGTCAGCATCCATACTTTTAAGAAATTCCTGGAATTGGCAATGATCCAATCCCTTGGCCCTTTTGAAATTCACAGCCTTGATGACAATTTGCATGATGTTATCCATTTTTAAAGCTTTTGCGCATAACTTTTCTTGGTGTACTATGCAGTGAAATTTCATCAAACGTAAGTTTTGGGCGGCAATTGCATCGTCTTCTATTAATTTTACAAGTCCCTCTTTTACCTACCATTGCCGGGGCACCATCAGTAGCTATACCAGATATGTTTCAATGGACAAAGAAAATCGCTTTAACTTATTTTTCACTGCTTCGTATAAATCTCTTGGTTTAGTTGTGTCTTTTAATGGCACTAAAGAAGCCATTTCTTCAGTGACATTATATTCGTCATCAATACCTCTAATAAAAATTGCCAATTGAGCTGTATCTGTAGCATCAGTGCTTCCGTCCATCGCCAAAGCATAAAATTTAAAATTAGCAGCTTTACTCTCCAAACCTCTTTCAATAGATTTTCATATTTCATCAATTCGCCTGGTGAGACAAACTGATTTTAGAAAAATCCCCTTTTTTATCAGGGCAAATTTATATCTGCCATGCTTTCCATACATTGCTTAATAAACTCACCATCGGCATATGGTTTTGATTATTTTGCTATCAGATTTGCTACCACATAACTAGCTTTTACAATAGAGTCCATTTGAGTTGTAACTTTTTTAAAAAAACTTTGTAGAGATGATAGACTTTTTTTCAGTTCCGCTATTTTGTCTTTACGACACATTCCTTGATACACACTAAATTTCGCAGCATGTTTTTGCATATAATGCCTTTTCAAATTGTAGTCTTTGAAAATGGGCACAAATTCCCTACAAATTAAGCAGAGTGCCTTAGTATTTGCCTCGACAAAAAAGTAGTCATCTGTCCACTATTCGTTGAACAATCTTCCTTCTATAATTTTTCTTTTTTTGGGTTCTGTTTTCTTTTGAGACGCTGTGGAAGCCATGCTGGAATTAAAAAAATAATAATAAATATGCAATTATATTTACTTTTATTATGAAAATTAATAGATAGAAAATTAGAAAGCAAGGTTTAATAATCAAATAAGAATACTTACATGTCTTCTAAATAACAATAGACTTCTATCGTTTACAAAGGTAGGTTGAAATATTATCGATAATCGCTGCATTTTACTCGCCAAATCGCCACAAGCACACGTAACGTCTGCACCTTTCTTCGGTGTCAATTCGACTGTCTGCACATTGGAAGCTGTACTCCGCCGAAAAACTTAAGCCACACATGCGTACAAATAGCGAGAGCGTACGGCATGCAGCGGCGTTATGCCTAGTACACACAAATTCTTTGTCACAATTCATTTTACGCGACATTAGAGTCCTCTCACTCTTTATTTTATTAGTCAATTTTATCAGTTTTTCGGGTTTTTTTGGTCGAACTGTTTGCAGTTATAATGCGAATTACGAATAATACTCCGGTATTTGTGGACGTAATCTCATAACGTTGTAAGTTTACGATTTTGTGTTGGGCTGCATTCATAACCGTCCTGGGCCGCATGCGGCCCACGGGCCACAGGTTGGACAAGCCTGATCTAGCCCGTGCAGTCTATAATGGCCACTCATCATTGACAAGGGCTTCAGACTAGCTGCGTCTGCCTAGTCCTAGGCTGCATCTCTGCAACCTGAGTACCTGTGTAGGCCTTCACCAAGGCCTGCAGCCAGAAGTTTGCAAAGCTGGAGCTCTCCACCTCCCTTGTCCTTCTCCCCAGTCTTGCTCCGGTACTTCCTCTCAGGCATCTAGCCCTTCCCACTCCATGGCTAGAGTGAGGCTCCCCATAGCTCCTGGCCCACAGCCCTCTTATAAGGGCCAGCTGGGCTCTGATTGAGCTGGCCACAGCTGTGGCTGCTACTCCAATCAGCTTTTCTCAGCCATAGCCCTCTCCAGGCCTGCTTTGAACCTTGATCTGCAGGCGTGGGGAAGCCACCCCACTACAGTTTTTTGATTAAAAATTTTTTTTGGGGGGGAGGGGTGTAAAATGTGGCAATGGTAATTCTTAATAAAAACAAGAGGACTTAGAAGAGTTATAAACAAACACCAATTGCATGGCCTCCTTCGGGTTGCTATTTCCTTTCCAGGAAACAAAACAGTTTGTCCTGTTTTTTGTAAATATACAGTGATCTGATTTTGTATTGAGACAGGCAGCAGTATGGAACATTCTTGCATATGTTGAGGAGAATATAATGTCCTTTTGACCTAATTTCAGCCACTTAATGAAGGCTAGTTATTATTAAGCATCTCCTGCTGGCATGACTATAACTGCAAGACTAGAGTGTTTCATGATATATTTCTTAAAAATGAGTTGGGTTATTAGAAATTGAGAGAGAATAAATAATACAAGTCCAGTAGTACTTGATTTGCAATGTGTGAATGGTCTTAAATGTTAGGAAGCTTTGCAGAGGAAACTGGAAAGATACCAGATCTCTAGAGAGTATGAAAAGAATGGATAGTTTAGCATTATATTTTAAGAAATAATATACTTCTGATGCTGTTCTGTGATTAAGGACTTCATCCAGTGAAGTCAAGAGCAAATCTCCCATTCACTACAGTGGTTCAGGATCAGGCCCTATCTTTATATTCAGCAAGAATGTGGGGTAAAATATGGATATGCCGACTATAAATCAGCACAAGATTTTAAAATGTGATTTAAGATTGTGAGAGAGTATTTAAGATATTAGAGTTTAGTGTCTTGTGAATCAATGCACTTCTCTGTGAATATCAGTGGAGATGTACTAGACCAGCAATCACTAGCCCATTCATTTGCATCAATGGAAATCAAGGCTAGATGCTAAATGTTTGTTTGTATACCTGTATTCTATTAGAAGTTTACCAGTGTAACCAGTTTAGCTTTTAGATGCTACCGTATTTTTCGCCCTATAAGACGCACTTTTTCTTCCCCAAAACGGGGGGGAAAAAGTTGGTGCGTCTTATAGGGCGAATGTCTTATAGGGCAAAAAAAAAAAAAAAAAAAAAAAAAAAAGCGCCTCGCTCTCCCGTCCCCGCCGCGCGGGCGGGCTGCCGAGGTTCCCCCCTCCCCTCCCCGCCGCGCGGGCGGTCTGCCGGGAGCGTTCCGGTTCCCCCCTCCCCGCCGCGGGCGGGCTGCCGGGGTTCCCCCCTCCCCGCCGCGGGCGGGCTGCCGGGGTTCCCCCCTCCCCGCCGGACCAAAAAAAAAAAAATGTGCGCCCCGGTTCCCCCCCTCCCCGCCGGACCAAAAAAAAAAAAAAAAAAAAAAAAAGCGCCTCGCTCTCCCGTCCCCGCAGGCAGGGGAGGGGGGAACCTCGGCAGCCCGCCCGCGGCGGGGAGGGGGGAACCTCGGCAGCCCGCCCGCGCGGCGGGGACGGGAGAGCGAGGCGCTTTTTTTTTTTTTTTTTTTTTTTTTTTTTTTTTGTCCGGATTTTTTATTAAAAAACGAGGGGGCGTCTTATAGGCCGGAGCGTCCTATAAGACGAAAAATACGGTAATTTTTTTCCATGTCTAAATAGCCTTACATTATGTATGCAACTGTGTTCAGTTAACCCTAAGATCAAAGATATTAGACACTGCAGGAAACTAATAAAGTGAATTATAATGTAGATATTTTCTATCCCTGTTATAATGAATGACCAGCTGTTGCCTTATGTAAATGAGTATAACTAGATTACCTGTGCATGCATAGGAAATTGCATGTTAACTTCAAAGTGGTGGGTCAGTGTGTGCTCAAAGAAGAACCCTCAGTGTCCTGCTGTGCTCAAAACACTCAACAGCTTGCTTTAATTATAAAAGTGAAATCTCAGGCCTGATCCTGCACCTCTAGTCTGCTGAACTTTGAACAGGCAAAGGTTCAAACCATAGGACTGGGATCTCCAAGTAGTTACTTGGAATACTCTAGAAAATGCAAGGAAAGACACTACCAGACTGTATCTAAACTGCATTTGGAGTCTAAATTTTTGGGATTATTCCAGAGATACCCTTGCAAGCCAGTAGACTCATCCATCACTGCTACAAATCTGATAGAAGGACCTTGCAAGCATTTGTAATGTACTATATATAATCTTTTAACTATTCAATAACTCTCCATTTCTTTTATTAATAAATCTTTAGTTAATTTACTAAGCATTGGCTGACAGCGTGATATTTGGGTAAGATCTTTTCCCCCCTCAGAAACTGGACTGAAACTATTGATTCTTCTTCGAGTGTTTACCCATGTCTATTCCAAGCAGGTGCGTATGTGCCATGCGCACAGTTGCCAGAAGGTTTTTCCCCTATCAGTTCCCATAGGGTTGGTCCAAGTGCCCCCTGGAGTCGTGCCTCCATGGCGCCACATATAGTCCCTGCTGCCCTGCTGTTCCTTCAGTTCCTTCTTACTGCCTGTGACAGTTAGCCGGAATACTTGTTTCAGCAAGCCTTCTCCCTGGCAATCATTGTACTGAGTGGTTCTCTGTAAATAGTTACATAGTTAGTTTAGTTGTTGTAGTTCACCTTAGTATAGTTAGAATTCCAGTAAGGAATTGTTCTAGGGGTTCCCCCCTTTTTCTACTCCCACTCTTGGTCCCCGGAGTTTAAATCCTGTGCAGCTTGTAATAAGCCTATGCCCAGGAGTGACCATTACACTTCCTGCTTGAAGTGTCAGGGGAATCTCATCAGAAGGACCATTAAGATTTGTAGGGGATTCCAAATCAGGACACAGAAAGAAAGAGACCAACAGTTAAAAATCCTTCTGAATCAGCACCTAGCTCCTCAACATCAGTTCACTGTGCCCCAGCATCAACGAGGGAGACTTCGGCACCAAGATAGGACTCTGATAGAGACTCTCGGCACTGGCAGGACTCCTTGCATAGGAGCTCCGCTCATGGCAGCTTGCAGTACCACTTCCAGTCTCCAGTGCCCCACAAGAAGTCATCTGATGGGGCACTCACACATGCTGAGACTGGGGTGAAAAGTTTTGTGTGCAGTGAGTCCTGCGTTGGGCCACGCAAGTGCAGCACCATCTAGCCCGGTAACATTGACTCCTACCCCAACAAGAGTCCAGCACTGCAAGACTCTCCTCCCTGAGAGATACATGGAGAGGCTTTGGAGCTGCCCTCCATGCTGGAAACTTTCGAGGCAGCAAGAGAGCTCATTGCCTTCACAGCTCAGGTGAGACTGGGCACTGGGCTCTAGACTAACTGCACCCCAGAGACTCTCAGTGCTGTCCCAGGGCAAACAAGCTATGGTACCATGCTGGTCGCCATCACTCTGCACTCGTCCTCAGTGCCTTCTGGCAGGGGAGCTGCCTCGGTCCCCAGTTTTCCCGTACTGCTCCCTGGCACAGGCAGGTGCCATGTCCCCATGGTACTCTGAGTGAGTCCTCCCAATCAGACTCTGAGGTGGAGTCTTTTGTGTCCAAGTGGAGCTGGCACAGATCAGAGTGCAGACGCTTGATATTGGACAGGAGATACACACAATGGCAGGCTCCAGCTCCACGGCCTTTTTGGACGCTCTGGGTGTTCCACTAAGCCCAAGGGTCCTTTTCTAGGAGGTCATTGTCTGTGGCCTTGGAAAGCTTTGATGCAGGACGAGCTGCCCTCACGTCGAAGTGGTCGCTGCACTGGAAGACCTGGTACTGCACGATCCTCTTGGCATGGAAGGTTAGGAGCAAGAACCAGTCCCTGCTAGAGCCACCTCCTTGTCATTGCCAGATGAAACAGTGTCTGGGACAGCAGCTTCCATCAAAAGCTCCTAAAGACCCAGGAGCTCCAGGTCAAGGAAGTCTCGGATTCATCAGACCCCATGGTAGATATGCTGGCTCCCTCCGGGCCATCCTGAATTGCTCTGCCACTCATTAAACCAATAAAAGATTACCACCAAATGGTTGTAGCAGACCCCTTCCTCCCTGCCACCAATGGTGAAGAGGACAGAGAGGAAATATTTTGTCCCCTCTAAGGGATTTTAACATTTTTATACACACCAGACTCCTTGGTAGTTGCAGCAGCGATCAAACATGAGTGTCGAGGACATCAAGGACTTTCACCCAAAGCCTGAGATGCTAAGAAGCTGGACCTCTTCAGAAGGAAAATCTACTCTACTACGGAGCTCCAGCTTCAGCTCTTGAGCCACCAGGTGGTCCTCAGCAGCTTAAGCTTCAATTCCTGTAAAGATATGTCATAGTTTACAGAGCTTCTGCCAGAAGAATCTAGGGCGGTTTTATGCCTTGATGAAGGAGGGCAAGCTAGTGTCACGGGCTTCACTACAGGCAGCCCTCGATGTTGCTGATTTGGCCGCCTGGACCATGGTTTTGGCCATGGCCATGAGAAGGAGCTCTTGGCTGCAAACCTCAGGACTCCTGTATGAGGTCCAGAAGACCTCAGAACTCCTATATGAGGACTTCTCCTTCTTTTCAGAGACTGACTCACAGCTTCATAGCCTTAGACTCAAGTCCCTGGGCCTTCTGAAGGCATTTTAAGCCCCAGCCCCTGCCTCAATTCTATCAACCTCAGAACAGGCAGGACTATTCTAGGAGGCATAACAGAAACAATAGGAGCAGGCCTCCTCCTTTTTCTTCTCAGAGCTCTGGACAGGTGAAACAGTTCTCCAGACAGAAATGGGCCTTTTAAAGGTGTGCCTGCTAGTGCCGCACCAGTTTGAGAACCGGATCCAACTGTCCTAGCTTTCTTGTGCCGACAATCCCATTTCTACCCTGCCTAGGTCCGTATTACATCAGATATTGTGTGGAGTACCCAGTGATAATCAGCTCCCCCCCCCCCCCTTCCTTCCATCCCTCTTCACCGTTCCTCTTCAGGGACCCCTCTCACAAGCAACTTCTAATGCAAGAAGTGCAGATTTTCCTAAGAGTGGGAGTGGTGGAACTAAGGGGCGAGGGATTATTTCCCGATCCCAAAAGCCAAAGGTGGTCTCTGACCTATCCTAGACCTGTGAAACCTCAACAAATTGATAAAAAAGCTGAAGTTCCATGTGGTCTCTTTGGCTTCCATTATCCCTTCCCTGGATCCGGGGAGCTGGTATGCTGCCATTGACTTGAGGGATGCATACTTTCATATACTCCAGTTTCAAAACTGTTATATCTATATACATATATATAAAAGTCAAGTGGTGTGTGTATGTATGTATGTATGTATGTATGAATGACAGCGAACTCCTCCCGCACCGTTTGAGCCAGAGACTTGAAATTTGGTACAGTGAGGGGTCTTGGGGTCTAGATGCTTGTAAGGGTCGAAAAATTTTCGGATCTCACCTCTGACGCCCCCCAGGGGTGAAAGTCTTTCAGGGCCAATCACATCGGCTGGGCGGTTAGGTGGTGATGATGTCATAATACCCCCTCCAACAGACACCGCACTCGCTCAGTTCACCCCTCCCTCCTCCAACGGAACCCCGGAGATCCCTCAGTTCTCTGCCCCTCCCACCTCCCAATGGAACCCCGGACTCCATCAGCTCTGTGCCCCCCCCCCCACCTGTGAAGGTCCCCGGAATCCCTCGGCTCTGGGCCCCCTCCCCACCTGCGACGGATCCCAGTTGGGTTTGGTGGGACGGTAAGTGAGGTGGGGGTGTCGGGTTCGGTCGGGCGGTGAGGTGGGGGTGTCGGGTTTGCTTGGGGGGGGTCAGGTGGGGGTGTCGGGTTTGGTCGGGGGGTAAGTGAGCCGGGGGGTAAGTGAGCCGGGGGATGTCGGGGTTGGTCTGGGGGGGTGGGAAGGTGTCGGGGTGGGTGAGGGGTGAGGTGTGGGTGTTGGGTTTGGTCTGGGGGGGGAAGGTGTTGGGTTTGGTCTGGGGGGGGGGAAGGTGTTGGGGTGAGTTCCCAGACCAAACCCGACACCCCCCCCCCCCCCCGGCTCACTTACCCCCCGACCAAACCCGACACTGCCACCTCACCCCCCCCACCAACCGCAACACCCCCTGACCAACCCCAACCCCAACACCCACACCTCACCCCTCACCCACTCCGACACCTTCCCACCCCCCCAGACCAAACCCGACACCCCCCGGCTCACTTACCCCCCGGCTCACTTACCCCCCGACCGAACCCGACACCCCCACCTCACCCCCCCAAGCAAACCCGACACCCCCTGACCAACCCCAACACCCACACCTCACCCCTCACCCACCCCGACACCTTCCCACCCCCCCAGACCAAACCAGACACCCCCCCGGCTCACTTACCCCCCCCGGCTCACTTCTCCCCCCTCCCCCCGGCTCACTTACCCCCCCCCCCGGCTCACTTACCCCCCCCCCCCGGCTCACTACCCCCCCGACTCACTTACCCCCCCGACCGAACCCGACACCCCCACCTCACCCCCCCACCAATCACAACACCCCCCGACCGAACCCGACACCCCCCGGCTCACTTACCCCCCCCGGCTCACTTACCCCCCCCCGGCTCACTTACCCCCCTGACCAAACCCGACACCCCCACCTCACCCCCCCACCTCACCCCCCCAAGCAAACCCGACACCCCCACCTCACCCCCCCACCAACCGCAACACCCCCTGACCAACCCCAATACCCCCCCTCACCAACCCCAATACCCCCCTCACCCCTCACCCCCCCGACACCTTCCCACCCCCCCAGACCAAACCCGACACCCCCTGCCTCACTTACCCCCGACCGAACCCGACACCCCTACCTCATCCCCCCCAAGCAAACCCGACACCCCCTGACCAACCCCAACACCCACACCTCACCCCTCACCCACCCCGACACCTTCCCACCCCCCCAGACCAAACCAGACACCCCCCCGGCTCACTTACCCCCCCCCCCCCGGCTCACTTACCCCCCCCCCGGCTCACTTACCCCCCCGACCGAACCCGACACCCCCACCTCACCCCCCCACCTCACCCCCCCACCAATCACAACACCCCCCGGCTCACTTACCCCCCCCCGGCTCACTTACCCCCCCCCGGCTCACTTACCCCCCCCCCCGGCTCACTTACCCCCCCCCCCCGGCTCACTTACCCCCCCCCCCGGCTCACTTACCCCCCTACCTCACCCCCCCACCTCACCCCCCCCAAGCAAACCCGACACCCCCACCTCACCCCCCCTCACCAACCCCAATACCCCCCCTCACCAACCCCAATACCCCCCCTCACCAACCCCAATACCCCCCCTCACCAACCCCAATCCCCCCCCTCACCAACCCCAATACCCCCCTCACCCCCCCGACACCTTCCCACCCCCCCAGACCAAACCCGACACCCCCTGCCTCACTTACCCCCGACCGAACCCGACACCCCCACCTCATCCCCCCACCAACCGCAACACCCCCTGACCAACTGCAACACCCACACCTCACCCCTCACCCACCCAGACACCTTCCCACCCCCCCAGACCAAACCCGACACCCCTCCGGATCACGGTGCACTGTTAGCACACAGATTATTAAATACACTGTTCGGTCGGGGGGTGAGGTGGGGGTGTCGGGTTTGGTCGGGGGGTGAGGTGGGGGTGTCGGGTTCGGTCGGGTGGGTCAGGTGGGGTTGTCGGGTTTGGTCGGGGGGTAAGTGAGCCGGGGGGTGTTGGGGTTGGTCAGGGGGGGGTGGGAAGGTGTCGGGGTGGGTGAGGGGTGAGGTGTGGGTGTTGGGGTTGGTCAGGGGGTGTCAACTGTCTGCCCCCTCCCCACCTCCGACTGACCCGAGCAACGCCGGGCAGTTATGCTAGTAGTCTTATAAAAATGTAGTTCAAACTGTATGTACAATAAATTGGAAAGGTGCTTTGGTTAAAGGGGTATGGCTTAAGTGGTGTTGGTTATAAAGTCTACTAAATAGACATTCCAGATAGAGCAACAAGTGATAATTTGTAGTAGCTTGGCCACACTATCACGTACTTTGAGTATATTCTAGGTCCATCATGCAAGTGAAAAAAATATTGCCTTTTCTTCTTGAAGTAATATGCCTTGCAAACAACTAAAAAAAATGGCAACCCTGGCACTTCCAACCACTGTGTTTGATCATCTGGGCAATTTTGTCCATTAGGTAGAAATCTGAACTATATCCTTTTTCGTTGGCAATTGTAATGCACCAGTCACCATGTTTATCTAGGCACCAGTATGAATGATTAACAATAGCTTTATGCTGCTTGGAGAATTCAAGTTTCCTTTGTTAATGAACCAAGAATTGAATGGTTTGATCCTTAATGGAGGTTTTTCTGAATTTTAAGTGAGTTCTTTTAATTGGAGCCATAATGCACCAATATAAAAAAGGCCTGGGTAGGCAACAAGATATTTGGAAACACAAAAATGTATTTGGATGACGTTACAATTGTCCCTAGAGGGAAAGTTGAATTAAGGAGTTTTTCTTTTGTTCTTGATGGAAGGAGTGACTTTAGGTTTGGAAAACATTATTACAAAAAAGAAAAAGTGCCAGGAATTTTGGAACCTGGTATATTGACTTATTTACATGTGGAAAAAGAAAATGTCAATAATAATTACTTAGATATAGAAGGTTCAGGGCTATTGTCTGTGAGTGACCTCCTTCATTTAGCAGTTTAACTCATGTGTAATATCAATACTAAAAGTTAAAATGGAGATATTAAGCATTTTTACATCTGTTCAGATGTATTTTATTTTATTCCTTTCAAGTTAGTTTTTAATCAAATAAATCTGGGTGGTGTGGTTCTTTTCTTTTTGTTTATCACCTTCCTCCTAGAGAACAGAATGGAGTTTGTTTGGAAAAAATAAAGATAATTAAGTAAAACATTTCTGAAGTTTTTTCTCCATTTACTAATGCTTCACTGTTTATTTGCAATATGATGGCAGCAGATATTTCTCTTTAAAATGCCTTTGGAAACCATTCATTTCCTATTACCAACCAGCAGAGAAAAGCTGTAACATTTTTGGCTCAAAGGCTAATGATGTCTTGGAAACAATGGATTAAATATGGCAGAAGGTAAAAGACACTGAGAATCTAAATGTAAATAAAAGTGCTTCATTTTGTATTCTTATAAAAGTTCAAATAAAATCGGACAGAAAATGTATAGAGTATAGGCTTTGCTCACAAGAAGAAGTATTTACCATGTGCAGTGGGCCTACCTACTCAACAGAAAAGTTGTTTGTGAGCCCATGAAAGAGAAGAAGCTCTAAACCAAGATATTTCAGTGCTACTCAGGACTTGGGGGAAGGGTGAAGAAAAGGAAGCTTATATAAATGAGTGCTCTGGCTCCTGTACACTGGAACTCCTTATTCAGGGTCCAGACTTCTCTGGCTGCAGCTGTGCAAGTGCAGGGCTGAAGTTACTCTCCAGGATGGTCAGTGTCTTATAGATGGTTGGCTCCTTGTACAGTAATATGTGTCCCTGGGAATGCAGTGAAGGCTTTCTGCCCCTGTGCTGTAGGAGTCTTGCTGGACATCTGAGTGGTGAGGTGGGAGGTGCTTCTCCAGACTCAAAGGGCTCGTTCTTCTGTCCCTCACTATCCAAATCAGGAGGGAAATTAATATCTTCACCTTCCTGGCTGAGCTCCAGTTTAGACCAGTCACACAGGAACAGGTACTTCCAACCCCTTTTCACTTTAAGTATCTACCTTAAACCCATGAATTAGGACTTAGAGAACAAAGTGCACGTGTATCCTGAGTGCTTGGCATTTTACTTTCTTAGGGCTGGATGGGTTCTTGTCATACTTGCACCAGTTTTACACTGATGTAATTCCATTGACTTCAATGGAGCTACTCCTGGTGGGAGAGGAGAATCAGATCATACTCTTCCCCTAAGTAGAGGGCAGAATGGCAGCCATGGAATTCCAATTTAGATATTACACAGCAGCTTCAGATAGAGCTCATTCTCTGTGATCGTGTAGTTCAGGAGTTTTCATAGATACTACCCATGGAGACTAATTTGGGTTGAGTAAATCCCTCTACAATTTGTGGATATTGCTGACTTTTGTAAAAACAAGTTTTTATTGTTGTTACCTTTTCCTCACATCTCCTTCCATATGTTAGTTTCTGCTACTTTCTGTGTCTTACTTTTTAAGACCGAGTCCACTTTGGAGTAGGGATTGTCTTTTACAATACAGAAAGTCTGCACTGTTCCCAGCACAGTAGGGTTGTCTCTGGGTTGCAGCTTCTAGGGACTACTATAATATTATTAATAATTAATAAGGTCTTAATCTTGCAGAGGTGTGGAAAAAGCCAGAGGGCGCACATGTTAAGCAGCTACCAAGTAGGGTGTGTACTTGCTTCCAGTCCAGCAAGCTGGAGTTTCCCCAACAGTAGTGTGCATCTGCAATTTGTGTCAATGTTGTCAGTGGTCAGAAACATATTCAAAGATTTTTCTAGTAGTGTGCCTTTCTGCTGGCACCATGAAATTTTCTTTATACACACACACACACACACACACACACACACACACACACACACACACACACACACACACACACACACACACACACACACACGCTAGCTTTCCCAACTTGTCTCAGGTGGCTGTGCTTGATTATCTCTAGTGCTTTCTGGACTATATCTGTGCTGGGTTTTGTTTAGAATGCCTAAATCCTGCTAGTGAGCACATTCCTATAAGTATGTAGTAACAAGGTGAAAACAGTAAGGACTTTTATGGAGCAATATATTTTCCAGACATCTAATTTGAAAGGCCGGTATCAGATTTAAATATCAGGCCTCTAACTCACCCGCAACAGAAATAGCATTGGAAGTACCACTCAAGTCAAAGGAAATGGAAGGTGTTCAACGCCTCAGAAAGCAACGCTACTTATTTAGATGCTTCATGTGAATATCAGTACCTAACTTTAAGCAACTGCTATAAAATATCACCTATGTTAATATTGTGTATGTATTTATATATGTGCACATGTTTATAATCAAACTAACTATAAAGGACTTGCAAACTTTTGTAATGTAATGGTTTTACTCATGGGTCGTCAAGAGTCAAGTCGCAATTTCTGCAAATTTTGGAATCTTTTGCACGAACATACATTCTGGTTGTATAAGAGCCATATGGATGTGCAGTATTAACTAGGTTACAGTTTCCCAGCTGTCTGGGAGAGATGCCCAAAACTAAGAGAGACATCCAGTTCTTGAACACTGAAAAACAGTTGCTATTGCAGTAAAGTAATAAATGAAAACTTCTGTTCTTTATGGCTGTTTATGCAGAGTCCAATTTTTGTTTCTGAGCTTTAAATGTAACTTTTTGTGTTTGTACAGTTGTAAACCTTAAAAAAAAATGCCGCTACATACTTATCTCTAATTAAGTTGTTGTTATTTTTATTTGTATTATCATGGTGCCAAGAAGTTCAGTCATGGATCAGGTCCCCATTGTGCTAGGCACTAAACACCCAACAAAGATGGGCCCTGTCCCAAAGAGCTTACAATTTAAGTATAAAATCAGAGACCATGGATGGATAGAAACAGTTAAACAGAGAATTACCAGGAAGGAGTAAGATAGTATTAGTCAGCATAATAGATAGTGGTCTTAGCACACCAACAGCCCAGCTGTTGTCAAGTTTTTTATAGGCATCATGCTAAAGGAGAATTTTGAGGAGGAGTTTGTATACCCGATCACAGGGATAAAAGATATTGATCTTAGTAAAGCACTTTCAGAGATATGTGCGAAAAGTGCTGTATAAAATCTAAGTATTAGATTGTTATTACTGAAACCGCTCACAGCCATCGAGCCTTAGGAAAAGGAATGATAAAGTTTCCTCTCTTCATCTCATGTCCTCGGTCATTCTAGCTGAAGTTGGGATTCATTCATTCGGAGGGAGTCGTAAAGCTCCCATGTGCTTTTTTAATTTAAATTCTCCCATGAGGTTGTTGTATGTCTGACCATTATGCTGTCATTGGAAATCAGACAGATGGCTCCCTTTTGTGTTTTCCCTCTCTAAGACCAACACCTCTACAGTGAGCATGAGAAAAAATAAGCATGTTCGTCTTTGTGGACTGTGAACGTCTCTTCCATGATGCACCAGTTGTCAGTCTGCTCTATTTAGAAATCAGAAGCTGATTAACCTCAGGTCTTCTGAATGGCCATAAGTATACTGTTAGCTGAATCTGAGATGTTCATACCTATGGGGAAGATTTCCAAAAGTGACTGGTAATTTTGGGTGTCCAACTTAGGGCAATCTAAAGGGGCCTGATTCAGAAGCTGTTGAGCTCCTACTCTATGAAAATCAGACCCCTTAAAATATCTGATGTTGAGCAATCAGAATCACAGATTACGTTTGAAAATATGGGTTCGACATTTTATTTTATGTTTCCACCTTGTTACGCACCTCATTACATCTTTGTAAGTAAAATACTTCAGTCAAGGTGGTTTATTAATTGTTCTCTGAACATTTTGGCCTGGCCAGTCAGATAAGCTGTATTCTTAAGTGGAAGTTGAAATACAGCCTTCATTTTTATAGAGAACTGATAAACCCCGCTGCAGCGGACACCAACCTATTAGCTCTGCGTTAGTTCAAAATAACTATTTACAAGTGGTGGGATGTGCATGTTTCTCATTACTGTTAACAGAAACGACATGAGAATCAAAGTAAGGAGCATTGGATCACTCTGGGAAAAGCACTGATTGTCTTGTCCCTTTACAAGTGAATGGAAGTTGTCATTTACTTACAGAAAATGTTATGTAATATGACACATGTGGAGAGCCTAAGATTCTCCTGATTTAATCTTAAAATTTTTATCTTAGAGTTGTCATCTCTGTACTGTCTGTCCTTTTTCAAGAGTCTAGATGGTGTTTGTTCTACACTCTCCATAGCATAGATACAGCATCTGTTCATTGTGTTCTTAAAAGTGTATGCAGTATTCATTTTTTTTCTTCACCCATCAATCCTAACATTAACAAATAGCTATTTGCTGTTGGGATTTCCCTGCTCACTACCATATGGTAACACTGACTCTCATGATGTGTAGAGGTGTAGATGTAGGGTTCCTGCCTCTGGTGTTGAAGGCGTCTGGTGTTTAAATCTCTGTGGTGCCAAGAAGTGGGGATTCTCTGGTTTTTGTTTCCCAGACAGAAAATAAGGTGTAATATATTTTTTTTTTTAACAGTGAGGGTAAATAATTATTGGAACAATTTACCAAGGGTCATTGTGGATTTTCCATCAATGGAGGGAATCAGGACTGACTGGGCCTTCATTCCTTCTTATCCTGGATTTCCTACAAAACAGTATGAAAATTCAGTGTTGCAGATGAAATTCAGTGTTGATAAATGTAGAGTAGTGCATTGGGAAAGAGAAGAATAAGGTGGGGATAAGACAGAGGTCTATAAAACCATGACTGGTGTGGAGAAAGTAAATAAGCAAGTGTTATTTTCTCCTCCTAACACAAGAACTAGAGGTCACCAAATGAAGTTAATAGGCAGCAGATTTAAAACAAACAAAAGGAAGTGAGTCTATAACAGGGTTTCAAAAAAAAAGAAACAGATAAATTCGTAAAAGACAGGTTCATCAGTAACTATTAGCCAGAATGGATAGGAATGGTGTCCCTAACCTGTTTCCCAGAAGCTGGGAATGAGCAACAAGGAAAGGATCACTTGGTGATTACCTGTTCTGTTCATTACCTCTGGGGCACTGACATTGTTCATTGTCGGAAGACAGGATACTGGGCTATATGGACCCAGTAGGGCCATTCATATGTTCTTATCAATACGGGCATGTAATACTTTGTGTGTAGACCACTGATCGGTCATTAGACGGGAATGATCGTCTCACTATAGAATGAATTATACTTAAACCAGTCATCTAACATTGAAAAGCGCTGTACCCCATTACTAATCCACAGATTATCCATTAACTTTGAAATAGGCTTTTCCTGATTTGGAGAGACCAAATTAGGACCTCATAAAAGTAACCATTGAATAAAGTCTGTTTCTTTCTTATCTGTCCTTTTACATTGATGTCAACATCATGGTATTTTGTCATTCTGTATTGAAAAATGTTACTCTCTTGGAGATTTTGTCCTATCAAAATAAGGGCCTACACAACTAGATGTGTATCTTTTGCCTTTACAGCAAAGGTAGATACCTCCATGGATATTAGTAGAAATCTATCTTTAGTTCCATTTTCTCTTAGCATTGCAAACTCGACTCATTATCTTCTACTGTCCTTCAAGAGTTAGCTGTTAGTTGAGGTTAAAGAGTTTCCTCCTTGTTTTGCCGTTTAGGAAATGGTAGTAGAATCTTGTCATTCCAGGCTGGTGAAACCCAAAGTTTCAGGAAAAAAGAACCTTCTTTTCCTTCCTGTAATTTTGGTTTGTGCACTTCATCTGGAGCACTCTAAGACTTTTCAAGCTTAGTTTATAGTATGATTTACATTTTTTTTAACTCTTAAAAAAAAAAAAGATTTACTGACCATAGGTTGGTCTCTGTAGGCATTTGAAGTACTGTGAAACCCTTGTTTCTCTATGCAGTCCTGTTCAGAGCCAGAAGCCTGCACAAACCTTGTGCACCATTTCAGCTACATCTGGATGAGCTTCACACATATAACAAATGAATATGAATTAAGAAAAATAGATACGAGAACAACATTCCCCCAGTATGAGTTTCTACAAATAGCAGATGAATTTGTGGGCTTAAATTAGATGCAAGTGTGCTTAGGCATTTGTGTAGATGAATTTCATACAATATGCTTTTTCCATGTATAGGAATGCTTTTCTGATTTTTATATTAAAAATAATATATTCACTTTTTTTTCTTTTGTCTTAGTGGGCTCTTATTACATTCCCCTCTTTTCTATGCTATTAACTCTCTCCTATTTTGCTATAAAGCCAGAAGAAAATTTGCAAAGACAACTTCACATTTGATTAGTGCTGATTGTAGTCTTTCGTGTTGAGTGAACTGTCAGTCTGGTGTGGTGTTGCTAAAGTAGAGAGACTAAAATTACACGTAGGAAAACCATTTTTCCTTTCATCTGCTGTCTGAGTTTGGAGTACGTACAAAACTGAAGGGTTCACTGTCGGTAGTGGATGGGTCTACATGTGCTGAGGTTGTAATGCTGGTTATATACATACATGAGCTTGATGCATCTCTCTTGGTGCTCATGGTAGTTTCAAAATCTTCTAAACTTCCAAAATGTGGGTATAAGCAAACTATTGCTTTGTAAAAATCTCCATTCAAAGTAACTCAGTACAGAGTTTTATCCTCCTCATAGGTGTTTCTTTATAGTTTTATTTAATTCTGTTCTTGCTGCTACAAGACACAGCCGCCACTAATGATCACTAATACAATTGTCACTCTGAATTAGTTTATAACATCTTAAGTCAAGGCAATAAAAGGTTAAAAATAAATTATCCTACAATATAGGATATAACATTTCTTATTCTTAAATTGCCCCACCTTCTCCCTTCCTTTTTTTTTTTTTTGCTGTTTTCTTATTCTTTGGTTGCCAAGAGCTCAAGGCAGGAGAAAGTGAGACTCATGAAGATAATGCAAAAAAGCTGAGGCTGTTGTTTCTGAAGCTTATTTTGTTTATTGGCATACATCATTTATGTTTATAGTATAGTTGTCATTTGTTTACTAGTACTTCTGTGATTTTTTTTTTCTAAAATTATGCACAGATGACTTTTACGTCACCTAAAAGATGTTAAACATTAGTGAAATTAGCATTCTGTTGCAAATTTTCTACATTTCAGTGACAATGCCAGCATCCCAAGGCTGTTCTACACAATATGAGTGTAGAACAGGTTTTTATTTCTATCTTATAACAGAGAGAAATTCTGCATCTTTTTTTGTGAGTGAAACTTTTAGCAATTTAATAGTTTGTCATAATTTTAAAATATAACTGCTTTGATTGCCCAGACTAAAATGTCTGCTCTCCTCTAAAGTGGTCATGAACTTGTGTGTACAACTCTTCTTAAAAACTGAGTACAAATCTCTTCCTAAAATGGTAGTCTACCTGAAGAAATACCATGCTTAAAGAGCGGCAGTACTCAATTCCTTCTCTAAAGAAATAACTATATAAATGAATTTTCACGTTGACTAATTTGTGAAAGAAGTTGGTCATTTCATTTAGTGAAGTAACAAGCTTTTAATGAAGGTCCCAAATGTCTGATTTCATTGTTGAAACATGTGAGACAGAGATGAGTTATGAGACCGAGAAAGAGAAATGCATTGGCATGTTGTTTAATTTAAATCCATGAAATAAATAAATCCTATTGGAACACGTTTGTTACATTTGACAGGAAGAACATTCTTTTGAATACTGATGCTTAAAAATGGTAGTGGAAATATTCCAAAGTACCGTGGAGCCCCAGTATAACGCGCCCTGCTATAATGCGAGTTCGGTTATAGTGCGATTATACCGTGGCTCCCAAGTCCTTGCTCACTGTCCCTGTCAGGAGCGGGGGCCAGGGCTTCTCTCCCTTACTGGGCAGCGTGGAAAGAAGCTGCAGCATCCCCTGCCAAGGACAGAAAACTCAGGACTGTAGGCGGCGGGGGGGGGGGCATGGCTTCTCTCCCTGCTGCCCAGCAGGGGGGAGAAGCTGCGGCCCCCATCTACCTGGGACAGAGAACTCTGGGGCTGCAAACTGGGTGGAAGCCGCTGCCCCGTGCCTGCTGGGACAGGGGACTCTGGGGCTTGAGCCCCCTGTCTCAGCAAGCGCAGAGCCGAGGCTTTCCTGGAAGCCGTTGCCCTTGCCTGCCGGGACCCGGAGTCCCCTGGTCCAGGCAGGCACAGGGCAGCGGCTTCCAGCAGGCTTCTCTGGAGACTGGAAGCCACTTCCGCCGCTGGGAGAGAAGCTGCGGCCCCATGACTGCTGGGACAGGGGGACTCCGGCAGCCCCCGGTCCCGGGACAGGTGCAGGGGGCAGCGGCTTCTACAGAGAACTCCGGGGCTGCAGTTTGCAGCCCCGGAATTCTCTGTCCCCGGCAGGCACGGGCCACAGCTTCTCTCCCCTGCTGGGCAGTGGGGAGAGAAGTCGCAGCCCCTGCCTGCCGGGGAGTGGGGGCCCGCTATAACGGGACCCCGCATTTAGCACGATGGGATTTCTTGGGATTTCCACTGTATTGCTATACTTTTTCATTATAAATGTTTTTGTAAGGATGAATGAAGTACCTTGTAAAGCTAAATAATTGTATTTAAAGATAGAAAAGGCACCCATTGCTCCCAATGTTCTGCATTGTTTACTGGCAGGTTATGGTAAAAGAGGTGGAAGTTCATGAAAAACATCGACACAAATGTTACTTATGCAGTAATGACTAATATGGCCAGGAATAAAATGGGTTCTGAGAGTGATGTACTAGATTTAATAACAAATTACTAAAATTTACACAGTCAACAAGATTTTGTTAACCTTTCTACTGTATGTTCCTTTCCTTTCTGCATTCGCCAGTGTTGCTTAGTGGAAGTACTGCTGGAATGTGATCTGTTTGGAGAGCTATAGGTCTAGTTTTCGATAAGTTTCTCCTTCCATTCATTGGTAGTTCCCAGTCAGCAGCCGAGCACTCCATCAACTCAACTAACAAAGCATCTGAACCAAGTGTCTGGAGGAATGGATCATTTAACAATTTGGAGGCTGGCACTAGCAGGGTGGGAGAAGTTGGGATGGGGAGTGAGATATGAAGACTCGAGGTGTAAATTTGAAAGATATATATAGGAGGAGATTTTCAGACACTTTAAGAACTTCCTTGGACCATGAAATGCTGCTGGTTAGGCCTCAGCTGTAGTACTGTGTCCATTTTTGGTCAACAATGTATAGAAAAGATGCAGAGAAACAAAAATTAATAATAATCCAGAGGTGAGCAATGAAGATGATGAAAGGGATGGAATGTAAGCCATATGAGCACCGGCTGAAGAAACTGGTATGTTTAGTTTGGAAAAGAGACAACTAAGGGGGGGAATTATAGCAGTCTTCAGATACTTGAAAGGCTGCCACAAAAAAGATGGCGAAACGTTGTTTTCTTTTGCCACAGAAGGCAGGAAAGGAGGCATTCTATGTGCTCCCCGACATTCTTCCCATCCCTCTATATATAAGGGAACTACAGTGATTCCTTTCTGCAAAGCACCCTCCAACTACAGTGGTGTAAGATTTATGCAAGCAAGTTTGTTTCTGACTTTGTATAATGCTGACACAGAAGGTTCGTTCTGGGAAATCAACCAGTCAACAAGACGGGCCCATTTAGATATAGGAAGGACCCAATTCCTGTTAAAAGTTGTTTCAAGTAACTAGGAAGAACGAATCTGGCCTGAAGATTGCTTTATAAGAGAGTCATGTTTCAAAGTGTTCATTCTAAGCACCATCTCTCAGATATGTTAGATATGTAGGCAGGAACAAGGGAGGTAGGGAAGACAAACTTATTATTCTGTGAGATACAGAACTCTGAAATTACTGATGACTTGCAAACAGACTTTGATTATTTATCCTATCACAAAAATGACTGCTGTCTTGTTGGCTGATAACTGTACAAAGAGTTCCACTAATCTACCAAATTAAAACTATTGATCCAAGTGAAAAAAATGCTATCTGTGCATCGTGTTGAATGTAGATATGAGAAACAGAAGAGCGTTTCAGAGGGGTAGCTGTGGTATATAACGAGGAGTCCGGCAGCACCTTAAAGACTAACCGATTTATTTGGCATAAGCTTTCGTGGGATAAATATATGTAAATATATATTGGCACATGAAGAGAAGGGAGTTACTGTACAAGTGGAGATTTCCTTCTCTTCATGTGCCAATATATATTTATGCCTATTTCTGTACTCCATGCCCCTGAAGAAGTGGGTTTTTTACCCACAAAAGCTTATGCCCAAATAAATCTGTTAGTCTTTAAGGTGCTGCTGGACTCCTAGAAGAGAGTTGTGTCTTTGGGGAGTATGCTTTTCATAGATGGAGAGGATATTTAGCTTTATGCCACCTTTTGAATTAGCATAAAATCATAACATACAGTGGATCTGACAAACAGCAGATTGTGAGCAAGAATTATTGAAAGACTAACTTGTTTTATGATCCAGAATTCTGATTTCTTACCTTTTTACTGGAAGATTAATACTGTTGTAGCAGTTTGTTAGTGTATTATAATCTGCACCAGCATGAAACCAGGACTCTGTGTGGCCTAAGATAGTAAGTATGAAATTGGGAACCAGGTCACTTAGATGTTCCTTGTATCTATTTCTGTATTTTGGAGCTTAACCACTTTGCTTTTTGTTGCAAGCATTTTATTAATCCTTGTTCTGTGTCTTGATAATGTAAAACACTATCTAAGTGGTATCTAGTACTCTGTCATCTGTATCTATCAGTTATTTCTTCTTTTATACTTGGATGTTATCTCTTTGGGACAGTGATCATCATCATTTTTTATTCTGTGTTTGTACAGCACCTCGTACAAGTGACAGAGTCCTGTGGCACCTTAAAGACTAACTAAAGTATTGAAGCATAAGCTTTTGTGGGCTAATACCCACTTCATCGGATGCATGCTGTGACTTCCACTGCATGCATCCGATGAAGTGGGTATTAGCCAACGAAAGCATATGCCTTAATACTTTAGTTAATCTTTAAGGTGCCACAGGACTCTTTGTCACTTCTGCAATTCCAGTCTAACATGGCTACCTCTCTGATTCTTGACACCTTGTACAGTGGTTTGTGGTTCATAACTAGGTCTTCTAGATGCTGTGGTAATGCAAATAATTAATAGTAATTATGTATGGTCTCATCTGTGGGTCTCTGTCATGAGGTCATGTTGGTTTGGTATTCAATGGGTTAACACAGAAACTGCCTGCCTGCTCACTCAAAGGTGATTGGCAGCCCCACAGTAGCCAAAGAAGGCTGAAAGGCAGGTGGGCGGGGAGGCTGCCAGAGAGGCAGAGGGACTGTGGAGAGAAACTGCTGAGAAGTCGCTGGAGAAGTTAACACAAGAGAGAGAGGGGAAACTGAATGAGAGTTAGGAAAACAGAGGTAGCAAACGACAAGGGACTTGAGAAGGGTTAACTCTGGCTGCTCTGAACAACTCCCTGCGTAGCCATGGTTTCCCCCACATCTTCCCCAGACTTACAAGGGAGAACGAAAGTGGTCAATGTGAGGCTGAGGAGAGACTCTGAGACCATTGGACTTGTTCCCTATTTTTGGACTTTTTTTTTTTTTGTTAACCACGAAAAGAAATAGACTGAACAGTGACTTAGCCGGAGAGCTACATCACAGAAGATGATAGATTGTCTTGAGGTCGGGGGGGGGGGGGGGGGACATTGGAGTGAAAGGTCACCTGCATTACTGCACCTGAACACAGGGAGGCACTGTAGAGATGAGTGTGCTCCTCTGTCTCATATATATCAAAATAAGGTGCATCAGCTGTTGTAAACCTATAATAAACACTACCAGTTGCTTGAAATGCAAACCTACATTATGCTTGGAAATTAAAATATCATCACTTATCTCTAAATGTCAGTGTGCTCTATCAAGATGATCAAGCATTATTATCCCCATTTTACTGGTGATGAAACTGAGGCACAGAAAAGTAGAGTAACTTGCATGTGTCACCAAGTGATTCAATGGCAGAGTTGGAAACTGAACCCATCTTTTCTGGCTCAATCTTCTATACTTCAGATGCCTTCTAACATAGTAGACTCATAATAGACACAACATATAAATAAAACTCAATAAATATTTGATTAGTATCCTACGAATATCTTTACATAAATAAATTTCACTTTTCCACATTCAAGAGGCACTTAATTGGCTCAGTAACGTGGAGAAAATATTGGATGAGGTATAACGTCTTGAATAGGATAGAATATTTTTTTGGAGTTCAGTCAACCATTGTCAGTTTTATTGCATTGTGTTTTAAAAAAATAATTCTTGTGGTGATTGCTTTCTGCATATAATTAGCACATTGTGCTCATTAGTATGTTTGAACAGGCAAATTTTTCCAGAAGCAGCAGGAGATACCCGAGTAGCAATAATAACCTTTTTGTTATAAACTTGCATCAACTTTTTTGGGATGGTTTCTGATGATTCTGGTGCTAGGTCTTCTTGACAGGTGTTACCTTTCATCAGGGTTGAAGAGAAGCTTTATGGGCCATTAGTCTCCCCTTTTCACTACTTCTTTGCAGTGAAAGTTGAAGGATCCTCTATATTCGGTCATGAAAGTCAAATCACCATATTTACATTCATCATCTTGAGAGCAATATGTATCTTCGTTTCAAATGAAAATGTATAATTGGAGACCACCTTGTCACAGAGTGACAAAACTAGGAGACCGTTAATATATTACATACTTGATGAATAAACATCTGGAAAAAGTGTTTTATTGTACAGTGTATCCATACAAAATTGCAATTGTAATATGTAAATTTTTAAAAAGTTAGTTAAAATGTTCTAAACAACTTGTTTAAATAGCTTAAGCAAGTGAGATACAATAAAATAGTGTTAGCAGTTCAAAAGATCTACCTCTCTCTTATAGTACCGGAATGTCTAAGCTACGGCCTGCATAGGCTTTCCTGACAAAAAATGGGAAATTGTCCATCATTTACACTGAGGCATCATGCTAATCCACTTCATATACAACCCCTCTTCCAAAGAGAGAGAAATATGTGAGTGAAGGAAGGAGGTTCTCATTTTCACCCCATAGCTGCTTCTGTGTATTTCCCATCATACAAATGTAAGAGTGGCTATACTGGCTCAGACCAATGATCCATCTAGTCCAGTGTCCTGTTTTCTGGCAGTAATCAGTGCCAGATCCTTCATAGGGAATGAACAGAACATGGCAATTATTTTGTGATCCATTTCCCGTGGTCCAGTCCCAGCTTTTGGCAATCAGCTTAGGGACATCCAGAGGATGGAGTTGCATTGCTGGCCATCTTGTCTAATAACCATTAATGGACCTATCCTCTGCGAACTTACCTAATTCTTTTTTGAACCCACTTATACTTTTGGCCTTCACAACTTCCCTCAGCAATGAGTTTCACAAGTTGACTGTGCGTTGTGTGGAAGAGTATTTTCTTATGTTTGTTTTAAACCTGCTGCCTGTTAAATTCACTGGGTGGCTCCTTGTTCTTGTGTTGTGTTATGTGAAGGGGAAAATAACCATTCCCTATTCACTTTCTCCACACCGTTCATGATTTCACAGACCTCTACGTTTTCCTCCTTCAGTCATTACTTTTCTAAGATGAACAGTCCCAGTTTTTTTAATCTCTTTTTCATATGCAAGCTGTTCCACACCTCAGTCATTTTTGTTGCCCGTTTCTGTAGTTTTTGCAATTCTTATCTTTTTTGAGATGAGCAACCAGAACTGTATGCAGTATTCAAGGTATGGGAGTACCATGGATTTATATATTTTCTGTTTTATCTATCCCTTTCCTGATCATTCCAAACATTGTTAGCTTTTTTGACTGCTGCAGCACATTGAGGAGATGCTTTCAAAGAGCTATCCATGATGTCTCCAAGATCTATTTTTGAGTATTAATCACCAATTTTGACTCCGTCATTTTGTATGTATTGTTGCAATTATTTTTTCTACTGTGCATTACTTTTCATGTAACTTTATATTTCATCTCTCATTGTTTTGCCCAGTCAAGTAAGATCCCTCTGTAACTCTTTGCAGTCAGCCTTGGACTGAATTATCTTGAGTAATTTCGTATTGACTGCAGATTTTGTGCCTCGTGTTCACCCCTTTTTCCAGATTATTTATGAATAGGTTGAATAGCAAGATCCCAGTACAAATCCTTGGGTTATGCCACTACTAACTTCTCTATTGTGAAAACTGACCATTTATTCCTACCCTTTTTCTCCTATATTTTAATCAGTTGCTGATCCATGAAAGGCAAGTCTTTTCCCATTACTGCTGTCATAAGTATGAAGTGCCTTAGACTTACTGTTTTACCTGCAAGGGGTTAACCTGAACAGGAGAGGTGGTGACGTCAAGCTAGCATTCCTATGGGAGGGGGAGTTTTTTAGTTTCACTTTGGTCTCCGCAGTCAGCCGTCTGCATCTCTTCGCTTCTCTCCCGGCTCTGGGAGCATGTAATCTCCTTCCTACTCATCTCTTTGAATAAATTCTAAATTAGACTAACAGTAAGTAGAATTGTTGATTGTATAAACTTGTAACTGATCTGTGGTGTCCTTAATCTCATCAGGGGGAGAAATCTCGAGAGGGGTTAAGGCTAGAAGATTAAGTATCTGTGAAGTCTGTATAAGTTGTATGTTTTTTTTCCTTCTCTTTAATAAACCTTTTTTTTGTTATAAGAATTGTCTGGTAATTCTAGTGAAGGGATCCTAGCTTTGGATCAGGCAGCTCATGGTTAGTGAGGGTCTGTGTGCTTGAATCTCTCTCCTAGGTAGCAACGAGGAGGGGAGAGGAGTGGAGTGGAGTCTGTGTTCTCAATCTCCCAGGTAGGGAGGGGGAGTGTTACTCATCGGGGGTTTCAATGTGCACCACTCCATGGTTTTGGAATAATCACGTTGATGGTGGCAGCGGGTCTCAATCCCCAACTGGAGGAGTTTGGGTTTTGGGGGAAAAGATTTAACTTAGGCTGGGAAAGTAGCTTAAAGTTATTTGGTCTTGCATATAAGAGACCCCCACACTTTTACCCTAGAGTTTAGAGTGGGGGAAGGGTACTCTCTTACAACTGCTTACTTTGCTTAAGAACTTTTGATGTGGGATCTTGTCAAGGCTTTCTAAAAGTTCAAGTACACTGTATCCCTTGGGTCATCCTTGTCCACTTGCTTGTTGACTTCCTCAAAGAATTTGAATAGTGTGTTAATTTCCCCTTACAGTAGAGCATGATTTCCCTTTACAGTAGGCGTGTTGACTCTTCCCTAACATACTGTGTTCATCTATGTGTCTGATAATTCTGTTCTTTACTATAGTTTAAATCCTGGCATTGAAGTTAGGCATACCAGCCTGTAATTGCCAGGATCGTCTCTGTAGGCTTTTTAAAAAAATCGACTTTACATTAGCTATCCTCCGGGCATCTGTTACAGAGGCTGATGTAAGCGATAGGTTACATACCACAGGTAGTTAGCCTATTTTCGTTCCTCAGAACTCTTAGGTGAATACCATCTGGTCCTGGTGACTTATTACTGTTAAATTTACCAATTTGTTCCAAAACTTCTGTATTGACACCTCAATCTGGGACAGTTCTTCAGATTTATAACCTAAAAAGAATGGCTCAAATGTGGAAAGCTTATATCCTCTTCAATGAAGTCCAATACAAAGAATTCACTTAGCTTCTCTGCGTCAGTCTTCTTTTCCTCGAGTGCTCCGTAAGCACTTTTTGTTCATCCAGCGCCCCCACTGAGTGTTTGGCAGGCTTCCCACTTTTAATGTACATAAAAATATTTGCTGTTATTTTTTTGTGTTAGGATAGTTGCTTTTCATGTTGTTTTTGTCCTGGCTAATTATACTTACCTTGCCAGAGTTTAAAAGAGCTGATGGGGTAGGGAATGAACAAAGGAGAGAGTAAGAGAGAACACAACACCAAAAAGGGCAAGTGAATGGAGAGAGGATTGAAGAGAAGAGTATGTTACTATACATTATAGAAAAATAAGCTTAAGGGAAATAAAACACTTAAAAACTATTAAGAAATAAAATGGGATAAAGGAATGGAAGAGGGAAAGAGAATCATAACAAACATAAGGAAGACAGTATGGTGCTTTTCATTTTTTTAAAGTATTTATTTTAGCATTATGCTTTCTATTGAGAAAATGATGTGATGTGATAGTTTGTGCCTGCACCCCTTGGCCACTTCTACTAAAGTTTAGCCAGGGCAGCAAAATGCCAAGTGCTGATGCTGTTAGGCTAGCTATGAAAGTTCTGAAAGCTATTTGAGGATGTTTCTGCCAGTTGAGTTTTCCTCAAAGCATTTATCTTTGAAAGGCATTTGGCACAAATCTAAGAGCCGTAAAGTTCTGCATCACTCAAATCATAGGGTATGACACTGCCCACCTGATGCCTATTCATGCTTGGCGCTCAGTTGAATGGAGAGATAATTCCACTGAAAATTATCCAGGTGTCATTCTCAGAAGTGTACTCAATCTTCTTGATCCACATGACTGTATTTTTATCACAGAATAGTTAGTGCTGCCTGTCTCCGCAGCTCTTTCTGCCAGATTGCCTCAGGTTTATGAACAAGACTTTATAGTTACTCAGTGAATACCAGGCACAGTGGGCTCACCAATTGCAGTGAGGCTGATCCATACAGCTTGGGATGAACCATATGAATTCCAGCTACCAGTGCTGTCTGTTTTCTTATCTTCCCTTGGGGGAGAAGAGGGGAATACTTTCTCACATTGGAGATTCAGATTCTATAAAGCTTTCAAAATTTAGACCTTTTTCTTGTGAAAATATCCTTGCAACTGTAAACTCAATGATGGAGTTGCAAGTTTCTCACAGATTTCTCATAGAAAAATGTCTGCATAGGCTGTCCTATGTACCATGGATGGGAGATTCTCAATTAGGTTTTTGTCGACGTCTTTGCTCAGTGAGGATTGCCAGTCTGGGACCTCTTCACCTCGCAGGTGAACAAGAATCTTCCTCAGTACTGCTCCAGAGCAGCCTTGGGCAAGGGCTCAATGAGAGAACCTGGTGATGTCATGGAAAAATCGCCTTGGAGTATGCCTTTCCTCCCCTTCCATTAATACAACAAGTTCTGCAGAAGATCTGTCAAGACAGAACTCCAGTCATCCTTATTGTATTCAGCTGACTGAGAGAGTTCTAGTTTGCGGATCTGTTAAAATTCTCATCTTGATCGTCCAGGAACACCCTCTCACCCCCATTACCAGACTTTCTAATACAACACAGGGCAGGTAAAGATGCCCCAGTCTGGGCCCACTGCAATTCAGCGCCTTGTGTTCCAGAAGGGTGCAACTCCATCCTTACCCAAAACAGAAAGGACTCTGAGGGGCTGTTACTCAGCAAAACGGAAGCATTCTCCTCTTGGGATCAGCAATGCCACTTGTCCCTGGAACAGTGGGAATCCCTGCTATCCCTGGGTATCTATTTACTCTTACGTCTTCAGATGTCACACTCAGTTCTCTGAGAGAGCATTTATCAGTGATCAGCAGTTTTCATCCTGAGGTTGATAACCCTAACTTCATGCACCTTGGGAGAACTACATTTCTGAGGGAACTTCTCTGATCCTTTCCAGCACTGGTGAAGTTTGCAGTGGAGTGGGAACTCAATTTTGTTCTATCCTGTCTTACTATATCTCCCTTTGAGCCTATGGCTCAGCTTTCTATAAAGCTGACCTTTCTGCCAGCTATACTATGAGCCCGAAGAGTCAGTGAGGGAAGGGGGTGCTACCCTCTGTGAAGAAAATATCTTATGACCAAGCCCCAGGTTCATTCCTAAAATAGTTTTGAGTTTCATGATCCACTTACCTGTATTTTTTCATAAACCATTTTCCTTGAATGAAGAGAGACGGCTGCATTCTGTAGACATCCATAGAGCTTTGGTCCTTTAGCTACAAAGAACATTAGAAAGACACCTAAAGTATTTGTTTCCATAGTAGAGAGGTTGAAGAATTCACCCAGAGGTGGTGAGGACTTACTCCACCAGAGGGAAAGCAGCCTCTGTGGTGTCTTTGAGAGACATACCCCTATTATAGATATGTAGGGCAGCTACTTGGAGCTCTTTGTATTTCATGAGACATTACACTCTTGTTCAGTCTTCCGCTGTGGATATGGCTGTGTCCTTGCACCCACTTAACCATTTGACTACTGCTTGTTAATTTCCCATGTGTGGAATACACAAGAGACTCGAGGAAATGGAGGTTCCATACCTGTAACTGGAGGATCTTTGAGATGTGGTGTCCCTATCTGCTGGTCACTACTTACCCTCTGCTGTGGATTGTTTAATCTGTGGTGAGAATAGGAACTGAAAAGGTGTCAACCCATACCACTCTTCATAGGCACAGGAACTAGAGATGCAGGGGAGTGGAGGTGGGGGCTTCAGCACTGCCAAGTTTCACGCTGGTCCCTGCTCCTGGCCCCAGTTCTGGGGTGGGTGGGTGGACAAAGGTTAGGGTACCGGATTTCAGCACCCCCACTATTAAGTGTTCCAGCGCCATTGGCACTGTTTATGCCCTCAGTGAAGAGCACAAGTCGAGCTACAGTGCATGTGCAGGCCAAGAGATACTGCTTGTTTAAAAAAAAATTGGCTCAGTCTCATGGTGTGCAGGCATACTCATGTGTGGAGTACAGATAGGGACCACACATCTTTAAGAACCTCCAGTTACAGGTAAGTAAACTCCAATTTTTCCCTCTCTTAGCCACTCCATAATGATTTATGAGGAGCACCCACAAAACCCCTGGTATGGACAGTCTTAAACCTTCCATTCTACTAAGTGGAATTGCACCAGTGCAATTATGTTTAGGGTAGTTCTCTGCACCCACAGCAGTGCATATGTGGATTTGGTTCATATTCATCTAGTTGGACTTTTTTTTTCTGTTTTTATCATCTTGAAAATTTTGCGGGTTTATTGAGACGCTTCCAGGCATTCCCAGTATATTTAATAATTTGGTAAAATAGGAGTGTAATCTTTTTATTTATATAAAGAAAATACATGTATAACGTAATCAAGTTTGCAACAGCCACAAAACTCCACATCTTTTACTAATAAAGCACATTTTAATTTTTAGTAAAAATCTGCAGATGTTGATGTAACTTCATATGCCTCAGAGCTGAAAGAAGCCTTTCCATAGTCCTTATTCAACCTTTAGTTCAAACAACTGGCATATCATTCCAGGATGTCCTGCATGGCTACCATACGGTAAATATAGATACTGAAACACAGGATCACTTTGTCCAGAGAAGATTCTTTAAAACAATGCATGCATTGAGCACATTTGACAATACTTCTGAAACGAAATATTTTCTATCTTAACTGTTCTCATATGAACTTTTAGTCTGAAAAAAGGAAAGACGTTCATTACAGACAAATCGATGAGAAGAATACAATTAAAAACTAATTGAATAATGGTTTGTAAGAAAACCATTCCAGTGATCCTCAGACATTTTGACTTGGAGTCCATCCCCAACAATCTCCCGAGACAGTCTGTTCCATTCCCTACTGTTCTTATAATTAGGAAGCTTGTGCTTTTCCCTTTCCATCTGTTTGCGTGTTTCATCCACCAGCTGCATCTTGTCATATACTTAAACTGTAAGCTGTCTGTGGTGTGAGCTGTCTTTATACTATTTGTGTGCATAATGCCTACCACAAAGGAGCCCTAGTCTCTCACGGGGGCACCAAAGTGCTATACAAATCATAAACAGTATTTTTTTTCCCTCACCTCCCTCCCTAATTTAGCTCATCTTTTTTACCCTGTTCCTCATGCTACTTAATAGAGGGCCATTGCTGTGGGATGGGGTTAGGAGAATCTCCATGTCTTTGTGGTGCCTTTGTGCTCAGGCACTCTGAGCAGGCAGCTGTTGGAAGAGAACACAAAGAGAAGCGAGGCAGGTAATTTAAAAGGATCTTTGGCTGCTCTATGCTCCTTGCTTTCAGCCACAGCTAGGGAGCACTGATGCACTAGGGCAGGAGTATATCAGGTCACCACCTGTGCTGCTCTTCTACTCCAATATCCATTGATTTCTCCTGCTGGTTTCTCCACTTCCTCCTCTGGTCAGTCAGGCATAGGTTGAGGGTGAGGAGACACTCATACCATAGTGATGGGCAAGGAATTAAAAACCCCACAAAACTCCTAGACATTTATTATTTATTTTATTTATTTATTGGCTTTGTACTTCATTATTGTTACAGATTACCACAAGAAGAGAGGGAAATGGGCAGCTCAGATACTTTTTTCTTTTATTTTCTTTACTGTCTTTATCTCAAGCCGAATAGTGCTGGAACTATGGCATGTCTCTGGAGTGACTCGTTCTCTATACTGCCATATCTGGGTCATGTCTCACAAGTGAGGAACCACTGAGATATTCTAGAAGGAAGTATGAAGCTGTTACAGTAGATTGAACAAAACTTTAGTTACTTTGAATGATTACAGAATTTTAAAATCATTTAGGCTGAACAAGTGTCTGTGTCTGTATGTCTGTTGAACTTCTCAAATGGAATAGCTCCATGCATTTGACTCCTGCATATGACTAGAATTGCTATTCACGACTCCGCATTGCTTATTTTTTCCTTTGGCTCAAAGATATGTTTTCATCACAACAGACTTTTTCAATGGTGTTGAAGCTGTACATTCAGACTCTGATGCCTAATGACTTCTGTGCTCATGGAGCTGAGCAATACAGGTCTTGTGTGTAGAGACAAAATATTTTACACTGGTAATATGGAGCCTGAAAGTTATTTAACAGCAGAATAAGAGTACTAGTGCTGTTTATTCTTTTGAGCTCATTGTATTAGTTGTGAGTGTATTATGGATTCTGTAAACTCTTCTTTGTTTTTTCCATCAATGATGGAAGTTAGGGCTCCATTTTTACCTTCACAATGATGTACATCGCAATTTGAAAACTCCATTCTGAGGCATGTGTGCACCAGTCCAGGAGCAGCTTGTAGAAGTTAAGTTGGAGCACATTCTGAAAATAGAACTGAACCCTGATTTTGCAAGCCCTTTATGGCATGAGCTACCTTTATACTATTGGTGCCATTACAATTCTGTACACCATGCTGTTTGCTCTTTGGATTTGAATGTTTTTTTTTTCTTTTTTAAATGGTTTTCTTTTATTGCATTAGAGAATTGCAATGATCCTTGGTAAGAAATAATCCTAAATTAACTTCTCAAAATTTAGCGATCACATTTTTTTTCTTGTCTGATTTAATGCCCTGTTCCTTTGGACAGTCTTTGTTTGATTTATGATGATAACCTTGTCCATGCTCACTTTGAGATTGGTTATTCACATTAGGAATATCATATTAACAGAATATTAAGTCAGATTCTAGCAACTACTCTAGGTAACATGAACCAACAATTTTCTTTTCTTTAGGAAGAATGGGAGATGAAAGTTAGCTTGTCCCTTCTTGTTTTCCCCAAAACACCTTGAGATTTTGCTTAGCATGCCCTCTGCACAGGAATCATAAAGAGATTTGGTCTTCATGATTACATGTACATACCCTCTGAACATGTAATGGCCTTATAATGGGTGTGACACAAGGACCTCTTGATGCCAACTTGCATAGGGCACAGGGGGCATACAGGTAACAGAGACCCCCAGAATTTAGTATTTACATTCTAGTTCAGCAAAGTGTGTCATGTATGGTTTCTGCTGAAAGCTGTATCATACAGTTCATCGTAATCTATGTGAAATGTACATGTGGATAATGTATAAGGAGATATGCATGTGTATTGGAAATCCATGTTCTTAAGGCCTTCTAGTTAGACACATCAGAAGTAGCTTGACTTGAGACAGACTTCTCCAGACAAGAGGTAGGAAATATTTATCTTCCTGATTGTGTATTTTACAGTTGACATCTATTTGCATATTGAATCAAATGCTAATTAATAGATTGCTGCAAGGAAAAACAAAAACAGCAGGGGTACTTGTCTCGTTGACATGAAAATACAATGAACTTTTTGGGGCGTATAATTGGGATTAGGGAGGTACACCTGACATCCTTCAATCTGGAAAAACAAGGTCATCTCAAAGAGGGAGGCCCTGGGATAAGGACTAGGGGTAAGCATGTTGTAGGAGACAAGGGAATGGTTTGTGAGTTAAATTTAGACTTTAGAAATAATGTTATGATTTTGTTTTATACGTAGCCATTTGTTTCTAATAATCTTCCTTACTATCATCTGAATCTCTGTTCTTTGGTAATAAACTTATTCTTGTTTTCACTGTAAATCTATCAAAGTGCTGCACATTATGTGGAGAGGTGATCTGGAGGTAAAACTAGTAAGCATGTGTCACTGTTCCTTTGGGAGTAGAGTATTTAAGTGTTCATTGGATCAGGGGCTGGGCACTACAGAGGGATGCTGGGAGGACTCTGGGGTTGCTGTGTGCCTCTCACTACTTGTAAAGAGAAAGCGAAGCCTAAAAGGCAGTGCTTGTGTTGCCAGAAGCTGGTGATACACAGCAGGCATAAATAAAAGTTCCTTAGGCTAAGAGCAAGTGGTAGCAAGGTGCCCTCACAACACTGGGTACCTCGGGAAACCCTGCAATGGGGAGACTGATTATTGAAGAAAGGAAGTCTGAGGCCATGCCACCCTGTGCAGATGATTTTCTGTGAACAGAGACCCAGAGAACAAAGGAGGCAACCATGAAAAAGAGGAAATGGTCCAAAGTGGCAGTTTGTGGTCTGTCAAGAGCTCAGAATGCTAACTCTCTTGGGCCCAGGACCAAGACTTATATTGTGGGCACAGTGGTCTCTCCTCTCTGTGTGTCTCTCTTTTCTGGAGAAAAGGGTGTTGGGATTTGTGAGTTCGCTCAGTGGGTTATACTAGAATAGGGTGCAGGATATAAACTGCCTATGGATGGAGGTGCTACAAGTCTCACCCAGAAACAGGGTGAGCCCTGATTATTAAGATCTGACTGTGAAATCTCTGGAGAGAGTCTGGAAGCCAGCAGGAACCCCAGGGAGGAATAAACCCAATGGAGGGGCTATTTTTTTAAAGCTTTCTTACAAGATCTTCAGTTTATTTGTTTGAATAGTGCTACAAGTCCTATGGGAGACAGGAGTGTAGATTCTCCAGAGAAAAGAAACTCCTGTGAGCAAGATGGGGGTGTGATGGATTCTCCCCGGGGTATCACCTGGAACTGGGGTACCACTGAGTCCTCTGATCCACGAGCCTGGGCTCCCTCTAACGCTGTGCTGCTGTGAAAGCTGCAGACCTGCTCCTAGTCCTAGACTTTCATCAGCACTCTCACACTTAGGGACACACCCAGCTGCAGTTGCATGCAGGCTCGCCAACCACTGGATGAACCAACAATAGAGAAGCTATTGCCAAAATAACCACCAGCTTCCGAGCCTAGGACCCCAGAGCAGTACTGACCCTCCCTGATCAAAACCTGACTAGTATGAATTTATTATCCTGTTCGCCTCTCCCTCAATGTGGAGAGGAAATTCAACAGCTTTTGCCCCTTGAGCTAAGATTTCCAAGCACTTCATTCAAACTCACTGGTTTATGTAAAGGAAAAACAAGCTTATTAACTACAAAGAATAGATTTTAAGCGATTATAAGAGATAGCAAACAGATGAAAATAGATTACCTAGCAAATACATAAAGCTTAAACTAAGCTTAATATACTAGATTGGATATTAATTAGCAAGTCTCTCAACCTGACTCGTTATACAAGTGGGCTTGCCCAGTCTCAAGGCTCAAGCTGCACGTGCTTTGCAGCTTGGGATCCCCACTCCTGTTCCAAATCTTTTCTTTCGGACTGTCTCTCAGGTATTCAGTTGTAGGGGAATGAAGAACAACTGATTATGTCATTCTCTGCCTTGTATAGCTTTAGTGTACGGTGAGAACCCTTTGTTCTAAACTCAGTTCCCAGACCAGCTTGTGGAAAAACACAGCCCTCCCCTTCTCCCTCCCTCCCTCCCCCCAAAAAATGGAGTCCAGAGTTACGTGGGCTGGTCACATGCCAAGCAGAGTCATAGCAGCCATTACAGACTGGCCAAAATCTCCACAGGAAGGTTAAGATATTCCACAGACCATTGTCTTTGTTGATTAGCACTGTCTGGCTTCATTGTTGTTCCTGAGAGGCTGGCTGTGGATGTTTTCCAGAGTAAGCCCATTTGAAATACAGACCCATAGTCAATATTTATAACCAGATAAAAAAGTGATACATACATACAACAGTTTGTTTGATGTGATAAAGAAGGGGAAGCCAATGGATGGAGGGATTTAAAGCGAGGCATGACATGGTCAATGCGATGGATTAAGAAAATAGGCAACTTTCTGAATGGATACTGTTGGGGCAAGGCTGCTTTTTGTCAAGGCCAGAGGAAAAAATGATGTTGCAGTAATCGAGATGTGAGATGACAAATGATTAGACAAGCATTTTAGTTGCATAGAGTATGGAAAAGGCTATATATTAGAGATACTATGCAGAAATAAATAAGAAATCAGTAAGATTTAAACATAACCTGCATGTGAGGACCTAAAGAGAAGTCCAAGTTGAAGATTCTACCCAAATTACAGGCCTGAGTGATAGGCAGGATGGTGATGTCCACACTGATCAAGAAAAAGGGTAGTGGGAGGGCTTACAGAAAGAGGGTTAAGAGCTCAGTTTTAGCCATATTGGTTTTAAGCTATCAGCTAGACATTCATGAGAAGATGCCAGAGAGACCGGTCAAGATTTTAGTTTGGACAGAAGGAAACAGCTCTGGAGTAGGGAGGTAGATTTTGGTGAATTGTCAGTATAGAGATGGTAGTTGAATTTGTGTTTGCAGATGACATTACCCAGAGATAAAGTGCAGAGGAGGAAAAGAAGGGGACCAATGATAGAATCCTGTAGAACTTCCACAGCTAGAGCGGGGCAAGGTGGATCAATTAGTGAGGTCGGAGGAGAACTAGGAGAGGATGGAGTCAAAGAAGCCAAGGGAGGACAGAGTTTCAAGAAGAGCATGGTTATTGGTGTCACAGTCCCCTGACAGGTCAAGGATGATGGGGATGGAGTTCTGGTTCTGAGCTGTGACTAGGAAGAGGTAATTAGAGGCTTTGGCAAATGGAGTGCAAGGGCCAGGAGCCAAACTGGAGAGAGTCTAGGATGGAATTGGAGGAGAGGAAGTGATTGTAAAACTGTGCATTCATGAGCTTAAAACTTGGATATAAAAGGAGATGAGGCAATGGTAGATGGGGAGGCAGAGGTGTATGAGGTCAGAGGTGTATTTTTTTTAAGGTGGAAGAGACTCTAGCGTGTTTATAATTGTGAGGGGCTAAGGAGAACAGTAAGGGAAGGGATAATCGCTTCTTAAATTGTTCTTTGTATCCCCATGTACAGCATTAAATTATTTTTCTCCTTTGGTGCTCACATCCTTCATATATTATTAGAAAGTTATCTCTTCCCCAATACCTTAGTTGTCTGTCAGCCAACATGAACTAAAAGAAAGATGTTTAGGATGGGATCATAAATCTGCTATTACAGGAATTTTAGTGTCACTAGGTCTTAGTATTGTTTTATATGAGTCTAAATTTAATAGAAAGTATTCACAGAATAGTTACCAAATAGACTATTTCAAGAAAAACAGATGACCCCAAGATTCAGTGTTCAAAACTATCGATATTTTATGTTCTAAATTTGAGTGGGCATAAAGTCCTTCTGGAAAATTTAGTTCCATGCCATGGCTACATTACATTAAACCTTTAAGATGAACTGATGCAATGTACATGATCTCAATTTTAATGACCAAAATCAGAAATTTCCCACACATTTTCATAGGAACAATCCAGTAATTCTTAAAACCAAATTACTTGTTCTGAGTCAATGATATCTTAGGTATCTTATTATCTACAATGCCTACCTTGGCACTGGCAATGCTATGTAGGATGGACAAAGTAGTACATTCGTTTCTATTTACAAAAGCATTTTTTTCATTTATTCCCTCAATGTTCTTTTTAGGGCATTCCTCTCAGCACCTTCATCAGAGAACAACCAGTTTCTTCTGTATTCATCACTATTAATTAATTCTAAACTGATTGCTATCACCATTTGTTGAATTTCCCAGACTGAAGTATGAAGCTTGAATCCACTCCTATTCCGATCCCCATCTCTCAGTGGTAATATGCTACTATTTCCACAGAAGGCTGACTACAATATTGTGTTTTTAATGTCAGTTATGCAGAGATGGCCACATTACTCTTTCAGAATTACATTTTGGATTTGCAATGTAAAGTGATACACTATGGAATAATCAAGTCCGGGTGTGTTGAGGCAATAAAGCATTATGGTCACACTAACATTTTGCTCTGAGATGTCTTCCTAAGTATGCCCTAATTGTGGTCACAGTCTTAATAAACTGTTCTGGCCATGCATACATTTTAAACTGGGAACAAATCCACACTAATGAGGATTTGAAATTGATCTGAATTTACCAGTGTAGAATGGAACATGAACTCCGTTATATGCGCTATATAATCTGCTACTGCAGACACATGAAGACTAAAAGTTGTAATAATATTTTCTAAACAATGGCTTCATGTCGAGCATACTTGGCAACCAATTCTATAAACACTTTGATTAGTGTAGTGCTTTCTACCAGGAGTAGTCCCACTGAAATCACACTCAGTAGTCCTGAGTGTTTGTAGAATTGGGCCCATAAAGAGCCGTCAAACCATTATAAATCTCTTGTATGAAATTATTGGCAAGAGACTTGACATTGCTATTTTCTTTGCCATTGCTAAAATTAGGATGGTCACTTTAGTGAACTTTGAGAGTTAAATTCACAAACTTTCTTTTCCCAAGGATGATTCTTAGAAGTACTGGGATATCAGATATTCTGGAGATTCATCAGTGGCCTCCCTATTCATGCTAGTATGTGGGATTAAGAAAGAACAAAGAGTACTAAATTGCAGTATAATAAATAATTAGTTGTAGAAACACCATCTGCCCATAGTCACCCTTTTGCATGGAAGTGTATTTCAGAAAAGATATTTCAGAAAATAGACTGATTTTCCTTCATATTTAGAAAATTAAAGTAATAGTAAACAAAAAGAAAAGGAATCCCACCCACTTATTTTAAGGTACTTCGGTATGTAAAGAACCTTCTAAATAAGTGTTCATCTACATCAAGAGAAAAAGGTACATATGGGAGAAAGAGAGACATGGAATACTAAAAGACAGTGTAAAGTGGCTGATAAAGGCCATATTGTGCAACGTCTCTGCTAGGATGTGGGAGACAGAAGGGAGAGAGTGAAAAGGAAACCTTCCCTTTGGGTACCACTTGAGCAGCAGACAAGCACAGTGGCTTTCCCTGTTTTCCGCTTGTTGCCTTCATGTCTTTGAAAATCTCTAGTACAGCCTTTGTTGGAAGCAGAGTATCTTTCATGTCCCCATCACTGTTGAACTGCATCCATCATAGTCTTCCACTAGCTTACACACATGAGAAGGGGAATGTATCTTTTGCTAGTATCCCTGGTATTGTGGCTTTAAAGTACAGAGTCCGAGAAAGGGGTCCAATCATACTTTCTACTTCTATTCAGTAGTCTCTCCAAAGGTCACCTATCTCATGAGATTAGTTCTTAGTGAATAATCATCAGACACACTTGCTTTGACAGTGTTCTGGGCTGAGTGATTCTCCTCTCCAGCGAAAGCCTGCTGTTCAACTGTGTCCTGATTTCTTTTCTCCCAGCATCTTTGCATACAGTTAGATGTGTTCTCTTAATGTTGCTTATGAGATATATGTACATCTAAATCCAAACTAGAGGATTGAAACTAAGTGTGCTCCTTAATGAAACATTCTAAATGTGTAACCTCTAATCCCAGGGAGAAGAATATGTTACATTTATTTCTTACTGGGTCACAGGTTTAATACTGTTACTGTTCACTAAGGACCTGATCCCATACCAATTAAAATCAATGACAGTCTTTTCATTTACTTCAGTGGACACTAGCTCATACGTAAATGGCTTCAGTACCTTATTTACTACTTCTATTTCTCTTCATTTTATTCTTATTGCTACATAACATCCTGATCTAGCAATGCACTTAATGCGTATGGGCCTACTTGTGTACTTAAAGTTAAACAAGTGATTAAGTGCTCCTCTGGATGGATTGAGGCCTTAGGTTTAATATAACACTTCACAACACCAAGCCCAGTTAAAAGGGGAAAAAACCCAAAGCTTCTGAAGACTCTGGTGGGATGAACTGGCTCAAATTCAACATCAGGCAACAAGAATGTCATCCCTTCTCAAAACAGATTCCTTATTCCTAGCCATTATCCATCTGTTCAAACAGGTTTTAACTTGAGAGGAAGCTGATAGTGCCTCCTGTAGTTAAGATTGCCTCACATTTCCCATTATAAGACCCTGTTTATATATAGGCTGTTATATATGGCATGAGAATCAGGGATTTGTCATGAGAACCAAGGATATTTTTGCTGCTTTGTCGCATTGAATTTGATCTAGTTTGTTTCATCATGGTTTCCAGAAGCTTCTTTTTGTTGTTTGTTGCTATGCTAACATTTTATAGAGGAACAAAGAACATAAAGTAGAAGGAAGGGGAAATGCTCCATAAATAAAAGCTGTTATCTGGATAGGATAGTCAGTTGGCTAAGAGTAGCAATATCCTGAGCAGAGCCAGCCAAGACTGTCTTAACCAGATCCAACCTGGTCGCCAAGCCTAAGAAAAAACATTATTAAAAGCAAGAAATAAGAAGGACCCCGTACATCTAGAGATAATTTTATTCATCCACTTTTATAGTAGGATCAAGTTGTTTGGAGAATCCTTTGGAAATGTTTCAAGGATTTATCCAAACTTATTAACCTGTTTCCTCATTCCAGCTTTCCAGCAAGGATATATAACTCTATACAGGAAGTACAGACTCTTTGGCCCACCAAGCCAGATTTAGCAGGCATTCTTGTGAAGGATTTCATTCATCTGGAGCCAGCAAATGTTTTTCCAACTTTAGAGGCGGGGAAGGTTGTCTCAAGTCCTTCAACAACTCAACCAACAGATAATGAAAATGTACTGTGCACAGGAGCCCTCAATGAGAGACGACAGACAAAATATTATCTTCCTTTGAGCTGGTTCATCTGTAGACCAATGAATATTAGATGCCATAAAAGGTGTTCCTCATAGAATTTTAACACACTGCATCTTTTTTGTCCACAGTGCCAGAAAGCTTATTTTGAAAAAATCAATCTTCTTTTTAATCCAAACTTTTATTGGCATATAGCCATACTTTTATAATTTAATTCAGGCATTTTCTCCAGATTAGTAGATTCAGCCTCATTAAATTTATTTGTAAGAAAAGCATAATTTAAAATGAAAAATATCCCATAAATAAAGGCTCTTGGGCATTTTTTTATTATCTAGTTTTCTCGCTTTGATTTCCCAGCATATCTGATCATCCTTGTTTCCTCTGAAACACTGCCAAATTGTGGCCATGCCACTTGTTACAGTGGATGGACTGTTATGCAAATCTGTATTATCTGTATGACCTGGTTTAAAATGCCCCTGAAGAAAACCATTGTGCACATAAGCAAACCAGTGAGTTACTGTACTTGCAAGAATTTATAATCAACTTTATTAATATTTCTAGATTGATAGTCATCTTGGGGATCTTATTACATTTCTTAACTAATTGCTCTCTCCTGACTTTGTAAAACTCCAGAGTTTATTCTGTTTTTCTTTCCAGTCATCTGCTTAGAATTGCTTCTGATATTTCTAATTAATAGTCATGATAGTTGCATGTGAAGGTTTGTTTTAATAGATTGCTCCAGACCCTGACCTTCTTAATTCCAGATAACTGGAACTTGTATAATGAATAACTTCACACTTAGGTGATCCTTCCATCAGTTCATCAATACTTCTGAGATAGATGTCTAAGAAGAACATGCTATTTGTCAAACTGGTAGACCCTCAGACATCTAGGATAACCTGTCTTTCAGTGTGGGCTTGTTAGGCTGACTTCAAAGGAAGTGGCCTATATGAAAAAAAAAATGCCTAAACTGGAAAGGCTGCAGGCAGCACTTTCAGGTAATTTCCTCTTAGATGTTGCTTTATTATTAATTTGCTATGATAGTGCCTAGGCTCCTTGTATATTCTTCTATCTGCTGTACAACTATAGAGCTCACAATGTAGTTTCCTCTAAATGCATCAATAATTAAAACAGAAAGTGGCAACTGTGGCAAACTGGACCAGAAAGCTACCTGAATAATCTAATATTTAGAAGTGATGTGGCAGGGAATTGTGATCAAAGCTGTGTTTATTAGGTGACAAACTATTAAATGTATTGACTTAATAGGCAAAACCTACCCTGAGGAGAATTGGAGATGGACCAGCAGATGTTCACTTAGGAAATGTGCATATTGACTCCTTTCATAAATGTGTGTGTGTCTTGGGAACAGCAAAGAGTCTCAGCCTGCCTACTCTAAACACAGGTACCCTCAGTCATACAGGATATGATTAACATTAGTATGGCAATAGCATCAACACAGCTGAAAACACAGTCCCTTCCTCAACATCAGAACCTGCTTAAGATGTTAGAGGCCTGCAAAGAATGGTGGAAAGGGGTGCAACTTCCCTGGGACTTCAGAACATGCTTAAGTGCTTTGCTAATTCAGGGTCAAAGTGATCAGGATGATGATAGACATATGGCTATAAGCATGTTTGTTTCATTGTGAAAGTTTGTTTTAATGCAGAGCTCTGAACCCTGAAATTCATAATTCTAAACAGTTCTTCATTTTTTTTAAATTATTTTTTTTAATTTGGCCAAGAAAATAGAGTAATATATGTCCCTTATAATTCACATAAATGTATTAGTATTCTTTACACCCTTTGTTTCCTTAACTGATGAAATTGTCAGTTTTAAATCTCTTAGGCACAATTATTTGACCACAGGATACAAGTCATATGTAATTTGTGGTGCCTTCCTTTTCATTATACATGTTAAAATGATTTGCCTTGCTAATTTTATAGTTTGCTCTGAGCCTTAATTTGAAATAAATTTGATTATTTTTATGAGGTAGGGATGTCCCTTTAAATCTTATTGGAAACATTAAAGAAGTATTCACTTTTTCATTTAATGGTTATATTTAGCATATAGGATATAAAGCATTTAAATACATAAAACAAAAATGTACTACAACAATCTATAATAAGACAAAATGTCTGAAGTTAAAGAACAAATAGGAATGTTATCTGGCATTGTGAAAGTATATAATTAATGTCTATAATGCTTTTTTTGTGGGAGAAGAGAGAGAAGACGACTAATAATCGACAGGACTTAATATGGTTAAGTGGAGAGACCACCTTTTTTTGTTTTCATTCAGTTATCTGGCAATTGCATCTTCATCATACTGAAAATTTGTATGCTTTTTCCATTAGGCCACCTAGTGCTTAACATCTCTTTGCAGCTATAGCAACAGTGTTTAGATTCTCAAATGGAAATCTTTGACTCTTATTTCAAATTTCAGTTTGATAAATCAAAAACCATATCTAAAATATGGGTCTGAACAAAAATTACTTTCAAAGAGCCAAAGGAAATCATATAGTAACTAGACTACATTTTTATTCATTTGATTTTCTTCTTTTAGAATACTTTTCAGTGGGCTTTCTTGGAACTGAATGAATGTTGAATCCTTGTTTTACTTCTAGGGTCAGAATAAATTTGAAAAGGGGTTGAGACCCATCTACTTCCACATTCTTTTTTTCTGTGTACCACAGGAAGGACACCCTCTTGGTCTTATGTGCTAGAAACCATAAGAAAGACAGTAAAAATCCTCACACATTTTACTGCTGTTTGACATGTGGGATTCCTAAACATCTTTCACCATATATTGAGTACTTACAATTATTTGTTTTTTTGGGGGGAAACTAGTCCTCAGCAATTCGGAGATCTGCACAGGCCACTATGTGTGGAGACTGAACCCGCAGAGGTCTTGTTCTAAAAGCACCAGCCCTTGGAGGTAGCTAGGGACTTACAAGCCTATATTTGCTTTAACCACTAGAGGGAGACAGAAAATCACTCTGCTAACATGAATTGCATTAATAACCAAAATGTTCACAATCATTTGTGAAATAAAAGTAAATTGGATTTTTTTCTTTTTTCTCTGCCAAGACGCCAATTACTCGAAGATTCGACTGTTGTCTAGTTCTTTGTAAACACTAGTTTTCTTTCTTCTAGATGTAAATTTTGTTAAGGATATATTTAACAAACTTTTTATGGTACAATTAAAATTACTTCTGTTTCAAATGGTTTCTTAATTGCTGGGTTGTAAAGAGTAAGTATCTAAATCTCTTGCACTCAGAGGTTGTTTGTATAGCGTGGTAACTTTTGCCACCAATGTTCCAGCTGAGAATCTATGTCCACTAATATCTCCACCATTGTGGTGTAGGACTGCAATTTATTTATTGTAATTCTTCTCAACGTCCCTTTAAAAACATTTAACAGATTTATCCTGGATCTGACCATTTTGTTGCTAGACATTGAGAAATCCTGCTTCATCAGTTGGTGGTCCATTGATCCGTATGTGAAGAAATCCTGTTTGTCACCTTCATTTTAGCTTCTTTGCATCTTGTTCCTCTTGAAAAATGAGTCCCAGATATATCAAGATTCCAGTATAACTAAAGCAAAACCATTCGGATTCTAAGGCTTCCTATGATTTACTTTCTGTGGGAATCTGACACTGTTAAAGGAATGTGATTAGGCATCTTTGAGTATTAGCTTTTCATTTTTTGTATATGGTTAGCTGATTAATATAATCCTTATTTGGTGTATGAGAATATTCTTTTCAGTTGAAATGGAATGCTAAAGAACATAGAATATTCCTAATTCATGCAGATAGTCATTCTGTGCAGGTATGTTACAGGTTTACCAAATATGCCATCATAGTGGCAGAAGAGCGAAAAGTCTTGAATCAGAGTCTGTCGTAAAATGTTTTTTTTTATTTTCCAATCTTTACTCTCTAGACTCCTCATCTCTGTGCTTTTCCCTCTTCATTCACCATTAAAAATCTGATGAACAGCTTCATTTATGTTATTGAAACATTAATAGAGGTCTTGATCTAAGGCCATTTTGGAGGGATTATTTTCTACAGAACATTTTATAAAGTTGTTGAGAGCAAAAAAATTAAAACTAGTCAACAATGGGGAATCATTTCATGAATAATTTTATTTTTAGGCATTTAAATAGATACCTTTTTCATTTTTGCAGTATTTTTACTGAAGGTTTTTACCAATAGTTTTCAAAAATGTTCATATCCTGAAAGCCCAATTTTCAGTGAAAAAATGCAGTTTTGGGTAAAATAATTTTTAAAATAATTGTGGAAAATGACAAAAATATGAAGTAGAACATTTAAAAAAAATTCAAATGACAACTTTTCTTGCACTCTTCAAAAATGAAACTATTTTTCTACAAAAAAAAAATTGTGACCATCTCTGAAAAATGATAGAATTAAAATACTTAACTTTCTTCTCGTTCTAAAGCACATGTGTTTAATGACTTTTTCGGTAATTAGATTTGGAATGATTAGATTTTTATCAATAAATATTGATAAATGTTGATTTCACCATACTGATGAAAAATTTCCAGCTATAATAATAAAAAGTTACAGATAGACAAAGTAAGAAAAATGCTGCTTGAGAGCTGAGTCAAAATCCAGTGATTTAGAGTTTTTGAATTAGGCTTCTTATAAATAGACCAGTAAGTAAATGAACAGCAAAAACAAGTAGGATGTGGGGATTTAAGGATATTTTCATGGTATATTTGGACATGTGATGTTGACAGTTTATATAACTTTAACTTTTAGAATATCAGTGTCTATTATCAATAAATGATTATCTACCCACCCAGCAATTGCCTGCAACTGTGAAAATTTAAATTGATAAAAATAGAAAAAATGGTTTAAAAACAAAACATCTATATTATCTGTCAAAATTATAAAAAAGATAGACACCAGATTCTCTCAAGCTTGTGTAGAATGGACTGAAGATCCATTTACTCGAGAATGAACTTTTATTCATTCTTAGAATATAGACACAATTTATCCATCATGACACGAGAGTAGCAAAATTGTACCTTTAGCTTTTCATAGTTCCCTAGAGGGGTATTGGCCTGGTAATGAACCAGCTGTTACAGTGGAAATTGTACCCTTGAGATATGTTTAAAGTAATAATGTAAAATGCAGCTGGCTGACAGTCAGTTTTAGTTAAGCCTGCTTTCTCATCAATAAGGGCATAGTATGTTAGTGATGAAGTCAGCACATACATTTCAGAATTTGTATAATTGCCAGAATCATATTATTTCTCTCTGTTGTCAACACTTGGAGGTGTAGAAAAAGCTGCCCAAATAATGAATTGTGAATTCAGGAGGAAAATGGTATTAAAATAATTATAGAATCTTTTAGATAGAGGGGGGGGGGGGAAACTAATTTGCAAGAACACTTCATTGCAAAAACATAGGGCCACAGATTAGAAAAGCCTTAGGGCATAGTTCACAAATCTTAGACTTGCAAAGATGAAGCTTTAATTTTACCACATTTCCTTATCAGGATGGACATGCTGCCTTTTTTATAATCCGAAAAAATGTTACTTTGTAATCCTCATATTCCCTATCAACATGTTGATATATTTTAAAGCAAACCCAATAGGAACATAGTAAGGGGAAAGTACATTTTGTTTGCTTTTAATATTTTTTATTTTTAGAAATTTAGAATTAAGAAATAATGAGCCCTGGAGTCCTTTCTCCATTGACCTGGTATAGCACAGGCAATGGCATAACAGTTTTGAAGTGGTGCTTTGCTAATTGTGCCTCAGCACTGCCGGGAAGGACTAATGACAAGGATAGTTAAGGTCTCTGGGCCTGTTGAATCTTTGGGCACTGTGTTGCAACTGACAGCAAGGTGCCATTTAGCTACTGCACTAGTGCTTTAGTGGTTTTCTTTGGTCCTGATTAGCTATCAGATGGCAACAAACTTTCTGCAAGAGTAAATTAGATTAAATTCACAAAAAAAAGCTTTATATCTCAGTACTAATCTTCTGAACCGTCAAGCAATCACTATTCCCCCCCCCCCCTTTTAAATACTTCATGTAAAGTAAAATGTGTGTGTTTTCTACTTTGAACACATGAAAGCCAATGAGATTGAGTGTAACCACAGAGGTTCTGTAAAATGGAGGGCGGGGAAGAAAATCCAAACAAAACATACATCAGGTAAAAAAGAGAAGAAAATAATTGACATGGATTGTGAAATTCATTCTTTTCTAACATCCTTCTCCAATTCCCCTATTAAGGGTTGTCAGACAGAGTGTTGTGTGTGGGGAGAGTTATGCCAGCAATGTTTTTTAAAAGTAAGCACCTGATTAACTATGTTTCTCCACTTTTATGCTAGTAGATCTCCAATTGACTTAAGTGTAGAATGAGATCCCTACGGCCATATACTGCTGTGCTTATTAGAGCTTCTGCTAGCATGTTATGCATGTCTTTGGTGAATAAGGGCACCCTCTTGGGCCACCTTTGCTTTTCTGCGAATTTGGATTGTGTTCAGTTATCACTGAGAGACTGCATGCTTGGTTAGTCAAATATGGAGTGACTTTGAGCCCAGGTTTATGAGGTAATAAATATCTTTTTTTAAAAAAAAATCATATAATGTTCTATTGAAAGTATTATCCCTCTATAAGCAACAGTTAATACATTTTCATTGTGTGTTGTAGATAACACAATTATTTGTGAAGCTGAACTTTTCTCCAGATACAGAAATTAGGAAATTCACACTGAAAGTCCCTGTTACATTTTCAAAGTAGATACCTTATTTTCATTACATTTTGGTACAAGAAATATATCTACCCAGTTCAGTTAGATCTATCAGTTAGTCCCTGTGCTTCTAAAAGTAAAGGTGTATTTCCAGATATGTAAAAATGAAATTGTTTAGTAGTTTGAGGGAGACAATGGTAGTTAAAATAAATCTGTTCCTGTTGTTCCTTTTCATGCCACACAGCTTCTGAATGGTCACGTAGTGTGAAGCACTTCTTCCCAGTAATCTGGTTGCTGCCATTTTACCGAGAAATAGTGCCACCATTTGTCATGTGGCACTGGGGTCAATCTCCCTCCAGTTTTAAAACTGGCTTAACAATCAGGAAATCTTAGGGTATGATAATGCAAATCCTTACTCACTATAACAGCCTCTACACATACGAGCAATCTCCTTCAAGTCAATGGGACTGACTGTACAAGTAAGGTCTTCTCACAAGAATAAAGGTTTGCACAGTTGGGCTTTTATTCTCCACTGTTGATATGATGGGTGTATGTTTCATGTTGTGAAATTCTCAAAAATAAAGTGTTCTGTAGTTTTAAAAATTGCTTGGAACACTCCAAATTCCATCACACACCCTTCTCAGAAAAAAAGTATGTAAGAAGAATACTGAAACAAAATGTCCGCTTGTTTAAAAAAAAAAAAATTAAAAAAACTATTCAGTAAAATTCTTTATCTTCTCAGTCAAAAACTTGCGTGAGATGATTAGTACATTGTGTTCTGCAATGAGGAACTGTCTAAGAATTTTTGGTAGATGTATGGGGTACTTAATACCTCCTGCTTTTTAATATGAGTTTCCAGTGCAAATGAAAAGAAATTCAAGACTGCTTAACTTCAGATTACTTTCTGATCTTTAAATGATTTTTTGTCTTGTATCTTTGTGACTGTTGCAAAGCTACTTCATTTACAGAATATAGTGCATGCAGCACTTATAGAGCTGCCTCTCGCCAATGCATCTGTAGTCCAGCTGTTCAAAACCACTAAAGCACTCCTGGGCGCCTAAAGAAATGAGACTTACTCAAATCAGAGTTTAATCTGTGTTGTATAGTAAATAGCAGTTACTTTTTAGCTTTAAGAAATATCACTTGGCTGCCCTTTGGATTGAGAAATTGTTTGAGGATTTTGCTATAATAACCTCCACCCAGATTTTAAATCAAAGAGCAGAATGGTTAGGAAAGTTATACCTAACTCTTGGGTCTTCTTGTACTTAGCTTTAAAAATCTGATTGCAGTAGATGTCAAAAGATTAATAAATGTGTCCTTTTTTTTTTAATGCTGTGCTACTCCAGAAGTTCATGTAACTTTTAGATGCACTTTACAAAATGATAACATGGGTATTATGAAAAGTGAAACATGACTATCAAAATGTTTTGACTCTGTAGGTATCTGGTGTTGCCCAGGTCAAGGAGATTTAGAAAATAGTTACAACACATTTCATGATGGTCAGATATACTGGAGTCTTGCACTGGTTATGTGGCTAAAGGCACTTAACTACTGTTCTTATGGTTCACAGCAAACCCAATATAAACACATCTGCTATAACCAAAACTTTTTCATGAATCACTGCTTGTTTGTATGGCACTCATGGTATATACTATGTGGTATGTAGCTATTTTTTTAACAGTTCACATTAAATCTCCTAACATTTGCATAGTGTTTGTCTTTTTCATAAGAAATTTTGCCTATAGTGCAACACAAAAATCATTGCCTTCTTGCTTATGGCTCTTAATTTTCTTTAGCAAGCAAGTTTTTATTTGAATTATGTATGACCTGATCCTATCAATGTTTTCATCTAATCCTTCAGGATTCACCACACTTCAAAGAGGGGGGATCGTTGTCCAGCTTACTGAATGAAAGAGAATAGCGCTTTACAGCCTGGGATGGGACAGAAGGGAGAGGCTATTGCAAAAGGGGGAGTGGATCAGCAGGGCAATGCTGAGTCATTCCCAGAGACTAGAAGGGGTGGGGAGTTGAAAAGGGACAAGCCTGGTGGGAAAAGCAGACACAGCCGCATCCTCCTTCCCTCCCTTTTGAGGTGGAAAAATACCAGGTTTGTTCAGGACCTGCTGTAGGCTTCATGCTAGCTACTCCTTTCTAGGGGGGCTGGGAAGGAATTTTTCCCTCGCTACCAGGTGGAGTAGAGTTGGGGTTTTTTTTGCCTTCCCCACAGCAAAGCTTTGTTATGGGGAGTAGGAAAGGGAGTTAACTATGATGTCACAACTCATTATGTATGCATGGGGCGGATGCCCAGTGCAGGTACTCCATAAGGAGGGGATACAGTGACCAGAAAAATGGCTTGGTAATTAACTTAAAAAGGAGGTTTTGGTGAAAGGACTGTAGCGGGTGGCATTTGGGGCCCTATAACTGGTATGGAAGAGAGCCACCACCCCTTTCTTGTAGCCCACCTCGACCCTAGTTCGAAGGGGCATGGTAAAGTCCCAGCAATGGGTTGAGTGGTGGAACTGGACGGAAAAAGAGGGAAGCTGGCAGAAGAACCCTGGGCATATATTGAAATGAACATGGTGTTATCTTCACTGTGCACTTTTATCTACCTGGTTGTTCCAGACATCTAATAACTAAGTTGCAGCCTGATTAAAACCCTATCAAGCATCTCTTGTCCTTCTTTTGGTATAGTCAGATAATGAGCCCTTGCTGTTTTTTTCTTCAACTCCATTCCCCCCCCTTAGAAATGTCATTGTTTACATTCATAAGGTCAATTCAAATGTCACTGTGTGAGACTCACCCCTGCGGCGCCTCCTGCTGGTCTTTCAGGGAATTAGCTCTTCCAGCCTCTGTAGTGCCCTCTGCAGGCCGGTGTCTTGTTGCTGCTAGCCCTGTGTCCCTCTCAGACCCTGGTGCCCCTTTCCCTGGGGTGCTTCCCTTTGGCAGTAGCCCCACAGATCTCTGGGTCTCCCCTCCTCAGGGAACCTCCACCCACTACCTCCGCCTTTCCTCAGTCACCACCTAGCCCCCATTCACTGGGGTGAACTGCAGTATAATTGCCACTCATCACCGGCAAGGGGGGTTTGGACCAGCTGCCTCCCGCTTACCCTTGGGCCGCCCCCTGCAACCTCCATACCTATTTGGCCTTATACCAAGCCCACAGCCTGGCGGGATTTCCAGGCCAGAGCTCCCTAGCTCCTCTGGCCTAACACAGCCCTGCTCCAGTCTAGGTACCCTGCTCAGCTCCAGCAGCCAGGTCCCTCCCTCTCAAAAGGCTAGAGAGAGACTGTTTGCTCATGGCCCACTGCCCTCTTATAAGGGCCAGCTGGGCCCTGATTGCATTGGCCACAGCTATGGTCAGCTACCCAGTCAGCTTCCCCCCAGCTGTTCTTAATCCCTTTCCCTGCTGCGGCCATCTCCCAGGGTTGTTTTGAGCCCTTCTGGGCAGGAGCAGGGTGGTCACCCTGCTACATCAAACTGATGGAATATAATTCCATTCTCATTGTTTGTTTGCAAACAAAATATGCTGTTGATGCTCTGTTCCCGAAGAAAATTTAGCAATTCATTCCCATTCTGCTAATATCAAAACTTGGCTGTTTAGGCCCATTCATCTGTGCAAATAAAATGTTATAGTGAGGCAATAAGGGACAGTGTCTATTTTATGAGTACAGTTTAAAATTACAGAATTTGTATTTTTTTTCTCATGTAATATAGTTTAAAAGATTGCTACCGAGATATAATGTGATACAAATGTTACCTGATCTTTTTTAAAGAAGAGGGTATTCTTATTTCTTTTCAGTCAGTGGTGAAGACTGGGCGACTGCTGATCAGCCATGAGGCCCCTCTGACAGGAGGCTTTGCATCTGAGATTAGTTCCACTGTTCAGGTACAGTGAAGTTATTACAGTTATAATGTTTTACATGCTTGGCCATGTACATTTGCAGAAAGAGTATTTATAAATAGATTAAAAGGCAAGGTTTTAATAAATTAAATATAAAAATCTCTCACTTGGCTTCCATTACCTTGTCAGTGCTATCACTGTATGTTCTCTGGAGAATGAATCTGGCAGAAAGGAGATGAACTTCCACAATTCTACTAGCTGAAGTTATTTGCTTCAATGTAAAATAAGGGAAAAGATTGGAATTGACGTGATCAGGTTTCAGTTTTAATTAAATAAATGTTTGCCAGATTGCCTAATATATTCTTACCCTAATTTGTACTTGTATATTAATAAGTATTTGTATTTAATACAAATAATATTTATTTATAGAAATAATAAATACACCATACTTTTATGTGGATAATATTATGCCTTTGAATTTTTGATGTATTTTTCAACGAAACAAAATCTTTTTTGGAAGTATTCTTTGTGAGATTGGTCTTAAGTATTCAGAAGTTTCAATTTAGTGTACATTGGTTTGTCAGAACACTAAGGATACCCTGCCTCTAAAGTACTTTATGCTAATAGCAGCTGCTGAAGTGGAAACTTTAATTTTAGCTTGGGTAAGGATTTACGTTTGAATCATTCATTGAAAAATGTACAGTATGTGCTGTTAAGTGTGGAAAAAAAATCTCCCTGCTGTATTGTTTCCAGTTCTTGCCGAATTTACTTAAAACCCGATTTTTCATTTTATTGTTGTCCTCAAAAAGGATCATTTAAGAAATGTTTTCCTCTTTTCTTTTTTTGGCATATTTAAATTAGAAACGAAAACCCACCAGACCAAAGCATACTTCTTCACCACATTATGATATAATGATTCAATATGGTATTGAAAATGACAACTTAAGGACCAAATCCTGCAAAAGTAGAGCTCCATATAGGCACAACAGCACTAGTTTAAAAAAAATCATGGGAATAAGTTACAGAATAAAAGGGCTGATTTACTGCTGCTTGAGAACCATATCTTTGAATTCCCTGAGCTTTGTGCACTGAAAATATCAAATGTAAGAATACTTTCATGGGTTGATTTACATTTAATGTATTCTTTTAGGCTTGCACTTTGCAGTAATTATCTGAACAAGGGAAAAAACCTTTTCTTGAAAGGAACTAAAACATTTTATTTCATCTGAAAAAAATATTTTGTGAAAGAAACCATTTTTTAAAAGTTTTAATTAAACAGTCTAAGAGATAATGCAGACTCCTGTCAGGATGACAGTATTGCTCTCTTCTAAAATATAATCTCGCTCTTTAGAATCTGATTCTGCCAAACTTCTTGACATTGATTAGTAGTGTCTTAACCTTGGGGGTAGTCTTACTGACTACAATAGCACTACTTGAGATGTAAGGTATTGGTAAAATATATATATATATTGCAGGGCAGAAGGGAATGCAGAATTTAATGTCAATTTTTTTAATGTTCCTACTAAAAATGAAAAATAGGAGAAACTGAACCAAAATATAATATAGCCCACTGTTATAGTCTTTAAAGAGATTTCAAAGTCTGCAGTTTGTTTAAAGAGTTGGATATGCAATATTTTATGAAATAAATAGAAAACAAAATCCAGCAAGGTATTCATTGTTGCAATTGACGAATAATTGTTAAGAAGTAGTAATGCTCAAGAAAAAGTTACTTCTCAAGTCATGTGAAAGTTACATACTAATTAATTTAAATAAAATAAATCACATGCATCGATGCAAAAATGGGGGGAGAGGGAATAAAATAACAAAGAAGAAAAAATTTAAAATTCCATCATATAATTTGGGAGAATCCGTACATCATACTAATATTCATTCTACAAAATTGCTTTTTATCTTTTTGAAACTCTGTTAAAAAATGCCCAGCATCTGATTCATCTGTCATGGGTTCATTATTCATATCAGAATATAACTAATATAATTTATTTAGAAATGAAACCTAAGAAGCCTTAAAACCTAAGGGACATGACATGCCATCTATACCAAAAGCATCTATTTTGGGATAGTACTTCTTGGTTTTACATTCATATTTTAATATGGAAATCTGGAGATTGTAGCTTAGAAAATCTTAACTAGTGTACCGTACAGTCTACTTTAAAATAAATCTAAATACAAGAGGTTTGGGCACAGAATTTTGTCAAGCTCCATTTTTTTTTTGTTATACAAATAACTTAATTGGTTCAGCTTGAATTCTCTTTTTTTTATAATATATGGTCATTATTATTTGTCTTTTGTTTAAAGATGTTGTTGAGTTCTTAACTTTCTTAAATAATTGGTATGAACAGATAACAATATCCATAGTTAAAAACATACCAGAATTGTTTAAATTGAAATATAATTTATGAAACACATTCTCTGTCATAACTCCTTTTTGGCAGAGTATTGCTTTAGGCATAATGAAGACTTAGCTTTATTATTCATTTATAACACATATTCCCTGTGCAGTGAATTAAGAACTGTGTGTCTGATATGATTGAGCCATAAAATTAAAAAGTAAAAGGGAATTCATTTTTTACTGGATGTAGCTGCGCTAAGAATGCCAGAAATCTTGGGTATTATAGTTGGCTTTAACTTCTTTTTACACATGGAAGTAATGAGACTTCAACACAGAGTCCAGTTGGAGTAAATGGTAAATTTCCATATTGTTGTTCCATCCTTGCTGTGAGGTCTCTCATGAGGGAAAAGGTGAATAAAACCACCCAGGTTATTTTCGAAGAGCCTTATTATGATAAACCTCTCACGTTTTTGTACACTTTAAAGAGATGGTCCTGAACCCTCTTGAGCTATAGGGAAGCTTGGCACCTAACTGAACTTTACTTAAACTGAAATTGGATCACATTTAGCTACAACAAAGTCTAAAATATCTGAATATTTGAATAAAATTAAAATATTTGGATATTTGAAAATAATAATTAATCTTTTACAGTGTAGCAAGGCTGGTCACTCACCCCGGCGGCGTCCCCGTCTGGTCGTCTTGGGAATTAGCTCTTTCTGCGTCTGGAGCGCCCTCTGCCGGCTGATGTCCGCGCCTGCTCCGGCCCGTGTCCCTCCCGGACCCCGGTGCCCACAAAGCTGAGGGTGCTGCACCCTTGCAGAACCCCCCAAGTCTTAGGGTCTCCCCTCCTTGGGGAACCCTACACCCACTATCCCCAACTTGCTTCAGGCTTTGCCTCTGCTAGTCACCATTTGCCCTGCTCACTGAGGCGGACTGCAGTATCAGGCTGCTCATCACAGGCAAGAAGGGTTTGGCCAGCTGCTTCTACCCAGCCTGGGGGGCTGCCTCCTGGCACCCCCAGTACCCAGTGGGTCGGGCCTATGCTAGGCGCGGCAGCCTGGGGCCCTCTCTCTAGAGCTTACCGGTCCCCGGCTCCCAGCTGCCTTGCCCCTGCCCTGTCCCACTCTGGGTACCCTATCTTAGGCTCCCAGCAGCGAGGCCTGTCTCTGCTCCCAGAGGAGACTTCTCTATTCCTAGCCCTGGGTGAGGCCTTTTACCAGGTCTTGCCGCTTGGGGCTCCCAGGCTAGAGCTCCCTAGCTCCCGGTGCCTAGCCCCAGCCCTGCACCCCCCTGGTTACTCCCTCAGTCCCAGCCGCTATGCCTGTCTCCCTCTGAGTGCCAGAGGAGACCGTCCTTCTCTTTCTCCTTCTCTTCTTCCTCTGTCTCTCAGGCTTTTATACAGGCCTGAGTTTGGGGCGTGGTCACTCAGCTGAGTCTGCTTCCCAATCAATCTGGGAGTTTGCAGACTCCCAGCCACAGACCCCTTTCCCAGGGCTATCCCAGCCCTGGCTGGCGGGGAGCACCCCGCTACATAAAGTATATACCAAGGAAGGATTCCTGCCTGTCAAATGTAGAATGTTCCAAACCCATAGGCACATTATCCAAGTAAACAGTCGTTCACTAGCAAAACAAAAGTGAGCGAGCAAGACACAGCTTCACAAAGAAGTAAGAGATTTAGGTTAGGTCTGTGTTACGGGGACTATAGCAGTACAGCTACTGAGTCGTAACTATGCTGGCATAACCCTGCAGTGTAGACCTAGCCTTTAACATGGTGGAAGGAATTTTCCCATCATTGTAGGAACACACCTCCCCAAGCAACAGTAGCTGTCAATGGAAGCATTCTTCAGTAAACCTAGCTGCATCTATACTGAGGGTTAGATCGACATAGTTAAGTTGCTCCATGGTATGGATTTTTCATAACCCAGAGTGCTGTAGCTAGGTTGACCTAAATTTTGAAGGTAGACCAGGCGTAACAAAGGCCTGTGGGATTCCAGGAATGTTTTAAGCAAAGATCTCTTTGCATGAATAAGGAGTGGATCCTTGATCTTTACTGAGCAATCTCTTTGTGTTTGCAAAGCAGCCTATTTATCTGTCTCTTTATCTGTCCCCTAAACAGCAACCATGTCTCTCAAGCTTTTTAACTGTTACTACAGCTCACCTTTATTCAGCTAGTGAGTGAATGTGTGGCAAAGTAATGTATTGGCTTCAGAGGAACTAGCTGTGAGAGTAATGGACTGCAAGATTGGGCATTGTTTCTTGATTCATATTGTTGAATCAAGAGCCGGATCTGAGGATGCAGCATAAAGGTGATCGGGGATCTAAAGAAAGAACTTCAATCATTTGGATTTCCCCAAGTGGGTGTTATATCATCATCAGTGAAACTGGAGTCAGAGGTTCCCTGTTTCCTGGAAGAACTGTTGTTGAGAGGACACCAGTTGAACAAGTAGAACTTTTATTCAATCCTATGCACTGTTCTGTCCATATGGCTGCTTTGTTTCCAGCCTAGTGGCCCCATTGTTCTAATTTCCACTGACAGTGTGCAGGATTTAATAAAGGTCTACTTGTTCATACTAACCTTCATTCAGCTTCACTCTTTGCTAATGAAACATGGTAGCAGCATCTGAGTTCTCTGCAGTGCTGCAGCTGGCAGCATGAACCAGAACTTGGTCTGAAGCCCCCCCAGAGCTGTGGATTTTGCAGACACAAACCTACCCCAGTGATGGACCCAGTGGAAGAAGTTCGAACTGTACACAGACCTGGCCAGGCAGATTGGTGACAGCAGCAGGAAGTAAAACTGTGACTTTAACTTATTGAGGAACAAGGCATAGAGGTCTGTAGCACTCTGAGACTGAAACCTTATAACAGTCTTAGGAGCCCTGGTTAACTGTTGCTCCCCAAAGCAGAACAAAGTTTTGTGAAGCGACTCCGTTTTCAATAGAGATCAATCTGCAGGGGAAGAAGTAGATCCCTGTGTTACTGCTTTATGTATGCTGTCTGCTACATGCAATTTTGGGGAGTTAACACACACCCTGATGTAGGACAAGATCATCTGCAGCACTCATGATCACCATGTGTGGGAGCAGCTGCTCTGGGAAAGGAATCTCACATTAAACAGATGGGACGTTCAGCAAAAGCTTCCAGAGAAAGGATGAAAGCGCTAAAAGGCACCACACCTCCGGAAGTACATGCAGTGAGACAACAGCAAAGGAGACCAGGCAACCAGGGTTCCACACCCATAGTGAGATGCATTTACTGTGGGAGACAGCATGAGTGGGTGAGGGAGAAATACCCCACACAAGCACAACATTGCAAGTCACGAACCATGTTAGCAGTGTGTGCCAGAGCGGAGGAAGGTCCAAGAAAGATTGTCAGACTTCTATGGGAGGGTATGGCACATCAGACAGTGGTGGTGAGATCATGACACTCTTCTTGAGTCTAAGAGCATATCAGGTTAAAGGTGTCAGAACAGAAAAGCAACAGGGGACAGTACCAAACTGCATGCAACAATGTTAATAAGGAAACTCCCTGCCTGATTTCAGCTGAGGACAGCTGAACCTTGTGCAAAATGACTCCTCGGAGTGAATTGGACTTGAACACCCCCATTACAAAGAGTAGGCATGCTCTAATAATGTACGAGAGCATAAAACAGCCCAAAGGAAAATGTTACCTCATAGTAACTAACCCCAAAAATAAGATATCAGCTGAAGTTTGTGGTGGTGGTGGATGAGAAGTACCACAGATCTTCTTAAGGAACAAACCCAGACAAGCCATAGACTTGATCAGGGTACAGCATAAGGTGTCTATGACCAGGTTATGGTTTGCTGGTTATGATTTATTCTGTCTGTATGCATGTGTCATTTTTGTTCTTGAAGTTATGAATATTGTCTCTATGTTGTCTGTATCTCAAACTTGTGCTATGCTTCAGAGTGATATCCCAGGTAGGTTGGTGTCAGCTCTGGCTAGCCTGCTTGATGGCCCATTAAGGACCATCAGCTATACAATTGACCCACTGAGAGAAGGCAGACACATATTGTGACTCCAAACTCCATTTTGCTGTAATTTTCCATAGTAAGAACAAAGAGATGTTCTTACACCTGGAAAAAACTATAAAAAGCTGATGCCTCATCTCCATCTTGTCTTCAATCCTGCTTCTTACCTCTGGAGGGATTGGCAACAGTGAGATTTGTGGGCAAGATCTGATTGTATATTGGCTTGGGTCTGGGGCTTGGCCCTTTGGGATCAGGAGAACTTTTTTCTTTCACTGGGGTATTGGTTTTCATAACCAGACATCCCCATAGTGAGTGGCTGCTTGTGGTGACACTGGGAAACTGGAGTGTCTAAGGGAATTGCTTGCGTGACTTATGGTTAGCCAGTGGGGTAAAACCAGTCTTCTCTGACTGGTTTGGTTTGCCATCAAGGTGGAAAAACCCCAGCCTTGGGCTGTAACTGCCCTGCTTTAAGCAATTTGTCCTGAATTGGCACTCTCAGTTGGGACCCATCAGAACCAGCATCGTTACAGTGAAATGCAGTACTTGTTTACAGTGGACTCATGATTCTAGTGTTTAGGAGGTTGATGTTCTGTCTGATACAAGAAGCAAGTCAGTAACTGGCAGACTTAGCAAGCTGTGGCATTCACTGACAATGGACCCCAATTTTCCTTGGAAGAAGTCAAGGACTTTGCATTCCAGTGGGAGATGGCCACCACATCACCTCCTCAGAATACCCACAGAGTACTAGTTAGGTGTAATCAGCTGTGAAAATAGCTACGATACTGTTGTGCAATGCTGATTTTTTTCTGGTTCAGGCCACTTGTTAATATTTTTGGCACACAGGAACATTCACAGAATAGTCCTGTGCAGGCATTGATGGGATGAAGCACCAAAACCTTGCTACCAGTGAGGGAAGACCCGTAGAAGCCAGAAGGATGGAAATACCTCTGAGATGGCCAACAATTCGAGAAAACTTGCACAAAAGTATGTAAGATCATCCAAGGATGTACCAGCTCGGGAGACAGGTACTCATGTGAGGATCCAGCCATTAGAGAGAGAGTCTAGAATGAATCAACTAAAGGACCTGTGGGCAGTGCAGTGGCACCAAAGTTATATGAGGTGACTAAAGAAAGGGGCAAATCTTGCTTATGTTATGAGCTACCCTTTCCCCAGAGCAATTCCGTCTGGTTCAAGAGAGACCAGGTGGTTTTAACAATTGTGACTGGGTCAGGCTATAGGAGAGTGGTAGAAGGCAGGGGAATCCGGCTGCAACACTCTGGCCAACTGTCATTCAGCAGCACAACGAGCTATATTCAGTTTCCCTTGGTCACTTTTTACACTCCCATTCTGAGGGATACCTGGGGCTCGGAGTCATTGTTTGTCTTGCAAGGCTAAACAGCTAATGGCAGCCCCAACAGCTCCTCAGCATCTCTGGTGACCAGTAGCTTCAGCAGTCCTTCTGGATCTTGAGCCCTGTAGTGGCTGCCATCAGGTCTGAGTTCTGGCAGTGGGTGGTAAACTTCCTTCTCCAGTGGCTTCTTGCAAACTGAGCTAGAGGTCCCATCTTTTATATTTCCAGTTCCTGTCTCGCTGCTTTGCTTCTTGTGGAGAAGGCAGGGGTGTCCTGGATCTACCCACCAGAGGAGCAGTCATGACTGTTTCCCCATCTGTCTGGAGGGAGGCCACGCCTCCTCGCTACCGTAGCCTTTCAGTGTGATGGGTTGCACAGGATTAGCTATTTGCCCTTTGGGTTTTCTGTACAGTTTTGCTTTGGTTTCTCTTTATAATTTATTTATTGAAAGGGTCTGAAATTTGGCTTTGGGTGAAATTTTTCCTTGGCAGTCAACTTCTATCGCCTAAAAACCCCCAACAATTATCTACATGAAATTGGGTGAAAGATGTATATTTCATAAGCAAAAAAAAGCACAAAAGGTTGCTAATGAAAAAACTTTTTATGCATAAATGTTATGGGCCATTTGCATGCAGCTTTTGTGCTTTACAGAAAAAACATGGTTTGCCCAATTTGTAGCTGCTGGCACGTGATGGCTTCTTTGTGGCTTCTGTGCATAAGCAAGAAGGCTTTTATGTACAGCTCCTGGCACATAAGGGTTAATGCGCAGCAGCTGCTGGTGAATAAAGTCCTCTCTGTCAGCAGCTGCATTTACACATATGCTACAGACCACACACTGCAACCTTACCCTAACTGCTCCCCTCACCAAAGTGAGTTCAGTGATTTAACTCATAAAGTTAAAGTTAAGTGTGTTCTTTGCCTCAGTCGCTCAGTGCTTCAGTTCACCAGCTATAAAAGAGGGATAATACTCCTTTGTCTGTCTTGACTATTTACATAGTAATCTGTTTAGAACTTTCTCTTTCTACATATAATACAGTACACAAAGGAGCCCAATGTCTTTAGGCGCTGGTGATAAATACTATAATAAAAATAGTAAATGAAAACGTATAATGATAGATTAGTAGGGTAATTTCCTGCTATAATAACCTTTAATGAAACAGCAGGAGAAATGACAAGACCCAGGGCATTTTTGTCGGAAACACTTCAGAAAGGAGAAAAACTGATGTAATTGAGAATGTCCTTCAAAGTCATGTATTTAAAAGCAATCTCATTCTGAAGCAAGTTGCCATAGCAAGAAGTTAGAAAACAAGCCAAGCTTGTACAAAATAATTTCTGTAATTTTGGAGTTATGGACGTTTAAAGTTGAATGGTCCAGAGTTTGAGATTGAATAGAGACTATTCTAAACCAAACTAGTTCTATATTTATCACACAAAACTTAATGCAAGGATTTCATCTTACTACTGTAAAACATTCATAACTGTAAAACCACTGAACCAATTTTTGTCTAGAAAATCCTATTTTTTCAAACTCTCATTGCATGATTTCAAAAACTAAGAAGTTTAGAGACTCTGTACAACTTCATTTAGGCAATTTACTTCATAATCCTAGGTGGTTCTGTCCAAGGCATTTTCGACATTATTAGTGGTTGTTTGACTGGCCCATTTGAACATACATTTATCATATGATAGCTTAGAAAATCTGTCACACTGTAGAGCACAAGTGTTTTTTACCTATGGGGACTTTTACAGTCAGTTCTAGGGCTGGTCTCCACTAGGGGGGGGAATCGACTATAGATACGCAATTTCAGCTACGTTAATAACTTAGCTGAAATCGACGGCTCTACAGCCGACTTACCTCCCATCCTTGCGGTGGGCGGTGGCGCGGTCCTCTGTCAACTCCAGCTTGCGCCTCTTGAGGAGCTGGACTTCCAAAGTAGACGGGGGAGCCGCTGGCGATCGATTTATCCAGCTGGTAGGGATCGTAAACTATAAAGGACTCCGTCATTCTTTTCATAAATCACAATATTAGATGGTGTCACTGGGTTGGCAGCCAAAAAAGTCCAGAGAGATAACATAGAATAAGGGACTGGGATAGAAACAAGGACAATATACTCAGGCGAGGGCAAAGAACTAATGACAATGACAGGGGTAATAACAAGGGTGGTTAGAGGGAGGAAAAGTGGAACAGACCAGAATAACTCTGAATAATGGGAGAGAGATAATGCCATTTGAAAGGAAAGCAGGGGAGAGTTGTGGGAATCTGATTAAGATGTCTCAACAGAAAGTGACATGTAACTCTTTGAACCAAAATACTGAGTGATGCATGACAGTTAGATACATGATGAAGAGGTTTGTGGTGTCTGTATGATAGAAATATTCAGGCAATTCAATAAACTCCCAAATTTCTGACCTAGCAAGATGTAGGCTTTGTTTATTATAGCCTTTATGGATTCTATTAGCACAGTCTTTTCTGTATTGTTCTAAAATCTAGGACAGGAGTGAATATATACTCAGGATATTACGATAGATAGTGGAGAAATATGGAAGAGAGAGGCAAAACATTGCAAGGGGAAATGAGACACAAAATTGCAGTTTGCACAGAGCTACAAAGGTGTGCTAAAAAATTCAGATTTTCCTGCTAAATTTAAAATATAAAAAGAAAAATGCACACAGAAAATAAATTCATCTTTGAAACAGTCATTATCAAATACTCTACATTTTAAGCCATTTTGAAATTACAATAAATGCTTGAGATTTTCTGAATGAAATTCTAAGGATGAATTCCTTTCAGAATCTGCTTTTTTTAAAGCTAGATTGTCAAGCTTTCTTGATTTTTGTCCCCGTGTAAGTTCTCTCTATGGTACTTCTAATTGTCTCATAAGAATCGAACGGTAGAGTTAACTATGCAGAGATCCAAATCTTAAAATCTTTGCAGTCCAGCCATTCTGTATCACGAGGCTGGCTTACTGGACTCAGTTGAAATCCATACTTGATGGAATTGTCTTTTGTGGGGTGGTGATTTTTTGAAACTACGTTGTTATCTTGAAGGAACCATTCAAAGTCATTCAGGGAGTAGTGACCATGCCTCTTATATATTTACAGGAATTTGAATGTAAAAGAGGGCCTTTCTGGGACTGCATGGGATATAAATATCTCCCCCACACACTCATTCTTCCAGTCAACAGAAAGAGAATGTAGTGACCTTCTACAGATCTGTCCCTAAGTACTTCCTGCCTTTTCTGTCATTCCTGTAAACTTTACTCCTCCTTCCAACACATTGCAAGGGACCCCTTAAAGGAACAACAGAGCTAGCCGGAGAAAAACTTGCTTACATGTGTCTGTTACAGCTTTCCCCCTACTCCATTTTGTCTGTTACAGCTGTCCCCTTCTCCATTTTGTTTTTGCTCTCCTGTGGCCGCCCCTCCCTGGCTGTTAAAATTATTTACCAGGGCCACTGCCCTTCTCAAAGGGAGGGCCCCTTAAGTTGTTTACAAAGAGCCATTGCCCTTCTCAAAGGGATGGCCACTTGTGCTTAAGTGGGATAACTGCCCTGTTCAAAGGGTTGGTCCTGTTATCACCTTGTTAAACCTGGGCTCGGTGTAGGGCAAGGCTCTGTCCAAGCTGTAAGATCAATGTACTTTGAAGATCCTGGGCATGAGTCATAGGCCTCATGTGCTTTTGAGTCATGAGGGGGAACTCTGTCCAGGCATGTCTCTATACTCACCTGTAGTTTTTCTCTGAACTCCTCCCCTGTGACAGAAGGAGCCTATCAGCATTACTGGCAGGGAAACTGCCTGAGTTTGCCTTTAAGAACAGGCATTTTGAAACTAGCATCAGAAAGGTTCCTGCATTGCTACCTGGTCTGATCAGGCAGGGGTTCTGGGGGGTCCTTTCTCCGCTCTCGTTTTATTATTGAGCGTACCCCCGTTTTACCCCCCCGCTCTCGTTTTATTATTAAGCGTACCCCCGTTTTTAACCCCCCCCCGCTCTCGTTTTATTTTTGAGCGTACCCCCGTTTTTAACCCCCTACCCCACGAAGAACGAATTGCTGCCTGAGAGACCTATTGCTGATCAAGACCGTGCTGAGCCCTCCTGGCTTCTTCTGATGTTGATTGCTGCTTCAGTCTTTGCTGCTGTCTGGGGACTGGTGAGAACCTCTCTTCTGTGAAACTCTCTATACTTAATTACTCTAGCTGCTGGCTCTGTTTCCCCAACACACAGACTTAAACTCTGTGTCTTAAAACCTCTCTTAAACTCCTCCCTAAACTCTGTTTCCCCAACACACAGACTTAAACTCCTTGCTTAAAACCTCTCTTAAACTCCCCTTGGTCTGTGTCTTAAAACCTCTCTTAAACTCCCCTTGGTCTGTGTCTTAAAACCTCTCTTAGACTCAAACTAAATCTTGGTCTGTATCTGTAATCTGTTTCCTGTGCCTTCCTGGACTGTACCTGGGCACACACCACTCTGCCCTCTGAAACTACCCCTAGTATAAGGTGCACCCATTGGGTTAGATTTTGTCCTTTAGTCTAGATAAGTTGTAATTTCATTTTGCATAGCTGTAGTTAAGTTAGGTTTAGGAAAGTGCTTGCATTGTACCCTGTAAGTGTAGCCTTAAAGAATTGTTGCATTGTGTTTTGATATTTGCTAATTTGTGTAGTTTTGGTTAAGTTAAATCATAGATAAGATTTTGCTGTGTTTGTATAACTGTCTCTCTGCTGTCTGCTCTGTGTCCCCCTGAGTTTAAATCCCCCCCCCACCATGTGCTCCTCTTCCCCCATCCCCCAACCTTTACTTCTCTGCTGTTTCTACTTACAGCCTGTCTTCTCTTTCTCTTTCTAGCATAAAACCCCATTGGTTACCCCCTTTTCTCTCTAATACACCTCACATTTTACATTTACTTTGTTACCTGAAATTGTTGGTTGTTTAACACATTTTATCCATGCTGTTAGTTGATTATATGCTGCTGTGACACACTTTTTACATAGGAATTGTTAGCCACCTGTTACATTTATGCTTCAGTGTTAATTGGTTGCCTACTGTATTATACCCCACTGTATTGTACCCCACTATTGAAATCCCCTATCCCATTTACTAAAAGAAACCTCTCCCCAATTGTCCACTTTAACAAACCCCATACCCCTCACTATTGAATTTTCCCTGTTTTCGCATTTTCTTAATAAATTTATTTTGCACCCCACCTGTGTGGTAATTGCTCCCCAAGATCCCATATACCTGCTGGCAGGGACAACATGAAGGTTGCAATGGGCACAATGTATGTATTACGCGTCTGTGGTGTTTATAAGCCCTAAAATATCTAATGTATTACAACAACAGAAATATTCCTGTTAAAATGATAGTGAAGATGCAAAAGATAGATAATGCCAAATGTTGCCTGTCCTCTTGCAGGTAAGAATAATAAATTTCATGATATTGTAACTTTGGGGGTGCTGATCCAAAACAGAGTCATGGGGCAGGAGTTACAAGGCTATTGGGGTGGGGGGAGGGTATTTGCAGTATTGTCACTCATACTTCAGAGCTGGGCAGCCATGGACCTTCCTGCAGCTGGAGGAGGTTCCTGGAGATGGGTCTGACCCTGCCTTGGGAGCAGCTAATGCAGAGGAAGAGGAAGTGCTGTCCCTCCCCAGCCCTTCCAGAACAAGTAGCTGGAGCCCGGTGCACAGTAGAAGCCCTGGCCTGAGCGCCCTCAGCCCTGCCTCTCTCTGGCTCCAGGCCCAGTACTTAAACGTTAAAGGGGCCTTAGGCTGGCTGTGTGCGTGTATGTGTGTGTGTGTGTGGGGGGGGGGGGGTGACCTGAGCAGTCGCTCATTCACCCACCTATGAGGCCAGCCCCCCATCCCCCAAGTTATGACCCCCATACTATGTCACCCTCACTGCTGCTGGTGGCGGCACTGCCTTCTGAGCTAGGCTCCCAGTCAGCAGCCGCTGCTCTCCAGTTACCCAACTCTGAAATCTGGTCTCCCCTACAATAGCCAGATCACAGGGAAGATCAGAGTTCATGCTCTGTTATGCATTTCCCATGGCCATGAATTTGGTAGGGCCCTAATTGATACAGTGTTGACTGGTATAATCGCATACTCTTTTTGTGCAGTGCTCTTTATTTATTATGCAGTCTAAATGATACACCATGAATGAAGCAAAGTTGTATGTGTTTTGGTGGAAATAAAGGTCTTGTAAATGATCGTGATTGTGTAATTAAGACTTCAGTGGAGCCACCAATATGCTTAAAAGTGCTTTGCAGGATCACATGCCAGAGTGCTCAGTACATTGCAGAACTGAGCCATACCTTCAGAGTATTGTTGAGGATAGCCATTTGACTCCATGATCAAAGATGTAATAGGGATATAAAAAGAGGGGAAGGGTGGAAGGAATGGAACATGATGCACAGCTTTTATTTGATGAAATATGGGACACAGTATAAAATCCTGGTCTGAGAATCAGTGATTTCACCCACCAAGAAACTAGCTGGAACTTGTAACTTGGTAAGACAAATGAAATTTTGATGACTTAGACTGAGAAGCTTTGTTCATTTATGTTGAAATGAAGGCAATATTTCCAGACTTCTCAATGCAAGCCTGTCTAGCTGTGCCTTCATCATTTTTTGCACCTTTGCTTTAAATGTGTGTATTTAAAGTTATTTATTTTGTGATCTTTATTTTCTCTTATAAACTCATGAACATTTGTTGTCGAGACTTGTGTTGGGCAGAACTACTGTTGGTAGCTCTGTGCAGAAGGAACACTTTCTCCTGACCTTAAGGGAGGCAGATACAGGAGTGACAGTCACTAGTTGAGCTGTGTGGGGTCATTCTCAGTGATTGAGAATAAATGCATTATGCTGCCTCCCCATGGAATCTATGCTCCCTGAGAAACCCACTGCTCTATCCATGATAATTCCTTGTCACATTTTCCACTAACTTGTTCATAGTGATAGTAATCATTTCCCCACTCCAAAGTAGTGAAATCTGTTATTTCAAAGTGTGTCTTTAAAAACAGTGACCATACAGAATAAAGTATACTGCAGCCTGGGATTTGGTATGTAAGGGAGTGATATCATTAGAGTTTGTGTAGTTAGCAGCTTTTTCTCGTAGAGAAGAGAGTGAAGTGAGTTCTGAGGTAAGGTTGCTCACTGTAGCTTGTTTGGTGGTTGCATTTGTGTGTCTGTATTGTAGGGTGAATAATGATAAAAGTTTGTTGAATCAGTTCTTAAACTTTTTTCTGTGATAATGTAATAGTTCAAGTCTTGCAGCAAATTTTCTTACATTAAAGTTTTCACTTTAATTTCTTGCTATCATTTCCCCTCCTTACTTACAGAGGAAAATCTGCAAAAGGCACCACACTGGTATTTTTCAGACTAGATTACTTGGCCCATAAGAGGTGATTCAGTGAGTCAACGGGCACAAGCTGACAACATGGGCAGAGATCTTGGCAAGCTCATACAAAATAAACCACAATTAATGAACAGAAATATTGTGGTGTGCAAATTTAGACTCTCTCTCTTATGATACTAACATTTGTGGTATGCAATAGACACTCAGAATTGTCACTTATTTGAGAAACATTAAATGGGAAGAAGAAAAACGTTTACAAGATGTCTCTGTTCTTATACACTTTTTTCAAAGTCACTGAATAAATAAGTTTGCTCTGCCCAAGAATATTCCTCTCTTCATTTTTGCCTCATCATTGCCCCATTTTAAACCTGCATTGGTGGTGAGACAGAGGACAGCATTTCTTCCAGCCGCAGTAACATCCCCTTTGTCTCTTCCAGTCTGAACCGGTTTTCCTCCTTTTGGCGTGGAAGAATCCAGATGGATTCTTTTAAACTAGCTATGCACGTGTGTGCGAAGGCAGAAGAAGTTTATCCCAGGACAGCACAAAGTAGTGTAGTAGTAGGATATATTAAGAGAAGTGTATTCTTTGTGGTTAAGTGATGCTGAAAATTCTTGGCTGCAGGACAAATTAAAGGTTGGATTCATCTTTATCAATAGAGTGTATATTGTGAAGTACACTCTTGCCCTATTTATTAAGAATGTATTTCCTTGTGCTGGTATTTAATCTGGCACGCCAAATGTTCATTTGTCTAAGGCTGAACTCCAACACCATTGTCATACTGGTACATGTATGTTTATCCACTGTGATTTATAACTTCGGTCAGCGCGTTTGGCCCTACTGTACAGATTCTGAAGAGAACCAAATTTATGGCCACCGAAGCAGAACTGCAATGAATATGGATGGGCCTTCATGTTTAATGTTTTTTTCCCATTTTAGTGGGTTTAGCATTTGCAACTCACTCCAACTGTTTGAATTTGCTGTTCTAGAAAAAACAATGTGTTTTGTATTATGCTTTCTCTTTATGGTACAGTTTACAGCTGCAAAAATATATTTTTTAATTCAGACTGATCTGATTAGAACCATGTTGTACATCTAACCAGAAATTTACAATATCCCACAAAGTTGATAGAAATGAGAAGTTTTTGATCCATAATAATGTTGGGTGGGGAGAAGCCTCCAAACCTCCCATGACTCTAGGATTTGTGTTTTCTGGGCTGTGATGTGGTGATATTTTCCATTTTATCTCTAGTAGCTTATTATGGTTCAGTAACATCAGCATTTTTTAAACTGTTATGTAAACATAACTAATGATAATTCAGGCAGCTATCTGAGTTATGAACTCTTCAGTAGTCATTTTAGATGGTTATAGTTGATACTAAGCAGGCCTACATATTATTCTGTCAAATCACTGACTTGGTTATTTGTTTAATTCAAATTATTATAAAAAAAATCCCTTCTACTTTAATTGGCTTCACATTGTTTTTAAACGTTATGATTTTAACCTGACATAGATTGACTGTGACAGGCTCTTCTATAAAGAAGAACACTTTAAACTTCTTTTCTGCTTCAAAAACCTAATAATGCAAGGTTTGATAACATTTTATTTTGCTTAGCACAATGGTTTATTCAGAATGCATTATGGCTTTGCCTTGACTGCTGAATGGAAGTAGAGCCTTATGATTAGCTGTCGATGTCCTGCCCAAAGATCCCTAGTAAAAGCATGGAAATGTTCCTTTTCTGTTCTAATTTTCAGTTGATAGCAATAATAAACTTCTTGGGTTTAAAATCACTTGGCCTTTGACCTCATTCCTCACAGCACATCGGTGGAGTGCACTAATTCCCTAGAAATGGCTGGTTTTGTCTGACTGTCTATACATCATTGTACCCGAGGTTTAATAGAAAAATGCTTGTCAGATTCACATACACACTTAGAGATCACTGACTACATGGAACTTTTTTCCTAATCACATGCTGCATGGTGACGCTTTTAGGTTTTGTAAAGCATTGATTCATTCAAAAATTATGGTTTTTGTTTCATATTTTAATAATTTCTTGTGGTTCTCTTTATATTGATGTGGCTGAAGCAACAGCATATGTGGGAATAGATGTACTTCATAATATGGTGCCATCTGTGCTTTCATGTAGGGGGTCCGCTGTTGTCTTCCATATTATAAGTCGTTTCTTCTCAGTTATGTATATATTAATGTATATGTGTGTAAAATATACATTGACGTGTACACATATATAAAGTTATATATAGTTATACATAGAAGGTTTGAGTGTGACTACTCTACCGCTGCACAGGTATGCACTGGTGGTAGGAGTCACACAGAAAGTCTCCTTTCTGTCATTGTTCCTTGCTCTGTTGTGTGGTGGTTAGACACAGTTTCACTCCTTGCCTTTCCCAAGTGCCAGGATTGTTCCAAGCTACAGTTCCTGGCTTCCCTAGCATGGCCTCGGAGGAGAAGATAGAGGCCGTATTGCCTTCTAAGCTAACACAGGAGGATGTATGCTAGCTACACTCTTGCAAAGAGGTCTCCTGTCCATGAGGACACTGCCTGATTAAGTCTCATATTGTAAACCATTTCTTAAAAGCCATTTCTCAAGTGGTTGCTCTTCTCTCTCCACCTGCAGAGATTTTGGGGTCTGCAGAAAGGTACACACCTGCTTATAGTCTAACTGTAATTGGTCTTTTGGGAGGAAGTGGAGTGTGTGTGCACATCCACATATAGGACAGCAAGAGGCAGGAAACAGACCTGATCCAAATGGATTACAGCAAGGAAATGAGCTGGGGAAGCAGGTAACATCCCATAATCCTCTGCATTGGATCATGAGGGAATTACAGTTGGTTCCTTAAGAATCACATCCTCTGGGAACTGGGTTATCTCACTTCACTCGCAGTTTCTATGAAACATTCAGTGATACATTAGCTACTCATTGTTAAGACTATAGGGGGCTACCTGCTGATACTAAGTTCCTGAATGGTAGTTGTAGGACCAGGACTGTTCCCTACGAACAAAAGGATTATCAATTTCAGTCACCTTCTGGTTGACTGGAAATAAAGATAACCCTAAGGAGAAACTATAAAATATGTTACATGCATTTCTGAGATCCTAACATACCCACTTCTCTAGATTGCTGGCGATGGTTATCCACATACCCTACCTGCCATAGCACTAGAATAAAAGAAAATGAATATGAAGCACTTTCCTATTTGTACTAAATACAGTAGCCACATATAGGTATTTCCTACTTTGTAGATAGCACCAAAGCTGCTTAATATAGTTCTGCTGTGTTCATTACAACACAGGACTCTGAAAGGTTGATTTAAAATCCACGGACTGTGCTACAGGTACTGCAGCAAACGAAAAGTCATTGAAAGACCCTAAGTATTCCAGCCATCTGTAGATGAGGAACTTTTGTTAACATTACATCTAGAAGGAAATTGAGATTATGTCCGTATGTCCGTACAGAGCACAATATTCTGTCTGCAATTATTTTACAAAGAGCACAAGTTGAAGGAGGATTAATATTAAACATGTCTGAGTCAGATACAAGTCTCCATTTAAAAGAAGCTGCCAAAATTGAAATGTTCACTTTCTAAAACACACGTAGCCCAAAACACTCTTCAAAAAAATTAACAAGTTATCTCTTTTAAAAAAAAAAAAAAAAACCCAAACCATGTTTTCTTAATCTATATGGACTTTTCTGACTTTGTAAAAATTGACCAGGGTAGCTAGAATAGTTCCTGAGATATGTTAGCTGGAAAGTGACTTTTCACTCACTGTCATCAGAGAACTATTGCATTTTATCCAGTAGAGCAGGTGGGATGCTGATCACAGCGCTGCTCTTATTAATCCACCAGACCATTGAGTCTGGAAATATGAAGACTTCTTGGTCCTAAGGCCCATGTGGGTGATACAGCATCCCCTTTAGATAGAAAACATCAGCCGGAAAGTGGGAGTGAGAGAAAAGCAGCATGTCTGTCTCCATCACGTAGTGGAGAAAGAGCTGTTCCTCATACAAAGTTTTTTAAATGAGCTACTATCTCAGAATGCTGAAGGTGCACTTGCTTTTAACAGTGGTGCTAGGGGTGACCTTGGGAATTACAGACCAGTGAACCTAGATACAGTACTATATAAAATGGTCACACAGTAGTGATTAAAGATACAATTATAAACAACCTAGATGACCTTATATGGTGAGTAGTGCAAGTTTGGGAGACCATTTACATTTTCTTGGATGCTCCTTCTTCCAGTGTGGCTCCCCGGTCACAGCTTAGTTTTGGCCCTAAATCACTGTGGGTGAAATTCTGGCCCATCATTGACATTAGTGGGGATTTTCACCACGAGTTCCTCCTTTATTAGTATCTCATCTCTTTTACTTCATCATCTGCTCTATAAGGCTGGTTGGCCCAAAATGCAACATCTTTTTCTTATCAGTTGGCAGATCAATACAATTTGGTGGATAAGGTGCTATTAAAACAAACACTTCCGCATTCTATATTTTTTATACCCCCATTTTCTCCTCTAAAAACAATGTTAGCTGTCCTGAATGTATGAGCAACCCTATAGTAAATAAAATAGTTTGCGCTCACAAGTGAATGGATAAAAAATGATGGGACAGCATGTTGTGGTGACCAAATAATTTTGTTATGAAAAGTATCTTCACTGGGTCCTTTTCAAAGGGTCCTCTCACATTAAGCAATATCCCTGGTGTAACTTCCTGACACTGATTTCAGTGAAGTTACCTCAGGGATGAATTTGGCCCAATGCATTTGGTAGGTCCCCATTTACATAACCCAGTAAATAACTGGATCTTGTTATAAATGAGGAGAAGTAAGTAAATCTGTATAGCAGTTATCCATTAGAATGTCATCATCAGTGGCCAGTAGAACATAAAGTAAATGTATTAAATGTTACACATTCTGCTGCGATGACACTGTTAATTCATTTCATAATGATACCTGTACTGAATCGATTGGCAGGAGCTGCAGCAAAGATAGGAGTCACATGGGGGAAACAAGTGGTGCTGCTTTGTAGATTAGTTCTCCAAAAGTACAATAGATCATTTCATGAGGTGCACAAGTTAACAAATATTTCTATACTAGCGAAAATACCTGGCGTTGCTCGGGTCCGTCGGAGGTGAGGAGGGGGCAGAGAGCTGAGCGAGTGCGGGGTCCGTTGGAGGGGGGAGGGGGCAGAGAGCAAACCTGACACCCCCACCTCACCCCCCCGACCAAACCCGACACCCCCACCTCACTTACCCCTCGACCAACCCCGACTCACATTTTCACCCCCCCCACCCAAACCCAACACCCCCACGTCAGCCCCCTACAACCCCTCGACCAACCCAGACTCACATTTTCACCCCCCCACCCAAACCCCAACACCCCCTGACCAACACCCACACCTCACCTCCCGCAGACCAAACCTGACACACCCACCTCACTTTCCCCCCCAACCAAACCCGACACCCCTACCTACCACCACAAACAAACCCGGCACCCACACCTCACTTACCCCTCGACCAACCCCGACCCCCCTCCTCACCCCCCCCACCAAACCTAACACCCCCTGACCAACCCCAACACCCACCCCAACACCTTCCCACCCCCCCAGACCAAACCCAACACCCCCGGCTCACTTACCCCCCGACCAAACCAGACACCCCCACCTCACCCCCCCGACCAAACCCGACACCCCCACCTCACTTACCCTCCGACCAAACCCAGCTCGGGTCCGTCGGATGTGGGGAGGGGGCAGAGAGCTGAGCGAGTGCGGGGTCCATTGGAGGGGGGGAGGGGGCAGAGAGCTGAGCGAATGCAGGGTCCGTTGGAGGGGGTATTATGACATCATAACTATGTCACAGAGAACAGCAGCTGCCCAGCTGATGTGAATGGGCTTTAAATAATTTCACCCCTAGGGGGGCGTCAGAGGTGAGATTTGAAAAATTTTCGACTCTTACCCTGATTAGGACCCTAAGACCTATAACTGTACCAAATTTCAAGTCTCTAGCTCAAACGGTGTGGAAGGAGTAAGTGCACACGCATACACGCATACATACACGCATACACCATTTGACTTTTATATATAGAGATTTACTGAGCACATGCCCAGTCCTCTGAATAAAAGGCCACTGTTGTGGGTCTCAAGTGAGGCACTCAGAAATGGAGGTACCCACATTTCTGGGAACGTTTGGCCTTAATGTATTCTGTAATATTCTAGAGTTATCCAACAAGCTCTCCAACTTGGAGCCATTCAGTGCTTAGTATTTCTTCTTTAAAAATAATTTTGAATGTGGTAAAGAAAAGATTATGGGCCTATTTTTTTGTTTGTTTGTTTAAATATGGGTGCCTAAAATTAGGCTTCTAAGTGTATGTATTTTAGATACCTAAATATATGTCCTGACTCTCAAAAGTGCTCGGCATCCCCAACTCCCAATGAAGCTCTTGTACATTTCTGTTGACTTCAGTGGGAGCTTCTGAGTGCTCATCACTGTTGAAAGTCAGGCCATTTATTAGATGCGTAAATATAGATTTAAAAACCATAACTTTTTTGTCAAAAATTAGTGCCTTCTTAATCTAAATGTTTTTACATTTTTATTCTTGAAAATAAACAAATTAAATGATGCATGTATGTATGAGGCATTTAAATATGTAAAAAAAACCTAACATAGACCTTGAAAAAAATCATATTTCTTTTAAAATCTTTCTTTAAAAAAAAAAAAGGCAAGAAATAAGCATCACAACTCACTGACAGTGACATCAATCTACCTGGTTAATGTGTTGTTTCTGTTCCTGGGTGAAATTCTGACCCCACTGAAGTCGATAGGAGCGTTACCATTTCACCCCGTTATCTTTTTCTTTGTTATCCTGCTGTGATGGAATTCAGTGGCAAAACTCCTGTTGCAGTGGAAGGATGATCAGACTATTAAGTTATTTGGGAGAGTAACTCTGAAATAATGGATTTGAACTCAGTACTATAAATATATCTAGAGAGAGAGTGTACAGTACACTGGATTTGACTTGTTATCCTCAATCTGTTGATTTGTGTGTGTTAATTATTGTAAAGTGTCTCAAGTCTCAGGTGCTTTATAAATAGTAAGAACACTTGTGTGTTCTTCTTGAAGATTCCCTGAATTAAATAATCTATGAACAAGTAGAGGGGTGCAGTTATTCCTGCTGTGATAGCAGGAGTTGCATAGTGAACACCATTGTGTTTTACTCCTTCAAAGTTAAATGATCTAGTTAGGCTTTGCAGTGGTAGAGGTCGGATGTATATTTGCCTTGCAAATGTATTATACCTAGTATATACAGGAATTTGTTATTTTAAATGTACTTAGGATTTCTTTAGGAATAAGAAAAAATTAAAATTTGGAATGAACAATGATTCTCCTTTTATTCCTCTTTGATTTTTTTCTCTACCCATACTGTACTCTACTCCTCCAAGTAAGCATTATTAAGGATGAGCTATGCACAATGGAGTTAGAGGCTGGTGAACAGGATAGCCCAGGATTACAATAAATTGCTGCCCAGGATTACAATAAATTGCCATCCAGGCATCTTTCTCTGTCAAAAAGCAGTGAGTTTTTCCTATGTGAGCAATATGCAGATTTTAGCGAAGGAATCTGTAGAAAGTTGCTTGTTTATTATTTGCCTTAGTTTGACATTTTTGACAGAGTATATAAGTATGTAATTGTGATACTCTGTGAATAAAATCACATTTTTATAAGGAATTAATTATTTAGTTAAAATGCTAAGGATTTAGTCATAGCAATCTTTACCCTGTATTGCAATATGTGTAGGCGGATGGGATGTTGGCCACTCTGAGAAGGTCATACTTTTGTGGGTTTGTAATCAAAGTTTTTTTCTGATAACACTGTGTGTTGTGCACTGTATTTAATACAGAGTGACAAGTTGATAAAAAGCAAGAGGAATGAATTAAAGTTCTTGTCCAGTGCCACAGAAATTCTGTCAGTGACCGTGAGGTTTTCCCGTAACATTATCTATACCACAAATTGATACTGTCTGCATATGTGCCAAAATTATCTGGTTTTGTTTAATATCAATTTAAAGGAAAATATGGCATTGTGGTGTTAAGATAAAACGATAAACGGAAAAGATATATGAGACATGCTATGAAAACTTTTATAATATGTACAGCTGCACAAATTTAATTGGAAAAAGTTGATGTTTGGTTCCAATTTGCAGTGGTGGCAATCCAAACAGCGTATGTGAAAAAAAACCCAGTAGATGTTAGCAAGAATATAGTCCTCCATTGCCAAAACTGATATTGTGCTGTATTAGTAGCTGGTAGCAGAAACAGATTAATAATATACTATATTTAAAGAAAAACTCCAATGCAATATAAGAGATTCTAATCACTTCATCTAATTACAAATATGAGTAAAAACATAAGAATGGCCATACTGGGTCAGACCAATCGTCCATTTAGCCCAGTATCCTATCTTCTGACAGCGGCCAATGCCAGATACTTCAAAGAGATTGAACAGAATAGGGCAGTTATAAAGTGATTAATTCCCTGTCATCCATTCCCAGCATCTGACAGAGGCTTAGGGACACCCAAAGCATGGGGTTGTATCCCTGACCATCTTGGCTAATAGCTATTAATGGATCTATCTTCCATGAAGTTCTCTAATTCTTTTTGAACCCAGGTATTGTTTTGGCCTTCACAATGAGTTCCACAGATTAGTACTCATTGTCAAAATTTGCACAAATTTGGTCCTTATGCAAGTCCTGGATATGCAGCAGTTAGGATGAGTAGCACTTATTCATATGCGTAGTCCCAGTGATTTCAATATTGCAAAACAAACCTTGAGTTAATTTGGAACTATCTAAGGTCCCAGGTAAGTGACTTCTACACATATGGGACTCTCGATTGAATAATAGTATCAGTGCCAGGTTAGCTGCAGAAGTGAGCTCTTAAAACTGAGCTGTGACATTTTCCTTTTCATAAAAACAGAAGAAAGAAGGATTGAAAAGAGTTCAGAAAAGCTTGGAAATAACATTAGCAAAGGTTCTTGATTCTTTACTGGATGCACACACTACAACCGCAGCCTCAGTCTGCTAGGCATAAGATATTCAGTTGTGGTGAGTGAATAGTGTACATATACATTTCCCTTAATGTCAGAGCAGTGTGACAAATACAAGGATTCTTGCACAGCCCCAAGGAAAGGAAATTATTTTTCCCCTCCAAACCATTGCAAGTTATCTAATATAAAGCTACTAGAAGAAGTCATCCAGAGTGATGTCAGACAAAAATTTGCATGAGGAGTGGGTAGGTGTAATTTTACCAACAGTAAATGAGAAAATAAAATGGGGATTGTACTCCAAAATATCAAAAAGAGGTTTTCCTCTGTTCAAGTTAATACTTTTAAGAACCAGTATCACCCCCCGTCTATATCCACAGGCTTTACACCAGGGACGAACTTTGTAAATCCATTAACTTGAATAGAGAAACACCAGGGATAAATTTGGACAAAGACTGCTTTCTTCAGATGTATTCCCTAAAGAGAGCAAGAGTGGGGGAAACCATTTTGTTCTTTTCCAAACTGTGTACGGTGCTGCCATTTGCATCCCCTCAGAGTGCTGGTACACTTGTTCATACTTTGCAAACTGCCACGTTGCCTGATGGCTCTATTCCCTGAAATCCTTGCTGTTTATGCAAAGGCATCTGGCTGTACTGGGGGAGCAAGCCTTAAACTGGCCAGCTCCTTTTAGGATTCCACTCATCTCCCATCCCCATCAAAGTTACTAAAATTATTTTCTAGTCTATTCTGTTCTGGGTTGGTTTTTTTTTTTTTTTTTTTTGCCATAAATTTTCAGCCCTGAACATCTCACACTATGATGGATGGGTTGGTGCATATTTCTGATGTAAAACATTTGCAATGGTTTTGTTTGATTGTTTTAATTCAACCTTTACAGTCTGCAGCGCGTGGTTAAAAGTGATCCTGTTGCTAAGTGCCTGTATTTTCCTTGAGCGAAACGGCTGAATTTCTGCTTTGTGGAAACTTAGGAGACTCAGGTAGGAAAAATAAGGGAAATATGGCTGAAGATTTTGTTGGCGGCTTTCAGGTCTGAAAATAACCGATGAAACAAGTATTGTTTGACCTACTTCCAAAAGGGAAGAAGAGCTTGTTTGAAATAAAAAGCCATAAAATGATCTTCTTTCTTTGGAAGAAAAAAAACATTGTGTAATCTCCAGGATTTAAAGCTGGAATTCGTTGTGTAATTACTGCTGAGACCTATTGTTCACTGAAAGGCTTGACAGTTCGTGCATTAAGCTTCTTATGAAGGTGAATTTTCAATGCATTTAGTAAATGTGTTTTAGACAAGTTTTTATAACAAAAAATAACAGTGGAAAAAATGAAACCCTGCAAATCTTAAGAACATCTATTTGCACATAGGCACCTTGCCGCTGGCATTCCTCCACCTTTGGTCCCTGGAAACACTGCTCAAGGGAGCCCCTCCCCCAGGAACTCTGTCCAGCCATGGCGAAGCTGGAAATGGGGGCTCCCCTGTAGGGAGGATGCTCCATGGTGAAAGTACTACATCTGTATAAAAACAACAAGGAGTCCAGTGGCACTTTAAAGACTAACCGATTTATTTGAGCATAAGCTTTCACGAATAAAAAACTTCTCTGAAGAAGTGGGTTTTTTACCCATGAAAGCTTATGCCCAAATAAATCTGTTAGTCTTTAAAGTGCCACTGGACTCCTCGTTGTTTTTGTAGATCAGACTAACACGGCCACCCCTCTGATACATCTGTATAATTTCCCTGGAGCCCATAAAGGGATGACATGCATCCATTCTTCTTCTCACCTTACCTCTGCCCTATTCTACTTAGCATGTCCTCACACAATTTCCATGCCTGCCATGAAACCAAACCCCATAGAGGACCACCTGTGGATTTTGGGGATGGTTTCATAGAGGTGACTGACCCCACTCGTTCTATGCATGCTAGTAAGGGGACATCAATGTACAAAGGGGACTCGGACTAGGGGAACACAAAATGATGCATTTTTGGTTACAGTAATCCATATTTATTGATTATAAATGTGTTCGAAATTGAGACTCGAACAGTAGCTAAGGGATAAAATGTCATATTGTTTGTTTTAGAAAGATTTCAAATCGTAAAAGCTTTCACTTGCAGAAAGCTGCCCAGCTACTAATAAGCCTACAGTTCTGATGCAAGTATCTACGCAAGCAAGCTTTCTAGTTTACTTTGCACTTCCCCATATACAAAACAAACAGACAGCTAATGACTGGGTAAATACAGTGGGACTGTACTTTGTGCTCTGCGTGTTCTAAGCTTAAGTGTTTTTGTCTTTATTTTGTTTGTCTATTTTTATCCTCTTTCACAACCACATTTTGTAATAATGAAATATTAGTGTCCTAGTACAGTACAGTGAAATAATACAAGGAATGTATTATGCACAACCTGAAGGGTTCTCCAGTGCTGATTATTTTTGGCTTTTATTATATTATACTAATAAAATATGAACAGCAAGGGAATTTTACATTGTATGGTTCTCTCATGCGGGGCATGTGTCCAAAGCAAAAAAAAGGGAGGGGGGGAATTGAGAAAAAAGCATCAATCAAATTTTGTCATATCCACTTTTTTCCCTTTCTTCCTTTTTTAAAATGAAAGTCTTAAGTAAATTTCTTAAATTTACAAGAGCACAGTTCTAGGTGAAAAAATGCATTAGCTTATAGCTTATGTCAGTTGTGTGACTTTTGTATTCATCCACAAAAACCACATTCAGGTAGTATGAAGAATCTGACTTACAAGCCACAAAAGCAAATCAATTCAGAGTTTAAAACCAGGCTGATTATTTGTGTTCAAATTTTCCTAGGCCTTGTAGCACATGTACAGAAGTGGTAGTGTTTTCTTTTGCAACATGAACAACTAGGCTGCAAGCTGCAGAGCTGGAGTACATGATTTTGAAATCTTTTTGTAGTTCTATTAATTTTAGCTGATGCTACTGTAGCATGATAGGCGAGGAAGTGATCCTAAGAATCATTATCCACGAAAACAAACTTGGATCCCTGCTAAAAGGGGGGAGGAGGGATAGCTCAGTGCAGGCAGGAGGGATAGCTCAGTGGTTTGAGCATTGGCCTGCTAAACCCAGGGTTGTGAGTTCAATCCTTGAGGGGGCCATTTAGGGATCTGGGGCAAAAAATCTGTCAGGGGACAGTACTCGATCCTGCTAGTGTAGGCAGGGGACTGGACTCGATGACCTTCAAGGTCTTTCCAGTTCTAGGAGATTGGTATATCTCCATTTATAAAAAGAAATATATATAAAATAATAAAACACATATTAAAGGGAAAATGTTTATACATATTTATTTGCTGTGAAAACTATGAGCAATTAACTGCATATATTATGCGTAACACCTAGTACAGGGTTGGTAATTTATAAATACATATTATAATCATAATATAAAGAACAAAACGCTAAACATTCAATCACTCTTGGATCAGCTTAAAAAATTAGATGAGGGGAATGGAGCAGACGAAACAAATTCAGATTGATATTTTGAGTCAGTGCCTCAAAGTTTTGCTAGAATAATTCATTCATATTAGTATAAGTACAGGGAAATAGACTGAGAACTGGGTAAAGGCTGTAAGGAAAGAATCATCTGTGTTAGACTCAGTTTATTTAACACCTTTATTAATAATCTGGAGAGAATAAGATGATTTCATAAATTCTCCATTTTTAGTTTTTAGAGGACAGATTTTCATATTCAGGGGCATATCAATTAGAGGCACTTGTATAAGTAGTGTAGGAAGGGTTCTGAACAAGGACTCAAAGGACATGTTTTTATTTCCTGGCTCACCCACAGATTTCCCATCCAGTCCTACATTTCTGTGATTGTGTGATATCCTGTGAGAGCTTGGACAATTCACCTAATCTACCATGTTCCTCAACTCCTCATCGATTAAACGGGGATAATACTTCCCTACTTTGACAAAAGTGTAGGATAAAAAAAATCCTGTTATGGTTGAGGCACTCGGATACTGTGGTGATGAGAGCTGTATGAGTACTTAGGCCTTAGGGAGTCAGGTGGATAGTGACAGATGCCTCGTTAGAGAAATATTTTGTTTTGTTCAAAATAGTAAGACAGTTATAGTAAGCTTTGCCAGCAAAGATTTCAGGTGATTTATGAAACAAGTTAAGTCCAGTATCATTCAGAATGAGAGAGCTTGACATCAATCTCTCTCCTCAATAAAATTCTAACACCTTTTGCCTTCCTATTTATGAAAGTGTACTGTCAGTTCACTTTTCTAAAGGTGTTTCATTATTTTTGCCAAAGTTTCCTTGGCATCTTCTTACATATCTTTCCCCTTATTGTCCCTGACACTCTGTCTAAAGATTCTATTTCAGAAGGGCACACTCTGATATATATTTTGAATTGATTGTAGAACAGTGTTGGAATTAAGGCTTTCATCCATCCTTATTGAATTTTGTTCAATTTCTTTACAAAGTCAATTCTGTATTTTTTGCAAACACTGTTTGTGGCTCTTGGAGAAGCAGTGGAATCAGATAAACATTAAAAGGAAGTACAAACTTTTTTTTCCTTTGAATTTCTGACACACACCTACCTACTACTTTATTCAACTGGCATTTTAAATGTCTGCTGAAAATATTGCTAATTCATTGGTGTTTGATTTGTGAGAATTGCATTTTAATTTCAGGTTATTCAGCTGCTAAACTGCTCATTGATCTTTTTATCTTAAGGGAATGTATGCTTATAGCATAGTTTATGAATAACAACTGTGTTTCCCTGCCAAAGGGATGGTAAGAGGCTACATTTTTTGTTTTCTCCATTTGTATTCATGTAGAATTAAAAAAAAAATCTAGAATTTTTAGGCTTCCTCTGTAATTTGCTTCCTCCTTTTGTGCATTCCTCAGTGTTTCTCTCAACACTCAGTTTTCTCTCTGCTCTCTGTTGTGTTTAATGTTGTTTTTTCAACTGTGTAATACTGAAAACACACCTTGGCCGGCAGCTTTTCTTTATACTGGCTGAGAAAAAAATGCTGGTTTTGGAAGCACTATGTCAGTGTAGTAATACCCACAGCCTGCTTTATGCCATAAAGATGTAAATCGTGCATGCGCCCTGACTCAGCATGGATAGTGTGTTTTTTCAGTCAGAGGGAGGTGAGCAGAGTAGTGAGCTGCAGAGTAGTGTGGCCATATTATCTATTCTAAGGGGTGGGGGAGGCTTACCTATATGCTGTTGTGCAGAGCTTTTTGGAGAAAGCCCAGGGAGGAGTGAAGGCAAAAGCAGTGAATCTGCCAGTACATGGGTTCACTGATCATTTTCTTTCTTTCTTTCTCCTAATGTGGGTGAACAATATTGCTGCCACAAAGACTACTGCAGCTCTGATGCTGATGAAATAGGGTCTGTCAAGGTAACAAAGTCCTGTGGCACCTTAAAGACTAACTATAAAGTTTTGAAGCATGAGCTTTCGTGGGCTAATACCCACTTCGTCGGATGCAGGCAGTGGAAGTGTTCAGAGGCAGGTATAGAAAAGCAGGCAAGAACCAGGTGGGAGGTGAAAAGGTTAGTCCAATGAAGCTGAACCAGCTTGTTATCTCCGATCAGGGAGTGTGGATTATTCTTCTAGCATTTGAATGGGGTGTGTGAACATGGAGAGAGGAGAAACAATGTCTGTAATGAGCCAGCCATTGTAGATCTTTGTTCAATCCGAGATTGTGTGTGTTGAATTTGCAAATGAATTGAAGTTCTGCAGTTTCCCTTTGCAGTCTGGACTTGAAGTTTTTTTGCTGCAGTATGGTGACTTTTAAATCTGCAATTGTGTGTCCAGGCAGGTTGAAGTGTTCCCCTACAGGTTTTTGTATATTGCCATTCCTAATATCTGATTTGTGTGCATTTATCCTTTTTCGTAGGGACTGTCCAGTTTGGCCGATGTACATAGCAGAGGGACACTGGTGGCATATAATGGCATATATGACATTGGTTGATGTGCAGGTGAATGAACCAGTGATGGTATGGTTGATCTGGTTAGGTCCTGTGATGGTGTTGCTGGTGTAGATATGTGGGCAGAGTTGGCATCGTGGTTTGTTGCATGGATTGGTTCCTGAGTTGGAGTTATTGTGGTGCAGTGTGCTGTTGCTGGTGAGAATTTGTTTAAGGTTGGCAGGTTGTCTGTGTGCCAGGACTGGCCTTCCTCCCAAGGCCTGTGAAAGTGAGGGATTATTGTCCAGGATGGGTTGTAGGTCACTGATGATGCGTTGCAGAGGTTTTAACTGAGGACTGTAGGTGATGGCCAGCGGAGTTCTGTTGTTTTCTTTCTTGGGCTTGTCTTGCAGCAGCAGGCTTCTGGGTACACGTCTGGCTCTGTTGATCTGTGTCCTTATTTCCTTGTGTGGGTATTGTAGTTTTGAGAAATCTTGGTGAAGATGGGGGTGG